>OU026095.1:12575744-15151489 GCA_907269075.1 Idaea aversata | reverse complement strand
CCACATTTTGGATGACAGCTGTCAAACTTGAAACAGCTTTATCTCGGAAACTATTGATCCTGGGCACATGGTTTCTTTGCAGAAGTTATAGGTCTCACTAAGGTCTACATTTTGAGTGACAGCTGTCAAACTTAAAACAGCCTTATCTCGGAAACTATTGATCCTAGGCACATGGCTTCCTTGCAGAAGTGATAGGTCTCATTAAGGTCTACATTTTGGGTGACAGCTGTCAAACTTAAAACAGCTATATCTCGGAAACTATTGATCCTGGGCACATGGTTTCTTTGCAGAAGTTACAGGTCTTGTTTAGATCTACATTTCGGGTGACAGCTGTCAAACTTTAAAACGCTATATCTTGGAAGCTATCGACCCTGGACACATGGTTTCTTTGCAGAAGTTATAGGTCTCATTTAGGTCTACATTTTGGGTGACAGCTGTCAAACTTAAAACAGCTATATCTTGGAAACTATTGATCCTAGGCACATGGTTTCTTTGCAGAAGTGATAGGTCTCACCGAGGAGTTAATTTCAACTGACAGCTGTCAAACTTAAAACAGCTGTATCTCGGAAACTATTGATCCTGGGCACATGGTTTCTTTGCAGAAGTGATAGGTCTCATCAAGGTCCACATTTTGGATGACAGCTGTCAAACTTGAAACAGCTTTATCTCGGAAACTATTGATCCTGGGCACATGGTTTCTTTGCAGAAGTTATAGGTCTCACTAAGGTCTACATCTTGAGTGACAGCTGTCAAACTTAAAACAGCCTTATCTCGGAAACTATTGATCCTAGGCACATGGCTTCCTTGCAGAAGTGATAGGTCTCATTAAGGTCTACATTTTGGGTGACAGCTGTCAAACTTAAAACAGCTATATCTCGGAAACTATTGATCCTGGGCACATGGTTTCTTTGCAGAAGTGATAGGTCTCATTGAGGAGTTCATTTCAACTGACAGCTGTCAAACTTAAAACAGCTTTATCTTGAAAACTATTGATCCTAGGTACATGATTTCTTTGCAGAAGTTATAGGTCTTGTCAAGATCTACATTTTGGGTGACAGCTGTCAAACTTAAAACAACTATATCTTGGAAACTATTGATCCTAGGCACATGGTTTCTTTGCAGAAGTGATAGGTCTCATTGAGTTCATTTCAACTGACAGCTGTCAAACTTAAAACAGCTTTATCTTGAAAACTATTGATCCTAGGAACATGGTTTCTTTGTAGAAGTGATAGGTCTCATTGAGGAGTCCATCTCAACTTACAGCTGTCAAACTTATAACAGCTTTATCTTGAAAACTATTGATCCTAGGTACATGGTTTCTTTGCAGAAGTTATAGGTCTTGTCAAGATCTACATTTTGGGTGACAGCTGTCAAAACTTTACGCAACTATATCTTGAAAACTATTGATCCTAGGTACATGGATTCCTTGCAGATGTTATAGGCCTTGTTAAGATCTACATGTACGTCTCTTGCCGAATGTCACCTTGACTTCCTTACTAACCTTATGAATCAATGTCTGAGCATTTTCCACTTCCCCTTTGCCTGGAAAACAGCGTCTGTGAAAGATCTTCCAAACCAGGTAAAGATGACTACTCAGATATCGGCACATATCGCCCCATTGAACTCATTAATGTTTTGGGTAAACTTCTAGAGAAACTTACCACGAAGAGACTTACCTATCATCAACTAATTAATGGCCATCACAATGCTAGGCAATTTGGCTTCTAAGCACAAATATCCACCCTCGATGCACTTGAGGTGGCCTTGGACACTACCAAAACTACTAAAGATCAGCATCAGCTGGTCATCACTATATCTCTTGATATCTTATACCAAATCGGGGTACTAAAGTTAAGCTAACTTTTGGACTCTCTAAAACACAACTTACTTCATTCTTACTTTCAGCTCAAAAACCTAAAATCACTATGGATAAAAATATTTTATTAATTGTTTATTCTTCAAAATTACTTGGAGTAACTATAGATAAATCTTAAAGTCTATTAAACACGTAGACCTTATTGTAAAAACTAATAAAATTTATAACAAACTATGTAAAAATTTATCTGCCCACTTGGGGCATAAACAGTGATGATATCACTATTTTATGCAACTATGTCATTGAATCCGCTGTAACATACGCTGCCAGCAGTACGCGATCGGCTTCGTACTCTCCAATGTGGCTTACACTAAAACTTTAAGAGCATCCAGAACTACCTCTGCCTACGCAACAACTGCTCTGGCTGGTTAACCCTCTTACATCTCTTAGTGTTTGAGGTAGCTATCATTGAGCGCACACACTCTTCACTGGTCTTCGTGTATTTCTACTTCCTAACATTACTGTCAAAAGACCTGCTAGAACACAGGACCTTCTTCACCCACGCTTTAGAAAACCGATAGAACACTAATCTGCAATTAACTAAAACAACGTCAATGACATCCTTAATTCCTACTCAAACCCCACTCAAATTTACACTGATGGCTGCAAAACTGAAAACGATGATGCTGGTGCAGCCTTTGTAGTAATCCTCCCGGATACTACTTAAACTAGCATCATCAGGAAATTTATATTATATAGATTCTGCACTGTACTTCAGGCTGAACTCTCAGCTATTGAAAAAGCTAGAGCCTGGAATTTAGAAAATAATACTTCATCTAACTCTTTTATTCCCTCTGACTGCCTATCTAGTCCACAAGAAATAAACCCTACAAATTTGACTAACCCCTTCTTGTGGTTGCAACACTTAAAACATCTAATCACTTTCAAATTAGTATTTGAGCAGACTCAGATCTTACTAGTCATGGTTACCACCTTGAATAACTATTTAAATTTAAATCACTCAAACAGATAGATGTCCATTCAACACTCTCACAACTCAAACTATCCAACATTTACTGCGAATGCCCACGTTCTGGTACTGCAAGACATGATTTTCTGCAATCTTGTTTATACTATAAGAGCAATGACCCATTTGATGTAGCAATCGTAACTAATAAAGAAACACTAATTGACTCATTTACTAAATTTGTGTCTGACATCGTCGACAATCTCAAGTAACTTAACAACACTTAATTTTTCTCCTTTATAACCCTAACTTGATTCTCACCATATGGTATCGGTTATCATATAATAATATGGATCGATCACTACACTTTAACACTTAATTCTATTCATCGTTATAAACACTCTCACCTCTTACCACTTCTTTAAAAACTTCAAGGTGATCAGACTTCGGTTTTTAATTTGGTTGTCAGAGCCCATACATGCATCAGTGGGTACCCACACGCGTATCTATATTTTGGAATCTGGAGCTGAGAGCTAAATGGTTGAGTGCGGTGCTGGCAATATTCAAGCGGTAGGTGGAGTGGCCCACCAGAGTACGATCCGTACATACGCGGGGATGTGGCTGTGGGATTGATAGACTTCTTAACCATCTGTCTTCATCCTCACCATCCCCTGTACACCCCCTGCTGCTTGGAATTCCTCAAACGCCTCCCGTCATGCTACAGCTTGAGATCTCCTTGATATTTCCATCCTACGGTGCTGCTCAATTATAAATTATATGGGCGTACTGATGGTCGAGGGCAGCTTTCTGTCAATTCACTCTCTATTGGCTGTCTCATGCAGGCTGGGCGTAGTGTATCATACTCTCGTACTGAACGGCCATTCATCTCGGTGGGTGACTTGATGGACGAACATGGTTGCTGCACTGCGTCTGACTTGGGTGTGGCTGGGAAAGTTGAGTGATTGATTACCGCAATAACATTCGCCTGGTTACTCTCCGGGCAGCCCGGCTTTAGGTTAAGCGGAGTTTGCATCGCTCGCCCATCACCGCCGAAATTCGTATTTGTGTTTTATTTAACCCTTACGTAAAAAGATAGCAAGAAAGAGAGAAATAATATTATACTCTGAATAAATACACAGCTGTGTCCTACAAGCGCATTACGCCTGCGTAATAGTTCTGTGAATTATATGAAAACCTGAGTGTATATGTATGTATGTCGCGAGTTAAGCCGCGGGGCACAGCTGGATATCTTTATTTATTTATTTATATATACCCATTTTCAGCCTACGGTCTACGGTGCTGTTTAATTCAACATTAAATGGGCGTGCTGATGGTCGAGGGCAGCTTTCTGTCAATTCACTCTCTATTGTCTGTCTCATGCAGGTTGGGCGTAGTGTGTCATACTCTCGTACTGACCGGCCATTCATCTCGGTGGGTGACTTGATGGACGAACATGGTTGCTGCACTACGTCCGACTTGGGGGTGACTGGGAAAGTTGAGTGATTGATTACTGCAATAACATTCGCCTGGTTACTCTCCGGGCAGCCCGGCTTTAGGTTAAGCGGAGTTTGCATCGCTCGCCCATCACCGCCGAAATTCGTATTTGTGTTTTATTTAACCCTTACGTAAAAAGATAGCAAGAAAGAGAGAAATAATATTATACTCTGAATAAATACACAGCTGTGTCCTACAAGCGCATTACGCCTGCGTAATAGTTCTGTGAATTATATGAAAACCTGAGTGTATATGTATGTATGTCGCGAGTTAAGCCGCGGGGCACAGCTGGATATCTTTATTTATTTATTTATATATACCCATTTTCAGCCTACGGTCTACGGTGCTGTTTAATTCAACATTAAATGGGCGTGCTGATGGTCGAGGGCAGCTTACTGTCAATTCACTCTCTATTGTCTGTCTCATGCAGGTCGGGCGTAGTGTGTCATACTCTCGTACTGACCGGCCATTCATCTCGGTGGGTGACTTGATGGACGAACATGATTGCTGCACTACGTCTGACTTGGGGGTGACTGGGAAAGTTGAGTGATTGATTACTGCAATAACATTCGCCTGGTTACTCTCCGGGCAGCCCGGCTTTAGGTTAAGCGGAGTTTGCATCGCTCGCCCATCACCGCCGAAATTCGTATTTGTGTTTTATTTAACCCTTACGTAAAAAGATAGCAAGAAAGAGAGGAATAATATTATACTCTGAATAAATACACAGCTGTGTCCTACAAGCGCATTACGCCTGCGTAATAGTTCTGTGAATTATATGAAAACCTGAGTGTATATGTATGTATGTCGCGAGTTAAGCCGCGGGGCACAGCTGGATATCTTTATTTATTTATTTATATATACCCATTTTCAGCCTACGGTCTACAGTGCTGTTTAATTCAACATTAAATGGGCGTGCTGATGGTCGAGGGCAGCTCACTGTCAATTCACTCTCTATTGTCTGTCTCATGCAGGTCGGGCGTAGTGTGTCATACTCTCGTACTGACCGGCCATTCATCTCGGTGGGTGACTTGATGGACGAACATGGTTGCTGCACTACGTCTGACTTGGGGGTGACTGGGAAAGTTGAGTGATTGATTACTGCAATAACATTCGCCTGGTTACTCTCCGGGCAGCCCGGCTTTAGGTTAAGCGGAGTTTGCATCGCTTGCCCATCACCGCCGAAATTCGTATTTGTGTTTTATTTAACCCTTACGTAAAAAGATAGCAAGAAAGAGAGAAATAATATTATACTCTGAATAAATACACAGCTGTGTCCTACAAGCGCATTACGCCTGCGTAATAGTTCTGTGAATTATATGAAAACCTGAGTGTATATGTATGTATGTCGCGAGTTAAGCCGCGGGGCACAGCTAGATATCTTTATTTATTTATTTATATATACTCATTTTCAGCCTACGGTCTACGGTGCTGTTTAATTCAACATTAAATAGGCGTGCTGATGGTCGAGGGCAGCTTTCTGTCAATTCACTCTCTATTGTCTGTCTCATGCAGGTCGGGCGTAGTGTGTCATACTCTCGTACTGACCGGCCATTCATCTCGGTGGGTGACTTGATGGACGAACATGGTTGCTGCACTACGTCTGACTTAGAGGTGACTGGGAAGGTCGAGTGATTGATTACTGCGATAACATTCGCCTGGTTACTCTCCAGACAGCCCGGCTTTAGGTTAAGCGGAGTTTGCATCGCTCGCCCATCACCGCCGAAATTCGTATTTGTGTTTTATTTAACCCTCATGTAGTATGATAGTAAGAAAGTAAGTTAGAGCACAATTAGATTACACCAAGGTAACATTAAGGTAACATCAAGGTAACATTGTAAGGTTCATGGTTTTATGATGGTAAAATATTAAATATATGTATATATTGGTTGGGTTAAGGTTTAGGAGTGGTTATTTATTTATTTATTTAGTATATTTATATTTATATATTGGTTAGACTGTGGTTGGGTTAGACACACACGACTATTCTGCATAGGGCTGTCACTTATTATTAATAGTTTACTTATTTATTATTACAATTACTCTTAACAAGCACATACAATAGTTAAAATCTCACACACACAGGTACACACCTAAACAGTATAAAATATGTATATTAACACTATTAGTTGGGATAGGTTGGTGTTACCTCAAAATCCTTAAGGGATAAGCTGAGTGATTGATTACTGCGATAGCATTCGCCTGGCTACTCTTCGGACAGCCCGGCTTTAGGCTAAGCGGAATTGCATTGCTTGCCTATCACCTTTGTAAATTTACTTCCACTTTAGTTGGTTTTGGGGGGCTGGGCTCCGGTTGGTTGGGTCAAATTACTACACTGCACACAAGACTCTATACGGGGCTTCCCCGCAAAGGAAGTCTTAATACATAAGTGGCGGACGCACCATAGCGGCCTTGCATTTTACTTACATACTTACCCTGCAAAGGGAAGTCACTTACTAACCTTGCACAGGTACACACCACAAACAGGGGGGTTGGGTTGGATTACTACACTGCACACAAGACACTATACGGGGCTTCCCCGCAAAGGAAGCCTTAATACATATACGGCGTACGCACTATCATGGTGCGGCCTTGCATTTACTTAACATACTTACCCTGCAAAGGGAAGTCACTTACTGAACTTGCACAGGTACACAATAAACAGTATTAAATATATGTATATAGCCCGACTAGCTCCAATGCTGTCCGGTAGCGTGTAGACCTTAGCATGGACCGGGCAGGGTACTAGAAGGGCACCCAATGGAAAAAAAAAAAAAACCTAACCTAACCTAACCTAACCTAACCTAACCTAACCTAACCTAACCTAACCTAACCTAACCTAACCTAACCTAACCTAACCTAACCTAACCTAACCTAACCTAACCTAACCTAACCTAACCTAACCTAACCTAACCTAACCTAACCTAACCTAACCTAACCTAACCTAACCTAACCTAACCTAACCTAACCTAACCTAACCTAACCTAACCTAACCTAACCTAACCTAACCTAACCTAACCTAACCTAACCTAACCTAACCTAACCTAACCTAACCTAACCTAACCTAACCTAACCTAACCTAACCTAACCTAACCTAACCTAACCTAACCTAACCTAACCACACCATACTAGCGCTGACTATGACTATAAAAATGGGTCAACTGGTGCACAAACACGTGCATGGTTCCCAGACCTCAACTCTATTCACACACTCAGGAAAAAAGTTAAATTAGGATTTGAGTTGACTCAGGTCTTTACTGGTCATGGCTATCACCTTGAATATCTATATAGGTTTAAAATCACTCAAACAGATAAATGTCCATGCAACACTCTAACTATCCAAACTATCCAACATTTACTCCGCGAATGTCCACGTTTCAGCACTGCAAGACATGACTTCCTACAATCCTGCTCATACCATAAGAGTAATGATCCATTTGATATAGCAATAATAATTAACAAAGAAACATTAATCGATTCATTTACTAAATTTGTATCTTACATCATTAATAATCTCAAGCAATTTAACAACACCTAACCTGCCCTTATAACCTCAGCTTGATTCTCACTACTTAGTATCGACTATTAAATTTTATATATCATATGGATTGCTACCACATCTTGATACTTAATTTTACTTACTGTTATATACTATCGCTGTTTACTATCTCTTTAATATATAATTATAGTGTATAGGGAAGGATGAATTAAGCGGTTGAACACAGGGCTAGTGGTGTTCGGGTGACAGGTGGTGCGGCTTTTTGGGGTGCACTCGCTCCCAGATTAATGTGGTGATGCGCGGCTATGGGTTTGATGGATCACTTGGCAAACTGCCTGCATCCTCCCCATCCCTTGTACCCCTCTTCCATAAGACTGAGCCCCCCCTGTTGCTTGCAATTCCTCACAAGCCTCCCGTTATAAAAATTTATCCCGTTATAAAAACACTTTCCTGTATCTACTTGGTATTTATATTTATTTATAATATATATATACCCATTTTCATTCTACGGTGCTACTTAATTCAATATTACATGGGCGTACTGATGGTCGAGGGTAGCTTTCTGTTAATTCACTCTCTATTGCCTGTCTTATATGGGTTGGGCGTGGTATGTTATACTCTTGCGCTAAATGGTCTTTTACCCTGTTCGGTGACTCGATGGACGTACAAGGTTGCTGCTCTGCGCTTTACTTGTGGGCGACTGGAAAAGTTGAGCGATTGACCACTGCAATTACATTAGCCTGGCTACTCTCCGGACTGCCTGGCTTTAGGTTTATCGGAGTTTGTATCACCTGCTCTTCACCGCTGAAATTAATATATTTTCGTTTATTTATATTAGTATTGTACGCCTTGCGAATTTTCAATTATTAAAAATTAAACACAATAAGGTAAGTGATTACTGTATCCTGCTAACATATCGCGCCTGATTAGTAATACTATGAATTATGCAAAAACCTGAGAGTATATGTAGGTATGTCTTTTACAAGTCTTGTCGCGGGGCACAGCTGGATACCTTTATTTATCCACTCTCAATTCATATGCTTGTGTTTACTAGTATCGCTTTTATATGCTTTGTCAATTTACTTTCTCACACTGGGAGTAGTGAGGTAAGTGATTACTGTACCCTGCTAACACTTTTCGCCTGATTAGTAATACTATGAATTATGTACGCCTTGCGAATTTTTCTTTCTTTACTAGGAGTAGCAACGTAAGTGACCGCTATATCCTGCTGGCGCATTACACATGATTAACATTATTATGAATTATGTGAAAATGCAACTGTCTATACATGTATGTCGCGAATTAAGCCGTGGATTCAACATTATATGGGTGTACTGATGTCGAAGGTAGCTCTCTGTCAATTCACTCTTTACTGCCTGCCTTATGTGAGTGGGGCGTGGTGTGTCATACTCTCGCGCTGAATGTCCTTTACTCTGCTCGGTGATTTGATGGATGTGCATGATTACTGCACTACGCTTTACTTGAACGTGACTGGAAAAAATGGAGCGATTAACCACTGCTATACCATTCGCCTGGTCGCTCTCCAGACTGCCCGGCTTTAGGTTAAGCATAGCTTGCATCGCTTACTCATCACCGCTGAAATTAATATATTTGTGTTTTTATCTCACCTCTATTTATTAGTATCGCTTCGTACGCTTTGCAAATCTTCTTTCTGATATTAGATACAGCAAGGTAAGTGATTATTGTACCCCACTAACATACTATGCATTATTAGTAATACTATGAATTATGTAAAACCCTGAGAGTACATGTATATATGTCTGTTGCAAGTAATGTCGCGGGACACAGCTGGATATCTTTATTTACCATATTTTATCGCTTTTGCACGCCTTGCGAATTTCCTCTCTTATATTAGGAGTGGCAAGGTAAGTGACTATAGCATCCTGCCCGTGCATTACATATGATTGATGTTATTATGATTTATGTGAAATCGCGATTATACGTAGCGAGTATGGACACTACTATTTATTTATACCCACTTTCAGTCTACGGTGCTGCTTAAATCAACATCATATGGGCGTACTAATGGTCGAGGGCAACTTACTGCCAATTCACCCCCAATTACCTGCCCTATGCGAATCGAGTGTGGTGCCTTATACTCTAGTGCTGAACGACCTTTCACCTTGGTGGGTGACTCTATGAACGAACATGGTTGCTGCACCACGTCTGACTTGGGGGTGACTGGGAACATCGAGTGTTTGATTACTGCGACGACCTCCGCTTAGTTATTCTCCGGATAGCCCGGCTTTAGGTTGAGCGGAGTTTGCGTCGCCACCTAAATTCATATATTTGTGTCTTAATTTTTACCCATAATTACATTAGTATGTATCTAACGCTTTTGTACGCTTTGCAAATTCTCTCTTTAGGAGCTTACCCATCTAATCTATCTGTTAACTCATTATTAAATCTAGCTATTATCACAATTACCTTTTACACAGACACATTCCACAGCTAACATCTCACACACAAGTCACATTGGGTCGGGTTTTAACCACTACACTGCACACTCGTTTCTATACGGGGCTTCCCTACAAAAGCAGTCCTATACACATGTGGCGTACGCACTATCTTGGCGCGGCCATACATTTACTCACTTACATACCTTGCAAAGGGAAGCCACTCACTGACCTTACACATGTACACATAATAGTTAAAATCTCACACACATGTAACTGCGCTTGGCTAAGGGTAACTAGCGAGGAAGATAGCCACTGGCAGTAGTTACCAAACCGGGAACCAAAGGCTTCGTACCCACCTTTTCTCCTATATATTAAATATACGCACATATTGGTTAATTAAGATGCTGTTTATTTCCACATTATTTGGGTGTATTGATGGTCGAGGGCAGTATTCACCCTCTACCGCCCATTTTATGCAAATTGAATGTGGTGCGTCATACTCTCGCCCTGACCAGACATTCACCTTGGTGGGTGGCTTGATGGATGTACATGGTTGCCGCACCACGTTTGATCTAGACCTTTTGCGTTTTATTTTTACCTACACCAAAAAGATAGTTAGACTAAATTATTACAAACAAAATAGATACCTAATTACTATTGTGGCATACTTGCGCACACTTGGATATACTTCAACAAGGTAACAAGGTAATGCTCGTCATCAAGGTAATGTTAAGGTAACATTATAAGGTTCAAGGTTATGGTGGTATAAAATCTAATTGTTCAAGATAAAAGTTTAGGCATAGCTACCCATCAATATTATATGTATTTTCAATTGTACGCACGCTTGCATGCATACTTACATTACGTACAATGGTTAAAATGAAGTGACTAAGTACAGAAACAGACCAAACTAAATGCGTGCATGCATGCGTGCGTATCTATGTGTGTGTGCGTGTGCGAGCATATATACACATATGAAAGGAGAAATGAAAGAAATAAAATTATATTCTGAACTAGGTAATACAAACCAAATAGGCAACTATAAGGTAACAAGGTAACACTACATGTGATTTCGATGCTTGCGTACATACAAAACGTACAATGGTCAAAATGATGTGACTAAGTACGTTAACAGATTAAACTAAATACATGCATGCATGCGTGTGTGCGTGCATGCGTTGCATGCACACATACATGAAAGAGGAAAGAAAGTAATACTCTGATCTAGATAAAACAAATAAAATAGGCTACTATAAGGTAACAAGGTAATATTATATGTGTTTTCGATGCTTGCGTACATACAAAACGTACAATGGTCAAAATGATGTGACTAAGTACGTAAACAGATTAAACTAAATACATGCATGCATGCGTGTGTGCGTGCATGCGTTGCATGCACACATACATGAAAGAGGAAAGAAAGTAATACTCTGATCTAGATAAAACAAATAAAATAGGCTACTATAAGGTAACAAGGTAATATTATATGTGTTTTCGATGCTTGCGTACATACAAAACGTACAATGGTCAAAATGATGTGACTAAGTACGTAAACAGATTAAACTAAATACATGCATGCATGCGTGTGTGCGTGCATGCGTTGCATGCACACATACATGAAAGAGGAAAGAAAGTAATACTCTGATCTAGATAAAACAAATAAAATAGGCTACTATAAGGTAACAAGGTAATACTATATGCGTTTTCGATGCTTGCGTACATACAAAACGTACAATGGTCAAAATGATGTGACTAAGTACGTAAACAGATTAAACTAAATACATGCATGCATGCGTGTGTGCGTGCATGCGTTGCATGCACACATACATGAAAGAGGAAAGAAAGTAATACTCTGATCTAGATAAAACAAATAAAATAGGCTACTATAAGGTAACAAGGTAATATTATATGTGTTTTCGATGCTTGCGTACATACAAAACGTACAATGGTCAAAATGATGTGACTAAGTACGTAAACAGATTAAACTAAATACATGCATGCATGCGTGTGTGCGTGCATGCGTTGCATGCACGCATACATGAAAGAGGAAAGAAAGTAATACTCTGATCTAGATAAAACAAATAAAATAGGCTACTATAAGGTAACAAGGTAATACTATATGTGTTTTCGATGCTTGCGTACATACAAAACGTACAATGGTCAAAATGATGTGACTAAGTACGTTAACAGATTAAACTAAATACATGCATGCATGCGTGTGTGCGCGCATGCGTTGCATGCACACATACATGAAAGAGGAAAGAAAGTAATACTCTGATCTAGATAAAACAAATAAAATAGGCTACTATAAGGTAACAAGGTAATATTATATGTGTTTTCGATGCTTGCGTACATACAAAACGTACAATGGTCAAAATGATGTGACTAAGTACGTAAACAGATTAAACTAAATACATGCATGCATGCGTGTGTGCGCGCATGCGTTGCATGCACACATACATGAAAGAGGAAAGAAAGTAATACTCTGATCTAGATAAAACAAATAAAATAGGCTACTATAAGGTAACAAGGTAATACTATATGTGTTTTCGATGCTTGCGTACATACAAAACGTACAATGGTCAAAATGATGCGACTAAGTACGTAAACAGACTAACTAAATGCATGCACGCATGAGTGTGCGCGCGCATGCGTTATATGCATACATATATGAAAGAGGAAAGAAAATCATACTCTGATCTAGGTAATACAAACAAAATAGGCGACTATAAGGTAACAAGGTAACACTATATCAATACTGTGTGTTTTCGGTGCTTGCGTACACAACGTACAATGGTTAAAATGATGTGACTAAGCATGGAAACAGACTAAACTAAATGCGTGCATACATGAGCGTGTGTGTGTGTGTGTGCGCGAGCGATGCATGCATGCACACATGAAAGAGGAAAAGAAAGAAATAAAATCATATTCTAGGCAATACAAACAAAACAGGCAACTATAGGATAACAAGGAAATACCATATCAATATTGCATGTTTTCGGTGCTTGCGTACAAAACGTACAAAGGTCAAAATGATGTGACTAAGTACGGAAACAGACTAAATTAAATACATGCATGCATGCGTATGTGTGTGTGTATGTGCGTGTGCATGCATGCATGCGCATATGAAAGAAGAAAAGGAAATAAAACTTATATTCTGAACTAGGCAATACAAACAAAACAGGCAATTACAAGATTACAAATACTCATCAGAGTAACTCATCAGGGTAACAAGGTTGTCAAGGTTCAATGATCTTTATTATTATGCCGGTGCCTCACGTTGGCTGTGATGGCTCCAAGTTGTACTATTGGGCCCGACACAGCCGATGTGGTACTCGATCTTGGAACAATTGAATGACATCGAACGTTCCAGGATTATCGCTAGTATTTCCTTTTGACTCAATCTTCCTTATTTGTTTCTAGTAGTCCTTTTAACTCAATCTTCTTAGTTGGTTGCTAACAATACTTTTGACTCTATCTTCCTTGTTTGTTGCTAGTAGTCCTTTCAACTCAAAACTTCTTTACTTGTTGCAAGTAGTCCTTTTGACTCAATCCCCTTATTTGTTGCTAGTAGTCACAGCATAGTGACTCAATCTCCGTTGTTTATTGCTAGTAGTTCTTTTAACTCAATCCTCCTTGTTGCTAGTAGTCCTGGTGAATCAATCTACTGCAGCAACTATATTAATATCTCGGAATCTGTTAATCCTAGGCATATGGTTTCTTTGCAGGAGTGATAGGTCTTATCAAGATCCACATTTTGGGTGACAGCTGTCAAACTTGAAACAGCTATATCTTGGAAACTATTGATCCTAGGCACATGGTTTCTTTGCAGAAGTGATAGGTCTCATCGAGGAGTTCATTTCAACTGACAGCTGTCAAACTTAAAACCGCCATATCTTGGAAACTATTGATCCTAGACACATGGTTTCTTTGCAGAAGTGATAGGTCTCATCAAGGCCTACATTCTGGGTGACAGCTGTCAATCTTGAAACAGCTATATCTTGGAAACTATTGATCCTAGGCACATGGTTTCTTTGCAGAAGTAATAGGTCTCATTGAGTTCATCTCAACTGACAGCTGTCAAAACTTAAAACAGCTTTATCTTGAAAACTATTGATCCTAGGTACATGGTTTCTTTGTAGAAGTGATAGGTCTCATTGAGGAGTCCATTTCAACTTACAGCTGTCAAACTTAAAACAGCTTTATCTTCAAAATTATTGATCCTAGGTACATGGTTTCTTTGCAGAAGTTATAGGTCTTGTCAAGATCTACATTTTGGGTGACAGCTGTCAAAACTTTACACAACTATATCTTGAAAACTATTGATCCTAGGTACCCATGTACCTAGGATCCATATTCCTTGCAGAAGTTATAGGTCTTGTTAAGATCTACATGTACGTCTCTTGCCGAACGTCACCTTGACCTCCTTACTAACCTTATGAATCAATGTCTGAGCATTTTCCACTTCCCCTTTGCCTGGAAAACAGCGTTTGTGAAAGATCTTCCAAACCAGATAAAGATGACTACTCAGATATCGGCTCATATCGCCCCATTGTTCTCACTTATGTTTTGGGTAAACTTCTAGAGAAACTTACCACGAAGAGACTTACCCATCATCAACTAATTAATGGCCATCACAATGCTCGGCAATTTGGCTTCTAAGCACAAATATCCTCCCTCGATGCACTTGAGGTGGCCTTGGACACTACCAAAACTACTAAAGATCAGCATCAGCTGGTCATCACTATATCTCTTGATATCTTATACCAAATCGGGGTACTAAAGTTAAGCTAACTTTTGGACCCTCTAAAACACAACTTACTTCATTCTCACTTTCAGCTCAAAAACCTAAAATCACTATGGATAAAAATATTTTATTCTTCAAAATTACTTGGAGTAACTATAGATAAATCTTATAATCTATTAAACATGTAGACCTTATTGTAAAAACTAATAAAATTTATAACAAACTATGTAAAAATTTATCTGCCCCCTTGGGGCATAAACAGTGATGATATCACTATTTTATGCTACTATGTCATTGAATCCGCTGTAACATACGCTGCCAGCAGTACGCGATCGGCTTCGTACTCTCCAACGTGGCTTACACTAAAACTTTAAGAGCATCCAGAACTACCTCTGCCTACGCAACAACTGCTCTGGCTGGTTTCACCCTCTTACACCTCTTAGTGTTTGAGGTAGCTATCATTGAGCGCACACACTCTTCACCGGTCTTCGTGTATTTCTACTTCCTAACATTACTGTCAAAAGACCTGCTAGATCACAGGACCTTCTTCACCCACGCTTTAGAAAACCGATAGAACACTAATCTGCAATTAACTAAAACAACGTCAATGACATCCTTAATTCCTACTCAAACCCCACTCAAATTTACACTGATGGCTGCAAAACTGAAAACGATGATGCTGGTGCAGCCTTTGTAGTAATCCTCCCGGATACTACTTAAACTAACATCATCAGGAAATTTATATTATATAGATTCTGCACTGTACTTCAGGCTGAACTCTTAGCTATTGAAAAAGCTAGAGCCTGGAATTTAGAAAATAATACTTCATCTAACTCTTTTATTCCCTCTGACTGCCTATCTAGTCCACAAGAAATAAACCCTACAAATTTGACTAACCCCTTCTTGTGGTTGCAACACTTAAAACATCTAATCACTTTCAAATTAGTATTTGAGCAGACTCAGATCTTACTAGTCATGGTTACCACCTTGAATAACTATTTAAATTTAAATCACTCAAACAGATAGATGTCCATTCAACACTCTCACAACTCAAACTATCCAACATTTACTGCGAATGCCCACGTTCTTGTACTGCAAGACATGATTTTCTGCAATCTTGTTTATACTATAAGAGTAATGACCCATTTGATGTAGCAATCGTTACTAATAAAGAAACACTAATTGACCCATTTACTAGATTTGTGTCTGACATCGTCGACAATCTCAAGTAACTTAACAACACTTAATTTTTCTCCTTTATAACCCTAACTTGATTCTCACCATATGGTATCGGTTATCATATAATAAAATGGATCGATCACCACATTTTGACACTTAATTCTATTCATCGTTATAAATACTCTCACTTCTCACCACTTCTTTAAAAACTTCAAGGTGATCAGACTTCGGTTTTTAATTTGGTTGTCAGAGCCCATACATGCATCAGTGGGTACCCACACGCGTATCTATATTTTGGAATCTGGAGCTGAGAGCTAAATGGTTGAGTGCGGTGCTGGCAATATTCAAGCGGTAGGTGGAGTGGCCCACCAGAGTACGATCCGTACATACGCGGGGATGTGGCTGTGGGATTGATAGACTTCTTAACCATCTGTCTTCATCCTCACCATCCCCTGTACACCCCCTGCTGCTTGGAATTCCTCAAACGCCTCCCGTCATGCTACAGCTTGAGATCTCCCTGATATTTCCATCCTACGGTGCTACTCAATTATAAATTATATGGGCGTACTGATGGTCGAGGGCAGCTTTCTGTCAATTCACTCTCTATTGTCTGTCTCATACAGGTTGGGCGCAGTGTATCATACTCTCGTTCTGAACGGCCATTCACCTCGGTGGGTGACCTGATGGACGAACATGATTGCTGCACTACGTCTGACTTGGAGGTGACTGGGAAAGTTGAGTGATTGATTACTGCGATAACATTCGCCTGGTTACTCTCCGGGCAGCCCGGCTTTAGGTTAAGCGGAGTTTGCATCGCTTGCCCATCACCGCCGAAATTCGTATTTGTGTTTTATTTAACCCTTACGTAAAAAGATAGCAAGAAAGAGAGAAATAATATTATACTCTGAATAAATACACAGCTGTGTCCTACAAGCGCATTACGCCTGCGTAATAGTTCTGTGAATTATATGAAAACCTGAGTGTATATGTATGTATGTCGCGAGTTAAGCCGCGGGGCACAGCTAGATATCTTTATTTATTTATTTATATATACTCATTTTCAGCCTACGGTCTACGGTGCTGTTTAATTCAACATTAAATAGGCGTGCTGATGGTCGAGGGCAGCTTTCTGTCAATTCACTCTCTATTGTCTGTCTCATGCAGGTCGGGCGTAGTGTGTCATACTCTCGTACTGACCGGCCATTCATCTCGGTGGGTGACTTGATGGACGAACATGGTTGCTGCACTACGTCTGACTTGGGGGTGACTGGGAAAGTTGAGTGATTGATTACTGCAATAACATTCGCCTGGTTACTCTCCGGGCAGCCCGGCTTTAGGTTAAGCGGAGTTTGCATCGCTCGCCCATCACCGCCGAAATTCGTATTTGTGTTTTATTTAACCCTTACGTAAAAAGATAGCAAGAAAGAGAGGAAAAATATTATACTCTGAATAAATACACAGCTGTGTCCTACAAGCGCATTACGCCTGCGTAATAGTTCTGTGAATTATATAAAACCTGAGTGTATATGTATGTATGTCGCGAGTTTAGCCGCGGGGCACAGCTGGATATCTTTATTTATTTATTTATATATACCCATTTTCAGCCTACGGTCTACGGTGCTGCTTAACTCAACATTATATGGGCGTGCTGATGGTCGAGGGCAGCTTTCTGTCAATTCACTCTCTATTGTCTGTCTCATGCAGGTTGGGCGTAGTGTGTCATACTCTCGTTCTGAACGGCCATTCACCTCGGTGGGTGACTTGATGACGAACATGGTTGCTGCACTACGTCTGACTTGGCGGTGACTGGGAAAGTTGAGTGATTGATTACTGCAATAACATTCGCCTGGTTACTCTCCGGGCAGCCCGGCTTTAGGTTAAGCGGAGTTTGCATCGCTTGCCCATCACCGCCGAAATTCATATTTGTGTTTTATTTAACCCTCATGTAGTATGATAGTAAGAAAGTAAGTTAGAGCACAATTAGATTACACCAAGGTAACATTAAGGTAACATCAAGGTAACATGGTAATGTTCAAGGTTCTCGAAAGGTAAATATTAAATATATGTATATATTGGTTGGGTTAAGGTTTAGGAGTGGTTATTTATTTATTTATTTAGTATATTTATATTTATATATTGGTTAGACTGTGGTTGGGTTAGACACACACGACTATTCTGCATAGGGCTGTCACTTATTATTAATAGTTTACTTATTTATTATTACAATTACTCTTAACAAGCTCATACAATAGTTAAAATCTCACACACACAGGTACACACCTAAACAGTATAAAATATGTATATTAACACTATTAGTCGGGATAGGTTGGTGTTACCTCAAAATCCTTAAGGGATAAGCTGAGTGATTGATTACTGCGATGGCATTCGCCTGGCTACTCTTCGGACAGCCCGGCTTTGTCACCCACGCTTTAGAAAACCGATAGAACACTAATCTGCAATTAACTAAAACAACGTCAATGACATCCTTAATTCCTACTCAAACCCCACTCAAATTTACACTGATGGCTGCAAAACTGAAAACGATGATGCTGGCGCAGCCTTTGTAGTAATCCTCCCGGATACTACTTAAACTAACATCATCAGGAAATTTATATTATATAGATTCTGCACTGTACTTCAGGCTGAACTCTTAGCTATTGAAAAAGCTAGAGCCTGGAATTTAGAAAATAATACTTCATCTAACTCTTTTATTCCCTCTGACTGCCTATCTAGTCCACAAGAAATAAACCCTACAAATTTGACTAACCCCTTCTTGTGGTTGCAACACTTAAAACATCTAATCACTTTCAAATTAGTATTTGAGCAGACTCAGATCTTACTAGTCATGGTTACCACCTTGAATAACTATTTAAATTTAAATCACTCAAACAGATAGATGTCCATTCAACAATCGGGCTGGGCTCCGGTTGGTTGGGTCAAATTACTACACTGCACACAAGACTCTATACGGGGCTTCCCCGCAAAGGAAGTCTTAATACATAAGTGGCGGACGCACCATAGCGGCCTTGCATTTTACTTACATACTTACCCTGCAAAGGGAAGTCACTTACTAACCTTGCACAGGTACACACCACAAACAGGGGGGTTGGGTTGGATTACTACACTGCACACAAGACACTATACGGGGCTTCCCCGCAAAGGAAGCCTTAATACATATACGGCGTACGCACTATCATGGTGCGGCCTTGCATTTACTTAACATACTTACCCTGCAAAGGGAAGTCACTTACTGAACTTGCACAGGTACACAATAAACAGTATTAAATATATGTATATAGCCCGACTAGCTACAATGCTGTCCGGTAGCGTGTAGACCTTAGCATGGACCGGGCAGGGTACTAGAAGGGCACCCAATCAAAAAAAAAAAAAAACCTAACCTAACCTAACCTAACCTAACCTAACCTAACCTAACCTAACCTAACCTAACCTAACCTAACCTAACCTAACCTAACCTAACCTAACCTAACCTAACCTAACCTAACCTAACCTAACCTAACCTAACCTAACCTAACCTAACCTAACCTAACCTAACCTAACCTAACCTAACCTAACCTAACCTAACCTAACCTAACCTAACCTAACCTAACCTAACCTAACCTAACCTAACCTAACCTAACCTAACCTAACCTAACCTAACCTAACCTAACCTAACCTAACCTAACCTAACCTAACCTAACCTAACCTAACCTAACCTAACCTAACCTAACCTAACCTAACCTAACCTAACCTAACCTAACCTAACCTAACCTAACCTAACCTAACCTAACCTAACCTAACCTAACCTAACCTAACCTAACCTAACCTAACCTAACCTAACCTAACCTAACCTAACCTAACCTAACCTAACCTAACCTAACCTAACCTAACCTAACCTAACCTAACCTAACCTAACCTAACCTAACCTAACCTAACCTAACCTAACCTAACCTAACCTAACCTTTTTTTTTTTTTTTTTTTTTTACGTGAGGAAAATGCATTGAACTGCATCCCCACCGTCCCGGGGGGGAGCGGTGGGGTATGTGGGGCTCTCCGGCCGTGAAGCGGCCGGCCTACCCACTAAAAACCTCACGATGTCCAGTCTCGCCGCCATGTGCCGGAGGTAGCAGGACCGCTCGCGCTTTACTGCTACTACCCCCGGCGACGGCTGGCCTCGTCAGGCCTCATCTCAGAGAAGAATCCCTCGCGAGAGGCGGCGTGGACACGCCGCCGCCATCTCGGGCTCTTGTACTGGCGACGGACCCCCCCGAGTCCGCCGCCACGAGCCGTTTAGGGTGGCAGATGGTCATCTCGGGCCATCCGCCTGGAGCGCTGTGAGCGCTGCGTCCCACGCAGCAGCTCTCGCGCTCTTTCATCTGCCTCTTTTATCGCCATTACATTTTCACAATATTGGCGCATCGCCTGCCAGGACTCATCACTGCCGACCATGGCTGAAACTACGGCCGGCAGCGAGAGATCCTGGCCAATCACATTCACCAAATCTCGTCTCGGCTCCGCCCAAGCTGGACAGACCTGCAGCGTATGTTGAGCGGTGTCAGAATTGCAGCTGCAGTGGTGACACCGCTCATTTTCTTCTCTTTGGATTCGACACAGGTACTTACCGAAGCAGCCATGCCCGGTAAGCACCTGTGTCAATCGGAAGCTCAGCGCCCCGTGGCTTCTCTCGAGCCAATCCGGCAAAATGGGCCGTATTGCTTCTACTGTTTGGCGGCCGTATCCCGGCTGCTCTAGCCGCGTCTCCCACTCCGCCATGATGATCTGGCGAAGCTCCGCCCGGCGTCCTTCCACCTCCCTGAGCGCCGGGCGGTCGCCTCGACTTCGCGCCTCCTCGCGCCACTTGTAGAGAGCCGCGAGGGATTTCGCCTCGAGATCCCATGGCGGAGATCCGGCGAGCACGCGGGCTGCGTCACCCGCTATGGTTCGGTATCCCCGCGTCACCCTGATGGCCATCAGCCTCTGCACTTGCAGAAGTTTGCCGATGACGCCATCAGGGATGTTCGCGGCCCACACCGGGGCGCCGTAGAGCGCCATCGAGCGGATGACGCCCATGTATAGTCTTCTCGTGGCAACGTTTGGGCCACCAATATTTGGCAGGAGCCGGGAGAGTGCCCCTGCCGCCCCTATCAACTTCGGCAAAAGCTTATCAAAATGCGCCTCGAATCTCCATCTTCTATCTAGGACGAGGCCAAGATATTTAAGAGTGGGTCCAATGGTTATCCGGACTCCTCCGACGATTAGGTGGAAGTCGGTCGGCAGGCGAGTACGGGGGCCATAAAAGCACATGGCCTCCGTTTTCTCCAAGGCCACCTCGAGCCCCAGTCGCCGGATTCGGTCCACCACATGGGCCACCCCGGCCGTCGCCAATATAGCTGCTTCGCGGCAGGTCCTCCCTCTAGCGGTCACCAACGTATCGTCAGCGTAACATGTGACGCTGAGGTTCCTGAGGAACGAGCCGCGAAGCACCCAGTCGTAACCCAGGTTCCACAGGAGCGGTCCAAGTACCGACCCCTGTGGGACTCCACACGTCATGCGCCACCGTTTAAGTCCCGACTGGCTGTCGTAGACGACCTCCCTGTCACAGAGGTAGGCTTCTACGGTCCTCTGTAAGTAGTCCGGTACGCCATGGTACCGGAGAGCCTCCCGAATGCAAGTCCAAGGGAGAGTGTTAAAAGCGTTGGCGATGTCAAGAGACACCGCCAACAACACATCTCCCTCGGACACAGCCTCCTCCGCCAGCGTCTTCACTCGGAGGATCGCACCCACGGTCGACCGCTCCCTCCGAAACCCGAACTGGTTTGCCGACAGATCCGGCCCAGTCCGGGTGAGGTGGCTGACGAGGCGTGCGGCAATGATGCGCTCAAAGAGCTTGCACGCCTCGTCCAGCAGAATGATCGGCCGGTACGCCGACGGTGAATCCTCCGGCCTGCCCTCTTTCCTCAACAGCACGAGGCTGCCAACCCTCCACCGAGCGGGAAATGCTCCCCGTTCGAAGCAAGAAGTGAACAACCTCCGAAGATGGTCGCCCAGATGTCTCGAGGCCAGAACCAACGCGCGCCCCGGTATGCCGTCAAGCCCAGGGGCGGTATTCTTGGCACTGAGACGCCGGACGACCATCTTTAGTTCTGGAACTGTCACCTCGATGGACTCTTCGTCCTCCTCTTGCGACGCCGGCTCTGCGGGAGGCGGAGCCATGGTCGGCGGGACGTGTTCCTCCCTATGAGGGAAGAGCGTTGCGACGACTTCGTCAACAAGATTTGGCTCAAGCGTCTGAGTGAGAGGTGGTGCCCACGGTCTGAGCTTGCCCCTTGCCATGCGGTAGGGCCGCCCCCATGGGTCCTCACTCAGCGACGCGAGCATCTCATTGCGGGCTCTATCCTTGGCGGCAGCGACTGCTGCCTGAAGAGTTTTCATCGCCACCCTATAGGCTTCGTAGAGCTGGGCCTCTACTGGTTCCACCTCGTCCAGCCCACGAGGGCGACCGTGTCGACGTCTCCGGTGTCTCTGGTACTGGCGGCGCGCTGCTACGCAAGCGGCGCGTAGGGAGGCAATCTCCGCGCACCACCAATATACTCGTCGCGATCTAGCTTGTGATTTGACCCGGGGCATCGACGCGTCACAGACGCTCGTCAATGCCCTCGTGAGCCGTTCCGCCTCCAAATCAACATCGTCCAGGGCATCCGGTACGGGCACCCAAGCCTGGACGATGGCTGCCTCATCTAGTAGCACCCGGTCCAGCCGCTTCAACGCCCACCGAGGGCGGTCCATCCTGAGGGATGCGACCGAAGGGTTGGAGGTCTGGGTAGGAATCTCGAACCGGATGTACCGGTGGTCCGAAAGAGACTCCACCCCCTCGACAACCCTCCAGCCTTGCACCCTGGGCGCAAGGGCAGGGCTGGCGAATGTGACGTCAACGATCGACTCGCCCTGCCAACGCACACAGGTGCTAATCGACCCCCGGTTTAGAACCGTGAGACCGACGGCGTCGACCAAACCCTCCAAGAGTACGCCTTTCGAGGAAGTGTGTGCACTACCCCATCTGGTGGACCATGAGTTCAAGTCCCCCAGGAGAAGAACCGGACGAGGTTGTATGCGGTCCAGAAGGTCCCCAACCTCGCCCAAGAAGGACTCGAACTCGGAGTCGCGTCGGTTTGGCGAAAAGTACACCCCGACGACGACTATGTCCCTCCACTGCACCGCGACGTAACCCACGCCGCGGGCAATGACCTTCAGGGGTGGCACACACAGGGCACTCGATGGGATGATGGCAACTAGAGATGCCGTGTCCACAATCCAGTTGCTCCGAGGTGGAATCCAATAGGGCTCCGCCACCACAGCCACCTCAATATTCCACTCTGCCAGTGATGCAACGAGCATGTCCTGCGCCGAACTGCAATGATTGCAGTTTATCTGTAAGAATCGGTGTTTTAGGTCGTAAGCCATTAGGGACACTCGATGTCAATATCAATCTCGTCCATCGCCTCGCTCGAAGCCACAGGTGCTTCGGAGACGGGCGGGCAGGCCACAGCTGGTTGCGACGGTGCGCTCAGTGTGGTCTTCTTCTTGGACAATTTTGGGTCCTTGCAGGCCTTTGTGCCTACTTTGTGATTCGCTGGAAGTTTAGCCGCTGCACACAGTGCACAGTGCAGGGCGGACGAACATTGACTAGCTCTATGGCCGGGCTGTGCACATTGGTAACAGAGGTCGCTCCTGTCAACTTCCGATGTGCACGTTGCCCTCACGTGTCCAGTTTCAAGGCACCGGAAACAGCGCCTTCCTCTGGGCTCCAGGATCTTAATCCTTGCTGCAACCCAGCCAACAAGAAGCCGCCCACTTTCAGCTATCTTTTTTGCAGCGCTAATTGGGCAGCGCACCCAGGCCGTACCCATACCACTGGGGCCAGCACGGATTTCCCCCACCTTAACTGTCTCCAACACACAGTTCCCAGCCGCCGTTATTGCTGCGGCTATTTCTTCCCCTGTGACCGAGTCATCGAGGCCTGTTATTCGAAGCTCGGCGGTTTGGGTCGGACGATGAACTCGGGTATCCTCACCGAGAAGCTCCCGGATCTTCAGCGCGAGTGCGTCGGCCTTCTCCGAATTGCCCTCTCCAGGCACCTCGATGACTCGGGCACCCGTCGCCGCCTTACGCACCTGGAGGTACGGGATGCCCATTCCTCGCCAGTCTATTTGAGACTTGGCTTCGGCGAGGACTTTGGCATATGACAGCCCTTTCTTCTCCGCCTCGGGCTGGAGCGTGACCACTACTGCTGCGGTTTTGGGCACTCTCAGCTTCCGTTTTTTCGACGGCTTCTCCTGTACACTGCTTGAAGGCACCTTCTTGCTGGCCTCCCGCTTGCCGTTTCTGCCAACTCGCACCCACTCTCTTGATGGAGCGGGTGCTGATGGCCCGGCGACAGCGGGGGCTGGGACGGCAGGGGCTGATGGCAATATAACATTACCCTTGCTCTTCTTCCCCTTGCCTTTTCCTTTCGCAGAAGAAGTTTGTGGTTGCGGTTGGGCCTGTGAACCAGGTGGAATTGCCGCAGAAGCCTCTTTGACTTTGTCAGCCGCTAACGGCGGGCGAAGCCGTGGTGCGGGCGGTAGTCTTTCCTCTATTGAGGCAAGACGGGCACTCACCATCGTCCCTAGGTCAATCATAAGAGACCGACGAAATTCTTCTAACCCTGACTCCTGGCGGATGCGCGCCACGGATTGACTGTCTGCTGAATCAGCAGCGGGTTGTCCATCTACGCCTGAAGGCACTGATTGAGATGATGAAGAGCGCATTTTCACCATTTCTTTCTTCATGATGTCCATCTCTTTTCGAAGTTCGGCCAGCTCTTTTCGCATACGGATGTTCTCAGCCTGCAGGACCGCAGTTTCCTCCGACGCGGTCCTCTGACTAAGCTCCCGAACCACTTCTTGGACACTAGCAGCGGCCTCTTTCAGGTAACCTTGAAAGCGGCCGCACAGATGTTTACTGTTGTTGGCTACGTGTCTGATGGTTTGCACATCCTTTTCAATTCTGAGGCCAAGACCCAGAGTGGACTGGTCATTGTCCTCAGTGATCATCTCCGCCGGACTTGATGACGGCATCTGACACCGCTCCGTCGGTGTCGGATATTTTGCCCGCAGCTCCCTAGCGGTCGCAGCTAACGATGCGATCTCCTTTTCCGCTTCCAGGCGCATTTGCGCTTTTTCTGTCTCTAGCAGCTTTTCTTTGGCTGCTGCCAGACCTACATACTCCCCTGTAGTAGGGGGACGGCCGCGTCCTCGTCCTTTGTTATTGGGTGTGGCAGGTGATTTGCCTCCCCACTCCTCGCCACTAGAGCCTTCGCTATGCGGCCTCTTTTGTGCCTTGGCGCTGTCACGGCTAACGGCAGATCTATAGCCTGAAACCGAGACATTTTCGACGCTGGAGGAGTCCGACAAATACAGTTGCCTCTCCACACTTGACTCCGTACTACGTAGTCTCCTCTCCGTCTCATCCGTGCTAAGGCGGTTAAGCCTTACGACTGCAACGGGGCTTCTAGACTTTGCCCGCACTTCCGTCTTCTCCGACTCGGATCCACTGGACCCATCCACCATCTTCTCCGACTTCCTTCCCTTCTCACGCCTACTGCGCCTCTCCTTCTTCCCACTCTTTTTCTCCTTAACATCGTCAATTTTTATTTTATTTTTTAAGAACTCCATATTAGTCCCACGAGTATGGAACGAACTTAGGGTCCACCCGGGCAGTGCGTCCTTACCGCGGGTAAGCCTATATTTTGATGACCCAAGAGGGGGGCGGCAGGTACCCTCCTGGGAGGCAGTAATGACCGACACGACGAGCGAGACGGACCATTCAGCGCACAACCGGCGCTGACTGGACCGTCTCGCCCGATACCCTGGCCGATCTTCAAGGCCTCGCGCTGCCATTCCGCTTGCCACTCAGGGGTTTTTTATTGAAAAGTGGTTGACTCCACTTTGTTTTTTATTGAGGTTGGCTCCTCGCGGCCCGGCCAATTAAGGCAAGGCCTCCGGTCCCGAGCACGCTCAAGGGATAACGGATCCTCACCCCCCTCACTTTCGCAAGGGGGAAATCAACCACTCGCACGTCCACTTTGCCCTCAGCTACTCAGAAGGACAGGCGGAGCGCCTTCTCGGGGACCACTTCGCTTCACTACAGGCTGGATTGCCCGCAGCTACTGAGCCCCCCCGCCACGACAAGGCGTGGTCCCGTTGGGGGGGAACCTAACCTAACCTAACCTAACCTAACCTAACCTAACCTAACCTAACCTAACCTAACCTAACCTAACCTAACCTAACCTAACCTAACCTAACCTAACCTTTTTTTTTTTTTTTTTTTTTTTTTTTTTTTTTTTGATGAGAGCGCTGCGTCCCACGCAGCAGCTCTCGCGCTCTTTCATCAGACTCCTTTATCGCCATCACGTATTCACAATATTGGCGCACCGCCTGCCAGGACTCATCGCTGGCGACCATGGCTGAAACTACGGCCGGCAGCGAGAGATCCTGGCCAATCATATTAACCAAATCCCTTCTTGGCTCCGCCCAAGCCGGACAGACCTGCAGCGTGTGTTGAGCGGTGTCCGAGCTGCAACTGCAGTGGTGACACCGCTCATCACCCTCCCTTTGGATTCGACACAGGTACTTACCGAAGCAGCCATGCCCAGTAAGCACCTGTGTCAATCGGTAGCTCAGCGCCCCGTGGCTCCTCTCGAGCCAATCCTGCAAAACGGGCCGTATTGCTTCCACCGTTTGGCGGCCGTATCCCGGCTGCTCTAGCCGCGTCTCCCACTCCGCCATGAGAATCTGGCCAAGCTCCGCCCGGCGTCCTTCCACCTCCCTGAGCGCCGGGCGGTCGCCCCGACTTCGCGCCTCCTCGCGCCACTCGTAGAGCGAAGCGAGGGATTTCGCCTCGAGATCCCATGGCGCGGATCCGGCGAGCACGCGGGCCGCGTCACCCGCTATGGTGCGGTATCCCCGCGTCACCCTGATGGCCATCAGCCTCTGCACTTGCAGGAGTTTGCCGATGACGCCATCAGGGATGTTCGCGGCCCACACCGGGGCGCCGTAGAGCGCCATCGAGCGGATGACGCCCATGTATAGTCTTCGCGTGGCAACGTTTGGGCCACCAATATTTGGCAGGAGCCTGGAGAGTGCCCCTGCCGCCCCTATCAGCTTCGGCACCAGCTTATTAAAATGTGCCTCGAATGTCCACCTTCTGTCTAGGACGAGGCCAAGATATTTAAGAGTGGGCTCAATGGGTATTCGGACTCCTCCGACGACTAGGTGGAAGTCGGTCGGCAGGCGAGTACGGGGGCCATAAAAGCACATGGCCTCCGTTTTCCCCAAGGCCACCTCGAGTCCCAGTCGCCGGATTCGGTCCACCACATGGGCCACCCCGGCCGTCGCCAATATGGCTGCTTCGCGGCAGGTCCTCCCTCTAGCAGTCACCAACGTATCGTCAGCGTAACATGTGACGCTGAGGTTCCTGAGGAACGAGCCGCGAAGCACCCAGTCGTAACCCAGGTTCCACAGGAGCGGTCCAAGTACCGACCCCTGTGGAACTCCACACGTCATGCGCCACCGTTTAAGTCCCGACTGGCTGTCGAAGACGACCTCCCTGTCACAGAGGTAGGCTTCTACGGTCCTCTGTAAATAGTTCGGTACGCCATGGTACCGGAGGGCCTCCCGAATGCAAGTCCAAGGGAGAGTGTTAAAAGCATTGGCAATGTCAAGAGACACCGCCAACAACACATCTCCCTCGGACACAGCCTCCTCCGCCAGCGTCTTCACTCGGAGGATCGCACCCACGGTCGACCGCTCCCTCCGAAACCCGAACTGGTTTGCCGATAGATCCGGCCCAGTCCGGGTGAGGTGGCTGACGAGGCGTGCGGCAATGATGCGCTCAAAGAGCTTGCACGCCTCGTCCAGCAGAACGATCGGCCGGTACGCCGATGGTGAATCCTCCGGCCTGCCCTCCTTCCTCAACAACACGAGGCTGCCAACCCTCCACCGAGCGGGAAATTCTCCCTGCTCGAAACAAGAAGTGAACAACCTGCGAAGATGGTCACCTAGATGTCTCGAGGCCAGAACCAACGCGCGCCCCGGTATGCCATCAGGCCCAGGGGCGGTATTCTTGGCACTGAGACGCCGGACAACCATCTTTAGTTCTGGAACGGTCACCTCGATGGACTCCTCGTCCTCCTCTTGCGACGACGGCTCTGCGGGAGGCGGAGCCATGCTCGGCGGAACGTGCTCCTCTCTATGAGGGAAGAGCGTCGCGACGACTTCGTCAACAAGATTAGGCTCAAGCGTCTGAGTGAGAGGTGGTGCCCACGGTCTGAGCTTGCCCCTAGCCATGCGGTAGGGGCGCCCCCATGGGTCCTCACTCAGCGACGCGAGCATCTCATTGCGGGCTCTATCCTTGGCGGCAGCGACTGCTGCCTGGAGAGTCTTCATCGCCGCCCTATAGGCCTCGTAGAGCTGGGCCTCTACTGGTTCCACCTCGTCCAGCCCACGAGGGCGTCCGTGTCGACGCCTCCGGTGTCTCTGGTACTGGCGGCGCGCTGCTACGCAAGCGGCGCGTAGTGAGGCAATCTCCGCGCACCACCAATATACTCGTCGCGAACTAACTTGTGACTTGACCCGGGGCATCGACGCGTCACAGACGCTCGTCATTGCCCTCGTGAGCCGTTCCGCCTCCGAGTCAACATCGTCCAGGGCATCCGGTACGGGCACCCACGCCTGGACGATGGCGGCCTCCTCGAGCAGCACCCGGTCCAGCCGCTTCAACGCCCACCGAGGGCGGTCCATCCTGAGGGATGCGACCGAAGGGTTGGAGGTCTGGGTAGGAATCTCAAACCGGATGTACCGGTGGTCCGAAAGAGACTCCACCCCCTCGACAACCCTCCAGCCTTGCACCCTGGGCGCGAGGGCAGGGCTGGCGAACGTGACGTCCACGATCGACTCGCCCTGCCAACGCACACAGGTGCTAATCGACCCCCGGTTTAGAACCGTGAGACCGACGGCGTCGACCAAACCTTCCAAGAGTACGCCTTTCGAGGAAGTGTGTGCACTACCCCATCTGATGGACCATGAGTTCAAGTCCCCCAGGAGAAGAACCGGACGAGGTTGTATGCGGTCCAGAAGGTCCCCAACCTCGCCCAAGAAGGACTCGAACTCAGAGTCGCGTCGGTTTGGCGAAAAGTACACCCCGACGACGACTATGTCCCTCCACTGCACCGCGACGTAACCCACGCCGCGGGCAATGACCTTCAGGGGTGGCACACACAGGGCACTCGATGGGATGATGGCAACTAGAGATGCCGTGTCCACAATCCAGTTGCTCCGAGGTGGAATCCAGTAGGGTTCCGCCACCACAGCCACCTCAATATTCCACTCTGCCAGTGATGCAACCAGCATGTCCTGCGCCGAACTGCAATGGTTGCAGTTTATCTGCAAGAATCGATGTTTTAGGTCGTAAGCCATTAGGGACACTCGATGTCAATATCATTCTCGTCCATCGCCTCGCTCGAAGCCACAGGTGCTTCCGGGACGGGTGGGCAGGTCACAGCTGGTTGCGACGGTGCGCTTAGTGTGGTCTTCTTCTTGGACAACTTTGGGTCCTTGCAGGCCTTTGTGCCTACTTTGTGATTCGCTGGAAGTTTAGCCGCTGCACACAGTGCACAGTGCAGGGCGGACGAACATTGACTAGCTCTATGGCCGGGCTGTGCACATTGGTAACAGAGGTCGCTCCTGTCAACTTCCGAAGTGCACTTGGCCCTCACGTGGCCAACCTCAAGGCAGCGGAAGCAGCGCTGTACCCTTGGCTGTAGCAATCTAACGCTTGCTGATACCCATCCAACAAGTAAGCGCCCGCCCTCCACCACCTTCTTGGCCGCAGCCACTGGGCAGCGTACCCACGCCGATCCCATGACACCAGAATCTCGGCGAATTTCCCCGGATTTAATTTGCTCTAATGAGCACCCTCCCACCTGCGCGATTGCTGCTGAGAGTTCCTCCGACGTCACGGAGTCATCCAGGCCGGAGACGCGGAGTTCAGCAGTTGCGACTGGCCGGTGAACTCTGACACGTTCTTCGGACAGAGTCTGCCTAATTTTTTCAGCCAGAGCGTCTGCCATCTCGCCTTTGGCCGCTCCGGGAACCTTTATGATACGGGCTCCTGTCGCAGTCTTGTCTATACGAAGGCTTTCGATACCCATCGCACGCCAATCGATCTTTGACTTGGCGTCCGACAGTACCTTAGCATAGGTCTCACCATTTTTCTCCGCCTCTGGCTGGAGGGTCACAACGATAGCTGCGGTTTTATGTACGCGCAGCTTTGCCTTCTTTGTCTTTTCACCCTTTTGGGTTTCCTTCTTTTTGGGTGCTTGTTTGCCGTTTTTACCGACAGTTGTCCAAGCACCGGATGTCGGCTTGGCAGAGGAGCCGGGGACAGAATCTGGTTGGGTTGAAGGACCACCACTTTTGCTCTTGTTCACACCTTTTCCTTTTTTGCCCTTGGCCTTCGTCGCAGGCCCCGTCGGCTTCGGGGCTGGTCCAATCCGTGGCATCGGGACTGGAACTTCCATCTGAGGTGGAGAGGGGCTTTTCTCCTTTGCCCGGTCAGCCGCCAGAGGCGGACGAACAATCGGGGCCGGAGGAAGTCTTTCCTCCAACACCTGAAGGCGGGCATTCATCATGGTCCCTATCTCTACCATTAAGGACCGCTTGAGCTCCTCCACGATATTTATCTCCGAGGGGTTTCGCGCCACGGGCTGGCTGACTGCCATGGCCTCAACTCCAGGGGACTGATGAGGCGAGAAGTGACTGTTTCGCACCCTTGCCATATCTTCTCGAATAGAGGCTATCTCCTTGCGGAGCTCCGCAATCTCTTTTTTCATGTTGGCATTTTCTGCCTGTAGGAGAACAGTCTCCTCCGACGTTGTCCTTTGGCTCAACTCCTCTACCACGTTGGCGACACTGAGCGCAGCGTCCTTGAGGAATCGTATGAACCTACCATTTAAATTCTTGCTGTTGTCAGCCACATAATTAATGGAGCTCAAATCTCCGGTAATGCGCTCAGTGAGCGCCTGCGTAGTCTGTTTTCCTATCGAGACCACGGCTTCTCCTTCTAAGTTGCCTTTCTGACATTCCGACCTAGTTGGGAATTTTAGGCGCAACTCTCGAGCGACAGATGCCGCTGCGGCTATGTCCTTTTCCGCCTCTAGTCGCATATGCTCTTTTTCTAGCTCAATGAGCTTCTGTTTTGCCTGGGCCTGCCCCACATACTCCCCTGTAGTAGGGGGACGGCCGCGTCCTCGTCCTTTGTTACTGGGTGTGGCAGGTGATTTGCCTCCCCACTCCTCACCACTAGAGCCTTCGCTATGCGGCCTCTTTTGTGCCTTGGCGCTGTCACGGCTAACGGCAGATCTATAGCCTGAAACCGAGACATTTTCGGCGCTGGAGGAGTCCGACAAATACAGTTGCCTCTCCACACTTGACTCCGTACTACGTAGTCTCTTCTCCGTCTCATCCGTGCTAAGGCGGTTAAGCCTTACGACTGCAACGGGGCTTCTAGACTTTGCCCGCACTTCCGTCTTCTCCGACTCGGATCCACTGGACCCATCCACCATCTTCTCCGACTTCCTTCCCTTCTCACGCCTACTGCGCCTCTCCTTCTTCCCACTCTTTTTCTCCTTAACATCGTCAATTTTTATTTTATTTTTTAAGTACTCCATATTAGTCCCACGAGTATGGAACGAACTTAGGGTCCACCCGGGCAGTGCGTCCTTACCGCGGGTAAGCCTATATTTTGATGACCCAAGAGGGGGGCGGCAGGTACCCTCCTGGGAGGCAGTAATGACCGACACGACGAGCGAGGCGGACCATTCAGCGCACAAGCGGCGCTGACTGGACCGTCTCGCCCGATACCCTGGCCGATCTTCAAGGCCTCGCGCTGCCATTCCGCTTACCACTCAGGGGTTTTTTATTGAAAAGTGGTTGACTCCACTTTGTTTTTTATTGAGGTTGGCTCCTCGCGGCCCGGCCAATTAAGGCAAGGCCCCCGGTCCTGAGCAAGCTCACGGGATAACGGGCCCACAACCCCTCACTTTCGCGAAGGGTAAATAACCACCACTCGCGCGTCCACTCTACCCTCTGCCCTCAGAAGGACGGGTGGAGCGACCTCCAGGGACCACTTCGCTTCACTACAGGCTGGATTGCCTGCAGCTACTGAGCCCCCCCGCCACGACAAGGCGTGGTCCCGTTGGGGGGGAACCTAACCTAACCTTTTTTTTTTTTTTTTTTTTTTTATCGTGAGGAAAATGCATTGAATTGCATCCCCACCGTCCTGGGGCGGGCGGTGGGGTATGTGGGGCTCTCCGGCCGTGAAGCGGCCGGCCTACCCACTAAAAACCTCACGGTGTCCAATCTCGCCGCAATGCCAAAGCGCACAGGAACCGTTGCGGATAACATCTATGCGCTCTGGCGGCGGTTGGTCCCTTCGGACCCCAACTCGGGAAATCCTCTCGAGAGGCAGCGTGGACACGCCGCCGCCATCTCGGGCTCAAATACTGGCGACGGACCCCCCCGAGTCCGCCGCCAAGAGCCGTTTAGGGCGGCAACAGGTCATTTCTGACCCGTCGCCTTTGACGCCTGGGTCGCTGGGTGCCGCGGAGGAGCTCGCGCTCTCTCTCTGCAGACTCCTTCGCACCCATTACAACCTCGCAGAAGTGGCGAGTCGCCTGCCAGGCTTCGTCACTGCCGACCATGGCCAAAACTACGGCCGGCAGCGACAGATCCACGCCAATGGTCGACGCCAGCGACTGCCGATGCTCGGCCCAAGCTGGGCAGACCTCTAGTGTGTGTTGAGCGGTGTCGGAGCTGCAACTGCAGTGGTGACACCGCTCGTCACTCTCCCTCTGTATTCGACACAGGTACCTCCCGAAGCAACCGTGCCCGGAAAGCACCTGTGTCAAATGGAAGCTCAGCGCCCCATGTCGTCGGTTGAGCCATTCTTCGAAGACAGGCATGATAGCCTCGATTGTCCGGCGACCGTACCCCGGCTCCTGCAGCCGCGTCCGCCACTCCACCACTTGAGCTTGGCGAAGGACATCACGACGCTCCTCCACCTCCCTGAGCGCCGGACGGTCACCCCGACTCCGCGCCTCCTCGCGCCACTCGTAGAGCGACGCGAGGGATTTTGCGTCGAGGTCCCAGGGCAGAGACCCAGCCAAGACGACGGCTGCTTCTCCCGACACGGTGCGGTATGCCCGCGTAACTCTGATGGCCATCAGCCTCTGTACGCGCAAGAGTGTACTGATGACGCCATCAGAGACACATGCGGCCCACACCGGGGCGCCGTACAGAGCCATCGAGCGCAGAACTCCCATATACAAACGCCTAGTGGAGGTGTTTGGACCACCCAAATTAGGTAAGAGCCGGGCAAGTGCCCCCGCCGCTCCCACCAGCTTCGGCGCCAAACGGCCGAAATGCGCCCTGAAGTCCCAGTTGCTGTCGAGGACAAGGCCGAGGTATTTTAACGTCGACTCGACAGCAACACGGGTTCCGCCAATGACAAGGTGGAAATCACGGGGTGGCTTGTTACGCGGACCGCTGAAGCAGATCGCCTCCGTCTTGCCTAGAGCGACCTCGAGCCCCAAGCCACGTATGCGCTGCACAACGTGCGCCACCCCCGCCGTCGCCAGAATGGCTGCCTCACGGTGCGTTCTCCCCCTGGCAGTAACGAGCGTGTCGTCGGCGTAACACGTCACGCCAAGGTTTGGGAGAAAGGCACCGCGAAGCACCCAGTCATAACCAATGTTCCACAGGAGTGGACCGAGGACCGACCCCTGTGGAACGCCGCAGGTCATGCGCCACCGCCGCCAACCATCCTGCGTCTCGTAGGCGATCATCCTCTCCGACAAATACGCCTCGACGATGCGCTGCAGGTACACGGGTACGCGGTGGTAGCGCAGGGCCTCCCTCACGCACGCCCAGGGAAGCGTGTTAAATGCGTTGGCGATATCGAGCGACACCGCCAACAGCACTTCTCCAGCCGCAACGGCTTCCTCTGCAAGCGCCTTTACCCGAAGGATCGCGCCCACGGTTGACCGTTCCCTGCGAAACCCAAACTGGTATTCCGATAGGTCCGGCCCAGTCCGGGTGAGGTGGCTGACGAAGCGCGCAGCAATTATGCGCTCAAAGAGCTTGCACGCCTCGTCCAGCAGAACGATCGGCCGGTACCCCGACGGCGAGTCTTCTGGTCTGCTCTCCTTGCGGAGAAGGACGAGGTTGCCCGTTTTCCACCGAGCGGGGAAGTGTCCTCGCTCGAAACAGGCAGTAAACAGCCTCCTCAGACGGTCGCCCAGCTCTCTCGAGGCCAAGACCCACACGCGACCCGGTATGCCATCCGGCCCGGGTGCGGTGTTCCTAGCACTGAGGCGCCGGACGACCATCTTAATCTCCGCGCTGGTAACTTCGAGGGTATCGTCCTCCTCCTGGGTCGTTGGCTCCGAGGGTGGTAGAGGAGCCATGTGCGGTGGGACGTGGTCTTCCCTCTGGGGGAAGAGCACCGCAACGACCTCAGAGACGAAATGTGGCTCGAGCGTCTGAGTTAGCGGAGGGGCCCACGGTTTGAGCTTGTCCCTTGCCAAACGGTAGGGACGCCCCCATGGGTCCTCACTCAAAGACGCAAGCATTTCATCCCTGGCACGGTCCTTTGCGGCAGCAATGGCTGTTTTTAGGGCCTCCTTGGCGGACTTATAGGCAGCGTGCAGTTGATCCCCTACAGAGTCCAGCTCATCCGGCACATGCGGGCGACCGCGTCGATGACCCCGGTGTCGGGTGTACGGGCGTCGCGCTACTACGCAAGCGGAACGCAGGGATGCAATCTCCGCGCTCCACCAGTACACCTGTCGCGATAGTCGTCGCGACTTCACACGGGGCATCGACGCGTCACAAACGCTCGTCATGTCCCGTGTAAGCCTATCCACCTCCAAGTCAACATCGTCCAGGGCATCCGTTACGGGCACCCACGCCTGGACGATTGCGGCCTCTTCAAGCAGCACACGGTCCAGCCTCTTTAACGCCCACCGGGGACGATCCATCCGGGGGGATGTGACCGATGTGTTGGAGGTCTGGGTAGGAATCTCAAACCGGATGTACAGGTGATCCGATAGAGATTCAACCCCCTCAACAACCCTCCAGTCCTGCACCCTGGGCGCAAGGGCAGGGCTGGCGAACGTGACGTCCACGATCGACTCGCCCTGCCAGCGCACCAAGGTGCTCGTCGACCCCTGGTTTAGGACCTCCAAGTCGAAGGAGTCGACCCAGGGCCCCAGTATAGCACCCCTCGAACATGTTCGTGCACTGCCCCACCTCGTCGACCAAGAGTTCAAGTCCCCCAGGAGAAGAACCGGGCGAGGTTGTATGCGGTCCAGAAGGTCCCCAACTTCGCCCAAGAAGGACTCAAACTCGGAGTCGCGTCGGTTTGGCGAAAAGTACACCCCGACGACGACTATGTCCCTCCACTGCACCGCGACGTACCCCACGCCGCGAGCAATGGGTTTGAGGGGTGGCGCACACAGGGCACTCGATGGGATGATGGCAACGAGAGCCGCCGTGTCAACAATCCAATTGCTCCGAGGTGGAATCCAATAGGGCTCCGCCACCACTGCCACCTCAACATTCCATTCCGCCAGTGACGCAACCAGCATGTCCTGCGCGGAACTGCAATGGTTTATGTTCACCTGAAGAAAGCGATGAATGATGTTGTCCATTAGGGACACTCGATTTCAATGTCTACCTCATCCATCGCTTCCTCCCGGGTAGCCGCGGGGGCTACGGAAGAAGCAGCAGGGCGGACCGCAACTGGGCGTGCCGATGCACCCACAGCAGTCCTCTTCACTTTGGCCTGCTTTGGTATTTTACAGGCGTTGGTGCCTACCCGATGATCGGAAGGCTGGTTCGCGGCCGCACAAAGGGAGCAGTGCGGCTTGGCTGAACACCCGCTGGCATTGTGGCCAGGTTGTGCACATCGGTAGCAGAGGTCGCTCCGATCGACCACCGATGTGCACGTTGCCCTCACGTGTCCACTTTCAAGGCACCGGAAACAACGCCTTCCTCTGGGCTCCAGTATCTTAATCCTTGCTGCAACCCAGCCAACAAGAAGCCGCCCACTTTCAGCTATCTTTTTTGCAGCGCTAATTGGGCAGCGCACCCAGGCGGTACCCATTCCACTGGGGCCAGTACGGATTTCCCCCACCTTAACCGTCTCCAGCACACAGTTCCCAGCCGTCGTTATTGCCGCGGCTATTTCTTCCCCTGTGACCGAGTCATCGAGGCCTGTTATTCGAAGCTCGGCGGTTTGGGTCGGACGATGAACTCGGGTATCCTCTCCGAGAAGCTCCCGGATCTTCAGCGCGAGTGCGTCGGCCTTCTCTGAATTACCCTCTCCAGGCACCTCGATGACTCGGGCGCCCGTCGCCGCCTTACGCACCTGGAGGTACGGGATGCCCATACCTCGCCAGTCTATTTGTGACTTGGCTTCGGCGAGAACTTTCGCATATGACAGCCCTTTCTTCTCCGCCTCGGGCTGGAGCGTGACCACTACTGCTGCGGTTTTGGGCGCTCGCAGCTTCCGTTTTTTCGACGGCTTCTCCTGTACACTGCTTGAAGGCACCTTCTTGCTGGCCTCCCGCTTGCCATTTCTGCCAACTCGCACCCACTCTCTTGATGGAGCGGGTGCTGATGGCCCGGCAACAGCGGGGGCTGGGACGGCAGGGGACGGCTGGGAATGTGCACCCTTACTTCTCTTCCCCTTGCCTTTACCCTTCTTAGGAGCGGTCTGTGAGACCGCTGCCGCCTGCGGAGGTTGAATGATCGGCTCCGCAGGAACTTCTTCTCTTATTCTATCCGCCGCTAGAGGTGGACGCACACGAGGCGCGGGCGGAAGTCTCTCCTCGATAGAGGCCAGGCGGGCACTCACCATCGTCCCTAAATCTATCATCAGGGACCGACGGAACTCCTCAAGCTCCGGCTCCTGGCGGATACGTCCTGGCGGATTCATGCTATTCGCTGGATTCGCAGCAGGTTGTTTATCAACACCTAGAGCCGGGGTGGATCGCATCTTCGCCACCTCCGCTTTCATGTGTTCCAGCTCTTTTCGGAGCTGAGCCATCTCATCCCTCATACGGGCGTTCTCAGCTTGGAGAACTGCAGCTTCCTCCGACACAGTCCGCCTGCTGAGCTCCGAGACTACCTCCTGGACACTAGCAGCGGCCTCTTTCAAGTAGCCCTGGAAGCGGCCGCACAGCTTTTTGCTATTGTTGGCCACGTGTCTAATAGTTTGGACATCCTTCTCGATTCGGAGGCCAAGCCCGAGAGTCGACTGGTCATCAGCCTCAGGAATCACGGCTGTGCTCGTCGACGCCATCACAGAGCATTCCGACCGTGTCGGGTACTTCGCTCGAAACTCCCTAGCGGACTCGGCTAATGCAGCGATTTCCCTGTCCGCTTCAAGGCGCATCTGCTCCTTTTCCACCTCTAGCAGCTTCTCCTTCGCTGCCGCCAGACCCACGTACTCGCCAGTGGTGGGGGGTCGACCGCGCCCGCGGTTTTTGGTGACTGGCGATTTTCCGCCCCACTCCTCGTCACTCGAATCTCCGCCGTGCGGTCTTTTGGTGCCCTTGGAGTTGATCTTTGCGCTCCTAGAGCTTCTCCCACTGTTAGACTGCACGTCGAAGAATTCGACATCTTCACCGGCTTCCACACTACCTCCAACACTGTCTGACTCAGCGTCTGATATATAGAAGTCTTTTTCTAAGCTTCGGTCTCTGTCTCTGTCCGATCGCTGCAGCCTGTCTAGGCTTCTAGCTGACAGCCTAGGTACTCGGACGCTGAGTCTCCTCGTCTCCTTGTCCTTCCTCTTCTTCTTCTCAAGTTCGGGCATGTCTAGCCCTCCTTCTTTCTCCGACCGTCTCGGTCCCTCAACCACCGTACTTCCTTCTCTGCTCTCCTTCTCCAACTTTGTTTTGTTTTGTTTTTTTTTAAAAATAATTTCCATATTATTCCCACGAGATCTTCGGAAATAAGTCCACCCGGGCGGAGCCGTGCGCCGCGGGTAAGCCTTTGGGTTGTTAACCCAGGAGGGGGGCGGCAGGTACCCTCCTGGGAGGCAGTAGTGACCGACACGACGGGCGAGGCGGACCATTCAGCGCACAAGCGGCGCTGACTGGACCGTCCCGCCCGACACCCTGGCCGATCTTAAAGGCCTCGCGCTGCCATCCCGCTTGCCACACAGGGGTTTTTTATTGAAAAGTGGTGTGCTCCACTTTGTTTTTTATTGAGGTTGGCTCCTCGCGGCCCGGCCAATTAAGGCAAGGCCTCCGGTCCCGAGCACGCTCAAGGGATAACGGATCCTCACCCCCTCACTTTCGCGAGGGGGAAACCAACCACTCGCACGTCCACTGTGCCCTCAGCTACTCAGAAGGACAGGCGGAGCGCCTTCTCGGGGACCACTTCGCTTCACTACAGGCTGGATTGCCCGCAGCTACTGAGCCCCCCCGCCACGACAAGGCGTGGTCCCGTTGGGGGGGAACCTAACCTAACCTAACCTAACCTAACCTAACCTAACCTAACCTAACCTAACCTAACCTAACCTAACCTAACCTTTTTTTTTTTTTTTTTTTTTTTTTTTTTTTTTTTTTTTTTTTTTTTTTCGTGAGGAAAATGCATTGAATTGCATCCCCACCGTCCTGGGGGAGGAGCGGTGGGGTATGTGGGGCTCTCCGGCCGTGAAGCGGCCGGCCTACCCACTAAAAACCTCACGGCGGCCATCCTCAGGCACCTGGAAGGGCCCCGGGCTCGCGTCAGCGCACCGGAACCCTCCCGCCCATGCCCCCCTGTTCACTTGGGGAAGCCCATTCCCGGGGGAGCCCAGCATAGGCTCAACCCCTACCCCCCCAAGTGATCGGGGGAGCCCATTCCCGGGGGAGCCCAGCATGGACTCAACCCCTACGGGAGACCCCGCTCCGATTCACGCCTTAGCTATAACGGACTAGCCCGGCGCGGATCGAGACGGGGCCCCCCCAAACAACACCACCCGCCGCACCGGCAGCGTCATCCCGGGCTGCCACCACGGGCACAAAGAACCCCACAATGTACCCGAACGCCAGCCCGTCGCGGCGGCCAGCCAAGCCACCCTTGGCCAGCCGCCGCCGCCTTCGAGTGGGATCAGGTTTCTCCCGATCCCGCTCGGCGCCCCCCCTCTGGAGCACAGAAGGAGAGCGCTTCCTTCCAGTCCACCACGATTCCGGTCAGGCCGTACGAACGGGGAGGGGTCTATCCACATAACCCCTCCCGGTCCAGGGTCCCCGTCCCTCTCCGAAACCGTGGCAGTCCGCCACCACTTGCGCCCTCCCTCTGGAGTACAGAAGGAGTGCGCCGCCCTACCGCCTACCACAATTTCGTTCAGGCCGTACAAACGGGGAGGGGTCTGGATGCATAACCCCCCCCGGTCCATCGCCCCTCTTCGAAACCGTGGTAGGCTACCACTTGCGCGTCCACTCTGCCCTCTGCTAGTCAGAGGGACAGGTGGAGCGCCATCCAGGGACCACTTCGCTTCACTACAGGCTGGATTGCCTGCAGCTACTGAGCCCCCCCGCCACGACAAGGCGTGGTCCCGTTGGGGGGGAACCTAACCTAACCTAACCTAACCTAACCTTTTTTTTTTTTTTTTTTTTTTTTTTTTTTTTTTTTCGTGAGGAAAATGCATTGAATTGCATCCCCACCGTCCTGGGGGAGGAGCGGTGGGGTATGTGGGGCTCTCCGGCCGTGAAGCGGCCGGCCTACCCACTAAAAACCTCACGGCGGCCATCCTCAGGCACCTGGAAGGGCCCCGGGCTCGCGTCAGCGCACCGGAACCTTCCCGCCCATGCCCCCCTGTTCACTTGGGGAAGCCCATTCCCGGGGGAGCCCAGAATAGGCTCAACCCCTACCCCCCCAAGTGATCGGGGGAGCCCATTCCCGGGGGAGCCCAGCATAGACTCAACCCCTACGGGAGACCCCGCTCCGATTCACGCCTAGGACTAGCGTGCGGACTAGCCCGGCGCGGATCGAGACGGGGCCCCCCCGAACAACACCACCCGCCGCACCGGCAGCGTCATCCCGGGCTGCCACCACGGGCACAAAGAACCCCACAATGTACCCGAACGCCAGCCCGTCGCGGCGGCCAGCCAAGCCACCCTTGGCCAGCCGCCGCCGCCTTCGAGTGGGATCAGGTTTCTCCCGATCCCGCTCGGCGCCCCCCCTCTGGATCACAGAAGGAGAGCGCTTCCTTCCAGTCCACCACGATTCCGGTCAGGCCGTACGAACGGGGAGGGGTCTATCCACATAACCCCTCCCGGTCCAGGGTCCCCGTCCCTCTCCGAAACCGTGGCAGTCCGCCACCACTTGCGCCCTCCCTCTGGAGTACAGAAGGAGTGCGCCGCCCTACCGCCTACCACAATTTCGTTCAGGCCGTACAAACGGGGAGGGGTCTGGATGCATAACCCCCCCCGGTCCATCGCCCCTCTTCGAAACCGTGGTAGGCCACCACTTGCGCGTCCACTCTGCCCTCTGCTAGTCAGAGGGACAGGTGGAGCGCCCTCCAGGGACCACTTCGCTTCACTACAGGCTGGATTGCCTGCAGCTACTGAGCCCCCCCGCCACGACAAGGCGTGGTCCCGTTGGGGGGGAACCTAACCTAACCTAACCTAACCTAACCTAACCTAACCTAACCTAACCTAACCTAACCTAACCTAACCTAACCTAACCTTTTTTTTTTTTTTTTTTTTTTTTTTTTTACGTGAGGAAAATGCATTGAACTGCATCCCCACCGTCCTGGGGGAGGAGCGGTGGGGTATGTGGGGCTCTCCGGCCGTGAAGCGGCCGGCCTACCCACTAAAAACCTCACGATTCCGCGCTCGCCTTGTGGTCGGGGGCCCGGGGACACGTTCGTACTCGTCCGCGTCCCGACGGCGATGGTCCTTATTTGGAGCCCCTCTCTTAGAGGTTACGACCTCAATCCTCATGAGCGGCGCACGGGAACTACGTGCGCCTCGCTCGGGCCTTTACACGGCGACAGACCCCCCCGAGTCTGCCGCCTATGAGCCCATTTAGGGTGGCATCAGGTCGTCTGCACGACCTCGACGCCTTCCGCGTCTTGGTCTTCCTCTGCCCCCAGATCGGCGTGACCGTATAGGATCAGAGGTCGTCACTTCTCGGTCACGCTCCGCGTTCTCTTTGGCCGCCATAACAAACAACACCACCCGCCGCACCGGCAGCGTCATCCCGGGCTGCCACCACGGGCACAAAGAACCCCACAATGTACCCGAACGCCAGCCCGTCGTGGCGGCCAGCCAAGCCACCCTTGGCCAGCCGCCGCCGCCTTCGAGTGGGATCAGGTTTCTCCCGATCCCGCTCGGCGCCCCCCCTCTGGAGCACAGAAGGAGAGCGCTTCCTTCCAGTCCACCACGATTCCGGTCAGGCCGTACGAACGGGGAGGGGTCTATCCACATAACCCCTCCCGGTCCAGGGTCCCCGTCCCTCTCCGAAACCGTGGCAGTCCGCCACCACTTGCGCCCTCCCTCTGGAGTACAGAAGGAGTGCGCCGCCCTACCGCCTACCACAATTTCGTTCAGGCCGTACAAACGGGGAGGGGTCTGGATGCATAACCCCCCCCGGTCCATCGCCCCTCTTCGAAACCGTGGTAGGCTACCACTTGCGCGTCCACTCTGCCCTCTGCTAGTCAGAGGGACAGGTGGAGCGCCATCCAGGGACCACTTCGCTTCACTACAGGCTGGATTGCCTGCAGCTACTGAGCCCCCCCGCCACGACAAGGCGTGGTCCCGTTGGGGGGGAACCTAACCTAACCTAACCTAACCTAACCTAACCTAACCTAACCTAACCTAACCTTTTTTTTTTTTTTTTTTTTTTTTTTGTGAGGAAAATGCATTGAATTGCATCCCCACCGTCCTGGGGGAGGAGCGGTGGGGTATGTGGGGCTCTCCGGCCGTGAAGCGGCCGGCCTACCCACTAAAAACCTCACGGCGGCCATCCTCAGGCACCTGGAAGGGCCCCGGGCTCGCGTCAGCGCACCGGAACCCTCCCGCCCATGCCCCCCTGTTCACTTGGGGAAGCCCATTCCCGGGGGAGCCCAGCATAGGCTCAACCCCTACCCCCCCAAGTGATCGGGGGAGCCCATTCCCGGGGGAGCCCAGCATGGACTCAACCCCTACGGGAGACCCCGCTCCGATTCACGCCTTAGCTATAACGGACTAGCCCGGCGCGGATCGAGACGGGGCCCCCCCAAACAACACCACCCGCCGCACCGGCAGCGTCATCCCGGGCTGCCACCACGGGCACAAAGAACCCCACAATGTACCCGAACGCCAGCCCGTCGCGGCGGCCAGCCAAGCCACCCTTGGCCAGCCGCCGCCGCCTTCGAGTGGGATCAGGTTTCTCCCGATCCCGCTCGGCGCCCCCCCTCTGGAGCACAGAAGGAGAGCGCTTCCTTCCAGTCCACCACGATTCCGGTCAGGCCGTACGAACGGGGAGGGGTCTATCCACATAACCCCTCCCGGTCCAGGGTCCCCGTCCCTCTCCGAAACCGTGGCAGTCCGCCACCACTTGCGCCCTCCCTCTGGAGTACAGAAGGAGTGCGCCGCCCTACCGCCTACCACAATTTCGTTCAGGCCGTACAAACGGGGAGGGGTCTGGATGCATAACCCCCCCCGGTCCATCGCCCCTCTTCGAAACCGTGGTAGGCTACCACTTGCGCGTCCACTCTGCCCTCTGCTAGTCAGAGGGACAGGTGGAGCGCCATCCAGGGACCACTTCGCTTCACTACAGGCTGGCTAACCTAACCTAACCTAACCTAACCTAACCTAACCTAACCTAACCTAACCTAACCTAACCTAACCTAACCTAACCTAACCTAACCTAACCTAACCTAACCTAACCTAACCTAACCTAACCTAACCTAACCTAACCTAACCTAACCTAACCTAACCAGTACGCGTCCATCCGCGGTCGAAGGAGGCACGAAAACGTAGTCGCTCCACGTAAAAAATTCAAAAAAATAGGAAAAAGTGCTCTGATTTTGAAGTGCGACATACCAAACTGTGCAGGAACACACCGCGCACACGACTGTGAAAGTGCTATCAAAAACCCTGTAAAACTGTGAAAGATAGATGTGAAAAAGTGAAAAATACAAAATTTCGAAAACTTTGGACGCGTGCGCCGCCTTTAAACGATCGGTGACCCCTGGATTTTTTATTGCCGCCTGGAAGGCCTCCCCGAGGCCTACAATTTGAGATCTTAACCAGATTTTTTGGACCAGGGGCCTCCGAGAAAACAGCAAAAAAACAAGTACCACGTGGCCACGAGGTACTTGAAATAGACTGAAAATACGAAAGTGAGTTACAGACTAATAAAGACTATTAACAGTGAGCCCCAAATTAGTTTTCACCAGATTTTTAGGACCCCGGAATCCTGAGATAAAACTGTTACAAAATATAAAACTAAAAGTGTTAGTGTGCAAAAACTATAAGTGACGCGTGGGTTTTGAGACAATAGTAGAATAAAGAACCCGACAGACAACAAGGACAAAATTTTTGTGCATTTTTACCCCCTCCCGAACTCGAGATAAAGTGAAAAACTGTTTTTTTCACTCCCCCTCCACTAAAAAGCAAAGTTTGACATATAGAGGCTAATGGACATATGAGGAACCTGCGCGCCGTCTATCTGCATGCCCCCCCGTTTTCAGTTTGCAAATAGGACCAGCGGTCTCGGAGATATAGCTTCGGGAAGAGTGTCCCGAGGGATCTCAGGGACGTGACTTCGGACGTGGTAACCAACAACGCAATCTGCTAGGACTCGTCGAGCAAAGTGCTCCGAGTCCAAACACGGGGGAAATCGGACCACGGACTCCCGAGAAATTGGGGAAAGAAAATTCACCCGGTTTTTGGCCGCCATCTTGGATTTTTAGTTTCCTCGATTTCTCGAAAACTACAAATCGGAGCGGAACGCGGTTTCTTCTGGGAACTTACTCGGAGGGTCTTCTATCCGTTTCCGGCGTGAAACCCCCGAAAATCGACCTTAAAATTTTTCGCCCAAATTCGCCCAGGGCAATTTTCTTTGGACTCGGACCAACACGGGAAACCTTTTCCCGTTTTTCTGCGACGCCTGGGGACTGAGATATCGAGGAGACAAACAGCGGCGGCCATCTTGGATTTCCCTAGGGCGGCCCGCCCAAAAACTTTGGAGGGCGATATCTCTGAAGCCACTCACCGTAGAGGACTGGGATTTTCGCCAGAGTGCTTCCCTAGCCCCCAGCTACCATCTGTGTCGGTTTCCAACAACATCGGGAACATAAGACTTTTCGGGAATTTTCGGGAACTTTGTCGGCGGAACCTCGTGAGGTCAGTCCTGAAGAGGAGAACAGAGCTTCTCCCGTGGTTCTGCGACGCCTGAGACGGGAGATATAAATTTTTGAAAAATTAAGCGGCCATTTTGTCCGCCATCTTAGAAATCTCTAAACCATCATAACTCCCAGACCAGGCATCGTAGAAGCCTGTGGTTTTCACCATTAGTATTAGCGTGTAGGGGACTACGAGCTGGACTAGACTTTAAGTAGAGTCGCGGCAAAATTGTAGAGAACAGGTAGAGTTGCGGACGGAAGTGTAGCGGAGCGAAGGTAAAGTAGAGACAAAGCAATAAGGTAGAGTCATTGCAGAAATTAAAGTAGAGTTATAAGGTAGAGCAAAAACTACTTACCCTGGTAGAGCAGGAATCTTCTGAGCACCACGCCGCTGCCGTCCGCCGCTCGCCACCGGCACCATCTGAAACAGACAAACAAAAATATTACTAAAAATAGTTTATATTGTTATTATTAGAATTAATGAACGTTTGTTTTGCATTTATAGCGAATTAATAACTATTATTTTATCATATTATACTGTACTATTTTATCTATCTTATACTGTATTATTTTATTATGTATTAATCTTGACATCGGCCATATACACCGATCTGTTTGTTGACAAACTGTAAATCAGTAAATAATAAAACTGACAGCCAGGAGCTCTATACACCCCTGACAAAATATATACGATATAACGAATTTAGTAAATAAAAATTTTAATAATAATAATTAATAAATCCAATTCCATTTTATGAAATTTAACGTAAACGACAAAATGCTTGCCCGCACCCCCCCAAACAAGACGACTGGATCCCAGAAAGACCCTGAGGGAGCGACAAAGGCAGGGCCTTCGAGCGAAAAAGTGACAGAGACCGAAACGTCGAACGTTAGAAGTACCGTTGGTGAGTGGGAGGACGTCATCGCGAGTGCGAGAACCTCACTCACACCAAAAACAGACGGGGCAGATAATTCCGAGAAGACGAAAAGGATCCTACTAAAAACACAGGTTATCCAGAAGAAAAAGACGATACCAGTAGGCGAAGTAGTAGACAGAGTGGACGACGCCCGACAGAGCTATATTAGGCTAAAGTTCTGTATAAAGGAGTCACGAAACCTAAGAACAGATCTGAAAACCGAGATCTTAGAAAAGGCGTTGCGCCTTTTTGAACTTGTTAAAGCTGCAGAAAAAGCAAAGTCGAAAAAAGGGGAAGCGGAACAAGGACAGGAAAAGACAAATGAAACGGAAGAGCTTGAAGACAAAACCGAAAGAAGAACTATTAGGGAATATGAAGAAGAAAAGTTAGTAAAGAAAATGCAAGAACACGGCATCCTTCTAAAAGAAAGTAAGGAAGAAATGGCAAAACTGAGACAGGAGATAGAGAGACATAAAGAGGAAATGAACAAAATGAGCTACGCGAGTGTGGCGGCGTCGGTGCCAAAGGTAAAATCTTCGGTGCCGAGGACACTACACTCGGTAATTATAACATCAAAAGACGAAACGGAAACGGGAGAGCAAGTGATAGAGAAAATAAGGAAAGCGGTAAACGCCAGAGAAGGAGGAGTGAGAGTAGATAATATCAGAAAAGCCAAAGACCGCAAGGTGGTAGTGGGATGCCAAACGAAGGAAGAATTAGAGAAGATAAAGGAAAGGGTCAAAACAGCGGGAGGAGAACTAAACTTGCAAGAAGCAACGAATAAGGACCCACTGATCCTCCTGAAGGACGTCCTCAAAAGCCACACTGACGGGGAGATATTGGGGGCGCTCAAGGCTCAGAACAGAGGATTATTCGAGGGACTTAACCTACAATGCGACCGGGCCGAAGTGAAGTTCAGGAAGAGAGCCAGAAACAACCTGCTAACGCATGTGGCGCTCAAGGTGTCACCAGAGCTGTGGAGGAGATTAATAGACGTCGGCACTGTCCACATTGACCTTCAGCGAATAAGGACCGAAGACCAGTCACCCCTAGTGCAGTGCTCACGATGCCTTGGATACGGTCATGGGAGACGATTATGTCAGGAGACCCAGGACGTATGTAGCCACTGCGGAGGGCCACACATGTGGGCAGAATGTACTGCACGACAGACCGGGGAAGCACCAGAATGCTGTAATTGCAAAAAGGCCAATGTGGAACGAGGAAATCACAACGCCTTCAGCGCTGAATGCACAGTGAGAAGGAGGTGGGACGCACTGGCCAGGGCAGCGACGGCATACTGCTAAGGGCACCTCAACGATCAATACGATACAAAACCCAACAGCAAAACAGCCCCATAAATACAGAGCTGCACAGGCGAATCTTAAGAAAAAACAGCTGGCCACGGACGAATTTATAATGGAAGTGGCGAGGCGAGGTATCGCCTTCGCCTTGGTCCAAGAACCCTATATAGGCAATATCGGTGCTATGAAAAACTATCCCGGAGTCCGAGTGATACAATGCGATAGGAAAACCGAGAAGGTGAATAAGGCGGCCATCGTATTACTCGACCACAATATCGACGTAACCCAATGCCCCACATTAACGACGGAAAATATCGCAGTGGCTAAACTGAGAACCGGTGCGTGGGAAATAGGAGTCGTATCGGTATACTTGGAGGGAGATAAACCAATAGAGCAAGACCTGACAATAATAAAAAACACAATCAAAAAAATAGGCACCAAAGACATAATACTGGGCGGGGACGTAAACGCTTGGAGTACATGGTGGGGAAGTAGAGACGTCGACAGTAGAGGAGAGGAAGTAGCGGGCTTTCTGGACGAAATAGGATTCCACATCCTAAACCGGGGCTCTGAGCCTACCTTCGATGAGATCAGAGGCGACAGAAGATTTACCAGCTGCGTTGATATCACGACTTGCTCGGGGAGTATGCTGGGGCGATTGGAGAATTGGAGGTTGGACGACGGCATTTCCTCCTCGGACCACAAGGCAATCCTATTTGAAATAAGAGCCGAAAAATCAAAAGGTATAGATATACAAACAACAACCAGAAAATACAACACCAGGAAGGCCAATTGGGCCTCCTTTCGAGATAGACTAGAAGAAATCTGGCAAGAAAGGCAAATAAATCTAGAAAACATAGAAAAAGTAGAAACAGAAGAACAACTAGAGGAAATAGTACAAGAATACACAAAATCAATAGATAAAGTATGCAAGGAGACTATACCGGAGATAAAAAGCGGAAGGAAAATGGGATTGCCTTGGTGGACCGAGAAGCTAACTCAGCTAAAAAAGGAGATGGTACGTAGAAAGAGAAGAATCTCCAACGCCGCATCGATTCGTCGAGCAAGGGTGATAAAAGAGTACCTGGAGGCAAAGGAATCCTATCACAAAGAGGTCGACCAGGCCCACACGTCCAGCTGGAAAGAGTTCTGCGCAAAACAAGACCGAGAGAGCATGTGGGACGGGATATATAGAGTGATTAGCCGCACAAAAACCAGAAACTTAGACCAACCGCTAATACACCAAAACAAGGTACTGGATGGAACGGAGTCAGCAGAACTACTAGCAACTACCTTTTACCCGGAAGACAGCGAAGACCAGGACGACGCAAGCCACAGAGAAACCCGAAAAATGGCAAAAATTGTGAACGAGGGGAAACATGATGACTCATGCGACCCACCGTTTACACTGGAGGAGCTAAAATGGGCAGCGTCGTCCTTTAACCCAAAAAAGGCGCCGGGAGCCGACGGGTTCACGGCTGACATCTGCATGGCGGCTATCTCGAAGGGACCAAAATTGTTCCTGGCTCTCTTAAATAAATGCCTCCAAATGTCTCGCTTCCCTACAATATGGAAAGAAGCAGTTGTCGTCGTACTGCGCAAGGCCGGAAAAGAGGACTATGCGAACCCAAAATCCTACAGACCGATTGGGCTTTTGCCTGTATTGGGAAAAACTCTGGAGAAAATGATGGTCAGGCGCATAAGATGGCATATTCTGCCCAGTATGAGTACCCAGCAATATGGCTTCATGCCACAGTGCAGTACCGAGGACTCCCTCTGTGTCATGTTACAGTATATTAAAAACAACCTTAAAGAAAAGAAACTTATAACCGTAGTTTCGCTGGACATAGAGGGAGCCTTCGACAGCGCATGGTGGCCCGCGATTCAGTGCAGGCTGGCAGAAACCAAATGCCCAAAAAACATTAGGCAGTTAGTAAACAACTACCTGACTGATAGGAAGGTTAGGGTTAGATATGCGGGAGCAGAATGGGTCAAAAAGACCACAAAAGGGTGTGTACAGGGTTCTATAGGTGGGCCTACGTTCTGGAACCTGCTTCTGGATCCACTCCTGAAGCAGATTGCAGATCGAGGTGAGTATTGTCAGGCCTTCGCGGATGATATCGTCCTGATTTTTTCCGGAAAAACCGGGACCGAAGTCCAAGATCGAGCAAACAAAATCCTTGCACATGTTGAGAAGTGGGGAATCGCAAATAAATTAAAATTCGCACCTCACAAAACCATGGCGATGGTAATTACCAACAAGTTAAAATACGATTCACCACGGCTCAACATGGGCAAAGTACAAATTAAGTTGTCGCGAGAACTAAAGATATTGGGCTTGACAATCGACGACAAACTAACATTTAATTCGCACGCAGTGAATGTCTGTCGTAAAGCGTTGAACCTATACAAGCAGCTATCAACAGCGGCAAAAATTAGTTGGGGCCTGAAACCGGAGATAGTCAGGACGATATACACGGCGGTGGTAGAGCCGGTTATTATGTATGCTTCAAGCGCATGGGCACCGGCAACAAATAAACTAGGCATACAAAAACAACTTAATGTAGTGCAGCGAGGGTTTGCCCAAAAAATTGTAAAAGCGTACAGGACCGTCTCTCTAAACTCGGCCCTAGCACTCGCGGGGCTGCTTCCTCTGGACATCAGAATCAGGGAAGCAGCTTATTTATATGAACATAAGAAAGGCTACGCCCCGCCGGCGCTAGGGGACCGGGAGATGGAAAGACCAGTCCCTTACGTTGACTCCCCCCATCCAGCAGAGCAAGTAGATATCGAAATAGGGAGCGTGAGAGACGATGCAGAAATGGAAAGCTATGAAGCAGGCCACGTCAGAATATTTACAGACGGAAGTAAAATTGAGGGGAAGGTTGGCGCGGCGCTGTCCATGTGGAATGGCGCCGCGGAAACCCGAACCAAGAAGTTCAAGCTGGAACCTTTCTGTACCGTCTTCCAGGCCGAGTTGGTTGCTCTGCTGGGAGCCACAAAGGTAGCGCTCGAAAATCCGGCTGAAGAGTGCAGCATCTTTTGCGACTCAAAATCTGCACTGGACCTAGTCGCAAACGCCTCGACCCTTCACCCCCTCGCAGTCGAGATAAGAAACAACCTGAAACAAGGAACAATACAGAATAAAAAGATCAGACTATGTTGGATAAAGGCACACGTGGGGTTGGAGGGGAACGAAAGAGCAGACGAACTCGCAAAGGATGCTGCACTACGTTTGAAGACGAGGCCACACTATGACAAGTGCCCCGTCTCGTTCGCCAAACGACAAATCCGCAAGGAATCGATTTTGGAATGGGACAGGAGATACGGCTCAGAATGTGTGGCATCGACTACAAAAGTTTTCTTTCCCAGCGCAGAGAGAGCATACAAAATAACCAGGCAGATAGAGTTGGATCCAATTCTGGTTCAGGTGATGACGGGGCATGGCGGGTTCTCTGCGTACCTGAACCGCTTCAAGTGCAAGGAGAATCCGGCATGCATCTGCGACCCTGAAACAGAAGAAAGTATTATACATTTAATAATAGAATGTCCTGTCTATTGCAAATTAAGAATGGAATTGGAAATAGCAATAAATGTTAATATAAATAAAACTAATATAGCGAGTATAATGGAAGACAAGGCCATTCGAGATAAATTTTTAAAATTTTGTAAACAAATTGCAACTAGAACAATAGACCGAAATAAAAGCGACTAGCTGTGTTATATATTGTAATATAATAAACTATAGAGGATAATATATATACATAAGCTGTCAAAGAATAAATAAGACTTAAGTGCTGTAATAGATATATTGTAATATTGTAAAAATATGTATAGATGTATGTAAAATAGCATTTAAGATAATATCATTATTATAAAATTGTAACAACATAGAATACTTTCATCAAAATTAATGTACTTATATTAAGATTCGAAGTAAATAAAGATAAAAAAGGGCCTTGACGACCATGTCAAGGGAAAATCATTTAGCTCGCGGGCCGGGCCATTAGCGCCCGGACAGGAAAAAAAAAAAAAAAAAAAAAAAAACCTAACCTAACCTAACCCAGTTGCGCACCACCCGCCGTCGGAAGCGCCAAGATTTAGAGCCGCTCCGCACGCAAAAAATCGTAAAAAATTGAAAAACTTCACGAATCGCGCCGGAAAAACTTCCAATATACTTTTTAGGACGCGAGTGATTGTTATTACAAAGAAAAGTGGAGAAAAAGTGAAAATTTTGTGTATTTTTAAACTTTTTGGTGAAAACTTAACCAAAACTTGGAGTTTTTTGTGACTAAAACGCTTATAACTCCGGCGTTTCAGCGGTAACCACCAAGTTTTCTGGAGTCAATAGACGCGTCTCGGTGAGATCTATCTCCCGAGACAACTTCCGGATTTTTCCGGGAACGGACACAGGAACCACGGGACAATTTCCGGTTTCACCACGTGTTGTGGGAAATCGACCCAGAGGAGCTGGACAAAATCGGACGACACCATTACCTGGAGAACGACGAGAGGAACCCAAAACCGAAAGAAAAGTGACCAAAAGTTAAGTGGGAAAAAAGTTATTGGACATTAAAAATTTTCAATTCTGAAAAGTACAAAATAATAAGTTTGTAGACAATTTTATTCCAAAAATAGTGCTGAAACTGACAGTTTTTAAGCTTAATATAGATAGCCCTAAAGCTGAAATAGTTTGTAACAAAATTTTAGGATACTTTCCCCGGGAAAATTTTTTTGCTATTTAGGTTACAAACTTATGAGTGGAATTTTTAAAATTTTGTTTTTGGTTAATAACTTTTTTATTTTTTGGGTTTTAAATTTTGTTTTTATATATGTAATAGACCTCCTTGCCCCGCACCTTTTTTCGTCGATTTTATAATTTTATCATTTTTATTTAACATTTTATTATCAAAATTAGGAAAAAATTTTAACATTTCAGAAAATTCAGCAAAAAGACGTCAAAAAATTATATTTAATTATTTTTTATTTTTGGACAATTTAGAACAATTCAAGACGCACATTTTGGCATTAAATTTAGATTTTTAGATTAATATTTGGTAGAGTTATTAGAGTTATAAGATTGACAGTGGGGCAGGAAAACTCGAGAAAATTCCCAAGTTCACAGGGGTGTAACTTCCCCCCGGGGTGACTTTTTCGAAATTTTCTTTCGCTGGAGTCATTTTTTTGGGGAGCTCTACACACAGTAAAATTTTCAAAATTCTAGGACCAAAATTGGGGGGGGTCATTTTCGGAATTTTTTTACGTAAATCGTAAATTTCAAAACTTCATATCTCGGCAACCATTAGGCCTAAAATTACGGGGTTTTTGGTAAACTGTGTAGATCGCCGAGATCTACAACTCTTTCATAGAGTCCAAACGTGGTAGAGCGCCCCCCTCGGAGGGGGAGGGTGAAAACCAGTTTTTCTGTGAACTTGGGAATATCGGGAGAACGGGGGGTGATAGAAATAAGGCGCAACTTAGTTTTAAGTCTTTTATAGTGACCGACTCTACCTAGAGTCTAAAAAACAATTTTGGAGCTCTACATTTTTTAGCTCTACATTGTCCCGTGTAGAGCTCGACGAGCCCATTTCAACGAGCCTACGCACGAGTCTGTACGACCACCCGTTTGGGAGATATAAGGTTTTAAAAACCGTGGCGGCCATCTTGGATCCACTTCCGGTTCCATACGGACGCCCATATCTCCCGAACCGTTGGTCGTAGAGAGACGGGGTTTCCTCTAGGGACTATAGGACGGGGTACTCTACACCCCCAGGGGCAAAATTTTTAAATTGGAGGGGTAGAAATTTTTGGGCCGGATTACCCTGCCATTCGACAGATCTCGGCAAGCCCGACTCAATAAACCCGCACACCGGGGGTCTAGTACAAATAGCGGCGGAGATATCGCCCATCTAAGTTCCAGCTGACATTTCGGCCGCCATCTTGAAAAACTTTGAGGCGGCATAACTCCGGAACCACTGGAGCTACGACGCTGGGACTTTTTTGGGCATTCATCCCCCGCTCTGGGCTATCCCCCTGGTAGGGTAGAGTCGCTCTACGACCGAGGTCATTTTTTTTTCAAAGGTCAAATTTTTTCTTTTAACTACCTAACTCCGTCAATTTATAAGTTAGAAGACTAAAATAGTAATTTGAGACATACTCTACTGGTAGAGCAAATAGTAGAGTAATAATTTTAGAGTGGATATTGACGAAGAGTGAAAAAAGAGTAGTGATTGACTTAGTTTAAGTATTGTGACGTCCCTTTTTACAACTTTTACAAATCTTATATTTTTTTTAATATTTTATTGTGAATTTTTAATTATTGTGTATTTTATTAGATTTTCGTGTATTTTTGACTGTGATATTAGACATAAGTTTTATATAACTTTTACAAATATTTTAATCTTTGACATAGCTTAAGTTTACAAATTTATTCTGATTATAAACTTGTATTTTATATTAATTTGACAAAGCTGCTCCCCAAGCATACATAAACATACATAACACACACTATCAGACATACAAAACACATACAAAGAACACTACACACACCAAAACACTAGTCATCAATAACAGTAGCATAGGAAATTCTAGTCAATAATATTTAGGTATTCAATTCTTTTAGTATTAGGCGTTTTATTTCTTGTTTAATTTATTGTCATTTCAACTTGTCCATTGTCCTCCATTTACAACTTTTACAAATTTACTTTTATCGTTTTGTGTTAATTTATTTTGTGTCGTCTTATTTATTAAACGAACCCAGGGTAGATTGATAGAAGATGTATACAAGCAAAGACCCCGTTTTTCCCCGAACCACACGTTTGAGCACGGACTTTAGCATAAACCTGGAGAGAATAAGATCCCAGGCGAACCCCACAGCCCCCACCACACCCAAGGAGGTAGAAAAAAGCATGCTCACTATGGACAGCCTTAGACCTGGAATGGACATGCGCGACTTGGAGAGGAGAGCAATTGATGCACAAACGAAGATCAATCAACAGATGGAACCCAAAGGTCCAAACAAGTCGGTCACGAGGGAGAACAAGGCGAGGATAGTGGAGGAGGTGAAAGAAATGGTAGAAATTGTAAAGGAAATTGTAGGTAGAAACAAAGAATTGACGATCGAATTGGAAAAGAGAGGCAAAAAGGACAAAACAGGAGTACCCGAACCAAAGCAAAATAAAAACGAAAGTGAAACACAGGAGACAAATGAAATAACTAAAATGATACGAGTATTGATGAAGGAAAACAGAGAAAGAATAAAAGAGGAAAGTAGAGTTGCAAAGGAAATGAAAGAAGAAATGAAAAAACAGATAGAAGAGAACAGAGCAATGAAAGAAATGTGGACAAAAGCAATAAAAGAGCAAAAAGAAGAAAGTAAGAAAATTAAGGAAGCAATAGAAAAAATAGGAGGAAAAGCTGACATCAAGAAAATAACAGAAGTACAGGAGAGAATTGAAAAAGCAGAAGCGGAGAGAAAGGTAGAAGCAAAAAAGGAAAAGCAGAAGATGGAAGAAATAATTGAAAGGATAAATAAACAAGCAGTAGAAAGCGCAGGCAAGCAAGCAGAACAAAAAAGTATTAGAGAAATAGTAAACAAAAGCAATAAAATAATGGAAGAAATAAAGAAGGATATAGAAAAAGGGAAAGGAATGAGAGAGGAAATAAAAGGAACAAAAGAAGAAGGAACATATGCGGAAGTAGTAAGGAAAAAGACGATTCCCGCTCCGAAAACCCTACACTCAATCATAGTCACGTCGACCGACGCCTCTAAAACCAGCGACCAGATAATAGAAATGGTAAAGGAGTCGGTCGACAACGACGGAGGAGGGGAATGGTTCGAGGTCAGCAGGATAAGGAAGGCGAAAGGCCAAAAAGCGATCTTCGGATTCGAAAAAGAAGCAGAAGCGGAGAGAATGAAAGAAAGGATAGGAAATAAGGAAAATCTCAAAGTGGAGAAAGCAATAAACAAAAACCCACTTATAGTTGTAAAATATGTTAGAGGAGGGGACAAGAGACAACAAGTTATGGAAGGGATAAAAAGGGTGATAGAGAAAGGAAAGAAAGGAGATGTAAAGGTGACCGACTGTGCGGAGATTGTGTATGAAAAGAAGACGAGGAACCCGCACGCGGCGCACATAGTGGTAAGGGTGACTCCCCCGGTATGGAGACAGCTGACAGAGGAGGGGACTCTCCAACTGCAATGGGGAAAATCCGGAGTAGAAGATCAGTCCCCTCTTATCCAGTGCTCCCGCTGTCTGGGCTACGGCCACAGCAGACGGGTCTGTGAGGAGGAGCTGGACAGATGCAGCCACTGTGGGGAGGAACATTTGTACGCCGCGTGCCCAAACAAAGAGATGCTTCCATCGTGCATCAATTGCAAGAAGGAGAAGTTGCCAAATGTGGAACACAATACATTTAATAGCGCATGTCCATTAAGGCAGAAGTGGGACAGGATAGCTAGGGCCAGGGTGGCGTATTGCTAAGGGCGACAAGGTGGAAATATTATATAGAATTATGCAAGCTAACCTCCAGCGGAGCAAGAACGCGACAAGCGAGCTCATACTGGAGGCTGCAAAAAACAAAACCACCCTGGCTCTGATCCAAGAACCATACACAGGAAACACAGGAGTGGTGGGGGATCACCGAGGCGTCAGAATAATACAAGCAAAACAAGAGGTCGGGAAGGTAAACAAAGCGGCAATCGCAGTCTTCGACGCAACAATTAAAATCCACCAACTTCCCGACCTCACAACAGCAAACATAACCGTCATAAAATTAATAACACCAAAATATGACGTCGCGGTGATCTCCTACTACTTCGAACCAGAACACGATATTGAAGAACACCTTACGCAAATAGAAAAAATTATAAACGAAATAGGAACAACACATGTAATAATGGGGGGGGATGGTAACGCGTGGAGTGAGTGGTGGGGGAGTGTGAAAAGCGACGAGAGAGGGGAAGCGCTGCTCGGGGTAGCGAGCGACTTGGGGTTGAGTGTGGTCAATGAGGGGACGAAGCCAACTTTTCACACGTGGAGAGGGGGAAGGGAGTATCAAAGCCACGTGGACGTTACGTTCTGCTCGACCAACATGCTCGATAAAGTAAAGGAATGGAAGCTAAGAGACGATCTGGTTACCTCGGACCACAACACAATCACGTTTAAAATTATGATTAACAAAATAAGCGAGGTAGGTAATAACAAAACAACTAGAAAATATAACACTAAAAACGCGAACTGGAAAACCTTTACAGAATATTTAAAAGGTAAAATGTCAGAAGAAAATGTAAATAGTGAGGAAGTAGGGAAAATTTTAGACCATAACGAATTAGAGAAATTTATAGATAAATATACAAAAGTAATAGAAGAAACATGCAACAATCAATTAAAACCCAAAAAGTACAACAATAAGATAAAGATTGTGTGGTGGTCCGAGGAACTAGAAAAATTGAAGAAAGAAAAGAATAAAAGGAGGAGACGAATAAGATGGGCGGCACCAAGCCGCAGAGAGCATGTGGTCGAGCAGTATGAGGTGATTTTGAAGGAATACAAGGAAGAGATGGATAGGGCACGTGTGAAGAGTTGGAAAGACTTCTGTGGCAAACAGGATCGGGAATCAATGTGGGACAGCATTTATAGAGTCATTTCAAGAACGAAGAGCCAACAAGAAGATCTACCCATCGCGAGGGACGGCAAAACCACCAGCCTGCAGGAGTCGGCGCGCATAATGGCTGAAACCTTCTACCCGGAAGATACTGAAGAGGGGGAGAATGATTCCCACAAAGCCGTTAGAATTAGGGCGGCGGAAGCGAATGTAGGGAGCAAACATGGAGTTTGTGACCCCCCATTCGTGGAAGCTGAACTAATTCATGCGGTGGAATCATTCAACCCCAAGAAGGCTCCGGGTAGAGACGGCTTCACAGCGGACATATGCGCGGCGGCTATAAGAACTGACCTTCAAACAGCCCTCGCGATGTACAACAAGTGCCTGGAGCTGTCCCACTTTCCCGGGCCATGGAAAGACGCCACAATAATCATGTTGCGGAAGCCAAACAAGGAGGACTACACTAACCCCAAGTCGTATAGGCCGATAGGACTCCTGGCTGTACTAGGTAAGATCCTCGAGAAGATGGCTGTCAAACGAATTAAATGGCACGTACTCCCAAAACTGAATCCTAGACAGTACGGGTTTGTGCCACAGCGAAGTACCGAGGACTCCCTCTACGACATGGTTCAGCGGATCAGGCATAATTTGCATAATAAGCAAATTATGGCCCTGATTTCGCTGGACATAGAGGGGGCCTTCGACAACGCTTGGTGGCCACAGATCCGTGCTCAACTGGAAATCAAGGGATGCCCAATAAACATTAGAAGACTCGTTGACAGCTATCTTCAGGACAGGAGGGTGTCGGTGAGATACGCGGGGGAGGAGTGGGGGAAGTCCACAAACAAGGGCTGTGTGCAGGGCTCCATAGGGGGCCCTCTATTTTGGAATATTCTTTTAGACCCCCTCCTCTGCGAACTCGCCGATGCCAATATCTACAGCCAGGCATTTGCGGACGACATCGTTCTGATCATCGAAGGAAACAGTGCCCGCGAAGTCTCCCACAAAGCGAACGACGCTCTCGCCGTGGTCAGTACCTGGGGGAAGTCGAACAAATTGAAATTTGCGCCACAAAAGACCAAGGCCATGGTAATTACCAACAAACTAAAGTTCGACACCCCTAGGCTGATCATGGCGGGAGAAGAAATAGAGATAGTTAAGGAAATGAAAATACTGGGGTTGATTGTCGACGACAAGTTGACATTCAACCCCCACATCAGTTATGTATGCAAAAAGGCCATAAATATATATAAGGGAGTAGCCAGAGCGGCAAAGACAACGTGGGGGCTGGATCCGGAGGTGATCAGAACGATGTACGTCGCGGTAATAGAGCCCATAATTCTGTACGCGTCTAGTGTGTGGGCCAAAGAAGCCCAAAAGCTTATTAGTAGGAAGGTATTCGGGGTCGTGCAAAGGGGATTCGCGCAAAAAATTTGTAAATGTTATAGGACCGTTTCCCTTAACTCCGCCTTAATACTTTCGGGGCTGCTTCCTCTGGACCTTAGGGTCCAAGAAACATCCCTGCTTTATGAGGCAAAGCGCGGGAAACCCCAGGAAGTATTGAGGGGAAGAAAGGTGGAGCAAAGGGTGTCCTTCATGGAGGCAGACCACCCCAGCAGTTGCAGAATGATAGGATTTGAATGCGTGGAGAATGCAGAGGAGGATGGCACAACGGCGGATGGTATGGTAAAGATCTATACAGATGGCAGCAAACTGGAGGGAAAGGTAGGAGCCGCCCTGACCTGTTGGAAAGGGCAGGCAGAAGTCCTCTCCCGAAAGTTCAAGTTGGAGCCATACTGTACGGTCTTCCAAGCCGAGCTGTACGCCATCCTCCAAGCAACAGAATGTGTGATGGGAAAGGGATGGAAGGAGGCGGCCGTGCTCAGTGACTCGAGGTCCGCTCTCCAGTCGCTAGCTGATCCAGAATCCTCGCATCCGATCACCAAGGCGATACAGGGCAATCTGGCGCAGATCAGGGATAACGGGCAAACCGTTACTCTGTTCTGGATCAGGGCCCACGTCGGGGTGATCGGAAACGAGAGGGCGGACCAGCTGGCGAAGGAAGCGGCCCTCAAGTTAAAGAGCAAGTCGCACTATGACTGCTGTCCTGTCTCTTTCGTCAAACGGCATATACGCGGTGTGACGAAAGCAGAATGGGACAGAAGGTATAGGAGCGAAACCACGGCCGCTACAACGAAGGCATTCTTCCCAAGCGGGGAGGATGCCTTCGGTGTTGTGAGAAAAATGAGGATTGATCGTATGAGTGCGCAACTGCTGACGGGACATGGCGGCTTCTCTGCCTACCTCCATCGCTTTAAATGTAAGGACACCCCAGGATGCGTCTGCGATCCTAGTGTTGAGGAGGACATCTTCCATGTCCTCCTAGATTGCCCTTTGCACGATTCAGACAGACACGACACACGCACACAGCTATACACACACTTCAGCAGGCAAAACTTATGGGAAATAATGATTGATAGTGACCAGAGAAGTATATTTTTGAAATTCGCATTAAAAATAGTAAATTTGGTAGTATTAAGAAATAAAACGTAAACATTGTGATAATAGTATTTAAGTAAATTCTTCTGTGATATTAGTATGTAAGATTGTGATTTTAGTAATTAAGTGACAACACTGTGATATTGACTAGCCCGGGGAAAGTATAGATGTAAGTTTAATTATTGTAAATGTGTAGTGTAAGGTAATAATAATAATTGTAATGTAATTTTTAATAAAGGTAATAATAATGTTTAAATTGGTAATAAAAAATGTAATAATAATAATAGTGTAATGTAAAATTTGAAAATTATTTGACTTTTAAAATGTATGCATAGATAATAAGAATAATTGTAACAGTAAAATAAGAAAAATTGTAATAGACAGTAAGAATTGATAATTTAAAAAGAACAACGCGCAAAAAGCGCCGAAAAGAGCTCAAAATATATAAAGTAAAATTAAATTAAGCAGTAAAAATGACCTGTTACAAAACGGGGAGTAGGTAGCTCGCGGGCCGGGCCGTTAGCGCCCGGACAGGAAAAAAAAAAAAAAAAAAAAAAAAAACCTAACCTAACCTAACCTAACCTAACCTAACCTAACCTAACCTAACCTAGTCGCTCTCCACCCGCCGTGGAGAGCGGTCGCGTCCACTGGTGCTCCCCGTGGAGCTGCCAAGTGGGAGTCGGGAGTGCGGTTAGCCCTTTGGGAGGGCAGTGCGGTTAGCCCTCCCATAGCGAGCTATGCTAGGGCGGGCCCTGGCATAGTGAGCTATGCTAGGGCGGCCCTACCATAGTGAGTTATGGTAGGGCGGCCCTGGCATAGTGAATTATGCTAGGGCGGGCCCTGGCATAGTGCGCTATGCTAGGGCGGCCCTACCATAGTGAGTTATGGTAGGGCGGCCCTGGCATAGTGAGCAATGCTGGGGCGGAGCCCTAGGCCGCGCATGCGCCCGGAGCCTCGTGTGCTGCGCATGCGCCCGGAGCCTCGTGTGCCGCGCATGCGCCCGGAGCCTCGTGTGCCGCGCATGCGCCCGGAGCCTTGTGTGCCGCGCATGCGCCCGGAGCCTCGTGTGCCGCGCATGCGCCCGGAGCCTTGGGTAAGTACTACTTTGTCGGACGACTTTTTGTCGGACGATTTTTTGTCGGACGACTTTTTATCGGACGACTTTTTGTCGGACTACATTTCGGATGTACGGACTAACCTAACCTAACCTAACCTAACCTTTTTTTTTTTTTTTTTTTTTTTACGTCAGGAAAATGCATGAAACTGCACTTCCACCGCCCCGGGGGGAACGGTGGGGAGTGTGAGGCTCTCCGGCCGTGAAGCGGCCGGCATACTCACTAAAAACCTGACGATGCTGCCTACTCGCCACTTTCGCGCCGGGGGTACCAGTACCGCTTTCGCTCCGCCCGGCTTCCCCCGACAGTGGTTGGTCCTCGCGGACCCAATCTAATTTTTTATGACCGCCACGAGAAAGGCGACGTGCAGCACGCCGCCGCCTCCTCAGACCTCTGAACTGACGGTGATCCCCCCCGAGATCACCGCCAAGGTCGTAAATGTGGCGCGTGAATCGCTGCCTACTGTACGCCGTGCGCAGATTGGAGAAGACCACTCCGCTCCGCCACCACCACGGTCAACCCGAGACAACCCCTATGGACAGGGCATCTCGATGTCCGGCCCCTCCGAAGTTTGGGGAGGAACCGGGGCGGCCGGAGGACGATAGCCAGGTGGTCTTAGGCCCTTCTTCTTTTTGGGTGTGACGCAAGATTTGCCCCCCACCCGATGCTCAGCCGGCTTGCCAGCTGCAGCGCACACCGAGCATCGCACAGCAGCGCTGCACGAGTCCGCCTTGTGACCCAGCTGACCGCAGCGATAGCACTCACCGCTGCGGTCCACTGGGGACCTGCACCATGTCTGGGTGTGCCCAGGTTCCAAGCACCTGAAGCACCTGAGCCTCTTCGGCTGTAAAAGCTCTACTCGGGCCGCGCTCCAGCCAACAAGTAGACGGCCCTCCGCACCAAGCGATTTGGCTGCCTCGATTGGGCAGCGCACCCACACCGTCCCGGAACCCCGCGCGTTAGTTCGAATTTTGCCCACTTTGACTGCGTCTAGGGCGCAGTTTGTTTTACCCGCTATCGCGGCAGCAACTTCTTCCACTGTGACTGTGTCGTCGAGGCCTCTGATGCGCATTTCGGCGCACATCACAGGCCTCGAGACAATAACACCCTCAACATCGCGAGCGAGGACTTCACGAATGCTGTCAGCCAGCGCATCCGCTTTGCGGCTCCTGTCTTCCCCTGAGACCTGCAGCAATTTCGCCCCGGTGGCCGTTCCGACCATATCTACGCCAGTTTCAAGACCTAAACTGGCTAGGTCCACCCTCTGCCTGGCTTTGTTTATCACCGAGGCATAAGTTACACCCTTTTCCAGCTCTGACTGTGGCAGCATAATAACGACTGCCGCAGTCTTTGGGGCGGTAAGTCGGGGTGTGCGCTTGGACTTCCCACCGCGTTTACCCCGCTTTCCCTTCTTCTTCGCCTGGGGGGAAGGTTTTCCTCCCTTGCCCACTGTGGTCCAGGCATTATCGGCCGAAGTCGATGGCGTCTGGGCCGGTGCCTCCTTCGGAGGAGCAGCTTTCTTAGCAACTCGACTCACCCTTGTCTCCTTCTTCGACGCAGCCTGCGCAGGCGCAGACCGCGAAGGTGCATCTTGCAAAGGCGCAGCCTGCATAGGCGCGGCCTCTACAGATGGAGCCCTCGTCACTTCTCTGGCCCTGTCCGCCGCAAGCGGGGGACGAAGGCGTGCAGCTGGGGGCAGCCGTTCCTCTATGGCAGCGAGTCGCTGCAAAATAATGTCGAATCCCTGTGCACCCTGGGGCGCTCGCTCGCCCGCAACGTTCTCTCTCCTCTGCGCGTTCTCGCGGCGGACGTTCCGCATCTCCTTTATCATTTGGGCCATCTCCATACGGAGATTAGCCACGCACTGATTTAGCCTGGCGTTATCAGCCTTTAGCTGCGCCATCTCCTCCGTCTGTGTCCGGGTAGTCAATTCCTCAAGTGCCACCTTGATATTGGTGGTGGCAACGTTAAGGAATTTAATGAACTCCCCCTTGAGGTGTCCACTGCGCTGGGCAACCTCCCTTACGGCCAACAAATTGGACGCAGCCTTGTCTCCGATAGTGGTAGCCGTCTGCGCCTTCGGATCGCCGATTGGAACAACCAAATCGGCGATTTTTACCGCCTTGCTGGTCGAAGGCCGTGGCGACCGATCACGAACCAGCCCCTTTTCTGCTTGGAGGCGGATGATGTCGCGCTCCGCCGCCGCTTTGGCTTCGATTTCCTTGTGGAGACCGATGTGTTCACCTGAGGGCTGTCGGTCTCTCTCAGGATGCCCCTTATTCGCCGCTCTTGCGGCCGCCAAGTCTTCCTCAGCCTGTCGGCGTATTAACGCTGTCTCAGCCTCTTCCAAGTCCTGCCTGGCCTTACGCAAGTCAACGTATTGGCCCGTGGTGGGCGGTCTACCTCTTCCTCTCTGCGCTGGAGATACCCCAGCGCTCTCCCTCGCTTCCGGCGGCAAAGGCCGCTTCCCTGCCTTCCGGCTGCTTACCATCGAGACGGACGACTGCGATGACTCGTCGCTTTCGTCCGCCCCGGACAAGTCTGAAACTGAGCCAAACAGACTCTCCATACTTTGCGCAAGTGTTCGCGCAATAATTGGCGATCGGTCGCGGATATTGTGCGCACCGTGCCCCGACTTCTCAGCAGCCATATCTTCAAGCCGCGTTAGCCTTACAATTGGGCTGCGCAGCCGCTGCTCTTTTGCCACTCTTGTGGCTTCAGTCTCCGGCTTCTCCAGCCCTTCAACCTCCGGCTTTCTCAGCCCTTCCGTCTCATCAACTCCTCCTACATCGTCAGATTTTTTGTTTTCAGTCTCCATATAGTTCCCACGAGAACACGGTTTTAAACGTCCACCTAGGCCGGAGCCGGTCGGCACTAGGTAAGCCTTGAGATTGATAACCCAGGGGAGGGGCGGCAGGTACCCCCCTGGGGGTGCGGTAGAGACTGCCTACTGGGCAGCCACACAGGTCTCGCCCCGCACCACTAACTTACCTTTCAGGTTTTTTAAGGTGGTCTCTCCACCAGGCCCGGCCAATGAAGGCAAGGCCCATACCACCCCATCCCTCGCTTTCGCGAGGAGGCCCCTAAACTACGTACGCCGGCCAATTAAGGCAAGCGCACCCCCGAACTGTGTGTAGTGTAAGTGTGTGTGTGGTGTGTGTGTGTGTGTGATTGGTTCGGCCAAGCCGATGGTAAAGCCCACCGACGAGGACGAACCAATGTGTGTGTATGTGATGTCGATGATCCCCCAGCAGCGCGGAGACGCTTCCTCGACCTTTCGCAATGACGTCGAAAGGCGAGGAGCCAACCGCAGCCCTAGAGAACCACCGACAACGCGTGTATGTATAGTGTACCTACTATGCCGGACCATTGGCCAGCGCCGATAAATGGAAATGAGAAACTTCTCTTCGATTGATCGACGCTGTTTCCACCCACGCCACGAGGAGGCTGTCCGACTGGTGGGCAACCTAACCTAACCTAACCTAACCTAACCTAACCTAACCTAACCTTTTTTTTTTTTTTTTTTTTTTTACGTGAGGAAAATGCATTGAACTGCATCCCCACCGTCCTGGGGGAGGAGCGGTGGGGTATGTGGGGCTCTCCGGCCGTGAAGCGGCCGGCCTACCCACTAAAAACCTCACGATTCCGCGCTCGCCTTGTGGTCGGGGGCCCGGGGACACGTTCGTACTCGTCCGCGTCCCGACGGCGATGGTCCTTATTTGGAGCCCCTCTCTTAGAGGTTACGACCTCAATCCTCATGAGCGGCGCACGAGAACTACGTGCGCCTCGCTCGGGCCTTTACACGGCGACAGACCCCCCCGAGTCTGCCGCCTATGAGCCCATTTAGGGTGGCATCAGGTCGTCTGCACGACCTCGACGCCTTCCGCGTCTTGGTCTTCCCCTGCCCCCAGATCGACGTGACCGTATGGGATCAGAGGTCGTCACTTCTCGGTCACGCTCCGCGTTCTCTTTGGCCGCCATAACAGTTTCTGAGAAGCGGAGCATGGCCTCCCACGCCTCCCCGTCAGAAACCATAGCCGACACGACTGCGGGGAGTGACAAATCACGCCCCACCACCTCTCGCAGCTCGTCCCGCTGTTCACGCCAAGCTACGCACATTTCGAGCGTGTGAACAGCGGTGTCCACAGTGCTCGAGCAGTGGTGGCATCTCTCGTCGGGCTCTCTACGTGCTATCTTACACAGGTACTTTCCGAAGCACCCGTGCCCGGAAAGCACCTGTGTCAGCCTAAATGTGAGAACCCCGTGTTGTCGCTCTACCCACTCACCCAGTACTGGGCGTATGGCCTCGATGGTAGCGTGACCAGCAGTCGGCCGATTTAGGCGATCCTCCCATCTTGCCATGGCAACCTGACGGAGCTCCAACCGGCGTCCCTCTACCTCCCGTGGAGCCGGTCGATTGCCCCGCTCAAGCATCTCCTCACGCCACCGGAACATTGACGCGAGGGTTCCTGCGTCCAGGTCCCAAGGCAAGACTCCAGCCATTACACACGCGGCCTCGTATGAGACGGTGCGGTATCCACGTATCACCCTCACGGCCATCAACCTCTGCGACTTGCGAAGCAGAGCTCGATTTCGGTTCGTGAGGGTGTCCGCCCACACCGGACTCCCATACAAGGCCATCGACCGCACCATCCCAGCGTATAATCGCCGGCAAGACACCGACGGTCCACCCACATTCGGCAACAATCCACACAATGCCAATGCTGCCGCGTCCAGCTTCGGAGCAAGGGCCTCGAAGTGGGCCGCGAAATCCCAGTTCGAGTCCAGAATGAGCCCTAAGTACTTCAACGAAGCATGGACGGTGATTGGTACTCCGCAGACATCCACACAGAGTCCCCGAGGCGGCACTAGACAAGGGTTATAAAAGCCGACAGCTTCGCACTTTTCGGGAGCCACCCTCAAGCCCAACATGCGGATACGGTCAACTATGTCCTCCACCCCGATAGATGCCACAGCCGCGGCCGTGTGGAACGTGCTTCCCCGGGCGGTCACCAGCGTATCGTCTGCGTAACAGAAGACGCCCACTCCCGGGAAGCTACGTCCACGGAGAACCCAGTCATACCCAACGTTCCACAGGAGCGGTCCAAGGACTGACCCCTGTGGAACACCGCGCGACACATCTCGACTGCACACTCCATCCCGTCCAGGATATACCACTCGACGATCACTGAGATAATCGGCTATCACGCGACAGAGGTAGGGTGGCACTCGGTGATACCGAAGTGCCTCCCTTATGACCGCCCAGGGGAGGGTATTGAAGGCGTTGGCGATATCTAGCGACACCGCCAAGACGACCTCACCCTGAGCCACCGCCTCCTCAGCCAACGCCTTGACTCCCAGTATGGCCTGGATTGTCGAGCGGCCACTGCGAAATCCGTATTGAGAGTCGGCCAAATCCGGTCCATCTCTCCTTAGGTGCGCGACGAGACGTGCAGCTACAACTCGCTCGAGGAGCTTGCACGCCTCATCCAGCAGCACGATAGGGCGGTACGCGGATGGCGACTCTATAGGACGACCCTCTTTTCTGAGCAACACCAGTTTCCCCGTCTTCCAGAGACGAGGAAACTGGCCTCGCTCCATACAGGCACTCAAAAACTGGATGAACCGCGGTCCTAACGCCTTCAGAGCTAAGGCCCATACTCTGCCCGGAATACCATCCAAACCAGGGGCAGTGTTTTTGGCCCGCATCTTGGTGACAGCCAGCCTCAGCTCAACAGTCGTCACCTCTACCGATTCACTGGACTCTTCCGGCATATTTTCTTCGTCCGATGGCAACATAGGAGGAGGAACCATATCTTCTCCATCCGGGAAGAGCGTGTCCACTACCCTATTCACAAACTGAGGCTGGAGACTCCGAGTGAGTGGAGGGGCATACGGGCGCATCTTGCCCCGGACCGTACGGTAAGGTCGCCCCCACGGATCTTCACTCAAAGCCTCCAACATCTCCTCCCTGGCCCTGGTTTTGGCTTCGCCGATGGCAACCTGGAGCGAGAGTTTGGCCGCTCTATACGCCTCCTCTAGAATGGCTTCTCTTTGAGCAAAATCGCCGTCGCGGCGGCGCCTCCTGAGGTGTCGAGCGTATTGGCGCCTTGCAACCACGCAAACTCTACGAAGCTGCGCGATGTCTTCACTCCACCAATATACTCGACGTTTTGGAGGTTGGGGACCGGAACGGGGCATTGATGCGTCGCATATACGGGTCATCGCCCCCCGGAACCATGTCGCCTCGGAATCAATGTCCGCCGGTCTATCGGGTGCCGTTGGCCAAGCCTCCACTAAAGCCGCTTCATCCGCCAGTTCTGGATCAAATCGACTGAGCGTCCAGCGCGGGCCCTCATCGCGAGCCGAGCCAGGCACCGGAGGAACCGAGGTCTGGGCCGAGACGTTGAAGCGAAGGTAACGATGGTCCGACAACGTCTCCACCCCCTCCAAGACCCTCCAGTCCCTGACCCGTGCGGCGAGACACGGGCTCGCGAATGTCACGTCGACAATTGATTGCCCATTGGACCTCACACATGTAGCCACTGTTCCGCGATTCAGCAGATGCAATCCCGAAACTCGCGCCCAATCTTCCAGTTCTCGACCTTTCGGCAGTGTCCGAGGCGATCCCCACGCCCTGGATTTGGCATTAAAATCACCAAGGACCACCACAGGATACGAGCGGAACATATTGAACATGGCGTCCAGCTCCCGGATAAAGCCCTTGAATTCGGTTATATTTGTGTTTGGTGAAAAGTAGCCTCCTATGAACGCTACCTCGCCTAGTACCGCAGCGACACAGCCCCGACCTCTTACAACACGGGTAAAAGGGGGAGAGCCGACTGCACCCCTCGAAGTCATGGCCACCACACCATCTAAGTCCGCGACCCAGTCCGGATGTTGTTGGACCGAGTATGGCTCGCATGCCACTACCACTGATGTCGACCATTGCGTAGCGCTTTGAATCAGGAGATCCTGTGCGACTCCGCGATGGTTAATGTTCGCCTGCAACACAGAGATGGCCATTTATCACTTGTTTGTCAATGTGTGAACTCTCCCATTGGACTGAACCTTGCGACCAGTCCCCTTCGTGTTCGCCTTACATGCTGTCGAGCCGACCGAATGTGAAGCGGGTTTTCCGGCTCTAGCACAAGAGCCACAGTGGGGTGCTGCAGAGCAATTGGCAGCCTTATGACCGGCCGTACTGCACCTAAAGCACAGGCCACCAACCGGAATTTGCTCCGTACAGCATTTGCCGACATGGCCACGCCCGAGGCACTGGTAACAGACCAACGGTCTGCGGTCTAGAATTTTAACTCTAGCTGCTACCCAACCTACCAACAGCTTACCAGCCTCCATCAGTTTCTGCGCCGCCAAGATAGGGCACTGGGCCCAGACTGTGGCAAGTCCTGAAGGATTTCGACGGATTTCTCCAGTCTTGACGGTGTCAACCGCAACTCCACCTGCCGCAGCAATGGCAGCAGCTACCTCCACCTTGGTGACGGAGTCATCCAGGCCGGAGACACGTATGTCCACACACTTGGTTGGCCTGGTGACTATCACGTCCTGACCATAAAGCTCCCTCAGCTTTACAGCAAGAGAGTCAGCCTTTGCCGCGCTGTCCTCGCCTTTTTGGACTTCAAATAATTTGGAGCCAGTGGCTGCTGTGCGGAACTTTACGCCTTCTGGAATACCGAGGGCATTCAAGTCGATGCGGGCCTTAGCTAGCGCAATCGCGTCTCCATAGTTCTTTCCCTTCTCTAATGCTTCAGGCTTCAGCGTGATTACCACAACCGCAGATTTGGGAACTTGCAGGTTGGGTTTCTTTGTCTGTGTAACACTCTTGGCTGGTGGATTTTGCACTCTAGGTTTGTTGCTCCTGACGACCGTAGTCCACTCCATCTGCTGAGTCAGAGGAGATGATTCATCTCTAGCTGAGGCCTGAGCCTCCCGTGCAGCGAGAGACTTCTTCTTTCGTCTTCTCTTTGCCGTTTTCGAGGCCTCTGGTGCAGCAGCCTGAGACTGTTGCCGCGATACTGGTGCTGGCTTTTGTGGAGCTGACTTAGCAACACTCAATCTCTCGGCAGCTTCTCTCCTTTTGTCTGCTGCCAAAGGTGGGCGAACCCGTTCTTCCGGCGGCAACCGTCCCTCCAATGCCTCGAAACGGGCATTTATGTAGTTAACGATGGAAGTCGTCCACTCTCCACTCTCTCTTGGAGGATTTAGGCCCCGAGCAGTAGCCGCATAACTGGGGCTCGCTACGTCTGGTGCCTCCAAGTCATAGGACACCTCCATCGTCTCAGCTGTGACGTTAGTATCCACCTCTGGCATCTTCTGCGGCGGTGGCACCGGCTGAGCCTTAGACCTTCCACCCAAAACGACTTCTGGCAATTCATTTACGACCTCACTTGAGGATGCCACCACAATGTCCGTTGGTCGATCGGATCGCAGCTCGTACATTATTCGAAGCTGGCTTCGAAGGTCGGCCATCTCCTTCTCAAGCTGCAACATCTTTTTACGGAGAATCTCATTGTCGCGATTGAGTTTCTCCGTTTCCGCGCTTATGCTGTTGCAACTGAGCTTATTGACTGCTTCTATCATAGAGGCAGTCGCATCCTGCAGCTGTTGTGCATGTCCATCACTTAAGGTGCGCGATGTTTTGGCCACCGTATTCACAATATTTATTGCTTTTTTGGCCTGCTTACGCAACCTGGAAGCCGACTTGTGGTCGGTCTTGTTGTATGCAACATCCGGCGCGCTGGACTCGGAGGATGACATCCGATGGTCAATCTCATCCTCTCGCCTGGGAGGGTCAGAGATAGCCCGAGCCGGTGTATCCAAATCAGACTCGCTCGCAGTCTCGTCGCCTCGAGGCGCTCGTTGCTGCTCTGGCGTTCCCCTATCCCGACGTCTTCTCTCACTCCGTTGGGGCTGTGGTGCTGCTTCTGGCTTCTTAATGAAGTCACTTCTGTTGAAGCTCAGCACTACTCCGCCTCTCTTAGAGGTTGACACCTTAACTGGACGGGTGGCGTCTCCCTCTGAATCCGTCTCTTCGGATTGCTGCCGCTTACCTCCCGTGACCACTTTTGCAGTCAAGGTCGAGCAGGCAGAGCCAGGTCGCGAGTCATAAACGGGACTCTGGACACCAAAAGGTGTACTAGGGTCCATTACGTCCCACTCCAAATCCGCCCTCTGAAAGAGCTCGATTTCTTTATTCGTCACCGCGTCACGGCACGTTATCTTTCGATTACTCATTTCCTCTGTCTCCTTCTGACTTCGTTGTCTGTCCTCTGTTATAGGACTTCTCTCCCTTTCTCTGTCTTTCCCTTGATCTAAGGCCTTTAACCTCTCAGATCTTCTCACTTCTCTTGCTTTGGAGTCCTCTACTACTTCCTTCTCCATCGTCATTCTATCGTCCTCTCCTCCTGACTCCGTCCTAACAGACTCTACTCCTATCTCCTTCTCCACTGTTCCCTCAATTCCCCCCCCAACAGTCGTGCGATTTGTTGCCCCCCCCAGAATACGATGGGGGCTGCCCGCCGGAGCGGGGTGGGATTCCCCAACCACGTTGTGGTCGGGACCCACCTGGGTAATACTTTTACAGTTCGCCTTCATGTCATATTTTTTGTGGGCTGATCCACAGCTTCGTTACCTAAACTATTTGTTGTGTAGTGTAGATGTATATGTGGTGTATGTGTGTGTATGATTGGTTCGGCCAAGCCGATGGTAAAAGCCCATCGACGAGGACGAACCATGTGTGTGTGTGTGTGTGTATGTATAGTGTACCTACTATGCCGGACCATTGGCCAGCGCCGATCAATGGATGAGAGGAACTTCTCTTCGATTGATCGACGCTGTTTCCACCCACGCCACGAGGAGGCTGTCCGACTGGTGGGCAACCTAACCTAACCTAACCTAACCTAACCTTTTTTTTTTTTTTTTTTTTTTTTTTAACGTGAGGAAAATGCATTGAACTGCATCCCCACCGTCCTGGGGGAGGAGCGGTGGGGTATGTGGGGCTCTCCGGCCGTGAAGCGGCAGGCCTACCCACTAAAAACCTCACGATTCCTCGCTCGCCTTGTGGTCGGGGGCCCGGGGACACGTTCGTACTCGTCCGCGTCCCGACGGCGATGGTCCTTATTTGGAGCCTCTCTCTTAGAGGTTACGACCTCAATCCTCATGAGCGGCGCACGGGAATCACGTGCGCCTCGCTCGGGCCTTTACACGGCGACAGACCCCCCCGAGTCTGCCGCCTATGAGCCCATTTAGGGTGGCATCAGGTCGTCTGCACGACCTCGACGCCTTCCGCGTCTTGGTCTTCCCCTGCCCCCAGATCGGCGTGATCGTATAGGATCAGAGGTCGTCACTTCTCGGTCACGCTCCGCGTTCTCTTTGGCCGCCATAACGATTTCTGAGAAGCGGAGCATGGCCTCCCACGCTTCCCCGTCAGAAACCATAGCCGACACGACTGCGGGGAGTGACAAATCACGCCCCACCACCTCTCGCAGCTCGTCCCGCTGTTCACGCCAAGCCACGCACATTTCGAGCGTGTGAACAGCGGTGTCCACAGTGCTCGAGCAGTGGTGGCATCTCTCGTCGGGCTCTCTACGTGCTATCTTACACAGGTACTTTCCGAAGCACCCGTGCCCGGAAAGCACCTGTGTCAGCCTAAATGTGAGAACCCCGTGTTGTCGCTCTACCCACTCACCCAGTACTGGGCGTATGGCCTCGATGGTAGCGTGACCAGCAGTCGGCCGATTTAGGCGATCCTCCCATCTTGCCATGGCAACCTGACGGAGCTCCATGCGGCGTCCCTCCACCTCCCGTGGAGCCGGTCGATTGCCCCGCTCAAGCATCTCCTCACGCCACCGGAACATTGACGCGAGGGTTCCTGCGTCCAGGTCCCAAGGCAAGACTCCAGCCATTACACACGCGGCCTCGTATGAGACGGTGCGGTATCCACGTATCACCCTCACGGCCATCAACCTCTGCGACTTGCGAAGCAGAGCTCGATTTCGGTTCGTGAGGGTGTCCGCCCACACCGGACTCCCATACAAGGCCATCGACCGCACTATCCCAGCGTATAATCGCCGACAAGACACCGACGGTCCACCCACATTCGGCAACAATCCACACAATGCCAATGCTGCCGCGTCCAGCTTCGGAGCAAGGGCCTCGAAGTGGGCCGCGAAGTCCCAGTTCGAGTCCAGAATGAGCCCTAAGTACTTCAACGAAGCATGGACGGTGATTGGTACTCCGCAGACATCCACACAGAGTCCCCGAGGCGGCACCAGACAAGGGTTATAAAAGCCGACAGCTTCGCACTTTTCGGGAGCCACCCTCAAGCCTAACATGCGGATACGGCCAACTATGTCCTCCACCCCGATAGACGCCACAGCCGCGGCCGTGTGGAACGTGCTTCCCCGGGCGGTCACCAGCGTATCGTCTGCGTAACAGAAGACGCCCACTCCCGGGAAGCTACGTCCACGGAGAACCCAGTCATACCCGACGTTCCACAGGAGCGGTCCAAGGACTGACCCCTGTGGAACACCGCGCGACACATCTCGACTGCACACTCCATCCCGTCCAGGATATACCACTCGACGATCATTGAGATAATCGGCTATCACGCGACAGAGGTAGGGTGGCACTCGGTGATACCGAAGTGCCTCCCTTATGACCGCCCAGGGGAGGGTATTGAAGGCGTTGGCGATATCTAGCGACACCGCCAAGACGACCTCACCCTGAGCCACCGCCTCCTCAGCCAACGCCTTGACTCCCAGTATGGCCTGGATCGTCGAGCGGCCACTGCGAAATCCGTATTGAGAGTCGGCCAGATCCGGTCCATCTCTCCTTAGGTGCGCGACGAGACGTGCAGCTACAACTCGCTCGAGGAGCTTGCACGCCTCATCCAGCAGCACGATAGGGCGGTACGCGGATGGCGACTCTATAGGACGACCCTCTTTTCTGAGCAACACCAGTTTCCCCGTCTTCCAGAGACGAGGAAACTGGCCTCGCTCCATACAGGCACTCAACAACTGGATGAACCGCGGTCCTAACGCCTTCAGAGCTAAGGCCCATACTCTGCCCGGAACACCGTCCAAACCAGGGGCAGTGTTTTTGGCCCGCATCTTGGTGACAGCCAGCCTAAGCTCAACAGTCGTCACCTCTACCGATTCACTGGACTCTTCCGGCATATTTTCTTCGTCCGATGGCAACATAGGAGGAGGAACCATATCTTCTCCATCCGGGAAGAGCGTGTCCACTACCCTATTCACAAACTGAGGCTGGAGACTCCGAGTGAGTGGAGGGGCATACGGGCGCATCTTGCCCCGGACCGTACGGTAAGGTCGCCCCCACGGATCTTCACTCAAAGCCTCCAACATCTCCTCCCTGGCCCTGGTTTTGGCTTCGCCGATGGCAACCTGGAGCGAAAGTTTGGCCGCTCTATACGCCTCCTCTAGAATGGCTTCTCTTTGAGCAAAATCGCCGTCGCGGCGGCGCCTCCTGAGGTGTCGAGCGTATTGGCGCCTTGCAACCACGCAAACTCTACGAAGCTGCGCGATGTCTTCACTCCACCAATATACTCGACGTTTTGGAGGTTGGGGACCGGAACGGGGCATTGATGCGTCGCATATACGGGTCATCGCCCCCCGGAACCATGTCGCCTCGGAATCAATGTCCGCCGGTCTATCGGGTGCCGTTGGCCAAGCCTCCACTAAAGCCGCTTCATCCGCCAGTTCTGGATCAAATCGACTGAGCGTCCAGCGCGGGCCCTCATCGCGAGCCGAGCCAGGCACCGGAGGAACCGAGGTCTGGGCCGAGACGCTGAAGCGAAGGTAACGATGGTCCGACAACGTCTCCACCCCCTCCAAGACCCTCCAGTCCCTGACCCGTGCGGCGAGACACGGGCTCGCGAATGTCACGTCGACAATTGATTGCCCATTGGACCTCACACATGTAGCCACTGTTCCGCGATTCAGCAGATGCAATCCCGAAACTCGCGCCCAATCTTCCAGTTCTCGACCTTTCGGCAGTGTCCGAGGCGATCCCCACGCCCTGGATTTGGCATTAAAATCACCAAGGACCACCACAGGATACGAGCGGAACATATTGAACATGGCGTCCAGCTCCCGGATAAAGCCCTTGAATTCGGTTATATTTGTGTTTGGTGAAAAGTAGCCTCCTATGAACGCTACCTCGCCTAGTACCGCAGCGACACAGCCCCGACCTCTTACAACACGGGTAAAAGGGGGAGAGCCGACTGCACCCCTCGAAGTCATGGCCACCACACCATCTAAGTCCGCGACCCAGTCCGGATGTTGTTGGACCGAGTATGGCTCGCATGCCACTACCACTGATGTCGACCACTGCGTAGCGCTTTGAATCAGGAGATCCTGTGCGACTCCGCGATGGTTAATGTTCGCCTGCAACACAGAGATGGCCATTTATCACTTGTTTGTCAATGTGTGAACTCTCCCATTGGACTGAGCCTTGCGACCAGTCCCCTTCGTGTTCGCCTTACATGCTGTCGAGCCGACCGAATGTGAAGCGGGTTTTCCGGCTCTAGCACAAGAGCCACAGTGGGGTGCTGCAGAGCAATTGGCAGCCTTATGACCGGCCGTACTGCACCTAAAGCACAGGCCACCAACCGGAATTTGCTCCGTACAGCATTTGCCGACATGGCCACGCCCGAGGCACTGGTAACAGACCAACGGTCTGCGGTCTAGAATTTTAACTCTAGCTGCTACCCAACCTACCAACAGCTTACCAGCCTCCATCAGTTTCTTCGCCGCCAAGATAGGGCACTGGGCCCAGACTGTGGCAAGTCCTGAAGGATTTCGACGGATTTCTCCAGTCTTGACGGTGTCAACCGCAACTCCGCCAGCCGCAGCAATGGCAGCAGCTACCTCCACCTTGGTGACGGAGTCATCCAGGCCGGAGACACGTATGTCCACACACTTGATTGGCCTGGTGACTATCACGTCCTGACCATAAAGCTCCCTCAGCTTTACGGCAAGAGAGTCAGCCTTTGCCGCGCTGTCCTCGCCTTTTTGGACTTCAAATAATTTGGAGCCAGTGGCTGCTGTGCGGAACTTTACGCCTTCTGGAATACCGAGGGCATTCAAGTCGATGCGGGCCTTAGCTAGTGCAATCGCGTCTGCATAGTTCTTCCCCTTCTCTAATGCTTCAGGCTTCAGCGTGATTACCACAACCGCAGATTTGGGAACTTGCAGGTTGGGTTTCTTTGTCTGTGCAACACTCTTGGCTGGTGGATTTTGCACTCTAGATTTGTTGCTCCTGACGACCGTAGTCCACTCCATCTGCTGAGCCAGAGGAGATGATTCATCTCTAGCTGAGGCCTGAGCCTCCCGTGCAGCGAGAGACTTCTTTTTTCGTCTTCTCTTTGCCGTTTTCGAGGCCTCTGGTGCTGCAGCCTGAGACTGTTGCCACGATACTGGTGCTGGCTTTTGTGAAGCTGACTTAGCAACACTCAATCTCTCGGCAGCTTCTCTCCTTTTGTCTGCTGCCAAAGGTGGGCGAACCCGTTCTTCCGGCGGCAACCGTCCCTCCAATGCCTCGAAACGGGCATTTATGTAGTTAACGATGGAAGTCGTCCACTCTCCACTCTCTCTTGGAGGATTTAGGCCCCGAGCAGTAGCCGCATAACTGGGGCTCGCTACGTCTGGTGCCTCCAAGTCATAGGACACCTCCATCGTCTCAGCTGTGACGTTAGTATCCACCTCTGGCATCTTCTGCGGCGGTGGCACCGGCTGAGCCTTAGACCTTCCACCCAAAACTACTTCTGGCAATTCATTTACGACCTCACTTGAGGATGCCACCACAATGTCCGTTGGTCGATCGGATCGCAGCTCGTACATTATTCGAAGCTGGCTTCGAAGGTCGGCCATCTCCTTCTCAAGCTGCAACATCTTCTTACGGAGATTCTCATTGTCACGATTGAGTTTCTCCGTTTCCGCGCTTATGCTGTTGCAACTGAGCTTATTGACTGCTTCTATCATAGAGGCAGTCGCATCCTGCAGCTGTTGTGCATGTCCATCACTTAGGGTGCGCGATGTTTTGGCCACCGTATTCACAATATTTATTGCTTTTTTGGCCTGCTTACGCAACCTGGAAGCCGACTTGTGGTCGGTCTTGTTGTAAGCAACATCCGGCGCGCTGGACTCGGAGGATGACATCCGATGGTCAATCTCATCCTCTCGCCTGGGAGGGTCAGAGATAGCCCGAGCCGGTGTATCCAAATCAGACTCGCTCGCAGTCTCGTCGCCTCGAGGCGCTCGTTGCTGCTCTGGCGTTCCCCTATCCCGACGTCTTCTCTCACTCCGTTGGGGCTGTGGTGCTGCTTCTGGCTTCTTAATGAAGTCACTTCTGTTGAAGCTCAGCACTACTCCGCCTCTCTTAGAGGTTGACACCTTAACTGGACGGGTGGCGTCTCCCTCTGAATCCGTCTCTTCGGCTTGCTGCCGCTTACCTCCTGTGACCACTTTTGCAGTCAAGGTCGAGCAGGCAGAGCCAGGTCGCGAATCATAAACGGGACTCTGGACACCAAAAGGTGTACTAGGGTCCATTACGTCCCACTCCAAATCCGCCCTCTGAAAGAGCTCGATTTCTTTATTCGTCACCGCGTCACGGCACGTTATCTTTCGATTACTCATTTCCTCTGTCTCCTTCTGACTTCGTTGTCTGTCCTCTGTTATAGGACTTCTCTCCCTTTCTCTGTCTTTCCCTTGATCTAAGGCCTTTAACCTCTCAGATCTTCTCACTTCTCTTGCTTTGGAGTCCTCTACTACTTCCTTCTCCATCGTCATTCTATCGTCCTCTCCTGCTGACTCCGTCCTAACAGACTCTACTCCTATCTCCTTCTCCACTGTTCCCTCAATTTCCCCCCCAACAGTCGTGCGATTTGTTGCCCCCCCCAGAATACGATGGGGGCTGCCCGCTGGAGCGGGGTGGGATTCCCCAACCACGTTGTGGTCGGGACCCACCTGGGTAATACTTTTACAGTTCGCCTTCATGTCATATTTTTTGTGGGCTGATCCACAGCTTCGTTACCTAAACTATTTGTTGTGTAGTGTAGATGTATATGTGGTGTATGTGTGTGTATGATTGGTTCGGCCAAGCCGATGGTAAAAGCCCATCGACGAGGACGAACCATGTGTGTGTGTGTGTGTATGTATAGTGTACCTACTATGCCGGACCATTGGCCAGCGCCGATCAATGGAAGAGAGGAACTTCTCTTCGATTGATCGACGCTGTTTCCACCCACGCCACGAGGAGGCTGTCCGACTGGTGGGCAACCTAACCTAACCTAACCTAACCTAACCTAACCTAACCTAACCTTTTTTTTTTTTTTTTTTTTTTTTACGTGAGGAAAATGCATTGAACTGCATCCCCACCGTCCTGGGGGAGGAGCGGTGGGGTATGTGGGGCTCTCCGGCCGTGAAGCGGCCGGCCTACCCACTAAAAACCTCACGAATCCTCGCTCGCCTTGTGGTCGGGGGCCCGGGGACACGTTCGTACTCGTCCGCGTCCCGACGGCGATGGTCCTTATTTGGAGCCCCTCTCTTAGAGGTTACGACCTCAATCCTCATGAGCGGCGCACGGGAATCACGTGCGCCTCGCTCGGGCCTTTACACGGCGACAGACCCCCCCGAGTCTGCCGCCTATGAGCCCATTTAGGGTGGCATCAGGTCGTCTGCACGACCTCGACGCCTTCCGCGTCTTGGTCTTCCCCTGCCCCCAGATCGGCGTGACCGTATAGGATCAGAGGTCGTCACTTCTCGGTCACGCTCCGCGTTCTCTTTGGCCGCCATAACGATTTCTGAGAAGCGGAGCATGGCCTCCCACGCTTCCCCGTCAGAAACCATAGCCGACACGACTGCGGGGAGTGACAAATCACGCCCCACCACCTCTCGCAGCTCGTCCCGCTGTTCACGCCAAGCCACACACATTTCGAGCGTGTGAACAGCGGTGTCCACAGTGCTCGAGCAGTGGTGGCATCTCTCGTCGGGCTCTCTACGTGCTATCTTACACAGATACTTTCCGAAGCACCCGTGCCCGGAAAGCACCTGTGTCAGCCTAAATGTGAGAACCCCGTGTTGTCGCTCTACCCACTCACCCAGTACTGGGCGTATGGCCTCGATGGTAGCGTGACCAGCAGTCGGCCGATTTAGGCGATCCTCCCATCTTGCCATGGCAACCTGACGGAGCTCCAACCGGCGTCCCTCCACCTCCCGTGGAGCCGGTCGATTGCCCCGCTCAAGCATCTCCTCACGCCACCGGAACATTGACGCGAGGGTTCCTGCGTCCAGGTCCCAAGGCAAGACTCCAGCCATTACACACGCGGCCTCGTATGAGACGGTGCGGTATCCACGTATCACCCTCACGGCCATCAACCTCTGCGACTTGCGAAGCAGAGCTCGATTTCGGTTCGTGAGGGTGTCCGCCCACACCGGACTCCCATACAAGGCCATCGACCGCACTATCCCAGCGTATAATCGCCGGCAAGACACCGACGGTCCACCCACATTCGGCAACAATCCACACAATGCCAATGCTGCCGCGTCCAGCTTCGGAGCAAGGGCCTCGAAGTGGGCCGCGAAGTCCCAGTTCGAGTCCAGAATGAGCCCTAAGTACTTCAACGAAGCATGGACGGTGATTGGTACTCCGCAGACATCCACACAGAGTCCCCGAGGCGGCACCAGACAAGGGTTATAAAAGCCGACAGCTTCGCACTTTTCGGGAGCCACCCTCAAGCCCAACATGCGGATACGGCCAACTATGTCCTCCACCCCGATAGATGCCACAGCCGCGGCCGTGTGGAACGTGCTTCCCCGGGCGGTCACCAGCGTATCGTCTGCGTAACAGAAGACGCCCACTCCCGGGAAGCTACGTCCACGGAGAACCCAGTCATACCCGATGTTCCACAGGAGCGGTCCAAGGACTGACCCCTGTGGAACACCGCGCGACACATCTCGACTGCACACTCCATCCCGTCCAGGATATACCACTCGACGATCACTGAGATAATCGGCTATCACGCGACAGAGGTAGGGTGGCACTCGGTGATACCGAAGTGCCACCCTTATGACCGCCCAGGGGAGGGTATTGAAGGCGTTGGCGATATCTAGCGACACCGCCAAGACGACCTCACCCTGAGCCACCGCCTCCTCAGCCAACGCCTTGACTCCCAGTATGGCCTGGATTGTCGAGCGGCCACTGCGAAATCCGTATTGAGAGTCGGCCAAATCCGGTCCATCTCTCCTTAGGTGCGCGACGAGATGTGCAGCTACAACTCGCTCGAGGAGCTTGCACGCCTCATCCAGCAGCACGATAGGGCGGTACGCGGATGGCGACTCTATAGGACGACCCTCTTTTCTGAGCAACACCAGTTTCCCCGTCTTCCAGAGACGAGGAAACTGGCCTCGCTCCATACAGGCACTCAACAACTGGATGAACCGCGGTCCTAACGCCTTCAGAGCTAAGGCCCATACTCTGCCCGGAACACCGTCCAAACCAGGGGCAGTGTTTTTGGCCCGCATCTTGGTGACAGCCAGCCTAAGCTCAACAGTCGTCACCTCTACCGATTCACTGGACTCTTCCGGCATATTTTCTTCGTCCGATGGCAACATAGGAGGAGGAACCATATCTTCTCCATCCGGGAAGAGCGTGTCCACTACCCTATTCACAAACTGAGGCTGGAGACTCCGAGTGAGTGGAGGGGCATACGGGCGCATCTTGCCCCGGACCGTACGGTAAGGTCGCCCCCACGGATCTTCACTCAAAGCCTCCAACATCTCCTCCCTGGCCCTGGTTTTGGCTTCGCCGATGGCAACCTGGAGCGAGAGTTTGGCCGCTCTATACGCCTCCTCTAGAATGGCTTCTCTTTGAGCAAAATCGCCGTCGCGGCGGCGCCTCCTGAGGTGTCGAGCGTATTGGCGCCTTGCAACCACGCAAACTCTACGAAGCTGCGCGATGTCTTCACTCCACCAATATACTCGACGTTTTGGAGGTTGGGGACCGGAACGGGGCATTGATGCGTCGCATATACGGGTCATCGCCCCCCGGAACCATGTCGCCTCGGAATCAATGTCCGCCGGTCTATCGGGTGCCGTTGGCCAAGCCTCCACTAAAGCCGCTTCATCCGCCAGTTCTGGATCAAATCGACTGAGCGTCCAGCGCGGGCCCTCATCGCGAGCCGAGCCAGGCACCGGAGGAACCGAGGTCTGGGCCGAGACGCTGAAGCGAAGGTAACGATGGTCCGACAACGTCTCCACCCCCTCCAAGACCCTCCAGTCCCTGACCCGTGCGGCGAGACACGGGCTCGCGAATGTCACGTCGACAATTGATTGCCCATTGGACCTCACACATGTAGCCACTGTTCCGCGATTCAGCAGATGCAATCCCGAAACTCGCGCCCAATCTTCCAGTTCTCGACCTTTCGGCAGTGTCCGAGGTGATCCCCACGCCCTGGATTTGGCATTAAAATCACCAAGGACCACCACAGGATACGAGCGGAACATATTGAACATGGCGTCCAGCTCCCGGATAAAGCCCTTGAATTCGGTTATATTTGTGTTTGGTGAAAAGTAGCCTCCTATGAACGCTACCTCGCCTAGTACCGCAGCGACACAGCCCCGACCTCTTACAACACGGGTAAAAGGGGGAGAGCCGACGGCACCCCTCGAAGTCATGGCCACCACACCATCTAAGTCCGCGACCCAGTCCGGATGTTGTTGGACCGAGTATGGCTCGCATGCCACTACCACTGATGTCGACCACTGCGTAGCGCTTTGAATCAGGAGATCCTGTGCGACTCCGCGATGGTTAATGTTCGCCTGCAACACAGAGATGGCCATTTATCACTTGTTTGTCAATGTGTGAACTCTCCCATTGGACTGAGCCTTGCGACCAGTCCCCTTCGTGTTCGCCTTACATGCTGTCGAGCCGACCGAATGTGAAGCGGGTTTTCCGGCTCTAGCACAAGAGCCACAGTGGGGTGCTGCAGAGCAATTGGCAGCCTTATGACCGGCCGTACTGCACCTAAAGCACAGGCCACCAACCGGAATTTGCTCCGTACAGCATTTGCCGACATGGCCACGCCCGAGGCACTGGTAACAGACCAACGGTCTGCGGTCTAGAATTTTAACTCTAGCTGCTACCCAACCTACCAACAGCTTACCAGCCTCCATCAGTTTCTTCGCCGCCAAGATAGGGCACTGGGCCCAGACTGTGGCAAGTCCTGAAGGATTTCGACGGATTTCTCCAGTCTTGACGGTGTCAACCGCAACTCCGCCAGCCGCAGCAATGGCAGCAGCTACCTCCACCTTGGTGACGGAGTCATCCAGGCCGGAGACACGTATGTCCACACACTTGGTTGGCCTGGTGACTATCACGTCCTGACCATAAAGCTCCCTCAGCTTTACGGCAAGAGAGTCGGCCTTTGCCGCGCTGTCCTCGCCTTTTTGGACTTCAAATAATTTGGAGCCAGTGGCTGCTGTGCGGAACTTTACGCCTTCTGGAATACCGAGGGCATTCAAGTCGATGCGGGCCTTAGCTAGCGCAATCGCGTCTCCATAGTTCTTTCCCTTCTCTAATGCTTCAGGCTTCAGCGTGATTACCACAACCGCAGATTTGGGAACTTGCAGGTTGGGTTTCTTTGTCTGTGTAACACTCTTGGCTGGTGGATTTTGCACTCTAGGTTTGTTGCTCCTGACGACCGTAGTCCACTCCATCTGCTGAGTCAGAGGAGATGATTCATCTCTAGCTGAGGCCTGAGCCTCCCGTGCAGCGAGAGACTTCTTCTTTCGTCTTCTCTTTGCCGTTTTCGAGGCCTCTGGTGCAGCAGCCTGAGACTGTTGCCGCGATACTGGTGCTGGCTTTTGTGAAGCTGACTTAGCAACACTCAATCTCTCGGCAGCTTCTCTCCTTTTGTCTGCTGCCAAAGGTGGGCGAACCCGTTCTTCCGGCGGCAACCGTCCCTCCAATGCCTCGAAACGGGCATTTATGTAGTTAACGATGGAAGTCGTCCACTCTCCACTCTCTCTTGGAGGATTTAGGCCCCGAGCAGTAGCCGCATAACTGGGGCTCGCTACGTCTGGTGCCTCCAAGTCATAGGACACCTCCATCGTCTCAGCTGTGACGTTAGTATCCACCTCTGGCATCTTCTGCGGCGGTGGCACCGGCTGAGCCTTAGACCTTCCACCCAAAACTACTTCTGGCAATTCATTTACGACCTCACTTGAGGATGCCACCACAATGTCCGTTGGTCGATCGGATCGCAGCTCGTACATTATTCGAAGCTGGCTTCGAAGGTCGGCCATCTCCTTCTCAAGCTGCAACATCTTCTTACGGAGAATCTCATTGTCGCGATTGAGTTTCTCCGTTTCCGCGCTTATGCTGTTGCAACTGAGCTTATTGACTGCTTCTATCATAGAGGCAGTCGCATCCTGCAGCTGTTGTGCATGTCCATCACTTAGGGTGCGCGAGGTTTTGGCCACCGTATTCACAATATTTATTGCTTTTTTGGCCTGCTTACGCAACCTGGAAGCCGACTTGTGGTCGGTCTTGTTGTAAGCAACATCCGGCGCGCTGGACTCGGAGGATGACATCCGATGGTCAATCTCATCCTCTCGCCTGGGAGGGTCAGAGATAGCCCGAGCCGGTGTATCCAAATCAGACTCGCTCGCAGTCTCGTCGCCTCGAGGCGCTCGTTGCTGCTCTGGCGTTCCCCTATCCCGACGTCTTCTCTCACTCCGTTGGGGCTGTGGTGCTGCTTCTGGCTTCTTAATGAAGTCACTTCTGTTGAAGCTCAGCACTACTCCGCCTCTCTTAGAGGTTGACACCTTAACTGGACGGGTGGCGTCTCCCTCTGAATCCGTCTCTTCGGTTTGCTGCCGCTTACCTCCCGTGACCACTTTTGCAGTCAAGGTCGAGCAGGCAGAGCCAGGTCGCGAGTCATAAACGGGACTCTGGACACCAAAAGGTGTACTAGGGTCCATTACGTCCCACTCCAAATCCGCCCTCTGAAAGAGCTCGATTTCTTTATTCGTCACCGCGTCACGGCACGTTATCTTTCGATTACTCATTTCCTCTGTCTCCTTCTGACTTCGTTGTCTGTCCTCTGTTATAGGACTTCTTTCCCTTTCTCTGTCTTTCCCTTGATCTAAGGCCTTTAACCTCTCAGATCTTCTCACTTCTCTTGCTTTGGAGTCCTCTACTACTTCCTTCTCCATCGTCATTCTATCGTCCTCTCCTGCTGACTCCGTCCTAACAGACTCTACTCCTATCTCCTTCTCCACTGTTCCCTCAATTTCCCCCCCAACAGTCGTGCGATTTGTTGCCCCCCCCAGAATACGATGGGGGCTGCCCGCCGGAGCGGGGTGGGATTCCCCAACCACGTTGTGGTCGGGACCCACCTGGGTAATACTTTTACAGTTCGCCTTCATGTCATATTTTTTGTGGGCTGATCCACAGCTTCGTTACCTTAACTATTTGTTGTGTAGTGTAGATGTATATGTGGTGTATGTGTGTGTATGATTGGTTCGGCCAAGCCGATGGTAAAAGCCCATCGACGAGGACGAACCATGTGTGTGTGTGTGTGTGTATAGTGTACCTACTATGCCGGACCATTGGCCAGCGCCGATCAATGGAAGAGAGGAACTTCTCTTCGATTGATCGACGCTGTTTCCACCCACGCCACGAGGAGGCTGTCCGACTGGTGGGCAACCTAACCTAACCTAACCTAACCTAACCTAACCTAACCTAACCTAACCTAACCTAACCTAACCTTTTTTTTTTTTTTTTTTTTTTTTGAGGAAAATGCATTGAATTGCATCCCCACCGTCCTTGGGGTGGAGCGGTGGGGTATGTGGGGCTCTCCGGCCGTGAAGCGGCCGGCCTACCCACTAAAAACCTCACGGCGGCCATCCTCAGGCTCCTGGGAGGGCCCCGGGCTCGCGTAAGCGCACCGGAACCCTCCCGCCTACGCCCCCCAATCACTTAGGAGGGCCCTCTCCCGGGGGAGCCTAGCAGAGGCTCTACCCCTCAGGGAGCGCCGCTTCGACCCACGCCGTATTCTTCGGCGTGGAGCGAGACGGGGTCCCCTCGACGACACCACCCGCCACACCGGCGGTGTCATCCCGGCCGCTACCACGGGCACATCTACCCCAACGATGTACCCGCACGCGAACCCGTCGCGGCGGCTAGCCAAGCTATGTGGCCCGCCGCCGCCGTCTTCGAGTGGGATCGGCTCTCTCCCGATCCCGCTCTGCGCCCTCCTTCTGGAGCATTACTGCTTCACAGAAGGAGAGCGCCGCCTCCCAGCCCTCCTCACTCTCCAGCATGGCCGCGACCAATGCTGGCGGGGACAGATCCCGCCCGATGACGTCGACCAGGACTCGACGCTCAGACTCCCATGCAGGGCAGTCTTCCAGCGTGTGCTGGGCGGAGTCCAGGTCGGATGCGCAGTGATGGCATTGTGTCGTGACTTCCCTCCCGATTCGATTCAGATACTCACCGAAACAACCATGTCCGGTGAGTATCTGAGTCAACCTGTAGGTGACTTCACCTTTCCTGCCGATCCAGGCCTCGAAGTTGGGCAGAACGGCACCGACAGCGCGTTGGCGCGCACAACCCATGAGTTCCAGCTGCACGCGCCAGTCCCTTAAGGCCTGTCGGTGCGCGTCCTGCCGGAGCATTCCTTGCGCGGGTTCTAGCTCGTACCCCCCGTCTCCCCCATCCCGGTCGATGCCCCGCCGCGCGTCATAGACGGCGGCGTCCATCTTGGCCAGGATTTGGAAAGGGGGGGAACGGGCCAGAACCGTCGCCGCCTCGAACGAAATCGTTCGGTAGCCTCGCACGATCCGTATGGCCATCAACCGCTGCAGGCTCCGCAATAGAGCTCCGCAGCGGGAGGACCTCGTGAGGTCACTGGACCACACGGGGGCCCCGTAGAGGGCCACGGATCGTATGACGCCACCGTAGAGGCGGCGAACTCCTTCCCGCGGTCCCCCGAGGTTGGGCAGCAGGCGATGTAGTGCACCTGCAATCTTGCGCGCTCGGGGGACCAGGCGCACGAAATGCTCCTCGAAGCCCCATCGGCTGTCCAGGGTGAGGCCTAGGTACTTGATGTACCGCCCCACCTGGACTTCGGAGTCACCTACATGGATTCGCGAGCTGGGGGGTTCCTGGCCACGTGGGAGGCGGTGGAACCATAGCGCCTCACACTTGTGAGGCGCTATTTGAAGACCCAGCTCGCGAATCGCCCGCACGACACATGCCACCCCCAGCTCGGCAAGCCTGAGCGTTCGCCCGAAGTTAGCACCGGTGGCGACAACGAGAGTGTCGTCCGCATAGCAGACGACACTCACGTCACCGGGAAGACTGGTGCGAAGGACCGCATCATATGCAAGGTTCCATAGCAGGGGGCCCAAAACGGACCCCTGCGGAACCCCGCACGAGATCTCCCGTTCCGTCTCCGTCTCGTTCCGACCGGTTATCTTGACCCGCCTATCGCGTAGGTAGGCCCCGATGATCGCTCGTAGGTAGGGAGGCACGCCGTGATAAACTAGTGCCTCCCTAATTGCCTGCCACGGGAGGGTTCCGAAAGCGTTGACGATGTCCAGGGACACCGCCAGCGCAACCCTCCCTGAACGGACTGCTGATTCCGAAAGGGAGCGAACGAGTCGGACAGCGTCCACCGTCGACCGCCCCGGCCGGAATCCAAACTGGCAGTCCGATAGATCCGGGCCCTCCCGTGACAGGTGCCCGCTGATACGGTCGGAGATAACTCTCTCGAAGAGCTTCCCCGTCTCGTTCAGCAGGCATATCGGTCGAAACGACGACGGAGACTCGGCGGTCCTTCCCTCCTTCCTCAGAAGCACCAGTTTCGCTGACTTCCACTCGATGGGGAACACGGATAGGCGGAGGCAGTCGTTAAAGAGCTGCCTCATCCGGCTCCCCAGGACCTTCAGAGCCAGCACAAGAACCCTGCCCGGAACACCATCCGGGCCGGGTGCCGTGGAGCGGGATGCCATCCGTCTAACAGCTAGTTCGAGCTCGGCCCCCGTCACCTCCAGATCGTCGGCCCAATCTCGATCCGGCGACAAGGGAGGGTGACTGAAAGGGCTGTCCTGGACGCTTGGGAAGAGCGCTTCCACGACTCTCCCCACGAAGTCGGGGTCCAGGGTTTCCGTCAACGGGGGGACCCACGGTCTGAGCTTGCCCAGTACCATCTTGTACGGGCGCCCCCATGGGTCCCTATCCAGTCCCTCCACGAGCTCGTTCCAGGACCGCTCCTTGGCCTCAGCGATAGCTACGCTGAGGGCATGGACCGCGGTCCCGTATTCCTGCCTGGCTCCTAGGGTCTCCTCTAGTGAGGCTTGCCTTCTTCTTCGGGCTCTTTGGTACTGGCGTCGCGCAGCCAAGACCAATCGTCGAAGCCGCGCGATCTCCTCACTCCACCAGTATACAGAGCCCCGCTGGGGCGGCCTGGCTCGGGGCATCGAGACGTCACAGATCGACGTCATCGTGTCCCGAAACCAGGCGGCTTGCGCCTCCGGATCGGACGGGATCTGTTCCTCCGTCCAGTCCGCGACGTTGGCGGCGGCTACGGCCATGTCTCGGTCGAGCCGCTTGAGAGACCAACGCCGCGGTGGGCTGCGGTCCTGGCGTGGGCGGGTAGGGCAGCGGAGAGACACATCGAACACTATGTATTTGTGGTCAGAAAGCGTGACCGCGTCCTCCGCCACCCTCCATCCTGAGACCGTGTGCGAGGCCGAGGGAGTCGCCCATGACAGGTCCACGATCGACCTCCCCTGCCATCGCTCACAGGTAAAGACTGAACCTCTGTTAAGTAACCGGAGGTCCAGCCCTGCCGCCCACTCCAGAAGCGTCTCCCCCTTCACGTTGTCTACGACGTCCCCCCACTCACCCGAGCGCGCGTTAAAGTCCCCCAGGACGAATACCTGACGGGGGGCGCAGGCGCGAATGCAGCTCTCCAGCCCGTCCAGATATGCCTCGAACTCGGCGATGTCGCAGTTGGGAGAGATGTAGCAGCTCACCATGGCCGCGGACCCCCACTCCACGGCCACGTAACCCAGCCCTTTTGCGATGAGGGAGCAATGGAGGTTGTCACCCCCCGCCCAATAGATGCAGGCCAAGCCCAAGTCGTCCCCGAACCACCTGGGGTTGTCTGGGACAGAGTAGGGCTCGGCGATTACCGCCAGGGCAACCGACCACTCCGCGAGCGTTTGTAGCAGGAGGTCCTGCGCCGCGCGGGTGTGGTTCAGGTTGACCTGCAAAACCCGTGTGTGGAGCATTAGGAGGCCTCCATGACTTCCTCACTTCCCCGGGCTGGGGAAGGTGGCCGGACAGGCCCCATCTTCTTCTTGTTTTTCGGTGGGGAGCACTTTTTGGTCCCCAGCCGATGGTCGGCGGCCCGCCCTAGGTCCGCGCAGACCGGGCAATGGGGGTCGGACGCTGTGCAATGACGGGCAACATGCCCCGACTCACCGCACCTGTAACAGCGTCCGCTCCTGTCCACATTATTGGGGCACATTACTCTGACGTGCCCCACCTCGAGACACCGGTAGCACTGCAATGGCCGTACTGCCAGTGCCTCCACCCTCGCCGCAGTCCAACCTATCTGTACCCGTCCTTGGGCCGCCAGCTTCTTGACGGCTGCGACCGGGCAGCGAACCCAAACGGTCCCCATCCGCGATGCGGCGGTGCGGATCTCCCCGATCTTGATTTCAGTCTGGGAGCATCCGCCCGCCTCTGCGATCGCCGCCGTGACATCCCCGGGGGTGATGGACTCGTCTAGATCCATCACTCGCATGTCGCCCATTTTACACGGGCGCGAGATGAGCGCACCCGTGTCGGCGAGGGCCTCCCTCATCTTCTCTGCCAAGGCGTCGGCTTTGGCGGAGCTCTCGGGACCTGGAATCTCCAATAGGAGAGCCCCGGTTACCGCCTTCCTCTGCTTTACGCCCCCCACGATGCCAAGGTCCGCTAGCTTAATGCGGGTCCTGGCGGCCGTCATTACTGCAGCGATCGTGGTCTCTGCGCCCTCAGGCACCGTGACCAAAACCGCCGCACATGTAGGGGGCTTGGGCTGCCCCTTCTTCTTCTGAGGAGTGGGGGCGGCCTGGGTTCGTGGCGTGGGAGGCGCCGGAGCAGCGACCTGCTGCTTGGCACGGGCGGCCGCCTTCCGGCCGACCACCGTCGCCCAGGTGCCGCCCTGTGACCCCACCCGCTCCGTCGACGGCCCTGGAACTGGTGGAGGCTGTGACGGTGCCGTTCGCCCCCTCTTCGTCCGCTTCCTTTCCTTCTTGCTCTGGGACTCCGTCAGCGTCGCCTGGGGAATTTCCCCCTCTGGGCGCTGACTCTGTCCCAGTGGAGGTCTTCTTCCCATCTCGGGGAAGAGACGGCCCATAAGCTCGGACTGAAAACGAGCGTACTCCCGGTCCATAATGGCCGAGAGCTGGCTCCAGTCCGAGCTTGGTTCATGTTGAGGGGCTGACGCCGTCGGCCGGGGTGTCGGTGCGGGCGCCCCCCTTTGTGAACCGTCTCTTCCCTTCTTAGATCTTGCAGTCGGTGCCGTCGGGGGAGGTAATACTTCCCGGGAAGGCCCCGGCGCCTGATCCTTTCTGGGCGCATGAAGGGTTCTCGCCGCGGCCGGGGGATGTGACGAACCCCCTCCCCTCCGTAGCTCCTTTACCTCGCTGGCCAGCTCCTCGATACGAGCGTACAGCTGGTCGATGAGGGAGCGAGTCCTCTCGTTGTCCCGGTTCCGCATCTCCGCCCTCACACACAGCTCCGACGCGCAGGCCTTTAGGGTGACGAGGGTGGACCGAACGGACTTCACTAAATCTTTCTTAGCGCTCTTTGGTTCATCGATCGCATTCTCTACGGCCGATAAACAGGAGAACAGCTCTGCGCCGATGTCCGCGGATGCTTGCTCACTCCTGTCCTCTCCGGATTCGGCGGCCGGTTGCACCTCCCGCTCCGTGCTGGTATCGTCCGCTGTCCTTCTCCTCACGACCATGGGCCTCCCGTCATCGTCGGCAGGACGCTGCGGTTTGCGCTTTCGCGCCCGCAGAGTTCCGCTGATGGAGGATGACATAGAGACGTCGTCGCCGCCGTCGTCTCTGTCTCCATCGTCCTCCCTCCCAGCCCCTGGCTTCGGGCTAGGAGTGCCTGGTCTTACAAATTGCAAGACCAGGCTCCCCTCCGAGGTCGTCCTTGAATGGGACCGGGAGCGAACAAAACTGGGCGTGCTCGCCTCCGATCTCTTTGTGTCCAGTCCAGTTGTGGGATCATCGACCTCACAATGTGATTGTGGGGTCGGAACGTCCACCGTGTCATCTCCGTTACGCGACCGAGGTCGCGAGGCAGTGTTGGCCCCCCCCGTATACGTGGGGCCAGCTACCCTCGAAAGGGCAGCACGGGATTCCCCAGCCATGTGGCTAGGACCCGCCCGGGGATCGTTTTCGCACTTGCCTTTTTTCATTTTGTTTTTTGTCCAGTTAACGTCTGGGACCCGACGTTGGTGCCCTAGGGGCCGACCTACGCGCCGACCATACATCCCCTCGCCAGGCACCGGAGCTTGGGATTTACGGATTTTTTATAGTGGTTTACTCCACGCGGTCCCTTGGGACCCCCGTTCCTCTCCGTTGAGGGTTACGGGTTAGGCCGATCGGGGGGGTTTATAACCCCTGATCCGTCGCCCCTTACACGGGACAGGCCGAACGGAAGGGTTTGTAACCGCAATCCGTCGCCCTGCCCCAAGAGTCCACCTCGGGTCGGGCCGAACGGGGGGGTTCATAACCCCTGGTCCGTCGCCCCTTCCCAAAGCTATCACCACGGGCCAAGCCGATCGGGGGGGTTGACAACCCCTAGTCCGTCGCCCTGGCCCACAACCACCCAGGGTCGGGCCGAACGGGGGGGTTCATAACCCCTGGTCCGTCGCCCCTCCCTCACAACATTTTGGATCAAGCCGAACGGGGAGGTTCATAACCCCTGGTCCATCGCCCCTCTCCAAAACCGTGGCAAACTGCCACCACTCGCACGTCCACTCTGCCCTCTGCTAGCCAGAGGGACAGGTGGAGCGCCCTCCGGGGACCACTTCGCTTCACTACAGGCTGGATTGCCTGCAGCTACTGAGCCCCCCCGCCACGACAAGGCGTGGTCCCGTTGGGGGGGAACCTAACCTAACCTAACCTAACCTAACCTAACCTAACCAGGATTTGGAAAGGGGGGGAACGGGCCAGAACCGTCGCCGCCTCGAACGAAATCGTTCGGTAGCCTCGCACGATCCGTATAGCCATCAACCGCTGCAGGCTCCTCAGCAGAGCTCCGCAGTGCAACCTCGTGAGGTCAGCAGACCACACGGGGGCCCCATACAGGGCAACGGATCGTATGACGCCACCGTAGAGGCGGCGAACTCCTTCCCGCGGTCCCCCGAAGTTGGGCAGCAGGCGATGTAATGCGCCTGCAATCTTGCGCGCTCGGGGGACCAGGCGCACGAAATGCTCCTCGAAGCCCCATCGGCTGTCCAGGGTGAGACCTAGGTACTTAATGTACCGCCCCACCTGGACTTCAGAGTCACCTACACGGATTCGCGAGCTGGGGGGTTCCTGGCCTCGTGGGAGGCGGTGGAACCATAGCGCCTCACACTTGTGAGGCTCCCTGAGCACCGGGCGGTCGCCCCGACTTCGCGCCTCCTCGCGCCACTCGTAGAGCGAAGCGAGGGATTTCGCCTCGAGATCCCATGGCGGAGATCCGGCGAGCACGCGGGCCGCGTTACCCGCTATGGTGCGGTATCCCCGCGTCACCCTGATGGCCATCAGCCTCTGCACTTGCAGGAGTTTGGCGATGACGCCATCAGGGATGTTCGCGGCCCACACCGGGGCGCCGTAGAGCGCCATTGAGCGGATGACGCCCATGTATAATCTTCGCGTAGCCACGTTTGGGCCACCAATATTTGGCAGGAGCCGGGAGAGTGCCCCTGCCGCCCCTATCAACTTCGGCACCAGCTTATTAAAAATGCGCCTCGAATCTCCACCTACTGTCTAGGACGAGGCCAAGATATTTGAGAGTGGGCCCAATGGGTATTCGGACTCCTCCAACGACTAGGTGGAAGTCGGGTGGCAGGCGAGTATGGGGGCCATGGAAGCACATGGCCTCCGTTTTCCCCAAAGCCACTTCGAGCCCCAGTCGCCGGATTCGGTCCACCACATGGGCCATACCGGCCGTCGCCAATATGGCTGCTTCGCGGCAGGTCCTCCCTCTAGCGGTCACCAACGTATCGTCAGCGTAACATGTGACGCTGAGGTTCCTGAGGAACGAGCCGCGAAGCACCCAGTCGTAACCCAGGTTCCACAGGAGCGGTCCAAGTACCGACCCCTGTGGAACTCCGCACGTCATGCGCCACCGTTTAAGTCCCGACTGGCTGTCGAAGACGACCTCCCTGTCACAAAGGTAGGCTTCTACGGTCCTCTGTAGGTAATCCGGTACGCCATGGTACCGGAGGGCCTCCCGGATGCAAGTCCAAGGGAGAGTGTTAAAAGCGTTGGCGATGTCAAGAGACACCGCCAACAACACATCTCCCTCGGACACGGCCTCCTCCGCCAGCGTCTTCACACGGAGGATCGCACCCACGGGTCGACCGCTCCCTCCGAAACCCGAACTGGTTTGCCGACAGATCCGGCCCAGTCCGGGTGAGGTGGCTGACGAGGCGTGCGGCAATGATGCGCTCAAAGAGCTTGCACACCTCGTCCAGCAGAACGATCGGCCGGTATGCCGACGGTGAATCCTCCGGCCTGCCCTCCTTCCTCAACAGCACGAGGCTACCAACCCTCCACCGAGCGGGAAATGCTCCCCGCTCGAAGCAAGAAGTGAACAACCTCCGAAGATGGTCGCCCAGATGTCTCGAGGCCAGAACCAACGCGCGCCCCGGTATGCCATCAGGCCCAGGGGCAGTATTCTTGGCACTGAGGCGCCGAACGACTATCTTTAGTTCTGGAACGGTCACCTCGATGGACTCTTCGTCCTCCTCTTGCGACGCCGGCTCTGCAGGAGGTGGAGCCATGCTCGGCGGAACGTGCTCCTCTCTATGAGGGAAGAGCATCGCGACGACTTCGTCAACAAGATTAGGCTCAAGCGACTGAGTGAGAGGTGGTGCCCACGGTCTGAGCTTGCCCCTAGCCATGCGGTAGGGGCGCCCCCATGGGTCCTCACTCAGCGACGCTAGCATCTCGTTGCGGGCTCTATCCTTGGCGGCAGCGACTGCTGCCTGGAGTGTTTTCATCGCCGCCCTATAGGCCTCGTAGAGTTGGGCCTCTACTGGTTCCACCTCGTCCAGCCCACGAGGGCGACCGTGTCGACGCCTGCGGTGTCTCTGGTACTGGCGGCGCGCTGCTACGTAAGCGGCGCGTAGTGAGGCAATCTCCGCGCACCACCAATATACTCGTCGCGAACTAACTTGTGACTTGACCCGGGGCATCGACGCGTCACAGACGCTCGTCATTGCCCTCGTGAGCCGTTCCGCCTCCGAATCAACATCGTCCAGGGCATCCGGTACGGGCACCCACGCCTGGACGATAGCGGCCTCCTCGAGCAGCACCCGGTCCAGCCGCTTCAACGCCCGCCGAGGGCGGTCCATCCTGAGGGTTGCCACCGAAGGGTTGGAGGTCTGGGTAGGAATCTCGAACCGGATGTACCGGTGGTCCGAAAGAGACTCCTCCCCCTCGACAACCCTCCAGCCTTGCACCCTGGGCGCGATGGCAGGGCTGGCGAACGTGACGTCCACGATCGACTCGCCCTGCCACACAGGTGCTAATTGACCCCCGGTTTAGGACCGTGAGACCGACAGCGTCGACCAAACCCTCCAAGAGTACGCCTTTCGAGGAAGTGTGTGCACTACCCCATCTGGTGGACCATGAGTTCAAGTCCCCCAGGAGAAGAACCGGGCGAGGTTGTATGCGGTCCAGAAGGTCCCCAACCTCGCCCAAGAAGGACTCGAAATCGGAGTCGCGTCGGTTTGGCGAAAAGTACACCCCAACGACGACTATGTCCCTCCACTGCACCGCGACGTAACCCACGCCACGGGCAATGACAATGAATGAATGATAAAGTTCGACACCCCTAGGCTGATCATGGCGGGAGAAGAAATAGAGACAGTAAAGGAGATGAAGATTCTGGGGTTGATTGTTGACGACAAGTTGACATTCAACCCCCACATAAGGTATGTAAGCAAAAAGGCTATAAACATTTATAAAGGCGTGGCCAGAGCGGCAAAGACAATGTGGGGGCTGGATCCGGAGGTGATTAGAACGATGTACGTCGCGGTAATAGAACCAATAATATTGTATGCGTCGAGTGTGTGGGCCAAAGAAGCCCAGAAGTTGATAAGTAGAAAGGTATTCGGGGTCGTGCAAAGAAAGAAAGAAAGAAAGAAAGAAAAAGATTTTATTTAACAACTTCAACCTTAAACTTAAACCTAGAATACATTAGTTTTATAAAGTTACAATGAACAATATAAACATACAATAATAAAATAATGACTAAAATAGATAAAAAAAAAACATTAAGGCTTTACAGTTATTAAATAAGGACGCAACTCAGCTTAATGGCGGCGCTGGTATTCTGTTACGCCTTTTATATAAAAATGAACAAATTATAACAAAATAAATTTATAATAGTTTAAGTAGTCGCATTAGCCAGAGCAGGCCATATATTAGTAAACGTGTAAACAAATATAAATATGAACATACATAAATAATAATAATGTATACATACATACATAATATAATACACATTACATAACATGGGAGGAGAAGACGAAAGGTTGTGGTTTCGAGGCACCAGTCTCTAAAGAGTCTGGGCTCGTGGCACAACCTGGGTGTGTCAAAGGGGATTCGCGCAAAAAATTTGTAAATGTTATAGGACCGTTTCCCTTAACTCTGCCTTAATACTTTCGGGGCTGCTTCCTCTGGACCTTAGGGTCCAAGAAACATCCCTGCTTTATGAGGCAAAGCGTGGGAAACCCCAGGAAGTGTTAAGGGGAAGAAAGGTGGAGCAAACGGTGTCCTTCATGGAGGCAGACCACCCCAGCAGTTGCAGAATGATAGGATTTGAATGCGTGGAGTATGCAGAGGAGGATGGCACAACGGCGGATGGTATGGTGAAGATCTATACGGATGGCAGCAAACTGAAGGGAAAGGTAGGAGCCGCCCTGATCTGTTGGAAAGGGCAGGCAGAAGTCCTCTCCCGAAAGTTGAAATTGGAGCCATACTGTACGGTCTTCCAAGCCGAGCTGTATGCCATCCTCCAAGCAATAGAATGCGTGATGGGAAAGGGATGGAAGGACGTAACAGTAAAATAGGAATAATTGTAATAGATAGTAAGAATTTGTAATAATTAAAAAGAACAACGCGCAAAAAGCGCCGAAAAGAGCTCAAAAATATATAAAGTAAAATAAAACAATAAGCAATAAAAATGACCTGTTACAAAACGGGCAGTAGGTAGCCCGCGGGCCAGGCCGTTAGCGCCCGGACAGGAAAAAAAAACAATCTTCTTTGTTTGTTGCTAGTAGTCTTAGTGACTCAATCTTCTTTGTTTGTTGCTAGTAGTCTTTTTGACTCAATCTTCTTTGTTTGTTGCTAGTAGTCCTTTTGACACAATCTGCCTGGATTGTTGCTAGTAGTCCTTTTGACTCAGTCTTCTTTGTTTGTTGCTAGTAGTCCTAGTGACTCAATCTGCCTGGATTGTTGCTAGTAGTCCTTTTATCTCAGTCTTCATTTTTTGTTGCTTGTCATCCTTTTACTTAATCTGCCTGGATTGTTGCTAGTAGTTCTTTTGACTCAGTCATCTTTGTTTGTTGCTAGTAGTCCTAGTGACTCAATCTTCTTTGTTTGTTGTGAGTAGTACTTTTGACGTAATCTGCCTTAATTGTTGCTAGTAGTCCTAGAGTGCGTTCCACTTGAAGAGTTTTTTGATATTTTCGTGGTCTGCTTACAGACGCGATCGTTGCGATCGAGTTATTATAGCGTGACACTTTGCAACCGCGTGAACTTTACGGTAAGCCCTCAACGAGCGCAGGCAAGAGGTGGGTCTCCGTGGGCGTTTGACTTTTTTAACGCCAGTGTCATCAACCTGACTCGTTCGCGCTCTTTTTATTCTGTGTTTTTCGGCAGACAGAACTATTTCAAATGATTTGTAAACAGAAGAAAAGTTTTAAAAGTTCTTAACTTCGATTTATTTTTCAATGTCAGTTACGATTACTTTCTATGATTCGGAAACAGATTTAAGCGTAGACGTTCTACTATTTGAAAAAGATGCTGCTCGTGCTATCACCGGGAATAAAACTATTATAACATGTAACATTCCTTGTGTTTAAACCTAGTTTGAACAGACTTTATTGCAGGTTTAACTTTCAGAACTTAATATTCAAGACAACATTGTGTCTTATCAACATTAACAAGTGTCCCCTGGGTGGTGCTAAAGGGGGACGACTAAAGCTCGCGTCCACAGGAGTTACCTAACCATAACCCTGTACGTGTCCCCTGGGTGGTGCTAAACGAGCTTCGAAATTACAAAGGCATTCATGCAGTCAAGGCAACATCATGAAAATAACACAAAAGCACACGAGTCACAAAAACGGCTCTTATCAGAGCCCCCAGACGAGAAATATCGGACCTTCAGTCCGCTTACTTCAATTAAATGTAGAAGGAATAAGTAGAGCCAAAACTGACTACCTGAAGAAATTCCTTCAGGAAAACAGAATTGACATAGTAAACTTGCAAGAGACCCATACCACAGATAACCAAGACTTAGAGAACAGAGGACACATAGAGGGATATACTATCATCGGGGCAGTTCATCACCCAAAATACGGAATTGCCACTTACGCAAAAGCAGACCTTGTTGGAGTGCAGCTGATCCATCACAGTGACACAAACCTGATTTTAATGTCACAATTAAAGTCAACGAACTAACCATATTAAACATCTATAAACCTCCAAGAGTAAACTGGCCCCAAGATGTTCTACCTCACCATAACCACCCATGCCTGTACACGGGTGATTTTAACAGCCACCACACGAACTGGCGATACAGAGACGTGGACTGTAATGGTGACACCTTTGTAGACCTAGTTATTAGAGCTGCCAAACGTTACATTCCTAGGGGATACAGAAAGCAATATATTCCTGGATGGAATCCTGAAAGTGAGGATCTTTACAAGGAGTTCCAGGAAAATGGCGATCATAATGTTGGTGCAAAGCTTCTGAAATCCCTGGATGACCAAAGGAGAGCCAAATGGGAAGCCACAGTGGAGAGCTTGTGACACGCTAGGCTTTTAGGGAGACCTAACTAAGTCTAAGAAATTATAGAGGGTATAATGCTTACAAATTTATTAACAAAAAATGAAGTTATATAAAACAAAGGCTAACAAAAGAAAATAGTTACGTTAAGTTATATAATTAAAGTGAAGTTAAATTTAAATTACTAAAGAATCAACAAAATGATTTTAAGAAAACGTGGAGAAAGAAATCTACAGGGGAGGGAACGAAGTACGTTGGTTTCTCGCAGTCGCGGACAGAAAAGAAAACTTAGCTTCGCGACGGGAGCGACGGCGCGCGGCGCGGACTTCGCTAGCCTGGGTGGGAGGAACGCAGCTTCAACCGCTGGTTACTCGAGTGCTTCCTGTTTGCCCCACCAAGCTGCCCCACAGTGGGGCAAAGTGGAATCGTTAAAATTTTGTAGTGTCGTTTGCCCCACTAATATGATTCTGCCCATCAGGGTTGGCACCTTGTTGAGAGTTTGAGAATTTTCGTGTCATCTCCAAAGTTATGAACCATCACGGTATGTTACAAATTACACTAAAACATGCAGACATAAGTTACTTGTGGTGCCATAATCTCGAAACAGCTATGTACAGACCATTAAATAATATGGACAAGATCTCCATTTCAAATTTCAGTTGTGATAAATATAACTGGGTTGGTAACCTATTTTGATATAGGTTGACTTTTTACTCATAATAGCGTACACTAATATTTGTTGTTTCTTGAAAGCTACCTAAATCACCATGTAATGTATACACTTGCAAAAACGGATGTGGGAAACTTTTAAAACGTACCGTCACATAACAAGACAACCGGCGAGACCGTTACCTACGAATATGCCTACCAAATAAAACTGGTTTGGTCTTTCTAAGAATTTTCATATTTTGCGTGACTGTTTGTATGTTCTGCATGATGTTTTTTTTATTATTTAATCAGTAAAACTGTATTTAACTTAGTCAAATGTTAATCAATCTAAATTTTTTTTTTTACAGTTAGTAGTGACTAATTATTGTATGTTGTTTGTCTATTTAGTTATATGTGTTGTGTTGTCTTTTTAGAGCAAACCATCACTGCGCTGTGTCCTCCGTCATCATTTACCGAACAATCTTCATCGTTTTGCTGTTCAACCGACCATAAGACCAATATTACAAGTGGAACCTCTATATTTACACCGCACACCACGATATACACCGTACAATTGCTACACAAACCTGAACTTCCACACCACCTCCAGTATTTGGCTAAATTGCGGCTTTTTGGCGTGCAGAAGCCATTAATTAAGAAGAAGAAGAAGAGATTGGCAAAGATTTTATTTGTAACGAGTCCTGTAATTTATTTTGTGTTTTATAACCAGATTCTTTCAGAAGTTAACGTTTCAAATAATCATTTTCTTTCTTTCATTTTGTACTTTTATTTAAACACACTCCATAGGTTACCAACCCAGTTACATTCATCACAACTGACATTTGAAATGGAGATCTTGTCAATATTATTTAATGGTCTGTACATACATAGCTGTTTCGAGATTATGGCACTACAAGTAACTTAAGTCTGCATGTTTTATTGTAATTTGTAACATACCGTGATGGTTCATAACTTTGGAGATGATACGAAAATTCTCAAACTCTCAACAAGGTGCCAACCCTAATAGGCAGAATCATATTAGTGGGGCAAACGACACTACAAAATTTTAAAAATTCCACTTTGCCCCACTGTGGGGCAGCTTGGTGGGGCAAACAGGAAGCACTCGGTTACTCGCCCTGGATCGCGTTGCGCCGGCGGCGTGAAGGTCAGCTACCCGTAGGAAGGCGTGCGGTAAAAACCCTGAAATTTAGAAAAAGAAAAAGCTAAGCGACTAGAAAAATAAATAAGTGAGGGTAGGTATGAGAGTAGGTGAGTTGGCGTTGCTATAGCGTGGAAAATAAACCGTTACGATGAATTCGTGGCAAAGAAAAAGATGAAAGGATATTCAGCGCCGCAATCGATGGTATAATAAAGGCACAATCGTACTTCCCCTTAATTCAATAATAAAAAAATATAGCAACAGAAATAAGTTAGGTATATAAGACCATCGGCAGTCGTTGAATATGAATATATAAAAAATATGCCACGCATCACAAAATGATTTAGATGAAATTTGATAAATAATGGTTTAGCAATTATAGATTATGATTTAATGTTGAAATCATTGACAAAAAGAAAAGGATTAACTGGAGAAACTAATAAAATATAAAAATGCTCACGTGTCGAACGGCGGCATTAGATAATGTCAGCTTCTAGCTAATAAATTAAGAAAAATACACGGAAAAAAACAGAATGAAAAGCAGCGAGACTAATTTAAATGATTTGGAGAAAAACTTACCAGAGATCTGGGTTTTATTTGAGGACTAAGACGACGTAATTCGCAGAACTTATTTTTCCGAAATTTGGAAATGAAAGAGATCAGCTGCCTGATTCACAGCTACCGAACCGACAGTCGGTTCGGTAAGGCCACTTTGTCGGAAAATGACAAACGAACCGAAAAATTCAAAATTGCGATTCACAAATCCGTTTCCGATAACATCGGTACAGCAACCGAAAGAAGAAATTCCCAACCGACGGAAGATCATAGACAATTCTTATCTACAATATTTTTGACATAATTGAATGAGTTGTTTTTAGGTCTGTGGTTTACAGTGCAAATGGTGTTGCAATATTCATGATAAATCACAAAATCTTTTACTACAAATTCCATGCTTCTAATTGGAGTTGAATTTAATTACATCAAATTATGTGGATCAATGGTGTTGTCGTTATTAACATTTCCCATAATTTAATAATTATCGAATAGATAAATAGAATTACGCATCATCGTCCACTTTTTTCTTAAATTTGACCAAAAATTTAAATATTCTTAGAGAAAAATATAATGATAAATGGGCAACTCTAAAATGTTGGAATTTACTTATCAAAAAAACGTAGTGATTAAATCCTCTTTGTTTTCAAAGTTTATTTACAATGGTGCGACAAATAGTGTTGAATAAGAGAACGCCAGGCGATAGACTACAAATAACTCTCCACCCCGAACTGGGGAAATGGCTGCACCTAGGCGCTGACGGAGCAAGAACAAAAAAAAGCATTGTTAGCAGACCTAGCAGAGATCTTAAATTCAATGGGGTCTGGGGCGACCAAGACCCCGGATAAGTGACCTAATGTATGTTACCTACGCACCTCTTCGTTCTATTGGGCTATCCATTTTAAACTCCGCCTGGTTCCAGACAAAAATCAAAATAAATCTAGCCTGTGTTATTTTACCAATCAACTTAAGTGCCTACAAAGTTTAATTGCAATAATTTCTATGGGTTTTGTGTAAAGAAGATAACAAACATTTCAGTATTTAAATACTCTTCGATTTCAGTCAAAACATTATAAAATAGTTGGACTATTCATTTGGTAATAATTTGTAAGTAGGTTACTTATGTATTTCTTAATAATTATTTGTTCAAATTTATTTTAGTTATGGATGAATTGGAAGGAGCAAGGCAGTGTTCATTAATGCTACTCGGCTGGGCACAAGGGGTGGCCCTACACCTCCACTTCGAGCTCCGTTGGAGGAATTGAATGCGCCAGACCCATTGGCAGATCATCGGGTATGTGAACATTTTATTTATAATACAAGTATCATGGTTTAACTAGATTCTGCCCGTGACTTCGCCCACGATTTCACCTTCTTAGGGATTTAAAAAAACCCTTAGTTGATTAGCCTACACCTCGCAAAGAACACCCTCCTTTCATGTCAGCCAGTCAATCTAGAAATTTTATTTAAGGTTTAATGAGATAAGTACTTATTATTTATTTTGTTTTTATTTCAATTTTAAGGTTCTCCATAGGGTAACGGAGGTGAAGAGAAGGCTACCCACACACGCATCTGGCGAAGCTGGTGCACATCAGGGCAAGGACTGCCAGACCATCTCTCACGTAATCCTGGAGTGCGAGAACCTGGCTGCATACCGGGCGCTGATATACTTGGCAACCCGGCAACATTCCAAGAAACGTGCGAGGACCCCGGGAGGATTCTGCAATTCTGGTTGGCAGGAGTAGCGGGCAACGATCACACATAGTGGGCCTAATGATGCCTGAGTGCGGACTCGGAGTCCATCAACCTATCCTAACATCACTGCCACCCCTAGGGTCCCCAGAAGCATAGCTGCAGCTATGCATATCATAAGCTATGAATAGATTACCCAATTTAATTTCTTAAAATAAAGATTTTTAATGAAAAGCTATTTATTTGTAATCAATCATTTATTTTACAATATAAGGTGCATCATCTTGGGGTAGATATTAATTAAATGATTAACAAAAATATATAAACTAGTGGTATATTAAGTATTGCAACTAAAATGATTTAGACTTTGTTACCTAAGACTGAGTAGGTCTAGGTAGTACTAAGAATTGTTAAATCTTGTTATTTGTATTAATCATTTAATAGATTTAATTTTAGTTAAAGATATTAACTAGTGGTTTAAGTATTGAGAGTGTGAGAAATAATTTAGCTTTAACTTCAAATCTGTGATTTACCAGTGACATAATTAAAGTACTAGGTGTTAAATAAATATATTTTTTCTTGATTTTATTTATTATTCAACATCCTGGTACACCAGCGAAATTAATAAGTTGTAATTACTTGTTAATAATGGGTTGTATATGCTTGTTGGAAACACAATCCATTTTATTAAATGTCTGGGTGATTCATGGCATTTATAACCTCGTTTATGGCCCGGGAAACGGAATTTTCACGATTAAATAGTGAATTTCGATGGTTCGCACCCTCTAATGCGATCCACGGCGTCTGTTTCTCGACCTTAATGCCAAAATTATATTCATATCAATGATTTACTTCGCGCAATATATGTGTTGAACAATAATGTCGAATGTCGGTAGAGTCTCCGACAGCAAAAACTTGTCGGTAACATTCCGAAAATAATCACCTAAAAACCCGACAATAGCTGTCAAAATTCTTCGGTTGCGGGTTTGTGAATCGCAGTTTGTCGTCGGTTCGACTTTTTCCGTAACCGACGCCCTACCGACAAAATGTGAATAGCACCGCTGATACGAAATTTAGCCTATACCATTTCCATTTACTTCCTAGTTCCGTGGAGTGGACGGTATTGGGACGGTATGATGTTTTGGCCGGTACTTGAGATCCTCTGTGCAGAATTATTTTGGACATAACAAAAATAGACAACATAAATTCTAAAGATACTTACATATTTTTACTTGCAACATTCCTTGGACCCGCATTCCGAGATTTTCACGACGCTCTCGCGCATAGTTGTGAGAAGTGATCGTTTTAATTAATGAAAACAGTAATTATAATACCTTAAAGAAGGACAGGATGTTGTAATAGCCACGGGGGGTTTGTTTTGTAAATAACCTAGTCGTCAGGTTTTAAAATTATTTGTTTTCTAATAAGAAATTAAGGAATTCGTTCTAACTTGTTCAGTCGCGCGGTTTGTGTTTTGATGGACTGAATGAGTGTCTTTTTTTTTCTCTTTAATACCTAACTAAACGTTACAAATAAAAGCCGTGTCATCGTCCGAACTGCGGTGCTATTCACATTTTGTCGGTAGGGCGTCGGTTACGGAAAAAGTCGAACCGACGACAAACTGCGATTCACAAACCCGCAACCGAAGAATTTTGACAGCTATTGTCGAGTTTTTAGGTGATTATTTTCGGAATGTTACCGACAAGTTTTTGCTGTCGGAGACTCTACCGACATTCGACATTATTGTTCAACACATATATTGCGCGAAGTAAATCATTGATATGAATATAATTTTGGCATTAAGGTCGAGAAACAGACGCCGTGGATCGCATTAGAGGGTGCGAACCATCGAAATTCACTATTTAATCGTGAAAATTCCGTTTCCCGGGCCATAAACGAGGTTATAAATGCCATGAATCACCCAGACATTTAATAAAATGGATTGTGTTTCCAACAAGCATATACAACCCATTATTAACAAGTAATTACAACTTATTAATTTCGCTGGTGTACCAGGATGTTGAATAATAAATAAAATCAAGAAAAAATATATTTATTTAACACCTAGTACTTTAATTATGTCACTGGTAAATCACAGATTTGAAGTTAAAGCTAAATTATTTCTCACACTCTCAATACTTAAACCACTAGTTAATATCTTTAACTAAAATTAAATCTATTAAATGATTAATACAAATAACAAGATTTAACAATTCTTAGTACTACCTAGACCTACTCAGTCTTAGGTAACAAAGTCTAAATCATTTTAGTTGCAATACTTAATATACCACTAGTTTATATATTTTTGTTAATCATTTAATTAATATCTACCCCAAGATGATGCACCTTATATTGTAAAATAAATGATTGATTACAAATAAATAGCTTTTCATTAAAAATCTTTATTTTAAGAAATTAAATTGGGTAATCTATTCATAGCTTATGATATGCATAGCTGCAGCTATGCTTCTGGGGACCCTAGGGGTGGCAGTGATGTTAGGATAGGTTGATGGACTCCGAGTCCGCACTCAGGCATCATTAGGCCCACTATGTGTGATCGTTGCCCGCTACTCCTGCCAACCAGAATTGCAGAATCCTCCCGGGGTCCTCGCACGTTTCTTGGAATGTTGCCGGGTTGCCAAGTATATCAGCGCCCGGTATGCAGCCAGGTTCTCGCACTCCAGGATTACGTGAGAGATGGTCTGGCAGTCCTTGCCCTGATGTGCACCAGCTTCGCCAGATGCGTGTGTGGGTAGCCTTCTCTTCACCTCCGTTACCCTATGGAGAACCTTAAAATTGAAATAAAAACAAAATAAATAATAAGTACTTATCTCATTAAACCTTAAATAAAATTTCTAGATTGACTGGCTGACATGAAAGGAGGGTGTTCTTTGCGAGGTGTAGGCTAATCAACTAAGGGTTTTTTTAAATCCCTAAGAAGGTGAAATCGTGGGCGAAGTCACGGGCAGAATCTAGTTAAACCATGATACTTGTATTATAAATAAAATGTTCACATACCCGATGATCTGCCAATGGGTCTGGCGCATTCAATTCCTCCAACGGAGCTCGAAGTGGAGGTGTAGGGCCACCCCTTGTGCCCAGCCGAGTAGCATTAATGAACACTGCCTTGCTCCTTCCAATTCATCCATAACTAAAATAAATTTGAACAAATAATTATTAAGAAATACATAAGTAACCTACTTACAAATTATTACCAAATGAATAGTCCAACTATTTTATAATGTTTTGACTGAAATCGAAGAGTATTTAAATACTGAAATGTTTGTTATCTTCTTTACACAAAACCCATAGAAATTATTGCAATTAAACTTTGTAGGCACTTAAGTTGATTGGTAAAATAACACAGGCTAGATTTATTTTGATTTTTGTCTGGAACCAGGCGGAGTTTAAAATGGATAGCCCAATAGAACGAAGAGGTGCGTAGGTAACATACATTAGGTCACTTATCCGGGGTCTTGGTCGCCCCAGACCCCATTGAATTTAAGATCTCTGCTAGGTCTGCTAACAATGCTTTTTTTTGTTCTTGCTCCGTCAGCGCCTAGGTGCAGCCATTTCCCCAGTTCGGGGTGGAGAGTTATTTGTAGTCTATCGCCTGGCGTTCTCTTATTCAACACTATTTGTCGCACCATTGTAAATAAACTTTGAAAACAAAGAGGATTTAATCACTACGTTTTTTTGATAAGTAAATTCCAACATTTTAGAGTTGCCCATTTATCATTATATTTTTCTCTAAGAATATTTAAATTTTTGGTCAAATTTAAGAAAAAAGTGGACGATGATGCGTAATTCTATTTATCTATTCGATAATTATTAAATTATGGGAAATGTTAATAACGACAACACCATTGATCCACATAATTTGATGTAATTAAATTCAACTCCAATTAGAAGCATGGAATTTGTAGTAAAAGATTTTGTGATTTATCATGAATATTGCAACACCATTTGCACTGTAAACCACAGACCTAAAAACAACTCATTCAATTATGTCAAAAATATTGTAGATAAGAATTGTCTATGATCTTCCGTCGGTTGGGAATTTCTTCTTTCGGTTGCTGTACCGATGTTATCGGAAACGGATTTGTGAATCGCAATTTTGAATTTTTCGGTTCGTTTGTCATTTTCCGACAAAGTGGCCTTACCGAACCGACTGTCGGTTCGGTAGCTGTGAATCAGGCAGCAGAACCGATGTCGCAAAACTCACACATCTAAATGGATAATCATATTTTGCATACTAAAAAACAATTCGTTTGATTGGTTGTTTTTGTTGCTCAAATTTAACCTAAATCACACAAACCGTATATTTGATTTTATATCTTCATGCATCATAATAAAGTTTATTTTACCATTGACTACAAAGTATTTACGACATTTTGTAATCAACCAACAAACTATATTCAATTGACGAAAGAATTCGGCGAATCTACCATAGATGGCGTTATTCTTGGTAAACACAATTATAACCTTTATTTCATACCCCTTAAGGTTGATAATGGCGTTTTTCAATATTTCTTCTAGTCGACTAGACCAGGGGTAATATATTGTAAATTACATAATCGATACTGATCGATATCTTAATCGATAGGTTAATTTGGAAAGAATTTCAAGTCATTTTTACCCGTCTGCGTGACGCAAACGAGTGGTAATGTGTTTATCAGTCTATGTATGTATGTTTGTTCCTTTGAAACCAAACGTGTGGGCCGATTTTGATAAGTGGCATGTCGTTAGATTCGCCATGCCAGCGCTATACTAGATATAGATATATAGTAATTATTACGTCTTTATACAAAGCGGCTAAAATGCTGCGCTCCTAATGTTCAATATATCAGATGACCGAGATGGAACGATCAATATCCACACGTGTATCGTACGATGTTTTTTTTTATCACAGTTGCGAATAAAAGAAAAGACTTGAAAAGAAAATAATCAATAACAAAATATTTGTGATAAAGACGTCTATGTTTACTATTTTTTTAGACAATATTTTTTTGTTAATTATACTCCCGAAAGGCTAGGCAAAAGACTTTTAACCTATTCAGCCTCGTCTGACATACAATATTTTTTAAGATTTTTTCCATTTGTTTTTGGGTTGGGAGTTAAATAGGTACAGAATTTAATGGTACGGAAATAGTACATTGCGATACAAGTGTGGAAAGTTGATCATTCAATAGAGGCGGTTTATGACGCGCGAGCGGAACGCAAGCGTGGCAAAAACCGAGATGGAATGATCAATCCACACGTGTATCGTACGACGTTTTTTATCACAGTTGCGAATAAAAAAAGACTTGTTAAAATAATAAAAAGTTTTTAAGAATTTTAAGTTGTTTACTATTTTTTGTTAATTACACTCCCGAAAGGCTAGGCAAACGACTACTAACCTATACTTACAGCCTCGTCTGACATACAATATTTTTTTTGGGATTTTTTCATTTGTTTTTGCGTCGGCGGTAAAAAACAGAATATACCTAATGGTAGGGAAAAATATATTTATGTACCTAAAGAAAAAACAAAATAAAAACAAAACTCAATTTTTAATTGTTTTCAAAGACATTATTACGTAATCAAAGACGTCAAAGACGTTATTACGTAATAAAATCTAGAGAAAAGTTGGTCTAATTTGTAACAAAAACAAATCGATCTGAAATGTAACTTTAACGTCAAAAAAATAGCAATGATCGCGACGCCATTCAGTTTTCATTTAATATCACAAAAAAAAACACACCAAATAGGTAAAATTCAATTTGTGTTACGGTTCGGGTATGATTTGTCAGAAGTGGCCATATTAGACCCCAAGAATCTACTGGAACAATTTGCAACCTTTGCGATTGTATACGAATTTTGTTACAAAGAATCGATTGCCACGAATCGATTACAGAATCGAATCTGGAAAATCCGATTTTTAATTCAACCCCACACTGCCTACTTCACTAATTGAGAACCATGATGATATAATCAAACAAAAATAAACTTTATTGTCATTAGATAAGAGTTATTTTACCTTGAATTTTTAGTAAATTACGCTAACCTAAAATAATTTTCTATTTTATTAGAAAAAAATATAAATAGTACTTACCGATGATACGAAATACCTCCTTTCGAAAGGGATTTCCTTTTGCTATCATTTTTACACTCCAAAATGGAACAGTACGGCATATTTTCGGATTTTCGATAACGACACAAAACTGCCGACTGAATCGCGACTTAGCTCTAGTGCGCGCAACTGCGCGTAGTTTATAAACGCTTGCCACGCCCACAAACCACTTCTATTTATTTTTTCTATTCTGTGGGCTTCTCTCATTGCTCTAGTTTTGTTTTCCTCGAGTCACTTGACATTGGCAGAATTGCGCCTTAATGTCAGCAATCAGCCATACAAAAAAGTTGAAGTTGAACGCCGGCAAAAATTACGTTTAGTTCTGTTTTACCATGGACCCTTCGCATGGACCTTGTTTGTTTTACGCACGTTTTACGAGATTTAAAACCCAAATAGGTATATGAAAATAAAATGAAGTAGGTACACACCTCTGCAGTGTAATATGTTTATATTGATGATTAATTTTAAAATCGGATAGGATATTATGTCCGCGCGAAGTCGTATTTGAAAGAAAAAAACTTCCATTGTTTGACAGTGACATAACTTGTGACAGTTGATTGACATAACGCGTCACGTTATACGTCACGCATGAAATCCCAGAATTCTATTAGAAATCATTAGAGTCCGCTATAATTCCTACGAAAAATAACGCAGCACGTCGAAATACACTCATTTAAATCGTGGCGAATAATGTAAACGTGATGAAGAGTTCAAAGGTGAAGGTGGTTCGGTATCGGTGAGCGTCAAGCGCCCGCCGAGCGTCGTCGGTGTCGTCGGTGGTCGGTGGTCGGTATGTCTATAGAGTACGTGCCGGTGAGCGAGGGCGAGCAGGACGAGCCCATAGAGCTGCCGACGGAGGAGGACGGCTCGCTGCTGCTGAGCACTGTCGCCGCGCAGTTCGCCGGCGCCAGCGGGCTCAAGTACCGCGCGGGGTCCAAGCTGCGCGGGCTGCGGCTCGTCGACGAGCGACTGTCGCCGCCGCCGGGCGGCTGGGCCCAGCACACATACTGGTGCGCATTCCCGCGGCCGCCGGCGCAGCACGCCGTCGTCGCCGCCGCGCCGCGCCGCCCCTCCGACCTCATCGTGCTCGGCCTGCCGTGGAAGACGGGCGAGGAGGCGGTGCGCGAGTACTTCACCACATTCGGGGACCTCGTCATGGTGCAAGTGAAGCGCGACGCCAAGACGGGTCTCTCGAAAGGGTTCGGGTTCATCAAGTTTGCGGAGTACGAGTCGCAGGCGCGCGCGCTCGGCCGCCGGCACATGATCGACGGGAGATGGTGCGACGTGCGCATCCCGAACGGGAAGGAGGGCGGAACGGGCGCGGGGGGTGCAGGGTGTGCGGCCGCGCACCGCAAGGTGTTCGTCGGCCGCTGCACCGAGAGCCTCACGGCGGAGGACCTCCGCGAGTACTTCGCCGCCTTCGGGCAGGTGACGGACGTGTTCGTGCCGCGTCCCTTCCGCGCGTTCAGCTTCGTCACGTTCCTGGAGCCGGAGGTGGCGCAGTCGCTCTGCGGCCAGGACCACATCATCAAGGGCGTCTCGGTGAACATATCGACGGCGTCGCCGAAGCGCGTGGGCGGCGGCGCCGCGGGCGGAGCGCCGGGCGCGGGCGCAGCGCGCGGGGCTCCGCTCCTGGGCTGGGGGCTGGTGGAAGGCGGCGCGCGAGTCTTCAACTGGGCGGGGGACCCCTGGCCTCCGCCCCATCACGACTCCAAGCCTTACCTCAAGTACGAATGATGCCTTGTTTGTATTATATTATATTATAACACGTCCTCTCCTCGTTGATCCATGTCAAATTTTATATAATGAAACTGAATGAAAGTGTAAATACTAATAATATAGAATGAAGTTATCTATATGAGGTTTCAATCATCAATCGAGTCCGTCCGTCCGTCCCTCCGTCCTATATATGAACATTATAGAGATCTAACTCCCATTATTGGATGGTTGTCTGCAGAGTGCACTGCACTGCACAGGCTCAACACCACGAGCTGCATTCATGTCAATTTGTTGGAAGGTGAATGATTATAGAAAGATGTACCTGCAGTAGGTAGCTATAGTGACAGTCTAGTCATTGGAACTGGCTATATTTAAGAGATAGTAAAACCGATTTTGCAAAAACTAAAACTGGAAATTAAATTATGGAAAAATCATAATTATAGTACCTACCAGCCAGAAATCGAACCTGTTAATTTTTGAAAAAATAATCAACACTATCGTTAGTATAAAAATATAGGTTTTTACACTAATGATAGTGTTGCTGATCAACTCCTTGGCAAAATTTAGCGAGAGGCGCTTTTTATTTAAATGAGTTTGTGAAGTGTATAAATAATATTCTGAGACAGTGAACATAGAGCAAACATCGGTATATGTAGGTATACACTCACACTGTGTATCGTATATTATATCCACAAACGTTATACAAATAGGTAAGTATAATAGGGCAGGAGTCGCCCCCTCGTTCACCGCAGGTACTTGGCGGCCCAGTCGACGCGCGGCGCGCCGCTCCCCACTGCCGCCGCTTCTGTAACGTAACGTTACATGGAGTTAGCGAGGAGAGGAGGCAGGCTACATATAGTAGGTAGGTACCGACCTCGGTGCGCGTGCAGCGGCAGCGCGAGCGGCCGGAACAGGGAGGTGTCGATGCGGACGCCGGTCACGTACCGCGCCGCGGTGAGGTACGCTTGCGCCGCGCCCGAGCCCGCGCCGGCGGCTGGCGGCACCGGCGCCGGCGCGCCTCCCACCGAGCGGCCGGCGGCGGGCTCGCGCCGGAGCGCCACGCCGACTGCGCCGGCCGCGCCGCCCGCCTCGTGCACCACCTCGCCCCTGCCGACAGAGAGAGACAGTCGCGCGACACTCGCTCGCTCGGCGCCACGCGACACGCGCGCGTCTTTTACAGGGTGAATTTTTTATGTGGGCCTTCAGGGCTATATCCTAAAATATGAGAGATAGCGAAAAATGCTGAAAGGAGTTGCGTGCCCGATTTTGACAAAAACTAAAACTGCATCATTAGATTTTTGAAAAAGTCATTACCTTAGCCGGGAATCGAACCTGTTGATTTTGCAAAAAAATAATCATCCTATATTTTTATACCAATCGATAGTGTTGCTGATAGAGATCAATTCCTGGAAACAAACATAGTATGGCAAAACAAAGGAAATGGCTAAATTTTGTAGTTTTCTGTAATTTTTACCTTTCTGTCTCTGAACAATAGTGTGAGACATAGAGGACAAGTGATATTTTTCTAAATATTATAAAATAAGTTCTAAATAAAGTTCTTTCCATAAAATTTGTAAAAACAGTTCATATTTTTAGTGCAGCAGTTCGTTACGTCATTGGCCATACCTCCTCACTGCATTTTTTTCAGGGTTGTATGAAAATTACAGAAGATTACTAAAATGAGCTATTTCCTTTAATTTGTCAGACTATGTTTGTTTCCAGGAATTGATCTCTATTAGCAACACTATCGATTGGAATAAAAATATAGGATGATGATTTTTTTGCAAAATCAACAGGTTCGATTCCCGGCTAGGGTAATAACTTTTTCAAAAATCTAATGATGCCGTTTTAGTTTTTGTCAAAATCGAGCACGCAACTCCTTTCAGCATTTTTCGCTATCTCTTATAATTTAGGATATACCTAGCCCTGAAGGCCCACATAAAAAATTCACCCTGTATACTACATACCCGAGGATGTCGGCGAAGCGATCCCTGAGGGGAGGTTGGTGGTGAGCGCGCTCGGCGACCGTCGCGCCGCCGGACGCTCCCTCCGTACCGTTCCTGTAGAATACGACAGACTCACAGGTAGGTCCACCTGTTAGGTAAACTACGCTACGGTCGCGGTGCGGTGAGTAGAGATACAAACAAACCTCCTCGCTCGCGATGCCGGTGCCGGAGCCGGAGGTGGGAGGTTCAGGGAAGCACCCACAGCAAAATATGGAAATCTGAAACAAACGACGACGACTGAATATTGCAGGAATGAGGTCGAGGACGACGTGAGGAAAGGAAGGTAGGTATAGGTAGGTACCGTAGGGCCTGAGGCGCGGTGGGGCGGTCGCGCGGCGCGTACTGCAGCAGCGCGGCGAGCAGCGCCAGCGCGGGCGGCGAGGCGGGGCAGACGGCGCGAGCCAGCGGGACGCCGGCCGCCATCGGGAACCGGAACCGGAGCGCCTCCGCGAGGACGTACCCCTCGGGCCAGCGGCCGCGGTCCGGCGTGCCGAGCACGGCGCATATCTTGTGCAACTGGTCGATCTCAGAGTTGCCCGGGAAGAGCGGGCGGGTCGTGTACAGCTCGGCGGCGATGCAGCCGAGCGCCCAGAGGTCGATGGGCGCGCCGTAGCACGTGTCGTGCAGCAACACCTCGGGCGCGCGGTACCAGCGCGTCGACACGTAGTCGGTGTAAGGAGGCCTGGAGCGGGTCTCGCGCGCCAGCCCCAGGTCCGCGATCTTGACGAGCTCCGGGCCCGCGCATAGCAGATTCTCCGGCTTGAGGTCGCGATGGAAGAACCCGTGACGATGCATGTGCGCGAGCCCCTGCAACACCTGGTAGAGCATGTTCCGGAGCGCAGCCTCGGGCAGCGGCCGCGCTGCGTCCCTCACCAGCTGGTAGAGGTTACCGCGCATGTACTCGAACACGAAGTAGAGCGTATCGTTCTCGCGGATCACCTCGCGCAACTTGACTATGTTCGGATGGTTTAACTTCTTGAGTGACTTGACCTCGCGTAGGTTCATTGCCTCGTCCCAGGAGTAGTACTTGCGCTTCATGCGCTTGATGGCGACCTTCTCGCCGGTGTCGCGACGCTGGGCGAGCACGACGGACCCGTACGTGCCGTCTCCGAGCTGCTGCAGCACCACGTACCGGTTCATCACTTCCTCTCCTCGCCCTCGCCTGACACATCTCCTACCTTGCGTAGCGTGGCCGACGACGTACGCGGTGCGATTTATTATTCATTGAATAGGTATGTACCTACTTAACTAAGCTATACTTAGTTGTAGGTAGGTAGGTACCTTTACCTGTGCACTGTGCCGCCCCGTAGGTAATGCTCAGCGCTCGGCACAATGAACGTATGACGAGGACACTGTCTTCTACCACTGCTACGTCTTGAATAGTAGATAGTAGGTAGTCCTATATAGTGAATACCCAGGTATTATACCTTTATATATTTAGGTAAGTACTAAGTAAGTAAGTAGGTATTACCTTTTTAACGATACATATCCTAAAACTCACTGAGTTATTACTAATAAATAACATGAGTGCTTTGAAGCATCAATGTAAAACATGAATTAATTTGATTTGTATACCAGATTCATTTGTTGTGGGTTGTGGTAGGTTGCCATGGAAACGATATGGTCGAAGAGGCAAAGACTCTGGGGGCAAAGAGAATATAAATACTACATTTATAATAGGTAGGTACCTGGCCAAAGGTGTACTAATCATGTACTAATATAGACCATGCATGGACTTAATATAAACCCAGAAATAATAATAAAATCCCAACAAAATATCAAAAACCATACGTAAAAGCCTTAGCGAAAAGCAAAAAAAGTAAGTAGATAAGCACCTGCCTTTAAATGTAAAGGCAGGTGCTTAGAGGCTTCGAGCTAAAGGTAATGAAGGCCAACGAATTATTCTGTTAGTCTATGAGGCCAACCTACAACGTGACGAAAATAAGGGCAGGACGCATGGAAAATTAAGAGCCGGCCCAAGTTACGCCTAAAATAAAGTCAGAACGAAAACAAAGTTTTCCTCCCCGACTTTTAATAAGAACATAATATTAAGTAAGTATTAAGATGGTATTAAGAAACCCGCACTAAGCGATTTTAAATTTTACACTGGCTATATGCGAATACCGTGCGAAGCCATAATTATTAGAGCATAGATCTATAGATGACGCTGGCGTAAAGTCAGTGAAGGTTGTGACACATTCAGTGTAGCCAAACCTACCGCTTCAACTGTAGATTTACAGTTTCACGCAAATTGTCTTTTGTTTCCATATTTGTCGCGCCGTGTATCAAGCTCGGCACGATGTTTATAATCTTTGGTAAGTAAGAATTTTACTCTGTGATCGATCACACCTTGTTCAAAAACAATCTGTTATATTCTAAAGAAATAATCATTTTTTAGTATATGGTCATAGTCTTTGATATCTGGATTGTCTATACTAATCTTTCTATAGTCTATGATACTAATTAATAGAGTTCTACAATTTCAAAATGGCAGTGAGTGGGATAATTGTAGCTGATGCCGCATGCCAGTTAAGTATTATAGTAATAATCATATTATTTTATCTTTGATGCTAAAACTCATTCTCAAACATATATTATAATGATCTGAAGTATTATCCTTCAATATTACAAGGTATACCTATATGGTAGAGTTCCTTGTACCCTAACATACTGTTAGCTGAATGAGATATTGTGTAGATCCACATGAGTGTGCTTGTGTTATGTTATGATGAAGATGACTTCAACTCAGATTGCTGGAGAGTTTGAAGCATCTATAGTTAGAGGTGTCAGCCCAGAGTCCTGGAGAGTTTGAAGCATCTATAGTTAGAGGTGTCAGCCCAGAGTCCTGGAGAGCCTGACACCCATACTGTGTTTGTGTTATGTTATGATGAAGATGACTTCAACCCAGATTGCTAGAGAGTTGAAGCATCTATAATTAGGGGTGTCAGCCCAGAGTCCTGACACCCATACTGTGCTTGTGTTATGTTATGATGAAGATGACTTCAACCTAGATTGCTAGAGAGTTTGAAGCATCTATAATTAGAGGTGTCAGCCCAAAGTCCTGGAGAGCCTGACACCCATACTGTGTTTGTGTTATGTTATGATGAAGATGACTTCAACCCAGATTGCTGGAGAGTTTGAAGCATCTATAGTTAGGGGTGTCAGCCCAGAGTCCTGACACCCATACTGTGCTTGTGTTATGTTATGATTTTATTTTTTTTATTTTTTTTTATTTGGAAAACAAACAGTTATAAATATTCTGCTTAAAAAACTAAAAAAGTGGCTAAGAACCAATTAAATGTTTTCACATATAAATTAACTACATAATACACAACTAGTCTGGATGAAAAGAACAACAAAAATAAAAATATAAACAGTTAACTGAAATATGAGATCATAAGTACCAAATAGTTTAGAATAATAATAATGACTAAATATTAATATAAGACTGCCAATTTCAATTTAAGAATGTGCGTCAAACCAGTGCCGTGTCAGTGTATTCTTGAACGCAACCGGCTTAGAATCAAAAAGATCCAATTCAGGAAAGTCTATCAGTCCATTAAACGCATCGACTGCCCTAGGGAAGAAAGAATTGTGCCTGTAAATGGTATAACACTTGGGTCTCGCCAAGCATAAAGGTTCTCTTAACTGAATGCGAGATGGCACTCGCAATTTTATGTTAGACAAGAGTTGTGGGGTATCTACATCTGTTTGTGCAATTTTGCACAGAAAAGCAATATCAGCTATTCGACGTCGCTCCTCTAAGGGTAAGATGTGATGCCTTAAGCATCTTGCTTCATAGTCTACATCCACTTGCCTGCATTTAAACTGTAGGTATCTAAGAAATCGAGTTTGAATTGACTCAATCCGATCAACGTACACCTGATAACGGGGATTCCAGACTTGAGAACAGTATTCAAGAATGCTTCGCACGAAACAGCAATAAAGAATTTTGATTAACTTAACACTAGAAAATGATGAAGATGACTTCAACCCAGATTGCTGGAGAGTTTGAAGCATCTATAGTAAAGGGTGTCAGCCCAGAGTCCTGGAGAGCCTGACACCCATACTGTGCTTATAACTAAGACGTGCTGGCCCAGAATGCTGGAGAGTCTAGCGCATCCATGTGAAGGTCTGTCACATATGCTATGTAATGATGAAGATGTGCCAACCCAGAGTTCTGGAGAGTTTGGTCACATCCATGATGGTGGTTCGGCACAGATGATGTTCTGCAGAGTCTGCCTGCCTAGCATGACGACCAAAACACGATACGATAAAGCTATATCACGCGATATAACTACATCAACTCTCAAAATATGATACATAAAGCCGCCATGTTGAATTTTTATTATAAATTGCGACAAAAATTATGATAAAAATTCAACATGGCGGCTTTATCTATAATATTTTGAGAGTTGATGTAGTTATATCGCGTGATATAGCTTTATCGTATCGTGTTTTGGTCGTCATGCTAGGCTAGCTGAACCACACATAGATTAGGTATAGATTTTATCCATGAAGGTGGTTCGGCACGGGTGAAGTCCGTAGAGTCTGAACCACACATGGATTAAAAGTTGTGTAATATCACAGTTCATTCGACAATAGATATATTGAAGTTATTGAAGTTATACTTCTTTAGGCGCGTTATGAAAAAATGATGAGAGTGAAATTTTACAAAAGCGAGACACAAAATTCTCACGTCACACAAAATTCTCACGGGAGAAGTTGTTTAAATCTAAATTGAACTTTATTGATTGTGTTGACAATCCTTTTCCAGTCCAGAGTTTTTTGTCGGACGAGTTTTTTGTCGGACGAGTATTTTGTCGGACGAGTTTTTTGTCGGACGAGTTTTTCGTCGGACGAGTTTTTTGTCGGACGAGTTTTTTGCCGGACGAGTTTTTTGTCGGACAAGTTTTTTGTCGGACGAGTTTTTTGTCGGACGAGTTTTTTGCCGGACGAGTTTTTTGTCGGACGAACTTTTCGTCGGACGAGTTTTTTGTCGGACGAGTTTTTTGCCGGACGAGTTTTTTTTTTTTTTTTTGTTTTTTTTTTTTTTTAATAATGCCAAAGAAGTATAACTTCTCACGCGCGTACATAAGTACACGCACCCATTTTTTATATCAAGATGAGATACTTATCCATGGGAGTTGCACGTAGACTAGGTTCATCCAATAAACATACTTATAAGTCATAATCTCTAAACAATATGATATAAAGTTAATAGGTATAGAATAAATATGTATCTGAGGGATAGAACAGAATCCTTCTGCTTTAGCTCTTGGTTCCCATGGCAACATGTGTGAGACATGTTGTCATGGGAATGTAATAATTTACAGGCGAAGCAGATAAGTTATTTCAACACTAAGAGTGGAAGATACATCTATAGAGAGACGGAGAGGAGAGTAATGACTGGACTATACATTGGGTAATCAAACACACATTAATTATCCATTTCTTTAAATTTTAATAAGGTACATAACAGATGCAATAAGTTAGTTCACTTTCACTCGTGTTCCATGTAATCATCAACCCTGAGTTATATTCTCAACATTACACCAGTAACGATAGATATTTTAGAATTTTTAGATGATGCTTGGGAAACACACAACAGTGACGGCACAGTGCCGTACCGCAACGTATCCAATTCACTGTTCTGTGTCTTTAAAGGCCTATCCGCACAGCTCAGTGACGAAGCGACGACACAGTCAGTCAGTGTCAGTGAAAAATGATATTGTTTCATATTTTTTGTTCAGTGCTGTCAGTGCTGCTCCAACGACGTTGCTCCGACGCTCGCCGTGATCCACGTGACAATATTTTGCCTGACACGATCGCAGTGTTTCAAGGTGGCCGACGAAAAGTAAATTGAATTGGTCCGTGTATGGCCAGTATTTATCTCATTTTTTTTGACGATCTACCTCCGACGATGACGACGATCGATCGACATTCATTTTCTTATAACCACAGTCTAAATATCGGAAATTTTGCGGTCGTTATCTTTGCTCGCTCTCGTTTTTTTACATAATATAATTTAAAAAACCGGCCAAGTGCGAGTTGGACTCGCTCACGAAAGTTATGGTCTTTAAAATACATGTCTCTGAGCTTCAAAGGAAGATGAATATGATTAGCGACGTTATGCCGTGTGTCAAAATCTTCAAAAGAAACTTTAAAATACATGTCCCCACAAGGGAAGACTGGACACAGCAACTGCGCTCACCAGACGCAGACTGCCTCATTTGGTACACAGACGGTTCGAAAACTGAGTCTGGTACTGGAGCAGGTATTTACTCAGAATCTTTACAACTGTGGAGTAGTTTGGGTCAATACACTACGGTCTTTCAGGCAGAGATGTATGCAATCATAGCATGCGCAGAAGAAAATCTGAAAATGAGTGTAGAGAACAAGACTATCTACATTCTTAGCGACAGTCAAGCGTCACTAAAGGCCTTAAATTCCTGCAAGGTCAACTCGAAATTGGTCCTGAATGCGGTAAAAACCCTAAACAAGTTGGGCCGCAGGAACAAGCTGCGACTACTATGGGTCCCAGGCCATGTAGGAATAACAGGAAATGAGAAAGCTGATGAGCTAGCAAGGACAGGATCGGCAAGTGCTATGCTTGGACAAGAACCATGTATGGGCCTGCCAGCATGCACAATCATAAAGGCCGTAAAGGATTACGCTGATAAGAAACACACGCAAGAGTGGGAAATCAGTCAAGGACTGCTACATTCGAGGAAATTCATAGGTAGCAGCACCAGAGGGGCTTCTAAATTTATATTGAACAACAGTAGAAGCAAAGCACGAGCTGTGGTTGGTGCCTTGACAGGACATTACGGAACCAATTACATGCTTTTAAAAATGAAGTTAACTTCAAATAATGACTGCAGAGCCTGCGGTGATGTCAGGGAAACTATGGAGCACGTACTGTGTGAATGCGACGTCTTAGCAGCGAAGCGTATGAGCCTCCTTGGGAATGCGTATCCCAAACCGGAGGAATATAAGTTTCTTCCTCTCAGTGGGATCACCGCATTAATCGACCACTTCTTCAAAGAGTAAGAAACATCAAGGTAGGGGTAAACACAAAAGATCCCATTGGGTCGAAGTGTTGCTGGCAACTTGTCAGCCCCCATTATATAAGATAAAGATAAAGAAGATAACCCTAGCGATAGAGTAATAAAAATCACTGCGCTGTGTCGGTACTGTCACTGACATGTACGAATAGCACAATATCACGGCACGGTACGGAACTGTCGTCACTGTGCCGTCTGAGCTGTGCGGATAGGCCTTAATACACTAATTTTATTCCTCTTCATTTCACTCAGAAAAAAGTACAAAGATTTACGAACTTTTCTAATGGTGTCTACGCATTTTTCAAAATCCGAGTTGGCAACACTGGTCTGCCTACTGCATTTTTAGAAAAAAAAATGTAATGAATTTTTTTACTCTATAGTATCTAAGTCCATGTTATTTTACAATATTTCTATTATAAATAAAGTATCTGCTGTAGATTTGGTTAGGGGGTTGAATAAAAGAAAGGAGACGTTGCGTCATCAAATTCATGTGAAGCTCGAAGTGTTGTTAAATCAGATATTGCTATAGTCCCTGATGGTGAACCAAGGAACCTACCTCTTGGTGTGTATTTATGTGTAGAGTGGACACAGGCCCCAGCCCCAGGTCATTAATACGAACCAACAAAGAGTATTCTTTATCTAATATTTTATACGGTATACATAAGTACACCTTTTTGGATCATCTTTCGGTGGTCTGGAAGGTATTGGATTGGAACTATTGAAACTGTTTGGCTTATGGGGAAATACCTTTTATTAGTTAACCAAATAACATAATTATGTTCATAAAATTCAGCTTTTCAAAAATGACATAAATTAGGTTACATTTTATACACCTTTGCTACCTGATGCCTCCCCAAGCCACTATGTTTTGTTGGGTCTAACTCCATAAGTGCACATCGTTTATATATAACTGTGTTGGTGAATGCATGCCGTGTTGAGATATTTTCATATATAATAAAATAAGGAAGGTCTGGCGGGAGGCGTGATCTTACTCTACTAAGTATTTCTCTCTGTTTCAGTGTTCCCTACACGTGTGCGGCGAGTGTGTATGTGTGTGTGACAATAAAATAGAATAAGCGTAGAAAGCATGAGTGTTAGAGATGAGCGGTGTGTTAACTCGGAGTAGAGTGAGCCCAGAACAGCTGGACATTCTACTATCGTTTATGGAGGAGCACCGCGAGTTTGCGGCAGGCAAGTTATCTATATACTCGCGGTTCAGTTCTAGTAAACTGTGGCGTTTGCTCGCCGAGCGGCTGAACGCGGCGGCGGCGGACTCGGGCGGCGCGCTCAAGTCGCCGGACAAGTGGTGTCGGGTGAGTGTATGTTGTGTCGTTGTGCTGAGTGTGTGTCTTCCACTCGCTACGACTACATGTCAGTTGGTCGGTTGCATGGTTGCAGTACTGGGCCGACATCAAGTACAAGGCACGCAAGAAGACGGCAGCGGGCGGCGCGCTCGGCGACCTCTCCACCACTGAGGAGCGCCTGCAGAACATCTTCAACAGCCCGCCCCCAGCCCCACGCACCGTCCGCGCCCTCAGGGACTGTAAGTCTACACACACTACATCTACACTTCTATAACAACATCCCTATAATATCCCTATATACATTAAATTCTCTTGTCACGGTGTTTGTTACCTTTGTCCATCTAAACGACTAACCTGATTTGTATGAAACTTTTTGTGTATTATTCGTTAGGTCTAAAAATGGAACATCTATTTTAAAATATTTTTCCTTTATTTTTCCTTTTTTTTTTTGTAAATGGCTAACATTATTATAAATACATTTTTATTGGTTACCACTTCACTTTGTCATTGATCTTTTGCACTTGAGAAGTGTATAGTACAAAACCTATATAAATATTGTCAAGTTTTGATGTAAACACAACTGCAGCAAGCGGAGCGCGGGCGAGCTACGAGACCGGCGGTGCGGGCGGTGGCGACGAGGAGCGCAAGCCGCTCGCCCTGTCACTGGAAGAGGACATGTGCAGCGAGGAAGGTGGGCCCGCGCCCGACCGGCTCGCTGCCGACGAACTGCTCGCCGAGGCCGCCATGCGACAGGCGCTCGCCGCAGAGAAGCAGGCAGAGGCTGTCGCCCAGGTCCAATACACACACACTTACTATAATACATCTCTTTTTATTACACATAATATCTAACACTATTACTTTCACTATTAATATTTATAACATTCTTGGCCTTCAATAGATCATATAATTTGCTATTTTTATTAATGACATTGACTCAGAACTTAATAAAAACAATTAAAGGCCTTAACAGTTTTCGAGATGGTAAATATTTTGTAATCATTAATGAATTATTGTTGTATTCGATTCAATCATGAACATTCCAAACAGACTCCTCCGTAGATCGAGTTTTGTGTTCTCATATGTGATAGTATTCTGTTATCGCGCCACAGGCGGTGGAGCTGCTGCGGGACCTCGTGTCGTTGGTGCGGGAGCGGCTGCCGGCGCCCGCCCCGCCGCGCCTCTAGCTAGCGCAGACCGGCCAGCGTGGCGGCGCGCGCCCACACGGCGTCGGCGCGCCGGCGTGCCCGCGCCGCGCCGTGCGCTGCCACGGCGCGGAGGGCCGCGGGCCGCGCCAACCAGGCTGCGGCAGACGCGCGTACCGGTGCCAGGTGCGCGGCCAGGGCTTGCGCCACGACGCGCTTGTACTGCGCGGTGGTAAGGCCGGCCGCCTCCTCGACCGCCTCCTCTGGCAAGTGGTCGGTGGCGAGGCAGTGCAGCGCGACAAGGTTGGAGACACCCGGCCTCGTCTCCGGCTCGTAGGTAACCTGCGGTGTGAAGTCGGTCACCGCCTTGCGTATCTTGCGCGCGATCGTCTGTTCGTCGTCGGCGAGAAGCACGCGCGATTTGGGGTCCGGATCGGACTTGGACATCTTGCGGGTCGGGTCGCGCAGGCTGAGCAACCGGTCGGCGCCGTCATCGGCGAGAAGCGCGCGCGGCTCGGGGAAGGCGCGCCCGTGTCGGTGCGCGAAGGTGCGCGCGAGCGCCGCCGCCAGCTGCAGGTGCTGCGCCTGGTCGCGGCCGACGGGCACGTGTGTTCCCGCGTGCAGCAGCACGTCCGCCGCCTGCAACACCGGGTAGAGCAGAACGCCGAGCGGCGTAGCGCCGGCGCCGGCGGCCGCGGCTCGCTCGCGGTACTGCGGCAGGTGCGCGAGCCGCGCCTGCGTCGCGAGGCACGCCAGCAGCCAGCACAGCTCGGCGTGCCGCGGCACGTGCGACTGTACGAACACCGTAGACCGGTCGGGGTCGAGGCCGGCCGCCAACGCCATTGCCAGTGTCTCCGCCACACGCCCGCTCAACCCCGCATCCTGTCCACATACCATTTCACTTACTAACAAATACATTCAGTTGAAGCTTTATCTTTTTTAATAAACATGCATATTGTTATCGAGACTATGTACATACAATCTTGCAACAAGACTGGAAGCTTATTGTTTAGATAGGTACCTTGTTTTGACATTGATATTATTTTGGGTACTATTTGAAATTCTTCAACTTAGCAGAAATCAAAAGCCCTCCTTGAAACATTCTAATAATAGGGCTCCACCATAGAGATCTACAATAATAGGGCTCCACCATAGAGATCTACAATGAAACCAAAAAGTGGTTCTATGCCATTATTTAAACCAGATAGACTGAGCGAGGTTGCAGCCTTAAATTTATAAGACATCTAGGGCTATGAATATTTAGAAGAACTAAACCTGTCAGGCTCTCTTGTAACATGTTTGTGACAACAGTGACAGCAGTCAGCAGGAACACTCAAGATATGGGAATAATATTCTGATACTTTTATCACATTAAGAAGATATTATTGTTCTGTAAATTCAGATTTTATACTTATTGTATCTGCAGAAAGTCGGTCCTGTATGTCAGTCATTCTTTCTATGAGTGGCAGATAAACAGTAACCAAACCATTAAATGCATAGCATCATTTTTTTATGTTGTTAAATTTACAATTTGACATGTACAAATTTTAGGGAAGGGTCCCCTGTGACCCTCCCCTTCGGATGCCTGAAATGGACCTGTCATATATAGAATGTTTCTTGCTTGAATAAAAGGTTAATTTCAAATGAGTGCACAGGCACAGCATGAATGTGCTAGACTGCTAGCTGTTAGTGATTATGACAACAAGACAATCGACCTCCTATGGTTGGTATTACCTGGGGAGAGGTGAGTGAGTGTAGGTCGGCAACGAAGAAGGTAACATCCTCGCCTTGGTCCTGGAGCCGGACGCAACGCCGCAGCGCGCCGAAGTAGTTCCCGACGTGTAGTGCGCCCGTCGGCTGTATGCCGGACACGACGCGCCGCGGCCACTCGCGCTCCGCCTCCGCCTCCGCCTCGCCCTCCGCACCCGCACCGCTCTGCAACCGACACAACATACATACAGACAGGTTACATTCCAAAACCCGAACATCCTTCTCGCACTGATTGCATACCTTCTCAGTTAATTTTCGGCTTATTACTCGTGTACACCACTTGCACCGAATTATATTTTTTCTTAGTGAAAACATTGTTTTGAAAATGGTTTTTTATTACAAGGTTCTGTTTAGGTTAAATAAAGAAAATAATTTTTAATAAAATTTATGAAACAATGAGGGAATTTACTTATTTTAATAAAGTATTGACATTGACATTTGACACACTAGCTGTCAATAACAGCTGCTGTTTGTCTATCTTTCGTAGAGAACTATCATGTTCGTGCCTCACAACTAGAATGATCACGAGACATCAGTCATTATAAAATTAGCTTTCACCACCAAGTAATAGGGTTTCTTTTAGAGAATAACAAAATCAAAGTATTTGGGTCCGTGAGAAATTGAAGAGAACAGTGTATCTCTGTCCCTTCTCAACTTTATTGCCAGTTTGATGAGTTTTTGTCCGAGGTTTGGCCATCATTCTCTAGAATCCATAGAATTTGAGTTCGTACAAGTTTCTTGTTAGAATCAGAGAAATGAGAGACCTTTGAGCTGTCACTGTTTTGATTAAAACCATAGAATTTGAGTTAGTACCTCGCAAGTAGAAAGCGCAAAGGACATTTTACATCATTACAAAATGAACTTTACTTTCTAAGAAATATGGTTTATTTTAGAGAATCACAAACTCAGAGAGAATTTCAGTCCAAGAGGGATGGAGATAAGAGTGTAAGTGTATCCCTTTCCAACTGTATTGCCAATCCGAAGACATTTAACTATAATAGAAATGGTAGAAAATTAATATGCCTACAGCTGAATAAAATATCACTTTTTTAGTAGAAATCACAATATTTATAAGATTTTTGAATTTTTTAAGGAATCGGTTTTACTTTTTTGTACGAGACTAATAAAATTGTTAAATTATAAAAAGTTCGATTGTCAATGTGATAGTAGGATTTACTTATTTACACGCAACGGCAGCCCACCGGCCATGTTGATTTAATTTTGATATCCGCGGTAATTTCGAAGCGATAATTGCCATTTTCATTTTCAATATTTTTTCCTAATAAACAGTATTATTTATGTTAATATGGGTAAAATTTGTTCAGTCATACCTTAATTAGGGAGTTTTTTTCTTTCAGTAAGTAAGTCCTAGTTAAGGCCTTTCATTTGAGCTACCACATGAAGATGTAACACGTTTAATTAAACAGTAATGGCTATGCGAGTTCTTTAACTTTCATAGTACGAGACGTTGTATTGATGACGAAATATCTCGGTTCCACCGGGTGGGATTTTTGAAGTGAAAACTTCTTATGGCGCGTTGGGCACTTTTGTGGGTGAGCATTTTCAACCGATCTCGCGACAGATTTTGACGGGACAGATTTTGACGCGACAGATGAGATTTTATTTGTGTTAGTCTTTTTGTTTAACTTATACTGCCATCTATTACACAAATTGAGAAACTTAGTTTCTAGAAAGACCGCTATTCGAATGTAGATGGCGCTGATTTAAATTTTTTACTGCCATCTAGCGAATAAAAAATAAACTATATTTGTTTAAGTGAGTGCTAATAGATGGCAGTAGCAGATCGTTTCAAGAAATATTCTATGAGAAATAACAAGTTTATTGTTTTCACTTCTGCCTGCACTCCCGGAGTGCGCTGTTTTTTGCTGCCATAATATAAAATGGAGTACACATTAAGACCTTTCAAATGAGGTACGACACATCGTAGCGATATGTTTGGGACGCTAAGCGGCATTATCCTTTGAACGTTTGGTCACCCTAATGACAGAGACAAATATACCATCTCAAATCTATCTTTCTCGGCTCGCTTATAGGCCTTTCGTGAGCGTTCTAGTTAAGGTAGCATTTCTCTGGACGGAACTGACTGAAGAGAAGTTTTTTTCCTCGACCCACTTGACATTGGCAGAATTGCGCCTTGTCAGCAATCAGCCATAAAAAAAAGTTGAAGTTGAAAAAAATAAATAAATGTGTGAGGCTATGAAAAAAATATATTTTCTTAAAAAATTAGTACCTTCTTAAATTCACAAAAGAGAGGCCTAAAGAAACTCGTTAAGTTACCGTTGTAGTACCTATTTTGTTTCGTCTGTTTTGTTATAATAGCTGAATATATTAAGGTGCATCTAAAAGAAGTGTCGTGAGTGGCGGTGGAAGCAGTATGAGTATGGCGGCGGTAGGTCGGAGGCAGGTCGTCGGGGGGGCGCGTGCGGCGCGCATGTTGGCATGGCGCGTGCATGGCTACGGCGGGCTCGGCGAGCTGCGGCTGGAGGAGGCGCGCGTGCCGGCGCTGCGAGCTCCCGGCGACCTGCTCGTCCGTGTCAGTGCCGCCTCGCTGAACCCGCTCGACGTGGCGATGACGCGCGGCTACGGCGCGGCGGCGCTGGGCGCGTTGCGGGCGCTGAGCGGCGCGGCGGCGCCGGGCGAGGAGCTGCCGCTGGTGTGCGGCCGCGACCTGGTCGGCGAGGTGGTGCGCGCGGGGCCGGCGGCGCGCCTTCGCCCCGGCGACCGCGTCTGGGCCGCGCTACCGCCTCAAGTACCGGGCACACACTCACAGTACGCTCTTATTCGGGATTCCTGGGTGAGCCTCCTTTCCAACATCTCCATTATACCCGAGCTGTACGAGTGTTTGTTGAAATAACTCTGGTCACTCAAAGCATTTCGAACTCAGTATATATGGACATAGCAGAAACATCGAGGTTATTATTAAATTAATCAAATCGAATCAAAATGAATGCACAGAATTTGTGGTATTTTTAAGCGTGTATTATATTAGTTGTTGTGTGTAGGCAGCTGCGGCGCCCGTGTCGCTCGATGAGGCGGAGGCCGGCGGCGCGCCGTACGCCGCGCTGACGGCGTCGGCCGCGGTGCGCGCCGCCGGGCTGGCGGGCGACGCGGCGTCCGGGGCGCGCGTGCTGGTGCTCGGCCTTGGCGGCGTCGGGCAGGCGGCGGTGCAGCTGCTGGCGGCACGGCGCCACATCGTGTCCGTGGGGTGCGCGGGCGAGCTGCACGCGCTCGCCCTCGAGCTGGGCGCGGCGCACGCGTTCGACCGGCACGAGCCCGACTACTGGACTCGGATAGATCGCGGCGGCCCCTACGCCGCGGTCCTCGACTGCGCCGGCCTCGGCGGCGATGAGGCGGCGCGAGTGGGCGCCGCCGGACGATACGTGACCCTGACGTCGCCGGTGCTGCGCGAGACGGACGCGCACGGCGTGGCAGCGGGCACGGCAGCGGCGGCGGTGCGGCTCGCGGTGCAGAACGCGTGCGCGCCCCGCGGCCTCTCCGTGCGGTGGGCGTTCTTCAGGGCGAGCGGCGCCGAGCTGGAGGCGTTGCGCTCGCTGGTGGACCGCGGCCTCGTGAGTGTCCCGTACCTAGCCAACATGAGATGTAACTGTGTGTGGTAGCGGTAGAGTAACGGACTCTGTGTGTCGTAGTACCGGGTGTGCGTGGAGCGCGTGTTCCCGTGGTGGGAGGCGCCGGCGGCCTACGAGCACGCGGCCACCGGCTCCGCGCGAGGGAAGCTCGTGCTGGACTTCACGAGGGTACGAGGGTACGCGGACGCAGCCGTATAGGTGCGGTATACATATATGTATAGAATACATAGTTCCCCCATGCCCTACCATGACCAGAAGTAAACTACAAACATACCATACCTAGTCACTATTCAAACTCTACATTAGGTGGCGTTATGTATAGGTTATTGGATAAATGTAATCCATCATTATATGTATAACATTCTTAAGAAATGTGTACATTGCCTAAAATACACCAGAAAGGTGTAAAATAATTTATATTATACACATTTCCTAGGAATTCTATATATTTCCTAAACAGCAATTGGAAATATGTTACATTGGTAATGTTGGTCGGTAACATGCATGCGGTGTGGTTGTAGCGGGTTCATTTACTACACTATTCTAATGACATAATAGTTAAAACACATTTATTATACCATACAGGATGTTCCGTAATGATTGTATAAGCGGGCACCTATGGATAGAGGACACTGTCCCGGTTCAGATAAACGAAACTTATGCTCTATGACAGTCTCTCGGTTTCAGATATACCTGCCATTTTAAAAAAAATTAACAATTTACTCTTTTCTCTATGATTTTTGATGCCAAAACTGCAAATTAAGGAATTACCCCAATCTGTATTTTGGATAGTATTCCAGGATAAATGTGCTATCGAATACAAACAATTATTTTCATGACACATTGAAAGTTTTTTTTAACTAAGATTTACCTCAAACTTCATGATTTTTTACCTTTCCTGGTGTAAAAAAATGTATGGTCACCCTAGTGCTAAACTAAAGAAGTAGACGTGCGGGAGCGGGACAGAGCGCGGCTAGAGCCGTGTGTGACAGAGAGCGATGATGTGACCCTCCCTTCGCTCCTGTCCTCCCGCCAAACGGACCTAATAATTGACTTCTGCGCATACCCCTTCCACTTTCCGCTGGCGGTAATCATTACTTATACACACTGTATATGTAGCTGGAGTCCTGGAACAGTCTACTTTATATCCCGATGTTCCCACCACAGGATCGCACGGGGTGCGCCCCGCGACTTCACCGGCGTAAGTCCCGATCCCGCGGGAATTGCGAGATCAAAAGTAAATTGGTCAAGTGTGAAATGTCCAGGCGTTCAAACCTGAGATATTCCTAATCAAAGTTCACCGACTTGACAGACAACCATTTGTTATTTTTCTATAGTGAATTCGGGGAATTTCAAAACTAACATTTCTTGAATTATTTTAAGTACAATAAAGTAAATTTTAGTACTACTTTCACTTCACTAAAAGTAACAGCGTAGTAGCGTAAAGTAGTAGCGTAGTTTTATTTATTACTATTTATTTATTATAGTCAATTAAAACGATACATTACCATTTAAATTAATTGACTTAGACAAAAAATGATCACGCTAACATGCATATCTCTCACAAAACCTCAAACACAGTGACAGTATCGATCTCCACTCATCCGCAAACAGATCACATTCCGGTTCCGAATCCAGGAGAGCGTTAATGGCGGTTAGGCTTCGTTTTAAAGATTTAAGCGTACAAAGAGATATAGGGACATAGAAAGCGACTTTGTTTTATACTATGTAGTGACTATGGAGTGATTAATTTGGTATTAAATGCTGGCAATACCACATATTACACCTTTTCGGAATCTCAATTAAATAACAACTTTTTTTTTAATTTGGCACTAGGGTGACCATACATTTTTTACACTGGTTAAAGTTCAGGTTAAAAATAATAATAAAAATTGAAGTTTGAGTTAAATCATAGTTTAAAAAAAACTTTCGATGTGTTATATAAATAATTTTTTGCATTCGATAGCACATTTATCCTAGAAAACTATAAAAAAAAAACAGATTGGAATAAGTAATTCCTTCATTTCAAGTTTTGCCATCAAAAAACATGGAGAAAGGAGTGTTTTTTTTTAAATGACGGATATCTCGGAAACCGAGAGACTTTCATAGAGTAAATATAACTTTCATTTATCTGAACCGGCCCAGTGTCCTCTATCCGCAGGTGCCCACTTATCTATTAATTACTGGACATCCTGTATATATATATAGATAGATAATATTATGTTCTAAATTCTCTACATTACTTACTTGTTTGTAAAAGACAGATTGTTTTTGTGCAGTAGTTTGTTACGTCATTAGCCATGCCTGCTCAATACATTTTTTTTCAGGGATAGTTGTGTGAAAATTACAGAAAAATACAAAATAGCTATTTCCTTTGATTTGCTATGTTTGTTTCCAGGAATAATAAAACTCTCTATCAGCAAGACTATCCATTGGTATAAAAGATAGGTGATTATTTTTTCGCAAAATCAACAGGTTCGATTCCTAGCTAGGGTAATAAATTTTTCAAAAATCTAATGATGCAGTTTTAGTGTTTGTCAAAATCGGGTACCTACGCAACTCCTTTAGCATTTTTTTTGCGATCTCTTAATATTATTGTTTAGGATAAAAGGCTATCCTTTTAAGTTGAATTGGTAAGACCAGGACCAGAAGCGCGATACAGGTGTCTTAGAAACACTTTTTGTTGGGTATCAACCTATCAACCACTAAAATCTATAGAATGACTAGCTGCCCTCCGCGGTTTCACCCGCGTAACTCCCGATCCCGTGGGAATATCGGGATGTAAGCTATCCTATCTCTCAAGTTGGATCGAACTGCACATGGTGTGCGAATTTTATTATAATCGGTTAAGTGGTTTTGGAGTCCATTGAGGACAAACATTGTGACACGAGATTTATATATATTAAGAATATTCCTACTGTCGTAAAGGTGAAGAAATGCTTTGAAATGTCACTTCGAAACACGATAAGGGTGATTTGCCTCGATAGAAAAAATCGTAAAAACCTAATTAATCGTCATTTTTTTGAGCTTTTTCAATTTTACGGTGATTGTGAAGAAAAAACAAGTACAAAATGTATATTTTCATAAACTTTACATCAAATCCCATATGGTAGTATATATGGATTTTTACTAAAATAGATGTTAGTCTTTTAATTACATAAAACAGTTAAAACGGCCACTTCGCGGTGCGCGGGGGAAAGGGATAGAGTCATAGCGCGGCGCGCGCGTGGGAAAGGGATAGAGTCATAGCGCGGCGCGCGCGTGGGAAAGGGATAGGGGTTTTCATGTCCTACTTCATCATAGAGCCCTTAACTATATAATACTACTGTTTTGCTTTTGATTCGATAGGGAAATAGTTTTAAAAAAAAACCTAAAAAACACGCTTTTATAAAAAAATCCAACTAAAAAATAGAAAATAAAATTTAATAAATTTAGATTAAGAATATTGTAAATAAGATATAAGTAAATGTTTATTATTGTAAAAAAAGCGTGAATTTATTATAAATAAAAGCGTATGACATGGTGATTTGAAAAGAAAAAAATCAAGGTCATCACAATTTTAACTATTAACTTTTATTATATGCTTTTTGGTGTTTGATAACGAAATATGTTAGATCAGACCCTGGTTACCATTGAAAGACAACTTCTCGTCAAGACGATTCTAACGAGCCCAAACTCGATGGGGTTGTGTCGTTTCATTGCAAAGTTCCTATGACCACCTTCCAGCTCCATCATCAGATCAGCACCATGTTATCATAATATTGCATTGTCACGCGATTTGCACTTGTATGCAAAATTTCAGCTCAATCGGTCACCGGGAAGTGGATCTTTAACTTGCAACATTTGGTTACATACATACATACATACATACTTACATACATACTTACATACAGGTCGACGCAAAAGCAAAAGTAAAAGCGAAAAACGAAAAGGTAAAAGCGTCTTAAAAAAATGGTTGTCTGTAAAGTCTGTTTCCGGACGATAGTTTTACGTGATAACGTCATAAGAAAACATTGATGGTAACCATGGCAACGATAAAACGTTGCTATAGTTACCTTGTCAATAACATGAGGCGTTCCAGTAACGACGCGTGACGTCACACTTTTTTGAGATTGCAGGTGTTCACCAATTTATAAAACGTTAACACGTCAAAAACCTAAAGGGAAACACCATACTAAAATACTTGCAATCATTCTGGTTTTTTATTAATAGATATTTTGTTATCAAACATTATAAAAATAGTTTTACAAGATGTAGTCGTTACCATTCGTTGTTTGTATGCATCGGTATATAGATGTGGCACGGAGGGTGTCAGATGATGCCGGTCTCCATACTGATATGTTACATGCCCTTTTGATAATGCCGGATATCTCGGGAACCGAGAGACTGTCATAGAACATGAACCGACACAGTGTCCTCTATCCGAAGGTGCCCGCTTATCCATTCATTAGGAGACACCCTGTATACGTACATAGAAAGATACCTACCAAGTAAATGTACCTCAATAAAATTTATATATGTAACTAGCTGCCCTACGCGGTTTCACCCGCGTAACTCCCGATCCCGTGGGAATATCGGGATGTAAGCTATCCTATCTCTCAAGTTGGATCGAACTGCACATGGTGTGCGAATTTTATTATAATCGGTTAAGTGGTTTAGGAGTCCATTGAGGACAAACATTGTGACACGAGATTTATATATATTAAGACGAGATTTATATATATTAAGATAATGATACGTAAAATAACCGGTTTGGTATTTGTGTGAGTTGGTAGAGATGGTGACGTCGAGGATCGCTATATTTAGATATTATTTATCTACTATTATGTATAACATAGACTAGGTATGTACCTATGTAATGTAGGTAGAGCGACCGCTCGGACATACATACATACATACCTACACCACACACGGAGGCTATAGGTAGGTACTATACCTACCTGTCCATCAAGGTGTTGCAGTTGCCTCAGTTAATAAACAAAATAAATATAACTACCTATTATGTACTTACCTAAAATTTATTTTACAATGGGTCAATGTATACCTACCTACCTACGTGTACCTAGAACTAGCGCAGAGTCGAAGCGCATCGAAGCGTCAAGTTGTTCAGGAGTAAAGTGAAGTTGTACGAGTACGAATAGATTCGGTCGTGTTTGCGACTCTGCGCTAGTCGGTAGGTAAGTATAAATATTTGCATATGGCGGGAATTGATTGGGCAATGTTCTCGTACGTCGTCGTCGCGTCGCGGGCAGATGTTCGCGTCGTCGCACGTCGCACGTCGCGCCGCAACGAGACGTCTAATGTTTATTGTAATTATACAGTATAGAACCCTGACGATGATCCTCCTCCGAGCCAAGTACCGCACGGTCCGTGTGTGTGTGTACGCTAGTATACTACCTCTAGCACGCGCCGGGAGCTGCCTGTACAATGCTATACACGGTGTCCCGTATTTAATGGCCATCTACGGATAGAGGACACTATACCGGTTCAGATAAATGAAAGTCTCTCGGTTTCGACATTTTCAAAATTTTAAAAATTTCACTCTACAAAAACATAGAGAAGGCTCTATGTTTGATGCCAAAACTGCAAATGAAAGAATTATTCAAATCTGTTTTGGACGTGATAAAACGTCCCGGCACCACTCACAAAAAATATGACGTCCATTTGTTGTCTCGGGTCTCGAGTCGAGAAAAAAAAAAAACAGCGCACTCCGGGAGTGCAGGCAGAAGTGAAAACTGGATATCTGTGTAAAATCTCATATGTCGCGAGAACATACGCAAAAAGAGTTTTAGATGAAAAAAAAAAAAAAAGTCGGACGACAAATAGTCGTCCGACATTTGTCGTCCAACAAATTGTCGTCCGACATTTGTCGTCCGTCAATAGTCGTCCGACAAATAGTAGTCCGACAAATAGTCGTCCGACATTTGTCGTCCGTCAATAGTCGTCCGACATTTGTCGTCCGTCAATAGTCGTCCGTTAAAAAATACCATATGTACGTCTTAATACACTCACAGCCAAATTAAAAACAGTAGGCCCAGGCATACATTTTCCCCGCGCCCGCCGTAGAGAGGGGATAGCTGTCTACTCTCCATCCGTCTTACGCTTTTTCGATCAGGTCACGTGTCCTGACGCGAGTTTAAGATTTTATACCCATTACAGAAAAAGTGCTCAACGCCGCTAAAGAAGTTTTCACTTCAAAAAACTTAACGATTTTCAATTTAATTACTTATAGTAAATTGTATTGTATGGTATGGTGCCACATTTAAAAAAAAGTTGCCTTCATTGAAATTCTGAAATGATATAATACGTGGTATTGCCAGCATTTAATACTTGAATAAATTAGTACTTCAGTACGTTGCTATGGTTACAAGTGAATAAGGCATGACGTCACACTTTTTTGAGAGTGCAGGTGTTCACCAATTTATAAGAGATTATCACGTCAAAAACCTTTCGATGTGTGATAAAGATAATTGTTTGCATTCGATAGTACATTTACCCTGGAATACTATCCAAATAACAGATTGGAATAATTCCTTCATTTGCAGTTTTGCTACCAAAAGGCATGGACAAGGGAGTGACCAGCCCAGTGTCCTCTACCCGTAGGTGCCCGGTATCCATTCATTACGGGACACCTTGTATCCTACTTCCTATCCTACTAATATTATAAATGTGAAAGTCTGTGTGTGTATGTATGTTTGTTACTCCTCCACGCAAAAACTACTGGACCATGGTATCTAGATAGCTGGAGAGCTGGTAACCCACACATAACTAGGCTACATTTAATCCCGATATTTCCACGGGATCGGGACTTACGCGGGACGCAGCTGTATATGTTTACAATACGGTGCAACATCCTCGGAACGGAATGGAAGGTACTCCATTACGTGGCTATACGTACCTACCTACCTAGTAGACTACACGGCAACGGACACGACGTGCGTGCAGCGTGCTACGTGCAACGTGCAACGCGCGGCTAACGATACAAGTAGGAGAGTTCCGCACCTGTCTAACTTTTTATTTGTCGATCAGTATGCCTAGCATGAAGACCAAAACACGATACGATAAAGCGATTTAACTACATTAACTCTCAAAATATGATAGATAAAGCCGCCATGTTAAGCTAGGCAGGCAGGGCCGAGGAGTTCGCATACAAGCTTATTTTTCACCACGCTTATTGCAATTTGTTCTGTAGATACTAGTGCATTTAATTTGCATAACCGTTTGCCGAGTGATATCGAACCGGGGACCTGGGTGACCTGGGCGACCTGGGTGACCTGGGCGGCCTGGGGCGGTGAGACGGGACCCGCCTCCGGACGGAAGGTACATGCATAATATAGCCGTGCGAAGCCGGAGCGGGTCGCTAGTAAACTATAAGAGATATGCGTAAGAAACGAGTTGCGTAACCCGATTTGGCACAAAAACTAAAACTGCATCATTATATTTTTGAAAAAGTCATCATCCTAGTCTCCTGGCTAGGGTCAAACCGTATATATTTTTTCAAAAAAAAAATCCCCCAATATTTTTATCCCTATCGATTATGTAACTAATATGGATATCAATTCCTGGAAACTAAAATGTATACATACATAACTAACATGTATACATACATAGCTCTGTGGTTTCCTGCAATTTTCACGTTTCTATATACCTATATATCTAGCAACACAAGAGGCACATCACAGCCGACAGGGGACAGCCTCACACGTCGGGACCTCCTCGCTGCACTGTGTTGTGTTCACGGATAGTTAGTACCTACCTACCTTTGGAGGTAGGTAGGTATTATATTTGTTTTTAGAAATTCATCTCTATCATCAACACTATCGATTAGTGTACAAAAACAATATATAGGTATAACCTTTTTGGACAAACAACAGATTCGTTCGATTCATGGTTAGGTTAAAAATCTAATGATGTAGTTTTAGTTATTGTCAAATCGGGCACGCAACTCCTTTCAGTATTTTCCGCTATCTCTTATAGTTAGTATTGGTTAGTATGGGATATAGTGCCCTGAAGACTCATGTGAACCGTTCACCCTGTATACCTACCGCCTAGGAGCGCGAGATGTGTTGGCTCGCGGTGACGGGACCGGACCCGGACGGAGCCCGCAGATGCTGTCGACACGATACATTATATAGGTACTGGGAACATTACGTTGGCCTTTGCTTCTACCATTTTATGTTATAAGGTAGGTACTTAGCTGTTGGTTCTCCTAGTAATAAATAAGTAAAACGTACGCGGTCTCTCTTGTCGTCGCCCCCCTCTAGCGAGAGAGATGGACGGTGACCGACCGACCGACGGAGGATGCAGCGGGCGCGCGACCTTCACCTCGTGACGTCACCCGCGCACAACACGCGCCCGCGCCCCGCTAGGTACCTAGCTACATGAGTGTGGTGTGACCCCAAGGGCGGATCCAGGGGTGGGGTCATGACCCCCCCAGAGCTGGTTGCAGAACTTAGGTAGACCACAAATTGAACATAATGATTTATATAACAATATTATATTGTCACCATACAGATTTCATGTAACTAACTACATACCTTCAATATCTAATTAATTTAATATATAATAACTTTGTATGATGGCCAACGTTTGGGAACGAACGCATCGAAAATTTGAATTTTACCTTAATTAATTAATTAAGGTAAATAATTTTATTTTAAGTAGGTGCGTTTCACTGGTTAATACGTCCATGAGCTAGACCTAACCTCAATCGGAATCGGAACGACTTAACTTCAACGAGATGGCAATATACAGGATGTCCGGTAATGAATGGATAAGCGGGCACCTGCAAATCAAATCAAATATCTTTATTTCTTTGGATACTTAATACTTAAAAGTATACAGGACCACATAAAAACGTCTTAAAAACTAATACGGATAGAGGACACTGTGCCGGTTCAGATAAATGGAAGTTATGCTCCATGAAAGTCTTCCGGTTACCGAGATATTAGCCATTTAAAAAAAATTAAAAATTTCACTCAGTTCTCTATGTTTTGTGTTGCCAAAACTGCAAATGAAGGAATTATCCCAATCTGTTTTTTGGATTATATTTGGGTAAAGTAGTAGTAAAGGTATAATATGTGGTATTACCAGCAGGGACTTAAATACCGGTAAAATACAGTAACGTTATCTGTGGAATTGCAAGATAACGTTATTTGTGAGAGAAACGATATAACAAAACGATATTATTCAAAGCTTTGAATATGTATAACGTTATAATAACGTTACGTTATATTGTCAATTTAACGTTATTAAAAATATTGTTATTCATATAATAATGTTATAATTATTGTTTTTATGCTATCTCTTTTACTCAAAGTAATGTTTACTTTTTCTTCGTGTGAACTATCGAACGCAGTGCTCTCTCTGGCTACGTAAGGGTGTAATCTATAGGTACATGTACGTACTATGTAATAGTATAAATGGAAAAGATTAGATTTTTGTTTGTTTGTTTGTTTATATTGAATTTGCTTCAAAACCACTGGACCGATCTGAATAATTCTTCTAGTGTTGGATATCTCAAATATCGAAGAAGGCTAAAGGTTACATAACGTCATGAAATTTACTATTACTTTGGTGTTAGATATATGTTTAGTAGGAATAGGTAAAATTCCGAAACACATTTTTTTATCATAGTGAATCTACGATTAAAAGTAAAATAAACCAATCAATAATGTAGCGATAAATTTTCACAGTGCAATTAGTATATACTTAATACCTACCAACCACCTCTTCTGCGGCCAAGCAACGTTGCCGCTGCGTTCGAAACCGTGCGCGAGCGGTAGTACCTACCAGGTACCACCGCTCGCGCGCACACGGCGGCAACGTTGCACGCGCGCGCTGCCGCACAGTGGCTCGAAACGGCAAATGATGAACATAGGGCTGTTTTTGATGAAGATCATAAGCCGTCAAAATATGAAAAAAATGTATGAAACGTCACATGTTTTGGTCTCTAGGTTACAAACCAGAGCAGCTTACGCACTCTAACTTTTAGGCATGTTAGTTCAACTCATATCTCTCATTTGACACCACAAACAGCTTGCTATATCGATGACTTTGGAAAATAGAAGCCATTGAAAATACTCTATTTTCAATTGAATTTTTTATGACTAAATCTTTAACTATCGTGGTTTTTTTTACTAATCGCTAGAGCTTCTTTATAAAAACATAAAATATTTTATAAAAACATTCAAAACATTAATATTTTCAGAGAAAATCGGCATTATTTAAAAAAGTACTAGAAATTTTGGCCTTTAGCATCAAAACCAAAGTCGATAACTTTCATCACTGAGGCGTGTTAGTTCAACTCTTTACCTTTAATAAGGCACCACAAACCACACAAACAGCTTGATCCATTTGCGACTTGCGGAGCATTTAATTTTTTAGTGTAAAAAAATTATGAGCAATCTTTAATATTTTTTTTTTATTGCTGCCTATCGCAAGGGCTCTTCGGAGAAACATAAAAGATTCTATAAAAAAATTGAAAACATTCATATTTTCTAAGGAAATCGGCATTATTGTAAAAAAATAAATATTAATAAGCCGATTTTCTTAGAAAATATTAGTTTTTTTTTAGAAAATACTACACATTACTACCTACTTACTATCTACTTCTTTCTTAACTTACCTTTAAAACTTTTTCGCAAACTAAACATTTTGAGGTCTTATTATTATCCTCAAGATTGAAATATCTGTAAACTTTGTTGATTTTTTTTCGACCCATTTCGCTTTTACCAACTGATGCGCAAATTCCGCCGCGCGTGGCGCGGATTTGTAAAATGAATAAGTTTGGCAACGTCGCGTATTTATCGTTATAATAACGTTATTTTTGTAGTTAAAATTTCGTTCTGTTACTCGTAAAACGTTATACAAAAGATCGATAACGAAATGTTTGCTGAGATACCGATACTATTATAACGTTTTTATAACGTTAAACATTCTGTTATGGATAACGTTTTAAGTCCCTGATTACCAGTATTTAATACCAAATTAATTTCTAATAAAATGAGCAAGAGCATGCTTCCAGGATAAATGTGCTATTTTCATAGAACATAACTTTCGTTTTTCTGATCCGGCACAGTGTCCTCTATCCGTAGGTGCCGCTTGGCCATTCATTACCGGACACCCTGTATGTGCAAGTTATTATAATGTGTTAAGTTTTTCAAATGTACAATAAAGAATAAATATTTTTAAGTATAATCCGCGCGCGATGAGAAGGGGATGGAACCTTGTCAAAGTAAATCGAAAATGACAGTTTTCAAGTAGCGTTAGCATAAAAGTTCTGAATAATAGATACTTAGTTTAGATTTTTTTTTATTCATCTTTAGTGTATAGACCAGGGTAGAAGCCTTTAAAAATAATAAAAAGTGAAAAAAAAATAATAGTAGGATGAAACCCATTAGAAACGGAGGGGAGTATTATAAAAATCAAAGGAAAAATAATTTACGGGCGATCTGAGGTCGGGAAGGGTATGGGGGTGAGCTTTTAAGGGTAAAAAACGGTTTATCTCGATTTCCGGCAAAACTAAAAGTCTTATGGAAAAAACTCAAATGGCAAAGTTGTAGGTAATAAAAAGATCTAAAACTTTTGTATGCACACTTTTTTCACATAACCTCAAAATTTATGTGAAAAATTCAAAAAACCAAATTTTTGGTTTTTTATGTTTATCTTTTACAAAAATGTTTTTTTTTTTACACGAAAGGTGAAAACTTTCCTTTTTATGTCCCAAATACGCTGTAATTTATTTGATTAGAAATATTTATTTTTTCACCTTATTTTGAATGAATATCGAAAAAACACCCTAATTTTCAATCGAAAATTCACCCGTCAAAATATCAGCTTTTTTCAAAAAGTTGGTAGGCTTTCTGTTCGCTGAAATCTCTACTTTCCGATGGTGAAAAAAAAAATGTTACTTTAGTAAATCTTCTCAGAAAATGCAAAAAACCGATCGAGAAAATCGATTTTTTTTGTACGACGTTGTGTAGTATTAGTTGTATAGTAGTACTGTGTACGTAATTATAGTAGTATATTTTGATTTGCAATTTTTTTTATTAATGTTACATGTAATCTTACGTTTTTCGAGTAATTAAAGTGTAAATTTTAATAATAGCTCAAAATTTAATTTAATTTTAAAAAAAAAATCGCTTTTCCTCGATCGGTTTTTTGCATTTTCTGAGAAGATTTACTAAAGTAACATTTTTTTTTTACCATCGGAAAGTAGAGATTTCAGTGAACAGAAAGCCTACCAACTTTTTGAAAAAAGCTGATATTTTGACGGGTGAATTTTCGATTGAAAATTAGGGTGTTTTTTCGATATTAATTCAAAATAAGGTGAAAAAATAAATATTTCTAATCAAATAAATTACAGCGTATTTGGGACATAAAAAGGAAAGCTTTCACCAAATTTCGTGTAAAAAAAAAACATTTTTGTAAAAGATAAACATAAAAAACCAAAAACTTGGTTTTTTGAATTTTTCACATAAATTTTGAGGTTATGTGAAAAAAGTGTGAATACAAAAGTTTTAGATCTTTTTATTACCTACAACTTTGCCATTTGAGTTTTTTCCATAGGACTTTTAGTTTTGCCGGAAATCGAGATAAACCGTTTTTTACCCTTAAAAGCTCACCCCCATACCCTTCCCGACCTCAGGTCGCCCGTAAATTATTTTTCCTTTTATTTTTATAATATTCCCCTCCTTTTCTAATGGGTTTCATCCTACTATTATTTTTTTTTGTTTTAAAAATTATCGACCCTGGTCTAGTAGGTATATAGTATATTTATTTCTACTGTATCTGAAGACTTCACGGAGAAACATAGATACTGACACATATACGGGTCAAACTGAGAACCGCCTTTTTTTGAAGTCGGTTAAATATACCCAAAAACATACCCTAAATGTAAATCTGGTAATTTCTGAACATATTCGTGTGGACCTCGTTGAAATCTATTAGGTAGTTTATGAGATTAGCTGGTTCAAACAAACAAACAGACAAAAAATCTATACTTACTTACTCTATTCTATCGTGTTCAGCTAACGATTTTAAAACGACCTGTGTATTTTATTTCTGGATATTTTACAATTACAGATTTTTTATTTCTACAGAGTTATTAAATTAGATATAGATTATTATTCAGAACTTTTTTGCTAAGGCTAGTTTTCTGTCATTTTCGATTTACTTTGACAAGGTTCCATCCCATTCTCATCGCGCGCGGAATATACAGTACGTACGTACATTAATAAAATACCTACTTTTTACTTGTATCTATTGCTATCAAAATTAAATTATAAGTTCTTGACTTGACCACGACTATGTGACCCCCTCCTGGCGCCAAAGCTGGATCTTGCCCGGGCCTATATTCACTAAGGTTCAAGTCGTTGGGCGCGCGTGATTAGGGGCGGAGTGGGGGCAATTTTTGTATGGAAATCTCGTCCTAATCACGCGCGCCCGACGACTTGAACCTTAGTGAATAAATGCACTGCAGGCAGAGTTATATCTAGTGAACATTGGGTTGCCAGTTGCCAGCTCGCCAAACCTAATAGCCGGACTGACCACCCACTTTGCCCGGACATTTGGATTGAAAGGCCGGACACTCTACATTATAAGGATTTTGGGTCTCAGTATTAATAGGTACGACAAAAAAATTGTGTGTAAAATGAAGCTTTTTTAATTATTGTCATAAATCTTGTTAAATTTTAATGAAATCTATATTAACATTTTAGCGCTGAAGAGTTTGTATAAAAAATATAAAGTAAAAGGAAAAAAAAATACAATTTTTCATTTTCTTCCTATGCCGTTATCACGTAAAAAATTTCCTGCCATTTAATAGTCGTAACTTGATGTCAAATAGTTATAAAGCTTCTAGCGGTCACCTGGTAGTAGGTCATTCATTGAGTGGTGCGGGCGTGCGCCCCGGGCGTGCGGGGCGTGTGCCCCGGGCGTGCAGGGCGGGCGGGCGGCGCGCGGGGTCGCGGCGTGCCTCGCCCTGCCATTGGCGGCGTGCACGTGGCCTGATCGAGTCGCACCACCATGGCAACGGTCCGTCCCCCCCGCACCGCCCGCCGCCCGCCCGCTAACATCTCGTCCGTATACTCGCTCCTCGCTGACTCAGTCGCGTTTCTATATAATAACCGAGCGGACGTCTCGCCTCTCCGTGAACCGTGTTACCGCGCCGCGACGCACGACGACGCGATCCGGTCGATAACTAACCTACCTCGTCCTACTCGCTACTATACCTACTACAATAATATATTGTTTCCGCGCTCTGTTCCCGATCGCTGTACCTAGATCGCACCACCTCCAGCCGCAGCCGTACGTAGCACCCTCCGAATGAAGACAAGCGGACACGACATCTACTAGTTGAAGCGTAACTCCACACCTACCTAGTTGCGTACAGTACAGACGGAAGACGGCGCGGACCGCGGGTTGTTCATATAGGTAAGTCTACCTCTACCTACCTAGCCACTAGATAGTCGCACGTTGTGTGCCCGACCCTACATCTACACCCACATGCTGGCCGCGGCGCCGGCCGGTGTGGGCCGACAGCTGACCGCGCCTGCATGTACTGAAGCCACTCGCTCACCACACCAACAATCGTTCCTCTCGCCAGAAGCTTGCCACTAGCAGTTAGCGGCTAGCTATGATCCATCCATAATTATCATACCATACACGACATGTTTACCTACGACGACGCGACGACATGAGCTATTTAAATACTATAAATGACGATATTAGGTACCTACTGCTTACGTCTTTATCGATCTGGTGGTGCGTCTTGCCATTTAATGACTTTATGTTGACGACAGGGTTGTCAATATTTATAAGTACTTAACACAAAACTAGTAGGTAGGTAGGTACTTACTTAGGTATCTGCTAAGTACACTTTTATTTGTCAGTTATATGTATAGTACGACCCGCCCCGGCTTCGCACGGCTATATTATGCATGTATTATACATATAAACCTTCCTCTTGAATCACTCTATCTATTATAAAACCGCATCAAAATCCATTGCGTAGTTTTAAAGATCTAAGCGTACAAAGGGAAATAGGGACGGCGAAAAGTGACTTTATTTTATACTATGTAGTGATAGTGATGTACTTAGGTTGAATTTACATCTGAACGATAAATAAATACACTAGTTACTGGGTGGGTGTACCTCGGGAGACGTTTCCTCATGGTCATACTACTTACCTACTACCTCTATTAATAGTATGTTATGGCATCAGTATGACCACGAGGACGAGTAGTACTCTACCCTAGCTATTAGTAAACTTGATGTCATTGTGATACCTCCGTCCGCGAGATTGTTTGTATGGAATTAACATCAGTTAGTTGTCTGTATAGGTGGGTCTGGGTAGGTAGGTACTTGCCTATCGCACATGACATAATATAATGGTTAAGTTAAACATACCACCACCCATATAGGTATACCTACATATAATATACCCATACATACATACGGTACGGTACGGACTACGGAGCAAGCCGCGGTACATACATACCTACAGCACAACGTACAGTTACCCTATTATAACATACATGATAATGTATGTTTAGGGGTTGTTTGTCTTGTCTCGTCTCGTCACCTGATGTGACAGTAGTACAAGGGCGGATCCAGCTTTGGCGCCAGGAGGGGGTCACATAGTCGTGGTCAAGTCAAGAAAGTATAATTTAATTTTGATAGCAATAGATACAAGTAAAAAGTAGGTATTTTATTAATGTACGTACGTACTGTACTTAAAAATATTTATTCTTTATTGTACATTTGAAAAACTTAACACATTATAATAACTTGCACATACAGGGTGTCCGGTAATGAATGGCCAAGCGGCACCTACGGATAGAGGACACTGTGCCGGATCAGAAAAACGAAAGTTATGTTCTATGAAAGTCTCTCGGTTTCCGAGATATCCGCCATTTTAAAAATTTTACTCCGTTCTCTATGTTTTGTGATGCCAAAACTGCAAATGAAGGAATTATCCCAATCTGTTTTTTGGATAGTATTTCAGGATAAATGCAGGAAAAATATTTTTTATGACACATTGAAAGTTTTTTTAAACTATGTTAAACTAAGTTGAACTTAAACTTTAAGCTTTCCCGGTGTAAAAAAAAATATGTGGTCACCCTGGTGCCAAATTTAAAAAAAAGTTGCATATTTCATTGAGATTCTAAAATGGTATATGTGGTATTGCCAGCATTTAATACCTAATTAATTTTTAATTTGGAACCAGGGTGACTATACATTTTTTTTACACAGGGAAAAGTTAAAATTCATGTTAAAAAATTAAAAAATCATGAAGAGAGTTAAATCTTAGTTTAAAAAAAACTTTCAATGTGTCATAAAAAATATTGTTTGCATTCGATAGCACATTTATCCTGGAATATTATCCAAAAAAGAGATTTGAATAATTCCTTTATTTGCAGCCTTGGCATCAAAAAACATAGAAAAAAAGTGATTTTTTTTTAAATGGCGGATATCTCGGAAACCGTAAGACTTTCATGGAACATAACTTTCATTTTTCTGAACCGGCACAGTGTCCTCTATCCGTAGGTGCCCACTTTGCATTCATTACCGGACATCCTGTATATTGCCATCTCGTTGAAGTTAAGTCGTTCCGATTCCGATTGAGGTTAGGTCTAGCTAGACGTTAAATAGCGCGGTAAAATTCAAATTTTTGATGCGTTCGTTCCCAAACGTTGGCCATCATACAAATTATATTAAATTAATTAAATATTGAAGGTATGTAGTTACATAAAATCTGTATGGTGACAAAATATAAAATATATAAAATCATTATGTTCAATTAGTGGTCCACCTAAGTCCTGGAATCAGCTCAGGGGGGGGTCATGACCCCCATGATCCGCCCTTGCAGTAGTAGTCGGCTTGCATCACTCTAGCAAGTACCTACTAGACACGCGAGCCGCGCCGCGCTGCGACCGGCGACCGTAGCGTAGCGCGTAGTTGAAGGGGTTATCTCTGCTCTGTTCTCTACCTATACTGTACTGTACCTACTGTAGTGTTACTGTACGTACAATGTATGTAGGTAGGTAGGTGTCGCTCAGTGAGTGAGTGAGTGAGTGAAGTGAATACCACATCATTGGTACAATACATTGATGGTTGTTGTAAGTAGATCTCGCGGACACGTACCTACAGGGAGTCCGGTAGTTCATGGATAACGCCGGCATCTACCGGTAGAAGACACTGGGCCGGTTCAGATAAATGAAAGTTATACTCTAGTAAAGTCTCTCGGTTTCCGAGATATCTGACTTTTTAATTTGACTCCCTTCTTCATGCTATTTGGTGCCAAAACTGCAAATGAAGGAATTATTCCAATCTGTGATTTGGATAGTATTCCAGGATTTAATTTGGTATTAAATGCTGGCTATTGCCAGCATTTAATACCAAATTACCACATATTATTTTATAATTTCAGAATCTCAATAAAATAGGCAACTTTTTTTTAAATTTGGCCATACATTTTTTTACACCGGGAAAGGTGTAAAAAAAATGGGCTCAGGTTAAAAAATTAAAAAAATCATGTAAGTAGTTTGAGTTAGATCTTAGTTTAAAAAAAAAAACTTTCGATTAGTCCTAAAATGACGTAATTGTTTGCATTCGATAGCTGTCGCTGTGGTACCTACCTACTACCTACCAGTAGTTCCATCCATCCATCCATCCATCCATCCATGAGACGTACGTCACGCGCGTAACGCAGCAAGAAGCATCTCCCGTATTAACTCGCGTCACATGAATGTGCCATTGTTCCGCATTATTACATTACTTTTGTATTCAATTCATTTTTCACATTACATTATATTAATTAATTTAACAAATACCTACCTAAGTAATTACCTCATTCTATTTTACAGTGTAAAATTGTAAAATATCCTACTATCCTATCCTATCCTACTAATATTATAAATGTGAAAGTTTGTGTGTGTGTGTGTGTATGTTTGTTACTCCTTTACGCTAAAACCACTGGACCGATTGCGATGAAACTCTGTATGTAGATAGCTGGAGACCTGGATTAACATATAGGCTACTTTTTATCCCGATATTCCCACGGGATCGGGACTTACGCGGGTGAAACCGCGGGGCGCAGCTAGTACTTATATAAATATCTACTTACAGTAAGTAGGTCTATACATACTTATATGTATTTGTTTGAAACTATATACCTAACTTGAAACTATTTAACCGTAAAAACACAATTGAACGCGTGTTCCCTAGACTTTGTCGATGTGTATCAGTAAACTATATGGCTGCAGGAAAACAATACTAAGTATATACCTACCTACCTACTAACATATAATAATAGTATAATATCTATAATATGGAAGTATATAACATAGGTTACTTTATAGGGTTCTTTCCCTTACCGTCCGTCCGTCCGTCTATCTGTCTGTCACCAGGCTGAATCTCTAACCCGTGACAGTTAAATAATTTTAAATTTTCATAAATTATGTACCTACCTATTGCAGCAGCTGTTGTCGCTATAAAAACATACTACAAACAGAAAAAATGTATTTAGTTTTCCTCTAAGGCGCTAGGGTGCGCTAGTCCGACTCGCACTTGGCCGGTTTCTCTACCCAACCTACGAGCGTGTTCGCTCGTTGACTGACAACATGACACAACTCTCTGCTTGTCCTACTTGCTTGGTAGAGTAGAGGCACGGTCGGGGTTCGTTCAACTGGGACAGTTTCGGGCCGCTCTTCGGTAGCGGCAGCTGGAACTTGTCCTGGTTCTGACTGATGTAGAATGACCTTCAAGTGTCGCTGCACATTCCCCGCCGTCCCCCCGCGTCCCGTCCCCTCGACGCCCCCTGCCCACTTGGGACCACAGCACGCATTTTTTGTTAGAAACGTCAAGAATAAAAAACCGATAAATTCGCTTCGAATAGTTTGATTGAGATACGAGTTGAAATGGCAAAAACCTCTAGACAAAAAGCTAAGGATAAAGATAGGTATTAACAAATAGACAGTATGTATGTATGTGTGTGTATAGATAGTGTGGTAGCCATGGCACGTGGTGGTGGTGTGATGTGAGTGAAGTGACAGTGATTGGTACACAAAGGGACGGTATTGTTGTGATTGTGACGACCGAGACCGAGGGATCTCTCTCGTGTCGTCGGCAGTCGGCAGTCGGCAGTAGAGCGCGGGTAATGCACTCGTACAATGGAAGACATCATCGTATCGTCCGCGTCCTGTAACTGTAGGTAGCTGTAGCTGTAGGTAGGTACCGGTGTTAGCGCGCATCACGGCCCGCTCATGTTCATTATGTTGCGTATTTAATCATATAATATAGGGTCAAAGAGGTTTGTTCGGTTAGATAACGTAGGTCCGACAGGTCGAAGCGGACACTACCTACCTACGTCGCATGTTGCACGCGTGAGAGACGTCCTAGTACACTATACCAACGAGACGGTAGGTACCTACCTACCTACCGGGAGACGAGCTAGCAGGCAGCAGGCAGGTAACGAGGCGGTAGTATAGACACGACCTTCCCCCGTCCTTGCGACGAGATAAGGTGGTCGCGACCCCGCTATCTCTCCGCATTTAACCGCACACATCTACCGTCGCGCACCATTCCGTGCGTCAACTGTCCACCGTGTAGCACACGTTCCTCAACTGTACCTACATACGTACACGTGTTACAGATATACAATACAACGAGAGAGATGAACGGCAGCGAGGACGTGGTCCTCACTGGACTCTCGGGCCGCCTGCCCGACTCGGACACCATCGAGGAGTTCGCCCAGCACCTGTTCGACGGCGTCGACCTCGTCACTGCTGACGACAGGCGATGGACTCCAGGTACATACCTATACAATATAATAAATAATAAAATAAATATTGCAGGACATTCAACACATCGCCATCTAGCCCCAAGCTAAGTAACTAGACTTGTGTTATGGGTGCTAAACAACGGATATACTACATTATATACTTTCTTTTGTAAATATATACTTATAATACATAGAAACAACCAGACCACAGACAAATATCTAAGCATAAATACTTGTCTGAGACGTGGAATCGAACCCGCAACCCTGTGTTTGGCAGTCCGGCATGGTGACCATTGTGCCAACTGGGTCGTCAATATATACCTATGTTCTACACGACTCTCCTGCCTCTCGAGTTACGTCATATTCCTTCTCTAGACTTGCAGAATCGCAATTTCTTGGAAGTCGTATAAATCATATTTGTTTGGATATTATACTATGTATGTGATCATGATGGATGTTATATTCATCTAAACACACGCCACGTTTCATTTTCAAAAATGATAATGGTCATTCAAAGCTTCCAATTAACTACGGTTCAAATTGTGGATATTTAGGAAAAGATTTTGTTTATACTTCACTATCACTCCATAGTCACTACATAGTATAAAACAAAGCCGCTTTCTATGTCCCTATATCCCTATGTATGCTTCAATCTTTAAAACTACGCAACGGATTTTGATGCGGTTTTGTTTAATAGATAGGAGTGATTCAAGAGGAAGGTTTATATGTTTAATACATGCTTAATATAGCCGTGCGAAGCCGGGGCGGGTCGCTAGTAATATAATAAAGCTGAAGAATTTGTTTGAACGCGCTAATCTCAGGAACTGGTTGGAATTGAAAAAATATTTTTGTGTTGGATAGTCCATTTATCGAGGAAGGCTATAGGCTACTTTTTATCCCGATATTCCCACGGGATCGAGAGTTACGCGGGGCAGCTAGTGTATTATATCAAAAGAAACGGAACTTATTAGTCACCTTCGTTCGACCTTCAGTCAGAAGGTCAGTCAGTCAGGGACATGTATGTGCAGGGACTGGCATGGGCTGGACCCGGCTGGAGGCTGACGGCTGGCACCCCACTGACTACCGGAACAGTGGGGAGGGACGGAATGGGTTATAAATTATATTTAAATAAATAATAGAAAAGAAGATATCGTGATAAAGTCGCGGCTCCGTTCGCGTTGGTACTAGCTACACATATTGACGGGCTTACGTTCATTTTGTATTTAATGCTGGCAATATGTGGTATATTATACCATTTCAGAATCTCAATGAAACACGCAACTTTTCTTTAAATTTGACACTAGGGTGACCATACATTTTTTTACACCGGGAAAGGTTAAGAGGTTAAAAAAATATACCGACGTTTGACATAATTTCAGTTAGTATAACCACATGAGTTGGAAAAAACCAATTTTTATTTATATTGGAGCAGTTTAGTACGTCATCAGCCATACCTCCTCCATACGAGTAGTACCTAGTATGAAAACAACAGAACAATACAAAAAAGAACAATTTCCTTTGATTTGCCATACTATGTTTGTTTCCAGGAATTAATATCTATCGGCAACACTATCGATTGGTATAAAAATATATGATTATTTTTTTGCGAAATTAACAGGTTCGATTCCTGGCTAGAGTAATAATGACTTTTTGAAAAATCTAATGATGCAGTTTTAGTTTTTGTCAAAATCGGGCACGCAACTCCTTTCAGCATTTTTCTCTATCTCTTATAGTTTAGGATATAGCCCTAAGGCCCACATAAACAATTCACCTTGTGCCATGCGTGTACCTATACCTACCTACTATTCAAATGACATATTATAATAATCAAAACGCATTTAGATAGATAGATAAACACTTTATTGTACCATAAAAACAAAACACTAAATTAATTCTAACAAAGTACTTACATGATATTAAAATAAAAATAAAAATAAATTTAGTTAAATAAAAATTAGAAAATTATAAGACACAAAAAAAAAACTAAAAACTAACTATTTACTATACCTACTACATATGAATGCCTAAACAAATAAAATAGGTCGCTTCTGGCTAGGGGTAGGGGGTTTACTGGGTGGGTATATATATATGCTGCCCTTACCTAAGTATTACTTACTACATCACTTGTTCACACGGTCTATGGCACGTTCATTGTATATAAAATAATATTATGTCAACTGTACGATATATCAATATGTTAATATATTATGTATAATTTATTATAGAAAACATAACATCGAACAAATAAAACTATTACAGAAATTGTTATATCAAATGACAATTATATATACTTACAGTGAACGGTATTGAAAATATATTCAACAATGTTAAATGCCGCGCACCCCTAAAAAACAGATTGGAATAATTTCTTCATTTGCAGTTTTGGCATCAAAAAACATAAGAGAAAGGAGTGAAATTTAAAATTTTGAAAATGGCGGATATCTCGGAAATCGAGAAACTTTCATGGAGCATAAGTTTTATTTATCTGAACCGGCCCAGTGTCCTCTATCCGTAGGTGCCCGCTTATCTATTCATTGCGGGACACCCTGTATATTTAGATTCTAAAATATACATCTAAGATAAAAATATGTAACTAAAAAACCCCAGTATTATATTCATGAATAACAAACACACACGAGTTATTTTAAATGATATTAGTGTATGTAGGTACTACTAGGTAGGTAGTTAGCAACTGGTGTACCTACTTACATATTTTTATGTTCTAATTATGGATTTTAAAACTGAAAAAATTGTTACAATTACCGGTTTACGTAAATATAATTATTAATGTTGGTATAGGTAGAGGTATATACAGTCAGCCAGAGTAGAGTAGAGAGGGTAGAGAGAGAGAGAGAGAGAGACGAGATTTGATCACTTGAACCGGTTACAACAGTAATATTATGATGTATGAAACAATAATTAATGCTTATTATTCATATACCTACCTACATACTTAAAATAGCATTAATTACTTTTATTTTAATAATATTTAGTTGTTTAGTTAGTTTTATAATAATATACTTATGTATGTACCTACGTACGTACATACATACATACATACATACAAGTAGTATTACTTACAATAAGTATAACATTAGATACCTATTGTAACAATATTGAACTTTCTGTCTGTTGTTGGCATGTTACTGGTTGCTGTGCAGCTCAACTTGTTTTGTTATTGATTTAAATTAATATATGTAGGTATATATTATGTACATATATCTTATATGTTTTAATTAGCAATAGAATATGTTACTGGTTAAGACAAAATATGTGTAAAGTTTTGCGATATGAATAGTTTAAGGAGACGTTGAAAGATTACAAATAATTTAGAGATCGGAAATAAATATGGTTGTTGTGTAAAGGTGGACGCACATTGATACGCGCCGAACGCGTCGAATTTTTGCCGTCCACGGAAAAAGGTACCTTATAATAATAGAGATAAGGTATCTACATTTATATTTCCGATGACGTCATCAGAGTCGACGGCATCGTCAGAGGCGGCCGACTCTGAAATAAATAAATGAATAAATGTACCTTATCTATATTATTATAAGGTAATACCTACCTTTTTCCGTGGACGGCAAAAATTCGGCGCGTTCGGCGCGTATCAATGTGCGGGCACTATAACAATCAGTTACATTACAAAGTTAAAGCAAAAATATTGTAACCTGCCTCCTGTTTGTCTTCAATATAATATCTATACGTACCTACATATACATATACAGGGTGAATTTTTTATGTGGGCCTTCAGGGCTATATATATCCTAAACCATAAGATATAGCGAAAAGTGCTGAAAGGAGTTGCGTGCCCGATTTTGACAAAAACTAAAACTGCATCATTAGATTTTTGAAAAAGTCATTACCCTAGCCGGGAATCGAACCTGTTCATTTTCCAAAATAATAATCATTCTATATTTAGTAGCAATCGATAGTGTTGCTTATACAGATCAATTCCTGGAAACAAACATAGTGTGGCAAATCAAAAGAAATAGCTCCGTTTTGTTGTGTTAGTGATATTTTTTTGTTACATTATTTAGAGATGACCGACGAGACGATAGGCGGAAGTGGTCGATCGATTCGACGTCAATTTGTGTAGTGACGTCACGCGTGCCGTAGTGTTTACTTGTTATTATACTAATGTAAAGTTCGCGTGATACTCGTGATAGGCGTCGCGTCGTGTCGCGTCGTGTCGTGTTGCGCGCGGGAGGGGGGGGGGACGTCCTACAGGTACACGTATACATATTGCTGTCACTAAGTACGTACTTAGTCAAGTCAATTAGTTAATGCCACACCGTCAAGGTCGCGACGGTCGCAGCCTCATTCATCAACAACACACCAAACTTATCATATCGCGATCTAAATGACACTCAACGTAATACTCGATCTATTTAATACCAACAAAATACTTTGGATAAAATCTTATAAAAACACTGACTTAATTCTGGTCGCTGTCGTGCAGCATTAGAGGCGAGAGGAGGGAGCTAGTACAATATGTATGTCATGTTACAGGTCTGCACGGGCTGCCCGAGCGCAACGGTAAACTGAAGGAGTTGCGTCACTTCGACGCGACGTTCTTCGGTGTGCACGCGAAGCAGGCGCACCTGATGGACCCGCAGCTGCGGCTGCTGCTCGAGTTGACGCACGAGTGTATCGTGGACGCAGGTCTCAACCCGGCGGAGCTGCGCGGCTCGCGGACCGGCGTCTACGTCGGCGTCTCCAACTCGGAGACGGAGGAGCTGTGGACCGCCGACCCGGACAAGATCAACGGGTACGCGTTGACGGGGTGCTGCCGCGCCATGTTCCCGAACCGCGTCTCGTACACGTTCGACTTGAAGGGCCCCTCGTACGCAGTGGACACCGCCTGCTCGAGTTCCATGTTCGCCCTGGCGCAGGCGGTGACCGCGATCCGGGCTGGGCACTGCGACGCGGCCGTCGTCGCCGGGACCAACCTCTGCCTGAAGCCGGCCAACTCGCTCAACTTCCACCGGCTGAGCATGCTCTCGCCGGAGGGGCGGTGCGCGGCGTTCGACGCCGGCGGGCGCGGCTACGTGCGCTCCGAGGCCGCGGTCGCCGTGCTGCTGCAGCGACGCGGCGCGGCGCGGCGGGTGTACGCCACCGTGCGCGGCGCCAGGACCAACACGGACGGGCACAAGGAGCAGGGCATCACGTTCCCCTCGGGCGGCATGCAGCGCGCCCTCGCCGAGGAGACGTTCGCGGAGGCGGGCCTCGCCCCGCACCGCGTGGCGTACGTCGAGGCGCACGGGACCGGGACCAAGGTCGGGGACCCGCAGGAGGTGAACGCGATCGCGGACCTCTTCTGCCGGGGCCGCGAGACGCCGCTGCTCCTCGGCTCGGTCAAGTCCAACATGGGCCACTCGGAGCCCGCGTCCGGCCTCTGCTCCATAGCCAAGGTGGTGGTCGCGATGGAGCGCGGCATCATCCCCGGCAACCTGCACTACTCCCGGCCCAACGCGGACATCCCGGCGCTCGCCGACGGCAGGATCAAGGTAACACGCATACACACTACACGCTGTCCGGTAATTACCTATTGGATAAGCGGGCACCTATGGATAGATAGGAGAAGGGAGTTCAATTAAAAAAAAAAACGGATGTCTCAGAAACCGAGAGACTTTCATAGAGTATAACTTTCGTTTATCGGCACAGTGTCCTCTATCCGTAGGTGCCCGTTTATCCATTCATTACTGGACTGCACACCCTGTAAATTATCAACATTATTACACCATAAAACTGCTACACATTCAAATAAATATAAAAATGTTAAAACTCCATCTATACATTTTGGAAAATTCATTACCCTAGCCAGGAATAGAACCTGTCAATCATTCTTTAAAAAAAATGAACTCTGTGTATACGTGTGTCTGTATACGTGCGTGTGTGTGTGTGTCGTCCCGCAGGTCGTGGATCGCAACACGGAGTGGGAGGGGGGCGTGGTGGCGGTCAACTCGTTCGGGTTCGGGGGGGCCAACGCTCACATCATACTGGAGTCGGAGGGTGGGGCGCGGGCTGGGGGCGCGGGGGCGGGGTACGGGCCCGTGCCGCGGCTCGTGCTGGCCTCGGGCCGGACCGAGGAGGCGGCGCGGGCGATGCTCGAGCACGCCGCGCGGCACGCCCGCGACGCCGAGCTGCACGCGCTCATCGACGCGGTGCACGCGCAGCCGATCCCGGGGCACGCGCACCGCGGCTGGGCGCTGCTGCCGCCCGAGGACGGCGCCCTCGCCCCCGGCCAGCTGGAGACGGAGGAGACGGGCGGCGGGGAGCCCAGGCCGCTGTGGCTCGTGTTCTCCGGGATGGGCTCGCAGTGGGCGGGCATGGGCCCCGACCTGATGCGGCTGCCGGTGTTCGCGGCGAGCGTGGCCCGCTCGGCGGCGGCGCTGCGGCCGCACGGGGTCGACCTCGTGCACGTGCTCACCGCCGCGCCGGACGCCGCCTTCGACGACGTGGTCGCCTCCTTCGTGTCCATAGCGGCCGTGCAGGTCGCGCTCGTCGACGTGCTGCGCGCCCTCTCGCTCGCACCGGACGGCATCGTCGGACACTCCGTCGGCGAGATCGGTCAGTTCACATACATCATCTACTCTTACTGTTTTATTAGACAGGATATAGTTTATAAACGGGTCCATTTTGAACCAATTCCTAAACTACAGATATCAAAAAAATTAAAAGTTTGCGTACTTACTTACCCAATTTTGACAAAAAAACTTAACCCTTTTTTTTAAGTTTTTTGTAAAAACGGAAAAGCAAACTTTTTTTTTTGATATCTATAGTTTAGGACTTGGGTATTTTTTGTTTTCCTTTATATTTTTTTTAAAGTCGTCACTCGTCACCACAACACAAGCCCAGTTGAGCGATTTTATTATTAAACAAACACGAGACGCGTGACGTTTATCATGACGTCGTCATGGTACCTACCGGAACATGACTTTTTTTTAAAATGCAGATGTTCCATCAATTTATCAGACGTTACCACGTCAAAAACGAAAAATGCATTCTAAAAATTAACCTCAAAATAAAAATACGAAAAGCCAATAAAAAACCGGCCAAGTGCGAGTTGGACTCGCGCATGAAAGTTATGGTAACCCTTGCGATAAGATACTAAAAATCAGTGTGACGTCACTGAGCTGTGCGGATAGGCCTTTAGTTGTCAAAATAGGGCGTGCAGCACCTTTCACTATGTTTAGCTGTCTGTTAGTTTACGTTGTAGGGCCACTCTGTATTATTATCGTGTTTGTATAGTATGTAATGGGTATATGTGGATGCAGGTTGCGCGTACGCCGACGAGACGTTGACCGGGGAGCAGGCGGTGTTGGCGGCGTACTGGCGCGGCAGGAGCATCGTCGACGCCAAGCTGGCGCCCGGCGCGATGGCAGCCGTCGGCCTCTCGTGGGAGGAGTGCGAGGCGAGGTGTCCGGCGGGCGTGGTGCCGGCGTGCCACAACGCGCCCGACAGCGTCACCGTCTCCGGCCCGGTGCCCGCCATACTCGCCTTCGTCGACACGCTCAAGGCGGAGGGGGTGTTCGCGAAGCGGGTCAACAGCTCGGGGGTAGCGTTCCACAGCGAGTACATAGCGGCGGCGGCGCCCCAGCTGCGGCGCAGCCTCGAGCTCGTGATACCGACGCCGAGGGCGCGCTCCCACAGGTGGGTGTCCTCCTCGCTGGCGCGCGACCGCTGGGGTGACGAGATCGCCAAGCTGAGCGACGCCGCGTACCACGTCAACAACCTGCTGTCGCCGGTGCGGTTCGCGGACGCGCTGCGCGCCGTGCCCGAGCGCGCGCTGCTCGTCGAGGTCGCGCCCCACGCGCTGCTGCAGGCCGTGCTCAAGCGCGCCCTGCCGGAGGCGGCGCACGTGCCGCTCGTGCGCCGCGACGCCGCCTCCCCGCTCGCCCACCTGCTGGCCGCCGTCGGCCGGCTGTACGCCCACGGAGCGATGCCCCGGGCGGGCGCGCTCTACCCCCCGGTGCAGTTCCCCGTGTCCCGCGGCACCCCCGGGCTGGCGTCCCACGTGCGCTGGGACCACTCCACCGAGTGGAGCGTCGCCCAGTACGGCGGCGCGCAACGCTCCGGTGAGAACGTCATCGAGGTGGACCTGTCCCGGCCCGAGGACGCCTACGTCGCCGGACACGACATCGACGGACGCGTCCTGTTCCCCGCCACTGGGTATGTACCTCTCTCCTCGCTCTACTTCAGTTACCTTTCTAAATTATATTATTACCTGTCAGACATAATAATATTACGACGGAAAATATCATCATTAATCTAAACGGCTGAACTTTGTAATTATTTATCATGAAACATAATATATTGTTGGAATAGGTCGATCCATAAATACCAATATATGTACAGTCGTCGTAGAGTACCTAAACATGTATACAATATACTCGCGGGCAGGTACCTGACGCTGGTGTGGCGCACCATCGCCAAGCTGCACAACAGGAAGGCGGAGGAGACGGCGGTCGTCATCGAGAACGTGCAGTTCCGTCGTGCTACGATAATGTCGCGCGACGTGCCGACACGGTTCCTGATAGAGGTGCTCGACGGTACCGGGGAGTTCGCGATCAGCGAGGGCGGCGCCGTCGCGGTCACCGGGACCGTGCGGCTCGCAGGCGACCCCAGCGGGGAGCGGCTCGCGCTGCCCGAGCCGGAGCCGAGCCCGGCGCCGAGCGCGGACGAGCCGCCGCTCGACACCGACGACGTCTACAAGGAGCTGAGGTTGCGCGGCTACAAGTACGGCGGCGTGTTCCGCGGTATCCGCGCGTCCGACGCCCGCGGCACCGCCGGCCACCTCGCCTGGGACGGCAACTGGATACCGTTCATGGACACGATGCTCCAGTTCGGCATCATCGGGGTGGACACCCGCGAGCTCTACCTGCCGACGAGGCTGCGCCGGGCGCTCATCGACCCCTCGGCGCAGCCGGCGGCGGCCGGCGCCGAGGGCGAGACGACCGTCGTCGTCCGCATGCACCGCGACCTCGACGTGATCGTCGCCGGCGGCGTCGAGCTACGCGGCCTCAAGACGAGCCTGGCGCCGCGCCGCGCCAACCCCCAGGCCGCCGCCAAGCTCGAGCGGTACGCGTTCGTCCCGGACGACGGTGCCGCCGGCGAGGACACCGCGCGCTCCAAGCGGGACGCGCTCGTCGCTAGCCTGCAGCTGGTGTTGGAGAACGCGGGCACGTTGCGGCTCAAGGTGACCGAGGCGGCGCTCGAGCGGCCCGCGGAGGCGCTGCTCGCGCCGCACGCGCTCGCCGCGCTCGAGGCCGAGCCCCAGGTGCGCGTCGAGGCGACGCTGGCCGCGGGCTCGCACGGCGCCGCGTACGCCGCGCTCGCCGAGCAGCACGGCCTCACGGTCACGTCGAGGGACGCTCGCTCGACGCCGCCCGACACAGAGTGTCACTGCGTGCTCGCGGCGGACGTGCTCGGCAGGCACGGCGCGCCGGTGCTCGCCCAACTGGCCGGCTCGCTCGCCCCGACCGGCATGCTGCTGCTAGAGGAGCCGGCGCGTGCCCTCGACGAGCCCGCCGCCCGGGACATGTTGCGTCGCGCCTCCCTGGACCTCGTCTCCCGACAGGTCAGTCCTACTTACCACCATGGCTCCATGCCCCCCCCTCCCCAGTGCGAGTGTATACCTAACATAACCTCTCTATCACACTATGTCGTAGGTGACATCGAGCTGCGAGTACGTGTTGGTCCGCGGCCGGGCGAGGTTGCCCTCCGGGTCGGTGGTGGTCGACGTCACCGACGACACCGAGTACGGCTGGGTGGAGGAGCTGCGCGCGGCGCTCGCCCGCGCTGAGACCGAGGAGCTGCGAGTGTACGCGGTGTCACGCGGCGCGACCGCCGGCGCGCTCGGGCTCGCCACCTGCCTGCGCCAGGAGCCGGGCGGCGGAGCGCTGCGCGTCTACTGGCTGCCCGGGGCGCGCGAGCCGTTCGCGCCCGATGCGCCGGCGTACCGCGCCCGCGTCGCCCTCGACCTCGCCGTGAACGTGCTCCGCGCCGGCGCCTGGGGCACCTACCGGCACCTCGAGCTGGCGGACGCCGGCGAGGCGCTGCTCCAGGTCGAGCACGCGTACGTGAACACGCTGACGCGCGGCGACCTCTCCTCGCTGCGGTGGATAGAGTCCGACCTTCAGTTCGCGGGCGCGCGGCCGCTGCCGAAGCGCGCGGAGCTCTGCCGCGTGTACTGCGCGCCGCTCAACTTCCGCGACGTGATGCTGGCGACCGGCAAGCTGCCGCCGGACGCGTTGCCCGGCGACCTCGCCGGCCAGGAATGCATCCTCGGGCTCGAGTTCAGCGGGCGCGCCGGCGACGGCTCGCGCGTCATGGGCATGGTGGCGGCGAAGGGTCTCGCGACGACGGTGCTCGCCGACCGCGGCTTCCTCTGGCCGGTGCCGGAGGCGTGGTCGCTCGAGGAGGCTGCCACCGTGCCCGTGGCGTACGCGACGGCGTACTACGCGCTGGCGGTGCGCGGGCGCATGCGTCGCGGCGACTCCGTGCTCGTGCACGCCGGCTCGGGCGGCGTCGGCCAGGCGGCCATAGCGATCGCGCTGCACGCCGGCTGCACCGTGTACACGACGGTCGGCACGCCGGAGAAGCGCGCGTTCCTGCTCGAGAGATACCCACAACTGACGGAGGAGAACATCGGCAACTCGCGCGACACCAGCTTCGAGCAGCTCGTGTTGCGCAGGACTCGCGGCCGCGGCGTCGACCTCGTGCTCAACTCCCTGGCTGCGGACAAGCTGCACGCGTCCGTCCGTTGCCTCGCCATCGGCGGACGGTTCCTCGAGATCGGCAAGTTGGACCTCTCCAACGACACGCCCCTGGTTAGTATACTATACATTACATTACAGACTCTTCTAATATTCTGACAGTATGTACAGTGAGTGTAAAGCTGGGGACACATTGCGGACGCGTCCGCGGAAGCGTCCGACAGCCGCGACTTATAGGCATCTGTGTAATGTAAATATATGTAACTGTGTACACTATCGAACGTAAGTCGCGGACGCAACCTTGGGCTGCCCTTGAGCGTTCGGACGTCCTAGAGCGATCTGGCCAGCCGGATGTTTTTATCAGCCGAAAACGTCCGCGGACGTCCACGGATGGTGTGCACGGGGTGCGGGATGCATCCGCGCGTTCAAAGGACAGAAGTTTGCCTGTGCGTGCAATAAAATCTACTAGAATCTACCAAGCCTTGTTCCAAATTCATTTTGGAATACCATTTTTCTGAATTGTCAAAAATACTGATTTTCAGACGAATCTAATAAACTATGTACCTTCTACTGAAAGTATTACTAAATTATCTGACTACTGAATCATCGTTCTCTTCGCCGCAAATCTACCAAAAAAGTAAAAATGTACTAAAAATGGTCACACTGCCGCCTGATTTGCAAGTTCGTCCAAATGACCGTGCACACTGATCAGTCGCGGCTGTCGGACGCGTCCGATAATATGTTCCCAGCTTAAGTATGTATTGTGTGTCGGCAGGGTATGTCAGTGTTCCTGAAGAACACGACGTTCCACGGGATCCTGCTGGACGCGCTGTTCGACGCGGACAGCTCGCACCCCGAGAAGGAGGCGGTGGTGCGGTGCGTGTGCGAGGGGCTCGCGGCGGGCGCGGTGCGGCCTCTGCCGGCCACCGTGTACTCGGACCAGCAGCTGGAGGCCGCCTTCCGGTACATGGCGACCGGCCGGCACGTGGGCAAGGTGGTGGTCCGCGTGCGCCCCGACGACGCCAACTCCAACGCTCGCCTCCTGCCCGCCGTGCCACGGACCTACATGCATCCCGCCAAGAGCTACCTCCTCGTCGGTCAGTTTACCTTTCGAGCACATTGCCTTAACTATAAGATATAGCTAAATATTATGCTGACTCTTTTCAGCATAGGGCCCGTTTTGACAAAAAATAAAACTAGTTTTTAGTTTTGACCCCAAAACTAAAAACTACTTCCGACTACTACTACTACTTTTACTTTTTCACTAAACTGTTTTCCGTCTCTGGTAAAATATGAGTGTAAGTGATGTACTGATGATGAGAGAGTTGCTGGCAACCCTAGTCGGCGCAGCATCTAAAGTGAAACCTCTGTTGATTTTTAATCAAAACAATTAGTTTTTGTCCTTATAAAGTGGTTAAATAAGTGAGAGTACATACCATTATAACCTAAAATACTAAGGATACATCCACTGGACTTTGGTGAGCGATATTATATTGATAAAACACTAAATTCATGTTGTGATTTCGTGTTTGATACCGTTAATTAATGACTCATCGTCTCAAAACAAAGAATATTGACGTATTTATATCATTGGCAACAATTAAATAATTGCTAACAACCTCCAAACAACAACATAATGAATGAATGAGAGCCTACGTCAATCAGCTGATCGACTTTGACACTGACAGCCATCAGAGATAACCTACATGACAGTTGATAACAGGGTACGGACATACCGAACATAACTGAGGTAAACGCTTCCAGTAATTAGACAATGACTGGTCTTTTAACTAATTGACAGAAAAAATTATATTTCTAAATATTTAAGTGACGTGTTGGTAACAACTAATAAAAAATATAAATAAAAAAATAAAAAATAATAAAAAAGATGGATTCAGAAAATGTGACATTCCGCCAGTATAGAACAGCGCCGTCTATGAGTGACTCATCAGAATCTTCATTATTTGAAAGTACTGCGATTAGCGCCCCAAATTCGCCTGGTGACTACGAAGACTGTTCATTAAACATAATAAATACGACACTAAATGAAATTGAATCTTTGAAAAACCAATTACAATCGGCAAATCAAGAAATTGATGATCTTAGCATTAAAAATACACAACTGAACAGAGATATTGAAGAATATAAGAGAATAATAGAACGTTATAAGACTGTCACCTTATATGAAAGTCCCCTAACAAAACTGGGCAAGCGGAAACGGAAAAGACAGAGACACAATGAGAGTTATGACCAACTACAACATACAAAAAAAGACGCCAATATTGAAAATATATGTACGGATACAAATAACATAAATCAAGATGAAAACCTAAATAATACCAATACAGATAGCATAAATGAAGATGTAAACAGAAATACAAATAACATAAATGAAGATGGAAACCGAAATGATACCAATACAGATAGCATAAATGAAGATGTAAACAGAAACGACATTAATACAAATAACATAAATGAAGATTTAAACAGAAACGACACTGATACAAATGACATAAATGAAGATAGAAATAACATAAATACAAATAACATAAGTGAAGATAAGAATTTAAAGGACATAGACAATAACTCAATCGAAGATGAGAATCAAACTGACCCAAGTACGTCGGTTACTAGTAGAAATATAATCGAGGTACAAATTAATACAAATATGGAGAAACAGTTGTCAGAAGAAAGAAACAATAAAGAAGAAAATCAACAACAATCAATCGATTACAACAAGATTAAAAGAAAAGTATTGATACTAGGTGACGATCAAGGTCGGAATGTAAGACAAATACTTCAAAGTCTTTTAGGTTCTGACTACTTTGTGACCTCAATGATTAAATCAGGTGCATTAACTAGTCAATTTATAAACTGTTGTCGCTCTGAACTATCTTATTTCTCCAAAGATGACTATGTTATTCTTCTATGTGGCACCAATGACAATAACCCATTTGACATTTTCCTCAATTTAAATATCCTATTAAAATCCTTAAAACATACTAATGTAATAATTACTGAAATACCATTTAATAAGTATCTCAGCGAAAGTAAATTGAATTATGAATTAAAATTTATTTGCAATAAATATAATAATGTAATATATATTGACATGAATTATAGTCGTGTTAGGCCTCGAAAAAAGTTTCTTCCAACATACGTATCTAGGTGTATATTGAGAGAAATATTACATTTGACATATTTAAATAATTTCTATACATATGTAAGAGAGAAGACTAAAAAAAATCAAATCAAATACGTAGATAAATCTACACAAACAACTGACTATGAACCTGTTAACCTTAATGCTGTTGTTAATAATGAACATAATATAATTGATATTTGTGTTGTCGATGGTAAAGAGGCTGTTGATGATGAGCAGAAACATGTAGATAACGAGCCAAGCAATCATAAGTTTTTTCGTGTATGACAGCATATATATCCTACATCAAAATATTGATGGATTAGTAAATAAATCAAATCAGTTGACAGTGTGCTTGGATAATCTTAATGATGTTGGTAAGTCCGTTGATATTGTATGCATTACAGAACACAACATGTTGCAAGATGATCTTGAAAGTCTTAATTTAGCTAATTTCTCTTTGATTTCATTCTACTGCAGACAACAAAGGCGAGGGGGGTCTTGTATAGTAGTTCGTAATATTCATTTATCAATGAACATTGATACGATAGTTGATATGTCGGTACCAGATATAGCAGAGTGCTCTGCAGTTGAAATTAAGGAACATAAAATCTGTATTATTTGTATCTATAGACCTTCGAGAAAAAGAAAAAATAATAAAGAACATTTTTTAATAGTTGTAAACAATATATTACATTTTTTATTGCGAACGAAACCAGGATATAAAATTGTGATATGTGGTGATTTTAACATAAATATATTAGAAAAAAATACAATTACAGATGACTTTGAACAAATATTGCTCAGTTATAATTTAAAATTCGGATTGAAAGAAGTTACACGTTCTGCCAGTGGAACGTGCTTAGATAACATCTGCCACAATATCCGAGGTGCTAAGTGTGAACTGGTAGAATTGGCTCTGTCAGATCATACTGCTCAATTAATTAAAATAAGAGTTAAAAAAACTTGTTGTATGAAATACTGGTTTATATATAAAAGGGACTATTGTAATGAAAATAGAAAGAAATTTGTTGATTGCATTAAAAGCCTACAATTTAAGGACATTTATGAGTCTAGAGATACAAATGATGCTTTCAATTCATTCCATAAAGACTTTTTATTGTTTTATGATTTATGCTTCCCGATATTAAAATATAAAATATACACTCAGAAGAAGATTAGATGGGTTTCTAGAGGCATAAAATTATGCTCTAAAAGAAAAAGACAGTTGCTTTGGAAATATAGAAAATATCCCTCTATAATAAACAAGACAGCTTTTAAAGAGTATTCTAAAAAATATAGGAGAATAATAAATTTAACGCAGAAATCACAAAATAATTTTTATATCAATAATTCTAAGAACAAATCTAAGGCCACGTGGCAGATAATAAACAAAAACAAAAACAGTTACCCAAAAGAAGGTGTTACAAAACTTGACATTGACGGTAATATTATAACTGAACCTATTCAAATTGCAAATTGCTTTAATAATTATTTCATTGACGTGGTAAATACTGACATTCAAAATGACACAAAAATTTCAATTAATCATAATAATCCTAATTCTATTTATCTGACACCAACTGCACCTTTTGACATTTATAAAATTATATTAACATTAAAAAATACTAACAGTGTAGGATGGGACGGTATTACAACAAAAATCTTAAAAGATGTAGCAATATTGATAGCACCAGTACTTTGTTACATTATCAATCTTTGTATGGAGCAGGGCATATTTCCTGATTCCTTAAAAAAAACTATAATTTTACCACTACACAAAAAAGGTAATAAAGAATCTTTAAATAATTACAGACCGTTAGCATTATTACCTGTCATTTCAAAGATATTTGAGAAAGTGATTTATGAAAGGCTATATAATTACTTTGAAACTTATAATATTTTTACAAATAGTCAATATGGTTTTAGGAAAAATAAAACAATAAATATGGCTATCTATGATTTTCTATTTAAAGTAATTAGAAATATGGACATTAGGAGACCTGCTGTTGCTTTGTTCATGGATATGAGTAAGGCATTTGACCACGTCCATCATAAAATTCTCATGGAAAAATTAGAAAAATATGGTGTTAGAGGAAACACATACGATCTGATAAAGTCATATTTAAGTAACCGTACTCAAAGAACGCATATTAATAAGGTATGTCCGCAATCTCAAACTGAACTGGTTTTTAAATCTGATTTGAGAAAGATATATAATGGTGTTCCTCAAGGTAGTGTATTAGGCCCTCTATTATTTAATATATATATTAATGATTTTGTTGACACTACTCCATATCATATGACATTGTTTGCTGATGATAGCACGGTATTATTTGTAAATGAAACTAAAACTAACTTATCGAACGTAATCAATCAAACTCTGACATCTCTAATTAATTGGTTAAATTTAAATAATTTAAATATAAATATTGATAAAACTAACCTAATGAATTTTAGACAAAGAAATAATAACTTGACTCTTAGTGTAAATTATCATGACAATAAAATTAACGAAGTTGACTCCACACGGTTTTTAGGGTTAACTATAGATAGTAAATTGACATGGAAAAATCATATTGACATTATTTGTAAAAGAATTTATCAATTTTCATATGCATTATACAAACTGAAAAAAGTAGTGAACTTGAAGGCTCTATTAGCGTCTTATCATGGACATGTGGCGTCAATATTGAGATTTGGTGTTATATTTTGGGGAAACTCTACAAACAAAAATAAGCCTTTTATAGCACAAAAACGATGCATACGTGCAATATGTCAGCTAGGTAGAATGGAATCATGTAAAGAATCTTTTAAAAAATTAAAAATCCTTACATTCCCTTGCATTTACATTAGTGAAATGGCTCAATTTGTAAAAGAAAATTTGCATCTTTTTAATAGATATGCGGATAGTGGAAGACGTAAAGGTGATCTTCTAATCGTTGCACGCAAGACTCGTCTAATGAGAATTAGCGTGTTCTGTATGGCCTCTGAAATATACAACGGAATTCCCAAATCATTACGACAAATTGATTGTCCTGGAGAGTTCAAGCGGGCTGTCAACAATTATCTCATCGATAAGGCCTATTATTCGATTGAAGAATTCATAAATGATAAAGATGACGTAAATTGAATTTGACATGATTTTGTATTCCATTATTGACTTATTAATTAATTAATTTTGTTTTGTTTTTATTTAAATTTCAATGATTTAAATTTTTTTTTTTTATATTATTGACATTGGATTAATTATTTTGACATCATATTAGAGTACTTTTAATTAACTAACTTTTAATATTTGCATGCTAAGCTAAGTGCTGGTGAAATATGTTGAACTATATTTTTATGTGACATCTTTGTACCATATTTCAAGCAAATAAATGACATTCATTCATTCATTCATTCATTCATTCATTGTACATTCGGCAGGTGGTCTCGGCGGGTTCGGGTTGGAGTTGGCGCAGTGGTTGGTGGTGCGCGGCGCGCGACACCTGGTGCTCAACTCGAGGAGCGGCGTGAGGACCGGGTACCAGGCGTGGTGCATCCGCCGGTGGAGGTCGAAGGGGGTGCGGGTGGTGGTGTCCACGGCGGACGCGAGCGGCCCGGGCGGGGCGCGCGCGCTGCTGCAAGCGGCGGCCGCGCTCGGCCCCGTCGGCGGCGTCTTCAACCTCGCCGCGGTGCTGCGCGACGCGTTCCTCGACAAGCAGACGCCGGCCGACTTCCAGGTCGTCGCTAAACCTAAGATAGACGGTGAGTCTATACTCTATCTCTCTCTCTCCACCTATACGCGTAGCTTGCAACATTCACGTTATAATATCGTGTCGTGTGTACTTATGTATATGTATGTATGTAGCGAGCAAGGCGTTGGACGCGGCGTCTCGGTCCCTCGCGCCGGAGCTCGACTACTTCGTGGTGTTCTCGTCGGTGTCGTGCGGTCGCGGCAACCCCGGCCAGAGCAACTACGGCCTCGCCAACTCGGCGATGGAGCGGATAGTGGAGAGGAGGCAGGCGGACGGGCTGCCCGGGCTGGCGGTGCAGTGGGGCGCCATCGGCGAGGTGGGCCTCGTCGTGGACACGATGGGCGGCGGCGACGAGGCCGTGGTCGGCGGGACGGTCCCGCAGCGCATCGCGTCCTGCATGGAGGCGCTGGGCACGCTGCTCGCGTTGCCGCACCCGGTCGCCGCCTCCATGGTACTCGCCGACAAGAAGCGCTCCGCGGCCGCGCCCACGCAGGACCTCGTCCACGCCGTCGCCAACATACTCGGTGAGTCTACCACCCCCCCTACCTACCTACTCCATACAGCCTGAATGTATTATCTATATACCTACTACACGGTGTGTCGTAATTAATAGATAAGCGGGCCGACCTACGGATAGAGGACACTGGGCCGGTTCAGATAAATGAAAGTTATGCTCTATGAAAGTACCGACATTTCGAAAATTTTAAAAATTTCACTCCCTGCTCCATGCTTTTTGGTGCCAAAATTGCAAATGAAGGAATTATTCTGTATGTTAAAAAAATGTATGGTCACCCCAAAAAAAAGTTGCGCATTTCATTGAGATTCTGAAATGGTATAATACGTGGTATTGCCAGCATAAAATTAATTCCTATTTATTTCCTTTTACCAGGATTAAAATTAAAAAATCTTAATAAGTTCAATATTAGTTTTAAAAAAACTTTGCATGTGTCATAAAAATAATTGTTTGTCCGTATAGGTATCAAGGATCCGAGCAAGGTATCAGAGTCAGCGAACCTTGCGGAGCTCGGCATGGACTCGCTGATGGGAGCCGAGATCAAGCAGACGTTGGAGCGCGGGTACGATGTCGTGCTCGCCGTGCAGGAGATCCGCGCCCTCACGTTCGGCAAGCTGCGCGCGCTCGGCGGCGGCGGGGAGGCTCAGGCGGCGCCCGCGCCCCCCGAGCAGGCGGAGCTCGCCGGCGCCGCGCCCGACGCCCTCGTGCAGATGGCGCAGCTCGGGGAGCTGATGCCTAAGCAGGTGGTGGTGAAGCTGCCGAGCGCGGGACCCGGCGCGCCCATCTTCATGGTGCACCCGATAGAGGGTGTGGTGGACGTGCTGCGCGGCGTGGCGCGCGGCGTGCGCGGCCAGGTGTACGGGCTGCAGTGCGGGGAGGCGGCGCCGCTGGACGGAGGCATGCCCGCGCTCGCCGGCTTCTACGTGAAGCAGGTGCGCGCTCTGCAGCCGCAGGGGCCGTACACGCTGCTCGGGTACTCGTTCGGGGCGGGCGTCGCCTTCGAGATGGCCTTGCAGCTGGAGCGGGCCGGGTGCTCGGCGCGGCTCGTGCTCGTCGACGGCTCGCCCGCCTACCTGAGCGCGCACACGACGCGCGGCAAGAGCAAGCGCGCGGCGCGCACGGCCGCCGCCGACGAGGCGGACGCGCTCGCCTACTTCGCGCAGCAGTTCACCGAGCTGGACGCGGCGCGGGTCGCCGGCGAGCTCGAGCGGCTCGCCACCTGGGAGGAGCGGGTGGAGCGCGCCGTCTCGCTGGTGCAGAGCGCGGCGGCCCACCCTCGGGACGCGCTCGCCGCCGCCGCGCTCGCCTTCTACCGCAAGCTGGTCGCGGCGGACACGTACCGGCCCGAGGGCAAGGTCCGCGCCCCCGTCACGTTGTTCACCGCCCGCGACAACTACGTGACGCTCGGCGAGGACTACGGGCTGACGTCAGTGTGCAGCGGGCCGCTCGCGACGCACCAGCTGCCGGCCACGCACCGGTCCATCCTGACGGGCGAGCCCGCCGCCGCTATAGCCGCCCACGTGTCCGACCTGCTCGCCTCTACCACCCACTGATCCCGGAGCGGACGACGACGCCGCCGTCGCCGACGTCGCCGTTGACCCCCCCCCCCTCCAGCGACATCATCCTTCTCTCTACAATACCTTGAATGTATGCACATACAACTATGTACGATTATGTTAAGCTTCTACAAAGAACCGACTCTAGACGGATGTTTTTATTCAATAAGAACTATGTCGTAGTGACACACGGATTTAATTCAAATCCAGCGTGTTCTATGTATCTATGTATATATGAAGCAAGCGTACGCGTCTCGTAGCTACCTATAGGTAGGGTATAGTATAGGTACATAATATAATGAATGTGATATATTTATACCTAATGATAATAGGTGAGTACAATAATATAGTATCGTAGAGCTTGAAGCGAACATTCCAACGTAATGTATGTGATGGTATGGTATGGTAGGTTAGGTTATGTAACTGTACTGTATCTATGTATGTATGTATACATATGAACACAATAACGGAGCAACGTACGTATCATGTAAATATTATACACTTGATTTATTTGGGCTATTACATTAGGTAAGGTAATCTACCTACCTACCTATCTATCTACAGTAACAATGTAACCGTGTTATCGCTACTCATCTATATGGTAGAGTAGTACCTACCTCTCTATGCATTTGTTTGATATTTGACATTCCAGTGAGATGATACCGTATTTAACTGTCGCCCGTCACTTTGTATTGTAGATATATGAGGTAGGTAGGTATGTATGTAGGTACGTTATACATAGGTTTAATATTTATATTCCAAATTGTTGTAAGTAAGTATCTAGTTTTTGTTGGTTTGTCCTAATCTGGCTATTAGGTATAAATATTGTTTTGTGATATAGAAATGTTTGTGAAACATGACAACTTCTAGGTTTTATAATGCGAATACAATCGTTTATACTATAGTACTCATAGAGTACCTAACTACCTACATGGCATGGTAGAGGAGAGTACCTACTTCACATTTGTACATTACGTAATTTATAGGTACATTTGTTTTATTTATTTGGTTTTATGTATAAGTAGGTGTAGGTGTGTATATGTAGGTAGGTACCTATAACATGATGTATATATGTATGTATGTATAGTATAATGTTAGCGAGGTATCCCACGGTATTTATACATATTATGTCAAGAGGGTATATAGTTAATGACATTAAAACAAACAACTTTTGTTCTACGAGTTTGAATAATAAGAATATATTTAGATATAAATGAAAGAATACCTATTAAAGTGGTAATACTAGACAAGTTGTAATGTAAGGCAAGCGATGCCCGCGATGATGCGCGATATACCACACGCGATATACCAACTCGTTACACGATACTTCATGTTTGTTTATATGTTATTTACATAATTGTACCCCACACTATACCTACATAATATGTATACTGATGTCCGTCGCATGAGTCTATGTATGTATACATACATGTAGGTACCTACCTACTATAGTTGGTAAGTACCTGCGTATGGCTGTTTGTTGTGCTAATTTATTATAATGTTATAATAACGACCGAGAGACGTGGATGGATGGATGGATGGATGCGAGCCGAGTGTCGCACCTCGCATCTCGTCTGCGACTGTCAATAAAACTGCATTACTTTATAATATATATAATCATGTTTTATTTTAATATCTCAAAACTACAAAACAAGTCTATTTCCTTTGATTAATCCCTATTGGCAACATTATCGACTGATACAAAAATGTAGGAATGCTAACGGGTTCGAGGCTAGGGAGGGTAATCACTTTGCTAATGATCGTATAACTACGCAACTCTTCATAACATATTATTATATCTGATACAAAGTCGCTTTCTATGTCCCTATATCCCTATGTATGCTTAAATCTTTAAAACTACGCAACGGATTTTGATGCGGTTTTGTTTAATAGATTTATATATGTATAGATACATGCATAACATAGCCGTGCGAAGCCGGGGCGGGTCGCTAGTCCCAAATAAAATTAAGAGATCAACAAAACGTCTAATCATATCTTTTTGGAATTATAAAAATAGTTTAATCTTAATATATTTGAGCGCGCGGTGCGCCGACACAGTGTGTCCGTGGCTCCGTGGCTCCTGCGTAAGGTAAGTCGGTTTTACGGACACTGGTGTCTGCCAGCGAGATTTGATATCTCGGATAATATGAAGTTTATCGCAGATTCCGAAAGTCGACCATTATTTTTTTGTGATTTCTTGACAATATTTGAAATAAAACACACCGACGTTATTTTGACGATTTTTGATTCAGTGGTGCGGCCCCGGGGGAAAACATGCTATCGGACACATGGTGTCCGTCGTGGCGTTCAACGTGTTAAGAAAATTCGCGAATACACGGACATTGAGACTGCTCGCCTATTTCGGCTACTTCCACAGTGTCATGTCGTACGGCATCCTACTGTGGGGGTGTGCTGCAGATATTGATGCTATTTTCATATTGCAAAAGAGATTAACTGCAATTAAGATTAAGCTATCTACAAAATGGGCCCAGGGAATCACTTAGAGAAAAAAATTCCGTAAAAATAGCGATGTTCATAAATTCAACTTAAGAAATAAGCATGAGCTGACCTTGCCCGGTAGTAGGCTCCGGAAAATAAACGGGTCGTTTAATAGTACATATTGTGTGCTCTATTATAATAAATTACCTAAAGATGTAGGTTTATGATAATATTATGTCCAATTAACAGGTGTTAGACTGCCACTTTAATCTATAATAAAAACAACTGAGAACTCTCGTTTCAAACACTATATTATTCGCTTTTCCAAAACACAACTGTTCAGTTCGACGAGCAAACACCGACTGACTCCCAGCATCAAAGCCCACTAGCGCCATCTACTACAACTGTCAAACGTAGTGGCGCTCTATGCCGGAAGTTGTGGTTAACAATCTTACTATTTCTAAATAATTAAAATAATCAGTATTATGTAGTTTAGAAATCACAAAAATAATTATAACAATAATATAAATAGATTATTATACCAAATAATCATAACAAGTACTTTTAGACAAACACCGTTAATCAATACACTTACTAAATGTTATTCTTAGATTAAACTGTTACATTCGGCCATCCGACTAAAATGCACACGTCCTCGTGTGTCGTAACTTCACTGACAAAATGAATTGAATTTAAAAAAACAATAAACATTGTGTTTACAATAAACAGTAACTATAAGTATTGACAACTGCCAATACTTCTATTTCCGTCTCGTGTCGTTTCCACCTTCTTCTGTCAGCGATAGTAATCGGATTACAGACCGAATACTATTTCATCATATTATGTCGGACTAGGTAGTTTCTACCTCAGTCAACTATGGCAACAGGCCGCTGCTGCACTGAATACCTAATATGACAGTGTTTGACCGAGGCTCCACGATCACGATAGGTACTTGGACAACTGTCCTCATTACATCGGGACAACTGTCCCATTACATCTGGACAACTGTCCTCATTACATCTGGACAACTGTCCTCATTATATCTGGACAACTGTCCTTATTATATCTGGACAACTGTCCTCATCATATCTGGACAACTGTCCTAAACCATTTGGACACATAATATATAACTGTGATATAACTACAAATCTATCAATACATTTATTCAGCTTTGTGATTTCATCAACACAATATGCTGTATTTTGTCAAATAGAGCAATATAATTTTAATTAATTAACCTGTTCTAAGATAATCAATTCATTAGGATTTTAAATAAACATAATCAGCCAATAACAAAACAACAAAAAAATGTTAACTATTCATTTAAATGCTTTTAGTAATAAGATAAATTATTAATCTGACCAAGTTATCATTTAGACTAATAAAATGTTCATAAAATAGTCTATCCCAAAATAATCCATTAATTAGGATTTTAAAACAAAATAATATTATAAACACCATAATGATAATATAATATATCGGATATAATTAAATTATTATTTAGACTAATCGAAAAAATCTGGGCAATTACTCACAATCAATGCTTTCTGTGTCGCCATCTGAATCACTAGAGTCTTTTGCATCGTCTGACCTACTAAAACCTAACCAAGGTTTCATCTTGTCTACTGCAACTACTGAACTATATTTACGACCACTTTTTCGTGTAATTGGTGTGTCCTCAACCTGATATCTATCGTTACCCAGCACAGACGTTACTCGATAAGGACCCTGGTACTTGGGCACTAACTTTCTACTTTGACCTAAGGATGGAATCTCCCTTTCGATGCAAACTAAATCCTCAACCTGATATACCTTTGGTCCTATTGTATTTTTGTCATATTGGGCCTTTTGTTTTGTTTGATAATTGGTAATATATTCATTGACTTTCTCGCGAATTTCATTTAACGTGTCGGTACTAACGTCATGATCTTGATTTAGCGCAATTTTAATTCTACTTTCATTAGGGCCTATTAAGGAAGTACCGAATAGAGCTTCAGACGGTGTCCTACCGATACCTTTGTTGTGTGTGTTATTAAGACCCCACTGTACATCTGGTATACAGTAGTCCCATTTTCTTTCGTCACGTCCTACGCACTTAGCAGTAAGAGCGTCTAGTACGGTGCGGTTATACCGCTCGACTTGACCATTAGCGCGTGGTGTAGCTACGGCGTTTAAAATATGTTTGGCTGATATGCCACTGAGAAAGTCCTTGAATTTCTTACTTGTGAACGACGAACCTCTATCCGAGACAATCCTCTTAGGTACACCAAAGATACTAAAATATTCTCGTAGCTTTTCTATAACAATTGACGCTTTTGTGCTCCTAACTGGTTTCAACATGATGAATTTAGTATAAGCGTCAATGATAACCAACAAATAGGTATTGCCTTTAGAACTTTTGATAAATGGGCCAACGTGATCAATATGTATTGTGGCGAACGGCGAATCTACCTTAGGGATTGGGTGTAGAGGGACCTTTCTCTTGGCTGAAGACTTTGTATAGGCACACTCGAGGCAAGAATCAACGTACTTTTTAACAAACCGACGCATCTTACCGAACCAGTACGACTCCTTAACCTTAGCCAGTGTTTTATCAAAAGCAAAGTGACCGATATCGTCATGACACTGTTTCAGAATCTGCCAACGTACACCTTTCGGTACAACCCATTTTTCTCCTTCTTCAGTAATGCGATACAACTTATTATTACGTACAATGAAATTTTTCTTAATGTCGACGACGTTAGCAGATTCGGAATCTTGAAGAATAGATATTTTTCGTTGTATTTCCGTGTCAGACTGCTGGACAGTACACAACCAATCAGTTTCGGTAACCACCATTACCTCGACCGCATTCGTATCTGAATCCGATTCATTGCTAAGTGGTGGGTTTCTACTCAACGCATCCACATAAGCCATAGATTTTCCTGGGCGGTATTCGATTGAGAAATTAAATTCTTGCATGGCTATCCACCATCTAGCAACCCTCGGAATCAGATCCCTTTTCAAAAACGTTGCTCGAAGTGAATTACAGTCAGTAAGCACTTTAAACTCTATGCCTATCAAATAGACACGAAACTTCTGCAGAGAAGCTACAAGAGCGAGGGTTTCGAGTTCATAAGATGTCATGTGTTGTTCATCTTGAGTAGTTTGCCGGCTATAATATGCTACAGGTCTAAGGATATTATCCTTATTTCTTTGCATTAGTATGCCGGCGATACCTATCTTACACGCATCCGTGTGCAACTCTGTTTGGGCTTTGGGGTCATATAAAGCTAGAATCGGTTTACGAAGTAATTCGTCCTTTAACGCTTTAAACGACTCAATTTGCGCGCTACCCCAACACCACTTAGCATCCTTCTTCAGAAGACAGGTCAAAGGCTTCGCGATAATAGAAAAATTCCTAACAAATCTTCGAAAAAAACTACACAAACCAATAAATTGTCGAACTCCGTGCTGATTGCTCGGTTCGGGAAAGTCTCGAACTGCTTCGATTTTACGAGATCCGGGCCTAATACCTTTCTTGCTGAGTTCGAAACCTAAGTAATCCACGGTTTTGCTGAAAAAACAACACTTACTAAGTTTGAGTGTCAGACCAGCATCCTGCAACAACTGTAAAACTCTACCCAACCTTTCAAGTCCTTCCTCAGCAGTCCTTGATGGAATGACTATGTCATCCATATATGCCGAAGCAATACCTCTTGCCTTACAAAGAACGAGATTGATCATTCGCATGAAATTAGCAGGGGCATTGGCTAAGCCGAACGGCATTCGATTAAATTCGAACTGTCCGTCCGGCGTGACAAAGGAGGTTTTGTAGCGATCGTCCTCCTTGATGGCTATCTGGTAATTTCAAATTTCAAATTTCTTTATTTCTTTCAATGCTTATGTATTTACATACACATGATCACTTGAAATAGTCTTAAAAACTAAGTTAGGATGTGTGCCTTCGGAACGCGCCCACCAATGAGAAGAAGGCACAAGAAACTCATGGGGTTTTTTTTTTATGTGATCACGCTCACAAAGGTCAATATTACAAATATTTGAAGGTATTATTTGAAATGGAGCAATTAAAGTCACATCCATGGATTCTTATCATTAAGGTACGAAGAGGTATCATAGTATGCCTTACCGCACAATTTATGCTTTATAAAAGTTTTGAATTTGTTAATGGACATGTCATATACATCTTTAGGTAATTTATTATAATAGAGCACACATGTACTATTAAACGACCTGCTTATTTTCCGGAGCCTACTACCGGGCAAGGTCAGCTCATCCCTGTTTCTTAAGTTGAAATTATGAATATCGCTATTTTTGCGAAAAATATCAGGATTTTTGTGAACGTAGAGCAAGTTTTCGTAAATATATTGTGAATAGAGCGTTAATATATTTATCTCTTTAAATTTTTCTCTAAGTGATTCCCTGGGGCCCATCTTATAGATAGCTCGGACAGCTCTTTTTTGTAATATAAAAATAGCATCAATATCTGCAGCACACCCCCACAGCAGGATGCCATACGACATGACACTGTGGAAGTAGCTGAAATAGACTAGACGAGCAGTCTCAATGTCCGTGTATTCGCGAATTTTCTTAACGGCGTAAGCGGCAGAACTAAGTCTATTGGACAATGCTTCCACATGCGGGCCCCACTGAAGCTTAGCATCTAAAGTTATACCTAGAAAGACAGCCTTACTGACTAATTCAACTTCCTCATCATTAATCTTTACAACAGTTTTTACTTGTTTTACATTTGGAAGTGTGAATCGAATTAATTTAGTTTTGGATCCATTCAGTAATAAATTATTGGAGTTGAACCAATCAACTATTCTAGAGAGAGCATTGTTCACATCGTCAACGTTGGACTGACGCCTTTTAACCTTGAACACCAAGGAGGTGTCATCTGCAAACAACACTATCCCATGGTTGTCCCTTACAAGGTAAGGTAAGTCATTTATATAAACGAAGAACAAGAAAGGTCCTAATATGGATCCTTGAGGAACCCCCATTACTATCGCAGATCCGGGAGATCGTTTTCCGTTAACATCGACACACTGGACCCTACCACTCAGATAAGAAGAGATAAGATCCAGGGCGCCGTTCCTAATACCGTAGTGGTGCAGTTTCATGATCAATGTTTTATGTTGAACGCAATCAAATGCCTTGGATAAGTCACAGAATATGCCATACGCATCATGCGACTCCTCCCAAGCATCAAATATATTTTTAATTAACGCTATCCCCGCATCAGTGGTCGAGCGCCCCTTACTTACGTAATAACCAGAAGCCAAATCGAGGGTAGTATAGTATTCATACCCCGCTAAGTCGTCCAACTGATCACCGATCCTGGGCAGGGGATAGTTTTCTCTGAATGTTTTTCGATTGAGGGCCCTATAATCGACGCACAGCCTAACGTCGCCCGTTTTCTTTTTCACTATGACGATAGGACTTGCATACGGTGACGTCGACGGTCTGACTATGTTACAATCAATCAACTCTTCGACCATTTCTCGAACTTTGCAACGTTCACTAACTGGAAGCCGGTAGGGCCTATACACGACTGGTTCGTCATCTTTCAAATTAATAGACATTTCTACTAGACTTGTCTTACCCAATTCCTGTAAGTTAAAAGCAAAACAATTTCGAAAACGATTAAGAAGACTAACTAGTGATTCGACTGTAAGACTATCTAGGCTGTTATCTGTTTTGACATCATCCTTCAAAATAGGTTGTTGTGGTTCCGCCGTTTCTATACGCAAAATTTCGCCGACTTCCTCCGCCTCAGTGGACGGATCCGCTTGACAACACCTAGCAATTATGCAGCCTTTGCTAAGTATAAAAGGTTGAGAAGACAAACCCTTCAACAACGCAACCCCTGCGCCTTCAACGACTGAAAATAGACCCTGTACCAGAAAATGTTCTTGTCCTATTTTATACCTATGACTGCCTTCGATGTAAACGTCTCCAGTATAATTCGGTTCTGTCCTAAAATCAACCAAAGTTAGTGCGTCTATTTTGGTATCCGAAACACAAAACAAGATTATTTTAGTGGCAATATTATTAGCACGAATACGAAGTGAAACACTATCCTTTTCGATAATTATGTGAGGTTGTTCAGTAAAAGACCTGCCAATCAGCAGTGGTTCTCGTAAAAGATGGTCATGTACGATGAAGACATCTACGCGAGCTGTGACGTTATCAATAGTAATATCTACAGAGCACTTTCCTAATGGTCTTACTTTGGAATCGCCGAAGCCTCGGAGGGTTGGCAGTGAAACATCTGGTTTCCAAGCAATGCCTAGGTCAACTAATTCTGAATGTCTGATAAGGGTTGCGAAGCTACCAAAATCAATAAAACAAGTTTTTGTCACTCCATTAACAGTTGCTTGTTTATAATATTTTGAAATGCTACAATCTGTATTACCAAAACTTTTTATAGCATAAATTGTGCAGTAAGACGTACCTACTTACTATGATACTTCGTCTTACCTTATTGATAAGAATTCATGGACGTGCCTTTAGTTGCTGCATTTCAAATATATGTAATATTGACCTCCGTGAGCGTGTTCACATGAAAAAAAAGCCCCATGAGTTTCTTGTGTCTTCTTCTCATTGGTGGGCGCGTTCCGAAGGCACACATCCTAACTTAGTTTTTAAGACGTTTCTCGGCAAACCAAATGTTGGCAGGCATCTGGCTCGAACGCTCATTTCTAAATCCAGCCTCAAAACTAGGTAGGTAGGTATAGGGAAATTAGTGAAAAACTAGCTTTTGCCCGCGACTTCGTCCGCGCAGGAGTCGAAAATAGTTAAAATATGATTATTTTTTGTTGATTTCAAATTAGATTGAGTTTGAAACATGTGTGTCAAAATAAAATGTACTTACTTAATTTAATCAAAAGCAACTAAGGAGTTAGAGTCGAAGCAAATCGCCTAAAATAACTTTCTACTCTTTTTTAAACCCGGTGGGTAATTAATTTCTTATCGGATGCCTACGTCATACGAAGAACACACCCTATAAGTTTCAGGTTTCTACGATTTAGGCTGTGCGTTGATCCGTCAGTCAGTCAGGACAAAGAATTTTATATGTATAGAGAAGATAGATTTTGAATGAGATGTATTTTAACTTGGAACACGAAAACCTTGGGTGCACCCAATTCTCTTGGGATGGGATCCAAAATGGGCTATACGTCTAAGTACCTAAAGTTCTAAACAAAAAAAATGAATTCTTCTATTTCTGTCTTTCTAACACAGAGCCAATAATGCACAAAACTCTACGATTACCACATGAGTAAATCTTTAATCATATCGTGCTAATTAGTAATTACCTATCTATCATAGTCATCTTTTGTGTTTTTAGGGTTCCGTACCTTAAAAGGTAAAAAAGGAACCCTTATAAGATCACTTTCCTGTCCATTTTAAAAATGAAAAAGGTGTAAAAGTCCTATTCATTTGTTTAGGTATTTTCGTATTCATAACAAAATATATTTCTTTTAAATTACTTAATAATTAGTATCTACTAACTTTGGGAACTGTGACTTTTGGCAAATTGTTCAAAATTTTATTATTAGGTAGGGCTGAACAGTTGCGCAGAGAGTAATTTTGGCGTATCCTAATAAAAATATAGAGTTTTAAGTGATTCAGTGGCTATCCTATAACAGTTCTATGTTTTAACAAATATCCCGTCTCCGAGATGGTTTAGAAGTTTGGTTAGAAAGCATTATTTGTGCACAGCGCACTTTTGATAAAATCTTAGTCATAACGTTTGGTCAAATACCCCATTTCCGAGACACCTATGAGATTTGGTGTGAAGGCATATTTCATTTGCCGTAATGTCCTCTATCGACAGGTAGCATTAGCAAACGTATCGCGCAAAAAAAAAATACTATGTCAAGTTCCCAGTACTAAATGGCAAGACACCTTTTTTCAGTTCAATGTTCGAAGTTTTCAACCTCTTAGGTTTTACGTTAACGCTGTCAGCTTGAAGTGACGTCTTACCAATCATAGATTAATGAGTATGTTACCAATCTAATCAAAAGCACTAAAGAGTATTGATATCAACTTCGAAGCAAATCACTCCCAAAATAACTTTCTTCCCCTTTTTAACCCCGTTAGGGGATGAATTTCAATAAAATACGAAACACGTGTTCCATTAATTCTGTTAAAGAATGTTTATGCAAAATTTGAAATAGATTGGACTAAGCAATCACGTTGTCCAATACAAACTTTGCCCCCCTTTTTCACCCCTTTAGGGTTAGAATTTCGGAAAATTCTTTCTTATCGGATTCCTACGTCATACAAAGAACACACCCTCCAAGTTTAAAGTCTCTACGATCAGCGGTTTAGGCTGTGCGATGATCCGTCAGTCAGTCAGGACAAAGGATTTTATATGTATAGATATAGATAAGAAGATAATACATGCATAATATAGCCGTGCAAAGCCGAGGCGGGTCTCTAGTACTTTGATAAAAGAGATCCAATCAAAGAGTATTTAAGTTTTTAATAACCCCAGCACGCCGCTTCATACACATGTTCATACAAAATTGCTGTAGCGTTGTAATGTTCCAAATTCAAAAAACGCTCCTGCATTGGATTTAATTTTCTTTGACCGCGACACTGGCTATATGCACGATAGTAATAATGCGAAGCCATAATAAAATTATAAATAAAAAAGAGATGGCGCTAGATGCTTCTTTCCGTATGTCAAACTGACAATTTTGACATCATCCCTACGTTCTGTACGTTTTCATGCAAAAATATTATGGTTTATTTTTTACGCCAAGAAATATCAAATTTTAATTAGTAACATAAATCTACTTGAAATACCTAAACCTCTTCTGATATTTTCTGAACACACTCGTGAAGATTATGTTAAAATCTGTTTCCTAGTTCCCGAAATTAGACTGCACAAACAAAGGTAAACAAATAAAATCAACATTTTCTGAGATGAATGGCAGTTTCGCGAAAACGAAGAGATGGCGCTAGTTACTTGAAATTAAAAAAAATATCTTATTAAATTAATTACTTTATTTTCTAGTTAAAAAATGTGTATATTGCTATGTATTCTTAAAATACATAAGTGTACAAAATTTTAAAGCAGAACAAAAAGAATAATCAACTAATTTGTGATTTTCTAAATTTAAGAAAACCTGAATCGCGCATGCAAGATTTTTTTCTACCGGAGCTATATAAGGTTAGCGAATTCTATAGTGCTAAGATCATTATGGACGTAGAACGCTTACTTCCAAAACTTCGAATTTATTATATGTAGAGAAGAGATATTAAAACTTGTATCAAAGGGCCATTGAATAGGGAAAAGGTTCTGCTTCTGGTTGAGTATAGTTATATCGATCAGAATGACGAGTCTGTGGAAGTATTTTACACGACTTTACTTTGTACCTTATCTAATTAAATATTCCTAGGTATCGAACCAAACAAAAATGTTGTGTGATTGATAAAGTAAAATAACGGATGAGTTGGTAGAAATGAAAACTACTTACTATTTGTTGTAGCGCCTAGCTAGGTATATATATGTAGGGTGGCCCAGTCAGGTGTCGACCGCCATCCAACGTGATCCACTCGCCCCCCCCCCAGGTGGATCGATGTTACCTAGGTAGGTACTTACATTCAATCATTACAAATACCTACCTACTAGACAAGCGCGAGCGCGGAGGCAGATCTGTATTGTAACCGAGTGCGAACATAATAACCAGTGCACCTGCCTGAGTGACCCATGGCCAGTGGTTGTAGGTAGCAACCACGGTAACTCGGTGGTGTCGCGCGGCTGGTTGCACTCAACTCGGTACCTACCTACCTACCCTCATCAACATGTACCTACCTATGTATAGACTCGGCCAGGTAGATAGTTGCGGTCGACTTACACACGAGTAGAGGGAGAGGCGACCAGAGGCACATGTTATCTATACCGCTATTGGTAGAGGTGTAACTTGTAGGTACCGTACGTACCGACCGTATCTATAGTAGTAGCAGATACTAGCTAGTAGCGAAGGCAAGTGATGGATGAGGAGACACGTATAAGCAACGTTTTGGTGAGAACCGGGTCGTGTGTATGCGCCGTTATCCCCGCGACGCGACGCAGGCGTCTGGCGCTCCGTGTCAATATATCACCTAATAAACCTAACATTTCTATTTAGCGTATGGTTCTTATAGTTAAATTGATCCATAATAGAAATGGTACAAGTGTAACCGAACGATTAACTAAGTAGGAGCCTATTTACTAAGTCGATACATTGAACTCGACCATGGCAACGTCGCGTAGGTAGGTATGTCTAACGAGACGGTTCCCCTCTCCCGCGCTAGGGGTAGCTACTGTGTGTACCTACCTATATGACGTATGTGTTGGAAGCGAAGCTGTATGATCGATCTGGGTGGTACGGCTACGTTCCATCCGACACAATAGATACACGCGGTCCCGATACACGCACTAGGTCCATACATCCCACGGTTGTACCGTATATCCGCGCGCGCCTCGCCTCGCCTCGCGTCCCTGTCTATACCACACACACGCGTCGCGGTCGCGGTCGCCGCCGCCGGTCGGTTCGGTACACTTGTTGTACAACCATCAGCTGGTGTACGTATCAATAATAAGGTAACACATAATATACGTAGATTATGTTAACAGGTACGTACTTAATGAATGAACGATGGGGTCTGTCGTCGATCTGACCGTGTCGCAGTACTCGCAGCGGCGGCAGTAGAGGTTGTGCGATGGTTGGTGGCGCATGCTGCTCCCGGACGAGACGTACGAGGGCGCGGCCACCCGGGTCTACAACACCGGTGAGTAGTTAGTTACACAACGAACGCTGCACCGTGTCCGTTATCTACAAACGACAAGCCGCCGCGCCGCCCGCCGCGCCGCCCGCCGCAGTGCCGCCGGTTGGTTTCGTACATATAACATATCATTTAATTGAAGTCTGTTATTGTTGATTAGTTAAGGTTATCATGATTTGCGTGTTATGTAGGTATGGTATATCGCGTGAGTGGGTCGCGTTACCGCCACCACAGCGACGCGACGCCTGCGCCTGCGCCGGGTCGTATACCTACCTCGGTCAGTACAATACGAGCCGAGCTCACCGTCCATCGATGACATCCTCTCGTGTAACGTGTACCTACCTACCTACCACAGTATAGTGCCGCGTCCTCGTCGTGATGACTGTAGCGCCATCCTCGCCACTAGGTCAGTTACATTATATTAAGTACATATATACATATATGTGTGTGTGTGTGTGTGTGTAGCGGACCATCATTTCCAATCCGTAGAGGTGTGAAGCAGGGGTACCACTAACCCACTATCTAAGAAACTTTTTACAGCAAAATTTGAGAAATTTTTCAAGAATATAGGTACACGAGTGTTGGGGGGACAAGGGCATTGTTGTCGGCGAGATAAGATTAACCAATGTTCGGTTTGCCGATGACATTGTCCGTATCGCCCCATCGACGTCGGGGCGGGCGGCAGAGTTGAGCGAGGCGAGCCTTCAGAAGGCCAATTCTCGTAAATCACATTGTTTAAGTTACATTTCAATATCATTTCGATTGCATTTCGATCACAAATAATACCCTCAAAGTAGCTAAAAACACCCTCAAAGTTAGCTTTTTGTAAAAAAAAAACTGACTTTGAAGGTATCTTTTGCAATCGAAATGCAATCGGGATGATCTGGAAATGTAATTTAAACAATATCATTTACGAGAATTGGCCTTCTGCCTGCCTAGCATGACGACCAAAACACGATACGATAAAGCTATATCACGCGATATAACTACATCAACTCTCAAAATATGATACATAAAGCCGCCATGTTGAATTTTTATTTTATTGCGACAAAAATTATGATAAAAAATCAACATGGCGGCTTTATCTATCATATTTTGAGAGTTGATGTAGTTATATCGCGTGATATAGCTTTATCGTATCGTGTTTTGGTCGTCATGCTAGGCTAGCAGGTCGGACTTCAAATGTACATAACAGCGCCAAACGTAATATTACAGTGGGGAGTACCTACAATAGAATAGTAGAATATGTCCATCAGTCCAGCCAGTTGCCTTCCAAGCGAGACAAGGAAAAGATGTTGCACGACAGACAGAAAACGTCTGGAGGAACTATTTGTCAGTGAAAAATCTATTAACTAAACGTTGACGACCCAGTTGGCGCAATGGTCACCGTGCCGGACTACCAAACACAGGGTTGCGGGTTCGATTCCCGCCTCAGACATGTATTTATGTATAGATATTTAAATTGTCTGATAAGTAAAGAAAAGTATATATAAGTAGCATATCAACGGATATGCTAGCACCCATAACACAAGTCTAGTTACTTAGCTTGGAGCTAAATGCCTCCAAGATGTGTTGAATGTCCGACTTAGTGGTCTGGCAACGTGCGAGTATACCTACTATGGAGCGCAGTACCTATACTCGGTATCAAGGCAACTGACAACATCAGAAACACGGAACTGCGTTCTCAAACTAAAATCAAGCACGTCGACCAGATGTGGGCAAACTGGGTCCCGATCCCGAACAGCAGGCGACCCCGCGGCCGGCCCTGAAGGAGTTGGACTCGCAACTGGAGCCAGCTGGCACCGGACTGGCAACAGTGGAAGGAAAGAGAGGAGGGAGGACTTTGCCATGCAGTGGAACGGAACAGACTAAAAATAAATAATATTATAGTGTATAATTAAAGAATAGGTAGAGAACGGCCGCCCGCCGCGCCCGCGCCGCGCCGCCTGCTCTCGCGTCTTGTGACTGTCAATGTTTGCAGAAAGGTTTCCATTTTCTCTAAAGGTATTTTTTACATGTCCCTTCAGGGCTTCCTAAAATGATCCTAAACTATACGAGATAGCGAAAAATGCTGAAAGGAGTTGCGTACCCGATTTTGACAAAAACTACAACCGCATCATTCGATATTTGAAAAAGTCATTACCCTTTCCAAGATTCGAATCTGTTAATTTTGCAAATAAATAATCATCCTATATTTTTATACCAATCGATAGTCTGGAAACAAACTTGGTGAAAACAAATAGCCTCTTTTTTAGTTTTCTACAATTTTCGTCTTTCCGTTTTTGGCAATAGAAGAGAAGGAATATTTTTTTGAATTTTTTCAATATGATCTAAATTGTCTACTTAGAGTAAAAACAGTTTATGTTTTTAGTGCAGTAGTTTGTTACGTTAGCCATACTTACCTCCTTACCTACTACATTGTTAGTGCAGTAGTTTGTTACGTTAGCCATACTTACCTCCTTACCTACTACATTGTTAGTGCAGTAGTTTGTTACGTTAGCCATACTTACCTCCTTACCTACTACATTGTTAGTGCAGTAGTTTGTTACGTTAGCCATACTTACCTCCTTACCTACTACATTGTTAGTGCAGTAGTTTGTTACGTTAGCCATACTTACCTCCTTACCTACTACATTGTTAGTGCAGTAGTTTGTTACGTTAGCCATACTTACCTCCTTACCTACTACATTTTTTAGGGATGTATGGGGATAGTATTTTGAAAATTGACCTTTGATTTGCCATACTATGTTTATTTTTAGGAATTAATTTCTATCAGCAACACTATCGATTGGTATAAAAATATAGAATGATTATTTTTTGCAATATCAACAGGTTCGATTATTGGCTAGGGTAATGACTTTCTCAGAAATCTAATGATGCAGTACAGTACTCTCTCGCAAGGTATACCACTTACCTATACCGGTAGATAGAGGTACTTACTTACCTACCTAACTTTTGAAAGGAGAATGTTTTTTCTGGGCCTGAAGGCCTCATGAAACGAGTCATATATCAAAAGAATGGTGGTTTCAAGAGCAAAATTTTATTGTATGACCACTTTTTAAAATTAGCTGTGAGATCGGAGATATAGGTCATTAAAGATAGGCGGTCGTTTCACTTGCGAGTTTTCTCCGTACACGGCTAGGGAGTATTAACTCCTGAATAGAATCAGATGTGGCCATCGTATAGCAATGAGTCATATATCAAATGATAGGTCGTTTCAAGAGGAATAATTCAGTATATGATGACTTTTTAAAATTATTTTTATTTTTAGAGTTATAGGCCGTTTATGCTAAGTAGTAGGTATAGGTTACTGAGGTGTTTCCTTGTGCAATGCAAACGCTTGGTTAGAACCAGATGTTGCTCTCCTCATGAAACGAGTCATATATCAAATGAAGGGTGGTTTTAAGGGTAACATTTTATTGTATGACCATTTTTTCAAAAAAGTTGTTGGTTCGGAGTTATAGGTCATTAACGGTAGGTGGTCGTTTCACTTGAGAGTTTTCTCCGTACATCGCTAGGGAGTATTAAAGCCTGAATAGAATCAGATGTACCCATTGTATAGCAATGAGTCAAAAATCAAATGATAAGTTATTTCAAGAGTAATAATTCGATGTATGATGACTTTTAAGAATATTTTTTTTTTAGAGTTATAGGCCATTTATGTTAATTAGTAGATGTCGGTGACTAATGTCTTCCCTTGTGCAATGCAGATGCTTGGTTAGAAGCAGATGTTGCCCTCCTCATGAAACGAGTCATATATTAAATGAAAGGTGGTTTTAAGAGAAACATTTTATTGTATGAGCACTTTTTCAAAATAGTTGTGAATTCAGAGTTATAGGTCAATAATGGTAGGTGGTCGTTTATGCTAAGTAGTAGATGTTGGTGGCTAATGTCTTCCCTTGTGCAATGCAGATGCTTGGTTAGAAGCAGATGTTGCCCTCCTCATGAAACGAGTCGCATATTAAATGAAAGGTTTTAAGAGAAACATTTTATTGTATGACCACTTTTTCAAAATAGTTGTGAATTCAGAGTTATAGGTCAATAATGGTAGGTGGTCGTTTATGCTAAGTAGTAGGTGTTGGTGACTAATGTCTTCTCTTGTGCAATGCAGATGCTTGGTTAGAAGCAGATGTTGCCCTCCTCATGAAATGAGTCATATATTAAATGAAAGGTGGTTTTAAGAGAAACATTTTATTGTATGACCACTTTTTCAAAATAGTTGTGAATTCAGAGTTATAGGTCAATAATGGTAGGTGGTCGTTTATGCTAAGTAGTAGATGTTGGTGGCTAATGTCTTCCCTTGTGCAATGCAGATGCTTGGTTAGAAGCAGATGTTGCCCTCCTCATGAAACGAGTCGCATATTAAATGAAAGGTGGTTTTAAGAGAAACATTTTATTGTATGACCACTTTTTCAAAATAGTTGTGAATTCAGAGTTATAGGTCAATAATGGTAGGTGGTCGTTTATGCTAAGTAGTAGGTGTTGGTGACTAATGTCTTCTCTTGTGCAATGCAGATGCTTGGTTAGAAGCAGATGTTGCCCTCCTCATGAAATGAGTCATATATTAAATGAAAGGTGGTTTTAAGAGAAACATTTTATTGTATGACCACTTTTTCAAAATAGTTGTGAATTCGGAGTTGTAGGTCAATAATGTTAGGTGGTCGTTTATGCTTAGTAGTAGGTACCGGTGACTAAGGTCTTCCCTTGTGCAATGCTGGTGCTTAGTAAGAAGCAGATTTTGCCCTCATGAACTTGTTAATATATGACTCGTCATATACTAAATGAAAGATGTTTTAAGAGAAACATTTAATTGCATGACTACATTCAAATTCTATTCAAAATAGTAGTGGTTTCGGAGTTAAAGATCGTTAAATGTTCTTAGGTAAGTGTTCGAATGTTTTAGAAATTGTTGACTATGTCTGTCGTGATTTAGTCATCACCACTTAACACTATTTAGTGACACAGCAGGCTGATTAAAAGCATGAAGCTTATCGTAACAGACGTATAGGTTATGATACCTAGGTAAGATTATAAATAGGCTCAATATGGTCTCCCGATACACAACCGACAAAACATAACCGTAAATGTCCTGCAAACAAATAAAAAAAGAATCTTCACGTCTCGTGACGGGTCTTGTACAATAGGTAATAATGCTACCACACGCTCTACCTTCCTACGAGTACCTAATCGACTAAACCGATTGCAATGAAACTCGGTATGGAAATTGCTGGAGACCTAGATTTACACAAAATACTACTTACTAACTGAACTTTACTTTTTAACTCAATATTCCCACTGGATAGGGACTTACGCTGTTGAATCGTCGTTATCTATTTTATTGAGAGGAACAATTCTCAACGGTTATTCCTTTCGACTCCCGCTTAAGGGGGCGCTTAAGGCGCTTCATTCAATAATAAAGGGGCGGAGTGGTGGTCCAACCATGGAGTCCATTAAGCGGGAGTCGAATATAATAATCCTCTATTTCATTAATTCTGTATCCACGCTCCGCGTTGAATCACCGCACACTTAGGCTTCCAACTATGGGTCGTGGTTTAAGTTTTTAAATAGTTGGACCACAGGACTGTGCAGAGTCCCGTTGGACTGAATAGTTAACCCCCCGTACTTTATTATTGAGTGGAGGTTGAAAGATTTTTCCTTACGGTCCCCATAAGCGGGAGTCGAAAGGAATAACACTTGAGAATTATTTCGCTCAATGAAATTGATAACGACGATTCATGGTTGCAGCAAAGTAAGTACTTCTCCATGGGAATATCGAGTTAAAATATTACATTGTTACCCTAGGGGTAAAAGTGACTCATTTAGTCCCGAGACGGAGTTTGGCTAATAGTTCGAGGGACTAAATGAGTATTTTACCCGAGGCAAACACTGTGCTTTTCATTACGAATAATATATCGAATTCTTCCTAAAAACGAGAATGAATGAGAGATTCCATACTACCTGATCCTCTTTCAAGGTTAGGACCAAAGAGGTTTTACATAATAGTGTTTTTCAGGTTTTTGCTATTTATTTTCAATACTCAAATACGTCGGTAACTCGGTACTTACCGAAGAGATTTTTATTAATTAGTTAATCCAACACTAGGAAATGACGCAAAGTCTGTAGATTTAAATTGCAATTTTCGTAACACGGTTTGTCGAGAAAATATAATTTTCATAACTCATACTCCGAAAGTAGGTCCAAATGTACCTGAAGAGCGTGTAGAAAAAAAAACTTCCAGCCCTAGGGAAAATCGCTTTCACTGACAGCTGTCATATCAAATTATGGCTTCGCACGGCTTGTGCAATGTGCATGTAGCCAGTATTAGTATCATTACGCATTAGTAACTTCAAAAACCTAACCTCCTTGCTTTAGGTAACACCAAAGAATAACAATTATGGCTTCGCACGGCTTATGCATACTGCCCGAGTTTAGTACTTAGTAGGTTTTTTCTCAGTAATCGAATTCAAGTAGATATATTTAGTTCAAGATAATAATATCTTATTTAATAAAATAAATGTAGACGAAAATGGTCAAAGCGACGTATGACCATGCCGCGCCGCCGCCCGCGCCCTATCGAGATGTTGTTGATGTGGTTTTATGCGACCGTGTAGTTAGTGTCGTTCCTTGAGTAAAAAAAAACTAGTGGGATAATATGCTAGCATTTTCAAACTATTTTAAACGTTTTAATTAGTATTATCTGTTGTTATTTCATTATGTTTTTGTGTTAAGTTTAAACTGGTTTTACATTTATGATTGTGTATTTTGTGTAAATAACATTTTCTAGACAAACCGTGTTACAAAACTCTAATTTAAATCTACGGACTTCTCGTCATTTCCCAGTGTTGGATTAACTCATTAATAAAAATCTCTTTGCTACCGACGTATTTGAGTATTGAATACAACAAAAACAACCTTGTAAGAGGATCAGGTAGTATGGAATCTCTAATTCACTCTCGTTGTTAGGAGGAATTTTATGTTTTATTCGTAATGAAAAGCACAGTGTTTACCTCGGATGAAAGACTCATTTAGTCCCTTGAACAATTAGCGCCCTCGCTACGCTCGGGCGCCAAACTCCGTCTCGGGACTCAAAGAGTGACTTTCACACCTAGGGTAACAATGTACTATTAAACAAAATACGCAATCATAAATTAAAAAACCACATTAAACTTAACACAAAAAGATAATAAAATAACGAAAACTAATACTAACTAGTAGTTCGCCCCGAACTGAGACCTCACGAGTTTTTTTCAGCGTTTATTATATTTCAGCGTAAAGTACTAAAATGTATAATATAACGACGAAAGACTCCAAATACGACAGGTCTATCTTATTTGAATGATAGGTGCCTAGTAGCGCTATTATCTGACAATGGATGATTTAGAGAATCCAAACACGATAGGCATAACTTGTTGTTGTTGTTGTTAACTTGTTGTTGTTAAGTTCTAATTAGCATAGGTCAATCATCACACCCTGGACATCCGTTGACTCTTTATTTTTACTCAAGACATTTTTAATGTGTCCAACATAATATCCAGAAGATAGTAATTCCTTTCCTTCCTTTCTTATGTATCTACTTATCATAATGTTACGTAAGAGGAAACGAGAAGACAAGGTCGAGAACGAGAATATATTAGAGAAGTTTGAGACCAATATGTCCTGTAATAAGTCCCAAACTAAAATATAACAAGTCAATAAAAATTATAAAAAAATTAGTCACAAATTTTATAATTATCAGAGTCTCTAGATCGGCTAGAACCGAACATTCCTACTATTTAATACTATCCATCACTATTATTGTAAAACAGCCCATGATTATGAAATAAATAATTATAGGAAATGAAGCAAAGAGAGTTCGGACGATTTGGGGCAAAGTAATAAATTTCTATAAAATTTAAATAAATTTGGATTAAGAATATTGTAAATAGTAAGCGTGTTACATTGTGAATTTGTGATGCTACACCTTCGTTATTTTTCTTTTGCAATCACAATGTAACACGCTTACTATTTAAGTACAATATTCTCCAAATTTATTAGATTTATTTATTTTCTATTTTTTAGTTGGACTTTTTTTTATTAAAGCGTGTTTTTTTTAGTTTTTTACTGTATTAATTTATTTTATACTTTTTATTCTTTGATAACGAAATATGTTAGATCAGACCCTGGTTACTATTGAGAGACAAACTACTCGTCAAGACGATTCTAACGAGCCTAAACTCGATGAGGTTGTGCCGTTTCATTGCGAATTTCCTATGACCACCTTCCAGTTCCATTATCAGACCCTGGTTACCATTAAAAGACAAACTACCCGTCAAGGCGATTCTAACGAGCCCAAACTCGATGGGGTTGTGTCGTTTCATTGCGGAGTTCCTATGACCACCTTCCAGTTCCATCATTAGACCCTGGTCACCATTGAAAGACAAACTACTCGTCAAGACGATTCTAACGAGCCCAAACTCGATGAGGTTGTGTCGTTTCATTGCGAAGTTCCTATGACAACATTCCAGTTCCATCATCAGACCCTGGTCACCATTGAAAGACAAACTACTCGTCAAGACGATTCTAACGAGCCCAAACTCGATGAGGTTGTGTCGTTTCATTGCGAAGTTCCTATGACCACCTTCCAGTTCCATCATCAGACCCTGGTTACCATTGAAAGACAAACTACCCGTCAAGGCGATTCTAACGAGCCCAAACTCGATGGGGTTGTGTCGTTTCATTGCGGAGTTCCTATGACCACCTTCCAGTTCCATCATTAGACCCTGGTCACCATTGAAAGACAAACTACTCGTCAAGACGATTCTAACGAGCCCAAACTCGATGAGGTTGTGTCGTTTCATTGCGAAGTTCCTATGACAACCTTCCAGTTCCATCATCAGACCCTGGTCACCATTGAAAGACAAACTACTCGTCAAGACGATTCTAACGAGCCCAAACTCGATGAGGTTGTGTCGTTTCATTGCGAAGTTCCTATGACCACCTTCCAGTTCCATCATCAGACCCTGGTTACCATTGAAAGACAAACTACCCGTCAAGGCGATTCTAACGAGCCCAAACTCGATGGGGTTGTGTCGTTTCATTGCGAAGTTCCTATGACCACCTTCCAGTTCCATCATCAGACCCTGGTCACCATTGGAAGACAAACTACTCGTCAAGACGATTCTAACGAGCCCAAACTCGATGGGGTTGTGTCGTTTCATTGCGAAGTTCCTATGACCACCTTCCAGTTCCATCATCAGACCCTGGTCACCATTGGAAGACAAACTACTCGTCAAGACGATTCTAACGAGCCCAAACTCGATGAGGTTGTGTCGTTTCATTGCGAAGTTCCTATGACAACCTTCCAGTTCCATCATCAGACCCTGGTCACCATTGAAAGACAAACTACTCGTCAAGACGATTCTAACGAGCCCAAACTCGATGAGGTTGTGTCGTTTCATTGCGAAGTTCCTATGACCACCTTCCAGTTCCATGATCAGACCCTGGTTACCATTGAAAGACAATCTACCCGTCAAGGCGATTCTAACGAGCCCAAACTCGATGGGGTTGTGTCGTTTCATTGCGAAGTTCCTATGACCACCTTCCAGTTCCATCATCAGACCCTGGTCACCATTGGAAGACAAACTACTCGTCAAGACGATTCTAACGAGCCCAAACTCGATGAGGTTGTGTCGTTTCATTGCGAAGTTCCTATGCCAACCTTCCAGTTCCATCATCAGACCCTGGTCACCATTGAAAGACAAACTACTTGTCAAGACGATTCTAACGAGCCCAAACTCGATGGGGTTGTGTCGTTTCATTGCGAAGTTCCTATGACCACCTTCCAGTTCCATCATCAGACCCTGGTTACCATTGAAAGACAAACTACTCGTCGAGGCGATTCTTGACGAGTAGTTTGAATGAATGAACTATAAGGTATGGATAATGAGATAATTCCTGCAGATTCCCTCCAGCTCTATCATCAGATCAGTTCCATGGTACCATATTATTGTCACCGAAGTTACGCCCTTTCATTTGATACCCCACTCGGGTATATTTGCAGTATAGTTTGTGTGCCATATAGGTAGATCCCCTTTTGGACCCTTATCTCCGTAACCCCCTGACCGATCCTGCTCATGTTCGAACTTAAAAATTCTATGGACCTCAACTACTTGTATACCAATAATCATGAAGATCAGAGCAACGGTACTCAAGTTATCGTCGAACAAACATACAAACATACAAACATACGAGCGACCGACCCTTCTCAACACTAGACCTCTCTCGCTTCGCTCGTTCGGTCAATTAAAACGTTTAAAATAGTTAAAAATTCAAGCATTTCCTGCCAGTTTTTTTTTACTCAAGGAACGACACTGACCGGACGGTCGCAAAAGCCAGCAGCAGCAACATCACAACAGGGCACAAGCGTCGCAGCATGGTCATACGTCGCTTTGACCTTTATCGTCTTTATAATATTTATTTTATTAAACAAGATATCTTGAACTAAATATATCTACTTGAATTGTATTACTGAGAAAAAACCTACTAAGTAATAAACTCTGGCAGTATGCATGAGTCATGCCAAGGCATAATGGTTGTTTTTTGGTGTTACCTAAAGCAAAGAGGTTAGGTTTTTGAAGTTCCCAATGTGTAATGATACTGATACTGGCTAAGCCGTGCGAAGCCATAATTTGACATGACAGCTGTCAGTGAAAGCGATTTTCCTTAGGGTTGAAAGTTTTACTTTCAACACGCCCGTCAGGCACCTTTAGTACTTTTGGAGTATGAGTAATGAAAAGTATATATTTTTTTAAAGATAGATAGTTCCCAAACAGGATAATCGGAATAGATATTATTGCAGTTACAATAGAAACGCACGATAGGTACTCGTAGGAAGGTAGAGCATGTGGTAGCATTATTAGCTATTGCACAAGACCCGTCACGAGACGTGAGCTTTCTTTTTTTATTTGTTTGCAGGACATTGACGGTTATGCTTTGTCGGTTGTGTATCGGGATCATAACCTATACGTCGTTTACGATAAGCTTCTTGCTTTTTATCAGCCTGTTGTGTCACTAAATAGTGTTAAGTGGTGATGACTAAATCACGACAGACATAGTCAACAATTTCTAAAACAACCGAACACTTACTTAAGAACATTTAACGATCTTTAACTCCGTAATCACTACTATTTTAAACATAATTTGAATGTAGTCATGCAATAAAATGTTTCTCTTAAAACCACCTTTCATTTAATATATGACTCGTTTCATGAGGAGGGCAACATCTGCTTCTAACCAAGCATCTGCATTGCACAAGGGAAGACATTAGCTACCAACATATACTACTTAGCATAAACGACCACCTACCATTATTGACTTATAACTCCGAATTCACAACTATTTTGAAAAAGTGGTCATACAATAAAATGTTTCCCTTAAAACCACCCTTCATTTGATATATGACTCGTTTCATGAGGAGAGCAACATCTGGTTCTAACCAAGCGTTTGCATTGCACAAGGAAACACCTCAGTAACCTATACCTACTACTTACCATAAACGGCCTATAACTCTAAAAATAAAAATAATTTTAAAAAGTCATCATATACTGAATTATTCCTATTGAAACGACCTATCATTTGATATATGACTCATTGCTTTACGATGGCCACATCTGATTCTATTCAGGAGTTAATACTCCCTAGCGGTGTACGGAGAAAACTCGCAAGTGAAACGACCGCCTACCTTTAATGACCTATATCTCCGATCTCACAGCTAATTTTAAAAAGTGGTCATACAATAAAATGTTCCTCTTGAAACCACCATTCTTTTGATATATGACTCGTTTCATGAGGCCTTCAGGCCCAAGCTCTATACATTTTTTGTCATTCTCCTTTGTTATTATTTTCTTTTTCTGATAAATCCGTATAAACATATAACAGTACTCGTATTTGTCACAGAATAAATTGATGAACTCTCTTCGAGATTGTATTTTAAATACATGTCAAACTATTATCCGCGAACCATCCGCGATCGAATCGAACCAAACACGAAGTTTAATGTAATTTGAAGGCAATGCGAGTGATCGACGCCACTGTTACCCTACCTCCTACACGTTACTATGTAGGTAGGTATATAACCTATAATTCTAACTAACTAGGGGGGTACGTTACATATAACGTAAATGTACCGACGCGACGCGACGACGACGGACGTCTACGACTTCATTCCGTTAGGTATATCCGTATATATAGGATTCCATATCGATCGCGATCATTATTATACAGGGTGTCCCGTAATGAATGGCCAAGCGGGCACCTACGGGTAGGTAGAGGATACTGTGCCGGATCAGAAAAACGAAAGTTATGTTCTATGAAAGTCTCTTGGTTTCCAAGATATCCGCCATTAAAAAAAAAAATCACTCCTTTCTCCATGTTTTGTTATGCCAAAACTGCAAAAGAAGAAATTATCCCAATCTATTTTTTGGATAGTATTTCAGGATAAATGTGATATCGAATGCAAACAGTATTTTTTATGACACATTGACCCTCTTATTACAAAAAAACTGCAAAACCATAGTTTAAACCTGTACTAAAAGATCTAGGTTTTTGTGTTAGTTTTGGTTTAAAATTGATTCTTATTACAAAAAGTAAATAGACCAAGGACCAGAAGATCCCTGGTTTTAGTCGCAACCATAGACAATAGATAGCAAACTTGAAACAAACCATTCTTTTGTTCGTTCAGCGTTCGAAACACCGTTCCTTTTCACAAAATGGTGGTAAGTGAGTAAAATTAAAAACTTATTTAAGAAATCGAATACTAAAGTGATAAAAATATAAAATTGTGTGTTTAATTATTGTGAAATAGCGTGACTTGTATTTGTTATTCTATGTTCGCGATTACGTTGTTGTATTTAAATACATCAATTTATGTAGCGTATATCGGAACGCGGCTCGAGTTGAGTTGTCAGAAGAGGCTGTATAGGTTAAGCCTTTTGCCTGGCCGTTTAGAAGTATAAAACAAAAAAAAAAATTACCTAAAAAATTGTAAACATGAAAATAACCTAAATTTCTCAAAAACAAGCAAACGTAGTGATTATATCCTCTTTGAACATAAGTACGTACTAAAAATATTTACTTATTTATGTTTTTAGTAGGTTTAGGTAATATGTTGTTAAAATCTGTGAAAATTTCAACTCTCTCTATCACGGTTCTTGAGATAGAGCTTGGTGACGGACAGAAGACGGACGGATAGCGAAGTCTTAGTAAGAGGGCCCCGTTTTTCCCTTTGGGTATGGTACCCTAAAAGGAGCGAGAATTGGAGTAACGAGGAAAAGGTGAACGTCAGAATTTAATTTTTTGAGGTTATAATCTGCGGACTAAGATAGTTAAACTAGGGTGCTCGGCAGTTTAACTTTGACAGGACAGACAAACCTGGTTTTAGCGGTAAACTTCTTTTTGTAATAACGTTTATCTAAGTCCATGGTTTTAATCTCACTAAAACGTAGTTTAATTTTTAGACTTCGTTTTGGAATAAGGGGGTCAAAGTTTTTTTTAAACTAAGGTTTAACTCAAACTTCATGGTTTTTAAATTTTTTAACCTGAGCTTTAACCTTTCCTGGTGTAAAAAAATGTATGGTCACCCTGGTGCCAAATTAAAATAGTTTATTTTTTATTCGCTAGATGGCAGTAAAAAATTTAAATCAGCGCCATCTACATTCGAATAGCGGTCTTTCTAGAAACTCAATTTGTGTAATAGATGGCAATATAAGTTAAACAAAAATACTAACACAAATAAAATCTCATCTGTCGCGTCAAAATCTGTCGCGAGAACGGCTGAAAATGCTCACCCACAAAAGTGCCCAACGCGCCATAAGAAGTTTTCACTTCAAAAAAGTTGCCTTTTTCATTGTGATTCTGAAAAGGTATAATGTGTGGTATTGCCAGCATTTAATCTATATACAGGGTGTCCCAGAAGTCAACGTCAAACCGAAACCGGGCGATGGGCCAAGTCATGAGAGTTATCAGAAAAAAAAAAAAAAAAAAAAAAAAAGTCATGTACCTTTCGAATTACGAGTAATTACAAAATAATTAAAAAACTGATACCCTTTTATGATCTTTCAAGTCCTGTGACTACAAATATTAAGTTATTGTGAAACTTTTTTTTGTAATGTAACCATGAATAACCCCTATGTAAAATACAATTCAAAATTAAATCATAATTGCCTCAGTTTTAAATAAAATGTTGGATTTTTGACCAACATTAATTTAAAATAATTACATCACCCAACTTTAACAGACTATACCGTAAAAAAAATGCACCACACTATTTTGGCAAGTAACTTTAAAAGATGGCGCATTTAGTCAGGATTCCAAAATGGTACGATACTTGTTAAAGTACTCCTCAATTTTAGAAAAAAAAAATGTTTTTAACTAAACCGGATTTTATAACAATTTTATTTATTAAGTTAAAATGTTAATATTGCAGCCAAGGCATTTTTAAGTTAAAAAATTACAGGCACAGGTACGATTAAGTCAGACGATAACGTTATTTTGCCTAGTTTAGGTAAATACAGGTAAGCGAGTAAAGTGAGTGAGACAGTTAGTCGCTTCCTTGCTAAGTCAGAGCGAGATAGATAGTGACGCTACTTTTATGCAAGAGTGAGACGCATTGATACATCTTTTCGACCAGTGTGAGTGAAACAGATAGTGACGCCATCTTGGCCAAATAGTGATGCATGAGTACATTGTGCTTCAGTACGTTACGCTCTTTCGTCTACTGCACATCTTTCTTCATCCGTATTGACTTCGTACTTACAACTGTGGCTTTTTAATATTGGACTCGATTTGTATTGTGATTTGGATTTATCTGGCCCGTTTCTGACGACCCTGTTGTTGTGTTTATCTAGTGTGTTATCATGCCTTCTCGATACACCGCACGAGAATACGCCAACATGCATCTCATTTATGGAGAGTGTTTATGCAACGCTAATGCTGCAGCTAGAATGTATCGAGAGAGATACCCAAACGCTGAGCGTTATCCCGATCATCGAGTATTTGTTAATGTGCATCGATCATTCTTAGAGGGTCGATTCCCTAATCAAATGGTTGGCGAAGGAAGGCCCGTCATGCCCTACGAGGACGAAGTGATTCGGGCGGTCGAACAAGACCCAAGCATCTCAATTCGTGGAATTGAAGGAAGCATTGGAGTGCCCAAAAGTACCGCACATCGTATTTTGAAAAAGAACAAGCTTCATCCATACCATGTTCAACGAGTTCAAAGTCTGTTACCCCGAGACTACCCAGAGAGAGGGCGTTTTTGTCGAACGATGTTGCAGAAGCACGGAGAGGATCCACGATTTGTTGAAAAAATTCTATGGTCCGATGAGTCGACATTCAAAAAGGATGGCTACATGAACCTCCACAATTTACATGAATGGCACATGGAAAATCCAAATTTAATGCGGGAAGACAGATCGCAATACCGATTTAAAGTAAACATGTGGACGGGAATTCTGAATGGTAGAGTTATTGGTCCAATCGAGCTGCCGGACAATTTAAATGCCCAGGCTTATCTGGACTTCTTACAAAACCAATTGCCAAATTTACTGGAAGAAGTGCCACTGAACATCTACGGCAGTATGTGGTTCCAACAAGATGGCTGCCCAGCGCATTATGCGCGCACAGTACGAGAGTTTCTCGATCGAGAATACCCCGATAGGTGGATCGGGCGAGGTGGTACAATTTCATGGCCTGCCCGTTCGCCCGATTTAAACCCTTTAGATTTCTTCTACTGGGGTACGATAAAGGAAAAAGTTTACTTTAAACCCATCCAAGATTTAGACGAGCTGCGCCTAAGAATTACGGAAGCTGCTCAAGATATCAACTCAAGAGGATACGCCCGTCTTATTACACGATCATTTTTAAGGAGATGTAGAGCTTGCATTGCAGCTGAAGGCAAACAATTTGAACATTTGCTGTAAATTCTTGTAAAAATGTAAATAAATGAAACTGAAATCCAATGTCTGAATTTTATTTTAAGCTCGCACCTAAACCTAACAAATTACTGATAGATAACCCATGGTAACTCTGATAACTCATTCAATAGGATGGCGCATCTATCTGTTTCACTTACATTGTCAAAATGGTATGAGTAACAAAGAAAACTGTCTACCGGTTTAGTTAAAAACATTTTTTTTTTTCTAAAATTGAGGAGTACTTTAACAAGTATCGTACCATTTTGGAATCCTGACTAAATGCGCCATCTTTTAAAGTTACTTGCCAAAATAGTGTGGTGCATTTTTTTTACGGTATAGTCTGTTAAAGTTGGGTGATGTAATTATTTTAAATTAATGTTGGTCAAAAATCCAACATTTTATTTAAAACTGAGGCAATTATGATTTAATTTTGAATTGTATTTTACAGAGGGGTTATTCATGGTTACATTACAAAAAAAAAAAAAAAAGTTTCACAATAACTTAATATTTGTAGTCACAGGACTTGAAAGATCATCAAAGGGTATTAGTTTTTTAATTATTTTGTAATTACTCGTAATTAGAAAGGTACATGACTTTTTTTTTTTTTTTTTTTTTTTTTTTTTCTGATAACTCTCATGACTTGGCCCATCGCCCGGTTTCGGTTTGACGTTGACTTCTGGGACACCCTGTATATAAAAATCAATTGCTGTTCGTTAGTCTCGCTAAAACTCGAGAACGGCTGAACGGATTTATCTTATCTTGGTCTTGAATTATTCGTGGAGGTCTAGGGAAGGTTTAAACGGTGAGAAACATCGGACTTACGCGGGTGAAACCGCTGGGCGCAGCTAGTACTAAATAAATTTCTAATAAAATCGTAGTGTCAGTTGAACTGCAAGACTCTATCAACGTCGTCACGTTATGTATCGTGTGGTGCCACCTGCCGGCCGCGCTCGTTCCCCGCCCGACGACGAGGACGTCACCCTCGCGACGACCGCTAGGTGGCGCACCGACACACAGCCCGCTAGCTCGAGCCGCCCGCGCCCTTGCCCGCGCCCGCCAGCCCAACGATTGCACATATAAAAGACATCAACGCGCGCGGCGTAAATAATGGATACTATGTTGCATCCATTACATATCTACTCTACTATAGTTGTAGAGCGATAATAGAGTTTGTTGTTGCTCATTTTATTATATCACTTAGCATAATTATAATAACGGTCGATGACAATATGACAATTCTTTGTTCCTGTGTTCGAGTCTAGGTAGAGAGATAGACAGCCAGCTCTGTCTGGCAATCTATACACATAGCAACCAAACACAGCGGAAGTGGGTAGGAGATAGGTCGCGGTTTATATAGGTACGAGTACCTGTACTGTACTCGAGTAGGAATTTCAATAATTCACCCTTGTAAATTATTACGGACCATTTCCTAAACTATAGATACATAATAAATAGTAGCGAGGATGGGGGAGGAGAAGGGGGAGGGGGCGCGTAGGTTGCGGCGTGCATGGGGTAACCTGTTCCGTGTCGGCCCCGCGCACCACCTCGCCGCGGCCGGGACGTAACACCACCTGTGCGATGTCAACTGTTCATGGCGGAGCGCTACCACACACCGCTACACTCTACTCACTGTACGTAGCTTAGCTAGGTAGGGTTGGTAGGTACTTACTGTACGTAGGTAGGTAGGTGGATTAAAGATGATACACCTCACTCAACACTCGTTTAAGTAGGTATACCTACCTATTGTATGTATGTGTCTATATTTATCTACCTCTACTGTGTGCATGGTGTTAGTTAGCGAGGTACCTGCTCTACTCTACTCTAGGCAACAGAGCTTTGACTACGACAAGGAATTGGGAAGCTTTCACATCACACACGTGAACTCATCTGAATGTAAGCGTCGTTGGTTGGTTGGTTGTGTGAGAGGCTGCGCACGCGCACGCGGCGATGCGGGCGGCAGTCAGTCCCCCGACGGCAGTCCGCGCGAACGGTCGCCGGCCGCTGAGCGCAACGAGCGGCGCGGCCGCGGTGTGTGTGATGCGAGCGCGCGCCGCCCGCCATGGCCACGCTCGGCCTATCCAAGGTGTTCATACTCGACAAGTACTTCACCGAGCTACAGAAGTTCTGGGAGACGGAGAAGAAGCTGCAAGGTGAGCCTTCACTCTCGTGTTCACAGACTGTCCGGATTGTAGGAGCGCGCCTCCCCCTCGCCTCGCCCCGCTCACTCCACCCGAATATAATGATCGGTTGGAAGCTGGCTCTCTACCTACCTACCTACCGACCCACCGACGGACGGACGGACGATCGTACGACTGCATGTAGGTACACGGTACATGAGCGGATGTATCTGCGTGCCTCTACCTACCTACCGCAGTAGGTAACGTTGGTACTCTAGTACTCGTACGATAAACGTATCCTTGTTTTAATGTAGACCATGTATACTATACCTACCTACCTATATATCTACTTACAACGTAACACCACATTCATAGTAATTATTTTCCCGGGTCTTAATCGCGTATTTTTTGTTTTTTATTTCTCTTACCTCGACGTTTCGACTATGTTACAATAGTCATGGTCGCGAGGAGACTGGTCTTGTGAGTCTATGACTATTGCGACCATGACTATTGTAACATAGTCGAAACGTCGAGGTAAGAGAAATAAAAAACAAAAAATACGCGATTAAGACCCGGGAAAATAATTACTATGAATACAAATCGTGTGAGTTTAAAAAGTTTAACACCACATTATACTATAATAATGTCAATACACTCAAACATCTAGTTGGAGTGAGTAATTACAATTATTAATGTCAACGATTCAAGACGCGACGCGAAGTGCGACGAGAGAACGTAAGTACATATATATTGATTGGCAGTATACACACAGACAGACGTACGTAGGTAGGTAGGTACACACCTGTCTAACATGGCACGATGCGCACGCGCCGTACTCTAGGCGTTAGGGAAACATTAACGTTTTTACATCCATCGAGATGGTAGCTCGGCTACACGGCTAGCGGCTGTAGAATGTTAATGGAGACTCCTCTCGACTTACTGTCAGCCATGTTATTGGTATCATAATATCTACCTACCTACATACAACCTAGGTAGGTTGGTACTTAGCTGGGCCGGGCCTGGTAGGTACTAGGTACTATACTTACCTACTTGTTTCTTTCAGACAAACGTTGTTTTCTATCTTCTTCTATTTAGTAATATGTATTACGTAAATTATTTTTCTATACATATAAAACGCTTTGTCCTGACTGACTGACGGACGGATCAAGCAACGCCCAGCCGCCTAGCCGTGATTCCTTGGTCCAATCTACTTCAAAATTTGCATAAACATTATTTAACAGAATTGATGGAAGATGGCTGACGGGGTTAATAAAAAGAAGTGGTCATTTTGTTGGGGGTGATTTGCTTCGAAGTTGATATCAATACTCCTTAGTGTTTTGGATATAAATTACATTTTATTCTGTTTAACAACATAAACTCATTCCGATTTAAGTCAACAAAAAAACCTATTAGAACCATTTTCGACTTCTACCCGGATCAAGTCGCGGCCAAAAGCTAGTATTTTTAACACGCTTTTATTAGTTTCATTATATAATGACTTGTAGTCAAATAGCTCTTCGAAAAAAACCCAAGATAAGTATTATCGAATTGATTAATACGACCATTAGATACCCGTAGCGTAGAGCGTCGAGCGCGGGCGCACCGTAGGTACTGTTGCACGAACAAAAGACATCAACGCGCGCTCTCTCGACTTTCTTGAACACAATTAGGTGCATTTTGAAGTCAGTTCGTTGTATCCCACAGCTGGGCAAAGGCTTCCCCCGTTTCTTTCTATTGAGTAATTCAGTGCATTAAATATTTAAAAACCAATTAAACTCCCACTGCTGTAAAATGTCTAAGTATATTGTTAAATATTAAAATCAATTAGAAAACAAGCGGGAACCATGTACCTATAGTAGACATCGCTATATAGACCAAAGATTAGTGTACGAGTGGATAGGTTTAGGTAATCGATCGTGCGGTGTCGTCTATGGGAACAGTCGCAACGACTCTCGCATACCGAGCGAGTGTATCACCGAGCTACATCATACACCGGCGCGGCGCGGCGGCGCACGGCAGGATAATGTGACTCAACTCAACCGATGTATGATTTTATCGAAATGCAAAAGTGGAGTCATGTTCTGGTAAATACTGAAGAATTATAAAACATTTCTGTTCCCGCCACCTCTGCATTTACAGAAAGGTTTTTTCTGTTATAAATGCAAAGTGGCGGAATGACAGAAATAGGGCTTCTATTCATTTAGGTATTAAAAATTGAACTTCTCATTTATTTCAATTTTCAATTATAACTGCGACTTGAACTCATAAATTATATTTTAAAATATAAGTAATTAGAATTACCTATGAGTTCAAGTCGCGAAAACCCTAGAAAATACACAATGTTGACCAGTACAGACTAGAAACGGCAAACAAAGTCCGTCAACTAGAATCCTGCGTAACGAAACGCGCACGACATCAGAATCTTGTCTCGCTGAATTTCATCAAAAGATGCCGTCCCGTGACAATAACATAATACCGGTGTGCGTGAGAATAGCACCTGAGAAGTATATCCAGACAAGCACCAGCATTCTAGGAATTTTATCGTAAAAATAATCGTTGAAATATAATTATGAGTTTGAAAATATATAAAATATTTGATAGGTTGTGCAAAAACGTTTTTAAACATTAAAAAATTTAAATACTTTTTAATTAAAATTAAAATACTATTCATTTTCATTCCCAGACCTATAAACTTTATTTCGTGTAAAAAAAAAAACACTTGAGAGGTGTCAAGGGACACCTGGATGAAACGAAGTTCCTTTCGATTAATTAGTAAAGGAATTGTAATTTTTTTTTGTAAATAATCGTCGCGACACCACACTGTTCAATGCGAAATAGAAAGACGAAACGAAAATAACTGGCGTGCTTTCTATGCAAAAAGTGCCGTTACAACTTTTGGTCTTAATTTTTTCCGTCTAGCCCATGTCTAGCCCCCTTTCGCAACGTGCGATAAGGAACTTTCGTTCCAAAAAAAGTTGGCAGCCCTACCTACTATTATCCTGAACCTCCTTTCAGCATTTTTCGCCATTTTGTTGTAAGTTGCGTACCCGATTTTGACAAACACTGAAACGGCATCATTCGATTCGATTTTTGGAAAAGCCTAGTTAGTCTGGGAACTTCGTGCCGAACCCTCCTTGGGACCTTACAGACGGTGGCGGGGACGAGGTACTGAAGATGTCAGCGGGTAGCGGGTGGTGTAGTGGGGAAGGGTAACGCGAGCACTGCACGTTAACTTGTGACAGTCTCGGCCGCGCACTCGAAGCGGCAACATGTGTTGTCTTTATGACACTTTGAGTTGGACCCACACGAGATAACGATCTCAGGATGAGTCTGACGATACGAAAGACTAAGAATGTTGTTTATAAAATTTGACCACCATGTCATAAAAATGTAGATGAATATTATAAATCAGATTGTATTTGTCGATGCATTGGATAGGTAGGCACTAGGGATGGGCCGAATGTGATTTGAACCGAATACGAACTTCGGCCGAATGTTCGGTAAAAATAAAAAGTTCGGCCGAACTTCGGTTATTTTTACTGCACTTTCTTGAGAATGACAGGTCGAATCTTGTTTAGAATGTTTCTAGCAGAATATGTAAGAAGAAGCGTAGAGAATGAAAGCGCAAGTAGTGACGAAGAAGTTGTCCAGACCACACAGTCATTTTCACAATCTAAAGAAGACATACATAAATCGTTTTGGAGCTGCTACGAGGAACTGGCAACAGCAAAGCTTCCCAATATAGAGGAAACCAGAAGTCCGATAGCAACAGAACTAGATAGATATCTGAATGCTGCCTAAAGGTCAATGTCCATATGGCTGGTGGGCCAATAGTAATCATAAGTTCCCTTGCATGAGTTTTTGCCAATACCAATAGGTATGATACGGTTTCAATCAACAAATCACTTTCAGAAAAATTAAAAGTTTCTATGTAGTGATTTATGGCGATAATTATTTAAATGTTTCGATATCAAAACTATGATATTTTATTTAGAAATTAGAATTTAGATTTATTTGTTAAATAAGTGATAAAAATAAAAGAAAATCGGGATTAAAAGTAGCCTTTGTGTTATTCCAGGTCTCCAGTTATTACCAAAACCAGATACATACCAAGGTTCATGGTAATCGGCTTAGCGATTTTTACGTGATTGAGTAACCAACATACATACATACTCACAAACTTTTAGTTTTATAATATTAGTAGGATAGTAGGATTTAAAACAGCCAAGTTGTGTTTAAACTGCCGAAGTTCGGTTAAACCGAATGTGAAACGAATTTCGGCCCATCCCTAGTAGGCACATTATTGTTTATTTTTTATATAATTGGTGTGCTGACTGGGCAGACGTGAAGCTTCACCACCGGCACCATCTGCTCGGGCTATGTAAAATCGACATTGATTTAATTTAATTAAACTTAATATTGTAAAAAAATATATAATTTTTTATATTAATGTTGTTTTTTGAAGATTTATATTTCGACTGAATAAAGACGATGATGATGACGACGACAATGAAGAATTTCAAAGAGAGAGTGAACATCAAAGTGCATATATTTTCATTTTTCACTTACTATATCTTCCACTACCAACAATTTAAATAATTAAACTCCTTTTAAGTAACTTTTATTTAATCTTACATTACGTCATAACACAAATTGATACAATATATCGCGAGATATATCCGGGCACACTTCTCCCGTGTGTATCGTGTCAATTACCTCAACCCCGCCACCGTGTCACCCCGCAGGACGGTCGCGCACGACGTTGCCAAACTATAGTTAGGATCTGTTAATTTTCCAAAAAAATAATGACCCCAAATTTTTATACTAATCGATAGTGTTGCTATCCCCGAAAAAAATGTAGTGAGAAGGTATGGCCGATGACGTCATAAACAGCTGCACTGAAAGCACATGAGTAGAGAAGGACTACTCATGTGCTAAAAGTATGAACTGTTTTTATAACTTGTATGTGAAATCGTTTAGATTAGAACATATACATACCTACTAATGTATATGACTGTCTATGGGTACTATTGTTTTGCCAGAGAAGGAGAAGGATAGGTGAAAATTGCAGAAAACTAGAGCATTAGGCTGTTTCCTTTGATTGGGCATACTATGTTTGTTACCAGGAATTTGTCTCTATCAGTATCTAACACTAAAATATATAATTACTAGCTGTACCGGCAAACGTTGTTTTGCCATTTAAAAAAAAACTAAAGGAAACAAAATAAAAAATAGATGTTGGCCGATTCTCAAACCTACTGAATATGCTCACAAAATTTCATGAGAATCGGTCGAGCCGTTTCGGAGGAGTTCAACTTCGAACCCCGTGACACGAGAATTTTATATATATAGGGATTTATATGCAAAATTAATGGGTTGGATTTCTAGACGGAATATTTAACATGGTTTGTTTTGTTTTAACGGCGCGGGCGTGTCGTTGGAATATCGAGGTATATAAAAGAAAACAATAAACATGGGAAATATACCGTTATCCCGTTGTGATGCGAAGGATGGAAGAGATATTAACACGTTGAAGGTATTGTGTTTACTGCATATTTATTGAGTAAAAGCAGGGGTTTCATATCACGTCACATGACCTTCCAATACAATATTGATTCCTATATAACCTTGGCCTTGGCACATCTTCTTATCGGTGCAGGTGCAGGTATGTTTACATTATAGCTTTGTCTATAACCATTACAACTGGTTTCACTTGCCTGCAGTCATACACTACACCGTATATACCTATTACTTTAATAGTAATTATATAATTGAATCACTGAAAGTTGTTACATCATCTAAGTAGTTATGAGTAGAGTAGGTAATTAGGTATACAGATACATTATATATCACTGAAACGCAGCGTTCCATACATCCAATAACCAATACCTACATCCAATCCGATACTCAATCCTTATCTTATTTGATGTGAATAAATAAATGATTAAGTAATTGATTTAGTTTCGTTTGGGATCACAATATTTGCAGACGTTGGTATAAAGTCAGTGTAGTGGTAGTGTAGTCTACACCATATCGAGATGGTGATCACGTTCCCGTGGTATGTCATGGCATGCATCGGTCGGAGACAGTGCGGCCACCTCTACCTACATATAACACCACGCTACGGACCACTACAATAATGTTGTGTCTCAACTCTTGGATACATTCATCTAACATTCACATTTCGAGCATTTCCAAATCTGATGTAGCTAACTACCTTTCTTGTTTGGTTATAGTTCCCGTCCGTGTCTGTGCGTTATGTACCTTACTACCTAGTAGGTAGGTATCATATAAACAATGTAGGTACTTATATATAGGTAAGTGGGTATACAATAGTTTGCAAACAGTTCGCGTCGCGGGAGTGCGGCCTTGTAGAGTGAACTCAGTCATAGTAGAGTGAGTTCCGTAAAGGTCGGTGCTCGCAGGTAGGCGCCCGCGCTACCGGCTCGCGGCTACCGCCCCGCGCCCGTCGCACTACTCTCGTCGAAAGTAAAAGCTCTAGGCATTCGCCGCGCACGCGCAGTGCGACACTTTTTTCTGCGGTCAGTCGCTAGCTCGATGTATTATATGTATACCGATCTCATTCACAATATGAGCTTACACGTAAGACGCGTAGGTACCGAGCGGCGACGCGCGCCGTTACATATACTACACGTACTACCGACCTAGGTACAGCTAGTACCATTCTGCGCCTACGCCCGCTCTTTTGTTTCCACTCAAACATTTATAAGTAGGTAGGTACTTAGTACTTACTACATTAGTATAGGTAATCATTTTCGTTTTTAGTAGAATGGCTTTTTGGACTGACAAAAAGCCATTTAGCTAACAACGAAGAGACGATGATAAGTATTTTAGTATTTTCCTCAATCTGGTTAAACAGGCGCACTGCGCATGCGCAGGCGTGAGGCGGCGGCGCGGGCGCGGGCTCTCGGCCCGGTCGGTATGTGTTAAAGCGAACTCGTATTGTGGCTATTAGAAAGGCGGCTCTCGTGAACCGTTAGGATTCGGGTACCTATGTAGCCTATACTATACCGACGCAGCAGCTCGACGACCGACCGACCACGAACCACGGAATTTTAGCATTAAACCGGTACCTATTCGTGTATACATAATAATATTGTAGGTAGATATTATACGAGTAAAGGGACAACGGACACAACCTGTAGGTACATTGTCCAGCTCCGCGACCAAATACCTATAATCGCGCGCGGTATGTCATCGTCTAATAACTCACAAGATATACGATAGTTTGTTACACAACTTTTAGATAAATTATGTTCTAGTAAATTTATATTACTCGGATTTTAATATACCGAGAAAACAGATCGAGTCCAAAGATCTCAAGAAATGTGTAGATGAGCATCGAGCTGTCGGGGTAGGGAGAGGCGAGCTTGTCCTCTGATCGTGCTCTAACGTCGCGTCGTGGTGTCGCTCGGGGCGGTGCGGGGGACGGGGTGGAGGTACACACAACCGGTCGCTCCCCGCCCGCCTCTCTCGCGTCACTCCCTGTTGTAGGTACCTACAACTTGCGCAAACTTACCTAATTCGATCGAACGTTGCTTGTTGAAACAAACAGATGCGTGTTTATACAAGCGGATGTAGGTACTATCGGCCAGAGCTGTGCAGTCAAACAACACATTTGGCATAAAAAGCATACAAAAAACGCTTTAAGGAATGTAGACGTTTGAAAAAAAACAATGCGCCTTTCCCATATTGGTCAACAAAAATTAAGAGGCTGGAGAAACAATAGGGCCCTACACAGGATAATCAACCTTAAGGTGGGACCGCGCAGCTCTGGCTGATGGTACCTACGACCTGCACCGGTCGGGGGCGGTGTCATCCCCGTCATACATACCTACGACGAGTAGGTACCTACTTGTCGTCGTCGATGATGCAGTAATGCATTTCCCATCTAATGCAGCATGTTGATTATAATAACGTGTTAGGTACACGTTATTATAATCAACATATGTACGAGTAGAATATAACAACTTGTTTACCTATTACATAATACATACATCAGACATCTCCCTTATGTTTGTGTACAATACAATACTATAGGTAGGTAGGTAGGTACACGTATACCTACCACCGCCAAGTACATCATCATGTAATGTTATTTATAGAACGTATTGTACCTACTACCTATGTATGTATGTATGTATATGTTACAGACGCGTCGTCATCGAACGAGGCGGTGCACCTGCAGCGGCGACTGCTGAGCCTCAGCTCGGAGCTGGTCACGCTACGGAACCACCTGCACGTGGGCGCGGCGCCGGCGCCTACAGTAGCACTACCCGCTCCGAGCGCGCCGCAGCCCGCCGTCCCCCCGCGTGCTCCCCTCCCCCCGCCCCCGCCGGAGACGAGGTGGCGTAGCTCGACGACGACGCAGCAGGCGGCACCCCCCGCCCCCACGACCTTCGCCAACGGTGACGTGGACGACCTGATCCACCTGCGCGGTCCCCTCACCGAGGACGCCGTAGTCCGCGCGCTGCAGCACAGGTTCTACCACAACAAGTTCTACGTGAGTACCTACCCCCACCTACCTAGATACACTATTCTATCACATATACACGGTGTAACAAGGGGGGGGATCATCGGTTGTTGGATTTCACCTTAGTACCTATCGATTTAACCCGCATGTATGTTCTGCAATACTCACTGGTTCAAAAGTTATTTGGGTTTTAGTGAAATTTTAGTCAAAATTAGATTTCACCCTGAACTTCGCAATTACAGCCAAACTATCAGAGGTCTACGCAGTGGCGGTCTAAGGGGGGGGGGGCGGTGGGGGCGGTCCGCCCCGGGCCTCCGATCTTGGGGGGCCCCCAAATGCCTCCGCGTTCCCCTGATCAAATCCAAGACTTTAAACCTCAGTACTTATCGATTTGGCCCCCTGTGTGTTCTGCAATTTTCTGTGGTTCAAGGGTTGTTTGGACCTTGGTAAAATTTTTGTATAAATCAGATTTTAGCCTGAATTTCGCAATTACAGCCAAACTATTAGGGGCCCTACCGCAAGCCTAAAAGCCGACATCGATATCCCAACCCACGCCGCACAATGGGTGGAATTTTGAGCCCGCCTTTCATATGAATTTTGAAAAAATATTATTAATATGCAGAGTTTTCGGGGACATCAAAACATTAACAAATAAGTGATTCTGGTTTTGTTATTAAAAAAAAAGCCATATTTTGTGGGGTTTTTAATAATTTTCAAAATTCTTATGAATCTTTAGGAATAGCAAGATTCCGCCCATTGTGCGCCTCAGCTATTTGCTGTCGGCTGTCAAAATGACTTTAATGTCGATTTCGACGGACTTAGCGCGGTAGGGGGCCCCCGGTCTGTGATTCTGCCTTTTTTTTTAAACAAGTCGATTAGTAGACCTTTTGTACTCCTACACCAATTAGAGTCTTAGATCTATAAAACACCTTATACATATAACCATTAAAGTTTTTTGATGTGATAACGTCTAATAAATTGATGGAACACCAGCATTCACAAAAATGGTGTGACGTCAAGCGGAAACAAAGTATTTAATAATACTAATATCGCTAATTTGGGCTTGTTTTATGGTGACGAGTGACGAATAGCAGACTTATTCAAAGGAAAAAAGAAGAAATAAAATAAAAAAAAGTAAGAAAAAAAAATTAAAAAAAATAAAGTAAAGGAATAGCAAAAAATTCTCAATTTTTCATCGTTTTCATATGACGTTATATCGTAAAATTATCTTCCGTAAACCGACCTTAAAGACCTTTTTTTTTAAATCTAGTGTTTACTCTTTGCATTATCTTTGTATGGTTCTAAATAAATATTTTACACATTATTTTTTTCTGCAACCTATCTTAAAAACTACTGGCTTTCATGGAGAATAAACCCTGAAAGTTTCTTTTAAAGGGCCACTTATTTAATAATTTAATTTCACTAAAGGTCCAAATAGTTTTAGAATCGTGGAATGTTGCGGAACATACAGGGGAGGTTGAATCGATATGTACTGAGGTCCCTCACAACCCCAGCAACCAATGATCCACGATAAATTTAAATATTACCTGAAAAATATCTCACGCTCGATACAAAAAATAAAAAACTGTCTTTTTTTTTGTCGATCGATTCGTATTTTATTTTCCTCGCCCATATACATTCCATATTGTAGGTGGGTATGTATGTTTATTTAGCCTTAATAATTGAAACTGAATTTAAATTTCGCTTGCCAGATTTTAACGAAATAAACATTAACACTTTTAAATACATACAAATATGTAAAACTAAAAAAAGTTAAAGCTGGGGGCCTCATTCAGCTTTGTCGCCCCGGGCTTCTGACAGGCTTAGACCGCCACTGGGTCTACGATTCTGCCTTTTTTGTGAAACTCAATAGTCGACCTTTTGTACCCCTACACCAATCAGAATCTTAGATTTATAAAACTCAAATTAAAACCATTGAAGTAATATTTTTTTCAAAATCTAATGTTTACATTATCTTTACATGGTTCTAAAAAAATATTTCACAGAATATTTTTTTCTGCAACCTATCTTTAAAACTACTGGCTTTCATGAAGTATAAACTCTGCCCTTATTCCAAAACGAGGTTTAAGGATAGTCCGAGATGTGGATTTAAACCTTAGATTTAGACACAGATTTACTCGTCAACTATAAAAACACTATTCCTAAAACTAACATCTAAACACTATCCCTATATAATCTATAGGGATAATGTTTAGACTTTAGTTCCCTATATAATTTATATGGATAGTGTTTATACTATAGTTCACGAGTAAATCTGTGTCTAAATCTAAGGTTTAAATCCACATCTCGGACTATCCTTAAACCTCGTTTTGGAATAAGGGGGTGAAAGTTTCATTAGGCTAGAACTAGGACATCGTATTGAAAAATGTACTTGATGGTCGAAAAAGTGAAAATCACTACATAGTATAAAACAAAGTCGCTTTTTCTGTCCCTATTTCCCTTTGACTGCTTTAAAACTACGCAACGGATTTTGATGGGGTTTTTTTTAATAGATAGAGTGATTCAAGAGGAAGGTTTATAAATGTATAATAATCAATATTTTTTTCATACAAAATTTGATAAGCGTACGCTATGCTAAAAGTAGAATAACAAGATTATTATACGAAAGTCCATTAATGAATCAAATAAAATACACTAATAATATGCAATGGTAATAAAAAATGAAAAAAAAATACCTATTGAAATTTTTTTTACTTACCTACCTATTTTTGTATAAAAATAATATCAAATATTTTCACTTTTTGGACTATCAATTACATTTTTCTGTAGCTCTAGCCGAATGAAACTTTGAGGGTTTATTCTTTATGAAAGCCAGTAGTTTTTAAGATAGGTTGCAGAAAAAAATATTCTGTGAAATATTTTTTTAAGTACCATGCAAAGATAATGTAAACATTAAATTTTGAAAAAAATAGTTACTTTAATTAATGGTTTTATTTTGAGTTTTATAAATCTAAGACTTTGATTGGTGTAGTGTAGGGGTACAAAAGGTCGACTATTGAACTTGTTTCACAAAAAAAGACAGAATCGCAGACCTCATTGTTTGGCTGTAATTGCGAAGTTCACGGTGAAATCTGATTTTGACTAAAATTTCACTAAAACCCAAATAACTTTTTAGTGCAACTTGTACTTTCTAGCTGTTACTTTACTTTGCTTTGCTTTTTGTATTTATATGTTCCTTACTGTGTTGTACAAATAAAGTTATCTATCTATCTAAATTTTGAACCACTTATTATTGCAGAACATACAGGGGGGTTAAATCGATAGGTATTGAGGTCCCCCCCCCCCCGCAACCGATGATCCATCCCCCTTGTTACACCGTGTATATTTGCTCTGGTTTATTTTAATAGAAATTCAATGCTGGCAATAATACCACGTATATTATCCCATTTCACAAATAAAAACAAATAAAATAACATTAAAGTTTGGTTTAATTTTGGTATGTTATATGCCGTATATATAATATAATGTATGTAAACGTTATAGACAATGATCGGTCCGATCCTGGTGGCGGTGAACGCGTACACGGACACCTCCAACGGTCTGACGCCGGGCGGCGTGGCGGCCGGGGCCGGGGCGAGGGCGCCGCGGGCCGAGCTGGCGCGGCTGGTGGCGGACGCGGTGCGGCACCAGGCCGACTCCGGGTACCCGCAGGCGATCATCCTGTCGGGCGCGGCCGGGTCCGGCAAGACGCACGCCTCGATGGTGCTCCTGCGGCGGCTGTTCGACGTGGCCGGCGGCGGGCCCGAGACGGACGCGTTCAAGCACCTCTCCGCCGCCTTCACGGTGCTGCGCGCGCTCGGCACCGCAGCCACGCCCGCCAACAGGCATTCCTCGCGCATCGGCCACTTCATCGAGGTCCAGGTCACCGACGGCGCCCTCTACCGGACCAAGATACACTGCTACTTCCTGGAGCAGACGCGCGTCGTGCGCCCGCCGCCCGAGGAGCGCAACTACCACGTGTTCTACCAGCTGCTCGCCGGGCTCACGGGGGAGGAGCGCGCGCGGCTCCACCTCGAGGGGTATGCGCCGCGCGACCTGCGCATCCTGGCCGGGGGCCGCGCCGGCCGCGCCCTCGACCCCCACGACGCGCCTCGCTTCCTCGCCTGGAAGACGTGCCTCGCCGTGCTCGGGATACCGTTCCTGGACGTGGTGCGCGTGCTCGCCGCCGTGCTGCTGCTCGGCAACGTGCAGTGGCCGGAGGGCGCCGACGGCGCGGGCGGGGCGGACGCGCCGAGCGCCGAGCTCGCCCACGCCGCCGCGCTGCTCGGCGTCGCGGCGCCGGCGCTGCGCCGCGCGCTCGGCGCCCGGGCCGCCCGGGGCGTGCGCGCGCCGGCCACGCCCGCCGCGGCGGCGCAGGCGCGCGACGCCCTCGCCAAGGCGCTCTACTGTCGGACGGTAACTATACCCACCAACAATTACAAAACAAAACAATGTAATTAACATAGAACATGTTAAGTTCAACACGAAGACGACACACACATCATGGCTGCAACTCACCGGTTTACGGTTAAACTGATACAGTAAGAAATATTTACTTACCTAGCCTAGGTACATATAGGTACTTAGCTTTTAAGGCTTGCAAAAATTTTGAAATGAAAAGCATGAAAAGATTTTCTTGCACTTGAAATGTGGCAAACTTTTTCAATAATTACAAGACAAAAGACAAAATCCATAGTCAGATATCCAATCCGAGATTTATACTAGCAATTTCAATTTAAATAAAACGCCTCATCGCATAACTCTGCAGCCAGAAATCGGATCAAACAAAGGCTAGAAGGTGGAAGGGCACGGCGCGGGCGAATTGGCCCAACATCTACCAACCACCCTGTCCAGTATCCATGATACATATACCATAATAACAAAAGATCGTTATTGTATATAGGTGGCGACGATAGTGCGTCGCGCCAACTCTCTGAAGCGTCTCGGCTCAACTCTCGGGACGCTGTCATCGGACTCGAACGACTCGGTGCACAACCAGGACGCGGCCTCCTCGCGCCGGCTGTCCTCCGGCGGGGGCTCTGGGGCGGGCGGCGGCCGGGGCAGGGCGGGGGCGCGGGGAATGGCCGCCCTCAACGACGCCGTGCGGCACGCGACCGACGGCTTCGTCGGCATACTGGACATGTTCGGGTTCGAGGACGCGGCGCCCTCGCGGCTCGAACACCTCTGCGCCAACCTGTGCGCGGAGACCATGCAACACTTCTACAACACGCACGTGTTCAAGTCGTCGGCGGAGTCGTGCCGCGAGGAGGGGGTCCGCGGCGGGCCGGAGCTCGAGTACGCGGACAACGTGCCCTGCATCGACCTCGTGTCCTCGCTGCGCGGGGGCCTGCTGGCCGCGCTCGACGCCGAGTGCGCGGCGCGCGGCACGCCCGAGCAGTACGTGGCGCGGGTGCGGGCCGCGCACCGAGCCCACCCGCGCCTGCGGGACGCCCGGCCGTCGCACCCGCGCCGGTTCGCGGTACGCCACTACGCCGGCGAGGTCACCTACGACGCGGCCGAGTTCCTCGAGGCGAACCGGGACGCCGTCCCCGCCGACACGGTCGCCGTCTTCGAGCCCCGCTCCTGCGACTTCGGGTTCGCTACGCACCTGTTCGCCTCGGAGCTGAAGGCGCGCGCCGCCGGTGGGACCGACGAGGGCTACGTGCGCGCCTCGCCCACCGCGGCCCCCGACTCCACCTTCACGCAGGACTTCCACACGCGGCTCGACAACCTCCTGCGGACCTTGGTCCACGCGCGGCCACACTTCGTGCGGTGCCTGCGCGCCAACAACACCGAGACGCCGATGCTCTTCGAACGTACCACAGTCGCTAAACAAGTACCTATCCTACCTAAATCTTCTTTACACCTAAACCGCTTTCTTTTTAAATTAGATGTTATACATAATATCTATATCGATTGTGGCAGGTGCGCGCGCTTCAAATACTGGAGACGACTCAACTGATGGCGAGCGGGTTCCCGCACCGCATGCGGTTCCGTGCGTTCAGTACGCGGTACCGAGCGTTGGCGGCGCGGGATGCGGCGGCGGCGACGGCGACGGCCGGCGGCGAGGAGGGCGGCGCGGCGTGCGCGGGCGTGCTGCGCGCCGTGGCCGCCGCGGGGGCCTCGGCCGCGCCCGCCTCGCCCGCCGCCGTCGCCTGGGCGCTCGGCAAGCGGCACGTGTTCCTCAGCGAGGGCATGCGACAGGTGCTCGAGCGCATGCGTCGCGCGCGCCGCCACGCCGCCGCCGCGCGCATCCAAGCGGCGTGGCGGCGGCACCGAGCGCGGCACCGGCCGGCGCCCCCGCGACCGCGCCCCGCGCCCATAGCGGGCACGCCGCCGCCCCTCGTCCACGACAAGGCGGACCCGGCGCTGGTGAAGCGCGCCTGCTCGCTATTCGGCCTGGACCTGGAGCGTCCGCCGCCGCTGCCGCCGCCTCGCGCGTACACCGTCGCCGGCGGCGTGAAGCTCGGCTACCCGCAGCAGCGCGCCGTCGTCGCCGACTGGACGGAGGACGGTGGCGGCGCGGCGCGGCTCCGCTCCGGCGAGCTGGTGGTCGTGGTCGGCGCCGCCCACCCCGGGCACCTCGCGGTGCAGGCGGGCGGCCGCACGGTGTGCGTGCCGCACGCGGTGCTGGCCCCGGCACGAGCGCCCCCCGCGCCCGCCGCCCGCCCGCAGCCCCCGCCGCCGGCACCCCCAGCCCCCGCTCTCGCCTAGCCTCCCCTGTACATATCGCTCGAAGCTCTACTTAGTTACGTATTAAGTTACGTGCTTACATGATATTGTGTAATATTATGGCAATGCATAATAATATTGTAAATAATTATTATTTTAATACACAATAGTTGTGGAAGGGACGCGCGTCACGGCGAATGGACGAATAATATTGTATAGGGCATATAGGAAGCGATTTTTTTCTAAATGTTTTAGCATGTTCTAAATTGACTGCTTTACACAAAAACCGGTCAAGTGCGAGTCGGACTCGCGCACGAACCGTACCATTATCATCACATAAAAATACATGAATGAAGGGTAAATGGCAGGTTACGGTTTATGACGTACCAGATCTCATTCAAACCAATGTTGGGTGGAAGTTTGCATGGGTAGGTAGTAGGTACTGATTGTATGTATATCACATATTTTTTTAGTTTCATCATTCTCTTATTTTAGAAGTTTCAGGGAGTTACAATTACGTGACATACGGCAGACAGACAGACATGACTAATCTATAAGGGTTCCGTTTTTTTGCCATTTGGCTACGGAACCCTTAAAACGAATATTGCTTTTTTTTTTTTTTTTCGAAAAATCAACGGTCTCGATTCCTGGTTAGGTTGATGACTTTTGCAAAGATCTATTGGTGCAGTTTTAGTTTTTTGTCAAAAACAGGTACTTACCTACGCAACTCAGCCTATTTCGGTATAATAGTAGTTAAATAATAATAGTTAAAGAAATGGCAGTGAAGGTAAATATAAATAAAGTTACCTACTTATTTTTGTATCAGTCACTCACCCACGGCCACGTTATAACTGCGTAGTACCTTCATGGGATATATGACGACGTACCGTACTACATTCCCTTGTTGTCGTTCGTCTGATGTTTACACATAATTATATTTACTAACGTCAACTAAACTCGGCCCGTCGCGTCGCGTCGGAGCGGCGACCAATCGGTATACGAGAGGAATCTTATTTATATAGTCCTTTTATAATGTCACAACACCAATACACATTACACACTCGTACTTCTAATTAGAAGACAACGTTGTCAGTTTTAGTTAGTATCTTTCCGAGAAATCACACACGTAAACAGATCACAACAAAACAACCGTATCGAGTCGCCCGCCATAATAATCTCGTAAACCATAGATAATCTTCTAGTATCGTCTACCAATGTAAACAATGGCCAACCTTCTAAACAAAATTACTGCCAAAACAGATGTTGCCAACTGTTTACACAAAATATTTCCTATTTTTACATGGAGGTAGAAAGAAATATTTTTATCTAAGTAATGTTGCAAGGTACATAACTAGTAATTTCAATATTTTGATGTCAATCCTAGGAATCTTACACTTATTATTTGATAGTAATACACACCGCATACGTACACAAGTAGGTATACCTACGTACCTCCACCACACAACTATACACAAGTGACCGGTTATAGAACACAATATATAATTAAAAGCAAGCACCAGACAGACAGATGTAAAAGGGTAATGTGCCATAATTGTTGGTGAACGTATTTTTCCTCTCATGCTACAGCTACTGTACAGGATTCTGCCTCATTTTACAATTGTAATGTAGGTGAATACAAAGCGCAACTTATTAACCATTTAACTGAACGTAGTCCGCGCGTCGTCACCCGCGCGCCCTCTCGCCTCGCCCCGCGCCGCCGCGCACTTGCCAATGTGAGTCTGACTATACAGGCTGAATTTTTCACATGGGCGCAGGGCCCTAACCTAAAACTAAACTAAGAGATAGCGAAAAATGCTGAAAAGAGTTGCGTGCCCAACTTTGACAAAAACAAAAACTGCATAATTAAACTTTAGAAATAATCGAACCTGTTGATTTTGCAAAATAATAATCTATATTACTAAGTATATTCTTATACCAATCGATAGTGTTGCGAATGAAAGGAAATTGCTCCTGTTTGTAGTTTTCTACAATTTTCATCATTCCTTCTCTGGCAAAATAATAGCGTATGAGGCGTGGAAGGGAAGTAATTATTTTCAATTTATGAAGTGAAAACTTCTTTAGCGGCGTTGAGCACTTTTTCTGTAATGGGTATAAAATCTTAAACTCGCGTCAGGACACGTGACCTGATCGAAAAAGCGTAAGACGGATGGAGAGTAGACAGCTATCCCCTCTCTACGGCGGGCGCGGGGAAAATGTATGCCTGGGCCTACTGTTTTTAATTTGGCTGTGAGTGTATTAAGACGTACATATGGTATTTTTTAACGGACGACTATTGACGGACGACAAATGTCGGACGACTATTTGTCGGACGACTGTTGACGGACGACAAATGTCGGACTATTGACGGACGACAAATGTCGGACGACTATTGACGGACGACAAATGTCGGACGACAATTTGTTGGACGACAAACGTCGGACGACAATTTGTTGGACGACAAACGTCGGACGACTATTTGTTGGACGACAAATGTCGGACGACTATTTTTTTTTTTTCATCTAAAACTCTTTTTGCGTATGTTTAAGAATATACTTAGTAATATAGATTATTATTTTGCAAAATCAACAGGTTCGATTATTTCTAAAGTTTAATTATGCAGTTTTAGTTTTTGTCAAACGCAACTCCTTTCACCATTTTTAGCTATCTATTATAATTTGGGAAATAGCCCTGAAGTCCTATGTAAAGATATCACCTATTTACATACGTTAGATAGATGTATACCTAGGCTAGGTAAGTATATACTTACCTTTAACATCTATATTGTATGAGTATGTACCTAAGTAGTTGTAATAGATATAAGATATATACTTAAGTTATATAAGTAAGAGTATAAAATAAATAAAACAATAAATAAAAATATCTGTATTTATTTACTTACCTTCGGACAGTATTTGTACCTACTATCCTATCTACACTAATATAATAAAGAGGAAATATTTGTTTGTCACGAACACGCTCCGAAACTACTGGGATTTTGATGTAACTTAATTGGTATGAGCATACATTGCCTCATCGGGAGTAACATAGGCTATTTTATATCCCGATATACGCACGCCACGTGGAAGAGAAAATCACCTATATTTTTGTACAAATCAATAATGTTGCTTATAGTGATTAAGTCCTGGAAACAAACATAGTACCTACCTGCCTATGGCAAATGAAAGGAAATAGCTCATAATGATTATGGTTGCATACGTACACATGCTGCCTTACGGAGAAATACCTTCTAATTGTTAACCAAATAACGTAAATATTGACCATTTTTTTTTGCAAAATGAACAGGTTTGATTGTTGGCTTCGCTACCTGATGACTCTCCAAGCCACTATGTTTTGGCTCTAACTGTGTAATTGCACATCGTTCATGACTGTGTTGGTTGTTGGGGGCATGCGCTGAAACATTTTCAGTATGTATAAAATAAGGAAGGTTTGGCTCCCGGCGGGCTAGTGACGTCACCACGAGCGTACCGCAGTCCGCAGCCTAAGGAAGGAAGCAAGCAAGGAGCCACACGTCACACACGTAGCAAGCAACCGACACTCTATGGAGGGGGGTACAAACGAACCACTCTCGTACCACTGCTGCGTATGTACCTACGTATTATTACATACATACGAGGACATATTGCATTTTGTAATATGCTCCAAAACTACTCGATCGATTTTAATGAAACTTGGTATGAATATACATTGATTATTTAGGAGTAAGATGGGGTACTTTTGTCTCGATATGGTGATACCGCGGCGCGTCACTATACATACAGGTATAATAAACACAAACAAACTATACAATTAGTTTTTTTTTTTTTTTTTTTTGCCATTTATTTAACATTTAAAAGAAACTTAAAAAACATTCAGTACTTAACCTAGCACAGCGAAACCACTAAGGTTTATAATTATGCTAAGAGATTGAAATTTACGTCGATCTAGTTCAATATACTCGTAGTTACGAGTAGGTATGATTTAACAATTGTAACGGTACGTACTTACGATAATTAGACCGATTTGGTACTTACATTAGAGTTCAAACGGGATCTGGACAAATACATCTCAAGCTTAATAAAATGGAAAACTAATAAAAATAAAATAAATAATGATATTATAATTTCAAACATTACGTAGCGAAGTGTGTTACGCTGCGGTATAACCAAGGATTCGCTGACACTAATTTACCTACAACGTGCGCTTCATGGAAACTGCCGACACGAGGCGCCGAGTCAGCGTTACGAAACACCGGATGGCGAGCATCGTGGGATTTCGCCACTTTTTGTTCAAACATCGAACGATCTGTCGGTTTCTAATTATTTGTAAAATTATAATAAGATCTTTTTTTAATTAAAGTAATTTTTATACTTAAACATTTTTTTTTATTTGCATCCTTCGGCTGTGGCCTTTATAATTGGCGCAGTCGGTAGGATTGCCTTAACGTAGAGTCAGTGAATCGTCACCGGGCCACCCTGGGCAATCCGAATCTACGAGCCACAGCCAGGAGGAGTATCCGAAAATCGATACACGCAGAGAAACCAAAATGTGCAAGTAAGTACTTTAGATCTCTCTAGAGTTGCTTCCTTTTTTATCTTAGTGTGTTCCTTTTAATTATCCAAGATTTTCCATCCACGGCAATCTCGGTTTCCTAGGTTAGGTAATTTTAATAGAAATATAGTGGTAGATTTAAATCGTGATTTGAGTGTTATAGACGAAGAATTAGATCAAGAGCCCGAAATGACTGACGCGCTCGTTGATCAAATTATTAAGGCCCTACGCCTCGTTCCCGAGTTCGATGGGAACTCTCACGTATTGACTAGATTTATTCAATTATGTGACCAGCTTGTAAGGCAGTACATGAAAAGTGAACGTGGGTTTGAACTTAGCAATTTAGCCCTTCTCAACGGGATCTTAAATAAGATCACAGGACCCGCGTCCCGTACTTTAAACTCTAACGGTATCCCCGAGACCTGGGAGGGCATTAAAAGCGCTTTAATAAATAACTTTGCCGACCAGCGAGACGAGACCTCGCTTTATAATGATTTGGCATTATTAACACAAGGGGATTCGACGCCCCAAGAATTCTATGAGAAATGTCAAAACCTTTTTAGCACTGTGATGACTTACGTGAACCTACATGAGACAGAGCCGCATAGTAAAGCTTCAAAAAGGGCTTTATACTCAAAATTGGCCCTTCAAGCTTACACTCGCGGTTTGCGCGAGCCCTTAGGCTCCCGTATTAGGTGTATGCGGCCTAGTACTATAGAGAAAGCCCTCGAGTTCGTCCACGAGGAGACGAACACTATGTATTTACAGCAACGAAATGAGCAGTTCGTCGAGAAACCTACAAAGACGCAGTCTACGTCTTCATTGCCTAATCAATCTAAATTTTCTTTCAGCTTACCGCAACCCGTAATGTTAGCCCCGCGTAATAATAATTTTTCAGCCCCTATTAATATGCCGGGCCCGTCTCGCCCGTTTAATTTACAGCCACAGAGACCAATGCCAGTCTGGAGACCCCAGATGCCTCAGGCTCAGTATCGCGGCCCGACACGTACTCAGCAAATGTTTAGTGCCCCTCCGGCAAACTATAGGCCCCAGGGCAACGTTTTTAGAATGCCTGGGCCCCAATTTAATCGTGGATTTCAACCCCCTAATAATAATAACGCCGCGCCGCAACCTATGAGCGGCGTGAGTCATTATGTCGCGAGGTCATTCCCTACACAGGCCCCTCGGGCCCCTCACGACTGGTCTAAACAGGGTAATCCGCCCCCGTCGAATTATTTTAAGAGCCGAGAAGTAAATTTTAGCGAGTTTTGTGAGCCTCAATGTTACTATGTCTATGATCCCTATAGTGACTGTACTTACGTTGACTATTACGTATCTAATTGTGATGATTATCAATGTGATGCTACATATGACCAACCAATTTATAACTCTGACTATGTGCCTGCTATCGTTCAGGAGGCCCCAGACGAGACAGGCCCCTCTGAAAACCAGAATTTTCAGCAGGACTCGAAATTAGAAAAACTAAAATAGAAATTAATTTACAGACACAACGGCAGTTACCTTATATAAAAATTAAAAATCCACCTTTAAAATTACTTATAGATACAGGCGCTAACCAATCATTTATTAGCCCCGAAGCCGTTCAAAGTTTCTATCCACACGTTCCATGTAACTACGATCCTTTCGAAGTAACCAATATTCATGCTACAACTCGAAATGATTACTCGATTACTTTGCCATGCTTTTCAGAATTTAATGAAAATAATAACGTAACTCTTTTTATATATAAGTTTCACGATTATTTTGACGGCTTGATTGGTTACGACCTTTTGGAAAAATTAGAATCGAGCATTGATTTAAAAAATAAAGTTTTGGTAACCCGCCATTCCACGGTTCCTTTGCTTATGTATGATTCGCGTAATTGCAATTTATACGAGGAAATTATACCAGCAAATACTTCAAAATTAATTCGAATTCCAATTAATTTCCATAACAGCGAAGTAATAATTCCTGAGCAGTACATTTCAAATTGTATAATTCGTGATTGTATAACAACAGTTAAAAATAATCGTGGCATAGTAGAAATTCAAAATCCAACTCGATATGACGTAGTGTTCTCGATGGACCAACCAGTTAACGCTGAGCTATTCAATACTCAGTGCACGCGCACCGAACAAGCAACTGACCGCGTTGAAAAAGTAATATCGCGATTGCGCACCGACCATTTGAACCACGAAGAACGTTCTAATTTAGAGTCACTCTGCGCCGAGTACGCTGATGTCTTTTATATTGAAGGTGAACCTCTAACTTTCACCAATAAAATTAAACATAGTATTCGAACGACCGATGAAGTACCTGTCTACACTAAAACCTATCGCTACCCTTTCATTCATAGACAGGAAGTTCAAGATCAAATTTCAAAAATGTTAGAACAAGGTATTATTCGCCCTTCACAATCGGCTTGGAGCTCTCCCATATGGGTAGTTCCCAAAAAAACAGACGCATCGGGAAAGGTCAAGTGGCGTATCGTTATAGACTTCCGTAAAGTAAATGAAAAAACTATCGATGACAAGTACCCTATTCCGAACATCGCGGATGTACTTGACAAATTAGGCAACTGTCAATATTTTACCACCCTTGACCTTGCTAGTGGGTTCTATCAGGTTGAAATGAACCCTGAGGACATCCCTAAAACCGCGTTCAATGTGGAGCATGGGCACTTTGAATTTTTGCGCATGCCCATGGGACTTAAAAATTCTCCGTCCACTTTCCAACGAGTGATGGACAATGTCCTTAGGGACCTCCAGAACGTAATCTGTTTAGTATATCTTGATGACATCATCGTATTCAGCACCTCCCTTCAGGAGCATATGGTTAATTTAGAGAAAGTTTTTAAGAGATTGAGAGAATCCAACTTCAAAGTTCAGATGGACAAGTCGGAATTTTTGAAATTAGAAACGGCTTATCTTGGCCACATTATAAGCAAAGATGGGATAAAACCTAACCCGGATAAAATAAGTGCTATTCAAAAATTCCCACTTCCTAAGACCGCAACCGAAATTAAGCGTTTCCTAGGCTTATTAGGATACTATCGAAAATTTATCCCCGACTTCGCGCGTATTGTAAAACCAATGACGCAATGTTTAAAGAAAGGAGCCAAAATTACATATGATGACGCTAGATACATTGACTGCTTTGAAAAGTGTAAGACATTACTGACCAATGACCCAGTTTTACAATATCCTGACTTTGACAAAGAATTCATACTTACTACTGACGCTTCCAACTATGCTATCGGAGCTGTCCTTTCTCAAGGACCTATAGGCAGTGACAAACCTATAGCTTATGCATCAAGGACTTTGAATTCTAGCGAAACCAACTACAGTACTATCGAAAAAGAACTGTTAGCAATAGTATGGGCAACCAAATATTTTCGTCCCTATTTGTTTGGTAGAAAATTTAAAATAGTCACCGATCATAAGCCCTTACAGTGGGTAATGAACCTCAAAGAACCCGGTTCAAGGTTGACGCGGTGGAGACTTAAACTTAGTGAATATAATTTTACTACAATATATAAGCAAGGCAAATGCAACACCAATGCCGATGCCTTATCCCGAATTGAGATCAATAATGAGGATATAAGTTCTGTCGTAGTTAATCCTTCTGAAAAACCTCCGTCACTGCAGGGTTCAAGCACAGCAACAGCTCATACAAGTGCTGAAGGCCCTATCTTGGAAGTCCCTATATCTGAAGAGCCCTTGAATAGATTTAACAGGCAAATATGCTTTGTAGTTGTAGGCGACATTAAGAAACGCCCCACCGTGACTAAACCTTTTGACACTCACACTAGAACGACAATCCAACTATCTGAGTCTAACCTTGAAGACGACGTGGTGAACGCTGTTAAAGAGTTTGTGGGCCCTAGAGTTAAAACAGGTATCATAATTCATCCACGTTTAGCTATGTATAAAATCATTCCCATTATTCAGAATAAATTCAGAAGCTCTGCTATTAACTTAGTACTTACTACAACCGAGCTAGAAAATGTCAAAGAATATCTACGCCAACAAGAAATTATTCAAAAATACCATGAGGGCAAAACTAATCATCGTGGCATTACAGAATGCTACACGGCATTATCATCTAGGTATTACTGGCCAAAAATGAGAGAACACGTAACAAAGTATATAAATGAGTGTACTGTTTGCGGTCAGGCTAAATATGACCGTAATCCTATTAAGCAGAGGTACAATATAGTTCCACCACCTACTAAGCCATTTGAGATCGTACATCTCGATCTACTAACAGTTCAAAATGAAAAGTACCTGACACTCGTAGATGCTTTTTCGAAATATGCTCAAGCATATTATCTCCGAGATGGCACAGCTCTAAGTGTTATTCAAGCCTTCTTAATTTTTTGTACCCATCATGGCGTTCCCTTGACTATAGTGACTGACCAAGGAACTGAATTTACAAATCAATTATTTTCCGAATTTACTAGGTTGCATAAGATTCAACACCATAAGGTTTTAGCCCACGCACCCAATTCGAACGGAATAGTAGAACGTTTCCACTCAACTATCCTTGAACACTTTAGGATTCTAAAATTGGAAAGACGAGGCGAACCAGCTATTAATCTTATGCCTTATGCAGTCTTAGCATATAATAGCTCCATTCATAGCTTCACAAAATGTAGACCCATAGACTTGATTACAGGACATTTTGACCCACGCGACCCTATTGACGTTGACTTAACTGAGCATCTACTACAACAGTACTTACAAGACCATAAGAAACGAATGACTCAAGTATTTGACATGATAAATGAAAGCTCCTTACACGATAGGACTGTGTTGATTGAAAACAGGAACAAAGACCGGGAACCTGAAAAAGAATACGAGCCTAACCAACAAGTGTTTGTACGTAACCCTATGGCAAGTCGACAAAAACTAGCGCCTAGGTTTACCCAGGATACAGTCCTTGCTGACTTACCTGTACACATTTATACGAAAAAGAAGCGTGGCCCCGTTGCAAAAGCCCGCCTAAAACGAAGTCCTAAGAATCCTACCTTGTTGCAGGATACTTCTATTGACCCTACTACTTCAACTGACGCGAGGACAAGACGTAACGATTGAAACACTGGACGATGGACCCGGACTTCTACCTTTTAAATTAGGACCTGCAAAGATAATTTCCCATTTCCACTCCTTTCTAAATTACATCGACTTAGGTAACATTGACTCTCAAATAGAAGCAGTAAAATCACAGTTGAATGACCTTAAATCTATATTACAAAATAAAACATTTACCTTGTACGATCCTCACATCGATCATCTCAGTGTTAAACTCGATACTATCTCTGATCAATTACGTACCTTTGAGCCGAATCGTAATAAAAGAGGACTCGTCGACGGACTTGGTTCTATAATCAAAAGTATTTCGGGCAATCTAGATTACACCGATGCTGTAAAATATAACAACGCCCTAAAGGTCCTCCAGGATAACGAAAATAAATTAGAATTTCAACTCAATAATCAAATTAGCTTAAATAAGAATTGGGTTTCAAATAATTCTAAAATTTTAAACAGTTTGGTAGAAAATCAAGGTAGAATTAACAATGTCCTTAATGAAATTTTGAAAAGTAATAGTATAAAAGACTCGGACTTGACAAAATATGCCCATATGGCACAACACTTATTAATTTTAGGTGATAATATTGAGGATTTGTCGGAAGAATTATATAAATTAGAATATAATTTAGCCTTCATTCGTGCATCGAGCACACCTCATTCTATCGTTAGTTTAAATGACCTTAAAAATATAACTAATAGACTAAGGAATTTATATTCCAAAGACGAAATCTTAGACGTCGATTCTAGAGATATCTATGATATAATTAAGTTAGGCTATTTCTATTTTAATAAGACGATAGTAATTGTAGTAAAGGTACCGATTGCTTTTCCTAAAACTTATAACCTATATAAACTATCCTTAATACCTAATAAATATCATAAAATCCTAATACCTACGCTACCCTATATAGCAATTTCTGGAGTTGATTCTATGTACATGGAGACTGAATGTCCGAAGGTAAATTCCTGGTTTCTCTGTGAATCAAAGCACGACTACAAAACTCGAGAAGACCCTGACTGTATCCAGCAGCTGATTATCAAACAGGAACTCCACCAATCCTGCAAACTGACTCCAGTCACCTTAAGCCAAGAAGCCGTCGAGCAACTAGACGACAAACACTACACGATGAACTTCCCGAATCCAACTAGAATCCAGATCTCCTGTGGACAAGAACAATATCGCACGCTCGAAGGAAGTTTCCTGGTCGTCATCCCGCTGGGCTGCTGCGTCAAAGCTCCAGGATTCACCACCTGTAACATAAATGATCAAATCAAAGGACACGTTATCAAGATTATGGAAATGCCTCAGTATGACGAGTCGAGGCGCTCAGAAAATCCATCCGTCACCCTGAACTCTATTAATTTGGAAAATCTACATGAGATAAATTCAAAAATATCTGCACAGCTTCCTGTTCAACTCCAACAAATTAGCGATCAGACCATCTATCATACTACGATTCCTTTCTACATTATACTATTAAGTACAAGTGCACTCAGTATCGCACTGATGTACCGACGACTTCGTTATAAATACCTAGAAAATAAGAAAGTAAATGAAAGGATGAATGATATCGTTGACAATCCCGATGAAACATATGCTACTCCTGCTCCAGCTTCCAGAAACGTCAACCCAGACAAAATCAGAGTTGATATTGGAAACATCTCAGCAACTCTTTCGAATAAAGTTCTCAATTAGTTGCTGATCTGAGGGGGGAGGTGTTACGCTGCGGTATAACCAAGGATTCGCTGACACTAATTTACCTACAACGTGCGCTTCATGGAAACTGCCGACACGAGGCGCCGAGTCAGCGTTACGAAACACCGGATGGCGAGCATCGTGGGATTTCGCCACTTTTTGTTCAAACATCGAACGATCTGTCGGTTTCTAATTATTTGTAAAATTATAATAAGATCTTTTTTTAATTAAAGTAATTTTTATACTTAAACATTTTTTTTTATTTGCATCCTTCGGCTGTGGCCTTTATAATTAGTGAGAAAATACGCCTTAAGCTTATATTTAATATTTTTAGTTGTCAAGCTATTCCGTAATTCCGCGGGTAGTTTATTTATGCATCGAGGAATAATGTAATCAGATGTTCTCCTACCGTAATCATTGTTCACGCGAGCCAAGCAAGTCAGCTGACGCTGAGCTAACGCCCGGGTGTATACAGGGTGTTCGAATCGAGGCTTATTATAGGTTACGAAGAAAAGTTTTTTTAACAAAATATATTTGACCTGCGTATGTACGGGTAATACTTTACAGTGTTTAAAGAGGCCAGAATGGTCGCCGCTATATTGTTTTCGAATTTTCTTGCCACCTGGCCACCTGGCCGCCTGGCCACCTGGCCACCTGGCCGCCTGGCCACCTGGCCACCTGGCCGCCTGGCCACCTGGCCCCCTGGCCACCTGGCCGCCTGGCCACCTGGCCGCCTGGCCACCTGGCCACCTGGCCGCCTGGCCACCTGGCCGCCTGGCCACCTGGCCACCTGGCCGCCTGGCCACCTGGCCACCTGGCCACCTGGCCGCCTGGCCACCTGGCCACCTGGCCGCCTGGCCGCCTGGCCACCTGGCCGCCTGGCCACCTGGCCACCTGGCCCCCTGGCCGCCTGGCCACCTGGCCCCCTGGCCGCCTGGCCACCTGGCCGCCTGGCCGCCTGGCCACCTGGCCGCCTGGCCACCTGGCCACCTGGCCGCCTGGCCACCTGGCCACCTGGCCGCCTGGCCACCTGGCCACCTGGCCGCCTGGCCACCTGGCCACCTGGCCACCTGGCCACCTGGCCGCCTGGCCACCTGGCCACCTGGCCGCCTGGCCGCCTGGCCACCTGGCCACCTGGCCGCCTGGCCACCTGGCCACCTGGCCGCCTGGCCACCTGGCCACCTGGCCGCCTGGCCACCTGGCCACCTGGCCGCCTGGCCACCTGGCCACCTGGCCGCCTGGCCACCTGGCCGCCTGGCCACCTGGCCGCCTGGCCACCTGGCCACCTGGCCGCCTGGCCACCTGGCCGCCTGGCCACCTGGCCACCTGGCCGCCTGGCCACCTGGCCACCTGGCCACCTGGCCCCCTGGCCGCCTGGCCACCTGGCCACCTGGCCACCTGGCCGCCTGGCCACCTGGCCACCTGGCCGCCTGGCCACCTGGCCACCTGGCCGCCTGGCCACCTGGCCACCTGGCCGCCTGGCCACCTGGCCACCTGGCCGCCTGGCCACCTGGCCGCCTGGCCACCTGGCCGCCTGGCCACCTGGCCACCTGGCCGCCTGGCCACCTGGCCGCCTGGCCACCTGGCCACCTGGCCGCCTGGCCACCTGGCCACCTGGCCACCTGGCCCCCTGGCCGCCTGGCCACCTGGCCACCTGGCCGCCTGGCCGCCTGGCCACCTGGCCACCTGGCCGCCTGGCCACCTGGCCGCCTGGCCACCTGGCCACCTGGCCGCCTGGCCACCTGGCCACCTGGCCGCCTGGCCACCTGGCCACCTGGCCGCCTGGCCACCTGGCCACCTGGCCGCCTGGCCACCTGGCCACCTGGCCACCTGGCCGCCTGGCCACCTGGCCGCCTGGCCGCCTGGCCACCTGGCCACCTGGCCGCCTGGCCACCTGGCCACCTGGCCGCCTGGCCACCTGGCCGCCTGGCCACCTGGCCGCCTGGCCACCTGGCCACCTGGCCACCTGGCCACCTGGCCACCTGGCCGCCTGGCCACCTGGCCGCCTGGCCACCTGGCCGCCTGGCCACCTGGCCGCCTGGCCACCTGGCCGCCTGGCCACCTGGCCACCTGGCCACCTGGCCACCTGGCCACCTGGCCGCCTGGCCACCTGCCCAGTGTGAACTTTGTAGCCAGTTAGGGACTGGATGTTGTCTGAAATGTTGACAACCTACTTACCGCTAACTATATATCTCTCTATAAATACTTTATTATAACATATTATAGTAATATATGATAATAATAAGCAACGTCAAATATAAAGGTCCCCTCGATTCCACATGAACAACAATATATTATATGTAACGCTTCGTTGAGTTATATGTACATATCTATCTATATGTATTATGTATATTATATCACATCATATCGTTAACATTTATTTTAATATACAGGATTAATTGTTTACATGGACTTTCAGGGCTATATCCTAAACTATAAGAGATAGCGAAAAATGCTGAAAGCAGTCGCGTGCCTGATTTTGACAAAAACTACAACTGCATCATTAGATTTTTGAAAAAGTCATTACCCTAGCCGGGAATCGAACCTGTTGATGGATAGTATTGCTGATAGAAATTAATTCCTGGAATCAAACATCCTCAAGGAAATAGCTCCTTTGTGTAGGTTTATACAATTTTTATATTTCCGACTCTGGCAAAATAATAGTATGAAGCATAGAAGTAAACTTATATTTTTTCTAGGTTTTCCTTTTATTTGACATACTTACTACGTTTGTTTCCAAGAATTGATCTCTATCAGTAAGACTATACATTGGTATAAAGATATAGAATTATTATTGTTTTGCAAAATAAAGTAGGTAGAAAATCAAATGATGCAGTTTTAACTTTTGTCAAAATCGGGCACGCAAATCCTTTCAGCATTTTTTGCTATCTCTTATAGTTTAGGATATAGCCCTGAAGGCCCGTGTAAAAAAAACCACCCTGTATATCAATCTTCATTCATACAAAAATATTCGCAGAAACATAATATGTCGTCTAAACAAACAGACGGACATATTCACAGCAAAAGCTCGGAACAGCGACATCTAGCGGCTAAGATAAATTTGGCAACTTTTAGTAGACAATATAATGTATCTAAATCTATGAAAGTAAGTATATAAAATATTGCATAAATACACTTACCTACTTATATAATTTTATGATACTTGTACAATACTGAATATATAACTATAAATACTTACATCATATTGATAATTGAACAATAGGTACCCATGTGTACATTTCATTCACATTTGATGCAAACATATTATAATAGAGTAGAGTAATGTTTATATTTGCTATATAAAGCATGATGTATATGATACATTTGATGTACCTACGTATGTATGTATGTATGTATGTAGTTACATAATGTAAACAAGAAGGTATCATGTAAATAGCATCGGTTACTGTAGCGTAGCGGGATGGAAGGTGATTTCTTTACATGGGCCATTGTAGTTAACTACGGAAAGGAGTTATTTTCTTTGTATTCCCATACTGTTTGTTTCCAGGAAATAGTCTCTATCAGCAACATTATCGATTGGTATAAAAATATAGGTGATTATTATTTGCGAAATCAACAGGATCGATTCTGGCTAGGGTAATGACTTTTTCAAAAATCTAATGATGATGTTTTAGTTTTAGTCAAAATCAGGTACGCAACTCCTTTCAGCATTTTTCGCTATCTATTATAGTTTAGGTAATAGCCCTGAAGGCCCATGTAGGAAATTCACCTTCTTTAAAGTAACGTGATAGATGGCGCTAGTGTTACAGCTTGCCTTCTCTCTCTCTCTCATTGTTTGTACAGCGCTCATCTATATACCTACCTATTGTACCGCGTTAATTACATTTATTCCGCAGTAATTATTGAGACGGTCCGCAAAAACTTATTTTTTAATTTCATTATTTATAAATTTCATTAATAATCAAATGTGTGAGATTTAGTGTACAACTTGCGTCGTCAGGTGGCGGCACCTAGCGACGCAAGTTGTACACTAAACGTTGTATTGTACATGTATAATGTGTTGGCAGTGAACGGTCGGTGTATCGCGTCGTCAGGTGGCGGCACCTAGCGACGCAAGTTGTACACTAAACGTTGTATTGTACATGTATAATGTGTTGGCAGTGAACGGTCGGTGTATCGCGTCGTCAGGTGGCGGCACCTAGCGACGCAAGTTGTACACTAAACGTTGTATTGTACATGTATAATGTGTTGGCAGTGAACGGTCGGTGTATCGCGTCGTCAGGTGGCGGCACCTAGCGACGCAAGTTGTACACTAAACGTTGTATTGTACATGTATAATGTGTTGGCAGTGAACGGTCGGTGTATCGCGTCGCGTGTCATTCATCGTTGCATAGAGATATATCTATCTATCTCTACCTCTATAGTGATATCAGATCATGTAAGTTATCTATAGATAGATATAATACGGATACTTCTATATGTATTGAGATCGAGCACGACCCAGGCTACCTGCCTGGGTGTGGTATACTAACAGATACATAGGAGAAACGATCACACAACAATATTTGATCGAGTATGTTTGTTTACTTACCATACTCACTTCCACCACAAACCAGATATTACGATACTAACTAACTACATAATAAAGTTAAATCATGTAAAACCAATACAAACCATTAGAAAAAATGTATGTAGAGAGAGCGATCACATGACATCCCCCCTCCCCCTGACCACGTTACATCTATGTTACGGTAGAAACACGTGGTAGGTACTACGTGGTGGTGGTCAGTAGAGTACGAGGGGGAAGGGGGGGGGGATGGTATTATACACATTATAATATCTAAAGAAGTAGAGTACGTAGAGTAGATACCTAACAACGCGGCGGGTCTAGTCCCTCGCGATGGGCGTGCTGCAGGTGGCGGCGGAGGAGGGGCGGCGCGCGGGGGGCGGCGGCGGGGTGGCGCCCCCCTCCGGCCCCCCCGCCCCCTCCGGCGCCCCCCCGCACAGCGCCGCGAACACGCCGCTCGACGACACCTCCGTCACGCACCGACGTTGTTCCGCTGCAACACACCACCCAACAATATACATCGAGTACATACCCCAGTAGAGAGAGGTCATTTATTTAGTCTATTTATTTTATTTTTGGAGTTTACTCCTTAAGAATCGATTTTCATATATAAGGCGCCCGGTATGAGAAAAATGTAAGGGGTGAAATCTACTGATGAATGACCTCGTTACGTTTTTTGTTTCACTTTTCAATCGTGTGTGTGACTAGCTTGTATACTTGTGTTTAACCGACATATTGTACTTATTGTATATATGAACATGTGTGCTTAGTATTTATTAAATATTTAATTGGAACGATAGTTCCTTATCGCGCGTTGTGAAAGGGGGCTAGACGGAAAAAAATCTCACGAAAAGTTGTAACGACACTTTTTGCTATAGTAAGCTATTGTAAGCCGTGCGGCGTGCGCATGTTTCTCTGTTTGTCTCTTTGTCTCTCTCTTATAGAATGCAAGCCAGATACTTTCATAAAAAAAAAAATAATATATCATACAGTGGATTCTCGGTAACTCGAACCTTGTTAAGTCCAAATCCTCAGTAACTCGAAAAAAAATTGCATTCCCTTCCGCTAAATTTTTATGTCTGTTCAGACAATCGGTATGAGGTAGGTAAACTCCAATCGTGCGTAACGTCGGAGCTGACACACACATTTTTTAAATCTTAATTTCTATGATTATGAGTAAATGAAAAACAAAAAATAGGGGCATAGTCATGGCAGTTATAAGTTTTATGGCACAAAAATATTTGTGCTAGTGTCATTATCCAGGGATAACAGTCGACTACGTTTGTATGGAGAGAGCGCAGGTACCCTTTCACCTAAAATTTTAGTTTTTAAATAACTTTCGATGTGTCATAAAAATAATTGTAGCACATTTATCCTGGAATACTATCCAAAAAACAGATTGAAATAATTCCTTCATTTGCAGTTTTGGCATCAAAAATCATAGAGAAAGGAAAGGAAATTTTTAAAATGGCTGATATCTCGAAGACCGAGAGACTTTCATAGAACATTACTTTTATTTATCTGAACCGGCCCAGTGTCCTCTATCCGTAGGTGCCCGCTTATCCAATAATTACGACACACCGTGTATAATATAATGACTAATAAGGATAATGTATCGATGAACCGTACCCGGCAGTATGTGGTCGCCATGTTGCGGATATTACTCCGTAAGGCGCTTACGGAAGCCGTACCTACGTAGAGAGTAGTGGTCGACACGAACACGAGACGCTCCATCATCCATCGAACATTCAATCAGTACATTTATAGAAGGCTATAAACCTTCCGAGTTTCAATCGAGACACGTTCCGACTTCAATGACATGGATCACATTATATAGGTAGGTATAGCGCACGTCTCAAACAACCGTCGTCGGCGTCGCGTCGTCGGACGGGGGGCGGCTTCCATTGCTACACTATTGTAATACATTATAATATTTGGAGCCATTTCGTTTATATGAACCTATGTTGGCTTAGTTTCAACATTTGATCGTATAATGGAGCAAGTATCGCGTGGCGCGGGTCGACCGCACTCGTCGGTAGTCGGTAGCTGTAGTCGGGTTTACGTACTATCTACATACAACATGTTTCGATTGATACATGTTATATACGTCAAACATAACCGAATGTTACAATTTTATACAGTGAGACGTCTAGTTGCGTCAAAATCGCGCGCACGGTTTCACGCGCGAAAATCCACCGAACTGGCCTTTTTACATTTGTATTATTAGCTGCACTAATAATACAAATAACATAATATTTATCGTCCTGTATCACGGGGCCATGGAGCCCCGGACCTTTGGAAGGCGTGCGTGGAGCCGAAGCCAACACGTAGAGGCCCTTTACAATAACAACGTATAATAGCAAACAATGGGGTGGATTCTAAACCGGCGATTATCCCTGTCTACACTATAGTGTAGACACTTTATAAAGTGCAACCAAGGACAACCTCCGGTTTGGATGAAACTATTGATAATCTACAGGACAAAACTACTTGAGCTATTGTGATGGGATGGTAGTGGACTAGATACTGGGGAACTATAGATATATTATATTTTAGTTATTATTATTGCCATTATAGTCAAAGAATACATATAATAAGTATAGGTGTAGATCAACGCACATACACGATCGGACAAGACGGTAGTTACTACCGCCTCACATTCGAGGGTTGCCCCGATTACCGACCGATGCGATGCCGACAACGCAGCACAGCACTGCACTAGTGCTGCCCCGCCGCTAATGTACCACTCGAGACGTTAATGTACGATACGATACGAACACATTGCCCGTTGATGTTACACAACACAACTAACAGCACACTACTCTATAATGTCCATCGATCATCGCGAAGGCGAAGGTCAAACATCAAATTATACATTTTATTTATATCTGACAATTATTATAAAAGCCGTATATAAGGAAGAGTGTGCCTGGAGCGGGTGTTGTGTTGAGTGGACAGTGGACACGTTACCTCGAGGTGCCTGTGACAGAGTGTAATGTAGGTAACACTCACCGATCATGTTGTGGAGGTTCTCTATGACGACCTCCGTGTTGCAGGTGGCGTCGAGCGCGCGGTGCAGGAACGCCGTCCACGAGCTCAGCTCCGCCTCCTGGAACACAATACAGTATATATATATATATACAATGTATGTAGCAACTAGGTAGGTAGGTAGGTACTACACTGAGACTAGTAGGTAAGTATGTACGGTATAAATAGAAGTGATAGGTTATGGTCGGTCGAGGCACGATGCGACGCGACGCGGTGAGACGGTCAGGGTCGCGGTCGCTGCACTAGGATGTCTCGCTTGTCGCATCGCATCCCACCGCGTACGTTGTAGTCACACGACAACTCGATATAGTTTACGCGATGATATAATAATAACTATTACTAAACCACCTTGACTCATTTGTTACTTTATTAGTTTGAATCACAATTTACGACCAATTCAGGAGTAATTTAAGAGTAGATTCCTACGCAATCCTCGGTCAGTATACGTACCTACCTACCTATGTGATAGAGTAGAGATACAACATTCCGCGTGTCGAGCGTCGACCGGTTACTACTCGGATATTATTAATATCTATAATATCGGAGATGACTTCAAGTGTGAGTGTTGATAATACATTCACAGTTGAAGATGTTGCAGTTTGATCGACCGATCGACTCGCCCAGTCCGCCGCCGGCCCTCATTGATCAAATATTTTTTCAACAAGGAATTTTTCAATGTCAGTCACAAACCGCACTATTGAGTTTTTTGGGAGAAAAAAAATAAAATCTAAAATTAAATAAAAAAAATAACGCTCTGTAACCAGAGGTGATTTTACAAAATTAAAAACTGGAAAATATGCGCCTAAAGATCCTTTATCAAACGGCATTTAATGAAAAATATCTTGATCAGATTGGCTTACAGAATCTAATTATTTCATTATTTTTATTAAGAGCCTAAACTGTCCCACTGCAGGGCAAAGGCCTCTCTACCTTTCTTCCATTGATCACGATCTGTCGCCGTTGCACACCAATCATTCCTATAGGAATCTAATTACTGAATATAATTATTTTTTTCTCACAATACAGGGTTATTGGAAATTATATCAGCAAGCCGTTGAGGGCTACTTCTGTGCACCTTAACAAACAACTTTTGTTCTACGATAAAGTGATATAACTATACATCAACTCTCAAAATAAGATCGATAAAGCGGCCATGTTGAATTTTTATCGAAAATTGCCATAACATTTGAGATAAAAATTCAAAATGGCGGCTTTATCTATCATATTTTGAGAGTTGATGTAGTTATATCGCTTTATCGTATCGTGTTTTGATCTTCATGCTAGGCAGGCAGGTGAAGGTGTATGTAACGGGCATGCATATGGCGGGCAGCGGGCAGCTGGCTGGGGCGGGCGGCTAGGGCGCGCTCCGTCTCCGAGCTGCTCGCGCGCACTGGCGTTACCGCGCCCGCGCGCCCGTATCACCATTAGAAAGTAAAAATCCAGACATAATCACCGCCCATTACAATGTCTCGGCCGCGCACGCGCCCCGGTTACAGATAGTATAAGCTATCATTAAGTATTGTATTGTACACGCCATATTGTGTGTACGTACAGCTACCTACCTACATCTAATATGTATAAACAAATGTAATCGGTGAAAGTACTTACCTACCTACAATACATACCTTACAATGCAACCCGAGCACGATAATATCATAGGTACCACTAATTCATTCACATCACACACACACACACACACACACACACACACACAACACAAGGACGCCATCAAATATCTGACCTCCGTAACTCCAGACATGGTGCTCGTGGCTCCGCGCTCCGTGGACCAACGAGCAGCACGACTGCACGTGCTGGCGTCGCTCGTCGCGCGTCGCGTACGGTCGATCAGTCAGTCAGTGGTCATTGGTCAGTGATCGCCTGATCGGTGATCGGTGAACGGACGTTGATACAATATAAAGAACTTTTAAAAGCAGCGCAGGTCGTCAGTTCGCAACGTTTATAAATTAGATATTTTAAATTAATTTCTACAGCATCTATAAGAAGAGCAGTTGTGGACAAAATACAGCAAATGAAGTAGACCTACCTACCTAGGTACATCTAGAGAAGAGTAGAGTAGGTACTCTAGGTACCACCACGTACAGGTTGTGATCATGGTGAAATATAGACAATAGAATGTACGTGAACGTGACGAATAGAGTTCATTAATCTTACATTGTAGGTAACTAAGTAGGAACGAGTGTGAACATAATTGTGTGAACTTGTTGTGTGTAAGTAAACAATAGAGGTGAAGCTTGTCATGTCGCGTCGTTCGGTCGTCGGTCGCCTCACTGATGTTGCAATACAATACAATCTTAGAGTGAAGTTGTGTCAATTAGCTACGGACAGACAGCACGCCCTACACGTCTTGCAACCGAAGACTACACCGCACCGCGACCGGTAGGTAGACGGACGTACGGCAGACTGACACTAGTTAACGTATAGGTAACATGTGATGTGGATGGATGGATGGATCGTCCATTTATATAGAATGTTTCCTCTGTGACCTCTGTCACATACTTATATTGTGTTGTGTATCTTTACAATAATAAAGACCACGTGTAGTGTGTAGAACAGTTGAGTGCCACGACCCGAGCAGCTCGCACCCTACCACCCTATCACCCGCAGTCAGACGACGCGACGCGCGACACTTGGCGCCAACACTAGGTAGCTACCACCAGCTATACACTCGGTACGGTCGGAGTCAGTATTGCAGGACCACTGTACACGTACACGTACTGATCTAAACTTACTATATAAGTATATATACTTGTTACTATTATGTACAGTCGCCTGCATAATTGCAGCCCCCCTCGGTAGAGTTCGAAAACTACTATTATAGGAATGTTATCATTCTAATAATTTTTGTTTGATAAATTCATGAGTTAGAAGACTTTAAACTGCAACTAAAGCAGGTGTCTAGAATCTTGCTTGTGTTGAAAACATTCTTATAACAGCCGTTTTGGAGCTCTACGGTGGGTCTGCAATTATGCAGCCGACCGGAACCTAGATTTGAAGCAATCAATGATGATTATGATTACTATTGTTGAATTTTTTATCTAATAAGTAATATTTATTTAATAAATTCATGAGTTTAAACTTGCAGTCGTGCGAGACCTTAGAATCTTACTTGAGTTGTAAACATTCCAATAATAGCAGTTTTGTTTGGAGCTCTACGACGCGACGGGTCTGCAACCCGTACCTACCATAATAAAGTGGTCAATATGTGTCATACATACATACAAGTAACATGAACATGTAGTTAGACATTACGTCTCAAAGGAATATTAAAACACCCATTATACATATATTGTATAGACCTTCCTCAACGTGTCATGTAAGCTCGCAGCGCAGCACGTCTCTTGCATGCCAAATGTCTGGTTGTTGTATGTACATACTACTAGAGTTTACAAGACTGAAGCGACACTTACGTACAACCTATAATGCAACGATCGACGTTATCGTACATGAACGATGTCCAATATTATGTCCATGTATATTGACTAGTGTAGTGTAGTGACGAACAGCTGGATTGCGGTAGGTGACCGTCCGTACACAGATTTACTCGTTAACTATAGTATAAACACTATCCTTATATAATCAACAGGGATAGTGTCTAGACTATAGTTCCCTATAGATTATATAGGGATAGTGTTTAGACTATAGTTGACGAGTAAATCTGTGTCTAAATGTAAGGTTTAAATCCACATCTCGGACTATCCTTAAACCACGTTTTGGAATAAGGGGGATGATGTTTATTGTTTAGGTAAGTATGTATGTTTTATTTAATTATTGTAAGTTGCTTTAAAAATGTATTTGTAAAAGACAATTATAATATAATAGCATATTAGAATGTAATCAATACGTATCGCGTACCGATTGTCCAGTTCAATACGCGTTTCATTGTGGTGGTATTACTTTAATGTACTTACAATAAACATACATACATATGTATATGCCATAACATTGTAGGTAGGTAAGTACATAGGTTACACCTTTCAAACACTGTGTATAGTGTGAGAGCCTACCGCATACCGCCCGCGCCCGCGCCATGTGAACCGTCAAGTCATCATCGATAGTTCAACTAACGGCAACATTACAGAACTACGAGCTTTTACTTACAACTTGGGCGCCACTTAAATACCAAACACATACATACTGTGCCCCGACCACACGACCACCCGACCCGATAGTGTGTCGGTGTATTTAGGTCTATGAACTGTTCTTACTGTCTACGTCTACGGTATAATGTCTACATTGAGAGGTGAGCTTTGTTTGTACATACAGTCATATAGGTACCTACTGTAGTCGTGCTTGTGTTGTATTGGCAACGAAGGATTATATCAAATGGGATAATGGGTACGCAACCGTGGTGTCCGCGGTGGGTGACAACTGGGTAGGTAGTGGGTACCTACTATAGTGACGAAGCGGCACAGTATAACCGTTACGAAAAGTGTTAATCAAATAATGCGTGTGACCCGTCGTCGTATTAACGCATTACGGACATAATTGGGGTCGAGCGCCAAGTGGATAATGTCGCGTTAACTTGCCGTACGTACCTACCTGTACCTATACAGCTACATGTCTCATTTGCGATGTGATGTGATGGATCAATCAACCGACCGCTCGACCACTCGACTGCGACAACAGCGACAACTGGACATAATTACCCGTGACCCGGTCGCGGTAACATTCACCTGTAATTAGCCACGTTTCGACCGCAACGCCCGCCACGCTACGTGTAACACACAGGCCGCAGGACCACGCGCTCTATCATCTAACTCTAGCATCCGCTCGGTCGGACATTTCCCATTTCCAACTTGACTTTCACTTAATCACCTACAAACCACAACGGGTGGTAAACGAACGGAAACACAACACATTTATATCAATTTATGGTACGTACGTACGTAACGTACTCAAGGTATAGGTACTAGTGTGAACGTTTCACCATTCATTTCGCAACTCATTATCTGAAATTATCTCTATAATTCGATTTGTTTGAGTAAGGCCGTGTCTAAGTTATAGTCGTGATCGCACGGTTTGTATATAATGTTATGGACCAAGTGATTCATTGGATATTATACATAATGCCCGAGCATTATGTATAATGTCCATTAAGAGAGTGCAAAGTGATTATAACTACTGAAATAATTATATTGCCCGAGCATTATATTGTGTTTGTTTTATTAATGTTATTTCTATTTAGAACATTAAATCAAAATTTGAAACACAAAGAACACAAAAAATCTTCATTTTATAGATGCTCTGACCTCCGAGTCCGTCTATATTCGCTTTCAAATGCAAAACATGTGCAAAACTAAACAAATAAAATGAGCGCTGTGTAGAGAACGGGTACACTATTTTTCCCAACCTCACTCAAATAAAAAATATGAAATGGTAAAAAATGTAATTGGGTGGAAGAAAGGTAGGTTAGGTTAGATATTGAAACAAAGCACGCGCGAGCGAAGCGAGCGTTTAGGTTCACAATGTAAAGAATAGCGTTTATAGGAGCTCTTTACCCCATAGAATCTATCTGTATTATCAATTGACCAAGGATCAGGTAGCAATATTCATCATGCCCAGACAGTGTGATTCATATTAAAGTTTAGATGATAATTAATTACTTTGCCCAAAGTAGTTTGCCATTATACATAATGCCCGGGCATTATGTATAATGGCCGAATAGATGACTTGTTCCATAACATACACAAAGCGAGCGTGAAGGCGAACGTCGCGACGACGCGGCGACGACCGACACCGGAGGAGTGATTGCTTGATGAAGAGGTCAAGTACACCGCGAGCTGGTCGGTCCTATCGAGCTTCTCCTCGACTCCCAGATAATATAAAGAGGAAATATTTGTATGTAACGAATAGGCTCCGAAACGATTAGATATAGCAAGTCTAGGTGTTCACTCCAGGTGTTCCGTGTTACCTACACTACAGGTAGGTATCGAACACAACCATACAACTGTGTGATGAAAGCTCCATGAAATATCTACTTATGTGGTTTACATGCTACATACATATGAATGTAACAAACAAACAAAAGAGCTCATCAATATTATTAGAAATACGTAGGTGTATGTGTATGATTTGTGTTGTGGAATGATTCAGACGAAACTAAGAAATGGATGATTGTTACATTAAGATAAAGTAGGTACACGACGTGCGACGTGCGAGGACCTGATGAAGATGACTCAAATTATGACGTGCTTGAAGATCGACTCTGCCTGATACAGCGGTACCTACGTTACTGTAGGTACAGGCTAATGACTGACATATACCTAGTACTACCTACACTACATGTATCTAAACCCGACAACAACGCCCACATTGTTACGTCGACTTTCACCCGGCGCGGCCGAAGGAACTCATACTCGGCTCCGGTCCTACTATACGATACATCCTAACATTAGAGAGAAAGCTCCCCACTCACATCGGAAACATACCCTTAGCCCTATACTACACCGTCCGCCCAGCGTCTCCAACCTTACAACCTATGCAATATTACGTAAGGTCATCACGATATAGTCACGGTACACTCATGACAACGGATTAATGTCAATAATGTAAGTGTTACAGGAAACTTGGGAAACTAAAGTATAATAGGGCGAGTGATCGGAGTCCTGCTCGTGACCGTCCTTCACATTCGTTCAGTAAATAATTGCACGATGGGAGGCTACGTCGCGTCGCGTTGCGTCGAGCGGACGCCATGAGTGTCCCTCTCTCAGGCAAACATTGACCTACGTACGTTACACTACGCTACACGGACGGAACCGGCACAACTATATGTAGGTAGGTAGGTAGGTAGGTACAAACATCAAGGACCAAGTTTATGGCGTCAGGCGTCAGGCGGTACCTCAGGCGACCCGGAGGTGAACCACTGACCCACTTTGTACAGATGATACTATCGATTTCACCCATCTCTCTCTCTCTCCTACTTAACGAAATTATCTCGCCAATGTAAAAGATATTGTTAGTTAACACATAACAAAATACCTATTATTATGATTGATTTGAAGTGCATGCAACACAACGGCTGCTTTTAAGTAGGTATTATGTCTAATTAATAGAACATTCGCGTGTCGTGTAATGGCCTGTCGTATGTATAGTGATAGACAGGTAGATGACTCCTCGGTGGTCAATTAGTTACCATACGTGTATGTAATTTAATGTGTTTGTTTAGACACCGACCGACGATCGACCGATCGACCTCGGGACACACACACCTGCCACCTCCAGCTACTGTACACGTTATGTAGGTACGTACTACGTACAGTAGTGTACAGGAGTACTTAACTATTACAATTACATAAAATATTGTAATCAATATGTTTCATAAGCCGACTACAATATATGAAATAAGTACCTACCTACATTATAACGAATGGGTGGAATGGGTGCAAACAGATGGGGTAGGCTTTTGTCCAGCAGTTATACAATCCACCCGGGCTAAAGAATGAACCAATGGTTGACGGTCAACGTCTCCCCTAACACCCGTCGAGAGCATTTTCAAGTGATGGAGGAGTCTGGAGGACGACAAGAGTTAATTTGTATGAATAGCTTTATCGGCAATGCAATAGGTGAAGAGCACAGTGAGTGGTGAAGTGTGGTGGTGGGTGACTAGACCGCCACGACGCGACGAGACGACTCGGACGCGGACACGGACGCGGCACGACCGTGAACCACGGTACAAATGTTACCTAGATGTTCATCGACCGCCCGACCTTGGACTGATACGGTAACAACTACATTACATTTACATACACACCTACTTCGAGATCAAATGGTTGCGTAACGGTTACCGCCTGCTTGTGTATTACTAGAAAGAAATGGTATAATATTCGGTCAGTATTAAGTATTCAAGTAGCGTAGCTCGGTAGGGTAATGGTCGCTTATATCGACCGAGTTACAGAAGAGCTGGCAACAGGTGTCTACAACTTGTTCCCGGGCAGTCGGGACTACAGTTACTTACTAAGTATATGAGCATTGGGCATTGGACAAGTCAACATGTTTGCCTCTCAACTGACATGTCTCTATTATATTATACACGACTTTATTACAGGAATCGGAAACGATTAATTATGCGAATAATTTTGTACGTGATATATATAGTTTAAAAATAATAAGTATATACATATCTATGACAGCATATGTTTAACGACGTCGTTAAACATTTGGTGTGTGTGTGTGTGTGTGTAGTCGTCGTCGTCGGACGGAAGTGAAACATGAAAGTTAATACATGTTGTATAAATATAATGTTGACAACACAATGTACGAGATCATGAAACAAACCGCATCATTACGTTAGGTGTACTGGACTAACTGAAGTCCGTCCGCTCCGGGGCCGCTACGGAGCCGCACGCGACGCGGACTCAAGTGAAACGTCGCATGCGCACGCGCATCGAGCACAAGTAAGTTGTATAACTCTATGGATTTGGTACAATATATTGTACTGCAACAATTAGGTTTAAGTATATACCTGTGGTATATACTCGTAGTGATTGTGAAACAGGTGGTATAATTATACTATAGAGGTACAGGTAGGTACCTACTCGTAGCGCAGCCAGTAACTCGAGTCGAGCAGTCCCTTGAAGCAGGTAATGAAGCCGGAAGCCATACCTACTCGACAACGACGACATGACGAGGCGAACTTTATCACCAAAAAACATGTAATTTTCCGACTGTAATTGTCGTTGCCCAAGTTCTTGCATCATCAACGAAACAACTACGAATAAATATAATATAAACTGAAGGCAACAAAATGAAGGCGTTCGCGTCCCTTTGAATAGGTGTACTACCTCCATATCTAACTAGGTAATGTACGTTCGACGCGCTCGCTATCATCGTTTGTGACACAATTGTCAACTATTGACGTTCTTACAAGCGCTATTTCAATTAATAAGTATAGTTGGTTGAGAGCCTTCTACATTCATTATGTATAATGCGATTAACTAAAAAAATAAGATACTCCTTCGCAGCGGATATTGGACATGTTTCTGTAAAAGTTCTAGGTAAAATACAACCAACATAATAACCACAAAATATTGCTATCGTAGTGATCAAAATGTCATCTATCTAGAAGAGAGTACGAAACATCCCCGGTTTAACCAATCATTTAGCTATTATTCCTGCATTAAGTTACCTACCTACATCGAAGGAATCAACAATAAATCATAATAGAAACTTTCACAACGAATCAAACAAACGATTAGCCTAGTAACTAGTAGGTTAGGTATAGAGTAATAAATAATAATAAATAAAATAAATATTGCAGGACATTCCACACATCGCCATCTAGCCCCAAGCTAAGTAACTAGACTTGTGTTATGGGTGCTAGACAACGGATATACTACTTATATAGTTTTTTTTTGTAAATATATACTTATAATACATAGAAACAACCAGACCACAGACAAATCATCATCATCCGAGCGATGTTCCCGGTTGCATCCCTCTCGGGAGCCCAGGGTCCGCTTTCCTACTTTTACGCCTCCACTTCGCACGATCTTCGGCATCCTGGGTTGTAAGGCCATTTGCACGCATATCACCCCTTACGACGTCAAGCCAGCACTTCTTGGGTCTACCCAGTCTGCCACGACCCGGCGGAGGCGCCATGGCAAGACATTTGTTCCCCACGTAACTAGCCGGTTTTCGCAAGACGTGGCCGTACCAGCGTAAGCGACACTCTTGCAATTTATCTGCAATGTCTCGGACATGAAGGCTGCCCCGGATGCGGGAGTTCCTGACGCGATCCTTTCGCGTCACTCCACACATCCAGCGCAACATCTTCATCTCCGTGACACGCAGCTCCTGCTTATGTCGCTCAAGCACCGGCCACGCCTCACTACCATACAAAAGGACAGGTCTAATGATGGTTTTATAGACCTGTCCCTTTAGTTTAATCGGCATTTTGGGGTCGCAAATGACACCAGTCACCTCACGCCACTTGGCCCAAGCCGCTGAAATGCGTGACTTGACGTCGCAATCGATGTCGCCGGACGCGTGAAGCACAGACCCCAAGTACTTAAACTGGTCTGTCCGCTCGACCATATGACCGTCTACGCAGACAGGTGTGGGATCTGTGGTATTGCAAGCCAAGTACTCTGTCTTCGCCACATTCAGTTGCAAACCGCCGTTCTCAAGCGACTCCTTCCACGTGTGTACACGTTGGACCAGCCGCCCCTTATCCGAATCCGCCAGCGCAATATCATCAGCGTACATGAGCAGCCATGGAGGCTGCTCGTGTGCATCCCTGGCAACGGACAGTGCATCCAATATTACGCTGAACAGGAACGGGCTTAGGACGGAACCCTGGTGAACTCCAACGGTAACAGGGAAGGGCTTAGTGTCGCCAACAGCAGTTCGCACCACAGAATCAGAATTTCGGTACATGTCTCTGATGATTTCAACATAAGCTTCCGGAACCCCTTTGGACCGCAGCGCCCACCAGATCATCATGCGAGGAACACAGTCGAAGGCCTTCTGCAAATCTAGGAATAGAAAATGCAGAGGCGTATTCTTCGTCCTGTATTTCTCCATAACGATCCTTAGGGCGAAAACAGGGTCCATGGTGCCATGCCCGGGGCGGAAACCATATTGACACCCAGAGACAGTGCACTCCTGTCGGATCCGAGAGTCGACTATCCGCTCGTAGAGCTTCATGGTGTGGGACATGACCTTTATACCTCGATAACTGCCACACTCCTGCACCGATCCCTTGCCCTTGAAAACTGGGGTAATAACACTCAATCTCCATTGGGCAGGGATCTCGCCGGTCTCGAGTATGCGGTTAAAGAGGTTGGTCAAGATGCCCACACCACGAGGCCCCATCGCCTTCCACACTTCGATAGGGACTCCATCGGCTCCGACAGCTTTCCGATTCTTCATGCGGCGAAGAGCCTTGCGGACTTCGTCAGGCGTAATCGGTGGCACAAGTCCTTGATTCGGAGGGAGTTCCGGCGGCTGCACCTCTTTGTACTGCTTATTCAGCAGCTCGTGGAAATAAGAGCGCCATCTCTCCTTCACCGCGAGGTCCTCGCAAAGCAGGTTGCCATCGGGGTCTTTTACACAGCGGCACTTGGATATATCCTGCGCCGCTTTTACCCTCGAACGTGCCAACTTATAAATAAGCTTCTGCCCCTCAGACGTTTCCAACTTATCGTACAGTGACTGTAAGTGGTTCTGTCTGGCTCTGGCTACTGCTCTTTTTGTGGCACGTTTGGCGGCTTTATACGAGTCGCGATCTTCAGGAGAGCTGGACGCTTGCCACTTTTTAAAGAGGGCTTTCTTCGCCTTAGTCTCCCTCTGGACTGTGTCGTCCCACCACCAAGTCTCCCTGTCACATTTGCGTCCACCTTTAGACATGCCCAGCACTGTCTTCGCCGCACCAGTGATAGATGCCTGAATCTTATCCCAGTGGTTCTGGACTGGTTTGTCTTCGGCACCAGCGCACTTGTCACCGATAGCCGAGACAAGCTTCTGGGATTTGGTTTCATCCAGCATCCACCATCTGATTTGGCGACGACATTGCTCAGGGTGTTTGTCTTTGGGTTTCACACAGAGATCCATGACAAGAAGACGGTGTTGATCAGTAAGACTCTCACCGGGTATGACTTTGCAGTTAGCTACGTTGCCGATATGATGTCTCCTGGTGATTAGAAAATCGATTTGGGTAGCGTACCTTCCACTCTTGTAGGTGATCAAGTGGTCGGGTTTCTTTTTGAAGTAAGTGTTCACGAGGGCCAGGTCGGCAGTGGCACACGTACGTAGGATTTCTTCCCCTTCCGCATTCCGACTGCCGTATCCGTAGCCTCCGTGAACACGCTCAAATTCCACCCCCATCTCGCCAACATGACCGTTAAGATCACCACCCAAAACGATCCCCTGTGACAACGGGACCACAGACAAATATCTAAGCATAAATACTTGTCTGTGGCGGGAATCGAACCCGCAACCCTGTGTTTGGCAGTCCGGCATGGTAACCATTGTGCCAACTGGGTATCTACTTCAGGTGAGTGAGTGGGCACATCGGCCCGTGGGAACCTCGGCCAAGGGGTTGAGGATGACGCGTGACGGAGCGAGGAGGAGGTGAGCTCAACAACGATATCATCATGATTACATCAACATTACATTCTTCTATAATATATACGTGTGTACCTACATCGATAGAGTACAATAAGTAGCTACCTACACCCGTACCTACACACTCGTCGCGTATAACAGCGAGCAGCAGAAACACGCATCTCTACAACAACCTACACACAACCAGTAAATGTTTCAATAAGTTATAAGGTAACAACTATAGTTAGTTAGATTGTAAATCGTGCGTGAAGACACGGGGCGCGGGCCGAGGCGGTGAGCGGCGCGGCGCGGGCGCGAGCCGAGGCGGCGCGGCGCGGGCGCGATGCATTGTTAAAGCTTTTCTTGCGTTTGTACGTCTACCTTACTGAAGTATCTGAAGGTAAGGTAGGTATAGTAGGTACAGGTTGTGCAGCGAATGGTGAGCGCTGGCGGAAATTGGTGGGGATGGTTTGCGCATGTACAATCGCGCACAGAATTATTACAGCCAAACCGTCATACTTTGTTTACATACCGTATATGATTTTGCCCAACCAGAAAAACATTCATTTAAATACTATCACTATTATATAGTATATTTATTCACTGTAATTTACACTATTAAACTATAGATAGACTACTAATATGGAACTCAAATTAAATAAACATATTTCCTTTTATTGAAACAACTACCTATTGACTACTGATCTTCTATTGATCGATAATCTGTCACTGTCACTTTAATTAAACTGTCAGATTGCTGTCAAATCTATATTTTCTATTGTTTTTGGCGCGAACTTCAAACCACGGAACTAATACTGTCCTGTACATTTACTGAACAAAGGTACGAACATGGATTTCTATGCCTGCATCAATGATTACCAGTTTTTCTGTATAAAGTTGAATTTTCGATCTGGGTAAAGTTAGCTACGCGGCTGCAATGTTAACCGAGTGATGGTAAATATATATGTGCGCGACAGTACTTAGACGTGCGGGAGCGGGACAGAGCGCGGCTAAAGACGTGTGTGCTAAACAGAGAGCGATGATGTGAGCAACTGACCCTCCCTTCGCTCCTGTCCCCCCGCCCAAACAGACCTAAAAATTGACTTCTGCGCATACCCCTTCCACTTTCCGCCAGCGCTCACCATTCGCTGCACAACCTGTAGATATTATAGTGAACGTGAACGAAGCAAGAATAGAGAACAATAAGTAGGTACTCGAGTTGAGTCTTTACATTTATTGTTGCCGTCATGTGAACCATTTATAAAGATATTTGCGAAATTTATTGTTTGAGAAGTAGGCGATTCCCACGGCCGGCCGTTCGCGTTGCCCGCGCCCGCGCCGCCCCGTCCTTTAGTCGCGCGTCCCCCTCCCTGCCTTGCTATGAGGGTGATGCATTGATATCAAACACTGTTACATATCTAACTAAAATTGTTAATTATTACATACTTAATATATTGTTGTTTACTTATCTTATTATTTCGTATTAGTATTTTTGGTTCTTTATGACGAGAATTCTGTAAAGCGAAGCAAAAAATTAAAGCTTAGCCAAATAGCATTTTTCGTATAATAAGTGATCTTAGAGGTTTGTGGCACGAGTCACGACACTACCTTTAAACGGTCATTATTCAGAATTTGTTTTACGAATATAATAAGAATACCTAGTGAACGGCCGTTGAAGTCTTCAATATAACTGGTTACAGACACACCCCCCCCCCTCCTCTCTACCTTCTCTGACTCCTCTTGATCGATGAAATATATCTGTTTCTGCAGCCAGAAAAACTCAACAACTACTGAACGCATTTTCATATTCACTTCACTTACTTACGCTGGCTCAGCGACCCGAAGTGGATCTTGGCCTCCGACACCAAAAGCCGCCATTGCAAGCCCTATTCTGCGCCACTTGTTGCCAATCGGCTGCATGAAGAGCTTGCAGGTCTTGTTGGACTTGGTCTATCCAGCGATACCTAGGTCTGCCAACGGGCCGTCTCCCCTGAGGTCGTCCTAGATATGCTCTTTTGACCGCTCGATCCTCCTCCATTCTCTCGATGTGGCCAAGCCAGCGAAGTCGGGCCGATTTGGTCTCGCCGATGATATTAGGCTCAGCCACAAGCTCTTCCAACTCTACATTTTTCCTTACTCTCCATGAGCCGTCCTCTCTCTTGGTTGGTCCCAAAATTCTCCTCAATATCTTCCTCTCCGCTACCAAGAGTTTGTTCTCCTCCTTTAGCGTTAGTGTCCAGGCTTCGCAACCATACATTAAGATCGGTCTTATTACAGTTTTGTAATTTTCATATGGTTTCCACCAATCAATGGACGGAGTGATTCTTAGGGAACGTTTAGAGGTGTATAGTTCATTGAGGTTTTGTGTTGATTATCTCAAATATATAATTATATACGGTGTGGTTGTTGAAGATGTCAATAATAATGATGCCGACCGACGACTGAGAGCTTTACTGGCGACGATGGCGTGTGCCGCGGGAATTTAATAACTACCGAACGGTTTGATTTACATCTGCTAGCTGTGCGAAGTCGGGGCGGATCGCTAGTAGTCTTTAACTCTATAATACAATGAACTGCAGTAGGTAGATAGATAGGTTCGTTTGTTGTTCTAGATGTGATTGTTTCCTCTCGCTCAGACTCTCTGACAGTTTAGTTAGTTAGATGTTGGACACGGTACGGTTGGGTACTACACGGAGAAGGAACACCTTTCATTCAAGTCTCGAATAGATCCTTCAATTATGTAAGTACGACACACAATACAGTGTAATTACATTGTAGGTAGGTATTGTAAGCATATTGTTTGTTTTTAAACAGTTACTTTAGGTTGATTGATTACCTATTTATCGTGATCGGCCACGGTTCTATCTGGCCACGACGATTGGGACAATGTATTGCTAAGTATTGTATGTAATATGTTTCATCCCATAGTACCTATATATGTATGTTATCATAATCGATCAATGAGCTACTTGTTCGTTTACAACAGCTGATAAAGTGCATTGCACTCGTGACAGTCGTCGGTCGGCTAGCCGGCGCGGCGCGGACGGCAGCCAGCAGATAAGTAGCGCGGTGGCGTTAGTTGGTTGCGCAGGCGCACATCCATCCGTGTGTCACTCACTCACTATACGTAATCGAATCCACCTATATCACACCTAGTTAGCACCAAATTCGATATTACTAAGAAATATGCATGAACCATGTGTTAAGTATTATTTAGTACGAACGAACCAGGACGTCATTATCCTCATTCGATATAGGTATCTAACTATGGTGCTATCTGCTACTGCAACCGCTTCATTTACCTATACAATATAAATATTGTTTCACATTAGTAAGAAATCCTGACATTGAGTTGAGTACTTACCTATATTGTGTGGAGTTCAATTCAAGTGACTATATTTTATGTTGTACCTATTTATATTGTGTAACGCTAGATGTATAGGAGACTACGACGCCGACGAGACGAGACGACGACGACGGCCTCGTTCTGCGGCCACTCCGCCTGATAACGTCTCGCGGCAACAAGCGACCGAACCGTGACACCACCACCATCGCCGCGCCGCTCGCTTCCACTGTTCCACGCAACTAGGACGGAACGGACGGTACCGACTCCGAATCCTCACACTTTATTACCGTCTTTTTACATACTTATATACCTACCTACCTTACCTACCCTACCCACTCAGTACTCAGTGTACTTCTTACTGGATTACTTCACGCCATTCTAAAGTATCTTTGTAATGTAAAACACTACAATCAGGCATTACCTTCTAAGATATTGAATAGATGCCGGATGCGTACGCGAGAGTATAAGTACATAGTAGCTAGATGTATGAAAGTGTAGTGTAGTTATATACTGACCATCTTGGCGAGTAGAGTGTCCATCTGTGGCTGATGCGTGTCGTGCAGCAGCCGGCGGATGCGCTCAGCGTTGGCGACGCACTGCGCCATGCAGCGCTGCAGCGCGGCCGCTTGCCGCACGAGCGCGGCTCCTAGCGGGACCTCACCGCTGCCGGTGGCGCCGCGCAGCACTCCCTCCAGCACGTGGGCGTGCTGAGACACATATTCCAGGCACCGGCGCAGCTCCACTGCCTCGCGACGTTGACGCTCTGTACGTGACAACTACTCCATCACTCAGGTCACATTCATTTTAGGACATGTCTCAAACTTTCTTTCTACATATGGCTCAGTCCGCGGTAATCGATATCAGATAACCAAATAAATTATTTACTTAAACAATCACTAATATATAAAATATCTGGGCTATTAATCATACATTTTCATAAACTGAAAGAATAATCCGATTTTTTTTACCAAATTCTTAAGCTCCTACTGGTAGTAAGAAATAACGCGAAAAAGAGAACACTTTTTTATACGTCAATTAAACTGATAGCCCACCGTTTTTTTTTCACTTATTGCAAGAGAAGTTGTTTGTTTGCTGTGAAAAAACGGATTGTTTCAGGTAATTACTAAGGATTTTACTTACGTTTAATGATGAGCATATATTTGTGTCACGCCCGTCACAAAATACATATAAAAAGGGACACCCGGATGGAACGAAGTTCCTTTCGACATTTTTAAGACCAAAAGTTGTAACGACACTTTTAAGACCAAAAGTTGTAACGACACTTTTAAGACCAAAAGTTGTAACGACACTTTTAAGACTAAAAGTTGTAACGACACTTTTAAGACCAAAAGTTGTAACGACACTTTTAAGACTAAAAGTTGTAACGACACTTTTAAGACCAAAAGTTGTAACGCCACTTTTAGACCAAAAGTTGTAACGACACTTTTAAGACTAAAAGTTGTAACGACACTTTTAAGACCAAAAGTTGTAACGCCACTTTTAAGACCAAAAGTTGTAACGACACTTTTAAGACTAAAAGTTGTAACGACACTTTTAAGACCAAAAGTTGTAACGACACTTTTAAGACCAAAAGTTGTAACGACACTTTTAAGACTAAAAGTTGTAACGACACTTTTAAGACCAAAAGTTGTAACGCCACTTTTAAGACCAAAAGTTGTAACGACACTTTTAAGACTAAAAGTTGTAACGACACTTTTAAGACTAAAAGTTGTAACGACACTTTTAAGACCAAAAGTTGTAACATCACTTTTAAGACCAAAAGTTGTAACGACACTTTTAAGACTAAAAGTTGTAACGACACTTTTAAGACCAAAAGTTGTAACGACACTTTTAAGACCAAAAGTTGTAACGACACTTTTAAGACCAAAAGTTGTAACGACATTTTTAATGAGTCGCGACACCACACTGTTCAATGCGAAATAGAAATGAAAATATCTGGCTTGCTTTCTATAAGAGAGAGAGAGAGACAGACAGAGAAACATGCGACGGCGCACAGCTTACAATAGCTTACTATAGCAAAAAGTGTCGTGACAATTTTTTCGTAAGAATTTTTTCCGTCTAGCCCTCATTCACAACGCGCGATAAGGAACTATCGTTCCAAAAAATCTGTAGGGGCAATGGGTGGAAATAGTTTTGCAGTTTACAAAAGGCTTCATTTTGATATATTTAAGCTTTTATTTATTGTCACGCCCGTCACAAATCACACCCGTCACAAAATTGGGCGAAGATTATAACAAGAAAAGAGAGAATGAACGAGAGGATGAGGAGGAAAATAAAAATGAGGAAGATATAAATAGGGACAACACTGACCCAGAAGAAGGAATCAGTGTTGCAACTCCAGTAAAACAGTGGTGACTTTGTCTTGGTACAAATTCCTGGGAAAAAAGTTGGATACCGTTATGTGGAGGAAGAAGGTGAAATTAGAAGAAGCTTTGCCATTATAATGAGTCTGTTGATGTTTTTTAACAATAAATAGTTGTTATTATAAGTTTATGTTGCCAGCAGACACTAAAAAACGTTGATTTTATTTAAATTCTAAATCTAGTGTCACGCCCGTCACAGTGTTGGTAGAGTAATAACTAAAGAAATTAATTAGTTATTTGTAAGATTCAAGTGTGATGCAAAAGAGATGTTATTGAGTATTTTAAAAATGTTATTAATTTTATACTACCCTCAATACTTTCGCTAAACCATCGACATTTCTAACAGAGGTGTACATGCAATAGTTGGGGTCACACCCGTCACAGGGCTTTAAACATGTATATTTTTATTTCTAATAGACCGATAAACTTAATTCTCACAATATATATACATTACGTTAAGGTCTACAGATTTATGGGATAACTATGGAAAAAAGTAGTTTTATTTAAAAGTTATGACTCAAAACAAAATTCAAATGTCACACCCGTCACCGCGGACTGACCCATATGTGATAAGTATGTAGGACAAGTTGAAGGGTTATATAATAATATACTAGACATTAGCGGCTCCAGTTTTTATTTGATTTTTTTTTATGATACTTGAACCGATTGGGTCGAGCTGGGGTCCTGGAATAGTTATTAAACCAGATATTCCCATGGTATTGGGATTTAAGTACTTATGTAAGTAACCTCACAGGACACAGAGGTCTATGTTATAATAATAATTTGTGTTATTGTCAGGAAATGTCTCTCACTGCCGCCCGGCCCTAACCATCGGTAACCTGGGAACTGCCGCGCTGCAGATGGTCAATTAGGTTTAGGTCTTATCATAATTTACTGTTTTAAGTATATGCAAAATTTATACATTATTTTTAAGACTTGTAAATTAAATTTTATCCTAGAATTTAAGTTCTTAGATATCATTTTTTATATAAGTTTCTATAGTGATGTAACTGTAGGTAAGTACCTATATATTTTCTATTCAGTTTGTTTTTGTAAAAATCTAAATTTTAGATAGGTACCTATATAAATAAATGAGGAATAATATAATTGTTGTAAATTAATTATAAGGTTAATGTTTGACCGAGCTGTGTAGTTTCGAAAGTTTAGCTAGTTGACTGGTGTGGTGTGTGTGTGTGTGAGATAACAATGAGCCTACATATTCTGTGAACTTCTAAATAAAACTAATTTAATTTAATTAATACTTCTGTGATAGCAAGATAGGTAGAGATGAATTCGTTTTTGACAGTAGGTATAGGTAAACTATAAAAGCGTTAATTTTTAAATTTCATCATGCATGGAAACAAACAGTTAAAATCGTATCCAGAAAAATTAGCGGCAATCGTAGGTAAATATTATGTTCAACAAATTTACCGTGGAAATCATATATTTTCTGTGTTCTCCTGAGATACTTCTCCTCCTGGAGCTGCCTGTCGGCCTGGATCTGACGCTCACGAGCTTCCAGCACTTCCAGGAACGATGAGAACAGAGATTTGGTCTCGTTAGATTTGTTAACGGTTTCCTGCATTTTTGTTTAGATTCTTGAGTTCAAATGTTGAGTGAATAACCAAAGGTAAATTTATTTATCAACAATTATGTAGAACTATGAACTCTTCATACAAAAAAAATAAAACTAGACAGATAAATATTTTGTACAATTTCAAATTTGAAGCCACACAACCACACCGATGCCCGTTAGCTAGTCTGACTGACGGACGAGACGAGTGACGGATGGATGGAGTTCGGTTGTTTGACAGATGGGCTGACGGCCGCGCGGCGGTTGGTCGAACGTCGAACCAAACATAACCAAGGAACTTCTCTATGGTCGGTCGGACGGAGACACGGCTGTATCAAGGCTGTAACACGGAAAACGTACAGTAGGTATGACTTTATGAGGTACGAACGAACTCAAATTCTATCCAATGGACATAATGTTTCCATTTCTACGCAAAATGAACTGGATTGGTGCTGTGCCTTTACTTGTTATTGATTCCATTCCTAGGTATAATAGTTAAATGTTTAATTTTTTCATAATAAAAAGGTTTTATCCAAGCAAGAAATGGTCGAAGCATCCAAGTGATTTATTGGTAAAATATTATAAACTGGCAACCTAGACAAGTGTTTTTTTTTTGTTTTCATTATCATCAAAAAACGTACTTTTCCGCAAAAATAATTTTGCAATAGAAAACATGCTCATGATGAGAATCGAGATTTGAAATCAAATTTTTTTGTCTGTGGTTTATTCCGGCTGTCAAACAAAACTGTTCGTCAGCCGAAAAATTAGGTTCTGTTTTGTTAAAAATTAGTAAAAAGACCCCAATATGGCTCGAGAAAGCAGTGCAGGATTCGATAGACATATTACTATATTCTCCCCTGAGGGAAGGCTTTATCAAGTCGGTAAGTATATACTTTTTGTAGGGTTTAGTGTGATGTGTTTGTAACCCTATGATATTTTATCAATACACCAGTAATCATCAGTAATACAATAAAAACGACTTGGCCCAAAGTGAATCGTTGTAGATCCACTGAATTTAAATAAGATTTAACGCTATTTTCGTCCTACCTAACCTAACCGTACATAATTTATACAATAAGTGTGTAGTCATGCAGGATCAACCTCGGTGTTGTTTTACTACTGTTTACTGCACTAAGAAACAAATAAGTAACCAAACGATCATTCGTTTTACATGTGAAACTGTATGACTTCCAGAATATGCTTTGAAAGCAATAAACCAAGGTGGTCTGACGTCTGTGGCGCTCCGTGGCGCGGACACGGCGGTGGTGGCGGCGCAGCGCAAGGTCCCTGACCGGCTGCTAGACCCCGCCTCGGTGACGCACCTGTTCGCGCTCACGGACCGCATCGGGTGCGTGATGACAGGCATGATCGCCGACAGCCGGTCCCAGGTGCAGCGCGCGCGCTACGAGGCCGCCAACTGGCAGTACAAGTACGGCGGCGCTGTGCCCGCACACGTCTTGTGTCGCAGAGTCGCTGACATCTCACAGGTCTACACCCAGAACGCTGAGATGCGTCCGCTCGGCTGCAGTATGTATTTATACTATAATACTAATTACTCTGGTTCCCTTTAAAACCAATATAACACACTGCACTCTTTATAAGGATGATAATGATAAGCATGAATGTTATAGATATTATTGTATTAGTTATATGGATATTGACAATAATGATGTGTTTGTAAATGCAGGTATGATGTTGATAGCGTATGATGAGGAGAGTGGACCGACGGTGTACAAGACAGACCCCTCCGGGTACTACTGCTCATACAAGGCTGTGGCGGCCGGTGCTAAGGCCACTGATGCCAATGCATACTTAGAGAAGAAGGTAAATCCTGTTATACTTAAACAAATATCCACTTGTCACACTACATGCCTTCTGCATCCAGGGCTCTTGTCAAATTGACCTTTCCAAGACATCATTTAGTTGGCTGACCTTGTCTTACTGAATGCATTCAGACAATTCTTTTAAGATACTAACCCCCTTCCTTATTCATAATTAACCTTCAATGTTAAAATATTATTATGCCAATAGTAAAAAGGTAAATGTTTTGGAAAAACAATAATAACTTGTATATGTATGATGGTTTCAGTTAAAGAAGCGCTCTGATTTGAGTTCGGATGAGGTGGTGCAGCTGGGCATCTCGTGCCTCTCTCACGTGCTATCTGTTGACTTCAAGTCCTCCGAGATTGAGGTCGGCATTGTCACCAAGGATAACCCTCAGTTTAAGTAAGCCATAATTTTGTTTATGATAACAATTATAATTATTTTGTGAGTGATTTAATGACCTTAGAGTAAAACCTTGTTTTATCTTTGTTACAGAGTGCTGTCCGAGTCTGAAATTGACAGGCACCTCACTGCCATCGCAGAGAAGGATTAAATCATTACTGCATTTTATTTGGTATTAAAGTTACATCTCTTTATAATAATAAAACCTTTTATTTACAATCATGCAAGTGTGTGTTTGAAGTATCAAAATATCTAAGTATAGCATATGTATATATTTAGACTAGGAGAGTAGTGGTGTCGTTAAAGATGGGCGGGAGGTGTGACACGTGGGCGGCGAAGTCACGCAACGAGCAGCAGAAGGCGAGTCCGTTGACGGGACGCTCGTAGTTCCGGTGCCGGACGAGGTCGTGCAGCCACGAGACCGATGCGCACGCGCTCTCGCAGAAGACGGCCGCGCGCACCTCGCTCACAGTGACTAGCGGGTCGTTGAGCACGACGAGCGCGACACCGCGGTTCGTGGATGGCACGTGCACCACCGTCCAGATGTAGCGCGGCACGGGGAACCGCCGCCCCGGCTTCAGGTAGAGCTCGGGCCGCGGCGAGCCCGCATTCAGTGTGAACACCTCGTGCGTGCCCACGTACACGTCCACCTCGGTCGGCGGGCGGCGCTCGCGCTCGCGTCGCAGGAGCGTGGTCACGTCGCGGTGCACGTGCCGCAGGTTGCCGCCGGCGACGCTGCGCCATACCGCCACCCTGTTCGATATGAGGTCGGCCGCTCCGGCCATCTGGTCGTCGAAGTAGCCGCGAGCCAACAGCGGCGCCGAGCCGAGCTCCTGCTCCGCGAACGTGAACCGCTCGTGCTCGAACATAACGTGCAGGCGACGGTTGAGCCGCACCTCGTCCGAGTAGAGCCGTTCGGCGGCGTGCCGCGTGCTCGCGTCGAACATCTGATTGAAGTTCCCGAGCAGGCTGAGCGGTGCGGAGCGCTCCTCGTGCGAGGGCAGGTGCAGCGCGGGCGCGTTGCTCGCGTGCGATGTCCGCGCCACCCCCGCGTCCGCGTCGTAGCACACGGTCGCGAGGTGCCTCACGCCGCCAGCGGCGCCCGCCCCGCGCACGCGGTACACGCGACCCTGGAGCGGGGGGGCACAGTGTGGAACCTGCGGGGGGAGGGATACACATTGAATATCGGCCGCGAGGTCTACCTACTCGTCGAAGAGGTGCCTCTGCCACGCTTACATCGTGCAACACGTCCTCGAAGACGCTCTCCTGGCAGCCGAGCTGCAGCAAGTGCCGCAGCTGGCGGTCGTGCCGCACGCGATACCGGCCTCCCTCGCACGTGGCGTGCAGCGTGCTGTGCAGCGGGTACAGGAGGAAGGAGCCGCCGGCGCACGCGAGCGTCACCTCGCCGCCGCTGCGCGCACGCACCGTGCCGTTGCCGGCCTCGCTCGCGCCGCCCTGTGACGTCACCACCACCGGCATGTTCTCCGGCAGACACTCCTCACACTCCAGCTCTATAACGCACCATGACGCTGGAAACATCATTATATAAAGAACCGCTACCCATTTGATCTTCCATTGTCTTACTATGCATGTAACTAGAAGTAACTTTGAAATCCGTTTACAACTTACGATTACTTATTTATACATACCTATATAATATATTATGTATAGAGTGTATCACGTCTCGTTGCGCGTCGTGCGTCTTCTTCGGAAAACAAACTGTCCTTTGTCTTCGTTGTGTCTACAGAATATACTTGTTCAAACAACGAACTGGATAAATATGAGTAAGAAGTACCTACTTGGTACAGCTATCTCTACTAACAGTCTTGTCTATTGGTATTTAAAAATATTAGGCAATTAAGTGTGTCTTACGATCGGAAAGGTAACTCCATTGAAAGCACAGCACAAACAGCAGCAACTTGAGTATAAACATGATAATAGTGTGATCACCATCAGAGAGCGCAGTCTGTACCCTGTACCGTCTCGAAGTAAACTGGACCGTGGTAGTATCGCGGTGGTGCGGTGGCCTGTGACTCCTGACACCACGATATCGCGCCTCTAGCTCGCTCACAGTGGGAACACTATATTTAATATTAAAGGAAACGTATTGTAATAGATAACACATAGGTACGTGTAGTGTAGGTACATAACATTACATGTAAAACTAAACAAAAAAAAGTAAAGTAGGTAAAGTATTTCATTCATTCATTCAACAACATTTTGTTCCCAATTCTGTAGTATATCGAAGCTTAGTTTAGACTGTAGACTTACAATATAAATATTAACTAAAGTCCTCAACTAGACCGAATAACAGTTAACAAGAAATAATATCCAAAGATCTAAGAAAAAGGCTTATTGAAAGAAAAATGCATAGTCTACTGTGAACCCGACACATTTGCACAAGAACAAAGTTTTTGTATGAAGTCGTCGATGGCCACTTTATATAGGTAGGAAGGCAGGTACCTATTCAATGCATTTAATATTATAGGATCTGAGGTAAAGTATCTGATGTGGTCTCTATTTGATGTGAATGTTTAATATTAACGATCTTAACACGTTATCTATCTCAAACATTGTTTACTACTAGTTAGGATCAGTATGACCCATTAAATTACCTAAGTACTTCTTGTTGTGATACTTTGTTCACTCAACTCAATACAATACCATAAGTACATCTATCTATCTCTATATATATATATATATATATAAAATTCTCGTGTCACGGAGTTCGAACTTGAACTCCTCCGAAACGGCTCGACCGATTCTCATGAAATTTTGTGAGCATATTCAGTAGGTCTGAGAATCGGCCAACATATATTTTTTATTTCCTTTAGTTTTTTTTTAAATGTTGCCGGGACAGCTAGTCTTTTGAATAAAATTCTCGTGTCACAATGTTCGTTCCCGTACTCCTCCGAAACGGCTAGACCGATTCTCATGAAATTTTGTGAGCATATTGAGTAGGTCTGAGAATCGGCTACTATCTATTTTTTTTTTAAATTGCAAAACAACGTTTGCCGGCACAGCTAGTAATATTATAAAGTTCGAATTTAGCGGTTATTAGATACTAACTGCGACTTGCGGTTTCACCCGCGTAAGTCCCGATCCCGTGGGAATATAAAAAAAATAGTCGTCCGACATTTGTCGTCCGTCAATAGTCGTCCGTTAAAAAATACCATATGTACGTCTTAATACACTCACAGCCAAATTAACAAAATAATAAAAATAGTATGAACGTAAAAAGCCTAAAACAAACAAAAAAAATCTATGACAAAAAATCTATGAAAAGAAAAACAACAAAAAAGGTATAAACATGAAACCCTACAAAAAGAAAAAAATAACCTCGAAATTATGATTCTACTACGTAAGTAGGTACATGTGATTTTTTTTGATTAAATATTGTCGCGTCGGGGGACCGCTCTTTACCTATAGAAACACCTTCCTAAATGATATTAAAATTTCAACGAAAATGTTAAAGTATAAAGAATGGCTAGTGAAACTACTTAAAAACTAAATACTTACACAACTTAACTATCCAAATAAATGCTAAAACAAAAATGTTAACATTATATTAAATTCACTCGAAAAAGAGCGGTCCCCCGACGCGACAATATTTAATAAAAAAAAACACATGTACTTACGTAGTAGAATCATAATTTCGAGGTTATTTTTTTCTTTTTGTAGGGTTTCATGTTTATACCTTTTTTGTTGTTTTTCTTTTCATAGATTTTTTGTCATAGATTTTTTTTGTTTGTTTTAGGCTTTTTACGTTCATACTATTTTTATTATTTTGTGTCGGGGGTTTTTTTTAATTTAATTTTTTATTTCATCCTTTTTGTAGGGAGGGACTTTATAATTTTTTTTATCACAGTTGCTCATAAAGTGGATCTTATTAAACCGCTTTTAGGCTCATAATGCAACGTAATACACGCGTGCGATAAAAAAAAATCCAACTAGTGTTGGAAAATAATACGTCATCCCGATATGTCAAATACGTATCTTACTGCTAATGACATATAGTAGATGAAACATTCTTAAGGACATCGTTCAAATCGTACCCAAAAATTAACGTGCCGGCCACAAAAAAAAATGTTTCTATCTTGTAGAGAATAACATTTTAAATAATGTTTAATAAGGCAACAAAGAGCTACGATGAACCATCGTTGAGTTATTTTACATTGAAAACCCAAAAAAATGCATTTTGTAGAGATCCGTTTGACCACTTCTAAGATATTACTACAGAAAAAATATAAAAATAAGTAGTAAATGGATAAGTTTTGTCTGTTTTTATTATATTTATATACATAGGTATATCCAATAACCCTTTCAGAAGTTATAGTGGGATCTTAAAAGTGGTCAAACGGATCCCTATAAAATGCATTTTTTGGGTTTTCAATGTAAAATAACTCAACGATTTTTGATCGTAGCTCTTTGTTGCCTTAGTAAACATTGTTTAAAATGTTATTCTCTACGAGATACAAATAATTTTTATTACTGGCCGGCATTTTTTTTGTGGGTATTTTTTGTTAGAAACATGAATGATCTCCTTTATCTGGGTTATACTGTTTTGATGTATAGAAAAAGGTACCATCCAAAGAGTTTTTAAGCCTTGCTGGCTTAAAACTCTTTGTTGGTACCTTTTTTCTTCTTTTCAAAAGGTTGTCTCTAAAGTCTGCGAACGATAATATTACGTGATGACGTCTTTGAAAATAATTAAAAATTGAGTTTTGTTTTTATTTTGTTTTTTCTTTAGGTACATAAATATATTTTTTTTATATATTCTGTTTTTAATGAAACCCGGAACTAATATATTCTGTTTTTAACCGCCGACGCAAAAACAAATGAAAAAAACCCTAAAAAAATATTGTATGTCAGACGCTGTATAGGTTAAAAGTCTTTTGCCTAGCCTTTCGGGAGTGTAATTAACAAAAAATATTAAACATAACCTAAAATTCTTAAAAACTTTTTATTATTAAAATTTTAACAAGTCTTTTTTTTTTATTCGCAACTGTGATAAAAAACGTCGTACGATACACGTGTGAATTGATCATTCCATCTCGGCTTTTGCCACGCTCGCGTTCCGCTCGCGTGTCATAAACCGCCTCTATGGAATGATCAACTTTCCACACTTGTATCGCAATGTACTATTTTATTTCATTTCTTTATTTTCTTGCGATTTATGATTCAGATAATTTGGTGTAAACAATAACTATTATTAATTTATAGTTACAGATTATTTTTAACCCTACCCTCTTATTACAAAAAAACTGCAAAACCATAGTTTAAACCTGTACTAAAAGATCTAGGTTTTTGTGTTAGTTTTGGTTTAAAATTGATTCTTATTACAAAAAGTAAATAGACCAAGGACCAGAAAATCCCTGGTTTTAGTCGCAACCATAGACAATAGATAGCAAACTCGAAACAAACCATTCTTTTGTTCGTTCAGCGTTCGAAACACCGTTCCTTTTCACAAAATGGTGGTAAGTGAGTAAATATTAAAAACTTATATAAGAAATCGAATACTAAAGTGATAAAAATATAAATTGTGTGTTCAATTATTGTGAAATAGTGTGACTTGTATTTGTTATTCTATGTTCGCGATTACGTTGTTGTATTTAAATTCATCAATTTATGTAGCGTATATCGGAACGCGGCTCGAGTTAAGCCTTTAAGCCTTTTGCCTGCCCCTTTAGAAGTATAAAAAAAAAAATTAAGTAAACATGAAAATAACCTAAATTTCTCAAAAACATAAGAAAACGTAGTGATTATATCCTCTTTGAACATAAGTACGTACTAAAAATATTTACTTATTTATGTTTTTAGTAGGTTTACGTAATATGTTGTTAAAATCTGTGAAAATTTCAACTCTCTAGTTATCACGGTTCTTGAGATAGAGCTTGGTGACGGACAGAAGACGGACGGATAGCGAAGTCTTAGTAAGAGGGCCCCGTTTTTACCCTTTGGGTATGGTACCCTAAAAAGGAGCGAGAATTGGAGTAACGAGGAAAAGGTGAACGTCAGAATTTAATTTTTTGAGGTTAGAAACTTCGTACTAAGTTAGTTAAACTAGGGTGCTCGGCAGTTTATCTTTGACAGGACAGACAAACCTGGTTTTAGCGGTAAACTTCTTTTTGTAATAACGTTTATCTAAGTCCATGGTTTTAATCTCACTAAAACGTAGTTTAATTTTTAGACTTCGTTTTGGAATAAGGGGGAAAAAACAGTTTTTTTTTATTATAGGTATTCTTTTTCATTTTTTTCCTTTAGATATTCAACTTTTACAAGTAGGTATTTCATATTAGAACTACCTATACATAGAAGAAGACGTCTAGATCTAGGTTATCTATACATCTTCTCTAATATATATAAATTACGTGTCACGTTGTTTGTGCGCGATGGACTCCTAAACTAGGTACTTACTTAACCGATTTTTATCAAATTTGCACACCGCACCGTGTGCAGTTTGATCTAACTTGAAAGATAGGATAGCTTACATCTTAATTTATTTCGATATTCCAACGGGATCGGGAGTTACGCGGGTGAAACCGCGGAGCACAGCTAGTAATATAATAAAAAAATGGAAAGAAAAGTAAAAAAGATCCAAACGAAGCCAAAAAACTCAAATTAACTTGATACTCGGGCATATCTGCTAACATTCGGTTGTTAATCCTGAGTATTATGCCCCATAACTTTCAGACGGCTGGACCGATTTTGATCAAACATAGATATTTGTAATATACGAGTCTTGCCCTTTCATTTGATACCCCACTCGAGTATATCTACTTACATTCGGTTTTGGATCCTGACTTTCATCCCCCATAACTTTTAAACGGCTAAACCGATTTTGATCAAACATAGCTAAGAACACTCCCGACTAACTTACCTTTCACACAAAAAAACTAAATCAAAATCGGTTCATCCGTTCGGGAGCTACGATGCCACAGACAGACACACACACACACACACAGACACGTCAAACTTATAACACCCCGTCGTTTTTGCGTCGGGGGTTAAAAACAGTAGGCCCAGGCATACATTTTCGCCGCGCCGTAGAGAGGGGATAGCTGTCTACTCTCCATCCGTCTTACGCTTTTTCGATCAGGTCACGTGTCCTGACGCGAGTTTAAGATTTTATACCCATTACAGAAAAAGTGCTCAACGCCGCTAAAGAAGTTTTCACTTCAATAAAAAGTAGCCTATAGCCTTCCTCGATAAATGGACTATCCAATCCAACACAAAAATATTTTTTCAATTCGAACCAGTAGTTTCTGAGATTAGCGCGTTCAAACAAACAAACAAACTCGTCAGCTTTATAATATTAGTATAGATACCATACCTATTGTTGCTTAAAAACATAAGATTACCAACACATACCGCCCGCCCTCCAGTGAGTACAATTTTATATTAGCTACTCGACGTTAGATGGCGCTACTAGTATTAAAAATGCTATTTGTGTTACATTAAACATCAGCCCCCTTATTCCAAAACGAGGTTTAAGAGGAAAGGGTACCGGGGGCTTTCTCCATACAAACTATTACAAACGTAGTCGACTGTTTTCTCCCTGGATAATGACACTAGAGCAAATATTTTTGGTGCATAAAACTTATAACTGCCATGACCATGCCCCTATTTTTTCATTTTTTTCATTTTAATTTCTATGATAATTAGAAAAAGAAAAATAATCGATGAGGCGTTCCAGTAACGACGTGTGACGTCACACTGCCTTGAACTTGCAGGTGTTCACCAATTTATAAAACGTTATCACGTCAAAAACCAAAACACAGGGGCATAGTCATGGCAGTTATAGGTTTTATGGCACAAAAATATTTGTGCTAGTGTCATTATCCAGGGAGGAAACAGTCGACTACGTTTGTATGGAGAGCGCGCAGGTACCCTTTCACCTTAAGGATAGTCCGAGATGGTATATAATCTCTAAGGATAGTGCTTAGACTATAGTTCCCTTTATAATCTATAGGGATAGTGTTTAGACTATAGTTCACGAGTAAATCTGTGTCTAAATCTAAGGTTTAAATCCGCATATCGGACTATCCTTAAACCTCTAAGGGGGCAGAGGAACATGTCTGTGACAGAGGACCCGCATCGTGTGGTCGGTAATAACTTTGTCAGTCTAATCCAGACAATTGCGATTTATCTAGAAACTTCTAATTCACTTAAAAACATCTTCAGTTCAAGACCTTTCTGATGGTACCTATACCTACCACATACCTGCACCTGACGTCGTATAACTTTTTTAGCCGATGTCGGATCAATGGGGGTGGAATAGTGTCTGTGCACCTACTCGTAGCTCTACTAGATAGTAGTGCTAGTAGGTTGTTGTTTGTACACAACGTGCGACGTGTGACGTATATGGACTTTAGTTACATACGTTTGTGTTACGGGATTTATTTCATTAAGGTAAGTACATCAATTTATATAACGCGCGCGCGCGCGCGCGTGATTTGTGATAATAATTAGTATATTCCATGACATTATATCTATTGATTTTCCTGTAGCTACTCTTGTACTCTTATACGGGCTGTTTTCCGCGATTAGACCCTTTTTAATTGGGTCCTTTTTGCGTGAAGATGGAGTAGGCTTGCCCAGCACCTACTACCCTCTCAGCTTAGTCGACCATGTCCAGAGGAGAGAACTTGTCAATACTTCTGGAGCCAACTAAGCCGCGGGTTTCACCACGATGTTTTCCTTCACCGTAAGAGCAATGTCAATTAGCGCACATAATTTTTTCTCAAGAAAAATACATTGGTGCATCATGGGTTCGAATCTAGGCCGGCCGGATTCGAACCCACGACCTTCAGAGTGAAAGTCGAGGTATCTACCACTAAGCCAACACCGCTCTTTCCTGTAGCTAATATTATTTAAAATCGATCAGACTGACTCATGCAAACCATATTTTAATAAATTTGCCATTCTGACTCTTCCATCCCTCTATATATTAGAAGCAGCAGTGTTAATATATAAAAACGTTGAAGACTATCAAGCAATGCATAGTGCGCGATCTAAGGGTAAACTACAATTACAGAGTAGAACAGTAAAGTTTGGCAAGAGTGTTTACTGTATGGCTATAAAAATTTATAATAAAGTACCCACTTATATAAAAGAGGCTAAATCTGTAAGCGTTTTTAGGGCCTTGTTATAGAATTTTTTAATAAATAAGACATATTACTCAATTAATGAATTCCTTGATGACAAATCCATTTTATAACTAAACTTGACTAGATAAGTAACTAATAATTTTGTGTTGTGTTTTGTTCTTTGACATTATATTAATCATTTCATTATCTCATTGACATTTATATTATTACTTAACATTATTATTATTTGCTGTGTTTAATTCAAATGACATGTGATTCTTGAAAAACTAAAATGTGGCTTAATACTAAAATTATTGTACACCTAGTGGTATTGTTACAAAGGAACTATGTTATGTTGCTATTTTTAAGAACCTAAGGACAAACAATAAATATATTGAAATTGAAATGTATACAGGTGTCCCGTAATGAATGGCCAAGCGGGCACCTACGGATAGAAGACACTGTGCCGGATCAGAAAAACGAAAGTTATGTTCTATGAACGTCCCTCGGTTTCCGAGATATCCGCCATTTTATTTGGTATTAAATACTCGTAATACCATATATTATACCTTTTCAGAATCTCAATGAAATAGGCAAGTTTTTTTGAAGTGAAAACTTCTTATGGCGCGTTGGGCACTTTTGTGGGTGAGCATTTTCAGCCGTTCTCGCGACAGATTTTGACGCGACAGATGAGATTTTATTTGTGTTAGTCTTTTTGTTTAACTTATACTGCCATCTATTACACAAATTGAGAAACTTAGTTTCTAGAAAGACCGCTATTCGAATGTAGATGGCGCTGATTTAAATTTTTACTGCCATCTAGCGAATAAAAAATAAACTATATTTGTTTAAGTGAGTGCTAATAGATGGCAGTAGCAGATCGTTTCAAGAAATATTCTATGAGAAATAACAAGTTTATTGTTTTCACTTCTGCCTGCACTCCAGGAGTGCGCTGTTTTTTTTTATTTGACACTAGGGTGACCATCCATTTTTGTTACACCAGGAAAGGTTAAAGTTCAGGTTAAAAAATTTAAAAAACCATGAAGTTTGAGTTAAATCTTAGTTTAAAAAAACTTTCAATGTGTCATAAAAAATATTGTTTGCATTCGATAGCACATTTTTCCTGAAATACTATCCAAAAAACAGATTGGGATAATTCCTTCATTTGCAGTTTTGCCATCACAAAACATAGAGAACGGAGTGAAATTTTAATTTTTTTTTAAATGGCTGATATCTCGGATCGAGAGACTTTCATAGAACATAACTTTCGTTTTTCTGGTCCGGCACAGTGTCCTCTATCCGTAGGTGCCCGCTTGGCCATTCATTAAGGGACACCCTGTATATATTTACTAAGGTAAAATGTTATCCTAAAACTAGTGCGAGGATTTGATACCTAGTGCTTTAGTTATCTAAGTTAGATGTGGTTAGATGCTTATTTACCAGGTAGGTATGTACTTATGAAGAAACGTTTCTGAAACGGGATATTCGAAGAAACGTGATGTGTTCCATTTTTCATTTAATATCCCGGTTCCGAGACGCTTTAGAAGTACGGTGTGGAGTGTGGAGGCACTATGTATTCTTCGTAATGCTGAGGGCAGGGATAGGTAGGTAGTGTATCGAAGTGCACCGCGGCCTTTGCCCTTGAAATGGTCAGACGTAGGTACCTACTCTCTCACATTCCATTTATCATCTCATAATCGTTAGTAAGTAAGTAAAAACCACACAATTGGGGTTTACAATTGGGTACCTAGTTATTGTTCGGAAAGGGCGTGTAGAGTGGAGTGTAGGTACCTACTGTATGTAGAAGCCAACAGATACGGCTATCGACAGTAATCGACCGCGGGGAAGTAAGTGGACGACGAGGTCGTGCTAAAAAACATACCTACCTAACATCAACATGGATATAAAAATAAATAAACACTGTAGCTAGGACATTTCACACAGCGCCATTTAGCTCCACGCTTGACTCGTCTAAGTGCCTTTGTTGTTTGATATGTTAGCCATAAATATTGAACGATGGACGAACTAATGAAAATATTTTGTTTTTTTATTATTACGTTAGCATTGCTCAGTTTGTTATCGGTCTGGTAATAAGACATTTTCACGTTGAATACCTTTTTCATTTATAAAAAGTAATTTTTGGTCACACAATAATACTCTATTCTCCCCGCTTTAAACATTACTTCGTTTTAAAGCGCTTTTCACTTAAAAACACACCGAGGTAGATGATACTTGATTTGTGCCATCCACCCCGGCACGGGCTCGGCGCTACCGGGGTCGATGAAACAATTTTTACCAACGGTCCCGTTACCGGGGCGGGACGACCGGGGTGGATGGGATGCACTCCTTTTATTTTGTAAATACTTACAGAAACAGCCAGATCACAAACAAATATATTATATATAAATATTTGTTTGAGAGCGGGAATCGAACCCGCAACCTTGAACGTCGCAGGGGGGCGCGGCGCGGGCGGGTTTACAGCGGCAGTCAAGTAGGCTATATGGTCGCACGGTCTTACAATCATATTGTCTAATCACTTTATTACAGTAAGTAGTTCAAGTAGGTCGCCGTCGCCTGATGCCGAGCAGATCAACCAATAGTAAGAAGAAAGTTCAACATACTCGTACATGGTGGGTGGTGGACCTTAGTGAGGGAGCTAGGTGAGGTGACATATCCCTGTAGGTGTGGCTTGCTTCCCCCCCCTCCAGACTGACGTCATCGTCGTCGACTCGTCTCATGGAAGATATGACGCGTGCGCACGCATCTGCTCAGTTTTTATAATCATTATTAAATGCATATTTAAATTCAATTTAGGTAAATACTTCACACGTCACTGTCTGTATTGTCATTGTGGTTATTTTTGCAAATATTTAGTGTATTGCAGGGAAACAATTTAGGTAGTTTGGTTGTTATACCTACATGTCATGAACTACACCGCTTGATCTACCATTGCTACAATAGGTCTGAAGTAACCACCAAATACTCAAATAACAAGGAACGTTTCTCTAAATCTATTAGATACTTATTACACTATTCACATAGAATATTCAAAGAGTCGGATCGTCATCGTCGTCGGCGCCCTTACCTCTGATCTTGGCGGTCATCGGTATTTGTATCGTATATTATGTACACCGTGCGCTTGCGTCGAGCTCGTCTCGGGCGCAGGCGTTCCTTTCGTGAAATACCTAAGTACGTTGTAGGAATATATCAATGGATCGATCCGGGAGTTCCGCCTTGACTCATTCCATACCCATGTATGACACATGCATTACCTACTTTATATCGCAGCGTTGTCTCTATCTTCTAGAACGCGGAGCGCTCGCGTTCCTATGTGGTGTCAATTTATGTCAAGTTTGTCGTATTTTAACCACAAAGTGGTGATTAACGTCCGATTCGGTGAAAGTAGGGTGGGTCAATAAACATTCAAGTTAAGAATCAAATACAACACATAGTTAGGTAGGTGAGGTGAGGTATGAGAAGGCTGCGGGCGGCGCGGGCGGCAACCGCTAGATATAGCAAGCACCTGTCAACTGAAACCGCAGGTTCCGTGTACGTACCTAACCTACTTGCTTTTCTAAAGCAAAAACATGTCTCAAGTTGTTACGTTAGAGTTGTTACCTACATTATACCTAATAAATATCTTTAATTTATATAGGTACTTAATCAATATAAATTTTTCACATAATTATATTCATTTATTTTTAATTAAAGTATAATAATATGTATATTTTACCATAACCCGTAAGTACTGAGATTTTGATATAAATATTTAGTTTAACGGTCCGTGTTACCTTATATTATAAGTGGTATTTTCCACAAGGATGAGTGTCCACTAAATAAAATGAAATGTTTAGAAAAAGTAACAATGAATGTTGTATTGAAATGTGCCAAGCCACATATTATATTTATAGAGCGGAATGAACCGCAGGCGCAGGCGCAGAGCATTGTGGTTTCAATGTTCATTTGTCAGCACCTAGAGAAGTGTTACCCTTTTTTTTCAAGAATAGGAAAGCTCTTTTCAAATCAAATGCTCTTTTATCAATGACGTCTTCAGTCTATGAAACTTCAGAAATGTGTTTGTAATGATTAACATTTAGATGGGTATTCATTACGGGATTTATATGAGCGTAAAACAACCGCAAACTTTGGTTTATTAAACAAGATGACTATGCAAGAAATACGACAACGTACAACGCTGTGTCGCCGCCGCCGCCGCGCCACGCCGCCGCTCCGTATTCCTGACAGAGCTGCCGCACAGGTAGAAGCAGAATGGATCTTCACTACATAGTATAAAACAAAGTCGGTTTCTCTGTCCCCATATCCCTATGTATGCTTAAATCTTTAAACTACGCAACGGTTTTTTTTAATAGATAGAGTGATTCAAGAGGAAGGTACAATACATGCATAATATAGCCGTGCGAAGCCGGGGCGGGTTGCTAGTATTTTATACAATGTTAGTGGATAGACAATTAAGTACATACAACTTATTGTTATCGATTGCATCTCGACTACATTCATAACATCTTCATCGCGGCAACTTCAGAGTAACATTTATTCTAAATAAACTGGTCGAAAATTGAGTAAAATCCGGCAAGTGGATCTCACCTCATCTCACCAAGCCCGCCAACCGCCGAACGTGAATAGCCATAATAGAGACCGTCCCAGGCAGGATCGAGCGTCTTGGAGATATGCAACTAGGAGAGCCGATTCCAGACAACAGGATATGTTAGATAGGCTAGGAGGAGATGCATATCAACCTATTTACCTCTCACAAGACGTATCTTTAATGTGATATATTATCAACCTGTACTTATATATGTAGTAGAGTGGAACCTAGGCTCGTAGGTAGAGAGAACATGACTAAGGCCCGTATTAATAAATCGCTCTCAATATCGATCTTGAGTGCGTATCAATCGAGTGAGTCTTGAGATGTGGTCACTATCTTAAGTTAGGCGTTAATTAATAGATAAAACTCAAGTTTTAACCAAGCTGATATCGCTCCTGAGATTTGAGACTGATCTTGAGAGCGACCTTGAATGACAGTAGCGCTATGTTCTTACCTTAAATGGTCTGTTTTTACCCTATGGTAGGTAGTTTCGTCATATTTTACTGTCAACTTATTTTTAATGTAAAAATATTTTACAAAATGTAAGATTTTACTATTAGATAATTATTCCGAGACGTTTTAAAGGTTTGGTGTGATGACTTTATTTGTTCACTGTAATGCCCTCTAACTTTAGTCATGTATGACCCGCAATCAGACTTGAGTTCACGAAACTACATCTTGAGAGCTGAGTTTGATTTATTAATACGGTATTACTCAAGTGATACGTCGCTCTTTAATCGCGTCTTAAGATAGGTTTATTAATCAGCGCAACAACTCAAGAGCAAACTTAAGATTGAAATCGATATTGAGTTCGGTTTATTAATACGGACCTAACTCTCGATTTATATTCTACGTTGCAAACGCACGCGTTCGCGCTACATTTATCGCATCGCATGCGGACAGAAACAATACCTATAATGTAAACATCTTAAGAACACACGAGCTGTGCGAAGTACATACATACGCCTGAGATACAGGAATTTCCTAGTTCAGGCATATGTGTTTTTATTGTTCTCTTGTATGTTTAGTTCTAAGTTTACTATGTAAAATATGTCTTGATTAAATATATTATTATTATTACATTATATATTATATTATACCTACATAAACTACTTAGCATGAAGTCGATTAACGGCTTTGTATACAAATAAACCTTATTACATAGGTACTTAAGGTATATTAACGCTTCCACAAATAAATAAACAAAATGCTACTGTTGAATTTAATACATAAAGTAATAATATAATACCTATAGGTAATATGTGGTTGCGGCAGTTGCGCTTGCGATTGCGGTTAAACGTTTCTCAATAAGCGGCCCAACATTAAACTGTATATGGAATGAATGAATGTAAAAGGCAAATCGTACGATATGTACATTATCGACGATTGTGAAATGGTATGAGAGTGAGGCGTCACCCTCACCTCACGCCACCACCGGCACCGTGTCTCGGTGTCCTCCGTTCTCCCCGTTATTGCAATGCAACTCCCACTCACGAGTTACTTGCACTTGCATTACATTTGATCACAATGTAAACAAACATTCGTCATTCATGTTCCCTTAAGGGAATGTTTAATCAATCATTTAGTGAGATACTTCATATTATTATGTACAACTAAATTTGACTTCTATGTACCTAATAAATAGAACAGTAGGTCCATACCTACTGTTCTATTGTGTCGTCTATAGACTGTCGGCTATCTAGGTACCTAAACTACCCTGCTCTCGTCCTTCTGATTTAAACCCATTATAACGTAGGTAGGTAGTTCGCTTTATAAGAGTCAGAATAACTTGCAGCGCGTTGATGTCTTTGTTAAGGATGCTTATGCTGCCAAACGCAACGCGCTAGATATACCCGTCGCTTACAACTAGTATTGTTGGTTGTAAGGAATGTGTTTTGTTTTTCTGAAAAGTGCTGAGATGGAATTGTAGGTGAAATTTTTACCGATAGGTGTTTTGGGGTAATTTTGAGGCTTTTCGCCTCAAAATTACCCCAAAATTCTTTGTCGTTTCAAAGCTCTAAGACTAGTTTTAATTCTTAATTTTACGATAGCTTCAAAACTATAGGAAATGTTTGGCTCAAAATCACACCAAAATGTCGGTAAAAATCTCACCTACAATTCCATCTCAGCACTTTTGAGAAAAACAAAACACATTCGTAACAATTAACAATTTTCACCAACGAAGGCGACCGGTGTCAATAGTAACTATTTAGTAAGCTGTGTACCAAGGTCGTTGGCGTATGGACCGGCGCGGGCGCGGCGTTAAGGACTTTATATCTTATCTAGCCCACAACAAATAACTTTTTTGTTACAATATCTCGATACTTAAATGTTAAAAGGCAACAACGGTGTAACATAATTGTTGGGGATAACGTAACGTTATTATTATTGAATAATGACCGTATATAAAGTATTATGACAAGCTCTGAGTTTCTAAACAACAAAACCGTACAATTACTGTTGACTGGATTTTTGTAAAATCTTTGATATCGTCACAAGTTTTTTTTCCTTGTACCGACTTGGAAACCTTATTTATATGAAAACCTGTTGAGTTTAAAAAACGGTAAATTACGTGTTTAATATTACGCGTATTTTGTATTATTATAATGAGTCAAATAGTTAACCGGTTTATAGGGGCGAGCGGGCGCGGCGCGGGCGGTGGCGGGGCGGGGGTCAGGCTCTACACTGCGACGACGAACGTCTCACTGCTACACGTATTATACACGGTGTAACAAGGGGGGTGATCATCGGTGGTTGGGGGGTGGGGGACCTCAGTACCTATCGATTTAACCCCCATGTATGTTCTGCAAAATTCACTGGTTCAAAAGTTATTTGGGTTTTAGTGAAATTTTAGTCAAAATCAGATTTCACCCTGAACTTCGCAATTACAGCCAAACTATCAGGTCTGCGATTCTGTCCTTTTTTGTGAAACAAGTTCAATAGTTGAGCTTTTGAACCCCTATACCAATCAGAGTCTCAGATTTATAAAACTCAAAATATAACCATTGAAGTAATATTTTTTTTCAAAATCGAATGTTGACATTATCTTTATATGGTTCTAAAAAAAATATTTCACAGAATATTTTTTTCTGCAACCTATCTTAAAAACTACTGGCTTTCATTCATGAAAGCCAGTAGTTTTTATACTTCAGTATAAACCCTGAAAGTTTCGTTTGGCTAGAACTAGGACATCATGTTGAAAAATGTACTTGATGGTCGAAAAAGTGAAAATAATCAATATTATTTTCATACAAAAGATAAGCGTACGGTATGCTAAAAGTAGAATAACAAGATTATTATACGAATGTCCATGAATGAATCAAATATAATACACTATTGATATGCAATGGTAACAAATAATGAAAAAAAAATATTACATTTTTTTACTTACCTTGCTATTTTTTGTATAATAATAATAAATCATTTATTTCAGGTAACAGCCTTATAAATAAGTACAGACCCAGACCCTTTGTATGAAAATAATATCGATTATTTTCACTTTTTGGACTATCAATAACATTTCTCAACATGATGCCCTAGCTTTAGCCAAATGAAACTTTGAGGGTTTATCTAGGGAATGCAAACCGGTTTCACCGAAAACCGAAAAACCGGTTTTCCGGCATATAATGAATTCATAAAAAAACCCGGTTTTTTTAATTCAGATAACCGGTTTTTCGGTTTTTCAATGTTATCCGCTCGAAATGGCATTCAGAGAGGCCATGTTTACAGACCAACCACTAGCACTGGTTTTTACTGACCAATTCAGAGGCCAGATTGTATTTTTCTATTTTAGATTTACTTTTTGTTGTTTTCCTCGACCGATATTGATTTTACGAATGATTGTTTCATTTATAATCGACTAAGATACTGTTTACTACATCATTAAATTACAAACTGTAAAAAAAAACATCTGATTGTCAAATTCTCGCTTAAAAATGGTACATTTGATATGTGATTTTTTTTCATTATTTTATATTAAAACCCCGGTGTCTCTCTTCTTCTTTCCCCTATCTTAGCTCATCCAGGGTCGGGCCTCCTCGTATTTTTGTGCCTAGTCGTACGATCCTGGGTTGTGAAGTGGTTTAGGTTTTGCGACTTCATCAGCTTGTCCATGCTTGTCCACCATGTATCAAGTGTTATTTCTCTACCCCTAGGTTTCACTCGGATCTTCAGTGCCTTGTTCACGGTGTGGTCTATTTCGCGTCTAGATATGTGCCACCAGCGCAGTCTATTATCCGTAAGTTTCTCAGTGATCGGGGCAACTTTAAACGATCCTCTTACATACTCATTCCGCACTTTATCCATGCGAATGACGCCACCAGCCCATCTCAGCATCTTCATCTCGTTGACGTAAAGTTTCTGTTCGTGTACTTTTTTAACAGCCCAACATTCAGACCCATACATCAGAGCCGGCCTCACAGCCGTCTTGTATATTTATTTTTTCTCCCTTTTAATAATTAAAATGTTAAAATGTACGTATAATTGAAAACTAAATTTAACGTAAAAGAATTGCATATGTACCGTATTTAAATTACAGTTTATTTTCACACATGATTTACAAATGATATGTCAGCGTTTGACCACTATCACACATACCTGATGGTAGGTGACGATGCGGCCTAAGATGTAGCACGCTTTCCTAGAAGATACCTATTCACTTGCAACTTGAAGACCCCCAAATTGTACACGTCAGGAAAGACAGACGCAGGCAACCGATTTCAATACCTTGCAGTACGAATAAGGAATGACAAAGCAAAACACTCGATTTCATTCAAAAAGGTTGAATTTACATAAAAACTTAGTGCAATGCAAATACTTTTTAAAATTAGAATGTCTCGAAAGTCACCGTACTATATTTGTACCGCATTTGAAAGTTTCTAAGCTTTAGAGAGGTCATGCACTTTTAGGACACGGCCTCATAGGGACGTAGAATTCGAAATTTGAAAAGGTAAGGACTAGATAGAACATTTCGTTTATTAAATATAAAAATCATTCCATATTAAAAAAACATGTAAAATACAAATTAAATATAAAAATATATATTAAAACCGACCTACCTATTTTGGTAATTATAAAGCCAGTTAAAAATCCTATTGGAACCATTTTCGACTTCTACGCGGACAAAGTCGCAAAGCTAGTTGTATTTAAAGTAATTTGACAGTTGCCATGGTCTGACCAATGACCATAAAATAAAAAAAGATGTTTGAATGTTGCGTCTATCAGAACAATGAAGAAAAAACCGTTAAATCAGATTTACGGTGAAGCGCGCGCCGACGCAGAATTCAAGTAATTCCGCCTTTTCTTACAAATTTTAGCATTTTCATTGAGTTTTTGTAGTTGTTTTTGATAGATAGGTTTATATTTTAGACTCGAAAAATGCAAGATGTAGGCAGCCTTTCACAAGCAATTTAAAAAAAAATTAAACAAATGTCGAAAAAATTTCAATTTAAAAACCGGTTTCACCGAAAACCGGTTTTTTTATTTCGAAAACCGAAAAAAAAACCGGTTTTCAATTTCGGCCGGTTTTGCATTCCCTAGTTATTCTTTATGAAAGCCAGTAGTTTTAAAGATAGGTTGCAGAAAAAAATATTCTGTGAAATATCTTTTTTATCACAGTTGCTCATAAAGTGGATCTTATTAAACCGCTTTTAGGCTCATAATGCAACGTATTATACACGCGTGCGATAAAAAAAAATCCAACTAGTGCTAAAATAATACGTTATCCCGATATGTCAAATACGTATCTTACTGCTAATGACATATAGTAGATGAAACATTCATAAGGACATCGTTCAAATCGTTCCCCAAAAATTAAGGTGCCGGCCAGAAAAAAAAATATTTCTATCTTGTAGAGAATGACATTTTAAACAATGTTTACTAAGGCAACAAAGAGCTACGATCAACCATCGTTGAGTTATTTTACATTGAAAACCCAAAAAATGCATTTTGTAGAGATCCGTTTGACCACTTTTAAGATATTACTACAGAAAAAATATAAAAATAAGTAGTAAATGGATAAGCTTTGTCTGTTTTTATTATATTTATATACATAGGTATATCCAATAACCCTTTCAGTAGTTTTAGTGGGATATAAAATGCATTTTTTGGGTTTTCAATGTAAAATAACTCAACGATTTTTGATCGTAGCTCTTTGTTGCCTTAGTAAACATTGTTTAAAATGTTATTCTCTACAAGATAGAAACAATTTTTATTACTGGCCGGCATTTTTTTTTGTGGGTATTTTTTGTTAGAAACATGAATGATCTCCTTTATCTGGGTTATACTGTTTTGATGTATAGAAAAAGGTACCATCCAAAGAGTTTTTAAGCCTTGCTGGCTTAAAACTCTTTTTTGGTACCTTTTTTCTTCTTTTCAAAAGGTTGTCTCTAAAGTCTGTTAACGTGCAAGTGCACAGCCATAACTTCGGTCTATGACCAAAGAAAGAAAAAAAAAAAAAAGTCTGTTAACGAACGATAATATTATTATTACGTGATGACGTCTTTGAAAATAATTAAAAATTAAGTTTTGTTTTTATTTTGTTTTTTCTTTAGGTACATAAATATATTTTTTCCTTCCATTATATTCTATTTTTAACCGCCGACGCAAAAACAAATGAAAAAACCCTAAAAATATTGTATGTCAGACGCTGTATAGGTTAAAAGTCTTTTGCGTAGCCTTTCGGGAGTGTAATTATCAAAAAATAGTAAACATAACCTAAAATTCTTAAAAACTTTTTGACGTGACAACATTTTATAAATTGGTTTGCCGGGTGACACTTCAAGAAACTGCGTTACGCTCCGCTGACGTTATGCGCTCACAATGAGAGCGAGTGAGAGGCACGCGGGCATGGTTAGCCCGCCTAAGAGCGAGAGAGACAGACATAAAACGCGTCCCTTCCACTCGAGCACAGTTGTTGTCACGTAAAACTTTCGCCCGTATACCGACTTTACAGGCAACCAGTTTTATTATTAAAATTTTAACAAGTCTTTTTTTTATTCGCAACTGTGATAAAAAACGTCGTACGATACACGTGTGAATTGATCATTCCATCTCGGCTTTTGCCACGCTCGCGTTCCGCTCGCGCGTCATAAACCGCCTCTATGGAATGATCAACTTTCCACACTTGTATCGCAATGTACTATTTTAGAACCATATAAAGATAATGTCAACATTCGATTTTGAAAAAAAATTTACTTCAGTTCTTATATTTTGAGTTTTATAAATCTGAGACTCTGATTGGTATAGGGGTTCAAAAGCTCAACTATTGAACTTGTTTCACAAAAAAGGACAGAATCGCAGACCTGATAGTTTGGCTGTAATTGCGAAGTTCAGGGTGAAATCTGATTTTGACTAAAATTTCACTAAAACCCAAATAACTTTTGAACCAGTGAATTTTGCTGAACATACATGGGGTTAAATCGATAGGTACTGAGGTCCCCCACCCCCCAACAACCGATGATCCACCCCCCTTGTTACACCGTGTATATACCACCTCGCATCACACCGGGCGCGGGCGGGCGCCGATAAATCCGATTACATATGAAGGAAACTAACAAAGATAATATTATGAAACTATGACGACGCACCAACTATACCAAAAGATGTTGCCTTGATGGTTACATTTTTAGACTGTTTCATGTAAACTGTAGGTACCTACAAAAATGTCCAGCTAGTTACATCAATGTAACTACAATGTAACTAGGTAGAACGGACGACTTACATATTAAAAATGATAATTTCAATGATTGCAGCAAAATTTGACATGTAATGTCATATTTTTGACATTAAATTTCTATTACGATTATATCGACACACTATTGTAACACGATTGTATTAGTAGACTTAGGCCCCAGGTACATTGTACGTACAGAAGGTACACCTAATGAAAACTGCTAGCTAGGCTCTCTCTCTCTCTCTCCCTTTATAGAATCATTTGCCTTTCACATTATGAGTTTTATGAACAATGCCGGCAAACATGTTTAAATACAACTTTGTATTGTTTGATATTAGTTTCCTTTAGCAACGAGGTCAGTATATTCGTTGCAGGGTTTTCCGAAAAACGCACCAAAAGTGGGTAAAGTTAGAGAGTAGGTTTAACCCAACCCTACTCGTCGATCATTGCATAATAGTGTCGTTTACACTTAGTACCTATTGTGACGCGGGCCTTACTAACGAATGTTTTATGTATTCTAGTGATGTAGATAGATATGCACTATTGCAGGTAGAGTTCAGTCAGACCAACATTGTCCTACATAGGTAGAAGGAGTGGTTTGAGCACCGCGTGCACAGTTCACACATCGATATCGCTATCCAAGCTGTTCGGAACGTCCTCGCTGTAGTGCTGGATCAAGTACGGTCGGCTGCATAATTGCAGACCCACCGTAGAGCTCCAAAACGGCTTTTATAAGAATGTTTTCATTACAATCAAGATTCTAGACACCTTCTTCAATTTAAGTTTAAAGTCTCCTAACTCATCAATTTATCAAACAAACATTATTAGAATGAAAACATTCCAATAATAGTAGTTTTCGAACTCTACCTGGGGGCTGCAATTATGCAGCCGACTGTACCTATTAGATGGCGTTAAGAAGGGGCCTCTCCAACTCTCCAATATACCTTTTTCTACCGAACATTTCAAGTACGACATAGCCTTGAAGTAGACCTAATGATCATAATAAAAACGTGGAGGTTGCAGCCTGTGCCGTGCCGTGCCGGTCGGTGGGTGTGTGTGTGCGTGACGTCACAATACACGTGGACACACAACACAACTGTATCTAGATTGGATCGATATATCAGGTTCAAGAGATACGTTGTTGTCCTATTCTATACCTACATGCCTCACACTCCCTTATACACACATCAACAAAGTCTAGGGAACACGGGTAAAATAGTGTTTTTTGGGGAAAATTGATATTTTTTGGGTTTTTTGTTTTGAGTGTTGTATGTCGATAGAAACGGAATTTTATACTCTTTTTAATGCTGTGATTTAGTTAAAGGGTTGCCATAGTAAAAAATGTAAATTTAGTATGAAAACTAATTTCTCTGAACTCGTTAACAACCAGCCTTACGACTTGAACCTTAGTGAATAATGGTACTGGTTGTTAATGAAAATAGCCATCATAGTAATTATTTTCCCGGGTCTTAATCGCGTATTTTTTTGTTTTTTATTTCTCTTACCTCGACGTTTCGACTATGTTACAATAGTCATGGTCGCGAGGAGCCTGGAGCAGCGGCGAGCGTTGTCCTCTCATTCAGAGTACCGACACTCGATTTTATAAACAGTTTTGTCAACAGTCATAAGGGCCGCGGCACACCACACTCACTATATCCGAAGATATATCCGGAGATATCTCGCGACACTTGCACATTTGCGATTAAGACCCGGGAAAATAATTACTATGAATACAAATCGTGTGAGTTTAAAATAGCCATCATCATCAACATTAGCATATTCAAGACTGTACTTTCACACTAAAAGTAAGTTTAGATTAAGAAAATTGCAATTCAATCCATAAGTATTTAGCAAATAATGGTAAATAAAAAGTAAGTTAAAAGGCAAACCGAACAACTTGTGGACCGGTCTAGGCGTCTCATCAGCTGTGAGCAGTGGTCGAGAACATTTGCACCGATATATAACACTAAGTGCGCCCCGCGGTTTCACCCGCGTAACTCCCGATCCCGTGGGAATATCGGGATAAAAAGTAGCCTATAACCTTCCTTGATAAATGGACTATCCAACACAAAATGAATTTTTCAATTCGAACCAGCAGTTCCTGAGATTAGCGCGTTCAAACAAACAAACAAACTCTTCAGCTTTATAATATTAGTATTATAGTATAGATTTAAACTTAAGCGTTAGAGTGATTTTAAGTTTAGTTTAAAATATTTTAGGCATTGTTAAATTGTGTATTAATGTTTATTTTAGTATTTTTATTGTGATATTTATTCGTTTATTATACCTAATTATTTTTATTCATTTACTTAGGCATCTATATAATATCGTTAATTATTATTAATATCTTTAGTTAACTTATTTATTAAGATTTGATTACAAAACTACGTATGTCGTTTAACTCTTTTTACTAGTAAAGTGAGTGTTTAATGTTTTAATGAAAAATACTTACATTTTTAAAGGTTATCATTGTTTAGACTTTATATTTAAATTAAGGTGAAAGGGTACCTGCGCTCTCTCCATACAAACGTAGTCGACTGTTTCCTCCCTGGATAATGACACAAATATTTTAGTGCCATAAATCCTATAACCGATATTAGATAGGTATAGGTATATTATAGGACGGCAAGAAGCTACGTTTTACAAACGTTAACGTTACTACCTATTTACATCACTATCACTACATAGTATAAAACGAAGTCGCTTTCTCTGTCCCTATATCCCTATGTATGCTTAAATCTTTAAAACTACCTACGCAACGGATTTTGATGCGGTTTTTTTAATAGATAGGAGTGATTCAAGAGGAAGGTTTATATGTTGGTATAGTACATGCATAATGTAGCCGTGCGAAGCCGGAGCGGGTAGTAAACTATAATATAGCTCATTATAGTTTATGTATAGTTACAGACAGATTCGTTCAGCTCGTTCTAAACATTGCTATGAACCAATAATGTGTTGTTTACGAGATGCATAGCAACAACCTACATTATGCTTGTTTGTATTGGGTATGGTTTGACTTTGGTAAAGTTTTTCACAAAAACTGTAGTAGGACTCAAACGTAAGCATCCGCTAAGAAAGGATATTGAAAAATGTACAAAAATAACAACTTTAATTTTTTTTTTTCGAATTTCCATAAGTCGTAGAACAAAAGTTGTTTGTTTAGGTGCACATAAGTAGCCCTCAACGGCTTGCTAGTATAATTGCGCCTTATATAAACTGATAATAATAATATTATGAATGAAATAAAACCTAGGTTTCAGTGTAGGTCTGTGTGTGTAGTACTAATGTCGTGTGAATGGCCGGTTTCACGTGCCGCTACGGCTACTGAGGGCGCTACGAGACGTCTACGACGACGACGTATTGCTACTGCGCGGGCGCGGGCGCGGGCGGGCGCACGGCATCGGCATACGTACGACATTATAACTAAGTAGCTACCTACATACATACATATTATGTACCTAGTATATAATCGTTTGTTAATATACTATACACATATAATCGTTCATACAAAATACACATTAATACTACGATAGTTTACACTGTAAAAAAGTTTTTTATTAATACAATTTTTAATACATAAATAATGCTGGCAATACCACGTATTATATTATTTGGCACTAGGGTGACTAATGACCATACATTTTTAATTAACCCGGGAAAATTCATGTAAAAAAATTCAAAAATCATGAAGTTTGAGTTTTGAGAGAAACAATAGTTTGAGTTTTGAGAAAAACATACAAGAAAATTTTCGGTGTGTCATAAAATAATGGTTTGCATTCAATAGGAAATTTATCCTGGAATACTATCCAAAAAGCAGATTGGAATAATTCCTTCATTTCCAGTTTTACCACCAAAAAACATAGAGCAAGGAGTGAAATGTTGAAAATGCGGATATTTCGGATACCGAGAAACTTTCATAGAGCATTACTTTTATTTTCTTGAACCGGCCCAGTGTCCTCTATTAGCAGGTGCCCGGTTATCTATTCATTACGGGACAGTATAATAATAATAATAAATATTGCAGGACATTCCACACATCGCACACTGATGGAAAAATCAAATCTAGCGGGATTTTATTAAAAAAAATAATGTACCTAAATTAAAAAAACTTATTATTTATTTATAGTTCAGACTCCACTTCTCATAATGACATATCAAAAATGCTTGAGAGTGTTTCTAAAAAAATGTTATCAACACTTTTTGGCGAGATGATTCAGTTCTGTTATTCTTCATTCGATTCGTTAGCCGTTTTCATCAAAAGATTAAAGTAGTACCCGTGTAACATTTTTGGTTTACTTTTGTGTTAAGTTATTCTTTGAATTTGTTATGTAAGTACCTTTTTTTAACGTAAATAAACTTTTTTAATGATTACATTAACACATCTATTGTTTTTGCGAAAACATACATTGAATGACGTCGAAACTCAATTATTTATCAAATGGCGTATAAGTGAATACATTTATAATGTAGCTTGAAGTCTAAGCTATCTGATAAACTTAACATTTGTTGCGCATTTTTGCGACACCCATACATTATTTTCTATTTTTAGCATGACTGTCGAAATAACGAAAATGCAATTTTTCGCCGTTTGGATTGCGAACAACAATAATCGGCGTTTTGAAGGGTTACATATCAAAATAACTAAGTTCGTTATAACTATGTTCGAAATAACTACGGTCATAATGCCTACTGTTCACAATACCTAATGGTTGTTTCACATATTTTTGAAATAACTAATGAACGAAATACCTAATGGACGAAATACCTACGGTTACTTTACCTACGTTCATTATAACTATGTTCGAAATAACTACGGTCATAATACCTACAGTTTAAAATAGCCGAGCGAGTGAAGCGAGCGGTGCCGCGGCAGCGGCCGACGAGTGCTAGAAACGAATTCTACCCATTTTACTTGGTTAGGGTATTTTATAAAATTGATTTTTTTAAACAGCAGGTGAAAAACTGTAGTTGAATTAATTGTAGTTAAATTAACCGTAGGTGTTTCGTCCATTAGGTATTTCGACCTTAAGGTATTTTAAACTGTAGGTATTATGACCGTTAGTTATTTCGAACATAGTTATATTGAACTTAGTTATTATAATGTGTAGCCCAATCGACCGTTAGGTATTATGAACTTATGTGAATCGACCGTAGTTATTTCGAACATAGTTATATTGAACTTAGTTATTATAATGTGTAGCCCAATCGACCGTTAGGTATTATGAACTTATGTGAATCGACCGTAGTTATTTCGAACATAGTTATATTGAACTTAGTTATTATAATGTGTAGCCCAATCGACCGTTAGGTATTATGAACTTATGTGAATCGACCGTAGTTATTTCGAACATAGTTATATTGAACTTAGTTATTATAATGTGTAGCCCAATCGACCGTTAGGTATTATGAACTTATGTGAATCGACCGTAGTTATTTCGAACATAGTTATATTGAACTTAGTTATTATAATGTGTAGCCCAATCGACCGTTAGGTATTATGAACTTATGTGAATCGACCGTATTTATTTCGAACAGTTATATTGAACTTAGTTATTATGATATGTAACCTTTTGAAGCTTTCCTTAATATTTTAATACGGAGGAAGAATTTTTCAGAGTATAAAGAATGATTCCTCAGACAACGATTGATATCCCCATACTTAGTATGCCACGTTGATATAGAGCCGTCTCATATGCTGTAGGTGGACGAACATATGGCTAAAAAGTTACTAGGAGTAATTTTTTTTATTAAATTTTAACATGTCATTAGATTTTTTTATTAAAATAAACTTGTTTTGTTTCTTAGTTTCGGCACTATTTTAGTTTTCATACTAAATTTCAATTGTTTGTATGGCAACCCTTTAATAAAATTCCGCTTCTATTGACATACAACACTCAAGACAAAAAACCCAAAAAAACATACAATTTTTCCCCAAAAAAACACTATTTTACCCGTGTTTCCTAGACTTTGTTGATGTGTGTATATACAAATACATAGAAACAACCAGACCATAGACCCAATATCTAAGCATAAATACATGTCTGAGGCGGGTATTGAACCCGCAACCCTGTGTTTGGCAGTCCGGCATGGTGACCATTGTGCCAACTGGGTCGTGTATACTTAGATTAAATTATTATTGATAAGTTTCTATAATGATTTATACATTTTATACAGAAATCTATTTTTAAGAACAAACAAATTAATGAGAAAGTAACATTATTTTTTTACAAAAGTATGTTGATAAGTCTTATTTAAAAAAGAATATGTATAAGATTTTTTTTAAAATAAAAAGTTAACCAGCGATATTAGGTATAATATATAATAATGAAGTAGGCATGTAATGATTGTTGATAGTCAGCGTTCGTCAAGAGAATGAAATTCGGAACACGGTAGACGGGCAGCGCGGCGCGCGCTCCCCTCCCGCGCCGCGCCGAGACGTCGCGCGTCGCCCGCCACGTGCGCATATATATCTACCGCGCCGCAGCATCGCCGACATCATTCTCTACCTGAGATCAGTGACCAGTAGACGCGAGTGTTCACCCCCCCGACAACCCAACAATGTCTCCCCTCATGTGTTGCATCGTGGTCGCGGCGGTGGTGTGGGGAGCGGGCGGCGCGCCCTCGCGCTTCCGACCCATGGACCTCAGCCAAGTTCTGGACAAGGCGGTGTGCCCCATCCGAGTCGTGATAGACGAGGACGAGAAGCGAGTGCCGCGACTTATAAAGACGTTGGTGTGCGACAAGAAGCCGAGCGCGGTGTGTACCTCGACGACGACGTCGCACGCGTGCTGCCACCACCATCACCACACGTTCAGCACGCAGTGCGTCGAGGTGACGGACCGCGTGCCGGTGAGGTACGCGGGCAGCGAGGAGTCGGTGCTGCTGCAGGTGCCCGTCGGCTGCACCTGCATGATACGCGAGTCCAAGCTGACCAAGGACTCCTCGTGATCTGCTACACGCACCCTCTCTCCGCCTATAGTTCCTAATATAATTGATGTTGTAAACACAAATGTTAATGTAACATAGATATAAGTGCAAGTTCAGTATTACTAATGGTTAAGTGTCGATGTGAGCGGCCCGGCTCTGGCTGGTCCAGACGCGGCTCCCGCTGGCGAGGGTCGCGCTACCGTCCGCTTCGTCGTCGACGTTATGTATACCGGACATGATACGGTGCGGTGTACATACCGGTGTTAGGTATATTGTACAACTTTTATACGATGCCATGCCATATTTACCTGTATTCAGGCAGACTGTTACGTTATTGTTTATAAAATAAATGAATTACGTTAAAATTGAAAGTTTCGACTATGATTTACGATCTCGTCCGTCATCATCCATCATCATGATCCTCAAGTGTGGGTACGTAATACCTACCTAGCTTGCAATAATCTAACGAACATGACTGGTCGCAGTCGTACAGCTGGCCAGTAGACACTATATGACTGAACAAGCAGTACCTACCTAGTGTTAGGTTAGGTTATCTCGCTCGGTCCCTGCGGGTAGGTAGGTAGCAGCCAGCGGGAGGTAGGTCGGTCGAGGTTCAAGGGCGACAATCGCTCGGTTCGCGACCTACATTACTAGCGGACAGAGTGACAACACCACGTCGCGTCTCGACGTCCCGCCATCCTGTCCCGTTGCCATGGTTACCACCCCGCTACCTGTCTACCGCTTACACACAAACATATATCTACTACACTGATCGCATACATACTATTCAATCGTAATTACGTTCAATTATCTATCAAATATTGGAGAAGTGCCTACCTCTAGGTATGTTAAACCTACATCATTATCTAATTATCCGAGGATCGACTCAACCCGAACATAATAACCTGCCTATGTAAGTTAGGTATAACTACGATTTAATTCTTTTGTCAATTCCGGCTGCGTCGAGTATCATGTGGAAAACATTTTTGCAAAAAAAAAACAATTAAAGACAGAAAAGTTTTCGGATATTTTGTAAAGAATATCGTTTCCAATCTTCCTAAGGCCTAATAATGCTTTAGATTAGAATTACCCGAAAAAGTCGACATCTTCAGTAACTTAAAGAGAACATATTAAAGTGAACTTCAACTCACAATATGAGTTCACCCTGTATATTAAGGTTAAATCTATGGTTGGTTAACGGATAATGAAATCTAGTGTGTGTACAGTCTGGCTGGCGCATGGCGGTGCGATGGCGAGCCTCAATGAATACATTGTTGATGGTATTGTGTGTGCCGTAGCGTAGCGTACTATACTATACTATAGGTACATGTTATTGTTTTACTTTGTTTTTATATGCCTAATCCTAAGGTTTTATAACTTGACAACATTTGGTAAGGTATTATATAAATATTGGTACATAATACTTCACGCATTATAATACTTCTAGTACCATACTTTCTTCTAGCGCCTCCTTACTTTAATTTTATTTAAATATTTAATAATATTTGACCAAATCCGGCGAACCGTATGGCCTATGGTTAGGTGGAATACTATCGGCGCGGCGGAGTCTCCGCACCGCACTATACATACGTGTCATGTAGTACAACAAGTAGATGTATATCTCGGTCCGTAACGAGACGAGAGCCTCGGGGGAGAGGAGGCGGAGCTGCGCGCGCGCCGCCCACTCCCATGTACACCGCGACCGCGACAACGGCTGACAGAAGGGTTGTATTGTTACCTGATATAATTATGGTCAACCTTGCTTTTTGACAAATTGCCTGGTTCCAGGTCAATGGGGAGAACTCGGTAGGTTTTGCCTAAAAAGTTTATCATCGTTTAACCATCGAATTTGAGGTGGCGCCGTTTCTGCGATAATTATTATATTCATAAAACTTGGTCCCTAAATCGTATGGGAGTCCTTACGAGTAACCCGAACAGGTTGTTTACAAACAGCACAGATCGCAAAAACCATTGACGTAGCGCGCGCGATCGTTTCGCGGACTTACTAGAAGACGTCACGATCACTCAGCAAGTTCCGCTATAAACGAGTTGCTTTCCTTCCTGTAATAAATTGTCACGCGTTGACCGCGTGACGGTCACCATACAATAAGAAGGTCCTCGCTATGTACCCAGGGGTAGCCTCGTACATATATTCGATATCCGTCGACATACTTCTGCATGATAGGCTGTGACTGTGATGATAGGTGTATGTTATCATCTAATTAATAACAAAACATTATTATTATTAAATTTATAATATAGTCAAATCAATCAACAGGAGAAACAGCAAAAGTAGTATAAAATATATGGACGCACTGTTTGAAAGATAACAACTTTCTGTTAGAATAGCAATCAATATGAAATGAACGAACAAAATATTTATCGTCAAATACAGGAAAGCATCATTAGCATTAATTACATAAATGTTCAATGAATGCGATACATACCAATCTTCAATTCAAATTACTTAAGTACCAGCAATTTCCTTAACAATATCAACATAAAATATAAGTAGGTATCTACCTACCTACCTACTGTAGGTACACACAATAAGATAAATATTCCTCTACAAATAAACGTCACAAACGTATTTGAAAGAGTAATTCTATCTACATAATACAACAAACAGATAGAAGAGTAAGAAGAACATGAACACAAAAGCCGGTCTAGCCGGTGAGGTGGCGCCGCGCCGCGCCGGTACAAACGCATCTATTTAAGTTAGTTACATAGCTAGTATATAATTTACCAAATAATTGATGTAGATATTAGTACCGAACCGTGGATAGTTCCGTTTCCGTATCAAGAGACGTGTCGAGGGACTCACTGCGTCTGTGGATATATACATACATACATCTCGGAAACGGGATTACTGAAGATACGTGATAGATATGACATCATGTTTCTACGAGTAGGTATCCCGTTTAGAGGTTTAATGTGAAGGCTTCATCTGTTCGTCTCGTAGATAGGTATACAGGGTGAGTTTTTTATGTGGGCCTTCAGGGCTATATCCTAAACCATATCATCATCAGTCATTCATCAGTCAGCTGTGTGTCACTGCGTCGACCGCACGTACGATGTTTCGATCCCCCCCTCGTTCCGGGGCTTCCCACGCGTGCAACGATGACATAGATGTGAAGTGTAAGGAGTGTCGTGTAGTTGTAAATGAACTGTTGGCTTTTGTTTGCAATAAAGTGGACACCCTTCCGGAGACAGGAATCATCCAAATATGCCTAAGTGCATATACGACAGACGAAATTGAAACCGCACGATCCATAACCTACAAATTAATGGCACCAGCAAAGAAAACACTCCGGAGAAAAGAAGGAGCGGAGGAGAAGAGCCTAAAAGAAATAATTAAGATAATAAAAGAGTTTGAACCGGATTGTTTACCTATATTTGTCGCGCGTAATTTGAACAAACTCCCAGCGGTATCGTTCGACTATATTGACGTGACGAGTTTTCTCAAAGAAATGACGCTTCTTAAATCAGACGTAGCTTACATGAAGGCGAAAACCGAATCTAACCCTTGCAATACAGTATTGACGGACTTCGAGCAGGTGCGGAAAGAAATCGAAGACGTTAAAAGGATGTTAGCGGGGCTGCGGGAAAGCTGCTTAGACGTAGCAACAAGTAGTTGCCGTAATTCCAGTGCATTTCCTAGGTCTTATCATGATGATAAGAATACTGGAAATGGCGAGGGCGAGAATAGTTCGCTCGTAATTAAGGGTAGTACGAAGTCAAGCGGCAATACCGTAACCGCGCCTCCCGCGCCCGTCCATGCTCCGGCCACGACCGCGCCTCCCTCGCCCGCACCTGCGACTGCGCAGCGGCACCCGCCTGCAGCGCAACGAGATGGGGGAGTGGGCGAGGTGCGAGCGAGCGCATGCGGGGGGAGGGGACCCGTTCTTGCGCTCGACTGCACTCGGACGATGACGCATCAGACGACGACGACGACGGTACCACTGCCGGATAATAGACAACAGCTGATGCGCGATGATAACACTACGTCCATACCTACATACAGGGATATAATTGTGTGTAGCGACTCTCACCGATTGAAGAATACGGACGACGGCTTCAAACTAGTGACAAAAAAGAGACACACATATAGGTATAGAAACACGCGGGGCACACTACAAGGCGAAAGTAAATTACAAGCAGCTGACACCCTTGGTTTTGTTTATCTCTCTCGAACAAAAAAATGTATTACAGAGGCAGATATAAAAGAATACATTAAAAGTATGCAAGAAGAATGCTCTGAAGTAGAATTGCTGAAGCAGAGTCGTGACACAAATTTTAATTCTTTTAAAATAACAGTCCCGATGGCCAAATTAAATACGTACCTGCAAAAAGAGTTTTGGCCTGAAGGCTTGGTATTTCGACGGTACAAACAGCAGCGTATGGTTAAGAAAGATAATGACAACGTTTCTAATAATTAATCAATATGGATGTACAAAATATTTTAGTAAATAACTCAAAATTACGACTAGCTTCTTTTAATTGTAGATCGGTGAAAAGATCAGTTGAGGATATTAGAAATCTGTGTAAGTGTACTGATATAATCGCGATACAGGAGACTTGGCTTCTGCCACATAATCTGAACTTCATAAATAGTATAGATAAGGAGTTTAGCTTCAGTGCAAAGTCTTCGGTTGACACGTCTAAAGAAGTCCTACTGGGGAGACCCTATGGAGGGACTGCATTAATGTGGAGATCTAGTCTGTTCACTAGTGTCGAGGTACTTCAGTGCGATAGTGACAGAATAGTGGCCGCGCGATTCGTGCGAGGTGACCGCTCCCTTCTTGTGTGCTGTGTATATATGCCTACCAATGACGAAGATAATCTGCCAGAATTTACCCAATGTTTTGCGCAGTTAAATGCAATTATAGAGAGCACGGACATTGAATGTGTATTTGCCTTAGGGGACTTTAATGCGCACCCGGGTACTCTTTTTGGAAAAGAGCTGGAGGATTATTGTGCCGATGAGTCACTGAGGTGTATAGACTACGAGCGCTTAACCGGAGACTCATACACCTACATTAGCGATGCGCACGGTACGTGTCGATGGCTCGACCACTGCATCGCAACTGATGCGGCTGCCGCTCTGGTGACAGACGTAGGTATTAAGTACGGCTCATACTGGTCCGATCATTTACCGCTAGTCATTAATTTTAATTTTAATTCTATTATATCTAAGAGATGTATACAATCGGACAGTCATTTACAGTTAAAGCATGTATGGGGCGTAAGGGACGAAGAGCAAATTAATGTATATAACAAGGAATGTAATGACAAATTATGTAACATTTTGAATGATTTTAATATGAAATATTCTGACTGTTTTAATGATCAATGTACCAAATCTTATCATTTTAATCAGATTGACAAATTATATTTTGATGTTGTGGATGTTTTTAAATCGGCCGCTGAGAATAGTTTTAATTGTAGACAACGTAAGTATCGAAAATTGACAGGTTGGAACTTTCACGTCAGGGAGGCACACTTGAATGCTAGACAACATATGTTGCAGTGGATGTCCTGTGGTAGGCCGCGTTCGGGAGTCTATTATGATAATATGTGTGCTTCGCGCAGGGAGTTTAAGGCCGCCCTTAAGTACCTACAAAAGAATCAAGAAAAGATCAAAATGGACATACTGGCTCGCAATCACTCAGCGAGTAACTTTGTACAGTTTTGGAAAGAGACAAAGAAACTTAATGATAAAATTACATTACCAATAAACGTAGAAGGTGAAGACGATAGAAAGAAAATAGCAAATATATTTATGAACTTTTTCAATGTAGACAATAGTAGGACAACTAATATATCACAAGATAATAGGGCTGAGAGTCCCTGTCGCGTCTCGGAGACTTGTACCGAAAATATTACTTCGAAACAAAATATAACGACGGTACTAAAACATATGAAGCGAGGGAAGTCTCCGGGACACGACGGGCTTAGTATAGAACATTTAGTGAATGCGGGTCAGTATGTTCATGAAGTCCTGGCGCGGCTTTTTAATCTTTGTGTGAGGCACTCCTACTTACCCGCCGACATGATAAGAACCCTAGTGGTTCCTATACCAAAGAACAAAACAGGTGACATCTCGAGCGTGGCCAATTACAGGCCCATCTCTTTGGCTACCGTTGTGGCCAAGGTGCTTGAACGTGTCATTCACGCTAAAATGACATTTGAAATTGATGACGGCCAATTTGGTTTCAGAACGAATGTGTCGACGGATATGGCGATTTTTTCGTTGAAGCAAGTGGTAAACCAATATAATGATAACAGCACTAGTGTTTATGCTTGTTTTCTTGATTTGAGCCGTGCTTTTGATACCATAAGACACGATTTACTGTGGCAAAAGCTTAGGAACACGAGCGTGGAGCCTGGGGTTGTAGACCTGCTCACTTTTTGGTACAGGAATCAAACAAATAACATCAGGTGGGGCCAGGAGCAGTCTGACAGCTTTAGGCTATCATGTGGAGTGAGACAGGGCGGTCTTACCTCCCCCGATCTGTTTAATGCGTATATAAATGATCTGATTGTCGAACTGAGCAGCACCCCGGTCGGGCTCAGGTTGGATGGCAGATACGTCAACAACCTGAGCTATGCTGACGATATGGTGCTGCTCAGTCCGACCATCAAGGGTTTACGAAAGCTAATTTCTATATGCGAACGTTACGCCAAAGAGCATGCGCTGAAATATAATGCCAAAAAAACAGAAATGGTGATATTCAGATCGGGGAAGGGACCAGACAACGTACCAGGCGTCTTTGTTGATGGTAGGCCTGTTAAAGTGGTTGAGGAGTTTAAGTACCTTGGCCACATTGTGACTGCCAATAAAAGCGATGATGCAGACATAGAACGACAGCGGAGGGCTCTATGTACAGTAGGAAATATGTTAATAAGAAAATTTTGCAAAGCCTCTCCTGACGTGAAACGAACACTATTTAGATCTTATTGTCAGACGTTCTACACCTGTCAACTTTGGACGAATTACACAACTAAAGCACACAATGCCATTAGAGTTGCCTATAACAACATCTTTAGGCAACTCATGGGATTGTCGAGATACTGCAGCGCTACGGGTATGTTCTTGGACGCTCGCATGAATACGTTTAACGCAATCCAGAGGCATAGAATTGTGTCGTTTATGAACAGAGTTGGCAGGTGTAAGAACAACATTATAAGGAGTCTGGCAGACAGAATTTTTTTGACGAAGACCTATATAAAATGGTCGAACTTAGTCTTCCGGACAACATAAAAGAGCTACCCAATTTCGGTACATACATACCTATACCTACCTACCTTGTTAGTAGTTGTAGATTATGAGTATTTTATGTGTAGGTATTGTGTATATTACTTTTTTTTTTTATATATATTTATTAAGATAACGTCATAATAATATGGATCGTGAGTCTGAAATAAAGAATTATTATTATTATTATTATTTGTTTGTTATATGTCCTATATCACGGGACTATGGAGTCCCGGACCTTTGGAAGGCATGCGTGGGGCCGAAGCCAACACGTAGAGGCCCTTTACAATAACAAGTTTAATGGCAAAGTATGATGTGGACATCAAACCGGCGATTATCCCTGTCTGCACTATAAAATGCAGCCAAGGACAACCTCCGGTTTGAATAGAACTATTGATAAACTACATGAGAAAACTACTACTTGGGCTATTGTGATGGGATGGTAGTGGACTGGATACTGGGGAACTATGGGTACTATGGCACCTGCCGTAACAATGTTCAACAAACATGTAAAAGTGGCAGGCGGAGACTCGCCAACTCTCAAACTGGGCCACCCTAATCAGCTGAGTAAATTACAGCAAGGGGGCAACAGGGACGAGAGTGGCTTAAGGATAGTGACGCCACACTGGGTTTTAAACTCAGGTCACGGGCTCCCTGAGGGTCCAGCCTACCTGGCCCACTCACCACTTACGTATGGCATATATCCTTCGAATATACTCTTGCGACTCCACTCTGGACGGCCGCTGAAGGCAAGCCAGAGGCGGGGGACCGCTTCCTCGTCATTGTTCACTCCGATCAGCCAACTAAGGCCAGCCGGAGATGAGGAACGGTTGCTTCCCCCAGGAGCACTCGGGACCGCGGGGTCGCTACTCCCCGTCACCTCGCCTCAAGGTGCCCTGCGGGCTTATTATTATTATTATTATAAGAGATAGCGAAAAATGCTGAAAGGTGTTGCGTGCCCGATTTTGACAAAAACTAAAACTGCATCATTAGATTTTTGAAAAAGCCATTACCCTAGCCGGGAATCGAACCTGTTGATTTTGCAAAAAAATAATCATCTTATATTTTTCTACCAATCGATAGTGTTGCTAATAGAGATCAATTCCTGGAAACAAACATAGTCTGACAAATTAAAGAAAATAGCTCATTTTAGTAATCTTTTGTAATTTTCATACAACCCTGAAAAAAATGCAGTGGGGAGGTATGGCCAATGACGTAACAAACTGCTGCACTAAAAATATGAACTGTCTTTACAAATTTTATGTAAAGAACTTCATTTAGAACTTATTTTATAATATTTAGAAAAATATCACTTGTCCTCTATGTCTCACACTATTGTTTTGCCAGAGACAGAAAGGTGAAAATTACTACAAAATTTAGCCATTTCCTTTGTTTTGCCATACTATACTATGTTTGTTTCCAGGAATTGATCTCTATCAGCAACACTATCGATTGGTTGGTATAAAAATATAAGATGATTATTTTTTTGCAAAATCAACAGGTTTGATTCCCGGCTAGGGTAATGACTTTTTCAAAACTCTAATGATGCAGTTTTAGTTTTTGTCAAAATCGGGCACGCAACTCCTTTCAGCATTTTTCGCTATCTATCATAGTTTAGGATATAGCCCTGAAGGTCCACATAAAAAAATCACCCTGTATATAATGATGTGTGTAATGGAAATGCATTGCGGTAACTGTATCAGTTCTGTGTAAATGTCTTTAGTGGTTTGTCTGAGTGTTGCGAGGGGATGAGGGGGACATGGCACATGAGCGGCGGAAGTGTGACTCACCGAGAGTGTAGCGATGCGTCGATATGTACGTCCGCGACGACCACCTGCCTCCCGCATCCCGCGCTCGGCTCCCTCACACTCGACGATGTCACTTACGGAGAGTGTAGCGATGCGTCGATATGTACGTCCGCGACGACCACCTGCCTCCCGCATCCCGCGCTCGGCTCCCTCACACTCGACGATGTCACTTACGGAGAGTGTAGCGATGCGTCGACATGTACGTCCGCGACGACCACCTGCCTCCCGCATCCCGCGCTCGGCTCCCTCACACTCGACGATGTCACTTACGGAGAGTGTAGCGATGCGTCGACATGTACGTCCGCGACGACCACCTGCCTCCCGCATCCCGCGCTCGGCTCCCTCACACTCGACGATGTCACTTACGGAGAGTGTAGCGATGCGTCGACATGTACGTCCGCGACGACCACCTGCCTCCCGCATCCCGCGCTCGGCTCCCTCACACTCGACGATGTCACTTACGGAGAGTGTAGCGATGCGTCGACATGTACGTCCGCGACGACCGCCTGCCTCCCGCATCCCGCGCTCGGCTCCCTCACACTCGACGATGTCACTTACGGAGAGTGTAGCGATGCGTCGACATGTACGTCCGCGACGACCACCTGCCTCCCGCATCCCGCGCTCGGCTCCCTCACACTCGACGATGTCACTTACGGAGAGTGTAGCGATGCGTCGATATGTACGTCCGCGACGACCACCTGCCTCCCGCATCCCGCGCTCGGCTCCCTCACACTCGACGATGTCACTTACGGAGAGTGTAGCGATGCGTCGACATGTACGTCCGCGACGACCGCCTGCCTCCCGCATCCCGCGCTCGGCTCCCTCACACTCGACGATGTCACTTACGGAGAGTGTAGCGATGCGTCGACATGTACGTCCGCGACGACCACCTGCCTCCCGCATCCCGCGCTCGGCTCCCTCACACTCGACGATGTCACTTACGGAGAGTGTAGCGATGCGTCGACATGTACGTCCGCGACGACCACCTGCCTCCCGCATCCCGCGCTCGGCTCCCTCACACTCGACGATGTCACTTACGGAGAGTGTAGCGATGCGTCGACATGTACGTCCGCGACGACCGCCTGCCTCCCGCATCCCGCGCTCGGCTCCCTCACACTCGACGATGTCACTTACGGAGAGTGTAGCGATGCGTCGACATGTACGTCCGCGACGACCACCTGCCTCCCGCATCCCGCGCTCGGCTCCCTCACACTCGACGATGTCACTTACGGAGAGTGTAGCGATGCGTCGATATGTACGTCCGCGACGACCACCTGCCTCCCGCATCCCGCGCTCGGCTCCCTCACACTCGACGATGTCACTTACGGAGAGTGTAGCGATGCGTCGATATGTACGTCCGCGACGACCACCTGCCTCCCGCATCCCGCGCTCGGCTCCCTCACACTCGACGATGTCACTTACGGAGAGTGTAGCGATGCGTCGATATGTACGTCCGCGACGACCACCTGCCTCCCGCATCCCGCGCTCGGCTCCCTCACACTCGACGATGTCACTTACGGAGAGTGTAGCGATGCGTCGACATGTACGTCCGCGACGACCACCTGCCTCCCGCATCCCGCGCTCGGCTCCCTCACACTCGACGATGTCACTTACGGAGAGTGTAGCGATGCGTCGATATGTACGTCCGCGACGACCACCTGCCTCCCGCATCCCGCGCTCGGCTCCCTCACACTCGACGATGTCACTTACGGAGAGTGTAGCGATGCGTCGACATGTACGTCCGCGACGACCACCTGCCTCCCGCATCCCGCGCTCGGCTCCCTCACACTCGACGATGTCACTTACGGAGAGTGTAGCGATGCGTCGATATGTACGTCCGCGACGACCACCTGCCTCCCGCATCCCGCGCTCGGCTCCCTCACACTCGACGATGTCACTTACGGAGAGTGTAGCGATGCGTCGACATGTACGTCCGCGACGACCACCTGCCTCCCGCATCCCGCGCTCGGCTCCCTCACACTCGACGATGTCACTTACGGAGAGTGTAGCGATGCGTCGACATGTACGTCCGCGACGACCACCTGCCTCCCGCATCCCGCGCTCGGCTCCCTCACACTCGACGATGTCACTTACGGAGAGTGTAGCGATGCGTCGATATGTACGTCCGCGACGACCACCTGCCTCCCGCATCCCGCGCTCGGCTCCCTCACACTCGACGATGTCACTTACGGAGAGTGTAGCGATGCGTCGACATGTACGTCCGCGACGACCACCTGCCTCCCGCATCCCGCGCTCGGCTCCCTCACACTCGACGATGTCACTTACGGAGAGTGTAGCGATGCGTCGATATGTACGTCCGCGACGACCACCTGCCTCCCGCATCCCGCGCTCGGCTCCCTCACACTCGACGATGTCACTTACGGAGAGTGTAGCGATGCGTCGATATGTACGTCCGCGACGACCACCTGCCTCCCGCATCCCGCGCTCGGCTCCCTCACACTCGACGATGTCACTTACGGAGAGTGTAGCGATGCGTCGATATGTACGTCCGCGACGACCACCTGCCTCCCGCATCCCGCGCTCGGCTCCCTCACACTCGACGATGTCACTTACGGAGAGTGTAGCGATGCGTCGATATGTACGTCCGCGACGACCACCTGCCTCCCGCATCCCGCGCTCGGCTCCCTCACACTCGACGATGTCACTTACGGAGAGTGTAGCGATGCGTCGATATGTACGTCCGCGACGACCACCTGCCTCCCGCATCCCGCGCTCGGCTCCCTCACACTCGACGATGTCACTTACGGAGAGTGTAGCGATGCGTCGATATGTACGTCCGCGACGACCACCTGCCTCCCGCATCCCGCGCTCGGCTCCCTCACACTCGACGATGTCACTTACGGAGAGTGTAGCGATGCGTCGATATGTACGTCCGCGACGACCACCTGCCTCCCGCATCCCGCGCTCGGCTCCCTCACACTCGACGATGTCACTTACGGAGAGTGTAGCGATGCGTCGATATGTACGTCCGCGACGACCACCTGCCTCCCGCATCCCGCGCTCGGCTCCCTCACACTCGACGATGTCACTTACGGAGAGTGTAGCGATGCGTCGATATGTACGTCCGCGACGACCACCTGCCTCCCGCATCCCGCGCTCGGCTCCCTCACACTCGACGATGTCACTTACGGAGAGTGTAGCGATGCGTCGATATGTACGTCCGCGACGACCACCTGCCTCCCGCATCCCGCGCTCGGCTCCCTCACACTCGACGATGTCACTTACGGAGAGTGTAGCGATGCGTCGATATGTACGTCCGCGACGACCACCTGCCTCCCGCATCCCGCGCTCGGCTCCCTCACACTCGACGATGTCACTTACGGAGCGTGTAGCGATGCGTCGACATGTACGTCCGCGACGACCACCTGCCTCCCGCATCCCGCGCTCGGCTCCCTCACACTCGACGATGTCACTTACGGAGAGTGTAGCGATGCGTCGATATGTACGTCCGCGACGACCACCTGCCTCCCGCATCCCGCGCTCGGCTCCCTCACACTCGACGATGTCACTTACGGAGAGTGTAGCGATGCGTCGATATGTACGTCCGCGACGACCACCTGCCTCCCGCATCCCGCGCTCGGCTCCCTCACACTCGACGATGTCACTTACGGAGAGTGTAGCGATGCGTCGATATGTACGTCCGCGACGACCACCTGCCTCCCGCATCCCGCGCTCGGCTCCCTCACACTCGACGATGTCACTTACGGAGAGTGTAGCGATGCGTCGATATGTACGTCCGCGACGACCACCTGCCTCCCGCATCCCGCGCTCGGCTCCCTCACACTCGACGATGTCACTTACGGAGAGTGTAGCGATGCGTCGACATGTACGTCCGCGACGACCACCTGCCTCCCGCATCCCGCGCTCGGCTCCCTCACACTCGACGATGACGGACTGCACACGCTGTAACATTGTCATTATTAAACTTTTTAAACTCACACGATTTGTATTCATAGTAATTATTTTCCCGGGTCTTAATCGCGTATTTTTTGTTTTTTATTTCTCTTACCTCGACGTTTCGACTTTGTTACAATAGTCATGGTCGCGAGGAGACTGGAGCAGCGGCGAGCGTTGTCCTCTCATGTTGATAGTTGAGGGTAGTAACCGAGGGTAGGTCGAGTACCGACACTCGATTTTATAAACAGTTTTGTCAACAGTCATAAGGGCCGCGGCACACTACACTCACTATATCCGAAGATATATCCGGAGATATCTCGCGACACTTGCACATTTTTATCACTGGATTCCACGTAGATGAGAGCTTGTATCCACTTTCCCGGTTGAAATGTTTCTTAATTTCAACCGCTTCACGTACAATTCTAGGGTAGTAATGTCGTTCATTGGAAAGGACACGCGGTGCATGCAACTCAATCCAGTGGTTTGGTCCTGATAACAATAAATGCTCGGCAATCGCTGACTTCTCCACCTGGCGATTCTTGACCGCGGCGATGTGTTCCTTCACCCGTTCAGCGATCGTTCGCTTCGTTTGCCCGATGTACGAACTACCACAGCTGCAGTCAACTTTATAGACGCCTGGTGTCTGGTAAGGAATGATGTCCTTCGGTGATCCCACCTGCTGTGACATCTTTGACATAGGGGCGTACACGGTATTTATCGAAAATGATTTCAAAATTGAACCAATTTTATCCGTTACCCCCCTGATATACGGTAAAAATGCCGGTTGCCTTGGGACGTCTGGACGTTTCTCCCTACTCCTTCGGAAAGAGCGTGTCCTCCTAGCTCTGTATCCATTTCTCCTGAGCACCCCCTGCATGTGGGTCAGTTCTTCGTCTAAAAACTCCGGATCACACAACGCGTGAGCCCTGTTAATTAGAGAAGTCTCCACAGAAAGAAGGTGGCGCGGATGATAGTCATACTCATCTACGTGGAATCCAGTGATAAAAATGTGCAAGTGTCGCGAGATATCTCCGGATATATCTTCGGATATAGTGAGTGTAGTGTGCCGCGGCCCTTATGACTGTTGACAAAACTGTTTATAAAATCGAGTGTCGGTACTCGACCTACCCTCGGTTACTACCCTCAACTATCAACATGAGAGGACAACGCTCGCCGCTGCTCCAGTCTCCTCGCGACCTTGACTATTGTAACATAGTCGAAACGTCGAGGTAAGAGAAATAAAAAACAAAAATACGCGATTAAGACCCGGGAAAATAATTACTATTGTCATTATTGGCGAAATTTTTTATTATTTTTTGTTTTGAGTGCCAAAACGAGATCTGTTCTTGTTTGGGCTAACCCACATTTGCGATAGGCTGACAATCAATGGCCATGTGTTCTGGATTCTGATGAGTCTTGCTTCGGATTTCATCCTCATTCAAGGAGAGTAAGTGTTTGACGAGTTCATTAACTAGAGTTGACTTCAAAATCTACAGGAAGCTCATCCTTACCAAGGCGGAATAATCATGTCGTGGGCTGAAATTCGTCTGGGTAAAAGAACAGATCTCGTGTTTGGCACTAGCCACTTTAAATGCAGAGCAATACCATGATGAGGTTGTGTACTCTATGGTGATACCCCACCAACAACAGCTCGACCAATATTCCATGTTCATGCAAGATAATGGACGTATTCACACCTTAAGGCTGATTGTGAACGAGTTCACGGTATTAGAGTGGCCTGCGTAGTTTACCGATGTCAATTCCATTGAATTTGCATGGCCATTGCTAGGCAGAATAGCTTTCAGAAATTTTCCTCAAAATTTGAATACGAAGAACTTTTTCACATCTTTTCAGAGTATAGAGAATGATTCCTTAGACAACGATTGATATCCCCATACTTAGTATGCCACGTTGATGTATTAGCCGTCGCTAATGCTATACGAGAGGTGGACCAACAGATGGCCTAAAGTTACTAAGAATATTTTTTTTTATAAAACTTTAATGTGTCAGATTTTTTATCGAAATAAACTTGTTTTGTTTCTCAGTTTCGGCACTATTATTGTTTTCATACTAAATTTCATTTTTTTTTCTATGGCAACCCTTCAATTACACACAGAACACCATTAAAAAGAGTATAAAATTCCGCTTCTATGGACATACGACACTCAAGACAAAACACTCAAAGAAATACTATTTTTTGGCAATAACACTATTTTACCCGAGTTCCCTATACTTTGTTGATGTGTATACTTATAATGCATAGAAACGAGCAGACCACAGACAAATATCTAAGCATAAATACTCATCTGAGACGTGGAATCGAACCCGGAATCCTGTGTTTGGCAGACCGGCATGGTGACCATTGCGTCAATTGGGTACAGACTAGGCTCGCATTTGGAGTTGACCTGATGTAAAAGCGACTAGAGATGTGAACGATGAGACAAATGTAGTGAGTGGTAGGTACTGACCTCGCTGGCTGGCTCGGTGTGACGTTCCTCCTTCTCCTCTTGGTCGCGGAGGCGGGAGGTGTCCACTGGATGTGGTCCGAGGGCGAGGGCGAGGTGGGCGCGCGTCGCGTGCGCGGCAAGGACGTGCGCCGCACGCACACCGGGAGACGGATGTAGTGAGTGTAGGTACTGACCTCGCTGGCTGGCTCGGTGTGACGTTCCTCCTTCTCCTCTTGGTCGCGGAGGCGGGAGGTGTCCACTGGATGTGGTCCGAGGGCGAGGGCGAGGGCGAGGTGGGCGCGCGTCGCGTGCGCGGCAAGGACGTGCGCCGCACGCACACCGGGAGACGGATGTAGTGAGTGTAGGTACTGACCTCGCTGGCTGGCTCGGTGTGACGTTCCTCCTTCTCCTCTTGGTCGCGGAGGCGGGAGGTGTCCACTGGATGTGGTCCGAGGGCGAGGGCGAGGGCGAGGTGGGCGCGCGTCGCGTGCGCGGCAAGGACGTGCGCCGCACGCACACCGGGAGACGGATGTAGTGAGTGTAGGTACTGACCTCGCTGGCTGGCTCGGTGTGACGTTCCTCCTTCTCCTCTTGGTCGCGGAGGCGGGAGGTGTCCACTGGATGTGGTCCGAGGGCGAGGGCGAGGTGGGCGCGCGTCGCGTGCGCGGCAAGGACGTGCGCCGCACGCACACCGGGAGACGGATGTAGTGAGTGTAGGTACTGACCTCGCTGGCTGGCTCGGTGTGACGTTCCTCCTTCTCCTCTTGGTCGCGGAGGCGGGAGGTGTCCACTGGATGTGGTCCGAGGGCGAGGGCGAGGGCGAGGTGGGCGCGCGTCGCGTGCGCGGCAAGGACGTGCGCCGCACGCACACCGGGAGACGGATGCGGCCGCGGCGGGAGGCCCTGGGGGTAGCTCTACCCACACCCACACTAAATATTTACATACATTGCAACTGGTTAGTATCGAACAATAACAACATGAAACATTTAAGACAAAGTCCAATGCAAAATAAATTCACACAAAAATCATCTAATACGACAAATGTGTACAAATAAAAGGTATGTCTGAACATTCATAAAATTAAAAATAATATATTATGGTCGAACTGAGAACATCCTCCTTTATTTGAAGTAGGTAAAATAAAACCTTAAGAGGAAAGGGTACCGGCACCCTCTCCATACAAACGCAGTCGACTGTTTCCTCCCTGGATAATGATACTAGAGCAAATATTTTTGTTGCATAAAACTTATAACTGCCATGACCATGCCCCTACGATGTCTAATTTTTTAAATATGTATATTTTGTTATTTTAACTCTTTCTTTCTATGATAATTCGAAAATGAAAAAAAAAACCAAGACATAGGGGCATAGTCATGGCAGTTATAGATTTTATGCAACAAAAATATTTGCTCTAGTATCATTATCCAGCCTGCCTAGCATGACGACCAAAACACGATACGATAAAGCTATATCACGCGATATAACTACATCAACTCTCAAAATATGATACATAAAGCCGCCATGTTAAATTTTTATTATAAATTGCGACAAAAATTATGATAAAAATTCAACATGGCGGCTTTATCTATCATATTTTGAGAGTTGATGTAGTTATATCGCGTGATATAGCTTTATCGTATCGTGTTTTGGTCGTCATGCTAGGCTAGCAGGGAGGAAACAGTACGTTTGTATAGAGAGAGCGCCGGTACAAAGGGTACCGACGCGCGGCGCTTAAAGCGAGCCCACAATGCAGCTCCGCACGAGATAAAGACAAGTGCGCATACTATCGAGACATATCGCTGTATAGTGTTGTAGACCTCAGTACTAATTGACCGAATGAAATGATCCCCCCGAGCCGGCGCCCCAGTACCAGATCCCAGTTCAAGCATTCGTTTATATACAATGAATAACGACAACATTTTTTACAAAATATAAAAGAAATAAAAAAATCTAAGTTGGTACTACTCAGCCTATTACCTACTCTACATACTCTAAGCTAAGTACTATATACATAAATAATAACAACTAAAACCAAACAAATAAATAAAATAAACCAAACTAATGCAGAAAATAGATAAATATACTAAACCACGCCATTGTAAATAATATTAGAACACTTACCTAAATTAAGTATGTGCATTTAGAACTTGTAATGTTCCTGCCGCCATGGCGCGCGTAGCGGGGAGCTCGTAGCGGTGCTCAACCTTACCAAATGATAAGTAAGAACACCGCTACGGTGAACCGGGCCAACCAAGTCCCACCGACGACAATAGGTAACTTTATAACTTACTCTACATATTTATAATAACGTTTATGGGTAAAATAAATAGACATTTATACAATAAATTCAATTTATTATAAAAATACGATTTAATTAATAATTACGATAACTAAATAATGTCTTATACTAAAATAGAACGATCAACAACTTCAAGTAATAATATATAGATGGTCGACGTAAGTAGGTATACATCGCGATATAGAGTACCTACATATAGAGGGGTACAACATATACGTTTACGGCGATGGTTATCATGGTGTAGATAGCTGAAGCAGACGGCGGCGGCGGCGCGGGCGGCGCGGTAGATACAGATATAACTGTTTTATGCTATCTATCTAACGGCGCGGCGTTATTGGTCGACTCTAGCTTTGAAGTTTCATAGTATAAACTAGCATTTCGCGACTTCCTTCGCGTAGGGGTGAATAGTCACATTATTTAGATACATAATAAAATATTCATAACCACATACATACAAATACATAAGGCCAACACGCGCACACACACATGGACATCGTGTCCGTGTATGTAATGTATACCATTACATCTATCTAACGACCCTCTCCCTCGACCAAATGAATACAATATATATAATATATCGATACAAATGTTGTTATACTCAGTGATACTACACTAGTGTAGACATAACAAGTGATAGAGTCCCGCGGCTCTATGTGTGCGTGAGTCCCCTAACGATAGACAAACCCCGGCCATACGACATAGCCATACCTACCTACCTACGTCCATTTTAGTTACGACATCGTTCACAAATATTATTAAACCTACAGACTTTTAAAAATTACTCACAGAGGCTTTGTAATCAAAATATTATACAATTTTAAGATATATCTTTACTAATTTAAATACATTTTTCTCAGTTTAAAATTAATATTTAAAGGCATTTTATAACAAGAGCAACATTTTTTTTAAGAAAAAAAAAACTTCCATAAAGTATCACTACATAGTTCAAAGTCGCTTTCTCTGTCCCTATTTCCTTTGTATGCTTCAATCTTTAAAACTACGCAACGGATTTTGATGCGGTTTTTTTTAAATAGATAGAGTGATTCAAAAGGAAGGTTTATATGTATAGATACATGCATAATATAGCCGTGCGAAGCCGGGGCGGGTCGCTAGTAAGGTAATAACTGCGGTGGCGCCATCTAGATGTGATGTTTTTGTTAATGAGTAGCAGTGTATGTATAATATGTAATTCTCAATGAATGCTACACCTGTTGATTATGTGAGCCAGTGTCGCGGCAGTAGTATATAGCGGAGTCACTCATATAGCGGACACACACATAGAACCGCGAGACAACATTCACTCGATACATCTATACAATACGTATCTCTGTGTATCGATATGTTAACGTTGTTATAAATAACTAATCTAATCTAACAATTAACTACAGGTCACTGACCATCGAGTACATTACATACATACCCGGTAGAGGCGTAATGTGGCCCGCTACATTCTAGTGCTTGTGTTGTTGCACTTCAATCACATACTGTTACATTATTTTATTTTAATAACCATTAAGATTTAAAAAAAGAACGATTATTATATTGATTTTTAAAAAGTTATTTTATTGTCAATTTTCCCTTGCGCTCTGTATTCCGTAAATTGATCGATTCGAAATGAAATACTGAATGTCTTATTTCCATAAAGCACGATGCCATTATTACTGGGTAGCATCGTTGGTCGGTAACTCGGGAACGGAGCGATCGCCCGCGCCCGCGTCGTGCCACAGTGATCCGATCGACATTACCTCTCTACTGGGGTAATGTAATCGATGGTAACTAACTAACTACACTAGTACGAGGCTACAGACTGCGCTCACCCTGGCGGGGGCTGCTCTCCTTCAGACTCGGGGTTCTCTTCGCCTTCTTCTTCCTCGTTCTGACCACCTAATGAAACCAATAAACATGTACTTACATTCATTATGTTGTGACTTATTTAACAACTAGCTCGTCACTTCATCCGCGTAGGAGTTGATCTTTTCAAAATCCTTTCTTATCGGATGCGTACGTCATACAAAGAACACACCCTCCAAACAGGTCTCTACGATCAGCGGTTTAGGCTATGCGTTGATCCATCAGTCAGGACAAAGCACTTTATGTATAATAAGATAGAAGATCTAGATAATGTATACAACGCCAGCAATATTTATTCATGCTATTCAGGGCACTGTAATGTCTGGGACATTTATCAGAGGGCTTCCTCAGAACCTAGACCTCAACTTAGTCGACTGTGTCCAGAGGAATACGTCAATACGATGATCCGTCAGTCAGTCAGTCAGTCAGGACAGAGCATTTGATATGTATAGAAGATAGGAGTGAGTAGATATATATAACTAACGTCGCCTTGTGTAGTGTCTCCGTGCGGGGGGGGGCTTGTCCTCGGGCGCGTCGGTGAGCAGCGCGTTCCGGTACGTGGTGAGCGAGGTCCACTCCTCGCCCCATGACATGGACGAGGGGACGCGGCCCTCGAGGAACTTCAACACGTGCCGCTTGTCCTGCCTCAACAACTTGCCGGAGAACTCGGACAGGGCCTCGAGGAACAGCAGGTTGGGCGGCGGCACGGACGGGGTCAGCTCCAGGGTCGCGAACGCTATCCCGGCGCGGTGCAGCGCCGTCAACGCTTCGCGGTTCTTGACCGCATCCAGGCCGAACATCACGCTGAACCTGGACGGAGTTGTACGTCATTAGGACCCCTACGATGGAACCGTGCGGCGCGGCGGGATGACTCCCGCCGACTCGACCCAGTTCACAACATACCGTTTAGCCAACTCCTTGAGCTCGAGGAACTCGGGTAGCTGCCGCTGCGGGTTCTTGTGTTTGTGGATCAACTCGGTGAAGAGAGCTTGCATCGCCAGTTCCATGGTGAGCGCACAGTTCAGCTTGTTGATCTCGCGCGCTTTGCTCAGGGTTGCCTTTATTATGTCGCCGTAGTCGTTGTAACACTACAAATTGAAACGTTTATATCATTATACTGGCTTGCCATCTACATCAATGGCATTCGGCTTGAGTAACACCTGGGATAGACATTTATGAATTTAGAATCGACAGACCTCAAGCTTACGATACAACTTTATGAACATGAAATAAGAACATCAAAATGGGGAAGCGTTGAATTAAGAAGGGGTTCGACAGAGGTTCCGGTCAGTTATCAATGATGGACTGTTGATGGGTGTAAGATGAACATTTTAATCGTTTGTGTTGAAACTTAGTAGTTAAAGAGACAGTAGAGGTAGCTTGTTGGGGGTAAGTACTGACCCTGATGTAATGTTTGAATACGTCTGCCGCGCGACGTATCGGCGTCACGTTGTACACGATGAGCTTGCAGTACGCGGCGAGGAAGTTCCGTCGCTTGTGGAGCTCCTCGATACGTCTCTCGTCTTGACCGTCTACAACACACGCATACACATGTCACTTTATATTTATATATTATATGTATGTATGTATAGACAAGTAGCAAGCATCGCGGATGGTAACCGCATCGCATGCAACGCGCCGTCTACTGTAGATACGGTAGGTACGTGTCTCTACGTGGCTGTGGGTGTATGGATGTATGCTCTACTCTAGGCTCTAGCTAGGGTGTACGACACGAGGACAACAACAAGCGGCCGCAACGACAGTTAGTCGCGGGAGAAGCGTGTGTTACCGGCTCCGACACCGGGGGAGGAATAAAACAACGTACGGTTATGCAAATAATAACGAGTACAACGCATGCTGAGGTGAGAGAGGCGACGTCACGCCGCCGGCGCGCCGGGGCGAACGCGACCAGTATGTATCGTCGTCAACTAGTCCGGCGCGCGGCGGTGCGATCATCGCGCGCGCGACATTTTCCCTTAGTAATGTGTGGGGCGGCGGCGAGACGAAAATATGCATTATGGTGTCGCGTCGCGTCGATTGCATGTCGCGTTGTCGCGTGTCGCATTACTAAGGCAAAACGCGCGCCGCAGCCGCTTACCGAGCGAGAGCGAGGAGGGAGCCGGCGCGCACGCACCACGCCCCACATGCAACCAAACACACGCGTTACGTCCCGTGTTACACGTGAGGTGCGTGACGCGACGCGCAACAACGTGACGCGCGACCAAGGACAATATAATGCATATTTTTTTCTCCCTCGTTATTGCAACTTTTCAACCGAAACTTAAAAGTCAACAAAAGTGCAATCCCCTGTAATATCCAAATCGTCCAGTCGACGAAAACAACCGGGTTGTCTTTAACCCATCTCTAACATTACTCAGGTCTGTATGATATCTAACACAATGAGGAACCACCTCGGTTACAACAATATAAATGATTGTATTGGATGTCGTCGACATATCGATACCAGAAAGTGCACCACAATCACCAAAACCGAGTGCTATTTCACCAAAAACCCAAACCCAATTTAGAAACCAAACTTCCCATCCTCACCCCACACACACACATAATATTACACAAGATTACACCACACATAGTCATGTCAAAATAACAAGGGACAAGAACGAGGCAATATGGTGGCATCAGACATTCTGAAATTAAAATAGTATTATACGAAGATATTCTCATAACATGCGAGTATCTACCTATAACTTAGCACTGATATTAATAAGTATATTAGGTTGCAACTCTGTGTTGATTAGGTATTGGATCTGTGCATACCTCATATCTTTTGCTAGTTATATTAAAGAATTTTTACTATAACAATCATCTTAGGCATATAACTTTGGGGGGACAGGTAGTCACCAATATTACGGAATATTCATACACCCGAAGTTCTGATAATAATATAGAAGCATTGATTAGTGAAAGTTCTTAGCAAGGTATTATAAGATATGGGTAATGTATGTATACATACCGTAGTTGTGTTGTACAAAGACAAACTCCTGTATAAAGTCATTGAGCATGTCACAGAGTGGGGGGTCGGGGTCTAGCACCAGCTGCTTCATGGCCGGCTCCGAGGGCAGGTGTAACGTCAACTGCTCCGCAAAGAATATAAGCAGGTCACAGAGGCTCATGTAGGCCTCCTCGCGTAGCTCCGGAGTTACACCCTCGCCTACTATCTACAAACATTATTGTACAATTTAAGCTATCATCCAAATACTGGTCTCACAGATATATTTAGATAATAATGATGATGCCATGATGGGACAGAGCTGTCTGTGATTCTTGCGGAAATAAAAAAACTGCGCTCAGATATGACGCAACAAAACCAGGACCTGGTGAATAGATTTGTCACTTTCTCTGCCTCGATCGAACTTCAAATTAGTGAATATGACAAGCGGCTTAAAGCTAAAGATACCGAGATAAATCTACTAAAAGAATCCGTCGCCCTGTTGGAGGCGAGACTCGACTCCCAGGAACAATCGTCTATGAGAAACCAATTAGAGATATCCGGCATTCCCGAAGCAGAAAATGAAAATGTTTATCACCTAACCCTGCTCACCGCAAGCAAAATAGGTGTCGAACTCAGGGAGTCTGACTTGGAGGAGGTTACGCGGGTGGGGCCGCGGCGTCACTCAGCAACCGTTTCATCTAACAACCAAGTACAGCCACGGCTCCTGGTGGTTAAACTAAATCGCTACGTCAAGAAATCCGAGCTTATCAAGGCTTCAAGAAGCCGTCGTAATTTCGACACGGGTGACATAGTGCCTGGGTCGACTAATATCCTATACATAAACGAACGTCTAACGAAATCGAATCGTTTGTTATTTCGAGAAGCCCGTTCCCGATGTAAACAATATGGTTTCCGCTACTGTTGGGTACGTGACGGCTCCATATACGTTAGAAAAGAAGACAAGAGACCCCCGTCACTCATTCGGAACCTGGATGAGCTCAACGCGCGTGTCGGACCCCCGGCCGCGGATGCATGAAAATATAAATACATGCAACCTAATAGGTATGCCTATATTGCTCGACACCTTATTCACCCTATCAACTATGATATTTTATGGCATACTTATACATAAATCCGCTCATTATTATATTAAAAGTGCTATATCAACTACGTTATACGTGTATGTACATGTACAACCACTATATCATAGGCTCCTACAAATTCTGACAGACCACTTTACTATGAAATACTCTGTAACATGCAGCAACCAAAGTTGCCTTACTTGTATTTTCAACTTTATAAAATACCTACACCTGTGTTGTTGTTTTATACTAATTTTATCGCTGTACTATCGCTCTGTTAACAGTCCGAAAATAACAATTTGTGCTAGACAATTTAAGAAAAATGTATTTGTATCTCAAAGAGAATATCACTATAAAAAGTATAACCATTCAGACAATAAATATTACTTATTGGGAATCATTGATGTTACACTTTACTTACTTTGTTTATACCTAAATTACGAACACGAAATTAATTGCTATATAGAAAGAAACATGCTGTTGTGTCAAATTCCAGTTGTTAATAACGGGTATAAATGTATACGTATTGACCGACCTAATTACTTTATAAATATTGCGGGAAACATGACAAAGACTTTATTTTCAAATATATTGTATGTATCACTGTACCGATTGAGTAGTATTTGTAATTATTTTCAAGTAGGGTCAATGCTTTATATTGTTACATACAAAAAATCAACACTTCTGTTATGCTATTTTAATATTGCCACAATAAAAATTATTATTATTAATACGCACGAGTACCTTGTTAAGATACCCCTTTGTTTGTTGCTCTGGCCTAATGTAAGTTATACCGGTGGCAATTTTCGAACTGAACCTATCCGTCTGACACTCAATATCATAACTCATTCAACAAAATATTTTATTGGTATAGTAAATGATAATTAATATGCCATTGGATGTAGTTAATGAAGTAGATGATTCGTTTAATATTGAGTGTCAAACTAGAAATCTACTTGAAAGCTGTAAAGAGGTTCTAACTGACACATATAACCTTAAAATTCTAACTTTTAATATACGTAGTATTCATAGAAATTTTGACTCTTTTTATGTAGCTCTGTCTAGACTCAATATTTCTTTTGATGCTATAGTACTGACTGAGTGTTGGTTGAGTAATGATGATGCAGTTAGTCAAATCCCAGGTTACACTTACTACAATTCAACAAGGCACACAAATCAAAATAGTGGGGTGGTAACGTACGTTAGCCACCGCTGGAATTCCTCAGCCCAGGAACCCAATATCGAATACGCCGACTGTATACAAGTTCAATTGGATAAGCACACAACCTTATTAGCTATTTACCGCTCTCCGTCCTTTAAAACAGTGACGCTCAAAGAGAAATTCATCTCCTCCCTGGACCGCACCCTGTCACCGTTAGCCAACTGCGCAAATTTAATAGTTACTGGTGATATTAACATGGACATTCTTTCAGTTAAAGATAAGTGCACCTCCAGTTATCTTTCCCTTATGGCTGAACATGGTCTACTCTCCGCCATATCAAAGCCCACTAGGCAAAAAACTTGCATAGACCATATATTTGTGAAGGCTAGCTCTCCGACAGTGGTCGGCCTTGTCTGCAATCTTGATCTCACTGACCATAAAATGACTATGCTAGGCGTTGACTTAACTCTCCCCACAAATACTAAACAACACGTCAATCGTATGGTTTCGGTTACCAATCACTCTGCCGTTCACGATGAGCTAAGGACAATAGACTGGTCTGTCATTTACGACTCACATGACGTCGAATCAACTGCTGAACAGTTTCGGTCAATTATTCTAAACGCAGTAAACAAGCACACCACTGAGAAGAAAATCAGCAGATCTAAATTTGCTATAAAACCTTGGGTGACAGCTGGTCTTATTAAGTGTATGAAAAAACGAGACAAATTACATAATGCAGCCAGGAAATTCCCTAATAACGAAACGCTTAAACGAGAGTACACTCTTTATAGGAACGTTTTCACAGATCTCATGCATAATCTAAAACATAACCACGAAAACAACGAACTAAATAAAAATAGACATAATCCAAAAAACTTGTGGCAGTCTATAAGGCGACTCAGCGAACGTCCTATCAATGAAAAGCCTAACTCTGAGCTCTTAGGTTTAAAAACCTCGCCACAAGATTCATCAGACAGCTGTAACGAATATTTCTCTAAAGTCGGAAGTAATTTAGCAAATGACTTACTCGCGAAATTTCAAATAAATGCTAGTGATCTCTTAAAAAATGCAAATTTGGGAACATCCTCAGCAAACTGCTTCTTTATACAGCCTACAGACGTATTTGAGGTCAACAAACTCATTGACCACCTTAAGAACGGTAGTGCTCCTGGTATAGATGGTTTCACTGTTAAATTAATTAAAGAAATCAAACCTGCAATCCTCGATCCTCTTACGCATATATTTAATCTCAGTATCGCTAGTGGTACCTTTCCTAGTATTTGGAAAAAGGCACTTGTGACTCCCGTCTTTAAAAAGGGAGCTAAGACTAAGATTGAGAATTATAGACCTATTTCCCTACTAAGTATCTTCTCCAAATTACTTGAAAGAATTATCAACAGGCGGCTGACATCTTTCCTAGAAAAACACAAGCTTATCTCTGGGCAACAGTATGGATTCAGGTCTGGAAAATCAACGGAGGACGCTGTTGGGTGTCTAACGAGCTTGGTTGGGTCCGCCCTGGACAACAACCAGAAGTGCGTCGGGGTGTTTCTTGACCTAGCCAAAGCTTTTGACACGGTTTCAGTGCCAATACTTCTAAAAAAACTTGAACATCTGGGTGTCAGAGGACTTCCTTTACAGTGGTTTGAGAGCTACCTCACTGACAGGCGCCAGTCGACCAGAATCTGTGACACAGTGAGTTCTGAACTCTCTATTTGCTACGGCGTCCCTCAAGGTAGCGTCCTGGGTCCAACACTGTTTAATATTTACATGAATGACGTGCACCGTGTGGTTTCACGCACAACGGATTTAATCTGTTACGCAGACGACACGGTGGCGTTATTTTATGGAAGGTCCTGGAAAGAAACTTTGACTCAAGCTGAGGATGACATGAGGACTATAGGCTACTGGCTAAGTACCAATCTTTTGACACTAAATGCTCAAAAAACAAATTACGTATGCTTTTTTAAAACGCGTGCTTCAGCACCCAAGATATCGACGACGATTAGACTGCATCCCCCAATGTGCGGTGGTGCGGGCTGTGACTGCGAAGAACTAACTCGGGTCTCAAACATTCGTTACTTAGGAGTGGAGATTGACGAAAGACTATCCTTCCAATCACACCTTGTATCAACCGCAAAAAGGGCGAGGAAAATAGTATACGTCATGAAAAAACTAAGGCACTCTGCTGATCCATGGGTTCTCCGACTAATTTACACATCCCTTTGTGAGTCAGTTCTAGGATACTGCATCACCGTCTGGGGAGGTGCAGCGACTTCCTTTATAATGGGGCTGGAAAGATCACAACGCGCCGTTTTAAAGATAATGCTCTGGAAGCCTCGTCGTTTCCCGACAACGGATCTCTATGCGATAGCAAAGGTCCCAACTGTCCGTCAGCTTTACATCCTCAGGTCATTCTTAAAACATCACCGGCAAATCCTTGTTGCTCCCACGTATCAAAACCTTCTAACTAAACGAATATTCAAAGCTCCCCATCACTTTGTTCACACGGCTTTTGCCCGAAGACTGCCGCAGTTCATGCTTCCGCACATATATAACTCCGTCCAAAAAGTCCTGGATTTGAAAACCTGTACAGTACGCCAAGCTAAACACAAACTCTCAAATTGGCTACTCAGTTTGTCCTATATAGCTACCGAAAACTTTTTAAAGATACTTAGATAGCTGTAATAGGGATAAAAACACTGGGTCAATAGTTTCCCATTCTATTATATATATTATGTATAGCTAAATGTACCTATAATGTATTCAATAACTACCGGCTGGTTCACCGTCGTCGTGTTATTATTAGTAATTGATGTATGTTAACTTGGATTAGGGCCCCCACGATACAGGCTAGCCCTAGTGTGGGGACCACAGGTAAAAAATTGTTAAATTACTCGTAAGTTTGTTGAAATAAATTTATTATTATTATTATTATTATAAGTAGGACATTATGTTGATTGATTGATTTAATACACTAACTCTGCACCACAATCTATAAAAAAAGATGATGACGAGACATACAGACAGACAATAATTTTTATGTGTAATGTATGTTGTACCTTCCTACAGTGGTCGGCGTAAACGGTGACACGTTGCTTGAGTAGGTCCGCCTCGGCGACGATACCGGGAGACATGCCTTGAGATGACACCTTCTCTTCTAGGGAGTGAAGCGACCACAGCACCGAGTAGAAGCATGCTCGTACCACGTACACTAGCGCCTGGGGACAGATGTAGGTACATTAGTCATTACGCTTGCACACACTTACTACATTACGTACGTAGTGAGTCTGATATACGGTATGTACGAGTAAGTAACGTGTAGTACCTGAGGCGGCATATTGGATTCAGTGTTAGCCCTGCATTTGGGCAGGTCCTCGGCGAGAGAGTCCCAGATGTTGGTGTCGTTCAGGTCGTGGCACATGTACATGATGGAGACCTTGCGCAGTGAGTTGATCACGTTGAAGGTCTCGTCCGCGTCGGGCGTCTCCCCACCCTCGATGAGTGTGCGGTAGTCGTCGATGGCCTCCTTGTACCGGTTGACGCACATGTCAGTGAGCGTGGCCCGAGCGACGTGGCACCGCGTGTGCAGCGCGCCCGGCGCCGCGCACACCACCTCCAGCGTCCGCCCGCACGCCTCTATCACCTCGGCTTCCGCCTGCGTCGACACTATGTCGCGCAACTTGTTCAACAGCAGCGTCAGGTTCGCCTCCTGGCGCGTCGTCGTGTACAGCTCCAAGTCCATGTACTGCGGGATCGAAACGAGGTTCGTCAGCTTCTCGGGGTCCGCGCCGAACTTGTCCAGCAGCGCGGGCAGCGTCGCCATGAAGTGGTGCGTTAGTCGAGCGCGCTCGTCCGCTACAGCCTTCGCCTGCTCCTTGGAGAGCGCTTGGTGCTTGCGGGGCGGCGCGCGGCCGACGGGCGGCTCGCCGGTGGCCGCCTGCCGCACGGCCGACGCCATCAGCTCGATGAGCGAGGACTCTTGCCGGTTGTCGAGCGGCTCCTCGCCGGTGCCGGCCTCCTCGAGCAGCAGGTCCGTCATGCACTCCCAGTCCTTCATCATCGGGTTGCTGTCGATGAGCGCGTCGACGAGGTACGCGCCGTGCTCGTGTAGCTCCGACTCTATGAAGAACTGGACGAGGTCGCGCACGAGCGGCGCGTTCGGCGAGCGCAGCTTACCGCGCCGGCTGCGCGGCGGCTCGCCCCCTCCGGCCGCCGCCGCCGCCGGCTGGAACAGGCGCACGTTGAGAAACTCGCCGGCGGCGGCTGCCACGCCGCGCCACGACGAGTACACTAGCTCGTACACGTTTTCGCAATCCTTGTCGGTGAGCACGTCCGGGTGCATCTTGAGGATCGCGATCACAAGCCGCACGGCGTGCACCGCTACCTCCACCTCCTTGTCGAGCGACATTGACACGATACGATCTTTGAACTTGGATGTGAACAGCTCTAGCTTGCCCTTCAACAGGTCACACGAGTATAACGGCTGCAGCGCCTGCAAGCATCGCAACCGCACCTCCCCCACCTGATACCCAACCAAATGATACACTGTATTACTATTGCCGGTAAAACGAAAAATTAACACCACACAAAATTGTAAAAAATTAGTTACCTTGTCGTGAAGAGTCCACCCAATGTATTTAAGATAGAGATCATCGAGGAAATGTGCCGGGAACTTCTCCATCCATATACCGATCTCTGACATTGTTATGGCCCTTATTTCTGGTAAAGTGTCCCTAAGAAAGAGACAACATGAGGTAAAACTATAGCAGTAACTCTAGCCATCTTTTCATAAAGTAATGTAATGAACTTACCTATATCTGTGTACAAACACAGATTTAAACATGTAAGACAGCATGTTCTTAATTTCTTCCATATTTTCTTCAAGTTCCTGTCTCTTGGCGACGAGCACCTCAAGTCGCTCAGTGGCTCGCTTATCGCGTGCTTTGAGTCTCTCGGCATCATACTGTCGCAGGCAGTTGTCACAGTTAACGCTTGTTAGGAGCGCCACATCCACTAGAGCAGTCATCAACTTCATCACTGCAAGTGTAGCCGTGTGCCTGAATGCTCTCACTTGGGAATCAGACAGGCCCGTGAGCAAGGATATGATATTGTCCATAAGATACTGGTCGTAGATTATGGAGTATTGGCACATCTTCACCAAGGTCTGAATGAACTCACAGAAGTTCCATTTAAACTTTTTCCATGACTGTCCAGACATTATTAGGGGGTATTCACCACTCTCCTGCAAAATAATATTAAGTGATAAAATCATATTTTGTTTTTGATTTTGTTGTTTAGTGTCTTATAAATAGCAAACCTCATCAAATTCCTGTGTCATTTTCTTAATAATGAGGGTGTGGTCCATCTGAGCCATATCGGGTGTGACCTTCCCACGACAGCCCGATGAATTGATAAAGAACTGCATGAGCTGCACCAGCGCCACCTCCCGGTTAGTCTTGTACTCCTCTATCCACATGTCTACCACTTGCTGCACACAAATATTACATGAAATGATTGTTTTTTTTTTTAAATTGGTTAATGAGTAACCAATACAGTAGAGCCTCGATAATCTGTACTCAGGCTAATCCGAACGCCACTGTAATCCGAACTGCTGACTTGGTTTGGATTGGGCTGATGATGATTTGTCCTTATCCGAAAAGATGATGCTGCGTAATTTGAGGGATAAAGCCTTTTTTTGGGTCAATAAATAGAACCCACCAAACTAAAATTGATGACTTTATGAATAAGTAACGTATTCTATTGTTTAAATTTGTATGTTAAAATAACCTCAATAAATATATTCTGTCAAAATATACTTGCATTTTTTAACATACTATAATCCGGACCCTCCGTGAGTCCGAACAGGGGTTATTGTTTGGTAGTTTGGATTATCGAGGCTCTACTGTAATAACAAAGGTAATGTTTATTGTAGTCTTATCAGTTCTATTGGTATAGGTACCAATTGCAAAGTAAGTTCTAACTGCAGTGGTACAGCTGATCCATTGATCAGATATTATTCCTTACTTACATTGATTGCAGTCTTGTTGAATCTGAGAATGTTGTAGAGACTGTTCTCATCGTCTCCAGGTAGCAACACGGGCGGCGGCGAGTATGCAGGGGGTGGCGCGGCGCCGCGACCCCGGCCACGCCCGCGTCCACCGCGCCCTCGGCGGCGCAGCGGAGGCGGCGGCGGGGACTCGGCCAGGCGCCCTGGGAACCCGGCGGCGTCACCTCCGCGCCGGCCGCGGCTCCGCGTCACGCGCTTGCTCGGAGCCGGGGCCGGCGATGGGGACCGCGGCTCCTCCTCCTCGTGATGAGACTCGTCGCGGTCGGGCTCGTCGCGCGCATCCACCGCTACCGCAGTCGAGTTGGCGACCGTTCCAGCGTTAAATCCAGAGTAGCTCGGTGTCTCGGGCTCGTGCACCGACTGCCCGCCGTACTCGGTCATAGGGGTGGCCGGAGTCATCGGGTTTACGTACTCCGGAGGAGGGTCATCCATCCGGATACGTTTCCCGCCCCGACGATGCATCTTGTTGGCTTGTGTTGTAAACTATTAGTTTATCGTGATATAATCCTAGCATACATAACACTGTAGCAATAGTATGTCATTTACATGTTTCACTGATCCGATATTATCTGATTTTTAACACCTAGTTCAAATCACGACTTGAAGAGAAAAGAGAAATCGATCGAAAACCCGTTGCACTGCAACAACAATCACCACCGCCCAAAGAGAATTTAAATACTACGTAAGAAGAGACGGGACAACCATAGATTGCAATAGGATCGATTTACATGGCAATGCAATACCAACATAACAGAAATATATGACGTCATATAACAATACTACCAACCTAACAAACTATCAAATCAGTGCTGCCCGCGATTTTATCGATATCGATATCGATAAAAACAGGACGAGAATCGCTAGCCTCTCCAATGCTACTTTTTTATAATACACATTAGGTAGGTACTTTCGAGTCCACATTATGAATCCAACCTTGTTTATTAAAATTTGAGCACTTTAATTACAAGCTTGGACTTAAATGAGGACTCGAAATAAAATTAAAGACTTTCTTATATACTTGAATAGTAATTTTATTAATAATGTGAAGGTCTGCCTTAAACAAATATTTATACATATACGTACAGATATTTGTACATAAATTATACGTACAGATATTTGTACATAAATATTTGTAAAAATTTACAAAAGACAATTAGTATATAACTGGCCATCATAACACAAGCCCAGTTGCTTAGCTTGGGGCTAGATGACGCTGTGTGAAGTGTTCAACAGTGTAGATATATATTTAACTAGCTGTCCCGGCAACGTTGCTATGGTCAATTGTCAATAACGTGTCTATGGTTACTTGTCAATAACGCATGACGACACACTTTTTTGAGAGAGCAGTTGTCTACTACCTTGCACAGATTAATTGTGGAATATGTTAGATGTAATAATATCTAATATTTTGTAATATGTAATATCTTCTAACGATGACAACGGTTAGGGTATTATTGACCGAAAAAACATTGACCGACAAAGATTGACCGACTAAACATTGACCGAAAAAAAACATTGACCGACAAAACATTGACCGAAAAAAATATTGACCGACGAAACATTGACCGACAAAACATTCACCGACAAACATTGACCGACAGAACTTTCACCGACAAAACATTCACCGACAAACATTGACCGACAAATCTTTCACCGACAAAACATTCACCGACAAAAGCATTGAGATGGTGGTCGAATATTTGGTGTGTTCTAAATTCAAACCCACGTTTGATTTTACTTCCATCATCGAATCATAGCTCCACTGCAGCTGCGTCCACTATTTTGGAGTTTGAATTTAGAACACACCAAATATTCGACCACCATCTCAAAGCTTTTGTCGATGAATGTTTTGTCGGTGAAAGATTTGTCGGTGAATGTTTTGTCGGTCAAAGTTTTGTCGGTCAATATTTTGTCGGTGAATGTTTTGTCGGTGAAAGATTTGTCGGTCAATATTTGTCGGTGAATGTTTTGTCGGTCAATGTTTTGTCGGTGAATGTTTTGTCGGTCAAAGTTTTGTCGGTGAATGTTTTGTCGGTCAATGTTTCGTCGGTCAATGTTTTGTCGGTCAATGTTTTGTCGGTCAATGTTTTTTTCGGTCAATCTTTTTTTCGGTCAATGTTTTGTCGGTCAATGATTTGTCGGTCAATGTTTTTTTCGGTCAAATTTTTTCGGTCAAACTTTGTCGGTCAATGTTTTTTCGGTGAAAGCTAGTGATACGGATGACAACGAAGTCACATATTCCTGAACGAGTGCACGCATCTTACATTTTTGAGTCTTAAAAAACTGTCATTGCATGTTCCGGGAACGCGCCATATTATTGACAAGGTAACCACAGCAACGTTGACACATGATTAAACAAGGACCAGATTGTAAGGTTTCATACAACTCTCTGTGATAAGTACACTACTACAAGCTTGACGCGCGCGCGTGTGTGAGTGACTAGGCTTATGTTATGGTGACGAATACAAGATTCTATATTAAGAAAATAAAGGAAAATATCTATAAAGGAAAAGGAAAAAGAAAAACTTCCATATCGCACATTCCTTGAGAGATACTAAGATTGGTGAAGTCGGTGTTTGAAGCAACATGACACGGGAAAACAAGCAACATTTAATTTTCATCTGGAAACACCTGGAAGTAAAAATTACAGCTCTAAAAATACACATAAAATTACAAAAATAGTTTGATGGAAAAAAGTACGAGTAGGACTAGCGTACCGAGAGTCCCTTTACACGTGTATTTCTAATAGCATTACATTTTGTAGTGGTATGGTGGGTACCAATTTAATATTGAATGATTCAATATTGACTTATTCATAATAATTCAGGTATGAATAAATAAATCATACCTGAATTACTAGGTCCCGCAATTGGTTCAACATGGGGTAGTGAAACTTCCATTTCACATATTCCTTGAGAGATACTAAGATTGATGAAGTCGGTGTTTGAAGCAACATGACACGGAAATTCAAGCAACGCTTCATCTGGAAGTGGAGCAGCTTTTAAATTTTTTGATGGTATGGCTGACTTTCTTAGGCAATTTTTTGAAGTAAAAACTTCTTATGGCGCGTTGGGCACTTTTGTGGGTGAGCATTTTCAGCCGTTCTCGCGTTTCTTAATAAAAGCTCTGTCGTCGACGTGAGAGCCACACACATATTTTATACTATGCAGCTTTTCTATGGAAACATATATTAAATCTTCTTTGCCCTCAACCTGAACCCACTTCCTGCATCTGAAAATATTTTATAATTTTTTTTATTATAAAACCCGATCGATAATTATATAAAAAGTAAAAATAACCTACATAATCTGAAGTCTAGCTGGTTTACGTGCCTCATTCTCAAGTTGGGTTCGGTTTTTGAATTGAACCGATTTTTATAAAATTTATGTTGGACCAATCTAAATGTAGGTAAGTAGGTAAATCATATCAATAAAAAAAATCAATTTTCGAAATCGGTTGATAAATGACAGTGTTCTAAAGTACCTACCTAACAAACTAAAAAAAAGGATTTTTTGAAGTCCGTTACAAATGTAAATAATAGGAGTGAATTAACACTTATGCTACTTTTATCTTAATTACGCTAGTGAAACCACGGGGCGCAGCTAGTACATCAATAAATATAAGCAGTTATCGATAGTTATTAAGACACATCACTAGTAACAAATTAAAGGTTAAGAAAATGTGAATAATGATTATTCCGAAGCTCCTATATTTACATGATATCTAAATACATTTAATTCAATGCTTACCGGGCCTCATCTGAAGGAAATTTCGCCATAAACATCCTGCTTTCGTAATTTGTTCGATTGGATTCCCACAATTTTACATTCGTTTTTTTGGTGGCATGTCACTAAAACGTATTTACCAACACGTGCCAACAAAAATAAAACACTTTTCATTTATAATTTCTACTTATTTTAAAAGAAATCAAGCTAAAATATTTTTTACAAATGAGCTAACCAAAAAATAAACAAACAGTAATCATAGCACTGACAGTAATATAACAGGATTAAGAAATGAAAGAGAAACTGTACTGTGGGAGGGTGATAGCAGTATCCGCCATTAATTGCCATGTCAATTCCATACAAAAGTTTTGTTTGTTCCGTGCTTCGATAGGCTGCCACCGCCTTGCCACCGCCATTCGTGGTTTTCAGTGTTACCGAACTACAAAAAATAAAATTTTGAACGAAATGAAAAAATATTCTCAAATACATAAAAAAGATCTTTAAGATGAAGGAAATTAAGAATGTATTGTATGGTCGAAGGAAATAAGAGAAAGAATATTATTTTATGAAAGAATTATTGTGAGGCACGAACCTGGATTTCTATGATTAAATGACTGTGTTTACCACGTTTACCACAGAACAGAAAAAATTGAATGACTTTTTGGCTGTATGAAGTAAGAAAGATCGCTTTGTCTTCTCCATGGGTTTTATAAATTAAGAAACTAAAAAACGTCAGCATCTGTCAATGTGCATTGTCCTGTCAATTTTAGATCAATTTGGATGATTTCGGATTTGTGAAAATCGCAATTTTTTAATAAAGTGAAAAACCAATTTTAATAAAATGGCCAAGAAAACTTACGATCTGCTGTTCAAACTGTTGCTCATCGGTGACTCTGGAGTAGGAAAAACGTGCATATTGTTTAGATTCTCAGATAACCACTTCACAACGACGTTTATATCCACAATCGGTAGGCAACACCTTTGTATTTGTGTGTGATTTGCATTCTGAAATCCTGGTGATGATCGTCTTTATTTGCATATTAGGACCTACTCGAGGTCCCGGAACCTTTGTACTATCAATAATTGTAATTAGAAAACTGCGATTCCGATGTGATTATAAAAAACAATTTTGTTGAAGGTATTGACTTCAAAATAAAGACGGTCGAACTCCGAGGTAAGAAGATAAAGCTGCAGATATGGGATACGGCGGGACAGGAGCGGTTCCATACGATCACCACGTCGTACTACCGAGGAGCGATGGGCATCATGCTCGTCTATGATATCACCAATGAGAAAACATTTGATGACATTGTCAAGTGGTTACGGAATATAGACGAGGTAAAATTACGAGCCAAAAGTGTGTGTTACCATCTCTATATTCTATTACTAAAACGTAAAGGTGTTAATGCACTTTGACCTGTTGACTGTACATTTTACACACTAATCAATCGAAACAGTGACTTATTGATTATTCCAAGTGTTAAATACCTTGAAATAGTTAATGTATTCGATAACCATCAGTCTGAGTCATGGTATAAATGTATTGTTTACAGCATGCTAACGAAGATGTGGAGAAAATGATCCTCGGCAACAAATGTGATATGGAAGAGAAGAGAGTAGTGAGCAAGGAGCGCGGAGAGGCGGTCAGTTCTCATCTATTCTTACTATATTATAATTATCATACATAGGATGGTTGTTATAACAGTAACAAACTTTTGTACTTATTTGTACAAAATTGTTCTAATCCAGTGTCTTAACCAAGAACAGAGTATTGATATTGTCATGATGCTTATTCTATGAATAGGTTTAATCTCCTTACTAAATTACTATCCCATTTTAAACAACTTTAGCAGTGCAAATAACCATAGCTTAAAATCTTATTTTGGTTATCTTAAATTTTACAAAGACTTATTTGAATACTAGCCATGATTTTTGACTTCACTCGTGTATGTCTCTATCACATGTAAATTCAGGATAAAGGTAGTCATGTGTTATTCCAGATCACCAGCTACGTATATGTATTGAGTTTCATATTTCGTTTAGCATTCGTTTGTATAATAATTTGAACATTTATTAATGTTTAAGAAGTAATGTTATTATCAGTATAACCTTTGCCCTGGAAAGCAGTCACAACCCAACAACACACAGTAGGTGTATAAGGGTAGGTATCATACTTACACTATTCTGTACCATTTGATTGCTGTGCTGTAGGTTCTAGTTATCATTATTTTGTTTTGAGTTACTCATCGGAAGAGCTTACATTCTGTGATAGTTAAGTACATTGATTCATTCTACATTATTATGATTATAAATCTATGAAATGTAGATACAAACAGTAGGTATTTTATAAATAGAGAATATTATTATTACATTTTCCTCAATGGTTTTAGGTTATTTTGTAATTTAAATATAATCTTAATATATATAAATCTCGTGTCACAATGTTTGTCCTCAATGGACTCCTAAACCACTTAACCGATTATAATAAAATTCGCACACCATGTGCAGTTCGATCCAACTTGAGAGATAGGATAGCTTACATCCCGATATTCCCACGGGATCGGGAGTTACGCGGGTGAAACCGCGGAGGGCAGCTAGTATATTATATAACCAGAAATATAATGGAGATTAATTGTCTGTTTTTGTATAAAAAACCGTTAATTATACCCGTTTTCTTTTGTTAAAATTTTTTTAAATGGTAGAAATTCGTTTTGGCAACAATTTTTATCAAGGTTAAATGATTTGAGTGATGTCTGAATACTGTACCATCACTGGTGGTGAGATTTAGGGTCGGAGGGACTCAGGGACTTGTCACATTGGATGCGTTCTGTGGACAATGGTCCAGTTAAATATAACTATCTGTGCAAATTTGTGTAACATCATTTGGCCGCCTGTAGAATGTATCCAGTGTGAGGCAAGTGCATGTAGGGTGGTCGGTCATGGCATGTATTGATGGTAGGTATATGATTGTGATGCAGATAGCGCGCGAGCACGGGATCAGGTTCATGGAGACGTCAGCGAAGGCGAACATCAACATCGAGCGCGCGTTCTCCGAGCTCGCGTCCGCCATCTTGGACAAGACGGCGGGGCGCGAGGCTGGCGGAGGCGCCGGCGCGGACAGCTCGCGCATCGCCGTCGACCGCCGTCCCGAGCGAGCCCCGCCCACCAAGCCGTGCTGCTCTTAACTATACACCATACACAACGGAAAATACAACACTACACTGTCTCAGTTCAGTACTGGTACACAACAACCATCACACACTACCTATATCTTATTGCTTTTGTGAAATCGCAATGTAGGTATATTGTAAGATTTATATTAATTTATACGTTTCAAATTGTGATATCTTATAACCAAATGACTTGTACTGAATTGAGACAATCTGTATTGGAGTAAGGGAGGGTACCGCCCACTGTTGGGCGAAGGATATGGGTGTCAAACGACGTCATTATTAGCACGTTTGTTCCGCGACTCGGCTCGCTGCTTATATTATGTTTTATGTGTTAGAGTAATTACAATTTATAGAGTCTACTTAAAGAGCTTATTGGAGCACTTATGATCTGTGAATACATAATTTCTGTATAGAATTCGATGTAAGTACTAATGTTTAGTTCTGATCGCGAAAGTTGTCTGACGTGATGACAAGTGTAAGTGCAATAATCTGTAATAGTAACTCAACTCTGACTGAAGTCAATTAACCGTTGACCGCACTCCATATATACCATATTTTATATCAGTGTATTTGTTTGTTATAGTTTTAGGTCCAGGTGCTTCGCTTAACCGTTCATATCACAGCATTTGTATTGGTATTTTATTATTGACAGTACGTAACGTTAATGCCCCCCTCACTCTCACGCCTCACGCAATAATGTTATTTCGTCCAAATGCAACTAATAGTTTTATAGACGAGTTATCCAAAAAGCTTACGTTTGTTTTATGTTAACATGTATTGAAATAGAGGAGGCGTCTGTTTCACGTTCACTTATTTTTGCAATGGAAGAGGCGTTTGTTTCACGATGACTTGTATAGCAATAGATGCCTTCACACAACACACAGACCGCGCATTTATGTGTTTGTTGCTCAGAAGATACACGTGTTTAGGCACATTTAGCTTTTTGTATTTGAATAACATTTCCGACAAATCCGACTGTTACTTTCAGACAAGAATGCGTTCAAAGAAACAAACTGTTCAGCTTTAATATATTATATAGTTTAGCGAAGTTTTACTTTGTTAGATAATAACGTTTCAAGTGTAGTGTATCGTATACCTACCACCATACCTACGCTAGGTCGTCGTCCGCGTCGCCGTCTCGTCACGTGTCGGTGGGAATGTGAACTATACAATTATATTCGTACGGTGTATGTAAGTATGTGTCTCGTCGGTTTTTACTTGCTTTTATAAATAAACCTCTGCAATGTATATTACGTTCATAATAAACGATATTTCGTCATTATTAGACTTTCATTTGGAATACCTTGTAGGTAGTTACCTACTTGTAGGTTATCCTACAATAGATTACAATTACAACAGATTACAGTTACAATTACAGTCCCACAATAGTTATCTAGAACTTATTACAAGCTGCGTCCCTCGACTCCCTCGGTTGGATCGGGATATAAAGTAGCCTGTCCTCCAAGCAAACACCATAAGATATGAATGTCCACTATTGTATTATGGAAATGGAATATTGTATTGCTATCAGAAACAAGATTAAACTGCCGTAATTACTTCTAATAGAAATACTCATGACGAAGTCTCTGAAACTATAAGAGTTACTCTCGAACGTACGAGAACTTCGTATGGGGGTTCCTTTTACACGTAGCTGAGTAATGAGAAAGGATTTTTTAAATTCGACCCTAGCCGCACCGCACGCGCCGCAGCGAAGGAAATCCCCAAGGGCGATGCTGATGACGTCACCAACCCGCATACAAACGGAGACTGCGGTGCGGCTAGGTGTGCGCTCACCATAAAGTGGTAGCGCAGCGCTGCTGTATTAAGTGTCTGAAGGAAGTCACTTTACAAGTGACACTAATGCGAGTAAAACCGCGGGGAGTAGCTAAAATATATATACCTATTGCTATATAACGTAAACAGATATATGTATATGATTAGATAAGGTAATTTAGTACAACTACTTGACCACAGATGGCGTGGTAAAAATACTTTCTATTTTATATGGGCACTTTATATGAGTAGAGAATCTCTATACTCATGTGTCAGCAGCTTGCGAGCTGCTGTAAAGGTAGGAACACATTGCTCGGACACGGCTTACGGAAGTCACCGTTCCCCATCTCCGGCCTTAGTTGGCTTAGTTGGTCGGAGTGAATAATTGACGAGTGGAGGAGAACAGAAACGCTCGAAGGATGGATGCCGAGCGTCAGTGATGAGTTGTCCCGCTCGCTCGCTTTACTCGGCTAATTAGGGTGGCCCAGTCTGAGAGTTGGCGAGTCTCCGCCTGCCATTTTTACGCGCCTTGGTTGCACTTTATGGTGTAGACAGGGATAATCGTCGGTTTAGAATCCATCCACGCCATTGTTTGCTATTATACCTACTTGTTATTGTAAAGGGCCTCTACGTGGTGGCTACGGCTCCACGCACGCCTTCCAAAGGCGGGACTCCATGGCCCCGTGATACAGGACGTATAACAATCAAAATAAAATGTTTAAAAAAAATAATAATAAAACCTCGCGTCAAGGTGCCCGTAGGCGAGGTGACGGGGAGTAACGACCCCGCGGTCCCGAGTTCTCACGGGGGAAGTCACCGTTCCTCATCTCCGGCTTGCCTTAGTTGGCTGGTCGGAGTGAACACTGACGAGGAAGCGGTCCCCCGCCTCTGGCTTGCCTTCACCCCCCGTCCAGAGTGGAGTCGTAAGGGTAGAAATACTCGAAGGATGGATGCCGAACGTCAGTGATGAGTTGGCCCGCTCGCTCGGACTTAAAATCCAGTGAGGCCTCTCCATCCTTCAAGCCACTCACGTTCCTGTTGCCCCCTTGCTGTAATTTACTCGGCTAATTAGGGTAGCCCAGTCTGAGAGTTGGCGAGTCTCGGCCTGCCATTTTTGCGTGTTTATTGGACATTGTTACGGCAGGTGCCATAGTATCCATAGTTCCCCAGTATCTAGTCCACTACCATCCCATCACAATAGCTCATGTGGTTTTGTCCTGTAGATTATCAATAGTTTCATCCAAACCGGAGGTTGTCCTTGGTTGCACTTAACGTGTAGACAGGGATAATCGCCGGTTTAGAATCCACCCCATTGTTTGCTATTATACTTGTTACTGTGAAGGGCCTCTACGTGTTGGCTTCGGCTCCACGCACGCCTCCAAAGGTCCGGGGCTCCATGGCCCCGTGATACAGGTACAGGACGTATAACAGACAAATAAAATAAAAGTTAAATACAATGTTTGTTATTCCAAAATAATACGAGAAATATGTTTTTTAGAACCTAAAAAGAAAATGTAAACATTAATTTTGAAAAAAAAAATGAAAAAATATAAAAACAAATATTTATTTGGAGTTTTATAAATCTTAAACTCTGATTGGTGTAGGGGTGCAAAATGTCCGCTATTGAACTTGTTTAAAAAAGGCAGAATCGCAGATAGTTTGGCTGTAGGTACTAATATTTCGAAGTTCAGGGTAAAAATCTGATTTTGACTAAAATTTCACTAAAGTTATGCTAAAGCCAAAAAAACTTTTGAACCACTGAATATTGTAGAAAATGCAGGGGCTTAAATCGATAGGTACTGAAGTAAATGTGGGTGGGGTCCAGCAACCGATGATCCACCCCCTTATTCTGTGTATATAAACAAGAATGACTATTTTCCTTTGTCATCGCATCACGCGTGAACGGCTAGATCAATAGCTAAATTTTTTTTTCTTGTGAAAGAAAAAATTGCGTACAAAATTAAAATACGGTATAAAATTTGGTTTAAACTGGTTACTTTTACCACAGAATATAAATAGTACAAGCTTTTACGAAATTCTACTATTCCCGTCAAATATAGAGGCAATGCGAGCGCCCGGGGTCGCGTGCTCCGCGCTTCAGCGCGCGTACGCGAGTGGGTGTGTCGCCCGCTCGAGTCCGCGCCCGGCAGCGGCGGTAGGCGTACGCGCATCGCCCCGCCTACCGTCGCGTCAGTCGCTACGTTTGTTTGTACCTCTAGTTAGAGGGTTTTCGACCTCCATAGCGGTTCTTCCCATTCGTATGTTCCACTAGGCCAACACCGCTCATTCCAAAGGTCGTGGGTTCGAACCCCGGCCGGCCGTGCACCATGGATTTTCCTTATGAAAAATGTATAGGTGCTGGTTAACAGTAAAAGAAAAGATCGTGACCAAACCCACGGCTTAGTTGGCTGGCTCCAGGCGTATGACGGGCTTAACTCTGGACATGGTCAACTAAGCTGCAACCGGTAAATGGCAAACGAAGATGGATGAATGAATGGTTTCAAGAAAACCGTATTAGTTTTTAAAAAGATATATGTTTATTGTATATACCTAATCTGCAACTTTGAGTTTAAGCTTTTTTTATATTTTTAACCGACTTCAAAAAAGGAGGAGGTTCTCAATTCGTCTGTATGTTTTTTTTTTGTGTGTATGTTACGCGATCATTCGAAGACGGCTTAACCGATTGGGATGATTCTTTTTGTGTTCGGAAGGTGACACCTCAGGGGTGGTCCCATAAAATTTTGGTGGAGATCTGATGAGAATCTTCGGAGTGATGAACAGAATTGCACCTCGAGAGTGCAGCAAATTGCTCAGTTTTCGATTTCCACCAGTACAATTGGCCCATAAACGAACAGTTACCGATAAATGGAATATCTGAAACCACCTTCTCATCAGAAAACTCTTCAATCGGTTACGATTACAGGTTACAATTTGAAGAATTGAGTCGAATTTAGTCGCCGGACTGGGTTTGAATGAATGTTGATAGAGAACCTTATCTTAAATGAAGTTCTGATGAGGATCTTCGAAGTGGTGAACAGAATTGCACCTCGAGAGTGCAGCAAATTGCTCATTTTTCGATTTCCACCAGTAGAATTGGCCCATAAACTAAAAGTTACCGATAAATGGAATATCTGAAACCACCTTCTCATCAGAAAACTCTTCAATCGGTTACGATTACAGGTTACAATTTGAATAAAATATTCGCCTTTGCCTCGATAATTTTGATAGAGAACCCTATCCTAAACGAAGATCTGATAAGGATCTACGGAGTGATGAACAGATCTGCACAGCGAGATTCAACAAATTGCTCAGTTTTCCATTTCCACTAATAGAAGTGGCCCATACACAATTAGGTACCGATGATTGGAGCATCTGAAAACACCTTCTTAACCTCAAACTCTTCAATGGGTTACGATTAGGTACAGGTTGCAATTTGAAGAAACAGTCGCTTTCGCCTCATGGAGTAGAATTTCCAGTGACATTGGCACTAAAAATGATTAAATAAAAAAATAAATTAAAATTTAAAAAACCGACTTCAAAAAAACCTAAAAACAAAAATTAAAAAACCTGAAAAGAAAAACAAAAAAGTGTAAAATAACCCATTTCGGGTTACTTACTTGGAAGTCGGACTGGGTGACACCATGTTTTCTTTATACCTCTCAACATTCAATCTAACCCAGTCCGACTTCCAAGTAAGTAACCCGAAATGGGTTATTTTACACTTTTTTGTTTTTCTTTTCAGGTTTTTTAATTTTTGTTTTTAGGTTTTTTTGAAGTCGGTTTTTTAAATTTTAATTTATTTTTTTATGTGTTCTATGTTCCTTTCGAGGTATTCTTCGTGTGCTGTGTTGTGCAACTAATGTTCTATCTATTTATGTAAGCAAATAGCCAGTAGGTATCTATCGCTACAACATCAATTATGGAAGATATTATATCAACGGAATTTAACGGATATAGTTATACATTCATTTTATTAGGGACCTTCTTATAAAGTAGGTATTGTTTAAGCTGTGCTATCACCTGCACATGTAGAGTTAGCTGCACAAGTAGAATGTTTGATGAAAGTCTATATCTACTATGGTAACTGAGAGTGAACAAACAAGTCTCCGTGCGAGTCTGTGAGTCACACACGCGCTGACTCAACCTAACTAAAGACCTTAGATAACTACTCAGATGTAATACAGATATTAACTTATGTAGGTACCAACATTTCTGTAGAAATGGAATTCTGTAAACATGGAAATCTGTACAAATAGGATAGGTACTTTAGGCATGAGAATCTGTAGTATTAGAAATCTGAAAAATTAGGAATCTATAGACGTGGGTAGTGAGTAGGTACAAAGCAAATAAAATTTAGATGCCTCCTACTTCTCGTCCTGTTTTAAATTTTAACTAATATACTTAGGTATTTTTATGTCAGGTGGTTAGGTAAGACTAAGTAAACCAAACAAAACATTTTTGTAACAAAATTGATTTATTAAATAAAAATAAACCAAGAACAGTTCGTGGTTTATTTTTTTTATGTTTTTTAATAAAAATGCCAAGTGTGCCTTCACAGTAGGTACGTATGGCTTCGTATACCTAAATAATACAGTCTTGAACAATAAGTTATCTTAAACTAGTAGCATCACAACCGTTTGTAAAAACAGCTAACTAACAGTATCTCGCGGCCTCGCCTGCGAGACCACGCCCACGGCCACGCCTGGACCTGCCAGTCACAATAAATTACTTATCCTACCTATCTACTAGTAATACTGAATATTTAACACAAACAGGAATGTCTATGTACAATAAATAAATAACTTAAACTGGAGTAGGAACTAGATGTCGGTGGAGAGCTTGCGTTGTGGCCGTGTACCAGGTCACGAGGAGTCCTTGGTCTGCTTGGACTCTCGTATCATGCAGGTGCAGCCGACGGGCACCTGCAGCGCCACCGGCGTCTCGCTGCCCGCGTACCTCACCAGCACGCGGTCCGTCACCTCGACGCACTGCGTGCTGAACGTGTGGTGATGGTGGTGGCAGCACGCGTGCGACGTCGTCGTCGAGGTACACACCGCGCTCGGCTTCTTGTCACACACCAACGTCTTTATAAGTCGCGGCACTCGTGTCTTGTCTTCGTCTATCACCACTCGGATGGGGCACACCGCCTTGTCCAGAACTTCGCTTAAATCCATGCGGGGAGTACCGTGTGCAGGCGCGCCGCCCGCCCACCACACTAACGCCGCGAGCACGATGCAACACTTGAGGGGAGACATATTGTAGTAGGTAATACGTTTTAGGGGTAGGTTAGGGTAGAATACGCGTCTACTGCTGCCTGATCTTAGGTAGAGAGTGATGTAGTCGAGGCTGTGACTCGGTATTATATCGGTCTGTCGAGAGGCACGTGGTGGCTCGCGGGGAGCACCAACCGGCTGTATCATTAGAGCGCCACTGAGCGAGCGGAGCGCACGTGTCCACGCGCTCCGTCTGTGCACACATCTCGCTACGCGTACACCGTGGTTGTATCTCAGACCAGAACATGACCAGAACCACCGCAGTATGAGAGTGGTGGCGGCGACAGTCTACAGCTGACTGATGTCGATGGAACGGTGACAACTTACGTGACCCGTTCTCGCGACATATGTGTGAAGTTAGTTCGATATAGTGTGAAAATAGTTAAATATGTGTGAACAGTGAAGTGTACATTAAGATAGAGACATTAATACAGACAGTTAGACTATAATAAATTACAATAATAATATCACATTATGAGGTAAAATAACCGAATAAGTATTTGAGATACGGAAGCTGTAAGTCAAACTGTAAGTTGTGTCCTTGACATGATATTGTAACGTAAAGTAAATATAACGCGTCACCACCTACCTGTCTACGTCATACTCAGTCATTTGGTAAACAGAAAGTTTATGAGTTAGACGCAAAATTCTTTACTTTTTATGCAATCTAGATAGAGATATAGATAGAGAGAGTCTTTAACTTGTTTTTTTTTCTGATTATATTAGTATTAATTTTATTATTTGTAATCTCGTAACATATTCTACTACCTTGGGGTCTTAAATGAATAGGTACCTTCCAGACGTGCATTTTTCCTCGATTTTCGCTTCCCATCAGGAGAGATGAGGTCAAATGCAAGTCTATTGTGTGTAAAAAGAAAAATATTTTTACATTTGTATTTCACAATATTATGTCGATAAACTATTGCAATAAAAACGATAGCGCATCGAAGCCTTCGGCGCGGCGCGGCGCGGGCAGTCAGCCTTGATGTGAATGAACTCGTAGCACGTGCTACGCGTAGCAGGTGCTGTAGCGCGATCGTGCCGTAGCCGTAGTCACTTCCGGTTACCGTAGCACCTAGAGGTCATTACACTGTCAATAATATTGACAATCGGGGGGCACGGCATCACCGTAACGTACAGTTTTATATTGCTTAAGTATATAATACAGGGGTAGTTAAATTAAGTGACTCAATATGGGCAGGTTTTAGAACCGCTGTAAAAAAAAGTTCTTATGACACCAACACTTTTTTTGATCATTATTAATCAATGATGGCCAGGATGAGGGGTAGTACCAATAGCTACCTGGACAGTCCGATCTGTATTAAATGGGTCAGGCAGGGCTTGCACGCTATAATAATATAAACAACCTGTATTTTACTAACAATAGTTTATAAGATCCTTGTATACACTTACTAGCATTATGGCCTTGTTGCTGGAATAAATGATTTGAAATAAATTCGCATTTTTTTTAGTTATGTGGCATTTTGGATAAAAATATTACATGAATCGATGTATTTTTTAATAAATCATTATCAGAGACTTCGTCAATCGTGGAAAAACTATCTCCATACATTGTGACTGTACCAAATTGTGATCGGCGCCGGCGGCGGCGTCTGACGTGTAATTTGTCTGCGGCGTCGGCGTAATCGGCGCGGTAGGCGGAAAGTGCTTGCCTCCTTACAACAATTATCTTTTTTGCAGTCAATATCGTCATCCCAATCATAATACTATTATAATGATTGTAACATTTTTTGTATGACTAATTTTTTTTTAAATTTCGAGTCTCTTACTTTTTTCTCTAAGCAAGAATGAAATCGGATTAAGTTGGAATTTTTTGTTATACGTATTTTAAAATCGGGTAGAGTCGGTACGAAGCCTATGAAAGTAACAAGACATACTTTTTTTATGAAATTGATATACCTAAGCCAACGTGAAGACCACGTTAGAGAAAAAAAATGGTACAATAACTCTCAGACTGAGGAATAACTTCATCTTACGCCAATTTCATACGAAAATTTCGATTGAAGATAGCACTAATGAAATGTAATCTTGTCTAAGGGGGCTGTATGTGGTACGGAGTTCGCCCATATTGTCGGCAAAGCACGCTATTTTGAAACTAGAACCAACTCAAGATTACTTTTTTGAAGTTATACTTCTTTAGGCGCGTTATGAAAAAATGATGAGAGTGAAATTTTACAAAAGCGTCACACAAAATTCTCACGGGAGAAGTTGTCCGCAAACCGCAAGATGACAGCTGTCATAAAACCATGTTGAAGTTGTCCGCAAACCGCAAGAAGTAAGTACAAAGAGGTACTACTACTACATAATTATTTTAATGTACCTAATTAATTATTTATATTTGTCGGACGAGTTTTTTGTCGGACGAGTTTTTTGTCGGACGAGTTTTTTGCCGGACGAGTTTTTTGTCGGACGAGTATTTTGTCGGACGAGTTTTTTGTCGGACGAGTTTTTTTTTAATATCGCGCCGATTACGCCGACACAAAAACCGGCGGCGGCGCCGCGGCGTGCCATATCTACCTACCATATCTAATTAAACATTACTAAATTATTTATTTATCTATATACACGGTGTAACAAGGGGGGTCGATCATCGGTTGTTGGGGGGTAGAAGACCTCAGTACCTATCGATTTAACCCCCATGTATGTTCTGCAAAATTCACTGGTTCAAAAGTTATTTGGGTTTTAGTGAAATTTTAGTTAAAATCAGATTTCACCCTGAACTTCGCAATTACAGCCAAACTATCAGGTTTGCGATTCTGCCTTTTTTTGTGAAACATGTTCAATAGTCGACCTGTTGTACCCCTACACCAATCAGAGTCTTAGATTTATAAAACTCAAAATAAAACCATTAAAGTAATATTTTTTTACAAAATCTAATGTTTACATTATCTTTGTATGGTTCTAAAAAAAATATTTTACAGAATAATTTTTTCTGCAACCTATCTTAAAAACTACTAGCTTTCATAAAGAATAAACCCTAAAAGTTTAATTCGGCTAGAGCTAGGGCATCATGTGAATCATGAAAAATGTAATTGATAGTCCAAAAAGTGAAAATAATCGACATTATTTTCATACAAAAAATAGGTAGGTAAGATTTTTTTTTTTAAATATTTTTTTTCATATTTTATTACCATTGCATATTATTAGTGTTTTTTATTTGATTCATTCATGGACTTTCGTATAATAATCTTGTTATTTTACTTTTAGCATAGCGTACGCTTATCAAATTTTGTATGAAAATAGTATTGATTATTTTCACTTTTTGGACTATCAATTACATTTTTCAACATGATGCCCTAGCTCTAGCCGAATGAAACTTTTAGGGTAGGTATATTCTTTATGAAAGCTTGTAGTTTTTAAGATAGGTTAATAGGTTGCAGAAAAAAATATTGTGTAAAATATTTTTTTTAGAACCATACAAAGATAATGTAAACATTAGATTTTGTAAAAAAATATTACTTCAATGGTTTTATTTTGAGTTTTATAAATCTAAAACTCTGATTGGTGTAGGGGTACAACAGGTCGACTATTGAACTTGTTTCACAAAAAAAGGCAGAATCGCCAACCTGATAGTTTGGCTGTAATTGCGAAGTTCAGGGTGAAATCTGATTTTGACTAAAATTTCACTAAAACCCAAATAACTTTTGATCCAGTAAATTTTGCAGAACATACATGGGGGTTAAATCGATAGGTACTGAGGTCCTCTACCCCCCAACAACCGATGATCCACCCCCCTTGTTACGCCGTGTATATATGTAATACTTATATAATTAGGTACGTCGTAAAAATTGCATTAATGTTTATATTTATTTTTATTGTGTCCTTAGCTTAGTGTAGGTACAACCTTAGCTTAGCTTGGTGGTCAAAACTGAAATAAACAATTACTTATATAATTTCTTTATTATAAAAATGAATCGCTAAATGTGTTACTAAGCGCAAATCTAGAAAACAGCTGAACCGATTTCGCTATTTCTTTTTTTGTTATTATAAATAAAATAAATAAATATTGCAGGACATTCCACACATCGCCATCTAGCCCCAAGCTAAGTAACTAGACTTGTGTTATGGGTGCTAGACAACGGATATACTACTTATATAATTTTCTTTTGTAAATATATACTTATAATACATAGAAACGACCAGACCACAGACAAATATTTAAGCATAAATACTTGTCTGAGGCGGGAATCGAACCAACAACCCTGTGTCTGGCAGTCCGGCATGGTGACCATTGTGCCAATTAGGTCGTCAAAGCCATTGTGCCATTATCAGGAGAAGGTTCTTAGGAAAGAAAAAAATTATAAAGTTGTTCAGAAAAATATTACTCGGGTGAAACCGCGGAGCGCAGCTAGTACATATTATATAGATTTAATTATGTAAAAATCATATGATTACCAGTGAGAGTTGTTATCGTTATACACGCCCCCGGTTCTACCTCTATGTACCTTACTCCTTCCGGCCGGATATAATTTATTGTCTAAATCCTGATGATGCATATCTAAGACAACAGCGACACCGTCACCGTCACCACACGTGTCATGTACACGCACACGCACAATGTAGGTAAGTATATAGGTATAGAACACGCCACGTGCGATTCACTAAACAAACACATTAAACATTACCCCCTTATTCCAAAACGAAGTCTAAAAATTAAACTACGTTTAAATGACATTTAAACCATGGACTTAGAAAAACGTTATTAGAAAACAAAGTTTACCGCTAAAACCAGGTTTTTCTGTCCTGTCAAAGTTAAACTGCCGAGCACCCTAGTTTAACTAACTTAGTACGAAGTTTCTAACCACAAAAAATTAAATTCTGACGTTCACCTTTTCCTTGTTACTCCAATTCTCGCTCCTTTTTAAGTACCATACCCAAAGGGTAAAAACGGGGCCCTCTTACTAAGACTTCGCTATCCGTCCGTCTTCTGTCCGTCACCAAGCTCTATCTCAAGAACCGTGATAGCTAGAGAGTTGAAATTTTCACAGATTTTAACAACATATTACGTAAACCTACTAAAAACATAAATAAGTAAATATTTTTAGTACGTACTTATGTTCAAAGAGGATATAATCACTACGTTTTCTTATGTTTTTGAGAAATTTAGGTTATTTTCATGTTTACAATTTTTTAGGTAGTATTTTTTTTTATACTTCTAAAGGGGCAGGCAAAAGGCTTAAAGGCTTAACTCGAGCCGCGTTCCGATATACGCTACATAAATTGATGTATTTAAATACAACAACGTAATCGCGAACATAGAATAACAAATACAAGTCACACTATTTCACAATAATTGAACACACAATTTATATTTTTATCACTTTAGTATTCGATTTCTTAAATAAGTTTTTAATATTTACTCACTTACCACCATTTTGTGAAAAGGAACGGTGTTTCGAACGCTGAACGAACAAAAGAATGGTTTGTTTCGAGTTTGCTATCTATTGTCTATGGTTGCGACTAAAACCATGGATCTTCTGGTCCTTGGTCTATTTACTTTTTGTAATAAGAATCAATTTTAAACCAAAACTAACACAAAAACCTAGATCTTTTAGTACAGGTTTAAACTATGGTTTTGCAGTTTTTTTGTAATAAGAGGGTAACCGTTTGTTTGGTTTAACTCATCTATTACTTGTCTAGCTATCTGAGTATTACTTAGTATAATATCTTCTATGAGGTCTTAAATCTCGTCCAACTAAAACGCATCGTTCACTTATTATAATGTAGATTGAACTTTAAATAATAAATAGGAACTTACATAAGTAATACATTTATATATAATATAGGTAGTTAACATATATAATTATTCATACTTATATTTATTATACTTACTTATGTATATTTGTTGTTAAATACATATTTATCTTAAAATAAAGGACAGTGAAAAGTAATTTATTATATTGTTTTTTATTTATTTTTATTGTAAGTACCTATACATGACCTATACATATATTAATGTAGATTGTAGCCTGTTCTACTGTAGCTAGTTCTACTTACAAAAAAAACTTATATTCATATCTGTACCTACCTGTATACAGATATCATATAGTATTGGCTCGTGCTAATTGAAAGGAAACCACACAAACTATACTGCTAGTGTTCAATTAACAGCAAAAATGGACAAACATTAAATAAAAACTTATTTTATGGCAAACCTCCTCCGATTAGGAAAGGTTATCAGAAATGTGGTCTTTATGTTGTTGTTGATAAGGTTGGTTATCGTTGAGCAATGTGTAGAGAGCCGTTAGACGTCTGTCTGCCCGACTACTGACTCATTGTTGGGGATTTCCTGATGACTAGTTCTACACCCGCTTTCACTCGCCGAGCCGATCAAAAAATAAATTAGGGAAAAATAAATTTTAGTTGTGTGAAAAAATTAAAGTCCTATAAGAAAATTAACAACTACGTACCTACTTACTTGGAAAATTGTATAAGTTTCAAACTATTAGAAACTTGATGAATACAAAAACATTATGTATTACAGAAAACCCGCGCACGCGCTGGTAAATTCGCTTTAGTCCGGTTTTACGAGTAGAGAACGCGCGCGTTCCCGCGCCCGTCCCAATCTATCAACTGCGAACGTTCCCGCGCCCGTCCCAATCTATCAACTGCGAACGTTCCCGCGCCCGTCCCAATCTATCAACTGCGAACGTTCCCGCGCCCGTCCCAATCTATCAATTGCGAACGTTCCCGCGCCCGTCCCAATCTATCAACTGCGAACGTTCCCGCGCCCGTCCCAATCTATCAACTGCGAACGAAGTATTAAATAAACTAAAATATTATCCTTTAAAGTTCAGGTTATTGCAAAGACAGTAGCGCTACACTCATAAGCAGAGAGATAAGATTGTATAAACTTCGAGTTGGATTTACCTCGTCAATCAATTATTGTATTGTTAATTCACCACAATTAACAATACAATAATTCTGTGCCTCCTGTGATGAGTAATACAAGTCGACTTGTACCCTTTTTGTGTTTTGTGTAGATATTAATCAGAAAAAAAATGCTTTTTTTTGGTCCAACTCACGTACTTCTATCTGCAATAGTTTCGGAGATAATTTCGTGAAAAGTGATACAAGTAGCAGCATTTTGGCAAAAAAAACGTGTACATTGATATATTTCAAGTTATACCCCTATAAGTAATTGCTTCAAAAGCTATTTTTCGTGCTTCGTGATTTAAGTGAATTTGAATTTATTTACACGTATTATTTTTCGTAGTTTTTTTCAAGAATATTGATACATCTACTAGAGTTATATCACTTTGAAACTAACTTTTCTAAAAGCAGACCGGGTACAAGACAACATGTACCAACCAATGCGAAACCGTTTTCATATTATTTTTCATGATAAGTGATACATCTCGTCATAAATCACTTTACACAAATAAATTTTAAGTGTAAAGGAATACAAATTGAATTGTATCTAAAACGGGAACTATTCCAGTAAAATAAATAAGCAGTGACAGTTGCGCTAACTGATACAAGTGCAAGCATGAATAGTATGGCGGGAGCATGCCGGCGCGCGCGCGGGGGGGAAATTTTAAAATCCTTTATTGTTATTTGTGTAATTTGTTAATTTTCCTAGATTTTTTTTGACAATGATTCTAATACTTTTTTGATATTTAATATAACACGTCTAATTATAATAGTAGGGAGGCCAATTGACAAAAAGTCGCTTATTTACGAAGTTCGTAGGACTGGAGAATTTTATACCGACAACAGGTATCGTTGGAATCAATGGGGCTTACTGATTATAAAAATCCATGTTGACACTGTCTAAAAAGGTAGGGGTGCCCTCTATGACTTCACAAAGATAGCACTTCATTGGTTTAGATTTTGTCGGTTACTACGATAACCATCCATCCGATTTGAGCAAACTAGGGATCAAACGAGAGGTAGTAAAATTTCTAATAAAATATGCAAAATCACTTTTATTGTAGGCATTATATTTTGAACAATATTTAAAAAAAAGTAAATTTTCAAGAGTTTATAGTAATCAGTAAGCCACACTGATTCCAACAATATCATTTATCGCTTTCTAAAGTGGTGCGGGTGCCATCTATGAAATCACAAAGATGGCGCCTGAACCGACAGCCGACAAAATCTAAACCTATCTGGGGCCATCTTTACGAAGTCATAGAGGGCACCCTCACCACCCCACATAGTGACAATACCGATATCGTTGGAATCAGAGTGGCTCACTGACCATCAACACGCATGTTGTCGCTGTCCTAAGTGGTGGGGGTGCCACCTATGACGTCACAAATGCGGCGCCTAACAGGTTTAGATGTAGTCGGTTATTAGGATAACCATTTATCCGATTTGAGCCAATTAGGTATCAAATGAGAGGTAGTAAAATTTGTAACAAAACATGCAAAGTCACCTCTATTGTAGGTATCATATCATAAACAATATTTTAAAAAAGAGTCGTTTTTAAGAAAAAAAAATCTAAACACGTAACTTGCACAATGCATTAAACTTCGTTAATTTTACAGCAATTTGGAAAATTGAAGCTTTATAGAACACTACGAAAATGTAGCCAATTAGTTATCGCCAAAATGATAATCCAATTCAAATATTAATCACCTGATTAATATTTGAATTGGATTATAGTTTTATGGATTGGATATGGATTATAGTATGTAGGTTTAATTACCTGTAGTAAGGACCTCTCGATTGTTTGGTCTGAAAGCTGAAGTGGTACGAAAATTCTTATTCAGTTAAGTCATGTTCATTGTTGACGGTGAACTCTATTACATTCCGGTTCACACAGTTTTTAAGCAAATGTTTAATTACCAATACTTAATATTTGAGGTGATTCAATTCAAATCAGTTCAAATATTAGCGCAATAAAACGGGCGGTGTGAACACAAATATTGTCTTTATTTTCTTTGTGGATATCATATCTAATCCTTTGTAAAGTAAGAAGACGGTTGTTATGCAACAATTTTATACTTTATTGATAAAAAATATAATTTTATTTCGTTTGTGTTAATTATTTTTATCTTGTTTGAAGATGTATTACGTTTTGAGTGAAAGATGTTCTGTATTTGTTCTCTAGCACTCGAGACCAGTGACGTAGATATCATTGTCGACTCACAGATAAATGACACGATTCATACCGGCAATTTAACTATAGGTAGTGCCATGCTGCTAGACGTCTCCCTCTCCAATCTCCAGCCTTGATGAGTTAGCTACGATTATTTCTGGTCAGTCTGCGTTGACTGCATCGGTCATCGAAATAGCTTTATCATGACAGTTGTCTGTTCCGGAAAGTTAACGAAATACTTACCCAACATGTGGTGATGACGTGCGAGACATATCGCGGATGTGGGGCAAGTTGCACCAGCAGCAGCAGCATATAGTGTGAGTGAATGACGCGTGTCCGGCGCGGGCGCATGGCGCGGTTCGCGGCCACTTTCACCACGAGGTCTACATACCTAGTTCCGGGCGGTCGCCCTTGACCGCCGACACTGACTCACGCACCACCCTACACTAGGGGAGGGGACGTCGCTACATTCAGGACCTGTCCTGGTCACCGTGAATGTAGCCACGTCCCCTCCGGGACGGGCGTACATAACGGGCATACATCTCTTAATTACTTTAACACCCTGGTGTTAAAGTAATTAAGAGATGTATGCCCGTTATCATCTTAGCTTGACATTTTATAAAAAAAAAAAACACTGTTACCCCCTTTGTTCACTCTGTTGCATGGCTACAGTCTTGTTCAAATTGGGTTGGAATATCAGGTTAGTGAGGAGGCTAGGTAAGGGCCATCACTTACATTCATTTAAATCATTGTCACAATAGAAGCACCTGGTAAAGGGGACATGGTACAGGTTGGCAGGCAGGTAGCTACAGAAGGCAGTATTCAAACGTCACATCAATGAATGAGATTTGGTAAAACACTCATTCAAATGGAATGCTTGCGGTTAGTTTTTATTTGCAAACGGAAATTATTCCGACGTTATATTTACAACATTGACTAATAAAACTTTAACAACTCTCGCAAGTAAGTACCAAGGATCCCGTTTTTTTCTCCTCTTGAGGTTCGGAATCCTAAATAAATATTTCAGTAAGTATAATCATTGTAAAGCTTTATCGATCGAAAGTTGTGTAAGCAGCAGTGGGTGGGGAGTCGGTGACACAGACGCGTCGTCGGCCGGTCGCGGGGTCAACGTGACGTCACACCTACATCCTTCACCGGCTACCTCGGACCTCAGCCAAGGTCTATATCAAGGTACCAGTACCCACACTACCCACGTGAGCGACAAACACTGACTAAGGAACTAACCATCCTTATAAAGGTATGTATTTCTTGTCTTAGTCAAAAAATACAATACAAAATATACAAAAAAAATATATTTCAACAACTTACTTACAAGTTACATTATACGAGTATAGTATAAAAAATATAAAAAAACAAGAGATCATCTATATTTTTAGTTAAGTAAACTGTAGACCTGTCATGAATCGTTCCTATTTGTGACAGTTCGAATCCTCCCCTGGAGATAAATTTATCTATTCTTTACATTTCTATGACTTTTGTTTAAAATGATGTAACGTCTTGTAATAGGTACTTATTTTGATTGAAAATTGCAAGGATGGTGTTTGTTTTATTTCTATTCTAGGGATACCCATTTCAAGATGTGTAGGTACCTACAGGTTATTTAGTAAATAAGAAGAAGACAATCATTTTATTGTTTGAGCGGTAAAGATGTAGGTATTTTAAAAGTAATGAATGTTATCTTTTTGCCATTGAGTTTTATTTATTCGAAACGGTAGCGGAAGATTCCGTCGTAATGTATCGGTCAAACGGTAGCGGAAGATTCCGTCGTAATGTATCGGTCAAACGGTAGCGGAAGATTCCGTCGTAATGTATCGGTCAAACGGTAGCGGAAGATTCCGTCGTAATGTATCGGTCAAAAATTCGGAACGAAAACCAAAGAGTAATTTGAAGATTATTCTTTTCTTTCTATGATTATGCTCCTATTATACAATGTGTTTCAGCGAAGGGGTATTAATACGAAAGGGAGTTGTTCTAGACGTCTAGACTAACAACTTTTGTTCTACGACTTTTGGAAATTCGAACATTTCGTTCGAAGTTTTTGTATGAAACAGCTGATTTTCAATTTTAAATTCCCTCAGAATTATCGAAAAATAAGTTCTAATTTTCAAAAGTCGTAGAACAAAAGTTGTTCGTCTAGACGCCTAGAACAACCCACTTTCGTATTAATACTCCTTTGCTGAAACACATTGTATAAACTGGGAAAGGTTCTACTTTAAAATTCACCCAGATGTTGAATCTTTTATCTTTTTCAGCTGTCACCCCTATGGATGTAGACAGAGCGGCAACAATTGGGAACTAGACTAATTTTAATCAGGATGCTATATAAATGGTAGAGTTCCTAATATAAGCTTGTATAGCCCAACGTTGTCGTTGTGACGTCACGTGTATACGTAGTGCGTGTGTGTCATTACACACACCCACGGCAGCCGGCAGCCAGCAGCAGCCGCTCCACAGTGATAGGATCCATTATCTCACTTTAATCACCGACAATATGTTGGGTTTTCCAAGACGACGACGACGACGACGACGGCGGACGCACGTACTAAGGCTACAGGCAGACATCTTGTCTAAACATTAAACACATATTACTTAAAAAGTGCATCATACGTTTCTTGAAACGAATGTTGATTCACAAATCAAAATTCCGGTGAGACACTTCGTAGGAGAACAACTTCTAACTAAGGTTCTTCTAAGAATGCAAAATATAACGAAATATACGAAATTCTGTCAAAGATATTTATGAAATGAATTGTACCTATTTTTTCTGTAACATGTGTGTGCAATAAAGCGTTCTATCTATCTATCTATCTATGAAAAGAAAATGTTCAATGTGGAATCAATAACATATTTTGACAAAGAAATAAACCTTTGAAACAATCAACGAACACGTGTAGGTTATATAGAATCAGACAAGGTCAGAAAATTAGGGAAGGTGCAGGATATATTATGGTATCTAAATGTCTTTGGTTACTATAGTAGGGAGGCAAATTGACCAAAAGTCGCTTATTTACGAAGTTCGTAGTACTGGAAAGTTTTATAACGACAACAGATATCGTTGGAATCAGCGTGGCTTACTGATTGTCAAAATGCATGATGTCGCTTCCTAAAGTGGTGGGGGGGGGGCATCTATGACGTCACAAAGATGGGTTAGATTTTTTCGATTATTACAGTTATCATTCATCCGATTTGAGCAAACTAGGTATCTAATTAAAAGTAGTAAAATTTCTACCCGCATTCGCATCAAAATCCGTTGCGTAGTTTTAAAGATCTAAGCATACATAGGGACATAGGGACGGCGAAAAGTGACTTTATTTTATACTATGTAATGATAAATAATGATTATATCTTAAACATTATTTAAAAAAAGAGTAATTTTTTAAGAGTTTTTCTTTCTAAACATATCACTAGCGCAATGCATTAAACTTCGTTAATTTTACAGCAATTTGAAAAATTGAAGCTTTTAAAAACACTCCGAAAATGTAGCTAATTATTTATTGCCAAAATGATAATCTAATTTTAATATTAATCGGGTATATTGCCTAACAAACGTATTGCATGAGAGAGATGAAGGTGCAGTACAACAACGCGTGGCGTGCTATGTTCTGCCTTCCGTGGTGCTGCAGCGCCAGCGAGATGTTCGCGGAGGGGCGCGCGCCCGCGTGGCAAGCGCTGCTGCGAAGCCGGTCGGCCGCGGCGCGCACAGCCCTACATCGCTCCGACAACTCCCTGGTCGTAGCGGTACGGGATTGGAACGACAGCCCCCTTCATAGGATCTGGCAGTTCTATCATGCCCCCATAACCTAGGCCGGCGAAATTCTATATTTCTAATAATTTAAAGATGTACTTACTATTTTGTAAAAAATATTTTTGTGTGTGTGTGTTTAAATAAGTTTGTTATTTGTGTGGACAGTAGTCTGGAAAATAAACTATTTCATTTCATTTCATTTTATTTCATTGTGTTTAGAAAAAAAACCTCATACTTTTACTTTTTTTAAATATTTGGTAATTTATTTATCATATTAACAATCATACACAAAAATAAGTACATAAAACAATAACAAAATTAAAAAAAAACCAAAAAAAATCAAAAGAAAAAAAAAATATATATATATATTTTTGTATTTTAGATAAATATTTTTTTAAATATTGGTCTAAATATAATACCTACAATAAAAGAGACTAGAGAGAAAGGCATGTTTTGTTACAAATTTTACTACTTAGGTACCTCTCATTTAATACCTAATTTTTCAAATCGGATAAATGGTTATCCCAATAACCCACAAAATCTAAACCTATTTGGCGCCATCTTTATGACGTCATAGATGGCACCCCCACCACTTTAGGAAGTGACAACATTTTGATAGTCAGTATGCCACGCTGATTCCCACGATACCTGTTGTCTTTATGAACCTTTCCAGTCCTACGGAAAATCAACTTGGCTTCTCTACTACTAGAGTTACTACTGAGGTGGTAAAATAATAATGTTCATAAAGTGCGCGCGCGCTGCGGGGCCAGTGTTAGTGTCAGTGTGTTGATTTATGCGAGTGTGTGCGTGACGCGTGGCTTGTAGTCGCGCCGAGAGCTGCGCCCGCGCGCCTCGCGCTTCACACGGTCAAGGACCCTGCGCTATGTAGGACATGTTCAATGGCATTATGCGACTTTGTCAATGTCGTTCTGTTTCGTAACAGGTTTCTACGAATATTGACACATTTTTTAATGGTAATAAAACTTAATTATCCTCGAAATAACAGGCTATATGCTGTAGTAATAAGAGAGAAGTGGCCACTATGCAACAGTTTTATCAGTCTGCTCAGTGCTTTCAGTAATAATGAACTGTAATGAGTTATTTAATTATTATCAATTATAGAAGTGACCCACTTCCCGGAACAAAGATCATAAGAGTTCCGATGAGTTCATCATTCCGAACGGTTTGCGTCGAGCGACGTGCGTGTGGTAACTCATTACTTGCATTACTATCTACGTCAAATACAGTTTCATTGTGCGCTGTTAAATTTGTTGTAAATAGATTGTTTAAGCGGATGCTAAACAATGATGCGACTTACTGGAATCCATAAAGCATTCTCCAACAATGGTGTTTGCCTACCTACAGTGTGGGGCGCCTTTGCTGGCGCCTCGCTTCGCGTCAATGCTAGACCGGCCCGCCACGGTATTGGTAGTTGGAGTTATTATAAATTAAGGACTGAGACCGCAGCCGTCATGGCTCATTAAACATTTATGATGTCACTTATTTGTCCGAAGATAACGTTGACCGCTTTCCGGTCCAGTTCAAGAATGGTTTGGATTTCTGATTGTTTTAATGCTCTAAAATACGTTTAAACAATTTACATATTGTCCCACATCTATGATTTTTCGGATAAATTTATTGCGTCACATTTACTCAATGATCTGAACAAACATTAAAAAAACGGCATTTTCCGCTGATGAATGGATTCGCGAAATGAGTCAGTGAGTCAGCTCGTGGTTGGCCCGCACGCGATGCTCTCGCATGCGCCGAAAATTTGAACAACAACCTTCATACATCGACTTCAGCGAAACGCGTGTTTCCCATACCCCACACTCTAAGAACGATTATTAAATTACTTTTTGAATTAGTCATTGAAATTACGATAAACTGTATGTGTAACCTAGGGTAGTCCAATATTTTTTGTTCAGGAAATGATTAAGTATTCAAATGGCTATTGGTAGGAGCGAATTTTATTGGGCAAAATATTATATATATCACGAGAGGTTTTCTGAAGCTGAGTCATGCTTTCTCTGATAGCGATTAGTCATGAGAAATGTCCACACTCAACAGCCTCTTGGGTGAATGAATTCAGTAACAGAGTCAAGGTATCTGTTGTTGCATAATGAGAACCCCACACACCATATTGGACTGAGTTGTTTAAATTAAAAGCTAAATCGTTGTAACCCCACCCTTAACTCAAATTGCAAATGCTGCAGTAGCACAACCCACTAAACTCACTAAACCTTTCACTAAAAGAAGAAACAACTCGTTTCGTCTTTCAAAACCTATTATTAATCTATATTTATATACTTAAAAGAAAGTCGTGTTAGTTACACTATATTCGATATTCAAACGAGATCGGGACTTACGCGGGTGAAATAAAATATACGAAATATTCTTTTTTTTTCGATATTCAAACGAGATCGGGACTTACGCTGGTGAAATTAAATATACGAATTATTCCATATTCAAACCCGCATAAGTCCCGATCCCGTGGGAATATCGGGATATACACTATTATGTATTGTGACGTTCGTCTTTGTTGTAAGGCGTTCGACCGGGGGGTTTTCTCGAGCGGCTGCAGTTTTTTTGTTGATTACTCAGCACCTACTAATTGGATTTTGATGAAAAGTATACCACGACTTTCCTCAGATTTCACTTGGTTTAGGCGTTTTTAATTGTAGATTATGTAACAAACAAACAGACTGACAGATATATTTTTGTTCTATTACTTTTTCGAAGTCCAACAGACCCTTTTTTTATTTGCTGTATTATATAGAAATCAATGCCACTTTTCGTTGTAATTTTATAACTCAAGAACGGGCTCACCTATCAAAACCAAATGTTTAAGCTTTGTTCGGACTATTTAGTAGATGGTTTATGTGTGGTTGTGTGTGTGTGTGTGGTGTATGTGTGGTTTATGTGTGTGTGTTTGCACAAAATCGGTCGAGCGGTTCTTCATTTATCACATTTTTTTTATATGGCAAAACAACGTTTGCCGGGACAGCTAGTTAAAACTAAAAAGTGCAAATATCTGATTAACGGTATTGGTTAACCGTCATCGTCACATCGTCGTCGTAGTCAGGACCGGACCTGTCATTGACTAAGTAGCCAGGAATGTCGGCCGAGATGCCTGCCCGACCTGGCTCTACACTACACCCAGATACCGGGAACACTGCTTTGTTAACAACCTTAATCAATAGGGTGGCCTATGCTTTTAAATCCGTCGCTTTCGTCCGTCGTCGTCGCCGGGATTACAGATACTGTTGACTGAATAGTAACTTGAATAGATTTTTTTTTAAGTCTTAAATAGTCAATGCCCAAAATATTGACCAGAGTTGACTAATTGATTTGTTTCAGCGGTAATGTACGTATTTGACTTTCTTAATAACTTGACGTGTATGACTGTTCAAAGCTCATTTTTCTGCGGCCAGTTCAAGTTAAAACAAGTCGAATGACGTCGTTTTGAACTTTGATCCGCAGTAGGTAATACTCGATTAGAATAAATGATAAACTAAAATATATTTTAAACATTCTATATCAGCTGTTAACCACAAAATCCTGAATCAAAAGTAACAAAGATGACTTACACTGTTTCCAGAAATAATTACTATATTCGTAGAGTCCCGTTAAATCACGTCAGTGGGATACATCCATACCATATTATAAAGGACCAGCTATTTTAGGCAAATCTGAGTGTAGGTTACGTAAATATAAAGGCACTTATCGTCAGAACATATTTTAATCATATAAATTACATACCCATCGGCATTATTTTACCACAACGCTTAATCCACTCACTAAAAGGTATTAAACTAATTAACTCAAATAAATGGTACGAACATAAAAAGGTTCGGACATCATGAAGCTACTCCGACAGACTGAACCACGTTCCGTCATTTTATTCCTATTTATAGACACAAAACAGTAGTCAAGATGGCGGCGCCCTGACGTATCCATCAAATGAAACACTGTATTGTTGACTTCCTTCAGTCGTTTTCGTTTTGTTACTGACACGGCCGTCCTGCGGTTGTGTTCGCCCTCGAACACCCTTGTAGTCGAATTTGGAAGCTGAGAACAACACAATAAAGTCAGATTCTACAACTTTTGATCGTTTTGATATAGAAGAGCAAACAGAATTTTGGAGGAGTTGGCTATTCCATCGCCGGCCAACCAACCCAACCAAAAGACATCAAATGATTGCAATACTTCTACATTCATACACCAGAGCAAAAAGGACAGAATCTTGGAAGAGCTAGCTATCCCATCGCCGGCCAACTAACTCAACCAAAAGACATCGACAGTTCGCAATACTTCCACATCCACACACCAGAGCAAAAGGGACAGAATCTTGGAAGAGCTAGCTATCCCATCGCCGGCCAACCAACTCAACCAAATGGCTTAAACCAAGTGATGTTCAATATCAGCTTAGTTGTGTATCGCCATGTACTTAAAGTACCAGTGTTCACCATGGATATCCGTTACATATATACAATTCTGTCACTCTACTTCTGTTGGAAAAATGTTTGAAGTGACTGCAACTGCATGGGAATTTCTAATTTCATTAGACCACATGAAACACTAAGAGTTTTATTTCTTTTTCCTGCCATTAGAACCCATATTGCAACGTCATTTCTTTTTTACATTTACAGATCTCTTCATTCAAGATTTCTCGCTACACATCTCACAAAGAACATTTCGCTTCACTTGTGAGAGAGACACCCATATCTGAATGATTTATATTATCGGATTAAGAATGACTTGCGTTCACAGCGTATCGAGTTTATTTCACAACATCTTATAACATGATCGCCTTTACTAAAATAAATTCATCTGCAAATTCACACTCTCGACTAATTGGTCAAAAATATGAATCTACCCATGAATCCACTTTTTGCGGCAATTATCTACTCTGACCAAAACTGTTCAAAAACTAAAATATTTCTATGCAACATCTAAAATATCTGAATTTAATCCATTTCCATCGCTAATTATAATATGGCATATTTCCTTGGTATATCCATACTAGCGACCATTACTAATTCAAAACTTTCATAAAAACAACATTTCAGACAACCATGTAAAAGTCTAGATTTAATCTACTTGCATCACCAATTTTGATAAAATATTTCAGAACTTAATTGACTTCATAGGCCTCTCCTGGCTCTTAACTTTTTTTAATCTAGCCTTAATTGTAATTATACTTTTTTACGAAAGTATTCAGCTCATTATACAAATTATAAACGATACAGCTTTAAAAAATCTGAATTTAATCCATTTGCAACGCTAATTATATGGCATATTTCTTTGTTATATCCATACTAGCGACCATTACTAATTCAAAACTTTTCAGAAACAATATTTCAGACAACCATGTAAAAGTCTAGATTTAAACTAATTGCATCACCAATTTTAATAAAATATTTCAGAAGCTAATTGACTTCATAGGCCTCTCCTGGCTCTTAACTTTTTTTTAATCTAGCCTTAATTGTAATTATACTTTACAACAGAAATATTCAGCTCATTATACAAATTATCAACGATACAGCTTTAAAAAATCTGAATTTAATCCATTTGCATCGCTAATTATATGGCATATTTCTTTGTTATATCCATACTAGCGACCATTACTAATTCAAAACTTTTCATAAGAAACAATATTTCAGACAGCCATGTAAAAATCTGGATTTAATCTACTTGCATCACCAATTTTGATAAGATATTTTAGCACTTTATTGATTGCATCGGCCACTCCTGGCTCTAAATTTTTCAAACCTAGCGATATTTTTGTAATTATACTTTTTTACGAAAGTATTCAGCTCATTATACAAATTATAAACGATACAGCTCACCATTTTCCACCATAGTCATTTTACTACATCCTCGGGCTGTTTTCAAGCTTCATTTTGAGCCCAGCATTTGCGCCCATCATTTGCGCCTGTCCATAGTTCGACTGTATTATAACAAAAATTAACACATTAATTATACAATCTTTACAGCTCATCATTTTATACAAAATGATTACGAAATGTGTTTTCTGCTAAACACGTGTTGTCCCCGTGCTGTTTTCACGGTTTTTCACCTGTGTCACCATCTACAAGTCATCTACATTCACTCGCTATTCAATCTGCAAAATTACTAAAAGCATCTTCAAATAAACAGATGAAGAAGGAGTAATATGTCTCCCTCTTCGCTACTTGAATTCAACACAGTAATTTATGAAGCCTCTGTATGTTTTATTGTTTTTCACCGTATAATTTTTATCACAATAAAAATATTTAGGTTATTTAACCGTTATTTTAATTATTGTCTTACCCACAAATTTCAACAATAGATTTGCGTTTTTATATTTAATCACAATATTTCATATCACAATAATTCACAATATTTTACACGCTCCTTTTTTTTTAAAAGATTTAGATTAAAACCATAAAACACTTGTCAGCAAGACCGAAAACGTGCCACGTGAAAGTTCGATTTTCACTATGTCATCGCACTTCTGATATAAAGGACCAGCTATTTTAGGCAAATCTGAGTGTAGGTTACGTAAATATAAAGGCACTTATCGTCAGAACATATTTTAATCATATAAATTACATACCCATCGGCATTATTTTACCACAACGCTTAATCCACTCACTAAAAGGTATTAAACTAATTAACTCAAATAAATGGTACGAACATAAAAAGGTTCGGACATCATGAAGCTACTCCGACAGACTGAACCACGTTCCGTCATTTTATTCCTATTTATAGACACAAAACAGTAGTCAAGATGGCGGCGCCCTGACGTATCCATCAAATGAAACACTGTATTGTTGACTTCCTTCAGTCGTTTTCGTTTTGTTACTGACAATATATAGAATTCTATATTGTATTGTATTATATCATTATTGTTATAAGTAAATCCATAATTAACACAAAAACAAATTACCTAAATAAATATGTCAAAGACTCCACCACTCAACAACTTCACTACTCTTTCTATCTTTCTTTCTTCAACTAGTCTTCCTAGGATGCCCCCGAAAGACTTTCACTTGAACTTTTAACCTTCCGTTTGGACTTTTAATATCAATTTGAGGTTTTATTATGTACCTATTTAATTGTTATAAATAAAAAAAATAGGAAATTAAAGTACAGATTTTAGAGAGAGTAAACAGGGGGAAGTTCATTCGAAAGTTCCATTCTACTTTGCATTAAAACATTGAATACCTTCAAAAGTCATTTGTATCTTTTCAAATAATGATTGACCTACTAAGTTACGTAAATAGGAAGGTTCCAGTTTTGGGCCACGCTGCTTCGGAGCACGTAGGCACTACCATTGATTGACACAAGCGTTGATCCCTGTGCGCCGTCGCTTGCCCCGGTACTGCCGCCAGTACCGCACGTTGCTGCTGGTGCATAACAATAGGCTCGGCGAAGGTTCTGTCACTCATTCATTCATGGCTACGGTTCATTAACAAATTCAACATGATGTTATGGATTGTAGACGCGATACTTTATTTAAAGGTACTTGGAGCTAAGGTTTTCAAACAAAATAAGCAACAAGGCTTGTGGTTTAAGAATCATATCGCATACTTTATATGATTTTCTTATTTATAATATAGAGTTGCCAAGAGATTGCCCACCAAACCATAGAGTTCATCAACAAAAAAAATGAAACAGCTTTTTAAACACCTGGTGAAATTTTGGGGAAAAATTGGTAAAAGAATACCTACTATTGGATTTTATAGATCTTAGATTTATTAGGATTTTCAAATGACGTGTTTCCTGATTATTTTCCTTTTGCTTAGATACTCGGATTACCCAACGTATTATTTTTTCTACGGTTAAATCATAAATAACTGTTTAGTAAGATTAGCAAGATATTGAATATAACGCGTGCGTGACACATATAGGAAAATATATCGGAAACCACCGAACACAAATTCTTTACTTCTATGTGCTTCGAATATTTACCTGATATTAGTTGTTATACCTGTGGTTATACCTACATACTTGGGGGGGTTCCAACTACTATTATCTTCTTTGTTGTATCCGCGCGCGCTATTCTAATATAATTAAAATTTAGGCTAGGTACTAAGTATACAAACTTCTTTATAAAGAACTTCATTAATAAAGAAAACACGACTGAATATAAGAAATCAAGCCGTTAACTTTACTAAGATTAGTTTCAATAAGTATTAATTAATGTTGTGTTGAGTAGGTTTTGGTAATTCCAAGTCTAAAACAGGTAGAACTTGCCTAAGGTTACGTCGTCGTCGCGTCGATCTCTATTACAGTTTGAAGGCCTTGATTGGCGCCTACAATGTAGGTACATATATATATCTAATAACCTGTCACTCTTGTATACCTGCTGCTGCTGTTGTTATGTTACTACTAAGTAAGTAGATACATATAACATTGCGTAAAGTTATTCACAATCCAATGAGAACAAAACATAGCTCACACGCTAACTTTTACCACATATTTCGGAAAATCCTGCCGAGACAAGCATGAAAATACAAGAATAAAACAATGCGAGCTGTTAAATGAAGGAAATTAACTCAAATAGTGTGAGAATAAAGTTGTTTTTTGAGTTTAAACGATATATTATAGAGGCATGTGTGAAGGCTGCAGGTGAGTCCCCGCAGAGCGAGCGCAATGTGTGAGTGACGTCACACATTGCGCTCGCGCCGACACAGATCGCCTGCTAAGAACTCATTAAACCACATTATTACTACAATCATTATTGTGCTACAATGATATGTGAATAAAGTGCGGCAAAGCGACGCGTGCCGCAAATTGACAGCAGGTAATCTAACTAGACGAATTAGCATTCCTGTTTGATGTTTTATTATAATACCACAGATAATTGAATACTAAATATGTAAGTAGCTAGAAGTAGGTAGGTACATAGCAAAGGATATGAATAAGTGCGGTACTTACCTACTTATTGTAATTGTGTTGTTATGTCTACAAACCGGTTAATCAAAGTTTATTCTTGTTATCCGGAATGATATGAATCAAAATATTAAATTAAGTCACAGAATACCGAATTCTCAGACAAAAGTAAAAAATTGCAACATGTAAAATATTACGTAGTCCACCGTCATGGTTTCATAACAAGTTGATTTCCTTCAAATGTGTAAGATCTATGAATAATCGGATTTACCGCGTGGTTGGTAAGACGTGGAGGTAACTACGTCTTCGGGAAGCTCGAGTGAGTGGTCGGAGTCGCGTCATACCATCGAACGTCGTCGTCTTTGGAAAATCGTGCCAAACTGGTTTAATAAGCAGTCTCAACTATCATTAACTTAATCACAATACAAAATCCCAAACACGTGTCGGCCCAATATAAAAAATTAAGTATCTATACACAGTAAGTACCGTGTTTCACAGCGGGTGTAGTTTCAAACATGTTTTTACATTTATGTTTTGGCTTCATACATTTTTTGCATTTACCATTTTTTAAATTACCTAAATTGATGTTTCTGTACGATATAAACAAATATTTATTTACAAAAAAAAATAGTACCTAATAACTGATCGTCTGGCCCATAACACAAGCTTAGTTGCTTTTTAGGGTTCCGTACCTAAATGTACCTTTTGAGAAACCCTAAAAAGCAACTAAGGGACCTTGTCCTCTCTCTCTCTTGTCCGTCTGTCTGTCCGTGTGTTTAACTTGCCCTCCTCGGTGCTAGATTCCGCCAGCCGTGCATGTGCATTGCCTTGCAATATTTATTACTAGCGACCTGCTCCGGCTTCGCACTGCTATATTATGCATGTATTATACATATAAACCTTCCTCTTGAATCACTCTATCTATTAAACAAAACCGCATCAAAATCCGTTGCAAAGTTTTAAAGATCTTAGCATACAAAGGGACATAGGGACGGCGAAATAGTAGATTATGCATCAAGGGCATGAAGCAATGTCTTATGTTGTGGGTGGCATATTGAACCCCGAGTGTAACGAGGGACTCTCGGGTTAACTCCCGAGCGGAGCGAGGGAGTTCAAAGTTAACTCCTGAGCGAAGCGAGGGAGTTCAGTAGAGTCTTGAGTGAAGCGAGGGGTTCAAGCCGCCCAAGACGAAGACATGCTTTATCCCGAGGTGCATACTCTACTTTTCATACCGTCAGCCCAATATTTTTTTAATTCATGTGGTGGCTAGTCCCCTATTCGAAAAAAATCCACTTTTAAAAAAAATGGGGCAATTGCAATAAGATGATAATGATGGTAAATATTTGCTAGGTATTATAGGCAAAACCTATTTGCTTAGACCTAACGTGACAATCAAAATAAAAACATAAATCGTGGCCTGCTAGATTTTTGTAGACCAATCAAATGACTTTATTAATATAAGTAAATAAAACCTGTTTGCTGAGACCTTCAAAATTAAAACCATCAGTTTTCACACGAATTTCAAGGTTCGAAATTCAAATCACTTTATTCCCTAGGGAGTTTCATACAACATTATCTCCCTTGGGAATAAAGTCTTGCTTTAAGTTGAGATTAATAGAGGGCTTTAATCCGTGATTTATCTTATCTTATCTTATCTTATGTAATGGGGGCTGACAAAATTGCCAGCAACACTTCGACCCAATGGGATCTTTTGTGCTTACCCCTACCTTGATGTTTCTTACTCTTTGAAGAAGTGGTCGATTAACGCGGTGATCCCACTCAGAGGAAGAAACCTATATTCCTCCGGTTTGGGATACGCATTCCCAAGGAGGCTCATACGCTTCGCTGCTAAGACGTCGCATTCACACAGTACGTGCTCCATAGTTTCCCTGACATCACCGCAGGCTCTGCAGTCATTATTTGAAGTTAACTTCATTTTCAAAAGCATGTCATTGGTTCCGTAATGTCCTGTCAAGGCACCAACCACAGCTCGTGCTTTGCTTCTGCTGTTGTTCAATATAAATTTAGAAGCCCCTCTGGTGCTGCTACCTATGAATTTCCTCGAATGTAGCAACCCTTGACTGATTTCCCACTCTTGCGTGTGTTTCTTATCAGCGTAATCCTTTACGGCCTTAATGATTGTGCATGCTGGTAGGCCCATACATGGTTCAGGTCCAAGCATAGCACTTGCCGATCCTGTCCTTGCTAGCTCATCAGCTTTCTCATTTCCTGTTATTCCTACATGGCCTGGGACCCATAGTAGTCGCAGCTTGTTCCTGCGGCCCAACTTGTTCAGGGTTTTCACCGCATTCAGGACCAATTTCGAGTTGACCTTGCAGGAATTTAAGGCCTTTAGTGACGCTTGACTGTCGCTAAGAATGTAGATAGTCTTGTTCTCTACACTCATTTTCAGATTTTCCTCTGCGCATGCTATGATTGCATACATCTCTGCCTGAAAGACCGTAGTGTATTGACCCAAACTACTCCACAGTTGTAAAGATTCTGAGTAAATACCTGCTCCAGTACCAGACTCAGTTTTCGAACCGTCTGTGTACCAAATGAGGCAGTCTGCGTCTGGTGAGCGCAGTTCCTGTGTCCAGTCTTCCCTTGTGGGGACATGTATTTTAAAGTTTCTTTTGAAGATTTTGACACACGGCATAACGTCGCTAATCATATTTATCTTCCTTTGAAGCTCATCATTAAGCCCCATTTTTGTATGCCTCGTTGTGGGCCTATTGCAGTTAAAAGCGCCTGCCGTTTTTAGTCTGTATAAGGTTTTAATTGCCTCCTGTTGTATGAAGATGTGAAGAGGGGTTAAGTTTAGAATTATATCTAACGCCTTCGTAGGCGTGGACTTAAACGCTCCTGTGATAGCCATGGTGGCCATCCTTTGTAGTTTGCCTAATTCCTTTACGCATGATGTTAGTTTGGTTCTGGTCCACCATACAACACTGCCGTAGGTTAAAATTGGGCGAATCATAGTAGTGTAGATGAAGTACAGTACCCTAGGCTTCAGACCCCAGGTTTTGCCATACGCCGATCTACACATGTTGAAGGCCCTCATAGCTTTTTCTGTCGCCTTCTTGGCATGCAGATTCCATGTGAGCTCCTTGTCTAAGGTCATGCCAAGGTATTTCACGTTGGTCGACCATTCTAACTCTGTGTCAAATAAAAGCAATTTCTTCAAACTGCTCAACCTCTTCTTTCTTGTAAAAGGAAGAATCGTAGTTTTGTTGGGATTTATGGTGAGATGGTTTTCAACACACCATTCCTCCACGTCCTTCAAAGCCTGTTGCAGAAGATCCGAGACAATTTCCGGAAATCTACCATTGATCATGACAACTATGTCATCTGCATATCCCACAGCGTAGCATGCCCCTCTGTTCAGTTTGGTTAGGAGGGAGTCTACTACCAGACACCACAGTGTAGGTGACAATACCCCTCCTTGAGGGCATCCTTTTGTTGTTGTGGCGTGAATTTCATCTCCTAATAGAAATGACCTTATTCTCCTGCCCCTCAGCATGAAGTCAATCCATTTACAGAGGGTAGGGTCAATGCCGTGTTCTTTGGCGGCTTTCATGATCGATTCGAAAGTTGTGCGGTCAAATGCCCCCTCAATGTCCAGGAACGCAGCCGCACAAATCTCTTGACCGTCAATAGCATTCTCTGCTCTCGTGACTACATGGTGCAACGCGGTTTCGGTTGATTTCCCGGGTTTCGGTTGATTTCCCGGTTTGGTAGGCACATTGTAGCTTGTGAAACGGTTTCTTTGTGAGAGGCCCATCCCTTATGTATTGATCTACCAATTTCTCCAGGGTTTTTAGTAGGAAAGACGAGAGACTTATCGGACGAAATGATTTGGCCTCTTCATAGCTGTCCTTCCCTGGTTTCGGAATGTATGTTACCTTAACCTCCCTCCATATCTTTGGAATGTATCCAAAGGCTATGCAGGCCTTAAAAAGCCGCATCAGGTGCGGGCCTAGTGTGAGAAGACCTTTTTGTAGTAGTATCGGGTATATGCCGTCCGGACCTGGTGATTTAAATGGTTGAAAGTTTTGCAATACCCAACTCAGTTTTCTTACCTCTACTACCTTTTTTGCAATATCCCAGTCCGCTTTTGTAGTTCGCAGATTTTGCTCCTCTACGGACATGGGATCATCAGTGCCAGAATTATCATGAATATTACAGTCGGGAAAATGTGTTTCCATCATGATCCTTAGGGTTTCTTTACCAGATTCTGTTAGTTTCCCGTCATTGGTTCTAACAGCATTTAGAGTGTTACTTCTACTCACAGTCATTGCCTTTATCAATCTTGAACTTTCAGGAATAGAATTAATGTCCTTACAGTGAGATTGCCATGATTTCCTTCGTTCCTTGCGAACGGCCAGATTGTATTCGGTAAGCGCTCGCGAGTAATCTTTGAAACATCTCTTGGACTTGGCGTCGTTAAAGATGCGGCGAGTCGCCTGTCTTTTCTTTTCTAATTCTGGCGTCCACCACGGAACCTTAGTTCCTTTCACTGCTTTCTCTGGGCAGTTTGTGTACCATGCCGTTTTAATGGCCCGGTCAACCCGCTCAGCCTCAAGTTCAATGTCAACCGTAGAGTTCAATTTGCCTTTAACTGATCCTAACTCATTTTTAATTCCTTAATGTACGCATCCCAGTTAGTGTGTCTGGGATTTCTTCTTCGTACACTTGGAGTGGAGTCCTCTGTATCGTATCTAAAGCAGATATACCTGTGATCAGAACCACTAACTTCGTCAGACACACGCCAGTTAGTAATTCTCCTATAAATACCATTAGTGGCCATAGTTACATCAATTACTTCCGATCGCCTAGCCTCCACAAAGGTGGGAGCATTGCCCTTATTTAGTAAATGAAGTGAAGAGCTTACCAGATATTCGAAAAGTTCCTCCCCTCTACCATTAGTGTCCGAGCTCCCCCAGGTGATGTGGTGGGCATTCGCATCGCAACCCATCACTAGCTCCAGGTTCTCCCGGCCGCAGAACTCGACAAGTTCCTTCATCGCCCTCATGCTAGTGGGCCGTTCTTCATTCGGGTAGGCGAGGTAAACAGAGGCCAGTACAACCGCCCTCCGACTTCGCCCTCCCCCCGTATAGACCTTGACCGCTGTAAGGTCCCTAGAACAAAGATCGTGTAAGGGCATAGCGTCTATGCCATTTCTGACATAAACGCATGCCCTCACACCCTCATTAGTACAGTGGAAAATAGATCCCTCTCTACCTAAACCTGAGACAACACCCTTAGTCATGTATGGGTCCTGTATCAAGGCAATATCAAAATTATGTCCTTTAAGGTGACGCCCCAAGAGGGCCATCGCCGCTTTACAGTGATGTAAGTTAATTTGTACACACCTGAGTCCCGCCATTTTTATTCTTGTGAAAATGGAGGGTATCGGCAGTCTATTGACTGCCGCCTGCGTCCTTAGCCTCCTCCATCGCCTCCGTCTGCGAGAGCGGAGACGACAGGTTAAGGTCGTATAAGTCGCCCAACACATCATCGGTACGCTGTGAAGTGCCCGGAGAAGGGACTGGACTGTCCCCGATGATGTCCTGGGGCGGCTCGTCTCGTTGCCTTGCGTCGCTCAGCAGCACCTGTGGAGCAAGTGGCGGGACCACTGCCCCAACGCTGGCGTCGCCCTTATCCTCATCTTTGTCTTCGCTATCTTCAAGGAGCTTGAAGTAGCCCTTGTCGACGCCAGCGTAGAGGCAGTAGTCCTTTGATTTTATGAAGTCGGCCGAAGTCTTATCCATAAGGACAATCCTTCGGACACTGGTCGCCTCCACTGTAGTGTCCACCACCTTCCAGTCGCCAGTCTTCAGCTCGGGGTTAAGGCGCTGTAGCATCGACAGAACGCTGGGCAGGTCTGTGACCCAGACGTTCTTCGACTTCCACGCCATCTTCACCGGTTTCGGCAGATCTTTGGCGCTTATCACTTTAAGTGTAAGGCCACTGATCGTCCTCCCGGTGATCCCTGCTAGCCAATCTGCCGACCTTTGATCCTCGCAGAAAACATGTAGTGCCCCCGCGTTGACTGCCCCGACGTTGAATCTAGGCAGCGGATCCGGGTAACCGACCATCATCTGCCAGAGGGCGTTGACGATCGGTCCGACGTCGTCATTGGTGACCTGTGTGGCCGGGAAGTTGTCAGTGATGACCGCCATCCTGCATCCGTTGAGGGCGTCCCTGAACGATCTGTTGAGGTTCGGCCTCTTGGATGAGTCACCGGCCTTTTCATCACTGACCTCCCTGGCCCTTTTGGTGGCAGTTAGTTTGTCCCCCCCTGCCCCCCCGGAAGTTGCCCCGACTGGTGCACTCTGATTGGAGAATGTTCGGGTCCGCCTTTCGAGAAGCATCTTGCGCCTGGCTGCCCCGCTCAACCTTTTCTTCGGATTGGCTTCTCGAAGTTCGCCTCCCGAAGCATTCGTCCCAACGGGTGTGCTTGGCATATTGCCAGGCTGCCCAATGGTCCCCTGCCCGGTATGACTAACTTGAGTAAGCCCTTTGTTAATGCGGTCGGTAAACCTCCCGCCGGATGACATATAGTCCTTTTTGACGCCCTTACGGTCATCTGTAGATTTTTTGTTTTTATTTGATAGATCCATAATCATATGTTAGTAATTTTCGCCGAACGTAGCTCCCCACCCTCCACGGAGCCCACAACATTGGGGATGTCTATGAAGTAGACACCAGGGATACTACGTCGGTATAGCATTCCGGAAAAGAGTGCCCACGAGACCGCACGATGCGAGATCAACGACGCCCAACCAAGACGTCGAGAATCGCGCGCCGCCGCCTGCGGACCCCTCCCTTCCAGAATACTCGCCTGGCGGCCGTCTGACCGGACGCCTCAGCCGATTGATCGTGGGTGGCTAGTCCACGACCTCCCGTTTTCGAAAGAAATCAGGGCCAAAGTGGAGTGTTGCGGAGTCCAACGACTACCGCCGCGTTGGAAACCGCTCAGCCACCAGGATCCCGTCATCCCCTCTTACGGGTCTCCACGCACGGCACAAACACGCGGGTGACCTCCCCCCCTCCGCACCCCACCCCCCATCCTGGTCTGACCCTCACATATCTTAGTGTGAGTCCCGCCACAAAGTACAGTCACTTATACCCCGTAGGCAGATCAGGTTTTATTGCGGGTGGCCTCCCCTTTACCCCCCCTCCCATTACCCCCCCCATAGAAAAAGCCCCCCCAATTTTGCCCATTGCCCCTCTATCCCGACCCTCACATATTCTAGTGTGAGTCGTGCCACCGGGCACAGCCACTGGTACCCTGTGGTCTTACCGCCAGGAGATTTCTGTTACGTCTATTTCTGAGGGAATTAGACCAAAAACAGGTGGCACCACGTGAAGGATAATCTCTCTGACTTGTCTTAGGGATCAACATGACCGTCGCACTCTCCCCTAAGACCATTTGCTTCCTAAGAGATCAGAAGGATCTCCAAGGAAGGCTCAAACTACGAGTACAAGCTACACCTACAGCTAAGCAGTGAAAGGATGCACAGCGTGTAAGCGGGGGGATCAGCACAACCCTAAAAGCATTTAGTTTAAGCCCCACCCAATCCGTGATTTAAGTGCTGCAGGTGTGAAAAGTGACTTTATTTTATACAAGCGACCCGCCCCGGCTTCGCACGGCTATATTATGCATTCGCACGGCTATATTATGCACAATACATATAAACCTTCCTCTTGAATCACTCTATCTATTAAAAAAACTGCATCAAAATCCGTAGCGTAGTTTTAAAGATTACGGCATACATAGGGTTATAGGGACAGAGAAAGCGACTTTGTTTTATACTATGTAGTGACTATGTAGTGAAGTGATTAATTATTCTACTCAAATTAAAATAAGAATTATATAAGTTACCTACACGCCTATAGCCTCTATACAAAGCGTAGGTATTGCTTACAATAAATTGATCGAGAAAATTCTACCACTAGGAGAGGCACACCTTAGTCCTTAGAACAAAATCTTGCGTTTCATGATCAGTAAACGTCCACGTACAGTAAATACTAATTATAAAAATGATTTTTGAATAGTGTAATATTCATCCAGACGATATCTCGATATTTTTCTTAAAATATCCTTTAATTAAGTAAAGTCCATCAACCAAACAACCAATATATCTCAGAGAACATACGGTTACGTAACAAAAAGAACTAAATTGTATGAAATCAGCAGTCATTAGAACAAACCATAAACAATTTATATCAACGCGACGTTACGTGAACATAATTTAATTAATTGATCAATAAAATACTGCATTCTTTACTGTGATTATGTTTTCATTATCAACAATGTAGTACTTATGTAAACATAGGTCTTGGGCATTCAATGGGCTGATTGACAAAGTCGTTAACTAAGTTGTTGACTTTTTTTTACCAATGAATCGTCTATGTCTTCTCCTAAGGCTGTGTCGTATCCTAACGCTGGCTCCAACAAAAGTATAAATGAATTTTAAGAGTTGTAATTCTCAAAGAAGGAGAAACGCGTCACTTAAATCGTCACAAGACTGGCCAATCTGGCCATACCACCTCGACGCAACGACAACGTCGCTCGTAACTAGCTTTTTGAATACGTAGCGTAGTGGCACCTCCGTATTTATCAATATAGTTCATAACGTATTAGAAGAAAACAAAAATAAGTACTTCCTGAGTTCCGAAAACCCATCAGACGGTAATCCAAGCAGACGATGATATCCTCGTTTACAATAAAGTTTCAAAAACGAAACATTGAGACATTTTCAATGACTACGACACCTTGCCTCCTAATAGTCGATTTGCCAATTAACTGTCGCCAATAAGATGTCAAATCTATTTATTTTAATACGGTATAAGTAGTTAAGTATAATAACTGGTTATACCTGCCTGCCTATCACTACATAGTATAAAACAAAGTCGCTTTTTCTGTCCCTATTTCCCTTTGACTGCTTAAATCTTTAAAACTACGCAACGGATTTTGATGGGGTTTTTTTAATAGATAGAGTGATTCAAGAAGAAGGTTTATATGTATAATACATGCATAATATAGCCGTGCGAAGCCGGGGCGAGTCGCTAGTGTACTATATAGCACAATTGCACACAATACACTGTATGAACTATATCGGACAAGCGTGTCAGTGCGAGCGCCCGCGCCGCCCCCCGTGTCGTCGTCGCTAGCGCCGAGCTGTCTGTGCCCGCGTCAATCACGCCATCAGAGATGACATTACACGATCAATGGAGTTCTTTGCGGTCAAGATATGTTAAATTGTCAAATTCTAAAAAACTGACGATGTTAAATAAAACACCTAAAAAACCCAAGGATCCATGAAACACTTACAGCCATGTCTTCTACTATGGGAGGTTTTGGTTATAAAATTATCGGAGAGTTAAAATTATTTGTAGAGAGCGTCATTTCTACATAATTACATAATTTTTAAAAGAATAAGGGGTACCTCGTAACGCGTTGATGTCTTTTAATCTGCGAAACAACTATACCTACTTATAAAATACATTGTTTAATTAAGCGAACGATCAATCAGAGAGATAACAAGGGAAATAGCTAATTTGTTACATTTGATAATAACAAGCAACCCCCCCAACATACGTAAACAGAAAATAAATAACCCATGTTATAAAACTTTAGTAGTGTTAGTGTTGGTTATATAATGTAGTAATGTTAGTTTAAAATGATATTCAAGCAGTATATGTTGGAGTTGGAGTTGCCTATTATAGGCATTGACGCACAACTTTATTTTATAGTTCTACTAGCGACCCGCCCCGGCTTCGCACGGCTATATTATGCATGTATTTTACATATAAACCTTCCTCTTGAATCACTATCTCTTTAAAAAAACCGCATCAAAATCCGTTGCGTAGTTTTAAAGATTTAAGCATACAACGGGTTAAAGGGACATAGGGACAGAAAAACCGACTGTGTTTTATACTATGTAGTGATGATTGTAAAATAAAGCTTTTATAGCAGCGCCTTACGATTTTACCCGCGCCGTGTAAGTCACGATCCCGTGCCAATATCGGGATATTACTTGTATATGTGTTACGCTAACAACTCCAACTACATTCCATAACAAAAGGTCAGTTAGTATATTCCTTAGCGGTTTTACTCACATAAATCTGGATACCGCTAGAATACCCGGATAAAAAGTAGCCTATATGTAGGTATTAATCTAAGTCTTTGTCTATAGGTTTAGTAGTTTTTATAAAGGTATTACAAACACACATACAACAAACTTTCGCCAAAATGTTAGTAGGATTAAATAGTAAATCCACGTCATGTCCAATATGTACCAACTCTGCACAGGTGTCCACTGTCTATAGACCTCGTAAAGTCACTATATCACCCGCACAGACCATATTTGAATACGTAATCAGGAAGGAGCGTCGCGAACGCAGGACATATTCCCAGTTAGTCATGTTCTACGCAAGTTGATATCACAATATATGAGCGATGCGATGTCACCGATAACTTACTCTATGAGCTTATTGTTAACGTTGATAAGTTTGTACCTACAGTCCTACATATTTCGAGTTGGTTAGATAATTGGGTTTTTACCGTACTACGTACAAGTACTTTATTTTACTTTTATTCCGGTGTAGATATTATTAGGTAGACGCCAAATATATCTACATCTTATATAGCTGTATCTTTACACAGCAGTATTATCACTTGAGATTTGTTTTTATTTCGATCGTCTTATGTTTCTGTGTCGACACCTATTAGGTATAAGTACTCTCTTATTTCTTCCTCCATAGGTACACTACTATAATTATTGACCTATCTACCTAATATATAATTTAAATTACTTACCATCACTACATCTTCATTCTTCATCTTCTTATCTGGTATATTTACTTATTTGTAAATCTGTGCCTGAAATAAATAAATGAATTAAGAATAATAATCTCAGTTGTTCGCCGACGACGTGATCGCGTCACCTCGCAACATCGAGAGGCATTTTGGGACCATTTCCGGAACGTGCTGCTGCCTGCATACATATAGCATGTTAGTGAACTACATGTTGTAGTCTTATAATGTTATTTTCTTTGCCTTTTTCTTTGAAATTGAAAAAGGAATGACAAATGGGAAAGTGATCTGATCGTGGTGTGTCATATGTGGCGTGTGGTCATGAGTCAAGGCGGATCCCTCGGATCGATATTGTGTTTACGTCTTTATCTATTCATAGAGTGTACCTGTCAGGAATTAGGATCAGTGGTAAAGGTGCCGCCGAGGACCTTCGCTAATTCACGGTGAGGAGAATAAATAATGTAATACAAGTTACAAGTTAAATCTAACAGAAATGCTCTCTATGCATACTGCCACTGCAAAGCAACCCCCAGTTAGTCTTTTTCTAAATTGCCCATTTAATGCAAAAAAATGTCACAAAAGTAATTCAACATATTATATTATAGAATGTTGTAGCAGAGTGATGATGTTCAGCCATAACATTGTAATTTTTTTATGGCTATATGGCTTTGACTTTTTGCCTATTTTTATGGCTTTGACTTTTTGCCTATTGATTCAAACGGCGGCGGCGGCGGCGAGTCAAAGCTTAACAATAACATCATTTAACCGTTTCAAGAAATACTCGGTTTTTTTTCGTAGCAATATTCGTTCCAAATTAGTTTAATCGAAAATTAAACTAATTAGTAATTATTAAATTTCACACACAATTTCTTGCACAAAAACCTCTTGAAGTTGTGAGGTCGACGAGTCGCGCCTATGTCTTACATCATTGTCAAAGGATTTGGGTAGTCGTCGCTGAAACCTGAAAATATCACGTATTTTCCTAAACATAGCTGTTCCAAACCTCAGCTCATTGAAGTATTGTTTTTAAAGCCAGCAGTGTATAGTAAAGTTTGGCAAAAAGTAACATCACGCGAAGTGCTAAACTAGGCTTTGAAAGTACAACCCGCAGTCCCGGACGTGCCATACGTGCATTCATTTCGGTATCCATTGATGATTTACTACGAAATATGTGTACGGGTTAGTGTAGAAGGTGTTCGATGGAGATAGGAAAGTGTATACCGTGGGATTGTGACGCACCGGAAGGTGCCGGCATACCGCGGGCAGGGACGGGCCAGGGCGAGCGGCTACAGACGCCCGCACCACTCGCCGCCCCGGGCCTCTCTCCTCCTCCGGGGTCATACACCTAAGTGACAAATCGAACCTTGTTTGTAAACAACTGGCTCTAGCAACACTTTTTGCAACGATTTGAACGAATTATGTTCTATAAATTAATGTTTACTTATTTGTTTAATAGAGTCTAGAATCTAGACTCTTTCGAACATCGTTCACGATCGAAGTAAAACATTTGCAAACTCTCGGTTTAATTTAGAAATTACCAAATGAACTGTTATGATTTGAGGGCTACGAATACCGGATTCATCTCAGTCATAGAGATAAAATGATTACACTACAAAAGAGCATATGTACCGAAATTGTTCAATGATCTCTACACAGTTGTCTTGGTAACGGTAGGCAAAGAGAGCTGGGGTCGGACAGATATTTCACCACGATATTCAGGCGAGCATATTAAATGTAAGAGTGTGACTTCTTTTTTGGCCTGGGGAAACCCGGTCGGGTAACACTCCATTGTTGGGGCCAACGAAGTGGTTATGTCGGGCTCCAACCGACTAAAACCCCAGGGTACTCCGTCTCAATGCCTATTGTCGGGGCTAGCTACCGGGATAGCTTTCGCATGCAACAGCAGCCCCGACGGCATCACACGCTGCCTTGACTCATGGTGACCAGAAGGAATTGAATGGTTTTGGTAGGTAATCCTCTAGTTGCCCACCGTTTAAGGCTAGAAGGAGTTCCACATCCCCCAATGGTGTAGAACGGGCCGGGGCGGTGGAAAGTGCATAGGGCTGCCCTTCCCCTCGGCAAGATAAGGTAACTTTGCCTCGTCAAATGTGACAGTGCCTCAGGTAATTGGCACCTGATTCGGAATAAATATTTTGCTGAAGAAAATGTTAAATTTTTCTAAACGTTTTTTATTTCTTTGGTATCGCTATATGTATAACCCAACGATATGTCAAAACGGCCGACACAGATAGGTGGGTGCAACACCTGGTGGCTGGAGGATGCTGCATCTAACACGTAGCACACGTCCCCGAAGCCTCTAGTGTTGAGTTACGGCCGTAAACTTTCGACATTGTGACGTAATCCGTTAGATGTGGGATACTAGAACGTGTCGGCACATGTGTCGGTGCTCGCGGTGGGTGTGTGTTTGATTTATTATCATTGGATTCTGTCTCTCGCTACTTTACTTGATTGTAATGAATGGTATATTCTGGTCTCGCTTCTCAATAATTTAAAATTAATTGTACTACCTAAATATTTTTCTTTTTTGTACTACCTAACCCAAAATATTGATACATTTTGTTAATAAAATATATACCATAAAGCTTAAAATTTTAAAGGTTAGAATAGCAAAAATTCTATATCAAATCACTTTACTACACGCTACTTTGGGGTCTTCTTATTTCCGTGTTTGAACATCTGCAATTTTTTGTTTCTGACAATAGTTTGCAACAGCTTTGGCAACATAGTTCGTAAATGTGCAATGTGCCAAAGCACATTGGATATTAGAAAAGGTGCTTCATAGACCAACTCAGGCACAATGCTCGGTTAAGCGACTTCTACAAGATCACTCCTTCCACGCAGGTGTATGCAGACTTTTGGAGAGACTTTTAGAATACTCTTATTCATTCTCTCTAGACATGTGTGATTATTTTTATTATTCTGTGTAATATAGGATTAATATTCAATGCTAAATATGTATAAATTATTTAATATTTTGTTTAAAGTTTAGTAGGTATGTTTTATAAGTTTTCTTTTAATAAAAGACAGGTAGCCCTATATCCAAACGGGATAAGTCAGTATAAGGTGGTACAAGTGTGTAACTCTGTGAGAGTAAACTTTACTCTAGGAAACACAATAGGTACAACTTAAACGGCCTATATGATATATTATACCAGTTTGTAACACAGGTGGTGACGTGCTGGGGCCCATGTCGCCCCACACTACGTGACGATGCGCACGAGTCCCGATCGATAGCCCGGTTTTAAAAGGGCCCCTCCATCACATACCATAGATTATATTGTTTTTGTGAAGTTCTCACGACTTTCTGATTACGAGAGAGTCGACTCTAGTTATATATTTTTTCATTGCTATACCTACTTAAGTACTAAAAATATAAAATAATGTGAAATCAATGTTTAAATTTTGTAATTAAGTACTAACATAAATACATTTTAGGAAAGAAATAGGTAGGATTAGGAAAATTAAGTTCTAATTAGAGAAGGTACCTACGTAAGATACGTTTGCGTCAAAGACATTACTACAAAAATAGCACTTATATAAATTTGGCTCTAAGATTAAATAGATACTGACGTTTAATAATAAGTATCTACATATCTATCTACAATTATATTGCTTTGAGCATTAGGTGGGTACATTAGGATTATTGCGGCAAACAGATGTGCGTACACGTCACTGACAGTAGGTTTGGCAGCTGGCAGTCGATTCACGGTCCATTTCAATTGACGTCTTGGGGGATCCAGCATCCTACACCTACCACAAGGATGTCTCATTTATCTGGATCAATTATCCGAAATTTCAAATCCGCTTGCGTCATCTGTTATATCGTTATATTTCTCTCGGTATTGGAATAGACTATTACTGGTATTAAGACAAATGAGTGAAATCATTCATTACTTTTTAGTTTCCAGGAAGTGACGTCTATTGATATCGGTTCTTTACAACATCATCGGAATTGTCGCGGGGATGCACCTTGCATTGTTTAAAGAAGATAGGTTCGTCACTTGCTGACACCTTTGGTAGATAAACAAACGTATGTCCTTAAATGCATTTCGTGTCGTTCGCTTGTTTTTACCTTTAAATATTTTAACTAATATTTCCACTAGCTTTCACCAGACTTCGTCCGCGTAGGAGTTGAATTATTCAAAATCCCTTTTTATCGGATGCCGTAAGTTACACAAAGAACACACTCTCTAAGTTTTAGGTCTCTACGCGATTGGCGATTTAGGCTGTGCGATGATCTCTCAGTCATTCAGGACAAAGTATTTTTTATGTAAGTAAGTATTTAAACATCTTTACTATCTAAGGATAGTTACAAAGCCTAATAAACAATTTATTATGTAACTAAAATAAGAAAAGTATAAAGCGACGTGCGATCAGGCATTCCCCCCTGTGGTCATTCAATGTGAATCACAGTTCCCAGAATAAGGTGAGATGATGAGGGTAGAATAATAGGAATGCAGGGAAAAGGATGCTTTGCGTTTGAGGTGGCAGGTCTGTATAATTGGTGATGGTGATTGCATTTAGTCTAGAGTCTAGACTAACAAAATATGATTATAAACGAGATTTTTATACATTTATTATAAGAACTCATTATCACGGCTTAGATGAAGGGGCCAGTCAACCATTCGAAAATTGTGACCAGGTGCAGTTCTACTTTTTTTCAATCTGAAAATATTCTAATGAGCCCACATTAGGGACGATTTTTAACTAAATATTTTCTAGGGTTCCATCGGCAGTAGGTAGGTCTGCCCGATGTCGCGCCTAACTTTGACAGGTCTTTCCAAAGACAATCGAGCCGTGCTACCGTGATCCGTAACGAACTGTAAATCGATAGTTTTTGTTCAATCGAAGAAAACCTGTGTGTATTCCCCGATAGTTGCAAGTCAGGCTTGTTTGTATTGATTGATCGACGCAATCCACTGTGAAATACTTGGTAAATACCCACTATTAGGAGCACCGTCCGCTGCGCGCGCGCCGCGGTTTTATCGATACTTAATTATTGTTATTATGCTCAAGCCTATTCATAAAAAGAAAATTAGGCGTCTGTAATAAAGTTAAACGATATAATTTACATGAAATGCATCTATCTCGATCTCTATCGAGAAAACGACGTTTGATAAACCTGATAGATATAGAGCCCTTCATTAACACAACAAAATACATAATCCTTATCAATTAAATCAGAACCCTAAAATAGCATAATGAATTGCCTTACCGCTGAAAGCGATCTCTCTCAGACCTGATATTATTTGGACGTTTTTGAAGTAATTTCTCAAATAGAAACTTTTAAATTTAAAGTGAGGAAAACGAGCCCTTCCTCTTGTTCTAGAATTGGACATTTCCTTAAAAACAAGTATTAACGTCACAAATATACTGGAACTATTAGATAAGTCACGGTGCGTAGGTCATGTTTACCTTGTGTGGGCCGTCGTCGTCGCGTCGGCATGGGGAAGGATTAAGGAAGATTTTTGTAGCTGTTATAAGAACATTCATCTTATATTTATTTGTTACTTATAATAAAATAAGTTTTTTGTTTGGTTTTTGTAATGACTCTGAAACTATTCAAGCGATTTTGGTAAAACTTGATATGAGGAAGTAGGTAAAAATAAAAAAATAGTGTTACATCCAAAAATAATGTGGAAATTCACAAGATTAGGGTAAAACCGCGGGGCGCTGATTGTATTTTATATAAACATAAGTCTTATAAGACTTACCTTAAAGTTAGGTATTAGTTTACCTGTTGTTGACGTAGGTAAAGGTTTTACCAACGCAACGTAGGTAGGTAGGTGCAACGCAACGATGCATGTTGTGTATCTACCTATTGACAGAGGATGGCGGAATATTGCACAATGGCAGGTACAATCATTTCACAATATAACATCATAATATAAATAGAATGTAAGTATGTATAATGCGGGGCAAAAGGTAAACAGAAACACCACATATAGGTGTCCGAGTTAGTTAATTATCTACAGTCATCATGTGGATGTTGCAACTAAAAAAATAGTAAAGTAAAACCAAAGGGCCGGCTGCTATAATTGATCCATTGGCCAACCAAAGCCAACAGATTGAGATTACCATCCAAAGGACAATGTAACGAGCCTTTTAGATAACCAGGGTAACTGATTTGGATTAATAATAAAAAAAAATAAGTAAATTAATTATTAGGTATCAATTTAAACCAATTACTTTGTATAAACCACAATTATAATGACGTTACGATTGAGGAACTCCATTCATAGAATTAATTAAATAATTACCTTCTTGAGTATTTAATTAATTTTGTTTATTCCTGTACGATTTTACGTCTTTCGGACGGACGCTCGTTCGTCGTATCGCGTCATTAATATTTGTTCACAAATAACTTCTGGGGAGCAATATTCTATCACTTATACTACGTCTACGACGTAAGAGTATTACAGGTGTGGTTGTAAGTACTTGTGGTTATTGATTGAAAACTTCCAAGATTTCTTTTCGTGAGGTCTCGCCGACTTCAAAAATAGCGGAGGTTCTCAATTTGTCGCGTGTGTTTTTTTCGTGTCGAGAGAATACGAGAACCTTCAGTCACCTACCATCAGGCAGGTGTGATAGTGGTCAAACGCTGACCTATCATATGTAAAAAAAAAACCTTGTCCTGTAAAAATCCCATTCCTACCAAGTAAGTATAATGGTATAAATGGAAAAGTTTGTGTGTTATTTTTATTTTGAGTTTGTTTGTAATAAGTAAGTTTGTTACTCCTTCACGCAAAAAGTACTAGATAAATTGCGATGCAACGGTACCTTCTGCTAAAAACGAGATACCTATGTAAAAACCTAAGACATTTACAAATAGGTTATTTTATTCCTATCTCAATCCCAGACTTATGCGGGTCAAACCGCAGGACACAGCTAGCTGAAAGATATACCTAACTAAATATTTATAGGCATGGTTGTTTTCACGCATCGTAAGAAAAGAGGAGGGTAAGACGCGAGCCGGTTCGTCAATCGCTATCGGAACACTATCCACTATACTTGTTATTGTAACAATTAGAGATCGTATGACGTCGCGTCGTCGCCATGAAGCCTGCAGCTCTATTTACCAACTCGCTTGTAGGTACCTACTAGGGAATGGAAACCGGTTTCACCGTAAACCGAAAAACCGGTTTTCGGCATATTTTGAAAAACCCGGTTTTGTTTCATTCAGATAACCGGGTTTTCGGTTTTTCAATATTATTCGCTCGAAATAGCATTCTGAGAGGCCACTGGTTACAGACCAACCACTACCACTGGTTTCTACTGGCCAATTCAGAGGCCAGGTTGTATTTTTCTATTTCAGATTTACTTTTTGTTGTTTTCCTCGACCACATCATTAAATTACAATCCGAAAAAAAAACATCTGATTGTCAAATTCTCGCGGAAAAATGGTACATTTGATATGTGGTTTTTTTATCATAATTTTATATAAAAACCCCGGATTATTGTAATAAAATATAATATAATAAAATGTATACTTAATTAAAAACTAAGTTTTAACGAAAAAGAATTGCATCTGTACCGTATTTAAATTACAGTTTATTTTTACACATGTTTGAAAACTCAATCCGATTTTTTTATTTACAAATGATATGTCAGCGTTTGACCACTATCACACATACCTGATGGTAGGTGACGCAGCCAGAGGTTTAAGATTTAGCACGCTTTCCTAGAAGATACTTATTCACTTGCAACTTGAAGACCCCCAAATTAAACACGTCAGGCAAAACACTCGATTTCATTTAAAAAAGGTTGAACCTACATAAAAACTTGGTGCAATGCAAATACTTTTCAAAATTGGAATGTCTTGAAAGTTAACGTACTATATTAGCACATGATATTAGTACCGCATTTGAAAGTTAAGCTTTAGAAAGGTCATGCACTTTTAGGATACGGCCTCATAGGGACGTAGAATTCGAAATTTGAAATGGTAAGGACTAGGTTTAGGTTATGAAATATACAAATCATTCCATATTACAAAAAACATGTAAAATACAAATATAAAAATATATATTAAAACCGACTTACCGATTTTGGTAATAATAAAGCCAGTTAAAAATTCTATTGGAACCATTTTCGACTTCTACGCGGACGAAGTCGCGAGCCAAAGCTAGTTGTATTTAAAGTAATTTAACAGTTGCCATGATCTGACCAATGACCATAAAATAAAAAAGATGTTTGGAAAGGTGCATCTATCAGAACAATGAAGAAAAAAACCGTTAAATCAGATTTACGGTGCAGCGCGTGCCGACGCAGAATTCAAGTAATTCTGCCTTTTCTTACAAATTTTAGCATTTTCGTCAGTTTCAGTATCAGTTTTTGTAGTTGTAGGTAGTTATTTTTGAGAGATAGGTTTATATTTAAGAATCAAAAAATGCAGCCTTTCACATGCAATTAAAAAAAAAATAAACAATGGTTGAAAAAAATTCATTTTAAAAACCGGTTTCACCGAAAACCGGTTTTTTTATTTCGAAAACCGAAAAAAAAACCGGGTTTTAATTTCGGCCGGTTTTGCATTCCCTAGTACCTACCTACCTACAATTTGCGGGAAAGCCTCAAAGAAAACCAGCGCACGCGCCACGAGCACCGTTCGACGGCGGCGCGGCCGGTGGCGCGGGCGCTATGCGGGCGTTCAGGGTATTCCACTCGCGCGCATCTAACATCGCGGGAAAACCAACCTCCGCACCTGCGCCCGCCGCCATCGCCACCGGCTTGCACTTTCTGTCTTTTAATCTAACGGTGTTTCAAATAAGAGTTTGATTACCTTCACACTCTCCTCGCATTCGCCTCATGAAGTAGGTAGCGTCTCGTTTAAAGTTAAATATCACATCTGTCATTGCCCACGTCCACCACCTGTAGAGATACAGAAATAATTAACACCTCAGTGTCATTAACTTCTAGCCTACGAACCTAACGAGACTTCTCTTTATTACTTATTTTAGGTCCATGCTCTCTCTCTAACTCTCATCTTTATTTTTCTATTGTAGGTAGGTACATATTTGCATTTCTTACTTCTAATCTATTTTTTATGCTCATGATATTACTCAATACTTTATTCAGTTTGTTTATTTAGATTTATGTTACTTAACGCCTTTGACTTTCTTTACGTAAACCTTTATCTTATCCCAACTTGTCAGTAACAAAACGAAAACGACTGAAGGAAGTCAACAATACAGTGCTTCATTTGATGGATACGTCAGGGCGCCGCCATCTTGACTACTGTTTTGTGTCTATAAATAGGAATAAAATGACGGAACGTGGTTCATTCTGTCGGAGTAGCTTCATGATGTCCGAACCTTTTTATGTTCGTACCATTTATTTGAGTTAATTAGTTTAATACCTTTTAGTGAGTGGATTAAGCGTTGTGGTAAAATAATGCCGATGGGTATGTAATTTATATGATTAAAATATGTTCTGACGATAAGTGCCTTTATATTTACGTAACCTTACGCTCAGATTTGGTTAAAATACCTGGTCCTTTATATCAGAAGTGCGATGACATAGTAAAAATCGAACTTTCACGTGGCACGTTTTCGGTCTTGCTGACAATAAGTGTTTTATGGTTTTAATCTAAATCTTTTAAAAAAAAGGAGCGTGTAAAATATTGTGAATTATTGTGATATGAAATATTGTGATTAAATATAAAAACGCAAATCTATTGTTGAAATTTGTGGGTAAGACAATAATTAAAATAACGGTTAAATAACCTAAATATTTTTATTGTGATAAAAATTATACGGTGAAAAACAATAAAACATACAGAGGCTTCATAAATTACTGTGTTGAATTCAAGTAGCGAAGAGGGAGACATATTACTCCTTCTTCATCTGTTTATTTGAAGATGCTTTTAGTAATTTTGCAGATTGAATAGCGAGTGAATGTAGATGACTTGTAGATGGTGACACAGGTGAAAAACCGTGAAAACAGCACGGGGACAACACGTGTTTAGCAGAAACACATTTCGTAAGCATTTTGTATAAAATGATGAGCTGTAAAGATTGTATAATTAATGTGTTAATTTTTGTTATAATACAGTTGAACTATGGACAGGCGCAAATGATGGGCGCAAATGCTGGGCTCAAAATGAAGCGTGAAAACAGCCCGAGGATGTAGTAAAATGACTATGGTGGAAAATGGTGAGCTGTATCGTTTATAATTTGTATAATGAGCTGTACTTTCGTAAAAAAGTATAATTACAAAAATATCGCTAGGTTTGAAAAATTTAGAGCCAGGAGTGGCCGATGCAATCAATAAAGTGCTAAAATATCTTATCAAAATTGGTGATGCAAGTAGATTAAATCCAGATTTTTACATGGCTGTCTGAAATATTGTTTCTTATGAAAAGTTTTGAATTAGTAATGGTCGCTAGTATGGTATAACAAAGAAATATGCCATATAATTAGCGATGCAAATGGATTAAATTCAGATAGTTAAGAGCCAGGAGAGGCCTATGAAGTCAATTAAGTTCTGAAATAGTTTATCAAAATTGGTGATGCAAGTAGATTAAATCTAGACTTTTACATGGTTGTCTGAAATATTGTTTCTGAAAAGTTTTGAATTAGTAATGGTCGCTAGTATGGATATAACAAAGAAATATGCCATATAATTATTATTAGCGATGCAAATGGATTAAATTCAGATTTTTTAAAGCTGTATCGTTTATAATTTGTATAATGAGCTAAATATTTCTGTTGTAAAGTATAATTACAATTAAGGCTAGATTAAAAAAAGTTAAGAGCCAGGAGAGGCCTATGAAGTCAATTAAATTCTGAAATATTTTATCAAAATTGGTGATGCAAGTATAGATTAAATCTAGACTTTTACATGGTTGTCTGAAATGTTGTTTTTATGAAAGTTTTGAATTAGTAATGGTCGCTAGTATGGATATACCAAGGAAATATGCCATATTATAATTAGCGATGGAAATGGATTAAATTCAGATATTTTAGTTGTTGCATAGAAATATTTTAGTTTTTGAACAGTTTTGGTCAGAGTAGATAATTGCCGCAAAAAGTGGATTCATGGGTAGATTCATATTTTTGACCAATTAGTCGAGAGTGTGAATTTGCAGATGAATTTATTTTAGTAAAGGTGTACATGCTATAAGATGTTGTGAAATAAACTCGATACGCTGTGAACGCAAGTCATTCTTAAACCGATAATATAAATCATTCAGATATGGGTGTCTCTCTCTCACAAGTGAAGCGAAATGTTCTTTGTGAGATGTGTAGCGAGAAATCTAGAATGAAGAGATCTGTAAATGTAAAAAGAAATGGCGTTGCAATATGGGTTCTAATGGCAGGAAAAAGAAATAAAACTCAAATTAGAGATTCCCATGCAGTTGCAGTCACTTCAAACATTTTTCCAACAGAAGTAGAGTGACAGAATTGTGTATAGTAACAGATATCCATGGTGAACACTGGTACTTTAAATACATGGCGATACACAACTAAGCTGATATTGAACATCACTTGGTTTAAGCCATTTGGTTGAGTTGGTTGGCCGGCGATGGGATAGCTAGCTCTTCCAAGATTCTGTCCCTTTTGCTCTGGTGTGTGGATGTGGAAGTATTGCGAACTGTAGATGTCTTTTGGTCGAGTTAGTTGGCCGGCGATGGGATAGCTAGCTCTTCCAAGATTCTGTTCTTTTTGCTCTGGTGTATGAATGTAGAAGTATTGCAATCATTTGATGTCTTTTGGTTGGGTTGGTTGGCCGGCGATGGAATAGCCAACTCCTCCAAAACTCTGTTTGCTCTTCTATATCAAAATGATCAAACGTTGCAGAATCTGACCTTTTTTGTGTTGTTCTCAGCTTCCAAATTCGACTACAAGGGTGTTCGAGGGCGAACACAACCGCAGGACGGCCGTGTCAGTAACAAAACGAAAACGACTGAAGGAAGTCAACAATACAGTGCTTCATTTGATGGATACGTCAGGGCGCCGCCATCTTGACTACTGTTTTGTGTCTATAAATAGGAATAAAATGACGGAACGTGGTTCATTCTGTCGGAGTAGCTTCATGATGTCCGAACCTTTTTATGTTCGTACCATTTATTTGAGTTAATTAGTTTAATACCTTTTAGTGAGTGGATTAAGCGTTGTGGTAAAATAATGCCGATGGGTATGTAATTTATATGATTAAAATATGTTCTGACGATAAGTGCCTTTATATTTACGTAACCTTACGCTCAGATTTGGTTAAAATACCTGGTCCTTTATAAACTAATAAATGCATGAACATTGTTTCTGTTATTTCGATACCAATAACCGAACCATTTTTAATAACCTTCAAGTTTTTATTGTAGTAGATGTCACTTCACCATTTATTTGTAACTATTACCTACCTAATTGTGTAAGTATACCTATGTATAGGAAGGAATTAAACAAACAAACAGTAGTTTGTTTGTTTGAACGTAGTAGTTTGTATTAGTAAGTATAGATTTTTAGGCTGAGGCATGTTAATTCCTAAATAAGTACCTACCTACTATGTAGATATAGGTAAGTATATTAAATAGGCCATTGCACCCGTATCTAGGTGGTAGATTACACTCACGATAATGCTGTAGGTAACTTTCCTCTAATGATGCGGACAAATTGTTTTTTATTTTTACTTAATGGGGGTTTCCATTCCAGTGTTAAGCTCTAGCAGTACCTACTCAAGCATTGCTAGAGCTTGTAAATCTGAAATAACCATACTTTAAGCTATAATTTTACAATGGACGTTCGTGCGGGATAATCGCACGCCGCGCCGTCCTTTTTTTAGCATATTATATTATTAAAATCGGTTCAGTACCTCTATGGTTCAGTAGGATAAAATATTTTTTTTTCAAAACAAAATATTGACAGGAATTGGATTTGAAATACTACTAACGCCATCTAACGGGGAGTAGCTGATTTTGTAATAGGACTTAGTTTCAGTAGTTCGATTGAGATGTCGCTAAACAAAAAAATAATCTATTGTACGAACAAGCATTTCCCATGCAAAAAGTAGCCTATCTCTATTATTGTTATTAATTATGTAGGATTTGAAAAACATCACATTTTTAAACTAGCTTGTGCCTGTGGAAAGTCTTTGTTAGTGGATACCCGTACCACCGTAACGTAATTCACAAAGAAACACTCTCCAAACGTGTCTTTAGGACAAGTTGTTTAAGCTGTGCGTTGATATATTATTAATTATTATCAATCAGTCGGGGTTTTGAATTTTATTATTTATAGACGGCAGTAAATTAAATGTATCTTTATTAAAATAATTATTATAGATATATAATAGTAAATGTATTGGAACTAGTTATGTTTAGTGGTGAAGACCTCGTAGTCTCGTACAGTGAAGTTGTAGTCGGGCGTGAGGGAGGCGGGTGAAGCCGGGTCGCCGTACGAGTGCAGGTTGCTGTAGCTGTCGCTGTTGCTGTTGCAGTTGTTGGCGATCAGTAGATCCGCGCCTGCGCCGAATATAGGACCGCAACTAGAACATGGACATAGTTTTAACTAACATGGTCATTTTCACTTTAGCCTGGGCGCAAACGTTCGGATTCCGTATGCGGTTATCGCATACGGAACGCATTCGGAGTCCCGAATAAGTCAAATCATCCAAAATGCTCTGTCACCGCACACGTTCGTTTTTTCTCCGTACGGAATCCATTCAGTACGTAAGTTTCGATTGCTAGCCCTTGCGTTCGGAGAAACCGTACGGAAAAAACCTAATGATGTCATACGGAACGTACGCAACGCAGCGTTTCTATACGTTTTGTACCGGCCGCCGCACACGTACGGAAATTACGAATCGGAATCGCGCCACGTGAGGCGTCGCGCTGCTCCTGATAAAAATTGATTTTAAACTATTCAATTGATAAATTCTTAGTAAAATTGACTTTCGCAGATTCTCTAGTAGTTTACGGATGTACTTAATAACCAACATTTCATTTTTCGTTGACAATAAAAGTGAAATTGTCTATAAATCGTCGTCCGCCATTGTCGTGCTTTCGCAAAACTGTCGGTAGTCGTACTGGCAGGTTATATTCCGCAGGATAAAAACCGTACGTATGCGCTAGGCGAGAGGAATTCCGAATTGAAACGCATGCGATAACCGCATTCGGAAAAACTAACGTTTGCGCCCAGGCTTAGTTATTTGAAACGGGATATTTAGCAATCTTTTTTGTTTGCGTTGTGTTGTTGATATTTCGGCATTGTTATTGAGATCAAAAATACTAAAAACGTGGTACACATTGAAATGCTAAGTCAAACAAAACTAATTTCACGAAGTTTAAAGGTTTTGGTAAATGTTTACACAAAGCTATCGATTTTGAAAAGATATAGCTTTCCAAGGCTAGCCCTAAGTCTAGTCTATGGTACTTACTCAGGATGGTAGCAGAGAGCGAAGGCCTTCTTAGTGAGCGTGTACCTGGCGGGCGGGTCGGCTAGCGCGAACAAGAAGCTGCGTTCGGCCGCGGCGTAGCCCCCGCCCGCCCCCGCTGTAGCCGTCGACCCGGCCCCCGCGCCCCCGGGGCTCGGCGTCCATCCCACCTCACTGAACCCGCCCACCACCTCGCCGCGGGACAACTGCAACATAACAGTTTACATAGACTTGAGACCTACATTACATTACAAGGTCTAAGGAGGCGAATGCCTCCGAATAGGACATACTTCAGCACAATAGATACACCGACACTAAGCTGGTGCATTGCTGATCTCTGATATAAGATCTTTTAGGGAGTTACTCTTATTCGAAAGGATTCTGGTGTATTATCATAATGCAAATATGTGTGTAATACCTGTACAATGACGAGGACCGGCGCGACGTTGTCGCAGTGCGAGTGGAAGGCGGAGGCCGAGAACCCGTGCGAGGAGGCGCGGTACACGAGCCGCCACGACTGCTTGCCCATACCGCACCTATATACCATACAAATTATATAATTGTCAGTAGGGGGTCTCATATGAAGTAGGTACCTAAGTAGCTAGCTAGGTAAGTACCAGTTGTTTATGACGGATTGGAAGGCGCTCTTGTCTTGCTGTAGGATCACTGAGCCAGCGAACATGTTCACAGCTAGCCTGCAGAGAAACAGACAAATGTGATTAGACAAGAATATTGCGTTTATCTTTCAATGAAATGTCTCAGGTTGTACCTAGGCTGATGGTGGTCGCGGTCTGCGTGCAGCGCGGCGCGACGATACCGCTCTAGCGACAGCTCCATGGGCACAGCGCCCGTCGGCTCCACCTCCTCTGCGAACACTGCGCTGTCTGGATACAACATGATAGTGTTTTTACAATCTAAGTAGGATATTTAGAAGAGTTTTGAAACTCAGAATCGCGGTAAAATATCCTGTTTACAACTTGTTAGATGTAAATGAGTTATTGTCAGACTGAGAGACATGTACACAGATATCGTAGTCCTGCGTGAGGTACGGTTGTATACTGACCGATGAGGAGTAGACGGACATGGTGCATCAGCGGTGCGAGGTGTGTGCAGACACGGGCGCGCTCCTCCTCCGTCCAGTGCGCGGTCGGCTGCGTGACGCCGGCGCGTTGCTTCGCCCACGCAAGCGCGCAACGCCATACCTCCTCCTCTTCTAGGCATAGCTGGAATATTACAACAATAATAACAAACAATGCTACACACAATGAGAAACTCTGAGCTAAGGATTAACAGTATGCCAAACTTCCTGAAGTTGATGGATTTGTTTTTATGGCCAATATGGCACACCCAGGCAATGGACCGGCCATAGCATCGGCTAAATATGGAAACAGTTTGCTGAGCAGCACAGAACGGTGGAAAAATAAACCTTCTCAATTCGTTAAAATCATATCTGGATATCCACATATGGATCTGGATACGATCGATCGCAGTTAATTCTTGCATTTATTTTTATATTAATAACTTATTTACAAAACATTTATGGGCTGCGTGTTGGCGACTGCTGACTTAGATTGTATGCTAAGCACAGCTTCTTACTAAAATCGAAGGTCTATTAAAAATGATCAGTATTCAAAGCTTGTTAACCCAGAGTTGATACCCATAATACAAAAAACTATTGAGGATTAGATTTGCCTTACAGTGCTGTCATCTTACTAGCTTAGTACTAAATTTATATTTGAGTAGAAACTAACAAAGTCCGATGAGATGAGCTTGATGAGGGCTTCCTTGGGTAGGTTGAGAAAAGCATTGGTCTTCACACAGTCCGCTGCATTGTCGCCGATGAATGCGATGCAGCGTTCCATGAATGATGAGGCACTTTTACCACCTGCCCAACAAAACAGTATTGTAAGACTTGACTTCCAGAGTGTGTATTTGAGAAAAAAGTGACAAAGGTACTCACCATTGGGGTCATAAAATATTTGACAGTGGTAGTATAATAAATAGGGAACTTGTAACAAAACAAAACCATGAGATATGGAGAAATCTTAAATTTATTGTGAAACCACAAAACTGCTTAGCTTACATTTATATACCTACCACGTATTTATTCTAGTAAATGAACATAAAGTAGGTATGTTTTATCATTATCACTAATGGAACTGAGTTTTCACTTTATAACCTAAACACTAGCGTTCGGATTGACATTTTGAATTAGCGTTATGTTGTCCCCTTTCATCATGATCCTGCCGATCTGTCTCCTGTTTTTGGTTTTCACGTGGTATTCCTCCGCCTCGTCCAGAACAATGTTCATGTATTCGTCGAAACCAACAATGTGTCCCTCGAGTCGCAGGTTCACGTTTTCATACAGCCAAATCTGTACTCTGCTACGGTTCTGGAGGTAACGGAAGATAAGGTTGATGGGTTGTACCATCACCTTTTGTACCTTCGGTGGTCCTTTGTAAGCCATTATTGCTAAAATATATCACCGAAACTGATATTGCAAAATTATGGGCCGCCAAAACCACCGGCTTGAAAAAGATAGCGTCACTTAATTTTTTTTTAATTGATTTGACAGATTCCTTTTTTTTTTCTCAGAAATCTATAGTGATGTAAACAGTGGCATTGCGGTTTTACCGGTTTTTCTTGTCGAAATTGGCAGAAATAAAACAACACTAGTATTATTACACCATAGACAAAACAACCATAGAGTAATTTAAGGTTTCCCGCACACTTCAGAAGATTGAAACCCGAGAAATATACCGGCCGGCCAAACTATGTATTGATTGAAATAAAACGACTATTGTTATTGTATTTTACTATGATGTTTTTTTAACACGCTTCTGAATTTATGAAAATGAGTTTAAAGAAAATTGTTAACGGCAACAAAAAGAGTGCGATGGCCGGGAATCGAACCCGGATCAACTGCTTGGAAGGCAACTATGCTGACCATTACACCACCATCGCAACTGCTTACAATTTTAAAATTACATGTTAGCTTTTATTTTACACATACCGGGTCTATCCTGAATTTCCATAGCAGCGGCAAGCAATATGCAAGCACTTTCCACACTCAATGTGGACGTGACATGGTCTTCGCAGGCAGCTCGTAAGTCTTCAACACCGAGATCCGCCGCTAGGGTCATCATTTCGAACACTCCCGAGTCTTGAAGTAACAACTTAAAAAAAACTCATTAAAAATACTGAAATACAGTAAAAATAAAAGTAAAAAAACTTTTCTAAAAAACACATCTAATGACTAAAACTTAAAATTAAATATTTTAGTTAAGACCCTTGATCGTGAGATGTCGCTAGTAGTTTTAAAATAAGTTTATTTTCCTGTTATTTTGGTAAAAATACATCAAAATCACCTTAAAAATTATTATAACTTACTTTCCCTGTATATACATATTGAATAAATAGCCTGAATGTTTCAGGTTGTACGTGTGGCATACGTATCGGTATCGTTTGCCCGCCAACAGATGGCGTTACCGTACACCCAGGAATGCGGCAGACCTCACCGCGCTTCGTGTTTTGAAAGCTTTTGCACCTGAAACAATATTGTGAAATATTAAACCCTACTCGATTTTTGTTGACGAATCAAATTATTTACAGAACGGTCCGAAAGTGGTAGTTTAGATTATTGTTGACCAATCAAAATAAATATGTCCAATAGCGGATCGAAATAACCTACTTTTTCTATTTTCCTGAGAACGGGTCGGGTATACTATATGGGTCCCAACCCAAGGAACCGTTTCCAAGTACCTAACAAAAGAGCTATTTTCTGCTGCAGGCTGCAGGCCCAAGAATGTTCCTAGTAGGTAGGTATATTTTACAAGTAATGAATAATGTATTGGAACTGTGGTATATCCGAACCGCGCCGAGCCGCGTCGCGTTCAGTTAATCAAAGCTTAACATTAATTAATTTAGACATGAACCGATCGAAGGCGGTTCACAACAACATTCATCTTGGTGAGGACATCTCGGTGTTTGGACGGAATAGGGAATGGCTGGTGTTTAACCTACTTTCAAGGACGGTTATTGATCGACTTGTGAGCAGGTAGAATATTTTCTAAAAAAAAACACTAATAAAAAATGGCGACCCGTCATCTATCACTCATTTTTATCAGTTTTTTGTTTCCAAGTCAAGTCTTTTGAGTAGGTATCCATAGAGAATGTGCTATTTCCGGTCATACACATGTCATACATTGTTCATATGAAAAGCAACCATTTTCATAGAAAAAAGGTTATAGTCGCGTGAAGACGGTGGTCCCCATATCGGGACTGTGCCGTTTGACGGAATTTGACGTTATTAATTTAATGTTGTTGTAGAAATTATTTATTAGGCTATCTTTTAAAAATAGCTTTTCGCTACATACTTTAGAGAATTGTTGAGTTTCAAGACAACTCGAGTCATTTTGTCTCTTCGCGCCAAAATCATTCGCGTTCCGTCTGTGACGTCTGTAGTCTGTGGTGATGATGGCGCACACTGGCGCCAACACCCGGCAAGCCTTTGTAATAATAATAACGTCCACAAAATTTCAAGATACCTATTCAAAGTTTTACAAACTCAGCTAGCCTAGCATGAAGGCCAAAACACGATACGATAAAGCGATATAACTACATCAACTCTCAAAATATGATAGATAAAGCCGCCATGTTGAATTTTTATCATAATTTTTATCGCAATTTATAATAAAAATTCAACATGGCGGCTTTATCTATCATATTTTGAGAGTTGATGTAGTTATATCGCGTGATATAGCTTTATCGTATCGTGTTTTGGTCTTCATGCTAGGCAGGCTGCGTGTATAAACTAGTGATCAGTGACATCCTGACTATTCCTAACTTGTTAAAATTAGTGTAGTGTAGTGTTGTGTTGTGCTCAAGCTCAACAAGGAAGATCTCCAGGAACTCCACAGGTTAGTCGAGTTGTCGAAATATGTTTCAGATGTAATTTTTAGTCTGTCAACTGGACAATATTAACAAAAATGCGATTGTAACCTCAACTGTTTGTGTCTGTTTCAATTCCACGAAATTGCTGCACCAACAAAGGCACCAAAAGACGAGACCTTGGTGAAGGACTTATGCTCGTTTTTATCAAAATCCCGGGCCCAGCTAGTTAGGTTTGGTAAAGAAAATAATCAGAACATTCCTTTTCTAATAATTTATATGAAGTAAAGGAGGTGTCCTTTGTTGATGAAGCGTTTCACAAAAACGCGCGGCGTAATGTGTCTGCTTCATTAACTACATCACTGATTAACTTGATTACATCGTCGGAGGCTTCGAGGGTATTCTCATCTCATGTCATCCATCTTGATTCGATTAAGTACTTACTTTGACTGTTTTGTTCTAGAGATCTTACTTCACTCAATGATTTTAGTACGAACTGTTTACATAGTTATGTATCTCGATCAAACGTACCAATATTGAGTAGGTATTTTGCATATAGGTACCTACTGAAAAGACTGAAATAGGCCAATACGTGAGATACTACGACCGACGTAGAGGTATAATGTACACTTTTTATTATGGAATACTAGCTGAGCCCCGCGGCTTTAACCGCGTTAGTCCCGATCCCGTGGGAATATCAAGATAAATAGTATGTTGTTTCGATCGTCTTTTACTTGGACTAGGGGGGCGGATGAGCTTGAAATAATCTAAAACTGTTCAGCGCTATATCGGTTCCTTTGGGGATCATAGGGGGTCCGTGACATTTTTTATCAGTCCCCCCAGTCCTGGGGATCGTTAGGGGGACCGTTAATCGTGAACCGGTATATGAAAAGCCAAATCTTTAGCTATCTACATACCGAGTTTAGTCGCAATCAAGCCAGTAGTTTTTGCGTGAAGAAGTAAACAAACATACTTACACACAAACACACATATTAACACACAAACTGTCACATCACTACATAGTATAAAACAAAGTCGCTTTCTCTGTCCCTATTTCCCTTTGACCGCTTAAATCTTTAAAACTACGCAACGAATTTTGATGCGGTTTTTGTTAATAGATATAGTGATTCAAGAGGAAGGTTTATATGTATAATACATGCATAATATAGCCGTGCGAAGCCGGGGCGGGTCGCTAGTTTATAATATTAGTAGAATTCTATGAACATAAAAACGTAAGTAAGTACTAAAAATGCGTATTCTAAGAGGTTCCTAAACCATAACAGTAGACGCCTAGCCCACTAACAACCACTAAAACAGTACTTTAGGTCTGTTCACGGTTTAACGTACCTAAACCAATTAAGGTACCTATCTAAATACTAATGTTACCTACTTATAAACTGTTATTAGCAAGTTCGATGATTGATTGCGGTGTTGCCAACTTTTAAAATTAATCACGTTGAGTGTCACGGGGTGAGGGGAGGGGGTGTAACTCGACTCGCAAGGGAGATAACTGGTCACACCTGCCGCGGGAACCGATAATACGGGATTAATCATATTCTTATTGAGTTGCCAGTTCAAATTACGAAGTATGCGGCTAATGGATCGTTACTCTAAAATCCTGTTTATAACAATTAGCTTAATTAACATTGCGTCATTAATAGAATTTCCTAATCGCCTTACTTGCCTGTGTTGCCTGAGTCTGTATTTTATAACGTGAAGGTATTTATAACGTGAAGGTAACCTACAGTTTGGGGATCTTCAATTGGCAATTAAACAGGTATCACTTCACTACATAGTATAAAACAAAGTCGCTTTTTCTGTCCTTATTTCCCTTTGTACGCTTAGATCTTTAAAACTACGCAACGGATTTTGATGATTTTTTTTATTAGATAGAGTGATTCAAGAGGAAGGTTTATATGTATAATACATGCATAATCTTCTATGTAAGAGTGTTACATGTTAGACCGCATCGTCACTTATGTATGATCAGATGGGAAAGTGGTCTAACGCATGCCCTCTTTCTCAGATCTGTTGGTTCGGTTCACATTGGCAGTCGGATTAAAATAGGTACCTAAGTACTATGAATAAAAAAGGTTAGCTCCTCGCTTCCGAAATATAACTAATCAAATAGTTATTTTTTTGAGAAAACATTCTAAATAACAAACAACTATAAATCAAATCAGTGAAGCAAATAGAAACAGCATTATATCTTGTAGAATATTGTTCGCGTTTCCTATATTCAACCTCATGGTGTGCTCATGGTTCGATCTGTGGCAGATAATATATGATATGGGTCTATAGATACCTACTTATATCAAATGGAGTCAGAAAAAAGTTCGGTTTCAGGGGATGTAAAGCTTGTGATACACCATTCTCGTTTATCGATAGGTTTTCTTACTTTAAGTAAGATAGGTAGGTTAGGTATCTTTTGATCAGTGTTGGCGTAATCGTATTATTTACATGAAAATCCACAAAGTATTAATTACTAAAGAAAGATTGAGGCCGCGCCTGAAGCCGCGCTTGGGGAGTGTGCTCTCTACATAGGTACCCGTAGAGTCGCTGCAAGACTAACCATAATGAAACCACGCGGTACAGCTAGTTCACAAATAATTTTCAAAGCCATATGTATGTACAGCTTTATCGAATTCGTTTCAATCCACAAACCACCATTGGCTAGTGTTGTCAAGTTTCCGCATAACTTATCCAAGTTTCCGACCTCGCTCTGGCGGACTCTCCCGGACTCTCGGCCTGCGCGGACTCCGGCCATATGTCGACTCTCTATTTACATGCAAATTGCGACGAATTTTTCCACTCCTTGAACCTTTGATACCTTCTAAAATGCATAATTCATACGATTCGGTCGTCCTTTTGTATTAGTTTCTCAAATAAGAGAAGGTTATCAAAAGCTTACTTTAACATTTCTTGTATTTACATGGTAGGTATAAGTAAGAAATGTAAATGTTATACGTCTTACTATACGATATTATATACGTTGGGTTAGGTAAGTACCTATATAGATTATTGTATTATTTAGGTACTCCAATTATGTTTTAAAGATGCGAATGATGAGATGTGTGATGTGATTAGAGTGAAACGGAGCAAGATTGTGAGATGATAATCACAGTCATGTCACTAGAAGAGTAAGTAGGTACAGGACTTGGAAGTAAGTGGTTGTAGAGCGATAGGACAGTCACAGAAGAGGTGGAGGGTGTCCGTTAGGAGAGTACCTATAAGGATATGGATATGCGAATTCGACGAGGAATGTAGGTAGTGGAGCGGAGTCGAGAAGAATGACTTGTTGGAAGCAGCAACGCGGCTTGTACCCAGTCATAGACACTATAGTTTAGATAATTGTATAAAAATAATATTTTTTAAATTTGACACTGGGTATATGCTATCTTGTGGCAACCCCAGTTGGTACTGACATCTTCATTTAGTTCAGAGAATAGATAATTCCTTTTTTGGTTAAACAATTTTTATGGGTTTTTTGGGTGGGAGGGACCCTAATGTTTCAGACGAAGCCTCGTATAATTACGATAGAACTTCACTTAAGGTAAGTTCGTTTAATCATTAATTATACTTGCTTCGTCCTCAACATTAGTGTTAACATGCAGATCTTTAGAGTTGTATAAAATTGTTTTATATAAGCAAAAAAGGAATTATACACAGATAGAAATTATATCTTTATTTAAAACGTAAATATATCTTGAAGCATATTTTTTAAAGCAATTATTATATATCTTATCCAAAAATACTTTACTTGGTTCAAATTACAAATCCGCATTGTTTAAAAAAATTTAATTTCTTTTTAGGAATTTCAAAAACAATTAGTACAAAAAATACAGTTTTAAACTGAAAATGACTTTCTTTAATCTACTGCCTATAATTCTTAACATTAAAGTGAACATTCTTAACAATACGTATTTTAATCAAATAATTTTAATTTTGAACGAAACATTACCGCATATTTAATTTATTAAATACCTGTCGTCTTTGATAAAGAACGTTGAGTTTCTCTGACCAAAACATTATTTTTAATTTAAAATTCTTGAGTCTTCATTCAAATTTTTTGATTCTAGAATCTAAATGCAACCTTGTCTTTTGCGTCAAGAATTGTTCATTCTTGTTCTAAAACTGATTTTGTGTTTATATTTTCAATTAAATATGACCCTGAAATATATTTTGTATCAAGATTCAATGACTCTTGAATAGAAATTTAAGTTAATAAAAATAAATCTTGAAATATTTCAGTGTTACCAGTATAATAGCTCCCCCTGAACATATGGTAAATTTAATAATTGACGACCCAGTTGGCACAATGGTTACGATGCCGGACTGCCAAGCACATGGTTGCGGGTTCGATTCCCGCCACAGACAAGTATTTATCCTTAGATATTTGTCTGTGGTCTGGTTGTTTCTATGTATTATAAGTATATATTTACAAAAGAAAAGTATATAAGTAGTATATCCGTTGTCTAGCACCCATAACACAAGTCTAGTTACTTAGCTTGGGGCTAGATGGCGATGTGTGGAATGTCCTGCAATATTTATTTATATTTATTTTTATTTAATTAATATTATTACCTTATTAACAATTTATAACATTTTTTTTTCGTAATTATTAATAATTTTGACGCTAGAAACGCCGTCCAGTGTTGCTAAAGCCGCGTGATGCCCAGCCTTAACAAACTTGTACGTGACATTTGTAATAAATATGTCGCATAAACAGTTCTAAATATATTTTTGAAAATAAGAAAAGAAAAGGACGGGTATAATCCTTTTAACACCGTTTTAGTTAGACGTATTTACCGAATAAATAAAAAATCATGCGAGGAACGCAGCCAAACGTGCGATCAGTGTACCTATTATGTCTATTCTGCCAGATTCTGCCTTTTTAAGAAGATTAAACGTCATTACCCTACCAAATTAAGAATACACGGGTCGCAGGTTTGGTTGCGTTCCTGGAGTATTTTTTTACAAAGTCGGTTGATATGTCGAACTAAAACGGTACTAAAATGATTGTTCCCGTCCTTTTCTTATTGAAATTGAAAAAAGAGAGGTACCAGACCAAAAAATAGTTAAGTTCATTGCATATAATATATCGAATAAGCACCAATAGTCAACTCACAATAGTTTACGGTCGGTTTTACACTACATCGTGGACAACACTACATCATAATATCTTTGATAATTTCAATTTTTATATAATGTAATATCATTGAATCATATAAATAAACTAGTACGGTGGGTGGTGCTAATTCTTTCTAAGATCTTTTGGTTGAGTGGGATTTTAATATTTTTCTTAGGGAAAAAATTATTCACAAGGCGGCAACACTGATCACCACCGCTTGATTTGTGTAATGTGTCGCACGCGATAAGTGGTTTATCTATGCGCACGCGTTTTAAGGTTTTATACAAGTGGTTTTCCTATTTTCTTTAATGTTACAACGTCCTTGATCTAAGGATTATATTATTCTCATTGTTACTTGAGTGGATAAGAACTCCAATCCAATGGACAAGGGGACATTACTCGAGTCTTGGTGTGTTCCCAGAGAAGTTATTGAAAAATTTCGCGGTAAGTCCACTAAACGACATGTATATTTGCTTATTTTATCTAGATATTTGTTAAACCCAGTTAATTTTTTGTATATAAATAAGGTTGGAGAGATCTATCCAAAAAAGGTACGTTGTAGGTAGACAGGTACCTACGTTGCCGGTTGGAGTGCACCCCAACCGCAGCCGTCATAATATGCTTTCCCCAACTTAGATGTGACCTTCTGTAAGTGCTTACTTCTGTATGGATTATGGGATCAAGCCAAGCCGACGCTGTCTTTTGCCATTGTTATAAGGTTCATGCTGATGCGTTAGTTTATTTCGATAAATCTGGTGGCCTACGATGTAAACTAATTTGAATTTTGACAAAAGTATAATATTAACTTTGTTCTTTCAGATTAATTTGGATTGGATTTTTGTATATAAATAAGGTTGGAGAGATCTATCCAAAAAAGGTACGTTGTAGGTAGACAGGTACCTACGTTGCCGGTTGGAGTGCACCCCAACCGCAGCCGTCATAATATGCTTTCCCCAACTTAGATGTGACCTTCTGTAAGTGCTTACTTCTGTATGGATTATGGGATCAAGCCAAGCCGACGCTGTCTTTTGCCATTGTTATAAGGTTCATGCTGATGCGTTAGTTTATTTCGATAAATCTGGTGGCCTACGATGTAAACTAATTTGAATTTTGACAAAAGTATAATATTAACTTTGTTCTTTCAGATTAATTTGGATTTCGAAAAATTATATACACAACAGTCATTAAACTTTTACAAAAATTGGCAACGCTTTTTTGGGAAGCTGTTAAAACCAAAGGAACCCGAAGTGTCAAATGAAAATGGACTACAAATATTAAATGCTGTCACAGACAATGGTAAGATAATAATATTTAAACAGTGGATGAACACCTGCTGGTATAATTTGACTTTGTTTGTGTTTTAAGACTAGCAGTTATGCTATACTTTTATATTTTTCAGACAAAAAAATACCAATTCAAATGACCCTGTTCGGATATTTGGCCCCACCCAAAAAAAGATTATCAAGAAAAATAAAATTTTCATCTTCGGAGGCTATTCAAGGATTAATTGTTCAAACACATGTAAGTAATACTTTTGCCAATTTAGTAAACAAAACTACTATTGTATAGATGATAATATATTCTATAAAATAGTATAAAATAGACGATCTATAAAATAGTAGTGTTGTTAGACGACCTCTGTGGCGCGCGTCCGGCGAACACCTGGCTGCGACACAGAAGGTTGCGGGTTCGATTCCCGCCGTCAACAAATGTTTGTGATGGTCTGGGTGGTTTGTCTATGTATAATATTTATTTACAAAAAAAGGTATATAAGTTTACATCCGTTGTCGGGCTACCATAACACAAGCCTAGTAGCTTACCTTGGGGCCAGATGGCGATGTGTAAATTGTCCCGAAATATTTATTTATTTATTGTAGCTCCAAAGGCACTTGTGACACGAGCAACCAAGTTTTCTTAGCTATGTTTTAAAAAAAACAGCCAGCTGTTCTGAAATTAATAGCTTTTTAGTAAAATACCCGTGGAAGGGATTCTGTTTCCATTGCACCTTTCCATATGTTGTTGGTTTGCAGTACATCCTGTAGAATTAGCTGTTTCTTCGAAAGTGGATACAATTATTATATTTAAGTTATTTCTTTAAAAAACAATTTCATATTTTTAGTAAGTTGTATTTTTTTTGCAATTAATCATAGATTTTTTTTCAGGATGCAGGAGATATTGACAATGTAATCCAGAAACAAAATCAGCTGTTTTTTTAAATAAATGACATTACTACTTGGAAATATCAATAAAAGTAAAAAAATACGTAAAATCATAAGGTTAATGACCTCACCGTGTCAGTAACAGTTGATTTTCGAATAAACATAACCTCAAAATTTTCGATTTTTTTTTCGAATTTCCAAAAGTCGTAGAACAAAAGTTGCTTGTCTCAATGATATGAACCACCCTGCAAGACAGCGTGCGTATTTTTTCAAATAACCTTGTATATAATGTTATAGATGACGTAAAGTACGAATTTCAAAGCGCAGCAAAAGCGTTTTTATGGTGTCATTTACTTTGTTAAAAGTTACTGTCAGTAAAAACTGTTTTTTTTTTGTTTTTATAGTGTCGTTTTTCTTTGTATTATTATTTAAGCAACTATCAGTAGTCTGATAAATTTGTTTTTATGTTGTCATTTTCATTGCTATAGTAGATAAGTACTTAACTGAAAATGTTTGTTTTCAAAATTTCATTTTCTTTGTAATGTTTATTTTATATCTCTTTGTTATGTAAGTAACTGTCAGTAGTAACTGATAGTATTTATGGTGTAATTTTTTTCGTCTTTAGGCTAAGAAGAAAAATGTCAAACATCTAACGTGAGCATATTTAAAATAAAGAACTAATTGAATCTACTTTTTGACTTTTTACTAAGAAATATGAAATTAACCTATAATCATTTGTTACTTGATAAGTGAAAGATTCTGCGTTTGCTTATTTATTTGTAATATAATATTGTTATAGGTTACTGTACTGTGTGAATCAAATGCTAGTTTTTTTCAGATAGACCAATAGTATGTTTGATATCTTTTTATTTATGGTTAAATTTCAGCAGCGTTGGTGTCATTTTCAAAAATAAATTCATGCAAATATAAATCATTTTATGAATATTTCCTAAACCACGGCAATATGAAACAATACATAATAATGATATACCTTGTTGGTACTAAAATAATGGTTTGTTTCATTTTGACGTGGTTACGGAATATTTATGAAAGATTTATGTTTGCTATGAATTTATTTATTTAAGTGGCGCCACTGCTGGTGACGTTTAACCCTAAATTAAAAAAATATTTCAATCAAAGCATTGTAATTTTCAATTGAAATAACAGAATCTTTTATATCAAGTAACTATTACTCTTAATACAAAGAATTTAAAGAGCTTGGCTTAAATAATAAAACATTCCAAAAAAGTAATATATAAATGTTAGAATGAATTAGCCACATATTTAAGTTAAGAAACGACATTAATGCTGTCAAGTACTGTATATTTGGTCGCAAAATCATCGAGATCTTAGAATAAACACTTAAACATTAAATCAAGAAAGATCATTTCCTAATCAAGAAATAAGAAGTTTTGTTGCAAGAATATGACCTCTCTCTATCTAAAGTTTTTCAAGCTAAGAATGAAAATAAGTAAGATCAAGAGTCAATAAATTTTATCTTGAAAACGGTACAAATTAAATGCAAATATTATTATTTTTAAACCAAAACGGTTGCGCTCTTGGATTCAATAATTATATTTTTAAAAAGAGAGTTAACACGCTTTTGTCTCAAATACTATATTGGTTCATTTAAACAATATACTTTGAAACATTTTATATCTTACTCCGAGTATTTTCTATTTTCCTTATATAGGAAACAGGAAATATCTTGACTGAAGTAAATTTATTTGACTGAAGAACTTTTTTCTTTCTGTGTACATACATAGGTATATGTATTAAGAAAATATGTGAACTGTAAACAAAACAAGTTCTTTTATTATAAGTAAATTAAAGATGATGAAGGAAAGTAACGAAATAACATTACTTATTTGAAACAATGAAACTCATTGTAATTAACTTTAAATATATATATATATATATATATTTTTTTTTTATGTAATCTTTAGTAACTAAAACCAAAGATTCTAATATTAAATTGATATACCAAAAATAGCTTTCAATATTAGTTTGATTAACCAAAAAGTAAACAAAATCAGCAGGAGATTCTGCGGCAGGCCCAGAAGGAGATGGGGCGGGACAAGTTTGACTCGCATCATAGGGACTGTACCCAGCTGGCAGCTGGCACTAGACAGGGAACATTGGGAGGCCTTTAGCCTGCAGTGGGGCAGAATAGGCTTAAAAATAATAAAATAAATGTTTGTTGATTAAAATACCTAGTCATTCTAGGTAATCTGATTTAAAATGTGTAGCGCCAAGCTATTCTGTATATCAGTAATAACAGATTGTGATAGAATCTAGCGAATACGCAAGAGTATTTCAACCAATCAGCCGTTTTTCTAACTACTTCTAGACAAACAGCGTTCGTATATGCTTTAGAAGTGAGTAGAATGAGAATTAAATATATTTGAATCTATATAAAGTTACCACTTTAATGTAAACCCTCTTTTATCCCACGGCTTATGGACTAAGGAGAAAAGTTGTTTATTTCTTCTTATGCAATTAGTTTTTATTAGTTTTTCTTTTGACATCATTTGGGATTTTCAAGGAATAATACGAGGATGTTTTTTACAAATCTGTTTACTTTTTATCATGATTATATTATTATGTCGTGCTCTGTAGCAGAGCTACCATAATAAATATCTAAAAAAAATATATATCTTAAAATGATGTATTTGGAACGTATGCATGATGTACGTTGCCCATTACAGCTGTGTGTAGGTATACTAGAAAATAAGGTAATAGGAAAAAAATTTGTTTGTGGCACTGCTGTGGAGTGTTCTCTCTAGCAGAGCCACCTAGTATACACACATACACTCAGGAAAGATAAAAACTACTTTTTTTTTTTTTTTGAATGAAAATTGGTGTACGTTCTCTTATTGCGTACGTGAAGGAAAATAACACTATAAGATAGTGATTTAGTTGTTTTAACCTTACTCAATTTTGTTCAAAGCATCTACAATTACTTCCCTTTATCATTTACAATTACTTCGATATTTTGAACTTTAATTTTATTTATAGTTTGCACTGTGTTGTAATAAGCGCTAATAAAGTTGCAACTTTCTTAGTATTAGTTTCATTGTAAGGATACGAAATTTTTAAGAAATTAAGAACAATTTCAGGGTTTCATGCCACATCATATTTCCGTAAAGGTAGAGCGTATAAAAACCTTTGAAAAGTCTAATTACTCTGTCATCAGACCTTATCTTAATATTGACAATTAAGGACAATGCAATCTTTAAGTGTAACAAACTAAATTGTGCACTACTCTGTCACATATACGGATATAGGACAAAGACTAAAAAAAAGAGTATTAATCGTAGAGATTGATGCTTCTTAATAGTCAAGTTTTTGTAAAACTTGAACATCAGACAAAGACAAAGATGCACACATCATATTATCTAAAATAAAAACTTGCAGAGATACATCTTCTCAAGAGTGCCGTGCGGATAATTCGCGGCTACTAGGGTCACTTTGCCCTGAAGTTGTCTGTTAGTTACAGATAATAAAACAATTGTTTTAGTTTCTAGTATTACTAAAAACAACACACAGCTTTTGAAAATTGGCCAGAGAGGAACAACCATTTCATGTCTTTGTATTTATTCTAAGTTGCCAATAAGTTCAAAGAGTTCGGGTTGTCTAAATTGCTTACTAAAATAAAATAATATTTAAAGTCTAAAAATGTTGGGTTCTTAGTTTATTCATTATTACTCCATTTGCCGTTAACTTTCCTGCCCCCAAATACGGCCCCCCCTTTTCTGTTGTACTAGCTTCAGAGAATAGAATAGAATAGTATAAACAAGTTAGTCAACTCTCAATGGGTTAACAGATGTAACAACATTTGATTGCCGCCATTTAGCTCGTCCGGATCGTCTGTAATAGCAGCTAACGGTGCGCAAAGAGCAGGCCGGAATGTCTAAAGTTTCAGTACTGACATATTATAAGTATAAGGTATCGTAATCGTCAGGTTTTTGAAGGCAATATATTAACAACGTTCAATATTCGGTATAAATCTAACCGTATTGAATAGCGGGACAGTAGTAGACTAGTAGTAAGCTAACTTGTCAGACGAATGAACTCTTAAACAGTGTATCATGCAATTTGTAACAAAAAAACTTGGATACTTCATGTTTAATTAGGTTTTTTTTTTTTTTTTTTAAGTTTAAGTATGTTTAAATCAACTTTATAGTCGATTTTAAATCTACCATTTGAAAATGATGTGGTTTTACTGACTTGTTGAGGGATTAAAGATTTATAATGAAACGTTGTCGTCATTGGGTTTTGGTATTAAAAAATACTTGTAAATAATTGAATAATTCATTCATTGTTAACATTCAATTATAGTTCTCGAGTTTTTAAGTTCATTAATTGTGAAATGAGAACAATTAAATTCCATTTTTAGAATAAATAGAAATAAAAGGTATACATAATGTATGGTTTAAAAGGGTTTTTCATACCCGTCTATGATCCACGACATTTGTCATTGGTAATAAGAAACATTTTGTTGTAAAACAAAGCTTACCTTACATGGTGGCGGCAGCGGCGGGACATACCTCATTTATCGGCATACCTGGTGTGCGCCTGCGTGAGCGCTGCGAGGACAACGCTATTTGCGACGGTCAAAGTTGACCTGTAGACACTTGGGTCGACTGTTCTTCTTCCAACTTGCGCCGCTTGCCTTGCCAGGGGGAGCGGAGCTCTCCAGTATTAAGAACGAGACGAGACGATAGATTAAATTTTGTTAGTAGGAACGTCGTCCGTTCAGATTGCAAAATGTTTTACATCTCAGATGACTTGGCTTTTGCCGAATTTCATGCTTTGTTGAAGCTACAAAGCTGCAGCAACACATCGACTCATCGTATTGAGAGTCGCACAACAATTTTCCTGCTCCTAATAACTTGTATCTGCATATTTGTACTGATTTGCAAAGATTTTCGTTTGCGCTTGGTCTACACCCGATAGGGCAAGAGCTAGTTGATTTGATTGCTTTCAAAAGCTTTGTTTTCTTTTACTAAAATATTCGACAATGCGGCCGAGTGGAAAAGATAAAAGATTTCTCGTTAATAACAATATAAGTAACCAATTATTACGATAAGTGGCTACAGTATGATATGACAGATGAACGTCAGAGCATATTATGCTTATCAGTTTATTACTAAATCAACTGTCATTGAGTAAATTCATAAATAGCTTGCACAAACCGGCTGCGCGCCTAGCGGGGCGGAAAGTGTTTACCACTCAGTACGGGATGATTCGGGATATAATTACACCGGGGCGTGGCGGGATGAGAGAGATCCTGGGATCAGAGGCACTACCACGAGTCGTATACACTTTCCATAAAAAGTATTTACCATTACACTTAGATAGAAATATATCTCAGTAGTAGTAAGTACACAATATGTTGTTGTATTATAATGTAATATTGTGGTGTAGAATGTGCACCAATAGTACATTCCATTGTAGGTAGGTAACTGTAAGTTGACTGTTGCCTGTGGCAAACGCTAGTACTAAACTCGTTATAATACTATCAATTTGATCCCTTTTTCTAACAGCAGCAGTAAATTAAAATAGTGGAAATAGTACGTTAGGTACGTTAAACGCCCTCTTTCCTCATGGTCATACTAGTTTGTCATAAGTACCAGTATGACTAGAAGGACAACGAGGATGTCCTCGTATAATAGTCATACTATAACTTCATGCCATTAGTAATACGAATCGTGGTAAGGCTTCCGGGAGGCTGTGAGGGGGTGATTGATGGTTCGGTGACATGGAAACCCGAGATTTATAACTAGTAACGCAAGTTTGCCTCTACGTACATTTAGCGGTTTGTGGACGATTTACAAATGACACCCGAGTGGCGCGTGACGAGAGATGAGCGCGTGGTTCTTGTGATCTAGGTAGTCGTTTAATTATCGTGTGAAAACTGTATCATTTGCAATATTCTTGATGATGATTTTAGCGAATGCAGAACTATAACTAAACGGTTAACCGTTAGGTATTTATTCAACAACGCAAACATTTGAGCACCTATCTATACCTACTGTAATAAAATTAATTTAAGTCATAAAACATACATACCTTTATCCCAAATTATTTACCACTAGCTGCGCGCTGCTGTTTCACCCGCGTTAGTTTTGATCCCGTGGGAATATCGGGATAAAAAGTAGCCTTCCTCGATAAATGGACTATCCAACACCAAAATAATTTTTAATTCGAACCAGTAGTTCCTGTGATTAGCGCGTTCAAACAAACAAACAAACTCTTCAGCTTTATAATATTAGTATAGATACCTATCTACCTAGCTAGCTAGCTACCTACCTTCGTCTGTAATACACACATAATAATTACACACAATACCTAACGATTTCCGTGTACTGAAGGAAGCTGTGAAAAGTTAGATTTTCGTACCTCATACCACACACACCACCCTCCTTACCTAACCTACTTACCTACCTTAACAATAAACGCGTACTAATTAACAAGTCGACAAGTATGTACCAAACAAAGAGGTTGCATCAAATAGGTAGAGTATAGAGTGCTCATGTCACTCATCGCCCAATACGCCATTTATAACAGTTGCAGATGAAATGTTATATAGGGTTTATAAAATAATTTGGACTAATTCCAGATGCCTTGATAGATGGCAGACCTAGTTTGCTACAGGATAAAAACAACTGAAAAACAGAAAGATGTTGGTAAAATGTTGGTAAAAATCGACAAAGTGTGTAACTACGCTGTATAGGCAAACAATTTACTCTTTGCTTTCTCTGAGAAAGACATAAAATTGTGGTTTGACTCTTTAATTAAATCTCAGCCCTACCCATCGAACGATTCTGTACTTCGGTACTAGAAATCTCCATTAATTCTATTATTTTCGGCGAATCGCGTTTGCAAGTTGGAACTTATTTCATTATATTCGGAAAGAAATCTGTAATGGAAGTATTAATATTTAGTTTTTAGTTCCGAGCCTAGTGCCAAAAACACAAAATGCAATGAGCACCGCCCTCCCGCCCACTTGAAGAGGCATGCAATGAGGACAAGCAAAAGTTAGTATTAGTATTAGTGACACCATTCATAAACCACGACACGTGTTTCGCGTCTACACGACGCATCATCAGGATTGGACTCCGACCGCGCTATAAGGGCGACAAACGTTAGATACGACGTCGCTCTCCGAGATGTTGCCTCGCTGAACGCTGGAACAAGAGAAACACCCCAGGAGGTCTCTTGTTCCAGCGTTCAGCGAGGCAACATCTCGGAGAGCCCTCGGAGGTCGTACTAACTTTTGCTTGTCCTCATTGCATGCCTCTTCAAGTGGGCGGGAGGGCGGTGCTCATTGCATTTTGTGTTTTTGGCACTAGGCTCGGAACTAAAAACTAAATATTAATACTTCCATTACAGATATTATGGAGTTCCGAAAAGTAACGCCGGATTCAATCAACTATCGGAAAGAAATATTTTTTTTACAAGATGGAATGCAAACGGTTCATGCTCTGTTCCACTCACTCTAGTATGTTACCTACTCAATGTTAGGAACACAATACGCATTTCTTGTCTTAAACCTACAGGAAACTTGTACAGTGTTGTATCGAACCATTCTGCACACCGTATTTCAGTGTATTTGTTGAAATAAATGAGAAAACTTTGTACCGCGTCAACACAAGCCGCACACCGAGGTGTGAAAAACAAAGCGAAGTCATTGGAAACAGTATATCTATACGTAGAATTTAGTCGAGATTGTTTCTATTATGTACCTAAGTCACAACACAGAACTTAAAGTTCAGTCTTAAATATCTAAGGGCTGTTAAATTGAAAACTGAACAATTTGCAGCACTCTCGAGGTGCAATTCTGTTCATTACTCCGTATATTCTCGTCAGACCCTAAGGAATAGGACCCGATAGTTCTATCACCACGTACGTGGACGTAGCTCAGGTGGAAGTCGTAGATTCAGACCCTTAGTTTAGTAAAATAAAATAGTAAAAAAGTAAAGTAAAATTAAGTAGATTTTCCCGAAATATTTGACAGCATAATGGATTAGTGTAAGCCACGAGTTTACGACTGATGGAGTAGGCAGCAACGGCAGCAGCTCTAGACCACACTATTAGGTTCCGTCACTCAAGCTACTATCGACTTTGTTAAGTCGGATACTTACTTGTAGCTTAAAATTGAGCGAGGTTTGTTCAACACCATAAGAGAAATTCCAGAAAAATTAAAGCCTATTAAACGTCCTATAAAAAATAGGAAATAAGTAAAAAAATAATTTATTCAAAGCGAATATAATTTCCTCAAGTTAGTGTATAAAGCTCGCGGTCCAATGAAGCGCAATATCGCTGAAGCTTGAGCTGCGATGCGATGCGATAGTCTCACACGCGAGCGAGCATCGATAGGCCTATGCTTTTTGCACATCGCTGACATCGCACGTACTCGATACACTACACAGACGGACCGAATAGAGCGTATCTTCTTCCTTTTATTTTATCTAAGTTATTAGCTGTGTTATTATATTAGTAACTAGCGACCCGCCCCGGCTTCGCACGGCTATATTATGCATGTATTATACATAATATAAACTTTCCTCTTGAATCACTCTATCTATTAAAAAAAACCGCATCAAAATCCGTTGCGTAGTTTTAAAGATTTAAGCATACAAAGGGATATAGGGACATAGGGACAGAGAAAGCGACTTTCTTTTTAACACGCTTTTTTATACTATGTAGTGATAGTGATGATATTCGAATAGCGTGTTTGGTTTAAAAACAACTTGAGTCAAATTGTTTTAATAAATTTTAGACGAGTGCTGTTTATAGTACCGTTGATTGAGGTGAGCTCAGTATCATTTTCCGCATATGTATTTTAATCGCGTACTTTCGGAAATATCGACATTAAAATGTATTCATGGAATCCAGCTATCTATCTATATAAAGGTACGAACCAAGTTTCAGCGCAATCGGTTCAGAATTCACATCTTCTATAAAAAAAAAAATTAAGTCCTGCCTGACTGACTGTCTGTTATACAGTGTCTCCTGAACTGCTGGTCTGGTATGAAATTACGTGAAATGGCAGGGTAGATGCTATTTACAAAATTAGTAAGGTAATTTGACCAGTGTACAGGAGCCCTAAGCAAACGATAGGTTTTATTATGCGGTAAATTCTCGTGTAAACTGTTGATCGTGTTTGTTGAATGTTGCGACTACTTGGTACGCGAAGCATTGTTGTCGCGCCATTGTTTCTTGTTGCCGTTCGTGTAGCGCCACGCCACGCGTCCACACCGGGCGGGCGGCCGCGGCGGGTGGCTTCTTGGTATTTCTGATGGAATCGTTTAATTATTGCAGTAAAGGTTACACAGTGTGCAAGGGTAAATTAATCTCAATGTGAGACTCTCCGCTAATATAAATTTAAGAGATATTTTGGTAAAAAATAATACAATGATAAACGTCTTTTACTAGAATATAATCTTTAAAAAATATTAACAGAAAATCAACCATATAACGATTTAAATTAACAACTCCATCAATTACTCAAGATTTTTATTAAAGCAACTTGCTTGAAACTCTTTCTACATCTGATTAATGAATTACAACTTATCTTTTAAACCTTTTCTAATTGGCAACCGTTCATTTTAAATCTGAATTCTAACGGGACTTATTAGAGGGAACTGAGTGAAAATCCATAAGTACACATTCCTTGCCGCACTGTGATTGTGTTGTGTTGTGACCACAAATTGGTATCCTGTAGAGAGACGTCAGCTCCATCCATATGCCTAGCTTGTCCGGCGGAACTGGTACAACTAGGACACCCTATCCAATCAAAACTTGCAATTAACTGTCTTATGTTTTTTGGAACGAAGTTCCTTATCACGGGTTTTGGCGAAGGGACGTAGGCGAGAAAAAATGTAACGCGTTACGAAAATGGGGAACGAAAAATCGTACTTATGTGAAAGAGAGAATGAAGGAGACCAATAAGGTGAACCAAGGCGATTGCGACTATGGGGTGAATGCGACTAATCGATTTTTCTTTAATACTAACGATCTTTGATGAGCATTCCATCTATTATAGGTTCCATCTATAGAGAAATTAATGTTTGTCCCTAAAAATAACAGGTGACGCTACTTCCTTTAAAACTGTTTGTTCAACGGATGGTTTTTTAAAAGTTGCCATTTTTGACAACTATTGGTTGATGACCCGCCTACAAGTTTTTGTGAAAAAAACATAGTAAAAGCTGTTTCTGTGCAGTTTTGAAAGAAGAAACGAAGAAATACTGATCGTAAGTAACTTTTACGACAATAAATTGTAATCCTATGCCTTATATTTCGTATGATTTAGCAGTAGTTACTTTCGCCTCATTTTTCTGTGTTGCGGGGTGATTGTCTGTGTTGCGTTGTAGCTATTTTGAAGAAATTGACGTAGTTGCAATAGGCCCTTTGTTTTTGTATTGAAAATGTAAATCGCTAGTGATGTTCAATATGAATCTTCAGTATCGATAGAATGCATGTCGATATTATGTAAATAAACTGAAGTATTTTGATGAAGGCAGCAAAAACAAATACTTAAAGTAGTTGGGTAATTGGTATAATTACCCAACTACTTACATGATTTACCTAAATGAATGGTCTTAAACTTCGTCAATTTACCAATTTTCTGCAAACTTTTGATATTACTATGTGAACCTTCGTTTTCGAATAAGTTTTATTTAAATGACAGCAGTTAATGTATTTTTATTAGATAGTTCGGAATTACAAAAAGAAACGAGAAAAGCTTCATTGTAAAGATTTTTGAAAATAGAAAATGTGTTATCTAAAATGTGTTTTATTTTTTAATTTAATGTTTTTTATCTAATAAAATAAAAAAAATATTAAAGATGCGATGTTTTATTTTCTGACGACGTCGTCGTCAGTTTATAAGTCACAGTAAAAAGTTATCGATAAAATGTAGTCGCAACACTAACTGTATGGAGCGTAGTTGCATTAGCCCCAGAAACAACTAAAAGCGTTTTTTTAGGCTATAGAACTGTGTTTTAATATTGTTTGAAATAATTTATGGGTAAATATTGATTCAAAGTAGGTGTTATGTAAATATTAGCTTTATAACTACAAGCACAAACAAGAAATACTAAAAAGTCACATTCGCCCCAAAGTGGGGCTAATGTAACTTTTTCCGTTTTTACAGTGATTATATTGTAAATTTATCTTAAAATGACTATTATTTAAAGTTATTTTGATGTGAGCACGTTCATAGATATATGCTTAACCATGTGGATTAATTAGAATGTGAATTTTATCTAACTGGACGATTATAACCAAAGGTAAAAATAAAACTTCAAAGTTGATAGTTGCAATCGCCTCGGTTCACCTTACCTATATATTTTTATATAGGTACTTAAAAGAAAAAAAATTAACAGGACTTCGTTCCAAACTATAGAGGTATCATAGTTCCAAACGCGTGTCTCGATACGTTCATTATTTTTATTTAGTTTTGATAGATGACGCTCTGGGGCAGGCCAGCGAGCGGCCAGAGGATAAGTCGGGTAGGCTGTAGGTAGGTATTAGGGACGCAAACAGAGTCTGATGAATTCAGACGGATGATTGAATAAGAATAAGGAGGTTGCCACTTACATCCTCTGTTCTGGTTCTATTCCACAGTTTGTTTTTTGGTTTGTAAGTATTTATAAGCCAAAAATGTATTACTTATTCTATCCGTTTACTGGCCACCATAATATAAGCCAAGTTGTTCAACTTAGAGCTAGATGGCGCTGTGTACGATGTCCTGCAATATTTATTTATTTGTTGATTTTATTTAAATTATTTTCGTCAAAGTTGAGGTAAGTACTTATAAGTTATTAATTTTCCTACCCTCCAAATTGATCGAGGCGTCACTTTGATAAATCGTCCGACGAATTTTGTGTCACTCGCAAGTGGCGCCATCTAGCGTCGTGTGGTCGCATCGCATCATTAATCACAAACCACAAGGACTATCAATAGATTCATGCCTAGTTACAATATTGCTAGTACAGTAGAAACCCGCGGTTTCACTCGCGTAATTCCCTATCCAGTGGAAATATCGGGGTAACAAGTACTACGAAAATAAGTATTTAAGTAAGTACATAAAAAAGTATATATTATAGTAAGCGACGAATTGAGAACTTCCCTCTTTTTTTAAAGTCGGCTAAAAAGTAGCGTAAAAGATGATCACCAAAGCTCAAAGGTTCAATCAACATACCAATTACAGCGCCATCTATTGAATGAAACTTGTAACTGAACGTTTCCGCTATATGTTAATAGATGTCGTTAGTAGTATTTTAAGCTTCACATTTCCATAAAATGAATAGCGAAAAATAAAATGAATTATAATTTGAATACAACTGCAAATGCTTTTAGTAAAGGCTCATCAAGTAAGGGCGAATACACATGAGAAGGCTAAAGTCGGCCGACTATATTTAAATAAATAAAATAAGTACCTACCTACTTAGCAAGTAAACAAAATTAAAAAAACGTTATGTACGCGTAATAGTAACGCTTGTTACAAAAGAAAAGTCTATTAATATTTTATCATTAGGTATCTGGAAGGGTAAGACAAACCTTTCCTTAGCTTGAGACTAGATGGCGCTGTATGCAGTGTCAAGTGTCCAATATTTATTTACTGAATCATTTAGGGTTCCTTGTTTTGCTGCTTCATACGGGATGTTCTCTTCCCATCCGCTGCGATTTCATTGGTCTCATCAGGATCTAGATTAATTACCGTCGCGTCACAAAATGAACCCATCCTACTATAATCCTACTAATATTATAAATGTGAAAGTTTGTGTGTGTGTGTGTGTGTGTGTGTGTGTGTGTGTATGTATGTTTGTTACTCCTTCACGCAAAAACTACTGGACCGATTGCGATGAAACTCGGTATGTAGATAGCTGGAGACCTGGATTAACACATAGGCTACTTTTTATACAAATATTCCCACGGAATCGGGACTTACGCGGGTGAAACCGCGGGGCGCAGCTAGTAAAATATAAATCTCTTTTCCGTCTGTTATTTTTGGAATTATTTTTCAAACTAAAGCGTTTGATGTATGTTTGCCCTAAACTAGGCGTAAACACAGCCTCGATGTGATATTTGCATATGAAACGGTAGAGTTCCATGTGACTTTACACGTTCCGTGACGTTTTAGATGGATTTTCAAGCGAATATTTGAATTATGGAGACATAAATCGTCGGAATACCTACTCGTAACAGGCATTCATTTATTTCACTATTTAGCTTTCTTATATCGACGAAAACCAATTTACCTAAATAAACCAACTTACCTAATAACCTAGTAAGTTCCACATACCTTCTCATAATTTTTATTCATATTCTATCCTGATTAGCCAATGGATGGAAAAAATTTGATACTTACTAAAAATAAGATAACTAAGAAGTAAGATACAACCCGCGGTATGCGGACGAAGTCACGGGGGAAAGCTAGTGCTTGATGACATGAATTCAGATAGTAATTAGATTATTGTGAAACTGTTACAAAATTTCAACTCATATACCACATCCCGTATGGTCTAGTGGCTAGGATACCTGGCTTTCACCCAGGAGGCTCGGGTTCGATTCCCGGTACGGGAAATTCTTTTTGCTCACCTAGCGATCATAATCAGCTTGTGGGCGTACACTTTTTCTTCCGCCGTTCCTAATATGAAGACCAAATCGGCAGTGTCCTGGTCTTCGGAGAGTCGGAGCAGGTCTCGGAGTAGGCCTGGAAGACCAGCTCGTTCTACTGACGCAGCGCAGCAGGTACCCGGCACTCGGTTCGCCATTGCCGACGGCAATTTCTTTTTCGCGAAATAAATCTTGATGTCTTAAGACACGTCCTTGAAACTTTAACTCCGAGAACTTTTTACAGTTAACTAAATAACAACAACGAACAATTGAATTCACGTTTAAATTGGCTTTGAATTTGTCTCTAGTGATTAAGCCCACTGTGTCGTAACTCTAAGTCAGCGTTTCGATACAAATATGTACTGTTTTCTAAACTTTTAATTCACAAAATCAGAGCAATGCTAAAAGTTTAACCAAAGCTTGTCAACATAACCTCAAACTAAAACTTCACAAAACAACTTGTGTATTTGTACTATCGGAATACTGTGCATAGGAAAATAACATCTATTTTTAATGCGTTAAGATTTATTATATATATCCGATGTATATTCTCAGGTAGAAAAACCCGTTTCTCAGGTATTTACGACAAAGCTGCAGTTGTCTTTGTCGCACATTATGAGTTTAGATAGCATTTGACTATTTCGAGTCCAAATTCAAGTGCCTCCGTGGCGCAATTGGCTAGCGCGTTCGGCTGTTAACCGAAAGGTTGGTGGTTCGAGCCCACCCGGGGGCGTTTCTTTTTGGGCCTACATATGGGTATATTAAAATGTTTTATTTCGACATTTTCTTATCTCTAGCTATCTTGATAATTTTGATTACATTTTATTAATAATTTCTTTTGTTAGGTAATTGTTGTGAGTATTTACCGTTTGTAGATGATTTCCTTTTTTTAGGGTTCCGTACCTCAAAAGGTATAAAAAGGAACCCTTGTCTGTCGGCGTGTGTGCGTCACAATACAACCATTTTTTTTTACATTTTTTAGAATTTTACTACTTGTCGCGGTAAACGTTGTTTTGCCAAATAGGTAGGTACATACAAAAAAAATAATAGATGTTTTTCGATTCTCAGACCTAAAGATATACACAAAAACAAATTCGAATTCAAATATCGGTTCAGCAGTTTAGGTGGAGATTGGTAACTAACACCGCGACACGAGAATTTTATATATAGGTAGAAGATAAAACGTAAATCCATACAATAATTTATTATTCACAATTTTAGTGACACTGCACAGACACCTTTGTTTCATTTATGCGCCAACGCCATAATATAACCCTAACTATAATGTAAATTGCTATCAAACAACATTGTAAACAAACTACAAATCCTCAAATCGAGGGCAGTTTGAAACATTCATCAGATATTTAGCAATAGGAAATGTCAACGCGAGGCGAGGAGGGTGACATTTAGGATATTGCGAGCTGTTATGTCGTCGACCACAGGGCTGAAATACTGACGTTCTGTTGAACTACATCGGGCTCCGGACCTTAGCAGAGGGGACATACAAGAAATAGATGTTCACACTTGCAGATATCTGGTTACATATTTGTGAACTGGCTGCAGACTATATTTCAACCTCTTCGGTTGGAATATAGTCTTTGTTCTATACCACATTATACATAGACTACTTACAAACCATTAAAATCGCTAAAGCAGGTTACTCTTTTATAAATTTTCGGGTAAGTACCCGAAAATTAATTTAATAATAAAATAATTAAATAATAATTAATAAATAAATAATTTAATAATTTAATTTAATTTTTTTTATTTGGGTAAGTACCCATAGCATATTTCCCAGGCGGTCAACCCATTTTTTTTTACTCCATATGTACGCATATCAAAGTCAAAAATAATATAAGGAAGGAGCAATATAAGGAAGTGAGAGTCCACTTCCTTATAGGTCAGTCCGCTTAACCACAATATAAGGAAGTGAGAGTCCACTTCCTTATAGGTCAGTCCGCTTAACCACAATATAAGGAAGTGAGAGTCCACTTCCTTATAGGTCAGTCCGCTTAACCACAATATAAGGAAGTGAGAGTCCACTTCCTTATAGGTCAGTCCGCTTAACCACAATATAAGGAAGTGAGAGTCCACTTCCTTATAGGTCAGTCCGCTTAACCACAATATAAGGAAGTGAGAGTCCACTTCCTTATAGGTCAGTCCGCTTAACCACAATATAAGGAAGTGAGAGTCCACTTCCTTATAGGTCAGTCCGCTTAACCACAATATAAGGAAGTGAGAGTCCACTTCCTTATAGGTCAGTCCGCTTAACCACAATATAAGGAAGTGAGAGTCCACTTCCTTATAGGTCAGTCCGCTTAACCACAATATAAGGAAGTGAGAGTCCACTTCCTTATAGGTCAGTCCGCTTAACCACAATATAAGGAAGTGAGAGTCCACTTCCTTATAGGTCAGTCCGCTTAACCACAATATAAGGAAGTGAGAGTCCACTTCCTTATAGGTCAGTCCGCTTAACCACAATATAAGGAAGTGAGAGTCCACTTCCTTATAGGTCAGTCCGCTTAACCACAATATAAGGAAGTGAGAGTCCACTTCCTTATAGGTCAGTCCGCTTAACCACAATATAAGGAAGTGAGAGTCCACTTCCTTATAGGTCAGTCCGCTTAACCACAATATAAGGAAGTGAGAGTCCACTTCCTTATAGGTCAGTCCGCTTAACCACAATATAAGGAAGTGAGAGTCCACTTCCTTATAGGTCAGTCCGCTTAACCACAATAATTTTGTTGCACGGTAAACTTATTTGTCCACATGTGAGCAAGTCATACAATATTCCCATGAACTGACACCTGAGTTGGAAACACAATGTTTTCATCAAGTAACAGTTCACAAAGGTGGATCATAGACCATACAATACCTGAGAATATCCCACGACGCGCGACGTCAGCAAGTAGGTATAGCACGTATCTATGTCTATGCACGCAGATAAATAGGAGTCAACCAGAAGTACAAAACTGTATAGATAAATTATTTTACGACAATTTTAGTCTGAAATACTGTATTCTTGTAATCTCTACGATTTTATTTTAAACCTCACCAAATGTTTGATAAGGTACACTAGAAAAATATTTTAAATCAAAGCTACAATAATTTTGTATTTAAAACAATAATTCTTGCTTCATAAACGAAATTATTTGTATTGTTTACTAAAATAAAATGTACAGTTAACGAAGTTAAGTGTTCTGATTAATGATCGTCATGTTGGTAATGCACTACGAAGTTGCTTGTAACCACAACAACATTATTTTAATTACTACAAGAATGTATAATTATCCTTACTATTCTGTTTGTTTCTGAAAATAACTAAAACAAATTGTTTTAATAACAAAATTATTAAGTTGTCATAGATGAATATCATGTTAATTTAACACTGTGTTCTTTTATATATACAACAAAATTATTGTTAAAACTACAAGACTACATTTTTGTGAATGCAAGAATATTCTAGTTAAATAATTATATTTATGTGTACCTACTTATTTATTTAGTTTCATGAGTCGTAACTAGATGGCACCAGTAGTAATTTTAGATCGCGCTATCGTTGTGTTTTATCAAATTACCTTAGTCGAGACAAAAATTTTGTTTTGTGTCGCGGGTGCGTACGGATTACGGACTCCGCACTTAAAGCAATATGTGGCTATACTCCACTATAGCCATAAGTGCTGCATTACTCGTAGAGCGTGCTGACGCGTAGTCTACGAGACAATGTAGTCTAACTTTAATATTCCTTTTTGCTGTCTAGGATTTACTATACTTAATTGGTTTATACATCAAACGCAATTGTCGGAACTAGAATATTTTATACACTACAAAAATATCTAGTTACATTTACAATAACCTAGTAAACGTAACTAGATTGTTTCTCCGTGTATACTAGTAGACTAGTAGTGTGTACAATAATTTCTAGTTGGTCCTCAATAAAAAATATTTGGTAAAGACAACTAGTGGGTACTGCTTTCACGGATCCAAACAGAAGTTCTGTTTGGATCCGTGAAAGAATAGTGGAGTATAGCCACATAATGCTTCAAGTGCGGAGTCCGTAATCCATACGCACCCACGATACAAAACAAAATTTTCGTCTCGACCAAGGTAATTAGATAAAACACAACGATAGCGCGATCTAAAATTACTACTGGTGTCATCTAGTTGTGACTCATGAAACTAAATAAATAAGTAGCTACACATAAATATAATTATTTAACTAGAATATTCTTGCATTCACAAAAATGTAGTCTTGTAGTTTTAACAATAATTTTGTTGTCTATATATCTTTTATATAGACAACAAAATTATTGTTAAAACTACAAGACTATATATCTTTTATATAGACAACAAAATTATTGTTAAAACTACAAGACTACATTTTTGTGAATGCAAGAATATTCTAGTTAAATAATTATATTTATGTGTAGCTACTTATTTATTTAGTTTCATGAGTCACAACTAGATGACACCAGTAGTACAATGTAGTCTAACTATAATATTCCTTTTTGCTGTCTAGGATTACTATAACTGATTTATACATCAAACGCAATTATCGGAACTAGAATATTTTATACACTACAAAAACATCTAGTTACATTTACAATAACCTAGTAAACGTAACTAGATTGTTTATCCGTGTATACTAGTAGACTAGTAGTGTGTACAATAATTTCTAGTTGGTTCTCAATAAAAAATATTTGGTAAAGACAACTAGTGGGTACTGCTGTCACGGATCCAAACAGAAGTTCTGGTTGCACTTACGAGATTTCTCGTACGTCTAACAACATTTTTCTCTGTGTGTGGTATGGCCTACTTTTTAATATTTTTATTCACTTACTAAAGCTCGTTTTGATAGTTAATCCACAGTTTAATAAATCCCTAATTAACTGTTCATATAATATAGATGTAGTAAAGTAAACTAACGTCATAATAACACCATAACCCAATCTAAAGCCCCATCATGGTATCTTTACATCGACACCCTATAAATATTGGATATAAAAACAGGCATTATTCAATAGCAATAGATTACAAATGAGTCATTAGAATACAACGTGAACGTTAACAATACCCTTTGATTTAGAATATATAACGAAGTACCTCGATGTTTGCTTGGTCTTGGAGCTACCGGAGTGCAATAAATTGTTATTGGTTTATTTGAACAGATGCAGTAGTGTATCTTTCTAACTAGCTCCTTGACAGATTTAGACGTTAACGCAGAGAACACACTTCGAGTCGAGCGATAGTAGTTCCAACCGGACCATTAACACTGAAAATTACAATAGTTTAAACCGGGCTCCCAACCGAATATCTGCTGCCACTACTGCCACTTAAAACTTTCAACAGGCCGGTAACCGAGCTACTGAAACTTAGCCTGATTAGTGATTACACATTAGAGTTCTATGTATAATATACCTCAAGAATAATTTGGGACTCTTAATACGATTAGCTCACACTAGCTAGGCGTTTATTCCTAGTTGCCACCTCTTCTGTAGCACTGTTCCCTGAGGTGGCAACTGGTTTTTTCCTAGTTATCTATGTCAGTACGTCCTATATTTGAAAGGACGCCAGATTTCAAAGCATATTTCCTAGATGTATTTGAGGGTTTACCTACAAATGTATCTGTTAAGTTTTAGTCGGCCGACGACGGTGTAGTCTGCGGTCTGCATATCACGTAAAATTGCTGGTTTATATAGTATAGACATATGAAAGGTTATTTACTGAAGCAGTGAAATAATTCCATGTTGTTATGGTTGAAGCACCAACCGTGTGGTGTCGACTGGTGAATGGTTGGTTTATACTGTGTTCTATCTACCTCTGTTATTTTACATAATATAAGGTGTCAGGGTATTTCCATTACTACCAGCAAGTCAAGGTTTCAATTGAGTTACTTCCGGAATATTGTAGCTTTTCATTAGTCGGAAACTCAAATAATTATTAGAATTTTCCTAGTTATAATAAAATTAAATTATAATAATAAAATTGTCTCTTTCAAACATTAGAGCAATCCCTTTCGATGCAAAAAAAAACAACTAAGTAAAACACCACCTTTTGATTTAGAAACAAACAAATAGAAACAAACGACGACGTTCGCAATGGTGATCAAAACGTAAACAAAACACACTTAAAATATATATTTTTTTATCAAAAAGCCAACATCACGCGGTGTTCCGAGGCGGTCACCCATCCAAGTACTGACCGCGCCCGACGTTGCTTAACTTCGGTGATCGGACGAGAACCGGTGTTTTCAACGTGGTATGGACGTTGGCGATAGCTAAATCGAATTTGTTCTACTTTATCTGCTGATTTTTTAAATAGAACGTGTGTATTATGCTCCTTTTTGTAAAAATCAAAAGTGAAGTTTGTGTAAAACAGACGAACAAGAAAGTGATCTTATAGTAAAATAATGCAATAATATCATAGATTAAATTAAAAGATGGAATGAAATAGTATGTCTGAATACCTAGTCCAGGGTTCTGTACCTACTTACCTACTTCAGTTATCTCTACCCAAACAAAATCACTTCTACCTGAGTAGTTATGGGAAAAGAACACGAAAATATTATTTTACCCATATGACCTAACAAAAAATAAATTTATCAGTCTAACTAAACCAATATACCAACGTTCTGCGACTAGGATTATAATGAACGAGGTAGATGGCGCTAGTGTCTTCATTACCATAGAGAACGGGGTTGGAGGCGCTAGTGTGTTGCAGCGAGGAAAGTTCTTTTATTTTTGTAATAGGCGCTAAAAATCTTAAGAAATCTACTAGATAGATTTTGATGGAAATCGGTATTATGATACATGGAACCATTGAGAGAAGCTTATGCTACTTGTTATCCTTATAATGTCGCACTGTGATCAATTATTAATAATTAGCGGTACGAAATTCATTTTTCTCGAAGTAAGGGAAGTCAGCAAAAACAGTTCCTAAATGCTGAGAAATACCCTACACATCCCACATTGTAATATTTCTGTTATATCTAAATCACATCGTGCACAATCTGTTCCCAAAGTTAACATTTCTAGTGTTTGCCTGTTTAATGATTATTTACATGGACACTTAATCAGGAGTTATTGCTAAAGTTCTTGTTTATTGAATATGAAAAAATACAAACACATTGAAGAAGGTATGAGTGTCTTTTCTCAACTATTTTTTTTTGTGTGGGTTACTTTTTTAATAAAAAAATGATGAAGTACCTATTGTGTTGATTTTAAGTACTACTTTGTTATATAAAGGACTAGATCTTTTAAGGGACCGATTAGGAACAAACAAATTTGACATTAATATATACTATGGACTGTTAGGTATTAAATGACATATTGATTATAATTGGCCACCATTGGCCGCTGAACAAAATTTTCATTTTTCTAGATAACGAAGGTCCATCGAAAAATTGTGATTTATTTAACTACCTTAAGCGGTGCCCTCCAATAAAACCTAGGATCAGAAGGCTAAATGACATGTTTATATTATATTGCATTTGGGACCACTAGTCACTATTCCACCTGATGTAATTAATTGATTAGATGATCCAAATTTTTGCGACTCTAGATGACTAAACTTATATTTTTTTTTTATAAATAACCATGTCAAAGTGGCTAATTTGACAAATTTCGTTTACTTCTATCAAGCAAAACTGTTGTACACCAATAAATATTTCCATCCCCCTAATTCGTGAAAATTGATCACCGTGTGTCGGTGGATCGAGCCTTAAGCAGGTAAAACCGTGGAGCGGTGCTAGTGTAGTTATAACAATAATGTAATACTGATACAAAAGTTGATCTAAATAATAAGTGAATTATATCCGTGGTCTAGCACCCATATTACAAGCCTAGTTGGTTAGTTTAGAGTTAGGTGGCTTTGTATGCAGTGTCCTACAATATTTCTTCCACGTTCGTTAAGATGTTTGCCACACTAGTAATGTCCTAATTCGTTATCGATATTTGTCCACACGATAACATCAATCAGTGGTGGCAACTGTCGATAGATTTGTTTACATATCGATATCGATATAAACAACCGGATTATGTCCATTCGTACAGTGTTTACCTACACGTGTTTAATGATAAACTTACGGCTTATATAGGATTATCGTTTATTCAGGCGCCTCGCCTTGATTTGTTATTCGCTTGCTACCTAGGTACTTCAAGGAATTAGGTACTTATACTTATGTTTTAAATATGAATTACTTACTTAAAAGTGCTGACTGATCTTATATCCTTCTTTTTTTACTTTTTGAGGTATGGAACCCTAAAAAGACAACTTAAGTAGTTCCTTTATGCCTCGATTCATTGACAGTAACATAGGCTACCTACTTTTTATCCCGATATTCCCAAGGGATCGGGAGTTACGCGGGAGTGCTGCTAGTTTATGGATAAATATCAAGCATACTTGCGATGATGATCTAAAATAATATGAACACACAACACATATAAGCAAGTACCTACCTATCACCATGTCAAAGAAAGCACCTTTCGTTTCCCATTTATCTCTCTCCCCTCAGAGGAAATCAAAGAGCCTCTCAAACCAGCCTCCTAATTAAAATACTCATAATTACTTCAGGAGGACAATGGGCTCCTTCAGAGGTCTTACCATGACTCCTTTACGTTTCTATCATACGTAACGTATTTTACTATTTTTGCTGTTTCGGCTTGCGTAATGGCCGCTCCGCTCGTACCCGTTCCAGAGACCTGATTAACCCACTCACGGTACAACTGCGCAGCTAGCTCCGAATCTGCTCTCTGAAACAGGACACGTGTTCGGGCCCCAGTATGCCATGAAGCCAATTAAATTGGTGTGTTAACGTCATTTCTATAACCTCTTGAAGTAAGAGGGCTTCAGAGTTGACCAGTCAGTGTTCGGATGTTGTCTTCAAGCGTTTCAAGCGAGTGTCATCACCTGATTAATATAACAGTAGTAATAATAAGTAAGTATTACCGGGACTATCAGCACCACCTTTTTTCAGTAAATATTATCTAATGATTTGAATGAGAGTTTGGTCGTGCAATGCATTCGAACGGCTTAGTTTCAGTAGTTCGTTGTTTCGAAAAAAAGACGAAAAAAATGATGTATTGTTTTGAAATTTCCTCAAACTCTGCGTAAATAACTTTAATTTTCCCAAAGTTACAAACATTATTTTTTTGGGGCAGGTCGAGGCTGCACATGTGTCTTTTAAACATTGTATATACGTACCTAAGTAGGTAACTATACCTAATAAGGTTGATCCCTCTCGGCGAACCACCCCCCCTCCCTACAAGGGCCCTACAAGACACGATGCGATCGTTCCGCAATTAAACCACAAAAGAATGAATTAGGAGCACACCGCACCTCCATGCTCCACCGAGCGGAGTCGCGTTGTCAAAACAATATTGCGCTTGCCGTACTTACTAGTAGTAGAGCGGCCTCTTCAGTCTGCTGCCTTGCGAACTATGTGTTACTCACTACATAGTACTGCCAGTTTAGACACGGCACGGCGCGGCGGCGGCATTACAATCTTTACAAATTAAATAAATCTGCACGAGAGTGATCGTGACATAGGTCCGCAACGTACTTACGTGTGCCCCTAGTCAAAATCGAAAATAATCGATGTGATGCTAATGTTGCCAGCTTAGTGAATTTTCTTTATACATGCCACAATACATGTTTAGAGAAAATTAGACCGCGTGGCAGTCCACTAATGAGCCACCCACAGAAATACACGTTCATGGCTCACATTTCTCTGGAGCCACTCATTTACCGCGATGTAAGGGGAGTGTGCAACAGAACTCCACGACCTAATCTTGTCTTCTCCATTCTTTCGTCATACAACCAGGCAGACTGGTGTGCGGCATCGATTCATGGTGGACATACCAGACGTTCGCACTAAGCGCTTTGCTTCGTCATTCCTTATTCGTACTGCAAGGGAATGGAATCGGTTGCCTGCGTCTGCCTTTCCTGACGTGTACAATTTTGGGGTCTTCAAGCGCGAGTGAATAGATAGGTATCTTCTACGAAGGCGTGTTACATCTTAGGCCGCATCATCACCTACCAACATCAGGTAGGTGTGATAGTGGTCAAACGCTGACCTATCACAGAAAAAAAAAAACTGATTGCTGAATGCTGATAGTATTTTTTTTTAAAGTAACTAGGTACAAATTACCATATATATTTGTAAATGTCACTTCTAAATGATTAGATGTGTTGTAAAAGTGTATGTCGCGAGATCGGCCCACTCGCTTTGAGTCTCAGATCAAAGGGTGCGCTTCTATTAGCCCTGATTACGGCGACTCCAGCGCCCGTGCTCCACCACCGCGCCGCCGCGCGCTGCACCGCGTAGCTACTGCGCGGGCTATTGTCACTAGTGTCATTGCATGTTTAATTAGCTTTTACACGGGGCGGTTTTTTTTTTCAAAGTAAAGAGCTTTGTTGCGATTTACTTTGATGAAAGATGCCTATTTTTTCACTTAATTGTTCCCGGCGAATTTATATAAATTGTTTGCGGTTGTTGTTGATTCAAATTGTCTAATGCACTGTTTGATTTGGTTAGGGCTGCACTGAGCATAATTGAACTAAGTTGGTTGAGTTAAATACTTAAAAGGGTAGTTTATAGGTACAAAGGTTTGATGCATTTGGTCATATTCGCATAAAACAGTTCGCGAAGAAATGATACATTTCGATCTTTAATTGGGTTTTGTTTCTGCAATTTTTTTTTTTTTTTTTCGTTTCGTTTTCAATAGTAAAAGCATATGAGTAACTATTCTTTACTCATGTGGTGAAAGTGAAGGCTTTAAAGTCTTAATAGAGTATTGGAGTATCATATTTTCGATAATATTGTCAGTTGCGTTGGTGGTGTAATGGTCAGCATAGTTGCCTTCCAAGCAGTTGATCCGGGTTCGATTCCCGGCCAACGCACACTTTTTGGTAAATAAATTTTTCTTTTTTATTTAAAAGTCGGTTTATTATCATAATTATATTTCAATTACATGTTTTCGTCTTGTCGCTAACAAATAACAACGCTCAATATACATACTCGTATATTAAAATTAAATTCCCTTGTCAAAGTTATATTATTGATTATGACAACTTTCTAACAACAATTATAAACTATCTTCTAACTCCATGGTAACTTCATAGTAAGTTGTAATGAGGCGTACGTAGCAATTGACTTCAAATCACGCGGAACCCTACGGAAATTGAGTTTTCTGTCAATATTAGCGATTACTGTACCCTAAAAGTTACACCTATGTCTTATTCTATTTGTACTAAAGTTGAAATTCGCAAGGTAAGGGGATGTTCAGTTATTTTGGGGATGTAATTGTCTTGTAGTTTTCTTAGGGGATGAAAAGCGGGTAGGTAGAACAGATATTGACGATGTAGGTAGAAGAAATAACAAAGTCTAGTGAACTATGAAAGAAATAATTGAAAATGAGCGAGCTAAAAACAATTGACCACTTGCAAACGAAATAAGTTAGGATGTGTGGCTTCGGAACGCGTTTACCAATGAGAAGCCGCAAGAAACTCATGGGGGTTCATCTCATCGGAAAGTTTCCAGCTATCTACCTACACAGCAAGTTTTATCGCAATCGATTCAATAGTTTGTGAACAACACGCATCTAAATATAGGTAAAATATGAAAAATAATATTTTTCTACAGTACCTAAAGTACCTACCAGTGTAAAAAATGTAGGTAGGTACTTTCTTAAAAAGGAAGCGGCCGTTTGACGTATAAAGGACAAGTAGATTCCATGAGCGAGCAGGATTGCGATGGCAAATAGAGATGCTGCAAATGCTGTGAAAGAAAGTAGGTCGCGCCCGCGGCTTGTTCTTGCATCTTATTCTCGAGAACTGAGTTTCTTTCTTACCTTTTCCAGGAAAGTTTTGTCCATAGTCAGCAGTCAGCAGATAGTTGATGAATAGCATCCTTTTACACTTGACGACACTAGAAACGAGCAAATATTTTTATTCCCTGAAATGAATATGGCGGGAGCATGTCCTACTATTTCTAATAATATCCTTGGGAGGATCATATCCAAAATTCGGAAACATAAAATGTCAATTCATTCTCCTGGTGCATTCTCTATTTGGGGTCTGTTATCTTAAAACTTGATGCTTTCTTGGGTTTTCGTTTGCGTTAGTGTCGTCATTTTTTGGTAATAGTTCTAGTGAAATTTCGTAAGAAAATACTCGGTTTACGAGAGTAGGACCGCTCGGTCTGCAACTCTGCAGCGAGGGTCGACCGTCGAGCGGTAAAGCGACAAGCAATGGTAATTTCTCAAGGCAAACACAGATGTCTTGAGACTTGCATCGTCTACCGTCTGATCTTTAATGGCTACTATATGGCTACGCAACTTGTTTACATTATTGTTTAATTTTTGCTTTAAGATTAGAGAAAACTGTGGACTCTACGACATAATAATCATTAATTCATTATTTACACGTACTAACAACGTTTATTGAGCGGTAATTAGCCGACTTTAGAGATTACAAAAAGCACGGTAAATAGCAGGCAGTTGTGCTTAGAGTCTTCTTCCACGTAGCAAGAAGGGACGCGAGTGCGGGCGACACTCGAGCGCGAGACATCACAAGTGACATTCATTAAACAACAAGCTTCGAACATAACCTGCACCTTGGCTGCACCACTGAACACCTAGAAATGACAGAATATTATTATCAGTTTCTTAACTTTAACTTTTTATTGAAGGTTAAAAACCGTTAAAATATAGCTTTAATTACGGTTAATCTGAACTTTAAATGTGATAATATACTCGTATACGGCTGCGCACTTAGGTAATTGAAATAAAAAACTTGACCTTCGACAGTGACAGACAGCATCAGACTATAGGCGGAATTAAGGAAGTCAATTTCCTTACGTAGTACCTCCCTGAAACTGAAAAACATAGACACTTGAAACATTCTCTTTCTTCCTAATTTGGCCGACTACTTGATGCCAATATTTTGCAGTACTGGCTATATGCACAAGTCGTACGAAGCCATTACTTAAATAAAAAAATCTCAGAAGTGAGAGCAGCCACTTATCAAAGGGTTTAGAGAAGTATTATCCGCGCCTCTTCTAACGGTTCCTTCTCCTTGCATCCTACACGCGGATTCACCCCAGAGCTACTTGAAAGCCCCCCCCCTCCCATTCACCCCGCTAAAAAGCCATTATGCCGCCTTTGATCTAAGCCGCTCGCTTTGATTGCGCCGCTTCGACTGCCCTCTCACAACTATTGCCTAGTTCTTTGCTTAGACTCTACCCATACACTACAATGTGACGTCATAACTTTTATACATAACTTTATTGTATTGTCTATGGAATGCTTATCAACGACCTACCAAAAATACTTACCTACCTGTCTATAGCTTCTACAGTTTATTTTTTCTATTTTATGGCTACACCCTGAAACTACTTATTATTTTTAACAATCTATTATTTGTTTGTTCAATACATCGTCGTTGTAATATATTCTTGGATATATGACATACTACATACGAAGTAAATAGTATATTTAGTTTTAGTTACGAAGTTCGTTTGATCACTTATTATCGATTTGAATGTGGCAGAAAACCGGTTCAAAAAGCAGTATAGTAATAGTTTAGGTGATGCTATTCTGCAACGAAATCAATAAGAACCGAAGGAATAAAAAGTCATAATTGTAGTACTTAACACGTAGGCAACTAGGTCCTATAGTATTTACGATACAAAAGTGTACCTTACTACTAAGTATAGTACCTACGTTTACGTTGTTAACGATCACGAACGTTACACCAAGCTCCAGCGTTCTATTAATCCTTACATGGTATAATTAGGCCCCTCGCAGGCACAGCGACAAACAGGCGACAAGTCGTGACATTGTGTGACAGAGTCGCGGTAATGCATACCGCTGGAATTAGCTCTTCACAGGGTCTACTTTAAGTCGTCTTTGACAGTCTGTAATGCACAAACTCAATGGGATTTCGAGCTATTGAGAGACATTGCAAGCAAAATGTACTCAGATTTTACGGAAATATACCGTTGGGTTTACATGGTTCTGCTATAAACATGCGTTGATGAAGAAATCTTCCATGTAAAAACGACTACTGTCGCAAAAATAATCAGTAAGTGCGAAATAAAATGAGGCTAGATTCTACAAATTATGGGAATTGAGACTAAATAATAATTTAAACATATTTATAATAAATTCTGGCTACTTACTAAATAAAGAAATGATATTTGGTTTAAATAGGTACATTGTAATGAATAAGATATATTTAAAAGTAGGTTGAATAGGTAGGTTAGGGGTGATTCTACAGACCCGAAAAAAACGCTGTCCGGAGCTAAAAACTACCCGAAATATTAAAATTTTACTGTTTGATATTTTTTTTATGTTAGTATAATGTATAATCTAATTGGCGCAAAATAATATTAGTGTCTAATCTTATTAGAAATAGTCAAAAAAAATCCCCAAAGCCTTAAAAATTGATAACTCTGGCGCGTCCTGGCCACTTTTTTTTGCAAACCTAGCAGCTAAACACCTAGATGTAAAGGTAATCTAAGATATCAAAGTAATCTGATCCTTAGAGGGATAATTGATGATTCACCATAAAATATTTCATACTTGTAACTACTATAGTTTTGTTTTAAATGAGAGCCGAGTGTTTGTCCGCGGTCAACCACTGATTCCACTGGCACGACATAAAGCGAAGCGTAAGTCACTAGCCGAACGTGGTAGAAGTGTGTGAATTAGTTAAAACGCGAGAACTAGTCGTGCTTTAGACATCGAGGAGGGTGCCACTTGGCTCGTTGCTCCACCACGGATTTGGCGAAGGCAAACGTTTGATAACCCTGGTTTTGGTTCAGTATGTCTTTGATTACTCTGGCCGCATTAAAAAATACTAAATCTTATTTTAGAGTTTATTAAATTTAGTAAAAAGATCTAGTTTTAGGATCTTTATTTAGCGTTTTCATAGTTTTTATGATAGCCATACACTTTCCGAGATAATCGCAGAAAACATACTCGTTTTGATTACACTGGCTATGATTGCCCTGGTATTTTGCCTAGGTAATCAATGTTTTCATGGTTTGACGTGCTTTTTTTACTCTCGTGCTGCGTTATAATTATGAATATTGTTTGTTTGAACAATCTGGTGCTCATAAAACTACATTTTTTTGGGTTTCGTAGCTGAATATTATAAATAGAACACTTATAAGATCACTCGATCGTCCGTTTGTTTGAAGTTAAAGAGGTTTTCCATACTTAAATAAAAAAAAATTAAATGGCACTCGGGGACTGGCGCGGTAAAGCTATTGCATCGTGCGAGCTTCGTACAGTCGTACCATATACATACACGTTAAGCGAACGCTCTCCCGAGCTACATGGTAGGCGGAGTGGGGGGTGTTAGGTTTTATTTTCGTTACGGAATTTCTTGATTCAGTCGCCGCGATCAGAGCCCGCGATAAAAGCTATGCAATAGCTTAAAAATAATAGTTAACATCAATTAACCTTAGATTATAATACACGGTTCAATAGTTCAACTCTTTTAAATAAGTTCAATAGTGGACCTTTTGTACCCCTACACCAATCAGAGTCGATCGAATAAAACCAATATGATATTATTTTTTCAAAAACGAATGTTAACAATTATCTTTGTATGATTCTAAAAAATATTTCGATGATTATGTTTTTCTGCAAATTATCTACAAAATATCTAAAACTCTAGCAATTCAATAAAAGCTCTGCAATAGCTTAAAAAAACCGCATCGAAATCCGTTGCGTAGTTTTAAAGATCTAAGCATACATAGGGACAGACAGCGGAATGCGACTGTGTTTCATACGATGTAGTGATAATGTTGATAATTAAATTGCATTTTTTTAAGATCCTATGAGTATGGTTTAAACAGTTACTATAATTCAGTAAATCAGCTCATTTTGGTTTATAAGTATTAAGCAAACAACAGTTTAAAAAAAAATTGACTCTCCTGTCACTATTTTTAACCCCCGACGCAAAAACGACGGGGTGTTATAAGTTTGACGTGTCTGTGTGTGTGTGTGTATGTGTGTGTGTGTGTTTCTGTCTGTGGCATCGTAGCTCCCGAACGGATGAACCGATTTTGATTTAGTTTTTTTTGTTTGAAAGCTAAGTTAGTCGGGAGTGTTCTTAGCTATGTTTGATCAAAATCGGTTTAGCCGTCTTAAAGTTATGGGGGATAGAAGTCAAGATCAAAAACCGAATGTTAGTAGATATACTCGAGTGGGGTATCAAATGAAAGGGCATGACTTGTACATTACAAATATCTATGTTTGATCAAAATCGGTCCAGCTGTTTTAAAGGTATGGGGGATAATACTCAGGATTACCAACCGAATGTAGGTAAGCAGATATGCCGGAGTGGGGATCAAGTTAATTTGAGTTTCTTGGCTAGGTTTGGTTCTTTTTTACTTTTTCTCTCCATATTTAGGGTTCCGTAGCCAAATGGCTAAAACGGAACCCCTATAGATTCGTCATGTCTGTCTGTCTGCCGTATGTCACAGCCACTTTTTACCGAAACTATAAGAACTGTACTGTTGAAACTTGGTAAATAGATGTATTCTATGAACCGCATTAAGATTTTTACACAAAAATAGAAAAATAAAAAATTTAAGGTTCCCCATACTTAGAACTTGATCTCAAAAAAAAATATCATCAAACCCATACGTGTGAGATATCTATAGATAGGTCTTCAAAATGATATTGAGGTTTCTAATATATTTTTTTTATCACAGTTGCTCATAAAGTGGATCTTATTAAACCGCTTTTGGGCTCATAATGCAACGTATTATACACGCGTGCGATAAAAAAAATCCAACTAGTGCTAAAATAATACGTCATCCCGATATGTCAAATACGTATCTTACTGCTAATGACATATAGTAGATGAAACATTCTTAAGGACATCGTTCAAATCGTACCCAAAACTTAAGGTGCCGGCCAGAAAAAAAAATGTTTCTATCTTGTAGAGAATAACATTTTAAATAATGTTTACTAAGGCAACAAAGAGCTACGATCAACCATCGTTGAGTTATTTTACATTGAAAACCCAAAAAATGCATTTTGTAGAGATCCGTTTGACCACTTTTGAGATATTACTACAGAAAAAATATAAATTTGTCTGTTTTTATTATATTTATATAAATTGGTATATCCAATAACCCTTTCAGAAGTTTTAGTGGGATCTTAAAAGTGGTCAAACGGATCTCTATAAAATGCATTTTTTGGGTTTTCAATGTAAAATAACTCAACGATTTTTGATCGTAGCTCTTTGTTGCCTAAGTAAACATTGTTTAAAATGTTATTCTCTACAAGATAGAAACAATTTTTATTACTGGCCGGCATTTTTTTTGTGGGTATTTTTTGTTAGAAACATGAATGATCTCCTTTATCTGGGTTATACTGTTTTGATGTATAGAAAAAGGTACCATCCAAAGAGTTTTTAAGCCTTGCTGGCTTAAAACTCTTTGTTGGTACCTTTTTTCTTCTTTTCAAAAGGTTGTCTCTAAAGTCTGTTAACGAACGATAATATTACGTGATGACGTCTTTGAAAATAATTAAAAATTGAGTTTTGTTTTTTCTTTAGGTACATAAATGTATTTTTATAGGTATTTTGTTTTAACCACTGACGCAAAAACAAATGAAAAAAACCCTAAAATATTGTATGTCAGACGCTGTATAAAAAGTGTAACTTCTAAAATAAGAGAAGCTAAAAAAAATATATGATATAAACCGTAAACCGCCATTTTCCCTTCATTCATGTATTTTTACCACTAGCGCCATCTATTTTTTTATAACTCCTATTTTTGATTCCCCTGTCTACCAAAATTTTAAATATTCTATATCTTCGAAACGGATGGACCAAAACTGATGCCTATTCGATTAAACTGTTTAAAATTAAGTAAAATTTCATGTTTCATTATTATATTTATAATATTCCATAAAATAAAAAGTGCCAAGGGAATCAACCGTAGAATGCCATTTTGTAGAATCACCCTTAGCATGCCACATCCTCGAGTTGATCATTACTTCCAATCAAGTGCGTGAGATGTGGTTAAATATAAGGTTATTTAACTTAAAATAAATCCTACGTCACTTTTGCTGAAGTAATCTGAACAATGTTCTCGGGTTCAGTAAGCTATTGAACCCGCACTCCAGGTCAAAGGCAACCACTAGTCTCTGCCTTTGTTCCTTATCTTAAGATGGCAATAGATCAAAGAGTCTCAGCTTTGTGCGTCGTATGAAAAGAGCCTTAATTTTTGAGGTCAATAAGTTATGTTCAATCAAGAAGGGATTTTGTAAAAAGCTTTTATTGGACACTAGCTCCAAATTGCTTAACAGATAGTTAAATTAATTAATTGCCTCTGTCCAAGGCCGGAAAAGGTATAATATATTGTTAGGTTAAATCTTCGTTTAAGATCATAAAAAAGTTCAACAAAAACGTAAATATCACGTTTCAAATATTTTAGGAAAATGTTCGAATTTCCTTTCGATTTTTCCCGTAATCTAAGTTTTTCCCTGAAATCGGAAAGTTAATAGGCTCTGTCTGGTCATAGACAACTTTCAGTTTGTTTTTTTACCATTCAATTTCTGAACAATATCGTCTATCAATGAATAATGGAACTAAATCTGTCATTCTAAAAAAACTGATTTGTATAAAGGCGCCAAAGTCTATCATAAAGTTCAATGACGTTACTCCTTACCCATATCCGAAATATTCCAGAAAAATATACTTAAACCTTTCATGTTTACATTAGATGCCATATCTGAATAGGTTGCCGGGTGAGTGGGCTTGGGGGCTGGTGACGTCACACTACGTAGGTTTCCCTTCTTCAAGTCTTCGTATCGATCAGTTGAATATTTATATTGCAGTGTTGATTTCAACTAATCATATTGGCCTTTACATCGAATCTAGGTGATTGCCATAATATATATGACAATCTCAACTTTAATCCAAGCTATTCAGGGCGCTGCTGCGCTGTAGTGTAGTTAGATGGAGTAGGCTTGTCCAGCATCTATAGGATATAATATAACCCTTTCAGCTTAGTTGAGAAGTATTTGAACTATGGTGACTCAATTAGTTTACTCTAATCTTTTTTTTTCTTCAAAATGAGCTTGTGATAGATGTCGCTGTGTAAGTGTAAGATTTATCTGGTCAAGGGCCGGCAGAAGTTCCTTACGATCGTGAATGGCGAAATATAAAAAAATGGCTTAAAAATAAAAAAACTTAGCATAGAATAGACAATCTTACTCTTAGCACGCAGAGCCACGTACCTATCACTTCTAGTTTTTTAGAAAAAAATAAAAGTAGAAAAACCTACTGCATCATAGCACTGAAAATCAAATCACAAGAAAAACCTCAACACCTATTTAATACCCATCCCCCTGTATTTAAACACCGATCTTATTTCCAAGATATCAACACAAAGTTTAAAGTGTTCGGTATCGCGTCGTCGGCACTAGTCGGCAGCAGTCTCCATCACAGTTGTTATTTTTCTTCTCTCCAATCAGATGCAAGTTCCTAACTACACTAACTTCGCGTACTGTCGAACAAAAAAACAAGTAAACAACCCGCTGATCTTGCTCATCATGTATTCCTTTTGCTGTCGGTTCTATGTACAGATAGCGGAAAAAGTTGCGCACATTTCAAACAAGAGTTTTACAGCTTGTTTGTTTGACTTTTGACGGCGATTGTAACTTCTTCCAACCCTCGTGGCTTGAGGGGTATTTCCGATTCGAAATGAAGAGGTCAGTAGATAATGTCGACTTGCTTTCTCAATATGGCTTAACACAGGCTTCAAAAGTTGCTGGGGTTTTGTTTGATATTGTTCGGAAAATAATACATCTGATTCTGTTTTTCCAACAGTTCAGAACTTTCAAACGCCTGAACCGATTTTAATCAAGCAAGATTCACCTATCGTACTCATTTTGCGTGATGAAGAACAAACCGCTTCAGTACATTTATACATAGAAACACAGACACCCAATAATATTTTATTCTATCAGTGTCAAGGAAAACAATATTAATATTGGCTCCAACATCTCCTGGTTGAATTTCATTCACGTACAGTTCAGTAACTACCGCCCGTCGTCGTTGCCTTAACCTTCAAACCTTAACATCTTTGAAATCGATCCTTTATAGCTTCGTTATAAGCTTATGCACCCTTCTTACCCTAGAGAGCATCTGTCCCACTCACACACACCATTTTCCAGCCTTCGTTTCCATTACCAAACGTCATTGCGTGGCGCATTGTCTGTTTCCAAAATTTTTTGAAAAATCAACTCTAAATTAATGTGGTAAGGTGTTAAATGGTAGGACGGAAGCAGGTGAAAGGAAATTGGCAGTTACGTCGACAGTGGAAAAGCTAGTTTTCCGCAGCAAAATTTGAAAATGGTATTCGTTTGTACTGTCAATGAAAATTTGTAGTTGTAGAGTCAGAGGGCTTGGTTTGATTGAATAAGTCTTAAAATTAGTAGGTAGGTTACTTACCTAATTTTAGTTAAATTGTGATAATTGTGTACTAATAACATTTTATTTAGGTAGGTAGGTACCAAATTTTATGTAAATATTTTCATTATAATGCTAAATAAAAAACTGAAATGAACTCATTTATTTAATTAAATTCACAAACCTTCCGTAGACAACTATCTACAAAGGGTATTTGATTTTTATAGAGTTATTTGTTTTATTATGTTTAAAAAATAGTGTTCTTTACATCTGTCTATCGTTATCTTAGAGCTGTGGTTAGTCCACCGAAGCTACAATACACCGTTGTTACAATAAAATAAAATAAAATAAAAATTGAAAATTATTTTTAGTTGCGCGTGTTCCTTACTTCCTCGACAGTACCAAACCACCTTCCCAAAAAGGTATTGCAGGAAAAATCGTGGTGTTTATTTCAAAGGCAAAAGGTCGAATATAGCTAACTTCGAAACACAGATGTAACTTCTGTAGGTACCGTGCTTTCTAAACACGAGCATTCGTTCACATGTACCGGCACGCGAATGTTTTTGTCCACGTTATTTGGCATAATTTTATTGAAAAAACTTAGTGAAATTATTTAATAGTTTTGTAAAATACAGCTAAGTGTAATGTGCGTCATTTGATTTGAAAACAGTGGCCTGAATTTGTATACGATTATTATTAGTTAGTGTTTAAATAAGACGTGTTCAATCAAACGCTTTCCGTAGAAAGTTATAACTACTTCGGTAAGTGTATCAAATATTATTTATTGTAAAATGGAAAGTGTTTTCCCGAGTGTGGCGTGGTTCGTTGACCCCCTGTTGCCATGGCAACTACTGTCATGTGGCATGGGGGTTGATTGTTACAATTGCTAGCTAGTAGGTATACCTACCGTATACTTACCTATAGGAGCTCTGCTGTACGATGTACTTACTCTTTGATTATTTCTTGAAAGAAGTCGCAATCATCCCTACCTAATGATACTACTTATCGTCGTGTTCATGTTTAGAGGCTCACATATTGAATAGGCGGAGACAAGTTTTTTCTTTGAAGTCGGTTAAAAATAGAATTAATAACCAATTTGTTTTTTTTCGTCTGATTTGAAAAAAGGGTCTCTTCTGGTCTTTTCCACGTCCTACTGATGGTAGGACGAAAGGGAAAAATTTAGTAGAACGATGGCGACATTTAGCAACCATTTGATAAGTATCCTAATTTGTCCATTGCAATAAAATATTTAGTTTACGATTTATGAAAACCATTCCTTAAGTAATGACCTTATAAATAACTTTAGTAGGGCGTTAAAACTGTGTGTTAGTGAGGGCGTACGTAAACTACAGGGACGGATTTATAGAAACAAATACATTTTAACTCAAAACTCTCCTATACTTTGATTTACAATTTTGAACTTTTTTGTGTAAGATTGGTCAAGGGTCAGCAAAAGTTTCTTGTGATCAAGACAATCATTTTTTTTAAATAAACTAGAAGAAAATTTGAAAAAGTCTGTGGCGCATATTACAGCTATAACGTTCGGTCGTAGATCAGAAAAAAATAGTCGGCTAAAGAAAATCATATACTTACACATCGCTATCTGGGTTTTTATAGAAAAAAAAAGAAAATGAAAAAGAGAATTGTGATTAGCAACCTTTAAAAACTTGCTTCTCAGAAATGTAATCTTTAAAGATATATTTACCAAAGTAAAAATATGAGAAACAACCGTAAAAGCCCCTCGATTTAATATAAAATGATAATAAGTAAGTAAAAGGGTGTAGTCCCCTAGAGTGAGTCCCCAAGACCGAGCGAGGCCGAGGGTGTCGCTCGGATCGATCCTCAGGGAATCCCTACGGAGAAGCAGACAGGTGACGCACAACTAGCAGTACTGCTGCGGGAGATGCATTCACACCTACATTGTGCTGTCTCGGTCTAAGATTACTTTACATTTATTCAGTGAGGGAAAATATATACAAAAAGTAAAAATATATCGATTCACGTAGGCGTTCGGTTCTATGTGTGCGTGTATCTACGAATATGCAACGTGTCGGAGGACATGACTATGCCGCGTCATTGATATGAGTCGCTGCCATACAAATCAAAAGCTTATTTACAGATTGTAGCACACAGGACTGCGCGCCAGCATGTGTTGAAATATCTGTATTTACAAAGCTTTTGCGAACTCGTACATAGACATAAATCTTCCAAGACATGTAATGTCACCCAAACAAAGTCCACAATATAAACTTACTTAATATACAGTTAGGTGCCTCCTGGTGGGATCCCTATAGCATATTCTACCAAGTCTATAAGTAGTCGCGTAACTTGGTTGCTGATGGTTGCAAAATGCCACCATGTAGGAACCCATTGGGCATGGGCTCCGGAGGACTACAGCTAAGAGCCACTGGCTGTGGCATTGGCGTTCATGGGCTAACGAATTCTATTACATTTTTCATACTTTAAACAAAATTTAAATTATGAATAACGTGGTAAAGCATAAGAAAGAACACCTAAACTCAGCGCAGTTGCTCCCCTCAATAAGTAAATAGACACCGCATCGGAGGTGTGAAGCAATCAAGACGTGTCACCGCACCCTGCTCGGCTCGAATTACATCGTCCGTCGGTACACCCTTCTAGGTAGGTAAAGTACTGAGTAATTACGTTTAGTGTGAATTATATGGAATTACCTAGGAACTTTGAAAATAACTTTTGAAATACTTTTACTAGTGTTACTAGTAAAAATCGTAATCTCGTAATCTAGTGTAGTTTTTAAATGTAGATAGATTTAAATAGATAAATTATTTATTGTAAACACCATTTTTAAATAACATTAAATAAAAACAAACCTTAAGTCAAAGTGCTACAAAGGGCGGCTTTATCGCTCAAAGCGATCTCTTCCAGGCAAACTTTGGATGGACAAGAAATTGAGTAAGGTAGGGTGTTCAAACTTCGGAAAATTAAAGATGCAAATAACAACAAAAACATAATATAAATAAATGTAGCAGGATATTACACGCAGCGCTATCTGGCATCAACCTCAGCAACTAGGCTTGTGTTATGTTAGCCAGGTAAACGATAGAATACTTACATATTTTTAGTAAAACACTTTTTGACAAGGTTGTTGTTATAATTTAGTAAAATGAACCATTAAAGTAACGAATGAAGTAGAGATAATTCCGCGTAATTATCCAGCTAACTAACGAATGTTCGCAACATTAGGTCTAACGATAACGAGGCCGTTAGCCATAAGGCTTACGAAGCTAATATCCCATGGAGGTATAATATTCTATTTGCCGGTACGGTGACGGTGATGACGTCACAAGGTGCCTCTAACGTCGCGCGATGTTTCAGCACCATTTACCTCAACTTTACACTTTCTATACCTACGAGTACCTTTCATATTTTGTTAATAGTTTTTTAAAGGATTTATGGCGTAAAACTGTTAAAAAATTATGTCAGGGGTTGTAAAATACCAAATGTAACGTTATATCATAACATGTAACGGATGTAATAGTCTAAGATCCCTTTAAGAACAACCTTCACCGAGCTGATAAATAGATAAAGGTATGGTCAATAAATAAATATGTTGCAAATGGGTTGTCAAAAAAAATCAGTCCAGAAAGTGATTAATTAAATTTTCATGTAGTTTTGTTTTTTAAGACATTCACTGGTTGGTTAATAGACAATTTCCATACCAATCGAATAAATAAATAAATAAATATTGCAGGACATTCCACACATCGCCTTCTAGCCCCAAACTAAGTAACTAGACTTGTGTTATGGGTGCTAGACAACGGATATACTATATATATATATACTTTTCTTTTGTAAATATATACTTATTATACATAGAAACAACCAGACCACAGACAAATATCTAAGCATAAATGCATGTCTGAGGCGGGAATCGAACCCGCAACCCTGTGTTTGACAGTCCGGCATGGTGACCATTGTGCCAACTGGGTCGTCAATGTATGTAGCTTTAAAATAACATACAAACGTTAGGTTGACTATTTTTTTCCTGTCACAAAGTCCATGATACAATCTATTATTTTTCGCCGAATGGCTTGATAGACATTAAACTCATATAATATACTGAACGTATTTTATCGTATAGATAGCGCTTAGCGATATTTCAATGAGGATTATCAAGGACTGGCCTAAATTCGGTACGTTAATTCCCTCGCGGCCAAGACTAACTTACAATGATCTAAGTAGTGAAAAATAAGGGTCTAGAGATTGATTTTCGGTCCAATCTTTGAGAGTGTAAGTTTGATTAAATATGTCGTATACTTGACTAATAAACGTTTTTTTCTATTCCTACTGTTCTATAATGTTTCATGTCAAATTCTTTAGGACTGGAAAATACCCGAGCAAAATATAAATATTTAGGCTAATTAGGGTAAAGCTTGGCGAGCGAGGGTTTGTTTAAAACAGTTTAAGTAGAAAGTCCAAAAAGCGGCGGGTTACAATAAATCACGTCTGTACCACAGATTATAAATTTAATATTCATGGAGTGATGTTTGCGTTTTATGCTGAAATTATGCCGCATTCACACGACGTAAGTTACTTAATTGTTCTGCTTAACTGTCCAAGTACTTAGCGTTTACATCGTTGATGAGGAACGGTAATTACCTGCCTTCTTGTAACTTTATGAAAGTTTGACAAAATTGTGAATATACCTACATGGGAAAATTTTGGAGAACCTTTTTTTACGTATAGGCATATAAACTTGAATATAAAATAAGTACCTACAAACAATTTTTATTGAGGTAAAATTAGATAAAACAATATCCGAGTAATAATGAATGCAAGTAGAAACTTTTCTACCAATAACTGACTAATTTCTGGAACAACGCGAGTAAGTCTCGATCCTTAGCCTATGATGTGTTATTATGTGTATCCCGCTATCTACAAACCGAGTTTTATCGCATTCGGTTGTTGTTTTTGCGTCAAGAAGTAACAAACACACTTATAAAATTAGGAGGTAGGAAAGGAAAACAAATCTACTAGTAGTAATTAACTCAGCTATTATAGCATAAAACCAACTAAATAAGTGTAAACACAGCAGAGTCACTGGCTCATAACATTTGTATTCGGGTGTAGTGTTAGTTGTTCGCCATCCGTCACGGAAAGTGCGAGATAAGTGGCTTCAGTGCCAGTAAACATGACACTATTACGGCTGCGTTTACACGATACTAGTTTATGGTGATCACTAATGAATTGCCGACTGTGGATGGGGTTCTATTTATTTATTTTTTCTGAAGGAAGGACAAGAAATTCTTATAAAACTGCAAACTAGCGCAAGAATTCTTGGGAGTAATTATGGTTGTTTATGCAGAACTGTTAATTTTTTTGACATTTTATTTCTAACTAGCTTTTACTCGCGACTTCGTCTGCTTAAGGGTTGAATTTTATAAAATTTCTTTCTTAGCGGATAATAGCTATCTTTGTGTCAATAACAAAACGAAAACGATGAAGGAAGTCAACAATACAGTGCTTCATTTGATGTATACGTCAGGGCGCCGCCATCTTGACTACTGTTTTGTGTCTTTAAATAGAAATAAAAAAATAAATTAAAATTTTAAAAACCGACTTAAAAAAAACCAAAAAATAAATTAAAAATAGCCTTAACTCAAAAACTAAAAAAATGAGCGAAAATAAAAAATAAAAAAAACCTGAAAGCAAAAACTAAAAAAAGCCTGAAAACAAAAACTAAAAAAAGTGAAAAATAATCCATTTCGGGTCACTAACAGCAGATAACTTAAACATACTTGGAAGTCGGACTGGGACTAGATTTATTGTTGAGAAGTATTATAGGAAACATGGCGTCACCCAGTCCGACTTCCAAGTATGTTTAAGTTATCTGCTGTCTGACCCGAAATATGTTAAGGAAACCACAGCCTAAAGCAATTTATAAGTTGTTGCAGAAGATTAAATGTAATAAAAGTCCAGGATTTGACGGCATTAGGCCAATAGATATTAAGTCATTGTCTGAGAAGCTAGTTGCGCCTATTATTCATTTGATAAATACGAGTGTTACAGCAGGGAACTATCCAAAAGAATTAAAATCTGGTGTGGTGAGACCAATACATAAAAAAGGAGATAAACTAGATTGTAGCAACTATCGGCCAATCACAATATTACCTATTATTGACAAGGTGGTTGAAAAGTATATCGCTAATGAAATTCACGAGTTTTATACAAAAAATGAAATTTTATCTCCAAATCAGTTTGGATTCCAGAAACGTAAAAGTACTACACAGCTATTGTCTGTTTTTACTGATCATATAAATAATTGTCTAGATAAGAAACATCACGTGGTAGTTGTTTTTATAGACTATAGTAGAGCTTTTGACACACTCAGACATTGTACATTGGTCAGTAAGTTAGAAGATAACGGAATCCGTGGGCCTTTGCTCAAATGGTGTCAGAATTACTTACAAGAAAGAACATATAGGGTTAAAGTAGCAGATGAATATAGCGACGAGGTGCAGGTTACAGATGGTACAGCGCAGGGTTCAGTATTAGGACCATTGCATTATATTTCATATGTTAATGAAATCAACCGATTAGTCACTAAGTGTAAAATTTTACAATTTGCCGATGACACATGTCTTATTGCTAGTGATAGGAACATAGTAAACGCAATTAAAACACTACAGGATGAATTTGATCTTATATGCAAATGGTCCCATGATGTCGGGCTGGTGTTAAATGCACAAAAAACCAAACTTATACATATCCGTTCTAGTCATAATCAAACTACACAGCCTATTAAGCTAATTGTGCATAGGCATGACTGCCTTCATGCATTGAGTAGTGTCATTTGTAATTGTGAAGCTATTGAACAGGTGCAGCAGTGTACATATTTGGGCTTGATCATTGACAGTAGATTTTGTTGGAAACCCCATATAGAAGTGACATGTGACAAGCTGAGGGCGGTTATGGCCAACTTTAAGATAATAAAAAATAGAGTACCATACGGTATACGGCTGCAGTTGTACAATGCGCTGGTTGAAAGTATCATTGGATATGGTCTCAGTAGCTACGGGCGTACCTTTAAGTCATATGTAGAAGACATATATAACCTTCAGCTAAGAATATTGAAAATAATTGTCCCTTATAAGATAAAACTTAAGTATAGTGATAATGAGTTAGGTATTTTTAAACACTGTAATGTTCTGCCAGTACAGATAAAGTTGAATCAATTCTTATTGATTGAAAATTATTTCGAATATAAAGATAATCGTATAAAGCACAATAGGAATACAAAAAGAATTAGATGTCAACATTTAAAATCGATATGCGCAAGTAATTTTTATGGTAAACGAACGACAGCATATATGTTACCGAGACTAATCAATGAATTACCACTAGATGTTAAAAATAAAATTACGCATAATAATATTAAATATATACTAAAACAATACCTACTTAATACTTATTATAGATGATAAAATAATATGTTAAATTATATGTAAGTATCGTAAGTTCATAATAATTTCCAGTGTTTAATTGTATTAAGTTAATAGGAGCACCCTGTATTGCGGGGACAAACTTTGTGCAGTGGTGTAGTCTCATTATGTCAAGCGGACCGGTTTGGTAGCTGTTGGTATGGCTCGAACAATGCGTGCGAGTGAGACGCACTGCTTGGGTAGTGAAGACGACGACTGATGCATAAATATTGTGCGAATATGTACCCGCTCGATAAAATTTGTTTTGTTTGTTTGTGATTTAGTTATTAGTAACGGTAGTTTACTGTAAAATTTAGTTAGTAAGAGGATTGTGCAACTCCCAGACAAACCAATTACTGGTTTAAGGGAGTGAAGCGAATTTGTGTTATATAATTGTTTTTGGTAAATAAATGATTAAAAAAAAAAAAAAATGGATTATTTTTCACTTTTTTTAGTTTTTGTTTTCAGGATTTTTTTAGTTTTTGTTTTCAGGTTTTTTTAGTTTTTATTTTCGCTCATTTTTTTAGTTTTTGAGTTAAGGCTATTTTTAATTTATTTTTTGGTTTTTTTGAAGTCGGTTTTTTAAATTTTAATTTATTTTTTTATTTTACCATTTTTAGTGCCGCTGGCACTGAAAATTCTACTCCATGAGGCAAAGGCGACTATTTCTTCAAATTGCAACCTGTACCTACCTAATCGTAACCTATTGAGAAGTTTGGTGGTGAGAAGGTGGTTTCAGATGCTCCATTCATCGATAGAATAGAATAGAATAGAATAGGATAGGATAGGATAGGATAGGATAGGATAGGATAGGATAGGATAGGATAGGATAGGATAGGATAGGATAGGATAGGATAGGATAGGATAGGATAGGATAGGATAGGATAGGATAGGATAGGATAGGATAGGATAGGATAGGATAGGATAGGATAGGATAGGATAGGATAGGATAGGATAGGATAGGATAGGATAGGATAGGATAGGATAGGATAGGATAGGATAGGATAGGATAGGATAGGATAGGATAGGATAGGATAGGATAGGATAGGATAGGATAGGATAGGATAGGATAGGATAGGATAGGATAGGATAGGATAGGATAGGATAGGATAGGATAGGATAGGATAGGATAGGATAGGATAGGATAGGATAGGATAGGATAGGATAGGATAGGATAGGATAGGATAGGATAGGATAGGATAGGATAGGATAGGATAGGATAGGATAGGATAGGATAGGATAGGATAGGATAGGATAGGATAGGATAGGATAGGATAGGATAGGATAGGATAGGATAGGATAGGATAGGATAGGATAGAATAGAAAAGAATAGAATTTATTCGAACACCTATTATTCGATACCTATTAGTGTATGGGCCAATTCTACTAGTGGAAATGGAAAACAAGCAAAAAATCTATAAAAAGAAAAAGCCACAAAAAGAACAAAAAAGTATAAACGTGAAACCCTACAAAAAGAAAAAAATAACCTCGAAATTATGATTCTACTACGTAAGTACATGTGAATTTTTTTTATTAAATATTGTCGCGTCGGGGGACCGCTCTTTTTCGAGTCAATTTAATATAATGTTAACATTTTTATTTTAGCATTTTATCACTAGTCATTCTTAATACTTTAACATTTTCGTTGAAATTTTAATATCATTTTACTTAGGAAGGTGTTTCTATAGGTAAAGAGCGGTCCCCCGACGCGACAATATTTAATCAAAAAAATTCACATGTACTTACGTAGTAGAATCATAATTTCGAGGTTATTTTTTTCTTTTTGTAGGGTTTCACGTTTATACTTTTTTGTTCTTTTTGTGGCTTTTTCTTTTTATAGATTTTTTGCTTGTTTTAGGCTTTTTACGTTCATACTATTTTTATTATTTTGTGTCGGGGGTTTTTTAAATTTTTAATTTAATTTTTTATTTCACCCTTTTTGTAGGGAGGGACTTTTTAATTTTTTTTAATTTTATTTCTTTATTTTCTTGCGATTTATGATTCAGATAATTTGGTGTAAACAATAACTATTATTAATTTATAGTTAACTAGCGACCCGCTCCGGCTTCGCACGGCTATATTATGCATGTATTATACATATAAACCTTCCTCTTGAATCACTCTATCTATTTAAAAAAACCGCATCAAAATCCGTTGCGTAGTTTTAAAGATTAAAGCATACAAATGGATATAGGGACAGAGAAAGCGACTTTGTTTTATACTATGTAGTGAAGATTATTTTTAACCCTAAACTGTTTTTTTATTAAAGGTATTCTTTTTCAATTTTTTCCTTTAGATATTCAACTTTTACAACTACAAGTAGGTATTTCATAGCTATTAAATATTAGAACTACCTAAGTATACATAGAAGAAGACGTCTAGATCTAGGTTATCTATACATCTTCTCTAATATATATAAAATACATGTCCCGTTGTTTGTGCGCGATGGACTCCTAAACTAGGTACTTAACCGATTTTAATCAAATTTGCACACCGTGTGCAGTTTGATCTAACTTGAAAGATAGGATAGCTTACATCTTAATTTATTCCGATATTCCAACGGGATCGGGAGTTATGCGGGTGAAACCGCGGAGCACAGCTAGTAATATAATAAAAAATGGAAAGAAAAGTAAAAAAGATCCAAACGAAGCCAAAAAACTCAAATTAACTTGATACTCGGGCATATCTACTAACATTCGGTTGTTAATCCTGAGTATTATCCCCCATAACTTTTAGACGGCTGGACCGATTTTGATCAAACATAGATATTTGTAATGTACGAGTCATGCCCTTTCATTTGATACCCCACTCGAGTATATCTACTTACATTCGGTTTTTGATCCTGACTTTCATCCCCCATAACTTTAAGACGGCTGAACCGATTTTGATCAAACATAGCTAAGAACACTCCCGACTAACTTATCTTTCAAACAAAAAAAACTAAATCAAAATCGGTTCATCCGTTTGGGAGCTACGATGCCACAGACAGACACACACACACACACACACACACATACACACACACACACACACACACACACACACAGACACGTCAAACTTATAACACCCCGTCGTTTTTGCGTCGGGGGTTAAAAAACTGAGCAATTTGCTTAATCTCGCTGTACAGATCTGTTCATCACTCCGAAGATCCTCATCAGATCTTCATTTAGGATAGGGTTCCCTATCAACATTCATTCAAACCCAGTCCGACGAGACGAAAGCGACTATTTTATTGAAATTGTAACCTGTAATCGTTACCGCTTGAAGAGTTTTCTGATGAGAAGGTGGTTTCAGATATTCCATTTATCGGTAACCTTTAGTTTATGGTCCCATTAAATTTTCTGCACTCTTGAGGTGCAATTCTGTTCATCACTCCGAAGATCCTCATCAGATCTTCATTTAGAATAGAGTTCTCCAGCAACATTCATTCAAACCCAGTCCGGCGAGATAAAAGCGACTATTTTATTCAAATTTTAACCTGTAATCGTAACCGATTGAAGAGTTGTCTGATGAGAAGGTGGTTTCAGATATTCCATTTATCGGTAACTATTAGTTTATGGCCCAATTCTACTGGTGGCAATCGAAAAATGAGCAATTTGCTGCCCTCTCGAGGTGCAATTCTGTTCATCAGTCCGAAGATCCTCATCAGATCTTCATCCAATTTTTATGGGACCACCTGTGAGTTATTCCCTTTCAAACAAAAAAATAATTTTCCAAATCGGTCCAGGCGTTTTCGAATAATCCGCGAACATACATAAAAAAAAATATATACGCGACGAATTGAGAACCTCCTCCTTTTTTGAAGTCGGTTAATAAAATGACGGAACGTGGTTCGTTCTGTCGCAGTAGCTTCATAATGCCTGAACCTTTTCATGGTCGCAATACCTTTTAGTGAGTGGATTAGGCGTTGTAGTAAAATAACGTTGATTGGTTTGTAATTTATATGATTAAAATATGTTCTGACAATAAGTGCCTTTCGATTTACGTAACCTCAGACCTTTATATTTGTTCCAAATTTTCCGTTCCGATCTGTTACTTAGTTAGGTAAGCAAACATCTAAAGAGTGAAGTTACAAAACTGTCAAAGCTTTACTTCCACTACTCCTCAAATCACAGCTTAAAAGAGGCTCTACTTAAAAATTTCTTAATTAAAACTTATTTTTGTACTAAAGGCTAGTTTAGACTGGCGTAGAACGCGTCGAGGCGATGACTAGAGAGCTCCGGAATTCGTAAAGAAACGTTTAATTAATGTCCCCCCTCTCTCACCCCTCTTCACTGGGTACGTCGCGTCTCGTAGCTTTGACGTTCTAGAACCAACTACACACTCAGCGGTTAACCAATTGAAAGTTAGTTTTAGTTTAGAACGGTAAAGGTTGCTCAAATCAGCTTTAAATAGCAAACGAGACAGTTATTCTTAAAATTAACATTAAAAGTACCTACTTATCAAATTACTAGTTTCGCCCCGCAGATGGTTCCAATGAAAATTTTCATCTAAATCGGTTGAGCCGTTGGATTGTAAAGATGGAGCAATCAAACGATTTTTCGCGCGTTTATTCAGAAAATATTAGCCGGTTGTTGCAATTACTATAGAAGTACTTCGATAACGAATTGATTTTCTATATCACATAAAACAAAATCCATAAAACAATTTTCAAATTTTGAAAGCAATATCCGCCGCAGAATAAGCAATTTCATAAAAGCTTAGATTTAATAAAGCGCCTTCACGAGGCGTCGAGTCTCCGTGGTGGTACGTGTGTAAACTTTACCCTTGAAAAAGTTGGAACGGTTTGTATGAGGAGCGCACTCGACGACGCGACACGACGCGGGGCGCGCCGACGCGGGTACAAGCATCTCTGTAATTAGGTAGACATCGGATATTATGCTTTTGCATATTTGCATTTTTTGACGTGATAACGTTTTATAAATTGGTGAACACCTGCAATCTAAAAAAAGTGTGACGTCACGCGTCGTTACTGGAACGCCTCATGTTATTGACAAGGTAACTATAGCAACGTTTTATCGTTGCCATGGTTACCATCAATGTTTTCTTATGACGTTATCACGTAAAATTATCGTCCGGAAACAGACTTTACAGACAACCATTTTTTTTTTCAAATCATTTATAATTATAGCTTACATACACACAAAACAGAACACAGAAAACGTTACTGAATATTTATGCACTTTCTCACAGATGGTGCATATTTTCAAGGTCTAATTAAATGTAAAATAATTCGAGTTTATAAGAACATACTTTCGTAATTTTAATTTAATTGAAAACGTTAATTTAAAGTAAAACATCTTATTCATATATTTGTAAGCATCTATGGCACAGTTAAAGCTCTGAATTATTTTTAAAAGATACTTAAAATTTAATACAGTTAGTTTAGTACATTATTATACAATATACATACCGAAAACGTCACAAGTAACTTAAACAAGCTCTAAAGAAACCTAAAAAGAAACACGTGATAGTAACTTTTATCACAAAAATTGTGTATAAATAATCATAATCTAAGAATCAAATTAAAATCATTAGAAAATTCATATTTTGCACAGATTCAGTCTGCATTATATTTGTGTAATTCTTAGCGCATATTTGCATACAAATATAAATGCATGCAATCCGATGTTTAGTAATTAGGCTTACAAGAAAAGTAAAAGAAACCCGTGTTTTATTTATAAATTAGACTGCGAAAAGCTCTAATAATAAAGTGTAATGCGTGTATTTACTTACACATCCGTTACTTTAACTTTGACGTTTTAAAATAGTAAAGTCTAAACTTCTTCTAGAAGTTATAGTTATTGCCTTGGGTTAAAGCGTGATTGAACCCAAGTAGCAATTTTCATTCGGCTAAAACCAAGTAGAACCAGATATAAAACTAACAGTTCTCTTAGCTTTAACCTTAATAAGTATAATATATCTTACAGCCATTTTCTGGTTCATAATAAAATGACGAGTGAATAAAATATACTAAAAGGGAGAGAATGTCTAAGAAAAATGAGCAAGAAGAGTAAATCTTTTCACCGCAATTTTAATTAATCATTTAATTGTCATAACGAGGGTCGTCCACAATAAGCCATCAGAGGTGACCCTGGGGCACAAACCTTGTCTTTTTTAAATTTTTGGGTTCCGTACGAGAATAAAACTTTGGAGTAAAATAAGAGGAAAAGGATCTAGATTTGATGACAAACATCAGAAACTAAATTAAAGCTTGTCATACTCGTACTAAGTGAAAATAAAATTCAAATAGAATAACTCAGTTGTCCGATAGTAGAATCTTTTGTCTTAGGAATCGGTAACGAATTAAGGTCCTTAAAAGAAAGGTTGAAACCGTACTTACTTTGACCGAAACCAAACTGAAAAATGATTCAAACATGTTTGAAACATTTAATTTTTTAACAAGTTTTGTTTTTCCAAATCAATGTATAGAATCTTGGTGGACGATTGCGACTCGACCTTGGCTCGTTTTTTTTACGTTTTCTTACAGTTTTCCCGCCAAATTGAACAATACGTCTCTGAAAGTGAGTTACGGCGTCTTTATTGTTATTGTTTTACGCAGAGTACGCAGCTTTGTTCTCAGTTTTAATTATCTTTTTGTGTACGTAAGTACTTACTCTAAGCATCTCTACTTCGTTTTAGGTATTTTTTGAGGATTCTGTTAGTTAAGACGTAATGAAATTAAGTAGGTACATAATTTTATTACTTAGAACTGGTTTATGGGATACGCCAAAAATAAAAATAATAGACGTCATGTTTCTTTTTATGATTAAAATCAATGAAAATGATGATGATTATCTTTTCTAATTAATGAAATGTGAAAATTTAGGAAGTGTTGTTTTGCACTCTGTGACTCTTTATTATAATTTTACAAACTACTCATTTTAATTATGTCATTTAAATTTTGTGTTATTTGCATTAGTTTCATTTTGTTTTGGTGTCGTTGTACCTAATGTTTTGTATTTGTGTTAATGAAACTTTAAAACATTTTCACACCTACAGCATTTTAATCACGGATTAAAGCCCTATTAACCTCAACTTAAAGCAAGACTTTATTCCCAAGGGAGATAATGTTGTATGAAACTCCCATGGGAATAAAGTGATTTGAAATGTGGAACGTTGAAATTCGTGTGAAAATTCTTGGTTTTAATTTTGAAATAGGTTTTATTTATAATAAGTAATTTGATTGGTCTACAAAAATCTAGCAGGCCACGATTTATGTTTTTTATTTTGATTGTTACGTTAGGTCTAAGCATATAGGTTTTGCCTATATTACCTACCAAATATTTACCATCATGCTACCATCATAGATATAGGCTACCATATCATTGCATTTGCCGCATTTTTTTTAAAAGGTTTTTTTTTAAAGTGGCCAAGGAACTGGCCACCACAAGAATTAAAAAGAAATTGGACTGGACGGTATGAAAACTAGAGTATACACCTCGGGATAAAGCATGTCTTCGTCTTGGGCGGCTTGAACCCCTCGCTTCACTCAGGACTCTACTTAACTCGAGAGTCCCTCGTTACACTCGGGGTTCAATATGCCACCCACAACATAAGACATTGCTTTATGCCCTTGATGCATAATCTACTATTAGATGAGAGCATTTAATTGATTCGTAAACAAATTAATGTCCTACAGTGATCAGAAGTTACACAGGTCAAACCGCGGGGCGCAGTAACAGTTGGTTCCTACTAAATATTGTTGTTTTCTAAGTTCATTAAAATAACTAGGTCAAAAATTTTCTTTTAACAAACAGTAAACAAACGCTTTGTTTGCGTTAGTTCAATCAGCAATCAACGAAATGTTACACTATGATCAAAATGTTGATACCTACTTGTCATTTACCTAGTACTTACATAACCATACCTGTGCAAGGAAGAGTGGCGCTAGTGTCTTCGTAGGGCAGACCGAAGGTTTTGGTACTTCGAAAATCCACCGGTAAAATATAATTTTGTAGTAGGTCGTTTTACAATCATATCTTTGTAGTTTACCGTGGCGCTAGTTTCTTCGTAAAGTGGAGGAAAATGTGTAGTTCCGGGAAAATCCAACGGTAAATACAAGTCGGTAAGTTCCGAAGTAAACAAGCGATGGAAGTTAAGTGCATGTCATAAAAGAGCGTCGCCGTTCAGTCTTTGGTTTATAACGTTCAAATCGGTTCACTATGAACGTTTATTGAGTGGAACTTGTTCAAACTGTTTGTTTAATCATAATAAATGTGGGATTTTAATATCAGGCAAAGTTTGATTATACATAAAATAGTAAGTAGTTTACTGTTACTCGTTAATGGAAACGGAAACAAAACAAATATGAATAGGATTGGTTTATTGTAAATTTGCCACGAAAGTAAATTTGTCACTTTTTTGTACCCATTTGCTGTGGTCTATTCCACAAACCTAGCAGATATATTTACGGTTCAACCTTTTCGATGGTATTGATTTTCCAATTTTAAAAGTTACAAATTCTTGAAATAAGGCTGTGTGTCTAATTATTTTACTGGATGCCATATTAAGAACTTCCATATTATTAATATTTTAAATTACATAAATTGAATACCCGTTCTTAAAAACAGTTATATTGACTAAAATTTCGTCGAAATTTTAGAGAAATCAATGTTGTTTTTAAAGGCACTAGTTGTGTCCCGGAGTTTCTGCCGCATAATTCTAAATCCCTTGGAAATATTAGGATAAAAAGCCTAAGTATTAATCCAGGTCTTCAGCTACTTACATAGCGACCAAGTTGCATCGCAATCGGATTAGTATCCCTTGCGCGAAGGAGTAACAAACATACTACTTACTAAGTACATCATTATTAATTTATGCTATTGACTTACCAATTTATAATTACAGTGGGATTTATTATAATAAGTACAAGACTAATAATTTAAAAAGGAATCGAACCAGCAACCTTCAGCGTCACAGGCGGGTGTTCGCCCACTGCGACACAGAGGTCGTTAAATATGTAATTTCCATAAATACATAAAATGGCAGAAATTGCGAACTTCCTCTTCTTATATTTCGTAGTCGGTTAAATAAACAAATAGACGCGATACGTGCCGAATCTGTAATAGTGAGATATCTTGACAAAATAATTGCAACTTAGATATAAATTGTGATATCAATTCGTCACACCCTGTCCGACGCGTGACGTCCGCGTCCTTGTCCGTGTGTGTGTGACGTGACACAATCTCTTATTATTGCATTTTTGATATAAATTATGAAAAGGTTGGGTTCCAGTGATAGTTAAGAGTTTTTAAAAAAAATTTGACGTCTTTCATAAAATTTACCCAAATTTTATAAAAGACGTCAAAAAAAAAATTCACTCACTTGTAAAAACCTTAACTTCAACCTTCTAACAGAGAGTTGGGATTAGCTACATTCGTCAAAAATTGTGTCGAGTTGACGCAAGGTAATAAAACATTTCAACGTGTTTTCCAGTAAGTTAGATTTTGCTATTGAAGAAAATAAGCTCAATTAAGTTCGCTAGTTGTGTTCTGCAATTCACCACCTAAGTCGCGTGGGAATGTTTAACAAAATGTAGCCTAGGGGTTTCGGTTCTCAACATACCAAGTTACATCACAATCGGTTCAGTAGTGTTAACTTAAATTATTTTTTACATAAGAAAAATAATAAAAATACCTGTTAGGTTATGAATGTAGTACGCTAACTCATAAGCTATCGCATGTTTGCAATATAAAATTTTTGATATTAACAAGTAAATAATTGAGTAAAAGTATTGTATCAGTGTGGCACATGGCTTACATAGCTTTAAGCAGGGGTATTCAACCCCACTTCATTAGAGCGCGCGCGCCCCCAAATTGCAACGCACGTGCGTTGCGTGCGAACACCGCGACCGGTTGGTCACCCCTACCCCCCCTGTAATCCAATGTAGGTTGACCTCCCCTGGCTATAGCGGGGTCTAGGGTCTAGCTAGTGTAACGTTTGTTTACGCACTTGCTATAATCGTATTTAGAGGTTACCTGTCTCTTTGAGCGATCCTTTATGCTACGATTGGTCTAACCAAGCTCTATTGAATGCTGTTTCGAGATTTTTATCGTCATGATCTCATAAGTTTGTTTAAAAATTCATTTTATTCTATTTATTTAAAAAAAACTGCTACGTTTGAGGTTGCGCGTTGTTGTGACGAGTTTTCTTATAATTCGTACCGAAAAGTTGCTGTTCTTCATTTTACAATATTTAAATTGTCTTGCTTATTTTAATGAGTTTTATCAAAAGAAACACGAAATTCGGTCACTGACCCGATTGTGTGCTAGACTCCAATCAAAATTTCACGTGCATACGCAATTATGGTACGTTCCTGTTGATCAAACTTTCTGGTCAAAATAGTTTGTCCAAAAGGAATTAATTTCCTCGTAGTTTACGCTTTCCCCTTCGGCCGCATACGAAACCGGAGGTTCATAACCAGTTACCAACGAATTTTTTTTTAGTGTAAGTACTACAGTAGTGCCACAAAATATCCTGTCTGTTATATTTAAATGAGACAAAAGACACATGGCGACAACGACAATGAAAGCGATATTCAGACAATATTTTCGCTATAACAGGCTATTTCAGGTCAGTGACTGAATTTCACTCTGCTTTTGAGATAGCTTTATGAAACTGCCAGAATATATTAGAGGCAATGCTAATAAAGAACGGTACTGTCTGTTCCGAAATCAGTTTAAAGCAGTCAGTAGGAGTGTTGTAGCGGGAGCAGCGGGTGGGTGATGGCTCCGGCTATTGTCCGGGTCCATCTTTCAGACCTCATCTGCATAATTTGTTCACGTTACAATATAGAGTTGTTGCATGCAGTTATGGAACTTAGAATAAATTCCTTTATAAAGTTTTGTATCTGTTTATACCTAGTAGGTAGGTACCTGCTTTGTTTATCTTGTGGAGTGTCCATTGATCATTAGACATTAATAAAGCAATCCGAAGTTCAGATATAAACACTCTACTGTTTAATCTCACTGATATTGAAACGATTTCTCTGTGGGCTTGATTTTGGATATAATAATTTTAGTATTTACAAGAAGCGAGTCTATTTCCTTATCCATTTATTGTAACAATTTAATTAGTAAGATAATGAATCAAACCACAAGATACAGGGATACAGATACACATACGGAAGTACCCCTTCGAATAGCATCGCGGTGTGAATTCCTCTGAGAATAAGATACGAAGCGAGGCTCATCTGTGGATTGCACCTTGCGCTTGCCGGTGGTAAACCAGGGGTTTAGATATACATACCTACTTACTTATATGTATCTAGTTCTTTATCAAATGTATAAGAAAATATTTAATTTTAAATAGTTTTCACGCAGTGTTCTACTTTAATCCAGTGAATTAATTTTAGAGGGAAGATATAGGTAAGGCTAGGACAGAGTTCACGAGTTTTCTTTGAACTTGACTAGTAGAAACAAAATAAATCTCATGTATCAACTATCTGTAAAGTACAACAAACTGGCTCGTTCCCCCGGCGTCGCTCGGTGGCGGCGCCGGCGGCGCGGCGGCCGCGGTGAGGGTGTGTCCACAATAACTCACGTAGAGCCTCCATTTGTCCACATTACTGTGAATGACCCTTTACTCAGATACCTTCAGCCGTGCTGAAAAGTTTCTTAATTCTGTAGGTGTCCGAAATATATAGGTATTTATGGTTTACTAGCTTTCACCCGCGACTACGTCTGCGTAACGGTTGAATTTTCTTAAATATTTTCTTAGCGGATGCCTACTTCATAATAATAAGCTATCTGTATGCGAAATATTTCGGCCGATCTGTCCATTGGTTTAAGTTGTTCGTCGATATACCTATTAGTCAGTCAGTCAAGCAGGACTTTGAAGTTTTGACCGGTTTCAAAAAAGTGGTTCTCAATTCGTCGCATATTTTTTATAAGTAAGTATTTATAGTTTGGAAATCTGCCACAAAAAAACATTATTTGTAAACTAGTCACTTTTATTATTATGAATTGTTTCTTACCGTACCGAAAAATTATTTGTTACTATTTTTTTAATGTCTATTCTGTGACGTATTTATGCAAACTATGTCCTGACAGGGAGGGGTACAATAATAACAATAAACCCAGTGACAAACAAACAAATAATGATTTCATTGTTCTTATTGTAATGGTTTTAGGAGGCTTTATTTCATTACAAGTTTAGAGTTTCGAATAATTATAATCATAAGTTTATTGAATATCATTTCAATTTGTCAGAGATATATTAAATTAGCAAAAAGTATATTACTGATTAGAGTGTAATAGTAGTGTGCTGTACTGATGAGTATGAGTATTAGAAAAATGGTGTCAGAATTAGATCATTAAAACTTTTCTGGTCGCTTGCAACTCTATATGTTTTTTTTTAATTCGTATAAGTAGTCTGTACGTTCCAATGCAGATGACAAGACGAAGAAAAGTTTACAGCAATTTAAGCGATTCATGTACAGCAAAACCAAGAACATTGACACCTTGCCATAAAATAGATATTCTATTATAGTAGATATTCTATTAAGTATATAATAGATATTCTATTAAGTATTCTACGGCCGCGCTGCCTGCCATGCCGGTTCGTTGGAAACTTTTTCTTCGTATTGTCAACTGAAGTAGCATATAGTAACTCAGTGTATTCAACACAGTCTTGGAAATAATATCACTTTGAAGTTTGAATACTCCCCCCCCCCCCTCCTCACCTTCCCTGAGGATATTTCTATACATTTTCTCCACAAAAATGGTAAAGTTAACGTAAGTTCCGACAAGTCGGTAATATTTGCATAATGTTTGCATTTACATCTTGATGCTGAATTATTTAACTTTTCTTTCAATTTGTTGTCATTTATATTTAATTGCTGAATTTTAAGTGTTCATATTGTTGTTTTAAGGACTCTGCTTCTTCTGTAAATAATTAAGAATATTATAATTTATATATTATCAGACATTACACACAAAGCCATTTTGTCTCAAGCTAAGCAACTAGGCTTGTTATATGGGTACCAGACAACAGATAGAATACTTTTAAACTTTTTATTTTATTAATATGTACAATGACGCACATATTATTCATACAAAAATACCCAGACTAGGAACTATAAGGTGTATGTGTGTGAGTGTGTGTTAAAACTTATATTTTTTGTTAAGGGCCATACGCCAACGACCTTGGTACACAGCCTACTAAATATATACTACTGGCACCGGTCGCCTTCGTTGGTGAACATTGTTGATTGTTACGAGTGTGTTTTGGTTTTCTCGAAAGTGCTGAGATGGAATTGTAGGTGAGATTTTTACCGAGATTTTGGTGTAATTTTGAGCCAAACATTTCCTATAGTTTTGAAGCTATCCTAAAATTAAGAATTAAAACTAGTCTAGCTTTGAAATGACAAAGAATTTTCGCCTCGAAATTACCCCAAAATATCGGTAAAAATTTCATCTACAATTCCATCTCAGCACTTTTGATAAAAACAAAACACATTCGTTACAATCAACAATATTAGTTGTAAGCGACGGGTATTTTTGGCGCGTTGCGTTTGGCAGCATAAGCAGCCTTAAATATCCGTGCGAAGCCGGGGCGGCCCGCTGGTATTACCACATATTACTATAAAAAGTTTGTTTTAGATTTTTGATTGGTATTGAACATGCTCTGAAATTCAGAAATTACTGGTTCAATTTTAATGGAACATGTATGAGGTTACATTGATTCATTGAGAATTCCACGGGGTTGTGACTGAATGCAGGTGAAACCGCGGGCTTTTCTTGTCTTAATAAAATTTTACGATAAGTACTAACACATTTTCAATATACGAATATTCCCCATGATATTTTCCTTATTCAAACCTCTAAAACCATCCTTCCAAAAACCAATACTTTAATGCTCCCGTAAGAGTACAACGCGCAGACTGCATACAAAACAATCGCCTGACACCTCACACACCACAATATTTGTAGGCCAACAAAAAAAAAGTAAATAGTCGCCGGTTGATATTTGCGATTCGAACTCATAATAAATGTTTAATCCCATTTCAGCTCTAAAATTATTTTTGAAAATAAGTCTTAAAAATTTGAAGTTCGAGATTAGTTTTATTTATAACTCTCCTCTCTCTCTAGTTATTATGCCGGAGTACGACGCGACGTGAACATCGCTAAAATATACATATAAAACATAAATTGATAACCTCCGTCTTATTTTAAAGATGGTTAAAACCTATAATTAGTCTCAATTCATCCGAAACTAATAGTATTTCTACGTTACGTACCTACGTAAAGGTGTATTCTACTTTTATTGCCCGTGTTACTACCATGCAGTCTCAGCGAGTCAACTTACCTACAGTATTTTGTTTTTATTTGTAAAATTAAAAAAAAAATGTTTCCTTTCTGCCTAAGACCATGGAAACTGTATAGATTTTTAGAGGCGATAAATTTGTTGCAATCGAACAATTGAAAGTGTCTATCCTACGTTAGCCCTAAGGGAAGGTGTAGACACTGCAACCCCGAACCGAACCGCGCCCGCGCCCGCGTGAGGTCCCCCCAGGGCTACCACGGTGTACACCTACTAGCGATATGAGCGAGCTTTATATGCCATACGCTCTGACACCTCGACTTAGAGTAAGAGCTTGCTTACATTTACAGGTACCTACCTGCCTATCTACTACCGGTACAGGTGAGTACGGTTACTGGTTTATATTTAAAAATATACTTTAAGAAAAATGCATTCACATAGATACTCTCCTTTTATGCAACCACATATTAACACGCTTTTATTAGTTTCACCTGTATGTTTGCTTGCTTGTTTGTATGTATGTAACCGACTCCTTTGGGCACGATTTTGCCCTACTTATTACTTTATATTTTTACTTATGTAAACAGTATTTTTCTGTCTATTCTCTCTCTCTCTCTTCTTCTTTCCCTTATCCCGGCTCATCCAGGGTCGGGCCTCCTCGTATTTATTTAACGTAACCTATTTGTCTGTCTATTATTTTTAAAAATTTCGTTGAGACGAGACATGAACTCGCGATCTTCTGCCAGCTCACCTTACAAACTTATCTCAAGAAGTTAATGGAATGAAAAAGATCTTCCTTCGATTGACTGTGATATTTGAAGATCAACAATAAAAAACAGCTTTTCCTCTTGGTCTTACCAGTATAACTACGCAGTCAGACCACGGACAAAGAAGAGAACAATCATTACGCTATTTCATACAATCTGCCAATCAAAGGTCTGCAGCTTGCGGGCGCCCTAGCTACAAGCTAAGCTGCCATGTTCGAGCTGCATGTAAACAGCTTATCAGCATAGTTTCAGATGACTGTAGTGCCGACACCGTTCTCCACTCGCATTAATTGCAAGTTCCTCTCGTTCAAGTTGACTTAATGAAGCATTATCGTTTGAAGAACATGCCGCGTTTCAGATGGTAAATTATAAAATCTGTTCGTGAAACATTTATGAATGTTTACTTCTAAAATATCTTTCGCGTAGATAATATTGTTAGCTTAAGTTGGTAACGTATATTTATACGGCTAGTCTCCAGAACTACTAAACCGATTTTGATAATTCTATGTCAAGTTCAATTGTGATTACTTGTTTGTATTTATTTTTCTTTAACAAAAATACCCAAAATCTATCAAATGACAATTTAATATAACGAAATTCAAGCGAAAAGTCGTTAATTAGAACGTACACCTATAATAATATTTTAAACTAACTTTACCTGTGAAATAATAATAATATAGAAAAAATAATAATATACAGACAATATGAATGATGTGTGTGAGTGTACGTGTAACAAGTATGCCATCAGAGATATTGGTACCTGCCGCTGTATCGTAGGACTTTACTGATGGATATAAACAATACAGAATTTTTTACTTAAAATTTTGAAATCAATGTCAGGGGGAGACCTACATAGTCGCAGTTCAATTGTTGCGGTAAACCGCAGAAATATCTGGATCCATTAGTAATATCCAGCTATCTATGTATCAAGTTTCATCGCAATCGGTTGAGTAGTTTTTGCGTAACAAACTTACACCCTTAAATTAGGATAGTTATTTATTTTGTGCGCACCACTATTACATGTGCCACTACATCGCGATCGTAGCACGTATAGTATGTCGTAGCGCTGTGGTAGCGGTGCTACGGTTGCATAAGGTCTACAGTGTTGTAGCAAGTGCTGTAGCCAGCGAGCGCTCCAAGGGACCCGAATTTCATTTTGACGCTTTGAAAACTTTTATAAAAACCATTTACAAAAGTATTAATTAATCAATAAAAACTCTTAATAATAATCAAAAGACTCTTCAATCAGCGCTAGCTAAAAACATCAAAGCTTCATTAACAAGTCTGCGAAGAATTCGCGCAATTAATGTAATAAACTAATAAAACAACAAACACTTGAAGGGTCTGCCTGTAATTGTATCGGGCGCCATCTTTAATTATATTAGAACTGATTTGGAACACGTCTTTTTATTGCTTTGTTGGAGGGATATTTCTGTGGGTTTGGAAAAACCTGAAGTATTATAGAGTTTTGTAACTTTAGGTACTATTTATATATCCATATTATTAGTTTTGGCGGGATCGCGAGAATTAGTGTTAGTTGTACCTATTGCATAATTTATGGGGTTTTTTGTTGATTGATTTGTTGTTGATTTGATATCTTGACATGTAATAGAAAACAATAATTACTATAAAATCAGGCAACCAAAGTAGCGGCTCACCCGTTTGTTATTCTTTTGATGTGAAACATCTATAGCCGCACGTAAAACCGATTTCAGCCGTGGCGACGCACAGCGGGTCGAAACTGCAAATGATGGACATAGGGCTGTTTTTCGATGCAGATCGTTAGAGCTCACTATAGCCGCATGTAAAACCGATATCTGGCGTGGCGACGCATGCCGTGGCGACGCACAGTGGGTCGAAACTGCAAATGATGGACATAGGGCTGTTTTTCGATGCAGATCGTTAGACCTCACTATAGCCGCATGTAAAACCGATTTCTGGCGTGGCGACGCATGCCGTGGCGACGCACAGTGGGTCGAAACTGCAAATGATGGACATAGGGCTGTTTTTCGATGCAGATCGTTAGAGCTCACTATAGCCGCACGTAAAATCGATTTCTGGCATGGCGACGCATGCCGTGGCGACGCACAGTAGGTCGAAACTGCAAATGATGAACATAGGGCTGTTTTTCGATGCATATCGTTAGAGTTCACTGTAGCCGCACGTAAAACCGATATCTGGCGTGGCGACGCACAGTGGGTCAAAACTGCAAATGATGGACATAGGGCTGTTTTTCGATGCAGATCGTTAGAGCTCACTATAGCCGCACGCAAAACCGATTTCTGGCGTGCTACGCTATATGATGGTATATATATACAGTCTATATGCAGTAGTGTGTACGGTGTGGCGACGTCGCCACGCTATATGATGGTATATATATACAGTCTATATGCAGTAGTGTGTACGGTGTGCATGCGCAATCGACTGTGCGATTCTATCACAATCTGTTCTTTTCTTCATATTACTTTTACAAAATAATGTCGATGTTTTTTCTAAGTTATTATTTAAGATATTTGTCCTTCAACTGAAGCAGGACTTTAAGGCACTATTTGGGTTGAAAATATTCTATTAATAGCAATTTTAGAACATTTCTGACCTTTCACTTTCGTTGTCGACTATAATGCAATGCAATGATATTCCATGATGTCCTAAAACGTGGACAACATCGCCAGACAAAACATTTTCGGCCTAATTTGAGCCATGATTATTATCTATTCAAAAGAATTATTTTTTCGCTGTTTTTTTTATGAACGAGACGTACAAACAATTAATTAGAAAAAGTACCCAGATATAATTTGAAGTAACCCTATTGCAGAGATTGATTGTAGAAAGCGATTTGAGTAGACAGCATCGCTTACCGTGACTAATCTTTAAATCTTGGTGGCCGCCCGTGGCACGCCCCGCCCTGGGGGGCGAAGGGGTGACCTGTCTAAGTTAGCTTTGATGTTATTAAGTGGTTTCAGGTCTAGGTTTCACTATAGGGCTTATTATAAATGGCAATTTAATGGCTCAGTTTCGACATCGTTTTAACTTTCAGCTAGATAACTTTTCTTAAGACCTTAAAACAAGGAATTTTCATCATTTAACTATATCACAACGTCAGTAAAGATTTCATCTACGAATTAATTGGGATAAAACGACAACAAATTTAGTATTGGTGATAGGTGACAAACATTTTGCGTTATGCTTCTCTATATCTTTAGGCAAAGTTCCAAAATATGAAACTTTATGTAAGTAGGTAAACGAAAGAATTTCCACAATATAAGTAATTGTATATAAGTATGTTAGCCCGCAATACAACGCCATTAAGTAACGCTACATTAGAAAAGTTCTTACAATTGCGTTCACTGAATAGTAGAGTTCATATTTCGGGTTGTATTGTGTAAAATGATATAATTTATGTACCTCGATGTATTGTGTTGAATTATAACGGTCATAAATAAAAACTTGGGTCTCCATTTACTGGACCGAACTCGGCGAAAGGTACAGTACCGCTCAGCCAGAATATATTGGTTTATTTTGCACTTTTACACGGAGAACTACGGATATTGTGCTGAAATTATGATCAAAAACTCAAAAATAAGTCACAAATAGGTAGCCTATGTCAGTAGAGACGTGAAAACTTCTTGTTAAAACTAAAACCGTTCTCATTTAAAATTAACCAAAAGAGGTGGAATTAGCAACATTCGTTAAAAATGATGATGTTTTTATGACTTGGCATCTAACATTCTGTTTTTGAAAGTAACCCCCAAAAGTACACGTAACAATACCTGCCCGTTGCCCACCTATATATGGTTCCCTTGGCTGTAGGGGCAATCTTGTGGGTTACTGCCGATTCGTACACTCTATAGATTTGTAAGTAGTAAAGTACTGTTGAGGGAATAAGTAAAATACCGACATTATTTGTAAATAAGATATATTTTCAAATATAAATGTAATTTCAATTTAAAAAACAAGTTACTGTACATCTTAAATCACGTGGTACAAAAATTTACACACAAATCAAAATGAAAAAAAAAACTCGATATAAATCAGGGAGTAACGATCAAATTATCTAATATTTATGGATTTTTTCTATTATTTTTATGTCAGATTACGTTTTTGTATATTCTTGACAGATGCCAGTTTCGTAGAAGGCTTTATCCGTAGTATTTACTCACTCCAACTATTTGTCTGTTGTACATCCCTGCACTGTGGCTCTCGCGCTGCTGGAAGAGGGGCAGATACAAAACGGAAGCATTATTTACACAACGGGGAATTTATTGCGTGATTTGTCAGAACAATGCACACCCACTTACGTTCGCTGTCCTACTCGAGGGATATTTGTATATTAGGTGCCTTTTTAATATCCTTATCATGGTGCTTTTCTCGCTCTTAATTACTGAAATTTTCAGAGATGGACAAAATTGGGTGCTTGAAAATTGCGCTCTGAGTAAGTGTTCCTCTTAATATATTCCACACTGTGATCTGCTCCGGCCTAGAGTTTAATCAAGTTGCTCTAACATAATACTTTTAAGTATTATGTGAAGGCGTCCCTCGGTACAAACCCTAGTCGATGACCCCGACTAGACAGTTTTTTTTATAAAAAATTGCCCCAAGGTGGACAATACCGAATTTGCAATGTATAGTGTGTATGTTGACAGAATAAAACTCCGGAAGAAAATAAGACATGTTAAAAACCTCTTACCTAGTCTAATAAAAGAATAGAATGGACAAGCCTCGAAAAGGGTTTCATGACAATCCTACGGAATGCTATTAAATCAACGAGCCGCAAATTACTGCCTCTGTAGATCAACTACTTGCATACTTCACTGAATACCGACACAATCAAACAGACGTTAACGCTTTTATTCTAAACCATTACGGTTCAGATTCGCATCTCACAGTTCCACTTTACAATTTTGTGTAATAAACTAGTTGCATATTTCAAAATGCTTGCAATTTTACTCATGCAGTTAATACAATCCGTATTTCGAAGTCGTAAAGTTGTATTTTGTTTGATTTGTTAGCGGAGTAGTACGGTAATGTGTATAGAGAGACAGGCTTTGTCCCCGCGCGCGGTCAGCAATAAGAGGAAAAGGCGCCATCTGTTGGTCGTTTACGTTTCCGGCAGCCGACTTCCGGTCAGCCTGAAATTTGCCTGAAATTTTGATCAGGATATAATGCGGCTTATTATGCGTACTTCTGTTTATTTTGTGTCTGTAGACACGATGACGACGACGGCCGCTGCTGGATTTCGTTGAACTTTTTAGGCTCAGTTTTATATTTGCTCTTTGTGCTGAGCTAGCATGAATTTTGCAGAAATAACGACTGGTTTTACTAATTTTTCCACTTCTTATTGACACACATATTACAGTCTTAGCTCAACTAATGTGAAAAACACAAGCACTTTATCCATAACATTCGAATCAATCGCTTTTTCGTTTTTGTTTCAGTACCTAACTTTGTAGAAGTAACTTCTTGCCTCCAAGAGAGCTCCAGTAGGTCCAGTAGGTAGATAGGATTTACCTATAAATAGGTAACCAATAGGTAAATTCTGTTAGCGAGCAGCAGACTCTGATTCTATTAGCTTCTCACCTCGACGCTCTAGTAGCGACCGGAGACGAAATTATTCAGTTACAGAGCGTGTGAGGGATTCCATTTGTTTATGTTGATTCTACAAACCGTTTTAGTTTCAACTATAGGTACATCAACAATAACGCGAGAAATCGATTACTATACAAGTATTTTGTTGCTCTAAGATAATATAAGTAAGACGCGTGATAAAAGATGTCGTGTCTCAGCTGAGTTAACACGATTTTATTATTTTATTTAGAAATATCAACACCACGTTTTCTAAGTTAAATTGATCTGTAAAATACCTCTGAAATATTACATTTTTCATCTAAAACTAGCCTGTCCAATATTTGGTCTAAGCTCGTCTCGGGCGGGCGCGGCGGGACCGCGGGCTCTTTAATATAAAACTCATGTTTGATGCCCGGGGGCCACACTATCATACTGAAGATCTGTCTGTCTGTCATTACTACTCAAACATGTCGCTGACTTTCGAAAATATTCTTGTATGTTGTAGATTCGATTTATTTTCTAGTTGGATTTTGTAATTTATGTTTTAGCTTTAGATACATAGTCGCACAAACAAAACGTTTTTTCTTTTTGGACGCAGATTGCGTCTTCGGGGCTTGCAACTAATGGTGATGGCTCAGACACAATCTGCGTCTTCTAGCCTCAAACATTTATATTTAATGCCTGCTAAGCGTAACAATATTATATCGTTTTCGTTATCATAACTAGATGAGAAATGTTTCACAAGAGTTGGCAATGCTCCCAAATATTCCAGTCAAATAACTATGAAAATATGTATTAGGAAGCAAAAAGGGATCAATTGTGTTTTTGCAAAGGGACTGGCGCACTCAGATATCGCAAAATATTGCTATTGAATTTATCAATGTTATTTTGTGCTATTTTGTTCATTATTACGAACTATATGTGTGCTATATGGTCATAAACGCACAATGTCAGTCGCCTGTTACTAAAATTGTTAATTATTGCATGGAAAGTTTGTTGTTTTGTGTAGGTACCGTTCGTAGCTGAAAATCTTCATTTCCAAAAAAAAATCGAATAATTAAAAAAAATGAAAATCACCTTTTTACAGAAAGCCAAGTAAGGAATTACAGTCTTTAAATCCTTAGTTTCATTATTTCCAACTTAAAAACTTGCTGAACTTAACTTGAAAACTATCATATTGAAAGTTGGCAACTGTGAGCACAATAGAGCGAATAGAGTGAAGCAATAAAAATAAAACATCTACCCCATCGTGAAGGCTGTAGTTTTATAAAGTTTGTGTGGTCATTCAGCCGGCACGTCAGGGATCCTTCTGATAGATTCGTTTCTTATGAATATTTTTTTTATTTAAATAATTGCTCATTTGGACTTTTTAAATTCAAATTCATTCAGATGTCAATAATCCATGTTGTCAGTAACAAACTTCTTATGTTATCATTATTTTTTGGATTTGAAAAAGTTAGGTTAGTGAAAACTAAATAAACGTTCTTTTGGTGAAAGAAAATATCGTGAAGAAACAGACCTGTTTTTAAAGGCATAAGTCAATTCGGAGTAGGTACCCTTTAGACGCTGGAGTGTTATTTCCTTAACGCCTCTTAAAAAATATATAAAAAGCTAACATAACTATTATGTAGATACAGCTACCTATATACGGTGAGCATAAAAATGGAAAATATGCCTGCTTATAATATGTTAGGTCATGGAAGAAGCATAAGCCATATGAAAAATTAATAAATATAGAACCCTTGAGTTTAATAAATAATTGAGTTATCTAGTTTGTTTATTTATTTTTCTCTTGGAAGCGGCGTTAAGTTTTGTACCTACCGAGTTAATAGATTGTGGAGAAAGGGGGTAAAACTTAACCGGGGTTTTTATTAACTTTCTACCTATTGTTGTTATAATCATTGCTCGAAGCGTAAAGGACAGACTTACTTGTTTTACGGGAAAACGGAGAAAAACTTTTGCAAGGAACTTTATAGGTATCCAATCTACATGCCGTCTTTACTACTATTTTTTTTGTAGTTTAAACATGTTAAGAATTTGACGAAAAATAGCACATTCAAACAAATCAAATAAAAATGAAAAAAAAAAACATGAATAGACATTTTTATTTGACAAAGTATCTTCTGTTTTTTTTCCAGTTAATTGTGTTTCAATAGTTTTTCATAGTTTAACTTACAAATTGTTTGAAAATTAGTAAGTTCAATTAAACTAAAACATTCGAATGGGAAATACGCCAGCCGTCTGCACTCTGCAATGCAACTACCAGGTGAGTTAACTTTCATAGGAACTTGACTCGTCCGTGTGTAAGGTGTTACATTTTAAAACTATATAATAGTAGGTATGTGTAGTAAGACGAGTGTCTGTCCAATATCGTGTGTGAACAGCCCCCGAGGGCAGTCAATATTTGTATCTCTAGCCCCTGAATATCGAGGCAGACACCTCATCTATGAAGGTACGATGCCGACGGCGACGTTATAATCACTTTTTTATAATCAAATACCTTAACCACACCTTAACATTAATTTATAGTGATAAAACACGTTTCCATAAAGTGGGCATTTATGACAATTCTCAAATTAAATTTTACTCTCTTTTTTTCTGCGTATAAATGTCAGAACTTTAGGCCACAAGTCAGCTAAATTGGGGAAAAATATCCAAAGTCAATGAGATTCTGTAACAATTCATCTTATACATACCACACCTAGTAATAAATTTATAATTAAAGATTAAATATCAGCAGTCGTCCCCACCCAATAATACAAATTCAAAGTTTTTTACATAAATTCAAGTTGACTTTGCTTATAATTATTTATGAAAATGACAGTTCTTTACGGCTACGAGTAGGTATATAAACAAATACAACAAACTAGAGTCGAAACTCACACAATTTCTTGCTAATATTTTATACTTGTAAGTCCAAATGGAAGCAAAGTTCTTGGCGTTCGTTCGGAACCGGCAACAAATACTTCAGTAATAATTTGTCACCATTCAGCAAAAACGGTGAACTCGACTAAATTCAAATTTCTCATTTTCTCTCGTATCTTTACCCTGGCGACTAAATTATAAATTACTAGCATTTACCCGCGGCTACGTCCGCGTAATTACCCTTGCTTCGTAACCGGAATGATAAATATCATATTATGTCCTGTTTCAGGCTAATGCAAAGGAGAATGGCCGTTTCCTTAAGAGCTTTTAGGCCACTGATTATGTCAAAGTTGTTTTAGTTTTATTTAATTAACAATTTTATGATTTAATATTCTGTACTTAAATTGATTGCAATTTTTCATCCCGGGGTTTAAGATAAATTCTATTTTTAACCGACTTCAAAAAAGGAGGAGGTTCTCAATTCGTCTGTATGTTGTTGTTTTTTTTTTTTTTTTGTGTGTATGTTACGCGATCATTCAAAAACGGCTCAACCGATTGAGATGATTCTTTTTGTGTTCGAAAGGTGACACCTCAGGAGTGGTCCCATAAAATTTTGGTGAGGATCTGATGAGAATCTTCGGAGTGATGAACAGAATTGCACCTCGAGAGTGCAGCAAATTGCTCAGTTTTCGATTTCCACCAGTACAATTGGCCCATAAACGAATAGTTACCGATAAATGGAATATCTGAAACCACCTTCTCATCAGAAAACTCTTTAATCAGTTACGATTACAGGTTACAATTTAAAGAATTTAGTCGAATTTAGTCACCGGACTGGGTTTGAATGAATGTTGATAGAGAACCCTATCTTAAATGAAGTTCTGATGAGGATCTTCGAAGTGATGAACAGAATGGCACCTCGAGAGTGCAGCAAATTGCTCAGTTTTCGATTTCCACCAGTACAATTGGCCCATAAACGAATAGTTCCCGATAAATGGAATATCTGAAACTACCTTCTCATCAGAAAACTCTTCAATCGGTTACGATTACAGGTTACAATTTGAATAAAATATTCGCTTTTGCCTCGCCGGACTGGGTTTGAATGAATTTTGATAGAGAGCCCTATCCTAAATGAAGATCTGATGAGGATCTCCGGAGTGATAAACAGATCTGCACAGCGAGATTCAACAAATTGCTCAGTTTTCCATTTCCACTAATAGAAGTGGCCCATACACAAATAGGTACCGATGAATGGAGCATCTGAAAACACCTTCTTATTACCAAGCTCTTCAATGGGTTACGATTAGGTACAGGTTGCAATTTGAAGAAACAGTCGCTTTCGCCTCATGGAGTAGAATTTTCAGTGACAGTGGCACTAAAAATGGTTAAATAAAAAATAAATTAAAATTTAAAAAACCGACTTCAAAAAAACCTGAAAACAAAAATTAAAAAACCTGAAAAGAAAAACAAAAAAGTGAAAAATAATCCATTTCGGGTCACTAAGACAGCTGATAACTTAAACATAAGTACTTACTTGGAAGTCGGACTGGGTGACACCATGTTTTCTTTATACCTCTCAACATTCAATCTAACCCAGTCCGACTTCCAAGTAAGTACTTATGTTTAAGTTATCAGCTGTCTTAGTGACCCGAAATGGATTATTTTTCACTTTTTTGTTTTTCTTTTCAGGTTTTTTAATTTTTGTTTTCAGGTTTTTTTGAAGTCGGTTTTTTAAATTTTAATTTATTTTTTATTATGTTGCCAATTCTGGCATTTTGTAAGATTATATTGTGTCTCGAGAAGTATCAAGGAGGTTTTGCTGATAATATTTATTAATATGGCAAAGCAATAGCGCATGTACTAGGTCAATGATTTTTCTCAAAGTAAAATAAGGCAATATTTTTACGAAATCATTAAATTCTAAGGTGACCTGTGTGTGGACATCGTTCTTTTCGAGCCCTTTTAATCGCTAACTAACCTAATAAACAAACATACTTTATAATTGATAACATTAGTAGGTATTATTGAATGTTTTTTCCTGATAAGTAAGCGTTGACCCATAATCGTTTCGCCGTCAAATAACTTTTTCTTGACCCTTCTCTACGTAACGGGTAAGGATATTTATTTCTTGTGTTACGGTGAAATTGCTTTACCTTTTCAAGTAGGTACCTCAAAGTCTATTAAATTCTTAATTGGAAAGAAAATAGGATCGAGATATTTTACTTTGTATTTTATAACCTGACGGAGATATTACTTAGAAGATTTATTTTAACCTAGCAAATAATGGGGTATCGTTTAAATTTTATACTATCAAATATTATATAAAGTTTAACAATATCTTTTTAAAGTTAATTATGATAAATGGGGCTTTAAACTTCACAATCATAAAGCTGATGGACTAATCACTCAAAATAAGGTAAAATTAGATGTAGGAAATTGTTATTGAGACGAAGATCTTAAGAATTCTTACAGATTCATTTTAAATAGAATATGCATAAGTTAGAATATGCTACCTATCAGCACCGAGCTTTAATTGGCATTTATTTTCAGAAATAAAGTTTAATGAATAAAGCTCAAAGCGTTCAAACCTTTCTACACATTGAAGGTTCAGAAATTAAAGTCAATATTCGGTTCTCTACAGTCCGGTGCATTAAATGCATTACTCAATTACCCCGGGGAGTGCCAGGGGGTGCGAGGGGGTGTCCTAGGGGCACTAACACACTTAAAGATCGGGATAGGACCCTTCAGCAGAGAGATAAAATACTTAATTATTTGTATTCCATAGAATATATATCCCAAAAATAATGCGTAATTTTGATACCCGGGAATTTATTATTACGAGTACTCAGATAAATTATACTTACTATAATAATAACATCAGAGCATTTTTCTTACCATTTTGATCCTGATTCAGGTGTCTGTCTGTTACCTAAAAAATCTAATAAGTATCTTATCTTATAAAATACTAGCGACCCGCTCCGGCTTCGCACGGCTATATTATGCATGTATTATACATATAAAACTTCCTCTTGAATCACTCTATCCATTAAAAAGAACCGCATCAAAATCCGTTGCGTAGTTTTAAAGATCTAAGCATACAAAGTGAAATAGGGACATGGGACGGCGAAAAGTGACTTTATTTTATACTATGTAGTGATAGTGATATAGGAACTCATTTGGGTGTTTCGACAGACTTGTCCACCAAATTCAAAAGATTAGAAAAAAACCTTTTGTAAAAATGTGTGAAACGCGCTTTAAGGTTTTGGTATAATAATTACAAAGCCTAATAAACTGTAGTAAAAAAATTATGTCCTAAATATTGTTATACTTTGGACTTAGATTTTCTAACTCGGTTATTTTTACGAAAAAATATGCAGAATATTTGTAGTAAACATAAGATTTATTTTATCTCTATCAGTGATTCAATTTGAAACGTTTTATCGAGTGCAAATTGCCAGAGACTGCAGTGTCTTTGGCGAGGGTCTATCAGCTCGGCTGGTCCGAGTGTGCAGGCGTAGGTTGTCTGGATTCGCTTGATAGATATCTAGGAAGTAAATTAACGCATATGTGGCATATGGGACTTACTGCGAGGCTTACTATAGGTCTTTGTCAAGGCAATTTTATGTAAATTAAGGAAAACCTCCCATCTAGATGATGGGAAGTTAATTTATAATGATTTGAAACATGTTTATTTTCAAAGAAGTAATACGAAATGGAGCCACGGCTTCTTTTTTCTAACAACATTTTTGCATTGGTCAAATGGAGCCACGACTACCAACTAAAATAATAAATAATTATAAATAATAATAATAATAACTAAAGCTTCGGGATACCTTTTTACTAAACGGCATATCGAGCTTCACGAAATCAAAATAAAAGATAGTAGGTACCTATGTACCTATATATTATCACGTTTCAAACAGTTACCTAGCCTTCGCGTAAAATGAAAATGAATGAATTAAATGAATTGTAAATTAAATGAGACAAACAGGTAGAACTCAAAGAGTTGTCTCATTAAATCTTTATATTTTTGGAATAAACGATTTCCTTTTTGGACGGATTGTTGTAATATTTTTAGCTTAACATTTTTCTATCTGTGAACATTATTTCTTGTCTTATTCATTTTAGACGTACCTTCGCCAAACTATATAAATACCTACACCATTTTTATGATCGTCACGTCGAAATCCCTTATCAAATATGAACTACTATACCACCCTATAACAATCCGAATCCCTTAATAACATCCAATAAGTACAATCAAAATAATGAGCGGCCGTGTCGTGTCCGCACTGAGACGAAGGCAATCACCGCGTTCGCGTCCGCGTGCTGCTTCACTAAATATGCTGAGACAGTGAGGGGGAAAGGGGGAGCTTCAAGACCCTGGATCACGATGCGAATTCACCAACACTAAGTACTACGTTTACCCAAAACCCATTTTTATATATTTTTTCTCAGATTAAGATAAGAAACAAGATAATTACCAAGGGATCCAAAGAATTATTTGGAAAATAAATCTGGATTACAATATTTTTATGGAATCTAACAATTTTACTAAGGTATAGGCGACAGGCATTGGTAGGTGCTTGTTTGAATTGACCTTTAATGCGCACTACGGCACTATTCAAGCGTCCGTCGTCAAAAAAGTAATCATAATCATCATTTATTGCTTTATATGTAGGTACAGATAGTTACAAGTATATTATAATGACACAACATGGACCGTTCAACTGTACTAAGATGTAGGTTTTAAAAAGAGTTCTATATAAAATGGTCGAAATCCCCTGTTTATTTAACCCAATCTATAGTAGGTATGTCGTAGGTTAAAAAGAGCTAGAAAACACCCATCTAATATGAAAATTCTCTTTTTAATGCAACGTTTTGTAGGGTAGGGTGCCTTAGGTGATGGTAATATAAATATTCAATGAATAGACGGAGAGTCCGTCAATTGTCTTCGTTGTAATGTGTATAACGGGGAAACGCATTTGGGCGGGCGGCACCCGTGTGGCGTGCCGAAGGACGGGCGGGGAATTATTAGAAAGCCAAAAGTTTTACAATACTAATGTTTTTATTTTGTATAGTAATAAAATATTGTCGCAAATATTTTTTTCACTTACAATGTATTCGTCTGAAGGAAGCGAACGGAATAACTTCTACTCTGTCATTCACAGACTGTATATTTGTTCAATTGTGAAATATACAAAACTATTATCGCACTTACAAAGCGTTGCCTAAGCGAAAATATAAAACGTTTTTATCATTGAGTTGCTTGCTTCAATAGCAAGATGGTAGCATTCGTCCGCGATATGATCGCGTCCGCTCCGCTGCGTCGCGTCGCGCGCGTCTCGTATACGATTCGATTCACATCGCACCATCTCGTCGCACCCTCCGCTAGATATCGATAATACCATCGTCGAGTTGTATGGGTATCCATTCATGTGTACTGACATACGGTTTCTCATGTTTTCGGGAATTAAACTGTGAAAATTGGTTTTGTGATAGCTTATTGTGGTACCTACCTATTGAATGCGAAACGTGTCTTTTGGCTTAACAAAATATGACTTAAAAATATATTACTAATCAATTAACAGTGATACGATTGACTTTCTAATCGGCCGACTAAGTTTCTGACATCATTAAAATTTCTAATCGGTCTAATTGGCCGATGCATATTTTATGTTTTCTCGTGCAACACTTTCTTAAACGTGTTTTTATTTTCTTTGAAATTTATTAAAACTTTCGCGACATAGAGATCATAGAGACTTCTAGTTTGTTGAAAGAGTTTAAAAATATCAAGAGTAACTTTAGTAGAACTTTCAAATCGTATTTAGAAGATAAATCAGCTGAGAACTCGAGTTCTCGAGATAGGAACTACTACTATAATCAAATTGATAGAAGTTTTAACTAAACGCTAAGGAATCCCGGAGCGACAACTCCGGGAAATTTCTGGGAAATTCTCGGAGTTTTTGACTCGGCGCACTCTTTGTGCATTCGATTTACAACAAGAAGACAATTTTCAAGTACATTTATGGTGTTAGAGTTTAGTTACCTATCTATAGCAATTTGCAATAAAAAAATCTTCTTTATGCCTACTGTTCCACAGCTGAGCTAAGATCTTCTTCACTACATAGTATAAAACAAAGTCGCTTTTTCTGTCTCTATTTCCCTTTTGACTGCTTAAATCTTTAAAACTACGCAACGGATTTTGATGGGTTTTTTTTTAATAGATAGAGTGATTCAAGAGGAAGGTTTATATGTATAATACATGCATAATATAGCCATGCGAAGCCGGAGCGGGTTGCTAGTTAAGCTATAAAATAAAAATAAAACGTCTCAACAACTATATTCCTATTTTAATTATAACTGTTTTAATTACCGGTTACCCGATTTTAAAGAATTTTGATATTTAATACGAGTAAACATAGATTTTCTTCTTCTTTTCGTTTCGATTCCGTTAAACTTATTTTTTTATTTTATAATATATATTTATTTTACTTAGTTTTTAAATTTTTTTCAGCCCAATAAGCTCAATAAAGATAGATGAGATCTTGGAAGATGACATAGGCTACTTTTTATTCCGAACCCGGACTTTTTCTGAAATATACCCCCAAACTATAGAAAAATCAGCAGATCAATTTTAGCCTTTCACATGTTTTAACTCTATTAAAAACCTCTTGGCTCCCTGCACGGTTTTTCAAAAAGCAGTTAACACCGAATAAAACCATTTAGTCCCGTAGAGTTGCCAGTATACGAGAGTTTAAAATAGTTATTATTTGTAGTGAACCAGCGGTAGTGGCGGTCGGTGTACAGTACGCTGATGGAATTAGAATGTGATTCCCGGGGGATATACCTCGCCGCGGGATTGCTAGGGTTGCTTGCCGTAAGGTGTTGCCGCTTTTTATTGGGAGACATTTTAATTTATTCCGTTTTACGTTTAAAGTGTCGTTGTCGCCGTGCATGTCGCGCGTCGTTCTATCTTTTCTCATGTTTTTTAAATAATTAGCAACGGTAACGAATATGTAAATGGAGATGAATGTATCCTTGAAAATATTTTCAGACTTAGACTATTGCTAAAAATACAATAATATATTGGCGATTTTTATGAAAATGTATGGAAGTACTTTAAGGTTTTTAATTGTGTTTGCAACAGCAAAAGCGATTTATCGCTTCTAAATATCAATGTTTTAGTTACTCTTTCTAACTACTTAAGTACTTATTGTTGCTGAAAATAGTCATGTGGTGCAAAGATAAAAAATGAAATATACAGTTTTAAATAACTATGCTAGTATAAAATTTTATGTTGTTATTTCTTTTTCTTCGGTCACAGACCAAAGTTATGGCTGTGGTGCACATATTGTTTCTTTTATACCCAAATAAATGAAGTAGGTAGTTAAAATGAAGCTTTCAATTTAAGGTACTACTAAACGGATTAAGATCACAAAGCGTTAACTATTTGATTATTCAGAGAGGAATACACTAGCAGCCGGACACTCCGCACACTCCGCAGCCCTAGAAACACGGGTGTGGGTTATTCAGCGATTGGTTTACTATTTACCGATCGGTCGGATTGCTGTTAGAATTGAAGTGTCCGTACAGGACTCGTATTACCTACGTACCTTTGCTACCTACATAAGTTAGTATTTGATAGGTATTTGCGTAGAGACCGCGCGTTTCAATCGATTTCTTTGTGTAGTATTTGTACTTGCACCGGTGGGAAATGCTGGAATGGGGATGTCGACGTTTATTTGCTAGTACTTTTTACACCTTCGCGCTTGTTGACGTTTCTATTGTGTGCTGTAATTTTATTTGATTCCCGGGATTCCGGTTCATTTATAACTTTTTTTTAATAATGTTGAAATTTTTAATAAACATGTATATAGGTCTTGCCTTACCTCTTTTTTCCTATTTATTTCATCCGCGACTTCGTCGTCTTTGAATTTTCTTAAATCCTTCGTCGTCATAATGTTATAGATATATTTTATGTCTATTCTATGAAGGTTTAGCCAAGATTGCATTACTTACATGAAAATAACCTAACAACAATCTACGAAATCCCATCAATTAGGAACACACATTCGCGAACTAAAGTAGAATCTCAAGATTAATATTAATGTCGTACGGGTGTCGATATTATCCCAAGTATACCGCGCGCGATCGCCCGCAGCTGTAATCAATCAGGCGGGATTACGGGATTACAGGATCACGGGATTTCCCGGATCTCACCATCCCTTGTCTACCGTTCTTGGTATAATACATATTTTAATCGTTGTTTTAGTTTAGACACTAGAACATTCAGCTCTAACGCTAATGCAATTTTAGGGTCTCAGCTACCTGGTCTTCGAATATCTGAGGCCAGAGACATAGAGGGAAGTTTTAAGTGTCATTACGAAATGTGCCTTTTCTAAGTAGTCATTAGAACCGTCTAATGATTACTTAGAAAAGTTTGCTGATTTTTTATCGAGAAGCAAATGATGGTGCTACCTGTAAAGGCATAATGGAACTAGTTTTTTTTTTGGTAAGCCCTAATACGAAGAAGACAAAACGCGACAATAGCGCCACCAATCTCATGCAAACTTCTCTGACACGCACTGTACATTAGTGTACATACAACCCCTCAAATGTAGTGTACAAAACATTGCATCTGCAACCCAGCACTTGTAAATGTTTTAGTGAAAAGGTACATAACATGATTGTCCTACATTATGTAGTTGTATTCAGACAGACTGTGCAAATGAGTGTACCTTTTCATCCAGTGTTTAATCCTGAACAGAGTCCACGAGGACTTGCCCGCGCCGCCCGCGCCCGCCTGGCCTGAGCGACAATGTCAGATCTCATTACTTTTCGTATTATTATTTATGAAAGTGTAAAAACTGTCTGATGTAAAGAGGTCTGGAAAATGTGGTTTTTTGCATTTTGCATGGTTTTTGTAATAGGTTCTGACCTAATGTTTTTTTGCAATAATTTTAATGTCGGGTAACCGTTTTAAACGAATGTATCTTCCCAATTCGGTCTTCCATCTTCTTCTAACCCATCGAACCTACTACGTTATGCACTGAAGGCCTCTTCCACCTTCCACTCGATATATCGCTCTAATACCACCATAATTTCTGGTCAAGATAAACAGGCCAGATATATTATAATAGAACTCGAATTCGTACTTAAAATTTTGGTTTCACTGGTCATAGAAATCTTTCAGTCGTCATGTGTCGGGGCAAAATAAAAAAAACTACTTAATTGTTTCTTTATGTAAGCTCTATGTACTCTCCTATTAATTCACTGTTGTGTTGATAATATTGTAAAGGTAAACAATTGGGAAGCATATAGACGGCAGCTTCGATAAACCAACCGGCGCCGGTGCCGGTCTGCCGGTCTACCGGTCCATGTCGGTTATCGGATGTTGCAGGATAACACAGATGCACCAACATCGAACACTTGGGTTTAGAATTGTATTGATATTTCCATTGGATATTTTGAATTGGATTTTAAATTAAGTTGGTTATGCGTAGTTGGTATTTTGCGAGTTAGGCATTATTCGTAAAGGTAGTGTTTTGCGTAATTGATTTTATGCATCTAAAGGGTATTTTCGCGACTCGAAATCCTTAACATCCCAATAATTTCAATAGAGAGAAGATGGTAGGAAAGTACCACCAGTTTGGGACCCAGGACTACATTCGGTCAAGTCTCAAGCTCGGCAAACAAAAGCTGTACCTTGACACACCGTTAGACAGTTCTGCGTTTTGATTTATTTTAATTGTACGGTAGTTCAACAAAATTTAAATATTTTGTAATACTAATGTCACCTCAGTCTGCGTGTGAACAACATAAGAGCTGTAAAGTACTCGAACCTAAGGTAATAAACGTGATTATACCTATTTGTTGAAATGTCGTCGTATTGAGTCACCAGTGCAAACACACTTTTCTCTCGGAATCACTAATCTGTCAACGAACGGGATTCGTGTCGCCATTTTCGCCATTTTCGGATGACATACCTACTAAATGTCAAAATGTCAATGAGTATTAAAGTCTTATTGTCAAAATGTGCAACAAAGTATTGATGTAAATTCGTGAGCAAGTGGTAATAAATACGAAAGACAAAACATCATGGTGACATATTGCATTAGGGTCTAAATGTACGGATATAAAGGACCAAGCCACGGTGAAACGATAAGACAATGTCAAAATAGCAGAACAATTTCTTTTCTGAAGCTGTTAGACTTGTTGTAATACAATTCGTGTCTATACTTAAGACCTTTATATCCGAAATGACAGCACGAATATAACCCCTCCTTTAGTAAATCCCCAGTATTCTAACCGGGTGCTGTAGTTCTCACCGACCCATACGCTCGGTAAACAGTCGTGAGAGCTCGGGTGCGTGTGGTGGTCCAGGCCGTTACAAAACGTACCCTGTTTGGGGACGATAATTGAAATAGTATGACTTGTAGAACGAAGACGTATTTATTCACATTATGTATGGTTTTCTTTCATTAGTGGCTTTTCATTGTGTTATTTGTTTACTATAGGTACTCTATATATCAGTCTTACTGTATAGTCAAAACAGTAAAAAAATATAGAGTAATATGATAAATGCCTACTAAACGATATTTAACAATATGAGGGAATGATAGATAAAATAAAAATGAATAAAATAATAATACAATATATTGTAAAAATAATAATACCTACAATATATTGTATTATTATTTTTATCCTAACTTAAACAAAAACAAACTCTAACCAACTTTAAATAGGTATAAATAAGAATAAAAATGAAATATTTATATAAAATGCTAGGTTACAAACAACAACTAAACCTAGCCTTAGATATCTGTCCTCTCTACCTATTTTTATGTTTCTCTATGTTTTGTTGTTTCCAAATAACTGCCTTTCCTTCTATCATTCTCTCATATTGTTAAATCTACATCAGCAAAACTCACTTCAAATGACTTGTTTACATTTTGCATACACAGCATTTTGTAATTACGCATCCCGCGGGATTATCCTGAAAGTATGCGACGCGTATCCCGAGCGCGGGCTCTTACGTCCCGGGATTTACACAATTAATGCACTTATGCAGTTTTAATCTTTACCACTTCATTTTATATGCAAGGAGATTAAAGATTATTCTTCGTTTAAAATCAACTTAGATATAAAACTTTATCTCTGCTTAGTCACATGTTTACAATACTTTAGACTAATCTTTTGAAATGTCTTTCAAAGTTTTATGTAGATGAATCTTCCATTCAGCTTATTCAACTATTCTCGGCTGACTTTTGGGTGCATTTATAAAGTCGGCAAAAAAATTTGAGTGTGGTTTTAAAAAGTAAGGCGTCTACTGTGATGCGAAAGGAGAACACTCGCCTGCGATGCAGAAGTTTGCGGTTTGGTTTCCGATGTGGAACGAATATTTGTAAGATCTACCAACTCATCCTTTATACTTCCATTTTTCTGGTCTGGATGTATATAAATGTATTTACAAAATAAAATTATAATAATTAACTATTCTGGTCACCATATTACAAGCGTAGCTGCTTAGTTACATGGATTTGCAATGTCATACAATAGGTATCGAAAATCCCTGGGAAAATCGTGAAATTTAGTATTGAAATTGTGCCCTGGTAATAGAACCAATGACACCCCGTGAAGGCAAGCCTCGTTGGTAGACTAAAAGCAACATGAATCAAGCAATGCCCATAATTCTCCATATCCTCCAACACTCCACACCACGGATGCTCCAAGTCCCCAACACATGGGACTATGATGGCGTGAACGAACATGCCTCGTTTTACAACACATTTGTCACTTTTACTACATAAACTAAACCATTATACCATTTAAGGTGCGGTGTCGGTTATGCGTTTATGATAGACTAGCAGTTTCACCCGGTTTCACATGCATAAGTCGGGTTAAAAGATAATCTATGGTCGTCCCAATTGATCAATGTAGGCATCTTCTTACTAAGTTTCATCAAAATCAATCTTGTAGTTTCGGAGCATATTCGTTACGAACAAAAAATCTTTCCGTTTTATAATATTAACTAGTTGTGCCCTGTGGTTTAACCCGCGTAACTCCCGATCCCATGGGAATATCACAATAAAAAGTAGCCTTAGCATCCTCGATAAATGGACTTTCCAACACAAAAATATTTTTTCAATTCGAACCAGTAGTTCCTGCGATTAACGCGTTCAAACAAACAAACAGACTCTTCAGCTTTATAATATTAGTATAGCCTACGTTTTATCCCGATATTCCCACGGGATCGGGAGTTACGCGGGTGAAACCGCAGAGCGCTGCTAGTTAATTATAAAAAATCTCAATTATTTAGTAACGTTAGTGATGTGAGAGTGTAATAATAACTTACATAGGTATAAAGTTAGGTATATTTCAATGGCAATCCACGAACGATGTTTTCATAACACTGACTTGTCATTGTAGCGTCATCATTTTATTTTACCTTTCTAATGATTGTACGTTGCAACTACTTCATTAATTTCACTAAAAGTATACAAGCATCGGTGGTTCAGTGGTAGAATGCTCGCCTGCCACGCGGGCGGCCCGGGTTCGATTCCCGGCCGATGCATCCATTTTTATTTTTTTATTTAAAATTGTAAGTGTCAATATATACATTTTTTCCAATTAAGATTATCTTCTCTCTTTGTTCACAATAATATTTTTCTCTTTATTAGTATGTTGTTGTAAATCGCCGCTAGGTGGCGCGATGGCGAAGGCGGTGTGTGGTCGGAGGCACAAGTGTTTAATTAAAAATATGTCAGACATCAGCCAGTTGAGGATTAGGGGAGACTTAGGGGAGGCGGTTATTGCCTTCATTGTAAGAGCGATTCGAACGAGATTTATTTGTTTTTGTTAATGTTATTTATTGTACGCTGTTGTAACGCCACTATAGAGAATAGTCTCACAAAATATCTAGAGATTTTCTAGTATTTTAAAGTTTTGTTCCAGATCCACATAAATAACATAATTATAGCATTCAGTACACAACATGAATAATTTCAAACTACGGAAAAAAAACATATCACTACATAGTATAAAATCAAGTCACTTTTCGCCGTCCCTATGTCCCTTTGTATGCTTAGCTTATCTTTATAACTACGCAACGGATTTTGATGCGGTTTTTTTTTATAGATAGAGTGATTCAAGAGGAAGGTTTATATGTATAATACATGCATAATATAGCCGTGCAAAGCCGGAGCGGGTCGCTAGTTTAATTTAAAACTTAAAAAGGAAAAAAAAGGTAAAAAGGATCCCCATAAAATTACTTTCCTGTTTCGTCAGGAAAGACAGAGGGAACTGATTCCATTCCCTTGCGGTACGAATAAGGAATCGCTCCGAATCAGAAGGTCTATCAAAAAAAAAAGAGTCAGTTACATGCAAACATACAGGTGAAACTAATAAAAGCGTGTTAATGACGTTGTTTGGAAAGCGTCAGCATATTAAAATGTCAATATTGACGATTACGATTGTGGAAGTAGTCTGCCGATATGAAGACTATAATCTGCATTCGCCCTTAATTAAGTGCTTTTGATTAGATAACTATACAACATAGATCTCTATGCTTACGTCGAGTGTTGGGCGCGTCGAGCGTGTAGCGGTGCGGTGTTGTGTAAAGTCAGTTATCTGTGGGAGCCGCCCGGAGTTGCCCAAACCGGACATCCGGCTGGCACTGGTCGGTACACGGACGGTCAGCGTCAGCTTGCTCTATATCCTATTCACTGTCTAGTGTCCACTAAGACTAAGCACCTACCTATTATAACGTCAAAGTCAAAAAAGATTTGAGATCACATGGAACGCGTCCACCAATAAAAAGATGCAATAAAATAATGGAGTTATTTTTAAATTTGTGTCCATATTTTATTTTATTATTTATTATTTCAGTGTTTTAATGTGATTTATTTGATACAATTTAATTTGTATTATTTCATTTAATATGTTGTTGTAGATACTTATGGAATTTAATTCTGAAATAAAATTTAATTTATTTATTTATTGTAATCATGCTGATCATGCTCACGAAGGTCAAGAATATAATAATTTTGAAGGTATTTGACATGGAGTAATATAAGTCTTGTTGTTAGGTACCATTGAGGTTTTCTTTTTAATGCAAGATTCTAAATTAGTTCGTTTCAAGTAAAAAAAAAAACAATAATATTTGTTTATTCAACTATCACAACTAACCCCTTCCCTTATAAATCGTTACCAAAAACAATTATAACAACATCCGTACACTAATACACTAATAGACTCTACCGTTTAAACTGATATAAAATTTTATACCCCCCATTAACTGTTAATGTCAATCATCCCCTATTTTATGAACTACCCTTGTATTTTATCCAGCACTTGTAATAGACTGCTCGACAACGTCGTAAAATTTTTATAGTGTCATAAAGTGAGGTACCTCCTTTGTAACGATGTCGGGTAACGTTTGGTTAGGAATAATTTAAGGTCATAGTTTGTAGTGTACGAGTATGGTGTTTTGGTTGCAGTTTATTTATATTTTGTTGAGATTCTTTCTACCCTTATTTGAATAATCTTTGTGATATTTTAAACAAGGAAAAGCTAAGCATAAAGATATATTTTAAGATTAATTTTAATTTCCTTGATTTTCAAGAATTGAATAAGCCTTACTTACGAAACTTGTAACTTATGGCTAAATATTAACAGGAGATAAAATAATGTAAAGAAGTTATTTATTTCTATACTAGCGACCCGCTTCCTTCCAACCTTCCTCTTGAATCACTATCTATTAAAAAAACCTCATCACAATCCGTTGCGTAGTTTTAAAGATCTAAGCATACAAAGGGAATAGGGACGGCGAAAAGTGACTTCATTTTATTTATTACCACTCAGTATTATATTATTATTATGTAACCAATTTATTTGCAGTTAACATAGTTACGGGAGATTTAATTTTGTTTGTCTGACTGAAGTATCGAAATCATTATGAAAATCTGTAAACAAGTTAGTAAAAAATCTTTATGAAAATCAAAAACAAGTAAATATCAAATAGGGACCTACCTATACTCGACAATACTCGTAACCTATAATGTGCATAACTTGTTTGATAACAAAGGAATCGGTTAAAGTATGCGAGACAAAGCAAACCGCGACAGGATTTAAGGCAAGCCTCCGCTGAACGGGACTCATTCGCCGCCCTAAGGCTCCGACGCCCGCCCGCCTACGACGCGGCTCCGAACGTCGCGCAGCCGCCCGCCCTCCACATCTCGCGAGAACCAAAACGCGAACTTAATCTTAGATATTTAGGATTCTGTAAAATAATAAATCTTGTTAATTAAAGTATAGATAGTAGTGTCTTTCATATAATATTTTAGTGTTACTTAAAATATATAAACGTACGTAAGAAAGTTAGCTTTAAACTGGTAATGGTTAGTTAAATATAGCTTAAAACAATCGTTAAACTAACTTTGAGCGTGTTTAAAGACGGTGGCAAATGGACGGTGTCTACGTTGTTGTTGTCAGGCGAAACTACACTTTATGTGAAGAGAAATAAGGTTAGTATTGTAATTGTAGTTGTTTTTAAGTTTAGATGGTAAATATTTTTGTTTAGCGTCTCGGTAGGAAGGCTAGCTAGATAATATTTGACTTGAAGATGTTGTAACGTTACTTTAATTGTTTTCGATTTATGTTTAACGTAAAACCATATAAGAACAAGTATTTTCCCACATGCCTAAGGTAAGTACTTAAATTAATTAAAAGAATTCATTTTTTTTTACAAAATGCAAGAAATGGCGTTATTATATCGTATAGAAAGAATAATGGGGTCAGTCTGAGACATGAAAATGAAATGTTTCATTCAAAAGAATACAATATTATTAGTGTATGAATGAAACTCGCTCAATATTCATACTTACTCCCATTGAGCTCAATCGGTTGATTAGGGCGCGTACACACGTAGCGACGAACACGCTATGAATTTTAATTGCGCGTCGCTCGAACACTGCACGTGAATTATTGCGAGAGAATTAACCGCGCGACGCGAGAGGTGATTTGTTACATGGAGGTATGCTTATATGCTATACCTACCTACACGGTAAACGCTTACTTCATTATGTTTACTAAAATATACAATAACCTCAACAAAATTACAGAGGCACACTGTCATAAAATATTTCTTGCAGAAAGTTTATTTCACATGCAAGCTAGAGTCTAATTTTATATTTTACTGATTTCCTAGATTGTAAAATGTTTAAGCTTTTAACCTGTTTCGTAGTAAAATAAGTATATTTTACTATCAATTTAGTAAGGCATAAAAACCGGCATGTTTCTATGGTTTTCAATATTCAGTAACAGTAACTATAGTGTAAGGCAATATTCTCGAGAAACGATCTCGTATTCATATTGATTGGTATGCAGTCTTCGTCGTGCACTCCGTAACGAGCGGCCATCGGCCGGCGGCGGGGAAGCGGTCACGTGTGAACGTGGCCTTATAGACGTTAATATTTGATAATTATTCTCAGGGTCCATATCCTGATGGTCGTTGAACGATCTCTTGGCTGGTGGTTATTATTGAACTTTATTGAAAATGCTGTTATTGGTTGATTGATATTTTAATGATTAATTTTAAAGTGCTAAATAATGCTAAGTGCTTATGAGTACGCGACACGGCGGTCAATTACGAACTAACTGAAAATATAATTTATTGGAAAATAATTGAATAGTGCAAATTGATGACTTAAGTTAAAAATAAGTGCAAAGGTGAATAAACTTAGGTACGAGGCATGGCTCGTACATGCTCCCAAGGGCAAAAGAGGGGGATGAAGTTATATAAGATTAAGTCATTGAATGGTTTTAAAGTCCCTAAGAGGAAGTGCTAGAGTCAAAGTTTGCTTTACGGGGGTGAGGGGATACACTGCGACTGTATTTTCGCGGAAATATACACTGCACTACACCACCATCTTTTATTTGAACACTTTCGCACTGATTTGTAGTTTTTGTGTTTGAAACGCGGGGTGCTTCATCTGCGTCGTCGTGCGTGGTCGTTGCTGCTCGCTGACGCGCCCCTACGGGCACGGTCGCTGGCGCAGGCGCGGGCGCTGGTGCCACTGCTCTCTGCTTCCGGAACTTCTTCCATGATAATACAGCACCTACTACGCTGACCGCACCCAGGATTACGTAGATAAGGACGTAGTGGTGAACGTCGTGGTAACTTATCTCGCTAATACCTGAAGCCTTATCTTTCATCTGTTGGATGTTCTTTGCAATCGAATCTAGTGCTTGAAGGTTGTCCGAGGTTTCGTTGATATGGTCCCACGGGATCGACACGTTCATGATGTCATTAATGGGATCCAAGTTCGGATGGTAGAGCATCGGCTTTGTTCTCAGGACACTTTGATCATTGTTGTGAGCGTATATCGTGAACTTATCATTTTTCAGGAAACAACCATGACCTATGCTAATTACGCAAGTGACGTTTAATTGTTCAATTGACATTTGATTCTCGCACACAATACGTAGTTGGCATTTATCGCAGCAAAAGAATAGGTATTTGTTTGTACCGCTAAGTTCATTCCATTCATTATCACATGTTACCGTGCTGAATCGGCATCTTCCTGTGTTCGGGTCGATGTCACATAAATTGTCTTCCGATTTCATATGAAATAGTGGTTTCTTCAAATAGCAAAAATATGTGTCAGAGTTATGCTGACATGCACTGACATCATTTTTGGAAACTTTTAAGTAGGAATCTTTTGCTAAGTTTATGGCGATCAATTCAGATACTGGAACAATTTTTACCATATGAAATTGACTGCTTTTGATAGGCACAGGAATTATGTTGTAAATTTCATAGCTGTCCCGGCTTGTGAGAGGGACGGAAAGTTCAAAGAGTAGGTATTCTCGAAGCATTCTTGTCTTGACATGTAAAAATTGATAAATATTGCCGAAATCAGTATGTATATTTTTGATAGGCAAAGATAGATCTTTCGACATTTGACTGGAGATAATGCTTAATTCATTTCTTAATTGTTTTGTGGAAATCAAGTGGAAATTAAATCTTCCGTGGTATATGTCGGTTACCGTGTTTAAAAGAATTTCTTGAATATTCTTTAGGTAATTTAACATATTGCTTGCGGTGATTGTGCTTAAGGTGAATTCTCCGAGTTGAGCTAGGTGGTTAAGTTCTTTGTTTTGAGAATTTAGGGCCTTTTCAATGTCTAGAGAGTGACGGTTGATTAATTTTCTCATTTTGTCCATTTCTTGTTCTGATCTTTTCAATAAATTGTATTCTGCTTCAACTACGGATGTTTGATTTCGCCATAAGTTTGCTAAGTGTTGTTCATTTTTATTTAATAAGGTGATATCATGTTTATATTGTTCGGCGAATCTTGAGTCTAATACTCCGAACAATGAATTAGCGACGTAACCGACACCATCGATAAGCCCACGGCGGCGGCGGCGGCGGCGCGCGAGTCGCGTGTCTGTGTGCTGATTAAGCAACAGCTGGTCGTAGTAATTTAATTCAGAGAAACTGTGACGTAATTGCATTACACTGGAATCACAATGTGTTTTTAATTTTATATTAGTGCACATTGTATCTAGGCACTTTAGGTATTCTTCAAATGCTTCAACACCTTGCCAGTAAGGATTCATGTCGTAATATATGACAACCTTCCAGTTATCTCGTATCAATTGCATGTTGCTGATCTTGTCAAAATAAAGACCTTGCTTGATTTTCAGTGAACTTATGTTATAGGCAGACTGCGATGTTGTTACAATGCTCATGAAGTATAAGAAAGACATTGCTAGAGTTATGAAGTTGCTGAGTCGTTTTCTGGTTTGCTGCGGCGGCGGCTGCCGTGGCTGAGGTTCATCGTTTGCTTCAATCTCAGGATCGGGTGTGGTCGATGTATCTTTTCGATCGTTTGTTTCGACTGGTAAGATGGATAACTTTACCACTGGACGTTTTATAATACCATTTTTGGTTTTTAGTGATACGACTCTTGCAAACCCATCGTCGCCGTGGTGTAACTCGATCACTCTCCCCATTGCCCATTTGCCGGGTGGTAGGTTGGCGTCATTAATGGTAACTAAATCGCCGATCTTGATGTTGCAATGAGACTTTTGCCATTTACTTCTTAATGTGATTTGTGCTAAGTATTCAGTACGCCATCTTTTCCATATATCTTGAAATGTTTTTTGTACTAGGTTCCACCTTGTTCTCAGATCGTATTCGGTTTCTAAGATGTCTAAGGTCGGACCGCTGGTCAGAAAGTGCGCAGGAGTGAGGCAATTGAGGTCCTCAGGATCTTCACTCAACGGACAGAGGGGTCTCATATTAAGACACGTTTCTAACTGAGCTAAAAGGGTCGCCAGCTCCTCAAACGTGAACTTTTGCTCTCCTATCACTTTCTTTGTATGTTTTTTCAGACTACAGACGGCGGACTCCCAGATCCCTCCCGCCGAAGGCCAGGAAGGTGCGTTAAAGTGCCAAGTGATCTCCATTTCTGTAATCTCATTCATAAACTGCTCATTGAATATTTTTACCAAATCTTGGTATTCTCTTTTCAGTGCTCTATCTGCGCCTACGAAGTTAGTCCCATTATCACTGTAAATGTGACTCGGGGTACCTCTTCGGGCTGCCATTCGTCTTAGTGCTGCTAGGAATGAAGAAGTTGATAAATCTGATACCAGTTCTAGGTGCACTGCCTTCGTCGACATGCATATGAAAACTGCTATATAGCCTTTTGTTGATTTAATACCTCGGCCTTTACTGCTCTTTATCATAATGTAGCCGGTGAAATCGACGCCCGTGTGGTAGAACGGTCGCGCCGGGTTGCATCTGGCACTGGGCAAATCTCCCATAATTTGATAGTGTGGTTGTGGGGTATTTTTCACACAAGTTACGCATTGACGTAATCTTTTTTTGACTGCTCTATTACCACTCACAATCCAGTACTTGTGTCTTATAAATGCAAGTGTGAGCCGGGGCCCACCGTGAAAGGTAAGTTTATGTGCGTGATCTATGATCAAATCGGTAAGCCTGCTCGAGTGTGGTATGATGATCGGATGCTTCATGTTATCGCTTATCTGAGCGTTGCGTAGCCTTCCTCCTACGCGGAGAATTTTTTGTTCATCTAGGAAAGGATTTAGACATATTAAGTTGCTTTTATTATTTAAGTGCTTTTCTTTGCTTAATTCTCTTATCTCTTCTTCAAATTCAATGTTTTGTGTAGTTTTAATCATTAATGTTTTTGCTTTATTTATTTCTGTCAGGGTCAGGTAATTAGGGTTCTTTGTTTTGTTATTTGAGACAAAACGTAGTATCCAAGCGATGACACGTGCTGCTCGGAAATAATTACTGGAATTATGTAGTATTTGTAATACGATGCTTTCATTATTTTTCTGTGCTACATTTACTTTTATACTTTTTCTTTCTTGATTTGTGTAATAGTTTTGGACATCTGATTTGTTTTTGAATGTAGGTAACCACTGAGGTCCGAACCACCATAATTTATGTTCTTTTAGTTTTTCTATGGAAATGCCTCGGCTTGCACAGTCCGCCGGGTTCTCTTCTGATTTTACGTAGTGCCAGCATTTTGATGGCATTTTATTGATAATTTGCTTCACTCGGTTCGACACAAAGGATTTCCACTTGTCTGGATCTCCATTTAACCAACCTAGAGTCACCATAGAGTCTGTCCAGCCGTAAACCTTCAGTTCGTATTCCGATAAACATTGCATAACTTTTTCCATTAGTTTTGCTAATAAGAGTGCTCCACTGAGTTCTAGTCTTGGAATAGAAATCGTTTTGTTTATAGGTACTACCTTTGTTTTGGATGCAACAAGAGTTACATTGTGGCCGACGACAGCGTAGATGACACAGCCGTACGCTTTGTTTGAACTGTCGCAGAATCCGTGGAGCTCTACAACGCATTTCTCGGTGATTTTTAACCATCTTGGTATCGTAATCGATGCTATGTTAGTGCTGATATCCATTTTACATTGTTCCCATTGTTTGGTGATGTCTTCAGGTAGTTTATCGTCCCATTTAGTTTTTGAATTCCAAACTTGTTGAAATAATAGCTTCAGCTTCGTTGTTGCAGGTGCTAACCAGCCAAGAGGATCGAAAAGCTTTGAAATGTCAGATAAAAGTGCTCTTTTGGTGTTCTTATTTGAAAATTCAAAGGACGACTGGAACATGAAAATATCTTGTTTAGGGCTCCAATATAAGCCTAGTGTCTTTGCTGTGTGCTCACATTTAAATGTAAAAACGGGATCATCTATATTTTGTTTGCTAGTGATGGTGTTTAATATTTCAGGTTCGTTTGACGACCATTTTCTCAATATGAACCCGCCAGCTTGTAGGAGTGCTTGTAGCTCTAAGACTGTCTTGGCGCCAACTTCAATGCTATGTGACCCGTGTAATATGTCATCCATATAAAATGCTGACTCAACAATTTTTGATGATGCTGGGTACTTGTCTCTTTCGTCTGCTGCTAGCCGTCTCAATGTCATCATTGCTAAAAATGGAGCGGCTTTCATACCATATGTAACGGTCGTGAGTTGATATGTCTGTATAGGCTCGGCGGGGGGGTGAGGCCAGGCGGGTGAGTCTCGCCAAACGATTTTCTGGAGAGATTGATCTTGTTCCTGCAAATCTATATTTCTAAACATTTTCTCAATATCGGCAATGTAGCCGAATTGAAATTGTCTCCATCTCAGAAGAAGTGACTGAAGATCTTGCTGTAGATTGGGCCCCGTGTACATTAAATCATTCAAACTTTTCCCGCTCGAAGTCTTTGATGACGCATTATACACGACACGTAACTTTGTAGTTTTCGATTGCACGCGATGCACTCCGAAATGTGGTAGGTAACATTCAACGGGTGTCTGGTTGCATGATGTGGGTTTCATATGACGTAATGCTTTGTATTCATTCATAAAGTCTCTATACATACTTGCTATTATCGGTTGTTTACTTAGTTTTATTTCCATGTTTCGAAACTGTGCAATTGCCATTGGTTTTGAGGCACCCAAATTTTCTTCAAAATTTTCTTTTAGTGGTAACCTCACAGAGTACCTGCCACTCGGCTGTCGTATCGTAGTCTCATTGTAGAATTGTATACAGTGCTGATCTTCGGACGACATATTAGACTGATCTCCGACGTTTGTCTCGCCGACATCCTCTATTTCCCAAAATTGTTGTAGGTCTTGAATGTTATTAATAACAACGTTACAGTGGAATGTCTTCATGTTTCCACATAGTAACCATCCGAGTTGTGTTTGCTGTGCTATTGGTTCCGATGTATTTTCACCTCTAAGTATTCCTCCCATCATGATCTGAGAGTAGATATCTGCTCCAAATAATATGTCTACTGGACTGCTTTCGTTGAAATCTGGATCTGCAAGATTAATATTTTTGATGTGCTCCCAAGCTGGCTTCGCGAAGGCTTCATTAGGCAAGTTTTTAATTAAACTTTTCATAATTAAAACGTCTGATGTGAAAGTGAAATTGTTGTAAATAGAAGTACAAGTTAATGTAATTTGCCCTTTACAGTTATTAGGTTTTTCTCCAACTCCAAAAATCATACCTTGACATTTTTCTCTTTTTATTTTCAATATTTGAGCTGCTTTCTCTGTTATTAAAGAGATCTGAGAGCCCTGATCGATGAGGGCTCGGAAACCATGTACTGTACCGTCGGCGGCAGTAACGTTTATTTTTGCTGTAGACAAAAGAATTTGAGACGATGCCGCACGTGCTACTGTATTTGTGATTTGTTGTGGTGATTCAAGTGACACGGTGTTCACGCTTTGTTGAGGTGACTCATTCGAATTCGATCGTGGAGTGATGGTTTTGTTATATTGGTATTGTCTATAATCATTCTTGTTAGTGCAGGCCTCATGTAGAATAGTGTTATGTTTTTGGCCACAATTTTGACAGGTTTTCTCTGAAATGCAGTTGTTAAAATCATGTTTATGCAGACAATTCTTGCATAATTTTAGATCGAAAACTGTTTTTAATTTTATGTTGTTAGGTAAACTTGCGAATTTAGTGCAATTGAATAAAGCATGACGTGACATTTTGCAATATATACAGTACAATGTAGGCTGAGCGTTTGTTGCAGTTGTAAGCACTCTGGGTGCGTTGACATTGTTATTATAATTGAATTTATAATTATAAGGTTTTCTAGTGAATGATGTTGAAATTGGGTTGTGCGGCGGAGTTGGTTTCGCAATGTTCGTTTCCTGTTTACGCCGAGACAGTTTTTCGAACGGGGTGAATTTGTCTTCTAAAAAGTTCATGAGTTCATCTAGACTAGGTATTTCTTTCTTGTTTTTGATGGAATCGTTATAATCGGACAGCGTTTCAGTATCAAGTTTTTGGGCCAATAGATGGGCTATTATGGGTTCCCAAGTCGTAACTCCTAATTTTTTGATACCGTTGACGCTCTCCATAGTGACGTCATGAAGCTTCTTTATTTGAGGCAGTGATTTATGTTGTAAAGTAGGTAAACTCAAAATGCTGTCCAAGTGTGAATGGAAAATGATGTTCATATTATTATAGCGTCGGTACAATATCTCCCAGGCTACGTCATAATTGTCGTTGCTAATTTGTAGGTGTTGAATAAGCCTCTCCGGCTCCCCTTTCACCTTGCATTTTAAAAATTGCATTTTTTGTGCTTTTGATAGAGCAGTATTATTATGAATGGAGTCACTGAATAAATTCTTAAATGAAAACCATTGGTGATAATGTCCGTGAAAAATAGGTATTTCTAATTGCGGTGTCAAATGTTCTTTGTTAGCTTGCGACCACTTTTTCTCATTAAGCTCGTCTTTCAACGCTGTATATTTACTTTCGTGCTCGTCGAATGCTCGTTGATACTCTCTGTTCTCTCCATTCAGCTCACTGTCGATGTCTATATGTAACTTATCTATTACTGACCAGCGTGACTGCAGCGTTGCGATGGCTTCCTCTATTTTCCACCTCGATTGCAGCTGGTCCCCGTTGATTTTTTCGATGGCTCGAGAAAGAGCTCTGAAATATGCTGATTGCCTGCGAAGCATGTCATCTAACAGGCTGGAAACGCCACGCGATGCTGTTTGTACCGTGCTCTCTTCCTCTTCCATTTCGTCGTGCGGTTTAAAACTGGAACTTGATTCCTTCAATGAAGGGTTGGAAACGGTATGTACCTTCTGTGAAAAGTTCTCACCTTCTATTTTAGATGTACTCGGTACGCTCGTTTTCGACGACTGCTGCGCCATTAATTCTTGATATTGATTGTTAATCATTGCTTTCACTTCTTTATAATACCTACAAGTCTGATCAAACTCCTTGTTCAAAAAGTATTGGTGCTCTCTGCTAAATTCCGTGCATATACGGTCATGGTTGTGCTGAAAATCATTCCAGTAAGCTTCTAGTGTACTTAACCGCCTACGGAAATAGTCAGCGTTCTTTCGATCCGCCCCGTCTTTCTTGAAGTTGGTAGCCAATTTTTCGATGGCTTGATATATTTCAATTTGGCTAGCGTATAGATCTTCCATGATAATAGTCTCAAATCAAACGATAAATGAAAAGAGCGATAGTAAAATTGGAAATCTCTTACTTGAAAGCCGATGCTGTGCGGTCAGCGGGATGCTATGCTCGATGCTGTGCTCGGTGCTGTGCTACGCTCGACTCCTACCCTTAGGAATGTCGAACCTTGATGTGCTATGCTGGGTTGGCGAGGTTTCTCTTAACCTTGATGTGCTGTGCTGTGTATGGTGCAGGATGTATCCCACAACCGTTGATTGGAGTGTACTCCACAGTGCTAATTCTCCAGAAAAACGGAACGTGCACTACACGTATAACAAAAGGCAATGGCACTTATTTAGGTCACACGCGTAATGGTCTCCCGTCTTTCCGAATAGACTCGAAGGACCATGAACGATCTCTTGGCTGGTGGTTATTATTGAACTTTATTGAAAATGCTGTTATTGGTTGATTGATATTTTAATGATTAATTTTAAAGTGCTAAATAATGCTAAGTGCTTATGAGTACGCGACACGGCGGTCAATTACGAACTAACTGAAAATATAATTTATTGGAAAATAATTGAATAGTGCAAATTGATGACTTAAGTTAAAAATAAGTGCAAAGGTGAATAAACTTAGGTACGAGGCATGGCTCGTACAGTCGTGTTTTACATTCCTCGCTATGTATATGCCCGCACTACGCGCCGCGTCTTCATAAAGGTCCGAGTGATTTGTTTCATATAGTGGCATGTTACCTACTTTGTGAGAATATAATAAATATTTACAATTCTATTATTGACACACAAAATAACTAAATCACTGCATTTACACTTCAAAAGACACCACTACACTTACTAGACTTTTAAAGATATTTAATAGCTCTCTGCATCCCTAGAACTCAAATACGACCAAGTACTTTTCCTTATCGGTAAAACTTTGAATTGATCCGAAGTTGAATCGTGTAAATAACTCGCAATACCAATCAGGTGAGTATTAACTAAGCCGGAATCAGGCTCACGTAGTTGCTGAGTTAACGGATAGTTGCGTAGTTCGGTAAGATGTGGCCGAATGTTCACCAACCAATCACGGCACATTGTACACGCGATTCAATAACGCGTGTATGTACGCGCGGCACGTCCGCCGTCCGCCCGCCGCGTGTGTGACGGCCCTTACCTTACACGTATTTGTATTGAATTAGCAGTGCATTAGGGACGGATTAGACTTGTTTACTTAGATTCTTAGATGTTGTCTCTTGCTTGTTACATAATACATTTATATAGAGAATAAACAAGGCAATGTTCTACGGTTCTGGCATGAATATGTGTGGATTGTTGGAGAGGTATGTATCTCTTTGTGTCTTTATAGATATGAGCAAAATAAAGTGTATTTAAATCGGGAGTCTCGGGGACGAGTGCCTAGATCCTTCGGTACCTAACTGCTGTACCGGTTTTGATAAATGCCAGCTGCAATAGGTACCAGGTGACTGAACGAGTCGGCTGCCAAAATGTTTTAAACTTTCTTAAGAGTAGTTTAGCCCTTAAACTGTATAATTAGCGAAACATAACACATCAAATCAATTACATGTTAGATTATCGTGTATAATTAATCACTCCGTGAATTCGTCACTCACATCTGTGTCGAATGTTCTCAACATCGATTCATCACACTGTCATATCGGTTATATAATTTCGTTATTCATCACGTAACTGTGAATGATTGGACAATTTTAAAAATGGTTATTTTTAATATTTTGCTTATTTTATTTAATATTTAATTAAATAAGGTCAGGGTCTGAAGATTTAATTAATGTAATATCACTCATACTCTTTCACATTTGTAATACTAGGCTAAATGCGAACCACAATTTTATCAACTTAAAATAGCCTATGTCATTTTCTGTATTATGAACTACTACTGCATATATTGTCATTAAAGTCGGTCAAGCAAAGTCGAAGCTAACGAAATTTCACTTATTAATTTAGGTATAAGTTCAGTTAAAATAAAGGTAATCGCTCAGTCTATCTAAAGCGGCACCCCACGCCATAATATCTTATCAATCTTCCTTTGTGACTTTATGCCGAACGGTTATGTCGACGTCGACCCAAACCTCGGCATAAAATAATATAATTATATTAAAAGCGACAGATGTGCAATCTGTCTGTCATTTAGTGAAATATGTGCGCAAATCAAACAATATTGAACGGTAAACATTATTTTTGCAAATATGGCAGCTATTATAAAGTTGTGTCAACAAATTCTATTGAAATTGGAAACGAATATACCTACCTATTGTTGCAATGTGTCATTCTGTTGGTATTGTTCGAATTTTGTACAAATATTTGAGAAAAATATCAACTTATTTGAAAAAAATCTTGGAAAGTGTTTAATGATTTATAAGGTAATAGAATAAGATACATTTTGTTCAGAGTTCCTTTATTTGTCGCTCTTAGTATGAATTTTTCAACAGTTAATTAGAATCACCCTTAAAATCACAAAATCAAACGCGAAAAATGTAACGAAATCGTATAGGTACTTACCTAATCTCTATAACACCCAAGAGCGGGGACAAAACCTTTATTAAACTGAATAGCAAGAAGCCAAAACGGAATCGAACTTATTATAATATAAATCGAAAATTCAGTGTGAGTGACAGCCGTAGGTACGCTGCAGGCAATTAAAAGGGGTGTCCGAGGGTGGATCTGTCATCCATCACGGGATTACCGGTACACTATTATATTAGTCGTCGATAACCGGTTTAATCCCGTTTTTGTTCGGCCATTTTCGGTATTGTGGTTGAATAACTTGAATACAGCGTCAACGGCACGCGTTGTAGTGAATGCAGGCGATGTGTTAAATTAATTAATACCGGTGAATGTAATTTAATATCTGTTCAGTTTCTCACCCTGACTGACGGACAAACAAGTAATGCATTCCCAAATCACTGGGTCCAGTAACATCGGGAGTTTAGTAGAGGTCTTAAAGGGACGATTTGGTGAAAATTCCCGTCGGATCGAAATGTACGTGAGCGAAACTTGCGGTGAATACGAATTTGAAAGGATTCGAAACACTTCTTTCGGTATTTTCAAGCTCAGAAATGTGTGAAAAACGTGCTAGCTACTACAAAATATTTTTGGATATGTTTTTAAGATCAGGCTGATATCACAAATTCTCATATCACGATGGGTCCCATTTTTTAGTCATTATTTTTCCATCAAGACCTTCGAACATTTTGTCAGGCTATGGAGCACAGGCAGTCTGTCGTCAGCCGTCGGTAGCAAAGTGCGAGACGTCAGTTATTACATCTCCATTGAACCCCGGAAGCGGAGAATGTCACAATAATCTTAAATGTCGGACAAAAAAGGCAAAATAAAAGTAAATTGAATGCTTTATTTCGTTATCTCGGTCGGTCTCGGTTTCTTAGTGAAGACTTCGGTTTATTGAGCTCTTCTATGTTCTCTTTGTGTTTCATATTACGTACTTATTTTAGATTGATTTCGTTATTTCGCATAATGAGCGATGTTCTCTGCTTGTGATATGAGAATGTGGGATTTTTCTTCTAAGATACATATCAAATAGACAATTTTATCGCCTTGTGAAACCTCTTTACATACCAACCTGCAAAGCTCTCCAGAAAAAAGCAAATGCGGACATTTTTCTTATCTAGAATGTCGCTAATAAATAATTCTGCTTGGAAGCTGAGCTGTGAGCCATGAATATCAGTTAAGATGTGTTATAGGTATTATACGTTTAGGTATACTGCGTCTGAGGTTCAGAGGTAAAATTACGTAGAGATTTGTGAAATGCTTACTTACACTTTTTTTAAGAATTATTAGAGCTACCTATCGCGTCGTTAAGTTAAGACTTATGCTATTAAATGGCGAAGGAAATCATCGTTATATTCGCAAGTTAGTTGTCTCCAGACATTTTGATGAATTCTTTCCTCTGAATGCGGTCGACTAAGTTAAGAGGGTGGTATTTAAAAGTTGTGCCCCGATTTATACCCACATTGGGTCTGATCCAGTGGGAATTTTGAGATAAATAAAATAGCTGTGGAGCCGATCCCCAACCGCGAAAACGACGCGACGTGTGGTTTCTAACGTTCTTATTTGATCTTCTGAAATGACTGAAAATACAACTAAGTACATACTTATATAATTTAAAAAAAAAACAGGTTTAAATGAGTCCAGAAGTCGTGTTATATTTCCCTTTAGCTACTAGGACGCGAGGAATTTTGCATTCACATTGTTTTTGAAATGGTTTCGCAAAAATATAATCACAGAAGGTTCTTATGTCGTGGCTCGTTTCCTGAGAAGCTTCATTTGAGAAAGCTCTCGAGGAGACTGCAATTTCCGTTTTTCTGTGTTCATTTCTGTGCTCTTTCCTGTGACGGGTGCTAAAAAAGAAGCTTATCGAAATTAATTTTTAATTTAAAAAAATAATATTGTTTTGCTTACTTACAATTATTTTTTCTTTTTTATAAAGTCGCGGTATGACACCCTCTTAAAAAAACTAAGAGATGCTCATGTACGTAGTACAAACAAACCCATGGAGTTACATGTTTAGTTTATTTTCAGTGAGAGCAGTGTTGCCAACAACAAAACTTTTCCTTTTAATCCACGTTCTTTAGCCTCAGTTAATTGAATTCAACACCAAATAACAACCGAAGAAACTAACAAAAGAAATACGGAATTTCTTTAGCTGGATTTCAGAGGTTTCTTTCCCCTGAAAGCTGACTTCAGATTTTTTATCGGACGATTCTACGATCCGTTCAATTCGAAGACCACTTCTTGTTTTTGGTGACAATTGAAGGGTTGAATTGAAAAATTGGTCGTCTGCGTTTGCCCTTTGCAAGAAAAGGTTAAAATAAGTAGGTAGATTAGTTAATAATTTAACCTTTTTGTTTTGGCAAAAGGTAGTTTTATATCGATAAAAAAAATATGTGAAGACCTTCCACTCAGGTTTTCTTATTCCTGAGACTACATAAACTCATTTTAGAATGAACCCCTTAAAATCCGAGTGGGCTTTGCGCCGAGCGAGATTACAATGTGTAATGGAATGAAGGAAATTCAATTTTCTCTGAAAATTAATTTAAAAAACGTAAAAGAAAAAAATGGACAAAAATGTTATTCTAAACAGAAAGTTCAACAATATTCCAGAATGTCATACGTACCCATAGACTAATATGTACGTACCTTCTAAGTACTAAGTAACGTAAATGTCTAAAGCAAACCTAAAGATGCTACAGATCAGCTACGAGATGAAAATTATATCGACTATCGCAGTGGTCACTGGTGCTATAAATTCAATTGATTGCTTTTTACAGGTATATAATATTAGCAATGAAAATACCCATATTAGTTTCAAATCTTATCCTCATATCGTATCGCCTAAGAAATAACAATAAATAAACAATAAACAAAAAAACAATAAATAAAAATAAAAGCACTAATTGCCTCGATAGATGACAGACCATGTTACAAATGTACAGGATTACAAAATTGAAAGACAAAATGACCAGTTAAATTCGACAAAGTGTATGACGAGGCTGTATAGGCTCATATTTAACCCTATGCCTTCCCTGAAAAGTCAATAAAGAAAAAAGAAAAAGCGTCTTCCATCGAGCGATTCCTAAATAGTTTAAAAACTAGCTTATTTAAATTAAAGCCTTTATTACGGTTAACTTGACTGGCATATCTTAATAAGTTTTCTTTCTATTTCCACTATTCAGTACATTACGTAAGTGTAGTTGATATATAGTATAGATAGATGGTACATAGTTAGATTATATAGTCTGGAGCCGGCATGAGGCGGTGGCAGCGGCGGGCGGCGGTACCTGCAAATATACTCGTACCTTCTTTCACTGAGTTAGAAAAGAGGATTCATTTGCGACACTCTTTGTGTGAGGGAAGTAAATAGACCAGTTTAATAGGATTTTTAACTCACTTAGAAAATGTTTTATTTCGCGTTTGGTTATCGTAATAACTAACTGCTCTCCGCGGTAAGTCCGAGGTCTTGGAAAATATACTATGGCTTTCCATAAGAATTGGACTACCTGTGTCTATTTAATGTTTTTTGCTGGATCATAGAGGCCGGGCGGTTATGTCCAGTATAGACTAATTGTATTGGAGACAACACTAAAACATTGATCGTTTTTCTGCCAAAAGTTCACGTGTAATTATCATTCGTACTCAGTTCTATCCGCTGTCAAAGTGTAAGTTGTATCCGGTGAAGTAGCACCACGTCGTCGCGCCACCCGCGCCCGTCCACGTCTCTACACCCGCGACGTTGAAGGCTGTAAACCAATAAATGTTATGTTTACAGTCGTCATCTCCCGCTCGACACTCGCTTCCAGCTGTAAACCGGTTAGCCAACTTTCAAACGTTAGTGTTATTTTATTCTTACATACCAATAAAAATGTTTTATAACATGACATTTTACATTTTGTGTTTGTTATGCAGAAAACTCACAAATTAACTCTCGCCATTTCACATTATCTGAAGTTTAATCCTGCTTATACCGAGAAAAAAGTGAATTTTACATTGTGGTAGATTACAACTATTTGTACCGATATATGGCTAAAAACGAAAATAATTGTTTCTAGGAGACGTAGGTATTAAACTATACAGCGAGGTTACGTTACATATTGTCAATAGCTTAAAACAAATTAAGAAAATGGAAGCGTTGTAGAAGAAGTTTCAAGACTTGATGCAAAGGTTTCCTTTTTTAGTAGAAGTATGAAGTATCTCCCAAAAATTTGGTGTTAAGATTTACTTGACTGACTGTATGCAGTATGCACAAATCGTGCAAAACCAAAACTTGAAAAATAATCACCTAAGTTGAGTAACATTTTTCTTTGTATTTACGCACATAAATCTCACAGCTCCACATAATTTCCTCTAGACTCTAGACAAATTTTACTGCATTCCCACATTACACAGAAATATGTTCCATTCCCGGGCTATAATTAACTAAAACATATTGTTCACAACAACCAGGCTAACCTCGTCCTTATTGCTAGGGGTATAAGTCAGACGTAATTAAATAACGAGAAAAAACAAGCGGTATAAAACTAGTAAATCAGGAATAATTCTGTGAAGGTGTGGGGAATAAATCAAGGGTGTTCGTTTTGCCCCTACATTGGGGCAAGTTGTGCGACGTATCCCCTCCCCCCCCTCTAGTAGGTATACGTGAGGCACGCTCGCTGAAGTGAATGTACCGACCGACTGACGAAGGCTTCGTAATTACAGCCTTGTTTTAGTACCGGGGATTGTACCGTGAACTTAATGTTAATGTAGAGACATTGTTTAAATGCGTTTTCATTTAAATAGGTACTTATCAAATATAATTTGGAAAAAGAAAACAATGATATTGCACAGTCTACTGAGTATAAAGAATTTCTGATTTTGGTGAAGAATTCGGTGAGTAAGTACAAATAATAGTTCCGTCTCTACTTCTCTATCTTAAATTCTCTACATTTATACTTTCTTGCTGTAATATTCTCAAGCATTTACCGAAAGAGCAAATATCTCCATCCTTTTACGTAAAGTAGGAGGTGAAGGTGAAAATGAAATATCCTTTGAATGTAGCAGGAGCTATGAATCATGCTCGGTTCATTAGACACTCATGTAATAAATGCTTTCCGTCATGCTCGACGCTCGTCTTACTTATCTAATATTAAACGTTTCATGTCACTTCTCATCACAAGGAACACGTACAGGATGTAATCTACTTTGAATGTACTGATGTATTCTAATGATAGGTCCAAGCTCCTCCAAGGTCCAATTTTGGTTGCTTAACAACCGGGAGTGGACGGGGATGGTGAGTGCAGCCGAACTAGTTAGCCTAGAACTAGAGAAGAATACACTAAATTGTTTGCCAAAAGGCACCTAAAGAAGACAAGAAGTTGGTACCGCCTGCTTGGCAGACATTTCCTTGTTTATTTCTGGGAGCGTTTTAAAACATTTAGTTATTGACTGGTCCGGAAATAATTCTAGCCGCTTTATTAAAGCGGCTAGAATTATTATTATTATTATATATTATATAGATAAATGTGATCCAGGGCACACTTACTGCAAATATTGACTTTCGCAACTAATCAAGATCCAGAGATTCAAAATAGTGGCCTTTTTTGACATGATAATATCTCTAGATCTGTAGCTGCAGACAGTTAAACATAGTCAGAAAAATGTTTTGACTATATTTCTCATAATTGCCCTAGAATCGAGCCCTAAAACCAGCCAGTCACTGCCACTTATCCCAAACTTGCCTCGAAAGCCTCCAACGAGGTTTCTTCACTCCATTCAATAATTTGAAGGAACTTATCCATTAATCCTGGGGTAGACATGTAAAGGAAGGCTTTCCAGGATTGCGAGAGACGTTTTGTATGGAAGTGATTTATAATAGGGTTCTTCAACATTGCAAGGTGAGAAAAAATTACAATAGATAATAATAGAGTAGGTATATCATTTAATATTACTTTAATCCAACACTTTTAGAATTTAAGACGATTGAGATGTTTTTGTTGAAAAGTGCAGATCCACCATAAAGTTTCGAAACCCTTGGAGCTTTTAGAATCAGCGGGATCAGTCTATAGATTCAAAATATGTAGAGGTAAACTGACTCCGCGGGATAAGTATAAGTGGGGTCAGTCTATGTATCAAAGAGCTTCGTTCTTCCCTCGTAGTAGGTTTGAAAGTTAAATAAATATTATCACCTACCCTCATTTGTAACCACCGAAATACCAAACGGTCCATATATTTTATGCTTAAACTCTCGAGATTCTTAAAAAGGTTGGTATCCAAGAAGAATTATATCAAATCGCTTTGAAGGCTGAGGTTCATTTTTTAACGTACCGCAAAAAGGTCGCACTTGAATAATTCACACACATCCTTATAGAGGAGGGTGTAAACGTTCATACAGACAAGATACTGAACTGTCGGCAGATATCTCGCCGATCGTCACATTTAAAGGCAAACTGCAGAGCTTGCGAAGTCGAGCAAGTATGGCCTTAACCTTCGATCATGAAGACCTTATCATTCTTTCTAGAAACAACTCGTAGCATTTCCGCCCGCGTCGTCGGTGCCGCCGCCTATATCTCCGTTGTGAGTAAAAATATCTGGTTTATACTAAGTACATTAATTAGATCATTTTTTTTTGTTTCCGGTTCCACCAACCAACTGGTCGGTGGTTCCACCACCAACCCGTTGGTTCGATTGGATTGTGCCGAATAGAAGTCATCTCTTCATGACTTCCATTCGGCACAACTTGTTGCTCAGAATGGCAGGACATCCATCACTATTAACTGTCGGCCGATATCAGATCAGCCGTCCGGTTTTGCCTTAAAAATGAAAACGTGGCACATCGCCTCCCTGATGAGATGGACGACTTTAGGATACGGTATGTAGCTGAATATATGGAAGATGGCTTCTGAAATATTTGTTGGTTTTATACATGGATGCTCGATATTTTCAAATACCTTCGACGTGAACGTCTGCTTTCAAATTTAATGATCGGTCAGAGCATAATATAAAGAAAGAAAGAAAGAAAGAAAACATTTATTTGGACAAGCACACGACATAAGACAATCAGAAAAGTATATACCAAGCAAAGTAAATGTAAGTGTAAGTGTGTGTGTGTAAGTGTGTATGTGTGTGTGTAAGTGTGTATGTGTGTGTGTAAGTATATGTGTGTGTGTGTATGTATGTGTGTGTGTGTATGTATGTGTGTGTGTGTGTGTGTATGTGTGTATGTGTGTAGTAATATGTATACTACCTCTATTTTGGTGATTGTTCTATTAGGTAAGTTCCTAAAGTGAATGGGCGATTAGCTAACTAGGCAGATTGCTCACTAGACTTTTCGCTTTGTTAGACGTTTTGCAACTTAGACTTTCTGATCGGGAGGCTTATATAATACTTATTTATTTATTTTCATCTAATCAACAGCTCCTAAGTCTAATTTAACAAAAACAGATAGATAACAGCCAATAACAGATTCGCACTATTTATGTTTAGCAAATACTTGTCATTAATTACTTGTTATTATCATTATTATTTTCTCACTAAATTCAAATGTTTTCTAATCTTCTCGTATAACAGTGTACCTCACGTTTTAAGGTCGGCGTCCGGCCTATAACTCAGCCAAAGCCGCGCGGAAGCTCCAAGGGCTTCTAAAAATGTTTCGAAGTAATGACCGCGCAATGCGTTGCTTAACCAGCACGATCGTATACCAATGACAGGTGTCATTGATCCTTTCCTAAAACGATTTTACAGAAAGCATATGTTTCAAAGCAGAATGCTGAGCTTACCGAAAGAAGACGGCTTAAACTGAGCTTTTTCACAACGGAACTGTTTAAAGAGCTTCCCATATGAGTGGGATTCTGAACATGGGTATATTATTTCATTTATTGGAATTAAATGGTAGCTACAAATACAAGTTTACATAATATTATAAGTCCTGATTGTGTGATGATAGAATGACTGAAGTTTAAGCTTCAACCAGCTTTGACTAGTCTCGAGACTAAAAACGACGCGACGCTACATCGAATTAAAAAGACTACTACTCGTATCAATTGGAATTTGAAACCGATTGCATTGCATAGGCGCGAATAGTAGTTCTAGTTTACCCAGAAACTTTTTTTGCGACAGCATTGTTTCTTGATCATTTTCAAAAACAAAATAATAATGAGATAAGTACCTGAACCTACTTAAGAAATGATTAGTTTGTAAACCCGTAACGACGAAATACCCTCGCTGCTACCGAAGCTGGCTGCCGTAATAACGGGACGTGCTAGTTTCCTTTCAAGTTCTTCATTAAGGCTTCTTTGCCGATACTTCCGCCATTGAAGGCTTTGTTTTACAACGAAGACTGTTTTCTTGCGAGGTAAAACAAAATAGATATCAGACAGTTTTCGAATATAGGTATTTAACAGGTGAGTGAGTGTGCTTTTTGTAACACTGTAATGCTTGTCATCGCTATAACTAAAATTGTAAATTATTGCATAAAACATGGTTATCTCCTTTTCTATTTAATTTGTATGTGATATATTTGCCATCGTTTGATATAATTTGGAGACGAAAATTCCTAGTTACTTTTTAGTAGAAAATACACTTAGTTTAGCTTTTAGAAAAGAAAGCTTAGTATATATTTCTATTAGGTACACACACATCTTTATATTAATATTGTCGAGTAAAGTGTCTTGTTGTTTTTGTTAGCGTTGAAGGGAGCAACGACCAGCTATCCATCTTCCCAAACAATAGCATTCGATAACCAAACAATATAACGTAATAAAAAACTGTATGTATCTTTACCGAAGCAATCAATCAGGGTGCACTCACCGCTTTGCGGGGACACCGTACGAATATCTAATTTTGTTTGTTACACCCCCCGACGTCCCCAGGCACCCCCCAGCACCCCCTGGCACCTCCCGGCTGGAGGCCACAGCGCACGCGTCCGACACCCTAAATCCAGGCGGACGTTTTGATGGATCACCCTTAATGACAAGCAAGGGGCGCTAGAGCTGCCCTCTATCGATGTTTTCTTATCGATAAAGTGGAGAAAATTAAAACGATAACATCTAATTGGTAGAATTGATATTGGTAATTGGTTTATGATGTTGTTGTTACGTTTGAAATGGTTTCGTGTTGTTGGTAACCTAATTTTGGTTTTGTATTGTTTGTTTTGATTTTTATTGCTACTACGTTTTCTTAAATTACACATTGTATTAAATTTAAGAGCACAACCTTTGTAATTTTTTAATTCATTGTTTCAATTTAAGTCATTGGGAACAACAAGGATATTAAAAATGTTAAACACTTTTCATAACATTAGGATAAAAATGCCTAACTTTCCAACTTTTTTGGTTTCTCATTTTATAACTTTATCGAAATCCCTGTCCCATCCCTATGAGAGCTGCTCGTACACGCTGCTATGTGAACAGCACTCTGCACAATTGTATTAGACATTAGAGATGTGGTTCGCAATTCACGGCTGTATGGCGGAGCCGGCCGATGCCGCGGCGACCGACGAACGACGACGACGAGACGGTTAAAACCAGCAATTTTCTATTGTTTTACTAATGATTCTTTCGTGAGACGGTAGTGTAAGTTCACAGTATGCTGGGGGGTGATGTAATTGTTGTTTTAGTTGTGTTATCCAGTTTATTCTTTGTTGCTCTAAACGTTTTGTAACACACTGTTGTTATTTTACGCAAGTTGAATCTGTATTTAGAAAATCTACTAAAATGATAAGAACTAGAATTTTATTATATTTTTATATGCCTACTTATACATTTTGGTTGATCTTACCTTTGTTTTATTATTTTCTGACATTGATTTGAAGTCATTTTAGTACCTACCACTGTCCCTGAGACTTGTGGACTTAGGTCCGTATTAATAAACCGAACTCAATATCGATTTCAATCTTGAGTTTGCTCTTGAGTTGTTGCACTGATTAATAAACCTATCTTAAGACGCGATTAAAGAGCGACGTATCACTTGAGTAATACCGTATTAATAAATCAAACTCAGCTCTCAAGATATGTCTCAAGATGTAGTTTCGTGAACTCAAGTCTGATGGCGGGTCATACATGACATAAGTTAGCTGTTTCGTTAGTTTTGTAGTTCAGGAACATGGAGCTAGAACAAATTTTGTCAGAAATCAATTATTATAATGATATTTTATGCTAATGACTTTTTGAACAAATCATTCGCATTTAAATAATTATTTAGTAGTAAAATCTTACATTTTGTAAAAAAAATTCACATTAAAAACAAGTTGACAGCAAAATATGACGACACTACCTACCATAGGGTAAGAACATACCATTCAAGGTAAGAACAAAGCGTTACTGTCATTCAATGTCGCTCTCAAGATCAGTTTCAAATTTCAAGAGCGATATCAGCCTTGTTAAAACTTGAGTTTTATCTATTAATTAACGCCTAACTTAAGATAGTGACCGCATCTCAAGACTCACTCGATTGATACGCACTCAAGATCGATATTGAGAGCGATTTATTAAAACGGGCCTTAGAGAATATCCCTCGTTACAACTTTTAGACACAAAATGACGCCCCCATCTATCTATGTATAACGTCAAATAACTCCAATAGGTAGGTATTCAGTAATGAAGATCCTCACGCTATTCCAACATCAATCTAATACCGACAATTACCGGCACATGTATCCAATTTCGATTAGTACCGAACCAGGGTTCGAACCGAACTCATGGATTAGTTGAAGACACTTTAAACTTGATTATTGCTACATTATATTGGAGAGTAATTTGACTGTATTTATGATTAAATAGCAGCCCTTGGCGCCCTTGGAAATACTACGATAGAATATTGTCTATTACTTCTATGAAGTGTGTTTTCATTTAAAAATTCACCAAAATCAGTTCAGTGGTACCAAAACGCAATCATTCGAAGACGGTTCAACCGATTGTTGTGATTATTTTCTATCGAATCAAAATATTTGTATTACGAGTATGTTTCGAGCACTATATTTCGATAAGGTGTATAATGTGGTTTACTGAATTAATATACTTATAAGCGTAAATTAATTAAACTATATATTTTAATTCTCGCGTTGAAGTCTTGTGTTAACCATACTACTGGCCATTACTGGCCAATCCACTTAGCATAATGAACACGTACATCTTACGTGCCACATTCACACCGTACCACCGAAACAATTAATGTAGTGACACCGTATGCAGTTAACTGAACCAGCTGAGCCGAGCCACGGTGTAAATTACATGACACTAGACAGTTAGACACTGCATTGTGATTATGTCCTTGTCATTATGAAACTGGACTTAATCAGTTTAGTGTAGCGATTTCATGGAAGGGGAAATTGGAATTATAAACTAGAGACTTTAAGTCGGCTGATAGTTGACGATTGGTATTAAACAGCCAGTACCTACACTTCACTAGATGGTAAAGTAAAGTGTTAAGCCCAAGTTAAACCCATGCACACTTATGGAATTTAGAAATCTTCAAACAGTCCTGACTTACTGACTGACTGATTCATCACAGCTTAAACCAATGGATGGATCGGGCTAAAATTTGGCATACAGATAACTACGTCTTATTTTTATACCAAATTTTAGCCCGTATCCGCTAAGAAAAGGTTTTGTCGCTTGTAAAGGCAATTTGAAATATAAACTTTCTACCGCCCGAGTCGAAAAACAAAGTTTCAAGTCAGTTATGTCAGCCACTACGTCAGCCCCTTACTGTTCATTTCTCTGTAATTAATGATATCTCTCTGTTGTACAGGTAACATATCACCAGTTGACAATTGCATCGTGTTCTGCTTGGTAAGTGACTTTACGTAGTTTACTAAAAAACCATTCAAAAAGGTTTCTTTTTTTTTTTTTTAAAGAGATTTTTATTTGAAAAAAATGTTGGCACCTAACTTGATCATCCATTGGGCTTTTTAATTTTACCAAATGTATAAATATACGTATTTATACGTATTATGGAGTAGGTAGGTACTACGTGTTATTTCAGGTCTTCGGCTATACGAAGTTTCATCACATTCGGTTCAGTAGTTAATGCGTTTAGAGATGTTATCTTTAAATAGCCTCTGAAAAGGATCGAATTTGATGAAACTTAGTATTATGAGGATCCAATAAAATCAGGTACTCTCACAATATCAGGATTTACTCGGGTCAAATCGCAGGACGTGCAAGTCAAACGTATTACAATTAGTTTAGGTACCTATCTACATACTGCACAATGTAAGTGAATGTGCAACAAAGTAGTGAGATGCAGTAAGCAGGAAGCACTGCTCTTCAGGCAGCAGCCACGTGCACTCCTGCTCAGTTAATCTATCGAGGAGCTAATTTCGACGTCGACACGTGTCGCTTGCGCTACTGTCACTGTACGGTGACCATGTTAACATTCTAATATATATAAATCTCGTGTCACAATGTTTGTCCTCAATGGACTCCTAAACCACTTAACCGATTATAATAAAATTCGCACACCATGTGCAGTTCGATCCAACTTGAGAGATAGGATAGCTTACATCTTAATTTATCCCGATATTCCCACGGGATCGGGAGTTACGAGGGTGAAACCGCGGAGCGCAGCTAGTAATATATAATAATCAAAATTTTCCGACACTTTACACACAGCGCCATGTAGCCCCGGACTAAGCAACTGATGGTTAACTTAACTTTTTTTTTAAGACGTTTTTATGTGGTCTGTTATACTTTTAAGGTATTATGCATCCAAAGAAATAAAGATTTTTGACTTTTGACTTTGACTTTTAATTGACCGAACGAGCGAAGCGAGAGAGGTCTAGTGGCGAGACGGTCGGTCGGCTGTACCTATGTATCTATGTATGTTTGTTCGACGATAACTTGAGTACCGTTGCTCTGATCTTCATGATTTTTTGTATAAGAGTAGTTGAGGCCCATAGAATTTTTAAGTTCGAACATGAGAGGGATCGGTTAGGGGGCTACGGAGATAGGGGGTGCAAAAGGGGATCTACCTTTATAAAAGGCAAATAATTAAAAACTTCTTTTGAATTTTAACTTCAAAAATGACAACAAAGAGAATATAAAACATAGATAAAACTCTCTGATAAAACTACGTAAGAAATGACAATGTCAGGTTTTGATTCTGTCATTATTGAAAAGAATATGATTCTCAGAACCATAGAAACCTTCTCAAAAAATCTTCAATATCTTCGTGATATTTTAATTGAAATAGATCCATATTATATTTGGTCATCCCAAATAAATTCAAATATTCGCGTAAAAGTTGATAGTGTAAAGTTATGCACGGAAGGTGTAATTTTACTTCTATAATCCATAAACCAATTCTACTGCCATGTTTGTTCCCGATGGCCTATAAAGAAGCTAATGCTGGAACCAGCTATTGATCAGCTGAAAGGAAACCAAGGCGATAACTGGGCAACCCTACTATGGTTGACGTCGTCTGGGTCACTCAAGTTGTAGGTATCAACGATCATCCAACGATCGTAATGTACTACGGGATGTACCTTGTGTGAAGACATGCTGAAGACTGTGGTTTTTATAAAGTTTCTATTCTACTTTCTCCTAAATTCGACCTCTGTTTGCTTCAGTGCTAGCCGACAGAAAGACTTTAAATAATAAGCTTGTCTTTTTATTATTTTTATTTACTTATAACAGGACATAAGTCTCAAACTTCTCTAATATATTTGTATTGAAGCGTGTCTCCTTTTTTTCTGTTTCGTTTTAAGATCACGATGAGTACCTAGGTATTAAATAATTGAGTGTTTAGTCTGATGATAAAAACCCTGATGAGAAAGGTAACCAATAACCATATTATTATTATGAACTTATCTACCGAGCAAGATATTAAAATCATGTTGAACTCGTTTAAATCAAATTAAAAAGTAGATACTCTTGGTACATGCTTGGTACTGAAGAATCATCTGATATCTGGAATTAGGTGATAGAATACAGAACCGGAGTAAGGGCCTTACCTCACCGGGACGCCGCGTGGCGACGTGTCGTTGGCTACGTATTCATGGCTACCTCTATTAACCCTAGGTCGGTAAAATATACATTTTACGCCATCGCCAGGACGCCATCGCGCTAGAGTTCCGAGTAAGTGAGTACTCTTGTATCTAGAGTACCTAGAGTAGGTACTCTAGGTACTGAAAAATAAGCTGATATCTTTGGTCTGGTGATAGAGTCGGAAGAAGGCTATAGTAACTTATGTCCTAGACAAGATAGGCCTATTGCGTTTGGACTCATTAAAGTCGTCTTGAGGATTAGGTACTCTAGGTATCTACTGAAGAATCAGCTGATATTTGGTTTTTGGTGATAGAGCTATAGGAACTCGTATTCTACGCAAGATGTGGGTTATTTCCGTTTCGACAGATTTTCGTTCCGTCAGTTATTTGTGTCGACAGCATAAATTCCGACGAAACGGCATGCGACAGTTCCTAGATGTGATAAGCAAGATAGGCCTATCGCGTATGGACTCGTTAAAATCGTCTTGATGAGTAGGTAATATAGGTACTGATAATCTGGCGATATAGCCAGAAAGAGGCATAGGAGCTTTTTAAACTCACACAATTTGTATTTCAAGTTGTTATTATCCCGTTAAAAACGTGAAATAAAAAAATACGCGATTGAGATGATATATGAGATGATTTAAATTAGATAGACCTATCGTATTTTGAATCTTTCGACGTTATATCATTTAAGTAGTGATCGAAAAAAAAACTCGTGAGGTCTCAGTTCGGGGCGAACTACTAGTTTTAATGTTGCAGGTAGGTATGGTAGTTATTTAAGCCTCAAAAAGGAGGTTGAAAAAACCGAAAACCATTGTAATTTACAAGTAAAATTCCGTAGGTTTTAGACTAAGTTTCTACACGAAACTATCTGAAAAACCGTCTAAGATTGTAGAATCTTAGATATGTAAGTTTCACAATTGTCGTTTGATAGCCGGTTATTGATTTCAACTATAAAAGTTTAATTAAGGGCAGACTCTGAAAACGTTCGCGCGAAGATCTCGATGCATTTGATAGAAAGAAACTGGCCAAACCAAGCCCAGAACCGAACTGCTTGTAACGATGTTAAAGACGACTTTACCAAGCAGGGGACATTATAGTTTAAGTTTTTAAAATTTATAGTTATCCAATCAGTTAATAAAAATATTCTTAAAATGAAAGACCTCATGTCACCCTACAGTACAGTACAACACGGTCATCTCCGTCGTCGTTAGCCAATCACATGTTCAGCGGGAGATGCGCGTACGCATCATACAGGCGCGGGCCCGTACAAGGTGGGTGGCCACACCGACCTCGCACTTTGCAATAAGTAGTTAAGTTTTATTATCTACCAGAGATAAACTGTTTTATGTTTATTATGAACAGACAGACAGACAATAACTTTTACTAACAGTTAGATATACTGGTATTATTGCTGTTGATGTGGAAAGTAATAAAATGATTGGAATAAAAACTATATAGGTATTTTGATAATTTATTTTGTTAAATTAAGACAAAATATAAAATGCTAATAAGAGGTTAAGGCTAAATAGGCGGGTATATGAGGTAGGCTAATTTTAATAAGTATTTAGGTATATTTCAAGCTTAAAGCGGTATCCTAGCAACGCTTTCTCCAAACAAATGAATACATTTCCGGAATTTTCATAATCTCAAGGTTTACAGGTAACACACACATGCCACGGTGAGTTGCTTTTTTTTAGTTTTTATAGGGTCAGACTCGCTTTAGTAGGTACCTAATTAGTTGTTAGAAAAAAGTAAAATAAAGTTTAGTGGACCATCGAAGTAATTCTGTCATACCGTCAACTTTATAAAATTCTACATAAATTGCGATACTTCCAATTAAAAGTACAAACTTGTTTTAGTTTAGTAATCTACCTCAGAACTTGTAAGAAAGCCTACATTTACCGTATTTGTCCAATAAAACATCATAATATACAACTTCCTACGCTATATAATGGATTAATTATCTGCTATAAAAGAACTCATTTCAAATTTCTCCTAGAAATATGAATCATAATAATGTATAATTTTCTTCGTCATAATACAAATACAAATACAAAAACATTTATTTGCTTAAAAACCTGTGTACATAGGTGTTCTTAAAATTAGGTATAGTATCCACAGGTTGCCCATTGCGAGCATGCAATTTAAGAAAAAGTTATGTAGGTAACTCTCTAAATACTATCTACTTAATGTAAAACTAAACAGTCTTCATTCATAAAATATTTAGTATAATATTGTGTTGTTATCTGCATAGAATTCTTTCCATAGAAACATTTCCATAGTTATTTATACCTAATATAATATGTCTGTGACTATATCCCAAGGAGTCACAGTGTAAGTTGTTTTGTGTGACTGGTTGGGAACCCACCAGCTCCATTCCTAGAGATAAAACTGAACAATATTCCAATTATTTCATTATTATAAAATGATAAAGTTTTACACTTAGTGAGAATAAGAAACAGACTATTCCCATGGGATCGGGACTTACGCGAGTAAAACCAGTGAGGCCAGTGAGTAAAATAAGTAGTAAATATGTGCGCAGACGCATGTAAAGTGAGCCGAGGATGGTCACTCGATCTATAAGGATAGTTACTCACCGGAAGGTGTTCGAAGAAGGATTAATTAACATTATCTTTACTAAGAAAAGAACGGGGAAAGAATTCCTTATGTATCTACCACGTACTGAATTATTAGAACTCATTATCTAATACTTATTCAGAGGTAGAACTGCGCCTGTAGTGCCTGTACAACATGATTACAAGAAAGTAACAGAAAATCCTATGAGTTTCTTGTGGTTATTTCTCCATTAACGGGCGCATTCAGTAACAAAACCACACATAAATTAGTTTTAAAGACGTAACAATGTGATTATAAAAGTGAGTTTTATTGAATAAATGATCTTGAATCAACCGGCAGACATCTCAGGCCTACCTGTACATAAAGGTTTCAACTTCCAAGGTTCGCGCTGATTAAGTTTATCAATATACTTACTAATTTCATTATCAAATTATTTGACAATTAGGTATAGAAGAGAATCATTCAGATTTAAAATTGGTATTAAAATATTGTTAACGGCTGTAAAATTTACTAAAATTTGGATATCTTTGTGATTCAAGAAATCTAAATACGAATAATGAACGAGTTGTGAACGAATGAGTTGCTTGCTTGCAGTTAAAATGTCGTGTCCGTGGAACGATCGACTAATTCGAGAGCAACGAAATAAGATGTGCCTCGTTCCGATAACAATCTTAAGTGTTTGATATATTTAAACAAATGTGGGCTAGTGATTGCTACTTGTTGGTATCGATAATTTACTCTCGATAAACAGACCCTTGTTTGGGCAAAGAATATCTCGTTTTTTTTAGAAAGTTTTAAAGACATTTGTTTACGGTTATGCATAATATGCATGGACCACTTACAGCAAAATAATAAGAATAGCGATTTTATGAAATCATATTATTATATATTTTGACAAATTATATCTAGGTTTGATTAAGATTTGGACTTCTTAAATTTTGCTACAAGTATTAAATATAATCTAAAAAAAACTAAAATCAAGAACTAAAGAGTGCCGGTTAAATTACAAAAATTTTAACACTTATTTTAAATACTTAATCAAATTATATTCCAAATACCTACCTGCTTCTATACTTTCTCCATTTCCGAAATTCAAACAGTAAACGTCCAAAATTTAAAGTAGATGCCTGTAGAATGTCGATAAATCTTATTCAAATTTTTATCGACGTATTCCCAACACTAGCAAGTCAAGATGTCGCTGTCGTCTGGCTACCTGCGCATGAGCACTTGACGACGCCACAGCGTCGCACAAATGTCGCCTCTTCACTTTCCATTTTTTGTTTATTTTCTTTTTTGCCGCATAAAATTTGTATATACCATGTATTGATTAACGATTGGTTGTAAAACGATAAGTATTTTATTTATTGATCATACGTGGTTTGTAAAATAATATGAGGTTGTTGTGAAATGTTGTTTTTCGAGTCACGTACTGTAATTGCTTCGATCGACTATTTTTATACTGAGAGTTACTTCAGTAAATAACTACACGGTCCAGTTTATGCATTATTTTTATTTTTTGCTTAGATATTTAGGGTCTACATTCACTGTACTGAATTTGCTCCTATAGTAAGATCGTATTTAACCAGACACATTATTTTTTTCGTTGAGTCTCTGACATTACGATACAAACTATGTACCTACTATATTATGCGTAGGTACTTTATTATACGTAGACTTAGACTCTTGTAGATATTAGACTCTACCTTCCTTTACGTAGCAAAATAGGGTAAAAAATGTCGACATTAGATTCGGTTTATTTGTTTGTCTTAGATCTAACGGAAATATTAAATCTTTCAATATCTGCCTGTTTGTTCCTGCTGACTATCACTTGACTGCCAAACAACTTCTTCGACAAAAAAGTCCATTTACCATCAGTTTTTACCCTACATCCGCCTCCCCTTATCTATGACGCCTGCATGCGAAACCTCTCGACGCGATCGTAAATCACCGTTATCGATGTCGATAAAAAATAAAGAACATCACTAGCCGCTTAATGTGGTGTTCTGGGAAACTTTAGTCACAGTCACATTATGAAATAGGCACATAGGTGAAGTGATTCAAGTGATTTTAGTGCGGACACAAACTTCAGACTGTTGTTGTCGGCCGATAGCGGTCGATCGGAGGACGGATCGGTAAAAAAGTTTTCTTTCCACTGTTTTCTTTCTACCTTTACTTGCGTCCCTCAAAGGCCCCCGTATATTTGGCGGTCTTTGAGGCACGGGCGTATAGGTATCTTCTAGGAAAGCGTGCTACATCTTAGACCGCATCGTCACTTAACATCGTTTGAAATAGTGGTCAAACGCTGACCTATTTCTTATTAAAAAAAGGCGGAGGAAAAATAAAGCCTGGTTGATAATTCTGTCAAAAAATTTATCTGTCAGAAACAATTGGCCGATGAACAAGTCTGTGATCTGCGGTCGCCTTAGCGTGGGTCGGTATATTTAAAATTCGAGCTCAAAACCTATTGAATACTATTATTTGTAATTTTAAAATGTTCTCAAAGGGTACTTAGGAATTTTAAGTGCTTTGTAAATCGTACCTAACTAGATGATATACTTAACTTCCCTAAAAGTATTACATTATGTACCGAATACGTCTTATTTGAAGTTAGTAAATAATCGTGAGTGTACCCGCGAGGCATACCCATAGAGTAGGTACTACCTACCACATGTTGGTAGGTACAGCCTACTGCTATAAGTGCAGTGGCACCTCTCTACACGGCTCTACACGATGTCTATAGGACATTGTGGTGGGAAATGTAGTAGCATCGTTATGTTAATACGGAGTGGTGTCATATCGGTAGATACCATCTTTATTTTACTTCGACGTTACTTCGCACGGTTCGCGACAAATTATCCTTTTATATGTACGGTATAAGTTATAAGCGTAAACAAATACTGTTCATAATTATATTGACGCCCATAGGCAAATGCATGTCATCGCCTTTAACTAAAATGTTCAGTTATTGCATTAAAAATTAAATTTTCATCCAAATGTTCTATACAAATTGTAGGTGAGTCATTTGTCAAAAGAAAATTCTTTATCTTTTTGTAGTTTCTCCAAGTTTTATTTAAAAAAATCACATGTTTTGACAATTTGGATAATCTTTAGAGCTAACGAGATATCTGTCACTTATTTAAAAGATTACCTCAAGGATTTTTGTTTGTCTTGAATTACCGTCGGAGAATTTATAAAAAAAATTCTGTAACTCAAAATATACAGCAGGTACCTACGAGTACGTCGAAACTGCAATTCCTAATAGGAGTACCTAATCACGGTTGATTAATTTCGTGCTCTACTTAAATCGCTATAAGCTTATTAAGTAACCCAAACGTCATTATCGCTTCTTCTTTTTCTGAAACACTATATTCAACTCGTAAACGTCCATATAAAATACTGGACACGTAATGACTTATTTTTATTTATACCGTTTTAAAACACAAAATCAAGGGACCATCAACCCTATTCAAAATACTGAAGGTTACCAAGTTATTTTCATGAAAGTTGTTGTTAAGTTTGTTTTGTTCAGTGTGAAATGGCGAGAGTTGTATCGGTAATATCAAATTTTAAAATACATATAATTTATGTGTGTGTAAACCGATAGGGCCTGTTTTTGTCCTTCGATTGTGACAATTAATGTCCTTGTTTGACAAACCTTTATGTTTATCTCACGATATCCATAACATGTTCAAATCTGTGTTTATATTATCATAATATAACAAGTTATTTGCCTTAAAAACCGATACACTTTAAAAAATGCTTATAACTTTGAACTGAACTTTTCACTCGCTTCAATATCTTGAGAAAATCTGTATTAAAAGTAGCCTAAATACTTCTTGCTCCTTGGACTACTCCTATACAAATTATCATCCCAATCAGACGAGCCATTTTGACATTAAACTTTCGCATTTATTAGTTGAGTTCAGTCGTCTATAAATATCAATACATTTAGATGAATAGAGCTCGTCCGAGTAGGTAGTTAGACAGGAAATGAGGTGTACTTCCGGTGGACAGACGCTTCCGGTGAGCTCACTTCCGCTTCTCAAATAAGTAAACACTGAAACTTGTTTTTATTTATATTTTTTACATGAGAATAAAATGTGTTTTTAGTACCTCCAAACTATAACCTCGGAGTCTTCAAGTCTAGAGTGATTTGAATGAGTAGGCAACAAAAGTGAAGGCCCACCGTAGAGGGGTCACTAGCAGAATGAGCTGACAATTCAGCTTGATGACACAAAAGCAAAATACCCAGTAACAGTAGTCAACTCAGCTGGACCATATAAAAAGCAGAAGGAGCATATAGCAAAAAGTCTGGTCTTGATGATCAGATACTTCCGACTTCCGTTTAATCAATAGATGAAACGGAAGTAAAATTAATTGGATAACATTAGGTTAGCAGCAGGCTAAATTCTCGATCTCATCGCTCCCCATCAGATGAGCTAAGTATTCAAGCAATGCTTTTCCTGTATTGATTTTAATATAATGTTTACTTTTTTTCATTAGGCATTCCCAATAGAATTGCGAAAAGCTATTTCCATTAATATCAAGTTCAGTTTCTCGAAGGCGAAGTAGAAATCGTGGACAAAAGTGCAAGGAACCCCAATTTGTCAGGAACCCTCGATTAGTCAGTTGAAGGCAACGTGAAAAATAACGGTTAACGTGATACATCGCTACCTTATTCCAATTCTAATATACAGTGTGTTTTAAAAACCCTGTAATCCCTCATGGGCAGGCAGGTAGGTACACCTTAGAGGTAGGGATATACTGTAGGTATATCTACTGTATGTTCTAAGTATTGAAAACATATTCAATTCAGTTTTGATTGAATTAATTCAAGACCATAAACCCTTATTAAAATTAGGGGTAGTTTCAAAGCATAATTAGTCTTTAAGGAGGTTGGAAATTATGTTTAAGGAAATTTTACATTTTTACTTTTGGGTATGTTCTTGCAATACATTTAGGTTTTATTTTACGTGCTATGCTTTAAAAATACTAAATTCCGTATTTTTGTGTAATTTTTCCGTAAGATACCTACTCGTATTATGTATCTAAATACATTAATTTTCAAGACATTTTGCGGTTCTGTTACAGCCAAAGCTTTAAAAATGTCATACGCAAAGCGCATTATCTCATTCCTTCCGCGGAAAATTCCGTTTTACATAAATTAAGTGTAACATAATCTTTTCGTTGGTCCGTGTAAATCACCGGGATACAGTACTGGGGTCACGTCTGGATTGCGAGGGTCACCTCCCCGGTCACCGGCGCGCGGCGGCGGTGGTGAGGTCACAGGGTGACACCGCACTCTGTAATGTACGTGAGAGCTTGATGAATACTCGAGGCTTTCACGGACTTACAGAAACGGCTTGAGATAGCGAATTAATGTAGTTTAGGTGTTTCGTTTTGTCGCTTTGTAGTCTCTAGCTCGAATGAATTGGAGTTTAATTAATTGCATTTGGAGAAAGCTAATGGCGTTTTTGAGAGAAGCCAGAGTCTGTGTGAAAATATATAGGCCTTTGGTCGTGCTTCTTTCATTTATTGGAAACTGACGCATATCTACCTATACTAGAATTTGTGCTATTATAACATTTTGCCTACATAGGAATTCTGCAATTAAATAATATTGTTTATTCAGATTTTTTACAATCCAGGTTGATAAAGTTTTTATAAAGATATCATAAAAAACCTTAAATCACTGAGTAGGTACTCTAGGTACCTAAAACGCAGTCTGCCAATTTCGCGTTATGCCAAAATGTCATTTAAAATAAGCATTTCGACTAAGTGTGCGTTTTTGTCTATGTCGCAATAGATCCAGTCCTCGTCGTGCCCATTTGGCTATAGGACTATATCGCAATAAACCTATTCGATCATATAGTTTCTTTATAATATGTAACTTGAAACCTTATAATAATTGTGTAAGTAAGTAAACACGAGCAATGGGTCAAGTGAGTTCGGCTCAGTTCCCGAAGGACGTAACAATTTCCGTAACTTGTCACACCGTTTCCGACCTTTTACAGTAATATACTGTCATCATTTCGAACAAATGGTATTTATTCAACATTAGCTATGTAAATAGCGGGAAATTACGATCCTTCCTCGACTTTTTTGAGAAATAATTTGAAGAAAATGATGGTAAATACGAGAAAAAGGGACATCGAAAAAGCGTAGGCTGTAGGAAGGTAGGTACTTATGATATTTTTACTCAATATTCCGTAAACCCGTCTATAGATATCGTTTGTTCTCTACCACTTTACCGAAACACAAGCGACAAAGCCTCTTTCAACTTCAATCAATTACTGGAAACGGAACAAAAAGGTAAAACCTTTACTGAAAAATATGCGCGGCGCGTTGCTTGCGTAATACCTTTATCCGGCTCGCGCCACCGCGCACCGGTATTATCGAGTTTATACCCGGTTATAGTACCGGGTGTACCGGTATTTACCGGCCACCTGTAACGCGGCCCGGTACAATTTTCATAACCCTCAAGCGAAGAACAACTTAACGTCGAGTGTTTGTGCATTTTTCAGTGTTTTCTCGCTTGTGTTTGTGTTGTTTTTTTATATAAAATATTGCTGTTTTGTGAACGATAAATATACTGAAAGTACTTTATACCAATACGCAACTATGTATTATTTATCAAAGATAACCATTTTAGTGTAGCTGTGCCTAAAAGCAGAACACAAAATATATAGATACATGCTTAACATCTTATTAAAAAGTAGGTATATAGGTACGTATATAATATTTTGATATATCTACAGTAAAAGTACTTACTATGAACCCTTCACATAGTTACTTAACTTACCCCGGTTAATTTAGAAACACAGTAAGTATATAAAAACATACATACATCCGAATTTTCCGAATTGAGAACCTCCTCCTTTTTTTGAAGTCGGTTAAAAATAGAACTTAAGTATCTAAAAAAATACCTCGTCAATTGAGTAATTCAACTAAACATTACACCTTTTTTATCCCAAAGGATAAAGAATTCACCTGTAAACACCTACCTATTACACCATTATCAATATTTGAGAAGGCTCGAACGCCGTTTTTATCAGTTGTATACAGGTAGAGCTAGTCTTAACCAAGGTACGCACATTTTCTCACTCTCACCTTAAGAAAATTCGGACTAATAGTGTTTTTTTGATGAGACTGGCTCTATTTTTTACTTTCTGCCGGATACCGGGATCAGAACCGTTTAACCGGTAGTAGTGATAATGAAGCTGTTTGCAATCTCAGTCGGTCGGGGGTTAATGGCCAAACGGCCCCAGATGATATTATTGTAAGTAACTAAAGTGTTTTTACTTTACTAAAGGCTTCATTTTCACTTCTTGTTATTTGATAGTGGTACCTAACTAAATGATGTCAACATACTAAAAATAAATAACAAGAAAAAATATGTTAAATGTTTTAATTACACCTAACGAATGTCAATCAATGTCGCTGAAACTGAATATCATCTTGTCAATTAGCCGCAGTGTCAGGCAGGTGTTATTTCTAGAAATGTGTCCCATATCACGGGGCTAATGGATTCTATGGATATCACGGGCCCTTTACAGCAACAAATTCAATAGCGAAGTATGCTGTGGACACCAAACCGGTGATTATTCCTGCCTACACGGTAAAATGCAGCAGGTTGCAAGGACAACCTCCGATTTAGATAGAAATATTGATAAACTGCAGGAGAAAACTACTTGGGCTACTGGGGAACTATGGGGAGAACCCAAAGCACCCGCCGCCGTAATAATGTCTAACAAACACGTAATCATGGCAGGAAAATATTACATAATAAGCCCGTTTTTAAATGAAACTAAAGTAATGTATTTATTAAGGCAATATTTCAGTGAAGTAACCATCAGAAGTTCAGATTGAACTGAAGCCGCACACAAACAAGTTGAGTTGTTACATTTGTCACTCCGCGCGGTTACAATGGAAATAACTTTATTCCACATCTCTACATGAGTTCCTTGTACTCTCAGATGGAATATATTTCACATATTTTCCTGTTTTTATTCAATGTATGCGGTCGTAAGTTTAGGCTATGATATGCCTTTCGTTTCTGCTTAGCCTACATTTTGGTAATATCATGATCATGCCCTTTACTTCGTTTTTTGTCATGATGCAAAATTGTTGTTTCTTTGCTTTTGTTTTTTGGTCACTCTTGTGTATATTTGGGTTTGTGTCCACGGATATCGTGATCAAATGGAATTAGCCACTGATCATGCCAAGTTGTATCCACTGATAACGTTATCAGTTTCCAACGAAACACAAATAAATGTAAGATTATTTTTAGGATTTACTGCTAGAAAATCAATTTCATATAAATCCTGTCCTATCTACATTTTTTATACTTAGGTAGTAAGCTATAGCGCGTCGAAGCTGACACGCAAGAATAATTATATGAAACTTTCTGATTAAGGTTCAGGTTGGTCTCAAGTAAGCAAAGAGGTCAAAGCCAGTTGATTAGACTAAAAAACGAGTGGCCTAGAGCCGCTACAGCTCACCGTTGACGCCATGTTGACGCTAGCTACCATTTTATACAAGTTTACGACATCGACCTCTTGACCCTAAATGTTAGGCAATCATTTGAATTCTATTACGTTGTGATAGGTTATTCTTGTGTTCTGCACAATCTGGCGAATGACTAGCTGCATCTAGATTTTACCCGCGTATTATTCTCTCCAACTACATACCAAGATTCATGCAATATTAAGTTACATACTTTCGCACGCATATCCTAACTGGCTGCACCCCGCGGTTTCCGGAATCTGCATAAAAAGTAGAAATCAAATTCATAAACATCTTGTCAAACAGACACGACAAACAACGATGCGATAGTTTATAGTTTCGGAAAAACAATCTCTTTAGATTTAAACTCTTTCGTTTTATTAGTAAAGATTATGCAGGTCTAATTGATGAAGTTTACGTGAATGATATCTATCAATATTTTACGGTTAAGTAGCATTTATCTGCGACTTCGTACGTTACAACAGCTATATATGTATGCCCAATAGCCCTATCCGTCTATTGGTTTGAGATATGAGTCAATCAGTCAGTCAGGTCTTTGAATTTTATATGTATTGATAACATAACTTATGTCTATAGTTTCAAAAAGTCTTTAAATAATCATTATTGTTTCAGAAAGTATTTTACAGTCAATACGATTACAGTAATTTTAGTGAATATCTATCTCGTAATGTAACGTAGAAACGTTATAAAACGACCCGTGTCACGTGTCTACTGTTCAAATAGGATCCTCACCAAACGTCCGGCCGTATTATTGACACCCGGTGTCACCTTCCTCCATCTTCGACTTAGCCGCCACACTTTGGTATATTATTACATGGGTTTCCAAGTCTCTATTGAAATATATGATAGTATTTTTCAATGTTTGATAACGACAATTTCACACAGCGCCATTCAGCTCCAAGCTAAGCAATTATGATTGTGTTGTGGGGCCAGACAACGGATAGAACACATACCTTTACTTTTCTTTTGCAAATATACTTATACTTAATACACATACATATTCTTGTTTGTAACGAATAGGCCCTATAAACGAATGAACCGATTTCAATAAAACTTCATATGAAGATACATTGAATCCTTGAGAATAACATCTTTTATCTCCATATTCCCAAAAAGTTGATAAATATCATTTTAGACTTAGATCGAGCATCAGATATAGTTTCGGTAATATGGAACTCTTAATAGAACACTTCAGGGCATATGCACCAAATATACTTAAACCTTTCAGCCAAAGGGCTAAGGCTTGATACACATGAAATACTAGCCACTGGCACTGCCAAGCATGGTTCAAGCGTGACGGTGCTTATTTAAAGCACGCTTGATATTCCTACAGCGCTGTCGAGTGATTCAGTCCGAGCGAACCAGGTTATAAAGAACTCTGGTAAAGAGAGCAGCTTAAGACAAGAGCCAACGGTGTAATACAAGCAAGTGCCAAGACAAATGTACAAACTACTGTAAGCAGGTACCTGGTAATGTAAACAGTAGGTAGATACGTGCCTCGTCGCGTCGTCGCTCTTCTCCACTGACTTGCAGATACAATTGTTCTATGTTGACACACTTGGAGCAACGTTTAAAATATTTTTCTCAAAAAAAGGAAAAGTTCAAGAGCCTAGGTGGTGGTAGACCCAGTTTTCTAGAGGATTTAAATTTTTTAAAAACGTCAGTGGCCAGTAAAAATCAATGAAGTGAGTGAGGCTGCATAAGCTAATTATTAACCTTTTGCCTTCCCTGAAAAAGTAATAACGAGAAACAGACGGACCAGAAAGTGATCTAATAAGGGTTCCTTTCTCCTTTACCTTTGAGGTACGGAATCCTAAAAATGGGTGCAGAGAAGACCAGTGTGATTGCAAGAGACGTTGGGGAGGCATATGTCCTACAGTAGATCAACACAAGTTGCTGAAAATGAAATCTCTATCAAATATAGACAATTTGTGCTAGATGCGACCGATCTCAATACATCACAGCCTTAATTCAATACATAGAGTACACTACTTCTTTACGCCTCAAACCAGTCATGGGACGCGTAGTCCAGACTATACTTCGGGAACCACTGTCTCAAACATCAAACTTCACGAGTCACCACTCCCCTTCACTCGGTCCACAGAAAGGTATATTTGTCACCACACAAGATTGCAACACTTCGTCGGAATATAACCTCCTACTTCACAGGTAGCTCTTTAAGACTGCTACTGTGTGTACAATAATGATTCGTTGGTTTATGTGTTCATGTTTGTGATGTTTGAGTCAATAAAAGACATCAACGTATAATATTTAACAATAACGTTTTTAAATGAAATGTCATATTTCTAAACATTGTTTATTTTTAAAAAGGAAACAACTACTATGTGGTTTAACCCGCATAAGGTCCGATTCTGTGGAACAATGATTCTCAAAAATGATGAAAGGCTCAAGATTCTGCTCTGGCAGATATTGCTACTCCGATACCTACCTACGTCCCAAACGAAGTTTTCCAGACTTGTAGCTCTTGTAATTTCAGAACTATCGTGATTTCGTTTTTCTCTGTTTTATACATATCACATTACCAAATATCAATTAAATAAATTAAACTTATTCAAATATTGGTCGATCACGTAACTGGCGAACGCTAGCTCTAGCGATCGCATTGCGCCCGAACCGCGGCGACTAACGAGCGGCCTGCTAACGCAATCAGAGCAATCAGCAATTTGTGCTGAACGCGTGCGGCGTGCGGTCTTCGATGTTTGTGCGACTTGGTAATCAACTGATTAACCTCGCTCGTATGCATCGCCTGTGCATGATTTGCTGCACTGAAATAAAGTAGAAATTATGCTAATTTTGAATGTTATTTTCAACAAGCATATAAAGAAAGAAAGAACGCGGTTAATTCGACCACGATAAATCGTTACAAAAAACAGTTAGGTACTTAATTTTTACGTTACATTTTACAGACCCTGTTAAACTAACAAAGTACATATAAGTATGTAATTGAATCAGGAAACTATCTAACTACGAGTATAACATTACCGCCTAGCGAGTGTTGTCCGCCCAGCAATTACTCAATGTAGTGTCCTGTCAGTTGCCGCCGTGATGGATGACGATTGATCAACGACACTGAAGCAATTGTTAATTACATTATAGAGTCACTTTACTGAAGTTACTCGGTGGGAAAATTGAATTGGCTTAGAATACGAGGGGATGTTTTTTATTTTTTTATTTGGGAATTAGACATCTCATTGTTTCAATGATTTTTTCTACAATTAGTACTAGACAGATAAGAAAGAACTTTTCAGATTGGAAAGCTCACACTTCGAGGTATAATCTAAATTAATTATGTTGTGTTATTCAAATTACTTCATAATTATTTTTCAATTGTAAAATCTCTTTTTTAATTCTCAAAATTCTTTAAACTTTTTATTGTTATTACAACCAAAAGGTTCAGAAATATGGATATAAAAAGATTACATTGTTTTAGGTAAGTATCTTTGAATTTACCTTTTTTAATTAATTTGAAAATCTAATATTCAAAATCCATTTTTAAAAGTTTATTTCGTCTGCCTTTTGCCAACAGAATTAATTGTAAAGGATGAAAAATGTAACGAGATTAGAATCGTGTTCTCATTTGTTTACGATTATTAAAACAATCCAGCCCTTGGACCCTGGAGGGAAATTTAATTCAAAAGTTCATTACTTTTTATAGAAAATTAATGACTATTTTGATTTCGGTACTTTGGCTTCATAGCCCGTTGTTATCCTGGACTCGAGAGAAGACATCAAGACATAGTTCGTCTCGATTTCCTATGTAACTTCGCGTACATTTCTTTCTTCTCCGCAAAAAAATACCAAGTAAATTAAGCTCTTATACAAAATATCCAATTCCCTTGAGTCCGAAACTGTTTATTTTCAAAATGAAAACATTACAGGATTGATTAACCGGCAGCTGCCAGCGCGCTGCGCGTGTTGTGAAAACACGAGGAAAATAAACGGAATCAGATCCGTATTGTTTAACAATAGTTTCCAATTACTACATTGATTTATACACTATTAAAATACATTTGTTTTGAAATGGTTTTGGACTCACTGATGTTCCTCTATGGTTTACTTCAATTGGTCATGGTCATGGAGGAACTGCCCTAAAACTGACTAGTGATGTTGGAAAAATTACATATTTTGGATTAGCGCTATGCATGAGTATTTTATGCATGATGTGGCTGGAACATTGATGCCAGTCCTAACAAGGTCCTAACTTAAATGTATCAAAAAAATTATGTAATTAGTGCTGCCATCTATAAATATCCAAAGTTCTGACTGACTAATAGATATATCCACGCACAGCTCAAGTCAATAGACCTGACTATTTATGACGTATTTTAAAAAATTGAAACCTAATGTAGACGAAGTCGCGGGTGGTATTTCTGGTATTTCATAAGGTTCGAGTTCCTTGAATTTCAGCGACTCAATTGACGATGCTTTCACTCTACTCGAAAAAATCTTGCTATACGCTGACAAGTTTTGAATTAGTCACAGTAACATATTTTTAACACGCTTTTATTAGTTTCACCTGTATGTTTGCTTGTTTGTATGTAACCGACTCCTTTGGGCACGATTTTGCCCTACTTAGAATGATCAGTTTTAATTCAAACTTTGCACACTTGTCAAAGACCGATGACAATGCAATATTATGATAACATGGTGCTGATCTGATGATGGAGCTGGAAGGTGGTCATAGGAACTCTGTAATAAAATGACGAAACCCTATCGAGTTTGGGCTCGTTAGAATCGTCTTGACGAGTAGTTTGGCTTTCAATGGTGACCAGGGTCTGATGATGGAACTGGGAGGTGGTCATAGGAACTTCGCAATGAAACGACGCAACCCCATCGAGTTTGGGCTCGTTAGAATCGTCTTGACGAGTACTTTGGCTTGCAATGGTGACCAGGGTCTGATGATGGAACTGGAAGGTGGTCATAGGAACTTCGCAATGAAACGACACAACCCCGTCGAGTTTGGGCTCGTTAGAATCATCTTGACGAGTAGTTTGGCTTGCAATGGTGACCAGGGTCTGATGATAGAACTGGAAGGTGGTCATAGGAACTTCGCAATGAAACGACACAACCCCATCGAGTTTGGGCTCGTTAGAATCGTCTTGACGAGTAGTTTGTCTTTTAATGGTAACCAGGGTCTGATGATGGAACTGGAAGGTGGTCATAGGATCTTCGCAACGAAACGACACAACCCCATCGAGTTTGGGCTCGTTAGAATCGTCTTGACGAGTAGTTTGGCTTTCAATGGTGACCAGGGTCTGATGATGGAACTGGAAGGTGGTCATAGGAACTTCGCAATGAAACGACACAACCCCATCGAGTTTGGGCTCGTGAGATTCGTCTTGACGAGTAGTTTGGCTTTCAATGGTGACCAGGGTCTGATGATGGAACTGGAAGGTGGTCATAGGAACTTCACAATGAAACGACACAACCCTATCGAGTTTGGGCTCGTTAGAATCGTCTTGACGAGTAGTTTGTCTTTCAATGGTAACCAGGGTCTGATGATGGAACTGGAAGGTGGTCATAGGAACTTTGCAATGAAACGACACAACCCCGTCGAGTTTGGGCTCGTTACAATCGTCTTGACGAGTAGTTTGTCTTTCAATGGTAACCAGGGTCTGATGGTGGAACTGGAAGGTGGTCATGGGAACTTTGCAATGAAACGACACAACCCCGTCGAGTTTGGGCTCGTTAGAATCATCTTGACGAGTAGTTTGTCTTTCAATGGTAACCAGGGTCTGATCTAACATATTACGGTAATAAAGACCAAAAAGTATAAAATAAATTAATAGTTTAAAAAAACTAAAAAAACACGCTTTAAAAAAAATCAAACTAAAAAAATAGAAAATAAAATTTATTAAATTTGGATTAAGAATGTTGTAAATAGTAAGCGTGTTACATTGTGATTGCAAAAGAAAAATAATGAAGGCGTAGCATCACAACACAATGTAACACGCTTACTATTTACAACATTCTTAATCCAAATTTAATAAATTTTATTTTCTATTTTTTTAGTTGGATGTTTTTTAAAGCGTGTTTTTTTAGTTTTTTTAAACTATTAATTTATTTTACTTTATTATTACCTGTAAAATCATCTTACCTAAAAAAACAAGAATATTTCCGATCATGTTTGACAAATCTATTTTAAATTCAAATATGCATTTTTCAAGATGGGGTAACCGATCGACATATCGATTCGACACTATCAATGCGCATACACAGACACTATTTGAAATTGAGATCCAATATTAACTTGATATGAATCTGACAACTAAGTTAAAGTTTTAATATCAAGTGGATAAAGTTTACTTTCTTCTAAATAAAAAATGCATTAGAAAAACATTTCGGCAGATATTTAAATGTCGATCTTTATTTTTTTAACGTAATGTTCTGTGGAGTCACTACATAAACCGAATATCTTACAGTCCATATAAAACCTTCTTGTCGTTGATTAAGATACTAATTTGTATGATCTTGTATTTCTTATATTTTCTCTCCACAGATATTGCATCTAGGAACTTATGGATTAAAAGTTAGAGTTTATTTTACAATATCAAGAATGTTTGTTTAGTTTAAGTTAGTGTTGTGTTTCACCGGAAACCGTGGTTAGGGTGGAAACAGTTATATTTAGATGGAATGCAGCGGATGGACGTATGAGGTGTAATATTGCAAGTTAGAATCATTTTGTTGGCAACATTGACTACTTTATTGCTTTCAGTTTTCGAGCAGTGTTACTAGCTGACAAAAATAATTACTTTATCACCATTTTATTTGTGGAAAGGGGTGAAATAATGTTAGAAAAATATCTGAAGTTAAGTCTCGAGAGAATAGTTGACATTCGACAATAGTAGTTTTTTAGTTGAGTCAGAGATACAACCATACTTTTCCCAGAGTTTTATAGGTCTATCGAGACGTGATTGTCCTTCAAAGTTTCCCATTCATATATTAGAAGCTAGTGATAATAAAAGTAGGCTATTCGGGACGAGGAATAGTCCTACTTTCAGTGTCTGTCTTTTGTGTTTCGACTTATTCTTTTGCCGACGAAAAATGTTGGAGTGGAAATTTTTGGGAGTGAGCCAGGAAATCGAGTTTTGAAAGTATTCATATTTGTTAGCACACGTGCTTTTATTGCGATGAATTTTTTAATTCAATTTAAACTAGAGCATACATAAATTTCTACTTGTAATATCAGAAAATAGACTCAAGTTCCCTTCAAATTCAGAGCCAATATAGAAAATTTAAGAATTTGGAGTAAATGATTTCGATAACGTTGTGTTTTGTTATTGTTTAATTTTGTTTTGTTTGTTCAGATAGGCCTACTTACTGACCACATGACATAGGACTGCACGTTGCCTCCAATATATGGTCTAACATACACTGAAACCTTTCGCCACGATCGTCCTGGACCCCTCACCTATCATCAATCATCTCCTAGTAGTAGGTAGATACCACGCGGGTGTCGCGCCCGCGCGCCGCGCCGCGTCGCGTCGCGTCGTTGCTCTCAGCCGGTGATCCATCATGTGAACACGCTGTCTCCACACACGGCCACATAAATACATCCTAATTTATTGTTATAACGAGTAATTCGACAGTATATATATATTACTTACCTATACTTCTAGTCAACGTTTTTAAATTTCGGCATCATTTAAAAGTCAGAGTTACTTGCGAAAGTGTCACCTATAAGCAGAGTCATAATATCACTCAGATAACTAAAGTAGAAAGTTAAATACGCAGTACAATCACATAATGATGTGACACGCTGCTGAGAACTCCTCCATTTCAACCCCTTTTAGTAAAATTCTACAATAAGAATTATTCTCCTTTAAAACCTATAGATACCGTCCAACTGAATCAGTATTTTTTCTTTCGATAAGCATTTCCTTCAAATCTCAAATTCTTCTAAATCAAAGCTAGTAATCGGAAGTGCACAAGCGATTTCCGTGAGAAATATAAACGTCAACATCAAACATATCCATTGCTAAAGTTATCATCAATCGGAGGAAGTGATCCATCATCAGGTAATCAGCTCCCTTCAGGACTTTGACCAGCGATACTTGCTTGCCAGTTGCCACTCACTTCATCTGTCATAATCAAATTACTAAGTAGGTACCAGTTTCGGTGTATCTTTCTACAATCAGTATACATCCTGTGTACACCATAATTTGATGAATGACCATTTATTTCTTAAATTCACTTTGATTAAGTTGTCATTTAATAAGTGGTAGCGCGGAATGATGTTAAGGAAGGCTGTTTTTTGCCAAGGAATTTCCATGTAGGTTTGACTTCTTTCTGGACGAAGTAGGGTACGAGCTTCTAAATTAATCATGACTGCTTATTCTTTAGTCTGAGAACCACAAAGCTAATGTAATCCACCTGACTAATAGCAATACAATCTGTGTTAAAACCGACCGTCTCACTCATCAGTAGTAAACTGGAAGAGATATATTTACGACGGCAGTGTCAGCGTTAATTTGTGCGAAGTGTCGACACAATTAAGTGGCGCTGAAGCGTGTACTGACCTTTTATTGCTTGCTTATACACAAAATTGAAACAGTATGTTTAATTTTCATGTTATTTTCAGAATATGCACTTAATACCCCACACTTGTCTCGCCACGAAATATGAAGCGGCAGAATTTTGGCACAGAATGCATAGGACTTTTATTACGCGAACGTGTTCAACACGAAGCCCTTTTGGAAGGAGAATTTCTTTAGATTTCTTGGTATATTTTATGGTCTCACACGTGTTCGACCTATAATCTAGTTAGTCGTCACAGTGTCCCTTGATATTAACATAAATAATGTGTTAATTAAACAGCTGCGCCTCAAGGTTTTTCCCTCATAAGTTCCGATTCAGCAAGTTTAATCGCAATAAGAAGTAACAAACATACATCTAAGAAAAAATATAGTATTAAGGTAAATGTTCACCCCCAACTTGCCGTCGATGTAACACAGTCATAAAAGTCATCGGCTGTCACTCGATGTGTGTATTCCCAATGATTCGGTAAACGTGACCAGAATAGGTATCATATCGGTGGGAAAGGAAACAACGCTTTATTCGGTTTCTAACATACACTCTCCTGTTTTCTAGGTTAGAAGATATTATTATAGAATATTTTATATGTTTATACTTATAGTACTAATCAATATTGAACCCAATTAGATCCGTAGACATGCGATCAGAGAGGTCACATTAAAATAAAGAGTTTCCTAACAAAAATATGTATTGCTATTTCTTCGTAAAAAGTGGTGAGATGTAATATAAAGTCAAATTGATGATTGTGAAGAGATTTTTCACCTGCTTGACCTAGAATTAAAATTTATTAATTAAAACAAACAAAGCGTTAAACTTTCCAAAAATAAAAACAATCAGTAATTGAGTGAATCACCAGATTCCAATGACGATATCGTTTAAAGTTCCACGCTAAATCGCCCGTATAAATAAAGTGGGTAGTGGCTGTTAATCACTGCTATTTCTGTGTCTGTAGGCCAATCCCGACTGATTGCGTTACATTCCGGACGTGTGACATGTGACTAACTGGAACCAGGCGTTGATGTTGTTAGCATACAATCATGTTCATGATAATACCTATATCCTGATTTGATCACTCTATATTTTTGTGAAAAACCACTGCATAGATTTGATATACTTTAGGTGGCAAAAGTTTTTTGCGTAAAATATTGTTGTTTGGTGGTAGTGTGTGTGTAATAGTGTATAATAGACAGTAATAGTATAAATACTATTACTGACTGATTGGTGACAGACATGATATCCTGACTGGAGGAAGTAAGATGGGATTCAGACTGTTAGCATAATCGTATAGTATCATTTTTGATCACAGGTTATTTTATTGTTCGATTTATTAGCTTCTTTTCCAACTTCTTGATTTTTCGAAATAGGTATTCATCACTAAAAATACTAGATTTTCGTTTAGGCATAACTATATATATTTAAAATAAAATTCAAGAAAGTGATAAATATGGTGTACACTGACTGCGCACTAAAACGCGAATGAAGATGTCACCAGCTAGTATTGCCACAAGATAAGCATACACCCAGTGTCAAATTTAAAAAATATTATTTTTATACAATTCTCTCAACTTTTAGTGTACCTTGGCTGGTGCAAACGAGGTGCTGCTTGTTAACTAATGTCGAGGACGAAGCAAGTATAATATATTATCTTCTAATTTTAAATGGTCGTTCATTAAATCTAGATTTTCCCCAGAACCTAGCAACGGTTAAGGCGACGACCGTAGCTTCCTTGAAGATTGCTGAAAAAGTTTCTCGTATAAAGCAGCTTTAGTAGAGCTTTAGATTACGATCTGAACACTTAACAAGGAACAATATAACCTCAAGTTTCTACAGTGATATTAACAATAAACCCGCCTTGATGTCCTTTATAAATCCTGATATCCTTTATGAATCGAGATAATATGAAACTTGACGCAGTCTTTCCAGAAGGACGCGACAATGTCACAATATAAAAGAAACCTTTTGTGTGGGTGTGAATGTAGCCTTAATTCATGCAAAAAATAAAGCTTTTGTAGCGAATGTGTGTTTCCATTATACCGACCGACGTGACTCTAACAAATAGAACTATAAAATAAAGGGGTCTATAGATTGAATATAGGCATAATATTTTTATAGCTTCATCATAGAGTTTTTCGTTTACTTTTATTCGAACAAAGTTTATGGTTTAAGAGTAATCAGCATTTTACCTCCCTCATTTAGCAACCCTATTCACAATCCATTTGTTCATGTAATTGAGTGTGAAGTGAACATTTGAATGACGTGACGGAGTGACTGTGTCGCGTCGGTCGCGTCACGTGGTGTCACGTTAAATGACTTAAACGACGCGACACAAAAGACACAATGGAGTTTGAATTGTGTTCACTGGATTGACGATAAATAATAATTTCAGTTTCAAGCTTCTGATAAAAAAGGAACGTGAAATAAGTTCGAAACGAAACATCGAATTGAATTGAATTCAGAGTGAGAAGTGTGACATCTATTGAAACTAGGTTCTTAGGAAGAAAGGACATTGAAAATTCCCCATTATCTACCACTACCACTGCTACGATATCTTCATATTAGGGTAGTTAGAGAAATGGTAGAGCAATGACGTAGATCAATATAAAAAGTTAATTCGTCCGACACCATAATTTTCATGTAGTCCTGTCCGAGTATTTCAATTAACTTGATAGCTATTTTTCCACGTCGACAACCCACGACCCCGCGCCCCGCCCGCGCTCTTCCCGCCTGCATTGACCTACTAAAATATTACCACCAGCTATGGTATAGTCAGCAGCAAAAGTATACTTAACACAATGCAGAATTTCAAAACAAGTGCACACTTATTATTTGAACTGTTTCTCCTGACCTTCGACTGTTTTTCCCGATCTTCAACACATTTGGGAGTTTTTGTCCAGAAATCTCGTGATTTTCTTTGACGAACCACGTTTTAGAGGAAGTAAATGATACACGGTATTTGCATACTTTTAAACAGCTCTCGTAACACTTCCTAAAGGCACAACGACCATACATTTGTTTTGGAATCTTGAACTGTGTCAACTACTTTTGCTGGTGTCTGTACAGACCTACTGACTGAGCATAATGACTCCATATTAATTACGGGCGTCACGTCAGAAAGCGTGAACCCTTTTTAATCTCATTTCAACCCAAATATAAAAAAGGTTCCGTAAAACGGCAACCCTCTGAAAATTAGGGGCGAATTTAAGTAAATTAAAATATAGCTTAATATGTCGTTGGCCGCACTCAAGTGATGTGAAGTAATTACTTAGGTGCGCTTAGATCTCGGAACTTTGACTTTCACATAATTTGATATGCTTAAGTGAAATTTATGTTAAATTTTCCAAAGGGTTTTAACTTAGGCTTGTCTCTTTAAGATTCATGACTTTTGAATAGGTAAGTAAGTACCTATTTTTTATGTTTAAATATGAATTCTTGGGTTCAATCATCGTAAAAATTGATTTTTAAGGAACAAAATGATCTCTGAGATATATTAAAAATCACAAGACAAAAGACACATTAGTAGGTATAATATTAGTTCAATGAAAAATAACACACACGTTTTATTCGTAGTCAAAGACCGAAATATTTATATAGTGAAAGTTGTTTACGAAACATAGGTTATTCAGTCTGCAGAAAATATATTCAGTAAGTACAGTCTTATCTTCATACGGAGGCATCTTAATTAGAGCTCCAGAATCAAGGGATCCAACGTTCATTAGGGCGCATTTCGCATACACGACATTAGCGTAATGTGAGGATTTACCGAGTAACCCGTGGCGTGCGTGCGAGGCAAATTAGCCCTTATTACACTGATTATGAGCTTAGCGTTTTCGCCAGGATTTAGAATTTGTTTGGTGAATTAACGTGAAGGGGTTTCTTTTGAATGGTAGATTTGCTTTACCTTTTATAATTATTATTAAATGGTTTTCTATTTTACAGGGCTTATTTAACAAGTCTTACGGTAGTTTTTTTCGACTGCGGAAAATATTTTGAATAGATAGTATAATAGTATTATTGTTGTTTGTTTGTGGATTCGATCGTAACTTTTAAGATTATGTTAATTGTTTCTTTATATTATAAGTAGGTATATATTTACAAAAGAAAAGTATTTAGGTATAAGAAAAGTATTTAGCTTGGGGCTAGATGGCGATATGTGTAGAATGTCCTGTAATATTTATTTATTTATTTAATTCGAAAAATGCGAGAAGCACCTATATTGTGATTGTAAGAACTATGTAATCTTTTTTCTTTTTTATCTACATTTACTTATCTACGACTTTTTGACAAAACAGTATTTAATAAATAGGTTGTTAAATTATAATGGCTAGCTATACCCCGCCGCAAGGTTTCGCAAGGGAATGGAATCAGTTGCTTCTTATCTTTCCTTACGTGTACAATTTGGGGATATTCAAGTCGTGAGTGAACAGGTACCGCATCGTCACGAGGGACGTGTGATAGAGGTAAAACGCTGACCTATCATTTGAAAAAAACACCATTTCTTTATAGGTAATCTTTAGCAACATTTAACGAGCAGGAAGTGGTTTGCGGTAAGCTACAGTAACGGTCCACGACATACTGGCATAACTTCCGTTTAAGTAAGGCCCCGCAGACCACAGATAGTTCGCCATCTGACTGCTTAGGTATATTCGAAGGTAACTTCATGTTTCAACTATTACCAAATTTATATACTTACTAACTCTTTATATAACAACTACCCGTTGCGTCCCTATAGAGGTCCAAGTTACAAAAATGTTAGTGCTCGCATATACGTCGTAAAAGGAGCCAACATTAGAAGTGTTAGACTCGTTTTCGTCACAAGTCTTTTTCTCTTTAATAAATACATCTAGGCAGGCCAGGTTTCATTAATGTATCATTTATCTATATTTTGCTATAGTCAGTCAAAAAGTGTATAGTCTAAACAGCCGTAAATACACGCCTACTCGCCTACGTACCCACCTATTTAGAAAACGTTCATTCAAAAATAAATCGTCATAAAAAGCAAGTAATTAAAGGTAGTGGGTATTATAGAGGTAATGTAAACATGAAGGCGAGACGCGGAGACGTACACCTAACTACTAATTATCACGTAGGAGTAAACAGTACGTATATATCGACTCACGCGCAGGATGTCATAAACGATGGACCACCGAGGTGAGGTGAAAAGCTACTATACGGGTAGCTTAGCTTCTTGCACGTTTCACTTTCTATTATGGACTTTTGAACGTTAGGCAATAATAATTCCTACTTTCTTTATTCTTTTTTATCAATCCCGGAAATATTTGGGTTGGGTCTTTTTCACTCTCTACATTACTGTAGTCTCATTTTTCACATCCATCTCTTTCATAATCTTCTGTCACACATACCAACCTTTAATTACTTTTATGATATTTTAAGTGCGTAAGCCAATACATCCTAGCCAACCATTGAAAATGTGGAAATATTTTCAAAAATTGCACCTTCACTTGACTGGACTGGGTGGCGATGGCGTAGTGGTTAATTCACTGCATAGTAAGCAGAAGGTCGCGAGTTTAAGTCTTGCTGCAGTGCAATTTTTAGAAATGCATTTTTCCTCAAAAATATTTACAGTTTATATTTTTATCTTAGACAAAAAAAAAAAATCGCAGTACGTATTGTCTTTCACCCATAATACAAGCATAGTTGCTTAGTTTGGAGGCTAGATGGCGCTGTGTGCAATGTCGTAAAATACAATTATTAATAAATCGATTGAGCTGAATGTGATGAAACGTTGTATAAGTAGCTGAAGTCCTGGAATAACACATACGCTACTTTTTATGCCGATATTCGCACGACATCGACATCAGGACTTACGCGGGTAAAACCGCGGGACTCACCTAGTATTTACAATAATTTACGGTGGCCAATATATCTCTCAGTATTTGTAGATAAAATAAATTATGAGTCATAAAAAAATGTTAAGGTGGGAGGTTGTTTGTAGAATGTTCATCCCACGCCTGCACTGCGCCCGGCGCCCGGCGGCGCCCGCGCATGTCCTAGCGATATTGCTAACTTGCCATTGTCACCTAGACAGGTCATAGAGTGACCGCATTCCAAACAGATCTGACAAATACATCATCTCTCGCTAAAACATGAGGGGGCATACCCTTAACTTAAAAATAATTATCTCAATCGGTTGGAACGTGTTCGAGTAATCTGTGAACATACATCAAATCAAATATTTATATCAATAAATATATATGTATATAATTTTTAAAACTAGAAGGAATTTTAGATTATTAAACAACGTATTTTGTGGAAATAGTTGAGCCTATCTGTAAACTTAAATATTTACATATATTATTATCAATCAGGTCAAGTGACACATACCTACATTGATTTGTCTACTCTATGACTCTATGATAATGGTGGCTGTACACCGTCCGTGTGTCCGTCCGCCTACGACACGACATGTCACCAGTTAACATATTATAGCCTCCAGCACAGCTTGTGCGGCTGCACCTTTGTTATGGCGACAATATTTGATTCCGCTGTCCTACAACATTTTCTTTGAAAATTGGACGTACCTATTTACGTTTTTTTGGCCCTTTTTGACTTAAAACTTGTAGCAGCACTAGGTTTTATTCACTGGTTTGTTTGATTTGTTTCTGACGTTCGAGTGTTCTCGCTTCCACGACTGACCTGCACTCATCACTTTAGATTTTATCGCTGGCTTATAATTTTTATACCTCGAGAACAGCTGGACCGATTGCGGTGAGACTCGGTAGGTACGTAGATAGCTGGAAACCTAAATGAACACAAAGGCTACTTTTTATTCCGATATTCCCACGGTATCGGGACTTACATGAGCGAAACAACGGGGCTCATCGCTAGTATCGTATACTCCCTGATTGTTGGAATCGCATGGGGGCTCTTATTAAGACGTAAGCAAGCACTAAAAAATGATTTCTAGAAATTCGACCACTAAAGGGAAAAAGGGCTGATAAAGTTTGTAGTAATTATGTAAATGTCTTGTTTAGTTTCATTGGGGTGCACTGGTCAAATTCATTTTTTATTTTCATAGAGTAATCGAACGGTAAATCATTTGTCAACAGCTAGGTAGGTGTGACTAGCAAATAGCAACGGTAAAAGTTTAATAAATAAAACATTTCAGTTTGTTACTCTGTATTTGCTTGACTAATAAATCCATTATTTATTTTTAGTTTTTTTCCGCTGACAACGTTTGATAAAAACTTTTAGTTTAGCTTTTGATGATTGTTTGTCATTTTGATTGGTTTTAACAAAATTCCAAAGTTTATAGAAAAAATCCGAGCTTGTTTTGTTGATGACCTACAATCGGTTAAAAACCGGCCAAGTGCGAGTCGGCCTCGCCGCCGTTCCGTACCATTACCGTACCGTACTATTTATATTCTGTTTTTAGTATTTGTTGATAAAGCAGCAACAGAAATACATCATCTGTGAAAACAACTGTCTAGCTATTAAGGTTCATGAGAACAGCCTAGTAACAAACAGACAGACGGCCAGTGGAGACTTAAGCCTTTGTGTACGGAACCCTAACTAGAAGAGCACGCGCATCCGTGTTGTATTGCTAAAGATATTAGCTGCGAAAGAGATTATTATTCCATCATATTTTCCATGGGCGCTGTGAAATACATTATGTTTGTTATTTGTGATTGAATTAACAGTTGTGCTTATTTCGAATAATTTCAACCTTTCGATTATGGTCGAAGTGCGAACATAAGAATTATTTTTTATTCTAGATTAATTCTGTAATTAATCTAGAATAAAAAATAATTCTAAAGGATGGCGATCTCTCTGCAAAACACTTTACAACTTTTGCATGAGAGAACGGTTCTTACTTGTTTTGATTAACAACTAAGTTCTTTGTTTCATATATATTTTCTTTATAACAGACAAAACTTTCGAGGGGTTTCAGGTCTAAAGCCGCAATAAGTAAGTAATCTACTCTACTTTGCTGTAATGTGATCCATGTAACCTGACGCACGATCTCATCACCTGCAAGTGGTTCGCAGACACCGACAGCTTGCTCAGCTGACAGGTTGCCTTACTGCTGCTGTCAGTTGTCGTGTACTTTGCTTGATTGATGGAGCGAACACGAGCGCGCGGGGAGCGGTGCCGGTTGCGAATTCGTTTCCTATTACCGCTCTTTAAATATTGGGGTTGATTGAAAGAATTAGGGTCGGTTGTGACAATGAATAATGAACGAAAATATTGAATAATTTTTTTTCTTTTTTTTTTGTATGTTTGGTGTAAATACGGTCAGACAGTTCGACATAGGTTATTCAATATTATCTTATTTGTATGTGGATTATGTTTTATATTTTAATAATTGGGATTGAAATGATATTTATATTTGACTTTTGTTTTGACTTATCATATATGTTACTTATTGACTTTTTACTAAATTTCACATTTAACATTTAATTTGCATATTTTTATTTTTTTTATTTTTATTTTGAAAATTATGATATTCTGATTTGTTTATTTTGATATCCTATAACATTAATTCTCTGTAAATGGGTGTAATTTGCCTGAATAAATAGTTATTTTATTATTTATTTTATTTTATTATTAAATGACTAAAAACTGAACATAAAAAGAAAACATAAACATAGTGTATTGCTTCAAATGTAGGTCGTTTATCGTATCGATATTGGTAAGTAGCTGTCAAAATGACAGTTTTGAAAGCTGTCATCCCGATTTTGATGAGGAGTATTCAGGTTTTCTGGGGTGTTGAATCCGATACCGTGTTCCGTTTTTTTATCACAGTTAACAGATGTCAAATATCACCCGAATTAAATTTTTAAAAGTATATTGAAAAGTTTTTGGAGATGTACCATACCATAGCAACAATTAATTGTCGTCAATTGAAAATGATTGCAATAATTTCAATCTTTTGTTGTTATTGGAATATTCAGCCGTTGGATACTTCTGCTTCTACGTCGTATTTGTATTGAAATTACAATAATTTACAAACTATATTTGAAAGTATAAAATGTGTCGATATTACCATCTGTGTCTCACACATATATGAGCATATAATTGTATGGTATGAATGTAAATTATCCATTGTCATCATCTTCTGTAACTGCACAGTACACAGTGCAGATCTTATTTGAATCTTATTTTAACGCCTATATCTATATATATATATATCGGCGCAATTATGATTATTGACCTAAACTTTAATTGGTAAAACTAACTTTCATCTAGAATTCATGAAATTATTGATTATTCAAAACAATATTGTTGTTTTGCAATAACATGTTTTCATTTCGTTGTAATAATTCTTGAAACTAACGGTTAATTCAAACTACAATAATAAACAGTTAAGAATTTAATTGATAGATTGATTTACATTGAATTTAACTATTAAAAACAAGATTCTAGTGTTTGAAAAACATTCAATTGACATAAACACAAAATCACTATAAATACAGCCGCAAAACAGTAGGAAAGCCATTCCAGCGCCAGACTTCAGACCGAGCAGACCAGACCTTGCAATACCACAGATCCCACACCTGTCTGCGTAGACGGTCATATGGTCGAGCGGACAGACCAGTTTAAGTACTTGGGATCTGTGCTTCACGCGTCCGGCGACATCGATTGCGACGTCAAGTCACGCATTTCAGCGGCTTGGGCCAAGTGGCGTGAGGTGACTGGTGTCATTTGCGACCCCAAAATGCCGGTTAAACTAAAGGGACAGGTCTATAAAACCATCATTAGACCTGTCCTTTTGTATGGTAGTGAGGCGTGGCCGGTACTTGAGCGACATAAGCAGGAGCTGCGTGTCACGGAGATGAAGATGTTGCGCTGGATGTGTGGAGTGACGCGAAAAGATCGCGTCAGGAACTCCCGCATCCGGGGCAGCCTTCATGTCCGAGACATTGCAGATAAATTGCAAGAATGTCGCCTACGCTGGTACGGTCACGTCTTGCGAAAACCGGCTAATTACGTGGGGAACAAATGTCTTGCCATGGCGCCTCCGCCAGGCCGTGGCAGACTGGGTAGACCCAAGAAGTGCTGGCTTGACGTCGTAAAGGGTGATATGCGTGCAAATGGCCTTACTAACCAGGATGCCGAAGATCGTGCGAAGTGGAGGCGTAAAAGTAGGAAAGCGGACCCCGGGCTCCCGAGAGGGATGCAACTGGGAACATCGCTCGGATGATGATGATGATGATGAGACCTCACTACAACCTGCGGTTTCTACTCAGCACCATCGAAGCTACTATTTGAAGACGAAGCTCCTAATGGAAGATTGGTCTACCTGATGACGTCGGCTTCACTGACGTCATTAATATTTCTAACCAAAAACCACTTACAAAAACTACTAACCGAAGAGTCGTCAAGTGGACGATGAGATTGGTGACGTCAGCTTTGCTGATGTCACCGATATTCTTTAAGTCCATGGAACACCTCCTCCGTCATATATATATAAATCTTCATATAAAAATTGAAATATAAGGGTTATTTTATTTAAAAAAAATTACCCTAAGTGACAAAGATTATGGAATATTCCAAATTATTTACCAAAGGGCACTGCCGAAGTTTAACGAACTTTTTTTGGCGTACCTGCCTTAGAGATATTGCAGCGTTTTTATTACACACTGTATACTTTTAAGCCACATTCCCATCATAAGAGCTCGCAGAACCATGAGACGTGTCCTTCGTAAATGTCGATCCAAAGAAACAAAGGGTTCATTATATCTAAACAAGTAGGTTAGGCACAATACCTACACTCGTAGTGGAGACGTCCATCATGTATTTTTTATCGTTTACCATAAATTATATCGTGATACATTGTCAATAACGTCTAGAATACAAATATGTAGAATATACAATTTGCATGCAAAAAGCGTCGCTGAAAGACTCGTCGATCGTCCGGAATTCCTGACGAACAGAATAATAAGCTCGCTAATCCTACACAATGAAAGGAAATGCTAAATTTGAAGACCTCAAGTTGGTAGATAGGTAATACGCTAGATGTACGGTAATAGGACAAAATTGCTTGACCACCGTCACTAAGTTACAGTGTTTATAATTTATCTGTCGAATAAGGTAAAAAGTCCAGAACTACTTCAATGTATAGTAAAAACACTAAATTGATTAACAGTCGTTAACCTAAGATATATTTCTTCAAAGTAATATTTCACAGTTTAATTTATTGACGGTAGTCAAGCACTTTTGTCCCGTGACCGTAGCTACTTGTACTTGTATACGAGCCATAGTAGTCCATCGTGCACCGGCCGGAATTCTACGACCTTCAGAATGAAATTGAAGTATGCCAATACCACTCTTCTTTTTCTTCACAGGTCCTCTCTATTTGTTTACTAGGTCCACTTGTAACCTAAGTAATAAAGGTATAATATAGACCAAAGACATTAGCTCTGTAAACAAAGGTTAGTTTAATGTCTTCCGTGTTACGGTCGTTAACACGAGTCATTCATGGTCTTTTAACTTCACCAAGCAGAAGTTAAGCTATAGAGTGGTAGACTTAGGTACGGTCTTAATAATAACTAGGTAAGTATGCTATACAGTATTTTACAAATTTCGCGTCACACTTGGCAATTACGCGTAGCACTGGTTGTGGTTGTGGTAGGCAAACCTGGGAGCAGGAGTTAAAATTGCGTTCTCTTTTTGCATAGCCCATTATAACATTAAATGTCAGGAATTTTGGCGCTTAGTATACTCGCTAATCTGATTTTTTTTAAAGTAATTTAATCAGTTTGTATGAAAAATATAATTTAAGGGTAAAACAAACCTACAAATATACTACAAATCTAAGTATAAAAGAACCATAAAATTATCTTTCAGCGGCGACTTCAACCGCGTTGGGGTTCAACATCGTTTTAAGCGGATGCCTATACCTACATTATAACAGCTGTATGTGATCCGTCCATGCATTGGCTTGACATATGCGTTGATCGTGCAGTCAGTAGGTACCATTCGCTCAAGATGACCAAGCCAACGAGGACGCTGCGCCCGATCTCGCTGATAAAATTCTGCTCGATTTCGGTATTTTTCTACCCTTTAGGACCCGTGTTCGTTCCCGTTCCCTCGTTTCAGTCAGTCAGTCGAACATTTTATATTTATGCTATGGCACATACATACCAGATAAGTCCCACGATAATAAGTCAGTCATCGTAGTGTACAGTCCACACCTACAAATAGTAATTTAAACTCACTAATGTGTCAACGCTTGCGCCTGCGCCTGCGCAGCTCTGCGCAACGTAGACAAAAAGACTGGATGATGCATACCATCCATCCCATTCCCATCGCATCACATCCGTGTGTTTCGAATGCTTAATATTACTATGTTTATTTTTGTTCAATTATATTAATTCAAAATTTAATTCTAAAAGAACCAGTGATTAAAATTTCAAATTGACATTTTCTTACATTTATTTAAAAATAGAACAGGATATTGCACACAACGCCATCTAACCACAAGCTAAGCAACTACGTTTGTATTATGGTGATGAGATGACGGATATAATGGGTACATATCTTTCTTAAATTCGTTTTTATTTTAAATGCCAATTATACTCGTAATACCAGACCAGACCACAACAAATATTTGAATACAGAAAGAAATATCAATAACACAAATACAACAACACGGTGGGAATCCACAAAATTTTGTCTTCTGTGTCGCATGTGCACTGCGCCACAGAGGTTGTATTTATTAAACTTAAAATTACTTGGGTTATTTTTATCTTAGTAAATAAATATATAGGTATGGATGGTATAAATTATTATTAATTTGTAATTTCTTAGAATAATTTCAATCGTGCATCTCATTAATCTTTCAATGTATATTTTGACTAATGACTACTACTTAGAAAACCCACAAAATATTATTATGTATTTTATAGTTTTTCAACTGCCAACTTAATTTGATAGCCTGTCATATAAACATAAATCTTGTAACTAATTAGATAAGGTTCGAAATTGGTTAGCATATTGGAATAGGATTTAGCATCTCCTTAGTGAATTTTAATAGAAATCAACGTATAAAACTGTCAACATGTCAAAATATTTCAATGTTGATTCCTTGCGTGAGTTGGGAATGGTTTAGACATGACGTGGGTGGGTACCTATTTGGCAAAGTGCATTCTATTTCAACGGAAGTATTCTTTATTTGTTCAAACCCATCATTAATCTAGTTCTTATATTTTATTTTTTTAATAAGTACTCCCTGCTAAGTAGTACTTATTAAAAAAAGTACTAAGTACCTACCTGTAATATCTATTTGAAACTACCTATCTATAGATTCTGGTCTGTAAGAAGAAACAGCCTACAAAATGTAGATTCAATTTAAGTTCAGTGACAATTGAAATAAACATTATAAATTATTTAATGTGAATAAATGTTTTTTTTATTTGCTGTGCCATTTAAGTTTTTACCAAATCACAATCTTTTCTAAACATCAATAAGTCTATGGCATTGTTAATTCTTCGAATTTTAATAAATAAATTGGCATAAGAATCCTATTGAGGTATAAACAAAAAACTCAATACAAGTTGTGCGCGAGCGCAACAAAAACTGCACCTATACTTGAAGATAAGATCGACATTATTTGTTATAATTAATTCATTAATTTATAAAACATAGCATTACACGACGCAGAAGGTTGCAGGTTCGAATCCCACCGTGGTACAATTATATTTAACTCAATTCCTTGTGTTTCTGTAAGTAGGTAAAATAAATATGTTTCTACAGAATAATTGGACTTTACATCTAGTTTAGATGATTTATACAGCGAAAGCAACTTTAATTCATGTCATTCAGAGCGTTGTAGTGCCTGGTACAGTCACATTACCAATTAGCTGAACCCCACGTGACCCAGAGCTCATTTGCATATCTGTAAAAAATATAGCATAAACCTATTTTGTAAAAAAATTATATTGTTTATTGTATTGTATATTATAATGTTTAAAAAAAACAGAATCGGGTAACATTACTTTACAGATGTGCGTGTAAGCTCTAGGTCACGTGGGGTTCAGCTGATTGGTAATGTGACTGTACATGTATTAGGTGGAGTAGGCTAGCCCAGCACCTATAACCACCCTTTCAGCTTAGTCGACTGTGCCCAGAGAAAAGGTTTATTCAATATACAACGAAGTCGTAACCTTCGACTTAGTTGTATATTGAAGAGTCTACAGCAGAAATGTATATTACTTATATAAAAATATTTTTAATATTTAATCAGTTTTCTTACTGAGAATTATTTTATATCATGTTCATTAATTAACGTAGTTTTCTAAGAAGTCCAGCGCCACCGATATGGAGATAACCTTTACAATATAAATAAGTTGTAATTTACTCAGAAAACATTAAAATAAGTCTTAATTAGATCGAGGTTATCTTACTTGCTTCGGATGTTTTCTTTTAATATTTAAACTGAATTTAAAATTTACTTAAGCTTTGTTTTGAAGTTTGTATTCCAACCGAATGTTTTTTATTATTGCTAGTCTTGAAACGTTATCGATGTTAAGGAATTTGTATTTTAGGCGTAATTTGCAATCTCGTACGGTATGTGTCGCACGATAACAATCTAGACCTTTCTATTTCTATAGGAACGAGCTACTCTGTCTATCCCACTAATCCAATATGCAGGGGTTTATTTACTTTAGGACGATTAGCGTCACGACGCATTTTATTTCGACTTAATTATAAAAAAAAAGGCAAATTCGTATCCAAAGAACGACCGGCCTCACGATAATGGGATTATTCCTAACCTCCGAAAATTTAAACCAGTTGCTGGTAAAGTTAGGAACAGCAAAAAAAATGTTTTTAATCATATATCGTAGTAATTCGTACATAACCCTCTTTAACCCGACCTTATAATGCCATGAGTTGGTACAGTTTGCGTCTTCGCTTAAGAAAGTAGGCGTAAAAGTAAACATTCGTAACAATAAAGAAATCCCTAAATCCCGTCTAGACCATGTAATATCACCTGAATCTAATCATAAAAACGATTCCCAGCGAGTATTCGCTGAATTATTCACGCGTTCCATTTACGATCTCATTTAGCCAACATTACGGAGTGCTGTGTTGTGGTAAAAACGTCTTATTCTATATCGATAGGATATCACTGCACTAGTTTTTATCGAGAACCTTTTGCATCCGGTAGGTGCTGTAGGGCTGTCGATCTTGAGCGCAGCAATGTTTATCATTTGTTCATTGAACTGTTTCATCTCTCTGCAGGCAAACTCCTGTCTTCCTTCTTTTCATTTCCTTCGGCCTAGTGCCAGAGTGGACCATGACCAATATGATAAAGGTACCTACTACCTTCCTACCTACTATCTTTTGTAATTTTAGTCACAGATCTAATTGCTTCATAAACATTGCATAGTTTCAATAACTTAAATTAATCAGCAAACGAGCTTCACTTATACCAGTTCGATTTAATTTTACATAAAAGTTATTTCTTTAATTAGTTTATCTTCGCATAAATTGTCATCGTTTGACAGCCCTGTGAATCGTATGAAGAAGTTTAACCGTATCTAGTGACTGCGCAGTGCGCACACGCAGCGGAATCTTGATTAGTCCATCCGCGCATGCTAATCAACACTCACTGTAATGAATCGTCCTTTTTAAATGCCTTTACCTTTAGCAAATGTCTATTGAATTCTGATTATGGTTGGTTAAGTTGTAGACCGTAGATAGTAGACAATAGATAGATGAAGATTAACTTATTATTTGAGTAATGACTCGTAGATACATCTACATACTCGAAGCGTCTGCAAACGGGACCAAAATCCTATTCACCTTATACAGAGTGGGACCAAAATAGTAGGACAACAAACAACACCAGAAAAAAACATCTTCTATTATCATCTATTTAGAATCAAAAACACTAAACTACGAGACTTTACCTAACCAAAAAGGTTATTGAGATACTTAATAATTTTATTGTTTTAATAATTTACTTACTTACTTATTTACTTATGAACAGGAATAAAGAAAAACAAGTTAAATAAAAGCTTGTAAAAAGGGAATCGACTCTCATAAATTATTCCCATTTTACAATACCTACCCCCATAGCGCCAGTCCTGAATACCTATACCTACTCCCACATATTGTATAGGTATTGCTAACAGATACGTCTAGACTGGAAGAAGGATGTCTGCTACATTACTATTCTAAGTAAGTACTTACGCACGCATACGTTGGCTGTAGAAAATACAACAAAATCTTAGGCCTTATATGCTAAACACTCTTTCACACACAAATCCTTAATACAAAAAAAAAACAATATCTTTAGTTTTAAAATTAAGTAACTTAAAAAAGATAAATAATTGACTTTAAAATTTAAAATGAAAGCAACGAAAGAAGATTATCGTCATTGTAATTCTAAAAGCTTAAAGCTCACCTTTTCTCATACTAACAAAGAATACAACATAATTTTTTGTTCGCATCCTCAGGTAATCGCGTCAAATGTTTTGACATTTCTAAACAATTTACATTTGACAATGTCAGATGTCAATCCGATTGACATTTCATTCCTTTGTGTTTGTGCACCTTTGACAATGCTTTGTAGATTCAATGGTTATTGATGGTTTACTTTTTATGTTTGAATTCAGTGAAGTGATGATGTTGAAAATGATTCGTTTTTTGTTTTAATTGTGATGCATTTGTGATTAGAATAGATACTGAACCGATTTTTATAGTTATTCATAAGGAAGGGGGTTGTGTAAAAACAGTAACAAATGCACTGCTACTCGTGCGTAGCCGAGGCGGGTCGCTAGTTTCAATTAGGTCAATGATTATGAAACAAATGGTAAATATCGATCCCGTTTCAAATAATTTTAGTAGTAAAGTAGTATATTTATAATAACAGTCGGTAGATAAATAAGCAATAAATATGTACATATACAATAACTGACATCCAGAAATGGAATCAAAAACAAAAACCGATAATAAATAAACATGATCTTAAATAAAATAACACCAAATAATTCCAAAAATCAATAACAATTAACCGAAGGAAGCTTAACATTTTCAAAATATGGTCACACCTCATAAAGATAAAGTGATTCACCATAAAGGTGACGAAGGCGTTCTTCGCAATTACGCGCTAACTGTTATTGACTGTAGACTGTTCAGTTTAAACGTGTTAATGATTATTATTATAATGTTTATTTATATAATATATTTATAGGCCACTTAGCACTCCGCTACTGACACGGAGCTTTCAAATATGATGTAATAGCTTTTTATGATGTCTTTACTTGTTATTTTTGGTTGGATATATCAAATAAAATTAAAAAATAATGAATGCACACAGCGCCATCTAGCCCCAAGCTAAGCAACTTTGGCTCTCAAAGCAGGCTCTTAAATTTAGTCTCACTACAGATAGTGGGACTAAATTTATCTTAATGGACTAACTTTCTTTTAAGGACTAGCTTCATTAAGGCATCACAAAATTCTACACCTTAAACCTCTACTAGATTAATTAAAGACTAAATAAAATCAGGAAACTTCAGATAGTAAAACAAACAGACTAGACAACGAAAGCTGATACTTAGAGCCTTGATCGTTCTACGAGATTATTAGATAGGTCTATATCGCTATACCTACCTACATCGCGACCGACAACGGGTTGGGTGACGGCAAAGATTAATCATGCAGATAATGTGCTTAATGTTCTTAGAACATATTTTTCGTAGATACGCTACGCTAAGCTGAATTTGGCTATTACTAGAAACGTATTGAAACCGAGTATATCGAAAGCTCATTCAATACGTTCCTAAGTTAAGCGAATACGTCACAAAGTCACTCATCGAGCGTGACGAACAGAATGTATATATAAATCCTATTCCAGTACATCCACCATTTTCCTTACTTCATTGCATGTGGGGTTGTATTGAATGAGCTTTTTTTTGGTGAATACAGAAGTTCACCGCCATACTTTGCCGATCTTTAGACTTAGTTCTGTGATAGGTATTTTACCACAAACTATAGAACATACTGAGAATGTACAATCATTAGACGAAACGCTCATATCGACATCGTCCTATCTTTGGTGCCGTTTCTACTAACATACTTACTCTATAGCTATTATTTAAGTGTATGGAGTTATCTGGTAGGACATCAGGTCACCCGGTCACCATTAAGATGTGAGATAAGCCTGCGTCTGCGACCGCGCCGCGCGGGTTAAGCGATAGAAGTCATATGCTGATAGGACAATATTCCTCTTTGTACCACTTTGTAACTTAACTCGGAAACACACATATTGTCATCATTTCCTTAAAGTTTGAATAAAACATGATGTGACTGTAGCCAACACCTAATAACTTTGATGAAATGTATTTAATGATATGGAAAACTGAGATAACTGGGCCGGCTTTACGCTTTATATTGCTGGAGAGTCGAAGTCCTAAATCTGAAAAGATATTTAACGCCTTTTTATTTTAGTTTAATATATTGTACCTACTTGTACTAAAGATATTACTGGTATTTGGTATCTGGTCTACTCGAGACACCTTCAAGCCTTCAACCCAAACTTCATAAAACAAAGAAGAACTTTAGCACCTAGCGTACCTTTAAGTACAATTAATAAAAAATCTCACTTTAGGGAAATAGAAAATAGGGAATCTATTAAGTCACCCAACCGATAATCGAGTAAATATCGCACATATTCGATACAATAACTATTAGAATGATTCTAATCCGATTTACGATCTTGTGGTATTGTCATCGTCGACTCGTGACGTACGATCAAAGAGAATTGAATTACAGATAGTAGAGACAACATCTGAAACTTTTCTTACACGTTTTAGGTTTTAGCCATAGACGTACCGTTTTCCGTAGGGGGATCGTTAGGGCGACGGTTAATCGTGAACCATAAAAAAGGGTTTTAGCATAAAAATGTGAATTGAAAATGAATTGAATAAAAACAACAACACATGGTAAATATAAAGTTCTAATTTTGTGCTTCATATTCGCGTTAACTTCAGTGACATATTATCTTTATTCAACTCAGGTAAACATTTCACTGAAATCATTCTATTTAACATTAATAAATTAACATTAACATTATTTAACATTAATTCAAACACATGCACGTCTCCTTAAAACACTTATCCATAAGCCTTAGTGTGTTATACTTTAATGTTTTTAAAAGCGCAAACATACAAGCAAGCAAACAAGGGGGATGGAGCGAGGGGGAAGAGGGGAGGATTTGGGCGAAGCGTTCATTCATTTGAAGTTCATATGTTTTATCTATAACTCTGCAATGTAACTTCTTGTATCCGGCTCGTTATACCGACGCTGGCTCAGTGAATGTCGTACCGGTAGTACTGATAGATGTGACGATAGTTACCGATAGATCCCGGATGATTAGGTAAGCCGATTGGGTAGACCGGTTGTTGGGTAAGAAAGGTCTGTCGAGATTAGAAGTTACTTGTGCGGAAAATGTAATAAGATACGTAGGTACTAGGTATCTACGAGTATTCATGCTCGTTAATTTGTTGATACTGTATTGATAGGAAAAGTCAGTCCATCCCTAGGGTTTACACCCACTGGATCGTATTTACATAGAGATAATTACGCCACTTTGCCGGGTCAATTTGGTCAGCGTAGACCCTAAAAAAGTAAATACGTTGGAAATTGAGGTATTTCAGATACATAATTCGATATTCAATTATTTTAGCAATTGTTCAACACTTTTTTAGATGTTCATTTGTTTTTCGCGATATTCAACTGTCTTTTTTTCTGAACTGTTTTTCATGATATTAATTTTCAGTTTTTCGATGTTTCTTTGTTTTTGTCGTTAAATGGTCTCCTTTCGTCTTTGACCGTCCTTCTGTGACCCACCAGTAGATTATCCACTGGCGACTCTCTCAAATGATTATGCATCCATCCTTATGAAATACCTGCCGTTAAAGCACGTGATGGCACGTCTCACTCGACTGCAGTAATATCGCTCGTTCCCCGCTCGATCGTCGACAAACTTTAAACTGTTCTTGTAAACTTTTCAAGTTTTAACTGCACTTCTATTGCAGATAGTTGTTGATCATACGAGCGAAGATATTATGCAGCTTGAAAGCTTGACATAGTTGCTTGTTACAAGCCTAAATGTAATATTATCGACAGTTCCCGTGTGCATGCATAGCTTGACTCTCTACTTAATCGTTTACAAAGTTCTTTCAACATAAATCTTTGCATGTAACTTGAGTAATATAGTTTGCTCGTCATCGTAAGTTACCCGAACGTTTCCTGCCATTTAATGCTAAGGCAATGTAAAAGGCACCTAATTAGAAATCAAGTTTTAATTGAAGTTCTAACGCCCGCGCTGCGCCGCCCGCGCCGCCCGCCGCCGAAGTAAATCTGCAAGTTTCCCTAATTAGTTCAACTCTGCAACCTTCGTTTTACCTATTACTTAACTTGCAATTAAATTCTATGATTAAGGTAAATTATAAAGAATAATTTCCTGTTTATAAATAGTACTTAGATCTTAAATCTGTTCTAATAATCTAGGCCCAGTTGCGCAGTCCAGAATAAGGTTTAATTAGTCTCAAATATTATTCATATTTTATAACCATATTATTGTCTGTGTATTTTTATTAGTGCGTGATACTCCTGCACTTGTTTTTTTAGTTTCTGGACATCGTATCATGAAACGCACAGTGTTGTTGAGCAAGGCAAGAGGCCGCAAGTTCAAGTCTGCGGTTATATTTTTTTGGGAATCGAACCTTTTTTTTTATTAAATTTTGTCAAAGTGAATCAAAAATTACTAAAGGCGAGTCTAGTTATACATATATAAGGCGAAAATCACACAATAAAAATAATAAATATAACTTCTATATTTACGGGATTTTTCACCTATTTTAATGGCACTGTTGTTCCTGACAGCTTGACATTAGTTACTGTTAGTTGGTAGATCGGGTGTTAATTTCCCAACTGTCGATAATGTAACCCGATAGGAGGGGCGAGGCAATTATCCACTGACAAGCAGCAAACGGCTCCGATCTCATTACCTACGTAGATACTGGTTATTTTCAGAAAACATTGTGGTTATTTTGGTTATTTCAGTGGGAGATATTCGAAAGTCAGAGTTTGGTACAAAAAGGCAGACATATTCCTTTTATATTACTCATATTATAAAGAGGAACATTTTATTGTTTGCTTGAATTGAATAGGCTCCGAAACTACTGGACCGATTTTGATGAAAAGAGGTATGAGGATACATTTGTCACGATATTCCCACGGGATCGGGAGTTACGCGGGTAAAACTGAGGAGCGGTGTATTTTCTAAAAAGTTCAGTAATACTTACACAGATCAACAGCATGGCAATAGTTTCTAAACAGCATAATTTGTGAAGTAGGTCCTCATTCATTTCCCGCGCAAACACATGCACGAAATGGCGGCTCATTGTTCTACAAAATGGCGGATTTTAGAGACAACAATGAGGCGCTACTGGCAGTATTCCAAAAGGACAGGGTTTTGTAGAATAAGGCCACTCGTCCGACGTTTTAGTGGAATATCCTGTTCTTATTGTTTACTGTTGTTTCTTTCTCGATTCATAGATTCAATTTCAATTATTATAAACTATACTAGATCACTTTATGTACATGTATAAGTATTTAGGTATTTATTTACCTTAGTTTTAGTCTGTGGTTTTTAAGTTGACAAAAGCAGGAACCCAAATCCTGACATAAAGTAAAATCTGATAAAAAGCTTTACGTAATTCTTAAACCGGTATATAATTTGCTTGAACCATATACCTAACGATGAGTAGTAGGTACGTTATATAGGGATGTTCGGGGTTGCCAATAAGAGGGTGGTATCGCGGGCCTCTAATCAGCCCCGTGGCGAACGTCAACTACGCTACGGTCTTTGAATTTCGTTCGACAATTTGGCGACAAAATAGTTTTACTTCTTGCTAAAAAAATATATACGAAATATTTTTTTTTATAATTCGAACGCTCTTGAAGAACTATCCTTTTATTTTCATAATAAAAATTATATGGCGCCATTTAAAAAATATTTGACGAAAATCAGTAAATCAGTTGCAAGATAAGACTTCTTCATGCGTATACAGATTCTTTTTTTATTAATTTTATAACATTCTTGCACTTTGTTTTTAAACCATTTTATAATTATTATTTTTTATTTTATTGAGTTATTGTGTTTTAAATTTGTTAGTAATGTTGCTTATAAAGACCAACTAAGTATTTTATCACTAGGTACATAGTATAAAACAAAGTCGCTTTCTCTGTCCCTATATCCCTATGTATGCTTAAATCTTTAAAACTACGCAACGGATTTTGATGCGGTTTTTTTAATAGATAGAGTCATTCAAGAGGAAGGTTTATATGTATTATACATGCATAATATAGCCGTACGAAGCCGGGGCGGGTCGCTAGTTGTTTTATAAAATCTATTAGTACATACTTTAGTCCTACCTATCCAGGAACTACAAAATGATGCCACATCTATATTAAACTGTCTATAACTCAAAACAAGGGGTTATCTAATCTAAGTCGTTTCCCGAGGTGACCCGACAGGCACTGATTGAGTTATTGTCCGGCTGTCTGTCACGGAATTATTGTTATTAATTATGTATTTATTAGTAGATACGCCTACATTGACGTGGTTGGTGAGGGTTGGTTGTATGTTGAAAGAGTCGGCGGTTTTATAATGCATAAAGATTACTTTCGTAAACTCTACTCCTGGCATTAGTCTAACATAAGTTATTGATCCACTTACTATCCTATTTATACTATATAAGTTAAATTTAAAAACTTTTCATCTCCTTAATTTCAGAATCAATTTTTATTGAAAACCCCTGGTATGTTTATTTAACCGTAAAAAAATATTGGTTAAGTACCTACTTATCCGTCTTCCTATTGACTCCATATTGTCCGCATATATTATACGCTATATCTTACATCAAATCCCGTACCTAAACCCAGAATTGATATAAATAACATTTAGAGTTGGTTCGCGGATGTCGTGCACAATAAATATTGTAATGGATTGTAAATTGAACCGACCGCGCCGAGATTGCAATAAATAGTTTACCTAAATACCTACTGTCATGTTGTTGGGCCAAGTAGGTAAGTGAGAATTGTTACAAAAAGTTTGTGAAGTAATTCAAATAGATCAGGGGCCTAAGTCTGCTAACACAATTGTGTTTCAGTAGTGTGTCGATATAATCGTAATAGATATTTAATGTCAAAAATATGACATTACATGTCAAATTGGTATTCTCCTAATGTTGACTATTCTATCGAAACACCACTGACACACCACTGACTCACTTTTGTATTCTGCTCTACAATCTTGGCTCAATGGAATCTCTATAGTTGTCAAAACGGTATATTGCTTAGCAACATAAACCATGTTGCTAGGCAACACCTGCAAGGTAAATATTACCATACCACTGAGACTCCATAGTGATTCTATTGTGATGTTATTAAAACTTTAGCAGAATACCAAATAAAGTCACAAACTCGATATAATATCAACAGAGTCTCGATATAATGACAATAGTTGGCCAAATAGCAGAATAAGGCCCCAGGTGTGCTACTCGTAGTGGTCTAACGCTGACTTATTGTAGATCAAAACAGACAGATAGATGAACAAGAAAGTGATTCTTATAAGGGTTCCTTCTTTACCTTTTTAGGTACGGAACTCCAAAAAAATGGGATCAAAAATACGTTTTACAAATGTAACTAAATTGTACTAAAATAAGAATAAATGCACGATTTACAACGGTTGTATTAAAGTGAACTGCTTCCCCATATTAAAATTTAAAAAAAATAGGTTTCGAAGGTCTGAAGATTAAGTTTTAAAAACGAATTCATTCCACGTTTCAAGAGTAGTAAAATTGGAGTATTGTTAAATCGTAGGTTATAGAGAGATTTAACAAAAGAAATCTTATATTAATATGAGTATAGGTAAGACAAAATGCGTATTTCAAAGAACATACCTTAGCTGGAGGCTGCGCGACGGCCGAGGACGACCCTCTCATAGGGCGATGGTACTCCCGTGGGAGGACGCTCTACTTTATACAGAGTAGGTATCGGTTTGCATATACATATATAGGTACAAATATGCTTGCTTTTAGGGATGTTATTGGTGTTTTAGATAGTATTTCTTCCGGGCAAACATCGGGGATGCCGTAGGGTGACTTCTAATTCAAATCGCGGCACAACTTGCTTAGGTTCGTGACTGGATTGCATCATAAACTGGATAAACTGGATTTAACTAAGGCCTTTTAACCTATAAATAAACAATTTTAAACTGCTTCAAGAAATTAACATTGAATAGATAGGCAGCAGCAAAAGTAACTGACACACCTTACAATACCGTCAGCTCTTAAATATCTTTGCGTCAGCTACTTTTAAAAACCTTTTGTTAAATTAAATATTGGTGGATTTTAATTTTTCTGATAACTGTAGAAACATATCACATGAATCGTAGCTCCATTTGACCATTTTAACGAAAAGAGCCGCGGCTCAATTTCATTGTGGTTCCTTTACTTTACTCCAATGACCATGCACTTGTTTTAAAATACTAAATTGCGTCAGATACTTTTACCGTTGACTATACCTACTTACTTGGTTATACTAATTTGTATTTTTAAAGGTTCAATTTCCAAGTTGAATCAAGTTCATAACAACGAGTAGATAGACAACCCTTCCTCGAGTCGTCACCATCACATTATCACGAAGTCGTTTCAACTCCGTCATGAGGATGTAACAAAATAAGCTGTAAAACATTCTACATCCTTATTTACTTCAGTAAACAATCGTAACCGTACATTTCTGATTCAAAGACACGAGGTCTTGTTCACAGTGGAGACGCGGACGACTAGGACAGTCACAAAATTCGCATTAAACTTAAGACTGGGGCTTAAGGGCTGAGAATGAATAACGCTGTATTTTTAACATCCTAAGAACTAAAAACGTCGCTAGCTGAAGCGGTTGCTAATGACAATGGCAAAATAGAAATATTGAACGGGCGTCGTAAAGGTAAAATTTTGCCGATGGCTGCAACACACAGTTTTGTCGTTAGGGCGTGTTCAGATGACACGCGTTGACCACGCGCCCGCCACGCTCATCACACGCGTTGAACACGCTCTGAAATTTGTTCTATACATAATTTGAGTCTTATGACACATCAATAGATCTCAAATTGCATTTCTGCAAGCAGGCGCGGGGCGTGCGCGAGGCGTGCGCGGGGCGGACGCGGGGCGGGCACGGAGCGTGCGCGTGGCGGGCGCGGGGCGGGCGCGAGGCGTGCGCGGGTGGACTTGATAAATGCAATTTGAGATCTATTGATGTGTCATAAGACTCAAATTACATATAGAACAAATTTCAACGCGTGTTCAACGCGTGTGATGCGCGTGGTGGGCGCGTGGTCAACGCGTGTCGTCTGAACGCGCCCTTAGTGTTGTCGTCCGTCACTGCATTGTGTTTCAGCATCGAGGACGGAACATCCCGGAATATAAATCAGGGAATTCAGGGAGCCTTAGCACACGCCTTAGGGAGTTATCGATTACGACAAATCGATTCTGGAAGCGAGTAACGAGTTATTTTATATCTTGGGACGTGTTGTTTTAATATACATACATCACATGCTAAAGTAGAAAGGGATTTTATTTAACACATATCGAGATCTTCAAGAAACATTTCATTTGTAAGGCATTGATTTTTAAAACATATATTGAGGCAATGGTCAGAGTCGAAGGCTCTCACTGGGGATTTGAAAAGAAATATCCCATTTTCAACATTCCTTACTCTTACCCTTTTAACAGACTTATCTTCTGTGCTTTTAGCAAATAGATAGTAGAGCAAAAAAGTGTAAGAATAGCAAGTCGGCTGATGGTGTGCGGTGTGAGTCATCAAAATCGCGTGCACCCGAACTTACGCGACCGGGGCCCTATTTCGCTGAGTTACGACCGTGCAGATAGTGGTGATTGTTGTTCTGGCTATGTGGCCACCCATCACATCGCTAAATGTATTTCACTTGGTTCCTAATTGCAAACAAAAACTTTTAAAAAGTAGCACCAATCCCTGAAAAGATATACGATTAAGCTAATTTCCCTTATTGGTGCATGGAGAAAATATACACCCTTTGTCTAGTGATATAAAACGAAAATACGAACAAAATGATAGTAGGTATATAACTTTGAAGACTGAAGAAATCCACTTGAAAAATATTTTAATAAAAACAATAGCTGCCGTGGGAAATGAAAAGTTTCCTTCATAGGAAAACTTATTACGTTCCTGAGCTGACGGTAAACACTTTCGAGTGGTATGCTATTTTTATAATATAAAACAAATACTTATATATATACCTCAAACAACATTTAGTTATTTCAATAATAAATTAAGGATTAAGGAAAAAAAAATGTATAGAGTACCTGGATACTCAGGTTGATTTGACTAATATAAAGAAAAATAAACAAATGAACAAACATTGAATAACTGATGCCATTCGGTTTCAACCCCCCAAGTTTCAACCTACGGACATAATGTAATTATAAACATTTCAACCCCACATATTCTATCATTCCGTTTTCTACCCAAAGACTTAGTAGGCGGGCTACGAGGCACACAGATACATAAAAGCTCAGGCAGGTATCTATATCAATTCAATTAAAATCTAAACAAACAAAATTAATAATGTTACTCGAAAACAAAACAATGTCATCGATTTTATCACAAGATCGATGTCCCATGGAAGATCATTTGTCGGTGTCATATTTCTTACTATTTGTCTCTACTGAACGTACGCATCACCGCCTTCAATATACATAGCTGGTTTAAACCATCTTCTAGTTTTTAGTTGCAGTAGTTAAAACGCAATGGTGTTTGGATTATGTGAGAGTTTAGAGGTGTTATCTGAATGTTCCTCGTCGAAGACACTACCATTACTCAGGGTATGGAGACAATATATCATTTGATAACATCTGTGTGGGTTTGCTTTGTTTATTTCATATTTTTTGATATTTTTATGGCGTCTACGAACTTTGGAGAATTATTATTATTCTTAATACTTATTGTATTGACGTAAAGGTAAACTCACTATACGGTTTATCTTTCGCTTTTTTTGACAGGTAGTTTCAAATATCCAAATAAATTGGGGATTAATTGGGGATTTTTATGTGATATGATAGGATTGATGTGGGATAAGTTGGGAATAATCGCATGTCACATACATTTGCGATGGGCCGGTGAGGTTCGGTGCCAAAACCGTGAAGAGCACTTAAAGAAAGTATTACTTAAATTAAATGTTGGGTATAGAAAGATAAATACTTATATTATAAAATTTATTTGTTCAAAACATAATAGTAATGTCTTCAACTTTTTATGAAATAACTGGTAAACAATTTTGAAGTTAAAGTAGAAAAGTGGATGAATTTCCTCTCGTAAATTATATTTGAAAGTTTGTAACTCTGAATCCGATAGATAACTTCGTGATTTATCGTTATTGCTTCCTTATCTGGTTAACAAACATATTTTTCTTATGGAATTTGGTTCACCGATAACAAATTACTCTTTTTTTGTCCTAAATAACTCGTCGTACCTATACCTACCTAACAATATATTAGTATTCTTGTATTCCACGTCTCCGTTTTGTAGGCTCAACCATAACTTTGGTATATGGGATCAGAATACACTGCCTAGGATCACGCAGTCAGGTGCTTTGAATCCACGGTTCACCTGCCACGGTTTAAAAGATGAATCGGTTCTTTCCGAAACTGGAACCTAAGACCGATTACCCCTTTTGAATTTTAATAGTGGTCAACTGATCCAACATTAGTTGAGGCTTATGGACAATTCATTCGCATTTTTCAATCTTCTTTACCTTTAAAACCTTTAGAAAGGACTAATTCTTTAGTCCAGTCAGCAAAATAAATTAAAAACTATCACTCGATACAAAGCACGAGTTTTAATTGGAAATACTCAGTCTTACTCCAATTAATATAGCATTAAGGAAAATAATGAGCAATGAGTCTCTAGAGACGACCAGACCAGCACATAATTAAATTATAAACACCTTAACTATACGTTGAGATTGACATGACTAAGGGTTACTCGAAAGTTTTAACTCTTTTTAGGTCTGGAAAATAGGGTGAAAGTTATATTAATTATCCTAGAATTTCACTTTCAATGTACAATAATCCAGTGTTTGGTTGGAGCCACTAGTGGATTGAATAGCACTCTAGGGTTGACTGCGTGCGATTCACCAGAGCTCTGGATAGATGGATCCTGTAACACTTAATAAGTGTTCAATATTCATTGAGGCGATTGATCTAGCTGCAACTTCAGATAATAATTACGCAGGATATTGATATACTATAGGTGCCTATTGGGTTTGAGGTGTGCGTTGATATATCACTCAATTAGTCAGGAACTTGAATATTATATATTACCAGCTGCGCCCCGCGGTATCACCCGCGTAAGTCCCCGATTCCGTGGGAATATCAAAATAAAAAGTAGCCTATAGCCATCCTCGATAAATGGACTATAACACAAAAAAAAATTCAATTCGAATCAGTAGTTCCTGAGATCAAACATTCAAACAAACAAACTCTTCTTCACCTTTATAATATTAGTATAGGTAGAAATAGATTGACCTCATTCAAATTTACATAAACTCTCCTCTACATAAATCTACCACCTTGAGTATTATTAAATTAAACCTTTAAAAAGTTATTCAAGTATCGTTTCACTGAGATATCTAGAAACTTGGGCATTTGAATTACCTAACTTTAATCTTTTTATAAGCCTTTTCTAAAAGAGCAATACTTCGAATTACACAGTAAAGGTGAGTCTCGTATGGAACGTTAAAATAATTTGGAGCATCAAGTTATGTCATTATGTATTTTTACTTACATAACGAATGTTTACGTGTATAAAAAACCGTAATAAATCAAAAATATCATTTCCCAATAGAATTGCGACATAGACAGAAACGCACTTAGTCGAAACGCTTATTTTAAATGACTATTTTGGCATAACGCGAAATAGGCAGACTGCGTTTTAGGTACTCAACGACTAAAGGATTCCTTAATACCTATAGGTATTTCCCATATACAATTCGATTGTTTGAAAATTCTGTAACCCATAATATAATGTTTTATATACGAAACAATTCAAAACAATGCCATCACGCTATTTGAATACAATCGTAGGTGTCATATAACAAGACATGATACTCCTGAGAGCTGCAGCCGGGAATCGAACCCGCTGCGTGAAAACACTTTCGAGCCGACTAAAAAATAAGAAGACGTCATCGCGTAAGAATGCTTTTTCTCGACTTTAAATAAATAGGCAATTGGTTTAATTAAAGCTTGCAATGTAAGTAGGTAAGTTAGAATGGAAGTTTCATCAAAATATTAGAACACGCGGAAACGTTTTCGACTTCAAGCAATGTGAGTATTGGAAACAACTCCTGATTACCATAATACGATAGCTAACAACCGCCAAATTAGCCGAACGAGCCGCAGCGGGTGCGGCGAGCTAGATTGACCTGTGCAATTGCGCAACCTTCATCCAATTGTGTGCGTACACGCAGTCCGCAGTAGAGCTGGCGCTATGCGTGGATTATATTTATTAAAGATGCCAAATATAACCAATTATATTCAGATATTAAAATCGCAAATGTAATCTATATAGGTACATAAAATATAATACATTTGAAGTTTTCGAAGTGAGCGTTCTACGTCCATCATGATCTTAGTTCCAATACAATTAGAAACTATTGTAATGGAACTGCCACGATCACATAGTGACATAAGTTCCAAATATTAAAATAGATGATTAAAATGTAGTTTCCATAGTATTTTCTTTCTGGGTTTGTATCCACGGCTGTCGTGATTAGATGCCAAGTACGTACATCGAATCGAAACTTATAGTACGCTCCAATGAAACTATAGATCCCTCAATCGTATAGACATTCGTAGGTATAATTTAGGGGTCAAATTTTATTAGCACCAACTGCAAAATAAGGTAAGGAAATATTTTTTTTTTTCTTTTGCACTTTGAGTGAAAACGCTAAGTAAATATAAGGAGTTGTAACAATGCGGTAAACTACAAGAAATACAAACTCCATACAAACGTAGTCGACTGTTTTCTCCCTGGATAATGACACTAGCACAAATATACATAAAAAGTTAATTACTCAATAATTACTCGTACATACATACAGGTCAAATACATAACCCTCCCTTTTGGCTTCGCCGTAGTCGGGTAAAACACAAAATATTGTATTGAGAAAAAGCCGGGACCCTTTCCTCTTAAACTGAAGGTTTTTTTAAGGTGGTACGTTTTCCCTACTAAATGTTTTAGAGATTCCTACGTTTTATACTGAGATATTTAACTTATTATGACTTAAAGTAGGCCTAATTTAAGCTATTGTAGGGGCAGACCAAAAATATCACTGTTTAACATCCAGGAAGTACTCTGTTTCAGCGTGAAAAAAGAGACCAATTTTACGTATGTGGTAGTACATGGTTATATTGACGTATGGTCATAGTGTGAGGTGACGCATAGATGTGTGGAAACACGCGACGTTGTCGCGTTGTGTGTGGAAGCAGGAACACGCAATTACGCTAGAGCAGAGCCGCAATACAGTTTGCTGGATAAGGGCGACGTTGCCTCTCCGTCTAATCTGTCTAATAAAAAATCAAAATAATTTCAATTGCATGATATTCAACTCAGTGCTGCCAGACCTACACCTGCAAGATTTTATGTAACTTTTGGCACTGTCGCGTCACTTTTGATACTTGAATTATACATTATTTTGATAGACTTATCAAATTATCACTTTACGTATATAATAAATAAATAAACATTTGTACTTGTTTGCATTTAATTAATAGTATAAAAATATAATAAAATATAAATGAAGTATAGTAATTCGTGAGAAACAAACCAAGCAGTCTTGTTGTTTTTTTGATACTGTTTGTTGTACACACTGGTAACATACACCCAGTCGATACTTTGCCTCGCACTAGATGCGCGCTTGTTACCTAGGCAACGGAGAGTCAACAGAGATGTCAAGTAGTCAGTAAATAGAAAAACCAAAAATAAAATATTATAATCATTTAATATATTCCTACTATTGTGTTTAAAGTATCATCCATCTGAGCACCTACTGAAAATAAACCTTGAGGGAATTTTAGTGTCTTGTAAGTGATTGAATTATTTCACAAGTATACCCCTCAAGGTGGGTAACCTATCCACACAAGTTGGGCCGTAGGAACAAACTACGACTACTCTGGGTCCACACAAGTTGGGCCGTAGGAACAAACTACGACTACTCTGGGTCCCAGGCCATGAAGGAATAGCAGGAAATGAGAAGACTGATGAGCTGCAAGAACAGGATCGGCAAGTGCTATGCTTGGACCAGAACCATGTACGGGCCTGCCAGCATGCACAATCACAAAGGCCGTAAAGGATTACGTTGATAAGAAACACACGCAAGAGTGGGAAATCAGTGAAGGGCTACTACATTCGAAGAAATTCATAGGTAGCAGGCCCAGAGGGGCTTCTAAATTTATATTGAATAACGGAAAAAGCAAAGCACGAGCTGTGATTGGTGCCTTGACATGGCTTTACAAAACCATGCTTTTAAAAATGAAGATAACTTCTAATATTGACTGCAGAACCTGCGGTGATGTCAGAGAAACTATATCCCAAACCGAAAAACATAGGATTTTTCCTCTTAGTGGGATCACTGCGTTAATCGATCCCAAGGGGTCGAAGTGTTGCTGGCTATGTCAGTCCCCGATATAAGATGATAAGATAGAACTAATTTTAAATAAATAAACCTTTTTGTACATTACTTTGTCTTTATTTTTCTCTTTCCATTCAGACCTAGTACAATTTGCATCGTTTAGAATTCGTCCTAGTTAAAAAAAAAAGATTACTAACAGTACCTACCATAAAATTGATCCTGTTTTAGAAAATTTATTCAAAAATATATTTTCAAAAAAAAATTCTATTTGTATCGAGATTTGAACCGGGGCTCTTCAGAACACTACCCCGCCGCTCTAAATGACTACACCAATCGGTATCTGTAGGACTACGTCAAATATAGTCTATAGTTGCTACAGTTTATTGTTTTGTATGTGTGCGTGTCATTTATATCGTGACAAGAGTTAAAAATTGTACTTTGGAAATACATTAAAATGTGACTTCCAAAAAATTAAATTATGTTTGAAATATGTTCAGAGCAAACTAGAAAACAGGCAATATATATACAAATACTTTAATTCCACGTCAATTATAGCAAAATAAAATAAAACAATACTTTCGGGGAAAACAAGCGCCATCTAGCGGAATACTTTGCTTAGCGATACGAAACATTCAACCTTAAAGAAATTAGAATTAGGGTTCTGTACCTCAAAAGGTAAAAAAGGAACCCTTATTCTTATAACCTCTTCTTTCACTCTCTTGGCCCAATAGTTATAGTTATCGTAAGTGCCTCAGGTCTTAAGTAAATGTTATTTTAATATTTTCTTCCAATTTTCTGCGAGCCACGAGCAAGGAAACACACACTCCTTGCTTGCGGCTCGCGCAGCTTGATTGACTGACTGACTGATCATCGCACAACCTAAACCGTTGTTTGTAGAGACCTGAAACTTAAACGTTTATGTATAAACATATAAACCGTATGTACCAACAATCTGATTACCTACCTCTAAATCAAAAATGTAACTTTACCTATCCTTCATGAATGGGAGATGATGAACTCTAAAACTAAATAATCAAACGATTCCAAATCTTACTGCTTCATATTAGAATTAATTATCCAAATGAAGTTATATGGAGTCAACATTAAAAACACCATTGGAATTAGTTTCTAATCAGTAGATTTAATCGGTGTTTAACCGGTCGTTACCCGCAGTTTAACTGGGACACTGTAGACTTAATACTTTTAGATCGGGCGACAGGTCGTCGACCAGAAAAAGAGGTAGTTTTTGACGGCTTAGATTCCTGGCTAGGGTAATGACTTTTTTTAAAATCCGATGATGCACTTTTACTTTTTGTCAGAATCGATCATGCAAATACTTTCAGCATTTTTCGCTATCGCTATAGTTTAGGATATAGCCCTAAAGGCCCATGTAAAAAGTCACCTTGTATAGATTATTAAGTTTTTGGACAGAATGTTTGTTGGAAAAGCTTGCCACCGTTGTTTGGGGGCAGCAACGTCAATGCAATATATTTTGTCAATATATAATGTTGTACCTTTGGTTATAAAACCGGGTTTTAATGTTATGAGACGCCTTCTCCGTGACCACCTCTTGCTGACGCAACATAACCTTCTAATAACAATAAGCTAGCGGTGTTGGGTAACTCTACAAGCCCTGCATGAACGACGATGCCGGGTCTTCTAAGGTCGGCGTGGGCGTTGTGAGAGATATCGACCGGCATACATGAATTCTAAAAACGATAACTTTTGGTTCATCACCCATACTAGATTAGAAGAAAGCATCCTTTCAGTCTTTTTGTCAATAAAAAAATATTTAATGCTAACTTTAAACTATCGACAGATTTAAGATTAAAGTAAGCAGTCTGCATAAGCCCCTCCTCGCGTACTAATGTTACCTGCTCGCATGCTTAGTTATACTAGTGTCATAACATTGTAACACTCAATTAAATGATAAGATGAATTAGGAGGCTGTTACGGAACTTTCAGGTGCATATTGAAGACCAAGTGTGTATGTTACGGATAACTTATGAATACTATTAAGTTATTAAACTCAACTATAGTGCAATTAATAGGCAATTTAACAGCACTAAAATTTGTCAGATAGGTCAACGGCTCGATTCATGTTCTAAGATAATAATAATAAACCGCATTCAAGTCGATTCATTCGTTTCAAAGGTTCCACATACACAGACAAACAGACAGACAATAAAACATACAACACCCCACTTTTGTTTTTCGAGGGTAAAATACATTACTTCCAGTTTCTCTTATCTGTTACTTTATGTTAATTACATGTGTTTTGAAATACTGTTCATTGGTAAAAATAAATATTATGTTATTATTTTCTTGATAAATTACTTATTGTACAGCTTATCTTAGTCTAGGTAAAGTGGCGCCGTCTGACCTAACCTAGGTAGAAGTTATACCTATATATAAACAAGCCTTTACCTAGCTAGACCTAGTCTCACCATAACAAACGATATAAAAAATTTAATATTGGCCAATATTGTCCACTTAATTAATATCCCGTTATTCCGCGAAGCAGTGCTTTTCTAATTCTCAAAATTAATTTTTATTAATAGCAGTTCTCTTTTATAATGCAAATCAGGGTGATTTATTGTTTTATTTGATCCAATTCCTTAAACAGGTATCTCGCAAATTAATTTAAAGTTTTACAATCGCGCCTAAATAGGAACGGTAACACTCATTTCATATTGGAAATTTAGCATATTTTATGATTATCATAAATTAGTTCCGTAATTATCGGAATCTTATTACCTAACTAATGAATGTCTAACTAAAGTGATCTTAAAGCAAGAAGTTCTTGTGAACAATTAACGAAACGATCAAACAGCGAACTTTCCTTAATTACTACGACCTCAAACTGTTGGAAACCGTTCAATTCAAATACGAATCCATTATTCCAACAATTACCTACGTACCATTTCAGTGTCGAGCACTTAAAATTTAACTATTAAGTCATTAATATTGCAGTTTCGCTGAACGTCCGGTCACTGGCCGCCATTTCGTATTACCTCCGGTATCAAGATGGCTTCATGTTGGCGGAAAACAAAACATATATTAGACGCACGTGCGAAGTTTAAACGCGGATTTACTGTTTACGCTAAGAGAGTCTTTGGAACTTGATGAGAGTAAATCAGGGCGTTCTGCCCGTTAACAGGTATCCCTTTGATACATCGCACAGGTCTCTATCTCTGCCCTCATATTTCCGTTACGATTACGACAAGCTTTGATAGACGCGCCAATAAACCCGTTTGATATTTCCAACTTCATTGAAAGTAAAGTTAATTCAGATTGTATGTTTGTTGAATAAGCGTACCTACGTATCTAACACCTAAACTATACCCTCGTATTTTGCACAAATTAAACACTATGAATGGTGTAGCGTTTTTAATATAAGCGCGTTTGACTGTCGCCTTGTTAAAATTAATGATAAGTTATACTTGCACAATTACTTCTCTTCACATTAGCAACACTAACGTCCCCATAAAATTAAAGTTAAAATATTTTGACATCATAAAGCGACCCGGAGCCGGGACAAGCAATACAATAAATTCACCTTTATTACTCATTCACAAAGAAGTTACAATACAGTTTTTGCAAAAGGAAAAGGAAGTGTCCCCAGAGTGTGCCCTACGATACGCCACAACCAGTGACGCCTAAATAAATACAAATGCGTGTTGGATTGTGAGAATTGATATTTATGGTCGAAAAAATGATGTCCCACTGTGAGCCAGCTGCTTACGACCAAAAAAATGGAGGGTCTTAAAAAGTTATGCCTCTCTCACTCTGTCAAATGCCTGAGTCGAAACCGTAATTGATAAAGTAGGTATGTAAGGAGATATTATGGAGGCTATCATTTAAAATGTTTATTAATTTTTCATTTTACGTTGCGTATCCGTTTCAAAGTTGAAGCTCATATTCTTATTTATCTTAGAATACAATCTGGGACTTCTGGGATAAGCATTAATATGTTTTTTTTTGTTTCCAGAGTCGGAGATCATATAGTCGTGTTGCTGTGGCTAAATGTGAGTGCGTATTTACTTTTTAGAGTTCCACACCCAAAGGGTAAAAACGGAACCCTATTACTAAGACCCCAGGCTATATCTCATAAACTGTGGTAACTAGACAGTAGAAAATTTCACGGATGATGTAAGTAAGTACCTATTTCTGTTGCCGCTATAACAACAAATACTAAAAACAGAATTTAATGGTACGGTCCGACTCGCACTTGGCTGACTCTTTTAATTCCAAATGACAATGATAACTCTCAAACTCAACCTAGATAACATCTCTACTATAAATATAACTACATAATATAAATTACTTTAAAAACACAACAAAAACGAGTAGAGTCTTGTATTCGCACAAATTAAAAACGCAATAAACTTGCAAATAAATCGCATTAATTATGATCGTAGTTCGTTAGTGACAAGGACGCGGACGCGGGATGTCGTCGTCGTATCGAAGCGTGGAAGCTGCTGGCTGTTGTGTACAAATTAATAACATCTCGTTAATAACCCACGGTACTTATTTGCATACAGATTAAATCCTGCAAAACTATATATGCTCCTACTGCTACTGATGGTTCTCGATTCGAATACGAACCTGATGCTATTTCAGTTAATACTCTCAATTTCAAACCTTGCTTTAATGACGGATTATTTTTTTTTAATTGGTTGTTTAATAGTCAAAAACAATAAAGTTTGACAAAAAACAATAGGTTATCCTGAGTAACCCTATCTTTTGACTTTTGAAAGCTTTATTGGCTTTATAAGCAGTAACGGTAAACTAGTTGTGTGTGGTCCCGTATTAATTCTTCCAAGCCTCCAGAGGTGAGACATCATAGATAATAATTTTACTATAGATCTCTTTATACTCATTCTTTACGACCCTTTCTATAACGTTCTAAACAATATTTACTGACCTCGTTCACTTTTATATACATTTTAATTGTTCAACGGTTGGAAGTTTAACTGTGTTGTTAACTATTACACCGTTAATTTAAAAGGTTTCTTTTTTAAATTTTAATCTTCTACTTTTAAAACTTGCTAACATTTTTATGTACCTAATTACCCTAAGTACCTTATACTTTCTGTTAATGGATAATTAAAAATTAAATAGCTTTAATATTTTATGCCATTAATTTTTGTCGACGTAATTTAACAACATTGTGAGTTGGTAGGTACCTAAACCCTTCAGTGTGTCGTCGTATTGTAAGAATAACCACACACAGAAGTATGGCATCAATTTGCCACGTTCGATTATCCACAGCATTTAACAATGTATAAACACGTCGAGGCAATCTGTTAGTCACAGTGACGAATGCGTTTTGGGCATTTGGGTAACAAAAACAAACATCTGCGGTCGACGACGCCATTTTGTTTTTAACCCGGAGGATGCGGGCGTTCACAATAATACAATTTTAAATGTTACAAATGTGAATTGGTATTACTATTGACAACTCGAATTTAATGCGTTAAAAGATTGTAGATAAAGATAAACGAAATAATAACCAACCCAAGGCTTAGCAATTAAACTAATAAAAGTGTGTTAAAAAACAAAACAAACGAACATCGTTCACAGATATATTTAGGTACCTATTGAATTAACTTTTTCGGTCAGAATTAAAAGGTCGATAAGTCTCAAAATATGTGAGTCTTCCTTCACTCTAGAATAGATAGATAGAAGAGACTAGATAAAAAATTATACCTGAAACTTCTAAGATATAAGCATGTCGGCATTATTGGTTACCTAAGTAAGTATGCATTTTTCTTACAAGATATTTCTAGGAATAAACTTATTGTTTTTAATTTGAAATTATTTAATTAATTTAAGTTTTCGTTATTTAATTGTTATTTAGTATAGTTTAGTTACATAAAAAATTTCAAAACTGATTCATCTAATTAAATAAAAATAAATTCGAAATTATTTTCACTTATTTTTAAAAGACGAATAAGTTGAATAGAATGGTTTATTTCAGACAAAATACACGACAAAAACAATTTAATTGCGTAATTAAATTACAGAAGGAAGTGACACATAAATTGACAAGGACACATAATTCATTTTTTCTTACAGTCTAGGTACTCAAAGTTTTTTCTATTTAGTCTCATCTAGTTCCAATAGTAACGTGATATTAACCTCAACAATGACAGTAAGTTTCTCGAGGGTGCGCGGGCGCAGGCGCGGCGCGGGCGTGTGACACTGACATTCAAGATGTTTGCCTTTTCATTTAAACATATTTATTTGAATACCACCCACAACTTCGTTGTAACTCATTTACATTCGAGATAAACGATTATGTTTGATTCTAATCTATAATCCAGCTAGGCCAGCTAAAACCTTACTACCTATTTAGATAATTTCACGGAGAAAACATAAGCCAAACATTTGCCATATATATATATAAGTTAAGGCATTTTCTGAACTCTCATTTTGAGTCATCTCTCTCCCAAAACAAAGCCCCTTCACCATAACAATAACACACATTAAAAGCCAATAATGACGTAAATCTAACACCCACGACACTCTCGGTAAATTCATTTGTTCCAATTCACTGTATAAACCGATAGTTAAATATCATATAGATAATGTTTGTTTGTTTTATTGGCAATAATATCATATAATTATAGGCACTAAATCACAGATTACTATGCTTATCATCGAACGTTACGCCGCGCCGTAAACCAAATAGGTGTTTTAACAACTTTACATAAATAATACCTATCTATTGCAATCGAATCGTAAATTCATGCATAATTTATTTATCTTATAACAAGTAGGTAGGTAAGGTACACAAGGTGACAAAATTGATAAACGATATTTATAAATATACCTACAGGGTTATTGGAAATTATACTAGCAAGCCGTTGAGGGGTATTTCCGTGCACCTTAACAAACAACTTTTGTTCTACGACTTTTGGAAATTTGAAAAAAAAAAAAAAAGGTCATTAGGCTAAGAACAGTAGATAAAATTTAAAAAATATTACGTGAAATTTTAAGGTTAATGACCTCTCCGTGTAAGGAACAGCTGATTTTCAGGTAAACCTAACCTCAACATTTTCGAAAAAATGTTCGAATTTCCAAAAGTCGTAGAACAAAAGTTGTTTGTTAAGGTGCACAAAAGTATCCCTCAACGGCTTGCTAGTATAATTACCAATAACCCTGTAGAAGTGGTTGACTGATTAAATTGATTAAATTTAGAAAATCAAAATAAAACGGGCTCTTTAATAGATCAACCTGTGAGTACTTACTTACCCCATGGGGTGAGTGTACAGTGACGAATTTTGAGTCATAAGCAAGTGTGTAGTGTACTTATTTAAATATGTCAGTAGGGTTCTACTGACATATTTAAGTAGGTACCTACTTGGACAATTTCAATATTTGTATATTCAGTCACTTATGTAATCGATTGTATCTTATAGCCAAGGTGCGTGGCAATAGCAAGGCTGCGCCCGCGCACCGGAGCTGGAGTCCTACGCACAGTCACACACCTATTGTCGACTCGACACTCGACACCCACACTACTCGACATACTTACATTATAACACCTGATATTTACAATACCTCCTTACAATACTTCGACCCAAGACTCAATCAAACCGCAAACTTAACTTTGTTAACTTAAACTTAACAACAGTATTTTTACAGACGAGTTTCTCAATTTTAGTCCTTATGTAGTCTGGATTAAGAATACTAAGGTAGATATGTAACTTTGTTGATAGTGTAAACTAAAACGAGCAGACGCCATTCCAGTCGCTGGCAACATAAACATTGCGTGAAGTAAATCATAAGAGACATGTATTGTGACTTTATTTTTAGAATATTTACTCTATTGTCTGTCTGTTTGTTTTATTAGACGCTGAAATTAGTTTTCTTTTTTCTGGGGACTTTTTTGTTAACTTACAATAATACCTAGAACTCATTTCAACAGTTAGTGTATTGGTTTTATTAGGTCGGTAGAGTATATTCCAAACCGAATATCTACTCTACTAATTTACAATTCAATCTATTCCGTGGTATATCAGCCTTCGAGGTTAGAGTCACAGTGTAAAAAGCCGTGCAGTTCGACCGCAGCGCGGTTGCCATACGGCACTTGATTTTTTACTCAGAATGGGACAGTCGAATTTTTTACCTTATTTTTTCCGCCATAGCAAAACTACATAGGTATGTCTTTTTGGCGCACACGATGCTGACTCGAAGTGGATAGATGCAGGATATGATAATAGCGGTAGGTAGGATAGTCATGGTGCCGAATATACTTTGGACAACTTATCCTGGACGATAGTAAAACTATTGGCAAAACTCCAGGCTGTAAAGGAAATGTCCTCAACTGGTTTATTGCTTAGCTGAAATATATTTTCCCTCCATTTCAGAACTTAAGTTTAATATTCATAATATCAAAAATGCAAGTGTCTGTGTTGGCTGCCAACACAAGCGTTCCTCCAATTGTTCCTAAAGATGTTATCATATATTTCATAAAGTTATGACAACTAAGCCGAGAACAATGGCTTCATAAACAATAAAACTAGATGCAAATCCGCAAATCGGACAAAACATTTCATTGCAAAAAGGAGTCATTTTAGGAAACGCCTCGATTGTTGTGTAAACATCCGTCAAATGTGAACGCTTCGGGACGTCATTTTTTGTGAAATGCGAAGGGAAGATTTATGGGCAGTGACAAAGTCAATTTTGTGGGACAAGCGAAAGATAAGGCACGATGGACGCCTCGCCAAGTGCCTCAATGGAAGAATTCGGCTCGGAGTCTTACCTAATTGTTGTCCCCCAGTAAACATTCTACCTGCCACCTGCCAGCCGTGATGAATCGTTCCTTTTGTCACTATATTTTAACAATTCAATTTCTTCGGAAATTGACCGTGAATAGAATGTGCAAAATGTAGCAGTAAAGACGTTTAAGTAGATAAGAATTAATGCTCTATTGTAAAAAGACATTGGAATGTTCATTTGTGGAATGTAAATAAAGTTCATTTTAACTGCGTTTAACAGTATATCATATACAAAACGAGGTCGATATAATATATACATACATTCGTATCTTTTACAATAAGAATTATTACCACTCGATGTTATTTGTGTAATCAATATTCCGAAAGTAGGTAGGTAGGTACCTATAGATATGTCGCGACGTGACGATAAAAGAATTCCATCTTGGATTTACAACCGTAGCCATTTTTATTAGTCTCTCGATGTAATACGCAGCCGCAGCGGAGCGCGAGCGTAAGGTTCAGGTTACGCAAATGTGTGGAATCGATGTTGAATATTAAACGCAACAAATTCGTATCACGATGGTTTCTTCTTTGGCAATATTTGAGGTAGATTCCGTGTTCTAAATACGTAATACAAAGTGGAAGGATATCTCAGTCTATTCGTAATTAATATGTCACCGGCGAGCTCGCAGCGCAACCGCTGCTGCTCCCAGAAACGCGACGCTTCAACGAAATGCACCAGAACTAATATTATCACAACAAATATCTCACGTCCTCGCCACCGTTTCTACGAACGCCTTAATATTTTTTTGTCGCGCTTCTACCTTTCCTGTCATTTTTATCCGTTCCAGCATATTTCATCCCGTTTATAAAGTGTTCAAATATCGCGTTACACACCTGTTGAGTCGCTCCGCCTGATTTTAATAACACTCGTTGCGAGTGCTCGGCTTTTGACAGATGGCCGGTTATTTTTGGCGCGAATGCAGCAGTCGTGGTGTTCCCATCAATCTGAGGTAATGAGGAGATGGCCGATAGTGAGCAGTTGGCGTAACGCGACGAGACGCGAGCCACAGACTTAACGAACCGTCTCTCGCACGTGAATAAAAAGAGCACAATCGTCCACAGGCGCAGCCGGGGCGCCTCACCCGAGATATTTGTCGAGAAATGTTCTCTCATTCCAATTACTGAAACGGGAGCGCACGAACTCCCCGTAATCGATTACGAATCTGTCACGAACTCATGCGACACGTTCGATTCAAACGATATTCGATAACAGAACTTAACTTGTTTATTAAATGCACCGCGACTCCGCGACCGCGTTGTTTACGTTTAGTTCGTCGATAAAGCTTTTGAAATATTTATATCGGCCGTGAATCTAAAGACGAAATATTACTTATCTCGGAATAATCCATAAAGATAGTAATATAGTCTGCAAAGCGATATATGTATCTGATATCAGCAAGGAACACAAACATGAAACATTGGATGAAGCGGTGCATCGTTCGATGATACTCGTAGCTTCCTGGCGATGGCGATGCGATGGCGGATGGTGTCGATGCGATCTCGCTCGTTATTCCTGAACCATTATTCTCTGTGACAAGCAATGGGCAGCAATCGTCGACGCTCGAGCATCGAGCGTAGGTGGTCCTATCTCTACACTGAGCAAACATCTCGCTGAGCTTTTGTATACCGGTCACAGTATTGTCACTGCACAAAAACGAAGGCCACAAGTTTCGGTGCCACCACGCCCGCCACCGGCGATGCGACGTTTCAATCAATATTATGTCTCTTTGCTTGTATTATAAGATCTGCACTGCACAATACTGCACATATCTGCTGTATGATATACTATAGATAGTATAGATACACACTTAAATTTAGATAGAAGAATAAGTACATTAATATCAAAAAGCTCAATTTAAACTGAAATCTATATCTGTGGATATGTTGTGATAGGATGATGACTACTGCTTATTCGTTTACAATATAGGTAGACAAATGTCTCTACATTGATGTTATTGGACACAAACCTACGCAAGAACTGCATATCTCGCCGGACCACCGACCGACAACATTCCATAACACCATAAAGTTATTTTAAAGTTACTAAAAAATATTAACTTTATTAAAGTCGTTTTAAAATAAGGTTCGAGTCACTTGCGTGTGAGCGAGCCGCGAGCCGCGAGCCGCGACCCGAGAGCCGAGAGCCGTGCAAACTGGACACTCGTAATATTGTTCACAAGAAAACCCTTTCCGCCATATTTGAGTTTATTCACGTTTGTGATTTGAGAAAGGTCGCCTACGCATTGTTTCCGTTTAATGTTTTTATCGTTCAGATTTATGGGCCTATAAATTTTTTACATCTTTTAGCTCGAATAGCGCTGCGCAGGGCGCAGGGTATTTGATCTGCATAAAGGTTTCAAAATCTTAATTTTATTGGAATTACTTTTATCGAGAAAACAAGGTTTAATTATTGTTTTAGAATATTTTTATTAAGCTTTGAGTACTGAGTAGGTCAATGAAACCTAATAAATCGGTTACTTAAAACTTTTAGATATTAAAATAAACTTTTGAAGCAATTATGTGATAAATATATATAAAACTAGCTGCCCTACGCGGTTTCACCCGCGTAACTCCCGATCCCGTGGGAATATCGGGATGTAAGCTATCCTATCTCTCAAGTTGGATCGAACTGCACATGGTGTGCGAATTTTATTATAATCGGTTAAGTGGTTTAGGAGTCCATTGAGGACAAACATTGTGACACGAGATTTATATATATTAAGATAATATTTATATAACATAAGGCTTAACTTTTAAGTTTAAATACCTTTAAGCAAAGCCGTAAGTTATTATGTCATTACAATCATTTCCTATACGAGGTGGTTAATTGTATGGGTCAAATAGTAGAACAACGGTTTGACTTGAATTTAGTACGAAATGAATAGAGATCGTTTTTCGTGATTTGCGGAGTTTACTACTGAAGTTTGATACTGTTATATGTTGGTTTCTAATAATATGTTCCTTATTTTATTCGAAACCACATCGATTTATGAAAAAAAAAAGGTATTCCAAAAATGTCTCTTTTTTCGGCAACTCCACCAAATTCCAAAAAAATTTAATGCAAATGTTAAATCCTTGATAATAAAGGGAAAATCAGCTACTTAAGAACTTTATCTCGTAGCTACAGCAGTTCTAGCGAAGGAGCTATTTTCACGCAGCAAAATATTTGAAGTTATTACCCTATCGCGTAAGGACATCGAAGTTGTTACCCTATCGATATTAAAATTGAACTTTGATCTCTGATTGGTAAAAAAATTAACCCTATCGCGTAAGGACATCGAAGTTGTTACCCTATCGATATTAAAATTGAACTTTGATCTCTGATTGGTAAAAAAATTACGCAGCTGATTGGTTGCTAAGGAAGAAATTTCGACCCAATCAAAATTTGCTGCGTAGAAATAGCCAAAACAATCGAATTTTTCCATAGCAACCGCCTTGTCTATGACTGTTGGTAACACACGCACAACTCTGTGTCTCTGTGTGAAACTGGTTTATAGGACTTTTGGCGGGAATGCGAGAGCAACATGGCGCGCTGATTTTTATTTTTGCAAGACTTTGTGAATAATCGAGATAAATTGTATATTTCCGGTGGTAAGTTTTTAATTTAATTTCGTGATAGTGCGAAAGTGTAGTAAAAATTAAAATCAGTGTCGAACATGGACTTTTCGTGCTGCCAAATGAAAATCATTGTCGATAATGGACTTTTCATGCTGCCCCACCCAATTCTCCTGCTTCAAGGCTTTGGTATGGTAGCCACCCTTTGCTATAGCCCCCGACTTGACGGAATATAACAACTTTGACTATTAAGAGCATATTAGGTGTAAAGGTTTGTACTAAAACCACAGGACTGTATTTCCATAAAGCTCTTATATTTCAAATTTTAATGTTTGACCTTATAAACTAAGAAAACACAACGCTTGCGCGATCTATTTTTACTTGTGTCTCCATCTAGGTGCAAACTTTAGAACTAACACGAAACTAAATCTTAGGTATTTACATATGACTTGAACATTCCGCCCACCAAGGACAGACTGTCCTTCACAAATTAAATCCGCCCACCATGACGTCGCTTAGCTTACAAAACCTTAATAATAACTAAAACTTTATGCTTATAAAGTGGTACAAAACAAAACGTAAAAATCTAAAAACACAAGTAACCACACCTAAACAACAACAAAATGACATTATTATTGTTAATCATCATTAACGGGTAAAATACAAAGTTTAGATGTAGGACGTTTCATGGTGGAATTTTTACATTTAAGCAAAACAACTCTAGTTATCCCGTCAGATCCGGGGTATTTCTCTAGAACTCTACCAAACAACCAACGACTCGGAGGCAAATCATCCTCTTTAACCAAAACTATATCCCCAACGGCTGGTTCAGGAATTTTGTAAGCCCATTTATAGCGATGCATGAGCTGTGATAAATACTCTCCCGACCATCTACGCCAAAAACTCTGAAGCATCGCTTGTGTAACCTGCCAGCGTCTCAAAGAATTTAATTGGGAATTTTCGTAGTTAACTTCAGGCACAGTGACCAGAGGTTCTCCTATCAAGAAATGACCTGGTGTTATGGGAATAGGTTCTTCTAGGTTATTATTGATCACGGTCAACGGCCGTGAGTTTAAACAAGCCTCAATTTGGGCCAAAAGCGTGGACATCTCTTCATATGTCAACGCTGATTCTCCAATAACACGTTTAATATGGTATTTTGTAGATTTTATACCTCCCTCCCATAATCCACCAAAATTAGGTGCTCTAGGCGGTATAAAATGCCAATTTGTTCCTTGCATTGCGAGGCCATCAACTACTTCTTGAACCATATTTGATTTTTCGGAATCAAATAAATCCTTTAATTCTTTAGACGCGCCAATAAAATTTGTACCATTGTCGCTGTGTAAATTTGCACAATGACCTCGTCTTGCGACAAATCGTTTAAAACCCTCTAAAAAGCCTCTCGATGTTAGATCACTAACAACTTCAATATGCACAGCCTTAGTGACCATGCACACAAACAAGCAAATATAACCTTTATATGCTTTGTGTCCTCTACCCTTTGATGTCCTCAACATTATAGGTCCTGCATAGTCCACACCGCTGTTAATAAAAGCTCTTGCTGGTGTGACTCTAACCGAAGGTAAAGAACCCATAAGCTGAGTTTGTACTTTAGCCTTATGACGAACGCAAGTAACGCATTTACGAACGTGATGTTTGATCAAATTTTTACATCCTATTATCCAATAACCTGATCGTAAATAATTCTGCATTAGCTGTATATCACCATGCATAGTTTTTCGATGAGCATCATCAATTATCAGTCTTGACAATGCTGAATCATGTGGCAGTATAATTGGGTGCTTGACCATTTTGCTTTCTTGCGACTTGGAAATTCTGCCACCTGCTCTAAGTAAACCCTTTTCATCTAGAAATGGAGTTAACGATAACAGCCTTGAACCCTTTGATTTGACTTGTCCATATGTTTTTAATTCATTTATATCCCTTTCATATACTGCACTTTGAGCTAACTTTATACACGTATGTAAAGCCTCCTCCAATTCAGATGAACTTAAACAAGTAATGTTTGTTGAAACAATCTTCTTTCGAGTTAAAAAACGTCTGCAATAAGCTACAACACGAACCAGTCTTTTGAGTGACGAATATTTTTCTAAAATGGATTGATCTACTATGCCTACATGGACCTTTAAAGATTCTTCTTCGTGAGTGTCGTTGTTCTTCAATTTGGTGTATGAGATATGTTGTTCCCATAAAAACCTTGGACCAAATTTCCATATATCCAGCTGATCTAGATCCGCAGGTTGAACACCACGAGATGCACAATCTGCAGGATTTTCTTTAGTAGACACATGAGACCACTGGGAAGATTCTAAAGTCATGTGAATCTCTGCCACTCTATTTGCCACAAATGTCTTCCAGTTACTAGCGTGTTTACTCAACCAGGCTAATACTATAGTAGAGTCCGTCCAAGCTCTAATTGCATTTTTCGGAATTTTTAAAACCTCTGCAATCTCTACCAACAACTTTGCTACCAAAACAGCTCCACACAACTCAAGACGTGGTATGCTTACTTGTTTTACTGGTGCAATCCTTGTTTTGGCACCTACTATTCCCACATGGATGTCACCGGATTCATTGATAACACGTAGATAAACAACAGCCGCGTAAGCAACGTTGGATGCATCCGAGAACCCGTGCAGTTCTAAGACAACATCGTTTGAACTTGTAAATAACCACCTAGGAATACGGAATCCAGTCAAGTGTGTTAAGGCGTTGCGGTAAGTATACCAGTCATTTACTATATCAGTTGGAGCTTCTTCATCCCATCCTGTTCCTGCTATCCACAATCGCTGTATAAATATCTTTGCTAATATGACACATGGCGCTATCCATCCTAGCGGGTCGAATAAACGCGCTACGTCCGATATAATTTTTCTTTTTGTTACAGGTGTAGACAGCGGCGGCAGCTTCACCGAGTACTGAAATTCATCATCACTCCTGTTCCAGGTAAGTCCTAGAATTTTTACTATATTGTCTAGTTTTTGTTCTACCTTTCTATTTTCTTCCTCTTCATCTACTACATTGTCCTTTGTTTCCTTTTGATCTAAAATCCTTAATAATTCTTCCTTGTTGCTAGACCATTTTTGTAGCGTAAATCCACCTTCCTTAAGAAGTTCATTCATTTCTTTAATTAGCTTTACTCCTTCTTCCATTGTTTGACATCCACTCATTAGATCATCCATATAATATTCCTTTGCTACTCTTTCTGCTGCTATTGGGTATTTATCCTTGTAATCTATTGCAACTTGATTAAGAGCCTTTACAGCTAAGTATGGGGCCGAAGCTGTACCGAAAGTGACAGTAAGTAATTTATAATCTTGTATTTCTTCATTTGGATTACTTCTCCAGACAATACGTTGATAATCACAATCTTCATCAGCGACTCTCACCATGCGATACATCTTAATAATGTCGGCAACTATACATATGGGATACCTTCTCCAATTCCAAATCAAGTGCCTCAAATTTGATTGCAATGTAGGTCCAACCATCAAAGTATCATTTAATGACACACCATTTTTATTTTTACAGGATGCATCAAAAACCACGCGGACCTTACTTGTAGACCTATCCTCTCTTATAACAGCATGATGCGGTAGGTATACCGCCTGTTCTTTATTATCATCCGGTTTCTGTACTAACATCATATGATCTAATTGTAAGTATTCGTTTATTACCTCTGTATATCTTTCTTTTAATATTGTATCTGTAGCAAACTTTCTTTCTAAGTTCTTAAATCTCCTAACTGCTATCTCACGTGAATCTCCATTTTTACAGGAAGGTACATCTTCTCGGAACGGCAACTTGACAACGTATCTACCATCTGAATCACGACGCGTAGTTGCAGCGAAGATTTCTTCACACCTTTGTTCTTCTAATGTTAACATTTTTGACGTTAATAAACCTTCTGATTCTATCTCCCAAAAGCGTTTTAAATCAAATTCCTCTGCGCAAGTATGCAAAACTGTAATATTATGTTTATCATCTGTAACTGTATTCACTGGTCCAGATAGAATCCAGCCAAATGTTGTATACTGTGCTAGTGGAATACCAGTAGGTGCACGTAAAACTCCTTCTTTTATTATTTGGCAGTATACATCTGCTCCCAGTAAAAGATCTATTTTATTTGGCGTATCGAAATGAGGATCAGCCAATGAAATCTGGGATAACTCGACCCATTTGTCCAAACATACTTTCTTACTTGGTATATATGTAGTAATGTTGTTTAATACATACGCTTTGACACTGATTTCAAACTCTGGATCTACTTTAGATCTTAGAGTAAGTAAAACCATTGACCTCGAAACTGTGGAAGTATTTTGACCACCTAAACCTGATACGACGTTGGTAACCGTGATTCTTTTTAAACCTAACCCTTGGACCGTGGCTTCGGTTACAAACGACGCTTGAGAGCCTTGATCTAACAAAGCCCTTACCGCGTGATATTGGCCTGTTCTAGATCTAACCTCAACAAAAGCTGTTGCCAATAACACATGGTTGCTCTGACCTTTGGTACAATTTGCCATGTGATTAACCGTTTCAATAGGCAAGTTACTTTGTGAACTACATACCTCATTTGCCTTATTGACCTTACCTGACTCTCCTTCAACCGTTTGACCTACAAACTCTGAACCAACAGCTGAAGTGGAGACGTTCCTTGGGTGAAGCAAGGAATGATGGCGTTTTTTGCAAATCCTACAATTGATGGGTGTTCGGCAAAATCTTACACCGTGATTGCTCCCTAAACAGTTAAAACATATTCTATTTTTCATCACAAAATCATGTCTAGCTTCATAATTTTGGTTAGCAAACTTTTTACAAAAACATAACTTATGAGCTTCACTGCAAAACTCACAAACAATTTTTGGAATATCATTAGTATGTAAAACTCTGGTGTAACTGATATTCGGAGTCGTAGATGTGCGTGCATTAAACCCTGACTGTTTATTGACGTTATATTTAATAGGTTCGATTACTTCTAAAGCACGGAATCTATTACATAAAAACTCGCTCAACTGACTAAAAATAGGCAAGGAATCCGAACCGATAGTTTTTGAAATGTGTAATTCCCATTCCTTGCGGGTTTCTGGGTCCAGTTTTAAACATAACAAATGTATCACAATTGGATCCCATGTGGAAACATCTATACCCAAATTAGTAAGCGCAGTTAAACAATCAGTTGTGGTGTCAACAAACTCTTTTAAACTACTAGCGGATGCAGTAGTTGCACTTCTTTGACTCAAAAACCGTTTTAAAATATTATTGACCAGAAACTTTTTATTATTATATCGCTGCTCTATGATATTCCAACAACCTTTATAGTTTGCAGCAGTTACAGGTGTGTTTCTTATAAGTTGTTCTGCCTCTCCTGTTAAATAGCCTTTTAGATATTGTAATCGTTGTACATCGTCAAGTGATCTGTTATTGTGTATCATTGAAATGAAAAGATCTCTAAAAGTAATCCACTCTGTATATTTGCCTGAAAATCTAGGTATTTGAATTTCTGGCAACTTTACATAACTTGACTTTGTATCACTATTACGACTATCTACAGAATCTTTAGGCAATCCTAATTCTCTTGGCAAATTAGATAAACATTTTTGTAATTCGCACTTATATTCTAGAAACACCTCTTCAGTTTGATCGTATACATCATTTACAACGTAAGTTTCGTCTTTTAAAAGCATGGGGTCATTTTCTTGTATTAGTTGCTTGTGACCCGTTTTAAACTCATCCCACAACTCTCCTAAAGCTTCTAATCTGTTATTTACATAGTCTCTGCTAATACGATCCTTAGGGGATTTTTTATAGTTGACTTGAGCCTTTAAAATTCTTTTTGCAAGGTCAACTTGATAACTAATCAAAGACTTATGTGATGCCATTTTAGTAAATTAATCAAAAAAACACAAGTCCAAAAAAAATATGAACTTAGACTTTTTTACTAAAAGTTCAATTTCTGAAAATTTTACAAGTATTTTAAAAATTTCGAAAATTTTACAAGTGTTTGGGAATTCTGAGGGAAATTGGGCGTGGATTCCCCGTATCGTCGTTTTTTCGCTTATTATTCTAAGTCCTAAACTACTAGCTAAAATTATTCTATGTTCTAAAACTAAATGTTCACCGATCTTGAAATTTTCCAAAGTTATTTCGTTCCTTGAAATAAAGTTGAAATTTGCCTATTTTTTATAACATCAAAGTACTCACGGTTGCACTTCACTCACACACACAGATGAGATCCTTTTCACCTGCAGTGTAGTCCTACCGAATTCCTCGGTTCCCGTTGTCCTCCCTTGACCACCTCTCCGGTGGTGCCTTCCGCACACCAACTGCGGCGCTCACAGCACGCCAACCAGCTCGTATCCCACGAGCTGTGCTCTTCCTCCTACCACGTACCAGCAATCCTCTGCGAGTACGGGTTCAGTGGTACCAATACCACTGTGCACTATGCGGAGCCCTAATCCGGCTCGTTACGGACCATGTAAAGGTTTGTACTAAAACCACAGGACTGTATTTCCATAAAGCTCTTATATTTCAAATTTTAATGTTTGACCTTATAAACTAAGAAAACACAACGCTTGCGCGATCTATTTTTACTTGTGTCTCCATCTAGGTGCAAACTTTAGAACTAACACGAAACTAAATCTTAGGTATTTACATATGACTTGAACATTAGGAGACACTTTGAGCCCGATTTGTAAAAATGTTAGATAATATAATGAAAATAGTAACTCGACACTGGTTATATGCACACTATTCGAAGCCATAATTGTAATTATTAAAAAAGTAAAAACAAAAAAACACCCACTCTGGTCACCTCTAGCTGCGGAGAAATAGCCTTTACCCAGTTCTAGACCAGCCCTGCCCTTGCTGATCTACTCAAATGAACACAGTACCTACCTACACAGCATAGCAATAGAGTAAATCACTATCAAATGATCAAGTGTTGTCTAAATCCACACTCTTGCGCGTGCGTTTGTTATCTGTAGTGTAGGGGCATGTCAAATGATACTGAATGATTGAGAGCTTTTATGAAGTAAGTACTTAGAGCTTTTGCTGGATTACTATAGATACTTTTTGCAATATAAGAGCAAAAGGTATTTATGTACCACATCGTACCCACGAAAGTTTTCAATAAGGCATATTTCAACCTCTTTCTTTGTCGATCTATTGGTCACTTAGAAAACCAAATATAACGAATTAACGTCCTAAATGCGTTATAACGTATAAAGAAAGATGATGTAGCCAATTCCCACCTCTTTCTAGGTTACTTGCCTACTTTTTGACAAAGTGTTTGGTATCCAACCATCCACTTTGTCAAAAAGTAGGCAAGTAGCTAGCTACATCCCTTAGAATAGTGTCGACTAGGTGAAACGTTTAACGAACTCCATTGAGGCTGCGTCGTTATCATGACGTTCTCATCCAAATGCAAGTCCTAGTCATGTAAGAAGACTCTCTTAAAAAATAATAAGGTAGGTACTCATCATGTCAGCCCATACACGTCCACTGCTGGACATAGGCCCCCATACGACGACGCCACAAACAGCGGTCCTGAGCCGCCTCCATCCACCGACTACCCGCGACCGCCACAATGTCGTCGGTCCACCGGGCAGCTGGTCTCCCAACACTCCGTTTCGCGTTGCATCGCGGCCGGCACTCGAGAACTTTCACTCCCCAGCGGTTGTCAGTTCTGCGAGCTATATGACCTGCCCATTGCCACTTCAGCTTACCAATCCTGAGAGCTATGTCGGTGACTTTGGTTCTTCTACGGATTTCCGTATTTCGGATTCTATCATGTAGAGAAACTCCGAGCATAGCTCTCGCCTATCGCGCTGAGCGACTCTGAGCTTATAAACTAGGCCTATAGTCAGCGACCACGTCTCGGATCCGTATGTCATCACTGGTAACACACATTGGTTGAAAACTTTCGTCTTGAGGCTCTGTGGTATTTGTGACGAGAAGATATTGCGAAGCTTCCCGAACGCTGCCCAACCGAGTTGGATTCGTCGGCTGACCTCTTCCTCTAATAATTAGGTAGGTACTAATTATTTATATATTTTTGGTAGGTATAGAAGAGAACACCGTATAAAACAAAAAATATAAAGAATAAAAATTTGATTTATCCAAACATAATTAATCAGACGTCATTAAAATACAAATTGTTATAATATGTATATCCCCATTATCCATAATATTATTATGTTGTTGTATCGAAACATATCCAACGGCTTAATAAAATGAGACTGGTTATTAATTTAAATAAATACAAGCTGCGCTCTTCGGTTTCCCCCGTGTAATAATCTGTAAGAATATCGGGATAAAAAGTACATAGTCTATGTGTTATTCTACGGATCAGCTATCTTCATACCAAAGAACACATGCGATTGTAAGACAAAAATAACATAACCAAGGTTTTCTCCACATAGTCAGTCACAAACCAAGCAACTAGGTATTTTCTTCGTCGTCTTAAATAGTACAGATGCTTCGACTCCAGTGTACTGCCAGGTCTTTGGTATTGTCATTGGTTGACATTAGATCAGCGAGCGCACAGCTACTAGGGCTAGAGAGACAGATTTGTAGCATGGTTTGCTCGGGAACATCGCTGTCGCACTGGATCTATAGCATGGATCAATCATGCGCCACCTTCCCACAATTGCCCTGCAGCGAACAAATAAGTTATAATAAAACTAGGCTTGTAATATGTACTAGACATATAGGATAGAATATTATATTTACCACCCTACAGACACCCCGACAAACATACCTACAAATTTAACAATATCGATGATGTTTGGTTTTGTCTCGGCTATAAATTAATGTTTTAGTATGTTCGTAATGGAGGCGAAGTGTGAGAGGTGCCGTTTGCAGTTACCCCCCGCGACCCCGCCCCTCGGCACCGCCCCGCGTCCTGCGCCCGCGCAATATGCTAATATAATTTTATGGGCTTTAAGTTATAGGTTCTTGGATACGGATAGATTATTATACTTATCGTTAAATTGGAGAACGTGTTCAACTTCAAGTATAAGGAGAAGTTACCAAGACGAGGCGTGGAGGTAAAATTGTCACCATTTTATGAAACACTTCAAAATAAGCCTAAATCAACAGAAATACGATCGAGAACTCACGTTTTCGTAACAACTCGATATTTCTAATAAATGCCTGTTCATTAAATCAATACAAAGCGAGTTTCGAAGGTGGCAACTGGCAATACCTATGCGCAATGAAAAATATATATAGTTACTGCGACAAGGATCTCGATAAACGAAAGTTTAAAAAATGTAATTAAATTATTTCATTTTGATTGTTTCGACGTTGAACGTGTCCAGTCCAAATAGAAAACGATGTACAGTTGTTTTATCTCACGAGCGCGGGATCACAGTAGGTGTTTTACAAATACTTTACACACTTTACTTTTTTACATTAGATAACACGTCCGGCGCTACTGGCCCGGCGCGGGCGCAATCTAACTTCGGCTTCAACATCATGTAGGGCGCGGAGTATAAGTACTGCCCCTTCAGCAGTATCAATGTCGCGTTCGTATCGTATCTAGCTAGAGAAGCTAACCAGTAGCTTCAATACGAGTGTTTGTTTAATCAGTTGATAGACGCCGCCGCGCCGCCTGCGCCCGCGCCGGGGTACGCGACTGCGACTGCGCAAACACAACGAACAAACAGACAGAGAAACAAACATGTCGCCGGACTGTTGTTCCACGTTTGCACAACGCATAACACACTTTCTATGTGCTCAAACACAACTACATACATTTTTACACAGATATGTTTTGATGCAAAGCTTACCTGGATTGTATAATTAGTGACCCGCCCTAACACGTAAATAGGGAAATCTTGAAAGCTGAATTTAAAACATTATGAGGTAAGTATCCTCTTTTCAACGAATAAAGAACTATATGAATCGATTTAGCCGTCTTCGAGTAATCGGTTAAGAAGTTTAAGAACCGAATTGAGAACCTCTTCCTGTATTTGAAGTCCGTTAAAAATGGGATAAATAGAAAGCTAGTATAATTATCAATAACCATACATGGTTATTGATAATTATACTAGCAAGCCGTTGAGGGCTACTTCTGTGCACCTTAACAAACAACTTTTGTTCTACGACTTTAGGAAATTCGAAAAAGAAATATGAAAATTTTGAGGTTAGGTTTACCTGGAAATCAGCTGTTCCATACACGGAGCGGTCATTAACCTTAAAATTTCACGTAATATTTTTTAAGTTTTATCTACTGTTCTTAGCCTAATGACCTTTGTTTTAAAAAATCAGCTGTTTTTCGAATTTACATAACCTCAAAATTTTCATATTTTTTTTCGAATTTCCAAAAGTCGTAGAACAGAATTTGTTTGTTAAGGTGCACAGAACTAGCCCTCAACGGCAGCCATCCACGTTACATCATATTCCATTCTCAATAAAACGTGACAAATCAGCTACGATTTCCCAATTTCGAAAAAAACTATTGAATGAATGTGAACCGCCAATCTAACTTCGGTTTCAGATTTTCCACAAATCCAATTTAGAGTGAAAAAGCCCTCTGATTCCTCTCAAACCGTTGGACGTTGGAATGAAGGCATCATACGATGCGACGACGGTGCGGGCGACAACGCGTCACTCGACGCATGCACGACCACGACTACCCACATTTTACCGGTACCTACCAAATACTCCGCCCGCCCTGTTACACAGATTGCATAGAAGTAAAATAAAAATTAAATCACGCAAACATTGTGTTGTGGTTAAATATAGATTTTTGAAGTACAAGAGCTTTTTGGAGATCCAGTCCTTGTTTTTAATAATAGGTACAAACCTTACAGTTTATCTCACGGTTTTTCGTTTCCCATTTTCCGCGTAACAATGTTTCTGGGCTAGGTACCCTCGCCAACCCGCGATAAGGAACTTTGTTCCAAAAATAAATATAGTTATCTAGACCAAAGTTAAGCAGCTAAACTTGTGTATTTGTTTTCGTATCGATTCTGCGATAAAATAATGTATTAATATAGCCCCTTAAGTATAAATGAGTTGTGGTGACGAAATAGCGGATATAATACTGTTTTACTTTTGTTATTATAAGTATGTACTTATAATCAGAAAAACCCAGGCTAGAAACAAATATCTGTAGATCATGGTTATATTTGTTTCACAGCTGGAATCAAACCCGCAATCTTCTGTGGCAGGATGTTTGCCAACTATAAAATTAAATTAAATATTGCAGGACATTCCACACATCGCCATCTAGCTCCAAGCTAAGTAACTAGACTTGTGTTGTGGGTGCTAGACAACGGTATATACTACTTATATACTTTTCTTTTATAAATATATACTAATAATACATAGAAACAAGCAGACCACAAACAAATATCTAAGCATAAATACATGTCTGAGGTGGTAATCGAACCCGTAACCCTGTGTTTGGCAGTCCGGCATGGGGACCATTGTGCTAACTGGGTCCAGAAGTCCACATGCCACAGAAGTCGTTAAAGAAGAACCAATACCTGTATAGGGAACATTAGAGTAAATCACAGCTATACTAATATTATAAAGCTTAAGAGTTTGTTTGTTTGAACTACTGGTTCGAATAGAAAAAATATTTTTATAGGCTACTCTTTATTTCGATCTTCCCACGGGAGTTACGCGGGTGAAACTGCAGAGCGCTGCTAGTTTATTTTACTTTAATTTTTATTTTTATTTTAATTTTACTTTAACTTTGCTCAAGTAACAACTTTGCTCTGCTATTTCGTTTAACAGTATATTTCGAGTAGCTGACAACAGATTCGCGATCAACACTGCTATCTCTCTATTAATTATAAAATATTCTAACTCTGCGACCGACTACAATTGCACATCCCGCCCAGTTTCCAGTTTTGTTCTATTGCCTTTGAATTTACGGATTTTATTTTTTAACCGTTATTGATACTTTGATTGAATTTTAAAGCCTAGAAACTTCGTCTTCCTCTTTCTCGTCTTTGATGGATAAACATAGTAACCAATCGAAATATCGTAGACCGTAAAATTCATGATTTCATGATCTACGATGAAACATTTAAAACCATAGATATAAATATGTGAACATACCTAGAATTGACTTATACAACAAGTTACCTAATAGACGCACCAAATATCTAAATGATGAATAATTCATAATATCAAGCAGCATTTAAATCAAATAGCCAATATCAATATCCTGTTAAACTGCTAATCGACTTAGAACAATACAATATTAAGTATTCGCGTGATAATACTCAATAAATACGAGTAAACTGTCGACGTGTCGTAGAGTTCTGCGCAAGCGTCAACCGTTGAATTATTCATTGTCTTGGTCAGATGTGATTCGTTACTACTTCGATACTTGTATTCAACTTATTGCTTTTTGAAGGTTAATCCGTAGTAGGTACTTATTTAAACTTTTACAACTTTAACAAAAACAAGCTATGTTGGAAATTGGTGCCTATCTAGATATTTTTAAATATCTTGTTGCACAATGAAACTTATTCATTGTTATAGATAAAATTAGCAAAGAAAGCTAGTGAGGGCTATTGCTACTTGTCATAACTAATAACTTCTGTTCTACGACTTTTGGAAGTTACTTTATTTCGAAAGTCAGCAGTTTTTTAAATCAAGGCCATTCAAACTTAGAACTGTTGATAGAAATAACCATAATGTTAAGGTTAATGGCATCGATTGTCATCTCCACTCCATGTAAGTATAACAGCTGATTTTCGGGCCCATAATAGGTAGTCCGTATATTACCATAACCTCTAAATTTTAGAAAAAATGTTTGTATTTCCAAATGGTGAACAAAAGTTGTAGTTGAGATGCACAGAGTAACACTCAACCACTTTCAGATATTATAATTCTCAATAACCGCATGTATGTTAGATAGAGAATATTTAGACAAACAATAAATATTCTAGCACATAACACATAAAACAAAATAATTGACTTTTTTACAGTCTACGACAGGAAGTATAAATTATTTTAAAACGAATTTATGCAAATTATTACTAAGTTAAGTATATAATAAATATATTTTAACAAACCAATTTCGTATACAAAAAATCTATTCCATATGAATTCCGAATCAATATGCATTAAATATGTTAAATAAACAAGTCAAAAATTATGCATTGTATAAAGAGAAGGGCTTGGCGCTCTCATCTATACATCGATATTCATAAGGTAAGTAATATAAATGACAGACGGACAAGTGGACGGACAGAAAGTAATCGATTAAGATTCGGATATCGATTACAAGCTGGTATCGATCTTGACTCGATTCGACTTAGAGGTGTGAATAGTGACTTTACATAACATATAATTTACTTCAATATATTATTTAAGTACTTATATGTATTATTTATATACATATATAAAATACGGTACTCTGTACGTTAACCTCTAACCGCATATAATTATTAATATCATAAGCGATAAATTTTCACTAATAGATATCGTGTTTATTTTAATTTTATGGCGCCATCGGACCAGCAAGCCGGCCAGCTAACTTGTTTATAAAATGCAGAAAAATGTAGAACTTGATTTTAAATTGTTTATTATCTTACTGGAAATACATAATAGAACGTGTTTTTTTGTTAATTAAAATATAGGCATATAATACCTATTTGACACGTCATTATTCGATATTAAATAAAGTAGGTAAGTACCTATTCACCCTAGCCCAGTTGTTCGTTTATCACAAGTTTTTTTTAATAATTTCAGCATTCGTAAAAATTCTCAATATAATATAGTTGCTCGGACATACAAGTTGTAAATTTGAAATAAGTCAAAATAAACTATTTAAGTCTTAAAAAATCTTTTCGAGGAATAAATAATGACTTAAACTTGTTGATATGTACTTAATTAAAACCACAAAAAATTGCTTGTAAATAAAACTAGTATTGTAAGATTAGACAACTATTCTTTCTTTTGGGTTGACCTGTGGGGTTGACTAAGCTAAGTGGGTTGTATAAATTCTGGGTAAGTTGACACGATCTGGTAGTTCCATCCAATACATAGAAGAACTGCCATAATCATTGCAATGTCCGACACACTACAATAAGTTAATTTTTATTTCAAAATTTCCTCTCTACATTCGACTCACAAGTACCAGGCAGCCATAACTGTGGCGAAGGTTTACAAACTAGAATAAATTTATACCACTGAGATGGCAGTATCGTAAATCCAGCCCGTATCGATTGCGCGGACGCCTCGCTTTACACCACCTGCTGGGTGCTACATGCCTGGTACCTCGGATATGTTTATACACGGTTTAAAAACACCATTTTTAATTTAACTTAAAAACTTATTCTCTGGAAATAGAAAAAATACACAATTCTGTGGGTAACTTATTTTAGGACTTGCGAAAGTTCTTCGATAAATGCAACGAACTTATATCGTGCGAGTAGGTAATAAATAAACAATTAAGTCTAAAACTGACTGTAGCTAAATAAATACTGGTTATAAGCTATAAACCCCGTAATGTAAATACAGTCGAGTAAACTATCAAATATCACACGGATTGGCTTTATCAACGACACGTAATAAACTGAAATAAACATCGTCGCATCGAACATTGCCAATACACTCGTTAAATAAATCAATTTGCAAAGAGCATCCCAGACGTCACGTTTGTGGTCAATATATAAATGTTTTTGGAACACCTGCACCTGATCAGGTAAGTACATAGTTTACAGTACCTACCATGTATAAGAAGTTTGAACTAATGACAGAAATTAAATGAATGGCTGCTTGTTTATGTATAGAGGATTTCTGTTGAAAAGTATAATACAAGTGACTTTATTTAGACTCTATCTTCAATGCAAATACTTGGTACATCTGTACCTTAGTACATAAATTGTATGTAGACACCAACTTTATTTTTATATTCAAAAGGCAGTGCATTGTCCGAACAAATTACGAGACATTAATGTAAATGGCATACCGAAGCTGCGACTCGATTCCTACTTCTGTGTAAATATAGAAATTTAAAATTAAAATAGAAACGGTTAATGTAATAAAGTTCCACGAAGGTGAGACATTGCAATTTGCCAGCAAGTCTTACAATTCTTGCTTGAAACTTTAATTTAATGATAGTTTAAACAGCATTATATAGTGTTCCATAACACCAGTAGATATCATTCCTGCTAGAGAATATCATAGTGACTCTATTCTCATTACAATAAACTCCAGTTAAAAGCCGAAAATGTTTGGTCTACCAGACATCTCAAACGTTCCTCCTGTCATCAATATAACTTTATTTATTGCTAATCCGGGAAGTCAATACAACATTTAACAGAGCATACCATCCCAATTTAGCAACGCTATCGAAATAAGTGCATTTATTAAGCCATTAGTTGTTGTTTACTGTTCTCTGCCCCCACTCATACCTATCGACGATCTGGCGACCTAGCAAACATATCGTGTTACTGCTGCATTAGCGCATGCCGTTAGTTGGTGATATGGCAATACTTCCGTACTGAGGAAGGAATGTACGATCACAAGATGGTGGCTGTCTGTTATACCAAGTTAATGGATGAACATACTTAGTTTCGACGGGAGATGAACTCATTTTGTAAAACAAATATAGAAACTAGAATCGAGATGATGGCGTTTAAAAAATGTTAAGAAAAGTTATACGAGAATGTAGCTTTGTGCAACTAATTCATCAAGATTCATTAAATTTTCTCGTTTATATTGGTAAAGTGGAGTGAGCGTATCCTCCACTGCTACCCGAGGGATGGGTCGCGCACATGGTCGCCCACGAGAGGCGTCCACGGAAAAGGTGGAGCGACGATATAGAAGAGGTGGCCGGCGAGACGTGGACGAGAGATGCTCGTGATATACGCAAGTGGCAACTAATGTTATAGTTATTTAAAAAGTATTTAGAATATTTCTACAGTTTCAAACCTACATTTTTAATATTTTTTAAATACTAAATTTATTGTTTTATAAGATTGGAAATAAAGGCTTATTGGTAAAGTCTTGTTTTACGCGCGCTTTAGATTGGTTTCACAAGTAGAAAAGCCCTTCTCTATTAAAATCCTAAATCTAAATTCAAAAACACTTTTGAAATGTTACCAAGTAAAGGGCCTATTGCCTGCCTGCCTAGTATCTCTACATTCAGATACTCTGTTATGCCTACAATCTACAATGAATATTTGCCTGATGAATAGATCTTTCATCATACCCAATGATGTGAAAAACACGTGTGGATTTATTGTGTAATTTATGTAACCGAAAGCGTTTGCAGGATATAAGCTAAACAGTTGGCCGATAGATCGCCTATCGCTAAAGCTATTTTATACTAGCTATCGCTATCTAAAGATTTTAAATCTGTAGTCTGCGTTATTACGTTTTTGTTATATAAAAGACATGTGGCTGGCTGGAGCTGGAGCAATGGAGTCAATATTACAATGAACTCAATAAACAATCAAACAGATGTGTAGCTGTATAATTTATTGAATGAATGAAACACTATTATATACCTAATTACCTACTTACTAACTTAACTGATTTACGTATCATGTTGATGTTTGGGTAAATAGTAATTCAATCAATTATGTTCTACACTATGGTTTATTTATATTATATGACATGTTGACCTGTTATTGACCTGTTTCAACATAGTTTTGATACCCGTATACAATAATATATAATGTTAAAGTATCGTAATAACATTGTACCCCAGTCAAAATAGCATTCGAGCTTACAATAGTTCGCAGGTCGCTGAATATTTGTACGAATGTTCGGAACACCATTATAAATTAATTTTCAAAAGTCCCCATCGATCCGACATATGGGCTAGGTCCAAGGTCGAAAATATGTTTTTTTGCGTTTTTCAGCCAAATGGTAAGTTTTATCATAAAAATATGTTAAAAACGATTGTATATCATATAATTATCTATAAATATTGTCTACATTCCCTTGCCTCTTAAGTGTCACCGTTGCTGAGATATAATGGTTCAAAATGTTGGAAAAGTTGTGTTCTACAAGCTTCAAGTACGCTGCGTATGCAGGGCGTTTGATAGATGCTTGGCCGTTTGTGACTCCCCGTCTTCCTCCTACCTGCTGACCTTTGTTTGATTGGAATCCGACTCCTGGCAGTGGAGCTATGCCATGTAGAATTTTTAGAAATGTAGAAAAGATGTAGAAAAAACGACTTAAAACTTAAAACTAATGAACTGTACGAGCTTAGTAACCATGGGTAACTTTACATCAAAATTCTCCAAAAACTTAAAACTAGGACCTACCTACTTTTTGAGAGAGGTCTGAGACACACATAGGACTATGTAACCTTACATATCTTAAATAAATAAAATAAAATAAATATTTCAGGACATATTCACACACATCACACATCGCCATCCAGCCCCAAGCTAAGCAACTTAATGCTTGTGTTATGGGTGCCAGATAACGGATAAACTACTTATATACTTTTTTTTTTGTAAATATATACATATTATACATATAGGAAACACCCAGAACCAGAAACAAGAATTTATGGTCAGCATAAATACTTGTTCCCGGCGGGAATCGAACCCGCAACCTTCTGCGTCGCAGTCGGGTGTTCGCCCGACGCGCCACAGAGGTCGTCAATCTTGTAATCAATCAATCTTGTAGCCAGAACACTACCAGAGCCTAGGAGAGGCATGTGGTAGAGGTATGCAATTGTCAAATCATTAGCTACCATAGACAATAGACCAGCCTAGACTCGTTGACATCAATCTGGACAAGTGATATAAATGGAGTTGATAAACTACCTACTTAAGGCGAAGATAGGAGCCACAAGAAAAATGCCTTTCGTCAATGATTTAAATTGTTAATTGTTGCATAGAAAATTGTTGTTGGTTGTTGCGTTTACCGTTTGTAAGTGAAATCTTATCTTACATTTTGGTATATATAAGTAATATTATTCATTTTCAATTGGATGCTTAACGATTGGAATTGGATTGCAATTGGATGAACTTAAGTACTTAAAAAACATCGAATTCACATGTGCATAATCTTACTACAGCTGATTTTTAAGGTTTGGGATAAGCTCAGAAAGAGACGACAAGAAACTTATAGTATAATACCAAAATGTAGGAAAATAATGCACCTATTTTCCATGTAATCATCGTCAATAATAGCTATAGGCGACAGGCATTTTGTTTATTGCTAATATATTATGCGCCTTAACAAGCTAGATGTAGTTGTGTAACTAGGGTTGGGCTGTAGCCGGCACAGGCGCACACGACTGTCTAGGACTAGTGCCCGTATAGGGGAACTGGACAGGGTTGTCACTAGTTGTCACGAACTGGGGTGTGGTGTGTGTGGGTGACAGTTGGCGACAGTCGCTGGTCTCCACTCGACCTACTGTGTGGGCAGCGCTAGCGTCGTCGTTCATGTTCGAGATTTATCTTATCTGATTAGGTTGTAAGTCTCTTTGGAGTTACTAAAGCAAGGTTTATTTTCCAAAGTTCTATTTATTTAAGGTAAATAAATAGAATATACTTACTTACTTTATAACATAGAAAAAAAGAATCCTCTTAATATGCTTTGTCAATATGAATTTTTTTATTTGTTTTTGATGTGAAACATCTATAGCCGAACGTAAAACCGATTTCAGCCGTGGCGACGCACAGTGGGTCGAAACTGCAAATGATGGACATAGGGCTGTTTTTCGATGCAGATCGTTAGAGCTCACTATAGCCGCACGTAGAACCGATTTCTGGCGTGGCGACGCATGCCGTGGCGACGCACAGTGGGTCGAAACTGCAAATGATGGACATAGGGCTGTTTTTCGATGCAGATCGTTAGAGCTCACTATAGCCGCACGTAAAACCGATTTCTGGCGTGGCGACGCATGCCGTGGCGACGCACAGTGGGTCGAAACTGCAAATGATGGACATAGGGCTGTTTTTCGATGCAGATCGTTAGAGCTCACTATAGCCGCACGTAAAACCGATATCTGGCGTGGCGACGCATGCCGTGGCGACGCACAGTGGGTCGAAACTGCAAATGATGGACATAGGGCTGTTTTTCGATGCAGATCGTTAGAGCTCACTATAGCCGCACGTAAAACCGATATCTGGCGTGGCGACGCATGCCGTGGCGACGCACAGTGGGTCGAAACTGCAAATGATGGACATAGGGCTGTTTTTCGATGCAGATCGTTAGAGCTCACTATAGCCGCACGTAAAACCGATTTCTGTGGCAACGCAGGCGTCGCCACGCTATATGATGGTATATATATACAGTCTATATGCAGTAGTGTGTACGGTGTGGCGACGTCGCCACGCTATATGATGGTATATATATACAGTCTATATGCAGTAGTGTGTACGGTGTGGCGACGTAGCCACGCTATATGATGGTATACAGGAAAAGTATTTATGTAGTGCACTTTCGGTATGTTTTAAGCACATTAAAATAAAAAATACTGTTTTTTTTATTTTGGAGCTAACTCAAAAACTTTTAGAGCTATAACCATTTAAGTGTTTCTAACAAAACGACGAAGTCCATGGACACAATACTAGCGCCAGCGAGTTTAATAGCGCGCTCTAAATGAAGGTAGGTACTAGGAAGGAAGGAAGGTACCTACGTGTCACTGTGTGTATCAATACTGAGATAACCAATAATTTAGAAATTGCAGGAAGTTTTTCACATTATGTTTTGGTTTTTTTTTTTTAATTTTTTTGCGTAAATGTACTCCACTGGCGACATATATTCAGCAGAAAAAAAATGTGCACTACAAAAATACTTTTCCTGTATATATACAGTCTATATGCAGTAGTGTGTACGGTGTGGCGACGTCGCCACGCTATATGATGATATATACATATATATACAGTCTATATGCAGTAGTGTGTACGGTGTGGCGACGTAGCCACGCTATATGATGGTATATATATACAGTCTATATGCAGTAGTGTGTACGGTGTGTACACACCGTAATCGACTGTGCGATTCTATCACAATCTGTTCTTTTCTGCATATTACTTTTACAAAATAATGTCGATGTTTCACATCTGCCAGGCGTCCCGTGACGGCTCACATTTTTTTTTTAATATTTGTATCTTCTTCAAATAAATTCATAAATATCAGGAACAGCTTTTAAAAGCTTCACAATCATCTTAGAATTTCGATTTTTACTAGAGATATAGGTAATCGTATGGAAAATTAATCTCACAATGATAACTTTCTGTCACTTTCACTCGCGTTGAATTGGAAGAAATGGAAAGAGATAGCTTCAGACCGACTGCGTTCAAAAACATTTATATTCTGAGATTTCAGACTATCGGCTTAGTGACAATGTATATTTGGCATCTTTGATAATCCACGCGTAGGGCCAGCTCTACTGCGGGCTGCGTGTACGCACACAATTGGATCAAGGTTGCGCAATTGCACAGGTCAATCTAGCTCGCCGCACCCGCTGCGGCTCGTTCGGCTAATTTGGCGGTTGTTAGCTCTCGTATTATGGTAATCAGGAGTTGTTTCCAATACTTACATTGCTTGAAGTCGAAAACGTTTCCGCGTGTTCTAATATTTTAAACGTCAATTCTATCTTTGCAAGCTTTAATTAAACCAATTACCTAGTTATTCAAAGTCGAAAAAAGGCATTTCTACGAGATTATATTTTTCTTATTTTTAAGTTTTTTCGAAAGTGTTTAAAATCTCAACACTATTGTTAGGTGTTGAACTGCGCCCGCGCCTAATTACACGCAGCGGGTTCGATTCCCGGCTGCAGCTCTCAGGAGTATCATGTCTTGTAACATGACACCTGTGTTTTTATACGGTTGTATCTAAATAGCGTGATGGCATTTGTTTTGAATTGTTTCGTATATGAAACACTATCGAATTTTATGAGAAAATATATTGAAAGGATTTCATTGAGAAGTGATATTATTATTTTATTACGGTTTTCTATACACGTAAAGATTATTTACGTAAGTAAAAAGATATAATATAGTGACATAAATTGATGCTTAAAATAATTTTAAGGTATGAGACATTTATTGTGTAATTCGAAGTTTTGATCTTTTAGAAAAGGCTTAGAAAAATGGTTGTCTGTGAAGTCAGTTTTCGGACGATAATTTTACATGATAGATAACGTAATAAGAACTCTTTTGTATCGTTGACATTACCATTTTCCATACTTCAATATGTTGCTATGGTTACCTTGTTAATAACGTAACGTAACAAATGACGTCACACTTTTTTGTGAATGCCGCTGTTCATCGTTTTATAATAAGACGTCAAAAAGACTACAGTTTAGCTAATCAAAGTGCCCAAGTTTCTAGATATCTTAGTAAAACGATACTTGAATAACATTTCAACTAAAAGTTTATTAAATTAATCCCAATTTAAGCACCCAATCAGTTCTCTAAAGACTCACCTAATTTCTAAGTAATTTTGAGCCTTCCCGCGCCCTATTTAACTTATCAAATCTTACTATCATCCCAGAGGATTTTAAGCCAGGATTAACCAGTTCAGTTCCGAGACACTTGTCCCATGTGACATTATTGTCAGTCAGTGTGTGACAACGCATTAGTCCGGATTACTGACAGGGCAGGTAACAAGTTGGTGTACCAATTTCAACATTAAAAATACTTTGTTCGTGTGTTTTATACTAACAAAAACTGGCCAGGACACGGCCCGGTCTAGTGAGATTTGTGGTTTCTTCGACTTTCTAAATTGCAAATTGTCATTTATGCATGATTTTCAACAATAAATTGTTTTGAATTTATTTTTTTCTGCTTTAGGTAAAATAAGGATTCCTGTTGTTACCTTTTGAGGTACGGAACCCTAAAACATAACAGTTCCCGCATTAAACAACTCTACTATTGTCTGTCTTTGACGATGTATCCAAAATATCCCGCAAAAGATTTATGACCAACGCATGACCGTCCGCCCGCATCCCACCATACTACCTTTTTTTGCTTACGGCATCGGCTAACGGCTTCCAACACAGTACGTCCAACCTACTTATCGACAAGATGACTATAATTAACCAATTAAAACCAACATAAGCACACCATTTCAATAAAATACACGTTACCACAATAATTAACTACGATTATAAGTTAAACAAATCCCCCCTTATTCCAAAACGAGGTTTAGGGATAGTCCGAGATGTGGATTTAAACCTTAGATTTAGACACAGATTTACTCGTGACCTATAGTCTAAACACTACCCCTATAGATTATATATGGAACTTTAGTCTAAACACTATCCATAAAGATTATTTATGGATAGTGTTTAGACTATTGTTAACGAGTAAATCTGTATCTAAATCTAAGGTTTAAATCCACATCTCGGACTATCCTTAAACCTCGTTTTAGAATAAGGGGGATCATGTTTAACTAGCGGCCGCTCTCGTCGCCTCTCGCTATAATTCACACAGTGTACACACATCGTTAATGGGTTATCGAAACCAGATTGTTATGAATAATGAGTGCGGTTTCGGTCGGTTTAATCCGGATTCTACATCTGTTACCGGGGAAGGTAAATCCTGTTGTTAGACGGAAACATGCGCAAAAATTATGAATTTCCTGTTTTTCGCAAGAATTGGATGGAACTATGTCTCAAGTTTACCCATTTACCGTATTCATTGATCTCTAAGTACCTAGTTCCTTGATCAATTTTTTTTCAGTCTATAACTTTGCACTACGGAAGCAAGACAGTTAGTTGTTATAATTTGCATCCTTTTTGCACCACTTCAAGTGTAGTTCCTTAATTAAAAATCGTATAAAACAAAGTAAGTATTATAAAATATTCGTAAATTATAAATAGAGCGCATAATAATCGAACGCATGTGTGTGTATTGTGTATCAGCCAGGTCTGGTACCTACCTACCTACCTACATATAGGTCCAAGAAGGTAGAACGAACCGGTAAGACCACTTCCATTGTGTCGTGTCGCGCGTGTCGTGTACACAACACATTGCTACCTCGCTCGGCTCGCAGGGACTCGTAGCGATATCGGCCAATACCGTAGCGTAGACCTACTCGCGTTCATGTGCGCCTGGTACTCTTGTCTAGCTTTTCATCTAGGATTTAACCTTTTTCTTTGTACAAAGTCTTGGGGCTACCTTATATAAAACAAAAAGCAGAGTTAAAAAAAAGAAGATTAATTATAAAGAGTCTACAACTACCTACGTTAAAATGCCTAAAATTTTCGGCTAAAATGGTGAGATAATTGTGACAATAAATCAATCACAAACAAGCCAATAAATGTGATAAACGACTTTATAATTAAATGAAGTAAATAATAAAAAGGTCGCTATCTTGTTAATAAGTTTATTGTCGGTCTCTGCGCCTGCGCAGCCACACAGCTACCCACAACTGTATGGAGCACTATAAATTGATATAATTGACGTTTGTAATGTTTTATGCTCATCTAATACCTTCTTGTTCCGTTAAATGAGGTAACTTTTCTTAATTCCTTGATTTCATTCAAGAAAGGTAAAAAAGTAATTTAAAGCGAGTTGGTAGGTACTTATCATTCACTTTAGTTAAGCGAATTAGACAATTCGCGCCCAAGTTCGACGGAAGTTCAGTGGTTATTGCCTTTTATTTTCACCCCCAAATGCCGAAGTAAGAATGAGAAATCAAAATGAGTTCATCTACTGATCAACCCTCGACACAGCGTGAGCGTAGGTAGGTAGGTACTTACTTGCCTACCTATCTGTACCCTTACCTTACAGAATGGGCCCCGAATTATCGAATAGGTAGGTAGGTACTGTATAATCAATTTTATAAACACGATCGTAAATTAATACATTTATTTCGTCCAAACAAAATTTTCCTAAACGTCAAAGAAACTCAATGCACACATTAATTTCCGTCACGTCTCTCGTCGGCAAACAGACGAAATTTAAAATGCCGAGAGTGGTGGTATTTCTCGTAAATTGATTCCGGATATCGAAGTAGCGAATATGATTCGTTGTGTAAATATTTGACGGAAAATAATTCGAAAACCGTTTTCCTAATTTCCTAAAGAGACGGGTGTCTCGCCTTCCTCCGTCTCAGTCTACGTAATCATTTCGACACGCCATAGATGGATGTTTAGAGAAAGATAACAGTTAAAAACACGTAACTCCATCTACCGGCAGATAGAGAGCAAACCAGGCTAGACGCAAGGCCGCTCCCCTCGCTCCTCCCCTGCGCGGTCGGTCCTACGCCCGGATTGGAGAGTGGAATGTTCGTTCGTTCATTCAATCAGTCAGTCAGTCTCGCTCCGCAAGCCGTGTCGACTGCACGCATACGCGCTCGTTATTTACGTAAATCGTTATTATTGTTTCAAACATTCACTCAGCTGATCAGTGACAATAAAGTTTATAATAAGTACAAACTGTATAAGATTTGTTAGTGAATTTATAGTGCGAGAGTATCGTGTGTAACCGGTGGACTATCAAAAATACCTCGTCTCGGTCGAATGTAAAAATACCGCCTCGGTGGAGCGAGAGTGGTCGGCGGCGGCTTCGCGCGGCGTGTCACTGATCGATATTTTAAATGATAACATGGATTCAATTAGGTGTTGTTTAAGACGGTGAATGATAGTGCGTATATTGTGCGGAGCGGAGGCTGGCTGTCATCGCGCGCTCTCGGTGTTCTAACTACTACGGTACGTATCCGCTACTCTACTCTATACCTACCTAACCTATCTGGTATTGATTCAATGTCGTTTGATTTACGTGCTCATATCTGTGATAAGGAATTGGGATTTGTTTTGAAGCGATAAGTGTGGAGATAGTCGTCCGGCAGCGGTGCATTGTTGACATTACACACATAGGTAGGTATACTTACTGTGCACCCGATCGACGCCCGCGCCGCCGCCGCCGCCGCCGCCGCGCCGTTACCACTTTTCTGTCTGTAAAATATTTATCAAAATCGGTCCATTAGTTTCGAAGAATAACATAATTCATAAATCTAAACATCAAACAACATCCAAAAATTTATCTCTTAATATGGTTTTATACTATTGGTAATAATAGATTACGTAGATAAGTACGTCTAAGTATATTTTAAAAGAAAATACACATATTGCTCAACAACAACTAAAAAACAGAAAGAAAATAAAAGCCCTTCTAAAAACCCAATCACACTAAAATCCTCATACCTAGATAGCTAAATAGATAAATACCTACTTTATTGCAAACACCATCTTTTAATTACATAAAATTAAGCAAACATCACATAAGTCTAAGTGTAACAAAGGGCAGCCTTATCTCCCAAAGCGAGCTCTTCCAGGCAACCTATGGATGGACAAGAAGTTGAGGAAGGGTAAGGGTAGGGTGTCCAAACTTAGGAACTTAAATGAGGCACGTTGATGACTATTCTTAAAACAGGAATTTAGATCTTTATAGCTCCTTAACTATCTACCTTTAAGATAATTATTATTGGGTAGAATAGGTAGATACAATACCTATAAAGAAACCTACCTAGAACTTCTATCAAGGTTGCAAAACCTATACCAATGCACAATTTCTCATTTGCAAGTCGAAAGTAAACTCGAAAGACTGAGTCTGTCATGGTATTATTTACGACTACTACTGCTTAATGATTCTCCTGTCCAAAGGTATTACGGTACGGTAACCGAAAAGTAAAATAAATAAAAAATATTTTCAAAAGAAAAGCCAAATATAACAACAATTAAAATCATTCAAATAAATTTTTATTTAAACTGATTCCATAAAAAAATATTACACGCCCTGTTTAAACTTCATACAAAAAAATATGGGATTACTTAGATAGACCACAGGCTAAAATACGTACCTACCTTTAACTCGTCCCGAAGTGAGCCGTTGGTATGTGGGACAAGTCCATGGTTAAAAACGAGCTTAGCTACAATATTAATAGAATAATACATAAAATTATACCTAAAACCTAGATGAACCTTTAAATTACAATTTAATAAAAAGAAAATATTTTCCATATAATCTGAATTCACACTCACCTCTCAGATTAGATAAATAATAGCCAAGTAAGTAAGTACCAATAAGTAGGTAGGTACTAGAGAATATAGGAAGGTAAATTTTCACAAAATATTCCATAAAAATAATATTGAATTGTGTAAACGTAGGTAAAAAAAATTGCCCAACTCGACATTAAAATTAAATAAATAATATGTTACATGTAGGTAGGCAATTATTATACTAATTAAATTCATAAAAACAGCTTATAAAATGCATAAGTTAGGTTAGCAGTGATTACCTATTCTATCATTGACTAATGTTTCACTCGTTGCAAACACAGCACAATGCATGGGAATTGGGAACGATGCAAGAACGATGGAACGTAAAAATATCCATCCATAGTATGTGTATTCGTAATGTTTACGATAATCATTAGTAGACGGCTATCGAGAGTGTGTGTTTGTTTGTATTCGCGATGTAGCGTGGCGATGGCGAGTGGCGTGTGTGTGGGTGTTACAGTAAAAGCACCTCATAAACCAGTCTAATCGTACACGTAACACTGTAAACAATCCTAAAAAACTCTGTCGAAACCGTTAAACACTGTTTCACATTCTCTAACACCTCCTAATTACAGGTAAAACGCATTAAATATAATTAGTACTTATTTGAGAGGGATAAAGGTAGGGTTCGACGGCCTGGTACGATGCATGGCATGGGTGGAGTGAGCGATGCGATGCGAGCTACTCGAGCAAACATCCCAGCAGCCAGCAGCTATCACACGCACGATTCACGCGCGATACAACGCATTGTTTGCGACGCGCCTGACCTATGGCGCTGTACAAATTTGTACTTGCATAAATTACTCACGGATTACAAAACAGAATTTCATTAGCTCTCTGTTTTATTGTTCTCAAACGCATAGCTACAAATATGTAGGTACACACTGTCTCGATAGACTTGGTAACGAAATCATTGTTATGCAACGTTTAATAAATTAAAGGCCAGTTTTATACGCGCGGTATCAGGCGAGTCAGATCTATGATACCAATTTTTAACAATGTAATGAGTTACTTCCCCGTACAGAGTTTTGGAGGAAGCGTTGTCTAATTTGTTTCGTTGGTTGTGTCCTAGCCACTAGCCAACCGAGACAGTGCGACATGACACCACGTAGGAAGAAAGACTTGACTAATGCATGGTATATCCACATATTATCCAAGCTAGGATCGATGGCTGACCGTCTCGCGTCTCGGTCGCTACCCGCTGGGCTGCCATCCGCTCCGTCCTTACATTTATCAAATTATTTATACATACCGTCCCGGCCACCCATCGCTTTACACGACCCTTCCAAACTAAAACTGCTTTTTGTACAAAGCAAAGATCTTGATATATTCATACAGATACCTTGATTATAATTTTAGTGTAATAAAACAGGTCTGTTTAAGGCAAAAATGTATTAAATCATTTTACAAAACATTTTTGAGCTAATTCGAGCGAATTTTATTTCGTAAATTTTAATGCAACACACCAAGTTGTGTATCTTGTGTTGCTAGGTAGCTATTAAAGTAAAGTGTATGTTTATTTTACCTACATTATTGATTTGTACAAGTAATGAATGAGTAGAGCTTTTAGATTTACTAATTGTTTGCTAATATTTATATTTGTCTTGTTTTAACATCAACCAGTTTCTTTCAATGAAGTAGGTAGGTATACTTTGTTATTTACTACTTGCTTACATCTATAACGCTTTATGGCCCTGGATTACACCAATTACCAACTACCTGTTACCAATATTTAAAAAAACCTATAATAAAAACTATAAGGAGTTTGTCTTGAAAGAATACCAAGCCTTCCTAATTTGATAGAAAACTATCTTCAGTCCGTCCTAGATGTTTCCTTCCACAGCAGCTAGCCGGGGCTGTAGACGAAGCGACGAGGCCGAGGCGAGGGCTTACAATGGGTGTTTATTCAACATCCCACATTATCACACAACCTATCAGTTTATATTCAACATAATATCGTGTTCGTTCAATCGACTCGAGGTGTTTGTAAATTATTACACGTTCTATTGAGTTATTTCAATAATGAAACCGGTGATTAATTCACTGAATTAATCATTAACCGCGAACTAAGTACAATTTAATACAAACCAACCTACCTACCTACGATCAATGAATAACAATTATAAATAGACATACTTACTCTAACCTATATGGATAGACAACGAAAAGAGTTACAATTACAATCACTTGAACTCGTACTCAGGGACTTAAAACGTTATCCATAACAGAATGTTTAACGTTATAAAAACGTTATAATAGTATCGGTATCTCAGCAAACATTTCGTTATCGATCTTTTGTATAACGTTTTACGAGTAACAGAACGAAATTTTAACTGCAAAAATAACGTTATTATAACGATAAATACGCGACGTTGCCAAACTTATTCATTTTACAAATCCGCGCCACGCGCGGCGGAATTTGCGCATCAGTTGGTAAAAGCGAAATGGGTCGATAAAAAATCAACAAAGTTTACAGATATTTCAATCTTGAGGATAATAATAAGACCTCAAAATGTTTAGTTTGCGAAAAAGTTTTAAAGGTAAGTTAAGAAAGAAGTAGATAGTAAGTAGGTAGTAATGTGTAGTATTTTCTAAAAAAAAAACTAATATTTTCTAAGAAAATCGGCTTATTAATATTTATTTTTTTACAATAATGCCGATTTCCTTAGAAAATATGAATGTTTTCAATTTTTTTATAGAATCTTTTATGTTTCTCCGAAGAGCCCTTGCGATAGGCAGCAATAAAAAAAATATATTAAAGATTGCTCATAATTTTTTACTCTAAAAAATTAAATGCTCCGCATGTCGCAAATGGATCAAGCTGTTTGTGTGGTTTGTGGTGCCTTATTAAAGGTAAAGAGTTGAACTAACACGCCTCAGTGATGAAAGTTATCGACTTTGGTTTTGATGCTAAAGGCCAAAATTTCTAGTACTTTTTTAAATAATGCCGATTTTCTAGGAAAATATTAATGTTTTGAATGTTTTTATAAAATATTTTATGTTTTTATAAAGAAGCTCTAGCGATTAGTAAAAAAAACCACGATAGTTAAAGATTTGGTCATAAAAAATTCAATTGAAAATAGAGTATTTTCAATGGCTTCTATTTTCCAAAGTCATCGATATAGCAAGCTGTTTGTGGTGTCAAATGAGAGATATGAGTTGAACTAACATGCCTAAAAGTTAGAGTGCGTAAGCTGCTATGGTTTGTAACCTAGAGACCAAAACATGTGACGTTTCATACATTTTTTTCATATTTTGACGGCTTACTATCTGCATCAAAAACAGCCCTATGTCCATCATTTGCCGTTTCGAGCCACTGTGCGGCAGCGCGCGCGTGCAACGTTGCCGCCGTGTGCGCGCTAGCGGTGGTACCTGGTAGGTACTACCGCTCGCGCACGGTTTCGAACGCAGCGGCAACGTTGCTTGGCCGCAGAAGAGGTGGTTGGTAGGTATTAGGTATATACTAATTGCACTGTGAAAATTTATCGCTACATTATCGATTGGTTTATTTTACTTTTAATCGTAGATTCACTATGATAAAAAAATGTGTTTCGGAAATTTTACCTATTCCTACTAAACATATATCTAACACCAAAGTAATAGTAAATTTCAGGACGTCATGTAACCTTTAGCCTTCTTCGATATTTGAGATATCCAACACTAGAAGAATTATTCAGATCGGTCCAGTGGTTTTGAAGCAAATTCAATACAAACAAACAAAAATCTAATCTTTCCCATTTATACTATTACATATTACGTACATGTACCTATAGATTACACCCTTACGTAGCCAGAGAGAGCACTGCGTTCGATAGTTCACACGAAGAAATAGTAAACATTACTTTGAGTAAAAGAGATAGCATAAAAACAATAATTATAACATTATTATATGAATAACAATATTTTTAATAACGTTAAATTGACAATATAACGTAACGTTATTATAACGTTATACATATTCAAAGCTTTGAATAATATCGTTTTGTTATATCGTTTCTCTCACAAATAACGTTATCTTGCAATTCCACAGATAACGTTACTGTATTTTACCGGTATTTAAGTCCCTGCTCGTACTACATACTTAGGGCCCACGATGGGATGAGTTTAAGGTGAGTATCCTAAATAATATTATTTTGAAACTTGGACTCCTCCAAATTCTGACAAATACAGTAATCAAGAAAAGGATTTAATATGATTTATGAAATTATCATAAATCTACATGTCAGTAAATAATTAATTAAAAACTTAATAAAATTATTTATTTACTAACTAAAAAGAATCGAGTTGGCTGTCTGTATTGTGCTGTATCTTGCTACATCCTTTTTCCTTACATCCGTTACACGCTACGCAGACACGTTACATTTGGTTTTTGCAAATGCCACCTGCCTGTACTTATTAGCGATTTTACAAACGTTTAGAAACTAAATGTTATAATAAAAAGTATTCGGTTTTACATAGTAATAGCATGTAATGAGTAACTATAGTACAAACTTAGTAGAATAAGTACCTATCTATCACCTAAGAGGTTATAGTATAAATCTCTTTGTCTCTGACAGTAATGTATGATATCTTGGATAGGCGCCTAAAATATATAGCTTAGACTTTATCAAGACGTGTATTATATCGATGCATGTTTGCGAAGCGGATTATTAGCTTTTAATCTCTGGATTTATTTCAAGGCTGAGCAGATATCACACCTTCCACACTGACGATATTAAACAACGACGAATAATGAATATCTAGTTAATAAGTCATTTTCATCATCTACATTGCAATTCAACAGTGTTTCCCAACCTAAACGGGACTTGTTGCGAATGGGACGGGTTGCAAATGTGACGAGTTGCAAATTGGACCATTTGCGTCGGATCCCTAATAACTTTCAAAACACCCTCCGTTACTCTTTTGAATTACTTTCAAAGCAATTTTAAGGTTTGTTGTTTATATAGGAAAATACCTATACGAGAACACGACGAGAATACCAATAACCAAGATGCCGTCATCACATCACTAGGTTGCAAGGAATATCGATAAATCATGTCGATATTCGATAGTCGTAATTAAACAGAGTGCAATCGATCATTCGTATCGACATTCGACGTTCGACGAACGCAGACCTCTTCAGGGAGCGCTCACAAAACTGATAATTTTACGAATTTTAAAGTACACTCTATTGCACAACCGACTATACTTTTAAATAAAATTACGTCCCAAGTTTTTACACTCGTAGGTAATAAAAAGCTAAAAATAAATATAGCAAAATAAATTTATCGGCCAAGAAATGTGTTAGGAATATCGAGCCGATTCGAGCACAAATATTTTAAATAACCGGCTCCCGTAAACACTTTCTTTAACTTTTTTATTAAAGCCTTTTAGCAGAATATTTTCCTTGTTCGATACAGCCGTTTTCCTCCGATAAGCTAAAACAAATTGTGAACTCGTTGTTTGTGAATTTGTCGACGATTGTCCGTGAATTCAGAGCGGAGAGCCGGTTACCCCGCGCGCGATAAATATGTTGTTTCTATACGATTCCACATATTACACGGTTATTTTGTTATCAAATTCTTATCTTGCAATCTGAGTACACAGTATTTCTTGTAATAACATCGCTACAACTATACTAGGTAAGTACATACGTTTTTTTGTATCATCAATTATATCCTAGTTTTGTCTTGCCTAGAATTGCCCTAAACTAATCTTAAAACACATTTTTGTTAAATGTATATTTATAACTAGCGACCCGCCCCGGCTTCGCACGGCTGTATTATGCATGTATTATATCTAAAAACCTTCCTCTTTAATCACTCTATCTATTAAAAAAACCGCATCAAAATCCGTTGAGTAGTTTTAAATATCTAAGCATACATAGGGACATAGGGACGGCGAAAAGTGACTTTATTTTATACTATGTAGTGATTATGTAGTGATACACTTGTACCATAATTGAAATACCAGTGGATCGGTGTTTCTGATCTGATCAATGAAGTACAGTACGTATTATAAACTCCATGCCGATGACTCCTCGATTCACTGCAGCAATAAATTCTGCTGGAAAGCAAGCACTCGTTTTGTCCAAATATAATATCGCGATCGCGGCAACAGTGCACGCGGGTATTTTCGTTTTAGACCCATTAAATCGAGATGCGTGTCCCTCATCACGCAAAACGCGACCCTATCATTATTATTATACGACGTACTTCAGTTAAACGGGAATTTGCCAGCGAATCGATTATTTGAACAAACAAGGCCGGGCAATAAATCATCCACTCCCGGTTACCTGCAAGGGATCGATACGAAAAAAGCCCCCTCCTAGTGAAACAAAAGGGAATGACATTTCTAACTCGAAACGTGTTGTATGTCGGTCGCGGTATTTGAATGCTACTTCCATTGATCAAAACTTCCCATTCCGTTTGGTGACTGTTTATTCGCACAATTCTGTCAAACGCTAGTTCAAAGCGCTTTAAACACATTTTACTGCAAATGAAAATATAAACGTTTAACACAAAACAATGCAAATAACATCAATTGTCTGCAATAAAATTTGCAAACGAAATTAGCTAAGCTTACAATTATATGACGGAGGCCATTGTCTTGACACTTTCTTGTGTACCGTTACATCGTAAACTCATCCTTGTGAGACAAAAGAAGTACGAGGCAACGAGCTGCTGATGGTACAGTACTGGTAGGATGGGATCGACATTTGTCCCTAAAATTCGCATAGTTCGTCCCTAATTATTCGCAACAAATGAGGATATTACGTTTTATTAGTCGTGCAGTTCGGCTTAATTGTTACACTATTAATATTAATAGCGCTCGTAAAAATGAAACTTTAGCTCTCTTTTACGTTTAGTGCTTATTGCCGACTACCTGTTTGAAGACTGAAAGTAATTGTTTTATTTTATTTACTGAATGTCCTTTGCTGATTGAATAAAGACATTGGTCTATTGTTGATTAAAGGTAAAACAATCCTGCTCAAAGAATCAATTATCGGAAAAATAAATTTTAAAACCAAGAGATGTCCGATGCTAGAATCTGCAATCCAAAGTAATCCTTTGAAAGCAAGACGTTCGGTATCGGAAGTCAGGGTGCTACGCGAGGAATGGACACTCTTTTGAGATTTTATACACCTGTTGTAGGCAAGAACACAATATTATACTTACAACGAGAGTCTACTTTACGGAATATAAAGTATGCATTCTCATTCTTATTCTATCACACGCGTACCTACCTACTATACCATAGCTTCTGTGTGCTTCTGTTTATCAAAAGCTTTTCAAACAGAGTTGACATTACTGTATTCTCGTGTAGTAAGTAATATGATATTAATAAATCAGTCTCGTAAGATCATAAATTAACGAGATGCATAATTAATATCTGTCCCAGTCTCGAGCACAAGTGTTGCCGTCTTTGGAATACTCAAACATTATTTTGGAAGTTCATTAGGAAAATGACTTCGCGAAGACGAACGAAATATACTCAAGTAGATCAACAACTGATTCTGCAACCGAACATAATACTCAAGAAAAATCATTAATATTTATTTCATCTCAAAATTCGTAAAGGGAAAGCTATTCCAGTCGATTTGGGGATGATTATAAAAGTTTGGAGTGCTTGTTTGGGAGTTGGCCCGACCCGGCCCGGACTCGGGACCTTTATAGTCGGTCATCGTAGACCAATTGTAAATTCGCTTCGTCTCCTCTAAACATGGGCTGGGTTAAGGGATACGAGTTCGCGGGTATTCTACTCGTCAGAACTAACATTCAATTCCACATCGATTAAGCTTTGTATAACTTGTTAAATTAAGAAAAAAAAAAGGCCAAGTAGGAAATACAGTCTTAAGAGGTTTTAGTTAAACCAAACAAATCAGCCACGAATCGTACTAACCGCGAAATGGATAAGTTGCGAAGACCAATCAAGAATACACAGAATTATATGGATCACCTTCGCACCTTACTGGTTGAACACTTCTCACATGTACCGTACCAAGTTTGATTCGTGGAGCGTAAAATTGGCGGCGACTGGTAGAAAACGTTGATAAAGCCTCGTCCCTTCCTCATGCCACCCCCGTCCCCGTCTGAAATCCACTGATTGCTTACGTAGACGAAACCTTGCGTACTAACCCAGCGGATAAGCAGCGGGTAAATTAAACAAGACCAACAACTTGTCGCTAAATTATTGCTGAATTATGATCAATCAATACACACACAATGGCCTATCTCAAAAGTTGGTAAAATACTTACATATGAAACCAACATATAAATGTACAGGGCATACAACTTTTCTTAGCATCGAACTCTCCTAAAGATACTTCAAGAGGAAATCCCTTTGGTAATTTGAAAGTCACAAACTCTGTGATGAAGAGCAAGCCTTAATTTCATTCAATGAAACTTGGTTCGTAGTCTACGTAGGATAGGAATGTCCGTATTGACGTATGTTATGATCTCTCTGTAGGTATTATGTGTTATAGTTAGGTAGGTATACGAGTAGGCCTCCTAACTCCGTGCCAAATTCATCCAATTTCATTCAGTAGTTACGGGCGGGCATTGTAACAAACATCCGGTTGTATTTCGTCTTTATTATCTATTCTGTAAACCTACTCTCTGCTAACGGTATTGCATTATGTTGGCTAGATTATGTTACAGTCATATTTAAAAAAATAATTAACGATAAGTTCCACTTTACTGATAATCTTTTGGGAAATGAACCTAAGAAATTCCAGAAGTATGTAACAGTAGTTTCGAATCAAACGAAACCCTGTGCTCGACGCATTTAAGAGATCTAATATAGACGAATAAACACGATTACCTACTACAAGAAAACTAAACACTTCAGAATAGTTTTCTAATCATGGAACTAATAAATGAAAGCTGACCCAAAACCCGTGATTGAAACAAACATACGAGTTATCAAAGTTATTGGGTCGGACAAACGGCTAAGCTTACGGAGCACTAATCACGTAGCCAATTTAATTAGCGAGCAAGAGCAGCCGGGTGAAGCAATTAGTGATAACGAACAATCGCTCGCTTTATGAATGATCGATATATTATGTAGGTAAGGAGTGTAGGTACTATCGATAAGAAAGTCATTGACTCGGGTGCGGTGTGGTGTGCGTCGTGAACGTGATGTACGGTGAGATAATGTTTAAAGATATTCATAAGAAGATAAAGTACCTACTGTTAAATGTCAAAGTGTTTAAGAAAATGTAATTTTAACCGGGGATGAATGTGTGGGCCTAGTGTTCGCAGTAAAAGGTCAAAAAGAGGTAAAAACGCGTTCAACGCACTCTGCAATATTCTTAGCTCACAGGAAGCGATCGCTCGTAAAATAACGTTCGAGCAGCGACACCGCAAGCGACGACGCGACGACGACTACGGACGGTTCTGGCGCAGTTTTATGACGGCCTATGCGCGCGCGCACTGCTGCGGTCGACGTGCGGTCGCGTGCTATTGTCTCGTAAATAAATAGAAGAGTTATTTGATTTGCAGACGGAGAGTAGGTACCATCAGCCAGAGCTGCGCGGTCCCACCTTAAGGTTGATTATCCTGTGCAGGGCCCTATTGTTTCTCCAGCCTCTTAATTTTTGTTGACCAATATGGGAAAGGCGCATTGTTTTTTTTTTCACACGTCTACATTCCTTAAAGCGTTTTTTGTATGCTTTTTATGCCAAATGTGTTGTTTGAAACAATAGACTTTGACAATAAAAAAGGGTACTGGACCCCAATTGGCAAACAAAAAGGGCGGGATTTCGTAGGTTGCACTACTCCCGAAGGAAAGTGTTCATGGATTGGGACCGCACAGCTCTGGCCGATAGTACCTACATGACATGCTGTGCTACAAGCTTAGATATGTTTACAGAATTTTGTACTTCTCTAGATGTCTGTTCGGTTGGTTGTTTAAACTATATTTATAGTCTTCGATCTTATTTTGCGTCAAATATATCCGAGACAGTATCGGTATTGCATAGTTCCTGTAATTTCCAACCAATTCAGTACAAAAGTTAAGAAGTATACTTCTGTAACTCGACACCCCTTTATATCTTCACTGTTTTATCGCCGAACTTGGCCACTTTTTCACATTAATGTTGTTTGTTGGATAGAACAAGACTCGTGTTTCGACGAACGAAACCAGATGCGCGCCTTACATTATCTATTCAAATTATAATGGTTTTAGTTAGTCATAACTTGTTTTGAATTATCTCTTGTGTCAAAGATGAATTTTAAGTATACTAATTAGGCTTTTGATAGGCTTTGGGGACGACTCGGGCACAAAATACCTGATCTGAGACAAATCTACCTTATTTTCCTTAAAAAAATTCATGTAGGTTTTCGGCGGAACATTGTACAGAATAAGTTTTTTTAAAGCGTACAATTTGCGATATTAGGAAAGGCGAGTAATTTACCCTCTACCGGTGTACCAAGTGTTCACGTAACGACATTTCTGTTTATCTGACATAAACCTTTGAACATTATCACTTATTACTTTTACACTGTATATTTTACAACACATACACTAACCAATAAGCTAATTTTATTCATGACTCCCTAATTCTCTACCATTACACGGCTGCCTTATGTATCCTATTCATTTGACATGCCGAGCGAGGCTCTCAAACTTTATACAAGAAGCTCCTTTCATTAAGTCAAGTGGTCGTCCACTGATGTTCGGTGTCCTTAATACATCTCATTTGGTTTATTTCATACGTATTAAATACAAACTATATTTAGTGGCGTAATATTCTCTCTGAGATATTCAGTATTTCTATTTCCGCAAAATGTTTGGCAGTAAAATGATAAACTCTCGAAATTTTTGTTTAAAACAATCTTGGCTTGTCGTAGTTATTTCGAAATATAATGTGTGTTGTCTAGTTTGCAATGATTTAGTATAATTGGTTGCGGTCTCGACTCGAGCTCGACGAATGGTTCCATAATATGAAGCCAAGCTTGCTTGGTCTACCGGGAACATGTTATACTGGACATAATGAGCCATCAGTTATAATTCTATGGCCGCTGTTGGCATGTTTAATTTCTAGATTATTGATTACTGTGGTCACAAACCTGCTAATATATTTTTATTTATTTTAACCCGGAAACCCGTCAAGGATACCACTAAGAATAAATAAAGCCTTCGCGATTCTTGTCAATTATGAAAATCTGTATGACAATCTGAAGAGTAGATTAGATTCCAGAGTTGGGTATAGATTCGCTTGTCCTACTCGTCAATGAAAGCTAGAAAGTTTGAGAATCGTACCTAGAAGCAGCAATCTCAATCAATTTGTCGTTCTGAAGGCCAATTCTCGTAAATAACATTGTTTAAATTACATTTCAATATCATCCCGATTGCATTTCGATTGCAAAAGATACCTTCAAAGTCAGTTTTTTTTTTACAAAAAGCTAACTTTGAGGGTGTTTTTAGCTACTTTGAGGGTATTATTTGTGATCGAAATGCAATCGAAATGATATTGAAATGTAATTTAAACAATGTTATTTACGAGAATTGGCCTTCTGAAGGTCAATTCTCGTAATTATAGCAAAATGCAATCTTAAATTGATCGAAGTGAAATGATATTGAAATTTAACTGTCAATTGGTATTCTGCTAACCATAATCATAATAACATTTCAGTTACATTTCAATTACATTTCAATTGCATTTCACTAACATTGCGATATAAAATCATTCAGTCATTCATTCATTTTGCTTTGTTAGGTTGGCTATGTCACAAAATTTAAAAGAATTTCATTTGGTGCCTGTTTTATTTTGGAGTGTGTTTGAAGAAACTTTGTGATATGAAGGTCCCATGAGATAAATCGCGCTAATGCTTTAGATAGCAATTATGAAAGCGATCGCGATTTTTTTAAAAATAAAGTAAATAATGTGGCCCATTTCACATAACGCCATCTAGCCCTAAGCTAAACAACTAGGCTTGTATACTTAAATACTTGTTGGGGGCGAGAATCGAACCTGTAACCTTCTATATCGAAATACAAGTAAAGTAAACTCCAGTCGCGCTTCGGAGATGACACGCATTATTATTTTTATTAGATTTACACACCAACCCAACTAAGTTAACCTTAAAAATTCACTAAATTCGTTGTTTCATGTCGATTACATTTCAATCAACTCTCGATCTCAAATTTGACGTTTCTTATGCGACGAGAATACGGTCTAGATAAGTTCGATTACATTTCAATATCATTTGTATTTGGAGAATACCGTTTTACGTACATTTTAGTTTCGATTGCATTTCGATTAAATTAACATTTCATTCGGATATCATGTTGAAATCTTAGTTTATGAGAATACCAAAAGATGACGTTTTGTATATTTTTTGCAATCTAAATGCAATCGAAATGATATTGAGATGTAATTTTAACAATTTTATTTATGGGAATTGGCCTTCTGGTCGTAAAATCGTCGTATCGATTGCGATCAGACCGCGTGCTGAGTTTTGTGTCGTTCCCTCAGGTCGTTCCCATCATGATGCTACTCAAATTCATTAGCGATCTACTGAACTTCCACCGGAATGGTCCTCAGGCATCAGACTTAAACTACATATTACTAATGCTAATTACACAATACTAACTATCGCAATATAATTGGATGGCACGGCATATCGCCTAATCGAATAAGCCCAGCAGTAAAAGCGAGAATATTGATGCAGAGCTTTGATTCGATTTAACAAAATAGAAATTGAAATGGAATTTCTCCTATATATTATGGCTATACGTGTATTCTAGTGTTAAAAATGAAATCGCTTTATAATGTAACTTAGACAATGTTTATTGTAAGCTTTTAAACATGGTTGGCGTGAAGCCAGCAGCAGCGAGCAGCGGACCGGCCGTCAACCCCCAACACAAATACCTATTCACACGATTGTACCTCCACCTCCTCTACATTCGTCAGTCATTATTGACTGCCGCACCGTGTACGGTGTACCACTGTACGCGTGTGTAATTCATTCACTATTTGTCCTGATATTACTGATTGGACAAATACACATATATTTGTTGAACAATCTAATAGAACTACCGCATACCGGCTGGATTTACATAAAAACGTTATAAAATTCATTATTGACATTTGTTTTAGTCCGTCGATTTTATTTTGACTGTAAAGTCAACATGAAAATATTTGCATTTGAGCTCTCTGTTTTATTTTAACATAATATTCATAGTGTGATGGTGTGCAAATACCTTAGCTACCATTGACCGTTTGTAATCCGTGTTTGTTTCTGATAACAATGGCGGAGTTTGTAGAAACACTAATAACTTAGGTTCTGGTAAAGGCAATGGTTGTAGTTACAGAGCTCCGCATACGATTTGAGTGACTGTGTTGGTACGGTATGTTGTCACCTGGTTAACTCTGGGATGGCGGAATGGGGGTATTTAAAAAACTCAGTCAAAAAACAGACTAGAAAACTTCTGTTACTGTAATTATAAATAAATAAATATTTCAGGACATATTACACATCGCCATCCAGCCCCAAGCTAAGCAACTTAATGCTTGTGTTATGGGTGCCAGATAACGGATAAACTACTTATATACTTTTTTTTTTGTAAATATATACATATTATACATATAGGAAACACCCAGAACCAGAAACAAGAATTTATGGTCAGCATAAATACTTGTTCCCGGCGGGAATCGAACCCGCAACCTTCTGCGTCGCAGTCGGGTGTTCGCCCGACGCGCCACAGAGGTCGTCGAATTATATCGTAAAATAAAATAAAGATATGACCCTGGACATACTTTATGCAAAGTTTAACACAATACAAGTTGTGAACATACATATTTCCAAAAATCATAATTTTGGAACGTTGTATCTTGACTACTCGGATGTACCTACTACATCAGACTTTGCTGACAATTGCCTTTTCAAGAAAGTTGAAAAACACTGTATAGTATAAGGGCGGTTTACGGATCAGTCAAAAACTGACCGAATTTAAGAGCAGTTTTCAAAAAAATTCTGAAAAGTCAATTTATGGGACACATCAAAATCAGAAATTTTGATGTGTCCCATAAATTGACTTTTGTTTTTTACGAAATATCTTCGATCCATGCGTAATATAAACATATTTTGTTCAAGATAACAATTACATAAATAAAAGCACTGAATTATTGTTTAAGATGTGGATTCAGCCTTACGATTTCCAATTACAAAAGTTACTAACAGGAAGTAACTAACATGAGAACGAAAGTTTAATTTCATCTTTTCTACAAAAAATCTGATAAAATCGACTGTTTTGTGATAAGATATCGAAAACTTAATATACAATTATCAATCCATGTTACTATAAACGTAAAAGAGCATTAACTTACACTTGTTTTTCCGTAAGTAACCAGGAAACAATTTTTGAATCCGGGGAGCACCACACAATCCAACAATGTTTTTAGATTAATTTGATAGATTACAGAAAAATAACTTTGTGCTACGTTCTTCTTAAATGTTTCCAGTGCACAGAAAACCATAATCTACTTAACTTTATTTAAATAATTTTGATTAATCACGTAACTAACTAGGAAACCGCAAAATGACCTTTTTTATGAATGTTAAAAAACATTAATTATTTTAAAATGATGCATTGTTTTCGCAGAATTGTTTATTCAAGTGATAAATGATTATAATCAGTGTAAGATAGTACCAAAAAGTTAAATGCAAACTCAATGTTTTCTTAAATATTCTTAAAGAAAGTCAACACTGCTTAATGGGACACATCACTCTCCATACATTTGCACACTCAAAGTTCTAATTTTTAATATTTTTTTCATAAATGATCTTACTTTTACAAGAATTAGAGCAGGAATATAAACAATAATTCAGTGCTTTTATTTATGTAATTGTTATCTTGAACAGAATATGTTTATATTACGTAAAAAACAAAAGGGACACATCAAAATCAGAATTCAGATTTTTTTTGAAAACTGCTCTTAAACTCCCAGATTTGGGGCACTAGCAACAATAATATTTAATGCCAAGCACGGTACCAAGTAATATCAACACAGTCTCTTAATATAAGAGGAGCTCCCTAACTATTAGTGGTAAGTAGTTAACAGTAGGAAGGAATAATGTTAGACGATGTACGATGGCGATGGCGATGTGGTACTGACTGGCGAGCGTGGAGCGTGGAGTGCACACGTTCCGGCTATAACCTGTGCCGAGTTACCGGGTACAGTGCTATTGTGGTGGGTTCCTGCGAAGTCTCGGCCACGTGTGCCGTGTGCCTCGATACCAGAGGGAAATTACTCACTGCATTCATGAATAATACGCTTGTGTGAGAGAGAATTGTACCTATGCCTAAGCCATAAAACTAGCTAAGTTTATGTAGGGTAGGTACTACGTATAGGTACTTAGCTAGTTTTATCGCTGTTTAAGTTTTCACTAACAATTTTAATATATACTTAACCGAAAGTAATTAGTTTTCTTCTTTTTGCGCCTTAATGCTTTCTAAACTCTTGCCAAATCTCCCGACAAAACTCAAACATGATATATATATGAAAAGTAAATAATTATCTCACACATGTACATTTGTACATGTGTACAAGTTACAAAAGTAATTAAGTATACGAGGAATTAAACTGTAAAACACGAGTTCATTGACTTGTTACGCACATTAACTACCTAGTTAATATTTTATCTAATTATAAACTATTAGTCAAATTTAGTTGGTTAACGCCATTACTACAACACTAGCAGCACCCGGTGGTTTCACCCGGGCTTATACCGATCCCGTGTGACTATCGATATAAAAAGTAGCCTGTATCACTCCCAATGAATCAATGTATCCTCATACCAAGTTTCATCAAAATAAGTCCAGTTGTTTCGGAGCCTATTCGTTACAAACATAAACCAGAAAATCCTTATGATATTAGTATAGATAAATTTATAACACAGTGACTATTCTCACATATTTAAGCCCTTAACTCTCCTAAATTAATTTAAAATTCAGAGCGTGTTATTCAGGGAAGCGTTATTGTATAGGTAATTTTAATCAGCCTTACCTAACTCGAACTCGAAACCTCCAGGAAAGTCCCTCGAGGACTACTACATTGTTGTTGGTACGAGAGAAGGAGAACCACATCCTTGGGCGTGTTACTTCACTAACTAAATTATACTTTATCTTGTTCCATATTTTACGCATATATTCTTTGTACTTGCGTTGGAAGTTGTTTTATTAGTGAATTAGAGGAAAACGATCTAAAATACTCTAAAATATTTATTCCCTTTTTTCTGTTTTTAGTATTTGTTGTTATAGCGGCAACTGAAATAGGTACATAATCTGTGAAATTTTCAACTCTCTAGCTAGGTTCATGAGATACAGCCTGGTGATAGACAGACGGACGGATGCACAGTGAAGTCTTAGTAATAGGGTCCCGTTTTGACCGTTTAGGTACGGAACCCTAAAAATCAAAGTCCTGACTGACTGATATATCAACCTACAGATGAACAGATCGGGCTTAGGCATACAGATAAGCGGTAGAAGTCGCGGGTAAAAACAAGTTTATAATTAACTAGCGACCCACTCCGGCTTCGCACGGCTATATTATGCATGTATTATACATATAAACCTTCCTCTTGAATCACTATATCTACCTGTACGTGCGCTCCAGAAGCCTGGACGCGACGCGCTACGAGTTTTTCAAAAAAAAAAGATCTAGGGGGACCTTGTCGAAAAATCTTATTTTCAGCTCTGTTTTACGTATAGTGATATATTATTGCACACCTTTGGGTTCGGTTTGAAATTTCTAATACAGTCATGATCCTCAATTATTTATATCACTTACCTGTTGCTGTATTATTGATGACAAAATCAAGATTTGATTTTTTTCCAAGTGCTGCGACGCTTCAACTCCGTCATATTTCCATAATATACGATCAACCACTCAAATCACACATTTATTTCACTTACATCATTCACCTTTAATCATATTACGAGCTATTTTTCACTAAAAACACAATAAATCACTTAGATATCAATTGAAAACAAAACACAAACGCAAAAAACCAAACCGCCATATTGCCGGCGCAAACGCAAAGAAAAGTTGTCGGCTTTTATCACCAATTATTTCACAATTATTCTACAAAATAGCACTATTACACATAAACTTCAGTATTTTTCTAGTACCTATTTTTGAAAAAATCAACCCGGCTCTTACTCTTTCGAAACATTTATTTTAATTTTTTTAACCTAGAGCTCTGGCGCAGAGCATCGCGTTTTTTCTAAAGATGGCCGCCACTAGAATAAATTTGACAACTCTTGTTTTATTTTTTTATTTTCTCTGCTTGTGGTTCCGGTTGACGTAAAATATCTATGGAACTAATAAACTGATAATTTGGCCAACATAATAAACCGAAGTCACTAGCCTGTGGCCAAAAGAATGAACGACACCAAAGACAAAAAGTAGACCACTTTAATTTTACACACACGTCTGTGTCGCAATCATTTCAAGGTATTTTAATTCTACACCACCGTGTGTGTAACAATCGCGTGGCGGGTTAAAAAAACCGCATCAAAATCCGTTGCGTAGTTTTAAAGATCTAAGCATAGAAAGGGAAATAGGGACATAGGGACGGCGAAAAGTGACTTTATTTTATACTATGTAGTGATAGTAAAGACGATATTTACCAGAAGCGGCAGGTATCTGGCCGCAGTGGTGCCATTACGGGTATTTTGAGCTTTTTGTGCGACACATTTCCATTTATGTTAAGTAACCATCGTCTTTGATTATACTTACCAAGATTTAAGATTTGATAGAAACTTTAGTTGAACTTTAAGCAGAAGCTTAATTGTACCATCGTACTCTCAATTTCCCACTATATTGTTCATCTCCCTTCCCCTAACAGCAATCGTTAGTCTGCGCGAGCGCCCCGCGGCCCGCGCGGGCGGTATGCGCGCGGGCGGCAGCATTTCGACCACAAAATTAATCCAATGTGTTTGAACGATTTAAATTTAACTATTACCAAATCAGTTTATTTGTGTGTTGAACACGTGTTGATATCGTGTGTCGTTAAAAACGCATTAAATGGATTCCCGCGTCTGCGCGGGCGCATCCATGTTGATTGTACAACTAGGTACCTACCTCTCTCTCTAATTTGCAGGATACGACTTACAGAAACGGAGAGAACTACTATTGACACATTTCCTGTTTTTATATCCGTGTTTGTGTTTAATGTGTTTAATTAACTAAGGTACGGTCGGCAACAAAAGTCGAGACTAAACGTTAAGTTCTAAAATGAATTCAAGTACTAGTTCAAGTACCTATAATACTTTCTCACAAAAAGCTGTTTACGACGTTAAGCGAACGCTCAGCTACATGGTAGGCGGAATTGGGGGTGTTAGGTTTTATTTTCGTTACGGAATTTCTTGATTCGGTCACCGCGCTCAAAGCCCGCGATAAAAGCTATGCAATAGCTTAATATATTTTTTATAGTTTTCAATTCAAGTAAGTCTTTAAAGTCCTGATTGAATTGACTTACTTACTTACTCCGCTGGCTCAGCGACCCAAAGTGGATCTTGGCCTCCGAAACGATAGTCTTCCATCGCTCCCTGTCCTGCGCACTGATTGAATTGAAGGACATTAAAATTACTTAAATATCAGGCATCAGAATATTAGGTTATTAAAGTAGTATATGTGTAATCGGTCCATTGTTTTTTTCTACAATCGTGTAACACATATTTTCAAAATGTATGTACACGCACTTGTGGTTAAAAATCCACGTCTAATTTGTATCAAATCATATAAAAATTAACTGGCAAAAGAATACTGTTTCTCCACAGTCGAGCTAGGTCTTGTTGCGTTTTTGCATAAATCATAAAATCATAAATCATTTATTCGTATAGTTATCTTTTTTGGAAAACTTTTCCAATGATATGGTAGGATACCGATCGCGATCGATCGTTGATCAGCTATTAAACGTTGTAATGTATGGCGAGGTATCAGTGCGAACGGTAGTCAGATAATGTCCCGATAACGCCAGATTGTGCACCGATAACTAACCAAACGTATAACAGACACTTCACTTACTTTTATTGCCAAATTCGCTACTGTTGTATTTCACACGTAACTTACATTACACTAGACGTTGTTGTTGTATAAAATATAATCAGTTGAAGATTATTGTAACATCTTCTAGGACACATTTAGCTATCTATACATTTCCCAGTTTAATAACTGAAATGATAATTAAATATTGATAGAAATGTAATAAATTAATTAATAGTCCGTCGATTTCCGTTGGGCTTGAACTTTGAACACTTTTCCATTGACTCTATGATGTGCAGAGGATTGGTGGTGTGATGCCCGCCATAGAACAAATGATCTGCAAATACTCGTATGTGTAGTGTGTACCAGATCAATTCCAAGCTCCTCGGCATCCATTGTTTAGGGCTTAGATAACACTACGTTATTATTATGACGTCCTACAATATTTGTATGTATTGTTCCAGATGCGGTTATCATAGTGTAACGAAGATGTGGCGTGCAGCGATCGTGTTGTGGTGCGGTTGCGTCGCCGTCGCTCTGCAGCCGCGATGCCAAGAGATCAACATACCGATGTGCCGCGGTATAGGGTACAACCTCACCTCGTTCCCTAACGCACTCGATCATGACACGCAGGAGGAGGCCGGATTAGAGGTCGGTTCTATTCTATATCACTTCATCCTTTAAGTTTCCTAAGTTCTTGTAGATTTTGGTTCAAAGACTAACTCGTCATTTCGACTGTTCCAGGTGCACCAGTATTGGCCGCTGGTCGAGATCAAGTGCTCGGCTGACCTGAAGTTCTTCCTGTGCTCGGTGTACACGCCGATCTGCATCGAGGACTACGCGAAGCCCCTGCCGGCGTGCCGCAGCGTGTGCGAGCGCGCGCGAGCCGGGTGCGCGCCGCTCATGCAGAAGTACGGGTTCCAGTGGCCCGAGCGCATGGCGTGCGAGCGTCTGCCTCGCGCCGGCGACCCCGACCACCTCTGTATGGAGGAGACGGAGCGCGCGCGCGAGCCGGACCCGCCGCCGCGCCCACCGACTCCCGCGCATCACCATCCCCGCAACAAACATAACTGCAAGGATCCAAAAAACTGCGTCACGGGCGCGGCGGTGGGCGGTGTCGGCGGCGAGGAGTGCGAGTGCGCATGCCCGGCGGGCGCGGCGCGAGACAACGCCAGCTGCGCCCAGCCCTGCGCCGGCGCGTTCTTCACAAGGGAGGAGAAGCAGTTCGCCGGCGTGTGGGTCGCGCTCTGGAGCGGCCTCTGCGCCGCATCGACCCTCATGACGCTCACCACGTTCGCGATAGACTCGCAGAGGTTCAAGTACCCGGAGCGGCCGATCGTCTACCTCTCCGCGTGCTACTTCATGGTGTCGGCGGGATACCTCGCCCGGCTGGCCGTCGGCCGCGATGAGATCGTCTGCGAGGGCGGGCTGCTGCGCACGGCGGCCGACGGGCCCGGCGCCTGCACGCTCGTCTTCGTCCTCGTCTACTTCTTCGGCATGGCCTCCTCGATATGGTGGGTGGTGTTATCGTTCGCGTGGTTCCTCGCCGCCGGCCTCAAGTGGGGTAACGAGGCTATAGCCGGACACGCGCAGTACTACCACCTGTGCGCGTGGCTGATACCCGCCGGGAAGACGGTTGCGGTGCTGGTCGCGGGCGCTGTCGACGGGGATCCCGTCGCCGGGATCTGCTCCGTTGGCAACTCCTCGCCCGAGAACCTCAAGCGGTTCGTGCTCGCGCCGCTGATCGTATACTTCGCGCTCGGGGCCACCTTCCTGCTCGCCGGGTTCGTCTCGCTGTTCCGCATCAGGTCGGTGATCAAACGTCAGGGCGGCGTCGGCGCCGGCTGCAAGGCGGACAAACTCGAGAAGCTGATGATCCGTATCGGCGTGTTCAGCGTGCTGTATGCCGTGCCGGCGGGTTGCGTGCTCGCGTGCCTCGCGTACGAGGCGAGCGGGTACGAGCGGTGGTTGGCGCGGGCTCGGTGCGGCCCGAGGTGCGATGGCGGGGAGCCGCTCTACTCCGCCCTCATGCTCAAGTACTTCATGGCGCTCGCGGTCGGGATCACGTCCGGCGTGTGGATCTGGTCGGGCAAGACGCTCGAGTCATGGCGGCGCGTGTGGCGGCCCCGGCGCGCTCCCCCGGGCGGCGGCGGTGCTGCGCGCGCGCTCGTCAAGGGAGGGGCGTGACGCGCGGAGGGCGGCCCCCCGGCCCCCGTACTCGCCCCCGCGCCGCCGCCGCCCCAGCCGCCCGCCGCGCCCAGCCAGCGCTCCGCCCAGCCACTCTCCGACTACGGCCCCGTGTAGGTGCCTACTGCCTACCTACACTGCACTGCGTGTGGTGTATATGTTATGTTAGTTCGTGCCATGTGTCGCTCGCGCCGATCACGCCGCTCGCGCCGCGCCGCTCGTCTAGTCGTCTCGTCCGAGCCGAGCGCGGCGCTATATTATATACGTAAATAGAGTGTAAGTGCTAGAATATAATAAGTGTAACGTAACGTAACGACCGAGCGATGCGGAGCGCGAGAGACGATCTGTGAGTGAAACCGGTCGATTGACATGTGAACGTTAGTACTATCTAGCTGTTGTCACATTTTGTACCAGGTTTACAGTTTTATAGGAAAACGACAAAAGTTTACTGATTTATGATTGATGATTTGTGTATTGCGCCCCCGGGGGCGGCGGCGCCTCGGGGCTCCTCGGCGTATTGTGGGACTGATAATGTATGTGATAGTGACGTGTGACGGAGACGTCAAGGAGCCCCCCGGCCGGACGCCGCCACGCCACGCCACGTACGACGCTTCCTGTATACCCCGTAGTGCGAGGTTTTTCATAATACAAAAACGCTACTACCACGTAAACGTAAAGTTGAATCTACGAATTACATCCGCTAGAGGGCGCCTTTTCCCACATATTTACGCCACGTGATAGTAACGTTTGCAATAGGAAAAAGCTCACAGTACGGGTTCTGTTCTGTATTATTGCGATCAGATAAATCTATTCTTATGATCTCTGTAACTCAAAATGTAAATAATGTAGTGGAAATATTCAGCTATACTATTATATTTGATACACTTTTAATTATTAACATGACACTTTTATAAACCAATACATCTATATTCACAATAATACTGTAATTTATGAACTCTCGTGAATCAAAGGGGAGTATTATGTTGTTCAAGTTCTTATTAAATCTAATGTATTAACATCACCTAACTAATTGAACAATAATATTCTCTTTTGATTGACTATGTTTTATTTATAATATTTCCATTAAAACTGTTAATAATTAAAATAGTAACAAATGAATGTACAATATTGCTTCTAGAATTCATATAAATGCTTGTTAAACGTTCCAATGTGGGATTATAATATGTAAATAGAATCGTATTTGTATTTATTATAAAAATAAAATTGACGGCAAGTAGCGCTGTAGTGTATGTATACGAGTGTTTGTGTTAAACGCCATCTGTCGGCGGATAAATGTAACGTAGTTAGCAGCGCCATCTCTCGGAGCGGGCGGTAAATGTAACTTACGCTACTCGGAGGCAGGTGGCGCTGTAGGTTCAAAACTTTATTATTTTTCATTGAAAACTGCCTACTAAAGCTCAAATAGTTATTTTTACGATTGTAATATTCGTAAATATTGAATATTGCATGAAAGGTTGTATTTTCACGGACGTTTTGCAGCCAAATGACATGAAAATCATTATTGTAATTTATTTTATATCTAACTGTAGATAAAATAAAGCGACTTTTTTATGTAACTACATGTTTTATTATTTAATGAATATATTCCCTTCCTTGGTCTAATCACAAACAAAGAGTATATAACTACACCTTACCTATACATAGTTGAGAAAATTCATACGTTATAAGTACAAAAAATATTGTTCCTTCAATATCTTATTTTATATTTGTAGTCTGCAAAATACTCACATAAGTACCTAGATATACCTACGTAAATAACAATTATTGCTTATTTTGAGCAGTGGTCTAATGGGTAGTGACTATTGAATATCAAAACTCATACCCCCTTATTCCAAAACGAGGTTTAAGGATAGTCCGAGATGTGGATATAAACCTTAGATTTAGACACAGATTTACTCGTGACCTATATATAGTCTAAACAATATCCCTATAAATTATATAAACATAGTGTTTATACTATAGTTCACGAGTAAATCTGTGTCTAAATCTAAGGTTTAAATCCACATCTCGAACTATACTTAAACCTCGTTTTGGAATAAGGGGGATAGAAATCTTGGTACATCATCGGTAAGTAGTCATGAAAAGCGAGTAATGTAAGCTAAAAATTCATAGAAAACATATACCTAATGAACCAAATATCGTTCAATAAATGTATGAATTTTAGCACAATACCACAGCGCCATCTATCCTCAAACCATTTTCTGTCAGATAGAACTACAAAACTACTTCCGTACAGTAACGGACACCAAAAGATGCAGTTACGGGTATTTATTAAAAGTAAGTACATACTTGTCTCCTGTGTATACATACATATAATAATTATTATACATACAAAAACACCCAGTTTGAACAAATATTTGTAAGATGATAGGAATCAGACCTGCCACTAAGTAGATAGCTTCATAATATCTAATAAAAAATCACATTATTACGTATTTGACAATAAAATTGTACAGCTATATTATTTCACCAACATGAATGGTAACTAGTATAATATAGCAAGTCTACATTAACATACAACCTCTAGCACCTACTTTATTATAATAAAAATACATATCACCTAATGGCCTTTACATATACGATTTATGCAGGCAGGTGGCGCCAGCAACTTTAATAGTTGCTATTCAGGGCGATTTAGTGCCTGGGACATGGTATTATGTGGAAAATCTTGCCTAGAACATGATATACCATACCTCTCAACTTAGTGTACCGTGTCCAGAAAGAACTCGTCATTACGTCTGGAGTTTAGGTCGCTGGTTATGATATCACGAAGTTTTTCCTTCACTGTAAGAGTAACTTTTTTTTGTAAAAATCTATTGGTGGCACGACCGGCCGGGATTCAATCCCACGACCTTCGGAATAAAAGTTGAATTGTTTGTTACCTACGTTAGTAAGTAGGTATTCTACGTTGGTAAGTATACAAAAAAATCTAGCGATTTCTACTTAAATACTAACTTATCTACATTAATATTTTTAAACAGATTTGTTTTTTATTTGTAACAAATATGCTCCGAAACTACTGGACGTAGCCATGATTTTGCATAAAAAATATAAAACTATTGAGTACTTATCTCAAAAGAGGCCTTGTTCCGTGACCATCTAGTCTGTAATTTTTCATTGTGGTGAGAAATGTACCCTGACAATGGCAACACTGAGTTTGAAGAAGTTTTGAAGGTCATCGGTTAAAAAATAATAAGTTATTTCCGGTTCCGTTCGCTGAAACACAGCGCCCTCAGGGCAGGGGCGTAATCAGGTGGGCGTGTAATGACTGACATAGTTCGCTAGATAGCGTTGTAGGTTATCAAAATAATTTTCTTAAAACTAACTTATTTACAAATTTATTTTCTAACAATTTATTGTTTTAATTTTACGTATAAAGTTCCGACGGAGTCGTATAAACAAATAGGTATTTTATAAAAAGTAAAATATTCACAGGCGCAACGTCATCGTTCTTCAAATTATATGGGTACAATATGTTTTGACTAACTACGTACCTAATACGAAAGGTTTTACGACTTTTGAAAATTGGAATTTTGTTTTGAAAACTTAGAAATTATGTTTAATACTGGGAAACCAGCTGTTTTTAGGAAAAAATACATAAAAAAATATATATCTATTGTATAAACCCCAAATAACCCAAAATAACCACTAAAAGTTCACAATTTTTTTTCCTAAAATATTTAAATTTTTAATAGTCCTAAAACGCGTCACCCCTCTTCAAAACATATTAGTATTCAGTCGAATTGAGAACCTCCTACGGTCGGTTAAAATATCAATTATTCATTCGAATGTGTTTGATTATGGACAATTTTCGATCTCTCTATCGAGTAAGTAAAATCTCAGCTGGTTGTTATTCCATTAAACCCTTGGTTGGTCGTAAACCCTTGGTAGTACATGGAGTAGTCTTGAATGTCGTGGTACTGGTAGTCGTTCGTAGGTGTCGTTTCGTGGTACGGAGGCGTCGTCGTTTCCTGTGTGTACGGAGGTTCCGACTGACTAGGGTTGTCTGGGGTTTGATGCTGCTCTTGAGGTATTTGCTGGAAATTTATTTTAAAGTCTATACTAGGGGGGTGATAGGTATATTAATTTTACATTTTAGGCCAAGTAGGTTCCGATTGCGTGTATGTTAATCCACGTCTCTAGTTATTTGTTTAATTGCAATCAGTTCATTAATTATTCCGTGAAGATGTAACAAACAAAAACGCATAGATATAAACTTTCGCCCGTGGGATATTATCCTATCTAATTAAATGATGGGTATTTGTTGTTTTACCTGGTTCTGAAACTTGCATCTCTTGAACCTTCCGTAGAGAGATGAATATGGCAAGTTGTAATGTATTGCTGCTTGGTTTATTGACATTTGACCGATTCTGAAAATGAATGATTCGAGGTTTAGGTTTAAATAAATACAACTCTTAATGCGACTTAATAAAGCTCAATCGACCTCGCCCAACGCTGCGTAAAGCCCTGGAAATATTCCTAAATATGGGTTTGGGAGATTTAGCTGAAATATATGGATAAGTTACCTGACTGCTTCTAAAGCTTCGCCCATGGCGTCTTCTGACCAAGGCGTCGGGTTTGAACGAGAGAGTTCTATGCCTTCTCTCTTACACCGACCGTATAGAGTTCCTGTTAAATAACATCGAATTACAAAAGGTTAGTTCTAAAGTAGGATACAATAATTATTTTTTATGATTCGGTAACTTTTTAATGGACACATTCTCATCAATCCCCTCTTCTGTGCCCTGAAGGTAAACTTTAAAACCAGGAAATCCCGAAATTGAAAATACTGAGAATTCCCGGTTCTTTGGCGGTAGTAGAAGAACCTAGTTTCGGTACTTTCGATACCAATTTTTTTGCTAAATCTAACATGCCTTTATACAATTAACACATGATGAAATATTTAAAAAAGTTTCTATGCTAGTACAGAAAATTTCCGAGAATATCGATATTAATGAAGACCAGTATCGAATTCCTGGTACTGAAGAAATTTGTACCTGTAGGAATGTTATAATGTATGGCAGCTCGCTGAACGGCGGCACCGGCGCGGATAGCGGCGAGAGCACGTGGCAAGTCACATCGGCGCCACGCTACCGGCGCCGCGTTGAACGGCGCCGCCAGTCTGATACCTTCACGGCGCGCTATCTTGTACAGGGTACTGCTTGGTATACCTAAAATTATAAAGATTCACATTTTAGGTGTTTTTAAAATATTATTATCATGTTGTATTTTTATGTATGTAGCAGTAACAGCTCTCTATACAATCTTAATATATATAAATCTCGTGTCACAATGTTTGTCCTCAATGGACTCCTAAACCACTGAACCGATTATAATAAAATTCGCACACCATGTGCAGTTCGATCCAACTTGAGAGATAGGATAGCTTACATCCCGATATTCCCACGGGATCGGGAGTTACGCGGGTGAAACCGCGGGACGCAGCTAGTCTTAATATATATAAATCTCGTGTCACAATGTTTGTCCTCAATGGACTCCTAAACCACTGAACCGATTATAATAAAATTCGCACACCATGTGCAGTTCGATCCAACTTGAGAGATAGGATAGCTTACATCCCGATATTCCCACGGGATCGGGAGTTACGCGGGTGAAACCGCGGGACGCAGCTAGTATATTATAAAGATTAACAACGGTGTCTAACAGTTTGGTATTTTAACTTACCATAGGCTTTGCTAGCCTTATTAGCAGAAAGTGCACCAGCTCTCAGCGCCTGCAGAGCGGCTCGAAGGTCTTCGTCGCTCCAAGACTTGGAAGTTCCTTCCTTCTTGGGTGTGTCAATGCCGAGCCGGTGGGCACGTTGCCAAAGTGTCGTCGATGGGATGCCGTAACGGGCTGATGCCTGGGAATGTTCAGAAAGTCTTTCTACTTGTATTATCCTCACGAAAAGTAGTATTCCGGACAAAAAGTAGAACATTTCCACATTTTCAGGTGCAGTAGTTTTTTTTTTTCCTTTTTTCGGTAGGAATCAATATTTCTTAGAAAGGTCATAATTTTTCATGAATGCCTTTGTAAATTTAAATGACTATTAAGGAATGAATTTATTTACGTAAGTAAAATCTATCTTAGTTATGTGTTTATGTGCATGCACCTGTTCTATTGGGCTATCTTATGTTATCCAAAGCAAAGATTTGCGAATTTGAAAAAATCTTTAATAAAAGGTAAATAGTGCACTACATTCTGCACTGCAATCCCGTGCTTTTTCTCCTAGCCATTAAAGTGTAGCTCATGATAAAATGCAGAAGGTATTGTACCTACCTTAGTAAGACTCATATTGTGATTCTTCAAAGCGTCGAGAGCATTATCCATATCTTTCTGCGACCAACTCTTGGGGCTGCCTCGAGCGCTCGGCTCCGACATTCCGCACGAGTCACTCGTCTCATCGCTGCTAAGGTGTTGATGTTCTGAGAGTTAAAAAATCTTTATTTTTAGGAGAGCGCAATGTAAAAAAAAACATCATCATTAAAATACCCGAAGCTTTACCTCCTTCCGATGATGGCTCATCTTTGACTCTTTGTAATGGCATGAAGTCTATAGAGTCAGCTAGCTCTGCCGAACTCAGCATCGCCAAATGTCTCTCTAACAGAAAAGATCCCTGTAACACGAGAAGTCAATATAAAATATAACCTTTGATACGAACATCAAAATTGTAATAATCTATAATCTATGCTATTTGAAATAGTAGCTGGTACAACTGTAGTCAATCGTTAGAGCTGTACTATTAATTTTCTCTATCCTACTAATATTACCTATAAATGTGAAATTATCTGAATAAATTGAATGATCTTAATTTTTTGCATCCATAGCTACGTAAAGGTTTGCAGATGTACCTTATAAGTAAAACACAGCATAATATAGGTACACCTAGCTCATTAAGTTTAAACAATTTTAATATTTGATAAATGTTTGGACGGTTGTGTTGTAAATCTATCTTATTATATTAAAACATTACATTCGGAATAATTCTTATACATGCAGGCTGATTCACAAACCATCGGAAGCCTACCGAAACAAATAAAACTGAAAAGACAAGGATGGCCACACGTCAAAAGTCACGGGAGTAAAAGAGCAGCTAATTTATTGCCTTCCGAGACGGTTTGTGAATCAGGGGGCTGTACCACAATAATATTTATTTACAGGCTGTTGTCCGCAACTAAACCTCTCATAGTTTATGGACTGTATAATAATCTTTAATTTTGATTACTGACCATGTTATGAGGTGTAGACTCGAGCGTTTCCAGCATAAGTGATGTGTCTCCCGCGGCTGGTTCAGTCTTCACGCAAACCGGTGTCGCAGCTGGACCTGCTGGCGTCAGCGGACCCAGCTCCTCCAGCCGGGGGGACTGTTACCATGGTACATATTTTATATCGACTTTCAAAATATAAATAAATAAATAAATAAAAATAAATATTTCAGTACATATTACACATCGCCATCCAGCCCCAAGCTAAGCAACTTAATGCTTGTGTTATGGGTGCCAGATAACGGATAAACTACTTATATACTTTTTTTTTTTTTGTAAATATATACATATTATACATATAGGAAACACCCAGAACCAGAAACAAGAATTTATGGTCAGCATAAATACTTGTTCCCGGCGGGAATCGAACCCGCAACCTTCTGCGTCGCAGTCGGGTGTTTGCCCGACGCGCCACAGAGGTCGTCAAATAAATAGTTTCGTACCTAGTTATTTTAGCAGAATTTGAATCTGCAACTTTCGTTTCACATTATTTATTATTTACCTACTAATTGTAGATACCTACGTAAATACCTGCCGTAAGTAATTATGAGGTTAGAACATCCTAAAACAACAGCATCAAGTGATTTTTAAATACTTACTTACAGTACAGTAATAATATAAAGTCAGCCAAATTCGTAACTTACTTGCAACTGTTGCAGTAAAGTAGTATGATGCTCTTCATTGTTATGATTAGATTCCGATTTCGAAGCATTAGCGGAACAAAATCCAGGAGAGAGCTAAACAAATAACGAGCGATATTTAAGAAACTATGATTCAAAAAATGTAATCTGTAAAAGATCTGTCTGGTTTAGCTGATTAAAAGTACCAAAAGTTCCCGGGCATTACGGTTTTTAACACCAGTACTGAATTTCCGGTACTTAAGGTATTGGTGTGGTACCATTTACATTCTCTAGTAGCTTATAAACTAGGTATAACTTGTTGTCACACGAAGTTTACCTACCTTAGTAAGAAACAAATCGGCTAATTGTGACGTATTGTCTTCTTCATCGGACGGAGGCTCACATTTCACGTGGACAGCTCCTCCGTGACCAAGCATATTCTGTTATTCATTCATAACATCATTTAAAGATTATAAAATTAAATAAATGAACATTATTGAGTGGTGGTAAACAGTAAAAAAACAAATTACATAAAAATGCATTAGGTATAGATAACTGAATATATTATATTGGTACCTTAATATGTGTCTACTAACTAATAACAGCCAAAAGTAAAATACATGTCGCCTATCATAATAACTATAATTGTTTGGAATTGCATGGATAATTGTTGTTAATTTATGTGTTGTTATGTTTTTGTGTTGTGGTCACAGTGTATGTGTTGTTCGTAAAATGTTTTCCTACATTTTGGTATAGTTTGTCGACGAAATTTCATCGTCATTTTTAACCTTATCTACTTTAACTATACTTAAGAAAAAAGAGGCCTTAAGTTTTTTTTACTTAAGATTCTACTAAAACATATAATAATCTAAACCAATGTAAATAATTCAACGAAAATATCATTAGCCAAATGATTCATTTTTTTTCAGATTAGGAAGGAAGTAACTGAGCAGGACTGTGAAGTAATAGTAGGTACAGCTACATACTTTGTGTAACTAGGGTCGAAAATAAATTATTGTTCCAAGAGTAGGTATGTGCAATTATTATTCTAGGGTTTCAATTATTAGTCCTTTAGAGAAATATATACTTAATACATAAGTACTGATAACACTAAGTAATTGATATTATGGGTTTTAAATCGACCGTTTCCGAGTAAGAATGACGCTAAAACCTTTCTATTTCTAACATTACGGGGATCCAGACCACGCTTTTATAAGACTTCGTTATGTTTTTTTTCATTATATCTACCTATACCTATATAGATATAATGAAAAGGTAGACATAATGGTATCTACATAATGCTCTTAAATATCACAAGACTAATAAAAAAGTTTTAAGTAACCATACAAAATAAACTATAAATTATCCAATATTATGTAATTTTGTAACATATGTAGGGAATAAACTAAAAAAGTTGAAACTAATCGAAAGCAACACGCGGCGTGCGGTCGGAAGGTGAATAAAGTTAAGTAAAAGTTGTGGTTTGCGCGGTTAACCCTTTCGTTACTTTCACGTAGCAGACGAGGAGTAAAGACGTCCCGTAGCGGTACTGATGCGGTGTAGCGTTTGTCTACGTTTCCGCGGGTAACTCGCGGAAACACCGTCTTCCAGACGCCGAAGGACAGTGTGAAAGGACGAACGATAAAAACGCGGGAGAAACGGAACAAGGAAGATGCGCCACCGTTCACTGAACTCACCTAGTCGGTCAGCGGTGAGCACCGCAAACACTCGCGCGCCACATATGAACCGCGAACTTTATCGCGATACCGAAACACACTGCACGGTGACCTTCGGGAAACGATGAGATCTCGCAAATGAAAGTGAATTCGGCACACACCCGGCCGAGTCTGCGTCGCTGCGTGGCGCATGTTTAGGAGGTGCAGGGCGGGCGCGTGCTGATTTTTTTTCCGGGCCAAGGAAATAAAAACAAACGCCTTTTTGCCGAGACTCGGTAGCGGTCGGGCACTGCCGCGCCGCGCCGCCGCCGCGCCGCCATCGCCGGTTCGAGACCTAGTCGAATGCCATTTGACTGATTTGTTTTATTTTTCTGTTCACCGAAGTTATGAACTGTCTGGAAACTCAGTTTGGAAACCAAAGCTTATATGATAACTGTAAAATTTTTGAAGAGCTTTATAATTTTAAATACGAACGAGAGTAAGATAAGAAAGTAACGAAAGAAACATTAGTAGAAAGCTGAGGGTAGATGCAATATATCTCGTATAGATATGCAGTGAGTGGGGGGGCACCACCCCCAGGCGCCCGGCCGGTCGGCGCCCGCCGCCCCGCGCGCGGCGCCTTCTCTCTCCGCTCCGATTGATTTTTATTACAAGAATTTCGCTCGTGGTTTTTTTTTGTTTTCCGCACACCGAAAGCCTGACGACGACGCACACAAAGAGAATCGTATAATTCGTTTGTACGAACTTGCTAATGCTATTGATTTTTATAACGAAGCAACAGAGTGAGGAGGGAGGAAGTTTTTTTTGTTTTACTGTCTCTCTGTGATTCCTGTTTCATTGCGTTTTAAAACTCAAGTAATATTATGAAATCTTAGATAGGTATATCTTTTTGTCTCCTTACTCCCAATATAGGAGTTGACATTATTCAAAAATAAATCTATAGGTTAGTTAATAAAGTAGGTACTTAATCTAATAATTAATAAAATAAATTAGACTCCTGTATTGCAGTGAACGAAAACCTGTCTTACTTTGGATTCCCACCGCAGAACAAACTAATGTTTTTATCAATGTCATTTTTCCTAGTTATATCACTAGTAGAAACTTATTCAATAGAATAATGAATGAAGGACCTACCTATTTTCTACCAGCTGGCTGTCCTAGCTAACTACATAATATAATATACTAGCGACCCGCTCCGGCTTCGCACGGCTATATTATGCATATATTATGCATATATTATGCATATATTATACATATAAACCTACTTCTGGAATCACTCTATCTATTTAAAAAAACCGCATCAAAATCCGTTGCGTAGTTTTAAAGATCTAAGCATATAAAGGGACATAGGGGATTTATTTTATACTATTTAGTGATAGTGAAGTTATTCCCGCAACTTCGTACGCGTGGTAGTTTTGTTTTAAATACTAAAATCTTCCTCTTGAATCACTTCTATCTATTAAAATAGGGACAGACAGACAGGCGGGACAGGCAGGAAGCGACTTAGTTTACTGTTTTGTTACTTTGTTTGGATTTTGAAACTTATGTTTGACTATGTTGTGCTTTATTAACTTAATTTTTAACTCGATACCTTTAAAAAGTAGAGCTTCCTTATTCTGATTCGTTACTTGGAGACTTCGCCCTTTCCGCACCCGCTGTCGCACACGGCGCCCTTTGAAAAACCATCAGTCTCCTAATAGGGCACTAAATGAGGTACCTAAGTATTCCATTGAATGTTACTTAACTTACATTTAATAATTTAATAAATCTCTACGAGAATAAAAATATACCTTTTATGTACTATTTTTTAAGTAATTTAAAAAATGCTTTCAAACCTTTGCCCTCATCAAGTCCTTAGTTCAACCCTGTTACACTTTTCTTTTTGCGTAAGAATAGCCTTTTAAAAATGTAGCTCTTATTGTTACGTCTCTGTTAAGTTCTTATCTATATTTTAAGAATATAATCTTTTCTATGAGCATGATGCACCTGCAGCACCACAGGTATCAATTTATTTACGCACCTAAAACCTCGCCTCGTAAAATACTTCGCTACAAACAATAAATAAACTACGGATTTGCTACATTATCAAATTGTAGCGCGCCCGTGGTGCTCAATCACAACTTTTTACCAGTGTTGCACATTATAAAAAAGAAGAACGGGGATAGTTCCTATATTCAGAGGTAGATGGCAGCATCGGTTTTGAGTTTAGATAATTTTCATATCAATGCATGGGTATAGATATTTTAGTTAGATATTTAAACCATTTCCAAATATTAACCACCTTTTTACCTATAATTTAATAACAGATTAATAACAACAAGAATAGTACCTATGTATCTACTGATCTACAAATTATTTTGATTCGTGATCACGAGATTCTATTGATAAAATAATTAGGTCAAGGGAAGTTAATACGTAGGTTCACATACTAAAAACAAATAAAAACAATCATTGAGGTTCTTTACTTTTAAACATTAAATAAAATCATAAGAAAATCTCAACTTATTTGTTTAAACAGAAGTTGGCTAATTTTCTCATTATTTTCATTCATTTTTTAAGCTTCATTTTTAGGCATGGCAACATTCATAGAGCTTATTTTGGGTCATTCGCGTCGCCTCCAACTTGCTTGAAATTTTTGTAGAGGTGCCTTTCTAAACTTGCAACATAGCATAGTTGTGTTTTCAATTTCATTCAAGAAAGCTGGCGGGTGTGCAAATGTGCTAAAATTAGTGTTGAATTAATCAAAAGTTATTGTATAGTGTCAAGTTAACGTTGAACAGTTAATGCAATAGTCAAGGTAAGCATTCAAAGTTGTTAAGATCACTGCGCTACGAGCTAACTTTAATGCTAGGACTTTTCATAATCTTGAAAATTTCCATTCGGGAACTTTCAAAAGTTACTTTCTCAGAAGTTTCTTTGCCAAGTTTGAACTTTTCCGAAGTAGCTGCCAGTGTAGCTACGCGATATAGTCCGATCTATATTGTGTGTCAAGAAAAGTTTGTACAGAAAATAGTAAAACTTAGAATTTTCGTCGCCATTTTATTTTTTGTCGCGCTGGAAAAGCGGCCATTTTCTTTGTGCCGCGTCGCTTACGATGGCTCATACATAGTGGTTCACAAAGTAGTAATAAAGTTTAATTTAGTTAAGTTAGGGCGTGATCTCATCCCGTAAATTGGTCCGGTGATACATTCTTTTGCGTTGCGTAGAGAGAGTGTCGATAAATGTGTACAGATAGTGTGTCGATGAAGGAAAACTGTAATGCCCTAGTTATTGCGTGGTGTTTATACAAGTTGAGTTGATAGTAATAGGTAGTGTGATTGTAGAGGCGTGGGCGCGACGGACGAGACGAGCGGCTAACGAGGCAAGCGCTCGATCAGAAGCGGGCGGCACGGCATCATGGACGACGACCAACAGTTCTGCCTGCGATGGAACAACCACCAGTCAACCCTGGTCGCAGTGTTCGACACGCTGCTGGAGAAGGGCATGCACGTGGACTGCACGCTCGCTGCCGAGGGACAGACGCTCAAGGCGCACAAAGTCGTCCTCTCTGCGTGCAGTCCATATTTCGAGGTTCGTACCTATCTACCTATACTACCTACTACTCTTTACCTAACTAGGTCAATTGCTATCGTGTTAAGTTGCCCACGAACGAACATCAGCCACTACATACTGTTTTGCTCTAATAAACATTACATTTAATGTTAGCTTTCATGTGTTAGATACCTATCCAGTTCATAGATGAGTTGGCAACTGAAAGTTGTTTATGACTACTTTTTCTAAATGCACTAGCTAGTGCCTACCCAATTACAATTTAATTAGCCAATGAAGCTTAATGTTAACTAAATGACAAGTCATTAAAAGTTAATTGAGGCCAAATTACTGTTTATTTTAATAAAATGTCACAAGAGTTCAATCATTTGAAATGCCTATCAAAACATTGCAATTGTTGTCAATAAAAACAAATGCAGGATGAGTAGAGTTGAAAGTATGTAAACAACAACCTTATTGTACACACACACACATAAGCTTGACAAGTGGAAGTCCAATAGATTCTAAAACAATTTGATATTTATTGACCTGTAACTAGAAACAAAGGCTTTCCATCTTTATTCAATATCTCCCAAGACTCCCAACATACCAATACATGATTCCTGTTGATAAAACTATTTACTACTGTAAAACTACACTAGTTTTGACAACAGAAGACTTGTGTGTTCTAAAGTATTAGCGATCTAAATGCTGAAATAGACTATTGTTACTGGACTAATTGTATTTGGTTTATCCTTTGTGAAAATCAGATGTTTCAGAAGTTTTTTTTTTTAAATTAGATGATAATTAAGGAAGAATTCTAATAATTTGTCACAGGCAGAAAGAGGTGAAAGTACAGTCGGCTGCATAATTACAGCCCCCGGTAGAGTTAAAAAATTACTATCATTGGCATGTATTCATTCTTAATTTTTTTTAAATAAAAATTAAAGCAGGTGCCTAGAATCTTGCTTGTGTTGAAAGCCGTTTTGGAGCTCTACGGTGGGTCTGTAATTATGCAGCCGACCGTACATCTAGATCTGCCTGTGACAAAACTTTAAAAAGGCTTTTACAAAACCAAAATAAACAGGTTAATCTTGTAAAAATTGTGGCATCATCATCATATCAACCACAGGATGTCCACTGCTGAGAATTGCCCTTTCCTAATGACTTACTGAATAGAACTGATTGAGTATCACTGACTAAACCTAATGGTCTGTCAATCAGCTTTTAGTAAAGCTATCATTTCCAAAAGGTGAGACTAACAAGTGTAATGTTGGTTTCTACTTAGTTGCTGCTATTATGTGATCCTATGAAATCAATGAACCTTGTATATTATTTATTTTTTTTACTAATAGTTTACCTTACATCAATAGCTTCACCCTATCAAATCAAAATCAATAATAAAGTTTATTTGTAAAATGAAACACTATTTATCTGCTTTAATGAGGCATACAGCTACAGTTCTAGTTCAACCAGAAGTTTGTATAACGCATGATAGTAACAGATAGGGTTGCGTTGTTCCAGAGTGTACTATCGCAGCAGTATGACAAGCACCCTATAATAATATTGAAAGACGTGAAGTACGCGGAATTGCGAGCCATGATGGACTATATGTACCGCGGTGAAGTAAACATATCCCAGGACCAGCTCGCTGCACTGTTGAAGGCAGCTGAGTCGCTGCAGATAAAGGGTCTCTCAGACAACAAGCCGTCCCGCCCGCCGTCGCGCCCCGCGCCTCCGCCGCCGCCGCCAGTCGCGCTCGCACCACCAGCACACCCGCCCAGGGCCGTATCACCACCACCACAGGTAACTGATACACCTTTCTAATTGATAACTTATTTTCCCCAACTTGAACTGTCAAAGTTACTAGAATAAGGTAGTTTCAAGTACTTATTAGTTGTAGTAGGTGAATTTGAGTGATAGTTTTTGTCAAGTAAAGGTAGATAAGAACTTTATTTTCCACAACAAACATACAGACAGATAAACAAAAATAATGAAACAATCACATATAGTAGTACTAGCATACCCGGATACCATTCTGGTGCACCTTGCATTGCTAGGCACATCAAACCTTGAGACCAACATATAATTTGAGCAAGCTACCCCGTTAGTTAGCAGCTATGAATGCTATGATGGAAGAAAATATGAAACTTTGTTCCGAAAACATTTTTTAAATCTTAACAGATTTAAATATGGTTTATTACATTTAAAAGTTATGATCCTTTTTCATTGCTGCCTTTCAAATAACTTGTTAAGCACTGATAACAGGTGGTGAAGTCCAAATTCCAAACAGAAGTACGTAGTCAACAAGTTTATGTTAATTATTAGTAATTTAACTAATCATGTGGTTAACCTAGACTGGAAATAGCTTTCACAAAAACTCATTTATATAACGAATTCTTAATTATCTACATACCAGTTGCGACCCGCGGTTTCACCCGTGGTAGTTCTAATCCCGTTTGAATGTAAAACATTCTACAAAATATCCTTAGTCCTTAGGTCCTTTTTCAAATTGCAATTTAAAATCATAAATCACACTATCCAGTATATAAAAATATGAAAGTCGAAGACCGGATTAATCTTAAAAACTTTAAACAACCAGAGTGATTGTTCTTAAATGGACAACAACAATATACTCTAAATTAGGTATACTTTCTCTTTTTAATAATCTTAATCAGAAAGGCTTAAAAGTGTAACAGTTAAAAGTTTTATGATGCTGTAAAAGCTCTTGAGAAATATGATAAGTGTCTCAAACCAGAATATCCAGTTGATTTCATATTGTCAGGCAGATTAAACAACCGCACAATGCTAAAAATATCCAAACTTTTAGTAGATTTTAAGATTGTCGCGACTTGAACTAATAATTAAACTATTTTAACGGATATAATCGCGTTAATTGTTTTTATTAAACCTAACGTTTCGAAAATTTTGCCGATCTCATAGTCACAGGCAGATTGGAGTCACATTAGTCTTCCAAAAAAAGCGATTAAGTATTTAAAATAGTCCCAAACTTTTAAACAATCAGTTTTCAGATTATAAAAAACTATAAAGAAATCATTAGTTTTTGGTGTTATGACGCCAGATTTATGCAAACAGACATAGGGTCAATCTTATAACACTAATCTTTGTTAATTTGGTGGTTAGTTCAATAATTCAGAAAATAATTTTTGTGCTGAATTTAGAACACACTAGCAGAGCTCCGCGGTTTCACCTGCGTAAGTCCCGTTCAATCAAACTCTTCCCCCCTTATTCCAAAACGAGGTTTAAGGATAGTCCGAGATGTTAATTTAAACCTTCGATTTAGACACAGATTTACTCGTAAACTATAGTCTAAACACTATCCTTAAATAATCTATAGGGATAGTGTTTAGACTATAGTTCACGAGTAAATGTGTGTCTAAATCTAAGGTTTAAATCCACACCTCGGACTATCCTTAAACCTCGTTTTGGAATCAGGGGGTATAGCTATATAGATTTTGGGATTAATTAAGATTTTTTGATGTGGGATAAAGTTCTGTGGGATGAATTGGGATTTGGGCAACTAAAGTGGAGGCTCATACATCATAGAGTTCTAAAATAGTTATTCTGTACATGCAAAGTCTCAAATAAATTGGTTGATAAAGAAGATATTTATGTGGGCATACTTATGACATCATAATTTTGTACCTACTTAAATGCATTTGAGATAAGGATGTAAACATTAATAAGTAGGTAATATAATAAGCTATTTCATTAACATTACAAGGGCATTGCATACAAACGCGGAAATAAATCAATTACCTAGTCACAACCTGCACTTTCACTCTTGTTACTTCCGATGCTGTGGGAATGTCAGGATAAAAAAAATAGCCTACTTGTGTCTTAATACTCTGGAGTACTCTGGACTATCGCTATACAAATTCTCATTGAAATAGATCAAGCCGTTACTTATCCAATGTTGGATGCTCAATTAATGGAGTCAGTGTCAATAATATAAGTTATGCAGACGACATGGTTCTGCTGAGTCCAACTGTCAGTGCGCTTAGACGTTTGTTAGACATTTGTGAAGCATATGCTGTGGCCCATGGACTTAGGTATAATGCAAAAAAGAGTGAGCTAATGTTGTTTAAAGCAGGTAGTAAAAGCTATTCAGTACCTCCGGTTAAGCTTGGGGGGATCCCATTAAGTTGGGTAAAGCATTTTAAATACTTGGGTCACTGGGTCACAGATGATATGTCTGATAATATGGATATAGAGAGAGAGAGGAGGGCGTTGTCTGTCAGGTGCAATATGTTGGCCCACAGGTTTGCTAAATGTAGTGCTCAGGTAAAAGTAACTCTGTTTAAAGCCTATTGTCAATCGCTCTACACCTGCAGTCTGTGGGTTCGCTATACGCAGCAGGTATATAACGCCCTCAGAATCCAATATAACAAATTTTCAGGGTGCTTTTGGGGCTTCCACGATTCTGTAGCGCGTCAGGAATGTTTGCCGATGCACATGTGGATGATTTCCACGCGATTTTACGTAAAAGAAGTGCATCCCTGTTGGCACGGGTTCGGGGGAGCTCGAATAGCCTGCTGGCCGTTGTTGCTAACAATGAATGGACAGGGAAGATTACTAGATTCTGGCTATCTAGGTTGAGGCCCCACGCAACTTTGGTAGCTTTATGACATTTTAAACTTATTAATATACCTAATGTAATTACTAACATAGATCATAAGAAGATTGTTACTAACAACATGGATTATTGACATCTGAATAAATGAATTTTAATTTAATTTATAGATGATAATAGATGTGAGTTTTTAGCCGCCAACAAAAATGGCATGCACACATTCTAACTAATTTTGTCTATTACATATTGACTAGACGCCGAAAAAGCAATCAACTGACTTTGAATGGAACTCCTTGTGTTGCAAACTTAGTTATAAACTGGGAACAGTTATCTGGCACATTGTCAATAAATGTATATCTCTCTAGACGCTGAAGGAAAACATTATAAGTTACAGATCTAGCCTAAAAGTTACATAAAAAAATGTGGTTTCTTGCCAACACATGAAAGACGACGAAGTTATATCGGTACTACATTAATGTACACTTGGCAGATGAGATTAGTGAATCTCAGATACGAATAAGCTTGACCTAGCCTAGCTAGTTAATAATGAAGTTGTGTTTCACTCTTGTTCTCTTTTATAACACAACGCAAATACAATATTAAAATATTGTAGTTACTACATTTTTAAGTATTTTTTTAAAAGTCAGGTTACGTTTTTATTTAGGGTTTGTGATGTAAGTCCTCTGGATGGTCTCGCATGTTTGCGTGTTTATGTAAATATAATATGTCCATTCTCTTGCTACCTACTATAACCCAAGCCTAGTTGCTTGGGGCTAGATGGCGCTGTGTGCAATTTCCAAGAATATTCATTTATTTATAACATTGATGTGTCGGCAGGTACGCGACGGCAGCATAGACAGCCGCGAAGGTTCCGTGAGCCCGAGCCGTCGGCGCAAGAAAGCGCGTCGCATGTCATCCGAGGTGCCTATAGTGGAGCCAGCCAGTGTTCCTGCGCCGGTGTCGCTGCCCGCGGCGACGACGACGGCCGCGCCGCAGGGCAACGGGCGCGGGGAGTCGCCGCGCTGCAAGGAGGAGTCGAGCCGGGACAACCTCGACGACCTCACTTACGACGAGGACGCTGACGATCCGCACGCGCTTGTCGCACACCATCCGCCCACACACAACGACGTCGTACGCAGTTAGTATAACAACACTTCAATTATACTACGCCCCACATGCGCCCTATTCCAGACATGCCATAATCGCCTGACTTGTTCAGAAATTTCTTTGTCATTCTAGCGCTCAAAGATAAGCGCAGGCAATTTCTAAACAAAAGCTCCAGCAATTCCCTTATCCAATAATTGGGAGCTGATCTCACTAATATTAGTTTTCATTAAAAAAGCAACGAGGACCACTGTTCGGAATCTTTGAGCATTTTGGATAAGCATTAAAATAATAGTTTTCAGTGAAAATGACACAGTAATTGAGAGTAACGTTACTTTGTTGTCTGCAACTCTAGATTTTCCAATAATATTTACGCCATTTCAACGAAAAACTTTTTTTAGACTTCGCGCCACCTAAGTAGAGCGTAACGGTCGAAAGTTCCGAACAGAGCTCTTTCAACAGTCATCGCTTTTATTCTTAATTAAAGTACAAGATGTAGGATCAAATAATCTGAAATTGCCTGGGAATAGAACTAGAAACTTTCAAACGTCTGAACTGATTTACATCTGACAATGCTAGAGTCCAGATGGAAGGCTAAAATATAACTTAAATGTGTTTGGTTGGATGATGCCACCTACACATAGCAATAGAACCTTGTATTAGTGTGACCTAGATATTGTATTGACCTATTAATTTTAATATTTATTGGATAAAATAGACAATGAGAGTCTTATGTTCGCCTTATTATTGATTACAAGTACCTAATAAAGCAAACTGACTGATCCTATATAAAATAGGTGAAGGAATGTTTGTGTGCGGTAAACGATAGATTCGCAGAGAATAATGATATTGTCTGTATTTCAGATTTTCAATGGCACATGGAAAGATCTCAAGATGAAATGAATTCGAGCGATAACGTACGAGAGTCGCAAGGTAAGCCCCAACACGAGACACGGCACACACTAACATGTCGCGTACTACCATACCGTTACATACTACCTATATATATACAATCGAGACGCAACATGTTCAGTGAGTTACAACCAAACATTCTATCTGAAACTATTCACTATAAATTTTAATAGACTGTAATGCTGTTGTTTGCAAGAGTGATGTGTTATGTTCACTCGTTCATTCAATGTATAGAATAAAACGACAGTGAATAGTTTCAGATGTACAAGGAACGGATGAAATGCGCAATGTCTTCCCATAATGTTAATTTAGACGACAGTCATTGCTTTAAATAATTTATTTATAATGTTATACTATATAAATACGTACTTATTACTTATATGACCCGAGACGGCGGAAACGAGAGTGCTAGTGTTTTCACATGTGAAACTTGAACCCTGTATCCATTATCTAATATTATTATAAACTACTAATATACATACGATTTCTATATTACTGTATCGTTGTATGGTTTTAAGAATATTTCAGTGCGAAAGGTAAAAGGTATATCGGTATAATGGTTTGCGATGTATTTGTGTAGCCTCTCGAAGGCGAGGTACCGGCCGCACGGCCGCACGGTGAGTACTATATTTGAAATTATTTATTGATGAATGTGTATTAGTTAACGTTAGTTAGTTAGTGGTTGGTTTAGTAGTATCCGTGTTGGCTTATGTGTTGTTGTGAGATGGGTTGTATGTAGTTGTACACATGTAGGACATCCCACACACCGCCGCCTAGTAGTTGCATGCGCGTGCGCAGCGGGCAGGGTCACGCACGCCTTCTCCCTCACACCCCACCCCGCCTTATTAGTAACGCTAAACATTTTCCTCCGTCTAACATTGGAACGTTGAACGAATTTCATTCAATATACACGGTGAGTAAACTTTCTTTCACATGTTTAATACATATTATAGTACCTAACTATCTACTATACCTTACCTAAGTAATAATATTAAGTATATGTACCTATTTGTCAGTTTATGTAGAACATTAAACGTGCACAACACGCACACGCTCACTTCACCCGTTTGACGGTACCGAACGTTTGTTAACACCGTGGTTTTATCGTGAGAGAGAGAGAGAGAGAGCAAACATTGCGCACAGTGTGACTATCTACCTACCTACCTATAACTGTCACGGTGAGGTACGACGATCGATGCAAGGACTCACTCATGCACACGATATAAGGTAAATCACGTTTTATTTCATTTTATATGTATACACCTATAATACCTATATCGAGTTAGTTGGTTATGTGGCTTATTTTTATTTATTATTTATTTTCTTAATTTGCATTCACATGTGATTTCACTGCAGATTTTTGTTTAGCAATTCATGTTTTAAAAATTATCCGTTTATCGTGTACGCGCGTTTGTTCATAATAGGTTAGAGATCGAAGCATGTTCTCTATCGCGAGCGTATCGTTACCTATACCTTTAGTCTAGTGTTGTGGATGCGCATTTCATTGCATTACAACGGTTGTGTGATAGGACGAGGAACGCGACACCGCGACATGCGACATGCTACACATACAGGACACAGGTGGTACACGGGACCTTACAACCCTCACCCTTCACCCTTCCTTACCCTTATCATGCTATACCATAACTATAATACTATGTCTCTAACAAGCAATGATCACTTCCGATACTATCTTTCACAATCATCATTCACCGAACTGCTCACCTCGGACCTCCACTTCACTATCACCCGCATTACACCCGCACTAGCATATCGTTATTAACATTTCATGCTTTTATAATATTTATTTTCGCTTTTCATTGTTTTGCCCGTTCCAGACGCACCCCTCGACCTATTAACCTACGTCAAAACTCCCTTCCCAATAACCCGAGGACTCCTAAAGATCATAGACGTTAGATCGGAGGCGATCGACTTCTGCGACTCGGATGTTAAACCGACCGCTCTGCTGACAAAGAAATTGTCTAAACAGAAACGAGTATTGAGAAACAAGTCCAAATTGAAGGGTCGTGTCGGTCGAGTGACCCATGGCAATGGCACTCGTGGTCGTGGTCGTCGAGTTGGACCAGACCGTGACGTGGACAAGCGACACACGTGCTCAATATGCAACGAGAAGAAGTACAAGTACCGTCGCAACAAGATGCGACACGAGAAGTACGAGTGTAACACAGGACCACAGTTCGAGTGCGACCTCTGCGGGAAACGATACTCGCAGAAAAAGTCGCTCACAACACACATCATACAAAAACATACGACCACTGACTAGACAACCATTACCTTTCAAATATTTACTTTTGTTTTTATATTGTTTACTTTTTTCCTAGTTTTTTTTTTACTTTGCTAATCGAGCAATTAAAACATGAATTGTTAAACGTTTTTCTAAGTTATTCTCGTTGAGATTATCGCTCCTCGAGTGTTGTTGATTTTTTTAGAAGTTATATATTTTTTTGTTAGATCGATATTGGGTTTATCATCCCTCGCTTTATTTAATTCCTGAGAAGGTCGAATATCCCACTTCGGCCTACTCTGGATCGTTTATGTTTCAAATATAGTTTTTTTTTTCGCTTAAAATTTGGTTTCCTTTATGCCGCCCGACCGACATCGACAGCGACACTGCTCTCCGTCCGCCGCTAGACCGCCAGACCGATGTTCGATTTTCTGTTGCAGGTCGGAAACCGGCAACGCCGCGGAATAGTAGTATCATGACGCGTAGTAAAAAGGTGACCGAGGAGGTGCAGACGACGACTCTCGCGATCCTGAAGCCGGTGAAGACGCCGCGCGCCGCGACCGCGACCTCGCCCGGCCCCGGCGCCGGCGCCACGCCGCCTCCGGCCCCTTCGGCCGGCGGCGACGACGCCAAGGAGAACAAGACGGCGCCGGTGGCTCCCCGGCAAGGGGCGGCCGCGCGCTCCGACCCGGCCGCCACCGACCGCGCCGGGGTCGGCAAGGGCACACCCAGATACAACATATACCCCCGTGACAGGCACGCGCTGCCCTGCGCTCAGTACAAGACGGACAAGGGGTACAAGTGTCCCAACTGTCAGCGGTCGTACAACGCACGCAAGAACCTCGTGCGGCATGTGACGCTCGAGTGCGGCCGCGAGCCACAGTACAAGTGTCCGTACTGTTCGTACAGCAAACATCGCCGCAACGAGCTCAAGAACCATATCGAGAAGAAGCACCCGGAGCACCGGCCGGCGGGGCGCACCTCCGTCGGCGCCGACTCCATCTCCGACGCGTCTTCACCGTGAACGTAGCCTACCTACGTACTAACATACATACATACCCTCGACACACGCTCAGTGCTTTATTACTAGTGCCTTAATATAGCGAACGTTCGATCTTCCTCTAGTTGATATTACGTAAATTTTAATTATCTACATTATAGATTTTATAAGAGCCTTGTTTACTTATGTATTCGATTGTAATTTCGATGATATTTCTCGATAGATTAAACTATTCGAAAGTAGAGCGGAGTTTCATTTATGTAGCGCGTGACTTATGGGAAGATCGGTCGGCGGCCCTCCCCCCGCCCCCCGTGCATGTCTGCATGATCTTAGAAGCTTCGCCTCCGATCTCTAACAGAGATTTTTTTTACCGTAACGCATTTCTTTGGTTCCTTAACTTAACAAGTAGCATTCGGTAGCGATTAACCGGGCGGCGCGGTGCTAGCGCTCTGTAGACCGCCGCAGTTGATGTGTGTATATTGCAGAGGGCGGGCTCGGGTCGGCGCTGCTCTCGCTGCTGTCCCTGCAGCGCGCGCCGCCGCAGTTGCTGCAGGCACTCGCCGCGCCATCTCTACCGAGCCTGGCAGGCAAGCGGGACTCGGACGACGAGTACGACGACACGGACGATATCGAGCTGCCCGAGGACGCGGAGCCGTACGGCCTGCCGCCGGCGCTATCTCTCCTCCCGGCCGGTACGGCGGCCGGCGTCGGCTCGCAGACCGCCGCCGAGCTCAAGTTGAAGCGCGAGGAGGAGGCCTCGCGGCAGTTCGAGTGTCGCCACTGCGGCAAGAAGTACAGGTGGAAGTCGACGTTGCGCAGGCATGAGAACGTCGAGTGCGGCGGCAAGGCGCCCGCGCACCAGTGCCCGTACTGCTCGTATCGCGCCAAGCAGCGCGGCAACCTCGGCGTCCACATCCGCAAGCACCACAACCAGGAGTGGTACGTGTACGCCACGAGCAAGGTACGCCGTAATAAGAAGACGTCGATATAGCGAGCTACGTACGAGCGTACGTCGTCGTCGCCGTGCCACACCGAGCGTACTCTACACATTCCCTATAGCCGTAGAGTTTATTTTGTTGTTATCGTTTTAGAGTCTATAATATTATAATGTAACTGTAGTTAAGACTGACCCGAGTATCGCTCGCTCACTCGTCGTCGCAACTCGCAACGACGATACAAAGTTTTGGCCAAATATGACGCTAGCGCGTTACCCGACCGATGCAAAGATAACTTATAAGTTCCGTGTTTCTCGAATTTGTTTTAGTTGTAAACGACCTTATCATTCCTTCGAGGGAGAATAATTCCAAATTGTGTAATGTAGTGCAATGATATTAAGAATATTATAGTTAATATATAAAGTTGTTACGCCCGGTCTAAACCGGGTCGGTTTACCATAATCGACTTCCACCACGGGTAGATTAATTTATTTATATCTGAGTACCTACTTATCTAAGGGCGGTAGGTACCCATTGATCGTTTTATTTAGTCTACTAGTTAATTGATTGTTCGCGTTTTTAATTTATTGTTTTCTTCCATTATAGGGGACCATATCCTCGTCTTCCTAACATGTCGTGTCAACCCAAAGTTATTTTATTATTTGAATGTTGTTTATTGATTAGGATTAAGTGAGAATGCGTCGCCTACGACGACCCGCGCCATGTCGCTAGTACCGTAGGGCCGCGACCGTAGGGCAGGTAGCGCAGAGTCGACGTCGGCGGCGTATGTTATAGCAAATAGAGTAATATAGTTAGATGCTCATCAATAATGTGCCTACAATGTTACCTGTAGTTTTATTACGTATTTATACAAAAAAATATTCATATATTTACGTTATTTTGGATAAATTTTTGGTGTACTGGGATAAAAATGTGTTCAAAATTTGATAAAACTTGTTATATTGATATTAACAGATATTTTGATGCAATAATAATATATTCGAAGCTCGTTTAGCATATTGACTGTTGATATATTTTTGTTAACTAGGATAAACAAAGCTATTTGACCAAAGTCAGTATTAGTTTTAAAGTGATGATAAGATAATATGAAGAATGTTATTATGTTTGTTGAGATATACATTCGAGTCATTGCTAAGCATTGAAACATTATTTTGATATATGCAATATTCCATCATATCGTAGTTTGTGGTACTGATTGATATATATAATTATATAATATATTGAACATTTTCGATGTTATAAATTTTACATTGTTTGTTAATGTTATTGGAATTTTAGTTTATAAATTAGTGTGATTTTTATATGAATATATTGGGGTTTACTTGGTAGAAAAGTTTAATAAAATATAATTATTATAGTAACTATGAAATGTGTGTTATTTCTGTCTAATTGTTAATTTGGTACTAGCGTATATGTATGGAAGTAATGAGTTATATAAGTTGAATTGAGTGGATTGGAGTGTTGTCGCGGTGCGGCGTTGGCTAGGTGAGTGGTTCCAGTGAGGTTCGCATGTTGCATGGTAGATATATATGTTGCACGTCCGCGTCATCTTTGACGCATGCATGCATGTTCCATCGCTTGTTGCATCGCTCGCTCACTACTTGCGCATGACGGTCTATTTTCCTTTTCGTTCGTACTAATCTAATTAATAATTTCAGGTAGACGAGAAAGCCCATGGGTCGGGAGACTACATTTTATTAACAAAAAGTTTATTGCAATAGAAACACGCTGTGTGACTAAAACGGTCCCGTAACCATCTACCTACGAGATATAATATCTTAGACTCGTTCACTACGATCTATCGACCGCGCGCTACGGAATATACCTGCGACAATCTTTAGAATAAAACCGTTTTGATTTCTTTTGGTTCTTTTTTTTACTTTTCCTTTTCGCAAAGCTTCCATCACAGCACTCGTCGAACACTCACCGTAGACGTTATCCGTACCTATCTATTCTATGTATGTATATCCACGTATTGTATGTGTACGTACCTACACTATATTCGTATGTATCGTATATTCTATGTATGTATGTGTATTGTATGTATGTACCTAAGTAACACGTATTCGTTTCGCTTGTAGTGTGATATCGTGAGTCTAAAATACATATATGTGTGTGTGTGTATACGTGGTGGGCGTGTATAATGTGCGTTATGGCTATGGTTGCAGGGTGCGGCGGTGGGGGCGAGGACGTGTCCTTCACGCGCATCGGCGGCCTGTCCTGGGAGCAGTGGTCGGCGAGGTTGGCGCTGCCGCTGGTGGCGGGAATGCGTGTCGCGCCGCACGCTCAGTCGCTCGCGCCGCCCTCGCCCGGCGAGCCGGCCTTCTCCTGTCCCGACTGCGGTCGCGTCTACAAGCTCAAGTCCTCGCTGCGCAACCACCAGAAGTGGGAGTGCGGCAAGGAACCGCAGTTCCAGTGCCCGTACTGCGTGTACCGCGCTAAGCAGAAGATGCACATCGCGCGTCACATGGAGCGCATGCACCGCGAGGTGCACATCAAGCCCGATCAGTTCATCAAGCAGGACAACGTGGACGCGTGCACATAGCTCGCACGACACGGTGCCACGCGCCATGCGCCAGCTAACACTCGACACGCATGTAACTATAATATAACCGAAGACGCGGCGACGCGTAATTAAGTAAGATCGCCTCAAATTTCCGAGTCCTCGTTATCCAGATTGTGATAATTGTGATGTAATCTCTTTTGTGATATAGTGGCGTCAGACAGTCACGTTAGATGTAGTCTCCGCCCGTCCGCGAGGCGCCCCGGATCGTTACCTACTACTACAGAGTAATCGCTACTACACTACTCGCTAGCTGCTAGTCCCGTGCGATACGGTGCGCGGTGCAGGGGTAGCTATGATGTAGCGAGCCAACAAACACATCCTACAGTACAATATACGCATAGTATTGATGACACTTGTTACACACACCATTGTGTAACTGTGTGAGCAACTCTTGCATTTATACATTAAAATATAAGTCGAAGTGATGTATTTGTATATTTACGCTTTATATATTTTTATGTACAGCATAAATGACATAATATGTATGTACGAGTATGTTAAACAATCATTCCTGTTGGTAGGTTCGTTACGACACATACTTATTGTTAGAAGTACAAGTTGATTTTGGATTAAAAGATCGTTACCAGTTGCAGTTACTATACCTATTATCTCTCGGTTAAACATTATTTAGATTTTTCTAAAGTTTACATCCGCCACGTTAGATTATACATATATTCGTTTACTCAGAGACAAAATAATTTTGTAAGATTTTATTTTATGCATATTAGTGGTAAGGAAATGAAGCTATTATATGCTTAGTTAGCCAGCTGTAGTTCTTTGCCATAAATGCATGTTCCATAATGTAATACTCATATAAGTTAATTTTTTTTTATTTCAATTAATTTTAGATCTCTTTACATCTTAATGCATTTATTATATGTTAATTTAAGGTTATATTCTGCCGTGGTATTGCGTGTAAGAAAACAGAAACGGTTCTGTTAGTTCCTTTTTGTGTCTCGTTTGTTATCGTATATCGGTGTTATGTACCTATGATGGGGGCCAATTTAGGTAATGTTAGAGATGAAACGAGTGCCTTATGATGACGATGATATGACGTTGTTGATGATCATTATGAATCGTGAAAATTTTATAACTTCCTTTAGGTTTAGGAAAGAATATTGTTTTAGAAGGATATACAATGACCGATTTTATTAGGACTACCTACTTCGAATCAATCTTCCGCATAGTGTTAAGTATTTTATACACTTTACCATTTAGAAATTACGTATTTTTTATTATAAGTAAGCGGTAGCGCGTGCGTAATCTTACTCCGTCGTATGCGCGTGCGCAGTATGGAGTAACTTTACGTACACTATACCGGTGTATTTAGTTTACTATCCGGAGTTACCATCATACAATCAAAATGTAGCGTTCACGAAGTAAGTACAATAACGAAACAAAACCTTCTTGTCAGTTTTATGATAACCAAGTGCCTTCGAAAACTTTAGTCATTAGAATTTAAAATATTCCTGTTGAAATCAGTTTGATCGTGATTTTATTATAGAATGCAATGCAACATATCTAGGTTGTGATTATATGTACATTCATTTAAGGACACATTCTGGTCCTTCAATACTCATACTCAATGTTATATACATACAGCTCAAATATTTTTACAATATAACTTTTATATAAATCGTACAAGTGTGATATATCTTCTATGAGAGTTCACGACACATTATAATGTACAATGCACATGTTGAGTTGCACACAGATTCAGCATTTCATGTAAGAAAGACACACGTCCCAAGTGAATAAAGTAGTATTTCGATATATTGAATTACTGCCTAGAATAATTATAATGTGTTATTATTTACTGTCTAATACGAGATGTTACAGTGATTTATTGCATTTGATTGTATTTTTATAACCTTTTTGTATTTTAATAAAGTTGCTATTCTTGGTATTTGATTTGTTTCAATTCAAACAGTTTAGATTATAATCTGATACTGCTATAGTGAGTTGTAAGTTTATATTATATTTATGGGGCATATGCATGCTATATATAATGTAGATAACACGGGAATCTGTATGTGGACATTTATTGTAATTAATATTTTTATATGATTTATTTATTTATCGTAGTTGCATGGTATCAGGATAAGGTCATAGATATAGGTGTAGTAAATGATATTATAAATGGGAGACATGGTGCATTATCCTTGGCTTGGACGCGGTCGGTGTAGGTCGCATACACAAGTAGAGTAGGTTGCTTGGCTTAACCCGGTCGCGGTCGCGATGGCGGTTGGCGGGGGGCTGGGGCCAGGGGGCTACATTGCACGTATTTATTTTGATTTGCGTTTTAATTTCAGTTGCACAGTTATACACTCCTTATATATTGGGTTATGGGACTTCGGGACTGACTGGCGGGAAGGCCGGGTGGACGCTGCATGAGTGCGTCGACTGCGGGAACAAATACAAGCACAAGGGGTCGTTGCAGCGGCATATAAAGTACGAATGTAGGAAACAGCCGAGTTTCAAGTGTCCGTACTGCGTCTACCGCGCATACCAGAAGCACAACCTGCTGCTCCACGAGCGGCATCTACACAAAGACATGCCGGAGAAGGTGGATTTCGTGTCGCAATGACCGCCCGACGCGGACGGCACGCGAAATGTCAGTAACTGTTCCATCATCTGACTAAATTGTCTTCGTCTAACTCGTTCGCGTATCGCATATGGATACTTTTCAACTAACAATCATTTCTAAATTAACATCTAACCCGGTTAAAAATACTAAAAAAATCAATGACCGTTATTAGATACTCTAACCCATACTTAACTATTTTAACCACCGCTTGGTTTGTAACTTTTAGATTTAACACAGTTTGACCTAACACTATGTAGCTTGATTGTAATTTCACACTGCTTTTTGCATGCTCTACCGAATGGCATACTAACAAGATTTAAGTGTAGTTTGGTGTCTTACTGTTTTAGTTAAGTTTTATAAATAACTTAATGTTACAGCTGACCGAGAATAAACCGGCGCCGGCATGCAGCAGTCAGCTTCAAACCTGCAGACAGAAGATTTCCAGTCGTCCAAGACAAGATAATGCAGTTATAGTAATTACAAATGATAATATAAGCGAATCATAACGATTTCTTAATTTTCCTTCAATAGGTAATGAATTTTTTATTAATGTTTTGAAGGATATGGAGCCAATATCCATACAATTTTGTGTGGTTATAATATTGAAATGTATGAGCCATATAGTGCCTAGTTAATCAAATTTTGAATCTGATTATTGTATTTTTACATAGCGCTGCTAGCGCCATCTGTTTTTCTAATGCATGTGATGCAAACCTAAACAAGTTAGGGGTCTTATGAGATTATGAATGCTGTTAGAAGAATACTTACCAAGGTGTTACTTGTGAAAAATATACCAAAGGCAGCTCTTTGTACCTTTATTATACCAAAGGGCTTCGTTAAAAACTAAAGGTACCATTAATCAAATTGACTAAATTATGTAACTGTCAGTTTTGAAAACTGTTTTAAATTATTGAATACGATTGAAATGTCATTTTAATCCATTTGATAATTGAATGGACCATAGTCCTTAAAAATCTTAATTTGTATAAGGGGTAGTAACATATAAGTATGGAGACTGGCATAGCAGTAGTCGCCTGAATCTATTGTTTTCTTTTATTTTGACATTTTTTAACTAAATCTCAAAAATTGTCAGGTTTGCCTGGTATTATTTGATGTTAAAACATACACATATTACAGGAAACCTGACACTACGAGATTTTGTTACATGAACTTACATGGCATTTGTTGTTAGTATTAATATCCTCTATATAATATTGTCATAAGTTGAAATCTTATGAGGGTTCCTTTTTTTACCGTTTGAGATACAGAAACCTAAAAATGGCTGACTGTTAACAAAGCCAGAATGTTACAACCCCTTGTCGCACGATGGGAGCTAGAGCAAAAGTACGCTGTAAGCCCATATATTTCTAAACGATATCTTTAGTTCAATAACTTGTCCGGGTGAACAAAGCAATAATAAATAGTATATACATACGTAAGACAAAGTTTACTCTTACATTTACTTTAGTTGATATATCATAATAATTATATTATAATGTAGATTGTTATTGTTCTTGTTGTTCATTATAAGAGTGTGTTCCTTGTTACCAAAGATAATACAAATTGAACAGAAAACTTAACGTTATTATTATGAATCAGTATTTTCTGTTGCAAATGTTTGTTATAGTTATATACTGCATTTGTTACTCTTTGTAAGTTACCTTTAAAGTTCAAATTGAATAAAAACAAACCAAAGAATCAACCAGTCGATTCTTAGCCATAATAATACGTAGTGCCTTATTAATGTAAATATTATATATTTGTTATAAATAAATATATCGTCAGTGAAAAGGTATAAGTAGGTACAGTCTGAAACGTCAAATAGCAACTTTATAAGCGGCGTTTTAATATTCCATCAATGAATAATTATAATGTGATTTAATCACCAAATTGACGCATAATAAAATTAAGTTTCAGTGTTAAAAATATCTTAATATCGTCAACCTACTTTTTACCTTTCCACAGACAATATTAAGAATAAATTATTAATAATTTTAATAATACCAAAATGGTGTGGAGTTACTGTTTTTATACTGTAGCAACTTATACGTGTTGAGTGTTGTATACATATGTCTTTTCGATCTACCTACGTAGTTAGATTTTATTTTTTGTTAAAGATTATATAAAACACATTAGTTACCCACCAAATATTAGTATTAAGTTGTTGTTAAGTGAAGGACGAGCTCCAGTCAATTGTTAAACTATCATACAGCTTGTAGTTGAATGTAAGGTCAGAGGGGATACCACGACTCGTTTACTTTTCTATCAACCGTTGTAGTTATAATCTAGACAATTTATATGGCGCCAGCAACTTAAACCCATGCTATTTGGACGCTGTTGTGGCTGGAACATGTATTATATGGAGTAGACTTGCCCAGAACGTATTATATATTTATATGGCGCCAGCAACTTAAACCCATGCTATTTGGACGCTGTTGTGGCTGGAACATGTATTATATGGAGTAGACTTGCCCAGAACGTATTATATATTTATATGGCGCCAGCAACTTAAACCCATGCTATTTGGACGCTGTTGTGGCTGGAACATGTATTATATGGAGTAGACTTGCCCAGAACGTATTATATATTTATATGGCGCCAGCAACTTAAACCCATGCTATTTGGACGCTGTTGTGGCTGGAACATGTATTATATGGAGTAGACTTGCCCAGAACGTATTATATATTTATATGGCGCCAGCAACTTAAACCCATGCTATTTGGACGCTGTTGTGGCTGGAACATGTATTATATGGAGTAGACTTGCCCAGAACGTATTATATATTTTTCGTGATACTAGAATGAATACAACCGGAAAGTGTGACCAATAAGCGAACTAGCTTCAAAGATACAGCTTTAAAATTAAATTTTAGTATAGAAAGCTGAAATAACCGGCTCACTAGAGACAGAGGTACCGTTTTACATTTTATTTCTAGTGTGTCTCTATATATAATTTCTTGTGAAATACCTACTCAATAGGATACATGAAGTAATATTTGATCGAAACGTAAACGACACGTGGTAAGGCCCTACGATGTGAAGTAAAAGCGATTTTATAGGTACCTAATCTAAGAAATACCTCCTAAAATCCTGAAATACTGAGGCCCACCTGCGATTCCCGTATGTAGATAGCAGAAGTCCTGAAATAACAGACTATTTATATTCCCACGCGATCGAGACCGGGCGGTTTTGATCGAACGGGTGAAGCTGCGGGGCGCAGATTGTGGATCTTGTTAGTGCCGATTCATATCGGGATATTCCCATCAAGTTTTACATAATAGGTTCGTACTTCCGGACATTACCCAATACAAACATAATATTACCATTATGACATCCAAACATCATGTAGTACCTCTTAAATAATATTAGTAGGTAGTCAAACCTAGATTGGAAAATAGTAAGAATCTCCTTTTTTCAAAGTCGGTTATTAAAATGAAAGAACAATATTTATTTAGTAAAATTTGATAACATTTATATAACCAAGATTCAATAAAGCTACGGATTGTTTCCTATTTGAGTTAAATTCTTATAAACCTCGTACTTACCTATATTTATCGCTTTTTTCTTCAACAATTTTAAAGTTACGAGTGGCGGCTTATAAGTCAGCAGAAGCAGTAGAGCCTTTATATACGCCCACATGACCGTGACACACGGTAAAATATTTTTAAATTTTTTATATTAAAAAATTAACACAAACTATCGTGAAACATAAGTCTATTAGTGGATTCTGTTCGTGGCCTTTAAAAACCTTTAACCTGCCACTATGTTTTCAAGGGTCTGCTTTGGAACATAACACCCATCTTTCATCAAATATCTCGCGGTCATTCGCGAGACATTTAATTTGGTGAAAATTTAGTCATGTTGTATAGTCAAAAAAATTCAGTCAGGTTTGTAGAATAAATTAGGTTTTTGTATAATGACTAATATTGAATTATTCAATATAATGAGGGCAGATGACTGCTACATTTAAATCATACCCATACGAGAGACTGATGACTTATCAGCCGCCCCTCTTAATTCTACCAAAGATTGATCGTAAAATATAAATAAAATAATTGAATTTCTTCCAACAAAAGCCAATGGAAAACGAGTGCTTCCATTATAGTATTTTAAGATTTACAAACAAACATACCTACTATAATTACCTAATTTGTGACATTTTGGAAGTCTATTGAGATGAGTTATTATAGAAAAGTATATGAAAAACTAAACTTGTATTATAACTTTTGTTATCTTGTTTTTATTATAAAACGTACCTAAACATAAGTTTGTACTAAATTAGGTTTTAAACATTTGTTCAATGGCGGCAGCACAAAAATGTTTTATGGTTTAACGTTTGTATTTTTAATTATTTTTTGTGAAGTCTAGAGTGTTTGGTTTGTTTATTTTTTATTTGAATATTGCATGTGAATAAATGTTCTTGACTAAAATAATAATGTTTCGTTTATTGATAACCTATGAAACGAATTACTTATATTATATACGGTGATGTCGAAGTTACAGCCCGTCTAATTTATTTTTATTTTCAGTTTTTTGTAAAAATGAACACGTTGAAAATCGAAATCTAACATTATTTTGTAATCGACGATTAAAGAACATATTTATTTATCTACTATTTTTTTTATTAGGTTTGAAAGTATCAACAATTTAAATGAAAGTGAAGTTTATTAATTATCCGTAGAAAAAATAAAATGATATATTTCGATTTCTAACTTGATAATATATACAAATAAACAACTTTTTAAGACATAGGTGTGTTGAGTAGGTATGTATTTAGGACATAGTAGGTATAGGGTTAGTTAGTTACGTATGGAAATGTTACTTCTATCGATGGTATCTCATTGTTTCAGGTGATGTGGAGTTCTTTAAAACAATGATGCAGAATATGCTGCCCATTGTACCGATGAAGACGAAAAACTTCTGGTCCCATTACGATATGTCGTACGAATGTGAGAAGTGTAAACGGAAATATCGTCACAAGAGCACATACAGACGTCACGTGACGTACGAATGTGGCAAGGAGCCCATGTTCCGGTGTCCCTACCTCGACTGCACATATAAAGCTTACCAGAAGACCCACACGGATGCTCACATCAAGACTAAACATAAACTCGTTTCGTTAGAGTTTAAATGATGATGTCATCTAAACTATTTATTTGTAATAATGTGATATTAATTATAGTAATTGTACAGTAAGTATTGATAAGTACTTAGGTACGTTTTTCTAATATAAGTAATAGTGAAATAAAGTTTATTTAATAAACTAAAAAAATGACTACGAGTTAGCTACAAAACAAGCTTTAGGTACTTGGGTTATTCTTCTCTCCCTAGTAGATCATCGGCTTATTGGATTTGCTTCTTTCATTCATTTATTTTTGAAATAATATTTGATGATTTTATCAATTTATACCATTGAAATAATAATTCTTATGATTTAATGCACTGCATGTTCATTTGAAATTGTATGCCACAGCCCGCCTCTTTTTTTTATTTTTTCTCTCTTGTTTGGCCCCAGGAACTTATGCCATTTTCGTATTGTTCTTCATTTTCAGCAGGTTTTTTTCTTTCTTCAGTTATGGCTTCGCACGGTTTGTGCATATAGCCAGTATCAAGTAATATTTTGCATCAAGTTATGGCCCGATTTACAGAAATCGGGCTCAAAGTGTTTCAAGATGGTCAAGTCGTCAAGTCACAGTTTGTCAAGTCAGGGGTCATAGTAAAGCGGTGGCTACTTTACTATAACCTTGTAGGAGATTTTGGAGGCAACGAGAAAAGTCCATGTTTGACACTGATTTTTACTTTCACTACACTTGTGCACTTTCACAGAACTAAATTAGATAACTTTCCACCGGAATTATACAATTTAACTCAGTTTACAACTAAGTTTCGTGTAAATAAAACTGCAGCACGACATGTTGTTGGCTCGTTCCCGCCAAAAACTCAGCCCGCCTCTTTTTTTGACAAAAACAAGCTGTAAAAAAGTTTTAATCCGAACTTGAATCCGAAAGTAAACTAGAATTCCGAATTTTAGTTTTTCTACTCAACGCCAGGTGGCAGCAAGTTTGAAAAGAGTTTCAAACCGGAGTTACTTCTAGGTTTTTTCATTCAAAGCGTTGCCATGTAACGACATGGCAACATCTTGAAAAAATGTGTTTCAGTTAATTTCCTGTCACTGTCAAAAAATTGGTTTCACCACTCAGCTGATTGCAAATTATTTCTTGGTCGGTAAAAATGTTGTAGATTTTTATGAATTGTAAATAAATAGTAAATTAAACAACTATGAATCGCCTAGTCCGATTAAACAGGAGTTATATTAAAAACGTCACAAACGCCTATTTCATAGATTCGCAACTTTTAGCACAGAAGAAAAGTTTTCCACATACAAATGTATTTATCAGAGGAGTTCACGATCAGAAAGGCAAGATTCGGTCGACCCTCAACTATATGGTGGCTATGGGTGTTATGACGGTTGGCTTGAGCTACGCTGCAGTTCCATTATACAGAATATTTTGTCAGGTAAGTGGTGACTACATAAATAACCTCTAACCTCTTTCAGTGAAGGGAAGTAATTATTAGGTGTTTCAAACCTTTACATCTGATATGAATATTTTTCAGGCTTACAGTTATGGAGGTACAACGGGACAGATAGAGCCAGACACCACAGTAGGCACCATGACCGCAGTCAAGAACAGACCCATTAAGATCAGATTCAATGCAGACACAGCCTCCTCCATGCAGTGGAACTTCAAGCCTCAGCAGCTGGATATTACGGTATAATATTGTAAATAATAATTGTTAGTAATATGTCCTAGTTTACATATTTTGTATTTGATTAGATATTTAATTCGTATAATGTCGTAGTTTACATATTTTGTATTTGATTAGATATTTAATTCGTATAATTAAATAAATATATTTATAATATTGCAGGACATTCCACACATCGCCATCTAGCCCCAAGATAAGTAACTAGACTTGTATTATGGGTGCTAAACAATGGATATACTACTTATATACTTTTCTTTTGTAAAATATATACTTATAATACATAGAAACAACCAGACCACAGACAAATATCTAAGCATAAATACTTGTCTGAGGCGGGAATCGAACTTGCAACCCTGTGTTTGGCAGTCCGGCATGGTGACCATTGTGCCAACTAGGTCGTCATTTTGGTTGGTTCACAATTTGTTTGACCGTTCAAATAAACAAATGAAAGAAAAGTCAGTAAAGAAGCCAATACAACTTTCATGGGTGCATGCTAGTTACTGGCATCTTTTTATTTTGGATAACTAGTTACATAATATTGCAAATGAATTAGTAATAGAATGTCCCATTCATGAATAGTCATGTTTGCGCGTTTGTACCTGTTTCCAATTAAAAACCATAATTATGTAATGCAACAACTTTAATATTCCAGGTGGTGCCAGGAGAGACAGCACTAGCGTTCTACACGGCTCTGAACCCAACAAACAAACCTGTGACTGGGATCAGCACCTACAATGTGATACCGTTCGAGGCCGGACAGTACTTTAACAAGATACAGTGCTTCTGTTTCGAAGAGCAGCAGCTCAATCCACATGAACAGGTAACACAACTATATATAGAAACTATAACAGAATTTAAGTGAACAAATGCTGACCATTATCATAAAATATTAACAAACTTGCAGGTATATGAAACATAGTTTATTAATATTAGCAGTGTTGGCTTAGTGGTAGATATCTCGACTTTCATTCTAAAGGTCGTGGGTTCGAATCCCGGCCGGCCGTGCATTGATGGATTTTTCTTAAGAAAAATTTCTGTGTGCTTATTCACATTGCTTTTACGGTGAAGGAAAACATTGGGATGACACCCGCGGCTTAGTTGGCTCCAGAGTATTGACAAGTTCTCTCCTCTGGACATGGTCGACTAAGCTGAGAGGATAGTAAGTGCTGAGCAAGCCTACTCCATCCTCACGCTAAAAAGACCTAATTAAAAAGTGTCTAATTGCAGGAGAACAGCCCGTATACAAGTACAGATCCCTACTAATATTTTAAATGCAAAAGTAACCCTGTCTCTTGTCTATTAGTATCATGCCTAAACTGCTGAACCACTTTTGATGAATTTTGGAGGTATTTGGATAAATGAGACCATGGAGAAGAACATAAGCTTCTTTTTTTATTCCAATCTCAGAAGTAACCTTGCTAAAAACCAAGAAAATCAGTTTAAAATGAATCTTCGTAAATATATTTGAAACTTGTTCAAGGTGGATATGCCAGTATTCTTCTACATAGATCCCGAGTTTGTGGACGACCCAAAAATGGAGTATGTCGACGAAATAGTTCTCTCATACACATTCTTTGAAGCCAAAGAAGGCATGAAGCTTCCTGTACCTTCATATGCAAGGCAATGATATAAGACTTAGAACAATCAATACAATTATAGATTAGTAGGTACCTACAATTGATGAAAGATGTGTAAAGTATTTTGTTAAATGTGATGCTTTTGTTAAGTTTTATTTAAATAAATAATGTTGATAAATCAATCCACTTTTTACAGCCAATTTCATAAGCAGGTTTAAAAAAACTAAAACATGAGGATTTATAACATTTATTTCACGCAAACTTTAAATTTAATAATGTTCTACAGTGTTATACAAACAGTACAATAACATCTCCCTTAGCCTCTAAGCCTTGATGGCGGCTGTGACGGGGTACCCCCTGCGCAGGCCCATGCACTGGTCGCGGTCAATGAATAGCGTGGTGCACTTGTTCCTGAGGTCGGCCTCGAGTCCGGCGCGCACGCCGAGCAACGTCTGGTGTGTTCCTTCAGCCGTCGCGATCTTCGACCGGAGAGTCTCCATCGTCTCTTGTAAGTCGCACACTTCCTTTACTAACCTGGAAACAAGAGTCTAAGTAGGTACTTGGTCATTCATGGGTATGAAATGTTCTTTTTGAATGATATGTCTTATTTTCGGGATGTCGAGGGACCTATGTTATGATAGTACATTACAAACTATAATTTAATAATAATTGTGGTAGAGACTCAAGCTTTGCACATGCTTAATAGCAACAGTTATCTGACATCTACACTAGAGCATCAAAATCTCCATTTTGTCTGAAATAGGTTAGTTATTTTTATTGTACCTGTTCTGCGCCTCGTCCCTGCACTTCTCCAAGTGTGGACGGTTAGTTCGGGCCTGCAGGCGGGTGTGAGCCACCTTCATCGGCTGCAACTTGTCCTCGATCGCCTTATTCAACAACTCCAGTGTCTTCTCGATGTCGAAGATCTCTTGTTGGATCTACAATATATTTCATTTAAGTAAATATTTTCCCATAAGCCCAATCCATGCAGGATATGTTGATATGCTTCCTTCATGACCTTTTGTCAAAGTAGTAAAAAGTTTAAAGTGTTCTGCAGTGGGCTAGACATGCTGCTGAAAAAGAAGAAATGAAAACTAGAAAGTAAATTAATCTTAAGGCTACAATGCAGACCTTATGCAGATGCAGTTGCAACTTGTTCTTGATCTCGATTGTCTCTGCGATGCGTCGCGTGAACGCGCTGTTCGTGTTGCTCCATTGGTCCCAGATCTGAGTCGCCGATACGTTGATCAAGTTCTCTGTGTCTGTTATAAGATTATAAGACATTTGGTTAGGTAGGGTATTTTAAACGATGCAATTGTAAAATTTATGACAGTAGAGATTTTGGTTCTGATTCCTGTGTCGGTTGCTTATTTTTTCGGTTCTGTACCAGGCCCGATTACTACTTTTCGAATATAATTCACGTTTGCTTCCGTTAATGTGTGCCTAATGAATCCTAATGCTCTCAATTGTGGGTCAACTATAACACACATAAGTGGTTTAATAAGGTACCTAAAGGAGCTTTCTGGTTTACCATGTGAAAAGCGTAGTAAAGTTCTTCCCCTAGTTAGATGGACTGCCAGAATCTAGCCATCGCTTTGTCAGTCGATACTCCTAGTCTATGGGCCCTAAAATACAAGAACTGTCCGTATTTACCAGACAACATCTGTATGGCCTTAGCCCGTTCCGACTGGGACCGCTGCAACGTGGCGGCGGAAGCGGCCGCCCATCGTGCACCGTCGCATACTGTCGGGTCGTAACGCTCGATGCCCGCGTAGAATTGGAGACCCTATCGCCATAACACACATTAGTCATCCATTGATCGACACCGTTGATAATTATATGTTGTAGATACATTTTATTAAGGCGTACCCCAGGGATGATTGTTTAGGCCGCTTCTATTCTTAAAATGTGTAAAATATAATTTGTAAAATAAAAGAAATTGTAACTTCCATTCATCGACAAAGTAGGTATATAATATTGTCCTTTATATCTAGTAATAGATAATGTTACCTTAGAGAAGTTATTGAGTTGATGACACATGGAGTCTATCCCGAGTGCGTACTCCTTGTTGCGTAGATCTGACTCCAGCTCGTGTTGCGTCGCGCGACAGTTCTTCGATTGCTGACGTACCTTGGAGTCAGGAAATTATCAAGATAAGTATGTATATTCATAGTCAAGCTGGACCCTGATAAGTATTTTAAGTTACTTTGTCAAGCATCATCCTGAATTTGTCCTGACTCTCCCGTAGTATGGCGACTTCTTTCAGTAACGATTGCTCCACAGCATCGTGCACTTGCTCGAGACCTAGAAACAATAGGATTATTATTGTAACAGTTATTACGTTTGTAACTTCAGTACTTGGTACATTCTTACAAGCCTATGCGTCTGAGCTAAAGCCGTTTGCTGTGTCATTGTTTTCAATATCAACAGTTGTATTGTTAATTTCAGTTAGTAAGTTTTAATTTTGATATAGAAAGATTTTAGGTATATTTTGTGATTAGTTATTATTTTAATCCATGCTAATCCTGTCTGGGACTTGGGACATATAATCGTCCTAGATCATCTAAATTAGATTTAAAGGCTGCTTTTGTACTATGTACCCTGTCGTTTCTCCCTATGATAAAGACACTCCTGTACAATATGCAGGGGCCCCTCTATCCCAGCTATGGCTCGCTCCAGCTGACGTCTCGTGTCGTTCAGTTTCTCACAAGTCGATACCAGACGCTCCATTTCTATTGATACCTGAAATAAAACACGAGAATGTTGACGGAAGAGTTTTAATTAGGAGTTTTTAATTAATATCACCTAAATTAGGGAGTTTCTTATTTTCTTGTACTAGTGCATGTTTTGTAGGTATTACTCTTTTACTCTTATAAAATCACGAGGGAAATAAATATTTCAGGAATCGTTGATGTTTAGAGTTGTTTCTTCACCTCGTTACGCCAGAAGGTGGTGTCCGTGATTCGTTCACCGATCCTTCTGCCAGAGTCTCTCTGACCTTGGGTTCCGATCTCGTCTGTTTCTCTGGAATTATAATTAATGTGTTAATGATGTTATTTGTTCGGCTCTGAGATGGCTCTAGCTAAACATTGGTAGGCTATTGACTAGTCAAAGCCTCAAAGGTATAGCCATAGGTAAAGGTATGAGAAAGGAGCAGGTCGCTGGAGCTGGAAAGCAAGTAAACTTGGAAGATGTGATTTTAAGATAAGGTCCCCGAGATGGTTAAGTCTTCCCAGTAGGTATACCTAATGTTATTGTGTGCATTTTTTCTCACTAGTTCCTTAAGCAGTTCCTTTGGAGGAACTGCTGTGACTTTTGTGACGTATTACCTGAGCATGCGCATGATGTCTGCGCGCACTCTTTCAGAGAAGTTCCTCTTGGCGTCTGACTCGTTATAATTCTTGATCGAGTTCTGAGAAAGAAATCGTATTTCAGCAATCACGATCACATTAGAAATCAAAATATTAATTTGAATTATGAATGATAGAACCGTGTGAAGATAGATGAGTCACCTGGTTCCACTCGTACTGCGTGTACCGAGTGTATAGTGCGGCCCGCGCGGCGTGCTCGGGGCTGCGGTCGAACCCTGTCACGAGGTTAGGGAACCGCAGGGGTTCCGCCGCCATGCCGGCCGGCGTGTAGCACGGGTCCACCATTGTGTTCGTTATTGGTTGAGAGGGCCTACAAGATAACTTATGATGAGTGAACTTAATAGGTAGGTACTGTACCTAGGTAAAGGATATCTAAGAAATGGATAGGCAATTTACAAAAGAAGGTTTTTATGCTTAAATAGTAGACAACAGTTCGATTTTATTTATGTTGGAAACGGATATCGCAATCAGTATAACCCATAAAATATGAGTTCGTAAGGTACCTAGCATTTCTCTGGTATAACCAGTTTGCGATTCATATTCGTTGACACAAACCCTTGTATTGTTCAGACGCAGAGAAATGGTATAATAATTATTATAAACTAAACGGGTAAAACTCTGAACGATCTGTATTTATACCGGTACCTAGTTTCAACTTACACACACACCGTCATATGTTAACTTACATTGGGGTCACTTCAATTTCTTCGTAACCCATGATAGGCCTCCAAGGATGTTTCTTGGGTGTGTGGAAGCAGTAGCCCACCTGCGGTGGCACGCTCGGGGCCCCCGCTGTCTCTTTTACGGGGCTCCATTGTTGGAGTTGCTGAAAGTTTTATAAAATCCATATAGATGCTTAAATATGAAGTAATAAAGTACATAAAACAAGACCAACGCTTTACCGTGCACATAGAAACTTCCTTGGCCATTTTGATATATTAAATTATGTAAAATTTGGAAAAATAATTAAAAATTACATCTATAGATTTTGAAAACTGATTTCAAATTGACGCCATTATTTCGGAAAGCTAGAGTAAAGTTCAATTTAGACTCTTATTATTTCTAAATGTGATGTGTTTGCATTTTTCGTCAATATTCAATTATATTTAAATTTTTTATAAGAATAGTGATTTTAGAGTAGCTTATATATGGATATTGACTGTAACACAATAATTTGGTTAGTAAATAGACTTCTTAACTTCCTGTAGGATGCGGAAATGATAGAATATTTTTGTGTTTTTGCCGCTCTGTGGACCATACTATTATTTTTATACTGTGACAAATGAACGAATGATTTCGAAAATGACAGCAAAGTGACTTGACGTTTCTGTCTTGTCGGACAAAATGTCAGACTAAGGAAACAAGTTATTTTTCAGATTATAATCGTTAAGCTGAGTTTTTCAAAAAAAGACGTGTTTATGTTTTCGAATTCTTTAAGTTTATAAACAATTCTATTGCTGTCCCCATTACGAACAATCAAAAATGAGCGCGGTTCCAGAAAATGCACCAGAACGTAAGTTTGCACTAAAAACTACCTAACTACCAAATCATCCACATTACAAGGGTATTTTTTTAGTATAGCACACGTTTTATTTATTTCAGATTGCCCTGGAACTGGCAGCGAGGACGCTGGCAAGGCCTCAGCATGCGCTGGTTGTCCTAATCAAAATATATGCGCTTCAGGTAAGACTTGTATAAGACACCCTTTTTTCATTATTCATCAGAAGCATACGTAAACTCAGCTGTTAGATTCTAATCTAGAGTGAGTGATCACTATACTATAGGTAATTTATTGCGAATTTAACTTTTTTTTTTCTAGAATATTTTCTAAAAAAATGCTTACAATATCCAAATTACAAACCCAATTTTGATTGTGTTTTGAGCAAAGCAATCAATAAAAAGTAAGCTAAGAAAATTATTAACGTCTAAGCAGTGGACATACCAAATTCTTAAGCTCTCAATTGCTATAAATGAACAATAATAATGTATTATACAGGTGAAGCATCAATGCCAGATCCGGCCATAGAAATAATAAAGAATCGTTTATCAAATGTAAAGCACAAGATATTGATACTGTCTGGCAAAGGAGGTGTCGGGAAGAGCACTGTCACGTCTCTGCTGGGGCACGCGCTCGCTGCTTCCAGTCCTGATGTTAATGTAAGTCTTATAGTACTTTCCTAATAGTTATTTTTAACCACCAAATGATGAAAGAGGACAAAATCTATTCAAATATCATCTATGTAGGTATTAAAATTAATGATTTTAGGGGAAAATGCATTTCTAAATAATTCCAGTAATGCCTAGTGCTGGCTTATGCACTTAAACATAATAAAATTAAATATATCTTTGATTCATAAACAGTATAAACCAATGTTAACAAAACATAGGAACAACATAAGAACAGTCAAACATAATATTATATAGCACTTAGATAAAAAAACTGCATTTAAATCAGTTCTTTGGTTTCTGGGCTATGATGCTAAACATGAAGACAAACAAAGACAACACTTATAACACCCCTCTATTATTATTTAAGGGTTAAAAAGTATTTTGTTGTACTGTGTATTAAAGATATAAGGCCTTTGCCCTTCACTGAGACAAAACAAATTTGTATATAAAATACTAGCTGCCCTACGCGGTTTCACCCGCGTAACTCCCGATCCCGTGGGAATATCGGGATGTAAGCTATCCTATCTCTCAAGTTGGATCGAACTGCACATGGTGTGCGAATTTTATTATAATCGGTTAAGTGGTTTAGGAGTCCATTGAGGACAAACATTGTGACACGAGATTTATATATATTAAGATTAAGATGATTATTATGACAGTTCTTATCAGTGTCAATACTTATTGCACTAAAATTATAAATATTTTTTAATGTTGGGTTATTATGAAATGTTTCTAAAAATACTTGGATACCCCTAAGGATATCATTACATTGAATCCTGAGAATTAGGCTAATTTTTATATCAATGTTCTCTCAAAATTGGGATTTACATGGGTGAAACCAACAGGCAGGAATATTATCGAAATTCACTGATTAAAATTACCCCAATTCGGTAGTATAAAGTAAGAAATAAATCATTTAGAAACCATATTAGTGTAAGGTTACAAATGTAATCAACACTTGCAAGACTTCATTAAATCAAATAGAGCGTGTAATGATATATTATGTCCATTTGTGGCTAAGGCATGGGGCTAAGGATAATGGTCATTATTTATTCCTCATTTGGAATAAGATTTACTAAGGTTTATGTAGGTAGAGAGGTACTGTGCTTTGAAAACCTGAGCACAGCCTGTTAAGTTTTGAGGGTCATAAGCTTAGAGCTTATGACCCTCAAAATAATAATAGTATTTTATAAAAGGCGCATTGTGTCAATAGATGACACAATGCGCCTTTTATAAAATACTATTTATTTATATCTTCCCACAAAAATAATGAATAGACACATGAGACCTATTGATCTGGAGGTCTTTCCTGTGGCTGATATAATGTTATACGTAATAACATTAGGCTACATTTTATCCCGACATTCCCACGGGATGACGCAGTAAACAAATATTCATACCCTATTATATCGCGATCGTCTCTCACAAGAATTCCCGAACTCCATTTCGGCTGGCTTTTCTTTTTAAAATGAAGTCACTGAAACACGTGTATTGATCCCGAATGTTTCGAGGCAAATATTTCGCAATAGTCCGCATTACGAGTCGTGCCTTCCGCGTCCTGGTACGATAGTTTCAAATACCTTCACATTTACTTATGTAGGTCAGGTTTTATGAGCGAGGAGTTGTTTCGGTAATATTCGTGACTTTTTGGTATGAATAATGATATCAATCAAAACATAAATAACCCGCTTTCTTAGAAGACAATTAAGATTTTTGGTTTCCTTGTTCTGACTATTGCACCTGGTAAATAATAGACCCCAAATAGATTGCGAGCTGTTTTCCAGTACCAGTAGGTAGGTGGATGAGATATCACACGTTTTCACTCGCATAAGTCCCGATTCCGGGACAAAAAGTAGCATTTGTGTTACTCCAGATCAGCAGCTATCTACAAACCGAGTTTCATCGCAATCTGTTCAGTAGTTTTTGCGTGAAGGAGTAACAAATGTACACACGTTAAAAATGTACTCAATATCACTATAGTATCCATAAAACAAAGCACTTTCTTTATGATAATGTAACGTGATGGATACCGATTGAAAAGGCCTCGAGGAATGAGAAGACGTTTTAAAAGAATAAGGTATGTATTTAGATATTAACTGAATTGACAAACTAAGGTGAGAGAGCGCGAGAGGTACCGCGCGGCACGCTCGCTCGCCGCCACGGTTCGCTGGCCACTGGACCTCTAATCCCGAACGTTCCGCGAGGGGAAGCGGGGGGATGCGAGCACTCCCGCGCACCGTACCCCTCGCGCGCCCTTTCACAACCACCAAGTAAGTAAAGTAAGCAAGTAGGTAGGTACGTATACAATATTCAGATCGAGTCGCTAACAACCCCCACCCTAGTGCTGCATCAGCAGTACTCATTTACAATAGGTATTCGAGCGACTCGTACAGCAGATCTAGTAAGTACACCACTTTTAGTTCTAACTCTAACCATTCTTACTCGTCCATCTTTTCCAGGCACTACTTCCTCTATGACACCTCTGGGCCACACGTTGCGAGGACCGTCAGGATCCACCACTAGTACCAAGTCACCTACCTGTAGGTTTCTTACCTCTTCGTTCCATTTAGTGCGGGGTAACATGTCGGGTAAAACTTCCTTTACCCATCTGCGCCAGTACATGTCAGCTAACCGCTGTGCAATACGCCATTGCTTACGAAGGTACAGGTCTGAGTCATCGAATGCTCCAATGTGCGGCAGACTTGATGAAGATCCCACCAAGAAATGGTTTGGAGTTAGAGTTTCTTTATCTCCAGGGTCGACGGACACATGGGTCAACGGTCGACTGTTAACAATGTTTTCTACTTCTGCAAGGAGCGTGAGTAGTGTTTCATCTCGAGGGGCTCTCTCCTTGAGTATAACACTAAGACAATTTTTTACTATTCTAATCATTCGTTCCCAGGCGCCGCCCCAGTGTGGACTTCGCCCTGGGATAAACACCCATTTGGTGCCGTAGTTCAATGCCTCACTCTTCAACAGTTCTTCGTCCAGCTCTTGTATAGACCTTTTCAGCTCGGTGTTAGCACCCTTGAAATTTGTGCCGTTGTCTGAGTACATCTCTTTCGGCCAACCACGTCTCGCAGCCATCCGTCGTAATGCCATTATGAACGAGTCCGAGGTAAGTGAACTTACTACTTCAATATGTATAGCTCGTACCGTTAAACACGTGAAGAGTACACCATATCTCTTTTCACGTCGCCGTCCGACGGTGACTTCCATTGGGCCGAAGAGATCTACGCCACAGTAAGTAAATGCGCGCTGATGATGGGCCAGCCGGGCGGCGGGTAAGTCTCCCATTCTAGGTGCTTCCGCTTTGCATTTTCGGAGTCTACACAGCATACACTGCGAGGTAATGGTTTTTACTAGCGGTCTTAGTCTAGTAATCCAATACTTCTGTTTAACTTCGTTCACTATCGACTCTCTGTTTCCATGCGCGAAACAGAGGTGATAGTACCTCACTATTAACTTGGCAATGTAATTTTTCCCGTCTAATATTACAGGGTTTTTTGTTTCAGGTAAAACTTCAGCAGCGGCTCCTATACGCCCACCCAGGCGCATAACTCCGTGCTCGTCGAGGTAAGGTGAAAGGGTAAGTAATTTACTACTTCTAGGTAAGCTTCTATTGTTTTTTAAATCAAATATTTCGCGCGCAAATGTCTGCGCTTGCGCTTGTCTCAGCAGCAGTACTTCAGCGCGTTCCATCGTGTCATCGAACAGGTGAGTTTGTTTTCTACACTTATCTATGAATTTCAGTACTACTGAAGTAGCTCGAAGTAGGCGTAGCCATGAGGAAAATCGCGTCGCGTCGGGTACAGGTAAGTCACCTTCGTTACCTACTGTTTTAATTGTGTTTATGACTTCCACTAGCGCTTCGTTTTTTACAGGTTCGTGAAGCGAAAAATCGCGTGGCCACTGACCCTCAGGTTCACGCAGGAAGGCTGGGCCGTGGAGCCACTCGTTTTCCAAAACGTCAATGTTAAACACGTCTCGCGTCGCGACGTCTGCGATATTCAAAGAGGTAGGTACGTATCGCCACTCCTCCGAGTTCGTACGTTCGTCTATTTCGCCCAGACGATGAGCTACGAATTGTTTATAATTTCTATTGTTATTCCTTATCCAAGATAATACAGTGGACGAATCACACCAAAATATTTTTCTTTCAGGTTTAATGCGATGTTCCTCGATTATCGTCTCAGCTAGTCGCGCGGCCATTACAGCTGCCTGTAACTCTAGTCGCGGCACGGATACAGGTTTTACAGGCGCGACGCGACTTCGACTCGTTATGAACGCAACGTAAACATTATCATTAAATATCCAACGCCAGTAAGCTACCGCGCACATAGCTTTCATAGACGCGTCACAATAAACATGTAGTTGTAGGTACGTATAACGATCAGCTGGAGCCGGCGCATTCATACCTACCGCTCGATGCATCGAAGTTCCGCGCGGTTCGTGCTCCGTCTCGCTCGCGCGCGCAGATGTTGCAGCCGTCTCATAGTATCTAGGTAGGCGTACATTACCTATTGTTTTCAATTGCGATGTCCACTCTGTCCACTTATGGTAAATATTATCAGTGATTTTATCATCCCAGCTGATTTTTTGTTTCCAAGTTTCTTGCAGTATTATTTTACCTACTATAGTAAATGGTGCAAGAAAGCCGTAGACATCGAATATTGACATTAAGACACGTAACATTTCTCTCTTTGTAGGTATTATCGTGCCGTCGGTAACTTCGGTTTGTATTTTTTTAAAAGAAACATCGTACCTAAGCGTATCGTCGCCGGGGTACCATATTAAGCCCAGGGTTCTCTCGCCTTCGTATTCCTGTCCGGTTTTAAATTTTACGGCGGCGTCTCCGAGGGAATCTTTAGGTATCGAATCGAGTACTTCCTTACAATTGCTTGTCCAGTTACGCATTTCGAATCCGCCCCTGCTGTGAACTTCTGTGACGTCATGAACTAGCTGGGCCGCGGTTTTTGCGTCAGGTAGGCTGTCCAAATAATCATCCATGAAGTGCTGGGTATATATAGCTGTAGCAGCAGCTGGAAAGTAATCTTCATGCTGTCGAGCGTTCTTGTTCTTTATAAACTGAGCTATGAACGGCGAGCAGTTCGCACCGAATATGAGTGACGTCATAACGTAAGTATCAACAGTTTCCTCTGGGTTTCTTCTATATAGGAAACGGAAGGCGTGCTGATCCTCAGGTCTGGTCTTCACACGAAGAAACATATCCTTAATGTCCCCTGACACCGCGTACCCATGTTCACGGAACCTCAACATAACGCCGTAGAGCGAGGCAAGTAGGTCGGGTCCCTTTAGTAAGTAATCGTTTAGTGACACCCCATTTGTTTTAGCCGCAGCGTCGAAAACTAATCGTAATTTATTTTTGTTAGGGTTATCGACCCCGAAGTGCGGTAAGTACCAAGTCTTATTACTTCTACCCGGCGCTAGTTGGGTAGTGTCATTGTATAACTTGATTGCGTAGTCGTTGTCCAGCAGGTGAAATATGCGGTCTGTGTACCTTTGTGCATATTCATTATTTCTTTTCATCTTTTGTTCGACTCCTTTGAGTCTTGACATAGCAGTCGGGAAAGAGTCAGGCATGACACTCTTTTCGTCCTTCCATGGTAGTCCGACGTGCCAACGTCCGTCAATTAACGTAGAAGTTCGTTCTAGAATATTCTCGGCGCGTATATCTTCTTGGTTCTGTCGCGGTCTAGCAGATATACCTAGAGACTCGAGGGAGAACGATCTCTTCACTTCTTCATGTATCTCACGTAATAGTACATTTTCATTTTCGGTTACGTCACTGGATATAAACATTAAGGAGTGACACGGAACAGTAGGTAGGCGACCAGGTGACCTACCGTGTAGGCACCAGCCCAGAGGGGTCAGAGTGGCACAAGGTTCGTTCGGTCTGCCTATTTTTGTTTCTAGAGAAACGAGTAAGTGATAGTTATCTTGCCCTATAATCATTTGAGGTTTCAACTGTTCTGTACATAAATTAAACATTTCTAAGTTACGTAAGTGCTTATAGTTATTTAAGTTAATACAATTTAAGTTTTGCTTAGGTAAATCGAGTTTATCTATAACGCGTGCATTTATTGTAAACATATTATTGTTATAGGTACTAGATAGGTTTAAGTCGACCAGCTGAGAGTCACAGACAAGCTCAGTGTCATTAAATGCACCTCGAACACGTAAACAATCCCTATGACCACGAAGTCCCGCCTCCTTAGCAAGGTGGGAACTAATAAGTGTGACAGTCGACCCGTCGTCTAATAGAGCGGTCGTACGTACGACGACACCACTAGGACCGTGAATGTTTATAGGTAACACTTTTAATAGTACGGAACCACTAATGTTTATATGAGACACGGTTTCAGTTACGGTTTCAGTCTTTTTCACAGGAATAGTTGTATCACTAACCTCGTGACGCGGTACGTAGTGAAGTAGCCGGTGGTGAGCTTCCCCGCAGCCCTCGACGCCGCAGCACGAAGCAGGACACTCCTCCTTGCGATGGCACGCTATTAAACATTTGTAACAAATACCATACCGCTTGACGTGTTGCCATCTATCCTTACGCATCGCTTTTTTAAACTTTTTACACTCGATCAGCTTGTGATTAGAAACTTTACAGAATCGGCACTTTAATTCACTCTGTCCGTCGTTCACTAACACTGTTTGTAAATTATTTACGTTTTCAAATTGTTTGCGTTTATAATTGTTGAACGCGGGTTGTAGTAAACTAGCACTGCACGTAGTTATCTTCACAGCTTCTTCAGTCAGGAAACTAGATAGAATATCTAGCCTAGGTCTAGGCGAGTAGGTAGTAAAGAAAGGGTAACTGTAGTCAGCCCATTTTGAGATAAGTGTAGGGGGCATTTTTGACAATAACACAGCAGTCACTTCTGTTCCTTGTAGGTATTCTTCACGACCTACGGCACGTACAGCTGCCACGTAGTTTTTTACTTTAATAGAAAACGGCACTATGTCTTTGTGATATTCTGAAGGTAGACTGTTAAGCTTCTTTATGTCAGTCAATAAGCGAGATAGAATTATTTCAGCGTTTCCAAACTGAAGCTGCAACGTAGACATTACATCAGCGGGTGACGATCCACTGATAAGAAGAGCTGTCACGGCGTCACGAGCCTGACCACGTAGACATTTTCGAAGTCTCCAAATGTTCTCCTTGTCTGTGAACGAGCACACCTCGGTGGACTCCTCGAACGCTTGTCGGAACGACAACCATTCCATCGGATCTCCGTTGAATATAGGTAACTCTTTTGGTGTACTAAGCCGGCTGAGTAGATTGTTGTTGTGCTGGGTAGTTGAAGAGGTGATTAAATCCCTTAGTGCACTAGTTAGCTGTTGAACTGGAACATTGGTGTCGGGGGGACCCGACGGCTGCGGCTTGCCGTTTTCATGGACTATAGTGGCATGCTGCAACTCCAATTCTTGCTGACTGCGCTCCACCCACTTCGCTACGTCTCCAGCATCTTCCTTTGCGATATCAGAGTGTTGTGGACTGTATTCTTCTTCTAGGTCGGCCAAATCGGCCTCCAACTGTTTGTCAATCAATGACATTTCGATCTGCGCCTTTGCTTTGGCCGCCTCTAATTGTAGTCTTCTTTTTTGAGACTGTAAGGAATGAGTTGACGAGGCGTCCTTTGGTCGAGACGACGACGGTACGGGCGGTGGCATCTCCTGCGCAACCTGTGTCTTTTTCTGTTCTAAAAGATCCTCTTCTTTTTCTTTCAGAGTAGCTTCACTTCTTGTCTTCACCATATTGCTCGGCGGCGGTGTTTTAAACATAGCGCTGGACGGTAAGTTATTATGATCCGGCTCGAAGGACCACTTGAAAAGGCCTCGAGGAATGAGAAGACGTTTTAAAAGAATAAGGTATGTATTTAGATATTAACTGAATTGACAAACTAAGGTGAGAGAGCGCGAGAGGTACCGCGCGGCACGCTCGCTCGCCGCCACGGTTCGCTGGCCACTGGACCTCTAATCCCGAACGTTCCGCGAGGGGAAGCGGGGGGATGCGAGCACTCCCGCGCACCGTACCCCTCGCGCGCCCTTTCACAACCACCAAGTAAGTAAAGTAAGCAAGTAGGTAGGTACGTATACAATATTCAGATCGAGTCGCTAACACCGATGGCACTTGTTATAGATTAGTCCAGTAAAATTACTAATGGCATAGCTTTAACGGGCTTTTATAAAAACTAATAAAAGCGTGTTAAAAAGTGCCTATCTACTCGTATTTTTATTATGGTTCTTTAGTCATAGTCATAGGTAAAGAGAAAAGAGTTTTTTTCTAAGGAACAAGCTCCGAAACTACTCGATTTAAATCAAACTTGGTATGATTTATTGGCTACTTTTGACCCCCTTATTCCCACGGGATCGGAACTTAAGCTGGTGAAAACGCAGGACGCTTCTAGTCCTTGACAATTCCGGGATTATTCGACTTATCCCGACTAAGTAGAAAAATAATCCTGGAATTGTGAATGACTAGATTTATATTCGGCCAGTATTGCCACACAATCTTTAAATATGGATATTATTTCAAAGCAAAAACCCTACTCCAAAATTTTGCACTGCTAATATCCAGAAGTAAACAGCCGCATAGAGAACGCTTGGAAGAGCTACTGGTCCGAAAGATGGGCAAACAAAGTCACCCAGTGGGTCCCTCAAGACGGACTACGTCTTCGAGGTAGGCCCAACGATGGCACGACGACTTGGATGCATTTGACGCAGAGTGGCCAAAATTAGCTGGAGATCGGGACACATGGAGGGAAATGGGGGAGGCCTTTGGGACACAACAAGCTAATAAAAAAAACCAGAAATACCTAGTGCTGGATAATAAAACCATTAATCTTCACTACATAGTATAAAACAAAGTCGCTTTTTCTGTCCCTATTTCCCTTTGACTGCTTAAATCTTTAAAACTACGCAACGGATTTTGATAGGTTTTGATGTTTTTTTTAATAGATAGAGTGATTCAAGAGGAAGGTTTACATGTATAATACATGCATAATATAGCCGTGCGAAGCCGGGGCGGGTCGCTAGTTAAATAAATATTTTAATGTAATCTCGTGTTCTTGCCTCATCATTAAGTATATTTGTATGTCAATACCAGGTTGGTATCTTAGACGCGGACATCTGCGGTCCGAGCCAGCCGCGCGTGCTCGGCGTGCGAGGGGAACAGGTGCACAACTCGGGCTCCGGTTGGTCTCCTGTCGTAAGTACATATTGTAGGACGTTGCACACAGCGCCATCTAGCTCAAAGATAACCAACTAGGCTTGTGTGGTGAACAGACGACGGCGACGGATAGAATAGGTACTTGTATACTTTTCTTTTGTAAATACATACTTATTATACATACTGAAACGGAAGTCTGTACATAAATATCAGTTTGAGGCGGTAATACACCCACGTTTTACGTCGCAGGCGGGTGTCAACCCGCCATGCCACAGAGGTCGTCAAATAAGTATACTATAAGTATACATATCAACTTAATATTATGAAATCCTATAATGTGTTGTCCTACTATTACTATAAATGTGAAATTTTTTATGTTATTTCTTCACGCAAAAACTACTGGACCGATTGCGATGAAACTCGGTATTTATATAGCTGGAAACCTGGATTAACACGTCGTTTTTATCTTGATATTTTCACGGGATCTGAACTTACACAAATGAAACCGTGAAACAAAGCAAGATACATAATAAACTTAACTATTATTAATATTACAGTATGTAACAGACAATTTGTCGTTAATGTCTATCGGATTCCTGCTGAGCAGTCCCGATGACGCTGTCATTTGGAGGGGACCTAAGAAAAACGGTAAGTGCCATACTTTATTAGCCATAATCTTTTGTTACATAATTTAGTATAATTTCCTAGCATAATTAGGCTTCCAGTAGAAATTGTTTAATTTCATTCATTTTCATTTAAAAAAATTTGCTCCGGGTTTCACCCGCGTAGGCCCCGATCCCGCGTGAATTTCGAGATTAAGATTATCCTATGTCCTTTTCCATGCCCTAAACTACCGATTTTTATCCAAATTGGTCCAGTCGTTTGACTATAAAAAGGTTAAAAAACAAACAAATAAATAAACCAATTGTAATACTTATTAGTAAGGATTAGGAAGTTAGGATAAATTACTAAGTGCCATAAAAAGTAAGTAAGTACCTATTTTAGTATTCTATCTGTAATCTAGCAATCATATTACAAGCCTAGTTTCTTATCTTGGGGCTAGATGGCGCTGTCTGCAATGTCTTGCTATAGTACGGTCGGAAACGGCTGGAACAGGGCCTATATTCACTAAGGTTCAAGTCGTTGGGCGCGCGTGATTAGAGGTGGAGGGGGGCGGTTTTTGTATGGAAATCTCGGCCTAATCACGCGCGCCCGACGACTTGAACCTTAGTGAATAAAGGCACTGGAGAAGCTGGGTATCAGCCTTGAACTAGTGGAATTGGTATCCCAAAGGAAGACTAACTTTAAGTCCTACGTGCTCCGGATTCCAGCGACGCTAAATCTTCTCGGCAGATTTCTGGCTCGCCGTCATTGTATACCGACGCTATAGGGAGGCGAGACAGAAGACAGAAAACCCTAAAACTTAACTTAATTTTTTTATAATATTATTTATATCTATGTTAGTCTGTAAGGTATATATTTTAAATGGGTCTGTACTTATTTATAAGGCTGTTACCTGAAATAAAAATATTATTGAATATTATTATAGTTATTTATAATAATCTTTTTATATTTTACAGGTATGATCAAACAGTTTCTCAGCGAAGTGGATTGGGGAGACTTGGATTATCTATTGATTGACACGCCTCCGGGTAAGATCCATGCATTATTCAATACTTTTGTTTTATTTCATTATGTTATTTTTTACTTATCTACTAGTAGAGTTATCTACTGGCTTTGTTTGAAGAAGATTAACTGTAAATTACTGGATTATTGTAGTAAGGTAACTTGTTTTTACTGGATATGTGTGAATTTCTAATAAAAATAATGAATTCATAGCAAAAACTGATAGTAGTAAATCTGTACCGAATTATAATCTTATTAATGACGTACCAAATACTATTTATATGACACCATGCGTACCGCAAGACATTATAAATACAATCAAATCGTTAAAAAACAGTAATAGTGTTGGCTGGGATGATATCTCAACTGTGATAATAAAAGACGTTGCAGATGTTATTGCGCCCATTTTAACTGAAATAATCAACAGTTGCATACAAGAAGGTATTTTTCCGGTAATACTAAAGAAAGCAGTTGTGTTACCTTTATTCAAGAAAGGGAATAAAGAGGATCTTAACAACTATAGACCAGTTGCGCTGTTATCGATATTTGCAAAGATTTTCGAAAAAATAATCTATGATAAACTCTACAAGTTTTGTGAGGCTAATGAAGTTTTTGTGGAAAATCAATTTGGATTTAGAAGGAATAGGTCTATAAACAAGGCTTTATACAATTTTTTAAAACAAGTATACCCTAGTATGGACAACAAGAAGAAAGTGGTGGCACTGTACATGGATATGTCGAAAGCTTTCGACTGTGTGAACCATGATAATCTTCTTAGGAAATTACATAAGTATGGCATTAGGGGCAAGGCACATGACCTTTTAAAATCTTACCTTAGCAATAGAATGCAAACCACACACATAAACAGAATATGTATGCCGTCATGTACTGAGCAAACTCACACCTCTAACTCGAAAATAGTATCAAATGGTGTACCACAAGGAAGTGTATTAGGGCCTTTACTTTTTATTTTATATATAAATGACTTTCCAAATTCAATTTCGCAACATATGACGTTATTTGCTGATGATAGCACAATACTGTATATAGGTAATCAACTTCATGAAATCGAAGGAGAGGTCAACTCCACTCTTATCGACCTTATTCAATGGCTTCTAAATAATAATTTAAAAATTAACCTTGATAAAACCTTATTAATGCATTTTAGACATAGGCAAACTGTTGTACGGTATGACATGGATATTAATTATTTAGGACATAGTATTAAGGAAGTTGACTCTACGCGTTTTTTAGGTTTAACAATTGACAAAAATTTGACATGGAATTCACACACGGACATTATTATTCAAAAGTTAAATAGTTTTTCTTATGCATTATCTAAATTAAGTAATATAGCTGACCTTTCGACATTATTGATGGCATATCATGGACAAGTATCATCGATCCTTAGATATGGTGTTATTTTCTGGGGCTATTCAACTAGAAAACACGATGTTTTAATAGCCCAAAAAAAGTGTATAAGAGCAATGTGTCGAATAAAACAAATTGAATCCTGTAGACCTCATTTTAAAAATTTAAGAATTTTAACTTTTCCAGCCTTATATATATATGAAGTAGCTAAATTTGTGAAAGAAAATATTCACTTATTTTATGTATATCCGAAAGGGCATCGGAGACAGGGTTTAATACGCTCCGATACAATGTCGCGTACACGTCATCTCGGCACTAGTGTTCTCTGTATGTCACCTACTATTTATAATAAACTACCGTCATCTATAAGAGATCAAAACATTATGGAATTTTTGCATGTTTTAAACGATTTTTTAATTAATAAGGTATATTATTCGGTGGACGACTTTTTAAATGATAAAATTTAATTCTGACATTGTATTTTAACTTTTATTTTTTATTATTATCTTTTGACATTCTATTTTGATTGTAGTTTGACATTGAACATTTGTATTGTGTAATGTTGGTCATAGTGTGGGTAGGGTTTTTAATTTAAATTCTCTTTGATGTGAATGATTAGTATTATAATTATTATCAATGTTATTTTAAAAAAGACTATATTTTGTATTCATGTGCCAATAGGGTGAAACATGGCCGAACTTATATATTACCATCTAACATCATTGTACCCATGTTTATGAATGAATAAATGAATTATGAATTATGAATTATGAAATGTAATCATGACCTGAGAGATAGTAATGAGATCCAGGTTGATGATCTACGTAGTTGCGTTTAGGTTAAGGTAAGCGAAAAGGAAAAAAAGCGAATTACCTGTTGCGTATAACTAAAAATTTTAATGAAAAAATGTAGTATATATTTTACTATACTATTATTTAACGATAACTAAGACTTAAGATTAAAACATGTTACTGTTTAATGCTTCACAAAGACCCTTTAAAATTCACGTCTCTAGAACCAACGGTTTCAACTGTGCGTTGATTAATAAGTCAGACAGGACTTTGAATTATATTTATAGATATAAAAATATTTCTAAATATAGCACATAATTAATAGAACTAAGAAGTTAAATATCGTGTCATCCCTAGGTACATCAGACGAGCACCTGTCAGCAGTCCAGTACCTGTCTGCAGCAGAGCTGACTGGTGCCATAGTGGTGACCACTCCGCAGGAGGTGGCCCTGCTCGATGTACGGAAGGAGCTCCAGTTCTGTGAGAAGGTGGGAGTGAAGGTGCTCGGGGTCTTGGAGAACATGTCGCTCTTCATCTGCCCTAATTGTAAGGTATGTAGACCAGGTCTTACTAGTATTTTATTTTACTTAGTTGACCCGATAAACGTATTGGTTTTGTTGTTTCAACATAAAGGGATAAAAAATAAACTAAACTTATATTTTAATATTAGTTGGATATGATAGCTTATCAAAAAAACAACTAGTTCCCAAGGCCACGATAAAAGCCAGCAGCATAGCATCTTTCAATTAAAAAAGGTTAAAAAGAACACAAAAAGATGTCTATGAACAGTACAATTCGACGAAGTTTGTGACGCTGTGGACGTATGGGTTCACTCAGCAGTCTTTGTCTTCCCTGACTGGGTAAAATTAAGAAAATATATTTAATAACTCCCGATTCTGTGGGAATATCGGGATAAAAAGTAGCTTAACCACTCCCTTGCTTATGGAAACGATCGTTTCCAATTTAAAGTGTCGAACTTTGCTCATGGAAACAATCGTTTCCAAATATGATTTTTAATTAAACGAATCTGAACTCTATTTTGTAGGGAGTAAGGTCCACCCAAAAACATTTTAAACCATAGACAATGAATTTATCTATCATCGAAACGTAAAATCACAACATTACAAAACGAATTTCTATTAAAAAATACGAAGTGGGGTTTCGAGTCGCCATTTTCTGTTATTGTGTGTGTATCGTGAGTGAGTGCTCCCGCAAAAAATGCCGTAAATGTTTTAATTTATTACTAAAGTTTAGCTACCAAATTGATCAAGATGACCTGTTCTATGATATTTTTATAATTGAATCAACTATTATAGGAGTGAAATGTGATAAAATCGTAAAAGCCGAACGCGTGTTTGTTTACGTTGTTTGTTTTCGTATTTCATAGTGTTAATTTATCGAAAATACTTAAAACTACGGGAAACTATGTATGAAATAACAAAGTTTAGATCAGGGACTTAAATACCGGTAAAATACAGTAACGTTATCTGTGGAATTGCAAGATAACGTTATTTGTGAGAGAAACGATATAAAAAAACGATATTATTCAAAGCTTTGAATATGTATAACGTTATAATAACGTTACGTTATATTGTCAATATAACGTTATTAAAAATATTGTTATTCATATAATAATGTTATAATTATTGTTTTAATGCTATCTCTATTACTCAAAGTAATGTTTACTTTTTCTTCGTGTGAACTATCGAACGCAGTGCTCTCTCTGGCTACGTAAGGGTGTAATATATAGGTACATGTACGTACTATGTTATAGTATAAATGGGAGAGATTAGATTTTTGTTTGTTTGTTTGTTTGTATTGAATTTGCTTCAAAACCACTGGACCGATCTGAATAATTCTTCTAGTGTTGGATATCTCAAATATCGAAGAAGGCTAAAGGTTACATAACGTCCTGAAATTTACTATTATAAATTCATAAATCATTTATTCACCATGTCATCACATTTCGCAATATTGGCAAGCCAATTACATAGATAATTCAAACACATAAACAGGTAAGTATTAGAGTAACAGTAGTAGTAATTATTAGGTAAATGCTATTTTAAAAACATTATCTCTGAACAGTATTACTTTGGTGTTAGATATATGTTTAGTAGGAATAGGTAAAATTTCCGAAACACATTTTTTTATCATAGTGAATCTACGATTAAAAGTAAAATAAACCAATTAATAATGTAGCGATAAATTTTCACAGTGCAATTAGTATATACCTAATACCTACCAACCACCTCTTCTGCGGCCAAGCAACGTTGCCGTTGCGTTCGAAACCGTGCGCGAGCGGTAGTACCTACCAGGTACCACCGCTCGCGCGCACACGGCGGCAACGTTGCACACGCGCGCTGCCGCACAGTGGCTCGAAACGGCAAATGATGGACATAGGGCTGTTTTTGATGCAGATCGTAAGCCGTCAAAATATGAAAAAAATGTATGAAACGTCACATGTTTTGGTCTCTAGGTTACAAACCAGAGCAGCTTACGCACTCCAACTTTTAGGCATGTTAGTTCAACTCATATCTCTCATTTGACACCACAAACAGCTTGCTATATCGATGACTTTGGAAAATAGAAGCCATTGAAAATACTCTATTTTCAATTGAATTTTTTATGACCAAATCTTTAACTATCGTGGTTTTTTTTACTAATCGCTAGAGCTTCTTTATAAAAACATAAAATATTTTATAAAAACATTCAAAACATTAATATTTTCCGAAAAAATCGGCATTATTTAAAAAAGTACTAGAAATTTTGGCCTTTAGCATCAAAACCAAAGTCGATAACTTTCCTCACTGAGGCGTGTTAGTTCAACTCTTTACCTTTAATAAGGCACCACAAACCACTTAGAGTAAAAAAATTATGAGCAATCTTTAATATTTTTTTTTATTGCTGCCTATCGCAAGGGCTCTTTGGAGAAACATAAAAGATTCTATAAAAAAATTGAAAACATTCATATTTTCTAAGGAAATCGGCATTATAGTAAAAAAATAAATATTAATAAGCCGATTTTCTTAGAAAATATTAGTTTTTTTTTTAGAAAATACTACACATTACTATCTACTTCTTTCTTAACTTACCTTTAAAACTTTTTCGCAAACTAAACATTTTGAGGTCTTATTATTATCCTCAAGATTGAAATATCTGTAAACTTTGTTGATTTTTTTCGACCCATTTCGCTTTTACCAACTGATGCGCAAATTCCGCCGCGCGTAGCGCGGATTTGTAAAATGAATAAGTTTGGCAACGTCGCGTATTATTCGTTATAATAACGTTATTTTTGCAGTTAAAATTTCGTTCTGTTACTCGTAAAACGTTATACAAAAGATCGATAACGAAATGTTTGCTGAGATACCGATACTATTATAACGTTTTTATAACGTTAAACATTCTGTTATGGATAACGTTTTAAGTCCCTGGTTTACATATAATTTTAATCATAAAGTGAAAGTTATTTTAATAATATCTTGTATCTACAAGATATTATTAAAATAACGGCCAATAAAAGCACAAATATCGCAAGCGCATATTCTTTTAATCCAGCACATCTGTGCTGGATTAAACGAATATTAATGACAAGTAAGTAAATAGTAAACGAAACACCGTCCTGGCAACTATCGTTTCCAGAAGCAAAATAAGTTTCACTGTCAGGGTTGTCACATACGTACAGGCTTTTCTGAACCGAAGTATTTTAAGTGTATGTTTCTTGTGTTTTATTATTATGCACACTGTCCTGAAGATTTTGCACACTACCTATTGTACCTACTACAATATTGACATAGCTTTTTTTGAGATTTTCTCAAACCTTTTATGCAAAATAAATTACTTGGTCAGAGGCAACCCTAGTTTCAAGACGCCATCTTGGCTCATTCAGAGTTGTTTCGAGTTTTTGTACCTAATCTCGTCGTACATATGTTAGCGTTTTATTTATTATAAATACTACAAAATGTCGTAGTTATGTATCATAAATATAAACTGTAGGATTTGATCTAAATATTTAAACTGGTTAAATGGGAGCAAAGTGTAGACGTAATTTTGCGTATCAAATAACTCTATTTTTTCTTTAAAAAAATTCTCCCTTTGTGTTTGTTGACCAATTACTAACAAATGTATGGAATTTTGGATATTTTGACATACTTTTATAAAAGCTAAGAAACTGGCCTTTCTAATCCTAGTATTTTTGTTCTAGGTTTTATAGTTCTTGTGTAAATTGACTATGACTGCCAGTCTAGCTTAGAGCGTGAATTGTGCAACTACGTGTTTATGCTCGCAGATTATATTATTGTTTTTTTAAACATTTTATTACCAAAATGATTGTTGTTTTATTTTTAATAGTTTAAATAACTATTATATTTTATAAAAATGACCCAAAATTATATACCTATCGCGCATTATTTTTCACAATTTCAATTTATTTGACTACAGTCGCAAAAATATGCTCGACCCTAACTTTAGCCTCAAATAAAATATTATACACATAACTTTTATTAAATAACAAAAACGTTATTTTATGCGTGTTTTATTGTCTACACAAAAATGTAGTTATATTTACTCTAGGCTACTTGTATCGATTATAAATCAAGTTTTACTGAAGACGGCCGCGCCGCTTGTAACTGTCAAATTTCACTAGCAATTCTCGACGTTTTTTTTGCAATCGAGAGCAAGCGAGTGGATAAGTTACACCAAATTAATCAATCAATGTATCCTCATATCAAGTTTCATCAAAATCGGTCCAGTAGCCTATTTGTTACAAAAAATAACCTTTTAATTATATAGTGTAGATGTAGGTAGACTATCTTAACCAGACAACGGTGGCTTCAAACCACACCATTTATCGAGCGGTCCGGAACTAGCATAAAACCAATTGTTTACCTCTCATTAATGTTCTTCCCTTTAATTTTAGTCCCGTAGCGAGATATTCCCGGCGACGACAGGGGGCGCGGCGGCGATGTGCTCCGCAGCGCGCGTTCCTCTACTCGGAGCCCTACCGCTCGACCCGCTGCTGGCGCGCGCCTGCGACGAGGGCCTCGACCTGCCCACCTCGCCTGCAGTCGATGCCTTGAAGGGAATTGTACATAGTTAGTATTCCTTCATCTATCTACAACTAAAATATTTTAGGGTTCCGTACCCTAAGGGTAAAAACTGGACCCTTTTACTAAGTCTCCACTGTCCGTCCGTCTGTCTGTCTGTGACCAGTCTGTATCTCATGAACTGTGATAGCTAAACTATTAAAATTTTCATAGATGATGAATTTCTGTTGCCGCTATAACGACAAAATTTTAATAATAAAAACAATATAATGGTAGGTGCATGAATTCGCCTCGCACTTTCTCGTTTTTATAAGATATTTTTTTGTATCAAGCCCATATTGTACTTTTTCCTCACTGTATAAATGGTCGAAATGAATAACTTACCAGCTGGCTACCAGGGTTTTTTATTTGAAGTTAGTAAAATGACCTTTTTTCTGACTTCTTTCATAAAGCACAATTGTCAAAAAATGTCAGTTAACCCTTGGTAGCTGATAGTTTTATTTTTTCGCCGTTATTTTTAATTAAACTTTGTCTTTATATCCTGCGAGACACTGCCAAAATGGGTATATGATACAATTCAATAATGTAGGTACCTGCTTACGTATTTTTTATGTTACAGAAATCGTAGAAGCCTGTCAGAACACAACTAGCTGAAATGAATTGACTACTTTACATAAGATGTAAGATGAAATTCTTAAAAAAATATAATTATTTTATGTTTTTCTTCATGTTCATTGTACAAATTGTCTTATTTTGTTGTAAGAAATAAATATTGTTTGTGTTACGTATTGGTTTTCTTAGGCAAAATTACTGGTAGGTACTTTTAAATCCTAAAATGAAATCTGTGAATGCAATTTAATGGATACAAAAACAATTTAATGCTAAATTGCGTGTATATCCCGTCCCGACGTTCCCGTTTTGAGACTCTTCAGAGGTCCTGCCACCTATTGTTGAGTAGCAAAACTAACCGATGGTACTTCCGGTTTGAAACTCTTTAGATGACCTCTACATCCTGTTCCGGTTTGAAGCCGGAACTAGGAAAAGCTTTTTTATTATGGCAAGTTTTTCGAAAATGTCAATGTCATCATTTTTATCTGTCACGTGTATTTATTTGACAGACAGCTGATAGCGCTTTTGAATTCACAGACATTCGTAAATATTTATTAAAAACCTATGGGAAATCTACTAAACTACATATTTGAATAGCATTTGATACGGAATAATAATGTCTTAGTTAAACCCAGTGACAGATTCTGCGTATAAATATTGCACAAGGTTGCAGTAGTTTTAATAACCTACCGGTGCTAAAAGTGTGAACATATTTCGTGATTACAATGCCCAAAGCACGGCGATCGCATCATACTGATGAAGAAGAAGACAAACCTTGCAGGGCCTGTTCAGACTTCAAGTCCTGGGCCAAGAATCAGGGCAAAACAACATTGAACAATACTAATCCGGTGAGGTTATATTTCACAACAGTTCTAGTAATTTCGAACTGATTACAAAGTAATATAAAGTCTGAGACTACATAAATCCATCTACAATGTTGTTTTAACGATTGCCTTCAGAATTTTAAATAATTTTATTCATTTGTTACAATAGTAGGTTATTGCATTGAATTTCATCACTCATTGCCCTATCTATAGCACTGTAATAACTTTGATACAAAACTTGCTTTCAATGAATGAATGAATGACTATACCATAATCAGTTCTGAAGATTGTAATGTGTATAATGCTATATCTGTAACCTTGAATAGTTTTACTCATATTCAATTTATATAAAAGTAATAAAAAATATTGTAGAAAAAAGCATACAAACTTTTTACATCCTTGATGGAGTTATTATCAGATAACCTAAACTCAAAAATTCTTCACTAAGTCTGGAAATAATTTCCTATGCAGGCATTATTTTTCAATCATATACACACACACATGACATTCTTTTTACTTACATTTGCAGGAACCTCCAAAAGTGAATGATTGCCCACTGGACAGGGACGAACTGGGTAATGCAACATGGAGCTTCCTCCACACGATGGCCTCATACTTCCCCGACAAACCGACTAAAGCACAATCAGATGATATGACCAACTTCTTCAGTATATTCTCACGTCATTACCCCTGTGAGCCGTGTGCATTAGACTTTCAAGTAGAGTAAGTATTTCTTTTTTTTAAACCACTAAACTTATTTAAAACAGGAGATTTGATATTGAAGTCTATAAAATAAAAACATTCAGGGTCATACCCACATTAGCACTGTCGAATCTTGCTAAAGTATATTCTGGAACCATCCTATCCTGCTAAAAGTTTAATGTAAGTTACCCAATGTAACAAAATAATACTTACTGAATTAATTTTCATAAAAAAAGCTTGAGAACCCTTGAGACTTAACCACCATACAGACTAAGATCTTTCTGTCAACTAATGTTTCTGGACACCAGCAGGCTGTTCATTTATTGGAAGAATTTTATTGGTAAAATTTTCTATGTTTCAGCATAGGAAAAAATCCTCCCAAGACAAAATCGCGAATAGAATTAGCACAATGGCTATGTGAGCGTCACAACACCGTCAATGTTAAGCTTGGCAAGCCAGAGTTTGACTGTAGTAAGGTACATGAGAGATGGAAAGATGGGTGGGCCGATGGATCCTGTGATTAACATGTTAACATAATAGAAATGTTGTTAAGGACAGAACTTACTGTAGTTTAGTGTTTTGCAGTATTCAAATGTAGCTCCTGTTCATAAATATCCTCTATCCAAAGATAAGGCTCCTTGCATTAGTGTATACTACTTCGTTCCTATTAATAATTTTTTCCTTGATGTTACTGCAATCAGTCTATGACAGACTTTACTCAGTATTGATAGGGTGAGATTTAAGGCGCAATGGCTCTCCATAATACAAGTGTTGGAAACACTTATGACCTGTTTAGACCTTAACCTAAACCCTAGGGCGACCCCTCGATCGCTCAGATGTGAACGAGCTTGCAACGTCTTTATTTACACCACATAAACCTAGAAATTGTCAACATAGCGCATACCATTCGTTGACAACTGAGCGAAGGAGCGACAGAATCCGTGTCTTGGGTTCACAAAACTAACAATATGTGAGCCAAATAACAACAAAATTTCTTATTATGGATTAAAGTTATTATAAGTAACATTGAACTAGTAATATTTAAAAGGAGTGTGAAATGTCCGTATTTATTTTGTTTATGACAATATTGTGATTTTACGATGTAAACCTAGTACAAAGTGCTTGTCTTGTAGTTGTGTATCTGTGTATAAATGTACATTAGATTTTGTTACCAATATAATGGGCTCTATTGAGCTGAAATAACTTTGGTCTTTTCTTTTGAAGTTATACTGCTTTAGGCGCATTATGAAAAAAAAGATGAGAGTGAAATTTTAAGACGCGCGCGCATCTGTAACACAACAGTCACATGTTGCGGCTGCGTAACCCAAAAATAAAACAGGTCGAAGCTGCGAGAGTGAAATTATAAGATGCTCGCGCATCACTGTGACACTAAAGGTTGATGGTATCAGCAAAATAAATATCAGACGGACGGAACCAGATAGACGGACGTATAACTTCTCCGCATGAAAGTGCCCGCACTCCGCATACAGGCTCTTGTATGGGCGCACTTTCATGCCTAAACTAATAATTTATTAGGTACAGTTTTTCTAGATGTCTTGAAAGTGATTTCATGTTAACCATTTTTGAAAAAATAAGTCTTAATTGTGTTATACATCTTAAAAGCGATTTCTTGTTATTTTTGGAAAATTCATCTTAATTGTAAAACATACGTACCACCTTAGAAAAAAAACATAATATTAAGACAACAGGTGCGACATCTTGGGCCGCATCGTCAACGCAGGTGTGATAGTGGTGAAAAGCTGACCTATCATATATAACAAAAAGTAAAAAATGTATACGGCAAATTTAGCATCTTCCTTTTTTGAAGTCTGTTAAGAAGATAGCTTTCTGTGAGAAGGCATAACGGTCGCTAAGCACTAGCATAGATAAAATAACATTCATCAACTAAAGTACCACTTAGAAACGCTTCTGAGTGCGTCAGGTAAGCCTAATAACAACAACAACATAGCAAAGAGTACAAATTGTATTGAATAATCACATGTTTAACTTACAACTAATCATGATAATAACTAATTATTATTTGATAACAATTCACTTCCGATGAGCAAACGGAACGAAAATAACAATTTCATCATCAAAGATCATTAACAAAATGTTGTAAGCGAACAAATCATGATTGCTTGGAAAGTTTATCAGAATTATATAATCATACAGTTTTCATCAATTCAGAATTATTATATCCATAGATAAGCTCCATCAAAAAGTATCCATAGAGATAAAATAGATATACTTACAGTATATCATAGCATTCCTTAGTATTTTGGTCCCCATTTCCCAATTTTTTTTACTAACTTTGATGGGTAGAAAAATCGAGCGAAAAAGAATTGAGTTAAAGCTGCTCCTGGGTAAAAGCCAGGAGCAGAAAGAAAAAGGTTTCTAAGAAATAGGTTGAATTAGCTACATCTGTTACAATTGCCGACTTGATAAGATGAGGCAGTCGCACATAAAACCACTTCACTACGCGTCGGAGCTAATACGCCTATGCTTTACTACCTTTAGGATATAAATCATAAATTTTTTTTGAATACTCACCGAAAGGAATCCTATAATATTAATTCATCCCTTTTTTGACAGAATGACACAAATGACATGTTTTCTTCAATCTTTCTGTAGTAGTAAGTAAGTATATGTGTTTTATCTCTAAGTATAAGACCAACACATGTAACCTTAGTAAAACCTTACTGAGTAATAGCACATTGCACCGTACAATGTCTGGACATGGACTGAGCACAGTCCAATCACTGTTTGGTTTGCTCTCATAAGAATTCCATTTCCCTTTCTATGCCAACGAATTTCAGTTGTTCCGTGGGGCCATATCTGAAACAAAAAAAAAAACTTAAAAAAATCCTGAATTTCCTAGAAATATTTGATGCATTTTTGTCAGGATCGAGACAAAAATATAACAAGTGTTTTGTAGTACTAATACTATAAACTAGCTGAGACCCGGTAAGTCCCGATCCCAGAACATCGGGATAAAAAGCAGCTTGTGTCTATATCACTATCACTACATAGTATAAAATAAAGTCACTTTTCGCCGTCCCTATGTCCCTTTGTATGCTTAGATTTTTAAAACTACGCAACGGATTTTGATGCGGCTTTTTTTAATGGATAGAGTGATTCAAGAGGAAGGTTTATATGTATAATACATGCATAATTTAGCCGTGCGAAGCCGGAGCGGGTCGCTAGTTTAGTATATAGACACAAGCTGCTTTTTATCATTGTTTCATTGCAATCAGTCCAGCTGTTCTCGTCTTCTTCAGGAATTGTCTTCTATTCAATGTGAAGCGCTAGAGCCAGGAGCTGGTTATAAGGAGCCAACCAATTAATTTAGATGTTCAAATGCTTGTTCTGCGATTAGGGGCCCTACATCACCAGGACGCCATGACTAGGTCGCCAAATAAACTAGCCACTGGCTACTAAAAAAACATGTGCGTGCTTCCTCGTTGGACACTCAATGAGTGAGGCGAAGCTTACACGTATACATTTTACTGGCTAATGTGGCTATGTCGCCCGCCAGGACGCCAAAGTATTCTTCACAAAGCGCCATGTCCGCGTCGTTCTTGGCTACACTTCCGACGTCGTCACACCTTACGAATTCCTTGGATAACGTCGCCATGGCTTGCCGGCGAGTTAGGACCCTAGCGGTATATATAAAGCTATATTTTACCTGTAATCAAAGAATAATTCCTCCCCTGGCTGTATCGGCCGTTTAGCGAAGATACCGATGCGATGGTCTCCGTTCACCATCATCACCTTGGCGTAGCAGTTCGGGTTGATGGAGTGGTTCGCGAAACGTATCTTGTTGCCTTTACGGGTCGCGTCTACTACGAAGTCTGGAAGGAAATATGATTTAAACATAAGAGGCAACTTATTTCATTAATGGCTCAGTTATTGTAATGCTGACAAGTGGAGTGGGATCCAAAACATGTATTTTTTGGGTCAAAGATTTCAAAGCTTCTTAATTTTTATGTTTCACCATAAAGAAACTATATCTAAACAGCTAAAAGAGAAAATATTTTTAAGCTATTGCATAGTATTTTTTTTAAACAATTTAGTTTAAATTTCGTAAGTATAAATAAAATACAATACCGTACGTACCATTATTCAAATTAAACAGGAATGAGCACATGTATTTGTCGTAGACTTTCCCTCTCCTGTCGGCCTCGTCCTGTGATATAATCTCGCCGCAGTACTCCGATATGAACTCGTTCTTGGTAGCCGCCTCCTTTAGGAATATGCCCCATCCGGCCACGTCAGACGGCGCCAGCAGTAGGTGCTTGTGGAGACCCCTGCAACCATTCACAGATATTATACATTTATATACATAATAACATAGGTTTATTACAGGCACAGTTAACTGATACATGACGGTCTGACTACTGAGTAGCGTCCTTTTGAGAAAGTATTACTCAAAAGGACGCTACTCAAGATCTAAATCACGAAGAAGTAGGAAATCACGTTTGACTTAAAACTCGCCACAGAATCTGGAATAACACATAAGAACCGGATATGCCGGTATAACGAACATTTGCCTTTGGCCTTACAGTCAGTAAGGCCAAAGACAGTTGTTAGCTCCTATACCGATAGTTCCACTCCTACTACAGGGTGAGGGACTGAGGTCAGTCCGGGTCCTACTCCCATGACGTCACATAATCATCTATGAGTTATAAGGCAGTTCAGACGTGCGGTAGGTATAATATTACCTCTGTACGGAGACATTCCTGCAGGCTTGATGCGGCGGCGGCAGGTCCGCGCCACACGCGAGACACAGGTCGGGATCACACTCACGCACGCCCAGGTAACATGGGCACTGCTTTGTGTTGCACGACGCCTTACAACGACATCCCGGGAACCTGGACAACCACTCACTTTAACTATGCATCTACTGTACTGTAGTAATGAAAATGTTCGTCTTTTCATTGAACCATTGAAATAAATATAACTGCATTTGAATCTGGTCACATACTTAGAAGATTCCATGCTACATCCACACATAAGTTGTGATTACTAGACTCGAAGATATGTGCTGGCCTTTAGAGACCTCACCTGTTCTGACAATCAGTGCTGCACTGGCAGAACTTCTCGCAGAAATTCTGCGACTGTAGACAGGGACAGGAGCTGTCGCATGGCCTGGTCCCGTGCTCGCAGGGAGCGTAGTTGTACACGTGGTGCGACCCGGACTCCTTCTTCAGCTGTATCTTGCGGCAGTGCTGAGACCAGAGACGGTGCTTCTTCTTCTTCTTGCGCGGAGGGGTCAGTTCCGCCTCGACGCGGCATTCCTCTTGACCAGTGTTTATCCAGTACGCGTATACCTGGGGTACAATACCACTTTAACACTTATTCTGTAACTATGTTTGTCGTAAGTTTCGTATTCTATAGTTTAGATATTTAATTTTAAATACCGCACTCGTAGCCCGTAGGTGACTTTTATTAACTGCGTAAGTAAACACTCGAATTTTTGATGAGATGCTTGAAAAAATTAAATATGCAATAAACGAGAAACAATTTTAAAAATTTCCATGTAATCAGAATAAACGAAATATCCCACTTCATTCAATATTACGAAGTATAAAGAAAGACTCTAGAGACTATAGGAAGATCCCCGTTTTAAACAGAATGTGCAGGACATCATACAGGAGGGGGTGGCTAACCTGTTGGCAAGTCTTTGACAGCATGACCTGTGCAATGGCGCAGTAGTTGGAAACGAACACCTTATGCAGCGATCTAAACAGGGACTGGTCCGACCCCGTCCACGATGACTCCATGTCGTCTACTGTCAGACCTGGCAACGAGGGTAGGAATTTAGTCAAATTACTCCATGTCAAGTGTTAAACAGTTAATTATTAGCAGATTTTACCGAGTGCATTATATGCAGGTTCAGTGATTTCTGTTCCGTTCTTCAAGTGACCGTTGGTGCTCCAGTTGCTGTTGCTTGAGTTGCTGTTGCTGCCTGAAACATTAAATCAATACTTATCATTTGACTGAGTACTGAGTACTTATTGGATTTTCACTTATAACTTTTTTATTTTTGGTTTACGACTATTATTACTTCACAAAAGTTGTAGATAATCTTATTTGCAACAAAAAATGTAAAGTAATATTTTTGTGAAACCTATAGTTTGTCAGATAAACCATAAAAAGCTTTTAAATCCCTTTTTCCAAGATGGCGGCCGTGGGACGAGGGCTACAATCCCTCAAAGTTGAATTTAACTTTAAACTGACCCCCTCTGATATCTATAAAATAAAATTGCGTCCTCTGACAAATGCACGTTAAGCCCAAAAATTTTTAACATTTCAATGGACTATACTGCAATATCAAAATTCTACAACTCAAAACTCTTTGTTTATTTGAAATCATACAATTTGCACGAGATCGCGTCTTAAAAACTAAGTTAGGCTGTGTGCCTTTGGAACGCGTCCACCATTGATAAGAAGGCACAAGAAACTCATGGAGTTTTTATTTGTGATCATGCTCACAAAGGTCAATAACTGCAACACAGCATATTCTGATCAGTTTTTTGAATAGGTGTCAAATTCATCTCTCTATCTTCGTAGTAAGGATACTGTAGGTACCTTTCTGGAAGCGGTTGCTATCGTTGCTATCCTCTGAGGAGGCGTCGTTGGGCGAGTCCAAGACGCGCGCAGTCCCCGAGCTGCCGGCCCCTGCGCCGGGACCTACTCCCGCGTCTCCTGTTCCTGTCGTCTCTCCTGCCGCTGCCGCCTTCTCGCGAGCCAGCTTCTCGCGCATTCCTTCCTATAATGATGTCATTTTAACTGAAAGATCTTGCCAGAAAAGTAAAAAAGAAAAGAGAGGCTAAAGTAAAACATGAAAAATAGAAAAGAGTAAAAAGAAAAACGGACATAAACATAGTACGGCCCACACGAATTGAGAATATTTACCTTTTTTCAAGTTTATTAAACAGAGAAGTATGCACTAGTATGCCGTAAGGTTTATTGATTCAGAAAAGAAAGTGAGCATTAAATATAGCTACCCTGTTTATTTTACTATTACCATTGAATAATATTTACCAGAAATAGACGAACACCGCCCATACAAAATAGCGTGCCTGAACGCCATCTATTACAAATCTATGGACCTTTGAAAATTAGGCAATAATAATAATAATAAAATAATGAGTAATAAAGAATTGAAAGAACTTTAATAAATGTTTTACTAATAAGAAGCGATTTCTCTAAAGATTAAAAATATTTATATTTTACCTTTGATATTTCTTAACAGGAGCTGAACATTATTTATATGCAACACATTAAATGAAACTTGTAAAGTAAAACAAAAGCAGTGGCGCCATCTAGATATAAAGGTTTTTCTGTGAGACGTATTTTTGTTCATGAGCCTGCTAGTCTTTATGGAATTATTAGTCATAAACTATAACTCGATGTCTGATTTGTCACAATGTTTTACAACAAAGAAATGTTATATCCCGTGATAATATGTGACTGATGTGACTGTGAAAAATAAATCATATTTATATTTATACCATATTTCTAGCAAATAAATGATATTAATTCATTCACATATAAGGAGCCTATCACGAGGAAATCAAATAATCTTACCCAAAAACTAGTAATTTTAATTCTTGTGATATTTTGGGTCAAGTGAAAATACTAAGTACTACCAGACTATTACTACTAAATAGTTTTATTTCTGATGTATTTTCTAACTCGTTTGTGCATTAAAGTGTTATATCTACAAACAAAAAACTCACCAATAGCATAAAACAATTAGGTCCACAGGGTTCATTAAAAGGCTTGAGATCCGGTCCTTTCCTTTTAGTCAAGTTAGGTCCGGGATGGCTCGCTTGCAGACCTATATCCGAACAACTCACTTCAATGGCATGATATGTGGATGTGAAATAGTTAGACGTATATTACTTGTGACAATAAACATTCATTTTATATTCAGGGATGGTCAGCATTTTATGGTGATGTCGAACTAGCGGCCCGACAAATTCAAGTTTTACGTAAAAATGACCAAATTAGAAATCCAAATCGAACATTGTTTTGTGCCGGTTTTTGAACTTTTCAACTAAGTACTTAAACCTTTATTATGCTTTGAATCTATCAATTATTGTTAATTGCAGTGCAATATTTTGAATAGTTTTAAAGCCTAATAAAAGTTTTAGTAGTTGAAAAATTATGTTCTAAAAGCGCGTATCATAAAATAATATTAACTTTTGATTTCTAATTGGACTGTTTTTACGAAAACCATTATTTTTCTATAATTTTGATGGGCAAGTAGGTCGAATACCGTTAAAGCGAAATTGAATTTGCTAAGACTTATATCAAAGTAGATATTATGATAGAATATAAATTGTTTTTAAGTGTTAAACAATCATTTAGGGTCACTTACAGCGAAAATGCTAAATCCCAATTTTATTAAACCTAGACTTAGTATAAGCTAAAATCGAGTTTCAAATGGGGAATTTTAGAAATAAACTAAAATGTTTTTACATTTTTTTTCCAGTGATAAGATTTAAACCCACTACTATTACTACACACCGTAGCGGTGTTTTACAACCGAGCTATGGATTTTAAGATTTAAAATATTATCAGTTACTATAATTGACTTTCAAATGATTAGAACATGTTTTGGATTTCAGTTCAAGTCTAGATTTAAAAAATCGAGAATTTAATTCCTAATTACTTTAATATAAGTCTAGTTTCATTCAATTATAATCAAATAATGTAAAATCACTGCATTTTATCTATTTTGCTTCGTCTCACTCTCACATGTTAAAAAGAGATGTTGTGGGAGAAAGACAGCTGAAAGTTTTATTGACACAAGTTTTAATAAAAGCATAAAGTAAAACAGCTCAGATTAGTGATGATATAAATAATAAATTATGAAGCATAAATAAACATACATGATACTATGTGTTTATAGAATATATGGATAGGTGTTTGTTTAGTTATATGGATAGTACAGTGGTGGATAAAGGGGAGGTACTCGCCTTTATTCCGCCTAGCCCTTAGGGAGCTCAACCCCCACCGAAGACCATCTTAGTCGTTCCCCCGCGAGCCTACTACCTCACCCAGTACCCCATTTGCTAATACTTAGTCTTTGAACTGACCCGGTTCCCTGATTAAGCAAGTTAGCTAGTCTTGCTCTTAAACGCTTACAAGAAAATGGCAGTGTCAACATAGGTGCATAAGATAATGCAGAACTGCCTGACGCACATAATAGCTAGCGATGTGGAATCTTTATTACTTTATTTTAACCGTTATTAGAATTTGGACTTATTTTTTTAATCTTAAAAAACCATAACCGAAATATATGAAACTAAATACTGATTTCTGTATGAGTGTGATTTGGAAAAAACTCGTGAACCATTTCGAAATGAAAGTTTGATAACAACATCAAATGATTATCGAGAGAGATGAGAGAGAACTGAACAGGCAAAAATCAACATACTGTAATGGATGTGAATGATTTATTTCTTGTATCTTCGTGATTTACCTTACCTGACAACTGACTGCCTGCCAGCGAAACAATAAACACGTATTACAAACCCTAGTATTACATATAATTAATAGTAAATTATAGGTACTTATATTTATTGATATATTTGGATAATTGATTGAATACTTCTTGAAGTTAGTCGTTTATTAGGAGTGCTATCCGGATGCGCGCAACGTTTATTTTAGTTTTTCGTTAAGATGACACAGTTAGGGCCACTTTCAGTGAAATTGCAATTTCTCAACTTTACTAAACTCAGATTTAGTCCATAAATTTTCAACAGAAAAAATCAGTTTCAAATTGTGTTAAAAATGTATGGACATGTCTAAATTTGGTTGTTTTTTTTGCAATTTTGCTGCAGGTGACCCTTGGAGATCAAAAATGTATTATTCTTTTGTAGTTTGCGGCTTTAGAATATATTTTATAGCTTCTCAAATCTTAATCAGGCTTATAAAATATATCATATTTATACGTAGCTGTCGTTTATGAAATAACCATCCCAATTAGTTTAAAAGAATTAATCCTAAATAGTTGAAACGTTCCCGAGTCGCAGGCTACTAAATAATGTTACATTTCTTTTTCAAAGCCATTTTTAGGAAAACTAAAAAAATAAATTCGCGCTCCTCCGGTATTATTTCGCGGTAATCTTTTCAAAGAAGTTTCATTCAATTATCCTGTGGTAGTACTAGAATAAATGTAATATTGCATATCTAGGTATAAAACACATAGGTAATGTATAAGTACTTGTACAAATAATAACATAACAAATATACTAATCAGTCTTAGGATAGAAAGTAAACTTAAGATAGAAAGACAAACAGACGAAAGGGAAAAAAATATAGAGTAAAACAATCAGGAAAAACTTTCACATACATACTGTAATGAAAAAAAAAAATCGCCTGTACCATAGATAACTATGTACAACTATGGAATTTAGTATTTATTAGATGCGCACCACGATTTTACCAGCATAAAATAGCCCATAACATTGTCTCCAATATATGGACTACCCTGTAAAAATTTTAAATGCAAATCTGTGGACCCATTTGACTGTGAAGGAGAACAAACAAACTTTCGCATGTTAGGTAAATATAAAATCTAGTGGTTGAAATCTGGTTGTATCAGGACATCAGGCCACCAACGACCCAAATAAATTCTATCAAAACACGAAATGATCACGTGTGAGTTGTAAGGGGGCAGCACCGCGCCGTGGCGACTGTATGTACAGTTAAAGAGATACTCACGATGCAAGAAGCAGTCGTACTTGAAGCACCGTCTACAGAAGAGCGTGTGGAAGGAGTGCATTGTCTGGTCCCTGGAGACAGACTCGGCTAGAGGACCATCTATGTTGGGCGTGCACTCCGGTGGCAGCGCATGAGGGTCGCTGCGGGATGTCAGCTCTATGTACCTATACAGATAATTACATATCAATTTGCCATCCCCCACGGAAAGTCTCCAGTCACTCCTGACAGTCATTGTCTTGGCTGGTAGAAACTGTGTCGGTTGTTTCTGAATTTAACCAAAGCATTCAATACAGTTTTAACACAAATTCCTTTAAAAAGTTTGAGAAGCAAAGCACAAGATTGATTGCTCAGCTATCTGTCTGAGATGATGCATTGTGTTAAGATAGGCAAATGCATAATGTGTATGGTATAACTGCAAGACAGAATTAGTCATAAATAAATGTACTTACTAAGAATAATGCTTACTTTTCCCTCAACTCCTGCGCCGTTCCCTTGTCAGGGAACTGTGAGCTGATGGCCTGGAAGATCATGTAGACTGGGAACTGCTTCTCACTCACTATTTTACGTTCTGGCTCCTTGCTCTCTTCCTTTATGTCTTTACTCTCTTTTGAAGTCTCTTTCACTGGTTCTTTCTACAAGAAAATTTCAAAACATAAGTTATGTAATCAAATAAACAATTTTTTACCATTGCCACTCGAAAAGGGGCATTTTATTCATCGATAACAGTGAATAAAACGCTCTTTTACTCACTGAGTGAATAAAATCATTTTGAATTTGGAACATGCACGGATATACGAAATAATATGGACTTATAAAAAAACGTACTGAAATTAGTGCTGAAAGAACGTACTGGCTGGATGGAATATTAAATTTAAAAAAAAGTATACCGCAAATTTAGATTTTTTTCTATCTGATAAAGTGGTTGTTTAATGTCATTGAAAAATCGAATAACTTATATAATATTAATAAAATGAGTTGTTCCAGTGACGAAAATGAGACACTGACTCCGGAATAATTTCGAAATAAAGCAGCAATTATAGTAGATAATTTGTTGCCGCCAAAATCTCGGGAGTAGGTACGACAATGGGAGTATGACATGGAATGACATGGAATAAAATTAAATTAAATAGAATAAAACTTAAAAATTTATATACAATTAAAATTTTTCTTTTCTATCTGTTATCGTGGTTGTTTTAAGTTATTGAAACATTAACATAAATATTTTAAAATGAGTTCTTCCAGTAACGAAAATAAGACACAATCTCTTGAACCATTTCTAAATTTATTTTCTCGCAGTCAATGGTAAAAAGTAGAGTACACAACTCGTGAAAAAAATAATTTATCTCGGTCCTTGTATCCCTCGCTCCGCTCAGGATTCTAATCTAGAATCCCTCGCTACGCTCGGGATTCAACTATAGAATTCTTCGCTGCTCTCGGGATCCAACTTAGTCCCTCGAATTAAATTACCTTTTTTTTCACTTGTTGTATAATCTACTATTTTTAAGTTATTTTTTTGATAATTTTGTTTTTAGTAATTAGATATATCCTTGTATTTTGTAATAAAATTGGATTGTTATCAAATAAACTATGTTTGTTTTGTAAATCTATTTAGATAATTCTGCTGACTTCTCTAACGCTACTAAACTAATATTAAAAATGTGACTAGGTCTGTTTTCACAAATTCAGGATCAGGGTAATGACTAGGTCTGTTTTCACAAATCCAGGATCAGGGTAAAGAATGCCATGGCCAAGGTCCTATTTATCATTATATCAAAATTCATCCAAATTAGTTCAAAGTCACAGTTCACATTAAAGTTCAAAGTGTGAAATCACATTAAAACGTCTTTAAATCTGAGTAAAGATGTGTGCCTTTGGAACATGATCACCAATAAGAAGAAAGCACAAGTTTCAGCAGTTTAGCTGGCATGAAAACGTAACAGAGTTAAAATTTCATTTATAATATTTAAAAAAAAAAATGTGGTCTGTAAAGTCAGTTTACGGACGATAATTTTACATGATAATGACATAAGAAAACATTTGTCGCTATAGTTACTACGGGAACATGAACGGAACGCGATGATGTCACACTTTTTTATGAGTGCTGCCGGTGTCAATCATCAATAGATATTATCACATCAAAAGTGAGATTGTATCAGTGTATGTATGTATATGGTATAAAAAGTAGTACATCTTTATCCTCCTTAGACATCCTATTGTCCCGGTCTCTCCTCTCCTCAGCGATATCCTCCTGCGTCTGGAAGGCCATCAGCGCGTGCACCAGGTCTACGAACAGGTGGTCATCTATGAACCCACCTTCTTTGTCACCTGCCAAGTTTATAATAGTTATGGTTAGTGATATTCTGGTTTTAATAGGTACTTAGGTTAAGTCAAGTTAGAGGCCTTAGGGCGATCTGAAAACTCTAACAATAGGTGAGCCATACCACTATATGAGAAGAGAGAGAGATTAGGTACTACCAGCGCCCGCGGTTTCACCTCCTGTAACTCCCGATCCTGTGGGAATATTGGGATAAAAAGTCGCCTACGTCATTGTCAATGAATTAATGTATCTTCATACCAAGTTTCATCAAAATCGGTCCAGCAGTTTTGAAGCCTATTCAATGCAAGCAAACAAACAACCCAATCTTTCGTTTTTATAATATTAGTATAGTTTAATGACTTTTGAATATTAGTATAGTTTGTACACCATATCTAATATCCATTGTTTAAGTTTTTTAATTTGATCCATTAGTATAGTTGCTATAAAATTAAACTGGATATCTAAGTTTTACATAATAAATAAATATTGGCCTTTTCCTAATATAGATGAAATATTATACAGCACCAGTGACTTTAAATCCATTGTCTTTGACAACCCAGTTGGCACAATGGTCACCATGCCGGACTACCAAACACAGGGTTGCGGGTTCCATTCCCTTCTCAAACAAGTATTTATGCTTAGATATTTGTCTGTGGTCTGGTTGTTTCTATGTATTATCCTACTAATATTATAAATGTGAAAGTTTGTGTGAGTGTGTGTGTATGTATGTTTGTTACTCCTTCACGCAAAAACTACTGGACCGATTGCGTTAAAACTCGGTATGTAGATAGCTGGAAACCTGGATTAACACATAAGCTACTTTTTATCCCGATATTCCCACGGGATCGGAACTTACGCGGGTGAAACCGCGGGGCGCAGCTAGTAAGTATATATTTACAAAAGAAAAGTATACATATAAGTAGTAAGTATATCCGTTGTCTAGCACCCATAACACAAAGTCAAGTTACTTAGCTTGGGGCTAGATGGCGATGTGTAGAATGTCCTGCAATATTTATTTATTTATTGTATTTAAGTTGCTGTAGTGACATGTATTAGATGGAGTTGACTTGTCCAGAACCTATACCACCCTCTCAGCTTAGTGGACCATGTCCATAGGAAAGAACCCTGAATAATGGCTGGCTATATTCTAATGGAAAGTTTTAGATAATTCAAGAATAACTTACCATGTACCTTCCCGTCATAATTCTTAATCAACTCCTCAATAAACGTGCCATCTTGGTCTAACACCTCATCTCCCATGTACGGTATGTTGTGTAGAACTGTCTCATCTTCAACCATGAAGTTCTTCTGTGTCGGTGCCCATGTGTACATGGTCGGAATGGGGTTTACAGAGTTTATGATGCGGATCGGAATGTTCTGGGTTGTTACTACACCAAACGCTGCAAGAGTGAGAAGTTCATAGATCGGTGATGGATGGATCTGATATTACAGTATTCTGCATAAGATTTAGTTCAAGTTACCGTCAGTGTAAGTAACCTCAGCCCGTTTCATGAGAGTCTCATGGTTGGGACTCGGTGCCGGCTGCGGCCAGAACGGCCTTCGACCTCTGTCAGACGGCTCGGCCTCTCGTGTCTCCACCGCCTCCGACATTAGGCGCAGGTTCCGAGCCCATGCTACCTTAACTTCGTCAACTCTTTTGAAGCGCTGAAAATAGTTAGCACAAAAAAAATGCTGTGAACAAAACGAAAAACTTTGAGACGCGGCTGGTCTGGTAAGAAAAACGTTTACCTTTACTTGGCGAAGTCTCACGTATTCTGATTTCACGCGTTTTTTCCATTCTGCTGACACCTTCGATTTACTCATGGAAATGTATTTTATAATTGTAAAGAAAAGTTAAGTTTAGCACGAAAACAAAGGATAGTCCTTCGCCGTGGTTCTTCGTTCACCCCGTTCCGTTACCGGTATTTTTTTTCTCTTTTTCCACAGATCTATACAGAAAAATCTTACGTCAAAAAGAAAAAGGTCAAAACTGAATATGATTGTTGTAGGTTTTTTTTGGCCAAAACTCAATCAAGGAAGGAGGTTCCATTTCCATTAGCATTTTGTCTATGGTTTACATTGTCACTGAAATCGTTCACTCATTCGTCTGTCAATATCAATATCTTTGGATTATCTATGATTTGAAAAAGTGTGTTCGCTGCCATTTTCTGCAAATTCTATTTGGAAAAACGCTATTATCTAAAAAAGGTGAGCCCTACGAGAAAAGTATTATATTTCGTTTCGTCCTATACTAAATGTTCTATGTTCGTAACGCATGCTTCCTCTTTAATATCGATCGCTCCCACTCGGATTACGTAATTTGTTGTGCTCCGTCACAAAACTATTCACAACATCCATCACGATCGAATGGGGTACCTCTCGTCCGATCCGAATCGGAAGCGTAGAGCTGATGTCTACACCGAAAAGTTATTCTGTTTGTAGGTGTGTGCGCACCTACAAACCGGCGCAGGTTATGCGAGATCGAGGACCTTAAATCCGTATGTCCTCGTACCGCGGCGCGTGGGACGGCGGGCCCCCGGGCGCCGAGGCGGAGTACGCGGCGCCGAGCGGCGCGCCGCCGCTACCCGCCACCGATCCCTGGACCGGCGCCCGCTACGCGCCCTACGCCGCCGCCTATGATTACAGTGCCTACCCGTCGGCTGCACCCGCCGCCGCGCCCGCCTACTCGTCCTACGGCGTAGACCCCGCCTACTACCGTGCACCCGACGCCGCCTACTACGGCAAGTACCCGGAGCAGCCTGCGACGTACACGGGCAGCGGCGCTTCGACCGCCGCCAGCTACGTGCCGCCGTTACCGCATCACGACCACGTCGCCCGACGTTCGGTGTCACGCAGCGCCTCGCCATACTACGCGCGCAGCCCGCCACCACAGCCGCGGCGTCGTCGCCGCTCTGCCTCGCCACCGCCCAGCGCCCGGTCTCGCTCACGTTCCCACTCCCGCTCCCACTCACGATCCTCGACACCGAAGAGAAGCAGGAGGAGGTCCTCTGTCTCCTCGGAATCTTCCAACTCGGACAAGTCTTACAAAAGAAAAGCCCGGGGCCGTGTGAAACGTAGCGATCGCTCCTCTACCCCGTCGCCGCGGCCACGACCGAGGTCGCAGAGTCCGTCATCGCCGGCGTCTCGCGTCGGTGGCAGGCGATCAAGGCGTCGCGACGCCTCGACTCCACCCCGGAAGAAGAGGGAATCTTTCACGCCACCGAAGGCAAAGCGAGCTTCACGTTCACCGACGCCGCCGCCGCGCCGTCCGCGGAGGAAGGAAGCTGATCGCGAGCGATCGCTCACTCCGCCGCGCAGCTACAAGATAAAGGAACGAAGGGTGGAGTCGGCTCCTCGTAAGGCTCGCGAGAGTTCGATCACCCCACCGAAGAGTTACGCCCGCAGTGCGTCTTCGTCGAGCTCGAAGTCGGGATCCGTGCGGCGTCGGCGCGCGGCTAGCTCCCGGTCTACGCGCTCTTCGAGCAGGTCACGCTCCTCGGGCTCAGCACGGTCAAGGTCGCGCTCCGCCTCACGCCGCAAACAAAAGCACCGGTCTCGATCGCGATCGAAGCGGCGCTCGAGGAGCGGCTCGGGCTCGCGTTCCGACTCGCACAGCTCGGGCGGCACGCCGAGTGAGGACGAGCGCCGCGGTCAGTTCACAGTCGCGGACCGCAAGCGCTTCTGGAAGATGCACAAGTCACGGCAGGAGGAGCGCGACAGGGGCACGCCGCCCGCGCAGGATGTGAAACCCGCGCCGCCACCGGGCGCCATCGAGTCGACCACGGTCGACGACATCGAGTACGGCGACCCGCCCGATGTCGAGGGTCCCAACTTCGCGGAGCTGCTGCCTGCCGCCGCGCTACCGCCGGACCGTGCGTCTAGTATGCGCGCACGCGTCGCACCGCCAGGGCTGGCAGCGTCGGGCTCGCTACCGATCAAGAACGACGGCAGCTTCCTCGAGATGTTCAAGAAGATGCAGGAACAGACTAAGAAGACAGAGGAGGCGGAGAAGAAGCCGGAGATAAAGAAGCCAGCGTATCCGTTTATAGGCAAGCGTCGCGGTGGGCGCGTGCTAAAGACGGGCCTCGTGAAGAAGGCGAAGGCGATCGACGAACGCACGGCGGAAGGCACACCGAAGGACGCCTGGTCGCTATACATGCAGGAAGTTAAGAAATACAGAGAGACTTCATGCGAAGAGGAGCGCAAGACGCGCCCTCTCGTCAAATGATATTTAACTTCGTTTAGTATAATTAAGTATAGTATAATAAGGTTTCCGTTTTTATCTTCGCTGATGTATTTACGCGTAAAATAGTTTTCTATTGTAATACTGATTAAAAATAATATTGTGTTTGAATATATTAGATTGTTTAAGCGCGCCTGTTAGATATTTGTTTTAATAATTGACAGGTTTTAGTAATAAAGATTATGACGATAGCGTTGGTGTGTTCTTTGCAGCGAGATGCCTGAGATGATCAAATCCCCGGCGGACGTGAAAACTGCGCCTTTCGACCCGCGCTTCCCTAACACGAACCAAACGAGGTAATGTAGAACTAAAACTATTTTACTGCGGACTGCGGCTGACTGCAAAACCAAGGGCGACACAACCACACCATCTTTCTACAACGGGGACCACACAACTGTTGGTTAGGTATCGGTAAGAATTCACCAGCACTTGGCGCATGGGGCGGAGAGAACAAACTAGTTATTCGCCTGTTTTATTTCAATTAGCAAAAGGTCTACTTCCACTTTGTATCGTAACTTGTAAAGGTGTCGTGTATATGGATGAATTGAATTTCAGAACTAGCTGCGCCCAGGGGTTTTACTCACGTTGGCCCTGAACCCTGAACCTTAAAAGCGCTAAATAAATTTGATTTAGTCATAATATTTATTCCACATTAAAAAAACTATTCAGTCCTACTTGTTAGACCTTTTGATGTAGATTACCACGATTTTTTTCCATTGATTAGGTACTTATCTACAAATATAATAATTAACAAGTCCTGTGTTTTTTACACTACGTTTGCCAATTCGCGGTCTCCACTCCAAGACAAGGTGGAGCGACGACATACGCAAAGCGGTGGGCAGTGAATGGAAAAGAAGAGCCGAAGATCGGGCTCAGTGGCGTATCTTGGGAGAGGCCTACGTCCAGCAGTGGACTGACACCGGCTGATGATGATGTGATGATGATGATGTGTTTTTTACGTATGATAGGTCAGCGTTTGACCACTATTACACCTGCCTGATGGAAGGTGACGATACGGCCGAAGATGTAACACGCCTTTCTAGAAGATTCCTATTCACTCGCGACTTGAAGACCCCCAAATTGTACATGTCAGGAAAGACAGACGCATCTCGATGCCATACCTATCTAATGAACGTTGAATATTGCAGGCACTGCTACCAGAGCTACTTGGACTTCCATCGATGCCAGAAGGTCCGCGGCGAGAAGTACGAGCCATGCCTCTACTTCCAGCGGGTGTACCGCTCGCTCTGCCCTAACGAGTGGGTAGACAAGTGGGACACACAGCGCTCCGAGGGCACCTTCGCGGGGAAGATATAAGACAGTGATGAGACGATGTTGATGATGACTGTCTAGTTTATTATTTATGTTACGTTGTTAGCAGGAATGTGATTTAGCAAATATATGGTTTAATCCAAATAGTTACGTCTTTTTAATACTAATTTGTAGACCTGCAAGATGAGACAAACAATTATGGGAAACTATCAAATTCAAAGAGATTTTTGTACTTACTACGACTATAGGAAAAGGAAAATCTAACAAAAAAAAGAAAGTACCTACCACCTAGATATGCGATACGTAGTTTGGCCCTAGCCGTATTTAGTTTTGAAAATATTCTACCTAGGTATGTACCTATCTACAAAAACCAAAAGTTAAATTAAAAATATATATTGTCGTCAAAAAACGTTTTAAATAGGTCCGGGAAAGGCGCCCTTATCTCTGAGCTCGTCCCAGTGTGATATCCAGAAGTTGGGACAGATTGTCTCGAAGTACCGTTTGAAGAGCTTGCAGTCATCGACGGGACCGAGCAGCCTCAGGCAGCGGTAGTAGTCGCAGTAGTTGTCGTAACATGCTCTGTGGACGAACACCATCAAAATAATGACCAAGGGAGAGTTAAAACTATATTAAAGGATTAACGAACAAAATCCTAGTAGATACCTACTTCTTGATAGATTTTAATGTAAAGTATAGGTACCACGAACTTCTCCCTCGTGGTCCCATTAATGGGACCAAATCCTAGGACCACGAGAAAACAGCCGAACTTTCTAGTGTAAAGCTTTTAATATCGCATAGCTGGCGGAAAGACAGACAGACATCAATTTTAAACAACTAGGTAAAAGATACCAATCTAGTTGTTAACCTACTGCTTATTCTAAGATCCATAGTTTCCAAAGTACATACTCTTGTCCTTGATTGATTAGACAGAAATACCAGGCTAGTTTTGCAAATAATCTAATAACTGCTACTCTTAGATACGTATAGTTGACTGGAAGAGATCGCCCTAGGCGAAAAGGTCGCCCTTTGTGCCATCTTTCCTTATATTTATGTTTAACAATCTAATGTGAAATACTTACTTTGTCTGATTTGTGAAAGGATAACGGGGATCAATACGAAGCGTTCTGAATTCTTGATCACACATGTTTATTTATCTGAAGGCGGATAATCCGAAACAATACAATTTATAAAAATAGGAGATCTTTAAAAATATAGTCACTTCATTTCATGACAAAATATAAACAAATGAAAGATCAAAATCCATGCTGCCATAGAGATGCGACGATATAAATTAAAATAGGTTGTAACCATTTCTGAACTTAAGTTTTATATTATTTACAGAATTTTTAAAAAGCAGTTTTTTTATTACCTGCAGTCCCACCCTAGTGGGGTTAGTTCACTTTTCCCCATTGATTTTCCCCATCAATGGGGATTTGTGAACTTTTAGTTCACTTTTCCCCATTGCTTGCTGATACCGAGTATAATGGGGAAAAGTGAACTAAAAGTTCAAAAATCCCCATCGGTTTATAAATTTATTTTAAAATGGGGATTTGTGAACAAAAAATTCACAAATCCCCATCAGCTTAAAACTTTTACTTCAAAATGGGAATTTGTCAACAAAAAATTCGGAAATCCTCATCAGCTCAAAAGAAATAAAAGGTTATGATAGAGATATTTTGTGGACGTACACAAATCGCCATCAATTTGACAGAGTTAGTTGATAACGGAGGTTGGTGGACGGAACAAAAGTAACAAATATTTTAACACGTCCTTATTAATTTACAAATTTGAAAATAATATTTGATTAAAAAATTGTGAAGATTTTCTGAAAACTACCTACACTAAAAATAAAACAAATATTGTATCTAAAATAATTGTTTAATCACAAAGAGTATTTTTTCTAAAATGATAAATTACATTAATACATAGTCAAACGTATTTTTGGCTATGTTTGTAGATAAGTAAACCCATAACGTTAAAGTAATCACAGATTTAAAAATAATCACCTAGGTAGGTAGGTTATTAACAAAATGTGCATAATAATATAAAATTGCACACATATTGATCTAAAGTAATTTAACAATGTGCAATTTGATTTGCACATTTTGTAAATGACCTAGTCGATTAAGTATTATTGAATCTGTGATTTTATAAGTTACTTGAGATCAACATTGTGTGCAAGTTGATTTGCACATTTATTATTCTTGTGGAGGATATCTTAAAAAGCTCCCCACGCATTTTACAATGATATATTTTTATTTCCAATTTACACTATTCTTAACCCTCTACCGCATATAAACCCATATTATATGGTTCGCCAGTTTCAATTCGTTTTTTTCGCGTGATGATGCATGAACAAAAACTAAACGCATCTTATATTTAATCTGTAGCATTTCCACTATACGAAAAAAATATAATTGTCTATGGTTTAATGTCAATAAGCTGAGATACCCTCACTTTACATGCGCGAGTGTAAAGTTCAACGTGGTGTCAGAGAATAATTTTTTCAAAAAAGTTTTTCTACGTAAAACAGGTAAGTTTCGTTCGATTAAAAAATTGAATATATTGTTGTTATTGTTATATTTCAGGCATACATTATTTATTTGTTAGTTTTTTACAAATACATATCATTTTGGGGGGCTTTTTCATTGAAACCATAAATAGTTTCGCATGCATGCGTGGACTTTTTGTAAAAACCATATATGGTTTTGTATGCGCTAGGCTTCTTTTGCATTTTGTTCGCAATGAGCAAAGAATGTGTATGCTGGGTCTTTATATAATTCATTTGAGATCCAACCAATGGTACAAACGAATATTTTTTCATATGGTAGACATATTATTATGCTCGGATTCTATGGCGCAGAAACAACCCGAATACTTACATGTTTCTATTTGATTTGAAACAAGCTATTTCTAAACTTTTACGCAAATCTGGTAAAGCTGTAGTGGCACGAAAAAGAGGACGTCCTATAAATATGAGCAGATATGGCACACCAGTGTGTTTGACAAGTCACGGAAGTCCTGCTAGATCCAATCCATGTACTCCAACTCAATTAAAGAAAGCGAGGAAAATTCCTGCCAGACAAAATAGATCATATGCCCGAATGGCAAAAAAATTGACAAAAATACCAATTTTGTGGCCAAAAAACCTACCCAATATGTAGGAAGTGTAAAGTTTTTAGTGTTATAATGATAAGAGTAACTGTTTGTCAGCATTTCATTATTAATCGTACCTATTTATGAAATGCTGACTGAGAAGTTGTTTAAATCTAAATTGAACCTTATTGATTGTGTTGACAATCCTTTTCCAGTCCAGAGTTTTTTGTCGGACGAGTATTTTGCCGGACGAGTTTTTTGTCGGACGAGTTTTTTGTCGGACGAGTTTTTTGTCGGACGAGTTTTTTGTCGGACGAGTTTTTTGCCGGACGAGTTTTTTGTCGGACGAGTTTTTTTTTTATTTTTTTTTAAATGCCAAAGAAGTATAACTTCTCACGCGCGTACATAAGTACACGCACCCATTTTTTTTTATTATTTTCGATTATTTCTTGTTTCATAGCTGCATTAAAATTAGTTTGAATGCATACGAACCCATATAGTGTTTTTTTTTAATTTCAGTTTTATTACACTAAATTGTAATAAAACTTAAATTAAAAAAAAATAAAGCCTAAACAACCATCAAATATTTTTAGTAGAGAGTTAATCCAAAATTAAATTTTATTTTTTTAGTTTGATTTTTTATAAAAGCGTGTTTGTTTTTTAACTAATATTTTTTCTAAAAAGACAAATTACATTAGTACAGTTGGACTTAATATAGTCAAACGCATTATTGGCTATATTTGTAGATGAGAAAAAAAATTACGTTAACGTTATATTAAATCGCAGATGTAAAAGTAAAAAACTAGGTAAAAGCTAGGTAATTAACAAAATGTGCAAATCAAATTGCACACATATTGATCTAAAAGAATAAAACAAATCTCAGAGATACAAGAATAATAAATGTGCAAATCAACTTGCACACAATGTTGATCTCAAGTAACTTATAAAATCACAGATTCAATAATACTTAATCGACTAGGTCATTTACAAAATGTGCAAATCAAATTGCACATTGTTAAATTACTTTAGATCAATATGTGTGCAATTTGATATTATTATGCACATTTTGTTAATAACCTACCTACCTAGTTGATTATTTTTAAATCTGTGATTACTTTAACGTTATGGGTTTACTTATCTACAAACATAGCCAAAAATACGTTTGACTATGTATTAATGTAATTTATCATTTTAGAAAAAATACTCTTTGTGATTAAACAATTATTTTAGATACAATATTTGTTTTATTTTTGGTGTAGGTAGTTTTCAGAAATTCTTCACATTTTTTAATCAAATATTATTTTCAAATTTGTAAATTAATAAGGACGTGTTAAAATATTTGTTACTTTTGTTTCGTCCACCAACCTCCGTAATTATGAACTAACTCTGTCAAATTGATGGCGATTTGTGTACGTCCACAAAATATCTCTATCATAACCTTTTATTTCTTTTGAGCTGAGGATTTCCGAATTTTTTGTTGACAAATTCCCATTTTGAAGTAAAAGTTTTAAACTGATGGGGATTTGTGAATTTTTTGTTCACAAATCCCCATTTTAAAATAAATTTATAAACCGATGGGGATTTTTGAACTTTTAGTTCACTTTTCCCCATTATACTCGGATTCAGCAAGCAATGGGGAAAAGTGAACTAAAAGTTCACAAATCCCCATTGATGGGGAAAATCAATGGGGAAAAGTGAACTAACCCCCCTAGTGCAGTGGGTCTACGGGGAAAATCTATCATGCGGGATTCTAAAGATCTACAAGAGACAAGGGGCGTTATTATCTTTACAAAATTTATCTCTAGAATATTACACAAGATAAATCGACAGGCATTATCCTGAAACTCGATTGTAGCGCCACCTACGCCTCTATAGCTGAGCCCTATAGGCCTACACAAAACTTCATAAAAACTAAAAACGGTCGAGTTTTATAGATAGTTAAGATAAGATTAGTAGGTTTCATTATAGATAAACAAATACAAAAAATAAAATAATTAGGTATTTACAAAAATACATGTATCACTACAAATTCGTAAAGTAAAAACAAGTAGAAATGATGACGTCACACATAATTAAATTCACCTGTGACGTCATCGGTTGTCGCCTAGCTCAGTTGGGAGAGCGTTTACGTACCAAGCAGTAGATAGCATGTTCAACCTATCATACTTTCAAAATATTTCTAGAGACATGCATGTGTTCAAATGGAATGTTTTGATTTGATTCCCGTGGTACACCCAGGTGAACTCTGTTGGTGGACCACGGGCAGGGCGCGATAACGAACAATGTGACTGTTAGGTAGAAAGGTAGATAATTTTAACTAGATTAATCTCTACATTACAACATCAAAATAAAAGTAAGATTTAAAATTATAAATAACACTATAATAGATTTACAAATAAAGTTTGAAATGACTTGAGTTAGCTGCGCCCTGTAGTTTCACTCATAAGTCCCGATTCAGTGGAAATATGGTAACAAAAAGTAACCTATTTGTTATTCCAGTCTCCAGCGATTTATATACTGAGTTTGTGCGTGAAAGAATACCAAACATACACAAAAACTTTCAGATACATTATAGTAACACTTAGGACTGTCCTGGGTAGCATGTTTGGGTACCACACGTGGTGGACAAGCCGCACAAGTCACAGTACTAATTGTTGAAAAAAACAAACAAATCTAGTTAATAGGATGTGAAAATTTATATTTATGTGTGTTTAACTCTGAAGGACCAGGATATTCCCACAGAACGTTTTTTTTCTCTATTTATATCTGCCATCGGCTAATCTATCTATAATCAGATCTGTTTCCCGGCTAAATGTATGATCTCATTAGATCACCCCTTCTTTTCGCTCTTTTTTGTTGAAATTCAGGAGTGTTATCTTTTCAAGTGTCTAACATAGTTACTATAGCCCAATAGTAGATCAGAACTTACGGGAGTGAAATCACAGGGCGCAGTTAGTTTATAATATTAGCAACTTTGACTTAATAACTTATGAGTTGAATATGTCCGAATGTTTGGAGAGGCTCAGAGTGGCGTATTGTTGCTGACGGTGTAATATGCCGAGACATTGGAGCAGACATTGCATGCTGGCTGCTGATGTTGCCTGAAATATTATTAGATTAGAGTTTTTTCAAACGTGATATTTACCAGTATCTAAGTAATAAAAAATCTTCATAAAAACGCCATCTGACTCATTTTCAAAAGTTTGTAGATTTCATAAGATTTGTAACAGATGGCTTTACTAAAATCCACTTATATATGATTTTATATGGACTGTGTTCGTCTATCTCTTTATCATGCAGACAGTGACAGATAATTAGCTCCTATAAGCCTTTTAATAGGGTGAATCATTTTGAAACAATAACTATAATGATTCATTGAATAGATTTTGATATAAAAACAGTATATTTTCTCACTGGATAAGATAAACTATCTCATCAATATACTTACTTTAAGAAGGAGTAGATCAGGATCTGTATGTGGGAAGGGAGAGTCCGCTGATTCTATGCACCTGGCAAGTGCTGCATCACTGAAACATAACATGTAGTGTATGTTAGTGAGACAACCATAGTCGTCATTGTGGTGCAGCGAGCGAACACCAACTTGTGTCGCAGAAGGTTGCAGGTTCCATTGCCACCATCACAATCACACAAGTATCTTTGTGTATAGTTTTTTTAAACAACTGTTTGTTGTTGTTTGGGTGTTTTGTTTATGTATTTCCTAACAAAGAAATTAATAAGTTTTCTATCCATTGTCAGGTAACCAAAACAGAAGCCTAGTTGCTTAGTGGTTAATTATGTAAAGGAGTAACAAACAAGGTGTTCATCATAGAGGTTAGTTAAAGGAATTAATAAGATAAAAAAGTATCTCATTGAAGAGGTCTAATTGTGGGAAAATAGCCTACACATAAGTTTAAGTAGGTACCTCATTTCAGTAGTTTGTAATTGCTGCCTCGCTGAAGCCATAGCATCATGAACAGCCAGCTGTTCCCGTGGCTGTAAAGGGGGATTAGCACCCATTGCCTTAGTATGTATCTCGGCGATAGCCCTCAGTCCATTCACCCATTCTTGCCTTGCTCGAGCATCTGTGGCGCGCAGTTTCAGCATGTCACCAGAGGCGCAGTTGATCGTGAATGTCTTTGAGTCCTCGTCGCTCGGGCATATTACTGCACCTGCTAAATGCGCCTAGAACAGACAAACGTATCTATTGTAAGGGAAAAACCGGGAAAACATAACAGTAGGCAAAACTGCTACTTAGTTAGGATTTTTTCCAAACATACTTCTCCTCTAGCAGGCTGTCCGGGCTGTATCGTGTCTCCAGGTCCATCGAATAGGTAATAAGACAGCACCCCGGTCTCAGAGTCGACGGCGAACCAGCGCTGTTGCCAGCCCTTTACGACGTTAGTGTATTTGTATAGCTGCCCAGACAGGGGGCGGTGCGACCCTAGACCTGCTGATTTTATCATTATTCACAGAATTAACACAGCACAACAAGCAAAGAATAACAATTAAACACAGACAACTAGACTAGCTAACAACTTTTTTAGAATTTTTGACAATTTTGACAATACGAAAAATAAAATGACAATGACATGACGTTGACAAAACGAATGTTTTAAACGTCAAACAAAGGGATCCGGAAATTAAAGAGGTCCGGACATTTAGTATGAGAGTTTGGCATGGTGTTTTTTTTTGCGCGGTGCATTTCGAGACCCATGCCAATCGATAGAGGGCAATCAGTGGTGTGTCTCACCTATTGTTAGAGTTTTCAGTAGGCTAATTCACAAACCATCGGAAGGCTACCGAAACGAATAAAACTGAATAGACAAGGATGGCAACACGTCAAAAGTCGCGGGAGTGAAAGAGCAGCAATTTTTGAAGTGAAAACTTCTTTAGCGGCGTTGAGCACTTTTTCTGTAATGGGTATAAAATCTTAAACTCGCGTCAGGACACGTGACCTCGAAAAAGCGTAAGACGGATGGAGAGTAGACAGCTATCCCCTCTCTACGGCGCGGCAAAAATGTATGCCTGGGCCTACTGTTTTTAATTTGGCTGTGAGTGTATTAAGACGTACATATGGTATTTTTTAACGGACGACTATTGACGGACGACAAATGTCGGACGACTATTGACGGACGACAAATGTCGGACGACTATTTGTCGGACGACTATTGACGGACGACAAATGTCGGACGACAAATGTCGGACGACTATTTGTCGGACGACTATTGACGGACGACAAATGTCGGACGACTATTGACGGACGACTATTGACGGACGACAAATGTCGGACGACTATTTGTCGTCCGACTATTTTTTTTTTTCTTCTAAAACTCTTTTTGCGTATGTTCTCGCGACATATGAGATTTTACACAGATATACAGTTTTCACTTCTGCCTGCACTCCCGGAGTGCGCTGTTTTTTTTTTTTTTCGTTTCGGTTGCTTTCCAACGGTTTGTGAATCAGGGGGCAGATCGCCTTACGTGCCTTCCGAAGCACGAAGGGGCTCACGAAAACACATTTTTGCCACACTACTAATAATTGGCCACCCATCGAAGTTATGACCGCGCACGGTGTCGCTTAACCCGCGCGACCGTAAACGATCAGCGAGCGTCGCGTCGCTTAGCTGTGGCAATTAGTGAACAAATATTGGCTTCACATCGAACCCTAAAGCGTCTCGGAAACAGGATATTTGTTGAATCATGTTGTTGAACAAATTACTTTTCTTCGTATATCTCGTTTCCGAGACGCTTCGATGTGAAGGCATTATTTTTTCACCATAATGCCCTCTATCCGTAAGTATGGATCTCAAAGTGCATCGCGCCTTTTTATGAAAAATCATAGGACAACAGTGCCTTTATTCGCTAAGGTTCAAGACGTCGGGCGCGCGTGATTAGGACGAGATTTCCATACAAAAACCGCCCCCACTCCGCCCCTAATCACGCGCGCCCAACGACTTGAACCTTAGTGATTATAGGCCCTGGAACACGTTTGGTTAAATATCCCGTTTCCGAGACGCTTCAGCGTGAAAGCATTATTTGTTCGCTATAATTCCCTTTATCCATTAGCATGGGTCTCAAGGCTTTTACACACGTTACGATTTGGTCGTCCCGACCAAATTGACACAACCAAATTGGGTATCGATACACACGCTACGATTTGGTCGGATACTATTCAGAGAGTACATTGATACACATCGTGGTCATTAAGTAGTTTCTGGGGTTCCATTCCTCAGGGGGAAAAACGGGACCCTATTACTAAGACTTCACTGTCAGTTCATCAGTCCGTCCGTCTATCAGTATCTCATGAATCGTGATGGATAGAGAGTTAATTTTTTTACAGATTATGTATTTCATTAGTGTTGCTTTACCAACAACAACTAAAAAAAGAAAAATGGGTGCGTGTACTTATGTACGCGCGTGAGAAGTTATACTTCTTTGGCATTATAAAAAAAAAAAAAAAAAACTCGTCCGGCAAAAAACTCGTCCGACAAAAAACTCGTCCGACAAAAAACTCGTCCGACAAAAAACTCGTCCGGCAAAAAACTCGTCCGACAAAAAACTCGTCCGACAAAAGACTCGTCCGACAAAAAACTCGTCCGACAAAAAACTCGTCCGACAAAAAACTCGTCCGGCAAAAAACTCGTCCGACAAAATACTCGTCCGACAAATATAAATAATTAATTACATTAAAATAATTATGTAGTAGTAGTACCGCAGATGACAGCTGTCATCTTGCGGTTTGCGGACAACTTCAACATGGTTTGCGGTTTGCGGACAACTTCATGGTGAGAATTTTGTGTGACGCTTTTGTAAAATTTCACTCTCATCATTTTTTCATAACGCGCCTAAAGAAGTATAACTTCAAAAAAAAATGAAGTGGAGCTCAAATACAACATGATACGGAACCCTTCGTGCGGGAGTCCGACTCACACTTGTTTGTTTCGAACACAAAGTTGGGTCCGATGCGTACACACGTCCCGATTTGGTCGGATACAACCAAATTGGGTGGGCGTATCCAATTTGATCAATTAATAATAATTAAGTCTGCCCGACCACGATACACACGTCCCAATTTGGTTGTACACCCGACCTAATTGTATGTCGGACCCGACCAAATTGGGACGTGTGTAAAAGCTGTCGTTAAGTCTAACGATGTTACAAATTAGAGTTTGATTACCTTCAGTCTCCTCGCATTCGCCTCATGATGTAAGTATGCGGCATCTCTCGTTAAAGTTAAGTAACATATCTGTCATTGAACACGTCCACCACCTGTAGAGATACGGAAATCATTAACACCTCAGTGTCACTAAGTATACCTGCCTATAAACCTAAACGAGACTTCTCCTTTCTTTACTAACTCGCATACTCTCTTACTCTTACATGTGCTCTTACTGTCAGCCATCCTAGGTCCACTCTCTCTCTTACTGTCAGCATTGTATTTGCATTTCTTACTCCTACTTATCTCTATTTTTATGCTCTTGATAGTACTCAACACTTTATTCAGTTCCTTTGTAATTTTAGTTTTTTCTTACTTTACGCCTTTGACTTTCGACTTATTTATTTATACCTTCTACCTTTTCGGAGAAGGTATCCACATCGACCAGGTTGTTAAATTATGCAATCCCTGTACCAAAGATTGCATCCAGATTAAATTATATCTTCTACCATTTCGGAGAAGATATCCAAGTAGGCCAAGTTTAATTATGCAATCCCTTTACCAAGGACTGCATCCAGATTTAATTATATCTTCTACCTTACCGGAGAAGATATCCACGTAGGCCAGGTTTTTAAATTATGCAATCTCTGTACCAAGGATTGCATCCAGTTTATGTATTTCAGATACCATTTTTTTTTCTACATGTTACTTTACCATTTCATTTTATTTGTAACTATTACCTAATTGTGTATACTTAGCTTAATTCCTCCAAATCTATCTTTCTCGAAGAACACTTTAACTTAAATTGCACTACAAACACAAAATACTTTATCAAGATAGTTATTTCACCGCCATACTAGTTTCACTCACCTTCATAGACATTATTTCCTCTTTGTCTCACTTCCGGTGTAATGTTGCCATTGTTTTTATTTACACTTTTTATTTACATTTATTTATGGTTTCGTGACATCATCGTCACGACACTCCCCCGGGCCACGAGGCGAGGTTAGAATAGTGTTAATAGGCTGCGGGTCCACTGTCTTATTTTCTCTAAGGCTCTTGTGGACGCCGTTCGTTTGGGTCTTAGCTCAGGCTCGTTTTTTTCTGTTTGAGGCATCTCATTTTGAATATGTATGGGCTCTACGGTTCGCAACTCTCCATGGTCATTCTGAATACTTTCTTCGTTTCCTGGTGTTCGAAAAGATTCTATGCTCTCTGATTCCTTATTATGTATGTTGTCTGATTCCTTATTTATTGGGATTTCCGCGTCCTTCTCAGTGTCCTCTATCTCAAGAGGATAAAGTTGCGCTATAGAACGGATGAATTCTTTTTCACCTACTTTGACCTTCGCTACTCTAGGAGCGTCATCTGTACTGCGCAATAATGATGTTATTTTTCCTATCTTCCAATCTTCTCTATTTTTACTTTCTCCTTTTATCTGTACGATTTGTCCTTCGGTTGGTGTCAAATTATTTACTTTTGGTTGTTTAGGGTTATGTGAATATCTTTCTCTGAGACTTGTCAAGTACCGATTAATAAACATTTCTTTAAACTCTCTGAGGATTGTGAGTCCTTTCTTCCAACCAGCAATTAAATTAGCTCTTATTGATGTACCATATGGTTGTAGTTGTTGCTCATCTATTTCATATGTTATAGTTCTTCCCATAGCTAAAAAATCTGCGGGTTTCAGAATATGTGACATTTCAGCATCCACATACGTGAGTGGTCTCGAATTGACTACAGCTTCTATTTCCTTTATTACTGTACATAATTGGCTGTCTGTTAGTAAGTGTTTACCTAATGTTCTTTTCATACATTCTTTGACAATCCCTATCAATCTTTCGTAAAATCCTCCATACCAGGGTGCTAATTGTGGTATGAAGCGCCATTTTATTTTTAGCTCTTCACAGCATGACGATACTAATTTAAAATTTGTAGCGTTGTCCGAGATAATAAGTGAGGGTACATTTCTAGTTGAGATCATTCTTCTCAAGGCAAGAAGGCTTTCTGCTGCTGTTAAATCATTAACCAACTCTAAGTGAATTGCTCTTATTGCCAAACAAGTAAACAAACAGATCCATCGTTTATTTGTTCCTGTTTCTGTTTTCACGACTATCGGTCCTAAATAGTCCACTCCTGTAAATGTGAATGGTGAAGAATAATTTACTCTCTCTGGGGGAAGTGCCGGTGATAAAGGCAACTTAAAAGGACCTCTACCGTGTTTGATGCATTGCGCGCATTTCCTTAAAACCTTTTGTACTTGTGCCCTTCCTTGCGGGATCCAAAATTTATCTCTCAGAATACTTAGAGTGTGACCAGCTCCCACATGATAGTTATTTATGTGATTTTCCATGATAATTCTGTTAGTATAGTCACAATCTTTCGGAATTAAGATCGGATATCGCTTATCATAAGGCCAACCGGTGTTAGTAAGACGACCTTTACATCTCAGTATTCCATCAATGTCTTTAAATACGCCTAAATTTCTTTTTAAACTGGTTTCTTCGTTGTTTAGTTCCTTCTTGAAATATTCGGATTGAATTCTTCTTATTGTACTTAATGTAGTTATATCAGTCTCGTTCGATAGACCCTCCCCCACTAGAAAAGAGGACGATTCATTCGCAAATGCCGGCCATGTACTTGGATCATTTGAGAGAAATTCTGGACCTGTAATCCAGACACTTTTCTCATCTGAAATACTTTCTGTACGTGTAGCTACATCTGCCGGATTCATTTTTGATGGGACGTATCGTATAATCAGTTCTTTGTTTTTCTTAATTTCACCCACTCTTCTTGCAACGAATGGGGGTAGTAACTTATCCGAGTTACACCAGTCAATCACTATCTGGCTATCTGTCCATAAAACTTGTTTTATTACATTAAATTTCAGGAATCGCGAGACATATTTAATTAATCTACTGCCGATAAGTACTCCGAGGAGTTCTAGACGAGGAATCGATAAATTGTGTTTAACTGAGTTTAACCGTGACTTTCCTATAACAAAACTTAGACTTCTGTGTTCATCTAAAATGTATATAACAGCGGCATATGCTTTCATGGAAGCATCTGTGAAACAGTGTATCTGACACGTCTTGGCTGGTAGGTTTTTAAAGTAATATCGGTTAATTGTTAAATTTTGAATATAATTCAGATTTTCTTTGATGTCTTCCCATTCTTTAATTATATCTTCTGTTAATGGTGTGTCCCATTTAACTTTATCTCTCCAAAGTTGTTGTATTAATAATTTGGCTGGAAGAGTCCAAGGAGCTGCTAGGCCACATGGGTCATAGACTGATGCTATGATTCTTAATATCTCTCGCTTAGTTTTAGGTTGTGCATCATTAACTTTAAATCTAAGATTCAGTGTATCTTGATTAATTTTCCAATCTAAACCTAATACCTTTACTATCTCTTGGTTATAGCAATCTTCAATTTCCGTCATTAGTTGGTTTGAATTTGAGGTCCAGTCTCTTAGATTCATAGAAATCTCGTCAAACGCCGATTTTGCACTGGTATAGAGGTTTAAAGCTTCTTTTTCTGTATCAACTCCGGTAACTAAATTATCTACGTATATATCATTAGCTAGGGATGTTTGGTTTCTACTATTTAGGTGGTATTTAATTGTGGCATTCAGCAAGAATGGACTCGAAATGACGCCAAAGGGAACTCTGCAAAATCTTAAGTATAGCAAATTCGAATCTGATACTGGTTCACTTAAATTTTTTATCCAAAGGAATCGTGTCACATCTCTGTCAGCCTTCTGGAGTCCAATTTGTAGGAAGGCCTTCTCAACATCAGCACATATTCCGAAAAGGTGACTACGAAACTTTATAATTAGGCCAGTTAAATCTTCTAGCATTAGAGGACCACGGAATAAGCACTCATTGAGACTTTTGTTTTGTCCTGTTTTTGAAGAGGCATCATATACAATGCGTATTGGCTTATCAGCTTGTTTAACTCCATGATGTGGAAGGTAATGGACAGGGTGGTCTGATATGTCCTTTTCGGAGTCGGGAATAATTTCCACTATTCCCTTTTCTACCTGGTCTCGTATCATCTCATTATATGAAACTAAAGTAGCACCATCTAGTCTTTTCACTAAATTATTTAGACGTCCAAACGCTAATCCGAAATTCTTTGTTAGAGGGGGAGGATAATCAATCCAGGGCCACGATACATGATATCTATTTTCAATGTAAAGAGTGGTTTCATTGAAATGTTTAATAGCTTCTTCTTCTCGACTTTCTATAGAAAGTTGAGAGTCGCATATACCAATAGTTTCTAAACTCCATAGTTCTTTAAGACATCCGTCTTCATCCTTTAGTGGAAGGTCGGGTTGGCTAAATTTCGATTCAGTGTTTGATTGAAAATATGTTATTAATTTTAAATCTGTTGCTTCCCAATTAGTATTTCCTGATACAATCCAGCCAAAAAGGGAGTCGACTAGGTAAAGATTTTCTTTTACTTTTATCTTATCGGTGGATATGATCGAAAAATAGAAGTCATTTCCAATCAATATGTGAATTTGATCTTGAAGTGATCCATCGTCTGCCATAGTTAAGGGATATTTCTCGTTGAGTTCTACTCTTGTATATGGTACACTGTGAGTTATGGATGGGATCACATTAGCTACTATTGTCAACGATCCTTTTTTCTTTGTTTTATCTTTAATCGCTACTTCAAACATAACTATTTCACTTTTAACTTCTTGAGGTGATACCGATCCAAATGTATATATCAATAGGTTATTTGTTTCTTCCGTCTTTAATTTTAAATCATTCTTTAATTTCTGTGTAATATAACTTCTCTGACTTCCGGAGTCTAATAAAGCTCTACATTTCTTTATCTTGTTGTCTCCTATCTTATTTATCTTTACACAGGCCGTTTGAAGGATTGTGGTAGATGTTTTAAAATGTGGATCTTCACTTACATGGAATGACTTTGTGTGTTTTGTTGCTTCCGCAGGCTTTTCTTCAAATTTCACAGGACATAAAGCACTGTTATGATCAAAGTTTTTGCAATGGTAACAACGACCTTTGACTTGGCAGTATCTTCTCATATGAGTTTCCGAGAAACATTTATAGCACTTACCCTTTAACCTATCCAATCTTTGTTTTCGAGTAGGATATTTTTGGCATTGATCGTTGTAATGTGAGTCATTACAAAAGGAACATTTTCTTCTTTTGTTCATCGCTGAGCCCATTGGACCATCGTGACTTAGTTTTCTTTTATTATTGTTTGTTGATTGAGTATACAGAGTTTGTGTCGTATAACTCTCCATATTGTCTGTTACAGGAGTAGATTGGCATGCCTCTTCTCTAGCGGCTATTATTTCTTCTAAAGTTTGTCTAATTTCGTCTATAGAATTATCTTTAAGTTTCAGCTTTACTTCATATATTAGATCTTCAGGAAATTTTTCAAATATCAAAAATCTTAAGTAGTTCAAAGTGGTATTTTCACCTAAGGAAGTCAAAATTTGCAGGTTTCTCTCTATTTCGTTTAATACTCGACGATATTCCTCAATACAGTTATTTGCCGGTTTAATTTTATTCAAAGCTGAGTAATGAGCATCAACCACTTTGTCTCTTTTACCATATCGATTTTGTAGGGTTTTCACTGCGATCATGTAATTATTATTTGTAGTAGCTAGACCTTCAATTACTTGCCTAGCTTGACCTTTAAGGCACGATTTTAAATATAACAACTTATCTACATCATCTATTGCTCTATTATCTATGTTTGATTTGAACTGGTCCCAAAATTGGTGCCATTGTAGCACCTCACCTTCGAACTCAGGCAATCTCAGTTCTGGAAGTTTCCCTGGTTTTGTTTGTTTTTCAATCCTTTTTAAATTTTTGTTCAATTTTGCTTCACATATCAATTCAGTAGCCGATAATTGGAAGGTTGTAATTAGTGATATTTCCTCTACATCTGGGTCTTTTATACATTTCATGTAATTTAATAAATCTTGTTTTATTTTATTTAGTACTACTTCAAGTTTTGCAGTAACCAATTCGATCTCTGCCGGTGAGCCATTACGAACTGCCTCAAGCTTTTTATATAATTCCTCACCCCGTTTTACACCTAATTTTACAATGGTCAACAGACTTTCATCCATTTTCTGAAATAAAAATGAAAGCAAATTCCTAAATTTGTCCTAGAAATAAATTAACTTGAGAAAGTAAACGCTCATAATTTGGTGTTAATTGCTGGTCGGACTCTTTGAACTGTTCATTCACTCGAATTTAATGAGTTGGTTAAAATAAGGAGTATTATTTATAATTAATGAGTTTAGAAGTAAAATGAAGTCGGTTAAAGAATAATTTATTCTTAGAGAGAGAGATATTTAATAATTTATTTACAAACTGATTAAATATCTTTTTTAATTGATTTACCTCTTATAAAAAACTTGATCTTGAATCACTTTATTTACCTATTAAAAAGAGTAGGTACCACATCAAAATCCTCAAAATAAAGATCTTAGTATACATAGGGACAAACAGACAGCGGGAAGCGACTTTGTTTTATATTATGTAGTGAAGTAGGTATTCAATATTAAATAAAAATGATAAAATATTTATACATATTTTTTGTTTTTTATGTTTAAAATTAATTATCTTGTTTGTATGTGGTTACATTAAGATCCTTATGAAATCAGTTCTAAGGTGAGTAAAAAACTAAGGGTACAATAATTAATCATACTTAATTGAGCCAAATGGACGTACAAAATATTTCTCGGAATGACAAAAGCTTAGCATGTATGAGCCTTTAACCTTGTATGGGGGGTAAGTATGGTGTTGGTATTTTATAGTTATAAGGTTTTCAAGCATTCTAATTTATAATGAATCCTTTTCCAAGATTTTACAACTCCTTATTTTAAAAGGGTACGTTTTAAAAAGTCCAGTGTCCGATTGCCCAACCAGCAAGTTATTTAAATTATCACAGTATTAATATGTAAGGAAATTTAAATTTAGATCATTTTTTATAAGAACTCAGATCGGTTTAGATTACCATGGAGTCTTTGTTTACTTGTTAGTTTCCACAATATTTATCACATGTTTATTGTGGCAAATTCGACACTGACCGTCACACACTTCAAACTAGCTAGGTAGGTATACCACAGGTATACATTAATTTATTTGTTTTTGTCATTCACTGATTTCTAAACTATGGCTTACTGCATAGAACAGGTAAGGAACAAATAGCTGGTGATTGTAGTTACACAGCGCAGAAGGCTCCAATTTCCCGCCCTACTTGGGTATGTATGTTTATTATATCGAAATCTGTTTTAATTTCGGTGTTTCTTTAAGCAAGTAATGTACCTAATTGATCACCTTTCAACAAGCATGATTAATACTTTAGTAGGTTTAACGAAACCAATTTAAACCTATTTAATACATAAAGTTGTACCACGAGATAATGGGTGATACTAACAAATCAAATCAAATATCTTTATTTCTTTGGATACTTAATACTTAAAAGTATACAGGACCACATAAAAACGTCTTAATAATCGTCTTAATAAACGTCTTAATAAACGTTTTGATAATCGAAGCCATGATATTAATTTTTGTATGATTCGGGATGGTGGGCCTTTAAACTATTCTCAGAAATTAATGAATTCGACTTACCCAAGTTCAATTTAGCACAATTCCTTTCACCAACTCATACAAATTATTTAACTTTTTCCAAACTTTTTCACCAATTTTTCACTTTAAATAATGGAGAACGAAAGGAACGAAGGAAACGATTTCTACAAATTCCATGAAAAGTGTTACCCTGTTCGAACTGCTTAAATTGGTAGGTTTTAAAAAAGGTCAGTTTTTTTTTTACACGGGTTATTATTATTATTATTTTTTTCAGTTAAAAGGTTCGGACGCTCGCGTCTATTAAGTTTATCTAAATTTATTATCCTAAAATAGAACTTTAATAGCGTTTTCAATTATAAATTTAGTACTGCGATCTAATTTAACACGAGAAAAAAATTCGTACATTTGGTAGATTCACAATTGCTTGGTAACACTGAGACGGACCGTAGTGCCAACTTAAAGAAAATGGCGGGTCAAACTCCTGTCAAACAAGGTCGATTCAAGTCTTTTGTTAAACTTTAATTATTTCAATATGTAGTGATTTCCTTTTATTTATCGATTAATTAAATAGGACATTATTAATTTTTAAGGTTTTAATAATTGATTATGACGTAAAGTGCTTTCCACAAACAAATACCATTAATTAAACTTTTTTGACTACCTACTCCATTTCCTGTTTAGTTTCCCAAATTTCTTCTATTCTCCCACCTTTTTTCCCAACTTATTTTTAGGGTTATGTCAGGTACTGTCAGGTAATTATTAGGTAACTAGGTACACAAAACGGGAATTGAATTAAATTAACAAGGATGCCTTTGAACGCAATCAAACTCTAACCATTCACCCAGGATTTGATATCCCAGCGTCTCCACCATGTCGTTAAGTCTAACGATGTTACAAATTAGAGTTTGATTACCTTCAGTCTCCTCGCATTCGCCTCATGATGTAAGTATGCGGCATCTCTCGTTAAAGTTAAGTAACATATCTGTCATTGAACACGTCCACCACCTGTAGAGATACGGAAATCATTAACACCTCAGTGTCACTAAGTATACCTGCCTATAAACCTAAACGAGACTTCTCCTTTCTTTACTAACTCGCATACTCTCTTACTCTTACATGTGCTCTTACTGTCAGCCATCCTAGGTCCACTCTCTCTCTTACTGTCAGCATTGTATTTGCATTTCTTACTCCTACTTATCTCTATTTTTATGCTCTTGATAGTACTCAACACTTTATTCAGTTCCTTTGTAATTTTAGTTTTTTCTTACTTTACGCCTTTGACTTTCGACTTATTTATTTATACCTTCTACCTTTTCGGAGAAGGTATCCACATCGACCAGGTTGTTAAATTATGCAATCCCTGTACCAAAGATTGCATCCAGATTAAATTATATCTTCTACCATTTCGGAGAAGATATCCAAGTAGGCCAAGTTTAATTATGCAATCCCTTTACCAAGGACTGCATCCAGATTTAATTATATCTTCTACCTTACCGGAGAAGATATCCACGTAGGCCAGGTTTTTAAATTATGCAATCTCTGTACCAAGGATTGCATCCAGTTTATGTATTTCAGATACCATTTTTTTTTCTACATGTTACTTTACCATTTCATTTTATTTGTAACTATTACCTAATTGTGTATACTTAGCTTAATTCCTCCAAATCTATCTTTCTCGAAGAACACTTTAACTTAAATTGCACTACAAACACAAAATACTTTATCAAGATAGTTATTTCACCGCCATACTAGTTTCACTCACCTTCATAGACATTATTTCCTCTTTGTCTCACTTCCGGTGTAATGTTGCCATTGTTTTTATTTACACTTTTTATTTACATTTATTTATGGTTTCGTGACATCATCGTCACGACAAAAGCCTTCAAAATGCACCGCAGCCATACTACAGCCATCACAGACAATTATCCATATTTGTGACAGCCATACTACCGCAGCAGTTAAGTCAAAATGTCCAAAGGCCTTTCGGATCCGTACTTCCTCAGTTTTTCTAACCTACGTCCGGTTGGTGTCAATCAAGTGTCAATCTGACAGTTGACAATTGACATCGTATTGATCTTATTTAGGGCACTGTGTTTGAGCAAAAAAAATACAGAATTGATACAGAAAATTCTAAAAATGGGGTTCAAACTAGTGCGCGTGGATGCGACAGAACCATGTAAAATACCACTCGCTGTTGGGACTCACCTAATCGGCCGAGGAAAATTCTTAGATGTAAGTAGCTAGGTACCTACTTAATTACCTACTACTAACTTATTGCCTATCAATAGATAGGCATCTACCACTAGCCAGTACTTATCTATTTGGTTTTTAGCAGTAATTATACTGAATCATTACTTTTATGACCTAATTCTATGTTGCTTTTATCTAATGTGCTAAACATCTTGCTCACATCAAAGGCACACTCCTAACTAAATTTTTAAGATGGTTCAAAGTGATGTTCATGTATGTTCAAAGTATGATTCCAAATGAATAAAGAATTTATAAAAGCGTTATCTATTCACAGTGCCATGACTACAGGGTGTCCCGGAACCACGGTCAGCTGGAAGTTACTGATGATACAGTTCGGATCATATCTGTAAGTTTAATTTATTTATAAAAACCTTCCTCTTGAATCACTCCATCTATTAAAAAAAACCGCATCAAAATCCGTTGCGTAGTTTTAAAGATTTAAGCATATAAAGGGCAATAGGGACAGAGAAAGCGACTTTATTTTATACTATGTAGTGATTACTCCTCATTGAATCAAATTCTACGAAAGTATAAAAATAAAAAGTACTTAACTTTAGATTATCTATGTAGATGTGCATTTTATTCGTGGTCCAGTAAACAATGTTTTCCAGTAATAAAATAATCTATCATTTCCCCTTCAGCTCCACCAAAACCCATGTTTCTTCCGTCGCAAATGCAGCGATAACACCAATATACTGCCTCAGAACGAGTACATTGAATTAAGCAACGGAGACCAGTTTGGTTTAGTACCTGAGAGCTACTGGTATGAGCTGATATACTGCATCGAGAGCCTGGTGCCACCATGTGGGGACTACACACCTTCACCAGTTAAGGTAACTTCATAAGAAGAAAAGATTCTTGTTTGTAACTAATAGGCTCTGAAACATTCTGGATCAATTTTGATTTAACCTTGTAGGAGGACACATCAATTAACTAGGAGCAGATAAGCTATTTTCTATCCCGATATGTCCACAGGGTTGGAACTTATGCAGGTGAACATAAAATATAAACTAGCTATGCCAATGCAAAATAAAAAACCTTTTCTTTTTATCATAATATCTGTTATATGTCCTATATCACGGGGCTTTAGAGCCCAGAACCTTTGGATAACGTGCATGGGGCTAAAGCCAACAATAACCGTAATAACAAAAATAGCAAATTATGAAGTCAAAATAAAAAAAATATATTCATTAGAATCATACAGTTGCATGGGTTCACTTTGAAACATCTTAAAAACTAAGTTAGGCTGTGTGCCTTCGGAACACGCCCACCAATGAGAATGTCGTTGCTGAATAATGATCACTTTCTGCACTATAAAATGCAGTCAATGACAGCTTCTCATCTCTAGTTCATTATTCGTTTCAGCGATAAGGCCGGCCATTTGTGCAACTTATACTTTCTAGCTATTACTTTACTTTGTGTATGTCGTGTTTTGTTTCTTCCTGTGTTGAACAAATAAAGTTATCTATCTATCTATTAATATTTTTGTATGCTTGTTTAGAAGTGTACTGGTGAAGAACCCAGTGTTAGCGGAGCCAGCGGTAATGTTAGCCAGGTTGATTTAGAAAATACAGAAAGTGTCAAACCTTCTGCATCACGTGAGTATGCCTAATAATATTGGCTTTTACATTTAATATACTTAGGTGATTTATGCAGCCAATGTGAGAGGGTGGTATTTCGATCCCAAACTTACGTATGTAAAACAGCATGGCGCAACTAGTCATACATAATTCGAAAATAACCTGAAAGACAACATTTAAAAACTTCAAATAGATAGTGACTAAGGAAGATTAGTTTGAATAGTGCTGGCATATAACATGCAAAGAGCACTGCAAATAAAGCATAATAGTCATAAAAATTACATCATCCATAACTTCTGATAGTATATAATCAGGAAAGTTAACTTTGACTGACCGACAAATTTGAGATACAATGTTGCGATTTTCAAACAATTCAATAACAATAAAAAAACTATATTTAGACAAATACTCAATATTTTAAGAATGTTTTTAAATAATAATTAATATTCATGTTCCAAAGAATCAACATTCATGGACTCTGAAGTTCAAACAGAAATGCAGACCGCCTCAGCTTACAAAAGATCACACTCTGAAGACTCCAACGAGACACTTATTAAAAAAGTCAAGACTGAGCCTCATAGCCCATGTCTCAGTAGTGAAAACCAAGGAAACAACAGTGAAAACCAAGCAATCAATGTTGAAAGTAAAGCTGCCAACAGTGAAAGTCAAGCTGTCAACACTAAAAGTCAGGCTGTTAACAGTGAAAATCAAGTGGTCAAGATTGAATGCCAAGCTGTAAACAATGACAGTCAAGCTGTCAACAGTGAAAGTCAAGCTGTCAAGATTGAAACTCAAGCTGTCAACAGTGAGAGTCAAGCTGTGAGTCATGAAACACAAGGTACAAGTTTTGAGGACAGCATCCCAGATGAAGGGATACAAGATACTGATGAAGCTACATCAGAGAGTGAAAAGGAAACAGCAACAGTACATAAAGAACCTTGCAGCCAAAACAGTGTAAAAACAGAACCTAACGTTGAAACTGTCAAGACGGAACCTAACAATAATAATGTGAAAACAGAGGCAAATAGTCAAGAAAATGTGAAACCAGGACCAAGTAATAATCAGCCAGTAAGTAGTTCCTACTAATAACATTTAAATGTTATATTTTTGTGTTATTTAATAATGTCTGTGGTGTATGTTTGTTACTTCTTTAAAACTATTGAAGTGATTGCTATAAAACTCGGTATGTAGATGGCTGAAGACTTTTATTCCCGAGTTTTTTTTGAGATCGGGACTTACGCGGATTGAACCGCGGGGTGCAGCTAGTATATCTATAGATACAATAAGTAGTCCTACAGGATTCAAGCTGTGTTATCTGTATAGGGTGATGCACCTGGAGCAGCTGGAGTTCCAGCGGACAAGGCGGCTGGAGGCGCTGCAGCCCCCGCGGCGGCTCCCGCACCGGCCGCCGGCGCCAGGCCGAGGGAGAAGTGCATGTATGGAGCGCAGTGTTACAGGTATAACACGCTAATTCTAACACATCTCTCTCTATGTAGGGAATTTTCTGGAGCGCCAGCTGGTATCCCAACTTGTACTCGTATACGGGCTGTTTTCCGCATCTAGGTCCTTTTTGTGTGAGAGACCAGCCCAGCTCTTTTTTTATAAATTTAGCCATCAGATGTGGTTTCATGAAAATGTTGTGGCAGACTATTGCGTCACCTAGTCTTTTTTCTGCCAGTATTACCCAGTCTAGGAGGACGCGCGCGGTCGTCTCTTCATCCTCCATGCATGCTCGATAACGTTTGTAACGCCATCCATATAATATTATTAGTATGTGTGGCGCCTTTTCAATCTGTTCGTTCAGGAGCCACGGTAGCGCGTACTATACAGGGTTATTGGAAATTAATTGACACGGCGTTAAGGGCTTCTTCTGTGCACCTTAACAAACAACTTTTGTTCTACGACTTTTGGAAATTCGAACATTTTTTTGAAAATTTTGAGGTTAGGTTTACCTGAAAATCAGCTGTTCCTTACACGGAGAGGTCAGTAACCTTAAAATTTTACTTATTTTTTAAGTTTCATCTACTGTTCTTGGTGTGAATGACCTTTGTTTTAAAAAATCAGCTATTTTTCGAATTTACATAACCTCAAAATTTTCATTTTTTTTTTCGAATTTCCAAAAGTCGTAGAACAAAAGTTGAGCGTTAAGGTGCACAGAAGAAGCCCTTAACGCCGTGTCAATTAATTTCCAATAACCCTGTATACGTTTCGTCTGGAATCAAACTTCTGATATCCTCCTGGGTTAAATTCGAGCGTAAATATCATTACGCTCGAATTTAACATACACATTAATATATTAATATAGTATAAACAACATATTAATATAGTATAAATCGATTGTAACTAAAATAATTTGGATACCACGATACAGGCATAGCTTAGTGTGGAATCTACCGTATGTTCTGTATAATATGACGACCCAGTTGGCACAATGGTCACCATGCCGGACTGCCAAACACAGGGTTGCGGGTTCGATTCCCGCCTCAGACATGTATTTATGCTTAGATATTAGTCTGTGGTCTGGTTGTTTCTATGTATTATAAGTATATATTTACAAAAGAAAAAGTATATAAGTAGTATATCCGTTGTCTAGTACCCATAACACAAGTCTAGTTACTTAGCTTGGGGCTAGATGGCGATGTGTGGAATGTCCTGCAATATAAAAAAATATATATATAAATATCATTTTCCTTTTTTGGGTATTTTTTTAAAATTATTAATTGTAACATTGTAGAGTGAATCCAGCGCACAAGGCGCAGTTCAGCCACCCCAGCGACGCGGACTGGGCGCTCCGCGTGCCGTGCCGGTGGGGCGCGGCGTGTCGCGACATCCGACCGGCGCACTGGCGCGATCACGACCATCCGCCCGCGCCGCGGCGGGACCACCAGGAACGACGCAGGGCCGGACATGGTACGTATCCTAATACACACTCTGACTGAAGTTAACTGCATGCGCAAACGCACGCACGACTCACACTTGTAGGATTTGGGATCATTCGAGGACATGTTTTTATAAAGATTATTATGAGTCAAAAACACTAAATGGGGCTACGAAGAATTTTCATTAAGGCTTGTTAGCCTAACCTAGCTAGCGCTATCCCGCGTTTGGCCGTTTGTTAACAAAATTGGTAATTCATGAAAAACTTCAATGATTGACAAACCAGCCGGGCAGAAACTAGATTACTGTAACGACTATCTAAACAAGAAAGTTTCGTGTTGCTAGTCATAATAGTTTTTACGATATATCGTAAAAGAATTTTAAATTGAATTGCTTCTACTTTGTAGCTCCGTGTGTTTCCAGAATTACGGTCCTGTTGTGACCTTTATTCAGTGAAGTTGTCATGTAATATCGTTGAATGGTTGTCGCCAGGTATCCGCGTCGTTCAACGTCACGGCAACATATTCTACATTAACGCAAATTCAGTACACTTTTACGACGATCATTTCCAAGTTCAGGACTCGGATGGGGAGAGCGTCGATTACGATTACGAATTCTAATTGATTACTATGTGGTTGAGGTTCATTTAGGGGCCAAATGCAAAATGCCTTCCGACTATTATTGAAATTGTTAATTATTGAATGGGAAATTGTAATGTGAGTTATTTTCCAACATTAGGTATAAATATAATAAAGATCATTTCTAAGCCTTCTTAAAAGTATAAGTAAATAAAAACCTGAGTAAATAATAATACTTCCCTAGTTAAATACTTACATGTTTATTTCAGCCATAAAATCCCATTTATTTATTTTATATTTAAACAGTTGCTCTCAAGCTTACAGCCCACGCCAAAACGCCTGAGGAGCCATACTAATATAAATTAATCTAAGTTAAACCTATGCCATACTCGACTAAGTGAGGACAAGCTTAGAAACGAAAAAGAATTATAGCCATTCAATTATACCAAAAGGGAAAAGAACTCAAGTTCTTTTAATTTTTCATTAATATTTTCAGTTAAGACGAAAGGCATTTTGCTCCTGGCTCCTATTTTGCCCCTAAGTTGTGATATTATTTAGGTGTGAGAAAGAAGAGAGATAAGATAATGCATCGTAGACAATCGCACAGCACCGATAGCGATGACTCGAGCGAACCAACCATAACACGGACAAGGAATGCTGGTGTTCCTAACAATAAGATAATCAATGATGAAAGTGATTCGGAGGAGGATCCTTTTGCTTCTGATGATACTGACGATTGGGTACCTTCTGATGGCTAGAGATTTACATGTTCAGTGGAATTTCAAAAAATTCCAATACCTTGTTAAGTATATGGCAGCACCGCTTATCCACCATTAGCTACTGGATGAAAAATTATCCAGTAAAAATCAATTTTGAAGTTAAATGTATACCTACTATTTTAATTAAGCACTAGTTGTATAATAATTTCTCTAGCCCGTATTCTCTCGACCATAAATTATAGAGCGCGCTATCTATCGAGCGATTCAGAAATTGTAAAAACACACATCGCGGTCAAAAACATGACCCTCCTTTTGCCGTAGGCGGGTAAAAACAAAGACAATTTAATATTCTTCGTTGGAGCGAAACATTGTATTATTTTAAACTATTGTGTCGAGATTAAATCATGACGTTAGATAGATACTGTACGATAGAAACTTAATTCTTACATAAAATACTGTTAGCTGTTTTTAACACCCAAAAAAAACAAGGGTTTTATTAGTTTCATTCCTATTATAAGTTTGTTTGTAAGAAGTGCAATGTAACTTGGAAATTAACCAGAAACTTAAGAACAACATTTCAGGCTTAATGACCGAACAGTTTAGGCTGTGTGTATCAGTCAGTCAGTCAATGAAACTTGCATTTTTTATTTAATTTAATTTTGTATGATTTTATGGACCAAAAATGTAAGAGGGTTACATACCGCGGACTTTTCCATATGTAAATAAATACCTTTTTTCTCCTCATAACATTTTCCGATTTCGGTGTTTCTTTTTTTGTGTAATTAATTCACTATAAAGTAGGCTTTTATTTCTTCTTTTTTTTAATTACTTTAAAGTTGTAAAGTTGTACTTTAAAGCTTATACTTTCTTGTTAGCTTAAAATACAAATTATTCAAGCGATCAACATCAATAAATGAACATTTTGATCCAATTTACGGTATGAGAACAGATAGATGGATAAAGAACACTTTATTTGTACAACACACAAGAAACATTGAAACAAAACCAAAAACAGCTTTGCTCCGGAACGAAAACTCCATCAAAAAATGCCATGGTATGTGATCCTCTTAACAAAATCGTTTTGTATTATTTAATAGTCGTTGTTGCACTTGTTGTTAGGTACTAGCTATGCCCCGCGGTTATCTCCCGATCCCGTGGGAATATCGGATAAAAGAATTGCTAAAAAAGTTACTCCCAATTCCCATAGTCCCAATTAATCAATGTAGGTATCTTTTACCAAGTTTTATATCAAAATCGGTCCCGTTTTAGAGCCTATTTGTTACAAACAAAAAACTTTCCTCTTTAAAATATTAAGTGTAGATAGCAGTGGCGAGGGGTGATATTTTTTTAAAGGTAATCTGATAAAACACTAATAGCAACAGAAATTATTTTAGGGCGTGTGAAGACCTACCTATGCCTGAATCATCACAAAATTAAGCCGAAAGGAATCAGAAGGTCAATTAAATAACATTGTTCAAATTACATTCCAATGTCATTTAAGTTGCATTTTAATTACAAAAAATATCCTGAATTGTAATTTGAACAATTTTATTTCCGAGAATTGGTCTTTTGGTTGTATGGACCCCTCGCTACTGGTAGATAGATAGATAGGATATAGTAATTATATTGTTCACTGTTGTGTAATTACATGTATTGTTTTGTTCTTGGATGGGTTTGTAGTTAGTTAGCCTGTCGAAGACTCGTTGTTGTGATCTAATTGTAAGTTATAAGTTAATATTATGTTTTGTGATTTAATTGTATTGTTTAATAGTTACCTAAATAAACATATTTTAGTATACTTAAGTATCTAATTTGTTTTTCTTTTTCTATAACAAGGGAGGAAATGATAAATGTCATGGTAACAGCAAAGTAGGGAATTTATTCTTTATAATTACTTACCTACTGTTACATACTTACAAGAAATTATATAATTTATTGTAATTAGTAAAAAATACTTACTAATACTATAAAAGTTACTCTCGTCCGACTGTCGTTGACGTTTTAAAAAATAACTTTTGGTAAGTAAACTACAGAGATAAATGGAAGAATAGGCTACGTTTTATTTCAATCCCCTATATCGGTTTTTAAGCGGGTGAAACTACGGGGTGCAGCTAGTTTTACACAAATCCCGATAAGTCACTGGCGCAGGTGATCCCGTGGGAATATAAAAAAGTAGCCTATGTGTTCATTCAGGTTTCCACATACTACATACTGAGTTTCACGGCAATTGGTCCAGTAGTTTTTGTATTCAACATACAGTAGAGCCTTAATAATCCGAACTACCAAAAAATAACCCCTGTTTGGACTCACGGAGCGTTCGGATTATAGTATGTTAAAATGCAAGTATATTTTGACAAAATATATTTATTGAGGTTAATATAACATACATATTTAAACAACAGAATACGTTACTTATTAATAAAGTCATTAATTTTAGTTTGGCGGGTTCTATTTATTGACAAAAAAAAGGCTTTATCCCTCAAATTACGCAGCATCATCTTTTCAGATAAGGACAAGTCATTTTCATCAGGCCATTCCAAACCAAGTCAGCAGTTCGGATTACAGCGGCGTTCGCGCGTTCGGATTAGCTTGAGTACGGATAATCGAGGCTCTACTGTACAAACTTTAACATTAGTATAATATAATCTAATAGAACCCCTCATCATCGTCGTCATGATGTGCACTATGCTCCCAGTCCTGCGGCGGAGACAGCGACAAGGTAGGTGGTGCTTCGCCCCCGCGCACGCGCAGCGCGTACACTGCGTACTCCACTTTAGACACGTTGGCGCGAGTCGTGCTCAACTTGCGAGCTAATTCTTTGCCTACGCTAAATAAACCTGGAAACAAAAGATATAAGTAATTAATAGAAAGTAAAGTCGTGTCCGTCAGCCGGGCAAAAAAAGTGCTTCTAGAGCGAATTGGTTCGGTGAATAATTAGTGCTCAGTCTGCTGTAAATGTGCGCGAAATAAAAAATTAGTGCATGAAGGCATTGAGGAAAAAAACGGGAAAAACAAATTCTGCTGGAATGACGGTGCTCCAGCAGGAAGATTTTTAAACGAATGACCGGAGAGGTATATAATGTATATCGGCGGATAGCTTATATTTGTGCATAATTGTGCGCGAATAATTAAATTTGTGCGTCTTAGGGTTTTCGAGATATTTCATTTCCTGCTGGGCTGACGTTTTGCAAAAACTTGTATCTCCGAAACCATTGAATGTGCGACCTTGGATTAAACATATATAAGTAGCTCTTAATTTGTGCGTATTTGTGCGCTAATTTGTTTTTCATAAATATCTACTGTTTAAGAGAAATCATGCAACCCTGAAAATTCGAAAGAAACTCCTTGCGCTTAAATGAGAACACGCAGAGGTTCACTGAAAGCGGTATTTGGCTCGTTTTGTTATTCTTTACATGTATAATAAGTTTCAAGACAGTACATACGCGCATTTTTCAATAATAACACTTCAAGTCAAATCTGAAAATGTCATAGCTTTGCAAGAAACCTATTCAACTAAAGATATGTGCGTATATACCAAAAATTAGAGTGCCTTTTGAAATACATATCCTGAAAATTTCAGCTTCAAATGTCGCGTATTTAAGTAGATATAAACGAAAAACAAATCATAGCTTCAGTTCTTGGCTAACCGACCAAATTCGAATGGTCACGAAAAAGCGACGGTTTCATACATTTTGATGACTTCTTAAATGGACTGTATTATACTGAAGCAGTTAATTGGGTTTAGGTACTGTGAATTGGAAAAGTGTTATGGGAAGTTGCAAAAGTTTTATTTTGAGATTAAGATAGTAGAAACTAGTAAGTACGCTTTTATCTTCCTTACCTATTATAGATTATTGATAGCTCAGGTAGGTAAGTATCTACTTCATTTTACTAAGTTCGCAATACGAAGTTAAACAAAAATGTCGGTTTTGTGCTTAATAAATAATATTATAAGTAATAAAATTATAATAATATTACTTTTAAGGTGGACGCAGATTGATACGCGCCGAGCGCGCCGAATTTTTGCCGTCCACGGAAAATGGTACCTTATAATAATAGAGATAAGGTATCTACATTTATATTTCCGATGACGTGATCAGAGTCGTCCGCATCGTCAGAGGTGGCCGACACTGAAATAAATAAATGAATAAATGTAGGTATGTACCTTATCGCTATTATTATAAGGTGGACGGCAAACAATTCGGCGCGTATCAATGTGCGGGCACCATTGCATTGATTTTAAAATTGCATAAAAAGACGATTGTGTAGGTTCAAATCTCCGGCCGCCGCGCGCCGGGTGGTTGTAACTCGCTCTGTGTGAAACAGTTACACAGAATGCGGCATTAGTGGGAAAGAGTCAGACGCTAGTTAAGACGTATTTCGCTCCTTGCCTCCCGCACCGCTCTCCGCTCTCGGTGTGCTCTCGGTTCACTCACCCCGCTCCAATAGTGTCCGGGGTATATCTAGTGTTGCCAATTTAGCATAATCTTATGCTCGATTTGGCATTTTAAGTTTCAATTCCACGTAGTAATAAGTTTGTCATTAATATTTTTTGTCATTAAGAATGTCATTAATAATTTTTGCGTGAAGGAGTAACAAACATACATACACACACACACACACACACAAACGTTCACATTTATAATATTAGTAGGATAGGATATACATATATAGTAGGATGTAAGCCATTATGTTATAAAATCCTATTTTAAACAGTCTCGAGATACTTACGTGTAAAAAGATGTATTTATGAGACTATTAAAGTTTTGAGAAGTATTGTATTGATCAAAACTATATAGAAATACATATATTATATTTAAAAAAAATGTGTTTTTTTGTATTTCCTTAATATTTTATTTTAAGTTCAAACATAATAGTATAATAATTTAGGTATAAGCATAAATACCTTCTTAAGTGTTCTAATTACAATCAATTACCTGTCTTAAACTATTTGATTTGTAATTTAATGTGATCCTAGCACTACCCACAAGGTCCTACTGTGATCTTAACTATACCTCAGTATTAAAAAAAAATCAAAATCAGGTCACTCGTTTTGGGAGATAAACGCGCTACAATTGATTTATATTACCTATTCCGTGGCACTGCCGGAATAAAAAATAGCCAATAACACTCAGTTATCTTCAATCTATCTCTGTGCAAAATTTCATCCAAATTAGTCCAGTGGTTCTGGAATCTGGAGATACCAACATACACACATACAAACATGTTACCAACGTTACCTCTTTATAATATTATAGAGTAGGTATAGAAGGTTAGTATAGAAGTACCTATAGATAAACGTGTCATTTTAGAAATACATGCATTAATATTTCTCTAATGTACCTACTACCTATTGAAAAAATGATAATGCACTAAAACCTCTATAAACGTTCTAAGCGCGACTGTACGGACAACAGCTTCAGTATAATACAGTCCATTTAAGAAGTCATCAAAATGTATGAAACCGTCGCTTTTTCGTGACCATTCGAATTTGGTCGGTTAGCCAAGAACTGAAGTTATGATTTGTTTTTCGTTTATATCTACTTAAATACGCGACATTTGAAGCTGAAATTTTCAGGATATGTATTTCAAAAGGCACTCTAATTTTTGGTATATACGCACATATCTTTAGTTGAATAGGTTTCTTGCAAAGCTATGACATTTTCAGATTTGACTTGAAGTGTTATTATTGAAAAATGCGCGTATGTACTGTCTTGAAACTTATTATACATGTAAAGAATAACAAAACGAGCCAAATACCGCTTTCAGTGAACCTCTGCGTGTTCTCATTTAAACGCAAGGAGTTTCTTTCGAATTTTCAGGGTTGCATGATTTCTCTTAAACAGTAGATATTTATGAAAAACAAATTAGCGCACAAATACGCACAAATTAAGAGCTACTTATATATGTTTAATCCAAGGTCGCACATTCAATGGTTTCGGAGATACAAGTTTTTGCAAAACGTCAGCCCAGCAGGAAATGAAATATCTCGAAAACCCTAAGACGCACAAATTTAATTATTCGCGCACAATTATGCACAAATATAAGCTATCCGCCGATATACATTATATACCTCTCCGGTCATTCGTTTAAAAATCTTCCTGCTGGAGCACCGTCATTCCAGCAGAATTTGTTTTTCCCGTTTTTTTCCTCAATGCCTTCATGCACTAATTTTTATTTCGCGCACATTTACAGCAGACTGAGCACTAATTATTCACCGAACCAATTCGCTCTAGAAGCACTTTTTTTGCCCGGCTGACGGACACAGTAAAGTCAAAGTAGACCGGACAACAGTAACAAATATTATAAAATCTCTCTCCCAGTCTATTGTGACAAAATAAAAATAACGAATTTGTTTGAAAAATGTCCTATTATAAACACAGTGCGTTCCCTTCGGCCGCATACGAAACCGGAGGTTCTGCAATTTTGGAGACACATTTTTCCTGAAAAATATGTCCAGAATGCCCAGTTCAGGCTCATCACTACATAGTATAAAATAAAGTCACTTTTCGCCGTCCCTATGTCCCTTTGTATGCTTAGATCTTTAAAACTACGCAACGGATTTTGATGCGGTTTTTTTTAATAGATAGAGTGATTCAAGTGGAAGTGGAAGCTTTATATGTATAATACATACATAATATAGCCGTGCGAAGCCGGAGCGGGTCGCTAGTGCACTATAAAAAAATATCTTACTTACCTAAATACCCAGCAAACAATTCCTTAACCATTTGACAAGCAAAGAAACAGTCATCACTATCCCCACTTGATATACTGTTAATAGCCTTCCTCATCAACTCTCCAGTTAGGTCGGCCAACCCAAGCATATAATCTGTGTGAGGTAGAAGGGTTGCAACTGTCCTCGTTCCATCTTCAGATTCTATACTATAAGTGAATTCCTTCTTTACTTCTTCGTAGGGTATTATCTCTCGGTATTCTAAAAACGTGAATACAGTTTAAAAATTAGGAAAGTGTGCAGGATATTTTACACAGCCAAGCTAAGCAACTAAGCTTGTGTTATGATGGGTAGATCATTAATTGAATAGGTAAGTACTAAGACTTATTTACTTTTCTTTTATTAGTACATAGGTACTTAATTAACATACAGAAAGAAACACCTGCACCAGAAATAAACCTCAAAATTTCAGCATGACATCGACTCTCACAACATCAGCTCATGGTCTCTTGACCGATCGCAGATAAGATTAAAGAAAAAAAAAAAAAAAAAACTGCATCATAGAGGTTGCCAGTCTGAATTACATTGAGATCAGTTTAAACTTTTTTTACCAACTTTCGCTCTAATAACAGGAAGGATAGGACAGGAGTATTTCATTTGTCATATGTTTACCTAAAAGTGAACATAACGTTCTGGCTTCAATATATTCCTGTAGGCCGGCCGTAACAGCCCGAGAGTGCAAATACGCTGGACTGTGTTCCAGTTCTAAGGCAATGCTTTTGATCGGCCCTTCTATTAGCTTCTGTATGCGATCTTTAGCTTCTTGAATTATCTTTTCCTGAGTTTCTTTACTGAAAAAGATATATTGAATAGAATACATAAATGCTTCAGTGATGTGAACCATTTCAGAGTGTCACAAGTAACTATTTTGTATTTTTACGTACGTAATATTAGAATGTAGTAAGAATATGATCCTCTTGCTTTCAATAGTGATGTCCCTTGACAGTTTCACCAATCTCTCGTGCCTGTCTTGCTTGTCGTTGAGCTTGAGGGCTGCTTCTTTGAACATTGCAAGCACGGGGCTGTCCGGAGCGAGAGAAGTCGCCGTATCGCGGGCCACTGAGGAAAGGGTGTGCTGGTTCCTGTGCCGGTTGTTACGGTGACGTCCTAAAGTAGAAAACACAGGATAATCATATATATTGGTCAAGTAAATATTAATTTGAATTATGTTGGTACGTAAATAAATAGTGGACTTAGAACATGTAATTAACGTACTTACCTCTACCAGACATTGTTCCTGACGATAAAGAGATCCTTTCGTTGGAAAACTTAGCGTATATTTAACGTAAATGAATGGATTTGTCTGCGTTAATAAATAAATAATTATCAAGACAGAAAACGTGTACGGTGTACCAAACTTTTAAGGAAAATATTGAAGTCAGTGTTGTCACTGCTTTTGAGAAAAAGTTCCAATATTTATATTATTTTTCGTTAAAAAATCGGTCGCCACGCTCAAAGCCCGTGATAAAAGCTATGCAATAGCTTAACAAAACATAAGTCACTCATATTAGAAATCGCATAATATGTTTAATAAATGATCGTAAAAATATAGGCAAAAAATATAAATTGAAACAGAAAAGGAATATTAAAAAGTCAAGGAGTTGATAAATATTGATACAACTGTAACAGGCAACAAAGATGGACTGACGACCACAACCTAAATGTCAGTGTCACTGTCAAATATTTGAATGCTACTATTGTTGTCTCGCTCACTTATCAGCAGCATTTATGTATCTATCTCGCTCGCTCTTACGTCGTCAATTTAAAAACTCGTCAAATTCATTCATTCATTTCATTTGTGTGAAATCGTTGTAGGTACCTAGATTGCTTGTGCTGTGCTGTGTTGGTAATTTTTTTTTTTTCTTAAACTTCGTTGTTTGCTGAAAAATGTGTTAGATTGTAACAAATTATTCGCTTGCTCGTTTGCAGGGATTCGTGTTGACTGCCCAGAGTCCGCGAATCATCGTTATCTTTGCGTGAGCCGGGTGTGGTACGCCTTACTATCTCTACCTGAAATTCAGATAAAAAGGTACCTATGCTATGCCACCTAAAATTCTATTTTACGCTAATATTGACTTGGATTCATTTAGTTATGAAGTAATTTTTACATTGCAGGGAGGAAAATGTCGCAAACGCTTACTTTTGGTGACTCATGCGCTCCGATAACTTGTCATGCTTGGAATAAGGATAGAACTCGTAAGTTTTGCTCTAAAATTACAATTCTAGAGGATTATATTTCTAAATTTCCACTGTTTTGTCTATGTATAATGTACCTATCTAATCCTGTATAATTTTTTATTATCCACCACCTTATAAACTACAAGGCAACAGTTTTCCATCAGTTTGAAGAGTTTTAATATGTGAATACATTTCTTTCACGTAGTTTTTCTTTATTCTAGAAATCGCATTGTCACCCAACAACAATGAAGTTCATATTTACCAAAAAGAAGGTAATGAATGGAAACAAACCAACAACTTGGTTGAACATGACTTGAAAGTGATGGGCATAGATTGGGCACCAAACACCAACCGTATCGTCACCTGCTCCGTGGACCGCAACGCCTACGTGTGGACTCAAGGAGAGGACGGCAAGTGGACAACTACGTTAGTATTACTCCGCATTAATCGCGCCGCAACATGCGTTAAATGGTCTCCAATGGAGAACAAGTTTGCAGTTGGCTCTGGAGCCAGGCTCATCTCCATTTGCTACTTTGAGAAAGAAAACAACTGGTGGGTTTCCAAACACATTAAGAAGCCGATCCGTTCAACTGTAACAAGTCTCGATTGGCACCCAAATAATATATTATTAGTGGCTGGCTCAGCTGACTTTAAAGTAAGAGTTTTCTCTGCTTATATCAAGGATATAGAGGATCAGCCAGGCCCTAATGTCTGGGGATCTAAACTGCCCCTTGGACAGCTGCTGGCCGAGTTTCCAAACTCCCCATCTGGAGGTGGCTGGGTCCACAGCGTTTCCTTCTCTGCTGATGGCAACAAAGTTGCCTGGGTAGGGCATGACAGCTCCATAAATGTAGCTGATGCTACTCAGGGCAAGGCTGTCATCAAACTAAAGACTGAATACCTGCCATTCTTGGGATGTACCTGGATTACCAATAACTCTCTCATCGTGGCAGGGTATAGCTGCATCCCATTGCTGTACTGTGTAGAAGGCAATCAGATCAAATTTTCTGCTAAGTTAGACAATACTCAAAGGAAAGAGTCTGGTGGTCTGTCTGCTATGAAGAAGTTCCAGTCGCTGGACAGACATGCTCGTATTGAGACTAGTGATACATTGTTGGATTCTATTCACCAAAATGCCATCACAAGCATCAGTCTCTTCAAAGGCACAAAAGCTGAAACTAAAAAGTTTAGTACTTCAGGCCTTGACGGTCAGCTTGTCATCTGGGACATTGATTCTTTGGAAAGGTATATTGAAGGACTCAAGATTGTTTAAAGAAAATGCATTTAATAGTTATGTATTTTTATTTAAAGGAATAATAATATAATCAGGTTGTATTTGAGTTCTGAAGTCACTCTATGAAAACTAAACACGAAAAGCAGTAGATCAATCCTCAATCACAGTCCAATCAGTCTAGCTAGAAACATAAGTGAAGCAAATTGCAATTCGAGTGAATCCAGTTCTCTAATAAAATATAGTAAAAACTTTCAAATATACAGAATAAACTATTATAATTTATAGATAACTTTTATGTTTTATAATAATAATATACAATTTAATTTGTTATCTGTTAATAATAATCAATAAATCAAATATAATCATAAATTAGACATAAGACTACACCTATACATCGTAGATCACTTTTAATACTACTGAAGTACTGATTGCTGTCAAATATAACATTAAAATTTAAGGATCAACAAATTAATGTTTTTTATTAACGTTTTAACATCAAAAGTCATAGTTTAACCTAGTGTAACTATAAGGCCATTAGTGTGTAGCTCTACTGCGCGTTGGAAAGTATATTGAATACTGGCCCGATGCGGATGAAGACGCGGCGCAGCACCGAGCGCAGTTCCGGCTTCAGGTCGAAGCACGTGATCTCGCACAGCAGCGGATAGTAGCTCGACACGTGCGCTGCGAACTGAAACAATAACACAACTATTATTTATCTATATTTACGACTTTACGTAATGACTACGTACTTTATGAGATAACTAGCTGCGCCTCGCGGTTACAGCCGCGTAAGTCCCGATTCCGGCATAAAAAGCCCGTGTTAATCTTCCTGGTTTACAGCTAATTTCATTGCAATTGGTCCAGTAGTTTTTACGTGAAGTAGTAAAGTAGTAGTAGAGTAGTTTTATTTGTTTAGGTACAACTAAAAGAACACCTATTTTATATAACTATCAAACAATGAAACTTACCCTTTCGTCAGGCATCTTAAGTATTCTGGTTAGAATAAGTAGTAGTATGGAGGTCCACGCGTCTCTGTGGGCTTCATTGGTGACGCTCGTGAAGTACTCGAGCGCCTCGCAGCAGATCGTAATGAGGCTCTTCTGCACGGTCGGCCAGTGACCGCGGCGCGCCTCGTCGCTATACATCTTAAACAGTATCCGCAGCACGCACGCCAGCGATTGCGTCTCTTGTTTCAACATATTCGGTTTTACCGAACCCTTAAAGTTCGCTTTCCACAGCACGTTCCGCTGTGCATTGTTCGTGTTGAAAGTTTTCGCGAAACGGTGGCTGCACATGAGACACTCGACGAGTCGTAGTAGATGTGGAGAGCTGAGCAGGCGATACATGCCCTGTTCCTCACGCTGACACTCCTGCTCGGTGCCTGGTGTTCCGCCGGTGAGCTCCGCTGCGGCTAGTGCCAGCGTTTCCGCGTCCTCCTTGCGCGACGTCGCAGGGTAGAACACTATGTTATCGATCGTCTGTATCAGCTCCAGTTGTACGACGCATTTGATCAAAAGGCTGTTGAACACCCTGTTCGCAGACTTTGCCTCGTCTCCAAGTTGCGGTTTCTTCAATATTCCGTGCCGCACGTGGGGTGCGTCGCCATCGTCGTTTTCGTCCGGTTTCCACGTGAGGAGCGTTGTCGGCAGGGTACTGTTGAATATGTCCAACATTATCTGGCACGTTTTGCTCCACGTTTCCTCGTTAAACTTCGTTCCGTTCGAAATGACTAGATTTTCAAGGCAGTTGGTGCCAGATCTGGCCAACTGCTCATTGTCTTGCTGTACGCACCAGTGCAACTGCGCGTAGAGTTGTTCTAGCAGTAGAGAGCCGAGAATGTCAAAGTATTGTGTGAACACGTCGACGATAGCATACAACGCGTGATTGCACGTTGTGGTCATCCACTCGTTCTTTTCCAACTGATGCTCAGGTAGTTTCATATTATCAAAGATTCTGAACAAAATATTGAAAAGATCTCTCCACCAATGCGGACGGAATGATTCACCGTGAGTTTTTATGATTTCGAATAGGACAGTCAACCCTCGGGTGCGAACGTCTAGCTTGCATCGGCTGACAACGCAGGACAGAGAAAAGAGCAGCGGGAACCAACCTCTCAGCCAGACTCTGTCCACTTCGGGAGCGCCCGGCTCTCCCTCCAGGCCAGCGTGTTCAGCGAACAGCTGTGGGGAGGCGCCGACCGCGCTCGCACACGATCGCACTAATCGTATCGCTTCCATTGAGGTATCAGGGAATTTAGCGTTGCAAGCAAATTCGGAGAGACATTTCACAGCATCTTGGAATGAATCGATCATTGCCGGGAATTGTCTGTCGTATAATTCTGTTATAATTTTGCCTGTAGTTTGGAATGCTAAGTCGACGATCGCTTCGTCTTGGTCACCGGCGGCGAGGTGGAAAACTGAAAAGATATTTTTCCAACCAGATCTTATATTCGGCGCCTGAGAGTTCACCATCTGAGCGATGCATCTCACCACCATATCTCTTATTGTCGGAGAATTATTTTTCTTCATAATATGTTCGAATGGCCTCAAGAAATCTTTTTGGAATTTAAAGTTTGCAAATTCTCCTTTCTCTATGAACTTCATGGACAGTTGTCTAAGTGAATCTACCGCGAAGAAAGAAATGTCCTCATTGTTGCTGCAACCCACTTTGTTGAAATGATCACCGAGCACTTGCCATATTCGAGACCACTGCAGCCTAATACGACCCATGTTATAGTATGATATTTCGACAATTTTTTGCAGTGAAAACATTCGAGGATTTGTGTGATGGCTGAGCTCATCTAGAGACACTTGACATAGCGCCTTTACGAAATCTACAATGGCATCTCCGTCGAGTCTCGTGGAGCCTGTGAATATTCTGTCTACGGCAACGACAACGCTTTGCGAACTCGTTTCTCCAATGTGTTCTTTTACACTGGGATCTAATGCCATCAGACTGAACTTCAACGAATCAGGTTGTGGCTTGGTACTAGATCCGGATAGGAACTGCGGCCTGACACCTGTCCCAATCAGTTGCGCCAGTTCCAGTTGGGATATGCATTTTACGATGTCTAGCCAACTTGAACCTAAATAATTTCCATCTGTATGTGCTACTGTAATCAAAGTTTTTATCGTGTCTATATTCTTGGCTTTCATTTCAGTGATGGGTGAATTTGCAGTAAGTAGCGTAAATCGTGCCAGGGCTTGTACATACGCGTCTCTTTCGAGGGACATGTGGAAAATGCAAGCTATACGGATCGCGCATCTAATACCATCTAAACATAGAGAAGCTACTTCAGGATCATCACAATCTTGTAATCCCACAGAAAAAGCTGCAAGGAAAGGCGTCCAAGCCATTTTAAACATCGGTCGAACGTGTTCAACATGTTTCGCTGTCGTGAATGGAGTTTGGACATGGGATACAGATTCCATCAAATTCTTTGCAGCAGTGGAAATCTGTTCCATTTCCATGTTCCAAATAAGTTTACGCTTCTTTTCGTTTGAGATTAAATGTTTGCCTGGTTTAGAGGTATTTTTCATTTTGATCTCATGACCGGCGATTTCGTCATAGATTTGCGATAAATATTCACGCGGCAAGTCGTTATTGTCACTGATGCCGCTGTTCAGTTTGATGTATTGTTCCTTTGTCATTTTGTTCTTGACTTGTGGCGAATGTAAATCAGTCGTTAGCATTATTATGGAAAATGCTAATACGTAAACCGTGTCAGCGCTGGTGAACAAAGTGTTAGTTGGATTACACTCGCAGTAACGTGATGCGAATTTTTCCATTAGTCTGTCGATTTTTTGGGCTTCGCCAGGCAACCGGAAGCCTTCGAGGAAATGACGTAATGCCGCTACTATGTCCATATTCGAAAACTTCATAGAATCAACATAGGAATACATAACTTCCTTGGAATGATCATCATTTTCGCCTAAGTACTCGCCAATAAATGTCTTGTCAAGTCGTTCATCACTCAATAACCACTCTGCTATTTCTTTTGTTGAAGTTCCTAATAAGCCTTGTTCTTGTAGGAATGATACCCCTTTCTTCGGTTTTCTATTGAAGAGATCTATGCCTGTTTCCCAGACCTCTTTCTGTTGTTTCAGAACTTCAAATTGTTCAGGTGAGTCCAGAGTTTCTCTGTTGCCAATATTGCTAGAAGCAGTTGACACAAGGCTCAAACTTGAACCTCCATGAGATTTAATACTGTGGTGGTCTATATCTTCTTTAGTTGTCCTCTCACCCAACGTCGTCTGTAAGTTGGGATTTATGTATAGTTCTTTACTCCATTCAACCATACATTTCAATATTAAAACAAGGCACTCCAGGCCGCGAATTCGCATGGATTTCTCCTGGTTTGGTGTAGCGCCTAACTCGAGAGCCTGTCTTCCTTGAGCGATCTTCGAAACATCGTTAACCAGCCTCTGGAACAAATTGGCGGCAGACAGATCGCAATCATAGTTTACGTAAATATCGACGACGCTCTGTGCATCGCCGCAGATTCTTGTCAAAGCTTGGATAACCATCCACTTGTGTTCAAATGTTGAACTTGAGGTCTCCAAAATGTTCATAAATATTTCTTTGAAGAAGACTTCAATCTGTTTTTTCAAGTGAACTTTGAAATTTTGGAGGAGAGCTAAGAAAATAGCAAGTGAAAGTTCAAATACCTCCGGTACAGAACTGACGCCGTTTTTAGATAGCGCAACACAAAGATATTGCTTGATGGCTGTGATGAACATCTCATTGTTTCTAAATACTGGACCAGCATTTTGGAGAATAGACAGAAGTAAATGAAGGGAAAGGATTTTCGATCTCAATTCATGAGATTTAGGGTCAGGTGTCCCCTCAGGCAAGGGTTTCATAGATAGTTTGCAAAGAGCTCTGAATACTAAGAAAGCATCTTTTTGAAGAACATGAGTAAACTTAGCAGTCACTGAATTGTCATTTTCTGAAGCAACATCCATGCTTTCCTGAGATGGTACTCTTTTCATTGTGTCCTCGTTTTGTTGTCCATTGTTTTCATAAACACTTCCTGAATCAGAAGGATTCTCATTATTGTCCGGACCATTCGGCAAATCCTCTGAGCTCTTCTTAGTAGCAATATCTATTGCATTATCTATAACTGAATCTACAATTTGCTTTGCAATAATCTTAGCTTCTAATATATTGTCTATGTTTTCTACTTCAGGTGATTTCAAATTTTTATCTTCTTCATTTACATGATTGCCTTGTATTTCATCTGACACCACATTACCATTGGGTATTTTATGTTGCACAACCTCTGGTCCCTCTGGTCCATGTCTGTCTTCCTCATGGGGAGTTCCAGTTATGTCAGATTCGAGTGCTTGATTTTCCATTTTTGTAAATATGACATTTAACATTTGTGTCAAGGTGGCTCTGGCTGTGGTCTGATTGATGAGGTTTTTGCTTGCCAAGTAGATATTGTAACATGTTCTGACAGCAAGGAGAACAGTACCCTCATGGACTTCGACATGTTGACTAGTGATTACAGTCAATAAAGCTTTGATTATCTGAAGTTGGACTCCTTCATCAGTCTGTGGACCAGTAAAGCAGCTACATATTGTTTCAACTATTCTATCGATGAGGAGTTTTCTTGGGGTTGTTGAATCAGGAATGTTCCCAGTGAGGTGGCCGTAGGCTATTAACTTTTGGAGACAATCAAGAGCAGTGACAACTATCCTGGCAGCTTTGCTCTGGCATGCCAGCTCGAAAGGCAGGAAGTACTTCTCGGCCGTGATGATGTTAGATGCATCATTTTTCGGTAACGGTAGAGTGCCTGATGTTGGACTTTCAGCTGACTCAAGTTGACCTCCATTTTTGAGTTCAGCTTTTATTTCCTCTGAAAATTTTAAAAGCAAATATTAATGTTTGATGCATCATAAGGTGAGTACATCCTTGATATGTCGTTTTACAATATGATTAAACTATCTTTATCTTGCTCCGTTATCTGTCTATAGTTACACATAAAACATCCTTTATTATTCTGCTACATGCTAATTCTTGAATATTAAACTAATCTAACATTGGAACATTCATTTTGTTAGTAAAGGTATGATAATTTATCAAGTCACTTAACACTGTAGGTATAAAGTGTAGATTTGTAAGTACCTATATTATCTTACAAGAATTTTAATGCATATTTAATAACTAGCATCGCCCCGCGGTTTCATTTAAGTCTTGATCCTTACGAAATATTTGAATAAATAATATTATTTCTGTAACGCGTAAAAACGTTTCGTTGATTATTTCATGTGAATTATTTAGTTGATTAAACCTGAGTAAGGTTCTACTAGATGGATTTTGATGTTAAGTATACTTTACTTTACTTGAAAATAGAGCCATCCAACATTAAAACCAGATTTCAATAGATTCAGTAGTTTTTAATTATAGAGCAGACAAAAAACTCAATTTCTTGAAATATAAATTCACCTTCAGCTTTATATCACACAGGTAACAGAGCATAATGCCTATATTTTTCCTGTCCAATTTCAGTCTATTACACCCAAAAAACTTTTTACACCTTCCTTCCTCATGTATTACTCTGTCCAATGATAAAACTATGAAATAATAAGAAAAATTATTTTCAAGTTTATTGTGTTCAGACGTACAGACAGACATAAGGTACTTTGTTTATAATAAGTATTGATGTACACTTTTTGTCCTTTCTTGGTTTATTATTAATAGATAACAATTTACTTACCTACTACTTCTAAGAATGTTGTTTTTTAAAAGTGATAAACAATGTTCTCAACCCAATAAAAATAAACCTGTTTTGACTACACATTCAATTATTATTCTACTAATTATGTTGTGTATAAATGCCAATGTTTGTGAGTGAGTGCATGTCTGTTGCTTTTTCACTCAAAAACAACTGAACTGTATCTAAATACCTACAAAGTTTCTAAGATAGATAGATAGATAATAACTTTATTTGTATAACACAGGAAGGAACATAGAACACAATATACACAAAGTAATAGCTAGAAAGTATAAGTTGTACAAATGGGGGCCTCACTGCTTAAAGTGATTTCTTTCAGGCAACCTTTGGATGGAAAATAACTAATTTAGCTTTTATGGAGGAACTTGGTCAGTAGATTGATACAACCCAGGAATAACACATAACTTTTATGCATATATTCCTTCCAGATTGCGAATCAGTTTGAATACTAGAGTTTCACTTCGCCGATTCTAAACAAACTGGAATAAGGGTAGAAAGATGAAGATTCCCACATGATTGCTCCATGAAGAAACATCATATTAATAAGAATTGGTTTGAAACCTAAGTGTGTTTAATAAAGTATTGTGTTTTATTACCCCATTCAAAGTTAAATTTCAATATTGTAATCAGATAAGAATTGAAATGACAACTTTTAAACCAAGGTCAGAACATTCACTATTCATTATATTATCAATGTTAGCAAACTACATCATTACTCAATTTAACCTAATTAGTGATAGATTTTATAGATACCTATCGAACAGTCGAACACCAGGTAAAAGGAAATCTCCTGACTTACCTAGCGCAACTTCGCAGGACTTCTTTAGCTGGCTATGATATGATCTTTTTATATCCTTATCGGCCAGTATTTTTTCCAACGCTCTGACTATAAACATCTCTTTAGTTTTCAGGTTGGTTTGCATCGTTATTTTATTAGGAAATCAATCCATTCGTTCCTAGTGGATACGACTTAGCAGCGCGGTGGTTTCGTAGACATTTATGCACATTTAACGAGGCACAGGCGTATTGTATTCGTATTTAAATAACTTCTCTATTATAATAGCACAATATTAACATCACAAAACTTTATTGGACTATGGATTACGGGATTTTAATAAAATCATTTCTACGATTTGGGGATTTCTTCTACGATTCACACCTCATCACAAACATGTCAATTGAACAGTCGCGTTCACTAATTTTAGTTTCTTAATGCAATTTGCAAAAAATGTGGGTCACCTTGTTTTGTGCTTATTCACATAATAAAAATGTGTAATACATCACAAAATTTCCAAAAACCTATTAAAAAACCTAAATCTATGTCTAAATCGTGCTGATTGACTAAATGACTATTTTTATTTATATTTCAGAAAGATGTAGCTGCTAGAAAAAAGATGCGTTCACAAAAAAAAAGTCTTTGACAGTGACAGACTATAAGCATGCTGCGAGTACTCAATCAAGTGTCAAGTCAAAAAAACGTCATTATCAAATAAGTAACTGCTTGTCTCGCTTGTGTATTGCGAATTAATTTTTTCGTTTATTTATTTGGTTTTCTCCACATAAAAACTAAATTTCCTCTTTTTAGTTGGTGATTTATATTAAACCCAACAAAATTGCTTCCACAATGACAGTAACTCGGGTTGCGGAGTCCCGCACCGAGTTCAAGCTAAAGAGCTTGCCTGAAGACGCTATATCTAGTGTGAAATTTGCACCTAAATCTAACCAATTCCTCCTGGTGTCTTCTTGGGATTGTTCTGTAAGACTGTACGATGTTACTGCAAACATAGAACGGCATAAATACAGTCATGAATTGCCTGTTTTGGATGTTTGTTTCCGGGTAAGATTTTAAGGTTGTTTTCGAAATATAAATACAACAATTCTCATAGATTTTAGCTAAAAAGGTTATTTCGCTACGAACATTTCACTTTGAAGTACTTAAACTGCACATAAAATTTTCTCATCATACTTCTATACCAAAACTTGACTACACATCTTTCTATGCTCCATAACATTCTAGGACGCCGTCCACAGTTACAGCGGAGGCCTCGATCAGATACTCAAGATGTATGACCTAAACGCATCTAATGAGACAGTACTCGGTGAACACAAGGGTGCGATACGCTGTGTCGAGTTTGCAACAGAAGTGAATGCCGTCTTGACAGGCAGCTGGGACGGGACGGTGAAAATGTGGGACAGTCGTGTGCCAAACTGTGTGGGGACTTATAACCAGGGGAATGAGAGGGTAAGGAACTTTGTAGTTTCAAAGTAACTTAACTAGATCTAATTTAGATTATTTACTGTAGTGGTGCCTGTAGTGTAGTGCCTGGGACATCTAAAGAGCTTGTTCCGCACATACACCCTGTTGGAATTAATTTTACCATATAATTGTGTAAAATAAAATCTACAGTTAAAACAATTATTTTCTTAATACATCAAAATTGGGTCAGCAATGTAAAAAGACTGTCTGATTACTATGTACCTAATTTAGAGAAAAAGTCATAATAACTTATTTCTAGGTTTACACAATGAGCATAGTCGGTGAGAAGTTTGTGGTTGGTACATCAGGTCGAAAGATCTTTGTATGGGATGTCCGTAACATGGGCCATGTGAACCAACGAAGAGAATCGTCATTGAAATACCAAACACGGTGTATTAGAGTCTTCCCAAATAAACAGGTAAGTGTTGAATAATTCATAATTCAGTTATTTCGCCATAACATTACAGCATGTCAATTTACACAATTTCAATAAAAAAAATTACTAATATTATTAAGTTTTACAATGAATGAATCAAACTTATTAAAAATCAAATTATTCAGTCACTTAGTTTAATTCTAGTCATGCAAATCAAAAAATGAACAAGTCAAATATTCGGAGACATCATAGAAAAGATTAACTTTAAAAAAATTATGGATTTTATTTATAATAATAATAATTAATACGGCTGAATACCCTACTATTCCCTATACCCTTGATTCCACACCTCCCCCCTGCCCCTTAGGGCAGACAACTTGATTTCGGTTATTCCCATTCCTGCGAGGTTTCTTGCTAACAAACTAATATGGACTCATCCAAAAATCTGTACTCTGAAATCCTCCTAGATAACTCCAACTTACTGTAGTGGTATTTTATTTGTGTGTATGTTAATTCTGTGTTATTATTTCTTTTGTGTAATGTTTAGTGAATATGTGAATAAATGATAATAATATACATTTTGACAAACAAAATAGCTTACTGTATTACCTACTTGTATTTATATACAGGCTTTTTCAGCAACTAAATCTCTTTAGTTGGGTCCTTTTTCTATGAGGAGGGAGTAGAGGCTAGCCCAACCCACACATAGATCTCTGCTTAATTGACCGTCCTGGGGAAAGAACTTGCCAAAATGTCTAGAGACAACTAAGCTGTGGGTTTCATCACAATGTTTTCCTTCACTGTGTGAGCAATGTCAATTAGTGTACAAAAACTCTTATATTTTTCTACTGTGGATCAAGGAAGCTGTTCCATGTTTCTGTGCTGTTTCCAGGGGTATGTACTGAGCTCCATTGAAGGTAGAGTGGCCGTGGAGTACTTGGACAGTAACCCGGAGGTTCAGAAGAAGAAATATGCCTTTAAATGTCATAGAATTAAAGATGGTGGTGAGTATTTTTTAATTATTGAAGCACTATCTGCGTCCCGCGGTTTTATTTCCATAAGTCCTGATACCTTGAGACTATTAGAATTAGTAGTAGCCTTTGTGTTATTCCAAGACTCCAGCTTTATAAATACCAGGCGGCTGCGCTGCAAAAAAATGGCTTAACCATTTACTATGCCAGAATATTACAAATAATAATAATTAATAATACTATTTTTTTAAATTTGTTTTGTGAATTTCCGTAGTCTACAGCCTACCAAAATTATTTAAAACTATTTCTGTTTTTATTTTATAGAGTTCGATATTTATTGTATTAAAACTTAAAACTTTGTTATCTTATCTTATATAAAACTTTGTTGGTAAACATGCCATTTTAAATAACTAGAAGTTTCAAGTATTTACCGGTAATTAGTATTCTAAGTGTAATATAAGCCTAAAATGATTTAATAAAATGATTTGGAAACATTACAGGCCTTGAGAAGATCTACCCGGTGAACGCAATAAGCTTCCACTCAGTGTACAACACATTTGCCACGGGTGGCTCCGATGGATATGTCAACATTTGGGATGGATTCAATAAGAAAAGGCTTTGTCAGTTCCATAGGTTGGTATTGTGTCTTGTTAAATATATCTCTATTATGACAAACTTTTTGTAAGGAGTTCCTATTGTAAGTTATAGCAGAAATAATTATTGCGTGTTTTGCACAAAGCATGCTTTTAAAGTTTCGTCATTAGTTTCCCAAGAGTTTAAAAAAAGCAAATCTATATATATAAAAGAGAAAATCACTGACTCACTGACTGACTGACTCACTCATCATGATATCTCAGAAACTACAAGGACTAGGAGTCTCAAATTTTGCATGGGGGTTCCTTTTATGACGTAGGTGCTCACTAAGACGGGATTTTGCGAAATTCGACCCCTAGGGGGGAAAATGGGGGGTCGAAGTTTGTATGGAACAACGTGATTCCTTGGTCCAATCTACTTCAAATTTTGCATAAACATTTTTTAACAGAATTAATGGAACACGTGTTTCGTATTTTATTAAAATTCATTCCCTAACGGGGTTAAAAAGGGGTAGAAAGTCATTTTGTGGGTGATTTGCTTCGAAGTTGATATCAATACTCTTTAGTGCTTTTGATTAGATTGGTAAAGACGTCACCTCAAGCTGACAGCAGCTGATGTTAACGTAAAACCAAAGAGGTTAAAAACTTCGAACATTGAACTGAAAAAAGGTGTCTTGCCATTTAGTACTGGGAACTTAATAGAAATAGAAATTATATGATAACTAGCAAACCCGGCGAACTCCGTTTCGCCCCCAGAATTTTTCCTGAATTTTCATTGCTATAAAGCTCACGGAGCCCGAGACCTTTCCAACGAATGCAAAACCGTGGAAATCGGTTCGTGCGTTCTGGAGTTATAGCGTCAGGAAGGAAAACCCGACTTATTGTTATATAGTAGATTATGAAAAGCCGTCTTTCGGCAGTCGCGGCTGGATTAATGACGTGTTTAACTAATCAATGGCTACTGTTGCGTAGTAGTAGTCAGCTTAAGTACCTACATGTGAGGGGTTTATCAGAACGCATCTGCTAAAGGCGTAAAGTAAAATAAATCTAGAGATACAAACTGAATAACGTATTGAGTAAAACCATGAGCATAAAAAATAGATATACCTAGGTAGGAGTAAGAAATGAAAATACAATCTATACGAAGTATATACTTATCTATACTAATATTATAAAGCTGAAGAGTTTGTTTGTTTGTTTCAACGCGCTAATCTCAGAAACTACTGATTCGAATTGAAAAAATATTTTTGTGTTGGATAGTCCATTTATCGGGGAACGCTACTTTTTATTTTGATATTTTCACGGGATCGACCCTTACGCGGGTGATGCCGCGGGGCGCAGCTAGTTAATAATAAAACGATTTTGAAGTCATTTACCGCGTGTGTTCTGCTCGCGAAAGCGCTGGCGAGATAATCTCGACTGTCTCAAGCCAAACTGGCCGGAGGACACAGAGTACTAACATAAGGTAGCGAGAGATGGGCACGTCTGCCCTGCAGTGGGACAATACTAGCTAAATAAAATAACAGAGAAGTAGCTTGATTGGTATTTGTAAAACTCTTATGCCTAGTCAACAAAATTCCAACAGATGTAGATGTAGATGCAGATGTATGAAAAGAGGATGTAGATAATGTCTATGAAGTTTGGGTGGTTTTTAGTAGGAGTTTCATGTCAAAAAAATCTGTTAAACTGTTTTATTACGAGTTAAGATCGCAAAAATCTAAGAAAATTAAAATATAATAATGACATTATCCAATAGATACAACACAGCAGTATCATCACTATCGTTCTCCCACGACGGCTCCGCCCTCGCCATCGCGTGCTCGCAGCTCGACGAGTCTCAACTCGAGGACCCCAAGCCTGAAGACACCATCTACATCAGATACGTCACTGATCAAGAGACTAAACCTAAATAATAAGTACACTACCTCATTAAGGTCACAACATACGTAGCTATAATATAACAGTGCTATAATAATTGGTATATTTAAGAAAGCGATTGATTGAGAGCTACTTCTATGCACCTTATCAATCAACTTTTTATCTACAACTATTGGAAATTCAAACAATTTTCGAAAATTTTGAGGTTATGTTTAGAAAATCAGCTGTTACTTACATGAAGAGGTCATTAACCTTAAGATTATATTTATCACTAAGTTTTATCATCCGTTCTAAATTTGAATGACCTTTATTAAAAAAAACGCTGATTAACGAATTAACATAAGCTCAAAATTTTAAAAAATATGTGAACTTCCAAAAGTCATAGCATAAAATACATACATATTTGCATATTGTCGGTGACGTCACCAAGCTATACAATATGGCTAAGTGTGTGAACACTCGAAGATAAGGTACAGAAGACGTTATTATGTTAGAGTAATATATAGCGCTCTAAAGTTTCTGAGATTATAGCTAGGTATGCTGTGACTTTAATACCTAAGTTTATATTTACATTACTTAGCGGTGAAACTACAAAAGAACTAATGAGAAAGAACACTAACTAGAACTAGTTAAATGGAACAGTTTCATTATGTAACTACTGAGAACACACCAATTTTAGAATACCTACAAGTAGCGGCACGTAAGTTTAGCGCTGACCGTTATTGCGCAGAAGTAAAAAAATAGGTATCACAGGGGTGCTAGAAGGACGAAGGGTGCGTGTGCGTTGCGCCGGTTGGTAGCCTGTCGTATTCCGTCCCCCGCACCGATACGACGCTCCGCGGACTTCTGACTGTACAGTCGCGTTCTAAAGTGTATTGTTATTGCCGTTCATGTATTAAACAAAAATTGACAAATTCGATTACAATATTATTTCGAATGTATTATTATTTCCTACCCCCTATAAACATATCCACTTTGTCACATGATCAACTTTGTATGGAAGTCGTTTATTTCATTTCCTGATTTAAATAAAAAAGAGGCTAATCTTGAATAGTAAAACAACCTGTTACAAGCTATACAAAACTTTAACATTAACTATTCATTAATGTTTGCGCGCGCGACAGTACCTAATATATCTTCCACGTTTCGGTTAGTGATAGACTTAAGTACCTACTATATTTATTTAAATATGTTCGTATTTTTTTTTAGTTATAGGTACTAATTAAAGTTATACTTAATGTTCGTGACTGTACCCATGCGCAGCTTTCCCCTCTACATTTCGCTCAGCGCTAAACTTACGTGCCGCTACCTATACTTGAAAGACAAAACAATTCACCACTAAGTAGCGTATATTTAAGTATTGATAAGGAGATGAAATACCAGTTTAGAGTCTCCGCAGATATGACTAGCTTTCTGTGAAGCAGTAGCGAAGGGTCCATACAACCTGTAGCCTTACTTTTAGGAATAAATAAATAAATATTGTGGGACTATTTACACAGCGCCATCTAGTCCCAAGCTAAGCAACTAGGCTTGTGTTATGAGTGCCAGACAACGGATAGAATACTTATTCTTATAATTAAGGTTTAAGTGCCCTCCAAGACCTATCTATTTTTAGACAAATCAACAAACAAAATAATGTCAAATAATCAATATCGCCTTACAAAATTAAAATAGTAGTCATTTTTATTAAACCCATACCCCCTTACTCTAAAACGAGGTTTAAGGATACTCCAAGATGTGGATTTAAACCTTAGATTTAGACACAGATTTACTCGTGAACTATAGTCTCAACACTATTACTATCGATTATATAGGAAACTATAGTCTGAACACTATCCCTATAGATTATATAGGGATAGTGTTTAGACTATAGTTCACGAGTAAATCTAAGGTTTAAATGCACATCTCGGACTGTCCCTAAATCTCGTTTTGAAATAAAGGGGATAATGTTATTTGATAGCAAATCCAATGGCATTTTTGTAGGTATTTGTGTTTTATCGGTTGCCTTGAAAGAAATATCACCCCTTGCCACGCTGCTGTGAAGTGAACTGTTAAGTAAATGATTGCTTTCTATTGTGAATAATGGAATGTCGTCGAAACAATCGACCATGGACTATATCTCTAGTCTCCGGGGACTTTAGACTTAAAACAGGACTTACCTAAGTGATGATCTAAGTTAGTTTTAAAAATAAAACGTAATTCTATGATATTGAATGTTTCATTTAATAAGTTTACATTTATTTACAAATACATTCCTAATTATTTTCCAGCAACTTATTATTGGTTTTGATAAAGTTCAGTGGAAGAACCGATAAATACTTCAAGAATAGTTCAAGAAGTTAGATCCTGCAAAGCCAGAAAACAGCTAGTCTTACTTCACTATCACTTCATCGCTTCACTATCATCACTACATAGTATAAAACAAAGTCGCTTTTTCTGTCCCTATAAGGGACATAGGGATGTATGCTTAAATCTTTAAAACTACGCAACGGATTTTGATGCGGGTTTTTTAATAGATAAAGTGATTCAAGAGGAAGGTTTATATGTATAATACATGCATAATATAGCCGTGCGAAGCCGGGACGGGTCGCTAGTAATATTATAAATGTGAAAGTTTGTGTGTTTATGTTTGTTCCTTTACGCAAGAACTACTGAACCGATTGCGATGAAATTGTATAGCTGGAGTCCTGTAGGCTAATTCACGTTCGTTTCGGTACATAGTCAGCGGAAGACAAGGTACCGAAACGAATATAATTGAAAAGACAAGGATGGCAACACGTCAATAGTCGCGGGAGTGAAAGAGCAGCAAAATTGTTTTTTCGTTTCGTTTGCCTTCCGACGGTTTGTGAATCAGGGGGCTGGAATAACTAACTATCAGATTACTTTATATTCCGATAATCCCACAGAATCGGGACTTACGCAAGTAAAACCGCGGGGAGCAGCTAGTATTAACTAACTTAAACAAGTCTTAGTGTAAATCAATTCATACGGATATCCATTTAACACGGCTTAACGCTAAGTGGCGAAGAATTTGCACCCCATATACGAGCACTGAACCGCACACCTCGCCCCCTGATTAACACTTGCCATACCGAGTGCCAATACACTACAGAGTACCTATAGTTCATATCATAAAAGGGAGTTGAATGACGTTTCAATTGTACCTACGTATTTGGGTTCCGTACCTCAAAAGGTAAAAAAGGAACCCTTATAAAATCATTCTCATGTTATTTGCATGCTGTTTATTTAATTTTCTAAGTTTGGACACCCAAACCTTCATCTTTCTCAACTTCTTGTCCATCCATAAGCTGCTTGGAAGAGATCGCTTTAAGCGATAAGGCCGCCCTTTGTAGCACTTAGACTTAACGTTTGTATTTTATATTTTATGTATTTAAAAAATGGTGTTTACAATAAGTAAACAATGTATCTATCTATCGATCTCTTTCCAGTCTGTCTGTATGTCAGTGAGTTACTACCGATTTTCTCAAGAACAGGTGGACCTAGCAAGTTGAAAATACCAGATACCGAGGTCTATAGTCCCTATTAGCTGATGAAAATCAAGGTCCTGAGTCGACACGATATTTTTTAAAATATAGCATGGACGTTTTGATGAATACAGCATACCTATTGTAAAGAAAACATTAGTTTTTTTAATTTGTAATGTTTTGGACAGATTTAATTATATCTTGGTTTGACGATATATTGAAATCTACTGAATTCTCATAATTTAAGGCTACTCTTTAGGACTCTTTAATTTAATACAACAACCCTAAAGCAACGATACTCGTAACCTATGGCTATGACAGTCGCCAGTATAATAGTTATTCAGAATATAAGTTTAAACAAAGCTATATAGGTAAACAAGTACGTGCATAATTACGTCCATGTTTGCGACCACCTCGGTGGTTTAAGATGTTTGCTTGTTTGCCTTTAGTAAGTTGTAAATGTGTGTTCTGTAAAATGCTATTCGAAAGTGATTTGTTTGTTTGTACCAACGCGTACGCGCCTACAGATAACTTTATAGCAAATCTACTACAGTCGGAGTCTATAACGCTCTTTGCTTGCGACTATCGATCGGTTGCGGATAGCATTTTTACGTCTATAGGAAAGCTGCGGTCTAAATTGAATGAACAATCAAATCTTCCGGTTCGAAAGCGCGCTTAATGTCCATTTCGGACCGCTGCTGTGCTGCACAATAGAAATTAGACTTACCAGTGACCGATGGGAGCAGAACCCGTGTATCTTGTGCTTCACCCAGGTGAAATATCAGGTGAAGCACGAGCCCGTACCCTTATAATTAGTTTATTTACAATAGTACCTACTAGGTACATACCTTCATTGAATTAAGGCCAAATAAATTAGTATAGAAATATCATTAAGTAATTTTTGTCATTTTTCAATAAAATTCTGTGCCAGTAAAACCTACTTTATCCAGATTAATATTACAAAATGCGAAATCTCACTGTATGTTTATGTATGTTTGTATAAAAAATACTGAACCGATTGGGATGTCATTCGTATGGTAGTTCCCGTAGGCTACTTTTTACTCTCCAATCCCGCACATGCGCGGATGAAGCCGCGGGCCATAGCTAGTGATAAATAAATAGCTGTAAGTATACCTAAATATGTACCTAAGTACCTAACTATTAACTATTGTAATTACTTCAGTACCTTATTGGACGTTAGGAGTGCTAATTGAGGAAGTTCTAAGCAAGGTATTTGTTGAACTTAACTGTTTTACTTGTTGAAAGACTAAAGTGTTTGCTTTAGTTGCAGTTAAATGGAGGTAAATTAATAAATAACATTAGATTTAATAGTTTAGTTCTTCCTTATAACAAAAATAGACTTAGGAATATTTCATACAGAAAAAAAACTGGTTGCCTGTAAAGTCGGTATACGGGCGAAAGTTTTACGTGACAACAACTGTGCTCGAGTGGAAGGGACGCGTGCCTTTCACTTTTTATGTCTGTCTCTCTCGCTCTTAGGCGGGCTAACCATGCCCGAGTGGAAGGGACGCGTGCCTCTCACTCGCTCTCATTGTGAGCGCATAACGTCAGCGGAGCGTAACGCAGTTTCTTGAAGTGTCACCCGGCAAACCAATTTATAAAACGTTGTCACGTCAAAACTAAAGACGAATGAATTCAAATAGTTTTAGAATACCAGCCTATTATGTAGGTACTTATTTAACAAATAAGTTAGTTTGTTTGATGTTTTGTTGTGGCCACTGATCCTCGTGATAAAGTCGTGATATATGGCTCTCTAGAGGCCAAACACGCTGATTGTGATGATTTTTACTTCAAATTTTTTTTTTAATTGTTAAAAATAATAAAGAAATTAATGAATATCTAACACTATTTGTAACAATTAAACCCCGTGATTAAAACACGCTATATCAAAATAATTTATGTGTCAGGAAAATTAAATGTGGCAACATTAAAATAATAGTAAAGGAAACTACGTATCTGCCAAAATATAATAGCGATACTCCGTCTCTTTCTTTCATAAACATTTCTTCGTATAGGTAGCCTTCTCACTTCCTTACTTCCGTACTTCCGTTTCTTCCAACGACCAATGAGCGAGCGGGAAACGGACAGGACCAAGATGGAGTTTTCCGTTCGAAAAGGAGCAAAGCGCTCTCGTTTAAATTCGATGTGTCTAAATAAAAAACTAATTAAACTAGTGTTTGTTATGTTGATAAGTGATCTAAAGTGAAGTGAAGTGTAGTGAAGTGACTGTGACTGTGAAATATTCGTCGTACAAGCGCCAGCTTGTACGCCACACCGAGAGAACTCTTCGGATTTGAGCGGTAAGCCATTGACCTATTCAATTTTTCCTTAATTTTCACAGAATCCCCGTTCGCGAACTGTGTTTGACAGATTTCATAACTTTTCCCCAACATGTATTGAATTTACGGACAAAGAAAAATCCCATTGCAGGACCGATTTTTGAATGTGGAACATTACAATGCTCCAGCAATTTTGTATGAAACTGTGCGTGCTTTGATTGAATATTATCTTTTATCAAAGTGGGTATACAAAAGAAAGTCTAGATTTGCTCTATGTATTTGTTTACTAGGTATGATAAATTGAGGGTAACGATCTTAAAATGAGTCGCACAGTTAGAGGGGGGGGGGGAGGGGGGAAGGGGGGGGAGTGGGTTGTACAGCCCCTTCGCCCTTGCGTGATAGAACGAGGCAGCAGGACTCGCCAACGCGGCTGAGGCTGGTCGCCGCCGAAGGTGGCGACCAAACAGCCCGAAGCCGCCGAGTTTTATTAATTAAGTTCGAATCTGGGACGTCTCCGGCGCTTCAGGAAGTACAGCCCCTTCGCCCTTGCGTGATAGAACGAGGCAGCAGGACTCGCCAACGCGGCTGAGGCTTCGGCAACAGCCCGAAGCCGCGCCTACGCTCCCTACGCGCCTCCGGGGTTATAAAAACACTCTAGGGGTGGGAAAAAAAAGAACACGTAGAGTCGGGGTGGACAGAGTCGGTTCTGATAGCGATAGTAACCTAAATCTATCCTATTCGGGGTGGGCAGAATCTGTTCTGGTACCGTTACTAAACTAAAAAATGACAATAGCGAAATAAATATGTGTCATATTTATTACTTCGATTATATTTCCGCTTGCCAAATTTTGACTCGTCAATCTGAACAGTTTTCCCAGGGCCAAAAAGCAACGGAAACGGAATGAATGAAGTAAAACACAAAATGGCGACTAGAACATTCCGTTTTACGTACTTATGATAGATGAAACGTCAAAGTAATGTCAAATCTTTGTCAAATTGCCAGTTTTGACAAAGATTTGAGTTTGTTTTCCGATGGATTTACAAATATTTTAAAAATTATTTAAAAATATTTCGACCGCGCTCCGGCAACTGTAATTGAATTTAGGGGTTACAGACGAGCCCCCTGAACCCTCCCGCAGTAACAGAATTCCCAAAACTACGCGACTCGTTTTAAGATCCGACCCAAATGAGTTCCAACAGTTCAGAGCGTGAAATTGACATTCACCAGATTTATGATCTGAAGCCAAATTGGCAACGAAAAACTTGCTTCCAGTCAAAAGAAAAATACATGACAGTATATTTTGATGGCATATACATGGTGATTTTTTTACATTGGCCTTCAGGGCTACCTATATCCTAAATTACTATAAGAGAATTGCGAAAAATGCTGAAAGGAGTTTGACAAAAACTAAAACTACATCATTAGGTTTTTGAAAAAGTTATTACCCTAGCCAGGAATCGAATCTGTTGATTTTGCAAAATCACCTTGCCTCTGCGAAAATGGCAATTTCCTGTCTGGTACTCGACCTGCAATTGCTTATTTCACGGCCTTTGCAATGTAATACTATTAAAAGTAACAAAAGAGCCCGCAATAACAATAATGTATAATTTGTACCTACCTACTTTAGAAAGCAGAAGATATGCATATAAAATAGCCTGACTACACAAACTATTAATAAACAAAATGCAATAGAGTCATTGGGTGGGCTAACCATCTCCCCGAAAGGCCCTCAAGGGATTATAATTCATTTCTGAATTACCTAATACTACATAGGTAGGGACCGGCGAACAAGTTATCCCTTATCTTGAAGGGAAATGCACAAATAAATTGTGGAATGTGTTCTAAACTGTACGATTATGAGATTAATCTATTTCGCTAACTATTATCGAACTAGGATAAAAGAAAACAATTATTTTTAACTAATTTATCACTACATAGTATAAAATAAAGTCACTTTTCGCCGTCCCTGTGTCCCTATGACAATGTATGCTTAGATCTTTAAAACTACGCAACGGATTTTGATGCGGTTTTTTTAATAGATAGAGTGATTAAAGAAAAAGGTTTTTAGATATAATACATGCATAATACAGCCGTGCGAAGCCGGGGTGGGTCGCTAGTTTATTTATAATTATGCATGTATTATACATATAAACCTTACTCTTGAATCACTTTATCTATTAATAAAACCGCATCAAAATCCGTTGCGTGGGAAATAGGGACATATAAACCTTCCTCTTGAATCACTTTATCTATTAATAAAACCGCATCAAAATCCGTTGCTTAGTTTTAAAGATTTAAGCATACAAAGGGAAATAGGGACAGAGAAAGCGACTCTATTTTATACTATGTAGTGATTAAACATATAAACCTTCCTCTTGAATCACTCTATCTATGAAAAAAAACCGCATCAAAATCCGTTGCGTAGTTTTAAAGATTTAAGCATACATAGGGATATAGAGACAGAGAAAGCGACTTTGTTTTATACTATGTAGTGATAGTGAAGTAGCTTTTATCCCGAACTTTTTCCGCGTAGGAGTTGAACTTTCAAATATCCTTCCTTAGCGGTTGCCTAATACGTCGTCGTAATAATCGATCTCTAAGTATACCAAATTTTAGCCCGATCGTTTAAGCTGTGCATTAATTGGATTCTGAATTTTATATTTATTCTACAAACAAAAGGTTTTATAAAGTTTTTTCTTTATTTTGAAATTTTCGTTTTAGCTACGTTTCGTGGAAATCGGTTAAGCCGTTAGAAAGTTGATTATTTTAACATTTCGTTGTTTGGAGATTTTTTTAATTGCCTTACAACTTAGTTTTCTATTTGGAATTGCATATTCAGTATAGTTTTGTTTTGATAGGTACCTACTTATTTAAAATAAAGCCCGACCGTCTCTTGACACAAAGTGTTCATGGAACCTATGATTAATGTGTGGGAGGCAGCTCTATTGAATGGGAGGCAAATATGACAATTAAAGCATTAAGAAATGAGATGACTTCGCGGTGTTAATGTTTATTTGAATGAGTTTTGTTTTATAAATTGTACTTAAGAGGATTACATGTGTTCTTATCGATCCAAAAAAAAAATAGCCCTTTTCTCGACTTAATAATCTATACATATAAAATGCTTTGTACTGACTGACGGAAAGACGCACAGCCTAATCCACTGATCTTAGACCTGAAACTTGGAGGGTTGGTTCTTTGTATCACGTAGGCATCCGATAAGAAAGGATTTTGAAAAATTCATACCCTACGTGGATGAAGTCGCGGGCGAAAGCTAGTGTAGGGACCTATAATAATATGATTCCTTTTATTGTGTACTTAATTCATTCATTATAATATAAACTATGCTTGTATTTCTACTTCTTTTAATCATTTAATAGTAGGGATACGATGGGATTGATCAAATCTTAACAGTTCAGCTATTAACATCTTCCTGGGGGACATAGGGGATTCACGAGACCCTCCGATCTAATTTAAAATTTCGGGGGGGGGGCGATGAGATCCGTTATCCGATCCAAATACGTTGAGAGTCAACATATCCGTTATCCGATCCGGATACGTTGAGAGTCAACTATAGTTATAGGTAAGTCAAATCCGGAGTACCTATTTACATTACTACCGACACTCCCCTTAGAGAAGATCCTTGCCCAGTAGTGGGACATGCGATAGAACCTCGCGGCTGCGGCCCAAAGGTACCTACATGGACCAACATTGTTTACCGGCGTGGGCGCATATTGTGTGAATATTATTAACTTATTAATACGATGATAGACAACTAATGTCGATGTCTCTACGCATATTTACTATAAATCATTCAAATCTCATCGTTCCGTCACTATAGCAGAACCACGTTGAGTTGTACGACCTGCCAGGCAACAAGTTGTTTAAGACGTGACGTGTGACCTACACCATGGCAATAAACAAATCTTACCTACTTATTCTTACTGGCTAAAATCGTATATCCACTTATTGAAAACAACTTAAACTTGTAAGCTAAGTTTTAGGCCCGTATTCCGAGAGACGAATCAGATTAATGTTCACCTAACACTGATCCAGCCTTGACAAGTTTTCTTTAATTAAGTATTAGCATGTTATGTTACACGTGTAATATTTTTTGTTTTGTTTTTTTAAATATCCCAGTTAAAAATAGGTATGGAACGTTATTTCGTAATCTGCCACTTTCGAGCAAATTTTTATAACATTTTTTATTTTTGTAGTAACCTAACTTTTCAGCTACTGAAATCTTTAGGTTTTGGTCGGTTATTAATTAACCGTAAACTAAAATCGATTAAACGTAGGCACCTAAGTATCACTACATAGTATAAAATAAAGTCACTTTTCGCCGTCCCTATTTCCCTTTGTATGCTTAGATCTTTAAAACTACGCAACAGATTTTGATGCGGTTTTTTTAATAGATAGAGTGATTCAAGAGGAAGGTTTATATGTATAATACATGCATAATATAGCCGTGCGAAGCCAGAGCGGGTCGCTAGTAATAATTATAATTTGAGTTTTGATTAAAATTTTAGATACTTAGCTTGAAAGTCAAATATTTTTTAAAACTTTTAGATAGGTTCTGATTACGTTTGTTAACTTGTTACCCATATTATCGTGGTCCTAGTACACTACAATTTTCACAACAACGCTCGTACCCATGACCCTTTTGCTTATAAAATTAATTTTAATTCATTCATAATAGTCAAGTTTATGTAGTATATAAATATGCCTAAATTCATAAATTTAAACACGAATCTATGAATGGCGTCTTGCGCCGGGCGGCGCGGGCGCACCCAGAACGGGCAGGTCGCGAAAATCTAACGGTTTGTTAGAATTTTATTAGGGAGTGGTCATCGATAATTTCATTTGATACTAAAGCGATTTATAATGAATAATATAATGAAGGGAACTTAATTGAAATTTTCCTTGAAAACTTTAAAAAAAGAGCGAACTTTGAGTGTGTAAGATTTATTTTACGTTAGTCGAAACAATTCTAACAGATGTAGCTAATTTAATCTTTGTTAGAACCTGAACTTGATTCAGAGCACACCTACCTTCGGTATCTATTTACCTTGTAGCACCCTGAACCACCCCCTTTTGTATTACGTTATTTATACCTTCGTCAAAACAAAATATATAATACTTACCTACCTATCTATGTTTGCCGCATGTCAGATGAACGATAAGCCAAAATAACAACAGACTGGTCCTGGTCCCCCATAGGGATACGACCACGCGGCAGACCAGGGCGACCGACGATGGTTGGATCATCTTGAGTCCTATAGGAATGACTGGTGTGCAACAGCTACAGATCATGATCAATGGAAGAATGGTAGAGAGGCCTTTGCCCTCAATAGGACAGTGCATGCTCATAATAAGACGACCCAGTTGGCACAATGGTCACCTGCCGGACTACCAAACACACGGTTGCGGGTTCGATTCCCGCCTCAGACAAGTATTTATGCTTAGATATTTGTCTGTGGTCTGGTTGTTTCTATGCATATATTTACAAAAGAAAAGTATAAAAGTAGTATATCTGTTGTCTAGCATCCATAACACAAGTCATAGCTTGGGGCTAGATGGCGATGTGTGGATTGTACTGCAATATTTATTTATAACTAGCTGCGCCCCGCGGTTTCACTCGCGTATAGGCAAGCGTCCACTTATCGGTATCGTACGCATCGGACGGATCGCATCAAACGGATAAATTTTTCACAGTGCGTCCACTATTTCGGCAGCGTACGGATTACTGACGGTGAGTACCAGCATACGGATTGACGATGCCAGTTCATTCGGATTTTCGTAGTGAGCACACGTGTGGACACTGTGAGAATGGAGGAAAGCGATGAAGAACAATTTGTCGTTGTTGAGCGAGCGAGCGGGGTGCGTCCACTAGTCGGCATTCCGTATGACGTCATCGGCACGCATCGCAAAAGTTGCCTCTCGGAGCAACGGTGTCGGCATTGCCGATGAGCGATGCGTACGGTGCGGACAGGTGGACGCACTTATATGAGTTTCTATACAAAGAATACTACGATCCGTCCGATGCGTACGATACCGACAAGTGGACGCTTGCCTGTCCGATCTTTCTCACCGTTTAAACCTTCCCTGGACTACGACAAACATTTCAAAACCGAAATCATCTAAATCGGTTCGTGCGTTCTCGAGTTATAGCGTCAGGAAGGAAAACCCGACTTATTTTTATATAGTAGTAATAATAATAATTGCCCGCAGGGCACCTTGAGGGCCCGCAGGGCACCTTGAGGCGAGGTGACGGGAAGTAACGATCCCGCGGTCCCGAGTTCTCCAGGGGGAAGTCACCGTTCCTCACCTCCGGCTTGCCTTGGTTGGCTGGTCGGAGTGAACACTGACGAGGAAGCGGTCCCCCACCTCTGGCTTGCCTTCACCGGCCGTCCAGAGTGGAGTCGCAAGGGTAGTAATACTCGAAGGATGGATGCCGAACGTCAGTGATGAGTTGGCCCGCTCGCTCGGACTACCAGCGATGACTTAAAATCCAGTGAGGCCTCTCCATCCTTCAAGCCACTCACGTTTCTGTTGCCCCCTTGCTGTAATATACTCGGCTAATTAGGGTGGCCCAGTCTGAGAGTTGGCGAGTCTCCGCCTGCCATTTTTACGTGTTTATTGGACATTGTTACGGCAGGTGCCATAGTATCCATAGTTCCCCAGTATCTAGTCCACTACCATCCCATCACAATAGCTCAAGTAGTTTTGTCCTGTAGATTATCAATAGTTTCATCCAAACCGGAGGTTGTCCTTGGTTGCAGCACTTAACGTGTAGACAGGGATAATCGCCGGTTTAGAATCCACCCCATTGTTTGCTATTATACTTGTTATTGTAAAGGGCCTCTACGTGTTGGCTTCGGCTCCACGCACGCCTTCCAAAGGTCCGGGGCTCCATAGCCCCGTGATACAGGACAAATAATAATAATAATATAAATACCTAGCTAGGTGAATAAGCACCTTCAACTACGGCTACGGATGTTACCCTGACAGTTAAGCATTTAACATTTATAAGTATAAGTTATCTGTCAAACGTAAGTACTCATACCTATTACCTAGTATACACTTGAACCTCTATAACGTCTCAATCACAATTTATTGTATTGTATCTCAATTTATATCGAATTAACACCACTCGGTCTGTTTGTCTTTCCCACACGCAACCGGAAGTGGACACAATATTACATTTTTATTATTTGTTTATTGTAAGTAACCGTACCTACGTTTAGAGAATAGAGTCTATCAAACCGTTATAATATAGGAGTACTACATTCTGAAGAAATTCGTAGAAGTAATCTTACTTCGACTAACTGATTCGTTTAGGTACATAAACTTTTGATTACGCTGTAAATAAGGTTCTAAGGTCTAAACGCACAAAGCTTGTCGCATATGGTTAAAATTGATAATTATTGTATGGAAAAATGTTGTGAATTGATGATGTTTGATCAATTTGCAAGCAAGTCATTTTCTACATTTTGGTAAAATTGAAAGAGGGAAAATTCCTTGTCGTTGTTTTAAGCATTATCGAAATTTAAATCCTAACAAAGGAACGTACCTATGCCACCCTATGCCGTCTTTTTCAACATTTTTTTGTAAAATCTTAGAAACCACAAGTAGGTAAGTTGATGTTAATTTGGTGGACAACCCACCAAATTAACATCAACTTACCATGTAATCATTTAATCATTTTAGCTATAGGTGAAAGTTGCTCTTATTATAATACTCTATACAATGTGTTTTGGCGAAGGGGTATTAATACGAAAGGGAGTTGTTCTAGACGTCTAGGTGAACAACTTTTCTTCTACAAGTTTTGGAAATTCGAACATTTCGTTCGAAGTTTTTGTATGAAACAGCTGATTTTCAAGAAAAAAATCCCTCAGAATTATCGAAAGAAAAATTCGAATTTCCAAAAGTTGTAGAACAAAAGTTGTTCGTCTAGACGCCTAGAACAACCCCCTTTCGTATTAATACCCCTTTGCTGAAACACATAGTATAATATTAATTAACCGTAGAGTCCATGCTTTCCCGCATAGCCGGGGATTTTCGCTTGTTATCGATTTCCTACTATATTAATGTACTTAAAGTATACCACGACCTACCTTGATTTCTAAGCTATCCACAGTAAAAACCAGATATCAATCGGTCAAGTAACTTTTAATTAAATTGCGGCCAAAAAGAAAGACACCTCAACAGAAAAGGTTTAACATTATTAAGGGTCTTCGTATTTTTAGTCTTAAATACTTACTTTGAGCCTAGAAGACTAGCTTCTGCCGCCGGCTTCGTGCGCCATTTCACTCTCTTTTGAGGTGGAATTTCGAACTTTACTTAAGACCAGTGTCAGGCTGTTAATTTCCATACAAAAAGTGGTAACGTTTTCCCGTTTCAATTATCAAAATCGGACTTCGTTTATGGGGATAAACGAAGTCCGATAAAAAACTTCATCGAGCGTTTCAATTGTTTTATAATACACTAAACTGAATCACCAAAAAAGAACGTCTAAACCTAGAATAAGATGCGGTGAATTAAATGAGACCAAATTTATTTCATTTTGTGAGGGATAAAGGGGGTAAAAACGTTACGGCCCGCAACATTATTTGAAAGCAAAATGAAGGCAATTACGTCCGAATTTAAACTCTCTCTATCGCACGATACGGGTCATTTTTGAAAATACCTACTTGCGCCGCGTATCGAAAACTCATGATTCTCTTAAGAACATACCCTCCAAATTTCAAGTTTCTAGGACCAGCAGTTTAAGCTGTGCGTTGATATATTAGTCAATCAGTCAGGACTTTTAATTGTATATTTATAGATGTAAAATATTATAAGTGATGAAGTTAATTACCGTTATAAAACAGATATTGATTGATAACTAATTTAAAGAACTAGTTTATCGTAGAGCACGCGACGCGACGACGAGACAAGATGGTGACGACATTACTCGTTCATCGTTCTAAACCTATCCACATTAAATCCAAAGGTATTAAGTTACAGTTAATTATAAAAAACGATTTATGAATAATTTAATTAAATAACTGTCTTCGAATTATTCTCTATAATCGTATTAATAATTAATTATGAATAAGTATCACAGATTTTTATTTCGAGATGATTTTTATTGAAAATTAATGACTGTCATCTTAATATTACAGATTTTTATCGAAAAATTAAAGTGTTAACGAGACTGACATCCTAAAACAATAAAATAAAAGTTGAGGTCGATGTCTTCATAGAATTATATTAACTGGTGTATTTCTTAAACATGCTTAGTGGATGATTAGATTAATCGACGTCTAGACTTTGACGGGCGCGCCGCGGCGTAGCATATTAATAGTTATATTTACTGTTCTCTTCATAAAGAAGAAATAAAAGGGACAAAAATAGTTCTTATAATTAAAATAACAAATAATACTCGTAAGAGCACTCCGTTTGTCCATCTGTCTGTTTTATTCAATACGAACATTCTATGACATGTTCACATCAAATTCGCCTTGAAAACTAAATTAGGATGTGTAGTACCTAACTCATAAATTAATAAATAAAGGTTAGGTTGCCTGGAAGAGATCGCTTTGACCGATAAGCCCGCCCTTTGTAACACTAAGACTTAAAGTTTGTTTTTATTTAATTTAATGTAATTAAAAAAATGGTGTTTACAATAAAGAATTTATCTATCTATCTAAATATTGCAGGACATTCCACACAGCACCACCTAGCCACAAGCTGAGCAACTATAATATAGAACACTTATTATACCTACTTATCTTTTGTAAATACATAATATAGAAAAATCCAGACCAGAAACAAATATCTGTACATAAATACATATTTGTTTGAGGCGGGAATCGAATCCACAACACCTTATGCGTCACACAAGCTGTCATTAAAGTAAGGTGTTATTCCTATATAATTACACTAGCGACCCACCCCGGCTTCGCACGGCGCGGCGGCTGTATTATGCATGTATTAATCTAAAAACCTTCCTCTTTAATCACTGTAGCTATTAGCATCAAAATCCGTTGCGTAGTTTTAAAGATCTAAGCATACATAGGGACATAGAGACGGCGAAATGTGTCTTTATTTTATACTATGTAGTGCGATATACCTTACTCACAAGTATTGTACAACTTCCACTTTTTACTAAACTTTTGAATTTTCTCGATATGAATATGTTTCGTTACAATTTAGACCGTCATTCATGAAACTTACGGTTCAATTTCCTTTTTATCAATGCAAGCTTATTTTATTTATACGTTCAAAGAATGTTAATAATACTTTTGTCATTTGTCATTGAGTTTGAGATAGTAAATAATTGCAAGTAAATACACACTTATGTAAAACAAGATGCTCACAGAGAAGATATTGCGCGAAATGCCACTGTGTAGGTGGGGATAAGTCCTAAGTCTCAGTATATCTCGATTTTGACCTAAAACTCAATAGACCTAGGACTCGTTTGGTCTAGCTAGTATAATGTTATTAAGGCTCACTGCATTACCTACGTATCTATACTGAATTTATTCCTATATTTTCCCGATGCACAATAATATAAAATTTTCTGGATATTTTTCAGACATTTTCATATTAAAATTTTAGACCCGGAAAAATAATTATAGTGTGAATTTTCAGATTATATTTTGGATTATATTTTTAGTATTCTGCGAAAATGTACCTACTTTATTACCGAATCTTTTTACCAGAAAAAATTTGTGACGTCTAAAAAATGTTTTCGAGTAGGTATTACTACCAAGTAAACACTTGTAATGATTACTAGATTCCCGTGTGAGAAGTGATCCCAGAGTCTTTGGTCGGTGGACTCGGTGGTCAGCTGCAATAAATAATATCGTATACTCGGGTCCTTGTTATAATTGACACCACATACTTTAACTTGTATTTATAAGACCCCCCCATAGTGAGGCCACTTTCGGCCGCGGCGCTAAACTGCTGAGAGATATTTACTTTTTGTTTCATGAAATACTAGTGCGATCCGCGGTGTCATCTGAGTAAGTTGGGATAAAAAGTAACCTATGTGATAATTAAAATCTTTAGCTACCGAGTTTTATGACAATCAGTTTAAAAGTTTTTTCGAACCACACAAATTTTCACATTTTTAATATTTATTATTTTTAATTTGATTTAATATTTTTTATTTTTATTTTTTAATATTATTTATACTTGCGACTTCCGACTATTTGCAACGTTGAATTTTCCGAAACCCTTGCTTAGCGAATGCAGTCATAACAACTATGCTAAATTTTAGATCGATGCGTCTATTTGTTTGGGCTGTGCGTTGATATATTAACCAGTCAGGTATTTGGATTTTATATTTATAGTTTTAAAATAAAATCTATATTGTTTCAAAGAGCAAATGCTATCCCTAACTGCTGTCGTACAAAAACATCAATATTTCAACATGTTGTAATCTATCTCGAAGTGCAGGTCAAATAATATGCCACCTACATACATTCATAGTTCCCATAAAAACATTTCTACTTAATAAAAACAATACAAAATAATTCAGATTTGTTATTCTGTGTGAAGTGATCATTAAAAATTCACCAGCTCAAGTGTTCGACAAGTGAACTTCGATTAGTGATGGGAAAGTAATCGATAAACTTTATTTCAATTTATTGAAATCCTTAAAAGTAGTTTCAGACCTACCTACCCATTTTCCGACCTACCTACATATTGCTCACGATTTTGGGCCTCTACTACCGAAATTAAATGATTTACCGATTACATATTTGCGAATTGACCTGAACTTCCGCAGACGGTTAAGCATAGATTTCTCATCTACCGATTTTGAGTCCGAATCTATCTATCTATATAGGGCAAGTGTACCAATTTCGCATTTTGACGTTCGAGACCACTCTGATTTCTACTAATATTTACTATGAATGTAAAAGTGTCTTTATTCCTCTTCATGTTCAAACGGCTCGACAGATTTCAATGATAATTTGTACTGGTGTAGTCAATAATGTGGTGACAAATACAAAACTACGCAGTTTAAACCACGGAATGCAGCTAGTTTGGTTTTTAGTAACATAAAAAGCTAAGTGAATTAAATGTCAAACGCGAAAATCTATTTAATTTTGATAGGTTTCTAGGATAGATTATTGGTTATATTGCCATTACGACAAAGATTAATAATTAACTCCAAAATTAGTTAAAATGATTGCTTAAACCAATGTTTACATTTACCACAAGCAAAATCACAGACAAATATTTAATATAATTTATTTATTTTATAAATGATAAGAAATAGTGATAAATACATAAAATTCTTTTTATTTATTTAATTAGAACAATCAAATCAATTTGGTAGGTACTTGACATTTGAAAACGAGATTAAAATCTGTATTATTCTGCGTTTTTGTTTTTATAGTGCAATAAAGTGTTTATCTATCTATCTATATACTATAATCTATAGGTGTCTGTACTAATATTATATAGAATAAATATTTAATTGTTTGTTCGTTTGCATTTAAGGTGAAAGGGTACCTGCGCGCTCTCCATACAAACGTAGTCGACTGTTTCCTCCCTGGATAATGACACTAGCACAAATATTTTTGTGCCATAAAACCTATAACTGCCATGACTATGCCCCTATGTTTTGGTTTTTTTCATTTTCTAATTATCATAGAAATTAAAATTTAAAAAAATTAATAATTAAAAAAAACAAAAAATAGGGGCATGGTCATGGCAGTTATAAGTTTTATGCACCAAAAATATTTGCTCTAGTATCATTATCCAGGGAGAAAACAGTCGACTACGTTTGTAATAGTTTGTATGGAGAAAGCCCCCGGTACCCTTTCCTCTTAATAGGCTCTGAAACTACTGGACCGGTTATAATTGCGAATAATTACATTTGCGAGTTTAAAAATATTTACTGGAAGATGAGCCAATTAAACATTATTTCTAATCCAATTCCTTATAGATTTTTTCCTGGAACAGAGTTAATAAAATAACAAATGAGCTCAAAACCGGAAATTCCAAAATATTATAGATATCGACATCGTCCGAATGAAACGAGGTCCCAACCCTACGTTTAAATGTCAGGAAGACAAGTGTTCGAGCAGTGTTTTCACCGCGTGAGTGCAGTTGATGTAACAAGTGCGATTCCCAGATACGATGACTGGACGCGATTGTACCAACCAACTTGAGATTGTTACATAATGTGCCCATTGATTTAAACTTCGTTATAAAAGGTTGATGATTAAGAAAACACTTTCAGGAGATAGGTACTTATTGGTATCTGGTATCTAAATAAATATTTCAGGACATTTCAGGACATAAATGTTTCAGGACATATTACACATCGCCATCCAGCCCCAAGCTAAGCAACTTAATGCTTGTGTTATGGGTGCCAGATAACGGATAAACTACTTATAAACTTTTTTTTTTTTTTTTTGTAAATATATACATATTATACATATAGGAAACACCCAGAACCAGAAACAAGAATTTATGGTCAGCAGCATAAATACTTGTTCCCGGCGGGAATCGAACCCGCAACCTTCTGCGTCGCAGTCGGGTGTTCGCCCGACGCGCCACAGAGGCCGTCAATTGAATACGAATGAATACGAGATGCGCGCGCGCACCTACCAACTAACATTATATGTCTTAACTGGGCTAAATAGCAAAGGACATGTGAATAAATGTAAAAGTTTAAGTCTTGGGGTGAGTTTGTATGTATGTTTGTTACTCCTCTATGCACAAACGTTTGAACCGATTGCGATGAAACTTGGTATGACACTGGAGGACACCTGAAATAAAAAATAAGATACACTTACTTTTTTTTGTCTTACGATAATTTCACACAGATTACAAAGAGTACCATTATACATTTCCATTTTTAACTGTGTCATTTTGACGATCGTTTTTTTTGTAAACTATGTACATACCTTCTAAAAATATCAAGAAAAAGCTTAAAAATATTAAGAAAATTGCCTTTTCAGGAAAGTTTAAGACGTGTTCTATTTGCTATCTGGCACCCATATTACAAGCCTAGTTTAGCTTGGAGCTAGATGTCGCTGTTTACAATGTCGCACACAAAATATCTGGTTATATTTAATAGGAAACCGCACCTCCACTTAGCGCTAACGACGTCTTACCACTTAATCTACATACATTAACTTTTAAGAATATAAATACGAATTCAACTGCTATCTTCGAGGCTAAGAACACCTATTTCATACGATAAGAGTTAAATTGATGTCGAACTAAAGACGCGCCAAATTCAATATTTATTCAGTGAAAATGACAAAGTTTGATATCGAAATCTAACATTATTTTGTAATCAACGACTAGTACATAATTTTCCGTCTAAACCTTTATTGACTTTGAAACTATATCATATTGAAATGTGATTCTTATGAATTAACAGTTAATTCATTGTTAATGTTTTTTTAATGTTGGTAGAATAACTTTGAAGTCTAATAAAAGTTTTATTATATAGGTAATTATGTCTTAATGTCGCGGCGTGCAAAATAATGTTACATTCACATTAAAATTAACATCTAACGAGGTAATTTTTGCTAAAAACTACATTGTTAACATGTTATAAAAGTCTTTGGATTCGATTAAAAAGTCCTCCTCTTCTTGCGTAAATGTGGATATAACGTCATTACTGTGACGTCATAATTTGTAACGGATACAAAGGAATGAGGATGTATTATCAGGCATTAACGCACATAGGTAAATAACATTAAACTTAAGCAAGATTCTAAGGTCCTGCTCGAGTTGAAATTTAAAGTCTTACAACTCAAGATTTATTATTATATTAAAGATACAATCATATTTTTTTGAATGAAACATTCCAATAATTAGTAATTGTATAGGTCTGTAATTTTGTTGCCGACTGTGCCTAACTGCCTACATCTGTTAGAATTCTGTGGACTTGATGTAAGGTGAGAGTTGAGACGTTTTATGAATAGAGGCTGCGTATTCCTGGATATTTGTTTCTTTTTTAAAATTGGCGCACATCCGGTACTAAATATCCTCAACTTACTTCGTTTACTTAACACCAGAGTAGATAATACCGGTAGCAAGTGTATGCTTAATACCTCTTAATACTTTTTAATGATAATTTTGATAAACAGTAATTTCAATTCGCTATCTAGATCGTTTCTATAACTGTCCGTATTTATAGCGATAGTTAGCTGTTGGTATATCGATGTCTGACTTTTAATGTGTTAAAATGGATATTTCGTTTGCTTTTATCTACTTTTATAAAAGTTTTTACACATTACTATCTATTTAGTTTATTAATGTTTATAATTATTTAATGCAAATCCGCATGTGCAAAGTGTAATTGAATTCTAGAGGTTAAAACATACACATTGAAAGTGCATAAGATAAATCAAATATTTAGATATAGAATATTATATTTTTATTTTTAATTATGGTAACTTTGGTTGATTTTTCAAACCATTTTCCCCACGTCAAATGAAGTATGTTTACATTCTTCGTGTTTAACTAAGCCGGTGACAAATTTCAACTAAGCCCAGCCGTGGAGTTTTCAATGAAGTATTTGAAACCTTATCTTCTTTATATATATATAAAATTCTAATGTACGTGTGTATGTCACTGAATTCCTAAACGGCTGGACCGTTTTGAATGTTTTTTTTTGTATGCGTTTGGGTAGTGCCCTGGATGGTTTAGCCTTTAGATTGACAAATCAGCCTAGTTTTTTTAAAATGGCAAAACAACGTTTGCCGGGACAACTAGTTTCTTGTTTGTGTTGTTAATATTGTTATTGTAGCAAGAGTTTATGTTAGAATTAAGGTTTAATGTGGTACATACAATAAAGAGTTTATCTATCTATCTAGTTTCCTATAAAATGAAATGTAGGAAAACATGCATTACTAGTTTTTGGTAGGGCTAGTGGTTAGTTAGCTAGGGGTTGAATTATCCAAAATACTTTGCCAAATAACCCGATTCGTCCATTGGCTCGAGCTGTGTTTTCATATATCAGTCAGTCTGGAGTTTAAATATTATATTTACCTATAGAAGAAGAAAGCCTTGAAGATAGGCACCTATCCTTTATCAATAGTAATGTGTACCTAAACGATATGTTAATAAGAAATCGTAGGCGTTGTCAGTCGTAATTGACCAGTGACCGGGCGGGGTCGGGTCGCGGACCTAGTCTTATAACATATCTGGGCGTGCCGTATATTAGCTCGGTATATAAAACCGTCAATGGATCAAGTTTTAATATAATTTAGAAGTAGTTATGGCCTCTATGTTGTTATAAATCTGATGTATTATTGAGATTGGTGAACGTTGAACTTTTTATTGGAATTATAAACAGTAAACGTTGCTTCATAGTATTACTAACTATTGTTCACATATGAATAATAAAAATAACAAGTGTCTAATATTTGTTAAATAGTTTTAGTTTGAAGTGTCTAAAAAGTATGGGCTCTAACCTGCAAAAACTAAATGTGACTAAATTTAAACAAGGGTAGTGTTTGATTACTGCTTATAAAACAAATAAAGTATAAATTAATATTTATATTATTAATAAAAAGAACACTAATTAGGCTAAATGTCATAAAATAAGCATAACAGATAAGTAAAACGTATTTATTGGCAAATATATTAAAAACGCGAGCGCGTTGAACTCTTTTCTATGACATCATAGAATATGTTGATTGATCATATTCGTTACAAGATACGTCGCTGGTTATACCCGTGTAAGTTCCGATCCCGTGGGAATATTGGGATAAAAGTAGGCGTGTCATTCTGGAATGACATGCCTACTTTTATCCCAATATTCCCACAGGTAGGTACAGGACACAGATAGTCCTGGGACTATCTGTGTCCTGTATCTACCAAGTTTAATTGCAATTGGTTCAGTAGTTTTTGCGTGAATAGCTAATAACTATAACACATATTATTTTACATTTATATCCTTCTTCTTCTTCTCGTATAGTGGTGTGGCTCACCTATTGTTAGAGTTTTCAAATCGCCTTAAGGCCTCTAACTTGACCTAACGACTGCTACTAGAGGTAGCAACCGGGACCGACGGCTTAACGTGCCTTCCGAAACACGAAAAAACATAACTTATCAGCTACCAAGGATTCAACCGACATTTTTTTTGACAGTTTTACTATAGGAAAGATGTCAGTTAAATGTTATTTTAACCCTCAGTAGCCGACAGATAGGTTTTTGACAATTTGTCGACCGTGTTTACGGGTAAGAACTCGTGGGTGTGGGTTTCCAATGTCTTCCTTCACCGTAAGAGCAATATAATAAATTATTGTAAACAGACCAATTAATACTGTTGCTAGGTATACCTATACCTAAGAAACAGATCGAAGTGTCAACTATAAGTTCTAAACAAGTCCAATTATTGTGGGAAATTATCGTTATTATTTGTGCCGGTGTAATCCTATTTTACTTCGCATTCCGCTCGAATATTGCACTTACAACATTTCTACGGGGAAAACAGACTTTACCTTCGGCAGACACATCGCCACCGATCAATTGATAAGCATACTGGGTGTAGTTGTCCAAAACCCGCGGCTTAATTGACTCCAGACGGATTGACGAGTAATTTCCTCTTAACATGGTCGACTAAGATGAGAGGGTGGAATAGGTGCGGCCTACTCCATCCAATACATGTTCCTGGCACTACAACACCCCGAAAAGCAAGGATTAAAGTTGCTGGCGCTGTATAAATTATCCAGGTTATGTAAATGCAAATATATTAGTAGGTACCTATTGCTGAAAGTAAATTGGAACTAAAGTATAAGCAGAGACAGGTGTAGGAATAAAGCACAGGTTGTTAACTACGGTTTTACAACGTTAAATAAACTGTTATATGCGTTATATAAAACGTAATCTGAGGTAATGCAAGTGCAAGATTGCGCATACTTACGCCTTGACCTGCTCGATGCCCGCCCGCCTGTCTGTGCGCCTCTCCGATATGAAGGACCACTATTAAATATTATATTTATATACATTGGGCAACTATTTGCACGTTTTAGCATACTTACATTATTTTAATTTTTATTACCTCAAAAAGTTGTTTTTTTGATCTAATAAATATATGTTTATTATACCTAATTGTTAATAGGTGAAAACTTCTTTAAGCACGTTGAACGATATTTGGTAGAGAATAATATATGGGTTCGCATCAGCGAATAGTTTCAGGTGGTTTCAGTTTTACTGAGTGCCCATGTTGTTGTTTTTCTTTTACCTTTTTACTAGCTTTTGCCCGCGACTTCGTCCGCGTAGAAGTCGAAAATGGACCAAGCCATCACGTTATCCCATACAAACTTTGCCCCCTTTTTCACCCCCTTAGGGGTAGAATTTCGGAAAATTCTTTCTTATCGGATTCCTATACGTCATACAAAGAACACACACTCCAAGTTTCAGGTCTCTACGATCAGCGGTGTAGGCTGTGCATTGATCCGTCAGTGAATCAGTCAGGACAAAGCATTTTATATGTATAGAAGATTAGAATTTCTAATTAAATAACTTTCTGTGCCGTATTCATAATTAATATATGGTAGGTATTAGATAAGTATAAGGAGAAGGATACGTTGGAGAGTTATATCCCCTACTGTAGGCTTACAAAAGCTGCTGAAAAAAAGAAATAATTAGAAATGATAATTATATAGTTGTCAACACAGGCTTATAAATTTAAACTTCCATGCTTAGGTATTTTCACTTCCAAAGGTATTTAAAACGAGAATATTTAGCACTGGTTATAAGTAATAGATATATTTTTTTAGTTTTGTAAAACTCAAAAACATGGTTAACGTTTAACATAATTTTAGTTTAGTAAGGTTATCAAAAACTTTCGGATAAGATACCCCCAATAGATTCCAAAAATGGTGAACTCATCTGCATTATTCGAATGGCTCTATCACTAACCTGAATCAAATTTAATTAGAATGTTATTTATTATGTAGATAAAAAACAGAAAATCAGATCAAAATAAATAGTAACACATTAACTTAGCTGTAAAATATCAAACGTACCTAATTCAGTAATAAATAAAACTTAATTAGAATACGTATTATTCCAAAACCGACATCGTTAATCAAGCATCTTATTTAAAATCGATACGATATTTAGTATCGAATTAATGTGTACCTATTCGAATAATCGATATATCGACGCGACGCGCGACGGTTCTAATATCTATCTGTTGTGGTAATATCGTGAAATTGGTCATTTCATGATGTAAACAGTGATTTAATGAATTGGTACTATTTCATGAAATTCTGTCAACTAAAACAGACGATAGTAAGTATTTTCCCGGGTCTTAGTTTAGTGTAAATAGTTTTAGTTTTAATGAAGAGCTGAACGCACGGTTTCTTCATGATATACCTAGTTAACAGATAAAATAGTTACCACCCGTAATGTTAAATTGACTTGACTTCAGGGGTTACCTCAGAATTTAATAAAATATTAGGTTACGCGCTACAACTTCATAAAATAAGTCTACTATGAAACAGACAAGACTAAGGAGGTGTGATTTGTATGGGATCTAAGACAGTTTTTAAACCCTACTTATGCAATGGACTTATTAATGATATGGTTAAACGTTGATTAAAATATCGTTAAAATTTGATGTTTTAATGATGTTCGTTATTTCATAAAAAGCCCCATTTCATGAAATCGCCGTACACTACATGAAATGACCAATTTTACGATGTTACCACGACATGTCGATCGCTAGTTAGCGCGTTGATTTTCGAAATGAATGTACCACATGTCTCATTCATTATACAGATAGAACACGCGACTAAATTGTATATATACAAGTATATGGTGTCGTAAAAATGTGTGTTTGTTCCATAAAGCCACGGGGGGTCTACTAATTGTTGATGATATGCAGATAATGGACAAACACATTACTAATCTGTGAGGAATCGGGTAAGATTCGTGAGATATGTGTACCGATGGTAAATTATACATTGATTTTCAAAGATTTATATGTCTAGTAATGAATGTAATTGTAATTTTATGTTAATGTATGTTGATTTTAAAGTGACTTTTGTTTGTTGAAATTAATGATATGAGATATGCATTACAATATCTAATTATATATTTTTAAAACAGATTTTATGTGCAGTCAAAAACTTAATTTTGAAAACGCATTAACTATTTTAAAGCTAAAAGAAATGAGATAAAATAAACTACATTCATAATCCTTGTAATCTCTAAAACGTATCTACTTACTGCTGTTAATTCCACTTTACTTCTCTTAAAATAAATAAGGCTTGTTACACTAAAACCGAGTATTATCGGCTACCAACATTTTATAAATAAGAAACTTTCGTAACCGTAGGTTCGTCGTTACATTACCTATAAATATAAAAAATTGATTATATTGAGTTAATCTCTTTAATCGACATATTATCTTACATATTATATTCCATATTGTTATAATAAATTACTTAAATATCTCTTACATTCAATATTAAGTACAAATTAAACGACAACAAGGTTCAAATTGGCCGTTTCTTTGAGGGATCGGTAGTCGTTAAGTGAATATGATATTGTGTGCTCAAGCGCATGTATTTGGAAGTAATTTATGTAAAGTTTCGAATGTTCTCGTCGTTACATGTAGGATCAATCGGTAATAAAAGTGTTTTTGTTGTCAAATTGAGTGTTTTCAGATCGATTACGAACGTCAGTAGTTTTCTAAAATTCAGTAACATAATGCTGTATGCTTTAGTAAAATATGAGCTGGGATGCTGTGGTTAGTGGTTGGCCACGTGGTTCGATCAATAGAACCCCGTGAACTCTTCCAGTTGGTTTAAGCAGAACTATTGAACTTTGGGAGAACCACATGGTTCGACTATTATACATGACATGGTTACACATGGTTCAAAAACAAAAGACTATTGAAACGGGAAAACGGCAAAAGAAGAATTGCCATCGCATGTTATGGAGGAGAAAAATACTTTTCCCTATAAAAATTTCAATGTTAAAAATTTGACGGCCCAGTTGGCACAATGGTCACCATGCAGGCCTGCCAAACACAGGGTTGCGGGTTCGATTCCCGTCTCAGACATGTTTTTATGCTTAGATATTTGTCTGTGGTCTGGTTGTTTCTATGTAATATAAGTATGTATTTACAAAAGAAAAGTATATATGTAGTATGATGATGATGATGTCTCCTTGACCGATTTCGGCCACAGTGACTATTTCTGGCTACTTATGCAGAAGAAGATGACGAACTTCGATGATCAGCAGCTCTTCTCTGGTGTGTTCTTTGGTGACTGGCGTACCCGATTTTTGTAGAAAATATTCTACCGCATATCGGGCACGTAAGCACACCATTTAAAGAATTATACGAAATAACCGAGGGTGGTCTGGCCTTTATCGCGTCTCGTTTGAGGTCTAAATCAGCACATCGTTCTGATTCAAAATCAGCGACGTGCCGATTAACCAGACGCCTCCACTCCGGACGTTGGGCTGCCCTCTGCTCCCAGCAGGCTGGCTCAATTTTGCATCTTTTCATATGCCTTTTCAGAACATCCTTATACCTCAAATATTGCCCACCTGGTTGACGCTTGCCATTTTGGAGTTCTGAAAAGAATATGCGCTTGGCCATCCTATCATCGGTCATACGTGACACGTGTCCACTCCAGCGCAACTGGCGCCTCATGAGGTAGGCCTCAATACCCCCAACGTTTGCACGTCGTAGAACATCGGTGTTACGGACTCGGTCCTGCCACCGAATGTTCATGATATCTCGTAGACACTTTATATGATACCTGTCGAGTGCGCGTATATGTGCTTACGGTACAGAACCCATGTCTCCGATGAGTACAGGAAATTTGGGAGTACTATTGCCATATAAACACTTATTTTCGTGGACAATTTTATGTTATGTAGTATATCCGTTGTCTAGCACCCATAACACAAGTCTAGTTACTTAGCTTGGGGCTAGATGGCGATGTGTAGAATGTCCTGCAATATTTATTTATTTATTAGTTTAGTAACTTACAGGAAACGGTTTCATTAAAATATCCGGAAGGAAAATAGTCCTGATGTAGCACGTACAGACACCGTTATCGTCCAGTAAACTCAACAAAATAATACTGTGTTGACCTCAGCACGACACCCGGTCACAATGCTATGTAAAAATTGATTTTCCATGTCTCAGATTAGAGTAGTTCCATAGAAAGGTTAACGCTGACTACGGACTTAATATCGGCCGATAGCTAGCCGGCCGGTTCAATTTTTATATAATGTCTTTGTATTTTTAATTACAAATGTTATTTTTTCTTACAAATCGGAAGATATCACCAACTCTATCTAAATGAAGATCGCCACCGGCTTCCTTGCGGCCACGACTGTTACAAAAAATTTCTTTAATTCAAAGACATCGATTTGATACTAAATTGATAAATATCTTCCAATATTTTTCATATTTTTTCTTGGTAGCGTCCATCTATCTATACTATGACATATTGAACTAGGTTAAAAAAAATCAGATAGTTTTATTAAATAGGCAGTGATATATCGGCCGATCTGTGCTAAAAGTCTGCAGTCTGCTTTCATCCTAACGTGGGCGGTATTCAAGAGGTCATATTCGTATTTTATTTATATGTGGGAAATGTAGTGTTAAACCGCTGTTCGTCAAGCTTATTGTTAAACGTTGCGCGGTGGTTAGAGGTAGGTACAGTTATGGTAATATTTGTGGAAGTTTATTCATTTGTTGGTTGTTAGAGTAATTGGATTATTTATTAGCGTGGGGTGTTGGTGCTACGCTCCGCACGAAGGTGGTGTGTGGGAAATACTATAGGCTTAAAGATTTGTTTTGTTTGCAAGTTATCAAATCTAAGTTATTAGGTACCTGATCATGCCACGCCTTCGTGCCCCTCTTTCTATTATCCGGAGTGGACGTAGACCTTTTAAACTATGTTTAACGACTTAAGATAAGTAGTTAGGATAGATAAAGTAAATAAATTACAATGTTTTCATCAATATCAAGTATAGGTAAGTACATTATCGGGCGACAGAGTTCAAGAAATCCATCAGATCGCCAGTTAAATTGCGATATACCGGTCACATTTTATAGCTGAATATATTTTACAATATTCTAAAGATATATTAATGCAGTGTTAAATGTCGAAGGTAGCTTTATGACAATTTTATGCGCCCGGAGGAGGACACTCAACCGTCAAGGCGTTAAGTTGTAAAATAAAAATGCCCACACTAACCTAATCTGTGACCTATGTTATTAGCGAAACGATAGATTTACAATACCCATAATGCTTTCTGAAACTCACTAACAAAACAAAGTTTTTATTACATTTCCTATAAGCAAATGCCATAGGATAATGTAGCGTATTTAATACATAATAAGGAGTTTGTATTAGTGTTGTGAACACGGAAGGTTGGCTTGCTCTATCTCGCCACCCAGCGCGCGCTTAGCCGCTATAAATGTTTACAATTTACAACGTTCTTAAGTTGAAGTTGAAAAGTTGGGCTTGTTATGTGAACTTACCGAGATAATGGCTAAGATAGAAAAATATTGCGCGGCAATATTAAATTGCATTCGGTGCGTATTTGTCGTCTTTACGAGTAAAGGCAGGAACGGATCTAGAGGTGCCTAGAGGACAAAAACTTATGTGAAACGAAGCTGATTGCAATCTAGAGTGTAGACAAAATAGTGCACTTTATGATTAAAAGTAGATATACTGAAATTGCCGACTATGGTATTAAATTTGAATCAGGCATGGAAAGTAAACGAGATGGTTGATTTAAACCGTTGTTATGCGTTGATTATGTTTATTCAAGGCTTCGTATCTTTGCATACTATCTGATTTACTTTAAATCCGTAATAATGTATTTACTATAGTTTAAATATTAAATCATGCGAGCTTGTATTTATTGTATGGGTCGTAATCACGTAGTTTGACTCGTATAGTCAGGTTTACTCTTATATTGCGAATTACATTTTTCATTGCGTGAAATAACATGGACACTGAACATTATGATATCTTCATGTTTAGGATTACAAACGAATTCAGGTAGTAGTTGCCTGAATTCCTGAATTATTTATGGAATTTTTTGTCCTTTTTGCGTGAAGATTGAGTAGGCTTTACCCTCCTAGCTTAATCGACCGTGTCCCGAAGCAAGAACTGGTTGTAGGTAATTTTTTCAATATGGAATATTATTGGTTGAGTGCTATTATTTTTGCGATATTTCAATATAATTTGAACGTTCTAGTCGCGGTGATCACTACTGAGTACTCCAACATTTATCTTCCCAGATCTATTACCTACCACTAAATGAGTAAAAGCAACTACCAGTTAACTATTCTCATATAAACTTCCATCAAGTAACGTACTTAAAACAGTTTAGCCTGCGTGAAAAGTGAATTGCACTATAAAATTCGTATAAATAAGTCTCATTAATCATTTTTTGATAAATACCGGGTTGATTTACGATAAGTTTACGTAATGGCCACTAAATATGCTAAAATGTTTCTGTAGGATACTTTTATAGCTTATTGTTGATGTTAGTGCTACCTTGTTTTCTTGTTTTTGAAAGCATAGGTTAGGTAAGAGTTAGTAAGTAAATTTTAATCAATTTATTCCTCTGACGTTTAGTAGGTATAGTTGTTTGTAACTTTGTATTCTGTTTTGATGAGGTTTCGGGCTAGTATAATATTTAAAAAAGAAAAATAAAACATATACTACATCTATGTTATGATTATACTAGATTTTGAGTTCATAAGTTTCTTGAGTTTATTGTATCACCTTCTTATTGGCAGGCGGGTTCCAAAGACACCCATACGAACTTAATTTTTGAGACTATTCAATTTGATCTCATACGAATGATTCCAACTGAATATTTTTTTTTACTTTAGAGTTTTTCATCGTCTGTGTGATGTGATGACTGTATATCAGTGTTCGGTGGTTAGAGTGAAACTACACGTTGATTTATGACCTTTTTGTCCCGTTCTCTAACACACATACCACGATACCTATAATTGTGTGTGGTATCTACTTTATTTCTTATTAGGGTTCCGATCACTCTCTTGTCCGTCTGTCCGTGTGTCACCATCGATTTTCTCAAGAACGGATTGACCCAGCAAGCTAATTTTTAGTTCTGATGTGTGTTTGTTTAGAGACAAAAAACCTTTTATCTATCTATCATACTTGTACTAATTGCCATTAAATTCAAGGGCACAAAGTGATCAAAAAATATATAAGTAACAGCGACCCGCCCCGGCTTCGCACGGCTGTATTATGCATGCATTATATCTAAAAACCTTTCTCGTTAGTCACTTTATCTATTTAAAAAAACCGCATTAAAATCCGTTGCGTAGTTTTAAAGATCTAAGCATACAAAGGGACATAGGGACATAGAGACGGCGAAAAGTGACTTTATTTTATACTATGTAGTGATATTTTGTTAGTACTTAATATGAGATCTTTATTTTAAATTGTAATATTTTTATTATTTGCCGCAAAGGACATTTTAAAAAATTCAAACATCGTAAAAATCGACCTCTAATCAATTCGAGTGTTTCTTCATTGGATTTCAATTCAAAATATTTATATTAAGTTGATAATAAAGTTGTAAAGGTGCAGGAGAAGTTTGTTTGTTTTGTTGCAAAACGCGATTTGATATTTTATACTTCAGATGTAGGTATTATTCGTAAGATTTTGTGACACTGTTATAATAATATGTTTTTTTTGCTAGTAAAACATACATGGCAACAACGAACTTCATAATTTCAGCATGTTCATATAAGACCCGGAAAGGACCAGTTATACCTACATAAATTAGAAGCAAACTTTTCAAAATATGGCTCAAAAACCATTTTGATAGCGTTGAGCCTGTATTTTTAACGTTTGACAATACAAAAACTTGGGTCAGTAAAATGGCGAAGCGTTCTTGATGTAGTACCTACTCCTTTAGTTATTTCTTCATCAATGAAAATCAGTTAATAATCAAATAGCCTTCAATTGTAAACTGTGCCTTAACTATTGATCCCAGAGTAGTCCGTGGAGTGTGGAGTACCTACAAGGGCACTTAAAACTCGCAAATATATTTTTACGTGGACCTTTTTTACCCGCCTATGGGAGGTTGTCAAAGTTATAAAAATAAAATATGTCATACTTTTCCGATAATATTTTGTTAGGTTGTAAAAAATGTGAATTTGAATACCTTAATATTTTGATATTAAATTCGTCAATACAAAATTAGTGTTATAATCAATTGATTAAGTTGTTTATTATTTTTATAGCATTGTATTGTAAAGTGTTGCAAGATTTTATTGACGATGTAAGGTCGTTTTGATATTTGGTCGAGTGAGGTCTACAGATGTAGGTAGGTATTTTTTTGTCCTTAATATGGCAACAAAACAAAAACAAAAATAATGGGATTCAGGGATGCTGCTACAGTGTATTCAGAACGCGTCTCACCTGCGTCAAGTTGACATGATTCTGACGGATGTAGCTAATCCAACCTCTGAATATCTGTGTGTAGTCGCAATAGAATAGCGCGAACACTAAGAAACAAACGGATAGGGACTCTTAAACACATCTCATCTTAAATGGGTTAATGAAGTCCAGTTTCCTAAGATCAAAGCGTTAATGCTGGTTAATGACACCCGTGTTACATTGCAAAAAGAGCTGAAAAAAATGCAAATGACGCAGAAACAAATGACGGTTCTTGCTATTTTATTTAACAGTTCATAAAAAACTGTCGTCGAAGATCCGGTTACGTAGAGTTTTAAAAGCATTGGTTATCTGAATAGTTAATTTTAAAGGTAAACATACAAAATATAGATTCGGTTTCCGTGTAAATATTCAAACTTTGATGTCATCACACCGCTATAAAACTAATTAGAGCTAACATGACACTCGCGTGCTTTTTACAGCCAGCCCATTGGATACTGTCCGCATGTCCGCTAGACTACAATAAAATCATATATTTTGGAATGTATATCTGTCTGTCACTATATAGGTATTATTAAAAGTTTTCTACAAATAGTGGGCGGGGAGAAAGGTTTGTTTTGAAATGGTAATCGTTTACAAGCTTTTACCATTTGTTGTTGACCTGACTGAGCTTAGAAGTTTTCTATTGAATTAAGTTACTTACCGTTGAGATAAAACATTCTGTTTATTACAGCTATTAAAATTATTTTTACGCCATTAAACGAAGTAGGTGCAGTCAATATCTAATCGAGAAGTTTTCACTCCGGGTCGGAGCTTACATCTCTATCTCTAGTGTCACCATAACGACGAGCTTTTTAAACTTTTCAAGCTTTAAAAATCGAGTTTAATTAGAAAATATCTTTAAATTGCTTTTTTATATCTAGAGTTTCTAAGTTAATTTATAATCAGTGACCGTAAAACTAACGTGACTCAACCCGTAATTGGTTGATATAAATTTTACTCGCATTTATCAATGAATCAAAGTAGTTCCAAATGTTTGATGTGTCTATTACTATGTTAATTTTATTTTAATCAATGTGAGTTCAACATTTATAATGATAAATTCTGTGTTTTTTATATGTAATAATGTGGTTGATAGGTTCGAGATGTAATCTCATACGTGACTCTGTGTTTACGACTTTTACATAGTCGATTCGTGTCGAAATCTTGAAATCCTATTCGATCGATGTCAAAGTTCGATAGAGAACGGAATGTGATGCCTATGTGTCGAGCTATCTCCGACCCGTGATATAAGGCACTGGGATTCGTTACAGCCGCTAGCCGCGGGGAAATCCGAAAATGTCACTTTAAATAATCGTGTTCATTAGTAAACATTTAAAACACGCATTAGAATCGCTGGGTGCCGGCGCCTTCACGATCGTAATCTAGTAAAGGCCGTCCTTATCGGACCTTTGCTAAATAGGGCCGGGCAAGCGAGACGGTAACAGCCCGAAGAAGGTGAGACAGTGATTGCATCGCGCTGCGTCCGCGCTCGGTACTTACTAATTAAGAGTCCGATTCTTTTCGATAAATCGTTCGAAAAGATCCTATGAAGCGCGCTTGCGCCTGCGCCTGCGCCGCATCTTCTCTATACGTTGCACAATTAAGAATTATACACATAATAAACACACGAATTCAAACGATTCAATCGATCCGTGAATGTACGTCGATTAGTATTTAAATTGGGAACATTGTTCGGCGACCTGCCGAGCTGTAATCGGTGATAATATTTTAATTGTTGTTGTATAGATTAGCGCAATTTGTTTTATTGTCGAGAGGGGGCCGCGGGTGAGTCCGGCCCAGTGTGTGACACGATGACGTTCGGACTACAGTTATGTTATACTACGTTTTATGTAATTTTTAATTAGTCTCGGTTGACATTTAGCTTGTTCAATTACATTATTAAGAGATATGAGTTTAGTGTTTATAGGTATTTGTATTTTCACCTCTCGATGTATTTTATGGTTAAATCGTGGTCGTTTAAGTGAAATGATTTAATTGATTCGAAAGTGTCTGTCAAAAGCAACGGGGAGCTATTTCAGTTAATAAAATGATAAAAAAATATTTAGAAGAAATAAAATTAAACTAGACATTTCTTTTATAGTCACAATTAGTAGAATAACATTTTTGTCAAACGACGAAATTATTACCTGTAGAGGTTCTACATTTCGTAGAACTATTGAAAATGTTCTGAATATTGACGTTATAAAAACAAAACTCTACCATAGAAAAACAACAAATGGAACCTACTGAATTTCACGTATTTTCCTTTACATCTAATCTGGATGATTAATACAGCGCCAGGAAATAGTTGTTCAGGACGTTATAGTCTTCGGTAAATGATCAGTTTGCTACAATAATACTATCAACAAGTATTGGAGTTACGACCTTCTTCTAATAGACGTTACACACTAACTTAAATACTTGAATTAAAAGTACTCAGTGTGATTATTATTTTCGACATTATAGCTATGTCTATAATTGGTCGAGAGGTAGGTATAAGCCGCCTCCCGCTACACCAACTGACGTGGGTACGTTGTTATAATGTTCAAATAGTGCTGCACAGGATTGTAAACGTTACGGTGGGCAGAGACTTTTGACCGTGGATTGTACATATCCCAGAGAGATATATATATAGAGTATAGGATGGTCCAGAACCTATACTACCATCTTAGCTTAGTCGACCATGTTCAGGGGAAAGAACTCATCAATACAAATGGCACCAACTAATCCGTTGGTTTCATCACTATTCTTTTTTTTCTTCACACAAATCTATAAATATAAAATTCAAATTCATGATGGACTGATTGATATATTAATACAACTAAACCAATGGATTGAACTATTTGGGATACAGATAACTATTATGACGTAGGCAACCGCTAAGAAAGGATTTAGGGAAATTCAACTTCTCCGCGGAGGAAGTCGCGGTTAAACCCTAGTTGTTATAATATTAGTAACGCACATAAAATATTCGAATAGAAAAATACGGTTGGAAATCAAACCCACGAGTTTCGGGACCAGGAAATAGACGTAAGCGATCAATTATAAAGGACCACCTCGAGACGAGATCACGGAATGTAGAGAATGATGCTGTCAATTAGTGTACTTAACACTAGACCAGACAGACGTATCTACTTACAACATATGTGCTACATCGTTAAACGTTTATTGTACGTCTTCCTTTACATTTTCCCACAGGAGACTCGGTGGCCAAGACGAATAAAGTAAGTACATCAAACATTGATAGAATACTTACCTAACTCAACTAATCCGTCTGACTTCTCACTTTCTTAGGATTTTTAAATATACTAATATACCCATTACATAATATTATTCTTATATATATTCCACTGTCGTTTTCCTACCTTCACTCGCGTCCCTTGGTCCTTGTTTATTTGAGGATCAAGTCAAGAGTGTATCTTCTAGGTATATCTAGAAACGTCACTTATTAGAATCAGATGAGAAAGTGGTCAAACGCTAAACGCAAAAACTAGGTATATAAAAAATGAAATCTTAAATTCATTTTTTTACAAAAACTATCGGCGCCAATTTACACTTTTTTGGGCAAATATTAAAAAGAAAACTATTAATGATTACTAAAACGACCATTTCGGTTAAAGACAGTTTCAGCTAGATGATATGAAATCAGAATACCTACCCGGTCAGAAGAGAGTCAACTCAGCTAGACGACATTCAGTTATAGTCAAAGACGAATTTATAGTTTTTATTTTTTTATATAATATTTTGTATTTAAATAAAGTGCCGTTTTATAACAATACTAAAATTAAAATTGAGCTAATAGTGCCGTGCAAACGTGTTAAACGATACTTTACGATAGTTTACTTAAGACCAAATCGGTCGCGTGACGATATCAAAACCAATATATCGATTATTATCGAATCGATTAGTATCGCTCACGGGTGCGGGAACCATGGGCACGTTACCAATGTGTGGACATAGATAAATGCTTTCAATTATATCGAGTTATTATCGATTATTACAACTAACATAAACCTAACATCGCGCGTTTTCAGGGATGTCATTTCAAAAAATTTGGAAGTAAAATATATTTATTTTGTTACCAGTTTGTGTATTAAGAAACAATAAGTCATTAGGTGACAGTTTTTTATTTCAACATTTTTTAACATTAAGTAATCTAAAACATGGCATTATAAGCACTTTAAATATTATTTAACCCCGTTAGGGGATGAATTTCAATAAAATACGAAACACGTATTCTATTAATTCTGTTAAAGAATGTTTATGCAAAATTTGAAGTAGATTTGACCAAGGAATCACGTTGTCCCATACAAACTTTGCCCCCATTTATCACCCCCTCAGGGGTAAAATTTCGGAAAATCCCGTCTTAGTGAGCACCTACGTCATAAAAGAAACCCCCATGCAAAATTTGAGACTCCTAGCACATTGTAGTTTCTGAGATATCGTGATGAGTGAGTGAGTCAGTGATTTTCTCTTTTAGATATATAGATAAACACATCTGGAATAATAAGCAAAAAAATTGTTCCTCTGTTTAGGTAATTAATAAAGTCTTTAAATTTAAACAATGAAATGGCTTTGTCCTTCGAAATAATTTAAATAAATAAAAAATACAACCACCTATTGGTTTTGAACCATAAAAAACTTAGAACAAAAATTGTAAAGCACAACCATAATGAAAGACAAAAGTACCAACGGAATTTCCGATATCTTTCACGGTATTCGATAGTATAAACATTTCCTGAGTGACGAATCGATTTACCATAACGGGTCCGATTCCGATCCTAATGGCATCGAATAAATATTTGAGTAATTATCGATATTTATGGACAACACTATCACGTCACGGAACTTATTACTATTTTTAATATTCGTTATTTAAAAATAGTGTTGTTTCATGTGGCATTGACCGTAATAATTTGTTGAATAAGGTGCTATTTCGATAATGTATTTCATCGAACAGCTAAAGCTGTGTTCGGAATAATGTAGATATTTATAAAACCACAGGTATGTAAGTAAAGACAAAGGAAATAGGCAATCTTACACTATCGTTAATGTATTTTAAAATAGTTTTTTGAGGAAATTAAATGGATTTGTATGTAACAATTAACACCGATGAGATTTCTTGGTATGTGGTACGATTATCGATAAAATTAATCACTACCTACTAATTTAAATTTACGTCTTGAAAGAAAATACATACCTATATACCTCATCCAATATTCAAATTGCCTAGTCTTTAATAAATGAATTAAGTACCTAGATTTTAAATTATTAAGTTTCATTTTTTTTTGGAAAATTTAACTAATTTAAACCGAATTATATTAATAGCTAGTACACTTTAATATTATTACGCGGATCTTACAAAAATTATACCTACGTAATGCGTAATTATTTCAGTTCAGCTAACCACAAAATAGTAAAAGAAGAAAAAAAAACCTCAGTGAACGCAATCCATCAAAAAGTCGATGAAACTATACCGTGTGAATTCGATAGTATATCGAAAATAATCGAGTCGGATAGGCGTTACTGTACGGCTCACTCGCACGGGCTAATGCGAACCTAATCACTATCATTAAGCCGCCATTATCTCCGGCACATTACTCACCTGACACCAATAGGTACCTACTCTATAAAATATAGATATAAATTCCCCAAGTTATAAAACAACCCGATGCCGACGTTCCCTCATATCACACTATAAAACTCTTAAAATTATACGAACGTCTAATTATTTATTGATATCATTATCACGGGCAAGTTTATCGATGTTTTATCGATATCGGTATCGATACACCCATCAATCACTATCGGTTTGCATTCGATCAAATGAAGACATTATATCCGGTAATAGCTTTTTCTTCGGATCGCGTTTATTAAACTAATTCTGGTTATAAATATAATGCAAAACGATTTATTATATAATTATTGTGTATAATAATCGGATCGATTAATTGGAGTAGATGGCTAATCGATCACGCGGCGTGACGAATCGATGTGTTTGGAAACGATTCTTTCACTCGATTATAGTGTTTTAATGGTGTGGCTTAGGTTATCGGGTGATCTATGGCTTTATTTCTGAGTTCATTTTAAAGTTATTTAGAAATATTCCGGTTCTAAGTAAAATGAAAGATAGGAGTACACACTAGGGTCTTTAATAGTAATATACCATGTTTGTAAGTTAAATATGTTACTCCCACGTCACCCAATCTCTACACCGATAAACATTACAAATACATACGGACCAGACCATTCATTAAGTACAAGGTGTTTCACAAATATCAGTACGATACAGGGTGTTCACAAATAGCCCCAAGATACAGCGTATTTATTTCAACATCTATGCTAATTAGCAGTATCGCTCGACACACTATTTAATGTGGTATCTTCACCTGAACAAATTATATCTGCTAACAGATGTATAAAGCTGCCTGGTTAGACAACCATTTGATACATCTATAGCTATTTATTCACAAGAAAGTGCTTGTAAGTGGTTGGTGTTGGTAATAAGGTGATTTTATGTTGATACTTCTACGATTAGAAAAAATAATAATTTAAGATTCTAGTAATACATACATCTATCTCAGGCAAACACATAGATAGGTATGGAGAAGTTCTTTCCCCTGGGCAAGTTCGACTAAGCTGAGAGGGTAGTATAGGTGTTGAGGTAAGTCTACTCCATCCTCACACAAAAATAACCCAAATAAAGAGGTTTGGTTGCGGTAAACAGCCTTTGTAAGTATAGAGATATACACAACAATTAATAATATAGATGTAGGATTATCTAAAATACAAACGCCTCAGTTAATAACAAAAATAATGGTTGTCTGTAAAGTCGGTTTACGAACGATAATTTTACGTGATAACGTCCTAAGAAAACGGTGAAAAATTGAGATTTTTTTGTTTTTATTTCCTTTTTTCTTTGTTTTTTTATATATTTTTTTCATTTACTTTTATAAGTTTTCTATTTGTCACTCGTCACCACAACACAAGCCCGATCAGCGATATTATTATTAAATACTCTGTTTCCTAAGTTACCATGACGCCTCTGATCATATTACCATGGCGGCACTTTTTGTGAATGCAGGTGTTCCTCCAATTTATTAGACGTCATCACGTCCAAAAGTAACACACAGTTTGAAAACAAGAAAATAAATGAAAAACTGCGCTATAAGTTCAATGTAAAGTTCAAACCTCAACGTAGATATACCTATATATTCTATCGATCTACGTAAGTAGGTAAGGCACATCTTAATATCGTAGCATCCTTCGGTCTCGTCACGAGCTCAGCGTTTCACACACGACATCGAACTGGAGCGGATTCTGATGTCAAATCAATGGAAGAGATCATACTTCTGCCCTTTTACCTAATTACCTAGATCAGTAAGACAGTTTTCTAACTCTATCATACTGCATAGAAATCATCATCGTTATATCATCAGCCACAGGAAGTCGACAGCTAAACATAAGCCTCTCATAAAGACTTCCAAAGCGATCGGTCGCTTTCCATTAGATTTGGACTAGTGAACTAGCCTAAATCCTAGTGAGTAAGAATGGAGTTCTTTCCACCTATCTCTACTGGGAGAGATACTTGGAAATTGACTTCCGCTTATCTCTACAAAGTGGTTTTAACCGCCTGCCTGACATTAACAAGGAATGTTAATGTCAGGCAGGTGACGATGCTGTAGTTGCTGCATTTAGGATCTTTAGCTTTTTGAACTTGGGGCCATAGCACCCATTTGTTATTTAAACCTGAGGGTCGGACTAACCTGAGGGCTGGCGGCTTCTTCACTCAATGGGTGAGTCTGCAGAGAGGAAATGTTGTCAGCGTCTTGGCAACAATGCTGCGTTCTAGATAGTGTGTTTTATTTATAAAACTAGCGACCCGCTCCGGCTTCGCACGGCTATATTATGCATGTATTATACATATAAACCTTTCTCTTGAATCACTCTATCCATAAAAAAAACCGCATCAAAATCCGTTGCGTAGTTTTAAAGATCTAAGCATACAAAGGGAAATAGGGACATGAAAAGTGACTTTATTTTATACTATGTAGTGATAGTGCTTATTTAAGTTTAGTTACATGTTAGTGATTATTAATATTTGTAGTGCTATTGTAATTTATCGTAAATAAAGCCAAGATACCTTAAAGAGAAAAAATTGGTCACTTATATTCCAGAGGTTAAACGGATATCTTTAGCGTATATCTATTACTTACTTTAAAATACTTAGTCAAAAAATTCGATATCACTTCCATAAACTCTTGCGCTTCAAAGTTGAAAGGTCATCAATTAATGGAAGCAACATTTTTAAGAGTCAGCTTTCATCATGACGCGACGTGCAGTTCCACCCAGACTAGTCAGGTCTCAGGCTAACTGGCAAATACCAGCAATTTGGCTCTAATGTGCCGCATTAGATGCGCCCGGGCAGCCTCTATTGCACTTATTGGTTAACTACAGGTTGTTGGATCTCAAGTGTAAGCTATTGCCTTACAGAATATGTACATGATTTATGGGATAGTGTACTGAGCTTACATTTTGGGATTATTTTTTAATGTTTTGTGATATTTCTATAGGTTGTATAGGTCGATAGGCTTTGGGGAAGCCACCTTTATTTTAATTATGAATTTGTAGTAGTAGCAGAAGTAGGCTTTGGGGCCCGCATGGAAGTAGGTGTTATAAGAAAGAACATCAGAGAAAAAGGTGAAAAAAAATCCTAATAAAATTTTATTATAAAAATATAGGTTGTATGAAGATGTTCTAGTTTCTGCCTGCGACTTCATCTACGTAGGGTTTGAATTCCTTAACGACTTTATAACAGCTATCTTTATACCAATCCGTCCATTGGTTTAAACTTGATATATCATTCGGTCAGGACTTTGAATTTTATATTTATAAAAACATATGTAAACTAGGTAGCCACCAAACAGTAATATTTATAATATTATGTCGAAATTGCGTGCATGCATGGTGAGCAGGCCGTCAAAACGTTACGAGTTAAATGAGATATGGACCCCACAAGGCACTGTACGTACAAGTCTATTACAACGTCTACATAAAAATCAATGTTTAAAGTAAGTATCTATCAACTAAGTAAAACCGGACGATTTTTAATTACAAGCTTGTAGTTAACCGGACTCATTAAACAACCGACTGTTTTATGCTTCCACTAAACTTACAATATAATCGTATCTTCTAATATTTACAGAACATCTTCATGCTTAAAATAATTGACTACTATACTACTAAACCTATCAAAAATAATATTAAAACATGTTTAAATAAATTAATTAATATCATAAACGTTACTTTTTAAATTAATACGAGTGTGTCTCGGGTATTCTGTCGCGACGTTTGGTATCTGATAATAAATTATAAGATACGTTGTAAATGGGGTTTAATAGGTTATAGACAAAGAGGTGTAAGTATAAATGGATGTGTGTTGGAGTCACGCTGTGCGTCCCATGTCCTATGAGAAAGACGGGTGCATACGGTGGCATAAATTATATTACGCAGGTCTCGCCTAGCTTGGACGCTGGCGACATAAATTCAATGGAGTCGAATATTATTATAAATATTGAAAAGTACGATGTAGGCATAGAATTCATTTATTAAAATAGAGAGGAAAGTGTTTACATTGGAAGGTTTTGATGTGCTTTTCAAACAAAGATAGTACATCATCAGTTTCAGTTAGGTAATAACATGTCATGTAAAGTATTTTGAACTGCAACATGAAATCAGGATAAAAAATTAATTATTTCTAATGAATAATTCCCATTTGTTGCCGCTGTCTACGTACGTACAGATTTTATTTAAGAATCTTCCCAGTTATCCCTAAAAAGTGACATTACTCTGGAAAATAATTGAGAATTGAGAATGATAGAGAAAACTCTTTCCAGTTGTTTCTGGAGAGATGATAGTGAAAATCCCTATTCTGCCAGCCATCAGATTTATGAAACGAACAAATAAACACCTACTACAGTATATCTCTCGCAGGACAGCGAGAGACAGCGATAGTCAGGGAAAATAATTACAAAACATTTCAATGACTCTTGCAATTTAAGTTACATTGCGTAGCCTACAGAACTGCAGGTGTATTAGACGTAGAAAACTAAAATAATAAACACCAAATACAACTCCACACATCTCGCTGTCCATGTATGTAAAATAATTACATTAGTTTGACGGCAATAACAATAATTCACCTGTGGTCGCGATCGTTCGCCCGCGCCCGCGCAGCTCGCCCGCTCCGCGACGGGGATGCCTCGCTCTCGCGTCCACAGATCTCCAGATATAACTGACTTACTACGACAACACTTGCTAACATAACAACTACAGATAACTGCGATTCATTTCATACATTTTTGTGTATTATATATGCATGTTATGAGCTGGTGGCTCTCTACATACTGGATAGTACGAGAAACGTAACTGGTTCGGTATTTCTCAAAATATATACGGAGTCTATATTTTTTGGTGTACCAGAAAAGATAGACTCCGGAAAGATAGACACCGGATCTTTTTTTATATTAAGCCCGCGAAAATGTGACGTCACAAGTTTGTTTGGGTTGGGAGCACGCCCATCGTGCCCACAACGGTAGATCCGCGCTTGCACATACATTCCAAACAATTTCAAAATACCTGAGCGACTGTTCTATAAATCCCTTGTTTTTATCTTCTTAACCAACAATTTTTATGACATGTGTGTCATATTTAAACAAAAATATTAAATATTTAGTGTAACATTTGTATCTAAATGATATTTGTGAAGCGCCCCGTGAAGATAATCTACGATCATAATGACAGGAGTTCTCTTTTTAAATCTCTCGGGCGCCATATTGGAATTTTTCGAATTTAGAACGCGCTTGGCACCTGTGATTTTGAATTTTATTGGTGGAGATTAGATGAGTTAATAGATAACATTTTGTTAGATTAGAAAGATTATAATAAATTATTTTAGTTTAATACTCTTTAGTTCTTATTTGAATTGATTTTAATTTACGTGTGAACTGACTATGGGAGACTGTTTCTATATAAAACTGGACAGGAATCGTAAAAATCCATAAAGTTTCTCAATTCCCTATACTATTTTCTTCCATAGCAGGCATCAAATCCCACATGAAAGACGTATATTTCTCTACTATATCAAGGAGTTCATCGACATTAAAGACATAATCTTCCAACTTAGCAAAAGTCTGAGTTACTTAAAGTTCTACCACAATTACTTAGAGTGAAGACAGACAATAGACTTAAAATCGGTCGATAGAAAATGGTATAAAACAGCTGAAAGTTTTTATTTTAATTAGTCTATGATGTGATAATTATGTAAAACTAGCATCGTCCAAACGCGCAAATCCCGATCCCGTTGAAAGTGAAGGTAAAAAAAAAGTTACTTACAAGGATTTGCTGTATCTTTATACTAAGTGTCATCAAATCTGTTCGATGGTTTCTGAGCCTATTTGTAACAAACAAACGTATGTTTCTCTTTGTAATATTAGCATAGATTATTTCGTTTTAACTAATACAACGTGGAAATAAACACGGTGTCATTCTTGCGCCCCGCAAAAAAGGCATGCAATTGTACCTCTTATTTTCTGTGATAGTGCTATATATAATCCTAGTGACACCATTAGTAAACTTTTCGACAAGTATTTCGTCATTTTCTGCAGACTAAATGGTTGTCAAACAATCCACCGACCATTTAGTCTGCGGATGGTCTGCAGTCAATGTTTGCCTTTGTAGCTCGTGACCAATACGCTGTCGTAAATTGTGCAAAACGAGGGCAAACCGATGACAATTACCAACAGTTACAAGCAATATAAGTCTAAGTTTTACTCTATTTTACCGCCCATTTCGGAACACGACACCAATTTAGATTGATTAACACATTAAATTGGTCTGAAAGGTTATCAAAATGTTTTATTGAAGCTTACTCCTTTGATTGTTGAGGTTGTGTGTGTGAAATTTTGATGGGTCGTAAATCGAATATCGGCTAAAACCTTAACAACATTACAAAATAGGTGCAGGGCATATAACAACTTAGAGGTAGGTATAGGTTTTTTTTTTTACAAATTTTTTTCTTTATGTGATGAGACAAAAAGTGAAAAATTTGAATTTAAAAAGATTTAAGATCAATTTTATACAAATACGTGTCAAGAGTCATAATTTCGTCCAATTCCATTTTAGTCGTAAATTAATAAATCGTTTTTGTAAACCTTCTTAAAAAAGGATCACTGAACTTGTGAATCACCTGTAGATAAACATAATATCGATTTTCCAATGGTACTAGAAATATTACAAATTACTCAGGGACCCAACCGCATTGGCGTTCATGACGTCTCTCATCTTACGTCAAGTCAACACAATTCTTAAAAATGTAGAGAAATGCTACCCTTTTATTGGAAGGTTAAAACACCTATAAACACAAATATTTGTCGTTTCGCGTCAAATATTGGGTTGCCCTTGGAAAAATCATTAATATGTAGTAAAACTACGTAAAGAGTAATATTATGGGAACAACTGACGGCCTTTGACATCAAATGACAGGTTCACAAGCGATATATTTGACAGATTATGTCAATTATTTGATAAACAATGTCATCGCTCGCTGGATACCGCCCGCGCCGCCTTGGAGCCTAAGGGTATCTCCAGGGATGGTGATTGAAATAGTGAAAAAAAATAATTAACAAATATTTGAAAAAATATGTCTATTTTGGTTGCCTAGAAGATACGATTTGAAGATTTTATTTATATGTCGCATTTGACCCCACATCACTAAATTGACCGTTGATTTTTTGTGAAGTGAATGATTTTGACCTAATAGGATATATTAATGATTTATTACCAATAAACGAGTTTTGAAAATTATTATTATAACTTGAAAATAAGCGACGATGGTTAGGTTGCCTTGAAGTCCTAGAAGATACGATTTGAAGTTTTTTTTTATACGTCGCATTTGACTCCAAACACACACATCACTTAATGGGTAGAGACGATGAGTTCGAAGATATAGTACAAGAAAGTAACTGTTCACTCTTAGTCTTGCTTGAAGACAAGTTCAAGATAGAGTATCGACAGCTAGACACAACCTTATTGATTTAATAGTTGACAAATAGCGAGCCCTATTGTCTGAGAAAGCCGTGTCCTTTGCCGGCGCTTGCGCATTGACTGATCGCTCCCATTATTATGTCGTAGCTAAGTATCATACTTTGAAGAGATATCGGATAAATTGTACTAAGTTGAGGAGGTAATATAAGAACTAAAACTTAAATATAATGTCGACTGAAAAAAATTTTTTCGTATATATTTTTCAGATAGTATGACGTACCTTACATTGATTAGTTAAATCGTTATTATGACCAAAGTCATATTAATAGTACCTATATTACAATATGGTTGTTACAGATATTATTTATACTTATTACAAACAATAAACTCTTGAATTTATTCCTATTTTTTTTAAAGGCCATGCAGATCTCTTTTTGGGTTTTATGTGAAGCCATTATTTAGTCACCGTCATCGTAATACGTCCAGTTTTCGAAAACAATAAGACATCACGTTTGGTTAAATATCCCGTTTCCGAGACGTTTTAGAATGGTATGGGTCTCACTCAGGGCACTCAGGGGTCTCAAAATGCACCGTGCACAAAAAACACTGTGCCAAGCGCCCATAGCATAAATCAGGACATCTTTTGAAAAAAATAAAAAGTACCATATCAAAATATAGACAATTACTCTACAAATTACTTAACAAAGATGTCATAACAATATCAAGCTAAACAAAATAATTTGTTCGCCCTAAAAATGACGGCCAATTTCGCTTCACTTCACTACTAAATGAGAGCTATTTACAGACATAACAGGATCGTTTATATTTACGACATGAAACTTGCAAAGTTTATCGGTGACTTGGTGCCCGTGAGAATATTGTTCAATAGGTTGATTTATAATTAGTAATTTTCAAACCATTTGGCTCATAGAAAGTCGAAGAAATCACCTTTCTCAATTTTCATTATGGTAAAAATGATAAATCAATTACTTCCGTATTTGCACTCTCGTGGTGGAAATGAGTAAATAGTTTAGTTTTAAGGGAATAGAATCAGTTGTCTGAGTCTGATAGGATAAAGGACCCATGGACATAACTTTATTTACTCCATTTCAAATATTTGTTATATTACCTTTGTGAGCATGACAACAAAAAAGAAAAAAACCTCCATGAGTTTCTTGTGCCTTCTTCTCATTGGTGGCCGCGTTCCTGAGGCACACATCCTCAATAATTTTTTTAAGACGCTTCAAAGTGATATGATGCACTGCATGACTCTCACAAGAATTTTTTTTTTAAATATGTCTCATGACGTGTTCAATTTGAGGGTCTTCAAGTCGCGATTGAGACTTCTAGACGCGCGACGTACATCTAAGACCGCATCGTCACCTACCATCAGGTGTAGTAGTGGTCCAACGCTGGTCTATCCTAACTACTAATATATGTCTATATTTATATTTTTAGGTTACAGAGTAGGTAAATAAATACAAAAAAAAACAATAAATACACAGAGAATCTAAACATACAATAAAATTAATCCACACACACAAAAATAGAAAAAATAATAATAATAACGAAACCCTAATCAAATAGACCCCTCCCCAACGTTCCCGGTGCAAAGCTGGACAATATGCAGGCAGCGTTACCCCGCTACTAATATTATAAATAAAAGAATCAATCCGAAAGTTTTATTCTTTTGCTTATTTGTATATTTGTTTGTCACGGTCAAACGACTAAACCGATTTGGACGAAAATCAACATAGTGGTAGTTAAGGAGATAGACAAGAACATAGGATACTTTTAATCCCGAAATTTCAGTGGGATGAAGACTTACGCGGGTTAAACTGCGGGGCGCAGGTAGTAAATTATAAAAAAAACTAAGTAAATCATCACCCACTTCATGAATTCGACGTTTCATCTGAAATAACGTCCGCATAAATCAAATTATCGATGGACAGACAAACTGACCTCTCCATTATGTTATTAATATGTTGATGGTTTAGTTTCGGCAATATGTTTGTCTGTTTATAATAAATTCGAGAGCACTCGGATCGTCATCGGCCAATTAGTATGAGATAAGTTGCGCGAGCGCACAGAGACAAATGATAGCAATAACTCACACGAAAACGAGATCACTGTACAGGGTGATGCGGGATAAACTAACTATAAATATATGAAATTTAAAGTCCTGACTGACTGATACATCAACATACAGCTCAAGCTAATGGAGCTAAAATTTGGCACACAAATAGGGCTCAAACTGGGCTCGAAGGTGAAATCCACACAATGAGCACTTTGCACAACGAGCACATCGCGCAATGAGCACTTCGCACAATGAGCATTTTGCACAATAAAAGTTTAACAGAATGAACAATTTAGGCTACCAACCAAACGATACAAAATGTCTCAAAATAAAGAGTTAGAAAGTTGTTGACTATTCAACAACTTTTTTTCATAATTGTTAAAGAGTTCCGATAAGTATCGTCTTTTTTGTTTTATTCATTTTCGTGTTAAATACTAAACATATCACTCTGTATAGTGTTGCAACAGACACCTGTAATGTACGTCTGTTGGGCGCATACATTTCAAATGGTTACTTTTATTATAGGAGTCGACCTTTGACCAACGTTATCATGCAATACGTAAAGTTAATTAATTTAAAAAAAAAACTAACATTCGAACTGTAACTGGATTTATTACTTGGGAAGATAAATAGCTATATGCAAATGTAGTATTCACACTGTATATCAGGTTGGTAAACCCTGCTTGAGTTAAAATCATTCTAAAACTTTACGGTCAACCTCTACTTTAGTTAAAAATGTTGCGGAAGGAAGGCCCTGATGCCTGAGGTACCCGGCCTCACTTCTCATTTGATTACATTTTGTTGTTGTTTGTTTTTTTTAATTGTTAACTTGTAGGTACTGTTGATATGTTTATAATAATAAAAACAGTGACGTCATATGCTAACTTCACATTAAGCACCATGAGGACTGTCATATTGTGCTAAATTTAGCACTTTTTTATACTTACTGGTTTATCACATTCATTTTTAGTGTAACAAAACCTTAAAATGCTGAGTAAATACTCTATTCTTTTAAATCTTTATTTGACACTAGCTTTTGCCCGCGACTTCGTCCGCATAGAAGTCGAAAATGGCTTTAACAGGATTTTTAATTGGTTTTATCACTAATATATTTCTGTGGGTTTTAATATTACCAAAATCGGTAGGTTATTTTAAACATTATTTCTGTGGGTTTTAATATTACCAAAATCGGTAGGTTATTTTAAACATTATTTCTGTGGGTTTTAATATTACCAAAATCGGTAGGTTATTTTAAACATTATTTCTGTGGGTTTTAATATTACCAAAATCGGTAGGTTATTTTAAACATTCTTTTGTATTATCATGTATTTTCGTATGTCGTATTTTACATGTTTTCTCTATACGCATAATAAAGAAAGAAAGGACAAAAGTGTGTACTTGGAAGCAAATTAAAAAAATGGGTTGTGGGAAAAAGTAGTAGAACGAAAATATATAGTATTTAAATTTCATGTTACATATACAATTAAAAACGCCTAAATCAATTGAAATCTGGTTTTCAATATTAGATAGCTCTATTTTGAGGAAGGTCGTGGTATAGGCACATTTTAGGAACTTCAAAATCCAATTAGTAGGTCCTGAGTAAACAAAAAAAAACTGCAGCCGCTCGGCCGAACGCGTTCCAGCAAACACGAACGTCACAGAATACTTAATAGTGTAGCATACATTTTATCCCGATATTCCCACGGTAACGGGACTTACGCGGGTTTGTTTAGGGAATAATTCGTAAACATAACCAAAATGTTCTAGCACAGTTCTAGTCCTCACCATTTTAAATTTCGAATACTACGTTCCTATGAGTCCGTGTTCTAAAAGTGCAACCTCTTTTGAATAAAATCGGATTGTGTTTTCAAACATGTGTCAAAATACAATGTAGGTAAGTTAAAAGGAGTATTGATATCAACTTCGGAGGAAATCACCCCCAAAATAACTTCCTACCCCTTTTTAATCCCGTTAGAGGATGAATTTTAATAAAATACGAAACACGTGTTTCATCAATTCTGTTAAAGAATGTTTATGCAAAATTTGAAGTAGATTGGACCAAGGAATCACGTTGTCCCATACAAACTTCGTCCCCCTTTTTCACCCCTTAGGGGTAGAATTTCGGAAAATCCTTTCTTATCGGCTGCCTACGTCATACAAAGAACACACCCTCCAAGTTTCAGATATCTACGATCAGCGGTTTAGGCTGTGCGTTGATCCGTCAGTCAGTCATTCAGGACAAAGCATTTTATATGTATAAGAGAAGAGATACTGCATAATAGCCGTGCAAAGCCGGGGCGGGTCGCTAGTACTTTGATAAAAGAGATCCAATCAAAGAGTATTTAAGTTTTTAATAACCCCAGCACGCCGCTTCATACACATGTTCATACAAAATTGCTGGAGCGTTGTAATGTTCCAAATTCAAAAAACGCTCCTGCATTGGATTTAATTTTCTTTGACCGCGACACTGGCTATATGCACGATAGTGGTAATGCGAAGCCATAATAAAATTATAAATAAAAAAGAGATGGCGCTAGATGCTTCTTTCCGTATGTCAAAATGACAATTTTGACATCATCCCTACGTTCTGTACGTTTTCATGCAAAAATATTATGGTTTATTTTTTACGCCAAGAAATATCAAATTTTAATTAGTAACATAAATCTACTTGAAATACCTAAACCTCTTCTGATATTTTCTGAACACATTCGTGAAGATTATGTTAAAATCTGTTTCCTAGTTCCCGAAATTAGACTGCACAAACAAAGGTAAACAAACCAAATCAACATTTTCTGAGATGAATGGTAGTTTCGCGAAAACGAAGAGATGGCGCTAGTTACTTGAAATTAAAAAAAATATCTTATTAAATTAATTACTTTATTTTTTAGTTAAAAAATGTGTATATTGCTATGTATTCTTAAAATACATAAGTGTACAAAATTTTTAAGCAGAACAAAAAGAATAATCAACTAATTTGTGATTTTCTAAATTTAAGAAAACCTGAATCGCGCATGCAAGATTTTTTTCTACCGGAGCTATATAAGGTTAGCGAATTCTATAGTGCTAAGATCATTATGGACGTAGAACGCTTACTTCCAAAACTTCGAATTTATTATATGTAGAGATTTGTCCTGTCTGTCTGCCTTTAGAAAACAAGTTGCCAATATTTCGGAAGGTTTGTAAATTGATTATTTAATTATTTTGTGAATAATTTCTAGTAATTGGTGTATCGCAATATTATTTATTTTTAATATTATTTTTCTTGTTTAATTTTACCAAAATTAACCAAAATAAAAGATCTGTGAAAAAACCTGTTCGACATGGTTTCTTAATTTGCGCTACAAAAGCTTAACCTATCTGTATTTCATTAATGTTCTTTCAGGAATATTTTGTTATTGAAACATAATAAAAATTGTTATTTCCTTTTTCTATATGTCGGTTAAAATGCTGTCGAAAGTGATAAAGTATCGATAAAGTCAATCTAAAACAGTAAATCGTCTTTAATCTTCTCGCTTACATTATATAAAATCGTCCCACGTATTTAGCTCGATGTCTTCATCTGTTCCACCAAAATAGACATTATTTCATTAATAAATAACAGATTAGTGAGATATACAGTTCCATCGATGACTGTGTCAGATGTTTTACTTTAGGGAAATACGTAATAAAACACCTAAAACGCTTTAAATAAATGAAATATGTTTTTTTATAATTACTTTTTTTGTTAACTGATGCGTTGTATCGCGGGGATAGTTCTATTTAGGGTTAATTTCACCATAGTCACTTGGGATATAATATGACCTAGGACATCGTAAGCGACACAAATCTAAAAACAATTGTAAACTATCTGTTGCCCGTGACTTCGTACGCGTGGTAGTTTTGTTTTATATACTAAAACGTTCCCTTTGAATGACTCTATCTATTTAAAAAAATTGCATCACAAGCTGTTGAGTAGTTTTGAAGATCTAAGCATAGGTATTTAGGCACGGTCGGCTGCATAATTGCAGACCCACCGTAGAGCTCCAAAGCAACTGTTATAAAAATGTTTTCAACACAAGCAAGATTCTCTAGACAGCTGCTTTAGTTGACGTTTAAAGTCTTTTAACTCATCAATTTATTAAACAAAAAATATATTAGAATCAAAACATTTTAATATTAGTAGTTTTCGAACTCTACCGGGGACTGCAATAATTATGCAGCCGACTGTACATAGGGACAGACAGCGAGAAACGATATTGTTTTATACTATGTAGTGAAGTTGCTTTAGCTTACTTGTTGTAAACAAAGTTGCTTTAGCTGTCTTGGTAGATTTCATTTACAAAAAAAATCTTGGCGAATTCAAATAAAGTAGGTAGGTAGCTATTACCTGAAAAGCAAAGCTTAAGTTTTCACGTAGGTTTCTTTTAATTTTATAGAAATATGCTAGGTACCATCAGGAATAACGTTCAAATTTACCAAATTCAAAATTTAGAAATCATTTAATGAATTTTACGGAATTTTGTAAAAATTCAATCAATTACTTATCGTGAGAGTTTTGTGAACCAATAACAAAATCTGCATATTGCTTAAACTGTTCAATCAAAGCCTGGCTAAATATGATAAAACTATTCGAATAGAATCAAGTTTACGTATCAGTAACGCATTCAAATTTCATGCCATAGAAAACTTAAAACGATAAAATCGATTAACGCAACGTTACAATTTTATGGGAATTATTAATTGTATCTTTCAACGAATCGTTGTTTGATTTGTTTGTTTTACAAATATGTATTTAGTTAGTACGGTTGTATGGTTCTTAACGACCTGTGAGAACGAAACTCAATTTAGATACATACTTTTCCGATATTCAACTGCTTTCTGATAATTGGTAGGTAGATTAATAACACACGTAAAAAACGTTAACAAAACTGTAAAGTTTAAAACTAAAAGTTACTAAGTAAGTTAACTAATTTTTGTTTTATAAAAAAATTAATTTGTAGGTATTGATTGATTGTATTTTTATTTTGAATATGTTTGAAAGACGTGATGCTCAGTTTGAGGATCTATTTGTGATTGTATAAAGTGTGTTTACAAGACGTATCATATTGGTGGCTTTATCGATCAAAACTGTAATAATGAATTGGTAGGTCGTGTGGTGTAAATGTTATTTTGCCAATTACTTCCTATTTTCACACAATCTATTTAAACTCTATCTTTTTATTTAAATTTTGTGTCAATTTAACCGTGTTAACCAGGCAGTCAATTTGATAACATAATCAAAGCTCAGATGAAGTAGTTGAGCTATAAAATGTGTACAAACTTGCACTGAGGAACACGCGTTGATGTCTTTTATACTAACGCGGTGGGAGTTTCCGTTTGTATGTCCATGTTCTTTACATAAACCATAGCTGAAAAACAGATGATCGGCCCTAGAGTGACATCGAACGTGCTGCCTCCGACGGGGTAGAATGGATCGACATCAACTCTGCTCTTTGTCCTAAAACGGTACCTACATAGGATCTAGCAGAAAAAGAACACTAAAAGCATTAACTTCTAAAAATTAAATAAGTGTACGTATACATTAATATTAATTGTCCACACAAATAGGTACGTAAAGTAATTGACTTTTCTATGGTGCGTTTTGTTTGCGTTTGCGACTCATTTCGAAGGTTGCGGATTCGAGTCCCGTCGATGAACAAGTATATGTTTTTGTGAACATCCATTTGTTGTGATCTGAAGGCCAATTGTCGTAAATAACATTGTTCAAATTACATTTCAATATCATTTCGATTGCATTTCGATCTCAAATAATACCCTCAAAGTAGCTCAAAATACTCTCAAAATTAGCTTTTTGTAAAAAAAAACTGACTGTGAGGGGTATCTTTTGCAATCGAAATGCAATCGGGATGATATTGAAATGTAATTTAAACAATATTATTTACGAGAATTGGCCTTCAGGGTGTTTTCAGTATGTAGGTATGATAAGAATGTATTACTTGTAGGTGTATTCTGTCAGTTGCCTAGTTGCTAACCTTGGAGCTAGATGGCGCTCTGTGTAATATTCCACAATATTTATGTTATTGATTTCAGTAATATTGCAATAAAGTTGTGTGCTAATTTAACTGGCTATGACTGCAAGTATATCAAATATTTTTTATTTACTTAATAAATAATATCATTGAAATAGATTCAAGTCTATTCAGACGACATAACCTTATTAGCAACATCAGTATTCAACTAAAAACCATATCTACTTCGGAACCAGTCCGGATTCAAAGTAATGTTAGGGTGCTGGCATACGAGCGATCTTTGTGAGATTATCCTAGAAACTTCGGGGTAAATAAAATAACTTGATCAACCTGGTATACTCCCGACCGAAGCAGTTGTAACTCTAAATAAAAAAATAAAAATAAAAAAATATTAATACTAAAGCTGTAAATATTAATACTTCCATTACAGTTGTAACTCTGCTGACATGTACAGGTAATTTTCAAAATATTTTCCCATAACACAACCACTATTTTATTACAAACTACCTGAGCCAGTACTTCCTGAGATGAGCGCGTTTTATTATAATATTTATATTAATCTTTATAATATTATGGTATACATAACTTAGAGCACCTAGAGCAGATGATCTTATTTTACCTAAGTAAACGTCAAATAGTCTGCGCTGTGAATCCTTGATGTGCAATTTTTAGATCAATATTGCTTCATTCTTTTGAAATAACCTAATTAAATCTATTGATCATAATGATATTAAATAATTAATATAACAAAGACTTTCAATATTATATTATTAGTAATAGACCGGATAGCAGTAGCAATTTATTTAGGACTTTTTATAAAGTTAGTTTTGTGTGACGATTGTGTTTTGCGCACAGGGGTCAATAAAAACAACGACAAAGTTTTCGTGTTAATAGTAGTTTACTACACAAGGTATGTAAGCGAGCTATTACAGAACAAGATCCAATATGGCGCCCGTGCGAGCGCAGCTCGCAAAGGGCGCTATGGATCGAGTGCACCCGAGATATTTAGACGCACGAGCGAGCGAGGGCGAATATAGTTCGAGGGTGTAATAGCTACTTACAACCGAGGTAGGTATACTACTTTACATCATTCATGCGAGGTAAATAAAACATTTTTGTACGACATCTTCGGCTTCAAGATGACAAAAATCCACTTATTCATCAGACGAATACTTGACATGATCTTTCTTTGTCCTGCCCCTTTCCCAATTTAGTTGGGGTCGGGCCTCCTTGTACGATTGCGCCAGGTCCTTCGATCCTGGGTTGTCATTGGAGAGATATCGAGAGCCTTAATGTCCCTAGCAACATTGGTCCACCAGGTGGCGGGCGGTCTTCCTCTTCCCCGGGGCTTCGTGGGCATATTTAGAACAGTTCTCACTGAGTAGCTATCCTCCCTTCGCATTATATGGCCGTACCACCGAAGTCTACTCTCCCTGAGCTTGTCAACAACAGGTGCTACTTTAAACGAACCCCTGATGTACTCGTTTCTAACCCTATCGAGTCGCGTTACGCCTCCAGCCCAGCGTAGCATTTTCATCTCGGCTACGTGAAGCTGCTGCTCGTGCTTTTTATTGGTGGTCCAGCACTCTGCTCCGTACATCATCGCGGGTCTTACTGCGGTTTTATAAACTCTTCCCTTGGTCTTAACGGGCATTTTAGGGTCGCAGAGCACACCAGTCAGAGAACGCCATTTCAACCAGGCTGTGTTTATTCGCTGATCAACATCTTCCTCGATTTGCGCATTCGTTGTGAGCATAGAACCTAGATATTTGAATTGTGAGACTTTGGGTAGGTGTGTGTTGTCAATACGAATGTTATGACCTGTCGTTTCAGTACCACCAAAATCACATTCCATGTATTCCGTTTTTGTTCTACTAATACGCAGCCCGTGTTTTTCCAGTTCAGTCAGCCAAATGTTGAAATTGCTCTGTAGCTCTTCTGCGTTTTTGGAGATAAGCGCTATGTCATCAGCGTACAGCATGCACCAGGGGATCTCGGCTTGAATGTCTTTAGTGATGTAGTCCATAGTCAGGTTAAATAGAAGAGGGCTTAACGCTGATCCCTGGTGTACACCAACCTGGACTTGAAACGGAGCACTAACCCCCGATGAACTCTTTACCTGGGTGTTGATACCATCGTACATGTCCTGTACTAGGGCAATATAAGTTTCAGGGATGTTTTTCTCGCGTAACGCCTGCCACACTAATTTCCGTGGGACCCTATCGAACGCCTTTTCTAGGTCAATAAACACCAAATAGAGGTTTTCCTTATTAATCCTGTACTTCTCCATTAGTATTCTGATCGTCTGTATAGCCTCTATGGTTGACCTTCCGGCTGTGAACCCAAACTGGTTTTCTGTGGTTTTGGATAGTTGAGTTAGTCGCTTGCCCAACACTCTCTCCCACAGCTTGAGGGTATGTGACGTTAGTTTTATTCCCCTATAGTTGTTACATTGTGCAATATCGCCCTTGTTCTTAAACAGAGGACACAAATAGCTTGACCGCCATGCTTCGGGTATTCTACTTTTAAACAGTATCTTATTAAAGAGTTTAGTGAGCCAGGGTAAAGCGTCTTCTCGTAGGAGTTTCCAAATATCCGCTGGAATATTGTCAGGACCAATAGCTTTGTGATATTGGGTCTTATTCAGTGCTGTTTTTATTTCCATTGGTTGGATACACTCTACTGGTCCCTCCGTAAGCGGTAATGTTGTAATGTTTTCACTTGGAAATTCTTCATTTAATAACTGCTCATAGTATTCCTTCCACCTATTGTTAATTTCATCATTTGATGTTAGTAGCCTTCCATTGCTGTCTTTGATATATTTATTAAATTTTGTATCCAATGTTGCTCTATGTCGTTGTTTAGCTATTTTAAAGATTGAGTCTTCATTAGGTGCATTTTCCAAACTCTCATAGAAAGCTTCCCTGGACACTGCTCTCGATTGCGCAACAGCTGATTTAGCAAGCGATTTAATTGTTTTATAATTTAGAAAATCTTCCTTTGTGTCTGTCTTCTGCCATAACTTAAACGCCTCTCTTTTTGCCTTAATAATATCTTTAACCTCAGTGTTCCACCATGTGGTATCTTTCGGGGTAGACAATGCTCCTTTGGAAACACCCAGGGTAAGTCTGGCTTCTTTGTGACAAAAATCTTCGAAATTTTTCCACATATCATCCGCCGATTTGTCTTTATCCAGGTCTTCATCGATGTATTCTTTAATCTTTCTAATGAGTGTCCTTCCCTTGTCACTGTGTAACTGTTTCCATTTAATCCGTTCTGTCCTGTCTCTATGTATCCTTAAGGGTTTTGGCAGATTCATTACAGCTACCAGCAGCCTGTGTTGTGATGTGATCGCCTCTCCCGGTATCACTTTGCAATCTTTGTAATTTTTAAGCATTAAACCGTTGGCAATTATATAATCTATCTGTGTGCGGTGTTTTGAGCTTTTGTAAGTGATTAGATGTTCCTCTCTCTTTTTAAAATAGGTATTTATTATCTTGTAATTGTGTCTTGATGAGAAATTCAGAATCTCTTTTCTTTTCCTTCATTGTTCATTGTACCGTAACCATATCCTCCATGAGCATCAAACGTGTCACCTGCCGCTCCAACATGACCATTCAAATCGGCACCTATATGTACGTTTTCTTCGGTTGGAATATTCTGTATTATCTCGTCAAAGTCTTCCCAGAAAGCTTCTTTTTGAGTCGCGGTGCATCCGACTTGTGGTGCATACGCCGAGATAATGTTAAGGATTGGTTGTTTGTCCATTGCCAGTTTGATTGCTATTAGACGATCACTTTTACGGTCAATGTTTATTATTCTCTGTTTCAGGTTCTGATCAAGCGCAATAGCAACTCCGTTCTCAGTAGTTTCCCCGTGATAGATAAGTTGGTACCCGTGACCAATGTCCCGAGACTTCGAGCCCTTCCATCTAGTCTCCTGAATGCAACAGATGTTGATATCCCTCTTATGTAGTATGTCACTTAATTCTGCGCTTCGTCCGGTCATGGTTCCCAAATTCCATGTTCCTAGTCTAAGCCTTGTTTGCGAACGAATGTTCTTGTCCTTATCGTCGCTTGGGGGGGACGCCCTAGCATTGGAGTTGCATTCATATTTCTTCTGGTTCGCATATGTCACTTTCGGAGTACTTGCGTCGCTTAAGGGGGACGCCCTAGCCTTTACATATCTCTTATTGGTTTGCGTTTTCATTGTACAAGGAGAAATAAATTTGGCTTTTGAGTTTTACGGCCGGTTGCCACCTGACGCCAAGACTGTCACCTATCCTCAAGGTGCGAGCGCCGCCGTTGACCCTTTAGGGGGTTCCTCCGCCGCCGACTCTTCTGCGTGCCCCAGCCCAGACCCGCAGCACTGCCCTCGGCCTCGACTCCGAATATGTTGGAGAAGCCCGGGGCAGGGGTTTGATGTCGGAGTGTCCTTCTCCGGCCTTGTGGTCCGCGGGAGGTATTTTATTTTCCTCCTACCCTATGGAGGTTTGACCCTGCCATCGAGCACCCCCCTATCCGCCACCTGGGGACGCGTCCTCTAGGGAATCAGGCTACCCCGAGGAGAATACTTGACATGATGAACTAGCATAAACTTGTATGTTCTTTTTTTAAATTTTAATACAGTCGTCGCAAGTGAACAAACATTTAGTTCAAATGAAATGCCGCCATTTTCATTTTTTTTACAATAAAAATCATTTTATGAAAAGAAAAATATTTGTCTAAGGAGTTTTGCATAGCTTGAACTGAAATAAAATGCCGCCATTTTTATTGTTTTTTTTTTCAGTAAAAAGTTTCGTCATTTTATAAGAAAAGAGATTGGTTAACCAAGGAGTTTGACATAGCTTGAATGGTAAAGTGAACTTTACAGTTCAAGCATTCACCCTATGCTTGAATGGTAAAGTGATTTGAAAATAGAACGTTCCATCTAAACAATGCACTGTATTGTAAATGACAACTTACACAGCCTCTTACCATACTAGTAAATCCTACTTACCGAGCAGTATGATGTAAAATAATGTTCCAATGTCATCTCTATTTAAATTTTTATCCCTCTGTAATATAAGAAAATATATAAATATTGATATAATTTATAATTAAAAAGCCAATAAAATTAAAATTCAATTAAAATAATATGAAAATTATTTAAAACGAGGTTGTCATAAGTGTGAAGCAACGCGATTTGATTATCAATTCTGCTCTACTTCTAACAACTTTATATTTATTTAAATTGTACCGCAGCTGACACCTGTTCGACAACTTGATGTGTTTTTTTAATCAACCTTATATTGTCTAAAATACTATATAAAATAAATAAATAATCTTCCAATCCTACTTCTTCTGTCTTGTTAAACACATAAGATGTAATTTGCTCAAAATTCGACGACGGATATGTCCTACTGCAACGGCAGACGACCTATGTAGGCCCAAGAGTCGATGGCGGGATGAGTTAGATTACTTCATGGAAGAGTGGTCGTCCATAACACAGGTCCGGGTTGGGTGAAAATATGGAAATATGACCACTTAGTGGGCACAATGGTTACCATGCGGGACTGTCAAACACAGGGTTGTGGGTTCGTTTCCCGCCTTAGACAAGTATTTATGCTTAGATATTTGTCTGTGGTTTGGTTATTTCTTTGTATTATAAGTATATATTTACAAAAAAAATAATATTTATGTAGTATATCCGTTGTCTAGCACCCATAGCACAAGTCTAGTTACTTAGCTTGGGGCTAGATGGCGATGTCTGAAATATTTATTTAAAATAGGTTGGAGAGGCTTTTGCCCAGTCATAGGATATCATGTTCGAAAAGGAAACTCCACTGCCAGCCTGCTTTCCAATGTTTGTTAGGTTTTGGTTTGAGTTACCTTAATCGCAGTCGAGTCTTCTTAGTTATTTTCACCTTTTTTTACTCCTGTGATAATAATAGTGTCCTTTGATCACAAAACACTCGGCATGGTAAATCAAACTATCTACTTTTTTAAGGCGGCTAAAACATTATGACAATAATATCTACAAAAATTATCATAAATTATCATCCTTGTTTCTCGTTGCGCGACTTTAGTCGCTTGTACATGTATATCGTGCAACTTTAGTCGCAAGTACATGTGTATCATTGTTAATAACCGCGTAGCATCTTCTCCAGCCCTCTCGACGGGGTGGCTTAATTCCTGATAACATCGGTCCTCTGGCCGTGTTCATTTGTTTCCACTTTAATGACACTCGTTAGAGGATCCTGTGTCGTACCTATCGTGTAATTATACAATAATGCTGGGGCCACGCTGGGCGGGAGTTTTATTTTTTGTAGGGTTAGGAATTGTGATCTAGTATGGAATTTGACGATCTCTGTAGCGCACTAGGCGGATCATTACACGACTAAAGTTTAGGAAGAGGTAAAAATTGGATTGATTGGAAGAGGTGATCTTCGGACTAGACCGGACCTATTTTTATAATTACATAATAGGAAAGTTAGCGTTTTGGAAAAGTGTACTTTTTGGGAACATGCACTTACGGGAAATTTTGGAAGTGTACGTTTTGTGGAAAGTGCACTTTTAGGTAAAATTAATTTTATGAGCCTCAGCTAGCTATTTATAACGATATTCCGACGGAATCAGAACTTACACGGGTGAAATCGCAGGGCATTGCTAGTACAAAGATAAACGCCTCATGTGAATTGTATCTAATTTGCGTAAAGCTTAATTATGTTTAAATTATTGTTGGTTTTCAATGAATTCATCTTTAGTTATAAATTATTTTTAACGTAATAAAAAGTGTTGATTTTTTTTTAATTTAATAAACAACATGAATAACAACAAAAAATCTTTTTTTCTGATTTAGGCTTAGCACGGTTTGTGCATAAAGCCTGTGTCAATTAATCTTAACATCCAGTCAATGCAGCCTTGCCAAATAGTTTTTTGTGCCTACGAGAAAAAAAACACCAAAAACTAATAGGAGTATTTTGATGTTTATTGAGTTATGTCTCCAAAATTACGTGGAGACATAAAGATTTCTCTCTTTTCCTAATTAGGATTTTGAAAGAAAATATATTATGAACTGGACTTTTTGAAGAAGTCACGAAATCTTAATTTAACATGGTAAAATGTTGGAAATGAATAAACCAAACCTTCCTTACCTAACTACATAGTAAGTAGGTACTTACTAGTGCGTACATCTTAATTCCTAAAGCATTTAGTGTAGGTAAGATAGTTCTAATTGGTAAATAGAGTCAGTGTATCGACCTCAATCAGCGGACCACCTACTGCAAGTGTTAACTGCGTCTGCGCAGCTCGCAGCCTACGACGACGCGACGGCCATTCGATAGCACCGGTCATTGGTAATGAGGGTGAAAGTATGCGCGTTCACGTTGCATACTTGCTGCACCTCAGAGGTTAGCTCCTTGTTTTTTTTTTCTTATTTAATGATAGGTCAGCATTTGGCTACTAACATACCTGCCTATGATAGCAGGGCGGGCGGTCTAAAATGTTTTTCTAGATTATAACCTGTTCACTCTCCCCCATATTGTACACGTCGGAAAAAAATCATGCCGACTAGCGTTAACCTAAAAACTACGTGCGAAGCCGGGGCGGGCTGCTTTTATTAATAAAAAATCGAATTTCGCAAAGCTTATTTATTAATTCTATTTTTTACATTAAAGTCGCAACTTTAATATACAAACATAACTTTTCACAATAAGGTGCTATTAGTTTCTGTGGGTACTGAACATTGAATTGTTGTGACAACTCATTAATTAGATATTGGTTGGTTGCTAGTCGTGAGGTATAAGGTGAACGCACATCAGCCATCACAGTTACTGATCGAATCACTAACTATTCAATTAGCAAGTCGAGAGCCCAGTGTGCCGTCATCATTAACTACACCACTCAATCCTGTACTTTACTTACACACATACCTACCTTAGTACACTTAGTTAGTAGTTAGTTGCTTTGTTGAAAATGGAATTTAGAGTTTTTGTTAGATCATATTGAGTAATGTAGACACTAAAGTAACACAATATTTTTGTTAGATCATATTGAGTAATGTAGACACTAAAGTAACACAATATTTTTGTTAGATCATATTGAGTAATGTAGACACTAAAGTAACACAATATTTTTGTTAGATCATATTGAGTAATGTAGACACTAAAGTAACACAATATTTTTGTTAGATCATATTGAGTAATGTAGACACTAAAGTAACACAATATTTTTGTTAGATCATATTGAGTAATGTAGACACTAAAGTAACACAATATTTTTGTTAGATCATATTGAGTAATGTAGACACTAAAGTAACACAATATTTTTGTTAGATCATATTGAGTAATGTAGACACTAAAGTAACACAATATTTTTGTTAGATCATATTGAGTAATGTAGACACTAAAGTAACACAATATTTTTGTTAGATCATATTGAGTAATGTAGACACTAAAGTAACACAATATTTTTGTTAGATCATATTGAGTAATGTAGACACTAAAGTAACACAATATTTTTGTTAGATCATATTGAGTAATGTAGACACTAAAGTAACACAATATTTTTGTTAGATCATATTGAGTAATGTAGACACTAAAGTAACACAATATTTTTGTTAGATCATATTGAGTAATGTAGACACTAAAGTAACACAATATTTTTGTTAGATCATATTGAGTAATGTAGACACTAAAGTAACACAATATTTTTGTTAGATCATATTGAGTAATGTAGACACTAAAGTAACACAATATTTTTGTTAGATCATATTGAGTAATGTAGACACTAAAGTAACACAATATTTTTGTTAGATCATATTGAGTAATGTAGACACTAAAGTAACACAATATTTTTGTTAGATCATATTGAGTAATGTAGACACTAAAGTAACACAATATTTTTGTTAGATCATATTGAGTAATGTAGACACTAAAGTAACACAATATTTTTGTTAGATCATATTGAGTAATGTAGACACTAAAGTAACACAATATTTTTGTTAGATCATATTGAGTAATGTAGACACTAAAGTAACACAATATTTTTGTTAGATCATATTGAGTAATGTAGACACTAAAGTAACACAATATTTTTGTTAGATCATATTGAGTAATGTAGACACTAAAGTAACACAATATTTTTGTTAGATCATATTGAGTAATGTAGACACTAAAGTAACACAATATTTTTGTTAGATCATATTGAGTAATGTAGACACTAAAGTAACACAATATTTTTGATGATCCTGTTTTGATATTTATATACGAAGTTAACGACGAAATATGAATTATTATCGGAAAGGCTTGTAAGTCAAAAGGACTACAGGGTGCGATTTAACAGAGCTTAAGATGACGTGCTTTCGCTATGGGCTGTGCCAAGCTTGCTGTCGCTCATGGCTCTGTAAGTTGCTGCAAAATAGGAGCATACCTTCATCGAACGTCGCACAGTGTAGGATTTGGATTGAGTTAGGGGTTTTATGGATATATTTTCCAGGGGTAGTATTTAATTAAAATGTAATTTGAACAGTTTGTCGAATGATGACAATCATCATTTTTACTTAGCTTCCGATACAAACATATACAATTATTACGTAAATAAATATCAACAACTGCTTAATCCATTTGACTTTTAATATTTTTATGGTTAATAAATCATCAAAGTCCGTGATCTGAACATAATAACAAGTGTTGCTAACGACTGAGGAAATATAACTTGATTTATTACTTCAATTCTACGCTGATTTAACGTTATCCTACTTATTAGATTATATTATCATTATTTTTTTTAGCTAACACTTGTATGTTAGTGGGTTCGAATTTTACTCATGGGTTTTCTATACGTAAGGTGAAGGCCTTCTAAAAGTTAAAGCATAAATTACTGAACCGATTGCGATGAAATTCGATGAAACTTTGCTAACATTCGGTTCACAAAATCATAAAAAAACAGTCAATTACTGTAATGCCAGGCGCCATAGTTTCCCAGTATCTAGTACATTACCAACCCATCATCGTAGCCTAAGCACATGAGTAAGAATCCTACTCATGTGGCTTAGGTAGTTTTCTCCTGTAGTTTATCAATTTTACAACTTGTTATTATATTGTAAAGGGCCTCTACGTGTTGGCTTCTGCTCCACGCACGCCTTCCAAAGGTCCAGGGCTCCATAGCCCTACCCGTGATATGGGGCACATAACAGACAAATCATTTCCAAAATAAAATATGTACTAAAATAATGATAAGCTTAGAAAATTTGTCTTCTTCTTCTTCTTCTTTGCGTATCGATTCCGAGTGTTAATATATTTATATTTTTTGATTAAAATTTGTTATAAATTTATACATAGGTAAAAACATATTTAAACATAATTTATTCATTTCATAACATAACATTCATTTTTCATTGCCACATATTAGGTACTTACCTACATTTTGACACAAATTCTACTTCCCCACTATTTTTTTTCTCCTTTTTTTCAATTTCGTCATGTTTTCTCCTGCGTCATTTTTCGTTTCGACATTTGTATATTTAGACATAAGACATAATTATACGTTGTCATTATTCATTTCAGACATAAAACGCCAAACATTAACAGAAATGTTTCGAAAAATATACATTTGCAAGTGTCATTTTGAATTACGCCTTCTTCTTATTGGTGGGCGTGTTCCGAAGGCACACATCCTAACTCAATTTTTAAGACGCTTCAAAGTGATGGGTTGCATTGCATAATTCCTATTAAATTAAATTTTATGACTTTGACTTTGAAATGATGATATGATATTTGGAAATTCCCAAAATGTCATATTCTAAAAATTACTTTTCTTAAATTCTTAAGGGCCACTTGCGCGAAAACAGTCAAAGTATTTAGTTAGCCTGAGTTAGTTAGTCCGGGCTAATTAACTAACTAATTAAATAAAAGACTAGTCTTGCACAGCGCTATTTCAAGGGCGGGCTAGTTAGCCTGGGTTAACTATTTATTTAGTCCGGTGGATTAACCACAGACATGAAATCCGTCATTTTTCCAAGGTCAAAACGCATTTAGTTAAGTATCTGTCAAACGTAAGTGTCAATAGTGTTAATCTGCTGTCATTAGCATAGCAAAAAAAATGCAATGTGCATTGTGCAACTAATATTATCTCTTTCACGGTTTCTTCTAGGATAAATTTATTTGTTAATTTAAGATGTCTATTCAAAACAAACGTTTGAGGGCATACCCAATTTTACAATTGGTGAAGGCCTTCAACTACGCTTTATTATTGAGCGCTAAAAAAGCATCATTGAAAATAAGACCACGTATGGTGCTTCGCTTCAACAAAAACAAGAAGGTTGGGTCAAGATTGCCAATGAATATAATGCATCCGACCCAACCTACCTATCTTAGACCGGTTGAAAGCCTTCAAAACTTTTTTATTAAATTAAAACACAAACACAATGCTTATTTCTTAGAAGAAATAGTATTATTTGGTTTATTCACCAAACGTTGTTGTTAAATAACACGTTTTAGGTTAGAATATCAATGTTTTGTTAGTTTAGCCCGAGTTTAGCCCGCCGTTTTGGAGCGGCTAGTGAAATAACTGTTTAGCCCAGGGCTAACTGCAGTTTTGTGTCAGTGCAAGACAAATCTCGAGATTTGTAAAGTTAGCACTGGGCTAACCCACTAGCCCAGAGCTAACTGTAGCAGCGCAAGTGGCCCTAATTATCCAAGTACGGAGAATCTTAACTTATTTACAAACATCAACCAAATATAGTTCTCATTATTCAGAAGTCGATATAATTTATCAAACAGACTCTTAAAGTTCACACAATCCTTTTATATCGTAGCTCTGACATTTCACAACCAACCTACAACCGAACAATCACGAACCAAATCGATGTATTATTGAGTCCTTTATCAAATGAACAATACAGATTCTAAGATAGGCTACGAAGTACGACGTCTGCGGTTCAGCAAACGAACACTCCATCTTAAAACCGGAAAGCAGCAGGTTCGATTCCCATAGTGTCAAACTCCTGAATTACTGTCAAACTGCTGAATTACCTGAATGATAAAATCATTTATTCGCCGGAATACGGGATACAATTAATAGATTTTCCTATTACTAAATGATTTGAATTCCTTTAAGTCATAAAAACAGTGTTCAAGATTACATATCACATATTTTACATACCTATTTAACAAATGTACTCATGTATCGATTTTGTGGTCACTATGGGTTAGTACCAGCTTAGCTCTACTTAATTTGGGGGGTTGAAAGCGCTGATTAATATATACTTAAGTGCTTACTACAGGAATATTTTTATATTAAAAGTAAATTTGAAATAAAGCCACGTTGACCTTAAAATCTATAAATCTAGCTATCTTAGCCTCACGGATTCCAGCGCGAGCGCATGAATAAGTCATTAAGACACATCTTCGTGAACCATTTGACCTGTGTCTCTACTGTACACAATCATCCAGATACTAACATTTACTGATTTGTGTATTTACCTCATGTACAATTTTCATTAAAGTGATTTCATAAAATTCAGTACCTTTATAAAATTTCATAAAATTCAGTACCTTTATTTCATAAAATTCAGTACCTCTATTTCATAAAATTCATTAAGTACCTTTATTTCAAAAAATTCCGTATTTTTTAGCGTATATATCCTTAACATCTTTCCAAGCATTTTGGTCTTGTAAATAAAACAATACCTATGTAGACAAAACACAAGTCAAGTTTATACTTGATGTGTGTATTTATTTCGGTTTAAACAGAGGTTTAACCTCTGTTTTTGGATCGGGGGGAGTTTGGGTATTAAAAATAAGAAAAATAAAAAAACATATTCTAGTCGAAATATTCCAGAATAATTTGCATTTGACCATAGGCTCTTGTCCAAACTCAATATAAAAGTTGTTATTATAAAATTAACGACAACTTTAACTAACTAAATAATTAATGTCATCGATACAGACTAGACGCAGTAATACGATACCACAGAAATGTTAGGAATCTACTCTTATTTATGAACTAATTAAGAAAAATGCGTTACATTTACATCAGAATAAAGAGATTTAACGATACATTGAAAAAGAGTGAACATTTAACCATCCCGAACAGATTCATCAATGTTACAAACAACTCGCTATTCAGACTTTTTACAATCCAAACGTTATGACCCTAACTAATTTAATATAATGGAAAATATGTGACTCTACTGAGGCGTAACATTCTGAAAAAAATATTTGCCGAGGGTGCAGATGTTGCAGTCGCACCGAAACAACAATTTTTAAGACGTTTGTGGTAAGATTCCCTAACTGTTATCTGCCCCATGGAGGACGACTTTTGGCCGAAGAACGTGGAGTTGTGTTGCTTCCGCAGAAGATCTCACCAGAGTGAACTAACATAATAATATTGCATACTTAGTAAAAATGGAAGTGCTACTAACATGTCAAATAATAAAAGTGCTGTTTTTTAAGAAAATACTATTTGTAACAAATGCTTAAGTATAGCATAATAGATGACGAGTGACAAAAGCTCTCTACATATTATGTAGTAGAAATTATCGTAATCAGGATCATAGTTTTGCTCAAGAAAATAATCAGATTTTCATTCTATTATTGCAATTTAAAACTCTTTGCCATCAGAAATATCAATCTGACTCAGGAAACGGTAATGAAATGACACATATTACCATAAAATTATGTATTCGAAGATGGATAATTAAAATTTCAAATCTTTAGGATTTTTTTGTTGTGTTATCTTTTAATCTTGTGATCACAGTGGGGCATGACTCAGTAGGGAAACTTAATTATCGTTTCCAAAATAGAACTAAGAACTTAATAGTTTTAATTGAGTACTTGTGTCAGAAAGATGGCAAAATATCATCAGACCATCTCATCTGATGGTAGCTGACGATGCGGTCTGAGATATAGAAGTCAATAATATGTCTTAATTCGTAATGAGAGAGATTGAAATTTAATAAAGACGATTTTGAAATATTTTTCAAAAAAAAATGTTATTACACACCACTAATAGTCAAAATCCATAACATATCTGTCGACTACGGGTGTTAGTGTCCTTTTTGTCTATAGACCATTGCAAAACTGTAAAAAATGTCAATTTAACCGTTGGTAGTTGATTGATAGGTTATTAATTTTGACCTTCGTTCGTGACTTTAAGACCCCCAAATTGTATACACCAGCAAAGCAGACACTGGAACTAACTCGTTGCAACCAGACCGCGAGCATAAATACAGTCTATCAAAGAATATTTCTTATTTCATCAATAATTTCTATAGAATTAAATCTGCTGTTTTACAATTCCACTGTGTCCAAAACGATAGATTGTACAATAAAACTGTCCACACTTAGTGTATATTAGTGGTACTTATTAACTTTATAGATGCATGTAATTATTCCTATATCAGATGTGTAACGATTGCTGCTAAACTTGTCGCAAACTAAGGACTTCCGATTGCCCGATAAATTAAACCATAGAGTCTATAAATATAAAATTCAAAGTCCGGACTGACTGATATTATATCAACGTACAGCACAAACCAATGGGTGGATCAGGCTAAAATTTGTCATAAACTTTCATAGCTTTCATGATACTAATAAACGACTTCGGAAAATTCCTACATCGATCTGTTCGTAGGTAACAGTCATGATAAATAAAATACAATACTTACAATGAAAAAAAAAGAATAAAGCACTATCTTAAAAGTGAATCTAGTATTCCCCCATTGTCGGTTTACAAAAGTCTGTGGTCTATCTTCAAAACTGTATTAAACTTTTAGGTAGGTAGGTACATATATTTTGTAACGTTAAAGGCAGTTTCCTTATAATTATTCTTCTTAATTTGATGTTTTAATTAGAAAGATTATCTAGAATTAGATTGAGGATAAGGAAATGAGCCAGATATTTGGAATTTTTGTTTACTTACATTTTATTTATTTCATCATTTGTAAATTGCAAAGAAGCAAAACTTAATGAACTTTCTCCCAATAATCGTTCAAAACTTCAAATTAAGGTGTTTGCCAACTACGGCATCCCTTGAAAGACATTTTTGCTTACAGGGCGGGTGGTGTCGGTTACTAAACAGTTATATCAGCGTCGACTCTATATTTTGGTGGAAAAGACAAGTCATTTAAATCTAGCCCTATAATATTAATCGGTTAATTATACCAGAAACATAAAAAAACTACAATGTCTATAAGCTTTTACTCCGTTGTTTGTAACTGCCTACTTTGGGGGAATGTGGACGGCATACTTCAAATCGGGCGATAGCATTATCAGATTAATTATTTTGTTTGTCTTCGAATCGACACCAGCTGTTAATACTAAGAAAATTTGCTTGAAATCAAGCTATCGCACTTTACAGATGGCTTAAAAATAGAAAAAACGCGATAACTTTATTAAAAGATACTATATAATTTTGACAATTCAAAGAGTCTGCACTAAAATTGGAATTTACTAAAAGATACTATATAATTTTGACAATTCAAAGAGTCTGCACTAAAATTGGAATTTACTAAAAGTTCAAGTTGGCTTAGTTTTTTTTAAATCTTTTATTTATAGGTATACCTACTGCAATCCAAATTGCTAGCCATAAGGCTTCAATCAATAATGAAGGCTCCGTCTTCTGCCATTTTCGTAAAACCTTTCGTGATCAATTCGTAGTCGTCATAGTTTGTCAAACGTTAAAAATATAAAGAAGTAACACATGCGCAACACTATCGAAAGCTGCCATTTCAAAGGTCAAGTTTTATAAAGCTCGCTTTTCTGTAGGGTTTTTTATTCTATGTGAGTGATTGTTTGTGCCAAAATGTGACAGTCAGCGAAGTGTCGGCCGATCGTTCTATTTGCAATCTGCGTTTTCACTTATCGTGCTACATCAAAGTGATGCCAGATAAAGCCGCCATAACTAAGCACATAATAATTAAATTAAAACACGTATAACTACCAATAAACGTTTATATTTTCGAAACAAATGAAACGATCGCGATGGTCAACTTAGATAATAAGTGAGGTTATTAAAAATAACGTAATAGGTAGGTCTCTGGTGCGTTATGGTCAAAACATTTTTGAAATTATTTGAAAATATATTGTTATGGGCTAAGATCATTACACAATGCGTAACGGAAGACGGACCTCGAACTCGAGGCATACTCCGGTGACGATCTGTATACCTTCGACGGAGACTGACCAAGTTTGGCCCAGGATCGAAATGTTTGGAAGGGTATAAATGAGATCTTTACCCCGCAGCACGAAATAGGTAAATTCATAAAAATATTGTTACGAATATATATATTTTTAATTTATTGTTATGGAATCAACATCTTTTAACCCTTATCCCTATGTCTTAAGTGTGCAAGTTAATACTGAAAAGTAATTCGGTAATAAGGTTTTAAGGGCGGCTGTCAGCCTGATGCCAACTCTCCTAGACAACGCTGGTGTTGTGGACGCTAGGAGTCATGAGGTGCTATTATCATACGGTTATCAAATGCCTTAACTGTCAGTTACGACACCTAAGGGAAGAGATAGGAAAGTCTAAAACACTGAAAATGTTAAAATCGTAAAACGCGAGTAAACACATATTCTATACCGGAGACTACATAGCATTTGACGACAAAATGACCTAAAAACGTCATCTATTAATATAAAAATTAATGTGTTGACTGACTCACTGACTGATATTGCAACGCACAAGCTCAAGCTAATAGACGGATCGGGGCATATTTGTAACGTAGACATTTCTTATTTTGGAAAATTCAAACCCAACGCGGATGAAGTCGCGGGCAAAAGCTAGTGTTTAATAAAAAATCCGCAAAGTTTTAACTTTTAACAAACTAATTTTTTTTACCCATATACTCGTTGTTTATGAGTACCTAAACTTTAATCTCAATTTATGTATGTTGATATAAGCCCCACCTACATTTGTAATCACTAATTCCTAACAAAGTCGACAATTCACATTATTTATATATTGTTTATACAAATATTACTATGAATATTGACGTAACGATCTATTCTAGCTTGCAAATAGCCACTATCAACAAATATATATCGTAATTATAATTAATAAGCCATTTAATTTCAAATTTAATGGTTACCAATATAAAAAAGCTTTTAACATAATCTCTGCTTTATTTTTCACAGAATTGAATGAAGTGTTGTAAACTTGATTTTAATTTGTATTAATTAAGCTGTATTGGGTCAAGAAACTTAATATTTTTTTAATTGTAAAGATACACCTGTAGAGGAAATTTGAATTATTACGTTATCAAGTACAGATTATTAAGATTTAGGAATTTGTGCGTGTTTTTTTTAAATTTGTATTTTTATAAAGTATTTGTAATTTTGTGGATATGTAATTAGAAAATTTCAAGGTACTGTTTGAATTGAAGTTTAAAGTTTTTCAATTCATGAATTTAGAATGAAAACATTCCAATAATAGTAATTATAGAACTTTATTTTATTGGGTTTTAAATTCTATTTCCGATTGTGCCATATTTAATGGAAATAAAAATTCTGATTCAAAGTGTGGCTTTGAAAATATTATCAGCAGGAACGTACTTTTTAACACTTTAAAATACCAACATCTAGTGTTGATAATACATATAAACAGGAAGTACTCTCGTATGAACCTCCCTTGTGTAGCAGGTATAGGCGTAGGTTGCGCAAACGCACCGCGAATGCCGCGGTCGAGTAATTAATACCAGCCGCGACCTCCGGGTCAGCGGACACTCCGAACCCAGACTCATCCCTAGAATTATGTTATAGAAAACGTTAAGTACAAATATAAAGATAAAAATAAGTACAGAAGAAGGTTCCGAAAAAAAGGGAGGGAAAAGGAAAAAGAAGAAGAAAAGGGTAGTGGTCTTTATTCTTGCTTCCTACCTGCGATCAGTCTTGGGATCCATAAACTGGTGTTGTGAGAGTCGATGGCATAAAGAAGGACGTGAGCACTAGATCGTCAGAGGGAATAGATCAGACGGTTTTGATGTGATCTTCAAAACAAATACTTCAGTTAAAAGCTTTATATTTTGCGTCATTCACTAGATATCTAAGAGTAATATTGTTACATGGTTTATTTAAAAAATTACCTTACGACTACGTTTTGATCGCGTTGCAAGGACCATGGTCACGACGACTGACGTTAAGTATTTGTGTCAAAAGCACACGAGTAACAAAATAACACTATAAAATGGGTGCAATGTTAAGATCGATGTTAGGATCGTTGGAATTGCTAGTTTTCGAAGCTTTTCCTGATCAATTTTGACAACTTCTTCGCAGTTGGAATACTAAATTATCAAGTCGTGTTATAAACTACTATTTATCCCGAAATCCCTACGGGGAAACCGCGGGGAGCTGCTAGTGTGACAGTTTGAGTAACGTATTTTTTCATTTTGTGTCAAACACAACCATTTAAGAGATGATTTGTAGGAACACATTCACGGCATCTTGTACCAAAAACCTTGTAATCACACTTATTGCACATTTTAATATAAAAAACAACTTCAAATATTCATTCGAAGTTCAACTTTAACAGAGTCGAACAGAATTCAAATTCAAATGCTAATTATTTGACAGATCATCTGCTGAATTATACTTTTAGCACGTGAATTGTAGAGCTAATTTCAGTTCTAAAATTAGGCTGAGAGAGTTGATATTTGTATGTGACTAATTTGATATTATATACTGAGATATATCAGTAAGTAGGTACGTACAGTGTGATCTATGAACATTGTCGTTGTAAATCAACGTCCCGCTGCGCGAGCGCATCTCGGACACTCATTATTTTTAAAACATAGCGCGTTTCATGCGGTCATATTGATGCAAAAATAGGGTTGTTATATTTTAGAGTAATGTTCACGTGTATTGCCATTTTGTTTTTTAATTTAAAATGGAAATAACTATAAAATGTACAAGTTATTGGGACGAACCGAGTCTTCGCCCTATAGAAATCATTAGTCAGTTAAATTATAACAGATTTTCATTGACTAGCTTTTTGCCCGCGGCTTGGTCCGCGTAGGGATTTAGCGGATGCCTACGTCATTAGCTATTTGTGTGTAAAATTTTAGCCCGATCCGTCTATTGGTGAAGGTTGTGCGTTTAAATATCAATCAGCTAGCCTAGCATGAAGACCAAAACACGATACGATAAAGCGATATAACTACATCAACTCTCAAAATATGATAGATAAAGCCGCCATGTAAAATTTTTATCATAATTTTTATCGCAATTTATAATAAAAATTCAACATGGCGGCTTTATCTATTATATTTTGAGAGTTGATGTAGTTATATCGCTTTATCGTATCGTATTTTGGTCTTCATGCTAGGCAGGCAGGACTTTGAATTTTATACTCATAGAGAAAAGTCAATGAAATGTACCAATTTATCCGCTACATACCGTAATATTTCTCGATATGGCTCATCATTCAAATTGAGTGTTTGCACAATAAATTAATTGAAGGCTGTAACAAATTCAACACTGATTTTTTTAACTAAACTGATTTTTAAAAACTGATTAATGTTTAATTTATTCGACATATATGAAACGTACGTAAAATCGATAATTACCAGCGCTCAACCCGTGATTAGTGGATCTTAAGGTTTTGTAAGTTTAACGCTAGTTCATATCACAACTTATTCAGGCATATACAATGTGACTAAAAACCTTGGTAATCTAAATTATGTTGTAATAGGTACAGTCAGAAAAGGACTGAGGGTAGCAGGTGCATATTTTAAATTTTATTTTTTTAAATAACGGTCCAGTAATTGTAAATTATTCTGCTTGATATCACTAAAGCTTTCGAAGTGTTCGTTATTTCACGCAGAATAACCAAAAATTATTGAACCGTCATTAAAATAATTAGAACTTTAAAATATGCTACCCTCAGTCCTTTTCTGACTGTACTTGTAACTATTTTCCTGTGTCTTCATCACGTATTTAACGATTTTGGCTCTAACGATTCGCGATTTTGGTTAAGTTGATTTCTTTTTTCATTTCTCTTACCTCAACGTTTCGACTATGTGGCAATAGTCAGGGTACTTACTATAAATACAAATAGTCTGAATTTAATAAGTTTAAGTTTAACACATTTAGGTAAAAAAAAACAAACAGCGCACTCCGGGAGTGCAGGCAGACGTGAAAACTGTATATCTGTGTAAAATCTCATCTGTCGCGAGAACATACGCAAAAACAAATAGTCGTCCGACATTTGTCGTCCGTCAATAGTCGTCCGTATATGTACGTCTTAATACACTCACAGCCAAATTAAAAAACTGCATATCTGTGTAAAATCTCATCTGTCGCGAGAAAATCTGTCGTCTGTCGCGAGAACGGCTGAAAATGCTCACCCACAAAAGTGCCCAACGCGCCATTATAAGTTTTCACTTCAAAAAACAAAAAACGGTGGTTTTTAGGGTTCCGTACCCAAAGGGTAAAAACGGGACCCTATTACTAAGACTTCACTGTCCGTCAGTCTGTCTGTCTGTTTATATAAATATAATAAATATTTCAGGACATATTACACATCGCCATCCAGCCCCAAGCTAAGCAACTTAATGCTTGTGTTATGGGTGCCAGATAACGGATAAACTACTTATATACTTTTTTTTTTTGTAAATATATACATATTATACATATAGGAAACACCCAGAACCAGAAACAAGAATTTATGGTCAGCATAAATACTTGTTCCCGGCGGGAATCGAACCCGCAACCTTCTGCGTCGCAGTCGGGTGTTCGCCTGACGCGCCACAGAGGTCGTCGAATCACCAGGCTGTATCTCGTGAAGCGTGATAGCTAGAGAGTTGAAATTTTCACAGATAATGTATTTCTGTTGTTGGTTAACAAAAAACACCAAAATTACTAAAAAATGTGGAGCTCCCTTACAACATGGTACCTACGGAACGTTTCGTGCGCGAGACCGACTCTCACTTTGCTGGTTTTAATTTTTGGTATGAGAATGTCCATAAATCTTCCATCTTAAACCTTAAATTTTCAGTACTTGAATTCTATCTTGAAATAAGTCACTTTTTTCTGCATACATTTGTACTTTTTTCTTTTTATAATAAATAGGTCAGAGTTTGACCACTATCTCACATGATAATAAGTGAATGCGGTCACAAGATACCTTACTAAACACTCGTGACTTGAAAACCCCTAAAATGTAAAGCCAAAAACACAGGGTTATCTGTACACGCTGTGTATGTACCTGTATATATATTGTATGTTATATATGACCTATAACATGGTAGTTATTGTGCACACAACTTACTTCTGTTACACAAGAGTGTGCTTGCATTTACATAGATATTACAAACATGGATGTGCCTTTGTGGAATGGTTTATATTAGTTGGGCTAACTTTGACCATGTTTAAACTAACCTATCCCTGTCGTTTCTGAGACAATAAAACTCTTCAGTTTATAATAAATTGGTTCGCTATAATAATTTTATAAATTATTGTAAACGTTCAATACGATAAACGTATACCTAACCGTGTAAACGTCTTACCCAAAGAGGCTGGATTAGCAACATCCGTTACAAATTGTGATGTATTTATGACGTTATTTGAGTCATATGTTGCTTTAAAAGTGAACCTAGTCTTATGACCGATTTTAAAAGAGGTTTACTCGTCAAAAAAACAATTGAGTACCATAAAATATAAGATAAGTTAAATGTCTGTTACTTCAGTATTTCTGTTGCCGTGGACTAACAAATTATCAACAAACAAGTAAAGGGTCTCTCGAAATATTTGTTAAAACATAAAAATTAATCTAGCCAGTCATTGGATAGGTACAGTCGGCTGCATAATTGCAGAGATCAGTAGAGTTCGAAAATTACTATTATTGGAATGTTTTCATTCTAAATATATAATATTTGTTTGATTAATTGATGAATTAGAAGACTTTAAACTTCACCTAAAGCAGGTGTCTAGAATCTCGCATGTGTTGAAAACATACTTATAACAGCCATTTTTGATCTCTATGGTGTTATTTGTAAAATAAGTAGGAACTCGTATAAAAATAAAACAACTATCATGTCACACTTGTTAGAAAACGTAGAAGAAACGACAAAGAGGTCGCAATAGCTACATCAGATTTCACGTAAAAGGAGACGTTTCACGAACTTACCGCAGCCAATTTCTTTCCACACATGGTGGAGAAGCGTCCGTTGTCCGAACGGTTATATCGGCGTAGATTCATAATCTGATATTAAACTGTTTGAAATGATAAGTTCAAGTAGCGGTAAAGTGTTAGTCATCTATTCACCATCTAACATGTTTTATTATGGTTCATATTGTCAGGTCAACTTTGATAGCCTGATCTGAATCGTCACTATTTTACGAGAACATAAACAAGCGTCTCCTAAGATGATCATTTTAATAAATTAAACGCTAATGCATTAGAAAATCACTCATAAACAAGCTTTATATTTTGTCGTAAATTTAAAATGGATTAAATGCTTGTTTTAGAATTTGATTTGTGAAATTTTAATGTAGGATGTTATCAAAACCTACATTTCAAGTATTTTATGTAGGTTTTACGTGCTATTTTCTCACGCTCTACGATAAATAAATAAATAAATATTGCAGGACATTCTACACATCGCCATCTAGCCCTAAGCTACGTACTTAGACTTGTGTTATGGGTGCTAGATAACGGATATACTACTTATATACTTTTTTTGAAGTAAAACTTCTTTAGGCGCGATTACTGAGTAACTCAGATTTTTTTCTGACGGAAGTAACGCTTACGTAGTTTCCGGTTATATTGACATGCGCTGATCTAACCTCAAAATGACAGCTGACTTAATAGGTTGCATACTTATATTATCTACTTTGTGAAATTAAAAAAGAGGTTGGTGCATAGAGGTACTACACCTTTACCGAAGACCTTCATTATTAGTATAGGAAGTTAGTGACTGTCCGCGATGTTATTCTTCTATCTCTAATTAGATAGTTTGATTATAAGTTAGAGTAGCGGAAACCTTTGAAAATACTATATATTTTAGCAAAAAATCTATTACTTATTTATCTTGTTTCCTTCAAAATTACGCTTCGAAAAGAAGTTTTACTTCAATCGCGCGTAACTTTTTTTTCTTGACGATTAGTAAGTTCAATACTTACTATGGTGGACTAAGCTGAGAGGGTGGTATAGGCCTACTCCATCTACATATCCCAGGCCCTACAGCGTCCTGAATAAAGCATTGATTAAAGTTGCTGGCGTTGTATAAATCAACTAGAAGACTAATATTATTACTTAACTAAAATAGGTACTTACTGGCTTATTTGTGGTTTTGTTCTGCATGGGCAAACAAACCAATGGCGAACATAACTTTACCGGGTTCAAAGTATTCACGCCCAAATATGAGTCTAATCTTAACATTTAAGAATTGAAGATATATTCGGTTACAAACTTTTATCAGAATGTTATGATAGTTTGTATAATTTATTGGTAAATCTACTCATCGTCGCATTCAAATTGGCATATATCTATACTTATATCATAATTTATATATTATATTTTGCAATTACTTATCTATTTATTCAATTTTAAATACCTATCTACTCCGTATTCTTTTATACCGTCAAATAAAATTTACAATCGTATAAGCTTAGTTTTTGGCTAGATGGCGCTGTATGTGTCCTCCAATATTTTTCTCCCTAATACCAATTATAAAAGGAAAAAAAAATGTTTGTAATGAATAGGCTCTCACATTAATAGAACGATTTTGATAAAACTTAAGAGGAATGGGTACCGGACACCCTCTCCATACAAACGTAGTCGACTGTTTCCTCCCTGGATAATGACACTATTGCAAATATTTTTTTTGCATAAAACTTATAACTGCCATGACCATGTTTTTAAAAAAAATTTAAATCTTAATTTCCATGATAATTTGAAAATGAAAAAGACCAAGACATAGGGGCATAGTCATAGCAGTTATAGGTTATATTCAACAAAAATATTTGTGCTAGTGTCATTATCCAGGAAGGAAACAGTCAACTACGTTTGTATGGAGAGAGCGCCCGGTACTTTCACCTTAAGGAGAGGATATATTGAATCAATGGGAGTATACAATTTTAATTTCAATATTATCAGGGGACTTACTCGGTTGAATCCGCAGGGTGCTGTTAGTATATTTTATATAGCTTTTCCAATATATCTATGTCCATGTTCCGGAGATGAGCCCGCGCTCGTGCCCAGGTCAAGGCTCGCCGTTCACAGATTGCGCCCGCGCAGCGCCTCGACGCATGCGCTGTACACCTGCTGACTCTATTGTAGGCCCATTATATCTATAGGCCAGTGGTTCCTAACCTTTTCAAACTTGTCACCCCTATTACTTAATTAGGGAAACTGAGGCGAAGACATAGTACATCCTAACTTAGTATTAAGACTGTGACTTCATTAAAATCTTTCCAACTGCACAAAAAAAACTTAGACTTTGATTTAGTTCCAACATTCTAGTAATATCAATTTAAATAACATCAGGTACTTAGGTACTATCCGAATGATCGTTTTTATAATGATTTTCAATAAACTTTTCAAGCCTTGCAACCGCATCAAATCATGAAATCTTTGTCATCTATTACCCCCGCAGAGCAGCAGTTTTGACCCTGTGGGAGTAATTACCCCCAGGATAAGAACCGTGGTGGGCGCACTTAGAATATAAACTATGATCGGCCGACCACTCCTATCGCATTAACCTGGAGTGACAGACAGACATTTTCAGACCAGTTTGATTAAATGTAAATATTTTACTATGGCCGTGTATATTTTTGAGGATCGCCTCACCTACCTATCTATTATTATAAAAATAAAAAACATCTAAATGTCAAATAGAACGGCAACATCATTATTATACCTAAATTGAAAATGCATCACATTTAAATTAATTTTCCCGAATATAAGGTGTTAATATATTTATTTTATTCTATCTACATAAATTGTTCAAAGATAACCTTCTTAACCTATTATTTAGTGCCATTCATGATTTATTGTTCCGTATTATTCAAATATATAAAAATTAGATGATTTTCGCAATATAACTTGTTTCGACCCGCAGTTTCACCCGCATTAGTCTTAATTTAATCCTTTGGGCACATATTTGGGTAAGGATGAACTTGATAAGTAACCGCGCTTAACAGCCTGTTTGAGAGGGGGCGAGGGGTCAAAGTTGTCACTTGATTACTCTATTTCTAATAGTTGATTTAAATGCCAAATATACCACTTCCTTATAAAATAAAGCTAAGTATCTATATCTAGGGAACTCCAGCTTTAAATTAATTAAGTCGTTTTTAATTGCATAGTAAATGGACAGAACAACAATATTTTAAAAAACTATGATTATATTTGTTATACTGCTTTTTCTTGGCAGAAGCATGATTGTGTGTTTAAAGTGAATGAAACTGTGACAAAAATTATAAAGAGTTCAAAAGTTGTTAAAGCATATTTTAATGTTGTAGTTTTGTCACCAATAATATACCTAATACAAGCTAAGCATTAGTACCTATACCTATTTTGTTCATTTATTTGGCATTTTTGTGATGTGTGATTATATAGAATCCATCTAAAAGTCCCTGATTTGCATGTAGGTAAATAAAAATATTATAATCGAGTGCACGACTATTTTATTTTGTACGTTCACTGGAATGTATCAATTACAAACATTTCATTATGTATAAACACCCTAGCTACATTATATTATTATTTACAATTATCGTTGTTTCACAAAACTATTATAAAAATAAGTACTGAGTATGTGATGAAAGTTTTACTTATTGAGTATGAAAATAAGGAACTCACTTACATTTAATTTTAGCATTGAGCAATTGACAATATATTGAGTATATCTTTTGTCTAAACATCATAGAAAAAATATAAAAAGTTAGGATGATTCAGCTATAAAATATCACAATAATATATTGGAATGCAAACAGTCATTTGTGATTATATAAAACCTACAATACGAGTAAGTATATAGAGTTATACAAATACCTAAAACAGTAAAAATAAAACAAAGTTTCGAATGCACCCGAAGTTACAAGTACCGAAGTAAGTTTCCTTCGCAAACAACATTTCAATCAAAAATTCTACTAAATTGAATAAATTATATTCAAAATATACAAAAAATACATCATAAAACACGGAATGTGGCTTCACTCGGCAAACTCTCTCAAAAATATATTAGATATAAAAACCATTAACTAAACTAAAACTAATTCTTATACACTATACAGAATAATTTATTTATTTACAGTTCAATTTGTACACAACCATCAACCGGGGTCATTATGTTACAACTAAACCTTACAATATGTATTTGGATAGACTCTTCAAGCGATAACAATTCACAAAACAACTCGCACTGTTTAACGAGTACTTAATTAAAATCACAAACCGATCTACTGGCCTTCTTCGATGGACATAGTTTATAGAGCACTGTGACGTCACACTTTGGTGGTCAGGTCGAGGGGGTGGAGCTTGATCCGTTTGATCTGCGAGTAGGCGACGTCATCCTCCTCGCTGGCGGAGCCGGCCGCGCTGCCGGAATCTGCGTCGTCGTGGTCCGGCACGATCACCTCGCTGTCGTCCGACCGCCGGCGTGCCGAGCTCGATCTACCATCGGACTTCACCGACAAATCCATTGGATTCTCTTGTAAAGGAGACTCAGACGTTCTCCTCTCAGCAGGCGGTGTCGGCACGAAGTCCGCTTCAGATATAACATCTTCTTGAGGTGTTGGGGGCTGAGATGACCTCTGTTGTTTCAAGATCTCGTCTAAGAAGAAACGCTTCGATGATTCCGTATTATGGTCATCGATTCTAACATCATTGTTGTTTTCCGCCGCTTGTCTTAAAGCGGCATGGTCGAGCAGATGTCTCGAGTAGAGAGGATGGAATCCTGGGGGAAATAGCAGGGGATGGTTTGCAGCAAACGGACTAAATGGGGGAGGAGGTAAGAATGGCGAGTGGGGAAAGTGAGGCAAGGAAATGTTGGCTAAGGGGTGGGGAACGAAGGCGTCCCTGGGTGGAGTCAGCGGTCTATCTTGACCACGCTGCGAGATTCTGTTCTTCTCGTCTAATTTTGGAGACGAACCGCTTCTATGTGAATCCGGTGAGCCGGAACATGGGGGTTTATATTCATCGAGACCAAGAAGAGCGAGTTCTTCTTTCGTCCTCGGTCTGGCTAAGCTGGGGAATAGGTGAGGAGGAAACGGTGGCGCTAGCGGATGTGTTGACGAAGGTAATCTAGGAGGAGACCGAGACTGCGCTGCCTGTTGCTGCTCTTGCAAGAGGCAGTGGATCTTGAACCAGTTAGACCGTCTTCCATATCTGGAGCCGGACTTGGACATGCCCACCATGAGACATTTTCGCAGCCGGCACGCCTTGCACGCTGTTCTATTCTTCTTGTTGATCACACACTCGCCGTTGTTCTTGCATTCTGTTATAGAGTTCAGGTTGTTGTATGATCGCCCGAAGAATGACTGGAAACAAAGAAATAAACATGTTAGTTTTGTTATTGTTTATATACATTTAGGGTCTCTGATAGTTGGCATTGACCATAATCTCAATTGATAGAAAGTATCAGTTGTTGTTAGTACGCCTAGAAAGTTCATTAAATGAAATCAATTACTAGAATGTAATTTGTAACCGATTTCAAAATCGATTTGAGGAATTTATAGCTTTAAAACAAAGTTTACGACATTGGTACATAAAATAGGCATTAGTCAAGGGCTCAAAGGTTATCTTAAACATTATAAATATTGATATTATTGGTATATCTTCCAATTTAATTAAGGCTAATTAATTAGATGTTCAGTAGAAATAAACATCGTTTTAACGGCATACCTATCATGGTATCTTTCTTTACTTTAAGCTCTATCTAATAATTCCCTATGTTGCTAATAAGTTTATTTTTGTGAAACAGGAAATTTAACAACTGCATAACAGTTAAAATGAATCTCAGATTCATAACTTAGACGACTAAATTAAAACAGAAATAAAAATATAAACCGGTGGTGCTTTAAGCGACGAAAACTATAAATGAATGAACTAATTTACTATTCAAAAGCTTAAACTTTTTACGTTATTTCATAGATAAGTAAAGCGTCGTTTACACGGTCCGTAGGCACAGTTGGAGCGTGTGAGTGTAATAGTGAAAACGGAGCCTTAATGACGGTGACGTCACTTCCGTTACGGTCTAGTACACACGTTTATAAACGGTATTGTTTTCATACGACCTTGATTCTCAATTGTTATGTAATGTTTTTGTTACGATTAATTGAGCTGGTTTTGTTAAGAAAGAGTTGGAACTTTTGGTCTAGAATAAAAAAAACGTGGTTCAATTATGCTTTAGTTTAAAAAATGACAAATAGTTGAATGAGCAATTCCTATTGAAGGAAAACATCGTGAGGCAACCGACATGCCCTTATGCATTTAGGCATTCCGGTACCTAAGGCAAAGGAATCTTCCAATCTAATTGGGGATTATTATAAGTAAATCCGGAGTAAAGCACCTGTGGCTTGGAGGCCCTTGACCTGTAGGAGGACATTTGTTGGACTGTTTTTATTAGTAGAGTTATCTAGTTAAACAGTGTTCAGTTGCCGATTATATCAATTTTTATCCCTGGAAAAATATACTCTAATTTATCTATCTACTCTTAAATATACTCTTATTTCTGTACGTCTCGTAGGTAGGGGTACTCGTAATGTAAAATTTTGACAAGCATGAAGTCGCGTCCGCGCACAATGAAAACACCGTGTTAGCTAAAACGGACACGTGTCGTATTGCCAAAACACTTGCCAAATGGCGCGTTATGTGAATTTATAAGTTGAAGAGGTACTGTGTGTGTGTGTGTATCAAAGCTTTTTTTAAGGGACTAGCTTTCATCTGGAAGTTCGTAGTTGTAGGGATAGAATTTTCCGAAATATTTCTTAGCGGAGCAATATTTATAGCGGTAGTAGCTATCTGATATTCAACTTTCAGCCCGATCCATCCATCATTCAGTCAGTCAGTCAGTTCTTTAAATTTTATACTCATCATAAAAGTCAACGTTTGATCATTATTTCACCAAATGGTGGTCTAAGAAGCACGCGTGTCTAAAATATAACTCTACACTTATGATTTGAAATTTTCCGAGTAGCCTCTATAACGTCACAGATGGAGAATTTGAACTGAAACAATGAAATTTGCGAGCACGTTCCGACCATCGTGATTGGAATGACCGAGGTAGACCGTCATCGTCGAGTTATCAATCCAGTTGGGCAGGTATACAAGTACAACACGATCCGTTTACTTTTAATATTCTAAACATTGTTTGCGATTGGTTAAGTTTACGTTAATAGGATTGTATCTGGCAATAAGGGTGATTCGCAGGTTACTAATAACGGTCGGCTGTTAGATTGTTTTTAAGGCAAATAAAAAAATGAGTAAAAAAATGGTAAAGAAAGAAAATAAGAAGCAAGTAGTTCTAAGAAAAAAGAATTAGAGAGCTGATATCGAAAAATTACGACTTAAATGCCATTCGGTGGACGCAGACCTTTGTTCCTCTGCCGTTAAACAAGGGTCTTTATTGCATTAAATAAATGGGAGTGGAATTATCGAAAACGGCTCAGTAATTAATTAGGACAGGTAAAGGTGCACGCACATCGGATGAGACAAACGGTATAATTATTTATTTAGTTGGAATCTACACACGCAATCGTCTTATAAAATAGGTTTAGATCATCAGTTTGCCAATATCAAGATTTTAAACTATGAACATTACTTAGAAATAGGTGGTAGAACATAAAATTAATTCAAGGAAAACATTTTACTAAAATATCGTTCCAAGTTTGAACCCGCGGTCACCGCATACAAATCCGTCCAAAATACCGTAACACTTTTGCACAGCATTGTATGCTCAATAATGAGTATGTGCATAAATTGTCAGGGTTTAGCAACGTCTTCGCCGACCTCTGACCTCGAGTGCTGGTCGACTTCTCACTTCATATAATATAACCTAAACTACAGGGTTATGCGAAACTAGCCGGCAACCGGCTTTAACCCTAGTCCTTACTTCAACCAATTTTTAGTTCCAAGACTTCTAGAAGTTCGAGTGATATATAGAATTCAAGATCATGTTAATTTGAAAGTAAGCTGATTTATTTAAAAAAACATCGTTTAGACTTATAAATCGATAAAACTTAAGAAATAAGTCTTAAAGTCAACCTCCGTGTAAGTAAAAGCTGATTTTCTTATGAGTATAACCTTCAAATTTTCCATTTCTTAAGTGTAGAACCTAGCTTTTAACTGGGTGCCAGCAAGCTTTTAAAATTTGCACAAATTAGCGTTAACGTTATATTTTAATGAAGATAAAAATAACTATCAATATATCAAGCAGTAGTAGAGCCCTGCAGTTCTACCCTGGTAGAAAGTAGTAAATACCTACGTCGTTCTAAGAATTAAATGATTCTCATATCAAGTTTCATTTAAATGCAGCCAATTCTGTCCTACGGCTGTATTTTGAACAAAATGTCATGTCTATTTATGAGAATTATATTTATTAAAAGAAAATTAAAATATTGCATGTATTCCAATCAGCGACATCGGCAATATAAGATTGATCATCTATTTCAAAAACTTATTGAGAGTTTAATAGTTTACGTTTGAAAAGAAGTAATATCTATTCGTATTCAATATTTCAAAGTGTTATTATGGTCCTGAGTAGCGGTTATCACATGTCATTACTGTCTATTAGATATGGTCAAGGCTTCTGTATTTATATGTACGATTATTTATATTCTTATAAAGTGGTTTTGATATTGCAATATCTTAGGTTTTGTATAATATATGTTTCAATGGCCTTTTTGATCAAAGGTTCTGAACAAATTATAGTAAGATTGAAATGACGAGAATTGATCAATCTTTTTAAAGGGTTCAGCGAATACCAAAAAGTTTATTTTTTAATCACTATTGTTATATTTATTTCATAAAATTATACGATTGAAATAAATTAAAAATTGGTGGGAATAATCAATGTTTTTTTAAAATTAGTTAGTACATTGTCTCACTATTTACACACGCCCACATACATTGGACCAAAGGTCTCCTATACACCCATCCAAGCCTCTTGGTCCTGGGCTCAACTTGGCCAGTCTTCGTTGAAGACATCCAGGTCTCAATGTTTTACATAATAAAATTAAAATAAATAAACATTTAAAAGAAGCAGTAACATAGAAATGGCGTCTCACGTGTGGTTTACCACCAGTGTTTATTTAATTACATAAAATGTGTATCTTACAACAACATAATGGAAATACATTGTTGGACCATAAACCAAGGGTTGGACTTGCCGACTTCACATTAATACCCCATAAACTAGGTATAAAACATTATTAAACCTAACAATTTTATGATAATCCTTGGTTTAGTAGCCTCGTAGTTTTCAATAAACTAAATAAGTTGAAGTAAAACTTTACCGCGGCGGAACTGGAAGAGGTAAATTGAAAAAATATAAATATTGGTAGCCACTTATTCATTACATTTGTACGACTTTTGTGTATTTTATTTTGATAGGAAATTGGATATTGTTCATAATCGCGTTTCTAATTAGTATAATATTATACTTAAGTTTAATTAATTAATGATTGAATTGCGGGGTGAAAAGGAATAGGATTAAGCCGTAGAAGCCTTCTTGGCCTCAATCTTTCATAATATTTAGAGAACCTATATATAATTTTTCATATAATCAGTCAATAGATATATACATATATGCAATTGTTAATCAATAATCTGTAACTGTGACAAATCGAGTGAATATCTCGATTGGACTTTCCCAATCGAGTTGGCGTTACGATCACGCACGCGAAACAAGCGTGAGAACATAGAGATAACATTACCGAACTTTAATTTCTGACCTTTCTCCGACAGTAGTAGGCCCCACAAACTAAACACATCTCTATTTTCACTTGGAGCTCTTAAACACATCGGAATAAGGATTAAAATAGCATGATTTTATGGTCTACAATAGTAAAATGTAATTGTTAAAAACTCGGGCGCGTGTCATCTCTCGTTTGCGTTCGGAAGCAGTGACCTGCGCAGAAGATATACTGATGTTTTGATTAGTAATCGTTCTGTTAATGTAATCGATTATTCGTCTAATATGACTCGATATCTATTTTGATTGTTATCGATGTATCGAACCATTTTGCGTTTCATTACTTTTACATCTGCGAATGTGTTTTACAGACTCTTAATGCTTTCTATTTACGATTAATTGCTGAAATTACTTATCGTAATATCTCGAAGCGTCCGCGTCCATTTTAGTACTTGAACTTTGAACTTTTTGACGTAGTGTGCTCAGAGAGTTATTTAAGTTTACGAGGGACCATGATAGAGATAAAATAGTTTCACACCATCGCTAATCCGTTAGCTACGTCGAGATTTCCTCCGCATTCTGCGCGCGGCGCGGGCGCACACCTATAGCTCTAGACTTATTAACAACGACGATCCTTGAACCTCGTACTCATTCGTACAAACGTATAAATTATGCAATATACTAATCGTACAACATGTCCGACGGACGCCACTGCAGATTTCGTGACGGGAATAAAAATTATTGCTATGCTCCAATAAGTCGATCGGTGTGCCAACCGCACGTTCTTGCGTCTGTTGACAATTTCGACATGACCTCTCTATGAAACAATGACAATTAACGGACCGATTCTAGAGAACAAATAATTAGTGATTTGAAATGCAAATTCGGACGACGAATCAAGTCGACGACTACTCGATACGAACAGAACGATAATGTACACGCAAAAATAAGAGTGAGCAGAACTGTAATCGATTGCGGCGCACAATCGAGACGAATCGATTAAAACCGCGCAATGGTATTGCTGGCCGAGTGGCCATTGTTTCAATACAGTCATTATTGCGACAAATTAACTGTTTCGCACTGATCTAATTTTTTTAATTGTTTATTAATTGTAAGGTTAACTATCTGAGCAATATTGATTTGAAATCTAGCTATTCGATTACACGGGGATCGTAATTAATTGAAAGTCATTTAATTTACTTTTTGTTAATGATTACTTTTAATTACTATAAAAAACGAGAGTATTTGATAGTGTTAAGAGTTGTTATGTGCATGTATGAGGTGCGTTTAAAGCGTTTTAATTAAATACAAGCAGTATTGAACTTTAACGTAGTAGAAAATAGCTAATTATAGAGCTGTTGTAAATGGCAACACTTAAGCTCGAAGGATGGTAATTACATAGAGGAACGTATAACCAGTCCAATTAATTAACTCACAATAAAGGTAGCCATTAAAGCTCATTGTTTTTTTGTTTAGCGAGTTGACAAATTACGAAGTCGTTCAGCGCGCGGCGTTCTTTAAAAGTTTCTGTATGTCGAGTGCACAATGGACTGAGTAGGTACGGAACGGACCTGCGCCGGCGGCGGCGGCGCCTCTCGCGGTCGATTGTCGCCGCACAATACCCGATTACACACAAAGATAATTCAAGTAAAACCTTTAAAAGCAAATTAGTAGCGATGATTTATTGCCGGCCGGTTGCGAAACTTCTCAGCCCCGAATATCTTTTCCGTTTGTATCGCGTGCTTTACTGCAATTTGAATGTGCTCTAAATTTGAAAATAATTTGTGCCGGTCGAGATGATCGTGCGAACCGCTATCGTTTATCGAAACGCCACCGGGTTACATCTATTTGCAGAAGCAGAAGAAACAAACAGATCATTTTGTTGATTGAGACATTTAGAAAATAGAACAACATTAGAAATGAAAATCAGTTCGAGATGGACTTCATAATAAATGAAGATTTATTTATGTTTACGACTTTGAACAGTATAAATCTTCATAACATCTCACTTAAACATAGTTTAAAAGGCAAAAAAAAGTATTGTTAACACCGCGGCAGATCGTTCCTAATGATAGGTTTACTAGTCGAACATAATCGGCCGCTCATCACTTTACTTACGCAATAATTCGGTTTGAAGTTCACACGTTTTTGCTAGTACTTCGACATAGCCAATTACATGTCTGACATTTTGAATACTTGTTTTATTTGAACAACGTTGTACGATATTACATTGTAGAGTAGGTTACTGCGATCTTTATCCCTTTTATACTTTAATCCAAAACTAGAGAGAATTTTTGTATGTGCACTAAAAATAGTATTCTGTAGGTTATAAATTTACAGTGCAGTTTAGGCTGCAGTGCAAGCTCTAGTTTTCACAATTACAACTTATAACAGTTATTGTAGCAGATTCATATTCTGTACTTAAACATTTTAGGGCGAATAGTAATATCTCGCATAGAGTCTAAGGAATTGAATGGTTTATGAAAGAAAGTAAGGGAGTGGGAAACTAATTTATATCGATAATTAGTGGGGTAGGTTTTTAGTATTGATATTAAGTCTCAAGTTCCTCTCACACGTAGATGTACAACTTTTACTATCTGAACGTTACATTTTTAAATGGGTTCAGTTGAGATAATGGGATGAATTTTGGGTCTGAAATGTTACTAAATAGAGACGATGTTTAATTTCTCCTACTCATGTGGTTTAATGATAAAATGGAATACTATTATTGCTTTATTTTGATGGATCGTAGTACTTTATGTCGATGGCCTAATTTCTCTCTGGTTTTGGAATAGGGTATAGTATTATCATATTAATGGACATAATGGGATAATTATTTAACTTTATTTTAACATTAAATGAATGCACTAGTCTACCGATCCTAAAATCTCACAAAACAATTATCCATTGTCACTAATTAAATACAATAGCACGTAAGTGTAGACTCGGTGGCAATTAGCTCCAGTAGTCGGTTCGACTCTTTGTATGGTAATGCGGTGCGCGCGCGCAGCTCAAACGATAAATAGAACCATTTCAAATGGGAGGAATATATATTATAATTATATGGGTTTGGTTTGTGAGGACAGTAGCGTTACACTTTTGTATAAAACGCTACGAGCTCACACTTTTTATTCAGTACCTATTAAGTATGGTGATCGAGCTTATATAGAGTGGCGTTGGTCTAGTGATTGACTTTGACTTTAATTCTAATGGTTGTGTATTTAAATCCCGGCTGGCCGTATAGATTTTTTTTATTCGGAAAATGTATCTGCGCCAATTGACATTGCTCTTACGGTGAAGCAAAATCGTGATGAATGAAACCCGCGGCTTACTTGTCTAACTAAGCTAGGGAATGGTTTTCACAGGGCATGTGTCATTTATGTGTGTGCTATAATAAATCCAAAATAATAAACGACATTTGTTATATTTGGTTTTTGCCAGTGGCCCACTACCCAACTATCTAAACTGTAAGACGTAAAAAACTATTCTAGGGATCTTCCAATCTTATTATAAAGACTATACAAAATTGCATACGCAAAGTGAACCAACGATGTAAGTACCAAAGATCGGTCATGGTGTTTAACTCCAAAACTATTGGGTTAGGAAACTATAGATATTACAGAGTCAGATCCACTGCCCGGAAAATGACTACAGACGAAATATCGTAACACTTTCAGATCATTTTCGTATGCGCAACCTCTTTTAAAGGTTAAATGGAATCATTGGAATGATGAGAGGTGATCTTTGAAGATTATCTGATATAGAGTTTTAACGAACAATAACTCCTTAAGGTGAAAGGATACCTGCGCTCTCTCCATACAAACGTAGTCGACTGTTTCCTTTCTGGATAATGACACTAGCACAAATATTTTTGTGCCATAAAACCTATAACTGCCAAAACTATGCCTCCTATTTTTTGTTTTTTTTTTTCTCATTTTCCAATTATCATAGAAATTAAGATTAAAAAATAAAAACAATAAAAAGGGTATGGTCATGGCAGTTATAAGTTTTATGCACCAAAAATATTTTCTCTAGTGTCATTATCCAGGGAGAAAACAGTCGACTACGTTTGTAATAGTTTGTATGGAGAGAGCCCCCGGTACCCTTTCTTAGTATCAAGCCTCATATTTGATGTCCTTCTAGTTTGCGTATTAACTGAGAGTTTTATTATTACTTAACTGATTTTTTGCTATTGACTTTATTATTTACTAGCTGTCCCGGCAAACGTTGTTTTGCCATATAAAAAAAATGTGATAAATGAAGAACCGCTCGACCGATTTTGTACAAACTTTACATAAACCATCTACTAAATAGTCCGAACAAAGCTTAAACATTTGGTTTGGATAGGTGAGCCCGTTCTTGAGTTATAAAATTACAACGAAAAGTGGCATTGATTTCTATATAATACCGCAATTAAAAAAAAGGGTCTGTTGGACTTCGAAAAAGTAATAGAACAAAAATATATCTGTCTGTCTGTTTGTTTGTTACATAATCTACAATTAATAAAAACGCCTAAACCAAGAATATTTCGTATATATTATTCGTAAGTCCCGATCTCGTTTGAATATCGAAAAAAAAAAGAATATTTCGTACGTATATTTAATTTCACCCGCGTAAATACCGATCTCGTTTGAATATAGAAAAAAAAAAAAAAGTATCCTATGTCCTTCTCCTGGTTCTAAGCTACCTCTCCATCAATTTTCAGCCAAATCGGTTCAGCCGTTCTCGAGTTATAAATAGTGTAACTAACACGACTTTCTTTTATATATATAGAAGATAATAATTCAATGTAAACAAACAAACAAATAAACAATCAGGTATTTTCTCTTACTAGGTATTATTAATCATAGTCCTATAAATGAACTGCTACTTACTGAAACTTTCAATAATAGGCTTTTAAAAGTTTTAATATTATTTAAGTGAAAGTTTTACTATTAGCTCAAAGGTTTTTTACAAACTGAAATATTTATTACTAACTGTTTTTAACGCTTAATTATTAATTAAGAGTTTTTATTACTTGAAAGTGAAAGATTCATTTTTAGGGTTCTGTACCTCAAAAGGTAAAAAAGGAACCCTTTTAAGATCACTTTCTTGTATGTCTGTCTGTTCGTGGGTCACCACCGATTTTTTTAAATATAACTGCAAGATTTGGTCAAAATTTTTAATAGACTGTATATTATTGTAGTCTAGTTTTTATTAGAATTGAGGACAATGTTACAGTTAAAGCCCAAGTATTGTCAAAGGGCAGATTGACCGGGTCGTAGTTTATAGACATCCTGACTCCGTATCCGTTTACACAATCGATTGTTCTGTTCCAGTTGAGGCGAATGTTGCAAACTTTAACGTAATATCGTGAATAGGGGCGGACGTTTTGAACAAATGCTGATTCTACACTAGTGAATGTGACATGGAAATTATGGGTATTAGAGTTATTGTAACGAGTATAAGTGAACCAAATGGTGTAACTTTCGATAAATTTGAAGAAAAAACGGTGATGGAAAACATCGTGATGAAACTCCCGGCTTAGTTGGCTCCAGGCGTATTGACAAGTACTTTCATCTGGACACGTTCGACTAAGCTGAGAGGGTGGTATAGGTTCTGGGCAAGCGAACAATGTCAATTAGCGCATATAAATTCCATTGGTCGAGATTCCAACCCATGACCTTCGGAACTAGGCCAACCAACGCCCTTTGTTACGTGTCACTTAAAACCATCTCCAAGAAAATATAAAGTAAATAAACCGAAAGAAATGGAATGGTCATAAATTGAGTAGGTACACGATTGTAAATTAGTCGGCATTGTAAGTTCAACTAACATAATAAGCGATATTGGTTTTAATTTTACCATTAGGTATTTCAATTTAGTTCAATTATTCACACAAGTACTGCTAAATAGTATCATATTTACACTGGCTAATATTTCACGCGCGATTTAACATTAACACACGTAATTATACAGCGTGTTTCGAGGATATTTTAACATTTCATTTCAAAGTAATAATAAGTTATGATGTACTTTGACTTAGAATTAATAAATATTATTAACTTTTTCTAATAGGTATATACTTTCATATATATAAAATTATATATCATTCATATATTCAACTTTCATATATATATCTCTTGACCTTTATGAGCATGATTTAAGAAAAACACTCCATGAGTGTCTTGTGCCTTCTTCTCATTGGTGGACGCTTTCCGAAGGTATACAATCTAACTTAGGCTTTAAGACAATGTAATTTTATGCCAGTTCCAAATTAATAAAGAAATTTTGACTTTAACTTAGAAGACTTTTAAAGTCCCGGGTACTACCTACATCTGGGTCTCGATAAACATTTGACTTACGAGTCCCACACCTTCCTCACTTTGTTGGAAAAACCCAAGCAAAACCTCTAACTTCAAAAACAGCTAATTATCCACCCTTAAAATTTTCGGAAAACAGTGCGAATTTTGAAAAGTCGTAGGTAAATAAAAGTTGTTCGCATTTCGCCTTAAAACATCCACGTCGGAACGCATTGTATATTATGTCGATTAGAAAAAAATGGCGGAAAACGATCGATATATTTGATCGATTTATCGACGTGAATCTCCCGGATATCGTACTGAAATCTAATCGAACAATATCGATTTTTTTTTATTCTTTGTATGTTTATTTCAAGGAAAGAAGATTAATAATTGTTTAACGAATTATTGTTGAGGATGATATGAATAAGAATTAAAGCAATTATGAATCGATTTGAATATTAATTTATTAGATCTTCACAGTTGTGTTGAAAAACGTAAAATAAAGAGCTATTGGTATAGGTACATAATTACCTATAGATTTATTCTGCGGCAGATGTTAATATTCTAAATGTTAATATACTGTTTTTAAATAGTATGTATTAAAATGTTTAATTATAACGAGTGAAGTAAGCGACTGCTTATTTGAAATATGTTTGTCTTGTGGTTCTAGCTATTCTTGTAAACGAATTGTTTACTTATTGTAGTAGAATAATGTTAAGTTTTCCAGGGGCCTTATTCTGCTATTTGGCCAACCATTGTCATTATATCGAGACTCTATTGATATTATATCGAGATTGTGACTTTATTTGGTATTCTGCTAAAGTTTTAATAACATCGCAATATAATCACTATGGAGTCTCAATGGTATGGTAATATTTACATTGCAGGTGTTGCCTAGCAACATGGTATATGTTGCTAAGCAATATACCGTTTTGACAAACGATTGTAGAGCAGAATACAAAAGTGAGTCAGTGGTGTCTCGATAGAATAGTCAACGTTAGTAGAATACCAATTTGACATGTAATGTCATATTTTTGACATTAAATTTCTATTACGATTATATCGACACACTATTGTAACACAATTGTGTTAGCAGACTTAGGCCCCAGGACGTTTGATGCGCCAGTGTGAAATCACAACAATCCTTGTGTTGTGAAAATCGAATGTTCCGATTTTTTATTCATATATCCTATTCGAATTGTAGTTTAGATTAATTTGCGTAATGCGGTTCTAATTCGGTATATAAGTAGTTTACTTAATTATTTCAATTAGCAGAGTAGTGTTGGCTCAGTTGAAGATACTAAGACTTTCAATCAAAAGGCCGTGGGTTCGATTCTTCGTCCACCAAAAAAAATGTGCATATTGATCACGTCCTCTTTGTAGTGGGACATATTAGTTAACACGGTCTATAAATCTAATAAAAAAAGATATTGTCAATTTTTACCTTGCAACCCTCACATGTGAAGGCACCAAAATGGAAGCCGGCAGCTGGTTCCCCACATACTTTGCACTTTTGGTTCATCTGTAAAAAAACAAAATAAATAAAATTAGGAAAGCATATTGGAATAAAAACCATGTAAAGGACAGCCCACAGCCTAAACCTCTGGGACTAGACAAAAATGAAATGAAGTTAGCACAGTTCCTCAAGTAGAAAAGATAAGAGTAGGTGTTTTCGAAAATACCGGTAATAAACACGAAGGTCCCTCCAGATGCGGGCTCGCGGGCGGCATAAATAACTGATTCTTTAAATGAAATCTAATTTGATAAATATTGGTTAAACATACCAAAAAATATATGTACTTTAAAGTGAATGTAGTCTTAGTAGTAAATTTTCAAAAACTGAATTGAAAGGAAAACTAAAAATACTGTCATAAAACGGTATCGATCGATCTATAAAATCTAAATTCGTCCTTATTGTAAACATATTATAAACATATTAAAAATGAAACTGTAAAAAAAACACAAACTTGATTCTTTTTCTTCAAATCGAATGTAAACTAAGAAAGCAATATGTTGCTTATCAGGCAACATAAAGGTATTAAACTGAAAAATCGGTTTAGAAACCCAATTCAGTATTAATACGGCGTGACATAGATTATTTCCAATCAGTCATTTACTTGTTAATTTATAAGAGCATGATCCATGTTATTGGTTTTCAAACGTAGAAATGGAATTCAGTTTTCATCTAGTTCGCGAACTGGACGATTGTGATTTTATACGGAAGTTTTATTTCTTTGTTTATTAAAATATTTATTTTTAATTAGCAACGGAGTATTCTCCGATCAGAATTCCTATTGGTAGGATCAGTGGAAATATTTTTTAAAATGGAACTGGGCAGGGCATATAGCCAGAATGACAAACAAAAAGTGGACAAAAACTATAACGATTTGGAGAGGACCGTTAGGAAAAAGGAACAGAGGTAGACCGGCAGAGAGATGGGAAGACGAAATAAAAACAATAGCGGGAAAAGACTGGATAACTACAGCACAGAATAGAGACAATTGGAAAGCCATGGAGGAGGCCTTTACTCAAAAATAAAAAATCCTTGAATAACCACAGTAGATTTAGTATATTTTCTTTTCAATATTCTCATAGTAATTAGTTAGTTAGTTTATTATGATGCATGTTTTATAAGTAATTTTAAAATTCAAAGGATAAATAAAAGGCTATATATATATATATATATTTCTTTGTTTATTAAAATATTTATTTTTAATTAGCAACGGAGTATTCTCCGATCAGAATTCCTATTGGTAGGATCAGTGGAAATATTTTTTCTGCTTCTCCAATTGTGTAACACTTTTATAATCCTTTAGTTTTTTTTATTCAGAACAAGTACAGTCGTCAATTGAATAAAGAACAACAAAAATGTTTTTGGTTACCGAACGAGCTACTGCAATTTTTGCAGTGTTAATTAGTCAATTGGTCAGCTAGTTGCGACGCCATTTACATTTCTTTAAAAATCATTAAACCTTAATATAAAAAACCTTAAGGTGAAAAGGTACCTGCGCTCTCTCCATACAAACATAGTCGACTGTTTCCTCTCTGGATAATGACATACAAGCGCAAATATTTTTGTGCCATTAAACCTATTAACTGCTATAACTATGCCCGTATGTTTTGGTTTTTTCATTTTCTAATTACCTATCATAGAGATTAAGATAAAAAAAATAATAATTAGGGGGGCATTGTCATGGTAGTTATAAGTTTTATGCACCAAAAATATTTGCTATAACGTTATTTGCTATATTATCCAGGGAGAAAACAGTCGACTACGTTTGTATGGAAAGAGCCCCCGGTACCCTTTCCTCTTAAAATTGATTATTTATCTATTATTCATCATTTAATATCAATAAATCGTGAGTTTATGATCTTAAGTTCCTACAAAAACCAAATGCCCAATCTGCAATGTATTTTTAGATGGTAATGCCGATGCCTTGGCCAAAGTAGCAGCCCTGCATTCTTGAATTTTCCACCGACGACGAAGGCTCTCTTATTTAATTAAATTGTGTTTGGCTTTATTAATAAAGTATTTTTCTATGTGTCTGTAAAATGTAAAAAATTTCACGCGGCCGCGATGAAAGTTTATTTTAACTTTTATCCCGGCCGTGTGAAAAATTTTCACGGATAATTTATATTAACATTGCAATTTTCGTAACCCGCGTCTCAGTTGGCTCTTAAAAGACTAAGCTGAGAGGATACCATAGGTTCTGGACAAGCTTACTCCACCTCACATTTTTTTTACACAATATGGGCTTGCATTTGACCTCATTTAATCTAATGGCAGGAAAGATGAGGTCGAGGATGTAGTTTGCTCGCCTAGAAGGTACCTATTCACTCTAGACTTGAAGGGGGTTATTCCAAAACGAGGTTTAAGGATAGTCCGAGATGTGAATTTAAACCTTAGATTTAGACACAGAGTTACTCGTGAACTATTATAGTCTAAACACTATCCCTATATATTATATAAGGAACTATAGTCTAAACACTATCCCTATATATTATATAAGGAACTATAGTCTAAACACTATCCCTAAAGATTATATAGGGATAGAGTTTTACTATAGTTAACGAGTAAATCTGTGTCTAAATCTAAGGTTTAAATCCACATCACGGACTATCCTTAAACCTTGTTTTGGAATAAGGGGGGAAGACTTCAAGGTTGTAGTTTTGGGGGAATAGCGATATGTTTGATGGAGTAGGCTTTTTCAGCCAGGCACTACGGAGCGCCTTCAATAGTAGTATAGAGAAGATTTCCGGCGCTACATTAGATGTAAAGGCCATTATTTTTATTATAAATTAAACTTTTCAACCGAAAATATTTCCAGCTGTTTTACATATAATTTTAAACGTTAATTGACGTTCGGAACACGCGTATTTTGACACCAACTTTTGTCCCTTAATATATGAGTGTATCATGTTCTTACATTAACGAGCCATGTTCAATATGTAATAAGGTCCGGGTGACATCCAGATTGTGATCTAACATATTATATTATGTTCAGTTGGTATTAAAGACATTGCGGTTAATTATTTAATTTTACTGCGTTTTATCGTGTAAAGAATTTTCGGTTTTTTTTATTTTATTTCTTTTTTAGACTAACACCAACTACACAAAACGCATGACTCGCAAAATACCACTTACGCAAAATACCAACTTATTCCGTTATACGTCACGAACACGATGCTGTAACATTTTGTTTTCATCAGAGTTTTATCACTAATACCTCACCAGATGGTAAGCGACGATGCAGTCTAAGATGTAGTACAATTGAAACACTGTGAAACATACGTATCTATTTCTATAAATATAAACATAGTTCTTACCAACTGCCTGATTGATATATCGATGCACAGCTTAAACCAATCAATGGACGGAATGAGCTAAAATTATTCATATAGATAGCCATAATGACATAGGCATCCCCGCTTAGAAAGGATTTAGGAAAATTGAACTCTGACGGGGACGAATTCTTTCTGTACCTAGGTACAGTATGTACAGAAATGGGTGGACATCCATTTCTAGATGGGACGATCATGAAGGGGTTTTTCAGAGGAATTTTAGTGATTTTTCAGAATCAAAATATTTGTATAATATGTTGAGCACAGTATTTCAGTAGTAAGTATAGGTATACCTATCAAACATAACTTCTTTATGTGTTTTTTATTTGCGTCATGGAATCTAATCAAATACCTAACTCGTTATAAAGGTCCTCTCTGCACATTACAGTATTTCTATCCGACTTTACAAAAGCCGAATCAAACAAAACAAATCTTTGAACAAACGAGCTTAAAGTACAGACAGACAGCAAATCGTCGCCGATCTAATATAGAGCGCGATCAGCGAGGCGATAAGCTCCCGCTGCGTGATTTACTGGTTTACTGGATGCGCAGGCGCAGGACTTGTGAACTGCGCCGCGCGCCGCGTCTAGAGACTACAGATTGATCGTTTTGTTAAGGTTAAAGGTAACATTGGTCTTGTTATTGGATGAAATACTTTTTGAACAAATAAGTTAGTCATGAAAATAGGACTCGTTAAATAGCGAGTGCGGTTTCCTGTCTAATATACACAAGGAGTAGACTCTTTTTTTGCTAAATCTATATATTATGTATAATAATCCTATCCTACTTAATAATCTTGGAAACCACAAGACCTATGAACCCGAAATGTGCCGAAACTTCGGGTTCCTTTTAGAGTAGTAGGCACATACTAAGAAAGGATTTATAGAAATTCGACTTCTAGATAAAGAGCTCACGCGGGTGAAACCACGGGGCGCACCTATAGATAAATAAACGCTTTCTATTGAACCTAGATGTTATATTCTTTATTTATAGTGAAAATTTCTAATTAATTATGTAGATACATCGAATTTTTTAAGTAATAAAAGTAACTTTTATCCCGTAATTCCTACGGAATCAGGACTTACGAGGCATAAACCACGAGGCTTTGATAGTAAGATAAAAAAGTAAAATAAAATTCTATAGTAACTAATCAAGATTATCCTCAAGTTATCAATAAATAAGTGTCCCATATCCAATAACATATCACTTAAGGCACATAAGTATAATTTCAATGACGACCCAAAAACGTTGGAAATTATTAATTTAACATACCCCATCCCATCTTGATTGTAAATTAAAGTAATTAAGGCCGATGTTAATTTTTGGAATGTATACGAATTTGTATCAGATAAATGCAATGATAAAGATAAAATGATTGCCAAACGTAAGTGGGAGACGTGAGGTAGATTTCGGAGCTAAGTAACTACTTTTTATTCATATGCAAAAAGTGACAGGATGAGCAGATAGTCTGAAAATATTTCTAATTAAATAATAAACAAATAAATAAATAAATCTTGGTTGAAGGCGAATTCCAACCACGATTTTTGGTACTAAGGTGTAATTTAGGTGATCGATAACATAACAAAAGTGCCGAAAAGCTTCGTATATAGCGAAAAACAGTAGAAAGGAAAGCAGAAAAAGCAGTTGAACATGAAGAAAAACAACTGAAAATCGATTTCTCTGTGTAGGTTGTTTCTCTACGTGTTTTAAGGCAAAAATAGATAGGTAGCGGTTATAGCCAGCCAAGGTATGTTTTATTTAGTATTTTTCTGATTGGAAATACATATTATAATAAAAAATGTTGAAATTGAAAAATTTTTGTTGGGAAGTTTATTTTTATCTCAAACACGTTTCTACAAAATCTACCATCGACCCGTAACCTGCATTTTAAAACAGATAACATTGATTTTTGATAGCATACATGAGTTTTTGCGAATATTCAATGTCAGTCCTTTTTATAAATTAAGTCATGGGAATGATTTTATGATAATTTAAACAATTTTAATTAATATCTAAAAAAATGCTGTCTTAATTATACGAGCTCTAATTTATTTTTGGGAGTAATTAATTAATACCTACTTTAAAGTAATATGTTTTAATTTTTTTTTATCTAATTCTGTAGGTTATTTAGATAAGGATTAAAATTAATGTGAGAGTTGTTAAATCCTAATTTAATTTTTATGTTTTACGTAATTTAAGACCTTCAAAATCAACCTTTTTAAATACCTAATAATTTTGATAACAATGCACGTGTCCACTTGTCCAGCCCAGTACATACAAAAGGAATAGTTTATATGATAACTAGCGACCCGCCCCGGTTTCGCACGGCTATATTATGCATGTATTATACATATAAACCTTCCTCTTGAATCACTCTATCTATTAAAAAAAAACCGCTTCAAAATCCGTTGCGTAGTTTTAAAGATTTAAGCATACAAAGGGATATAGGGACGGAGAAAGCGTTTTCATTTATACTATGTAGTGAAGATACAAAATCGACGACTAAAAAAGATTGACTAAGTATGTCCTGAATTTCTAGACTAGGTATTTTTACTAGGTATACCTATTGTTTACTATTTAATCACAATGTTATGCACTTTTGTTTGCTTGTAACGAATAGGCTCCAAAACTACTGCAGCGATTTTGATGAAACTTGGTATGAAGATACATTGTTTCATTCAAAGTAACATTAGCTACTTTTTATTCTGATATTTTCACGGGATCGGACCTTAGGTAGGCGAAACCACAAGACGATGCTTTTTATAATGTAAAAAGAATAGCTTTGGATTTTTATTTTTTTTGTTTGATGAAGATCCATTGAAATCTAGGAAATGACATGGACTTTTAATTCCGGTATCCGTACAGGATCGGCACTAATGCGAGTAAAACCGCAGGCAGCTCCTAGTACAAACGTCAAAAGACACCGAAGTCACTGACCCCTACAAAGAAATTGGAGTAATCATACACTTGGACACACAACGATCCACGTCCAAAACCATCGGCTCGTGTAACAAAACCCAACGTATCCATCCCTTGTTAAATCATTTCATTAAAAATTTGCACTTACAACATTTTTCTTTCACACCCACATCAAACTTACCAAACGATTTACAACCTTAAAACCCAAAAAAATTAAACACAATATTACTTACTTGTAAAAAAAATTGACACATCGCAATTTTTTTACAAATAGTTTCTTGAGTATGTGTCTTATAGCACGGTCATTAAGATGTCATTTAGATTGGAAAGTAAAGTTTAGTGAAGCGTTAGGCCTGCGATTAAGTATCATGCGCATGCGCATATCGGTTCGGAAAACATTGAGATATTAAAACCGTTGTCATGGGGATGACATTTTATATTTAGTTGTTTAAAAATCATTTAAAAACGTCTCTCAAAATATAAATTCAATCATACGCTGTTTAAAAATCAAATAAAGGTAGATTTAAATGTTTAAAGTCCTTGTAGGTATTTAATTTGAAATGAAAATGATTTGTTTTCATTATTTATTGATATAAAATTAAGTAAAAGTAAGCATGAGAAAAAATAATCTGACAGTAAAAATGCTTACAGACTTTCGAATAATACTAATAAATTGTAGGTATGTACTAATAAAATCACCCGATCACTAGTGATGTTCACCTGCAAGCATATCGATAATTTATTAAGCGTTGTCAATTATAATTCTAAAAATGTTGTCTTTCTAAAAATATAGGGACTATATTGCGAAAAGCGATTATAGTATATATCTGCTAATAAAAATGCTCCGATATACGTAGCTATACTTTCTATTGTAATATTTTTAACTCTACGGTGATAGAGCACAATATTTTAGTCCAGATCGGTCGGCATATTACAATATCGTGTGAACGGCGCGGTCTGTCATTTGCCGCGAACGGCCATTATTGTCGAGATGGCTTTATGCTGCACTCGTGGGAACTATCGATCAAACTAGGGCTGCTACGTGTCGATAGTTTACACTAATCTGTCTGGACAACAATCAGGCAGGTTGTATCAAGTACGCCTGGAGCGAAGACCGTGAAACGTCTTCTATCTTCTCATTCGTTACATCTGGTTTCAGCAAGTGATCCACTTTACTGGCCAAAATGAAATACGTTTTCACGTGAATACTTAGGTATGCCCAAAATAACATGCTAAATCATTGTATCTGTACCGGATTTGTTGTAAGTAATACTGTATAAACCGTTATAATCAAAAACTGAATACATATTTCGTAAATATATATAAGGCTTAATTGTCAATCTGAAAAACAATTCATTTGTTTATTTTCTGGTTATTTTGTCACTAATATCAAGGTTTAAAAAAAAAACCTTTAATGTCTCTTATTACCCGCAGGAACAGACGGTATAACGAATAAATTTTAAGTAGGTATGTTTATCGGAATATTAATAAATCTGAAATTTCGCCAACCCTAAAATGTACGTAAACAGTGCAGGGTTAACAGGTGTATTTGTGGAATCGTGATGTGATGACGCGCGGGATGGGGTCACACACATAGGTCCTACACCAGAAACCCTAACATGTAGTTCTTTCAAATATTTTCCTACGACGGAAACTGAACTCGCGATCTTCTGTATCAACTAGCAGCGCTCCGCAGTGTCACCCACGTAACTCCCGATCCCGTGGGAATATCTGGATAAAAAGTAGCCTTTAGCCTTCCTCGATAAATGGACTATCCAACACAATAAGATTTTTTGAATTCGAACCAGTAGTTCCTGAAATTAGCGCGTTCAAACAAACAAACAAACTCTTCGGCTTTATAATATTAGTATAGATTCGTCCATCGAACCACCGACCGAGGTCATTATATTACCTCGGTAGTTCATCACCGATTAATTCAGTATTTAGTAGTAAATGTATTTACTACTAAATACCTACTGAATTAATTTCGCTGACCATAAAATTCAAGACTCTATTAGAAACTCAATTCCAGCTTTGAAAAGGGTTAACGCTTTTAGTATCCATTAATTTTAATGAAATCTGTTTGAATTAATCAATCAGAAGAGTTTCATCAACTATTACTTGACCGATTTTAATGAAACTTGATATGATAGATTGAATATTCTGATACAACATTGGCTATAATTTATCCCAAAATATTACAATGGTATTGGGACATAAGAGGATCACTTATCAATTACATTTTAGGGCATACCGGTTTTTATCAATAATATTGCAACAAAATATTATTGATGTCAATCGCTTGAACAATGTGTATTCTAGGCTTGTTTTGTTATTTAAAAAAAAAACTTTGACTTTAATGTAATTTATAAAAGCCGAAATACAAGCCTAGTTTATGATGAATTAATTACTCAAAAGAACATGCGAAATCGGACAGTATTAAGGGGAGAAAAATGCTAATATTTATTTTTGTATGGATAACCCTCATAAGCGAGTGAAACCCGCGGGACGTACTAGTAAATTATAAACCCCCGTCTCATAGTGTTTGGTTCTCACAAATCAGTAGATTTGTTTGTAACTGAGCGAGACGAATGTGTAATAGCGCGGGAAGATCGGATGCGTCTGCGCACCGCACTGTCTACTAAACAGATTCATTGTGGGACATATTTAATCATGTTTCATTGTTTTTCTTTTTATTTGCGACTAAAGGTATCGCTATGCCAAAGATGCATCACACATAGCACGTCGCACAACGAAATCCATACATTTTTCACCTCCATTTATGGAAATAGAGGCGCAATGCACACATTGCACATGTCCAAAGATACATTACTGCGATACATCCATGAATTTGATGGTCTGGGTCGTGATAGGTGAAATCAAGGTCACAACGCTTTATCTCACTCGTACTTGTGGGATGTCGAAGTGCAATGCATCTTCGGCATAGCCAAACCCTTAATAATATAGATACAATCATTCTGTCTTTTTAATAGCTTTTCATATTAAATAACCACACTATAAATATTATCTAAAAACTGGTAACTGTGCACCATTTTACATTTTAGTCATTTCTATGTGATCTGGTAGTGACCGACCATTAGCACCTGTATTCTGTAAGCCTCTTAAACCATACATCGGTAGCCGCTACACTTTGTAAGTAGAATTGGACACACGGTATGCTTATTTTTGCGTTAACAAGATAATTCATTTTATTGCCAACTGTGATTTATTGTTCACAGTTTTTGCTATAAAGATATGGATGCAGTTTCGTATGAACGTATTTGTCAGAAAAAAAACTATTTGCAATAAAACATGCTCGTATCTTTAAAAAGCTCGATTTTCATAAATTATACTTATCAGAACAGCTCAGCTCTAAAGGTGTGTATAGACTAGAGCATTTCAATGTAATGCAATTTTCTTACGAATGGTACAATACAGGCAAATGGAAGGCAAATCTGACTACTAATAAGGAATGACGAAGCAAAACACTTCGCACTTATTTGTATACTCTTCGAATAGGAATTGCCAATATTCTCTTTAATATAGATTTATAGGTTAAGATTCTTTACAAATGAATTAATTGCAGGTAACAAGTGCTTAAGAATCTCTTCGCAAATACATCTAAATCAATAAGAGCTTTTGTTACGACTACGTTATACAGTGGTAGGGAATATCTCAAGTTTCTATTTATACACAAGTTTTTGAACGCGATTAGCACAAGTAAAAAAATTGAAATCTGACTTCAACATTGTATAATGCCAATCAAATGACCACTTGAGTTAACCAATTAGAAAGATTCCTACCAAAAAGTCATAGCAAAATACTTAATTTCGTTTATTTGGAATGGCATATTATTTTTATTATTTTGAATTTAACAAGTGAATCGGTTTTGAATTCTGAAACCAATTTAAGTAAATTATACTTTTTGTTTTTTTTAATCAGTTAAATGATAAAGGACGTTAAGGCAAAAATACAACAAGGTCCTTTCTATTATTTTTCCGCCAGGTCGTACGATTCTGGGTTGTAAAAATTAGGAAACGTCAATTGGAATTAAAAATCTAATAGTAACAAGACATAATTAAGGTTGCGGGAAGCCATGGGACGCTGAGGGCATGCCACCAATCGATCTGTAAGTCTTTGGGAGAGGCCTATGTTCAGCAGTGGACGTCCTATCCTGATGATAATGATAAATAAATAAATAAAAAATAAATATTGTAGGACATTCCACACATCGCCATCTAGCCCCAAGCTAAGTAACTAGACTTGTGTTATGGGTGCTAGACAACGGATATACTACTTATATACTTTTCTTTTGTAAATATATACTTATAATACATAGAAACAACCAGACCACAGACAAATATCTAAGCATAAATACTTGTCTGAGGCGGGAATCGGACCCGCAACCCTGTGTTTGGCAGTCCGGCATGGTGACCATTGTGCCAACTGGGTCGTCAATGATGAATGTTATAGACATTTTACGTATTTATCTCGACACTTTACAAAGTTAATTCAATGAAATGTTAGTTTCTTAAGACCGGATATTTAACATAAGAGATAGGAATTTCACATCGGTATAGGAAAAGCTCACATAGGTACGAGCTTTTATACAAAGAGACGAAAGCTTTTATTTCTATAAATTAGTTTAACAAATAACAATTGTGTGTGAAGAATTTTAATAATAAGTTTTAGTTTTGTTTTGATGCACTTCTTATTGGTCGATTTGTGCATAGCAACAAGTTTCTTCAGTTTGACAGCCAGTGACAATATTTAACGAAAACTCACCGTGGAGTTTTTATATCAACGAGAAAATGTTAGATATCACTTGAATTTGGTGAAAAGGCACGAAAATGGCCACTTATTGGCGGACGAACAATATCTTACAAGAAACATTTTAAAACAAGATTTGAGCAAAATTTTAAGCACGCTGGCTGAATCCACAAGTCATGCGGAACCGCGTAAAAAAACATGCATGTGCATAAAAAAAAATAACATTCTTCGACCTACCGTAAAGAACAGCCTAGTTTTATAAAGCACCTGTCTTATAAGAACTAAGTATCTAGATAAGAAACCTATTTATCCAATTACAAGTGAAGTGTATAATTCATTTCAATTAGTTTAATGACTGTAACAAGTTGCAATTAATTAATTGAACTATTAAATGACGTTTTATTAATCGTTTTACATTAACTTACATTACCTTCTTCAGTTAATTAAGTGTTAGATTATAGCACGCGATTGACTTTGGTAGCCTTTTGTTTTCACTTGATTCACTTTTGTTTTTATGACGATCGTGTTTTATTTCCAATTCGATAGCTTTTTATTTCCACTTCAATTCGCTTTTGTTTCCATTTAGATTTTCTTTTATTTCCACTTTGATCCTCATTGATTACATTGCGATCGGCTTTTGTTTACATTTCGATCGCTTTTTATTTCCACTTCAATTCGCTTTTGTTTCCATTTACCTAGATCGTTTTTTATTTCGACTTTGATCCTCTTTTGTTTAGCTAAGAACATAATTTCAATAAGGCTCAAGTGAGTAGAGTTAAATTAATAGGTACCCTTATAATTTGATTAATATTTGCCTTATCTTTAACATGAAATCGACCCTAAATTCATAAAAATATCTATGCAAAAAAACCCTTCACAAAGGTGGGCAAATGCAAGCTTTTTACAATTTTTCATTCAAAATGTCAAAAGAAAAGGGCTCGTCGATCTTTCCGTTAACCGATTATCGATAATACGAATGATTTATTACACGTAATCGATACAATTCATTCGTTTTCACAGCGGGACGCGCGACACGTCATCGTGACACGCAACTTTCTGACAAACCGTGACAAATTGTTGTGACAAAATATTTCATCAGTTGCGTTTTCATCCCTTTAAAAGACACGTTTGATTTTTCGAATAAATCCATTTTGGAAATGGAACATATCACGATATATTCTTAAACCAAATAACGTTTAGAATCGAGTGGCATTTAAATATGTATCGATAATGACGTTGCATTTTAAAAGAATGAATGAATGCGAATGATTATGCATTTGAAATTGTACAAATTTTATTGAATATTATGGTGATTTGCAAGATGACTCGGAGAATGAACGGTATGCAGATGTTTTTAAAGTTATTTGTGAGTTTCAATGAATATGTTAGCGATGTCATTAATTTGTTTAACAGCTGCCTCTACTATAAAACATTGTAACTAGTATAAATTTCAGTAATAAAAATGTACACACCAATATTTAAAACCACATTAAGCACTAAGGGCCAATTACAGCAAAATTGCTAACTCTCGACTTTTAATAGCTAGACTTGTCACTGTTTTGACACAATTTAAAACTCGGTTTAACCTTTCTGTTAAAGATTTGTCGACTTTAATAGAATCGAGATTTCGCTGCAAGAGTTCCTAAATTCACTTATTAAACGTTCTTCAACGTAAGTTTCGGTGTCACAAACTCATCGTGATTAGCAAAGCCACAAACGTTGCGTGTCCACAGCACTCGTACAACCACAATTTAAATCATCTATTTTCGTACCGGAAACATTGCTAAAACCTAACATAGTCGCTTCATTAAGTTCTCTTCACGTCAACAACAGAAACACCGACAAACATACTATTATTAGATATGGATTTAAATAATAGACCAGATTAAACCTTTATTCGAGAGAGAAGGTGTACGTTTTAAAAGATTGTGACCTTTGACATGGAGAAATCAAATCGATGACTGGTCGGTGTAATGTATTATGATATAACGAAGAACACCTGACTTTTGTCTTTAATATACCTATTGTTGGATGTAATATATACTTTGCACTTTGTTAGGGAACTGTTCTATTGATGCAATATCATTTAAATATAATGAAAACGTACCGAGAAAAGTTTCACCGAAATGAAAAACAATTTTTATTTACCGGTATTTTTTCTAAAAAAATAAATGTCTTTTTAATAATGTTTCTGGCTACTTAGTTGCATTAAGTTATAAGTATTTTATTCTACTTGATACTCTACATTTATATACTAATCTTCACCCTTATTAAAGATATTTTTTTGTTTAAAACGAATAGGCTCCGAAACTACCAAATCTATTTTGATGAACCTTTGTATGATTAAAGGTACATTGAATCCTCGGACAACCAACATGGGCGCTACTTTGTAAACTGATATTCCCATGGAATCGAAACTTATGCGAGTAAAACCTCGGAGCGCTGGTTTGTTAATTTTTATTTGTATCAGTTTACAAAAGCCTAACTAAACCTAATTAGAGCCAATAACAATAATTAATCGATATTTACAGAACCATAAAAATGAATGGATATGCGACCACTCAAATTACCCTAAAATAGATTAAATGTGAGTGTTAGTAAATTTAAAGGTTAGACCTCTACTCATTATTGTTAAGAGGTGGGTTTTTAAGATATTTTTTCATTGTCTAATTCGCTGAAACCTTCAACCGAATAGTCGACAAGACGCATCTATAAAACCGCACCTTAAAACTAAGACTAGCTGAGTCACCTCACCCACTTCCCATGACAATTGTCTTGGTTGTCCGTCTGTCTGTCTAGCAACATGGATCTTGTACATTTTTTTGTTTATTGTTCTTGCTGTGATACTTCAACATTGTACTTATTGAATTAAAACACGGATGAGTACCTACCTACATTTAGTACTTCATTGTTCTCTAAATATAAATAAACCTACGTATTTACGATCATTGTAATTCTATATTCAAGATTTTAAAAAATCCTCCGAAACGTCTACTGCAAAAATCAAATACGGATATCGGATATTAAAGAGGATGTAAGCTAATCTAACCTCTTTTTCAAAGCTGTCGGATTAGCTACATCTATCTTGGCGGTCTATGGAGCACCTTCTCCAATATCCAATGTGCCCTAACACCTGCACATTGGACGACCTTTACGAGATCAATGATGCTGCCATTGCTGTTGCATTTAGTTGAACTTTTGACACTTAAAGGAAGAAAAAGCTACATCCTTCATCCGTCAACTCGATGTAAGATGAGATTTAGACGAATAGAGGCTGCAATCTGCATCCCTTATACAGACATTATTTTTAATAACGCTCTTGGGCACGGGAGCATAGCCACTCCCGAATAATTTCCAAATTTTTTAAATATATAGGCCAGTGTTTGCCTGTTTGGCCACTAACTCACCTGATGGTAAGTAACGATGCGATCTAAGATGTAGCACGCTTGTACCTAGACAATACCTACCTAAACACTCGTGACTTGAAGAACCCCAAATAAACGGATACCTTCAAGCTACGTGACCGCGAATAAAAGTAATATAGGAACACTCGTGACTTGAAAACTTCTAATTGCCCCTAAATAAGTGAAGTTCTTCAAGCGACGCGAGTGAAGGTAGCAAGACGGCAGTGAAACGAGAACTTTTCCGACCCATTTTGTGTTTCCTCCAGAAATATTCCATTATAGTCTAAGATCCCTTTACGACCTTCATCGAACTGTTTAATGGATGAACAGTATTTTATATCAAATCAATAAATATATTTCAATGGTCACCATGCCGGACTGCCAAACACAGGGTCGCGGGTTCGATTCCCGCCTAAGACAAGTATTTATGCTTAGATATTTGTCTGTGGTCTGGTTGTTTCTATGTATTATATGTATATACTAGCGACCCGCCCCGGCTTCGCACGGCTATATTATGCATGTATTATACATATAAACCTTCCTCTTGAATCACTCTATCTATAAAAAAAACCCCATCAAAATCCGTTGCGTAGTTTTAAAGATTTAAGCAGTCAAAGGGAAATAGGGACAGAAAAAGCGACTTTGTTTTATACTATGTACCTAGTGATTTACAAAAGAAAAGTATATAAGTAGTATATCCGTTGTCTAGCACCCATAACACAAGTCTAGTTACTTAGCTTGGGGCTAGATGGCGATGTGTGGAATGTCCTGCAATATTTATTTATTTATATTGCAAAGGGGTTGTCTAAAAAAATTCAGTCCAGAATATGAATTATTATTTACAATTATTTTTAAACCTTTTACTGGTTTATTTAAGAGACAAATGCCATAACAATCGAAAGTATGAAGCCAAAGTATACTTAGTTTGAATAAATCATGTATTCGTATAGAATATTGAGCCATCAAACGGTAAGGCGTGTATGACGTCACCTCCAACAATGGCTCCCGTACGATTTGGAATACAATGAACCTACGCATTGATATTAATACTGTCGTCTCGTCTACATTATGCCTACTGTACATTACATAACAACTATTATAATAGGTAGGTATATAGTTAGGTGTGGACTGTGGAGTAGAGCAAACTCTACCATCACAAATACAAAGGGATTTTGGATTAAAGTGCATATTGATGGAATATAGTAAAATCAAGCGTTATGAGGAAGCATTTCTAAAAATCCTACACAAAGTTTTGGCGATAAGCGATCGTAATTTTTTCAATTTGGACAAAAGTTTTCAGCAAAATCTATTAAACGGCATTTATATCACAAGACACCTGGAAATACTAGTTGACACGCACATTTATTTGGAAATTCTTAATAAAAAAGTATTCACTTGACAGTTAAATCATGTTTTCTAAAGAATTTCATAGAGTGGTTGTGACAATGCTCTAATTTATCAACATTTGATTGACCGAGATAATTGCGCGGATGACGTTACAAAGGCGGGGGGCGTCGCGTCGCCCGCGCCGGCCAATCGTCGCCTGCGCACGCGACAAATATACCTAGTGACAATTCGATCTCATTTGTTTATTAATTTAATAACTGTCTAGCGGTAAAAGGTCTATTTACAGAGAGAGCGAGAAGGAGATGGAGAAAGCTGCAGACAAATAATTATCATATCTTGGCTTTTGGTTAAAGCAAATTAATATAAAATATGTAGTACTTAACTTAAACCAAACATAATCGAAAGTAGGTTATTCAAAAGATCAGTTAATTGTGTTATAGAAATCTAATATTTCTACCTAGAAATATTAGATTTCTATAACACAATTAACTGATCTTTTGAATAACCTACTTTCGATTATGTTTGGTAATTGGTATACCTCGATGAATGTTTCCAAATACAAAATAATTACTTAGGTGCCTTTAAAAATAAATACACTTAAATCTACCCTAAACTAAAATACAAAGGTAGAGTTCTATAAAAATAGAAAATTCGTATAGCATTGAGTTTTGTTGCAAAAGTTTTACTATTTGTTCCTTTCGAACGATTTTTGTTTACAGTCAAAGCAAGGCACGCGGTCTATTTAATTTGATCCCCTCAGATTTAATAATTACCTATTTAAATGATGAACGATGTAAATTTACATAGTAAATCATTTCATGTAGTAAAATTATGTTTAAAATTTAGTATACTTGGGTAATTTTTTCTTTTACTAAACACCGTCTTCCTTCAAGTCTTAGCGAAATGCTCAAAGACTTTCCCAAACCATTAATTTGTGCAAAAATATATCATTTCATAGAATTCCAGAACAATAAACCGTAGTAAAACATTCGCTATTCTGTTGTAAAATTGCGCTGGCGCAAGCACAAAAGCGTAACTTATGCAAAATTTCTTTTCGTAGAAATACGTTTTAGTGTTTCGGTCTCTTTGAACTTGCTCAATAGGTAACAACTTTGCTAAATCGTTTTAGTATTCCAACAGTTTTTATTATTGTGTTATTTTTTATCGTTTTTCAATAGTAAAGATTTTATTGATAATGATTATTTTTTAAATAATTTGTTGCGGAATGTTTTTTTTTAAGTTTTAACTGTTACATTGCCAATTTTATTGTATAAAGCGAAAACGGGTAACATCGGCGGTTAGGTTTCGTTCGTCCAGGGTTATCTCAGGACGTGAATATACAATGTTTTAGACTTGCATACTATAAAAAGGTCTCGCAAACTCGAGACTTACCATAACAACGGCTGAAAGGGGATAAGTGCTAAGCAGCCAATAAATGACGATTTGACGTTGCCTTCATTATAGGTTGCCCTAAAAGCTGTAATCGGCAAAAGCTCTTGAGCATAAAACCATTTTGCACACATTAGTTAAGTAATCTATAAATAGGTATATAAAATTACAAAGTCCTGCCTGACTGACTGACTGACTGATATGTCACAGTTGAAATAGTTGCCTGGTCTGGCATGGTGGTGGATACATATTTGAAGGTGGTGTGGGTATCCACTAAAAAAGGTTTTTTCACTTTGTGTTGTGTAGGCCACGCGGGCGAAGCTGCGGGCAAAACTAGTACCGATATATAAAACATTGACACCGGCAATCGATCTAGATATCGCTAGGCGAGTGCAATAACTCATAGATCAACTGGATCAATATGGATGATCGGCGCGGCGGCGGCGATGACTCCCGCGTCTGCGCGGTGCGCTCGCGCATTCAAGTGTCAATACCTGCGCGCGCGCACCTCCAGCTGTATTGATAACGCTTTGTCGGTCTGTCTGTGTGCAGCTTTTATTGCATAATGGATTTGTGGACAGGTGGTTTTGTAACACAGAACTGTTATAGCAAGTTGTACCAAGTTGCATTACACTATAGTGCTCAGGCACTACAGCGAGCGCCCTGAATAGCTTGGATTAAAGTTGCTGGCGCTATATTAATCATCTAAATATGACATAAAGGCTAATATTAACTGTTACATGATACAAGCGTTTTTCTTAGATTCATTGTCAAACTATGTTTGCTGTTGAGTTCCGTTTGGTAGACCGGTACAGCCACAAAAGAAAGACGGGTCGGAAAAAAAGTCATTCTACTGCCATATTTCTGTCTTCTCTCGAAGGCCCCCACTTATTTGGGGTATGGATATGAGGTATGTCATAAATGAGTTATTATTAAATAGCAAAACCGGTTGGTCACTTCCTCTTTTTTTTATATATTTATATAAAGAAAGAGTTTATTTTCCAAGCAAATTGTATTTATCCCTACCTAAACACTTAGGTGTTATTAATGATACTATATTATAGGGATAGGACGAAACACAAGAATTCACATTTTCGGATATAGGTGGGTAAATATAGCCTGAATATGATATTATAGCAAGAAATAATGATAGTTTAGTGATATCTATGGTAATTTGAGTTTGATAGGTCGTCATTACGAGCGAAGTAAGGTCGAGATGCGATGTGTCACAAGGCCCCCTTGTACTGACCTCGCAGTAATCGTACGCTACGCGTTTGGTTTCTCTTGCACTAAACGACCATAGTTTGAGCTTATCTATATATTTAAAATTTAAAGTCTTGACTAACCGACTGATATATCAACTCACAGCTCAAATCCAAGCTATTTAGCTAACAGATAGCTCGTTAAGTAGGTATCCGGTAAAAAGAATTTTAGAAAATTTCAAACAACAATAATAGTAATACAGTTATTTTGTAATCTGACTCAATAACATAATTTGCCAATTACTAAAACCTTAATTAAGTTTTGTATTTTTGGGCTACAGAATAAATATTGCTGGTGAAACGGTAGGGCCCAGCTTGTTGGCTGAAAAATAAATAAATAAAATATTAATTTGGGATCTATAATTTTCATCAAAAATAATTTTATTAATAACAAGCTCTTGCTTTAGAATTTTCCGGGTGGTGACGTCAAAATAACTATCTGTGTGCCCAATCCGTCCATTGTCTCAAGTTGTGCCATGACATACCAGGTGGTACCAGTCAGTCAGTACCTAATGACTTTGATATTTATAGATTTTGTATCTATAATTTTCTAAAACAATACTAATTTGTATGTGAACTAAGAAGAGATTGCCTCACTCAGTCACGGTAGGGTAACACCACCAGTTATTGGCATGGCACAGTTACCGTCAACCTCGACAGATGACGGACTACCGACCGACAACGACCGGCGCGTGCGGCGGTCACTTGCCACACATCCTGACTTCTGAGACCAGCCACTGTGACAATCGTCGCTGTGCTAAATACGGACTGTTTATTATGATAAATGGTGACGTTTTGGAAGTCATTTACTTGTGGATTACTTGTCGTAAAGAAACGACAACTATAATATTTTAGAGATATTTTTACTATTTAGCTTATCAATGTCCAATGAAAACTATGGTTAATTACCTCATACCTAAAATATATAAAAATGATCACAAACTAGGTTCTAAGCATTCCGACTTTTTAATTTACAATAAAGAATTTACCCATTTATCAGCCGTTCAATTTTAAGACAAATAAAAAAAGGGCACAAGTATAAGTCAAAACCTCAACACCTTAAAATTGGCGGGCTGAACTCTGATCGCTTTCTGTGAATTGATTCTACTTTCATCCTAAAATTGTTTATTTTAAGAAAATCCGCTTTACCGTAGCGGCACTTTTCTAAAAGGATTTCAATCTTTTATTTCTTAATTGTGAATACATCAAAATGCATAAGTACATCAAAAATCATTTTTAAAGTATAATTATTATGAAGTAAAAAATATAATCGAACAAATTATGGTCCTAAAAAATGTATTAGCCGTACCAATTAATTAAATCAAATAGTAATCCATCAGTGTATGTAAGTAGGTCTAGGTACAGTTCCACCATGTCTGTTGACCTCAAAAGACTCACAACCTGACATTTGCATCATACTCGTAGCATCCCGGACGGGCATCCACCATTTTCAATAATAACTATCGGATACTATTGCGCAACCAGATTATGGATCGTTTACCTTACATCCGAAGGTAGGGACAGTCACGGTCGAAAGTGCAGTGCATCACTATCATGGGTTTTAATGGCAATAGAACATGGTGAAGAAAGTTTTAGAATTTCGAGGCATAGGAGTAACCCTGTGTGAAATGAAAAAATTCCAATATTTTCTTTATGCCTGTTATTGCCTCTAAAATACATATTTAAAAAGAAATAAAAAAAATGAAGAAGAAACGATGTAGTAGTAATGATTTTTGTGTGTTTTTACTGGGTTGAAATAAAAAATAAAAATATATTTACTTATATAATAATAGAAACACAAAAAATTATGAAAATCATGTTGATTTATGAATACCTATTAAAGTAATAATATTTTTAGTCTTGGAAAACTATGAAAGTGAAGGTATATTTTAAAGCATGTAGGTATATATACCTATATATTTCCTGTTATTTCCAACTGGTCACAAGTAGTCGTTGATCCAAACGATTTCAGTTCAAAAGTTGAAACGTACAAGTCGTATGTTTAAGAGATGTACCCACATAAACACGTTTAATGAATTCTCTCGAATACAACATCAAAATTACTATTACTTATTCAACTAGACCCAGACTAGGGTTACTAGAGTCAGACTTTCTAGTGCATTATATTTATCAAGGAATATTCAATTCTAATCCTAAGGAAATAGAATTTAATTCACCGTAGTATAACAGTGTAGGGTCGGTGCAAATTTGTCGATAAAGATGAGATTGTAAGATGTTGTAATAGGGTTTAAATTAGATTGCATCGTGCGAAGGGTACTAAATGATAGTAAGGTGCGCTTTCTGAATCAAGGGTCACGGGATGAGTCCAACCTTTCACGAGCGGTCTGTGCTACAGTGGTCGCAAAACCAGATTTCAATCGTTAATTTCACATGTGTATTTTATTAAAAGCAGTTGTTCATTTTAATTATGTACTTAATAAGTAATAAATGGTTAATTTAATGCGAGGAAAGTACTAAAGTAGCCACCGGTGTCGATAATTTATGCGCCAAAACACACTTATAAATGACAGCGATCGTACAATGTTGTAAAAATGCACATAATAAAACTCTATGAAGTCATAAATTGCAATACATTTGCTCCGTGTTTTATTAATATATTTAAGACGTTGAAAAATTACTTGTAATAAATATTTTATTTAAATAAATCTATGTTGCTTCCGTATATATTTATGTATAGAACATAATTTATTGATGGAACTTATGGTCAGGTTATGAGGTCATGAAAATCTAGATAATATAATTATCAGAAGGTGATCTTCGATCTAAACCGGTCACTATTAATGCACTACAATACATTTAATATTTAAATTATAGTAATAAATCAAGAAACTAACCACATAAGTCGGATTAAAAATAGTTAAAATACATTTATTGTACGATTCTTTTACTTTCACTACGTTACTAACGCCTTCTTACCTTTTTTTAACTGGTGTAAAAAGTCAACAAAAATATATTTTAATAGAAACATATTATTATCTTGGCAAATCTGTATATTAAATTATGGTAGAAAACCACCTTAAAATTTCGAAAATCAATTTAACGACTGCTAAAAGAATAATAATAAAAAAAGTAATTAAGAAAAGAAACAATTTTTACATTTTTATTAAGTACGAACTATCGATGCATGCCACTTTCAAATTCAACGCATCTTAAAAACCATCTGGAGTTTTTCTTGCAAGCTCAGTAAGGTAAAGTATATTTTGAATGGCATTTTTTTCGTCTTTCACTTCGCTCAGTAGAGTGCGGGGTCACATGCAAAATTCAAATGTAACGGGATGTAACGAATATGAAGTGTCAGACGTTTTGCCAGGAAAGACAGACGCAAGATAGATAGAACGTTTTATTGCACACACATATTATAAAATACATCAAAAAAAAAACTTAAATTAAAAAAACAGAAGCACTATACCGGACCAAAGCGAAAGCGGTCTCTTCCAGTCAACTTTATGAACAAGCAACTGATTCTATTCCCTTCCCGTACGAATAATAAGATCTTATTTTGTTTATGTTATTGGCTTTTAATTTATCTTATTTTTTTAAATGTAATGTGTGTTTAGTTTAAATAAAAACGGTATATCTAAGATTTTTTTAAATTCTCTTGTAAAATGTTTTGTGACCACTGTAGCACGCTCATTCGTCCGGTATTCAATGCATTCGCCTTCATCTGCAGGTATCGTGTTACTAAGATATATTTAAATACGGTTACTCTACGTTATCTATGCGACAACTGTCCTTTAGGGTAGAGCTAGACCGGTGCCGGTGTAGTGGTAGATACAGCTACTTTCATTCCCAAGGGCGTATGATCGAATCCCATCCGACAGTTGACCAATGCATTTTTGTTACGAACACATTTATGTGCATTTATGTGTGTTTAGGTTGCCTGGAAGAAATCGCTTTCAGCGATAATGACGCCCATTTGTGCAACTTATTCTTTCTAGCTATTACTTTACTTTGTGTTTATCGTGTTCTGTTTCTTTCTGTGTTGTACAAATAAAGTTATCTATCTATCTATGTGCGCTAATTGATATATGCTCTTACGGTGAAGAAAAACACAGTGATGAAACCCGTGACTTATTTAGCTTCACGGGTACTGACGAGTTAATTCCTCTGGACACGGTCGACTAAGCTGACAGGGTGGTACAGAGTCTGGGCAAACCTACTCTATCCTCACGCAAAAAGGACCGAACTAAAAATAGATATCTATTGAGTTACGGAAAACAGCTCACTATTCATGCTAATTTACTAAATTAACTCTTACTTTGTATCTCTAAAATAACACTCTAAGTAAAACTCATTAAATCAGTTAAAGTCTAAGTTAGTTTAAGTCAAATAACTTCAAGTTTAAACACTAATTAAGTTAAATCGTCTGAATGCCTCAGACAGAGCGGGATTGCTTGAATAGTCCGGATTCTAACAATCACTTACGAGTGCATTAGTACATATTAAAACCGCGTTTTCACTATACGAGTGCTATTCAAATTAGTGTACGAGCCAAATGTCTTTCTATAAATATATAACTCTAAGTCCAGAGTGACTGACTGATTGATATATAAATATACAGCTTTAAACCATTAAACCACTGGTCTTAAAGAAATGAAGTTTGGTGGGTGTGTTCCGTGTGAAGTGTAGGTATCCACAAGAAAAGGTTTAGTTTAGATTTAAATAGAAGAGCGTAGATAGGTGACGATCATACATTAGGTACTCAAACAATGGATCTAGTCTTTGTCAGATACATCTACATACATCGGATTGTGACTGAGACAATTAGGTGACGGGGACCTAATGAATGGGGTCCAAGTCACGTATCTACCGCTATTTTTACTTTAATTAAAGGGGGTTAGGAAGTTCGACCCTTGAAAAAAAGAGACCCAACTAAAGAGGTTTAGTTGCTGAAAACCCAGAACAAATATTTGACTCAAATATTTGATATTTGAAGGGGTGAAATGGAGGACCAAGTCATTATATTCCTTATTCGAATAAGAATGACGAAACAAAACTCTTAGTGCGAGTGTCTGGGATTTCCATCATGAATCGGTGTCGCAAATCTGTTGGTCTGGTTGTATGACGGAAAAGTAGAGATGGCAAAATCAGATCGTGTAGTTCCCGACTTGTCTCAGGTGATGTGTTTATACCATCTGACTATCATTAAGCCACATGTTAGCTGACTTGTGAGTGTCAACTAGTATAGTGAAAACCCCGCGTTAAGTATTTTAGTGCCAAGTTTGTAGTGTTGTGCTTAACTGAGGAACTAATAAACGTTAACTTATTTAGAAGATAATTTTCTTCGTCAAGCAAGGTGAATGCAGACCGCAGACTTGTTGTCGGCAGATAGTCGATAGCTAGTATCATAGACAAACTCCGAACATAAAATAGTGTACGGTACGCATTTTAGTAACGCCATCAGTTACATATCCTGTGCCACTTGCTTGCAGGTTTTGTTGGACTTGGGTGCAATGGCGTCTCTTGGTGTCGGAGACCGAGATCCGCTTCGGATCGCCAGCATACGTAAGTAAGTACCTATCTTTTACAAATCTAATGAGAACTACAAAATTTTGAAAATATGCTACACAAATGGTGTTTTAACAAATAATTAGAAAAGTATTTATGTATTCCACTATTCAATTTTATATTGTACTAGGAACGCCTCACGGGTTCATCCGATCCCGTGGAAATCTCGGAATAAAAAGTAACCTATTTTACTCCCAATGAATCAATGTATCCTCATACCAAGTTTCATCTAAATCGGTCCATTAGTTTCGGAGCATTTTCGTTACAAACAAACAAAAACCCATTTTTTATAATATTATTGTATATATTTTACACGGTACGTTTGATCGAGTGCGTAAGCACTACGTGGTAAATGTAATGTACTCTATGTGTAGTTATATAAGGGCTAGAACACTATAGCGACAATGACACCCATCTTCATCGTCTAATCTATCTTATAAGGGCAAACGCTAATGTTATGTCCATTTAATTTAAAATAAGATGAAACGTTTTACACTTTAGTCCGGTCGGCAAGTTCCGTACAAGTTAAACTCAAGTAAAGGCTACTTAAAGTAATTGGTGACGTTAAAGTAGCTTTGCATGGAAAGGTAGGGTACGAGTTATAGAGATAGAAAATAGATTGAGCTATTTTTTCTATTTCTTCATTCTATTATAATGTCCAACTGTACTGTAAAAACAGAATTTGTACTATCTACAATCAGGAATTGGTAAAAGTAAGACTTTTTAAAGAAGAATTCGTCCCGATAATAATTTGTAAACACACATGGATAAGAATTACGAACTAATTTCCGACACTAAACGTTCATTCTATTTGTGTCTGTGTGCGTGCATAAGGATGCTAACTATAACGAAATTTTCTCAATAAAAAATAACTTAAAGATCGCTTTTAGCGATAAGGCCGCCCATTGTGCCATATTGTTTGATTTAATATTGTTTATGTAGCAGGAGTTTATGTTAGAATTAAGGTTTAATGTGGTACAATAATTTATCTATCTTAAATAATAGAAATGTAAAAACTCTAATTTAAAGCTTATAAAATCGAGATTAGTGTAAATTGAATTGTTCGCATATGACCTAATGGATATGTAACTCGCTGTCACTCCGACTACGCCCTTCGCAGCGGTCGCTGTCAAATGAAACATTTCAATGTCGAATACCGTCTCCCTTACAAGTTGTCATCGTAATTGCAAGTAGCCTAGCTGACCTTAGGACCTTTGCAACTACCCTGGCTCTTCAAAGAGACATCTGAGGGGCCGCACCGATGACCACAAATGTAATGTCAATGCTTAACGTCGCTGAATATGTTCAAATAGTTAATAGGGCCTATAAGACATAGGTTTAAATAATTAATATTATATAGCTTTATGTTTCTCTCAAAGATTCAATGTATCATCATACCAAGTTTCATTAAAATCGGTCTAGTAGTTTCAAATCCATTAAATTCAAACAGAAAACAAATCTTTATTGTTTATAATATTACTAGCGACCCGCCCTGGCTTCGCTCGGCTATATTATGCATGTATTATACATATAAACCTTCCTCTTGAATCACTCTATCTACCTATTAAAAAGAACCGCATCAAAATCCGTTGCGTAGTTTTAAAGATCTAAGCATACAAAGGGACATAGGGATATAGGGACGGCGAAAAGTGGCTTTATTTTATACTATGTAGTGATTGTACTTGATAATTACTTGTATATGAGCTTTTTTTCGCAACTGGACCTAGTTGGGTCCTTTTCGCGAAAAGATGGAACACGCTTGCCCAACACCGGTACTAACCTCTCAGCTTAGTCGTCTGTGTCCAGAGGAACGAACGTTGTCAACACGTCTGCAGCCATATAAGCCGCGGATTTCATCACGCTGTTTTCCGTCACCGTAAGAGCAATGTCAATTAGCGCACATGAATATTTCTACGAAAAATCTATAGGCGCACGGCGGGATTCAAACCCACGACCTTCGGAATAAAAGTCGAGCCATTAGGCCAACACTCGCTTCCTATCTAAGCGTACTTAAATGGTACGGTATTTAAGTGTAACTTTATTAAATCACATTTACGTTTGCAAAGGACCCCGTTGAAGTCTTTTATATGGCAGTTTGATAGCTAAGATTACGATGGGCTGATGCCCATTGATGACCACCTTATGTCTACCTGTAGTGGCCGATCGTTTCGCATGGGTTAAGTAACGCCTGATGCTGTCATTATTTGGATGGGTGACTGTTGAACAGGGTGCCTAAAATATATTATAGTTCCTCTTCTTGTAGAAGGCTTGATAAAAATACTATAGCAACACCACTATTCGAAAAGAAGAAGAAAACAAACTAACCTTTAATACTTTTTGTAACAAATCTGAAGTTGCTAGAACACCCTGTAGTTCTCATTATGCAAATGATTTCAAACTAATTTTCTTGTCAGAATTGAAGTTACTCAAAAACATAATTCGTAGAATGTCAACTTTGAGTGCACGATTTTGACAGATGTTTAATTTATCTCGTGAACCCGAGGCGATCGTCCTTCGACAAAAAACGACCAAAAACGACCACAAAAAAACAACAGTTACAAAGGTAACCCCATAAAGTCGCATTGTACACTAATTCTTAACGATGCCACACATCAATTGTTTATTTTTATTTATTTCAAATTTCATCGCGATATTATTAACTTTATTGCGATTACGATCTTGAGAATTCATTTTTGACATTTTTATTCGAATTTATGCGATTCCGTGCCACGTTGCCAACATTAACTACGGTTTTGTTACAGTCTTTACAGAACTTAACACGTTTAAATAAAGTTCAATATGGTTTGATTAGAAGAAATTGATACGTAAATAAACTTGGCCACAATGAGACGCTGTGTGACTGCTCTAAGATTTTATTATTCAAAAAATTGATATTTTATTTTTCGAATTGGACTGCTAACGCTCGCAGCGGGTGGCTGAACCGACCTTATGGAATTTAAACCTTATTTATGTGAAGTCTAGATTTATTTTTCTTTGTTACCGATATCGTTCCCTTAAAGATGCTTCAAGGAATCGATGTAAGAATTCGCGTTCCCTGCTCCGTAGGACACTTAGATATGATCTAGCTGGTAAATACTAAAAATATTTAATTTTTAATAACATCAAGCTGGAATTTTAAGACGAGCATAAAATGTAGTCGAAACTAGATATTGTTAATTGAACTCTATTAATAAAAAACTAAAATATTCTAGCTAGACTATGATAGCGCCCAACGTGTTAAGTGATATTTTATGTGTCGATTTTAAAACAGTAAAACCAAATATCAGTTCTTATTTAATATTCATGAGAACATGAAACTTTTGTGACAATTTTTATTCAAATCTCGTTATAAATTGATTTACGATAAAAAGTCGAAATTGATAAATGTTTCCAAACTACCTTAGTAGAAATCATTATGTTTTGAGGTTTCTTCTACATGTTCGCTATGAATATTTCGTGTCTATTTATCATTTTGCTAAATATATGTTTCATTCTTATTTGTCATTTCGTTGCGGAAACGAGTCGCATCTGCTTAACTCTAGCAAATGACAGAGTTCGTATGGAAAAGTCTCAGCCAAAAGATTTAATCCTATTAATGTGAAAGTTTGTGCTTATGTTATTCCCTATTCTTGTTAAAACTACTGAGCCGATTGCGTAGAAACTTGCCATAAAGAAAGCTGGCATCCCAGAAAAAAGATAAGCTACTTTTTATTTCGATATTCCCACGGGATTTAGATACACGGATGACAGGAAGATTGGAATACTGATTGAATCTATATTTTGTATGCAAGTTAAAGAAAGTATATCCTTTAATTTATCGTTTAATCATTGTAGGTATATGAGCAGTATGCCTACACGAGAGAGAAGCGTATTGAGATTTAGATCTATTGAGATCTATCCTAGTATGATTCAGTGGACGTGGACACTAAGATTCATCACATAATTCGCAGCTCGCATTATCGCATATTTTACTACATTTTACGATAAAGTTTCCTAGGGATATTATGACAGTCTTAATAAAAGTAGGCAGCGTTATGGATACTGAGGTCCAAGGAGAGATCGTATCAAATGTATTTGAACATTTAATAAATATTTTTTTATCAGATTCATCGCATGTTTTTTATAAGGCAAGCTATTCTTATATTTTGTAAGACTTAAAACCTGTGCCTATGAAAAATTCAAATTTTTTGAAATGTAAACGCAAGAAATCTGGTAAACTTTATTTATTATGAGTTTATTACGAAATACCTATTTATACCTAGTTCCGTTTTTAAATATTCGTCAAAAAAACTAAACGGTTAGAGGTTAGCCCTATCGCTATGTAGGTACCTATGCGTGAAAATATGAAGTGATTTATCAGGTGGAAGTTTTTCATTGAATTATAAAAGAACTTCACTGGCTTTAGTAAATTAACAGAAAGAAGAATAAATAATACGTTTAACGAGGCTGTATGGGTTGAAAGTCATATGCCTGTTTCTAGGGTATTAATAAAAAATGGTAGTGATATAAGTTCTAGGGTTCTTAGAGATTTTATCAAACCTACTGTAGATACTAAGGTAGTAAAAGAGTTCCGGAATATTATCTAAACTAAGATCACAGAATATAATATAATGTGTTTATTACCTGATCAGATCTAGACTTTATCATAATTTTGTACTTAATTTAAAATTATGTGTAGACCTAAGATTTTATTAAGACTTCGGATCAGCAAGCAGATGATCACAGGAAAAAACTCATGAGTTTCTTGTGTCTTCTTCTCTTTGGAGGGCACGTTCCGAATACAAAAGAAGACGATTGCAAAGGGTATATTTTTTTAAAGATGCGACTTTACAATAAAATTTTGAATGAATGTAGTGAATTTAATCGAGAACCTTTTTTTTCATTTCACTACATTTGGACTGTTTATTTTAAAATCAGCGTGAAACTCAAAACTGTAAAATGAAACTAAAAACATTTTGATTACCGTCAAAATTAATATTCATGCATTAAGATCCACCCTTTTTTTAATTTCAACGAATTCAATCAGCATGTAAATAAAATCAATTAATTGTCCATTAAACTATCGAACTTACAGTAGCGATTCCGGAAGCTTAGAAAGGTTAATTAAATATACCTACAAACAAGAAGCAACTGAATAGTTATTAGTAGATAATTTACTTCAATTATTATATTATTCAAGACGAGTATTTCACAGAATTTATTGGAGATATATAGCAAAGAGAAGCCGCTCAAACTCAGCGGGAGTGATCTGAACGTATTCTAAATTATATTAATTGGTAAACAAATTAAGGAAATTATGACCTTATTATCATTAGGAAAATTTAAGTTTTTGTTAAGTAAAGTCTCGTGAAAGATAATTAAGTACAAGTTTATGACCTAAAATACAACGACGTTATAACCAAGGGTGAGGAGATTGGAAGTGATTTTTGACATTTAACGCGTACGAGTAAATACTAATTTTATCTATATAAATATTTAAATAAGATAAGAGACCAAACAGCATCATTAGGTACAGCATAATACTAAGTTTAAAACAGGATTTTTACCATGCTTTTGGTTTGTGGATCGCTATAAATCTCTGCAATATGCCTAAAATCTGTAGTAACGTAAGAATAATATAATAATATATAGTAATAATATTAAAATTTCTTGAATAATTTTGTTTATATAAACTATCGACAATATACGCGAATAAATAAACGCGATTAGTGAAGTCTTATTTCACATCATCAAATAGTCATACGACATACCTACTTACCCTATTGCAAATGCTATGCTCAAGAGATATAGCAAATGTACCGTATTAAATAATTTTAGTTGTGAAAATAACCATATGGTAGTTTAAAACAACCTGCTATATCAACGAATCAACTAAAAACAAAATCCTTCTTTGAACTTTGCTGTAGTTGGGTTAAAAAACGAAACTGACTCCTCGATATAATCAATCATCAGAACCCTAGCCCATCATTTAGCTCGAATAACCGTTGTTTCCGGGTAAATAGGGAAATTAACTCCTACATCGATGGAATCAATCATCAGAAGCAGAACTATAGCCCATCATTTAGCTCAAATACCCGTTGTTCCCGGGTAAATAGGTTAAACAGTAAACAAAACTCTCAATTAAGGTACCCACAAGTTTCCCATACTCATAGCTCGTGGAGTGGACCCGTGTCGTGAACTATTATGTACGGAAACACACGAACAGCTCCGAGGTGTTTGGTGCATCGGTATTTGGATTTGTGCCAGCTTTTTGATGTGCCGACTGTCACAGCATTTTTCTTGGGAATCAGTTTAATAAGTTTACCTCCCATAGTTTTTTGAGAAAAGGAACTACAAGTCTATTTTATATGGATACGTCTGTGGCAAAAGTAAAGGACGTATTTCTATACAACAAAAACATGGATATAAACAGTTAAAATAAAAATAACTAGTGTCGACCCAGTTGGCACAATGGTCACCATGCTGGACTGCCAAACACAGGGTTGCGGGTTCGATTTAGACAAGCCGCCTTAGTCAAGTATTTATGCTTTGATAATTGTGTGTGGTCTGGTTGTTTCTATGTATTATATGTATATATTTACAGAAGAAAGTATATAATTAGTAGGTATACGTTGTCAAGTAACATAAGTCTAGTTACTTAGCTTGGGGCTAGATGGCGATGTGTGGAATGTCCTGCAATATTTATTTTATAACTTTTACCTGCGACGTCGTCCGCTTAGGGGTTGAGTTTTCTATAATCCTTAATTAGCGTATGCTCAAATTTTAGCTCGATTATCTATTGGATTGAGCTGTGCGTTGTTATACCTACCTATCAATCAGTCAGGACTTCGGATTTTATTTTTATAGATACCTAATTTTATTAAACACAGTGTTCTCTGGCTCTAAAAATATGAGACTGATTTTGATTGAATTCTTAGAAGTCAACCCGCGGAGCTCTGCTAGTTTCTTACATTTTGACAAAATGTACCTACCCATAATAAAAATACGGACTAATATAACAAAAAGTAAATTACTAAAACAATTACCTACCATTAACGAAAAGAATTTATAGATTTATCAACACCGAGTTATTCTCAACACGTCTACCGCGCTAGCTTCATGTTCATTAATTTTTAAATCGGGTAACACTGCATTGACAATACTTCGTGTTGCCATAGATTATACGACGTCACGCTGCGCATTTATATGCCAGTGTTGCTAGTTAATTAAAAGTAATATAGTTAACTGTTTTATTTCTATTATTGGAAGAACATATCTATTTATGTGGTTCGTGGAGAATTACTGTTCCGTAAAAATATCGAATCTTCATAGATATAAAATCGCCTTACAACTTTAGATCTAGCAAATTGATTAAAATTATATTTAAAATTATATTTTTACCGTTTATTACTAGTTTTCTAGTCTCATATTAAAAATGCAGATCCTCAGATCTCAAGATAAACTCCGAGAATATTGAAAACAGTTTCATATGTAAATAAATACGACTTACTGAAGAACAAGTTGCATCTCGTGATTGTACCTACTCGTGTAAAATAGTAATATTGCGTGTGAAAGGGGTTGTAATATTCTGGCATAGTAAACGGTCAGCCATTTTTGACGTGACAACGTTTTATAAATTGGTTTGCCGGGTGACACTTCAAGAAACTGCGTTACGCTCCGCTGACGTTATGCGCTCACAATGAGAGCGAGTGAGAGGCACGCGGGCATGGTTAGCCCGCCTAAGAGCGAGAGAGACAGACATAAAAAGTGAAAGGCACGCGTCCCTTCCACTCGAGCACAGTTGTTGTCACGTAAAACTTTCGCCCGTATACCGACTTTACAGGCAACCAGTTTTTTTTACTCTCGTAACTACCCCTAAAAATGAAGTAAAAATGAGTAACTAAGTATTTTCTTAGGTTTTCGCCATTAGAACAAAAACATAATAAACGTAAATATACTCGTATCAGTTAAAAAGTTTCATTAAAAGTAACTTACTGTGAATCTAACTTATTTACAAATCCCTAATTTCCCCACTTCTAAATACAGTTATGTTATTGAATGAACTCTCAACTTCTCGATCGTAAATTCCCGAGCACGTGTTTCGATAAATATAGTTCTATCTGCGCCTGCGCAGCGCACGCGTGGGCGTGGGACACAATGTAATGTTGATACATTCCCACTGTTGAGTGTGTTGCTGTTCCCTTCGACTGTATTGATTTAACTTGCATGCCTATTAATGAGTTTTGAATATTATTTTATGTTGTTAATAATGATGTTAAATTAAAATTGCTTTTACGGTGAGGGAAAACATCGTGATGAAACTCGCGAATTAATTTTTCGATTACACGGTAAATCTCTGAATTTTAGAAAAAAACATTGGAGAGAACTGCTTTCAGACTAAGAAAATCTTACGTAATTTTTGATGAAAAATGTGAAAGCCATTTTATATACTTTTCTAACAAGATACCCTACCAAGTCAAAACAATAAGTTTGTCAAAGTTACGTATTCATCGTTATAAAATAGGAAAAAGTTAGACAAAATACACCCAATAGGTAACTTGATTTTTTAAAATCGAAAAGTCCCAGTAACTTTGAACAGATACGTCAAATTCACACCTCAGGATTTAATCTTAGATAGGTTCGTCACTTTCTTTCAACATCTATTAGAATACCCATTAAATGAGATAGAAGATAAGTTAGACAATAGTACGCATGTGGGCCAGTGTGTAGGCGATCTGACTCATAGCCCAGCCGGAGTTGTATCGATATTAATATAGTTTTCAATTGGTATCAGGAAATTATTGCTTTTGTTATTCAAAATACGATAAAAGGTTTCCGCCTGTATTTTGACCATTAAGTCGCTGAGTACCTAAAACGCAGTCTGCTAATTTCGCGTTTTGCCTAGACCTAACGAAAGATCGGCATATTGATGTTTTGAGCTATAGATAGCTTATTCGTTCACGAGCGAAGTAGGCGAATTGAAATTTAGTTTTAGTGCGTAATTAATAACTTAAGAGCTTTTAGGTACTCAGCGACTAAAGGTCCAAATCAAAATCCCTCCAATTTTAGTGGAAAGGCACAATTATTTAATAGCCTTAGCCACAAGGAACTTTGCTGGTCCTTAGTTATAAACACTTTTTCAGAAAATGAGTTCTATGAAAACGCCAACAGATAAAGAAGATTGAATAAGTATGATGAAAATATAGGTTGATCCAAGTCGAAGTCATTTTTTCATAATTCACATGAGATCATATTGAATCGTATTAAAAACTAAGTTAGGATGTATGTATGTCTTTTGGAACGCATCAATGAGAAGAAGACACAAGAAAGTTTCGGGGGATCTGACTACGTTTCTAATATACTACTTCGGTATATGAAATTCTAAGAAAGAGCTTTTATAAAACTGTTTAATCATGTTATTGTCCTATAATATGACATGTTGACATGAGGACACTTGACTATAATTATTGCTTTGTCATCCGACCCGTACAAGTGCCAAACAAATTATATTACAAAGTATCTAAAGTAGGTCAAAACGAACTTACAAATAAGGCTAAACATCTCAAACCGAACACCAAATTACAAAATGTAATGCAATAATTTAAATACGTTTTAAATTACATCGAAAACACTATTCATTTGTGCCATTATCCATACAAGGATCATAGGTCAATTTGTAAAAATGACAATGCGGGAACTATACAAGATAGAGTCAGATAACACACTTTTACCAAAGAGTGAGAGAGAGAAAGGATAGTGCCAAATGCTTAAGGCGATACTATCTTGGTGATGATGATATTACCGGATCACTACGTAAAATATACATCATAACATGCGAATATCAACTCTGTGCTTTATGAAATATGAGTGACGTAGATCGCATTATTTCTGCCAATACTTATGGTAAGTGCTGTAAAGCTTTGGTTTATTATGTGCTAGATGAAATAAGGTTATTAAAGACATTGTTATGGGATGAAAGTGGAGGTGAAACAGGGCCTTAAATGGGCATTTTGACAATGACTGAAAGTATTATTTCTGGGCCATTATATTTATTTTGACACCATTTTATGGATGTCAGAATAAACATTGAGCGACACGAGGCTCTGAATTTTTTAAAACGTTTTTTTTTCATTCCTTTAATTAGAGGGGGTCACTTGCATAAATCAAATGTAACGGATGTAACGTCATAAGACGTTTCATGTAATAGTTATAAACCTATCTGATTTATGTGATAATCTTTCTATGTATTACAATAATTTGATATTTTTGACAGATGAAAAAACACGCAAAAATATATGTAATAAACAAACCGATTGATTTAGAAATTAAAAAACGAAGAAAACTTATTAACTGTAAACGTATTATATAGCTTAATAATCGTTAAACCATAATGATATTAATCTACTCTCTCAATAAACGTAGGCGGGCCCTTAAAATCGAGATTAATAACAAAACTACTCGAACACAATTTCAAATTAACAAAAACATTATAATCATAGAGTATCGAGACATATCGAAAGGTATCGAGTTGATGAGTAGAACTATAAAATTATTCGCAATTATTAGCTCGCGATACCTAAAAAGGGCTGGGCATTACCTCGGCACCGCCGGTCGGATTCGCTCGAGGTCGTTCGGGTCACTTCACTCGATAGAATTATGCTTCAATTGTTTCAACTCGCTTTGCTCATCTTTCTTAACAATTTGTACGGTGCGATTGTCTCGATTATATCGATATTTTATTACTTGACAACGTAGTGTGAAGCTGGTGGGACACGCACGTACGCCAGTATTCCTGTTACCCGGTGGATTAGTCGATGCGATCACTCCGGTTTTACTGACTTTCGAATTCCTTCAGGGAGGAAGCCTTAATATATAAATAAGCCACAACAGACAGTACCTATACCTATCAGAAGGATCTGATGTGCAAGCAATTAAGTTGCCTAGGTTGTAATTTCAGTTAATTGAAAAAGTCTTTAAGTAACTGAAAATGCTGATGCAGTAATAACTCTATAGAAGTACTCGAAAGTAGGTATTTTATATTAATAGGGTAGATCGAACTTATCTCGAAGTCGGTTATCTCTGTGAAAGAAGAGTCACTAGCAAAAATCAAAAACGGATGTAACGTCGTAAGACGTCATAATTTGAAACGGATGTTCTTAATCCAAATCTATTTTTTATTTTAAATTTAGAACTTTTTGGTTACAAGGCTTTTAACTCATTTGTTTTGCTTTTATTGGAGTACATATTTAAAGAGCCAAGAGTTTAAAAACTGATGTTTATAATAAATAATTCGCATTAAACATTACATATTTGGCTACATTTCTAAAAATATATTCTCTGGCAACAATATATCAAACGAAACTCAAACAAAACTACAAACCAAAATTATATGTTTACATTTAATTTATTAATGAACGAATAATTAATATTTTAAAGTTGAAATAAATGTTAGACCGATCTCAGATCTTAGATCGTAATCGGTATCTTTAATTACAAGTTTATCAAATTGGACTCAGCCATATATTGATGATGTTTGCTCAGAATTAATTGCTTTCGATCGTATGTATGTTTTAAGGTGTACCAAATATTGTATCTATTCATAGTGTATGAGAAAATTAAACTGGGATAGTTTATTGATTTAATTTTGAATATTTTAATGCAAACTCATAATTTAGATGATATTTAAAATACAGATATTTGTGAACTTGACTGAATTTTGAACCAGTCGTAAAATCATACTTATAGGTTAATGCAGATCATAAACTTTTAATGCCGACGCATCAATAGATTAGAGTTACTTCTTTAGGTGATTATTTTTTACAAATGATAGGTCAGCATTTGGTGTTATTTTTACGAATATCTGAAAAAAAAGTATCAAATTTGGCAGGCCAGATGTTTTACATTGCCTTTTTAATTACTTATAGGAAAAACTAAAAAATTAACTTGGCAATATAAAATGAACACCTCCAAATATGATTAGATTAATGCACTCACCATTTTACTCCTATTCTTCAAAATGGAGATCACTAAACGGGCTGTTTATTCATATAACTGTGGAGATCACTTACCTGAAAAGAAAACAATCAGGAAACTGTCAAATAATTCGTAGAAATGTCACATAATCCTAAACAACTTTACTAAAAGATGTTAAAAGTCCAAATATGTTTAATTCCCCAAAGGATTAGAAACAATAACCAGCTAAATACATTATTGTAATACATTTTTTTTATCTAGTTCTTTGAATTTTCGTGGTTTTGTTGATTTATTACCGTATTGTTCATTTTTGTAGTAGCAATGACAGGGTAAGGATTTCTCAAGATTTCTCATAACATGCGGTTAGTTTTTTTAATGTCATTTATTACTCGTTCAATCGGTCAAAAAGGTTCCATAGGTATGTTGTGAAAACTTTTTGCTCATCCGAATTTTGAAGTTCTTTTTACATCAAGCAAAAAGTTTTCGTAAGTATCTACCTAGTACCTTTTACCTACCTACTTAAAGTACCTACCTAGGTAGTAGCTTTTTGTTCATTTTAATAAACAAGTTTTTTTATTGTATTCAAATATTTTCTAATAAATAGGTAAGTATGGTGGAAACTGGAATGGCAATTTGTAATTTTTTAAGAGTTCTGTTTACATTTCTTTTGCAATAAAAATCATGTTTTGGCTGTAGGAGGTACACAGTGGAGAACCTGTAAACATCTTATACGTTTCTTTTATTTGATACAATAGCAAAAAAGTTACAATTTAGATTCTATGTTAGTCTATAGGTACTAACTAAAGAGTTCTTCATTTATTGCAATTGATAACCCAAAGAGGTTGGAATATTTATGACGTCATACCTCAGTTCCAATTTACAGTTTAACAGAAAAAAATAAATGTGAACACCCACTAGGGCGTACCATCTAACAAGTTAAGTGCGGTGTTAACATAGCCCGCATTGAAATACGGTTAGCGCGCGCGGGCACAAAAGACAAGCTCTCCGGGATTATGGCCATGTTAATAGCGACGACTTTTGTTAACTTAATGGAGCGGAGTATGTTGGCGTCTCTGTGATGGGTTATGGGTGGCTTCATGGGAATATATTTTTTTCAAATATTTTTCAAAATAATTCAGGTCACAGTCATTACTCAAAATGATTTATGTCTGTGACTGTATTTGCAATAAATATTTATAAATTACAATTTAAGAATCATTCTCATTTTATTTATAAATGAAATCAATTTTTATTTCAAAACTATTTATCATAGAATAGAATAGACATTTATTATCATAGGGCCTGGACCCAGCTGGCACAAGACAGGGAACAGTGAAAAGAAGGGATTGACTAAAAATAATCATATAAAAATATTTAAGAATGATTTGAGTGCCTTCGCTACAACTGGTTTATAAATATCTTGAGAAATACTATTAAACAATAAGTAAACAACAATTACTTCGCTAAAACAAAGATAGCTATTTATTTTTGATAATAAATACTTTGCTCGCTGATGATATTTTATTAGTTTCTATTTGCAACCTCTACGAATCAAGCTTTCAGCTGTTGTTGGTACAACATAAAGCTGTGCATACACCTGCGGTTGATTCAAGCATTTATTAATGCGAAATTTCTTGAAGCTGAGATTGATCATTAAACCATAGCATATTCGATGCTGGTTAATGAAACTTCAAAAATCTACTCTTTATATCTAAAAAGTAAAGTATGTAAGTACTGGACCGTTTTAATAATTCTTTTACTGAGAGAAAGCTACATTATTGAGACGTGAAGCTTATCCTGATATTTAAAACAACCCTAGCGGATGAAACCGTAGTGCATTGTTAGTCAGTAATAAAAGTGAATGGCGAAACCCGATAAAAACGTGAGAAGATAAAAAACCAACAATCTATAACAATTTAACAAATAAAACCAGAAGGTAGGTATGTTATAGGTGATATTGTGTCTTCGGCGATAATGATCGCGTAAACATTGCGAGCGAAAGTAAGGTTTCCAAATTAGCAGGTTGTGTGGTTGATAGTGGACGTATTAGCAGGTTCGATGCCACACGATCGCGGCCTTTTGACATCTTAGGGCTGCCACGAGAATATTGTTATACATTCTATAATTATCAGGCAATTTTAGGCATGTTTGACAACTCAAGTTTGAATGTAAATAGTTGAAAATAGAATATAAAATAGGCAAAATGAGTACGGAACGGTTACTTTGATTTTCCGTTATTAATAAGAAAAAACTATATTTTCAAAATGCCACGATAGAATTTGAATTACACAATTTAAGCTGAGCCTGCGCCTATTGCCATGTTGTCTTTTTTTGTAATTAAAAAAATAAACATATTCTTTGTTGGAGGCAGCGTTAAATATTATAAAAACAAAAAACTTTGTTTATATTTTTAAAAGTATTTTTATGGTATTGTTTTTTTTTCTATTTACGCATTAAGTTGTTCAATTAAAACAGTTTATTTTGTAAAAATAGTACTTAAACTAAGTTAGGTAAATAAACAAATTAATCTTTAGAATATTTGGAATACTTACAACCTACTTACTACCTACATTTGATATTTACAACACATAAACGTACCTTTAAGGTGAATAAGGTAATATAAATAGTATCTAATAAAACTTAATACAGTTTGAAAGTAGTTTGAGCGTGAGCTGGCAGCCCTAGATACTATTTAGCGTTACATATATGAGTGTTCCGGTGGTATTATATTAACACCCACTTTTACATTCGACACCCGAAAGCAAACGTATTTTATGGACCTTTGTGTTATTCATTAAACAGAACGAGTTTTTGTTCCTGAACTATGTTTACAAGTTGTTAGGTTTCGACTAAAATGGTAAAATGTGGACCAGATATTAAGGGCCTGAACCCATATCGCCGCATGACACGATCCAGTATGAGCGAAATGAAATGACTCGTCATTGTTTGTGATAATAATTATTGTCTCATTGCTGGACAAATGCCTTCTTATAATCTTATTCAGCTGTTCGGTTCTAGCTAAATTTGGTCAGTAGGTATAATTTAATGTCCTGATCGATTAACTGACTGACCAATGAACGGATTGGGCTTAAACTGGCACAAGAGAGCTCATGATCAAACGTCACAGTATCGTCGGTAAATTCGCCAATTAAAAATAATTGCAACTATGTATTCCGATCTCAAGTCAATAAACATTAAAATAAGAAACTATAAATTTATAACGGCTCGAAACACCAAGTTAAAATAATTTCCACAGATTTCAGTTTATGTAAACCCCGGAATATAAGAGGAGAGCTCAAAAGGGTCTGAGCATAAATACTTAGAGGCTTGACCCCGGGGTCGGCTTGTGCTACAAATCTGATAATAAGGTACTATATTAGAACTACATGCGAGTGGAACCGCGTGGGAACGCATATAGCGATTGACGCGGTTCGTTATGTAGAACGAACTGTAATTGCTACGTACAGTGCGCAAAAAGGGATATTACATTGGACGAGGTGTGTGGAAAAATAAAATTTGACAAATACCTACGTTATATATAAAAAAATTGTTTAAAAAACCCGACCACGGCATGATTATCTATCATGAAAAACTAAAAAACATGAAGTTGTTCATGACTATAATCATTCGAAATTAAGTTAGATTAACTTTAATCAAGTGATCGCCATAAGTTTGTTTATATTATACTTAACATTTTAGTAAATGAATCATTTCTACGAGACACGTTGATTGAAAATAACTTTATGATCATAAAATCACCGGCATCGTGCTATAAAATATTAATCACAGTCACATTTTCACGATGAGTTCAAAAATTGAGTTTCATAAATTGATGTTAAAATATTTATGAGCATAGTTAGGTATATTGAAATAATATTTTATGCTATATCACTACGTCCGCATCTTATTGAATTAAACAAAATGTCTTCATAAGTACTATAATTATGAAATTTACGTTTACAAACATTTCATTTTACACATAAGTAAATGTTTAACAATAATTATGAACAACAAAAGATTTGAATCCGTGACATTTGGGTAGAATTTCATAATCGATTACGATAAAACGATGTATCGATTTGAAAATCACTCGGCAATCAACTAAACACGTTACGAAACGAACAATTATGTGTCACAATTATAATATAATCGATTTTTATTTGATGTTTTATTTTTGTTGATCGTACACGCGATGTGTGATATCATCGTAGGGTGAATCAAGTTTGTATTCTTTGAAACTCTGGATGAATCTTTCTATATAGAAATAATGTAATTTAGTCAATATTGATGAAGTTTAAACCGACGGACAATCGAGCGGAACCCGTTTTTTATCCTCTTGGGGAATAGAAACCTAAAAACGATTTTTTTAAACCCAGAAATCCAGATTATGTCTTTAAGTATTTCTTATGATCCTAACTTGCAAACTAATAAATATCTTTTTAAAATTTTGTTGTTGCAAATTTTTATCAGAAGGAATGCTTAACATTTGCATGGGAGGAAGGTTACCTTGTGTTTCTAATAGATTTTTCAAAACCCAACTTTGCTGCAAGTGGTCCTTCATTTAAAACAAAAAAAAATTGGTAGGTAAATTTTTCGTTGTCAAAATAACTTAAATTTTACCTGTTTTTATTTGCTATCTCTATTTTTAGATGAAAAAAAAAACGTTATGAATTTATCTAAGAATTTAGTTCAATTTAGCAAATTGTTCAAATTAGTTTTAGTGCGAAATTAAATAAACATAACAAGCGTAACAAATGTATTAATTATGAACGATCGTTTCCAATCTAGTTATTAGTAGAATAAAAACAAATAAAATAAAGAGTCAAAACACTGAATGCTTTCAATTAAATAATTAAAAACTTTATAGTTGTAAAAAAACAACACCGACATTGAATATTAGGTATAAGTACCTATCGAAATCTCCAGCGCGATTGTTTGACCTTATATTATGAATTTGAATGCTAACATTTTTTTAATTAACACATTTTAAGAAACATAAAACGATTCTAAAGTCTTAAACTCAACACGCCGTCGCTTTTTTCTATATGACTACAAAGTATTGAAAAATGTGTTAAATTTTCTTAATTCAAAATTGGCACCAGTTACAAAATGTCCTTTGTTGAAACACCAATGGCTGATGAATTTTTCAGTTTTGTGCTTTGAAATAATGATTCTTAGTATTTAAAAAAAAATAGGTTACTGCGGAAAATGTTCGAATAGGTAAAATAACTTTTATGTTATTCCAATGACTTGGAATAACATAAAAGTTATTTTTAAGTTAATATCTTTGTAGAAAACGAATTATGTGGATTAATTTCATTGACGACCACATCAAAATGAATTTTAATTTGAAAAATTTAGGAAAAGTTCACGTTTTTATTCCATCGTGCTAAATTTCTCTAACCGTGACAACATTAAACAATAGTGTTTTGTGAAGCTTTACATAATATAAATGTGATTTTAAATGTGCTATTTTGAAAAACAGTGAACTTGAATCGGTTAAGACCTTTCAATTTCCCACATTTCGCGATAAGCTATCGTGCGTCATTACAATCAAAGTCATGACTTTTTCGTTGCGTAGTATTGAGCTTAGAACCTAACATCCTCCTTATTGAATCCTCAAAATACAACAAACACATGATAATTGGAATAATTATCAAAAGCGGTTTAGCACCCACTCCCATATTTGATTCTAATTACTTGCACCAATCAACCGCGTCGCTTACCTCATTAGATCCCATTATATCAATACGTGAAGAACCTTCGATACAAACTTAAAATATCTACAGCAAAATTAAAAATCAAATGAAACTGTTCATTATTTCGTAACGCGTAAGATTCATAAGTAATTTATTTACACGTATTCGATAATCTTGTAAAAAGAGTAAACATAAACATTGCATCTTAAACTGTAAATTTTCAAAATAGGGTTGAAATTTCTTTGTGTTTTTAAATCTGTGATTAAGTTAGTGTTAATATAGGATTGTTTTGTAACTGAACAGTTATATTTGTACAGACGGTAAGAGATGGTTTGGGTAATATGTTCCTCAGTAAATTAGAAAGGTGTTTTATGTTAATAGTTACTCAAACTTAGTTGTGGCTTTACCTGTATTGGAGGTCTTCTAATTGTTATATTAGTGAAATAATTAGGTATGTGTCTGTAATATTCATCGAGATATCCGGTTAGGTCTAATTTTTTTTATTGCAAATTGCTTTTTTATCGATAGATATAAAGGAATTACAATTATCATGATGTCATTGTTTGGAAGAAAACTCTTATATCTTACTAAAAATACGGGAAGGTGTTATCTTTCGTCGATTGGATACAATTCTGACGTGGGATGCAGCTAATCCAAATTTGTAAAAAGGTTAAGGCAAGGAGTTAAGCTTCGCTTTTGCTCATTATCTTCTAACTAAGAATTTTGATTAGGATCTCCTCGTCGCACGTTATGGATGTAAGGAAAGATGAGTTAGTTCCTATGTTCTACTATTTTTTATAGTACTAATTGAATAAGTAGGAATAAAAAGTACCAGTGGTTCTACTAATACAACAATTTGAGAGAAAATCAAATCTCTGTCAATAGAATTGACTATAGGTACTTTCCTACATCTAACTCAAGATTTAGTACCTACATTGTATTCGAAGACCATGTAAACCTAATTAACCAACAGGCACCCTGCGCTTGCGTATATGAAGTACATATTTAAAAACACTTTTTCTAATTACAACAGGCGTTCCAAACACTTATTTTTAATATTCATAAATAAAAATCTCGTATAGCTCTTGGACATGACAATAGAACAATTTAACTCCTAAAATAATAGTTTCTTAGCGTTTGCTATAATTAAGGGTCCACGCAGACAAAAGACTTTTCAATTTAAAAGTAACTAAAAAAGGTGATCGTTTGTTATGAAAAGCCGCAGCGAGAACGTTGAATGCTCATAAAATAAGCCAAAAAAAACGCACAGCCTAAACCGCTGATCATAGAGACCTGAAACTTGGAGGAAGTGGACCCCTTGATTGATTGATTGACTGATTAGGTACTTGGTCTATTTTCGACTACTCGGACGAAGTCGCAAGCAAAAACTAGTAATTAATGTGAATTAAAAATTATGAATAGATACAAATATGACAGGACATTGCACACAGCGCCGTCTGACCTAGAGCTAAGCAACTAGCCTTTTGTAAGATTGACCAGACCACAGATATAAAATTCATATACTTTTTTTTTCTAAACACCTTAGGTATAAAACCTACTTAGGTTTTATACTGATTATACAATTATCTATGTAGAAACACCCAGACCGCAACAAATATTTCAACGGTTGTTATCGAACCGACAACATTCTGCATCGCAAGCGAGTGTTTACCTGTACCTATAGGTCATTCGAGATAAGTTTCTAGTCTGCCTATGCCCTAAACTATGTTAGCGGCAAAAGGTATTTTACGGTAGAAACAAATAACTGAGTTTTCTAAGTAATAAACATGAACACTTAGAAAGTTAGAACAAAACGCAGTATCATAACTTTGATGTAAGTACTTAAACTGTAAAACGACAGGTTTAAGAAGTTTAGTTAGTAACTTAAATTTTCGATATTTAGTTTTGCTGCAGTTATGTTAGCTTTTTTTTCATATGATAGGTCAGCGTTTGACCACTATCACACCTGCCTGATGGTAGGTGACGATGCGGCCTAAGATGTAGCACGCCTTCCTAGAAGATACCTATTCACTCGCGACTTGAAGACCCCCAAATTGTACACGTAAGGAAAGACAGACGCAGGCAACCGATTCCATTCCCTTGCAGTTGCTAGTGCGAACGTCTGGTATGTCCCCCATGAATCGGTACCGCAGATCAGTCTGCCTGGTTGTATGACGAAAGAATGGAAAGAAATGGATGGAATGGATATAATGGAAGGGTAGAGTATAGACTAGAGCATTTACTAGTAACAGAACATCTAGCATTCGCTGTTTTTAATTCGACTCGAATGACTGACTGAATTGTATAGGATTAAATTTTTATATGATAAATAAAGATATTTTGAAAACAAAACAAATCGGTCCGCGGTTTCGCCCTCGTAATTCCCGATGCCGTGGGAATACTGGGATAAAGAGTAGCCTATGTTATTCCCAATGAATCAGTGTTTCCTCATACCAAGTTTGATCAAAATCGGTCCAGTAGTTTCGGAGCCTATTCATTACAAACATTAAAGCAAACAAAAAATCTTTCCTCTTTATAATATTATATAAGTGTAGATTAAAATGCTTGAGGAAATGCCCTAGTCTATACTCACCTTAAACTGTGAAAAGGGGGAAAGCAATCTGTTATGTTCCATTAACTAATTAAATAAAACGTCACAACTCCGTTAACAGTTTTACATAAGTAAGGTACTTTATAGTCAGTAATGAGCTGCATTTAGATTAACTTTTTTTCTGAACTAAATGGAAGGTTTGTCTAGAAGGCTTTTCGTCCTAAGCGAGAGATGCCACTGTAGCAGAATGTCTGAAATGCGAAAGTGACTAACAAGCAGTTTGCTTAAAGTGGGGATGCCTATAAAGTTTAATGCTTGCAAAGCTTAATGGCTAAGGTATTGAAATAACAAACAAGTATATAATATTAATAATATATTTAATACAATAACAAAGATATTATTGTAAACTGATATGATGACATAATGTAAACAAATGTGATATGATGTAAACAAACACCTACACTACAACAGTGTGTAGTGCAAGTGACCGCCAAGTGAGTACTCACTCGAACGTAAAGTTTTCATTCACAAGTAAAAGTGAAGAAAAAAACGCGCTCCAGTTCTCACGAGCGATGCACTTCATTATGTGATCTAAGTTGTAAGAATAGATCGAGTTTAGTTTTTGATCAGGAAAATAAAAAATAGGCTATTTCCTTATACATATATATAATTATTTTTAATTTATTGGTAAGTTATTGTATTTTTACTGACATGAAATACTATTATGTAAGATCCTTTCAATGTTTTTACGAATCGATAAAAATTCGAAATCTATTTGCAAAACTCTTAAACACAACAAAACTCTAAAACACCTCATTCTGCTATTCTATTTTATCAATTTCATTTTTATAATTGGTATTTATTTATTTAAATATTGTTTATTGAGATGGAAAATCAACAGCTTACAGGTTTTCACGATCCCTAATTATTCGTCATTACATTAAGTTTAATATACGTATGCATTCCGTGGGAATATTAGGAAAAAAACTTCACTACCAATTTTCATCAAACACAACAGAAACGTTCCTCTTAATAAGATTAGTGTGACATTAGTGCAGATTAATATTGACGGCACATGCGCATATTAAGCATGACTTTTAGGAAATTCATGAACCTCTTACATTATCTTAAATATGTTCCCGCTGTCTCTCCTCACTCAGCACCTCAACCTTGATCTTGCTACCGTAATTAACGGTTGACGGCGCACGCGCACCGCGTCCCAGCATTGTTACCAGGGAGTTTGTTATGTAATACATCTATTACACACTTGTTATTGAAACAATTATGTTTTTACATTTTTATTGTTTTGTTACGATTATTTTGTGATACGAGTATGCTTATCTTTTTAAAATTGCAAATTTGGTAGATTTTTTTTCTATATACAATAAATTTTAAAGTGACTGACTGATATATCAACGCATAGTACTAGTTAATGAATGGAATGGATCAGCTATTATGACGTAGACATCCGGATTTTTTTTCTATATACAATAAATTTTAAAGTGACTGACGTATATATCAACGCATAGTACTAGTTAATGAATGGAATGGATCAGCTATTATGACGTAGACATCCGTGAAAGGATTTACGGATGTCTACGCGGACTACGCCGGGGGCAATAGCTAGTCTAATATATCTCTAAATCATCTGCTATTTTGTTTTTTACTCAACTTCAGGTCATGACATCAATAATTCAATATGACACTACAATTACAACCACATTAGAGCGCAATGCGATCAACTCCGATCTTTCACCACTTCACTAACCCACTTTCAATGAAAAAAAAAAACATGAAAAAATAATGAGTCTGTCATCAATAACACTGACAAATTAAATATCATTTGCAACAAATTTATTACAACACCCTGCTGAAGAGCTTTCGACCTTGTTGCATCGTGATAAGGTGTTGTGTTGCTGTGTAATTATGTTGGTAAATGTAGGGTCCGAGATCGGTAATGTCAAATTTTTGCTTGAGTGTAATTAGAAAACGAACTTGTCTGATGAGAGGTCATGTGAAAGATATCATAGAAATCATATTTACCGATTGTTTTTTTGTGTGTTCTGTGGTGTAAGTTATAAGATATTTATTACTTATTTGAAGTTAAACAAAATAAAAAGGCCTTTGCATCAAAACCCGCCCCATTTAACTTTATGTATTTTTAAAACTTAGAATTGTTTTTATTTCTAACTTTTAATTAATTAAATTTACCTACCAAAAAAATATTAATTAAATGAAATAAATATTTAATTAATTTAAAAAAATAAGTAAGTATGTACCTACCAAACGAAACTTAGTTAAGTGTTTATATAGGTACTAAAACTTAGCGTGCCTAAGCCTAAGTAAATCGCATTATACTTCCAAAAGCGTTTGGACTAAGGAGCTATTCGTCAAATTCGTTATACCTGTCTTTCACTATTTCTTTTAATTACCGAAGCAAATAAAACGCTAAATCGCGAATCACTCAATACTTAACCCACCACCCACAACGTTTCGCTTAGTTTAATTAAAATTAATAGTCATTAACTAGACAACACATTCGAGTGAGTTATTTATCCTGAGGCTATTTTAACACTGCAGAAATACTCGCTGGGAAAGTGTGTATGCTTACTTAGTGCTTATTTTTATACGGTTTTATTAAGCTTGCCCTGTTTGAGTCCAATTTAGTAATTTAAATTCCACCGATGTTGACAGATCGATCTGAAATTTAGTAGTTAATTCTGATGACAATACAATTTGTCATAGCGGATTGTTGGTTCGATTTCCGTCTGAATAAATATTTATTTAGGTATAATTTTATCCACAAAATTGTTGTATCCGTTGTGTAGTCATCCTAATACAAATCCTTTCGCGGTGTCTGAAATATCCTGTAATAGGATTAAAATTAGGCTGAATTAAGCCAAAAAATGTTTGGTATTTTTTTTGAGTAGGTAAATAAAAATAGATAGAGCTGAAATTATTTTTTAAAAGGTGGGAAGAAGAATAAAAAGTCTTGTTAAACATCCGTTACAAGTTACATTCATTTGGTTTTTGCAAGTGAACCCCTGACCCTCCTCTACTGAAATGGAAGACTTTTTACGTCGTTGGGTCAAAAATCAGTTAATCTCCTTTCGAATAAAGCTGCATCTACACTATAAATTTCCACGATCGTAGTTTTCAAGTAACTCGTTAAGGCGTGTGTACATTGGACACAAATCGGCATATTGTTCGTTCTGACGTCACGACGCTAATAAAATATGTCTTGAAACAAACAAGGACACATAGTAACTACAACCGAACTATCAATACTTGCGAATATAGCGAGTGGTGGGACAGTGTTACCGATGGACTGTCAGGAAAGGACTAGGGTCTGTCAAAACTTACAAGACTTGTATTTTAACAAGCCTTTTTTTCGCTACTAACACTGGTTACATAGTGACAAAAGTTCAACAATAAAGTTAGGTAATAAATTACATAATTAGACGTAAATTACGGGCTAAAAATGAAAGCAATCATTCGATTTTTACACACTTGCTAAATTTTATTTTTTATTTTTAAATATGTTCACCGATTACTCAAAAAGGATTCACAAGAATGATTATTTTTTAACGATAGGAAAGTGCATAAGTGCATCACCTTGCCACACTGAGACTGAAGCTGTAAGGGTATTGACGAAACACCGGTTTTTCGGTACAACGGTTTTTCGTTAAGTCCCTGATACAAAAAAAAAGTATGTAAGTAGTATATCCGTTGTCTAGCACCCATAACACAAGTCTAGTTACTTAGCTTGGGGCTAGATGGCGATGTGTGAAATGTCTCGAATATTTATTTATTTATATAGATTTCAGATTTCCCATTAAAAACAAGACTGCCATTTTCCCATCACTATTAACCCGCAGTGATCTCGAACCGCGCACGATTCTGTACCAATGAAGTTGTATGGATGTTACCTATCGATTTTATTTGTATGATTTTGTAAATAACGGTACGTCGCGGTACATCACCACGAGGGCCGTGAACCTCTAACAAATGGACGAAAATGTTTAGATTCATGTTATAAAGCTCTGGATAAATTCACAAGTCAGGTGGTTCGTGTTAAAACTTTGTAGTCAAATTGACTTTGTAATAAATAAAATCTACACGGTCAAACTTTTAAAATACTTACAAGAAGTATAAAAATACAAGCTTAAATAACTCGGTAAAATACTCTTTTTTGAAAACAAATCGTATGTTTTTCTCTCTATAACGAATAATTAATTTGGAACGGGATATTTACAATGATTCCGTTTGGAATAAAAAAAAATGTAATCATATCTGTTGTATAGGATGTAACTGTACAGGTAACGTCGCAAATGCATCGTAACCAGTAGTGGATCTATATAGAATGACGTAACTAATCTAATAAAGATATTGGATTAGCGACATCCATCGATTGAACTCCACGCGGCTGCGTTTCTGATACAGCCTAGACAATTTTTTCTCATTACCGAACAGCAAAACTTAGAACCAAGGTATACTAAAAGTAGGTTTCAAAAATACAATAAAAATTACCTAGAACGTAAGAAACGGAAAGTAAATCACACACGCGATTTACGGCCAAGGTACTGCGGTCTTTGTTTTCTTAGGGAGCTTTTACATTAGCTAGGGCCATTGTTCTTTAAATTGACATTATTACGTTACGTTTTTATAGCTAGGCAATTTGGTAAATTAAAAAAAGCGGCTCTTACATTTGCATGTTGACACTTTAAATTAAACCAAGAAACCAGAACTTTAATAAGCTACACCTAGAATAACATTATAATCATTATTGTACCAAAAAATGTAAAGAAGAATGACATAATGAACAATCTAAAATTATGACATTTCAAAATGGAATTGTTTTGTCCCGGGACTGAACTAGGATCAAGACTGAGACTTGGACAGGAATCAAAACTAATCTCAGACTTTCCCAAATTGTGTAGTCTCTTTTAGACCCTTGATTACGGTAGTCAACATAACATGGCACTGCATTCTTAAACGATTAAGACTTGTAGCTTTAAATACTATTTTATCCCAAAACTAGAGAGACTAAGCCCAAAACTGAAGAGTTCAAGACCGGAACTATTCTGCGTACAGTCTTCTTAAGATCCTCGATTACGGCAGACATCGGCATTACGTATACGATTATTTAAACTTGTAGCTTTAAAGACTGTTTTATCCCGGGACTGAAGAGTCCAAGACTGGGACTAAAAAACATACAGTCTCCTTTAGAGTCTTAATTACGGCGGCAGTCACCATTAGGTGGCAATACGTAGACGATTATTTAAACTAGCAGCTTTAGAAGACGGTTGTACCCCGAGACTGAAGAGTCTAAAATTGGGACTAGTATACGTACACTCTCCTTTAGAACCTTAATTACGGCGGCAGTCACCATTAGGTGGCATTACGTAGAAGATTATTTAAACTTAGGAGACTATTGTATCCCGGGACTGAAGAGTCCAAGACCGGGACTAGTTAACATATAGTCTCCTTTAGAGCCTCGATTGCGGCAGTCACCATTAGGTGGCATGACGTAGAAGATTATTTAAACTTAAGAGGCTGTTGTATCCCGGGACTGAAGAGTCCAAGCCCGGGACTAGTAAACATATACAGTCTCCTTTAGAGCCTCGATTACGGCAGTCACCATTAGGTGGCATTACGTAGACGTGGGAACTAGATTGTATGTGGGAAGGCCACGCCGCCCTAGGTCGCGTCATTACCTCTAGATATACAGTAATTTGAGTACTAGAATATTGTACAGATCCTTGCTGGTACCTACCTGTATAATATAGTTTAGCAATGTTGTTTTATTGATTTTACTGTAAGAATCGCTCTAAGTATTAAAACTACATTTTTGACTATGTCTATGAAATCGGTCAGAAAGGGTAAATTGCAAAAACCAAATGATTAATTTGTAATTAATGTTGTCATGCCATTCTCTTTGGGTTTTTAAATGAGACGTTTTCACGTCCATGATATTATTTTAATTTTTTTTATTAATAAGGTAGGTACTAGGAGAAACTCAGGTTTTTTTAAAGAAAATAGTCATTACTACGCAAACTTTAAAAAAACAAATAGAGCTTCTAAGGTTTGCAGTTTCACTTTTTTCTAAGCTATTAGAGCAACCTCCGTGGGAAACGTAGACAAATAAATAATGCATTAAAATCAAACATTTAATTATTGAAGTCATTTCCAAAAGGCTTTAGCCGCTTCCTTATATAAAAATACAAGACTCTTAATTATAGACCTTTTCCTGAACCGTTTCAGAGCAAATATAGTCAACCATATTAGATATATCACCGTATTTGGATATCGAAGTAAAAACAGAGACAGTTTACATTTTTATTCAACAAATCATTCAGGTTTTGATCGCCATAAGTCAATTAACTTTGTATGACTATTAATATCTATCCATATAGGTATTCATTATAGTTTTTCAATTTATCTTTTTTAATTTTTGTGTACTTACATGATTTAATTAATTACTATGTTTATAACTAATAAACATCTGATCCATATAGGTATTCTATTAAATTTTATGTACTAGCCTACTTATAGGTATAAAACAAAGTTCCTCCGCCGCGTCTGTCTTTCTGTCTGAATGCGATAAACTCAAAAACCACTGAACCGATTTTCATGATGTGAAATGCTGAAAACCATGATGATGGTGTAATTTATAAAGATTTTGTGTAAATTAGCTGAAATGTGACGACGGACGATTGTTGAAAATATTGTTAAAAAAAATACGCTGACTGAGAGCTTTACTGGCGTACGCTGCGTAAACTCGCAAAAACGACTAAACGGATTGTCCTCTGATACCAAAAACGCGGGTTGCTGGTATTACCTAAGAATATTTTAGGTAACTGTTTCAGGAAATGTTATTAGTACTTACCTAATATTTTTTGAAGAAAAAGAAAAAAATTTGCTACGTCTATTAATCATTACGTGTTATCTACAGATTTTTTATTTTTGCTTTATTTTGGCGTAACTCCAAGTCAAAAGTTAAGTTAAATGGACCTATTCATTAATATGTGAGAATCAAGATTAAACATAATATAAATTAATAGGCCTATACAATAAATGCATAAGGCATTAAGATCAAAATGCTGTTTAAATTAAGCAATGTAGGAGTAGTATTTTGATAAGAAACAAATTAGATTTGTGCTTAGCTAGAGTAATGTGATTAAAACCTACAGTCTAAACTACCCACAGAAAGTCATCCTCTATTAATGGTCTGATAATATTAAGATAATACAATACGGGTCAATGACGCACCGTTGTTGTTAATTCTGTTCATTTTCATCGGGTTTGTTTCAGAATGCACGAAAAGTACATCAGCATAAAATAAATATTTTTTACAAATTGTCCAATTTTAATTTCGTTTCAAGTCTTGTTCAAATTTTTATCAGATACTTTGTTCTATGTAATATTTATTGTACATAATGTAATAAACAATAATAATAAATATATTTATTAAAAACGCATTTAACATAGTTAACTATCACTCTACATGTACAAGAAACCAATATACGCCTACACACATATTATGCCTGAGCTAGGAATGGAAGAAAGGAAGGAATAAGGTATGTGTAAGCAAAATGATTGTTGCAATTCAATTCAAAACATTTTTTAAAAGAGTAGATCTTATTTTAAGTATTTTCAGATATTTTTCTACATTTTTATTCTCAGTACATAATATTTTATAAACCTAACAAATAACGTTTTTAGAAACACAAAGATAAAACAACGTGAAAATGATAATAAACTTCTAAAATACGCGATACAGGTCGATTTAGTATATAAAATCGTCAGCGTCATCAAATAGCATGAACTATGAAACCATATCTCACGTCAACCTTCCACTTTACCCATTTCAAACATATTTCTCAAGTATTCTCAACCGCTCACCCCGTTTCTATTCATTTCAGAAATCCCTTTCTTGTACTAATTGCTGTCAAATTAACAACAGTTAGGCAATGGTCGCGCGACAATAATCAATTGTACGAGACGCTTAGGAAATAATTAGTTGGCCACTCTTGAGCTTTGAAAGAAACTCTTAACTGAAATAGTGATTAAGGTTGCTTAATATTGGCTTATTTAGTGAGTAAGTAAGTGATTGATTTGGTTTTAATTGGTTGAATTAAATAAACGTTTAGGAATTATCTTTTTTTTTTAATTCGGAATGGAGCTACCTGTTTATGCAATTTTTTGTGAGAAGGTAGGATAAAGGAATTGTTTTAAAAAAAAATTGTTATGCTGTAATTTAAACCGTTTGAGTTTCAAACCAAATATGAATTTAACATCAGAGTTTCAACGCTGAATGTTGAAACGCGAACTTCCGCTTATTTCGGCAACAAAAGTTAAAATATTTCTATTTAATCTTTAATGGTTGTTTTTTTTAGCAAAATAATCTATTGATTATTATCCTTTGAGAGAAAATAACCAACAAAAAATAACTAATGACGACCTCTGTGGCGCGTCGGGCGAACACCCGACTGCGACGCAGAAGGTTGCGGGTTCGATTCCCGCCGGGAACAAGTATTTATGCTGACCATAAATTCTGGTTTCTGGTTCTGGGTGTTTCCTATATGTATAATAAGTATATATTTACAAAAAAAAAAAAAAGTATATAAGTAGTTTATCCGTTATTTGGCACCCATAACACAAGCATTAAGTTGCTTAGCTTGGGGCTGGATGGCGATGTGTAATATGTCCTGAAATATTTATTTATTTATTTTATTTAACTAATAGTACAGCCAATTCGTATTAAAATACAGAATGATCCAAAGAAATTATAGATAACTAGCTGCCCTCCGCGGTTTCACCCGCGTAACTTCCGATCCCGTGGGAATATCGGGATAAATTAAGATGTATGCTATCCTATCTCTCAATTTGGATCGAACTGCACATGGTGTGCGAATTTTATTATAATCGGTTAAGTGGTTTAGGAGTCCATTGAGGACAAACATTGTGACACGAGATTTATATATATTAAGATTATGAAAAGGTAATATAAGACATATTAAATAGTAACTATTATTAGCAGAGCTTAATTGGCTACACAATAAACAACCCTAATGAAAATTAAACAAATAAACGACAAATATCATATAAATAATGACAAAAACAACAATAGCTTTGAACGATAACCTACTTTGCTCTAAGGATAATGATTATGAATTGTAGAGTTAATATAAAACAATTGGCATTGTGTATTGTCACACATTACTGGCATTACGTGTCCACGGTCTTTGTCCACCCGTGGGATACTTTCCCACGCCTAATGCCATTGTCAAATGAACTTTATTAGTTTTTTTATCTCATTTTTTAATAAGTTATTATGATCATAATAGTCAATTGTTTATAGAATTTCGATTTTTGGGGTCACCATTGGAGAGATGTATTAGTGTTTATATGATGTATGGTTTATATGTATGTTTTTCATACTATTGTTTTTAATATTGATCGATGTACTCATAGTGTTTGTTGAATGTTATGCTTGTTAGCATTTCTAGCTATCAAATTTTTGCTTTCGTTTTTATTTTTATTTTCATCGCATAAAAACTGCAATATCGATATTAATATCTTGTATTTCAAGCTTAAATCTTTTATCATTTCAAAAAGTATTACTTTTGATATATTTAATTATAACTTTTAAGTGACTTTGTATTTTCTGTGGCACCATAAGTAGTACGTACTTTGCGACTTCAGTTTATATAATTCACTTATTTAACTGTTTAATTTCTAAATTACGAAACTAATTACTGATTTTGATTTGAAGTAATTATGTAGGAACATTCTGACGTCTATAAATTTAATAATTAATTGAGCAATTGAAGTACTCTCTTCGATGGAAGGTATTCTTAATGGATACTAGCTACCAGTGTTGGCTACGCACTGGTAGGATAGAAAAATACGTTTATTAGTTTTTGAATCGCGTTCAGAATTACTAAGATGGGCAATCAAGGCGGGGTTTTTTTATTACAATTCTATGTATTATTGGTACTACCAATCAGAAAAGAAGTCTGTTATATTTTGTGCATATACCGTACTGTATTCTTAGATCTTATAACCGGGAAGTGGATCAAAATTAAGTTGCAAGATTCTACCCGAACAAACATACATACATTGCAAGTTAAATAAAAGCTTTTAAAAATTTATAATTTTTTGTTTTGTTTTATAGCATTCTAAGATTATTTTGTATTTATTTCTTATAATTTTTTCCAATAGCTTCAGCTTTACATAAAACCTTAATAAGTTATACACATAGCTTTCTCATGGTATCACTCCGTCAATTTGTGAAAACCTTAAGGACATCTATTTAGTAGTTTTTATGTTCAGATAGAGAGACATTTAATACCTAACTGAAATAATAGGTAATAAATAAGAGGCCTTACCTTGTTTTAAGCTAAACTATCTGCCTATAAAATAATAATATGACTTGAGGTATATCGATAATAGCACTTAATGTTTTGTATTTATTTCACTCTGAAAGATTAATTACAAATTATGTTTTGAGCAGTAGCTCATCTGATGGTGAGTTGTGGTCTAAGATATTATGTAACACGTGCATCTAGAAGATGCCCTATACACTAGTGACTTGAAGGCAAAATTGTACCACGTCAGGAAAAACAGACTTGGGCAATTGATTCCTTATCACACAGTACGAATAAAAAATGACATTCTGAATCCTATATGATTCGTTAGTTATTGAAATTGTATATTTTTAATGTAAAAAAAGACTCGTTCCTGAAGTCAAGGTTTTTTTTAATTGCACATAAATAAACATCACTTAAAAAAATAAAAAGTAGAACAATAGGCAATATTTCATACTTATACTTATTAAATTAAAACTAAATAAAATAATTAACAGTGAATTTATTTTAATTTAAAATTGTACATAGTTACAGATATTTTTGAATGTATTTTTAAATGAAAACATAATTAGGTAACTGGGTAATAAAATTAACAATTGAATGAATGACTATTACGTCAAATCATTGTGTCTTAAAGCACTAGCATGTCGAATTCAAACGAAAGCGAGAGCCAAAACTACAAGTAGGTATAAGAATACTACTTACCTACTCCGTTTCCCGTAAAAGCCTATTTCAAAGTCAAAGTCAAGTTTTAGGGTTCCGTACCTCAAAAGGCAGAAAAAGGAACCCTTATATAAAATCACTTTCTTGTTTTTATTCAGTTGTAATCATTTGCATGAGATCACATTGAATCGTTTTAAAAATATTACAATGTGTTTTCGGAATGCGCTCATCAATGTCTTATTTTTTTAATCATGCTCCAAGTAATTGTACTTTGACCTTAGTGACCATGATTAAATAAATTTTTTTTAAAGATAAATTTGAAATAGAGCAATTAAAACCATGTTCATAGGTACAATTTTTTTTAACCTTCACTATGCAGTAGGTACGTATACCTAAACATATTCTCATCAAAACCAATAGAGTCGTTTAACAGACAAAAAGCTAACGCAGTTTAATTTAATATTAGTTTAAATTTTCAGGGGAAAAACCTTGTCTAAGAAAACTCAAGTAATCTGGTTTTTACTGACAGATCATAACGTAATTGCTTTGTGAATTGCGTAGTTGAATTATGACAACAAAGTTGTAATATATCTACCTAGTAAATAGTAGTATTTACCTTCAAATATAGTCTAGATGATACAACAATAACTTATACCATTCAGGATGCTACCTGCTAGGTGGGTGCTAGGGGCTTACCTATGCCACCCTCTCAGCTTAGTCGAATATGTCCAGAAGGAATAACTCGTAAATACATCCGGAGCTAACTAATCTAAGTCGCGAGTTTTATCGCGATGTTTCTTTCACCGTAAAACTATGTTAAAAAGAGCACATAATTTAATCGAATATAAAAAAAACAATTGATGCTCCGTTTGGAATTCTAACCCATGATTTAGAGAATATTAGATGAAGTACCAACCTAACTCTAGGCTAACCTAGTTGGTACCTATATTAATCAAATATCTGTATTGATTTAAGCACTCGTGTACTGTACAATGCCTTTAGAATTAAAACTAAACCTCAACCTATGTGACGCAATCGGCTAACTCCCGGTCTGTGACGTAAAATGTCGCATTTTTACAAAACTTTAGATAAAATCAAAATAAGGAACTATGGTTCCAATAAACTACATACTCATCTTTACCTACAAACCTGACAGAAATAACTAAATTCTTAAAACATTTTAAAATTAACTAAATCTTTAAATGCTCTAAGATGTTATTATACATTATTATATACTAAAAAAAATCTTCCGACACCTCTTCGGTTTAAAAAATGTATTGTTCTAATTACTTGGAAAACAATTATTACTAAAGAATGCTACCTGTCTAACTCTAACTTACTAATAAATTCCAGCTTAAAGCTTATCGTAGCAACCGTTAATATACTTTAACCGCCTAAGCGCTTAATCCGTGTGTAAGTTGAGCTTAATCCGAAAATCTCGGACCGACGTTCAAGTAACAATTGAATTTTCATCATAATTTCAGATCGGATTTGCACGGTATATAATACAGTTAATCCTTTCTATTAACTACTTTAGAACTAATAGAATGTAGAAGCCGTCGAATAACCTTACAGATAAGTGTTGTGAAGATACTCATAACAACAGAAACAATATTGTTTGAAGTTTTATTATATTACATAGATAGGTAGATATTGTAACGTAAATTATCATTTACATTAACCTAAGTAAAATTCATTTATGATTTATCTGGTTGCTTTAAAAATAACTCCATCCTGAAATCCTTTTTGGAGCGGTCATCCATAGCACAGGGACCGTGAGAGAAAGACTTTTATTCAACAGTTATACAAAGGCTTGTAAGGTAAGAAGATTAATTTCGTATACCCTATATTAATTAGGATTGATTGATGTGAAAATTCTTAAATACTAAAAATGTGGAAATTGAACCAAAAGTCATTTAACATTGGAAAGCACTTGAATTTTGAAAAAAAAAAAATCGATTGAAAAAAAGGCTATTTCGCAAAATTACAAACTTTACTAATGAGAACGCAATTTTTTTTATCTTTAGGTTTCCCACAATGGTATCTTTATTACATCTTATCTTAGTAATGATAAGTTGTCAAGTTCAAGATCTTAGTCAACATTTTTAACTTAACAAGGAAAAATTAACACAATTTCAAACGCTCTCGATTTTTTCGGCGACTTTCCGGACGAAGGCACAGCCTAAATAGCTAAGTTTAGAAACTTGAAATTATTATACGGGGATTCTTTAAATAGCTTAACTCTACACTAAGATTTTTTTTAATTTCATGGGATTGGATGAACGGCGGCGGGACATTGGTGGTTTAGAAAAAAATATGCAAAGGGATCGCGCGCGTTGAAGTCTTTTCAAGGGACTTTTACGCTTATGGGAATAAAATCCGTCAAGTTTTGTATTATTTTAGAGTAATATTTCTTTATATAGTCTTTAATATTTTACTATTGTAGTGTGAACTTGTTTGTATATATTTGAAAACTAGTGTTTATCCGTGACTTCGTTCGCGTAGGAGTTGAATATTCCAACCATTCTTAGCGGATGCTTATGTCGTAATTCGCCAAATTTTAGCGTTTGAACCGTGGAATCAGTTTGGACATCGAATTATATATATTTAGATTAACATTTTATGTAGGTATAGCAGCTGAAAAATGGATAAGTTTGCTTTTAATGTTATACGATGCATTACGAATGATTCCAGTCTGAATAATATCAGACACAATGATGTGAATTTATTTTTAAATAAGTTTTGTAAAAAATATGTTTAATAGAATTGTAATTATTTTCGGAACATATTTTTCTTAAATATTTTACGTCTTCTTATTTGTTACCTTTACTTACATACGCTCATATTTATGTTACCATTTTTAAATAGTTTAAACTTCTTATTTATTTCAATTATTATACCATATATAAGGAGGTAATAATTATCACAATATTATATACAGTCAATGACATTATGAGTAAGTATATACCTAGGTACAATTTTATAAACATAGTCAACCTTTATACCAAAAAGGCAACCTATATATTTGTATATTTCATCATAACATTGAAAAACAAAAATAACAAATAAGAATTAACATATATTTTGAAATAATATTGTAATTTTAAAGGTTAATAATATTTTTATAGAGTAGATGCACTTATATACGAAGATTAATAGACTTACCTTTATATCTTTGGTGTAAAATATAGATCAGTCGTCTTCTAATCAATCCCACATGCACTTCACAGAATCCCAATAATTTGAAGTCAATACAATTTTCACTGTGGTCACGTTCCTAGATTAAAATTATCAACAGAATGTCACACAGTCCAGTCACTTTCGATATGAACAAACAAAGTCACCAAGTTCAATTTACAGCTGAGTTATAACTGAAAACACAAACTGAAACTCGACCTAACAATACCATTGCTACATTTACTAATAATTCACACCTTTATTGATTCAACATAATATCATATTTTTATAAAAAAATATAAACTTAAAAAATAACACTGGCATTTTAGGACCGCGCGCCCGATTCCCTATTTTTTTGAATTTCGAACGTAGTCCGCGTGTTGCTCGATCGGCGCGCGCGCACGAATGCTCACGGAGGAGGAATCCGAGACGCCAGCACTGAGGGGGCGTGGTCAGCTTCTAACGCAACATCTATCTCTCACGCCGTCTCTTTCACACATACCGGATTCAGTATATTTCTGTCTCAGGTTCTAACCCTGTGGTGCGTTACCGGTGGACGATTTGGTGGGATCGCGTGAACTTTGCCACTGCGCCCGCGCGCGCGCGCAGGCCGCGATTAATAAAACGATATTATGCGACGTTATAGATCGCGACGCGATACTACCGAGTACTTTGAGTACTTTTAATCTAGACTGTAAAATGCAACGCAATGATTCATGGATATGCGCATCTACTTAGAACAAGATAAAACAGTACTAAAGTTATTTACAACAGGATATATATTTACCTTGTTTTTAATCGCCTTTAACTATCAAGATTTACCCGCAAACTCCAGTCTCGTGAAAATGATGCTTGCATCGAAATATCGAGCTCCACAAAATCAAAACAGATTCAGAAACTATTATATTCTATTTTAATCAATGTCATTGATTCAATGACATCTGTTAACTAGTGCCAAATAGTTATGCCAATGTCAAGTGCGCCTTTTCCTGTTGCGCTAAAACTATGGACGATCTTTAACGGAACCTCATTATGGAGTTTTTTGAGTCAACGAAATATGTCAGATAAGACCTGATTTAAATTTACCAATAGTGTGTTTATTATATTATGTGTATACATTAACTAGGTATACCTAGGTACCTACTTTTAAAAATTTCATAAAATTCTTGAAAATTTAGATGTAAAGTTTTTTTTGTAATCATTAATTAAGGCAAATAAATAGATAGGAATAAATCGTTACCCAAAGCTAGCAACTTGGCTTCTGTTATAGTGATTAGACAACGGATAGAATATAGGTATGTAAACGTCATTTTAACCGACTTCATAAAAAGAAGGAGGTTCTCAATTCGGTTGTATCTATGTATTTATATTTTTTAATTTTTTATGGATGTTCGCGCATATCTTCTTTGTTTATCAACCGATTTTGATGAATCTTATTTTGTACCTAAATACACACTTCATACAATATACTACATACAGAAATGGCCACAATAAATATTTGTTTTCAGAAATAGACCTGTAGGTACACAAATTTATACTGGTTCGACGGCAAGAATTGAACCCCGAACCTTCTGCATTGTACAAGGTTCCACCGCGCCGCAGAGGTCTTATATTAAAATAAAAGTCTCTTAATAAAACCACATTATTGTACAGGTACAAGTTTAAGTAGAGACAAAAACTATCCACGGTCAAATAAGTCAAAAATATTAGGTAACTATAGAATCTTCTACGTTTTTGAAGTCGGTTAGTGAAATTGATAATTCAATTAACTGAATAGAATAGAATAGAAATCATTTATTGTTTAACTGCGTACATGAGCCGATTTTAATGCTATAAGTAGTAGACACAACAGTTCACCACACTGGGTATACAATATTTTGTAAAATGTAAAATTTGGACCTGAAGAACTGATAGTCTTCAAGCCTCGAATCTTCTAGGAAAGAGCGCCACATCTTAGACTGCATCATCACTTACCATCAGTCAGGCGTGATAGTAGTCAAACGTATCATTTGCAAATAAAAAACCGGCACATGTCATACCTGTTTTTAACTTACACCGGAAGTTGATAAATAATTCAATACTATGAACAAAAAATTTAAAATTTCAAAGTCAAGTTAAAAAAACCTAGAAAAATATTGAACAATTAAAGTAAGATAACCCAAATAACGGCGTTATCAGTAATGTAACAATGTTATAAGACAATAGCTTGCAATTCGCTAACGTATAGCGAAACCTTGACTCTATTGTTTGTTACCCATGTACCCTAGGTCATAGTTTTTGCATCTCAACAACCGACGTAGTTACGCTTTAATTGCCTCGGGAAGTTAGAACTGAACAATGAAACGTCCCTATGTATGATTTTGATTCGGTTTTTTTAATAGATAGAGTGATTCAAGAGAAAGGATAGATGTATAATACATGCATAATATAGTCGTGCGAAGCCGGAGCGGGTCGATAGGATTATTCTAAAATCTGAAAATAAGGGGGGTTTGCATGACATTGTGCTTATACATATTAAGCTAAATTCCCCCCACGAGCCAGCCCTGCCCTAGTGTGGGGAACCACGAGCAACCAGTTTGTTGTACTTATTGTGTTTTTAGTAATTAAAATTATTTATTTCTGTACTATATTTGTTTAACATTTTTTGAACCTACTTATCGAAAAATTTGCCAAATAAATAAATATAAATATTGCAGGACATTCCACACATCGCCATCTAGCTCCAAATAAATAAGTAAATATATGTCTAGTAAATATTTATTATTATTATCTTATAGCCAGCGTCGCTAGTTGTGATGCTAGAACTATACGAAGTTCGTTGTTATAAAGCCTACTTTGAACAATTGGTCATTATAATGTTGATGCACCTATTGAGTAGGTATTCTAACAAAGATGTATTCAAGTATTTTAGTATAGAGAGAACATCTCTACACACATTATAAATAAATAAACTAAATAATGTGAGACATTTCACACAGCGACATCTAGCCCCAAGCTAAGCATCTAGGCTTGTATTATTGTGAATAACGGATACCCTTATATACTTTTCTTTTGTAAATATATACTTAATATAGATACATACAGAACCACCAGATCATAGAATAAATGGTTTAAAGTTATTGGAAATTGGATATTTGGTTCACGATTGACCGTCCCCCTTTACCATGTTTTTTTTGTTTTTATTTTGTTCGATATTATTATGGTGATTTTATTTTGACTACCCAGTTGACACAATGGTTACCATGCCGGACTGCTAAACACAGGGTTGCGGATTCGATTTCCACCTCAGACAAGTAGGTATTTATGCTTAGATATTCGTCTGCAATATGGTGGTTTCTATGTTTTATAAGTATATATTTACAAAACAGTATTATATAATTAGTTTATCCGTTGTCTAGCACCCATAACACAATTCTAGTTACTTAGCTTGAAGCTAGATGGCGATGTGTGAAATGTCCTGCAATATTTATTTATTATGTCGATGCAAGCACCTTTTTCACTAGAATGGATCATGTTATTTTTATATTTTAAAATAAAAACAAAAATTATGGTAAATATCCAGTTTTTAATAACTATTAATAAATATTCTGATGTTTCCTCTGTTGTTGAAAAGATAGTTTTTATCTTTGTGTTCTTCTTAATATTTAAAGCATATTTTAAGGAATGTGAAGGAAATGTCTAATTGTAATTATTTGTGTAAAGTTATACGTTACATGTTTTATGGCTGTTTGTGTTTTCGAAGATCATAGAGGTACCTACATACTTACGTGGAAGTACCTATTGTTAGAGTTATTTATCTATGTACAATCTATAATCTTTTCTAATATTGTAAAGAGGAAAGATTTTATGTTTTTTTTTTGTTAGTAGGTATCTAATAACAAGGATCTGTCACTACTGGACCGACTTTGATGAGACTTGGTAAGAAATACATACTTGTAATTGTATTTCGCAATTAGGCTTCTTTAGTTGAATATTTTTTACGTAAAGATGGAGTAGGCTTTCCTAGAAACTCTATTACCCTCTCAGCTTAGTCGACCGCATCCAGAGGAAAGAGTTTTCGTCGTTAATCTCAGGTCGTATACAATTTAGTCTTCACGAAGGATAGTCTAAACTCCCGATCCCGTGGGAATGTCGAAGACTCTAAAGTTCCCACGGGATTGGGAGTTAAGCAAAGAGCTCTTTGCTTAACTCCCAACTTCTTTAAGTATTTATTGTAAGGCTTTACAATAAATAAAGAAAGAAAGTATCTATCTACACCATAAAAATAAAGTGTTATGTCTCATTTTGAATCGATCTGCTAGTTTATGAAAAGTTGCCATATAGGTACATAAAAGAAAATAAGACGCTTTATGACGTAAGATTTTTATATAGGTACAGTGGCCTGCATAATTGAAGCCCTCGGTAGAGTTCTAAAATTACTATTAATTATATAACTTCATTATAATAATTTTTGTTTGATAAATTCATGAGTTAGAAGACTTTAAACTAAAGCAGTGCTTTTGCTTTGTGTTGAAAACATTCTTATAACAGCCGTTTTGGAACTCTACGATGGGTTTGCAATTATGCAGGTGACCGTACCGACCTAGCCGGCTAAAAGTAGAGGCCTACCATAGCATTCTAAACTACTACTAAAACAGTATTTTCAACTCAAACTAGGTCCTAGCTTGAGTTGAAGGACTTTAAACTTAAATAATAACAATTTTAGATCTCTACAGTCTCCACATTAGTTGGCTGACTGTAGGTATGTATGTACTTCTAATTACGACATATATAAATTGTAATTAGTTCCATCCACAGTCGGTTTGTCCTCATCATGCATAAGCAAGCATGTTAATATCAAAATTAATATTGTTGCATAAACGTTAAGGCCTTAGTAGACGAGCTGCATGGACGACACCTTGTTAGCCGAGCGACTGCAACTCAGATACGAATCGAAGTTAATAAGAACCAGTTCCAAATCGAATGATTTTGAATAAAAAATCTTTCAACGGCTAAGGGTTAAAGAAAAAACAAAAGGGACCAAGACAGAGGGTTCCCGTAAAACGATCTTTCTCGGCATACTTGGCATCTTGTGCTAATTCCATTGGATTATCCTATGGGAGTAAAATACTTTAAACGTTTGTTTCTAAAAAAAAAAAATGTGTTTACTTCAATGGACAAGTCGCCGATGGAGTCACAGACTGCGCAAGCATACCTGTACTCCGTCGGACCTCGACTGTTGGCGGAACACCGATGGGTTTTTAGTGGGTAAGCCTCCGGCCACCTACCATCCTTAGGCTGGAGGCAGCCCCACATACCTCCGTCGCCCTCTCCCCCTCAGGGTGGCGGGAGGATGCAATAATGCACTTCCCATCGATAACAAAAAACTACGCGGGTAAAGCCGCGGATAAAAGTGAGTTCATAGATATAGGAATTAAAGGCAGTATTTACTTATCGTACTTAGGTACTATAATTGACACTTTGCCTTTTTTAACCTACCGAGCGGCAGTCGTTCAGTGATCGATCGGCTGTAGTGTCGTTCATATGCAGTTCGTTTGTTTCATCTTTATGCCATATGCTAAATTAGTTGTCGGTCTTCAATATTGTAAAGTTTATTGAATTTATTCAATAGTAATGTAATTTTATTAGGTACGTTATTGTAGAGGTTAAATAAACAATGTTTATGTGGAACCAGAGAGGTTCAAATTTTAATAGAGATGACATTAGGTTATCTATAAATATAAAATTCAAAGTCATGAGTGGCTGAAATATCAACGCACAGATCAAACAAAACAAAATAAAGGAAGGATTTTGGAAAATTCAATTTCTACGCCGCCGACGCTAGTAAAGTTTTTCATACAAAAACTTGGTCGTTGTTCTTATTTTGTATGCCGAGAGATCTCAGCGAAGAACACAAACGCCACACTAGACTAAGCGATTTTGATCAAATAAATATAAAATTTTGCGACAAAAATAACTATTGTCTGATCTACTTCTGGTAATAAACACTGGGAAACGATCTCGGCTCGCGTCTGCAGAAGTTACCAACCACAACCCCGCACGTGTCCCCTAAGTGGTGCTAAACGAGCTCAAAATTACCGATAGAGATAACATATGATAAAATAAATACTAATAAACATTGATATTCTTTGTGTGGAACACAATTTTCCAAGGTTTTGCATTTTATTTAAATTACATATACCTAGGTTAATAAAGTATTTACAACGGGTTATTTACCATGTATTTTGTTGTGAACATGGCGCTTGCTACAGAGCTGAAGTATGGAGCTCTACAAAATACAACAAAAACATAGTAAATATTAGAATGATATTTACTATTTATATTTACAAATGAAAAGTAAATTTCTTTTGTAAATGTATGTATACGTAATGATACATGCAGAAACACTCAGACCTAAACCGTCTGCGTTAGTTGTGATAATTCATTTACCTTGACTAATTTTTATTCCGATGTTCCAACGGGATAAAACTGTCGCGGATAAACCACGACCTAGAGCTAGTTATTAATAAATTAAATATCTACCTATACAAATAATAAATGTATAGTCCTGACTGACTGATTGACTGAGAAAGCGCAAGGTTGAATCGGGCTAAGATTTAGCTATACCAGTAGACAGCTATTATAAATTAGGCATACGTTATGAAAGGTTTGTGAAAAACTCAACCCCCACGCGGCGCGCGGGTGAAGTCGAGGGGTAAAACTAGTCTACTATAAACAGTTTCGCCCGTTTGTTAGTAGTATAAAAAGTTAAAACCCTTGTCCAGTTCGGAAGGATGGTAAGTGCCTACCTGACGTCACTGGATAACGGAAGACGAACAAAAAACGGCATCCCGTTTCAACTTTTAACGGGAACATTTGTAGCCCTAATAAAATCATTAAACTATTTTTTAAACATTGTGCAAATTACTGTCCGAAATTTCTTTTCTTTGAAATTGCAAAACTTTATTGCATCGGCACATTTTAAAGGATAATAAGGGTTGCAAATTTGCAATTAAGAAAGTTGTTCAAATTAGATGAGATGTCATTATTTGTTTTGGACCGTTGGAATTTAAGAGTATCACATACCAATGACTTTTTCGTTTCGGGGCATACTTACCTGTTTTTACCCCTTAAATTGCAACAAAATGTTTCTAAAAATGTCATTCGCTTGATTAGTTTGTATTAATTATTTCAAATAAGTAATTTCACTTGACAACTTTTAAGTTAAGTAAAAAAAATTAAAAAAGGAAACCTACTTTAAAATGAATAATTAAGGTAAACAAAAAAATAAACGCCGAAATCGGACAATAATAATAATGGCCATACACATCGAATCTAAATGATAATATTATGTACAGAGCCAGCAACTTTAATCAATACTATTTAGTTCACTGTAGTGCCTAAATATTATGAGGAGAAAAAGCTGTTTATTTTTGTACACGGTCTGTAACCCTCTTAACTGTTTTATAAATTAAAATGAACCAGGTTTAGTTAGTGTTTTATGATGTCGTCGAAAGTAGAGCCCATGTTTTAACAGTAAAAGTTTCGCATTGTTTATTTGTTTGTTCCATATTTTTTTTGTCATTTTAGGAATTTTACTGTCTCCTTTCCTTTCTACGAATCAGGACAATTTGTTTTTTAATGTTTTGTTTAAAAATATTGTAAAACGAGAGTACCTAACTAAAATATTAGAAACGGGTCATTTACCATGATTTGTAAAAAAAAAATGGTTGTCTGTATGGTGTTTACGGACGATAATATTACGTTTTAACGTAGTAAGAAAACGATGAAAAATTGAGATTTATTTTTTGTTTTTCTTTTACTTGCATATATTTTTTTCTTTTATATAAGTCTTCTATTCGTCACTCGTCACCACAAACACGAGACGCGTGAAGTTTACCACGAGACGACGTCATGATACCAGAACATGACGCATGACGTCACACTTATTTGTGAATGCCGATGTATAATTCGATTTACAAGACGAATAAAAGTGCCCTGTGTCATTCCCTAAGACTTAATGGATACAATTAATCTAAATCGGTCCAGTAGTTTCAGAGCCTCCTATACATTAAAAACAAAAGAACAAAAAAATATTGTGTAACGCACTCGAATCGGAATTTTAAATTCTTAGACAATTTCGTACAAACTATTAAACATAGCGTGGTTAATCGTTAAATGAAAGACCGGAATATAAAATCATCAAAAAAAAATATCTTCAATATTTTCGCCAAAATATAACTAACAGAAACAGTTCCAAGATAACACTAAGATAATTCTGATTAATCACCCCACATTACTAGACCGGATGACGTTTAAAAAAAACCATCTAACTCCGAATAAAAACGTCTAAATAAAGCCGTCAGTGATAATCTGTTGATAAATAAGGCTATCTGTTATCAAACTGATCGGATACGGCGGGCTATTCAAAGTGATTTCAATGATATATCGATATCATTTATATGTGAGCGATTGTATCAAAATATTGTACTGTATAGGGATAAGTGTCAAGTTGGTAAGGGGGACTTGTGGACTAAAGATTTCCTATCGACCGATACTACAACCTTGGAGTCTTCAGGTCTAGGGTTGGTACAGTCAGCATCAGAATTGCAAACCCTTTGTAGAGTTTTTAAATTAATAACATTGGAATGTTTTTTTTTCTGATAATTTTTGTCTTACAAGTACCTTTTAGGCGACCACGATACATCCTCGACCTCATCTTAGTTTGCCATCGGTGAGATAAGGTCTTTGTGTAAAAAACCTAAAATAAAAAAAACATTTTATGAAGACGTCGTTAAATTTTCGGTAGCTAACCACACACACTAATGATACTTTGGGTCTGTAATATCAGCGCCATTGTATAATTTAATTGATTATATAAATTTATCATCCCTTTTACCCTGCTAGGGGTCGAATTTCGCTAAATCCTGTCTTAGTTAGCTAAACATCCCAAAAGGAACCCCCATGCAAAAAATAGACACTTCAAAGACAGACCTAATAATCGGAGCGTGGAATGTTCGTACCCTTTTAGACTATACCAATAACCGAGAACTGGTTCGCTATAAAATTGACATTCCCGCATTGAGCGAGACTCAACTCAGTGATATCGGTGACTTTCGTGAGGAACTCGGGGGGTACACTTATGATTGGAGAGGAAAGCCTCGAGGGAGTGAGCTGTGAGTGCTGTTGGATTCGCGATTCGTAACAACAATGACACCGATCAAAGTCAAAGTCAAATTTCTTTATTTATTTCGATACTTATGTATAGGTATACACATGATCACTTGGAATAGTCTTAAAAAATCAAGATCAGCTCTACTGTGCGGCTTGTGACTGGGTGTTTAAGATGAAGTTCGGATTTGCCAGCCACATACGAGCACATGCCAGGAGATAGTCCAGGGTCGCCATCGTCGGACACGATGCGAACGACATCATCTCTGTTATAAATATAATTACTCTCGTCAAAAGTTGGAAGATAGTTACTATTATGACTGAGTATGTTTTTCGCGCGATAAATCACACTAGTCTGTTGGTCTGTGGTCTGCTGGACCTCGAAGGGATTCGACTAGAGACTGAGATTCTGCCTGTTTCGCTGTGAGCCGATTACTTCAGTTGTTATAAATGATAGTGATCGCTTACGTGGCTACCGTATTTGCGATATTTAAGATTGAAATCTATAAAACTAGCAGCGACTCGTTGTTGCACTCGTTAAGTCCCAACCCAATGAAAATATCGGGATAAAAAGTTCCCCATGCGTCATTTTAGAATCTATCTATCTATCTACATCCCAAGTTACATCACTACAGAATTTTAAACTACCACCGTCGTTATTTTGGTACGTTCCTGCTGATCAAACTTTCTGGTCAAACTAGTTTCTCCAAAAGGAATAAATTTCCTCGTAGTCAAACTACTCAACTAAGTGGTTAAAAAGCGATCACAACTAAATGTATTAAGAGGAAAAACAAAAAAATTATAAAAACAAGACACATGGTCATGGCAGTTATAGGTTTTATGGCAAAAAATATTTGATCTATTGTCATTATCCAGGGAGGAAACAGTCGACTACGTTTTGATGGAGAAGCTACCGGGTACCTTTCCTCTTAAAATTTAATTTTACTTACCTACCATGTTTTTTGTTTTTATTTTGTGGAGCTTGATATTTCAATGCTGTTTCGTGCTGAAGATAATGAAAAAGCCTGAAATACTGCATAGTCGCATTAAAAAACTTGATCCTAAAATATTTAAAAAAAGTCAAGCATAGAAGAGCGTTTTTGGTTAAAGTTATTTAGAATAACCTGTACTAATGTAGAGGCATACACAAATTAATGGCGGATCGTCGAAAATACCGATTAAAATCACGCAAAACTGACAGGAACATTTTTTCTTCCGTCCCGTTCATTTTCCGCTCATTAGTTAAAGAGAACACGACACTAAATTAAGTCAGAATTAAGTTATGTACTAATTATAGTCTATTCCAAAATCAGAGAGACATTAGCTCGTTGCGGTACTATGTTACATTGAAAAGAAAAAAACAAACGATCAGCATCGCTTTCATTTGTCGCTTTCTTTTCGTTAAACTTTGTTTTTTTTACCTAACCGTTGACAGATAATGGTCACCTTTTAATACCACAACTACCTACAAAAATTACCTATTAATACCAACCACAACTACCTACAAAAATGGTTCAAAACTAAACTAACTACAAAATGTATGGACAGTTCAGACAGGTACAGTTCTCAACCATGGCTGATGGTGGTAAAATATCTCTTTAATTTCGGAATAGATATATAAAACAAATATTGTAATTAAACAATTGGGGACCTTACTTAACACAATCGAACATTAATCTTATGTTAAATTTACAGTAATTACATTCTAAGACCTCGTAAATATACTCCCTCAGCCAAGTTTATAGCAATGCACCACGACACTACCTAACCGGAAAATAATATCTTATCATCATAATAGGAAATTATTACTTGTGATTATGTTACTCGTTACGCCCTGTGGTTTATTTCGCATCGTCCTTCTGTCTGCCCAATTAATTTGGGGTCAAAGTAGTTTGTCTTCTTCTTCTATTCTCCGCTATTAACAGTCATCTCATCGTTCACATCCATCTTCCTGTATAACGCAGTTCATCCATCATTTCTTATGTCATTCTTCCTCTTCATTCCTCTTCATACTCATTACTATTCTAGTCACATGCGTTTCTTCCCTTCCCATCACATGTCCATACTCTGTTTGTGTGAAGATACATACATAAACCTATAAAATTTTATGTACAGTCTCTTGCGATTTGGTTGTCTCCAGACGCGTTGACGAGTTCTTGCCTTTGATACGGTGGACTAAGCTTGTTAGCTTAGGGTAGTATATGAAATAATAACTTAGATATTTACATAAAAAACACTAAATACTCTATTTACTTTGATTAGGTGTTTTTATATGCTGTTATATCACTACATAGTATAAAATAAAGTCACTTTTCGCCGTCCCTATGTCCCTTTGTATGCTTAGATCTTTAAAACTACGCAACGGATTTTGATTCGGTTTTTTTAATAGATAGAGTGATTCAAGAGGAAGGTTCATATGTATAATACAGCCGGAGCGGGTCGCTAGTATATTTATATACTTCTGTATGTATCCCAAATAAACGAAAAATAAATAAATAAAAAGTATAAACATGGTAAATATCCCGTTTTAAATAACTTTAGTAGTGAAATAACCATATTAGTTTAAAATCCTAATAAGAAAAAGAAGCCAAGCGACAATCGTCAAGCGATAAATGTCCAACTTCAAACGACAAAGTGAATAGCGACAAGTAATTTCGATTAGTTACTTTATCTCATGTGGATTTTATATCGTAATACTTAATTTTTTCTTTCTGATAAATTAAAGTTAATAATTTTCAACTATTGTAATATTCCTACATTTTAATGACTTTTCGATAGAAGTAACTAATAATGCTTTTAATACTTACGTAGTAAAGTAATAATATTATTTTCAGTGAGTACTTATTGTTTTTCGTCATTATTGTTTGAACTTCGCAATATTTGAAAGACAAACAAAATAAAACGCCTGTGCTTCAAAACGATAACTCATCAATTGACCGATAGAAAAGTGTGTAGTTTACATATTATGCTAAGAATTATGCATCACAAATTTCAATAGTCTTATCTTAAACATGCTTGGAAATTCGAGTAGGTATTAATTTTATATCAAAATTGCTGTACTGGCCAAATGCATGCAAGCTTCGGCCGGCAAAAATTGTATGAAAATCTTATATACATTATTTGAGAAACGTACTACCTATACAAGCTTTGGCCATAACTAGGCATTGACAGACACGTATCGTGCCTCGGCTACGCTTTGGCCCACATTTATACGTTCTCCCTTCAATGCCTCTTTCGCTGGCTGCTGCAGCAAGTAAGATTGGGTCATTGATTTCGACTCTAAGAAAATATGCTGAGTCAATCACCAAGGGACAGCAACTTCAATGGCAACACCCATCCTGTTTCACAATCAAAACAAAAAACAGCACGTGGTAGGAAACCAAACAACAGTGTCAAACTAAACAACAGTTAGTTTAACAATGAAATAGATTAACGCGTCAAACCGCAATTGTAAAAAAAAGTGTTGTATAGAGCGACCATTGGAAACATGCAACTCCGTGCATTTCAATGTAAATTCGGTAACATCCACTGATAAACTTTACGTTTTGAAAACGAAGACTCTAGTTCGGAGACAATAATTTTATCTGAATTCGTCATTTTTTAGACAATCATTTTCATAATTTGTAAAATTAACTAATCTAAGGTCACAAATTCGAATAGAAGCAATTTTGAAAAAATGACTTCTGAAAACCTTTTAAAAATCCTTTTTTAAATATTATGGTATACCAATATTTGTATTAATCTCTCTAATTCACCTCAGTTTTTTAATAAACATGTACCATCGATAACATCATCTAATAACTACCAACTAAAACAAGGTAACTTCCAAAAAAAATATTTATCAAAATATTAATATACTAAATGCCAAAATATAGCTGTACTTTATTATTTATTTAAGACTAACCTATAATATTAATAAATAAATTATATTATTAATTTTGAATTTTTGCCTCGTAAACTCAACTCGTAGCTACCCTGCTCAACTGGCCGCACAATAAAAAGGGTTTGCTATAGTTTTAAGGTCTCGTATTGTCTTTTGGGGTTACTCCCCGCAGGGACATTCTTCTATTGATTTAAATTCATGAGAAGCCAAAATATGAAGACTTTTGTCTCATAAAGTATCGTTTTTTCTAACTCTTTTGTCTCATTTTTTGTCACCCTTTTGTCTCAGTTTTAAGCACGTTTAATATGTTACAGGTTTTCTGGATTAATTTATTGTAAAATGCAGATTTGTTTGTTAAATATTTTGTTGTTGACCGTTAAGTAGGAATTATTTAGGATGTGGGATTGTTTTCTATTGAAATATCTTAGTGGTACTGTGAGAATTGATATGACAAGTCTATATACCAGTAAGTCGATTCTAAAACATACTTTAAATGCAGTATTTAACAGGAAGTAATATGTAAAACACGAATGTATGATCTTGGATTGGTCTATGACGGAGAGTTATTATAGAGTAGAAAATATTTATTTGCAATAAAAATAAATTACAAAGTTCCTATTAAGCTTCACTACATAGTATAAAACAAAGTCGCTTTCTCTGTCCCTATTTCCCTTTGACTGCTTAAATCTTTAAACTACGCAACGGATGTTGATGGGGTTTTTTTTAATAGATAGAGTGATTCAAGAGGAAGGTTTATATGTATAATACATGCATAATATAGCCGTGCGAAGCCGGAGCGGGTCGCTAGTATTATTATAAGCCTGAAGTGTCCCGTTGCAAGGTAAAGGCCACTTTACTCTCCTTCCATAGTTAGTGATCTTCTGCGACGGATAGCCAATCTGTCTCAAACTGTCTAAAATTTTGAGAAAGTTTGATTTTTTTTAAAGTTTTTCCAAAGATTCAATCAATTAAAAAATTAACTTTGGAACATGTAAATTCGTATAAACGAATTTACATGTTCCAAAGTTAATTTTTATTTTTAGTACAGAACGACATTTACCTAATTGAAGGATAACCTTCAATTAGGTAAATGTCGTTCTGTGTAATTACCTATAGGTATACTAGCTTTTACCCGCGTCTTCGTCCGTGAAGAAATCGAAAATGGTTCTATAGGATTGATTGAACCAAGGAATCACGTTGTCCCATACAAATTTTGCCCCCCTTTTTCACCCCCTAAGGGGTAGAATTTTGGAACATTCTTTCTTATCGGATGCCTACGTCATTAAAAGAATACAACTTCCGAGTTTCAGGTCTCTACGATCAGCGGTTTAGGCGGTGCGTTGATCAGTCAGTCAGGACAAAGCATTTTATATGTATAGAAGATTTACACTATTAATAAACCGACAGGTGAATATAAACCCAGACGTTAACAAAACCGTGCTTCAACGAAAAATGTGTATAACATAATCACTAGAGCCCATAATTCATAGATAGGAACTTAAATATTAATCAAAATAGAATATAATCATAAATCGCGCTCCTTAGTGTCCCCTTGGATTATTGACCTCTGTACGAAGTGTACAAGTGAGATAACGTTGTACTCGGATACTATGTTAGGCCTTTTTGGTGTGAACAACGGTAGTACCTGAGAAGGGTTCACTATAATATTTAGTTAGTATTTTTAAGACGCGTGAATGTGTGAATGCGATGTTTTAGCAGCGAAGCGTATGAGCCTACTTTGGAATGCGTATCCCAAACCGGAGGAATATAGGTTTCTTCCTCTTACAGATCTGTTCACTCACAAAGGCGCGCCCCTCCAGGGTGAATTTTCTCGGTGTGCATTAATATGAGTGTCGCACGTGTTAACAAGATGTCTTAATGTGTGTGTGAAGACTATCAGTAGAGACAGCATACCTAAAACAGAGATAGAATTATATACAGATTATGTTTACAACAGCATTCATAAGGTGTGGAAGGGCGCGCCTTCGTGAGTTAACAGATCTGTAGTGGGATCACCACGTTAATCGATCACTTCTTCAAAGAGTAAGAAACATTAAGGTAGTGGTAAACACAAAAGCTCCCTATGGGTCGAAGTGTTACTGGCTATTTGTCAGCCCCCGATATATAAGATAATATTTTTATTGTTATCGTATAACTTACTGTCAGCTTAATACTTTAATTGCAAAAACGGCAACTTTAAAGTATTTTGCTTACAATATCCTACTATCCTACTGATCCTACTAATATTATAAATGTGAAAGTTTGTGTGTGTGTGTGTGTGTATGTATGTTTGTTACTCCTTCACGCAAAAACTACTGGACCGATTGCGATGAAACTCGGTATCTAGATAGCTGGAGACCTGGATTAACACATAGACTACTTTATATTGCGATACTCCCACGGGATCGGGACTTACGCGGGTGAAACCGCGGGGCGCAGCTAGTATTTAATAACTTTTTGAGAAACGCTGGTTTTTGAGAACGGACGGTCAGCTGTATTTGGTCAGTAGATTAGATGTAAATATAGGTAGAACTTTTTTCCACCTATCCTTACTAGTAGCTCAACGGTAGGGATAGGTGGAAAAAAAAACACTTATCCCTACCAGGGGGGATACGCTGGTGGGGATTCTAACACTAGACCATATATCAAGCAGCGGTTATGTTATTAAAAGTAAAGTTAGAGCGCACCAACTCTTTTAACGTTTTTATAACGCGCGACAAAAGAGCTTCAGCTTACCCCGCGGACCCCTAAAACAAACACCGATTCGTTCCCAATAAATAATGAAAAGAGATACGTTACTCAATTCTCACTATTATCTTCAAAAGACGTATTTAGGTACAGTGAAACTAATAAATATACAGCGCAGCGGTATTCTGTGACACATATAAATTTATTGTAAAATTGAGATGTAGAAGATCTAATCTTGTAAAAAGATTTATTATTGAAACAGATTTTGGTTTAGAATACAGAATGTTTCCAACAACATTTGGTTTGTTCAGATAAACAGTTATCTATGTTTGGTATTTAAGGATGTGCTGGTAATACTCAATAGGGATAAAGAGAAAGACTAGTTCTTTTATACCTCGATAAATAGCAGCGCCATCTTGATACCCGATAAAAAACTAAAAGATATATTTTTTTTCTTTTTCTTCAGTTATGGCTTCGCACGGTTTGTGCATATAGCCAGTATCAAGTAATATTTTGCATCAAGTTATGGCCCGATTTACAGAAATCGGGCTCAAAGTGTTTCAAGATGGTCAAGTCGTCAAGTCACAGTTTGTCAAGTCAGGGGTCATAGTAAAGCGGTGGCTACTTTACTATAACCTTGTAGGAGATTTTGGAGGCAACGAGAAAAGTCCATGTTTGACACTGATTTTTACTTTCACTACACTTGTGCACTTTCACGGAACTAAATTAGATAACTTTCCACCGGAATTATACAATTTAACTCGGTTTACAACTAAGTTTCGTGTAAATAAAACTGCAGCACGACATGTTGTTGGCTCGTTCCCGCCAAAACTCCTAAAAGATATTTATGACCATTAATAATCGACGAAGTTTGTGAAAACGAGGTTGTGCTTAAAACTACTAAAAGCTTTACTAAAAACAAGAAAACCTCTCTAGCGTCTATATAATTATTTTTAATAAAATAAATCTTTCTTTTGCAATGAAGAATTTAATTACTAGTTTAATGCATTGAGCTAAATTTGTTTAAGCACAATGCAAGCCAAAGATTAATTAAGTCACAGAAATAAAAATTCTATTGTAATAACTACAAGGTTGAAATTATTAAATCACAGGTTATATTTGATACTTGGCACTTGTTTAATCATGATGTTTAAGAACTTAAATATATTTTTTCATTACTCATACTCCGAAAGTAGGTCTAAATATGCCTGAAGAGCGTGTAGAAAATAAAATTTCCAGCCCTAGGGCTTTTCACTTTCACTGACAGCTGTCATGTCAAATTATGGCTTCGCACGACTTGTGCAATCTGCATGTAGCCAGTATCAGTATCATTACGCATTAGGAACTTCAAAAACCTAACCTCCTTGCTTTTTTTTTTACACCAAAGAATAATAATTATGGTCATGCATACTGCCAGAGTTTAGTACTAAGTAACTTTTTTTTCTTATTTTATTATGTTTTTGTGTTAAGGAGTGTTTGTGTGTGTTGGATTAACTCATTAATAAAAACTTCTTCGGTGAGTACCGCCGTATTTAAGTATTGAATACAAATAGCAGAAACCTAAAAAAACACTACATAATGTATAACCTCTTTGGTCCCAACCTTGTAAGAGGATCAGGTAGTAAGAGTACCTACTCATGTGGTATGGAGTCTCATAGTCTCATTCACTCTCGTTGTAATGAAGAATTTTATGTATTATTCGTAATGAAAAGCACAGTGTTTACCTCGGGTGAAAGACTCATTAAGTCCCTCGAACTATTAGCGCCCTCGCTACGCTCGGGCGCCAAACTCCGTCTCGGGACTTGTAATGAGTGACTTTCACACCTAGGATAACAATGTACTATTACATTACTCCTACTCCGAAAGTAGGTGTAAAGGTACCTGAAGAGCGTGTAGAAAATAAAACTTTCAGCCCTAGGGAAAATCGCTTTCACTGACGGGTGTCATGTCAAATTATGGCTTCGCACGGCTTGTGCAATGTGCATGTAGCCAGTATCCGTATCATTACGCATTATGAACTACAAAAACCTAATCTCCTTGCAAAGAAGAACACTACATGTATAATAACCTCTTTGGTCCCAACCTTGTAAGAGGATCAGGTAGTATGGAGTCTCTCATTCACTCTCGTTGTTAGGAAGAACGTTATGTATTATTCGTAATGAAAAGCACAGTGTTTACCTCGGGTGAAAGACTCATTAAGTCCCTCGAACTATTAGCCAAACTCCGTCTCGGGACTTTTAATGAGTGACTTTCACACCTAGGGTAACAATGTACTATTTTATGTTATGCAAGCTTAATTTAAACTTAATTCAATGATACTAAAACCGAAACAGTAATACGAATCATCAATATTTATTATATTTACTGCTCTTCAATGGTGTAATATAAACACTTTTATTACAAGTCAGTTCTTTATTATATCAGCTACCATTATACAACTTTGTCTAACTAAATTCAATTTAAATTTATAGATAACGTTTAAGGGATTCAACTTAGAACTTAATATAATATGGTTGTATGTGAGCAGGAGAAAGAATGCTATCTTATTTGAACCAATTATTCTCTTTGTAATTGAATTATTTTAAATGTTTCATTTAACATATTCAAAAGGAAAAGGTTGACTTTTGTTTTTATTTGTATGTAGATATGATCATGAAATCCGATTTTGTTTGACCCACGACTTCGTTCGTTAGGATGTTTTCCAAAATCTTTCTTAGCGGTTGTCTATGTCAAAATACCTAACTGTATGGCAAATCTTAATCTGTTCATTGGCTTATGAGCTGTACGTTAATATATCAGTCAGTGAAGACTTTATATTTTATTATATTTATAAATATATATTTCAGAACCTTTTAACTTCCATCTAGCCCAAAATTAACTTATTGGCATAAATAAAAAAAAAATAGAATACTTAGAAGAGTTTAAGATCATTAACAGAACAGAGCAATGGAACGAAGCATGATAGTCATACGAAGACAAGATCGGGTTATGAGCATTGTCCTTAGGTCAAAAACCAAACTAACTGACATCCTAAAACAAATAGACCGACAAAAGTGGAGATAGGCTGGTCACATGATGCGAGACACAAAGGAAAAATGGAGCAAAAAAATAACCGAATGGTATCCTAGAGATGGAAAAAGAAAGCGGGGAAGACCCAAAATGAAATGGGTGATGACTTGAAGCTGACCGTTGTTGGTACAAAATGGGAAAAGGTGGCAAATGATAGAAGCCAGTGGAAGTCGTTGGAGGAGGCCTATGCCAAAAGGCACACTGAAATTAGAGATATATTATAGCAAATGTAAATGTAACTTGTAAAATCAAATTTCAGAATAAAGGGCTTTATTTATTATTATAACAGAAGAATTATTATAAACAGTAAGACAGACATGGAAATGATCGTATAAGGGTTCTTTTTTTACCTTTAGAGGTACGGAACCCTAAAAAAACAACATACATACAACCGAATTGAGAACCTCCTCCTTTTTTAAAAGTCGGTTAAAAATGATCTAAAACTCTCCATTCGCCATATCAGACATTAAAAAAGTAAGCGCCATTTTAGCAAAATTTCTACTTCATCAAATCTACATAATTTGAAATTCTATCTTTCGATCGATAGCTTTCTGTCAAGAATCTCGGTTGGCCTAAACCTAGACTTAGTCTGTCTAACTCTAAATTTAGTCAAACCGTGATTCTACAATATCTCTTGCTACAAGTGGCCTTAAAATGCGAAAAAAAAAATTAAACCAGCATGCAGTCGAAACCGTTTGCATTAACTAGTATAAACTATGATAGTCATAAAAGAAATTGATTTTATGACATCCTATTATGTTTATAGAGTTATATTCCAATTTAAATTGATTTTCTTTGAAGATGTTCCTTTGCCGAAATTATCTTAGTTTTCAAAATTGGTTCAGTTAATTTTACTTGCATTTAGGACAGTAGATCACTTTTAAAAGCGCTTTCAAAACTTTTATTAAAATATTAGCATAATCTAGTATTTATACATCGTGCCAGCAACTTCAATTCATGCTATACAGAATGCTATACCCTCTCAGCATAGTCGACCGTATCCACTGGGAAGAACTTGTCAATAAGTCTAGAGTTAACTAAGCCGCGTTTCATCACGAATATTGCCCTCAAAATAGGAAAACAGTATCTTTGAAAATGGAGTAGGTATTAAGAAAACGCCATCAGGCATCAGAAACTCAAGAACTGATTACGCGAAAAATAAATTTTGTTTAATCCCACTTGTCACCAGGAGCAACACCTAGTTTTTTTTGTCAAATTGTGGTGACTGAGAAAAAAATTGTACTGACGTTATATTAATATTGTTTATTTTTATCGTTTTCCTCAAAATCCGTTTTTGAAGAAAGTATTTTTTTTATTACGAGGGCAGTATTATTAACATTGCTCCTGCGGTGAAACACCGTGATAAAACGCTGCTTAGTGACTCAAGACGCATTCTGCAATTCTACCCTCGTAGTTAAGAAAATTTCGAGGACATTTTTAGAACTCTACAAGTCTACTGTTCATTACTTAGGGTTACATTTTTGTTGCTAACTGTACTAAGTATGTAAATTTAAAATGGCCATATTAGTATATCCTAGAAGTAGACGCGATTGTCTGCCCGGTCAAGGTTCTACAGTTCACAAGCTTACAACCATTGTAAGAACGTTATTCAACAGATAGTTCTGACGTTAGGTATAGTGGGGTCGGTGTAGTGGTTGATAAATCGACTTTCATTCTGAAGGTCGAGGGTTTGAATCCCGGCTAACCGTGCACCAATGTATGTGCGCTAATTAACATTGCTTTTAGCGGTCTAGATGTATTGATTTCTTTCGTCTGAACACGATCGACTAATTTCAAAGGTGTGTAAAACTGCCAATTTTAGACTATATTGGTAAATTGGATAACCATTAGTGGCTTTTTAAATGTGATATTGATTTCCTACAAAAACATGATTATAAATATTAAAGGACATTCCACACATCGCCATCTCGCCCCAAACTAAGTAACTGGACTTGTAAAAGGGTGCTAGACAACGGATATACTACTTAATCTTTTTGTAATTAAATACATACTTATTATACATAGAAACGACCAGACCACAGGCAAATATCTAAGCATAAATACTTGTCTGAGGCGGAAATCGAACCCGCAACCCTATGTTTGGCAGTCCGGCATGGTGACCATTATGCCAACTGGGTCGTCATAATAGGCAATACGAACTTCAAATTTTAACAGCTTCTTTTAACCTTTAGTGGTTGAACTTCCAAAAATCATATCTTAGTGCTAAAAGAAACCTCTATGCTAAGTTTCAGACTCATAGCTCTTGTACGGTCGGCTGCATAATTGCAGACCCACCGCAGAGTTCCAAAACGGCTGTTATAAGACTGTTTTCAACACAAGCAAGATTCTAGACACCTGCTTTAGTTGAAGTTTTAAGTCTTCTAACTCATCAACTTATCAAACAAAAATTATTAGAATGAAAACATTCCAATAATAGTAATTATCAAACTCTACCGGGGGCTGCAATTATGCAGCCGACTGTACATTAAAAGATTTCGTGATGTGTATTTTTTTATAGATATTATTATACGCGATGAATCAATGCCCTCTTATTCTTTTAAAGTTGGTTAAAAAATAATAACAATAAAAGTTTCAAATCTAAGAAAAGCAAAAATAAATTTGGTCTGAATTAGGAACACTTTTTGGGATGAATTGAGATATTATGTGGGATGAAATGTTGTGGTATGAATTGGGACTAAATGTAACCGATAAGTATGGCTATCGTCGATCATTCGTTCTGATTGGCAGACAATCAAGGTGCAACGTAAGTATGGTAATCACGATCATAATGTAATTAGATTTATGCACCTTTGTTCATCGAATTGTATAAAAAACTATGTCAAGACTATGTTGTTGTGGTAGGTATAGTTTATACTAGCTGCGCCATGCGGTTTCACCCGCGTAAATCTCGATCCCGTGGGAATATCACAATAAAAAGAAACCTATAGCCTTTATCGATAAATGGACTATCCAACACAAAAATAATGTTTCAATTCGAACCAGTAGTTCCTGAGATTAGCGCGTTCAAACAAACATACAAACTCTTCAGCTTTATTATAGTAAGTATAGATATGCACCAACAGAGCCCTGCGGTTATACACGCGTAAGTCTCGATCCCGTGGGAATCATCATCATCTGGTGCCACCTTTTAAAGAAGATCGGTGTGGCGGTCAAGTTGTAAAAGTATTTGCGGTCTTTAGCCGCAGAGTTGCTGATAGTAGAGGTTCGTGCAGTTTTTAAACTCGTCTAACCACGTTCGCCTCTGCCTGCCTTGGGCCCTTCTCCCCTGGAACTTTCCTTCTAGTATCATTCTAAGGAAGCCACACTGTGCCCCTCTCTGTAGGAATATGGTGATAAAAAGCTATGTTACTCCCATATCCCAATGAATCAATGTATCGTCATAATTTCGAGGCCTATTCGTTGCAAAAAAAAACAAACAAAAAAATTCTTAAAAAATAGTAGTGTAGATGTAGAAGGCGTAAATTTTTAGTTAGTTTTTAACTAACTTCAAAAAAAGGAGGAGGTTTTCAATTCGTCGTATATTTTTCAATAGGTGTTTTGATTTTGAGCACTTTTTTTCTTAAAAATTATTATTCCTGCTTCCAAAAATAGGAGATGATAAATAAATCTTAACAAATTCTACTAAGTTTGGGTACTGTTTTCATTGCTTATCACTAAACTGTAAAGATAACTTCCGAAATATACCTACTAAATGTCACCGAATATTCGGCACCTCGGCCGAGAGCCTAGCCTAATATTCGGCAAAATCACTATTAGTGGCGTCTAGCATCTGTAATACTTATTAAGTATGTAAGTTGATATAGAACGTAATAGAGTTAGAAATTATCTTACAATGTAACACGAAAATTAATAAACTAAAACCTCACATGGACATTCCACAATTCCTCAACAAATGACTTCGAACTAAACAACAAGAGGATCTGACAATATCTTTGTGGTATGGTTTTATTGACCATGCAGTTGACATTGTTACTATTTTAACCTTGAACCTTTTAAAATAACTGTGTTAAAACTCTTAATAATTGACCATTATTATCTTTTATTTAGTAAAAAATACAATAAGTAACTTTTGTACTTGAATATAGCCTCATAAATGGGCCTAAAATAGTTTACTTTGACGTTTTTGATTGATTGTGATTGGTAATAGAGAACGAAAGGTGGATAAAATACTTGATACTCGCAACCAAGGTGAATGTAACTTAGCCGAAAAATTTAGGGTTCATTTAAAAAAAAACCTACGGTGTACGGTGACACCGTTGAGCGTAAAAGATTTTCATGTCCTTCCATGGTTCGTGTGAGTTCAAAGAGTGTAGATTATATCTGCATGGTTATAAAAACCATGTATTGCTCTAACGCATTAAATCTAAAGTTATTGCACAAACTAACCATTAACAATAATATTAGCAAGTGAATAGTTAAGGCGCGTTTCAAATTTCACATGTATCCTAACGGAAACTGGCCTAGCCGTGTGAATAAACCTTTATGTTTATTAAAGTTCGAAGTGTCATCAGGCAGAGTTCAGAATGTTCGGATTATATTTAGAGTACGATTACAATCTAGTGTGAGCCACTGTGTAGTTTTTAAAGAAGGGAAACTTAAATATTTCCGTCTTTGTTACTGTTTGTATTAAGAGAGAAATCGAAGTGATAATTGACAAGCTGATTTTATACTAAAAAAATATTTTTCTTGTGACATTACAACTGAAAAAGGAACCGAAAAAAAGGTAAGATGAGATGAAAACATGATTTCATCGCTTGCAATAATAATAATAACCCAACCGTCAGATGGGATTAATAACTGCACGGGAGTGAGAGATAAAAAATATATTACTTAAAAAAAAACAGCTAAAACCCATTAAAATCGTATCATTCGCAATTCAAAAACTGCTTTAATTAACTAATTATTTGTGTATTAAAAGAGGCGGATCCTGTAAAGGATGGCGTGACGATCTCGATGCATTTGACACAGACTGGCTAAACCTAGCCCAAGATCGAACAGCTTGGTAAGAGTTAGGGCGGTCTTTGCCCGGGAGTGGGACAATAAATAGGCTAATAAATAATCTATTAAAAACTTTTTTATGAAAAAGTGTCAAAAAATCCTTCGTAGGATTTTTGATCTTGTTTCACTGTCGTGCCTGAACTGTGGCAACTAGTTTCAAACCAGGCACCATTCATACACGTATCATATCATCCACTTGTCACGGACGTACAAACAGAACTGTAAGTCGCGTACTTTATCAGCGTATGCGCAGCCATAAGGTACAAGTTTACATCATATTCTAGGGATGTAGATCGATATACGGTACGAACTAGTTTTTTTCTTAGACTTATTAAACCGGATGTACTACCAGATGCAAGTACCTACTTACAGATACAATTTGTAGCAGAGGTTTTTGGCGAAATTTTTGTATGATTTCAAAACGAAATTTTTTTTTGCCTAGCAGTTAAACTTTTTTGCTTAAAATGACAAATAATGTTTGCCTTAATATTGACCTAAATTATGGTAAAATCACATACAAATTGAAGAAATTTAAAAAATGTTGAAGTAAAAACCAAGCACAAACTTTTATTTATAGACAATTTTCTCTATAGCGAATTTTGCATTAAAAAGTAATCAAATCAAATCAAATCAAATTTTTTTTTTCTTTACATTTCCTTATTTGGTTACGGTTTCGTATCGTATGCAACCGGAGGATTCTGATGTACCTATTTTTCACGTCATAATTAGTAGTCCCAATTAATAAATCTATAATTAGACTGAAGTTGTCCCAACCCTAGTTTAATTAACGTAGTCTGCGAGGTCGCCGTCCTCCATTGATAATTATCTGTATTCTATGTACTTGTTTCCTATCTAATAAGGTAACTAATAATAGGAAGATTCCAATTTCTTTTACCCGACTAAGGCAACTATTTTAACTGAACATAAAACATTCTAAAAACAAATCCTACTAGACCAATTTTCGACTTCTACGCGGACGATGTCGCGGACAAAAGCTAGTTTAGTATACGTATACAAGTATATCAAAATACTATTGTATGCTTGTAATGGGTAAGTTATTATCGACGACCCAGTTGTCACAATGGTCACCATGCGCCGGACTGCCAAACACAGGGTTGCGGGTTAGATTCCCGCCTCAAACATGTATTTATGCTTAGATATTTGTCTGTGGTCTGGTTGTTTCTATATATTTACAAAAAAGAAAAAGTAGTATATCCATTGTCTAGCACCCATAACACAAGTCTAGTTACTTATAGCTTGGGGCTAGATGGCGATGTGTGGAATGTCCTGTAATACCTATTTATTTATTTATTGTTACTTAACTTTGGCTACATTTAAGATCCTTGTGGTACATAATAACTTCGCAATAAATGTCTTGATTTCTTGAATCTACTGCCGATATGATATGAAAAGCGAGGTATCATATCGTAAACCATTGCACTCATCACTCTGAAACTTAACGATGGAATGTTTAATTAACCTTTTATTTAGACATAAAGTTTTAATGTTTACGTGTTGACCATGTTGATAGATAGATAGATAGTTTTTTAAATTATTACCTATTATAACATTTCAAAAATATATATTTAAAAATTGAATTGAATGTTTAGGTTTATTTAGGTTTTAGTTATTTTATTTTACGCGCTATCAAATAGTATTTAATAGTAAGTTTTAATTGTTTGTTTGTATATAACGACGATGTGTTTCTGTTTATCTTATAAATTCATTGGACGTTAATAAATGATAGATAGATAAATTCTTTATCGTAAACACCATTTTTAAATTACATTAAATATAAAAAAAACAATAAGTACCTAAGTCCAAAGGGCGGCCTTATCGCTCAAAGCAATCTTTAGATGGACAAGAAGTTGAGGAAGGTTGATAGCATGTTAATGGTCAAAATTACGAATTTAATAAACATGAACTAGGTTTATTTTCTGCTAAGTACTGAATTTTTAAATATTGAACTTATTAAAGAATAAGTATTTTCCCCTTATTTTTATTTAAGAAAAGTATAAAAACACACGAATGTTTTGATAAGAAAGAAAATTGAAAAATATCTAGTTCTCATTGAATCTTTTTCCTATAATCATGACTAAACACACTGGCAATTTTCAATCGAAAATAAATATATCATCCATTATAAAATTACCATTCTAATTTTAAGAACCTCTTGCTTTGTAATGTCGGTTAATGAGTTTTAAATGTTGATGTAACTTAATATAAACAAAAACAAACCGATAGGTTTGAAAGATCAAAGTGATTTTTGCCATAATTTCAGATGATTTTTAATAAAGAATTATGAGTTTTCGCGCTAATTATTGCCCATTTTTTATGCAGATAAAATTCTACAGGGTTGATAACGATGTCAAAAAAACGACTTAAACTTTCTGAGGTCATCCTCGGTGCAGCTGCCCAATTGTCGTATTCTTATGCAGCGCGTCAAATTAATTGTCACCGCTTGCAGTGTTTATGACTTGTTCACATCGCGTAGGTGAAGTAGACGTGCAGCATATACGTGCAGTTAACGTGACGATTACGCGTAGTTTTATTTTACAGGAATACCGATTATTGTTTGCGTCAACGTGACGTATGCGTCAATTGGACGTGCAATTTACTAATGCGTCATAAGTTACGGTAATTGGGCGGCAGATTGAAGGCTTGTGGTCTCATTCGAACTCTCCGGAGCAATTATTGTACCTGCGTCAATAAAGTCGAACAATTAAGCCAAATATTCAGCTATTCGGCCCTACTACTTACTGAATATACTTATCGTGTCATCACTAGTAATTATAGAGAAAACGTCTATGAATTATGCAATCACCATTACCCAGAACCAAGCCTTGCTCATCTTCAGTAGAACTAATAATGCCAATGAGTCTGGTCAACATTCAAACCTCATCTCGAGTTTCATACTCGAGGTCCTCATTAGGGCGAGAGCACACTACTCATTTAAAATCGGTCGATACTTAATGATTAAGTGATTGTTCATTCAACAGCAAAATGGCTGTTCACTTTTTTGTTTGTTTTCAAATGTCTGACGGCTAGCGATCTTTAATTGCACCATTTTAAATACCATTAAAAATGTTGTCTAGACCTTTGTCAGCATGATCACAAAACAAATAAGAACCCAATGAGTTTCTTGTGTCTTCTTCTCATTGTGTGAAGTGAAGTGAAGACACAAATTCTAATTTAGTTTTTTTTTAAACCATTCAATGTGATCTCATTCGAATGATTCCAATGGAATGAAAAAAAAATGACTTTAAATAATCTGTTGTCTGCCTCTACTCTTAATCGAATATTTATTAAAACATCAACTCGATTATTTATTCGATATAGTCCTGAATCAATGTATGTCAATATTGCTCCTAGTTACGTTATAAAATAGTTTGTATTTAACTTCATGTAGGCATTTAAGTTGTTTGTTTATGATCTTTTCATTTTGTAATCAAACTGTAATTTAATGGTGGAAACATACTACATACATTTCGATCGATTGATAGACGGCGAATATACAGTTTAAGGCTGTCATTCACTTGTTATTTGAAAAGAAGTTCTTTATCGCGGATTTGCGACGGGACCTATTACGTAAAAAACAGTTCAATCCAGTTTGAGCGTTACGAAAAATGTGAAACGAAAAACCTTAAGATAAACTAAGCTATTACACATATATCTTCCATATAACATATATATAAATATGTATATATGTGTGTGTGTATCCCTATTTCCCTGTTTGTCGAAAGGAACTTCTTTCCAAACGCATGTCCGATGACACGTTTTGTTTTTACTTTTAGTTACGTATCAGCGGATCGAAAAGTTTATAGTTTATATTAATTCTGAAGGCTTTACTATACTAGGATCAAATTTTATAGCGGTATTTTATCGCTTTTATTTATGTACATATTTAAAACATATTTTGTAAAGTTCAGAAGCTCGTCAAAGACGTTTCGTAAATCACAGCATAACCTCCGGCCTCCGGACATAATATCAAGCAATAAATATCATATGTTATTGTAACAACAACCTAAACCCGATTTTAACAATGTTGCGAAACTCTTGAATGGCAACAAACAAAATATTCTAACATAAATTCTCATTATGATGAACACTAAATGTCTCTCAAATTATGACAATATTATCTCAGCGGATTTAACGCAAGCCTTTGACAGTGTTGACCTTGCAGTGCCATAGTTCACACCGTCCCTTCACTGGGAAATGAAAAAAACCTGACAATAGAACGGCCCTCATGCATGGCACCGACAAGACAATCGATTACATGCGTCTGTATGCACTTTATTGATTATTGTTGACGAATAATTCGATTGGGAAATCGGTGTGCCTCAAGGCTCCGTTTTAGGTCCGACGTTTTTATGTCTTCATTAAGTACTTAGTGTTTTGTTTGTTGTGGGAAGATTATAGTTAATATTATGACTGTGACTAATAGCTTGCAATGCTTGAGGTAAGTGTGACGAGTAATAGAATGTCACTTAATTAAAATTAACCTTGGTGAAATATTTACTTCAATATGATTACCAAATTCATTAGATTGTAACGGTAAAGCTGAGCGTGGCTTCAAATTCATCCAGGAATAATTTTTATTAAAAGTATTTAAAAAAAAATTAAAATAATTATATTTCATTCAGCGTTTGACTGCCTATCTCCCGATGATACGTAAGGTTAAAATGTAGCATATTTTTGCCTAAAATATAATTTACTACATCATGTTGAAAAAGCACAATAATAATACTAAGGTACCTCCGATAATATCATCGAAAGTATCACCGCAAAATCTTCGTGGTATGTACGAGGAAGTCCATAATTGGTGTTAAATCAAACATGGGCTAAAATCCTGCGTGAATGGAATCCTCGGATCTGAGATGACCGCAGGTTCCGCGCTCGCTGATGCTATCTCTGAACACCTAGCGCTAGATTATACAGAATCATTAATATTTGATGCGGCATAATAATACAATCATTACTACATAATACACACTACTACATATTCTTAAGTTTAATGTATGTTTTTTCCTTATTTCTTCGTTATATTAGTTACCTATTTCTTTGTGTGTGTTAATTTAAAAGTTGTCGTGTGCTTGTACCAAATAAATACAAAAATACAAAAAAAATACAAAAAGTTTATTTCATTAACATATTTAAAATTACATAGATTTACACAGTATACAGAGTCTCCTTTTAAGTATAAACTAATAAATGCTTTTCTTTCTTTCTTTCTTTACATAACTATTCCTAATATTTTTAATCTACTTAAGTTGGTTGATTGATTATAGTGTTACTTAGATATTCTGGGGGTTTTCTACTCTTCTTTGTAGGTATTCGTCTTTAAAATGTCGCGTGCTTGCCTAATAAATTCACTCATAAAGTTTTTTTTTAAATTAATTAATTCATTAAAATATTCCACTTACCCATATTCCGAAAGTATTCGATGTAAGTTACAGTCACAGGAATCTTCAATTTTCCTGTTTTTTGTGCAACCCCTATGCCCTGTAAAAGAAACAATGACTGTATCATGCAAACAGACAACTTTTTATATATTCTGTTAATAATTTTAGTCAGTTTATACCAAAATATAATCATTCTCAAGCATAATTTTATAAAATTAATAACCATTTTTTAATCTGTCTTTCTTTATGTGATTGTATCTAGTTATTGACTGTATTTAGTTACTGCGATTAAAATATTGCGAACAATTTACGTCATTACGTTACCGCGAAAGCCTGTCACAACGAAATAACACAACTGCAATGTGTGGTATGTCAAATTGTATCAGAGAGTCTTCAACCCAGGAATTAATCTTTTAAGGTAAGCCTAATTATCACTAAACGATCAGGTGAATCAGTTGTGTTTGTTAGTTAGGCATATGCTTAATATACCCAACTTGCACTGTCTAAAAACGCCTTGTAAGATAGTGGTCAAACAGTCACTCATTTGGAGAATGCCTTTTCATACCACCTCCGAAGTTTTGTTATTGTATGCGCGTGCGCTTGGAATTTACCGGCAAATCGTCTGGCCGGGGTGGCGTACCGTAATTGCCGGTTATCGCACATTGTTCCGAACCGGCACAAGGCTGTGACGTGTGACTCTGACACAACACACACTATTTGTTGCTGTTTCACAGCCAGCTATACGTTTAGGTTTTCATTTACTATTATCTTTTAAAATTTACATACTTCTTTATTAATATAAGCACTTATTATATTCGTTTTTTTTCAGAACTTTTCATTTTATCAAAAAAAAAAGAATAAATCCTATGACAACACACAAGGACATTGGCCCAAATAAAGAGGCTAATTGCGGAAACTAAAGTAAACTAAACCCCCATGAGTTTTTTGTGTCCTTCTCATTGGCGCGTTTCTAAGACACATTATCCTAACTTCGTTTTTAATACGATGCAATGTAATCTTATGATTCCACAAACTACAAGTAATACATAAAGAACATACAGCTGCCGGCTGAGACGCAAAAGGTTGCGGTTTCGATTCCCACCTTCGAACAAGTATATAAGTAATATTAGTTTCTGTAAACAAATATTTGTTGTGGTCTGGTTGTTTCAAATCAAATCAAATCAAATATCTTTATTTTCTTTGGATACTTAATACTTAAAAGTATACAGGACCACATAAAAACGTCTTAAAAACTAAGTTAGGATGTGTGCCTTCGGAACGCGCCCACCAATGAGAAGAAGGCACAAGAAACTCATGGGGTTTTTTTTTTCATGTGGTCACGCTCACAAAGGTCAATATTACAGTATTTGAAAGTATTATTTGAAATGGAGCAACTAAAGTCATGTCCATGGGTTCTTATCATTAAGATAAGACGAAGTATCATAGTATGCCTTACTGCACAATCTATGCTTTATAAAAGTTTTGAACCTGTTAATGGACATGTCATATACATCTTTAGGTAATTTATTATAATAGAGCACACATGTACTATTAAACGACCTGTTTATTTTCCGGAGCCTGCTACCGGGCACGGTAAGTTCACCCTTATTTCTTAAATTGAAATTATGAATATCGCTGTTTTTACGGAAAATATCAGGATTTTTGTGAACGTAGAGCAAGTTTTCGTAGATATATTGTGAATAGAGCGTTAATATATTATTAGTTTCTCTTTGTATAACAAGCACTTAGGTATTATAGTATTATATTTGTTGTATGCTCACCATAACACGAGCCTAGTGGCTTAACTTGGGGGTACACATGGCGCTGTGTGTAATTTCCTGCAATATTTATTTTACAGAGACATTTAAACATCTGTGATAATACGAATATTTTTAACAAACCTGCAACCTTTTGGATTACAGACAGGTGTTCGCCCACCGGGCCATAGAGGTCGTTTTGCCATGACACTTTGGACGTAGACCTTAAAACATAAGTGTTTACAACTAACTTATTATTATAAGCAGCTAATGTGCAAAAAACATTCAATTCAAAGCGCAGTGTGCAGTCCATTCAATTACAATTAAGATTCATACAAATTTATGGCAAAAAATGTTTGACCTTAATAAATCGTGCATAAGTTAAAAAAACACCTAAATTAAGGGAAAACAGCAGACTTGAAATAGACCAATCGATTTTAGTAGGTTTGTATCAAGTATGTTCATAACAAGTATTTTGTGACAGACATGAATTTTAGTATAATACATTTCACACATTTTTATGGTTAAAATATGAGACCTTAATAAATCGTTTATTAAATGAAATACGTGTCGAATTCGAATTCAAAAGTCGAAAAAAGGCAAGGCCTTTTTTGAAAATACCTAGCAGACTTGAACTGTTTACAAATTAATGTTACATTTCGATTTCGACGAATAGAAGACTTATCTAAAGGTGAAAAAAAAGGAAAAAATCTTCTATATTTATAGGAATAACAAAAAAAAACTCAATTTTTCATCGTTTTCTTATGACGTTATCACGTTAAATTATCGTTCGTAAACCAATTTTACAGACAACCATTTTTTGAATTCAGCACGCATAAATTACATTAACTTAACATTGCTTTTAAATATGACGATCAGTTGTTTATTAATCGGGCGACTTTTTAGCCTGTAGTCTACCTTGTCACTTAATGAATACCTACTTCCATTTTATTGCTACAATTAGTCTGGAAAACCGACCATTTATGGAATTAATGGTTTAATGAAAAACTTTTTGGTGCTAGAATTGTTTTGCTACCGATTTAATTCATCTATTGGAAAATTCGAATAAATTAAAAAAACTGAATATATTTTCATCAAACATATACTTAGCTAAAAATAATAATAATAATAAAATAATAAATATCTTCTCCCAAAAAATACAAAACAATATAAATATAAGTATAGCAATCATTAGGGTAAGTATATAAATCAACTTAAGTAAATACAGCCATATTTTATATCTATTAATAAATAAGTCCAAATTTAAATGGGAGACAGGAGCCCAAACTAGGTAAACCTGTGCTATGGGTCTCCTGGCCTCTCTTCTCTCATTGTACAATATTATTGACTTAATGAATGTATAACTTCCTTTCGTGCATTTAACATAATAGATAGGTTTATAGGTTATAGATAGGTTAAAAACATTTTTTATGAAGTCACCTTTCTTATAAAAAATACTCAATGCACCAATAAAGCTGATTGACGTTGTTCTTACGGTGAAGTGAAACATCATGATGAAACCCGCGGCTTAGTTAGCTCCAGACGTATTGACGGGTTCTTACCTCTGGACACGGTCGACTAAGCTGAAGGGGTATTTGGTTGGCAAGCCTACTCCATCCTCATTCAAAAAGAGCCTAACCAAAGAAGCAGTGGCGTAGCGTGGGGAACTGTTGCCCGGGGCGGAGTCACTTTGCCACCCTTTTGACGTCATAAAAATATTAATGTTGGTATTTTGCCGCCTTTTTGAAGACATAAAAATAATAATTTCGATGTTAGTAAGAAAAAACGTAACGATATGAAAGATATGAGCGAAAAAAAAACTGGCTGACTGACCGTCAGTGACCGTACAAAATATATTTTTCCCAATTTTGCCGCCCTCCTAATACGCCCCTCCGCCCCCCCCCTGCGCTACGCTTCTGTAAAGAAGTCTAGTCCCGTGTACAAACACAAATTACTAATACTTTATTTGCATCCGGGATTAAAAACGGCGCAAAAAGACACAAAAAGAAGATAAGATAACAAAAAAAAACGACATAAATAGAAGGAGCCATATGCTGCTCCAAATAGGACGACCAAAAACTGATTTATAGTCTTGATTTATAAATAAAAACCAAGATTAATTATTATTTTCCGTACAAAATACCCAGTTCCATCGTCGTTCCGGTTTACCGATTACACAAACAACTGTAATTGTGTTTAATTGATGCAAATTTAATGCATTCAATTCGTAGATCCTACTTCGTTGTGGGAATGTATTGTCTTACCCGTCTTGTAAAAGAGGTTTTCAATTAAAGGATTCTGATAAGGATATTTTTTAAGGCGAAATCAGTTGCCAAACTCTAGTAGCTTTTGCCTACAACTAAACATATTGATTATTGAATCTAAAGTTTTTATTTTTATTCAATTTTTTTTTAAATGATGATGATGAGTTCTTTTCTGATATCTTATATTAAAAATACCGGTATCTTATATTAAGACCGAATAATATCGATATCTTATAATAACAGAAAATCACTGACGCACTCACTTACGACATCTCAGAAACTATAAGTGCTGGGAGCGTCAAATTTTGCATACAGGTTGGAAAATACCTACTCCTATGATTCTGCGAAATTGGACTTCTTTAGGTAAAAAGGTCTGTTAAAGATTTTTAGTTTAATGTAAGTAACTATTATTTTTTTAGTTTTTTTCATAAATGTATGTTGATGGATTTAAGAGGATTTTCATACGATTTTCACCAATAGACGGAGTGATTCATAAGGAGGGTTTATGTGTGATTTATTAAGAATTTAAAAGAAAAAAGTTGTAAAAAATATTATGTTCTGTTTGTTACCCGTGCAAAGCTGGGGTGGGTCGCTAGTATAATAAGATAGGAAATTAAAATGGTGTCTGCGAAGACATTTGATTGAAAACCAACCCTTTATCTATATCTATCTATCTATAATTCGTACGGGAAGAACAGATGTTCAAAAACAGTCGTATCTCAAAATCAAAATAAAAACAATAACTTGACCGTTAACATTACTACAAAAGAAATAACACGGTATGGAATCGAACCCGCATCCGATCTGTATCTAACAAAACGTTTAGCTCGTGTTCGCGCATTAATATTGGATATCATAAAAACTACGCCTGCGTCTGTTTGAGGAACTATTCTGAGCACTCGTCGATTTTATACCGAGTGCTGTGACTATTAAAAAAAAAAAAAAATTATTTATTTGAACAAAGAACTTAGGTGGCTATGACTATATAGGCATATTATGTAAGTTCATACTTATTTTTAGGGTTCCGTAGGGTGAAAACGGGACCCTATTACTAAGACCTCACTGTCTGTCTGTCCGTCCGTCTGTCTGTCACCAGGCCGTATCTCATGAACCGTGATAGCTATAGAGAGATATTTTCACAGATTATGTATTTCTTTTGCCGCTACAACAACAAATACTAGAACCAGAAAAAAATAATATTTAAGTGGGACGTTCATACAACATGGTACGGAACCCTTCGTGCTCGAGTCGGACTCGCACTTGACCGGTTTTAATGAGTTACATTAACAAACTATACATGGGTCTATTTGTCATTTTTATTTAGAGCAATTTCATTTTGTAGGCAGATTGTGAAACATAGCACTAAATAATTATAACCTACAAACATAAACTATTGTACTAGCATTAGTCCGCGGTTTTATCCGCGTAAGACACTTATAACCGTGGGAATATGAGAAAAAGACTATAAAAATCTTTATACCCAGTTTCATGAAAATCAATCTCAGTTTCGAAACGTATTCGTAACAAACAAACAAAAAATCTTTCTTCTTTATAATTTTAGTGTTAGACATCTACGAAATACGTGTAGGTTACGAGATTTCTAGATATATTTCCAAAAACTCATCTCTCTCAATCCCAGAATAGGGACATCAAAGGTGCAAATTCTTTACAAAAACTGTCAAATGAACAGACAGTTACAGATTACGACCCCTTTATTATAAACATATTAAGATATTTATCTATAACACAAAAAAGTTCTTTCAAATTGCGTATAATCCTTTCTTTGAGACCCTTGTTACACCTTTATTATTTAACAAAATTAAGATACAAAGACAGGACACTGCGAAAATATACTCTATAACTTAGTTGTAAGAGTAAGTTTTCCTATACCCATGTAAAGAAGAGATTTATAAGTCAAACATGGGATATTATTAAGACATAAAAAAGCATTTAAATCGGTTAAAAGAATAAAGAACTATTATAATACAAATACTAGTTCCATATGCCTTTATGAATAGTGCATCTTAAATGGCGGATGAAAAAACTATTTTTTTTTGCGAATTACAACTTTTTGTTCTAAAGGAAAATCTATAGATTTTCTTTAAAAGAATCGGTTCTTTTAGCTTTTTTTTTTCTTTTAGCTAAACGCAAGTGTAAACGCTTTAAATTATATTACATCAGTGATTCAAACAGAAAATACATTCCTTACAAACGATATAATAAATAGGTCCATCTGTATTTTTAGGGTTTCATACCTAAAGGTAAAAAAGGAACCCTCAAAAGATCACTTTCTTGTCGGTCTGTCTTTTCGTGTACGCTACAGATTTTCTCAGAAACGGGTAGACCTAGCCCCCCTTATTCCAAAACTAGGTTTAAGGATAGTCCGAGATGTTGATTTAGACACAGATTTACTCATGAACTATAGTCTAAACACTATCCCTATAGATTATATAGGGAATTATAGACTAAATACTATCCTTAAAGATTATATAAGGATAATCTGTATCTAAGTTCACGAGTAAATCTGTATCTAAATCTAAGGTTTAAATCCACACCTCGGACTATCCTTAAACCTCGTTTTGGAATAAAGGGGAGCAAGTTGACATTTTTTTATATAACAAAAATGCATTTACAATATTGATAAATTTTCCTTGAAATTCGTAAGTTAAAATTATAATTTTATGAAATAATAAAATATGTTAGCCTAGCCATTAATACAAACTATTCAAGATAGACATCAAATAGCGATGAAAACAGGTATGCCTTGGAACAAAAGTACCATCAAAAATGTAGTTCGTATGTGATCCTCTTAAGTTTCACCAACTTATAAAGCACTCGAGCATGATAATAATTATTCTCATAACAATAATTGTAAAAACAAAGGGTCTTTAAAGACCACAGATTCAACTTACAATCTCTTATCTCAATCGGCACAGAAGCTTGTTTAAATTATATTAAACGTATATAAACAATTAAAAGGAAGTTAGTTTTTGTTTCTTATTTTATTGTGAACTTTATTAAGTTCAAGGTGAGAGCAGACGAAAGACAACGGTCGACCGATAGCTCACAGATTGACACAAACACAACAACAAATGATTAGTTTTATTATATACTAGCGACCCGCCCCGGCTTCGCACGGCTGTATTATGCATGTATTATATCTAAAAACCTTCCTCGTTAATCACTCTATTAAAAAAACCGCATCAAATTCCGTTGCGTAGTTTTAAAGATCTAAGCATACAAAGGGACATAGGGACGGCGAAAAGTGACTTTATTATATACTATGTAATGATAGTGAAGGTGATTTTATTTTTACATGGGCCTTTAGGACTATATCCTAAACTATAAGAGATAGCCAAAAATGCTGAATGGAGTCGCGTGCCCGATTTCGACAATAACTAAAACTGCATCATTATATTTTTGAAAAAGTTATTATTCTAGCCAGGAATCAAACCTGTTTATTTTTCAAAAAAATGTACTTACTTTATTTTTTAAATTTGATTTTATGTACCTATACACATTTTGACTTTGCTTATTGTATTAAAAGTGTAAATTCCATTTTTTTAATACGAAAATAATGCGCCCTACACAAACAAACGAGATCGTCAATCAAATTAAACCGCGAGCATTGCTAATTGGGTGTCTACAGATAAAATGCGTACGCGCATGGCACAAAGAATCAGATTATAACCTTCAGGAAAGTAAATACCGGTAGCGCGCGAAATAAAAAATAACCAGTACCTATGTAATAAAGGTAATTGTCAGACAATGCACACAGCATCATAATAATATCAAAGCCCCAAGCTAAGCAACTAAGTTTACAATATGGGATAGAATACTAAAATAGGTACTTTACTTTTGTAAATAAATACACGGGAAAATACCGATACCAAAACGTTAGTGAATTTTGGAACTTATTTTGTAACTGTAGGTAGCATATAGGTGATGCAAGAGTGTATGGTATTACTTAAAGATGCAAACAGCACTCGAATTTGCAAATGAGTAACTCTTATCACTAACGGTTGCTTTTGAGTGATTTTTGTTTCTGCTTTATTACCTATAGTAGCATTAAGCCGAATCTATTACTCATAGGCGCATAAAGGTTTTAATTTTCTCTCTTATAGAACTCAAAGAGGCATATGACATCTTAAAATCCCCCCTAAAGAACTGTGCCCTAATAGGTGGTATTTTTCCCTCATTTGGCACCTTTAGTACTAAATAAGTAGTATATATGAGTTATTTATCACTTGTAGTGGCTCAAGAGTTATTATTGCAGCTCATTTGGAACCTTAGTGTAATTGCCTTTGTAAGGTCAAAAATACTCTTATATGCCACTGTAAAGCGTAGATCGGTTCCATTTTTATCTCATTTAGAACCACAAGATCTAATTAAAATAATAACGGGTCGAGTGCGAGTCGTACTCACGCGCTGAGGGTTCCGTACATTAGTTTCATTCCAGACAGTGTCAGACAGTTCCAAATAGTGCCAGACAGTGCCAGACAGTGCCAGACGGTGCCAGACGGCACCAGACTGTACCAAACTGTACCAGACTGTATCAGACTGTACCAGACTGTACCAGACTGTACCAGACTGTACCAGACTGTACCAGACTGTACCAGACTGTACCAAACTGTACCAGACGGTACCAGACGGTACCAGACGGTACCAGACAGTACCAGACAGTTTCAGACAGTTTCAGACAGTACCAGTCAGTGACAGACAGTTGTACAGACAATTGCACAGACAGTTGTACAGACAGTCCTCGACTTTACAAGTTAAGTAAATTTTACTTTTTTTACTTTATTATCCTTCACAATGGGTTTTGTACCCGTCTTGAGAATCCCCAATTCAAAGTAGAGACAGCAAGACCTGTGAAGTGAAAAATATCACTACTAGGTACTAATGAGTGATTTTTGGGCTTAAGAGTTCCAATAAGGTAACAAATAAGTGAAAATAAGAACTACAAGGTCTACTTTAAATCGCCATGTTTAAAAATAATAACCTTGAAAAGCATTATTTGTTTAATGATATTTTATTACAATAACATAAAACAAAATAAGTTTTGATAACTATTGTTGACAGTATACTTTTTGTGAAACTATAATGTTAGGTTTTTAAAAACCAAATTGTTGTAAAGTATTATCTTATTTATTTGATCAGCACATATTTGTTAATACTTTTGATTAAATTGAAGGCGCATCAAAATTTACTAAGTAAATATACCATGGTTTCACGATAAAAAACCATTTGCAAGGGCTCCGTGATATTATGCTGCGGTTTACACGTACATTTTTAATACTCGCCAAATAGATGCAATATGGCTGTCACAATTAACACAATAGAACAAAGCACACCGTTTTTCGTTTGTCTCCGCCGAAAATAAGACTAGTTATGACAAATTGTCACTCAACGAATGAACGGTATCGCTTTATCGTTCAATCATTCATTCACAGCGCGCAATTCGCACCGTTAGTTCCAAGTGCCACTCAGGGTAACAATGAGTTGCAATTTTTCTCCCTTTAGTAATATATAGGTTGCATATAAGTTCTAACCACCTATATAGAACTTAATCAAGGTGGATTTTATTACTAAAGGTTCCAAAAAAATACTATATGCAAGCTATTTGTTACCAAATGTGTTACTTGGGCTATTAAAATTTGTAAGACAAGGCGGGAAGCGAACTAGCAACCTTATATTATGTCGTAGGTAGGTTGTCTGTTCACTGCGTCAGAGTCACAGAAATTGTCAAAAATAGTTTATAAATATTAAACTTTACTTTTATAATAATGAATTCAAAGGATGCCAACAGTCGAGTTTCAATCGTCTATTATTTAATGGTCAAATGCGTAAGTATTCATATTTTTTTAAAGTTGGTGTTACTTTAATGGTTTGAATAATAGGAAAATTATGTCCTACGGCTACAGACAACAAAAAGACGATACATTTCGATTTCTAACTAGGTAATTTATAACAAACTTTTATTTATATTTCGGTGGCACCCGGTGATCAATTTCTTTAAGCTTTCAACACACCGCCATTGCAGCTTATTCTATCAATATTTTTCTATGACGTTTCAATTTCGACCGAACCAAAACAAATTGGATTAAAAAAAGTTATTTTTAGAACAGATTTCGACCATTTTTACCAGACCTCTATATCTGACCAAGACGTACTAAAATTACGTTCAAGTTTGTATGTATATGTGTCAAAAACTACTAAACTGACTTAGATAATACTTATGACATACATAGCTGGATAATAGAATAGCAAAGACGCTTTTTATGTACAATTGTCTAATGGAATCTGATTTTCTAGGGGTAAAACCACGAGGTGTAACTAGTACATACTTAATAGATACGTTTCTACTTACGCTGGTCAATCTACCTATTGACAAAAATATTCATCATTGAATACCAATTTGAAATGATCTAAGAGCTTTACAGCTTTTTTTAGTTATTGAGGGTCTGGATAAATTGGTTTTCACTGATGTGTTGTAATAATTTGGATTTAATTTGAACCAATTAGGGATGCTTACTCGGTTACCCTTTGAATTCAATGCGATCTTTATAATTTTGACCGTGGAAATTGTGAAAATATACGGCTGTGGATTCTGGGCGTCGCGTCGTCGCGTTACTTTATTCGTGTAGAATGCCTTTTAATATGAGCTGTTGTCACTTTATTCAGAGTGCTTACATGCATCGATTTGTCGTTAGCCAGCAAAACAAACAGTTATTCGAACTAGTGTTTTACGCGTAGCCAGAATCAACAGTATCTAACAAATTCAATAACTACATCGTAACACACCATGTTCGAAAACTTCATATTCCAATATAGCCCTCAAGTCTACACCTTTCGTAACTTATTGTAATACTGTAATCATAATTTCAAAAGCAAAAAATCAGCATGTCGGAAAAACAGACGAGCATCGGAAAGCAACAAACACACGACAAGAAAAACCAAAAGAGCATTTCTGCCTGCTTAATTTTACGTGAGATGATTTTCAACGAAAATCTAATTCAATACGTCCCCACACGCACACGAATGTAATACACTGGACGTACCCAGAGTAACAAAAAAGATAAAGGTACTATTTAATTTAAATGCATAATTATTGACTTTTGGGAATTTTATTGCAGTAGATACGCCTATCTAAACATTTTTTTTCTGTCAAACTGAAGTTCGATAGTTTGACATTTATTGTATGTAAATTTCAACCCATGTATGATTAGGGGATGATTGAAAAGTTATTATTTCATCGGTCCATTTACGAACTAAAATATAAGTATGTGTATATTTGCTAGTACGTTTAAGGATGTGGACAAGATTTGAACTACCATTTTTGTTTGCGTGACCGGAGCTTAAACGTTCAAAATATCAATCTGTATGATTCACAATAAAACCGTTGTCCAATACATCTATGTTCCTTATTACTGTAACATTCAATAAGCCTAATTAATAAGTTCAGCTATTGAATCGAGATGAATCAATCATACGATTTCGGTAGCTAAGTTGAATTCTATTACTTATTTGCTTGAAGTAATTGGGCTACAATCAATAAGATTTAAAAATTGATGTTACACAGCGGTCTTATGGATTTAAGCGCAATAGGTTTTAAAAGACTAGCTGGGGCCTGCGGTTTTGGCCTGTGTTTTTCCAACTATCAAAAGTCAATATTTATCGGTTAAGTAATTTGATTCCAAACTTTCTTTATCTATACTATCTATACTAATATTATAAATCTGAAGAGTTTGTTTGTTTGAACGCGCTAATCTCAGGAACTGCTGGTTCGAATTGAAAAATTTTTGTGTTGGATAGTCCATTTATCGAGGAAGGTTATAGGCTACTTTTTATCCCGATATTCCCACGGGATCGGGAGTTACGCGGGTGAAACCGCGGAGCGCAGCTATTTTTAATATTTAGTAAAAGGATTAAACGTGCAGTTTGACCAATCGCCCCAAACCCTTATTTTTATGCTATTTTCGTACCTATTACTTCCATAAATAAAATATTAAATGTAAGAATTATTTATTTATTTAAACCCTTTTTCCATTTTGTTTTAATGGTTGTACAATCGCCAACAAAGGTGAAGCTGGAAACCCACTGTAGAGTTTTAAAACTCCTATGATTAGAATGAAAACTAATCCTAATAAGTAATAGTTTAATTAATAACTAAAATAAACTTATTAATAACTGAAATAATAGCAAAACTGCTGTGAGATTTTTTGTTGCCAAAAGTGTACGAAAAGCAATAATCTATGTTTCATAACTTAAATTGACTTAACTATATTCGTAATATTCTATCTTCTTCTATAGGTATAAAAATAACTTTCAAACGACTGGACCAAATCGTTTTTTCTTTTTATTTTGTTCGTTATTATTAGGACAAGGTTTCTATAAAATATAACTAGCGACCCGTTCCGGCTTCGCACGGCTATATTATGCATGTATACATATAAACCTTCCTCTTGAATCACTCTTGAAAAAACCGCATCAAAATCCGTTGCATAGTTTTGAAGATTTAAGCATACAAAGGGAAATAGGGACAGAGAAAGCGACTTTATTTTATACTATGTAGTGATACAAACGCAAGTAAAACCGCAGGCGCAGCTAGTATAAAATATTAAGTACAAGGATATACGCATAATTTTAAATTAAAACGTCAAATTTTAATCTAACAATAGCTCATAATCCTATTTAAGTTCCATGGTATCGATCGATCAACAATATACTATCGTTTCTCATAAAAGGATTACATACACATGTTTATTTAAAAATTGGTCATAGTATTCGTTATTGCGAATCAGAAATCGATTATAATCGATTTACGTGAGAAAGTATGGGAACCGTGAAAATAAAGAATATTAAATTATATTCGATTAGAGAGGCCATCTCCTTTTCCTAGTGAAACGTCTCGTCGTACATGGAGGTGTTTTGCAGTTATGTCGTTGCCACAAATGAACCGGAATTTCACTTACTTAAATTTATCTTGTACGCCTTAATTGTTGAAAATATCACCTAAATCAATACATATTATAAAACAAAGTGCCAATGCCAGGTTTGTCAATTTGAACACAAGAAAATACACAAAAACTACAGAATCAATTTTCATACGTTTCTTACGTAATGAATTCATGAGGAGTTTAGGAGTATAATTTATTGAGTTTTGTATAAATTGGCTGAAATATGACAGAAGAAAAATAGGCGTATATAATATACCTACAGTTATCAAATATAACTCATACACCAATAAAACAACGATGGAAAACAGATCTGATCGTCATTTTCAAATGGTGACAAATAACAGATTTGCCTGTCAGTGAAGATAAAGCGAGTTGTTTTATTCATAAAAGTTTATGATGTTCTCTCTTTTCCATGATAATATTAATTTCTTTACGTAAAATCATTTGGGCTATGAAAAATTATAAAATCAAATAGTTTTTGGTTTGTTAGTGCTTGTAATTCGGAGGCGTTGCAACATGTATGCGAATTAGAGAAATTAATGTTTGGTGAATGATAAATGAATTTTCGTCATGTTTGCACGTACTTTCATGACCTCTGTTGTGCAGTGAGAGAATTTCCGTTGGTAAAGCAGAAGGTTGCAGGTTCAATTATTTGTATTAAATATTTGTTTCTTGTCTGGTTGATTTTGTATGAATGATGACACTTCTGGGTTGGAACCGATATAGAATTATTAGCCGACTATTTACAAGCGATTTGAAAGGTTTGTCTGTGTGATTTAGGTTAAATAACCTTATCTCTTAATTTATCTTGCTACTATTATACCTATAATAGCTGCCCGCCGCGGTTTGACCCGCGTATCAAATGCAACTTTTGAACATTTGTAACGAACTTGTAACATTTTCTCGAGATGGGACTTTTAGCTACTTCCTAGTCCCGGTTGAACGGACCTGGGCCCCTAGGTCTTCTCACAGATAGGCAGACAGAGTTGCTTTTGCATCACTACATTGTATAAAACAAAGTCGCTTTCTCTGTCCCTAAGTTCCTATGTATGCTTAAATCTTTAAAACTATGCAACGGATTTTGATGCGGATTTAATAGATAGAGTGATTCAAGAGAAAGGTTATATGTATAATACATGCATAATATAGCCGTGCGAAGCCGGGACGGGTCGTTTGTAATATTAATAGGTATAGGAAAGTAGGGATTTATGTGTTCTCGAAACCATTAAAACAATTAAAAACTAAGGTGTTCATTATTTGTTGTTGCTTATTCGTGTATTACGAGTAGTTGAGACTGCGTTGGATTACGGTATTACCTATGTAACATTAAACACATAATGGGTTACCTGGTGCGCGAGAAATAAAAACAAAGAGTTTTTCATAAAAATGACCCATTTGGTCATCGTTTTTTGTCCTGACGTTTTGGGTGGATTTTGACACTGCATATTTTCCACGAGTTAATCAAATTGTCCTTCTCTACTCATGTGATATTGGCGAGTTAATCATAGTGTAAGATGTAAGAGAGTACCATTACACTGCGACTGAAGCGCGTGTATAGCAGTATTTAGGTGACGTGAATTGAATATGTCAATTTAAAATAATGTTATTTTTCTATTTAGTTCATTAACTTTCGCGGGCTACTTAAATCGGCCTCTTGGTTTATCCAGCTCTAAAGGCATTATTCAGGAAGTAAATGTCATAGGAACGCCTTTTTTATACAAATGTATTTCTCATTTGTATAAAAGAGGCGTTCCTATGATACTTTCCTACCTTCCTCGTCATGTTTACTTATTTCCTATCTATAGACCCTACAAATGTAAATGCTTTAAACATTTCAATTACCTTTTCTTTCTTAAGAGAAACTGATATCTCGCTGAGTTTTACTACTTCACTGTTTGGACATATATTTAATGTTATTGTACAATTAAGTAATTTAAAATGTTTAGGTAAGTTTAGTAAACGAAAAACTCAAAGCCCTGACTGACTAACTGATAAATCAACGCACAGCCATATGTATGGTACAAAGGATGATGCCAGTAAATGTATGAACTCTGGTACCCGGTCCAATAAGATTAAATGATATGTCATTAGAAAGGTAATATAATGTAGGTTAATATTTGACTATTGGCTTGTCTTGATTTTTAGTCCGATCGAAATAATATAACTGCCAAGTTTCAAAAATCAATAGTAAATCATCAACATACATCTCGTGCGATAATGTTTGACTATTTATCGATTTTTGTCAAAGTAGACGACTATATAAAAAAAAAGAAATAAAACTTAATGACGTCATAAAATCATAAAAAAATATATTTTTCAAACAAACTTATTGGCTATGAATACCACCCTCAATCTCAAGTTACACTAACCAGGCCAATAAATGCATTGTTTGATGGGTGAAATCGATTTTTAGTGGTGCTTGTCCCCGATTTGATTTGAGATTTCTAGAAACAAAAGGCGATCGAAATAAAAACAAACGATGAACGAATCAGGAAACAAAAAACGATCGAAACAGAAACAAAAGACAATCGAAATGAAATCAAAACACGATCACAACGGTAAAGAAGAATGATCGAAAAAAACGATCTAAATGAAAAGAAAAGACGATCGAAATCGAAACAAATGGCAATTGAAAAAACTAAAAAAAGATCGAAACGGGAAGAAAAGACGATCGAAATAAAATCAAGAGATGATCGAAACAATATCAAAAGACGATCGAAAAGACGATCACAACGGAAAGGAAGGGTGATCGAAAAGAAAATATAAGACGATCGAAATTGAAACAAAAGACACTCGAAAGGAAACCAAAAGAAGATTGAAATGGAAAGAAAAGACGACTGAAATAAAATCAAAAGACGATCGAAATAAAATCAAAAGACGATCGAAATTAAATCAAAACACGATCACAACGGTAAGGAAGAATGATCGAAAAAAACGATCTAAATGAAAAGAAAAGGCGATCGAAATCGAAACAAATGGCAATTGAAAAAAAAACTAAAAGAAGATCGAAACGGAAAGAAAAGACGACCGAAATAAAATGAAAAGACGATCGAAATTAAAATAAAAAACGATCGAAATTAAATCAAAGAGACGATCACAACAGAAAGGAAGGGTGAGCGATATTGAAATAAAAGTCAATCGAAACGAGACCAAAAGAAGATCGAAATGGAAAGAAAAGACGATCGAAATGGAGACAAAAAACGATTGCAATAGAAAGTTAGAATGATCGAAAGAGACGATCAATCCATTTAGATCGACTTTTGATTCTATTTCGATCGTCGTATGTTCCATTTCGATCGATTTTTCGTTTTTCGATCATCTTTTGCTTTGTTTATCAAATTCAATTCGGGGACGGTCAAGAAGCAAATATTTCGCTTGATCCCAGTGTTGAATCCGAGGAAAAACAGGAACCTACCATGGCAGGAATTGAAATTCCTGTTCCATTTGGGGACAGCATTCGGCGATTCACGCTGCAATCTTTGGTCTATTTCTTGAAAATTCATTAGACAAAAGTGTTGCTGATAGAACCACTGATTAAATAATATACGATGTCTGTGGATAGAGCCTTCTACGACATACGACGTAGTTGCGATAACTTACATTTCAATAATAAATAATACTTTCAATCAATAATCCACAACGTTTCAAACGAGTACAAAAAAGTCCAGGAGAAAGCGGGGCTCAGTTAGAAAAACCTAAATACTTAACCATAAGCAGAGAAAGTCAACAAGACCTGAAAATGTGATCTGCTTACTTCTTCTTTTTAAGGTCTTGGGTAAAGGGTAGTGGAACAAAGTAATAAAATAGGTAATCACTACAAAGTATAAAACAAAGTCGCTTTCTCCGTCCCTATATTCCTATGTATGCTTAAATCTTTAAAACTACGCAACATAATATAGACGTGCGAAGCCGGAACGGGTCGCTAGTAAATAATAATTAAATAGTTGATTGTATCTTATGAGATTCAAATAGTACTTTTACGGCGACGCGACGGCGATATTTAGAGGGGTTATTCTTTATATCACGATTCGAGGTGGGTTGCATGCAACTTAAATATTATTTTCCCACCTGCAGCACTTTAATCACGGATTAAATTCCTAGTAACCTTAAAGTAAGACTTTATTCCCAAGGGTATCCCCCTATGTTGTATGAAACTCCCAAGGGAATAAAGTGATTTGAATTTGGAACGTTGAAATTCGTGTGAAAACTCTTGGTTTTAATTTTGAAGGTCTCAGCAAATAGGTTTTATTTGTATTAAGTCATTTGATTGGTCTACAAAAATCTAGCAGGCCACGATTAATGTTTTTTATTTTGATTGTTACGTTAGGTCTAAGCAAATAGGTTTTGCCTATAATACCTACCAAATATTTACCATAATGCTACCATCTCATTGCAATTGCCCCATTTTTTTCTAGTAGGGAACTGGTCACCACAAGAATTAAACACAAAAAATTGGAATGACGGTATGAAAAGTACAGTATGCACCTCGGGATAAAGCATGTCTTCGTCTTGGGCGGCTTGAACCCCTCGCTTCACTCAGGACTCCACATAACTCCCTCGCTTCGCTCAGGAGTTAACTTTAAGATCCCTCGCTCCGCTCGGGAGTTAACCCGAGAGTCCCTCATTACACTCGGGGTTCAATATGGCACCCACAACATAAGACATTGCTTTATGCCCTTGATGCATAATCTACTATTGAAGAGGTTTATGTAAGAGGTTGGACAGGACAGGACAGACGAGACAGACGAGACAGACGAGACAGACGAGACAGACGAGACAGACGAGACAGACGAGACAGACGAGACAGACGAGACAGACGAGACAGACGAGACAGACGAGACAGACGAGACAGACGAGACAGACGAGACAGACGAGACAGACGAGACAGACGAGACAGACGAGACAGACGAGACAGACGAGACAGACGAGACAGACGAGACAGACGAGACAGACGAGACAGACGAGACAGACGAGACAGACGAGACAGACGAGACAGACGAGACAGACGAGACAGACGAGACAGACGAGACAGACGAGACAGACGAGACAGACGAGACAGACGAGACAGACGAGACAGACGAGACAGACGAGACAGACGAGACAGACGAGACAGACGAGACAGACGAGACAGACGAGACAGACGAGACAGACGAGACAGACGAGACAGACGAGACAGACGAGACAGACGAGACAGACGAGACAGACGAGACAGACGAGACAGACGAGACAGACGAGACAGACGAGACAGACGAGACAGACGAGACAGACGAGACAGACGAGACAGACGAGACAGACGAGACAGACGAGACAGACGAGACAGACGAGACAGACGAGACAGACGAGACAGAAGAGACAGACGAGACAGACGAGACAGACGAGACAGACGAGACAGACGAGACAGACGAGACAGACGAGACAGACGAGACAGACGAGACAGACGAGACAGACGAGTCGTTGTTTCTGGTTTGGATGCATAATATGAAGTTCTTGCAAAAGAAAAGTATAAACTTAATTATGCTATCTGTTATAGCACAAGCCTAGTTGCTTAACTTGGGGCGAGAAGTTGTTGTGTGCAATGTCTTGAAATATTTTTTTTATCACAGTTGCTCATAAAGTGGATCTTATTAAACCGCTTTTAGGCTCATAATGCAACGTATTATACACGCGTGCGATAAAAAAAATCCAACTAGTGCTAAAATAATACGTAATCCCGATAAGTCAAATACGTATCTTACTGCTAATGACATATTAGGTAGATGAAACATTCTTAATTTATCTGGGTTATACTGTTTTGATGTATAGAAAAAAGGTACCATCAAAAAGTTTTTAAGCCTTGCTGGCTTAAACCTCTTTGGTGGTACCTTTTTTCTTCTTTTCAAAAGGTTGTCTCTAAAGTCTGATAACGAACGATAATTTTACGTGATTACGTCTTTGAAAATAATTAAAAATTGAGTTTTGTTTTTATTTTTTTTCTTTAGGTACATAAATATTTTTTTTCCTTACCATTATTATTCTGTTTTTAACCGCCGACGCAAAAACAAATGAAAAAAACCCTAAAAAAATATTGTACGTCAGACGAGGCTGTATAGGTTAAAAGTCTTTTGCGTAGCCTTTCGGAAGTGTAATTAACAAAAAAAAGTAAACATAACCTAAAATTCTTAAAAACTTTTAATTATTTTAACAAGTCTTTTTTTTTATTCGCAACTGTGATAAAAAACGTCGTACGATACAGGTGTGGGAAGCTGATCATTCCATCTCGGCTATTGCCACGCTCGCGTTCCGCTCGCGCGTCATATACCCGCCTCTATGGAATGATCAGCTTTCCACACTTGTATCGCAATGTACTATTTTATTATTATTTATTTATTTGTTTATATTATTATCATCACTATCACTTCGTAGTAAGTATAAAACAAAGTCGTTTCTCGCTGTTCGTCTGTTTCTATGTACGCTGAGATCTTTAAAACTATGTGACAGATTTTGATGTGGTTTTTTTAGATAGATAGAGTGATTCAAGATGAAGCTTTTAGTGTGTAAAACAAAACTACCACGCGTACAAAGTCGCGGGCAGCAGCTAGTATATGAATAAAATGCTTATTAGACATCTTCGTTCACCATTGTTAATATGGCTCAATAAAAGTAAGTATAACTCTGAACGGACTAACATTTCGAAATGGTCGCCATAATAACTTGTATTCTAATTGAAAAGAGCTATCCAATGACATATTACACATCGTTATTGGAGGTGGGTACCACTATTGGCATCATCCTTTGCCATACATATAGCTATAAAGATGAAGGTGTCCGCTAATAAATAGGTTTTTTTTAAAATTGGAAATAGCAGGTGAAGGTATTGTTAAATAAACGTCTTTTTTATTTATTTATTCAATTTCACGCGTAACCGATGATGTGTCCCTTTAAAATAGGTTCCAAACAAGAATATATATTATTATAGTATTAAAAAATATGTAATTACAGTCCTGATATGTCAGCAATAAATCTATCAAATCAAGTCTTTAGATTTTGCTGGAATGATTCGTTAATAGAAAATCGTGTTGTAAAATTTTTTTATAGCTCCAGACTATAAGTAGCAAAGCAATAATAATCCCAGTGCGTTCTTCGCTTTCCATCATTTTTGTAAAGTTAATTCCGTTACATTTCAAGCTGTAAGAGAGGGCATAAACCTAACGTTGGGATAGTAAATAATTTTACAGCTTGAGTTATTGCCGTTCGCAGTTCGGTCCATCGTAAGTACGACCGCTTTATACTGCGACCTCTCGCGGAAATAATACGAATTTTATTGACGTTATTTTTCTAATAAACTTCACGGGTATGAAAAGGAAATATTGTCGAATAGAATAAATGGAGGTGTTAAGGATTCCAATAACTGCAATGGTGGGAAACAGCGATTACTTTTCCAAGATATAGAATTAACCATCAATAGGTGTTAGATATCCTGGTGTTTTATTAGAAGACTTTTATTTTGTTAAATGCACGAATTCGTCTTGCTTTTCACGTGATATTCGTCCTAAATGTTGTTATTTTCTTAAGACTCAAGTTCATCATTACTTGCTTCGTAAGTTAAAATAGGTATCTCTTCATATTTTTGTCTCAAAATGCAATGATTAGCTAGCATTAGGTTCCCAAACTCATAGAAGATTAATTCCTATGTTTTAATTTTCCATCTGTATAATTTTGTAAATAATTATCGGGACGAATTCTTCTATTTGGAAAGTCTTAAGTAAATATATAAATTCAGAATTTTTCGAATCACTTATTTTCCTAATTATACAAAGTACGAATTGCCACCGGCGTTGTGTGTAGTCCTCGGCATTCCGTGTGAACTTAAGTACCTAAAATATAAAATAGCCTAGGTCCAAAGTATGCCTAGTCAAACTAAGTTGAAGACCTATAAAACAAGAAGGCGACAAAACAACAGTCTACACAGTCTAGTGATCACTTAAATGTACCACTTTAACCATATTCACAAATTATACGATTCTGTCATTTTAAATTGCGTCAAAGAAGCGTTGTAAAGACTGAGAATGTATTGTTTTGTTGAATGTGTCAAAATAATCTCTTTTGTGGGCAAGTGTAAGGCTCTGATGGATTTTACTTGAAAAATTTGAATAGAATAACTTTTGTTGAAGTATCCTAGTAAAATTCTAACTTGGCGAAAAATGAGCATATGTTATGTCTAAAGGCACTTAGTATCAGCACATGTATAAGAATAGCAATTACATACCGATCAGGATTATTATCCGACCTCAAAAATGAAGGTGGTTCTCACTCAATTCGTCGTGATATTTTTATATGTATGTTCGCCAATTACTTAAAAACGCCTGAACCGATTTAACAAATTCTTTTTTTTTCCCTTCACTATAATACACCTAATCTTCACTTGAATGATTGTAACAGCGTTCTCCGACAGTCGTTCCGCCTTTGGACTGATCGCTGATAGGACGGTTCATTTCGGAGAGATTCACCGTCAGAACCATTCACCGATGCGAGCGACGTTTCGCCGACAGCATTATTCGTATGTGGCTGTACGACGACAGGACTGCAAATTAATTGGGATATCATTACAACGTTCAAGTATCATGAAGCTACTGCGACAGAATGAACCTTTGAAAATTTAGAACCTTCCTTCTTTTTTTTATAATAAAACCAAAAGAACCTCTTTTTGTTCTCTATTACATGCAATTGTCTAGCTTCCACAATTCAAAGTGATTACCAGATTAAGGTCAAACACCCACAATCTGAAACTCCCAAACAATGTCTATGACATTCGCACATGACCTCCTTTACCGAGCCTTGCACTAAATTGTAATATCTAATTATGACACAAAGTTATGTCACAACACAATGATGTTCACACCATTGTGTTGTGTACACCTTGAAGAGCTGCTCTTATCTTAGAGACAATATTCAGATCAATACTTGATTTTAATGTTTAAGTTTGTTTTGCCTCTCACTAGGAAGGGGCCTTGTATGGAGTTAGATTGCAATCTGGCAAAGGAGGTGTTAAATAATAATTAAAACAATTGTATATTTATATTTCAAAGGATACAACATTGACGGTTACCACGAAATAATATGGAATTATTAAATATTAGATACATTAAATGCAATGCACATTAATACATTTATAGCAGAAAAAGGTTATAATCTGTCCTTCTACTCGGACTTACTGAACTAATCAACTGATTGTGCCGAATAGACCTCGATGAATAAAGATGGAGACCAAAACGAAACCAAAAAGCGATCGAAACGGAAACAAAATAAGAACTAATAAACATAAGAATAATAGGTATAATAATGGAATCAGATTTTTCGAGTTTATTTTGTTTTTAAGTGTTCTTACAAGAAGTTATAATTATCACTACACAGTATAAACAACCGAATTAAGAACCTCCTCCTTTTTTTGATGTCGGTTAAAAATAAAGTCACTTTTTGCCGTCCCTGTTTCCCTTTGTACGCTTAGATCTTTACAACTACGCAACGGATTTTGATGCGGTTTTTTTAATAGATAGAGTGATTCAAGAGGAAGGTTTATATGTATAATACATGCATAATATAGCCATGCGAAGCCGGAGCGGGTCGCTAGTTTAAGTAATAAAATCAATACGGTCGTTCTAAAGTTCAATAGATAAAACTTTTCAGACAAAACAAACACTAAGTATAGAAATAACAGTTAAAAGTTCAATAAAAGTTACATAAATAGGAAAATAAAACAAAAAGTATGAACGTTACATATATAAATAAAAAAATAAAAAAATATTACAGAACATAAATATTACAGAACATTCCACACATCGCCATCTAGCCCCAAGCTTAGTAACTAGACTTGTATTATGGGTGCTAGACAACGGATATACTACTTATATATTTTTTCTTTTGTAAATATATACTTATAATACATAGAAACAACCAGACCACAGACAAATATCTAAGCATAAATACTTGTCTGAGGCGGGAATCGAACCCGCGACCCTGTGTTTGGCAGTCCGGTATGGTAACCATTGTGCCAACTGGGTCGTCGACAAATCAAATGACTATAAGTTGAGATAAAGTGACAAGTTAAAAGTAAATAAGTGATAAAGTAAGTAAGTAGTGGTTGATAAGTTAACGAATATTTGTCATTTGAAACGATATTTATTCTTATAAATAACTTATTCCCACAAGAGAACGACGATAAAAGTTACGCTTCTATAAAAAAAAATATAATTGATTTTGGCAGAAACAAATTTTCATACTTTTAAAGATGAAATAAAAACACATTATTAATTGTACGTTCTCCAAAACCTTTCTACCCACTAATTTATTACAGAAACCGCCTAAAATAGTCACAGTTCAATAAACCACAGCAAACACGAGTTTAAATTTAAACAAACTAAAGTTATGATAATTTAAGTAAATGGTTTATTATAAATCATAGAATCTTCCACATTTGATGGAGAACAATTAATGAAAGTTGTAACATAAAACCGATACCACAATTATACAATATTAATAAGAAAATATGACACGTGGGCGTGATTGTTCGGGTTTGTTTCCATTTACCTACTTATTTAAAACCGTAATATTCAATTCGCTGTGTTTTTTGTCAACAATACTTTCATTTCATCTTTTAAAAGCGAAGGCACTAATATCAAATATTGTACAACTAGTTGAAGGTTGTGCCTTCGGAACGCGCCCACCAATGAGAAGAAGGCACAAGAAACTCATGGGTTTTTTTGGGGTGACCTATTGGGGTGTAACGATAAAAATGTTACAAATCTGCAGAATAAAACTATTATTTGTCTGTTAAAAAGCACGAAACGCAACGAATATACGTAGAAAGTGGTCGTTGCGTTAAATGCAAGTACAGTACATTTTACCGGCAAAATATATACGATCTCCATGGAGCCTTCAAATATGCTCTGTGACGTCATCGACTGTTTTCGTACGATAATTCAAAGAAATTAAATTATGCAAAACAAAATCGGAAAAAGATAATTGTAAAGGCGACTCTTTGAACTATTATGGAGCCAATTTACATGACATGTTAAACAATGTGAACGCACATAGCATGTAACATCACCCTTGCCACAAATGACCAATAGAGTGCTACAATTAGAGACTTCGGGCCTCATATCCTCACTTGGATAGCCACGATGGTGTCTCGAACAGCACCCCACTGGGCTAATTCTTTATACTAATTATTGTTTGTTTGCCCTTTGAGCGCGATAGCAGACTATCGACAGAACGATCGGTCGACAGATAGCTTTCTGACACATCTGTAGCCAATCAAAAAAACTATAATATAGTAAGCGCTAACCTTATGTTTGCGAAGTCGTTAAACCCGCAAGAGGAAGAGATATTCGTGAGCGCTAGTAGCAACTAAGAAGTGTTAATTATGTTCTATAGAGAAGCCTATAACTACTTGCTTCTAACGATACCTTATTTGTTAAATAAATTGAAATTGTAAAATTTAAGAAGAGTAATCAAACGCTGTGCGCAGTTATAATGGAAATACAAATTGAAACCGATTCTTTGTAACTCAGATGTTTTTGTAATATTAAGTTTGTATATTGTCACTATGCCTAAAAAATATACGGGAACAATTTACACATATATATTACAAAACTCTTCCTTTTTCTTCTAAGACAAAAAGCCGCAATTTAGCTGTTCACTTAGGAATCTGGCAGGGGTGTGGAAGTCCAGTCTCTAATAGAAAAACTGTCCAAAAGGTTATTGATTTTGTCTATTAGAGGATACAACGATCAGCTATCAGGCGATCTCATGTCGGCGGTCAGCGTTTGCCTTAAAATATGAAATGCACAATCGTTCGATAGGTTAATTCATGTTTTACATATTGATAGGGATATTATTGGAATAATTTGAAGGTTTCCGTGTAAATGAACACTTATTGAGTTTAGATTAGGTATAATCGACACTATTTCTGATATACGATTGCCATAATCACGTGTTTGGTGACGTTTTAGTGTCGTCACACACAGTGACGCGAGGTCGCGCGAGATTTCTAGTTTTAAGAAATACTATGCAGGAAAATTCAAATTAACTTCAAATATGAATTTGGGGATAATGCCACGCTAAATTCCCACCATCCCCCATTTGGGGAATTCCAGAGGAATATAGAGTATGTAACAAAAAACTAGTAGGTAATCCTTCTTAGGTACAGTAGGCAACAAAATTGCAGACCCACCGTAGAGTTCAAAAATTACTATTATTGAAATATTTTTATTCTAATGTTTGTCTAATCGATTCATTAGTTGAACGACTTTTAACTTCAACTCAAGGAGGACCTTAGAATCTTGTTTGAGTTTAAAACAATTATAGTAATTGCAGTTTTGGAGCTTCACTCAATAGTATAAAACAAAGTCGCTTTCTCTGTCCCTATTTCCCTTTGTACGCTTAAATCTTTAAAACTAAGCAACGGATTTTGATGCGGTTTTTTTAATAGATAGAGTGATTCAAGAGGAAGGTTTATATGTATAATACATGCATAATATAGCAGTGCGAAGCCGGGGCGGGTCGCTAGTTTATAATAATTGTATGTACACACGGACCTTCTTCCAAAAATATATAGAAATGTGGAAAATAATAATTAATCGTGCTTGCTTCAAATATTATATGCTTCATGTAGCACGACAAATAGTAGCTGTTTGTGGGAACATTGAAAGTAACGTCTCAAATAAAAATAGAAGTAAAAGGTGAATCATATTTTGTATGTAATATTAGTCTAAATAGTTAAATTACTATCAAAAAATCGTCTAGAAAGTGACCAAAGACGCGGGGGGTCGCTAGTTTCGATGTTACACATTGTAACACGATCAGCTATATCGAATACTAATAGGTTTTATAGAATAGTTTATGAATTTATGAACAGACAGGACCAGTATGTGTGGTCTTATGTAATGTTTACTTAACTTGCTTATTTTGATTTTTTTTAAACCGGCCAAGTGCGAGTCGGACTCGCGCACGAAGGGTTTCGTACCATTTTATTCTTAGTATTTGTTGTTATAGTGCCAACAGAAATACATCATCTGTGAAAATTACAATTGTCAAGCTATCACGGTTCATGAGATACCACAGAATTTGACGTTCGTACCGTTTTTTTCCAAGTTTCTTGTGATTTTTACTTTTTACTAGTACTCCACTTAAAAGGCTGTGTGCCTTTTAAGTGGAGTACTAGTAAAAGGGTTCCATTTTTACTCTTTGGGTACGGAACCCTAAAAAAAGAGGAGGTATAGCCTATGTATAGTGTAAAAGCCTGTTCAAGTCAGGTGGACTGGGGTGTTATCCGATGCGTTTGGCATGAAGTGTGGTGTGCGGCAGGGCGTCATCCCCTCTTTTCTGCCAATCGGCCCATTCCTCTTCGTGGACCTGGGTGATACCCAGGTGCTTACAGGAAACTTTACTGTCCTTTGAGCGTCTGAGAAAATAAGCACCACAGGTCCTTAGAGGCGACTCCAATATAATTATGATTTTGGGTATCCATTGAGCACCTTCTTGATAGGAAGCTAAAATCGAGTTTCAAATAGTGTCAAATATGTATGGATTAATCTAGAATTTAGTAAAATTGCGAGGAAATACCCCAGATTTTGCTATGTTGCCCTAGGTAAGTCCTTGTCCTAAGAAACTGAAATATAGGGAAACTAGCAGAGCGGGTTTCCCGATTCCGGAAAAGTAGCCTATGTTACTGTCAATGAATATTATACCAAGTTTGATCTAAATCAGTTCAGTAGTTTCAGAGCCTATTCAATGCAAACAAACAAACAGTCAAATCTTTCCTCTTAATAATATTAAGTATCTAGAAGTATGCTTTTGACTATTTCATTTTTAGTAACTAATTTTTGGTTAATAACTGATTTGTCTAGAAATATTGATATATATTTTTCTCTCGATCTCGATATTTCTTCAAAATAAAAACAAAAAAATGTCCATTTTTAATAACTTCAGTAGGGACACCTTATCTTTTGAAGAATTTGGTAACTTTATTAGTAACACAAACTTAACCAACGTATAATAAATTGTGAAAGCAATAGTATAATTTATATGGGAACCGAGCACGGTAGCTTTGACAAATGATAGCTTCTGTAACGGTTACTTAGAAGGTCAGATTCCAAAAGTAAGATAAAAACATACATATTTTAAACCGAATTAATAACAATCTTGCTAATCTAGAAGTCTTAGATTTAGAATCTTCTTCTTGTATGAATCTTGTAAAAATATATTAAAAAATAATGATAAAGATATCAGTCCTCTCTTAGAATCGATTACCCTACTTGCTTGCTTCAGATTTGATCATACTTGCTTCAGTCAATCGTAAATAAGGTCCGAAATGTACGGTCGGCAGCATAATTGCAGACTCACCGTATGCTGTTATTAGATTTTTTCAAAACAAGCCAGGTTCTAGCTGTTGTTAGTTTTTTTTTCAACACAAGCACAAGGCACCTGCTTTAGTTGAAGTTTTCAACTCATGAATTTATCCACACGCGACCATCTGCAGCTAGTATTCGCGGCATAAGATCTCTTATTTAGAACCGCTCAAAGAGATGTACCAGAAATATAAAAGAAACCATAAATAGCAATTGCTCGTGGAGTAGCTCCAGAAAACATATTTGCAGATCCTAATAATGCACCAATCTATTATAGTATTCTAAAGAGAACACAAAAATAATAGAATAAATCGGCTGCATCAGGCACGCCCCATTTTGTAAACCGTCTCTCTTATCTAAAATTACGTCCAGATGACAGAATTCTAACGGAAGCAGCTTGTCAGTTACCTAATTATGATGTCATTATTTATAATGCTATATTCCTATTTGGTTTTGCAAGTGATTCCATACGTTTCTAACCGATTTTAAACATTTTAAAGTTGAAATGTTTGTTAAAAAGTTTTGTCAATGGTCTCAATTTTTTGGAATTTAGGCAAGTTATTTAATTGTGGGTTAGACACTTTAAATACCATCTCATATGATATGACTATGGATATGCCTACGTCATCATTGATTTAAGCTGTGCGATGATAGATCAGTCATTCATTCATGACAATTTATTCCTTTAAAGCACTTTTATTAATAAGTCTGACTTTATTTGTCTTTAATCTATTAGTTGTCTATGGTAAAAGAATGAAAGTAAACAAATAGTTCCGACGACCAGTAGGTTCGGCAACCGTATTAATTTTAAACACACATACATTAATATTCGCTAGAAATCACAAAATGCCTACAGCGTTATTAATTTCCCAAGTTTTTTGAGGCTTATTTAATGCCACTAATACATAATTATTTAGAGTGTGGAAGCTGACTAGAGTGATTATTCAATGTTGTTATGTTTTTTACTTTTAGACATATAATATACAATTTATTTAAAATGGTACCTACCTACATAGGTATGTAGATAAGTATCTGCTTAGGTGAGAACATTTTGAAGACGAATTCACTTTACGAATCTTTCCACGGTTGATACAAAATAAATCGATAGGTATTATAGATAAGTTCTTCATTGCAAAGACCTTGGCAAAAACTACAATGTGTAAAATAAAAATAAATCTATGTGGTACAAAGGGTGGCTTTATCGGTTAAACTTGGAATTGACAAGAAGTTAAAGGACGTGAAAGGTAGAGTGTCTAAACAAATAAAATAAGACTTTGAACTTTTTCACAGTTTTGACTGTAGAGTCAAAATTTATTATTCAGTTTGGAATCACTTGCTTGAGATCGCATTGAATTTTCTTACAAATTAAGTTAGGGTGTGTGTCTTCGGAACGCGCCCGCGCGGATGTTTTCTATTTAAAACCTTTTTCATAGCTATGGTTAACAATATTGTATCAATTCAGATCAATTAAATTGCCTACCTTTTTTCGCCATATCACTTTCTAATCCAAAACTTTCTAAATTCACATAGAAATCTTGTTATTTTACAAAACAGATATATCACAAAAACAAGGCATATTCTACCAACTTATTACACAAATCATAAAGTTCACTATTTATAAAAAAACAAACATATTTGAAGTGTTTATTATTTATTGATCTGCTAATAAATTTATGAGGTTATTTTTGTGTTGCTGTATACGAGTATGAAACTTAAGTTGGGACTTATTCTTCGTGTGATTATATAAGAGTTTTTTTATGAATGAAATTTATTAGAGAAAGGTGTTAAGTTTACTCGTTTAGGGACGGTTTTTACTGGCTGTTAGTAGCAAGCTTCTTAATAATAAAATAAATGTAAGTTAGTAGAATAATTGGTAATAATATTGACCTTTTAAATTAAATCTATAGATTGTTTATTGAGCACTAGCAACGTTAATTCATGTAATTCGGCGCTGCGCGCTAGTGTTTGGGACATGTTGTAATTAGGCTTTTCTAGCACCTATACGAACGTCTTAGCTTTGTCGATCGTTTTTAGAGCAAAATAACTCGTTCTGAACTAATTAAGCCACAAGTTTCATCACGATGTTTTCCTTCACCGCAATGTTGGGAAGGTGCAATCGTCAGTAAAAGTCCCCACATCCCTTAGTCGTCTTTCACGATGGGGTAGACTTCTTCTGTGTGTACCGGAGACTACACGGCCTCTATAAAATCCATAGTTCTATCTATAAATTCGTACACAATTAGAGCTAAGCTACGCGGCGCGACAGTTCCCCGATAGGATCGTGTGATTTACGCCCGTTCTGCGCCCGCGTAGATAATATCGGTGCAACTGGTAATGAGCTTAGAACTTTACCGATCTATTTTTCGCTTTAAACGTTTATAGCGTTAGTTTTACATAGTACTAAATTGTTTGGTCGTTGGCAACATTTTATGAGCTATAAAAGTTGTATCAAACAATTTTACTCTTGATTCATCTTTGGAATAAAGTTGCTTATTATGAATATTCTTAGTTGCAGTCTTAAACAATGTTTGGAATGTCCTTAGCTTAATAATGTTTAAGATTATATTACTATATTTACGCTATAGAAAATAGTTTTTAAGTAAATTTTTGATAATATAAAATCGACCATTGGTTGCAACAGTAGACTTGGTGAACATACTATTTGCAAAAAGTCATATTTTAGTCCATTAACAAGTAGAAGAATTAGTGCTTTTAGACGAATTTCCAGTTCCAAGTGTAAAAGAGATACGATAAGATACGAAGAGACTTAAGATTGCTAAAGCTTTGCTATGATTATTGATCTTAACTCTTTTAAGAAATCTGATTACGGATAGTAAATTTAAGCACAGTCAAAATATAAAACACATTACTAAAATGATTACGAAAAAGAACACGTAGGTGTTGTTGTTTTAACTAAACAACAACCAGAATTAAAATAAAACAAAGAAAATATACTCAATTGATTCAATTCCGATGTTATGCACCAATCTAATTTGTACACCTTAAATTCTTAGCGTACACCGATTAATCTGGACTGATTTCGTTGTTATCTACCAAATTATTTTTACATCCTCATCAATGTAACTTAGCTCTTATTTCATTATGCTACAAAGACTATTTCACTGTGTGATAAGTGTATTTGATTTTGGTTTTTTAGTACAGGCGTTGTCATCGAGATATTTTTCAAATGTAAGCAATATTTTCGAGTGTTAGAAGACGAAGTTTTCGTTCGAGTTTAATGGGTCCAATCAATTTGACAACGTACCTCTATTTGACATTTATGGTCATTGTCAGGTTGAGTGGTGTCAAGTTATTAGTTAGTTTTTGTGTCAGATTCATCGTTAGGTGAGTCAACAGTGGGCATTCATTAAACAGTTAAGGCGCAGAATCCATAACGTACCCTTACTTGCTATCATGTGTCACCCTGGTGTCATTTCTACATTGATTTAAAAACTAATTAAACATTATATGAAATTAACTTAAGCAATTTTATTAATAATTGCCTCGTAAATGCTCTAAAATAAGGATTTATAACAAAAAATGTAAATCAAAACATGTCGACAGCTTATCAAGATAAAAAATCAACCGAAGACATAAAATAATCGAATTCGATTACAACAAAAACAACCGCACCACATTTTATTGTTCGCCTTATAAGAAGTAATGATTCATTGCGAAGACTATAGGACCCCTCACACACTACTGACTGGTGACCGATAGACAGACAGATTGGTTTCTTTAAACCTTAGGACGCACGTTTATATTCCCTGCCACGAGTTTTACTAGTTATTAAGAATTTAACAGTTTAAGCAAGTAATTTTCTTCTTTATTTCAATTTATTAAGTACTCGTAATTTAATATAAGTTATTTTTCGCCTGAAATACAGGAAGAATTCCTAGATCAGGCATATATTATGTTATTTATTGTTCTCGTGTATATTTAGTGCAATGTAAAATGAGTTTTTGAATAAACATATTTTGTGATACTTGTTTACTTCTGCGTAGGAACTACAGCCGAAGATGTAGATCGATACCTAGTAGCAGACTCAATTTACCGAAGAAAAGTTTGTGGTTTGCGAGATGCCTAATAAAATGGTGTTAAAATTCAGCGTACACTTTCGGTTTTTATCGTAAAATTCTTTTGTTTTGAGGTGATTGGCACTGATCAACCTTTGATCGTATACAATGACACGTGGGATAAACGACACTTGGTACTAAGTCAAAGTGACTTATTCACTGCCTAACTACATAAACTACGAGCAAAGACCCACCAATCCACCATCTACCTAACAACCTGTATATTTACCGGAAACAGATTGGATACCAGTAACAAATTGTCGCAATATTTTGTACATAGTAGAACAAAATCTGAATTTCGTACTTACTAGTAGGTGCTAAGTCTAGTGCAACGTTTGTGTTGAAAATAGTAATAATTTTTCTTTAAAATTAAGAATACTGGTTATCATTTTAAGATTTTTTACTAAAACGAAGAAGATTTAAAGTAATATACCTAACTGGTAAACACACTTGAATTTTATCGGTAATGTTTATCTGTATTCTCAGTATAAGTCTGTATTACAATTGGTAATAATTAAATAAGATATTTTCTATGGGGAGAGGATTATTTCTTTCTTCAAGAAACCGTTTTTTCAGTAAACTTATTTGAAAGTATTCAATAATAAAGAATATTAGGCGCGAAAACTATAAGTCTTTCCTTGCAGTTGGTTAAAAATAAAGATTCATTTGAATCCCTCAGATTCTTACATTTTTATCTCAAGTTCAAACATTACGCAAAAAACTGCACTACGCTACCACCATATCAGTCCAAGATATAGTAACATTGACTGTCTGTAAACCCTGGATTTGTCACCATACCTTTCTTAACCGAGGCCATCAAAACAATCGCATCCCATCCTGGTATTTAATGTTTTACATTAATTGGCATCTTTCATAGCTACACTTACACAAATAAAAATAAACTTTATAATTAAAGACTAGAGTTGAAACCAGCTTGAGTTTGAGAGATTCAGTTGGGACTTAGTGGTGTTAAGGTGGTATTCAAATGTGCGATTTGGAGGTCGTAGTATATTCAATATTGGATTCGTTCCAAAGAGTCTCGTAGTTCAGACAATACATCTTTGTTCGGTACAAGGTCGTGGCTCCCTTGATTCGCTTCCTATACGATCCTTAGAGGGTTCTGGTTAATATTTTGGCCGGTTATACTAAGATCATTGTACTTTATCAACAAAATCAATTTTATCTACATTAAATCCGCCTACATTTTTTATTGTGCAGTAAATTTACACCAAAAAAATAATAATGCTACAAATACAAACAAACCTTCCTCATGAATCAACAGTAAGAAAATCTGTTCAGTAGTTTTTGAGTTTTCAGGAAATCAGACGCGACGCGGAGACTTTATCACTACATAGTATAAAATAAAGTCGCTTTCTCTGTCCTATTTCCCTTTGTATGCTTAAACCTTTAAAACTACGCAACGGATTTTGATGCGGTTTTTTTAATAGATAGAGTGATTCAAGAGGAAGGTTTATATGTATAATACATGCATAATATAGCCGTGCGATGCCGGAACGGGTCGCTAGTTTTATAATAACCAGCAAATAATCTAAAATGGTATCTCTACATCGATTATAGGGGCCGAATCAGGAATTATTTATAAACTGATATTTAAAACAATTTTGTATTCGAGGGTCACCTTCGCTTCCATCACACTTAAATACGGGCGTATCATCATCATGTCTTCATCTTCAGGTTCCTAACAACAGTTTTTATTTTCATATCCAACGTAACCCTTTTAACCTGATCCCAAATTGTGTTTCTAACTAAAATTGGAAACGAAAGAGGATCATTATTGGAAAGCAAAGGCGATCGAAGTAGAATCAAAAGACGATTATTTATTTTTTTATTTTTCTATTTACCTAATAATAAAATGTAAGGGCTAAGGATCCCTAACAGTACCTACCAATCACCGTATTTTATGCGCATTGTTTTTATCATAAGTGTCTGTGCCTACCTACATCTAACTTCCGTAGTTTATAATATCCTGTAATTTGTAGGAACATCTTTAATTGCACACCGCGCCGTTTAACAGAAAGCAAAAATCTTAGATATTTGCGAAAACATAACCAATTGCGAGCAACGAATTATATTTAATTTAATTCTTTGATTTCGAAGAAATAGCCTATAAAACTTTTTTTCAGAATGACGCAATCAAACAAAAATCCAATCCGAATACCGCGTCAAACAAATTAACTCTTAAGCTTTATTGTATTACTCGTAGTATGGATATTATATTGATAATCACAGTAGCCCAATATATTAAAAACAATGTACTCAATATAATTATAAAGTTCATCGATTGAGAAAAGCACAAAAGCCCTCACCGGTATTGATAGCTAAAAATATATAGGGTTATTATATTACGATAATGACATAATATAATAACCCTATGCCATTACATAGGTTCATTGTCCTAAAAATATCATTTAACTTGAAGTTAAATACACCTAATTTTTAAGTATTTATTTATTTAACTTGAACTTGAAATTAAAACAAAACCTTTATATATTGTGCACCGTAAACTCAGTAACAATAAGTAAGCCGTTATCGTGAATCGGTCGAAGTAAATCAAGCGCGCGCGCAGATGCACTTGCAAATGCCGGCCTCTACTTTATTACGTTTAGAAACAAAGCGATTAAATACATATACCTTAGAAAAAAAAAAGCATTTTTGGCTTTTTTGTTTATATTTAGATGTAATCATTCGCAATCATATTGAATGAGAATTAGAATGTGTGTCTTCAGAACTTGCCCACCAATGAGAAGAAGACAAAAGAAACTCGTTGGGTTCTTATTTAGGGTTTGATACTCAAAGGGTAAAAACGTGACCCTATTAATAAGACTCCACTGTTTGTCTGTCTGTCTGCCAGGCTATATCTCATGAACCACAACAACTAGACAGTTGAAATTTTCACAGATGATGGATTTCTGTGATTATGCTCACATATTCCCGATTTCGTCTGTTATTTAATTTTTATTATTTCTTTATTTGATACAGTATGTCACGATTTTAATGCAATACAGAATAGACCGTCATACATCGGTCTAGATATTTATGAAGCTCTACTATAAATGTGTTACTAAACTGATTCTCAAGTCATTTTGCTGATATTAATTTTATTAAAACGTTAAAATCGCATCAAATTCGGTATAGATCGTTTAAATAAGTTGATCTGTTTTTAAATTGTGTTCGTAAAAATGAGGCTACGAACGCACTGCGTCAAAAACAACCGACGATTTTGAACTGATTCGAGTTAACTTACTGTTTGGAGGTAAAATGTTTTTCTATATTTGGTATAATTTAAAAACATAAATTCTTTGTCGTGTCTAAGCTTATCTAAATTTAAGTAATAATAATAAGAAATTTAAGAAATGACAAGGAATTCGTTTTGAAATTACCTTGAGGTACCAAAATGTAGGAAAAAAAATCACCTACATAATAACAATACTTAATAACAATTGTCCGGCATAAAATAGGACTACTCCATCTCCTCCCGTGGATGTCGTAGAAGGAGAAAGAGATTTGGATACCTTGGAGTTGCGGGCCCCGTGTCTCCTGTACATTCCCAGTCAAGGACTGTTGTTGATGTCATACGTTTCATTAAACATATTCATGTTCTTCGTTTCGTTGACCCAGTGAGTAGGAAATCTATAAAAATTGAACTGAATAGATACAAATTAATCTCTATTGTTTATCGACTGTAACTAAATAATCGTTTCCTAGACAATTTTATTGATTTACATAATTGTTTGAATCGATTTTAAATGTTACTAGAATACGCTCAATCGATTATATTGTTATTTGTTTTGATTTTTATTGATCGATATATGTTTGGTCTAAAACAACATAATTTAATTTTCATTTTTAATTCAACTAGCTGCACCCCACGGTTTCACCCGCGTAAGTCCCGATCCCGTGGGAATATCAAATTGAAAAGTAGCCTATAGCCTTCCTCGATAAATAGACTATTTAATACAACAAATATTTTTCAATTCGAACTTTGAGATTCTGAGATTACCGCGTTCAAACAAACAAACTCTTCAGCTTTATAATATGAGTATACCTAGATTATTTACATAGACAAGTATAAAATATAATGTCAATTTAAATCTCCACGGATTAAATAAATATTATCGACATATTACCCTTCACTAGTAAACTATGAACCTAACTAGTGATGCGCCGCACGCGATCCCGGTTTACGATAAACCAAAACATAGCACGGGACGTGTCGAGAGACTGCGTTGAGCAAATCGTACTCGATGCTAATTGATTTTATCTATTCGAATAGCGCTAAAATAATCGATAATGAGATGAGAAATCTTTAAAGCAATAAATCTTTGCAATGAATATTTTAAACTTAAGTTTTTTTAATGTGAAATATTTGTTTATATGATTAAGATTAGTCAAAATGTCAAGATTAATATAGGTTTTAATAATATGTCATATTTAATATTGAAAAGCATAAAATTAATAAATACAGGCTGTTTATCTATTTAGATATTTACACAGTTAGATAAGAAAAAAAACGAGTTCTTCTCCTTCTTCTCGTATAGTGGTGTGGCTCACCTATTGTTAGAGTTTTCAGATCGCCTTAAGGCCTATATCTTGACCTAATGACTGCTACTAAAGATAGCAACCGAGACCAACGCCTTAACGTGCCTTTCGAAGCACGGAGGGGCTTACGAAAACACATTTTTGCCACACTACTAATTGGCCACCCATCGAAGTAATGACCGCGCCAGACGTCGCTTAACCCGCACGACCGTAAACGGTCAGTGAGCGTCGCTTAGCTGTGAGCTTGTATATCATTGAACTTTATTTCTAAGCAGCAGCCAAATTAGCTCAGGATGGAGGATGTCTGTATATTATAAGCAAACCTCGATAATGTAGCTTTCTATTTGTAAAATACGTACCGAAAATTACCTGATCCGCATTTTCAAATGTAAATATCTATCCAAACTTTACGTATCCCTTTATAATATTAGTAAAGGTAAAGGCTCCTTTTCGAAAAATATTTTCCACTGAACTCAACGATAAAAACGGATATATGGTCAAAATCATAAAAATCTGCACACAATTTGATTCGAAAAATTTAAAACTCAAAACAAGTTCCTTGCGAATTTATCTGGAACATACAATAGCTTCTTCATTTCCCACACATAAATTCAAATAGATACCTATAAAACTAACAGCACAACATTCACTCCAATTACCGATCTAAAAATCGCAACAATGCACTATATAATCGATATCGCATCGAATCGGTGAGAAATAGTGGTGTACACGTTACGTTGTTAACCCAGGGTCGAGCGCAACACTAAATTTATTTTAGTGATGTCATGTTGTCGATACATTACCGCTACCGGTCTCGAGATCTTACTGATATCGATAACGACCGGGATTCTCTAATAATTTGTTGTCGATTGCGTAGCTGCACTAATTTATGTGTTCAACCCCTTTTCGCTTTACTCTGGTTTATTTTATAATCTAGCTTTTGTTAGCTGTTAAAGTTGATTTTTCCAAATTCTTTCATAGAGGAAGCTTACGGTACAACTATTGGTTTAAGCTTTGCATTAATAATATATCGGTCAGTCAAGACTTTATATTAAAAAGTAAGTTAACAAACAGCTAGCAGTAGGTATCTCGTAAATCACTACATAGTATAAAACAAAGTCGCTTTCTCTATCCCTATATCCCTTTGTAATCTTTAAAACTACCCAACGGATTTTGATGCGTTTTTTTTAAATAGATAAAGTGATTTAAGAGGAAGGTTTATATGTATAATACATGCATAATATAGCCGTGCGAAGCCGGAGCGGGTCGCTACTATGGGAATAAAAAGAAGAGCCTATGTTATTAGCACCAAGTTTAATCGAAATCTGTCTTACCACTAAATAGTTCAAGGAAATAAAGAAAATTATTTGTGTTGTTGGGCCATGAAATTTTCAAAATCTGTTTAGTGTCGTTGACAAAGTTTTTAAAAGAAAACGTTGAATTCTAGAAAAAATCAGTCTTGAAACCAAAATCATAAGTACTACAAACAACTTCGCCTATAATTCAGTCTTGAAGCGTAGTCATAAGTACTAATGACTTTACCTACATGACTAAATTATAAAATACTGAAATAATGGAAGCTCCATATCTAACTGGACCGATTTCAAAAACGTTTATGCGTCAAAAAGTACTTGACGTTTTCGTAAATATTGACTTAGGGGTCATAGTCAATAAAACCCAACAATATTAAGGGTAATAAAACTCAAAGAACCCAATAAACTTTAAAATAGGAGACAAAAACACAATGAAGTAGATTATTAAACCACTTTTAAGTGTTCAAACTGTTTGACAGTTCTTTTAAAATACAATTTATGGTGTTATTCTCGAAATCTTCACTTCAATGAAGTCTTCAAATGTAAAATTCAAAGTCCTGACTGATTAAATATTGCAGGACATTCCACACATCGCCATCTATCCCCAAGCTAAGTAACTAGACAACGGAAAAACTAGTACTTATATACTTTTTTTTGTAAATTTATACTTATAATACCTAACAAAGAAACAATCAGACCACAGACGAATATATAAATACTTAAATACATAAATACTACATACGCATAAATACTTGCCTGAGGCGGGAATCGAACCCGCAACCCTGTGTTTGGCAGTCTGGCATAGTGACCATTGTGCCAACTGGGTCGTCTGAATGATTTTAATATCAACGCAGAGGTCTAGCTAATGGACGAATAGCTGGCAAACAGAAAGTAATTATGACGTAGGTATCCGCTAAGAGAGGATTTTTTATTGAAATTGAACTTTTACGCGGACGAAGTCTCAGCTTATAACTAATCAATAGGAGTTTTGGTGGGAAAATTTGTTACTTGCGACCACCTCTGCCGTGGTGGGTGAACATCTGCCTGCGACGCAAAGGGTTGCGGTGACGATTCCTGTCGTTGGACAATTGTTTGCGTAATAGATACCTATTTCTTTCTTTAAACAAATATTTGTTGTTTCAATTTGTGATTAACAAAGTAGATAAGTATTCTATCCGTTCGCGTTGTCTGAAAACCATAATATAAGCCTAATTGCATAACTTGGGGCTACATGGAGCTGTGTGAAATGTCGGACAATATTTATTTATTAATGTTATTTTAGTGTTAATCACTACATAGTATAAAACAAAGTCGCTTTCTCTGTCCCTATATCCCTATGTATGCTTAAATCTTTAAAACTACGCAACGGATTTTGATGCGGTTTTTTTAATAGATAGAGTGATTCAAGAGGAAGGTTTATATGTATAATACATGCATAATATAGCCGTGCGAAGCCGGAGCGGGTTGCTAGTTCGCATTAAATTATATAATTACTAGCTGTGCCCCTCGGTTTCACCCGCGTTAGTCTCTCTCTCGTGGTAATATTGGAATAGAAAGTAATCTATAGGTCTCCAGCTATCTACATACCGAGTTTTATAGCAAACGGTCCAGTAGTTTTTGCGTGAAGTAGTAACAAACATACTAACACACACACACACAAACTTTCACATTTATAATATTAGTAGGATAGTAAGTAGGACGAATGTAATTTCTGAGTAAGTGGTTTTTTTTAATATTTTGAGAAAAAAGAATTTTATACTGTAAACTATGATAAAGAATAATGGGATATATTTAATACGGAGACCCTGGGCCCGTGGGGACCAGAAGCCTTAGATTTCTACAAAAATAAATCAAAATTATTAGTATTAGCTTCAGGTGATTAAAGGGCTGGCTGCTCTTTGGCCAACGGATCGGCATTGCCATCCAAAGAGGTAATGCAGCGAGCCTTTTGGGCACCCTACCTAGGGAGACTTATTTAGTTTATTAACATTACTTTATTTCTTTCTTTTTAATTAATGTTCCAAATAAAAATCAATAAATAAAAATAAAAAAAATAAGTAGGTACTAACATATTGTGAATTCAGGGTAGTGACTTCAGCTACGGAAAAAAAATCAAACTAAAATAAAAATAAATATAAGTGCATTGATTTTCAAGTAATCAAGTCATAAAAACTCGCAATTCGATTTTTTATTATTAGGTACCTAAATAAAACATTTAACGCAGAAAAATGTCTAAGATTTACGATCAAAAGTAGACCAAGTTAGATAAGCAGTTGTTGACGGCACTTGTATGTCTACGAAATGGATCGAATCGCCTGCAATCGTTTATAGTTTTATAAAAATCTACTACAAATATAAGTTGGTACTGTACGGTGCATTCGCGATACCACTCGACTATAGAGATAAACAAAGTAAGTTCTACAATAGAGATTACATCGGAAGGTTCTGGTGTTCTCAGTAGTCTATCACAAGTATTTCTTATTTAAAAGTTATCTCCCACACCTATAAAAAACTGGTTGCCTGTAAAGTCGGTATACGGGCGAAAGTTTTACGTGACAACAACTGTGCTCGAGTGGAAGGGACGCGTGCCTTTCACTTTTTATGTCTGTCTCTCTCGCTCTTAGGCGGGCTAACCATGCCCGCGTGCCTCTCACTCGCTCTCATTGTGAGCGCATAACGTCAGCGGAGCGTAACGCAGTTTCTTGAAGTGTCACCCGGCAAACCAATTTATAAAACGTTGTCACGTCAAAAGTGTATTATATGATTTACTGGTCACTGTAATAAAAATATTTTGTATTTTATTTATTTTAAGTGGAACTAGATATCATCCTTAAATAAATGTCAAATTGGAATACCAATTTGTCCCAATTTTTTTTCGTTCTTAGAGAAGTGTGATTTGGAGTTTGAAAGCTGAATTTCGGATATAACACCCTAGATTTTTTTGCAAAAATTAACAGCTTTCCTTTTAGAATAAGAAACTTAAATCTGGTCTTATCAGCTTTATTTGCCAGTCTTAAAGGCAGCACCTTCTATTAAAGTAAGTTATTATTTTTTCTTGTTTTTTTTTAGCCTCAATACGTTAACACCACCCTTTGTAACACTGACACTAACGACTTATTTATTTTAAATAATGTAATTCAAAATGGTGTTTGCAGGTGTTTACAATAAATAATTTATTTTTCTTTCTAAGATTTATAAAAGTATAAGTAAGTCCGTTTTCGCCTGAAACAGGAACTTCTTAGTTCAGGCATAAAAGTTACGCGTTATTTTACGAAAAAATACATTTGTATTTGCGTCAAATATTTTAATATATTAAAAAAACTGACATAAAAAAATCGTGTTTAAAATGTTGCTATTAAAGGTTTTGACGTATTCTTTATTGTATTATAGCTGTGTTACCTCTGTGGATACCACTCGATCTACGGATACGCTACGCTCGTAACTTTAATCGAATATTTTCGGATATCGATCTCTCGATGCGTGTTATTTATTTCCTCGATATATCGATATTAATCGATATTTGAGACGTCTCTAAACTATGTTGCGGGTGCGGTGTTTTGCCTTTTTTGTGTATCGAATGTTATCGATACTACCGATTGCCGAGTATTCGGATTATCTTATTTCGATTCGAATCCGTTTGACGTTATTTTGTAAATTAGTTGGTTTTGTTAACTTTTGATTTTTTATTTAAGTAAGTCCCTATCTGATCTTATTTTCCTAAGTAAGGCTCTGCACGTCTAAATAAATAAATATTGTTAGACGTTTAACTTCTTGCATCTTGCTCTAAGCTAAGCAGCTAGGCTTATGTTATACAGACTGGACCACGAACAGAGTACCTATACTTATAAAACTAAAATATATCTTGCAAAATCAAACTTTCCTAATTAATTGCCCTTTAAACAAGGAAGTAGAGATTTCTGAACAAAACGTAAAACAAAATAAGGCTTTTATTTAAGGAATTAATTAAAAGTCCTGACTGATTGATAAATATCAACGCACAGCTCTGGCCAATGGACGGATTCGGCTATTTAGATATTACTATCGTAACGAGGTATTCGCTAATAAAGGATTATGGAATATCAACCTCTACGCGGATGAAGTCGCGGGTATTAATTCATATTATTTTTGACGTGATAACGTTTTATAAATTGGTGAACACCTGCAATCTCAAAAAAGTGTGACGTCACGCGTCGTTACTGGAACGCCTCATGTTATTGACAAGGTAACTATAGCAACGTTTTATCGTTGCCATGGTTACCATCAATGTTTTCTTATGACGTTATCACGTAAAATTATCGTCCGTAAACCGACTTTACAGACAACCATTTTTTTACTACCATATTGACGACCCAGTTGGCACAGTGTTGACCATGCCGGACTGCTAAACACGGGGTTGCGAGTTCGATTCCCGCCTCAGACAAGTATTTAGCCTTAGATATTTGTCTGTGGTCTGGTTGTTATTACGTGTTATAAGTATATATTTACAAAAAAAAGTATAGTTATAAGTTGTATATCCGTTGTCTAGCACCCATAACACACGTCTAGTTACTTAGTCTGGGGCTAGGTGGCGATGTGTGGAATGTCCTGAAACATTTATTTATCAAATTATTTATGTACTCCTATATAAACATTTAATGGCCTTCTTTAGTTAAAATGTGTTTTATGTGATATATGTGATTTCTGGTGTGCGAAAGTGATTAAACACATCTCAACTAACGAAGGCTTAATTAAATGTTAAATGAATGAAAGGGAGTAGAGTTTATTAATTTTACACAGTATCGTTCGAGAAACGGAACACACTTACAAAACATGCTTTGTTTAAATGATAGCGTCAAATAATCGACAAATTAATTTCCCACGATGACATATACGCTGTATCAATAGAGTATTTTCAGTGAGGAAATAATGCAGAGCGGCGCGGGCGCAGACCACCCGCGTCGCGACACGCGCTCCGATTTACGGCTAGACCGCGAGTAAGTGCGACGTTTTTATAAGCTATGTGCGGCAGATTAAAAGATCGGGCGATAGTAAGCCGATCTTCATATTTGAAGACAAGTGAACAATCCGGTGTAGGTCGAGTGTATCCCACTATTTCCATTATAAATTTTCGTTGATGGAAATACTAGGACAGGTTCTTACACTATTTTCATATTGGTGGCGACAAAAAAACCGCTCGTTTTCCTGTGTTCCCATGGTTGTTCTTAATATCTCTTTAGAATTTTATTTATGAGTAATTTATCAACTCGTCATAAATATTAAAGTGAAACAGATTCTAAAATAACACCACTGCGTTAATTTGCCGCAATGGAAATAATAGAATATTATTTAAAAAACGCTTGTTGTTGAAATAGTGGAATCCACCCTGCATGGCGCTACGAGTTTACTGAAACCCGCAGCGCCAAAAACTTTACACGATGCTGTGCATGGCGCTAATGGGCCAGGGCTCGTAGATACGAACGTGTAAAGTCGCGGCATGGGAGTCATAACGATGTTTTTCACCACCTTTTTTTTTTTTTGACCCGGTGGAATTCCCCAAGGGCCGCCCCCGGGGGGAGGTGACAGACAGTGTCGGGTTGGCACAGCTCTGAGATGTAAGGCGGGGTGGCCGACCGACTAAACCACCGGGGTGCTCCGCACGCGCATGATGCCGGTGTCTGAAGCCAACAAATCAAGTCACGGGATTCACTGAGTTACACGCTACCACAATTTATTTTTAATTCAGTGGCTTATCATTCGACCGGACACCATCAGACACCCAGATAGCGTCCGCGCATGAATCTTTACGACAATACAAATAAGATCAAAGCACGATCGTAAATTATAATTACGATCATCGATGTCATTCTAAATAGTAGTTCGAAATAGTAAAACTCGATTCATAAGTAGTCATAAATAAATCGTACACTTAAATAGTAACGTTTTGAACTATTACAGGGACATAAAGTTTTAAAGATTGGCTTGACCGAGAATCGAATCGTAAAACTGTTGAAGTGTTGTATAGAGTGGCAAGGTATTGTGACCATACATAATCTATAAATATAAAATTCTAAGTTCCAACTGACTGACCGATATATCAACAGCCCAAGCCAATAGACGGATCAAGCTAAAACACACAGATAGCTTTAATGACGTAGGCATTTGCTAAAAACGATTTTGAAAGATTCAACCCCACGCACGAAGTCGCAGTTGAAAGATAGTATAAAGAGAGTACATTTTACACTGGTAAACCATAGCAATAAATAAACAAGAAACCAATAAAATAACACACATCCCTGAATAGAGACAAATACAAACATAGACTTTTCTAAATCTAAACTATGACTAATTCGTGTTCTACTGTTTTTTCTGAGTGTTTTTGTGCCAAGTAATACATTTTGTCTTTTGTTTCTTTATTAGGTACCAGTATTGAATAAGAGAGAAAGAGAGAAGGAAGAAGAAGGCGATTTCAAGTATGTAGAGTATATGATAATATTTTAATTATTATAATATCCACAGGTTTATCGTCATTATGGTGGCCCTACAAAAACTGTTCAATCAATAAATTGTCCTAGAATTGTCAACATTGATTCATTGTGCTTTTTACTCGATCAAGCTCGATCTTAAAATTTAAGAGTCGTTGTAAAAACGTGTGTGGTCCGAATTTACATTATTTTAATGAATTTACATCAATGGGCGCTTTCGTAGCCGAAAAAGCACTTTATGCATTAGATGATATAGCACATAAAACTGCGGGTTTCCATCTTACTAATATAATAAGTGTAACAGCTTGCAACAACATACACGAGTCGCGAGAAAATACCAAGATCAAGGATGTAGGCTTAAAATCGGAGAGGTTGAAATAGTATTGATTGGGCCATATATCTAGAATGGACGGGGATAAATAGGCTAAATCAGCGACAAGCTGGACACCTCCGGGTGCTTGGCGATGTTGAGGTCGGCCACGAAAGCGTTGGCGAGACGAGCTCAACTGCCTCGAGCCTGCTTGGCCCAGAACTGCGACCGATGGAGGGAGATAAGGGAGGCCTTTGCCCTGCAGTGGGATACTAGGGGTTTGATAAACAGCTTCTGTGTTAGTATGTTTGTGTATTTATTATATTCATTTATAGCGATGATGAATAAACAAGTTAGTAAGTGTTCTGTCCTATAAATAAATTGTAAGTTATATTACCTCCTTATCTTATATTCTAAGGGATCTAATTGACTAATTTGTATTGGTTATAAGTAATTTACAGCGATAACTTGTCTATTTTAATTAAGGCTAGTGCTAACAGACGCAGCCATTCGCAGGAGTTAGGTATAATAAAACCAATCACGAGGTCGATCGACTGCTCCTGTCGGTTTTAACCGAGTTTTTAACATTGCAAAAGTTATCAATCATATTTCTAACAAATAATAATTATTAGCTAGCTATCTGAATTGTACTCATTTTAGACGTGATCGATCTTTTCTATTGATCAAAAATTGCTTCTGGCATTGAAATAAATCAATCCCTAAGGCATTTAAACTGCAATTTGTCAAAAATAAGTCTTGTTAAATTTTTGATCGATTGGGCGGGATTTTTTGAAAATTTTTGGTCATAGAAGATGGATTGTAGACCAATTTGTCGACGCTACTGTTTGCCTTCTGGCGCCGCGATTTGGCATGTTATAAAAACTCTTTATGTAAACATAATAGAGCTAGAACTATCGAGTACGTACCTACCAGTAGAGGCGTAATGCGGGCCATAAAATTGAGAAAGTGATGAGTAGTTTTCAATTATTGTACTTATACAATCAATATAGTATTTTACAGGATATTAAACTAACATTATTAAAATTATTAACATGTTATGGTATCGTAAAAATAATGATTGTACCTAACAGCAACTAGAAGTTCTACAAAAAATGTAAATATCCTGTTTTAAATAACTATACAGTAGGTACATTTATTTATATTAACAGCAAGTGGAAAAAAAATCCAATTCAATATTTTGATTTCCTAAGAGTTATTTTTATTCCGTATATTGTAGTATATTGGGGCCATTGTTATTTCTCGTTTACATCAACGATTTACCTCAAGCAGTAGATCACCAGTGTGTATTGTTTGCTGATGACACTACAGTCATTATAAAATGTGACGATGATGAATCTCATAAATCAGTGATAGAAAAATCGTTAAATAATATAATTCAGTGGTTAAATAAAAACAAATTAAAAATAAATTTATCTAAAACAAAAATATTACATTTTAAGACATTTCAAGGGAGGCAATTAAAGTTATCAATTTCTCTAAATAATCAAACTGTTGAGCAAACTAGCTATCACTCATTTCTAGGTATAACTATTGACGAACACTTAACGTGGAAACAACATACTAGCAGTTTATGTAATCGCATTAACAGATTTGTCTATGCCCTAAGAAAACTTAAAGATTGTTCATCTCGACAAACTGCCTTAACTGTCTACTACGCATATGTTTGTTCAATTATTCGTTACGGCATAGTTCTGTGGGGGAATTCATCCGAAGCAATACAAGTTTTTAAGGCTCAAAAAAAGTGTATACGTGCGATTTTCAGTATGAAATGGACCGATTCTTGTTGATCAGTGTTTAAGAGTGGAAAACTCTTAACAGTGCCGAGTATCTATATACTGGAGATAGCTAAATTTGTTAGAAATAATCCCTCTATGTTCGAAAAGAGCTGCAATATTGGTAAAAGACTGGTAACTCAAACCCAACTAGAAATGCCCCGCCCACGCCTGAAGTTGTTTAGAGCCAATTGCGTGTATATGGCCCCGTTCATTTATAATTCTCTGCCTAATAAAATTGTTGTTCTTCCTTACAACAAATTTTGTATTGAATTGAAGGATTGGTTAGTGGATCACAGTTTCTATAGTGTTAAAGAATTTTTGGACAAGACATCTTCCAGGTTTTATGTATATCAGGATAATTGATTGATAATTTTTTTTGACATGAAATGTATTAATTCTACATTATTTTACTGACATTGAGTTTGATTAATTTTAAAATATTTTATTACTTTCCTACCTATTTTAACATCTTAATTTTGTGAATTTCAAGTCTTATATTTTTAATATTTGCACACCATATTGGTAGAAATTGTTGAACATAATAATATTGTAACACCCTATTGTACCATTTTCTAAGCAAATAAATAAATGAATGAATGAATGAATCCAAATTTTGATATGGATAGATTTAAAATGAAATACTAAGTGTAATTTTCCATAAACTATTGTATGTTGTACCACTTAACTAAAATAATAATTTATTAGCCTAACTCTAGTGTTATGCTAACAATCGGAGTGATCGGAATTGTTGGTCAGCCAATCAAAGCTCAGCTATAGCCGCGTTGATTTGGCGGAATTTTTGCAAACAAAATAAATGACATTTCCCCTCTACTAGGCATGTGCTCGGTGGTAAGAACTTTCTTTGATAGAGGTTACAAAATAAAATAGGCTATTTATATTAGCAAGCAAAATGATTTAGAAGTTCACTTAATATTGTTCAAACTTGACTTCCTCAAATTAAATTTAAAAAACATAAAACAAACAGAATTATTTAAATTTATCCAAATATATTCACTCGGCGCCTGCGCTCCGCCCGTAATGTTTATCTAAAAATGTCTAAAATATGTCCGTGTGTTTGTGTGAAATTTTACGTCAAATTGTCGAATGCCATACATCGTGATGAATATTCATGAATACTGTATGAACTGTTAAACAATTGAGGTGAGGAACAAAGTACAAAGACGATGTGGTTTATTCGGTTTGTTATGAATTTTGGTGACGTCACTGTTTAATTTTACTAAAAACAGACGCCCATAGTCTATACCTTAGTATTTCCTAAGGTTTCTCCGATTTCAACTCATAATGAAACAAACGGAAATTAACGCTATTTTAATTTTTAATAAAACCTGACGTTTCGGAATCTTACAGCTATCAAGTTCACAACAAAATACACTCAATTATATTCCTTAAAATAGTTCAATTTAGAGATAAGTTGTTTTTTTTATTTTTGTTTGTAATTAGTAGGCTCTAATGCGTTTGGTGGAAACTTGGTTGGAATAAAATCTGGGCTATTTTTTATTCCGTATTCCAAAAGGATCGGGACTTATGCAGGTGAAACCACGACACGCTGCTCGTGCCCACAATTTATTCTGACCTTGTGCATATATATTCTGTAACCTAACTAGAACGAACAAGAAATAATTGTATGAAAATGTTACATAAAAACCAATAAAAGAAAATAGAAGACTCATCCAATTACTTTGAGTCCATAAGTTTTTCAAGCGTTTTACAAAGACCCACGATCAATCCTCCTAGTTCTATGGATCCCTCAATGCGGAAGTGCGGTGTTCGTTCAAATAAATACAAAACAAAAGACGATCAAAATTCTTACGTACAAACTCATATCCAAAGTTTAAAGTCAAAACACATTTTTTATTTATTTAGTTGGAATTATCGAAATAATAAGTATTCACACGTCTGTTATGTACTTGGGAATAATTAACATGAGATCACATTAAAACGTCTTAAAATAAGTTAGAATCCATCTTCGGAACACATTCTTTAATGAGAAGAAGACACAAAAGCTCACGAGGTGCTTAGCGGGCAACCGGCTAAATGCGAAATGGAAATGGATTGAAATTTTCTGCAACTAGACTAAACTTCTTTAGTTAGGTATTTTTTCTTGGGGAAGGAGTATGCTTGTCCAGCAGCTAGCTTAGTCGACCGTGTCTAGAGATACAAAAAATACAAAATATATTTATTTAAACTTATTTTATATAATAAACTAAGCACTAAATATTAAAGAGAACAAAAATAACACATATGCCAGATAACAGAGATACTTTTTGAGTCATCTAAGTCGTCGGTTTTATTACGATGTTTTCCATCACCGTAAAAGCAATGTCAATTAGCGCACATTTTTCTTTAAACAATCTATTGGTGCACGCACAGCCAGCTGGGATGCGATCTTAACTTATGTTAATCTAGTCGACGCTCTACCTAAGTCGAATCGTGATCGTAGCTGCTGTAATGGAAATATATAAATATCACTACAAACACCTGTGTAAAGAGGTACTTAAGATATCTTTTAAAATATTCACATAAAATCTATTTCGATATCATTTTGCAATCGGTTTCAATTATACTTTGACTCAAACTCCACATAAAACTGAATATACATATCTGCTATTCGCACCTTAAAAGCTAAGCAATAACCACTGGATTTTATACAATTTCTAAAGTTATTTAAGATATCCTACATATCAGATTTTATCATATAAATCATCTTCAATACAAACATATTACTTCAACTGTACAAAGTTACATGGAAATTGTATGACATTCTATAATGCTCCATACATTACATACAATATTTCCTGATCTTTTGACATTCAAACTATCTTAACATGCAAACTGTATGTAAATCAGTTTAGTCTCATCTTTCTGTCACATTTAGAGACTTTTGTTAACATATTTGTGTAAACCGTTCGTGGTCATAGGTCAATGGTTTTAGGTGACTTTGATATAACAAACCGTATTCTACACTTTACTTTTGAAACTTTAAACGACTGTGATCCTTATTCCTCAACTAATAAAGACTTTCAATGGGTTAAATTCTAGTAAAATACGTTTGTATTTTTCTATGGGAAAAGAAAAAGAATCGAAAATAAGTGTGATCTTACGTGTCGCATTGTGTTTTTATGAGATATTAGCTTAGAAATGCTATTAGACAATACTGTTCGATCGTTTCCGTGAAATCTGTGTTTTATGTTTATGGTTAAAGTCTTTTATCAATGAAATTTAAAGATTTTTATGAATAGATATAATTTTTAATAGAATATTAGCACGATTTGTCATGCTAAAGTAAAATGAGTGGGCATAAATGACGATTATTAATGTTTTCGATAGGTTTTATGCCTATAACGTTTTTGTTTAGCACACTTTATAAAAGTACTAGCGACCTGCCCCGGCTTCGCATGGCTATATTATGCATGTATTATACATATAAAACTTCCTCTTGAATCACTCTATCTATTAAAAAAACCGCATCAAAATCCGTTGCCTAGTTTTAAAGAAATAAGCATACAAAGAGATATAGTGACATAGGGACAGAGAAAGCGACTTTGTTTTATACTATATTGTAGTGATAGTGAAGTGATACTAGCTGCGCTCCGCGGCTTCACCCGCGTAAGTCCCGATTCCGTGAGAATATCAAAATGACAAGTAGCCTATAGCCTTCCTCGATTAATGGACTATCCAACACAAAAATATTTTTTCAATTCGAACCAGTAATTCCTGAGATTAGCGAGTTCAAACAAACAAACAAACTCTTCAGTTTAATAATATTAGTATAGATATAAAAGTATTTTTAAGAAATGATACATAACATACGTAAAAAATATTGCTTAACAATATTATTTTTATACTTGTCTTAAACAAAATCTATATCCGAACTCCAGATCCAAAAAATTTTTCGACTGTACCTGATAAATGATAGCAGAGACAAATGGTCCAGACTACCGATCCCAAAAATACCGACCCATATGAAGCGTGACTTGGCACTTATTTTTAACATAAAAAAACCAAGCTTGCCTCCATTTTACAAAAAGCCAAGCTCAACTCCTCTCGGCTGCCTCCGTGTTATGTTTTTCTGATAATATAAAACAGAATAAGGTTTTTATTTTCTTATTTTGTGTTTGAGACGAACACGTTGGTGTATTTGCATACAATGCGAAGAGTGCAATATGCCTCGCTAATACAGCGCAGTGAGAATATCGTTTTAAAAATTAAGACCTCTGTGGGTTTGGGTTGTTTGTGAGTAAAACTTGGATGGGGTTAAGACTTTTATAAACACGAAGGGTTAAGTGCATTTCAAAAATTTCTAAAGATATTTCTTCTAGTTGCCTGGAAGAGATCGCTTTGGGCGATAAATCAGCCCTTAGCAACTTTTATATTGTAAGTATAATATTTTTTTATATGTAATTTAGAAATGTACACCATTTACAATGATGAATTGATCTATCTATCTAGTTTGTTTAGAATTAAATAAATAACATTGCTCTTTCGGTGATAGAAAACACCGTGATGAAACCCGCGGCTTTACTATCTCCAGATGTATTGACGACTTCTTTCCTTTGCGCATGGTCGACTAAGCTTATATGGTGGTAAAAGTTCTGGGCAAGTCTACTCCACCTAATACACCTGGGCACTAAAGCGCCCTGAACAGCAAAGATTAAAGTTTCCGGGGCCTTTCTCCATACAAACTATTACAAACGTAGTCGACTGTTTTCTCCCTGGATAATGACACTAGAGCAAATATTTTTGGTGCATAAAACTTATAACTGCCATGACCAGACCATGCCCCTATTTTTTGTTTTTTATCTATTAATCTTAATTTCTATGATAATTAGAAAATGAAAAAATGAAAAAACAAAAAATAGGGGCATAGTCATGGCTTTTATAGGTTTTATGGCTCAAAAATATTTGTGCTAGTGTCATTCTCCAGGGAGTAAACAGATGACTACGTTTGTATGGAGAGAGCGCAGGTACCCTTTCACCTTAATAAATAATTTTGATTAGATGTAGAGATGGCGTACTGTGCAATGTGTTGCCAAAGTTGCTTGAATTTCATGTCCAAGGTATTTTGAGTTCCTTCAGATTGTAATTAATCAAAAACAGTTTCATAAGTTGTTATTAAACTTTTGTTGGAAGGTGTGGTTAGGTTGGCGGAACTCTACTTTAGAAATACTCTGATAGACCAAAAATTATGATCAAATCATACCAAAATCATAGCGAACTATAATTTATTCATGTTATTGGTTGAAATCTGAATAAAGTAAGCAAATAAGGCATTTTACAGCCTTGCTAACGTATTGTTACCAAATAGGAAGCTTTAAAATAGAAAGTTTTTAGGAATTTACATTACATTAAGATGAATCCATCGATTTACCCAATTATTTTGTTTGTTTAACCTAATATTTGGATAAATAAAGTTCTACGCCCACCATACCATGTTATTTAAAGTAAATTAATTCTGCAACTTTTTGACACCTAAACGTTATGCCGTTTTTCTCAGTGTCATGTAAAATGTGTTCTCAAGTTTACAGGGCACCACGAAATCCTTGCACGCATTGAATCCCCGTTATAAGTAACAAGGCTAGCGTAGTTTAATATTGCAATACAATAAACTCCCACTATGATCCAACACTTTATGGTCACATCCTACGTCTACATGATGTTTACGATAACAATCGCCATTTCCGGTTCACTCTGGAGGTACTTATGCGTGTAACAAATGCTTTAAATTAAAATTCACAAATACTAACCTAACCTAACTTCCCGTGAAGCCTCTTGTTGCTTGTATGAGCCTGTCCTTATTTCACGAGAATGAAGTAGGCTCGCCCAGCACCCTTTCAGCTTAGTCGACCCTGTCTAGAGGAAAGAAATTGTCAATACGTCTGTAGTCAACTAAGCTGCGGGAAACATCACGATGTTTTCCTCCACCGTAAGAGCAATGTCAATTAGCGCACATACGTTTTTCCTAAGAAAGATCTACGGCCGGCGACGATTTGAACCCATGACCTTCGATAAGAAAGTTTAACGCGAAAAAAAATCAGAACGCTTAACTAGTTAGATGGCGTTATGTTATCTACATGGAAAATTGTCTCTGGTTAAGGTTCGGATACATTTTAAACTACTTTAACGGAGCACTGAGCTACTTCTACAGAATAAAGTAGGCGCCAAGGATTCTGCTTGCAAATAGAATCGCACCCATTCTCTTACTCTATAAAACGTTGAATTACGATTTAAGTACCAGAACCCGTTATAGTAAATGGAGACATCTTGTAGGTTTATGTTTTTTGGTATCATATCCGGATAAACGATGAATCTAATTTAGTGTTTAGTTGTGTCAATCGAGTAATATTTGATTGTTCATGAAACGCCTCATCTTACGTCAAGTCTACTTCTTCTTCTTTATTTCGTTACAAATTATGACGTTACAACCTTTTGGATTTTGGCAAGTGACTCCTTACTGTTTTGATAAAATTTTAAAGGCTACTAGAAAGTCGAGGTCTACCAATAGGTCAACAACACTCCGCGTATTATAAGTTACTGTTCACTCCGATAGTCGGAACTAAACCATGCGAAGCCACTGGACGCTGCCAGTATCTATATTAATCTAACATACATATATAAATTACGTGTCACGTTGTTTTTGCGCGATGGACTCTTAAACTACTTAACCGATTTTAATTTTGAATTGCAGTTTGAACCAACTTGAAAGATAGGATAGCTTACATCTTAATTTATCCTGATATTCCCACGGGATCGGGAGTTACGCGATTGAAACCGCGGAGCGCAGCTTAGTAATTGAATAAAATCCTCAAAGTTGATTGTCACCAACATTAGAGATATCACCACATATTCACATCTGACCCCACCGGGTATCTGAACAGATACAAATCTAATACTTGACCAGCGCTTGCACATTGCTATGTAAACACTAGCTGCTGCCCGCGGTTTTCATCTCATAAGAATATCGAGGTATAAAGTAGCTTTATTATGTGATTCTTAGTTGCCTCCTCCAAGTTCTTTTCCTCTGAACACTAGACTAAACAGAGACATAGGTCCTAGGCAAGTCTACTCCATCTAATATGTTCCAGGATCCAAGTATTTCATGAGGTTAATGATTTTTTCGTTACTGTGGCTCAATATTGGTCAATAGCGGTGGTAGGTACACTGAAACAAAAAAAGAAAAAGCTGTGCCTTCCAAATATTGAAATCAGTTTAGTTTTTTTCCTAGCGCTTAGGTATACGGGGTTGGCTTGTCCCCTTTTTCATCCTAAATAATGCATCTAAAACAATTTTAGACAATTTTTGGTGATTTGTGTTTAAAAAAAGGGAAACAGAGCGGCTCGTATATAATAATCCTAGGTCTAATGAAAAAAAAAAGGTTGCTCCAAAGGCTTTATTCAGAAAGAAAATAGGGAAATACTTTCTATGGAGGGAGCAAAACCCGCGTAACCTCTTAAACTCGATTTATGAAGGAGACCATAAACTGTATCTTAAAAAACATGGCAAAGAATAGACACGCCATGTTTTTCCACGATTCCGCCAAAGAATTATTTTTATCGTGGACGTATTCATAAAACGCAAGTGCTAGACGGGTGCGGGAATTATTATTTTTGTAGATCTTTTAACCCCAAGCAACAAACATATAGACAGAAAGCAATACTTTAGAATTTATTAATATTATTAGTAGAATTTCTAACGTTTGGCGGTATGTCCGTACTCAACTCTTATTTTACGACCTTTAGAATATTACGAGTATGTAAAATGAAGTTTTACTGCGCACGCGACGGCAAGGAACGCATGCGCATCACAGAGTAGGGGAATACCAGATGTGGAACTGGATAGTGTCAGCGAATTTATTTGGCATGTGTACCAGGTTTCAGATAGATAATATCTCGATTGGAATTGGCATGAGAACAATGGTATTGTAACGCGATTTTACCATAAATGAATAAGTTTAACCTTAGCAATAATTAGTACCTACTACATACTTATCTTTTCAATTGGTACCTACACATAACTTTTCCAGAATTAAGTCAATAAAAAAAGCTTTAAAAGATGTGAGGTCACTAGAGTTTAAAAAATAGTCCTTCTATAAAATATATCTTCGAAACGCACTTTAAGACATTTTTGACGAAATATGGATTTGTTTGTTTTTGAAATGTCCCAATATATAATACAAGTCCCAACGTACAAAAAAAGATAATTAAATTGGTGAGGCTCAGCTACAGTAGAGACGTAAAACATCATGGTTAAGTCAAAGATTCACCGGTGGTGCCTCGTCGGTGTAATCCTAGTGGAATGAGGGCTGTAGGTAGAGTAGTAGGATACGAGTATTATCTGGTTATTGTTTTTTTCATTAAAGAAACTTATCTGCAACATAGTTACTCTAAGTCAGAATGCATATCTTTTTGTTACCTCTCGACTCTAGTGCAAGAACCGAGTCAAAGTAGTCTTGAACGTAAAATTATGGGTAAAAACACTAACCATTGTGCAGCAGAGTGCAGAGTGATCACTTTAAATTGTGAATATTACTTACCTACCTGCTCGCTTGAGCTGAGAACTTTTTATAGTAGGTAACTACACTAGAGACTTCTCGCGGTTTCACCCGCGTTAAGAGGATCATATCTCAATGTCATTTATTGATGGAATTTTCTGTACAGGGCATACCTATTTTCATCTCTTGGCCTACGTGGCAGTAGTTCGACTCCGGACTCAAGTGGACCGTTGCAGACAAAATTTGAGCAAATGGTGGGCACATTGCACCGACTGAAAAGTAATCCTAGTGTGGAGTCCTGTCGCAGTCCATGGTGTACCTGCTCCAATGTCTATTATTGTGCCCTAATACCTGCACATTGGAGGACCTGATAGAGGCCAACGATGATGCAGTTGCAGTGGCTAACTATTGGGCAGAAAAAAAATGACTGGTGGAGCGTCACTGATTCAAAAAAATAATCTCTTAAACTACAACTAAATGTTAGGTTAGTTATGTCATTAATATAAATCGCTTTAATGGTTTATATAACAAGTTTATAAGTTTTAATACTTTTTATAAAAAAAGTTTAACTTTAACTTACAACTTTTAAAAACAAATTTTCTTTCGAATCTGTGAAGAGAAAACAGACAAACATTCGCATTTCAATACTATATTAGTTGGAATTGATTGCATTTTTAGAGTTGACACTTTACTGCTGCAGTTTTCATGTTTAAGGTGGCAAAAACTTTTAGCAGTAAGAATGTATAGACGGAATATTGTGAGTATAAAGGAAGGAATTCTTTTATTTACTGTACTGTAACATTCTATAACCTCATTCATGTAAAAAGCTTGACAGTTGGAAAAATCAGGTTGTAAATATTAGGAACGTAACCGCGATGGAGTGCAGTAATACTTACGTCAAGTCATCACTCATCACAATTCTGACGGATGTAGCGAATCCAATTTTTTTATTAGAAGGTCCTTGCGTACCTTCTAACAAAGACGTTATATTAGTAACATCCTAATCAGTACCTATGGCGTTAAATTTGTTACAAATCTCAGAACGATAGTTACCCTTTTACTAATTTTAAAATATTTCTTGTTATTAACTGGATTTAAAAGACAAATTGTAGCCACAGAGCGTATTCTCGTAGCGCGTGCTCGCAAGAACTTACATTTTCGTTGATAATATCAGTTTCCACTTGGTGAATTTTGATGTACAGTATGGGTCATAAGTAAATGATCAGTTTGCTACAATAATACTATCAACAAGTATTGGAGTTACGACCTTCTTCTAATAGACGTTACACACAAACTTAAATACTTCAAATAAAAGTACTCACTGTGATTATTATCATCAACATGTTAGCTTTTTCTTTAGTTTGCCGAGTGGTATAAGCCGCCACCCGCTACACCAACCGACGTGGGTTGGGCAGATACTTTTGACCGTGGATTGTACTTATATAATTTAGATTACTCTGTCTACTTATTATATTAGACAATTAAAAAAATATACTTCTTTAAAAATGAAGTTGATTTTCTAGAGACACAGACTAATAATAGTGTCTATAAACTACAAAAAATTGTCAGCCCTTGGTTCACGATTAAATATTTTCTTAGTACTTCAATTTTAATTTCAAAAAGTCTATTTATTGATTATAATATGCTTAAGTAATAAGTTAAAATTCCAGGGTACGTTAGGAAATTCCTAGATGTAACAACCCTAAGAGTAAAAAAACATTTAGAAAACTAGTTCGCTTTTTTAAAACTTATAGAATAGGTACGTATTATTTATATTTTAACTTAAATATTTACCTATAACTTAATAATTACCCACTATTTTTAAGATTTACATGCAAGCTTTAGTTTAGCATTGTAATTATTACCATGAAAATTAAAACAAATTAATTTAGAAGAAATCAACTTAATTTAGTTCTCTATTAGTACTTTTTTACATTAAAAAAAAAAGAAACCCTCATGCGAAGTTTCAGACTTGTAATAGCTCTTGTAGTTTCTGAGATATCTGTATGAGGCTTTTTTTCTTTTATATTAGACTAGCGACCCGCTCCGGCTTCGCACGGCTATATTATGCATGTACAGGGTGGCTCTAAAATACGTTGACAAACAGTTTTAGGAATAATTTTATTGTTTATATTGATACAGTGCTGTGAGTTCTAAATAATAAAAATATAGTATTATTTTATCTTGAATATTTATTGATTTTCAAAATAACCGCTTTTTACTCGGATACACAGCGTTAAACGTTTTCTGAAAATTACAACGATTTTCCGTACCTCCTCTTCAGATACTTTATCTCACTCATGAATAAGTGTTACCTTCAGCGCGTCTATACTTGTGTGTGTAGTCGCACAGACCCTCGCCTCTAAGATAGACCACATACTGTAATCCATCGGGTTTAAGTCCGGTGAATACGGAGGCCATTCCTTAGAACTTATGAACCCAGGAAAGTTTACCAAAAACCACTGCTGCACGTTTGAGGTCCTGTGAGATGGAGCAGAATCCTGTTGAAAAATCCACAGTTGGTCGCCGTAATGCAGCTGGGTCCAAGGAAGAACTACACTCTCCAAAATATCCCGTCGGTATATTTCTTGGTTCATTTTCACACCTTTTTCGACGAAAATTAGGGGAATTTTGCCTGTTGAGCAAATACCGCCCCAAACCATAACTGAATCCGGTTTTTGGCGATGAGGAACAACTGCTGTGGCTCCAGGGCGGATAGAAGAGTAAATTCTATCATTTTTGCGATTAGAAGTATAGACCCGCTGAAGGCAACACTTGTTTATGCGTGGGATAAAATATCTGAAGAGGAGGTACGGAAAATCGTTGTAAATTTCAGAAAACGTTTAACCTTGTGTATCTAAGCAAAAGGCAGTTATTTTTAAAACTAATTATTATTCAAGATAGAATAATACTATATTTTTATTATTTAGAACTCACAGCACTGTATCAATTTAAACTATAAAGTTATTCATAAAACTGTTTGTCAACGTATTTTAGAGCCACCCTGTATTATATTTACAAACCTTCCTCTTGAATCACTCTATCTATTTAAAAAAACCGCATCAAAATCCGTTGCGTAGTTTTAAAGATTTAAGCATACTAGGGATATAGGGACATAGGGACAGAGAAAGCGACTTTGTTTTATACTATGTAGTGATAAGTTATTTTTTAAACTAGTTTGCAATAGAGGCTAAAACTAAGTCCACACGAGTGAACGTAAGCGGAGCGCGAACCGCTCCGTCACGGCTTTTAGCCGCGTCAACACACAGAAATATGTCAATTAAATATTTATCCATTGGTTTTACAAATTTTCTGTGTCGGAAATGTCGCCCTAGACGCTCTCTGTGACATGTTTTAACTATGTTTGTGTGGGAACAATACACTTTTTGTGTAAATAAGTGCAAGTACGTGATTTAACTCGTATTCGGGCTTAACATGATGTGGGTCATATTTCGTGATCTTAAAAATGTTGAAAATATACTGTATCACAGCCAGGTCACTGATACTAGCAATAATCTAGGAATTTAATGTCGGTCAAATTTGTGGTCAATAAAAAAATTAAGTATTTAAAATATGTACTCAATTCTCATTAAATTACTAATTGGGTTGCTGTTTTCATTTAACAGTTTGGAACTAAGGACCTAATCATTTTTTTTTCCATAAATTAATAAGTTTTATTTAATCATACAATCGAATTAAATTTTAATTTATAACACAGATGAATAAAATTGAAACAAAAGATCGCTAGTTACTTTATTATCTAATTTTAATACCTCAGCGTCAGCAAGTATGTTCTAAAATCAACTTTATACCCCGTTGCCAGTCCAAACAACTACCGTACTTAGCTTGATTAAACACGATGTGTTTGCGATGCGCTACCGCTCGTGTGTGCCGGCCTTAATGCAAGACAACTGATTCATAATGTAGGCGTTGATGTGTGTGTTAGATTTTATGATGAAAATATTTTTCTCTCACGATTTTGAGGAGGTTTTTCTCATTACATACTAAGTTATAGATCTGTGCGATATTTTAGTCACTACATAGTATAAAACAAAGTCACTTTCTGCTGTCTGTCCCTATGTATGCTTAGATCTTTAAAACTACGCAATTGATTTTGATGTATTTTTTTTTTAAATAGATAGAATGATTCAAGAGGAAGGTTTGTATGTATAAAATATACATAATATAGCCGGGACGTAAATGTAAATGTATAAGAACCTGAACTACATATAGTGATTTTTACTTTTGTTTTATGACTTTTGGAAATCCGATTTTTGTTCGAAAATATTGATGTTATGTTAATTTGAAATTCACCTGTTATAGAGACGCCTTATTAAAACGACCTGCAGACCTGTTAGCATTATCGTCGCAGTAAAATCGTATGCGATTTTACTGTGAAAATACCATACTGCGAAAACTTGTTCAATGTTGTAAACTTCAAATTCAAAACCTATATCGCAAACATTACGTTTGACCTTCAAATTCAAAGAAATCAAACAATATTCATTAATTTTAATAACATAAAGGGTCTGCTAAGGCGGGCACTCGTATGTTTCCGATAGAATTAAACAAACAACAAGCCTCAATATAATGTAATAAATATAATTTATAATGTTCCTCCGTATCTGGGTGTACGATCGGAATCGTTCGATTTCAATTCTGTACAAATTGTTATAACGAATAAAATAATAGAAGTTACCAGTGAGTGTAGCGATATCTTGTGAAGAAAATCCTATAATCCCGTCGGTACTTCTGGAACTTACCAAAAAATAAAAATAAATGAAACATTGGATTTTTTTGAAATTTGGGAAAATTACCTTAAATTGATCTAAAGTTATTGAAATTTTTCAAAATGTGGCCAATACCGAAAAGCCTTCTGCTTATTAAGTGTTAGGATTTTTGCCAAAAATATCTTAATTATCAAAGACAGAAAATCTAAAATTTCCCTTCAGGCTACTACAATTTGACATTTTAATGAACAAACGCACAAAATAACATAATCGTATGTATTTATGTAGGCACTTAGAGGCACTTATTAATTCTTAGCAAAATAATGAAAAAGAAAGGTAAAGGTAAGAAGGCAACTTTAAAAGTTTTTTGTTGACAATTCACAACTTTACCCTTTTGGCGATTTTTGAATTAGATAAAGCGTCAACATTATAGAGCGATCTAGTTTTAAAATTTAAAGCATTTCCAAAATGCCTATTATTAAAAAAAAATACATTTTTAAACTCGATCGCCATCTCTGCACCAACTACCTACTCTATAACAAAGTTCACAAAATAAAATCAGTACTAATTCATACAAAGCTCTCATTCAGTCCATACATTGGTCGTATTTACTAAAATTAATAATGAATGCTTGTTAATTTATGAACGTCCCGCCTCAACCATTGCAGAGGGCGCGCGCGGGCGTGTTCATTGTTTTTGAACGAAGAAGATTCATTTGAACAAGTTAGATGGTCAAAGCCGTGGGAATAATAAGGTTTTGATTATTCAGGTAGTAGTAGCTCTATGCGGTTTTACACGTCCTAAACTAGATACTTTAGACCGCTCCGTATCTGAAGGTCTATCAAGGAAAACGACGTAGTTTGCAGAACGTCGGCATGTTAAAACGTCTAAATGGTGGCAATGTCTTGAGTGGCAAAACGACTTACAGTAAAACGTCCAAAACATAAAAGACTATTACCTACCTAAAAAAAAGTTAGACTTTTATTTCCGATTCCATCGTCTTTTGTTATATGGTTATGTTCAGATGGTCTTTTGTTTCTATTTCGATTGCCTTTTTAGTTCAGATGGTCTTATAGTTTCGTTCAGAGCGTCTTATCGCTAATAAACACAACCTGATTCAGATTACTCCAGGTTAGAACAAAAAATGCAATGATTTTGGAAAAAATAAGCCTGGTGATACGCCTAAACCTAATACCTCATTAATTAAAATAAGGATCAAATGTATCTTCATACCAAACATATTCAATTTTTTTATTTATTGTAAAAAATAACCTTTAATTAGAATAGTTTACAGGAATCTAGATTTATTTTTCATGATCCAGCAACAAACATACACACATACAGAGAGACAAAGTATCGCATTAGTACGATAGACAGGTCACAGGTCGGACATATTAAAAATGATCTGCGTAAAGTGCGCGACAAGTCCTGCGCACACGCATCGGTCAGTGGCGATGCGTGCGGTCATTTTGGATGGTGTTGTGCAATTTGAACAAATAATAGCTTTATGCTGAGTTAGGAACTGTTTTGATACCATTATTATTTGCTATTTTATAGTTTAACAAAGGCTATACAAAGATATAAATACACATTTTTTTTAGCTAATAAATAATCTTCCCCAGTATTGACCCAGTTAGCACAATGGTTAACATGCCGGACTGCCTAACACAGGGTTGCGGGTTCGATTCCCGCCACAGACAAGTATTTATGCTTAGATATTTGTCTGTGGTCTGGTTGTTTCTATGTATTTTATGTAAATATTAACAAAAAAAAAAGTATTTAAATAGTATATCCATTGTCTAGCACCCATAACACAAGTCTAGTTACTTAGCTTGGGGCTAGATGGCGATGTGTGGAATGTCTTGCAATATTTATTATTTATTTATTATTATTCTATTCTAAGTATTGAATAACACGACGTCTATCTTATGGAGTTGTGTTTAAACTTTAACTAGTTTAAATCCTTGTCATATTTATTTATTATTATTCTATTCTAAGTATTGAATAACACGACGTCTATCTTATGGAGTTGTGTTTAAACTTTAACTAGTTTAAATCCTTGTCATATTTTTTATCCTGGTATTCATTATGTTTTAGTATCAATTTAGTTTTTGCAGTAGATTTAAATATACAACATATTTATAGGTAAGTATACTGATTGTTGTTACCCACCTTAAATGTGCCATTGCTAGGCCATCCTATAAATCTAGGTAGGTATTAACTTATTCCATGTTTCTCAGGGGTTTTTCTTAAATAAATTATTTTTAAAGTACCATCGAGCATGTGTCAATATATCACGCAACACTTTTGAAATAAATTTGATGCATCTCACATAAACCATCTAAAGTGTAAACCCTGGAAAGTTATTATTACCCTGTTAAAAATAAAAATGTAACATTATTTTGTAGGTATTGAACGCATAAGTCAATATATCACGCGATTCTTTCCAAATTAATTTGATACATCTCACATAAACCATCCAAAGTGTAAACCCTGGAAAGTTATTATTACCCTGTTAAAAATAAAAATGTAACATTATTTTGTAGGTATTGAACGCATAAGTCAATATATCACGCGATTCTTTCCAAATTAATTTGATCCATCTCACATAAACCATCCAAAGTGTAAACCCTGGTCGCGTTTATTACCCGACAAATGTCCCAAGTCGTATCCTGCGCGAACGTAATGTATCAACGCGTATTGAACAAATGTACGACACGGCAACGAATGTGTTAAGTTACAGTACTTCGAACGATGCCTCTCGGGATATTCAATTTGTTAAATGTCCCTTAACTGTGTCTCATCTTCATATAAGTCTCAATTCAAGAGCTACTTACTTTAAGATGTTATTTAAAAACTTGATTACTCTCCAAGCCACTTGACTGTGGTCTGAATTTCATAATTGCACATCTTCTATACCTACATATAAATTGCTTTGTCCTGAGTAACTGACTGACGGATCAACGCACAGCCCAAACCGCTGATCGTAGAGACCTGAAACTTGGCGGGTGTGTTCTTTGTATGACGTAGGCACCCGATAAGAAAGGATTTTCCGAAATTGTATCCCTAAGGTGGTGAAAAAGGGGGGCAAAGTTTGTATGGGACGTGTTTTTACTTGGTCCAATCTATTTCAAATTTTGTTACTTTCGACTTCTACGCGAACGAAGGCGCGGGCATAAGCTAGTCGTTCATAACTGTGTTGGAGGCATGCGCTGAGTAATTTTCAGCTTTTATAAAATCACGAAGGTCTGGCGATAAGCCAGATCTTGGTCTATTGGATAGTAATAGCGATCCGTTGGCCAAAGTATAGTAGCCAGCCTTTTGGTCACCTGAAGCTAATAGTAATAATAATTAGCCCGCAGGGCACCTTGAGGGCCCGCAGGGCACCTTGAGGCGAGGTGACGGGGAGTAGCGACCCCGCGGTCCCGAGTGCTCCAGGGGGAAGCAACCGTTCCTCATCTCCGGCTGGCCTTAGTTGGCTGATCGGAGTGAACAATGACGAGGAAGCGGTCCCCCGCCTCTGGCTTGCCTTCACCGGCCGTCCAGAGTGGAGTCGCAAGAGTATATTCGAAGGATATATGCCGCACGTAAGTGGTGAGTGGGCCAGGTAGGCTGGACCCTCAGGGAGCCCGTGACCTGAGTTTAAAACCCAGTGTGGCGTCACTATCCTTAAGCCACTCTCGTCCCTGTTGCCCCCTTGCTGTAATTTACTCAGCTGATTAGGGTGGCCCAGTTTGAGAGTTGGCGAGTCTCCGCCTGCCACTTTTACATGTTTGTTGAACATTGTTACGGCAGGTGCCATAGTACCCATAGTTCCCCAGTATCCAGTCCACTACCATCCCATCACAATAGCCCAAGTAGTAGTTTTCTCCTGTAGTTTATCAATAGTTCTATTCAAACCGGAGGTTGTCCTTGGCTGCATTTTATGGTGCAGACAGGGATAATCGCCGGTTTGATGTCCACATCATACTTTGCCATTAAACTTGTTATTGTAAAGGGCCTCTTCGTGTTGGCTTCGGCCCCACGCATGCCTTCCAAAGGTCCGGGACTCCATAGTCCCGTGATATAGGACATATAACAAACAAATAATAATTATATTAAGGAACCTTTTGCGATCGATTCATCATTTTTCAAAAACAAGTTTGTGATTTTTTTGTGGTAATGAATGTCAAAGGTTAAAATATAGGAGCAACACATGCGCAACACTGTCTTTAAAAGCCACTGCAAAACTTTTAATTTTATAGTGCAAAGTTTAATAAAGTTTCTCGCTTTTCTGTAGGTACGACAGGTCCTCTTTCTGTAAGCAGTTTCTAAGATCTTTGGAGTTTAGTGAATATAGTGATGTTTGGAGATTTCATTTAAATAGATAAAGCAAACGGTGTAGAAGCTGTAAATTTATTCCGGTAGATAACACTACAATCCCCAGTCGTAAATATACCTAAAGAAAGCTTTCCGTAATATTTTTCAAAACCATTTAAGTATTTTATTTAATAAAATTATTAAAAGTTTTTATCTTCTTTTAATGCTTTAGAGTCAGTACAAACTAGGGAGCTTGTATAATCTAGCCATATCTGTATTCCTAAGCTTTAAGAATAAACTTTCCCGATACAATTGTTCCTTAGATTTTACGTTGCGCGTTTATTATTAGAGAATAGTTTTAGCCACAGTTTCTGCCTATAACCTCGAATGACAAAAGGGAGGTGTTTTTTTAATTTTTTTTACAAATGAGAGGTCTGCGTTTGACCATTATCATACCTGCCTGATGGTAGGTGACGATGCGGTTTAATATATAGCACGCTTTCCGAGAAGATACCTGTTTACTCTCGACTTAAAGATCCTCAAATTGTACACGTCTGGAAAGACGTGCGTCTGTCAACTGATTCCATTCCCTTACTGTACGAATAAGGAATGAAGAAGCAAAATGCTTATTAGTGCGGGTGATTATATTTTAATTATGTACCATTTTTTGCTTTTGTGAACCCTCTAAAGAGACTCTCCCTGGTTCTGATCTACGATTGTATACGTGGCAGTCACTTCACCAACTCCGGAATCAAGACGAAACTTGAGAAAATGGGGGTAAAATTCACCGACGGAGGAGCAATGCGATTGTGGAGCCCTGCCCATCTATGGTGCACTTGCTCCAAGCCACATTGTGCACTTATATGCCCATTGGAGGACAGAAATCTTTTTGCATTTAATAGCCTAATTCTTGAGGAAGGTTATAACCTATTTATCCCGAAAATCCTACGGGATCGGGACTTATGCGAGTGATACCGCGACTCGCAGCTAAGTTATATAAAGAGACAGTAGATTCATTCGTTTCCGGGTGGGCATGGGCAAGCCATAAAACAGCTAGATCGTAAACTAGTATGGTTTAAGTCTATATGTGAAATAAAATACAGACACTAGCACATCTTCGCGTTCAAGATATCTATGTTACCTATAGCGGTATGGAGAGGACATATGAACTTTGATGACCTCATGCAAGTACCACCACGACCAAGACCACCATCATCACGCAAAAGATTTGGTGTTTTATACATCTCTGTCTTCAGTGTGTTACTAAGTATGTATTTACCAAGAAAAATATATGAATATAAAAAAATGTTAAAAGTTTAATAATATTCTTCGTTTTATATTTGTTTTAAATTTCGATATCTTAGGAATGTGATAACATATATTTTGTTTTCTAACAAAGATTACACTTTACAGGCCAAACTTTGGTGCCCTATAAAAGGGCGTTAAGGTGTCGACTGGAGCGGATCCATTCAATTTTTAATTTTGGTGTCTTGGAGACGGGAGAGTAAAATAATCTGGTAAATTTCGGAGTGGCGCTCCTTTTTATCATAATCATGGCTCAGAATAGATAACCATGTGGGTCTATTTATTTCGCGTTCAGTGAGTACATATGTGCGCTCTACTCCACTCAAAAGTTAAATGTCTTTAATCTTCAGGTATTAAAGTTATCGATTAATAACTTATCTGGAGATCAGTTTTATGTTCTATCTTTATTGTTTGTATTGCAAAAAGTGCAGGAATTAAAGTTCTTACGATCATGCCTCACGCTGTAGTGCTTTCTCTTACGTATCTATAGGCTTTTACCTTAGAAATGGAAAGACATAAATCAACAATTTAAGAAACGATTCTAGATAACACACCGTATAAAACATTGCGAAAAATATTAAAAATCGAGTAGGCTGTAACGCGTAGTCGCAGTGGGGTACGTGATGCTAGCGTGTTGCGCTATTTACGTTACGCCGAGGATTGTCTTCAATTGCTACTAAAGTTTTTTAAGGGGGATATTTACCATGTTTTTTTAAATTTATTTTTACGGTACCGATAAATGGTGAAAATCTGAGACACCCGCACTAAGCGTTTTGTTTCGACATTCCTTATTCGTACTACGAGGGAATGGAATCAGTTGTCTTTCTGTCTTTCCTGAAGTGTACAGAAGTCCTGAAGGGAGTCCGAAGTCCGAGGATAAGGAAAGCATGTTATATCTTAGACCGCATCGTCACCTACCATCAAGCGGTGTGATGGTGGTCAAACGAGGACCTTCCATATGTAAAATTATGCGGTATTAAAGAATATTACAAACAAACATACAAAGATTGCCCTTTCCTTGCAGTAAGGTCAAAAAACATTCCAACATCCTCATTTCATAATTCCTGACATTTGCTCATCAAAATACAAGCCTTAACACCTAAATATTTCTCAGAAACCTACTAAAATCTGTCACAGACCAAATAAATCAATCAAAATTAATATTCAGACTAACATAAGTTATGACTCAGTACTAATACGGTCCCACAGACAATGCAAACAGACAGACAGATTGTCCTTCACCCGGTTTATAATATTACTCATTCACTTACTGGGTAACTGTTTGTATTGTTTCTAATAACATTAGTCAAGAACAATGTTATATTTATTTAGTTTTCGTCGAATCTTTAAGGTTAATTAAAATTCGTTCCCAATTGTCTTTTGTCCCTGTTGGATTGATAAGATATAAGTGAGATGGTGCGAATTTAGCCGAATTTTGCTCAAATAATTTTTCAGTGGTCGATTATACAATTTATTCCAAGTATGTCGTCCCATTTGGTACATGCGACTACAAGGATCACGCGATCTATTTAATTTGACTGAATAATTGAATTATTATTGTATTAATTTATTGAGATGTTCTATTTTGTAGATCATATCTTAACCGACATATTTTATGTATAACTAGCTTTTGCCCGCAACTTCGTCCGCGTAGAAGTCAAAAATGGTTGGAATGTGATTAGACCAAGGAATCATTTGCCTCATACAAATTTAGCCCCCCATTTTCACCACCTTAGGGGTAGAATTTCGGAAAATCCTTTCTTATCGGATGCTTACGTCACACAAAGAACACACCCTCTAAGTTTCAGGTCTCTACCATCAGCGGTTCAGGCTGTGCTTTGATCCGTCAGTCAGTCATTCAGGAAAAACCATTTTATACGACTATAAAGGAAAACGAAAACTCCTTTTCGTTTGAATCTCATTTGAAGTTGTGTTGCTTTAGTTTATTTGTAATTACGTGTATATTAGAATATTACCCAATTTAACTTCAAAATGTCTAAACAAACAGTACTAATTCAAAGCTATTGCAGTCAGAAGCCCACGTGTTGAGATACTATCTTCCATCAGCATCATAGCCATCTCTGCATTTCATAACCACACTTATTCAAAGATAAACCTACACCTTACGTGATTCATTATATGCCGTAAATTACATTTAAATAAGTAAAAGTATATTTTAGCTAATTAGTCCTTATTTTATTTGTAATAAGTGGTATTTTTTTTCTTTTTGAGCAATTAATCGTGTTTTTGGCAAATATATTTTCTTGACACGGGCAATATCCAAGTCGTATAAAAACCTAAAAGGAACTCCGTTGCCATAACAATGCGACAGTTCACAAAACCCTCGTTACCATAAACTATTATTGTATAAACTATTGTAAATAACATACAACTCAGTTTTTTATTGCCTCAAAACACGGATAAACGGCGATTTATAAAAATGAAACCTAGCTAGATCGATTTATCTTTCGGAAAATTTTCCGTTCCGTTTCCGAGATCCTGATTATAAAATATATATATGTTATGGACCAAGTGATTAATTGGACATTATACATAATGCCCGGGCATTATGAATAATGACCCTCTGACCATTATGAGAGTGCAATGTGATTATAACTACTGAAATAATTATATTGCTCGGGCATTATACATAATGCCTGTCACCTATTGGGCAAAGTAATAAAAATACATGTTTTATTACTGTTATTTCTAGGTATTTATGTCATTAAATCAAAATTTGAAACACAAATAACACAAATATTCTTCATTTTATAGATGCTCTGACCTCCGTGTTCGCCTGTATTCGCCTTAAATGCAAAACATAACAAAAAAAAATTAGAAAAATGAGCGCTGTGTAGTGAACGTGTACACTATTTTTTCCATTCCCACTCAAATAAAAAATATGAAATGGTAAAAAATGTAATTGGGTGCCAGAAAGGTAGGTTAGGTTAGATACTGTGACAAAGCACGCGCGAGCGAAGCGAGCGTTTAGGTTCACACTGTTAAAAATAGCGTTTAAAGGCGCTCTTTATGGGCTGGGCAATGTGATAATAGAGATAGATTCTATGGGGTAGAATCTATCTCTATTATCACATTGCCCAACGATCAAGTACCCGGACAGTGTGATTAATATTAAAGTTTAGATGATAATTAATCACTTTGCCCAGAGTAGCTTGTTTATTTATTCATAATGCCCGGGCACTATGTATAATGCCCGAATTAATCACTTGGTTCGTAACATATTCAAGAATTGCTCGTTTAAATATATTAGATAGATAGATACAGGCTATTTTCCGCAACTAGACCTTTTTAGTTCATCCTTTTTACATAAGGATAGAGTAGGCTTGCACAGCACCTATAGTACCCAATCATCCGTCATCAGTGAACGGAAATGTTTTATTTCCGTTCACTGTCCGTCATAGTATAAACCGTGTCCAGAAGAAAGAATTTGACCATGCGTCTAGCGGTTATCGCCATGTTTTCCTTCACCTTTTCCTTTTCTTTCTCAAATATTTAAGATATTGTGAAAAATTAGTCTTTAGTCGAATTAGACATTTTACATTTCGCGTGTTAGGCATTGCGAGAATTGTTTTTGTGTCAAATTAGTTACATTTTGCGAATAAGGCATTTGCCAACTAAACAGTAAAATATAAGTAATGCAAGATGTAAATTAGATCTGTACTTTCCTAAAAACTGAAACATTAAAAATCTTCTTTAAAAATTAGCGTGTACTTCATAAAATATGATATTCTCAAATTAACCAGTTTTTATATAACATAATGTAAAATAAAATACTTAATACAGTAATAATGTGTAACAAATAAAAGAAAATAACCGCAAAAGTTAATAAAAATACAAAAGAGAGATCGTTTTCCCATTATTTATTGTTGTGAGATGTTGCCAACACTTAGGGTTTTCCCTTCTACTTAGTACAATGTGATTATGCAGAGTGTTGTTATATAAAATAACTTATTTTTTTACTGCAGGTAATTTTTTTTAGTGTTTTTCTTATAAAATTGATTTTAAACTTTTTTTCTTGCCTTTATCCAATTGTATAAGAGTCGAAAATGGAACTTCTGATCCTAGGTTAATTTAATTCTTAACGATTTTTTATATTTTTTATGACTGTTCGGGCATAACGTCGTTTATAATGAAGCGATTTTTTGTCTTTAAGTTTTCAGCATTTCGTACCCAAAGGGTAAAAACAGGGCTCTTTCACTGAGACTTCACTGTCTGTCTATCTGTCTGTCTGTCACCAGCCTGTATCTCATGAAACGTATAGCTACATCTATAGTAGACATTTTTACAGACCACTATTTCTATTACCGTTGTAACAACAGATACTAAAAACAAAGAAGATATGCGGGAACATCCATAAAATAAAACATACATACAACCGAATTGAGAACCTCCTCCTTTTTTTGAAGTCGGTTAAAAATAGAATATTATGGGACCCGCGAGGGCGAGTCCAACTCGCACCTGGTCATTATTTTAAATATTATTTTATTTTGTTTTGAATTGTACCTTTTCAGTAGTTTAGCAAATCTAGTGAATTGAGATTACACACCCTGTATCCCATACGATGTGTCCAACAAAAGCGCGTGCCTACAGAATGATTGACAAGACAATGTGTCTTATGCTAACGAGGTGTGGTTTTGATGCACATATTTACACATTCAAACGGATCAAACATGAACTAAAAACTTCTTATAAATATTTAGTTTTTTACGCAGATACTAGCGCCACCGATAACTATTCAAATAAATTGGTGAAGTTTCCTTGCACTTTACTGTTGTAACAAGCTTATCCGTTCATGCGGATTAAACTAGAACTAAAGATTTGCTTAGATAATTTTAGTAATTGCATAGAAAGAAGCGCCACAGTCATTTGGAGAGGAAGGTGTTGCTTGTACCTACTAGTTGGGTTTTTTTACGCAAAGTGTAGAGCTTTATTGATAGGTCGATTATTTAAATAGGATGTTCGAAGTGATTGTTTATTGAGGATTTGACTATTTTTATGACAAACTAGCTAGGCCCTGTGGTTTCATCCGCGTATATTCCGTTTTTTCCGCTAATAACGCTTAACATAAAAATATAATCATTGTAGTGAGATTTCATATTATTATGTAATAGATCATCATCGGCTCATGTACACAGTTTGACAATAAATGAATTCTATTCCATTCCATTCCATTCCATTCCATTCCATTCCATTCCATTCCATTCCATTCCATTCCATTCCATTCCATTCCATTCCATTCCATTCCATTCCATTCCATTCCATTCCATTCCATTCCATTCCATTCCATTCCATTCCATTCCATTCCATTCCATTCCATTCCATTCCATTCCATTCCATTCCATTCCATTCCATTCCATTCCATTCCATTCCATTCCATTCCATTCCATTCCATTCCATTCCATTCCATTCCATTCCATTCCATTCCATTCCATTCCATTCCATTCCATTCCATTCCATTCCATTCCATTCCATTCCATTCCATTCCATTCCATTCCATTCCATTCCATTCCATTCCATTCCATTCCATTCCATTCCATTCCATTCCATTCCATTCCATTCCATTCCATTCTATTCTATTCTACACACTTCTTCAGATTTGACCTAAAATCTTAATTGACTTCTTGGTTTCTAACCTCTACCGCCTGTATCCAATAGTCGTGGTTGTCAGGAGATGGAGCAGTGGCGAGCGTTGACTAGGCCAAGTCATGTCATGTTAATACTAGGCCAAGACGAGTTAAAATAATAACTCAGGGAAAATTGGGGTAACTGCCTACCACCTTAATTAATAACTGAATATTTCGTTAAAATAGGGATAAATACTTTAAAACTGCAGGTCACAATATTTCGTTATTGTCATTCTGAAAAAAAAATATGTTTATTTTCTTGTTAAATTGTCACTAATTCAAGGTGTTTAAGAAACTTTTTAGTGGCCCTTATTACTATCAGATACTTTATTAAAATAAGTTATTAAAAAAATTAGTTATCACTTCTAAAACAAAAATACTCTTCACCAACTACTTTGATTTACTTCATATCTTACAAATGATATAAACCCACGCTAGTCGAATTACCGCCAAATTTGAGACACTAATAAAGATATTTAAACTACATCGAAATAAACAACAAGTAGAGAGACCATCAAAATCTTTTGGAAACACTTTAACCAAACAAATAAAAAAATCACGAGTAGGTATATAAGACGTGTGCGACGAATTGACAACTTTCAACTTTTTTATAGTTAGTTATAAAACTAAAACATCCCTATAACAATTCAAAACTGATTAAAAATGAATTGACTTCGTACCTATTCCAAGTTTTGAAAAATGCATCAATTTTTTTTTGGATCTTTGTTTACTTAGAACATATTGCTAAGAATTTATTAATAACCCAGTATGGGCTATTAACGCACCTAAAAAAATTAAACGTTATTATTCGTCTTTAGCTTATATTATATTTTCGAATACACAACATTGCGTCTAAAACGTGTCACTTGTAAAAATCGTTTCAGCTTCACACAATTACTGCGGAACCTATTATAATGAAACTTGGCAAGCAGATAACTGGAATCCTGTTCAAAGGATTTTTTCATCTCAATATTCCCACGGGATCAGGACTTATGCGGGCGAAACAGCTTGGTTCAGCTACTTCTCGTTAAATACAATTTCGTTAAATAGAAGTTCAGTTAGATGATCTCTTTACTCCACTTACGCTAAATTCTTCAGAATATAAACTAAGGCTCATCCACACTAAATCACTTACACTGATTAATTCGCTTTTGTTCTAAGGTCACGTCATTCAACTGAATCGTGTGGAGTAGGCGTTTGTTATGCAATTCGAAGTTTGAAAGCGAAATCGGGAAGCGCCCCACGGTTTTACTCACGTAAGTCATTATTCCGCCGGAATTTCGGAATCAAAAGTATCCTATGTCCTTCTCCATCTCGGTTTAGTCGTTTGACCCGGAAGGGGAAACAAATACATTATACAAAGTAATAAATATTCAATAAATAAAGAGTTAATTTTGTGTAATGTTTAATGTCATTTCTTAAAATATGTGAATAATCATATCCTTGATAAATAAATAAACAAACTTTCTGATTTATAATTTTAAGTTAGGATTAGGATCATAATTATTGTTTATACATTATTGAAAAATTGAATATCAGAATTGCATAAATGCATAGTATGCATGCATAGATTACTTTTTATTATTTACCGACTTTCGAAAATATGAGGTAGTCAATTCGACCCGTTTTTTTTAATGTGGACTCGGTTGTTTTCTTGCAAAGGCGATGTGTTAGGGGTTGTTATAAAAATTGGAGAGGATTTAACAGACAGAATTGCACCTCGAGAGTGCATTAAATTACTCAGTTCCCAATTTCTACCAGTTAGTCATCGTCCGATAGTTTTACCGTCCAATTCAAAGTCTGTGGTCTGCAAGGATTCGTGTAAGTTGATGGAATGACTCAGATATCACGAGGTGCATAGATCATTTCCGATATTTGATATTATAAAATAATTATATCAGATGTTTATCTAAGAAAATAAAAGTTTTGGAATGTGAGACCTTAGAATTCTACTAATTTAAAAAATTTAATAGTTCATGATGTTAGACGAAAACGAGTAGCCGGTAACCTGAAATAATACATGGGTTATAGAGTATAAGGTTATAGATTATATAAAAGCTGGGAATTTCTCAGTGCATGCTCCGAACACAGTTATGAACGATGTGAAATTATGAAGTTCAGACCATACCAAAGCCAAGAATCGAACCTGTTAATTTTGCAAAAAAAGAAATCGTCTATATTTTTGTACTAATCGATAATGTTGGAGCCGAAGCCAACACGTAGAGCCCTTTACAATAACAAGTTAAATAGTTAACTACAGGAGAAAACTATACTTGAGCTAGCTGATGGAATGGTAGTGAACTGGATACTGGAGAACTATGAATAATAAGGCACTTGCTGTAACAATGTACGACAAACACGTAAAAATGGCAGGTGAAGACTCGCCAACTCTTAGCTGGGGCCACCCTAATTAGCTGAGTGAATTACAGCAAGGGGGCAACAGGAACGTGAGCGGATACAGGATGGATACTGACAGGCCTCACTGGATTTAAAACCACTAACAGTTCAAGCGAGCGAACTCATTAAGAGAGTTTTGACATTCATACTTTGAACATTTTTGCTCTCATGACTCCACTCTGGCCGGCCCGTGAAGGCAAGCCAGAGGCGGGGAGTGCTTCCTCATCAGTGTTCACTCTGACCAGCCAACCAAGGCAAGCCGGAGATGAGGAACAGTGGCGCGATCGGCCGACTGTTGGGTCAGTAATCTCCGTTCACCCTAATAAGGCGATATGTACACTAAGTAAATGACGTGCGAGTAAAGCAAGTCGAGTGGTCTTGGCTCCTGTGCACTTACCGTCTGACTCACATCACTTACATTACTTATTATAAACTTAGGTCATTAGCTTGCCTTGATACTTTTATTATACACGTGTAGTTGAGGTCAATCATTGTAGAAATTTTCCACTAATTTCTGGTGGATTTTGTCATTTTTCGTTTAATCTTTTAATTTTTAGTACAGTTACGCTAATTACTGTAATTACGCTATCAGTAATTTTTAAATTACTTGTAGTAAAGTTTAAATAAGTTTAGGCGTTGTAATCTACTTACTTACTCCGCTGGCTCAGCGATCCAAAGTGAATCTTGGCCTCCGAAACGAGAGTCTTCCATTGCTCCTTGTCCTGCACTATTTCTTGCCAATTGTTGACTTGAAGTTATCTAATCTTTGTAATCTAATTTGATGATTAACAATTTTCAACGATAGTACAGTGTACTTATCCCCTTAACTTTTTTGAACTAACATTTAGTAATTAGATTTCAATCGAGACGACCTTTATGGAGCAGTAGGTGAACTTCTACTTATGACGCAGAAGCTTGCGGATTCGATTCCCGCCGTAGAAAATATATTTGTGTGATATTTATGTATGTAAATATGTAGGATATTTTGCTTTTAGTTTGTTCCGAAATGTAAGATTTAAAAAAAAGGATATTTAATATTATATCCGTTGTCTGGCATCCATAGGTATGCTTAAAGCTAGGTAGCGTATGTTTTGTTCAATATATTTTATTACAATAATCACTACATATATAAAACAAAGTCGCTTTCTCTGTCCCTATGTCCCTATATTCCCATGTATGCTTAAATCTTTAAAACTACGCAACGAATTTTGATGCGGTTTTTTTAAATAGATAGAGTGATTCAAGAGGAAGGTTTATCAAATCAAATATCTTTATTTACCACAACATATTTATATGTATAATACATGCATAATATAGCCGTGCGAAGCCGGCGCGGGTCGCTATATATAATATATTGATTACTATCCAAGTACCAAGACCACGACACGGCTCTCAAATCCCCTCGATATTTGCTTATTGAATGGAGCGAAACGTCCGCCATCGGCAGCGAGTTCAACGGTTCCAAGACAAACAGATATGCGAGATGACCGAGTCGAGGTTGATCTCCATTCGGTGTAAGATCACTAAACCAATAATTAAACGATTTACAATTATCTTAGTGATTTGCATGCTATGGGATATGGCCATTTTAGGGCTTACTTATAGATAGATAGATTAACACTTTATTGTACCTTTATTATTATACATATGATGGATCAGCGTTTGACTACTATCACATCTGCTTGATGGCAGGTGACGATGCGGCCCAAGATGTAGCATGCTATCCTTGAAAGAAGCTACCTATACACTCGCGACTTGAAGACCCCCAAACTGTACACGTCAGGAAAGACAGACGCTGGCAACTGATTACATTTATTTGCAGGACGAATAAGGAATGACGAACCAAACGCTTAGTGCGGACGTCTGGTATTTCTACCACGAATCCGTGCCGTTTATCAGTTTGTCCGGTTGTATGGCAAAATAATAGAGAAAACACGTACAAACAATGATTACATATAAAATACTAAAATAGAAAACTTAACTATAGAAATAGATCCTAGAGCGGCATAAAGGGCGGTCTTACGACTAAGGGTAATTCTTCCAGGTAACCATAAGTGATGTGAGGCAGGCTTATTTCTAAAATCAGGTTTGAAACTAAAGTTGACACATCACTAACCTAGGGTACCCATTCGAATGGCACCTGCATAAAAGGCTATAAATGTTTTTTGGCAGGTGCTCTTCGAGGATTCAATTTTTTTAAATATTTTTCTCCATAAAGAGCACCTACGACTCAGCAGCTATATTTAGCAGCATTTATAATAGCAGCTGGGATAAATTTGTTTTACAGAACCTTAAGGTGAAAGGGTACCTGCGCTCTCTCCATACAAACGAATCCAGGGAGAAAACAATCGACTACGTTTGTAATAGTTTGTATGGAGAGAGCCCCCGGTACCCTTTCCTCTTAATGAAAGGCAGCAACTGGCAAGTAAGATATGGTTATTGATTTCGGCTGTTGCAGTCCAAAATAGGGCCTGTGTATTCATTGCTACTGTAGGCCGAATCACAACACAAAATCAATCACAGTTAGAATCAAAACAGAAAGTGGGCCTAAGGCCTAAGTTCAACGACGTTGTGGGCGTCATACGGGGGTGTAGGCACAGTCAGTTCAAGGCTGGGTGAATCATTCACTCACTTTTGTTTTCAAAGGTCACCACTCATTGTGTCTTTGTCCCCGTTATAATACAATTGATTGACTTTGTATTAATTAAGAGGTGATCTTGATTTTGAAGGTTGCAGGTTGAAAAGAAAATCATTAAACTTTACTCCTCACAGATGGCCAAATATAGCTGGAGATAGATAGATAGATAACTTTATTTGTACAACAGAGTTAAGAACATAGAACACGATATACACAAAGCAAAGTAATAGCTATTAAGTGTAAGTTACATAAATGGATGGGTGAAATCAAATTTTTATTGGAAATATCCAAATCTCTTATTAAACTGAGCTATGGCTACCAGGAAATTACGGAGAGGTAATTAGGAGGAAATTACTTTTTTGAAGTCGGTTTTCGTAATAATTATATTATTACAAAAACCGACTTCAAAAAAGGAGGATTTTCTGAAGTGAACTTGCTGGTAAAAACGTTTTTAGAGTCAAATCTGAAATAATATCTAACTGTTCTAAATGTAGTTAATAGTTTACATGAAAATACCACGGAATAAACGATGAAATAGTTCGACAGAGTGAGAGAGACCTATAGTCTATTCTGAGACCACAGAAAATTAGGTCGTTGACCTAAAGTATTATGTATGTTAAACCTAAATATAAAACAAGATAAGTATATTTCTCCAATAAAAATACTTGGTTTAAACATTTATTTCAAACCGTTCAAATATTTATGCAAAGTTGCTCAAAAAGTTTAGTCGTTTTTGTAAAACCACAACGCTTCCAAGTTAGCAATAAAAATGTGGCGCATAGTTAATCCGATTTAAATTCATATCGATAGCGCCGCGCGTGCGCGGTAGGTAACCGCGGTTTGGAAATCTGCGCACGCGTCTCGGGCTTCGGATATTTTGTCGGGTGTCCATTTTTTTTCTGATACTTGATAAATAAATAACTTTATTTATCAAGTATCAGTATATTAATTATTACAAGAAACAAATTAAGCACTTAAATCTAAACATACAATTAATCCACACCATTCCATTATTCGTGTTCTATCTAAGCAAACTTTTCGTGAATATTTGCTTTTTTGAGGTGACAAAAATAACTGTTTTACTTTCGCTCAATTTTTAAAACAACATAAGTATTTATAACATGGTTTTGTTTTTATTGTGTGGAGCCCTATATAATTTCAAAGCTATTATTTTTACGAGGCTGGAGTTTGCGGGTAGATCTTGAGTGTGGTGACCGTATCTGACTACCTTATTTCGCGTGCAATTGGAGTTTGATACCTAGAAATATTTCAAGTCTGATGCATATCGCCATACTTTCAACCACAGTTGGTAGTGCGTCTACATGATAAGCAGAAGATCGCAAGTTCAAATCTCGTCGCGGTGCAATTTTCGGATATGCATATGAAAATAGGTATGTCTTGGTTGTTAATAATTTCTCATTATCCGCAAACTTCGTACATCATAGTCACCTCAATATTAGCACATTCCAAATGTGCCCTTACTTTATTCGAGATCACGTACCGAACCCGCGACGGATGGTCACTCTAAACTCTACATGTTGTATGTGTGTGTGTATGTATGGGTAACTTAACAATTGTTATTCTGATTTAGTAAGATTTAAATACTGAATTTTATATGTAGGTAGGTACCAATGGTATATAAGCAGGGGGATTGAAAATAGGTATTAGAGTTTTACCGGTAAATAGGTTAGCAGTTTGCTCTCAGCTTTTAAAATCAAACAGACCTTTTCAATTAAATATGCTCAGGGGGTAAATTGACCCCATGGAATAAGTCACTCTACGAAATAACCCCTATATTACATACGTTATGCCAATGACCTTATTTATCTCTGGTTATGAATTAAGGTAAAGTACAATCAGGCAACAAAAGTGCAGGAGCTTCGTAGAATTAAATTGCTATTATTTTATTTATTTCAAAAAATATTTTAGCTTTAGGATTTAACTTCTGAAAATCAAACAAGACTTTAAAGTCTGGAGTTGAAAACATTTTAATAAAAACAATTTTTAACCCCCGAGGCAAAAAGAAGAGTGTTATAAAGATGTGTTTCTGTATATTTGTCGATGTGTGCCATCGTTGCTCCCGAACGGATGAACCGAGATTGTTTTTTGTTTTTTTTTTGTTTTAGTACTCTATGATGGGCCTCCACTTTTGTTGCCGTATAGTAAAAATGGCCATCAAAATCACGCATTATTATACAAACAAACAGACAGAGAATCGAATAACTCGATTATTCGATATGTTCAAACAGTAGCTCGCACGTCCGTCAATCAAAGCAATCGAGTTGAAAGTCGATAAACACACAATACGTGATTCGATTGAATCGATTAACAACCGATATAATTAAATATTATCTCGATAATTAAACTCGTCTATACATAGAATTGGTAAATAAAATAATATTCGATTCCAATAATCGTATTTAGTACTACTTTGATTGTGGGAAAGCGATACGAAAAGGTGTGCGTCCACTTATACCATATTATATTTTATTTTTTTATTTGTTATTATGCACTGAAAGAACAATGTTCACTTCCATTGAAGATATGGCTTGAATTCAAGCATTTCTTTAAAACGAAATTAATACTAAAACAGAAAAAAAAACGGTTGCACTCCGGGAAAAAACTTTATAATAAAAAAAAACTTATTTACTAAACAACTACAAAATATATGTACCTGCATAATATATGTACACACTGTAGCTGCGTCTCGTAACGGTGTCGCGAGTTCAGAGATTTTATTTCATCTAAAAATATGCGTATTAAAGAAGTTTTCACTTCAAAAATCCTAAAGTGGCACAAAGACCTTATCTTTTAGGCAACCGTAAGAATGGACAAGACTTCTATTAAAAATCAATTTATTAAAAACATAACACGCCTTTTGGCTTCGCCTTAGTCGGGTAAAAACATTAAATTTGAAAGGTACACACACTTATCTATTGAGAAACAGATCTCTGAAACTAAAAGGGCTACGGGTCTGAAACTTCGTATGGGAATGCCTTTTATAACGTTTTCTTCGTAAATTCTACCTTTAAGGGGTAAAAAGGGGTAAAAAATAAATAAATAAATATTACAAGACATTCTACACCTCGCCATCTAGCCCCAAGCTAAGTAACTAGACTTGTGTTATGGGTGCTAGACAACGGATATACTACTTACTTATTTACTTTTCCTTTAATAAATATACAGGGTTATTGGTAATAATACTAGCAAGCCGTTGAGGGCTACTCCTGTGCACCTAAACAAACAACTTTTGTTCTACGACTTTTGGAAACTCGAAAAAAAAATTGAAAAATTTGATGTTATGTAAATTCGAAAAACAGCTGATTTTGTAAAACAAAAGTCATTAAGACTAAGAACAATACAAAAAACTTCAAAACTAAGTAAAATTTTAAGGTTAATGACCTCTCCGTGTGAGGAACAGCTAATTTTCATGTAAACCTAAACTCAAAATTTAAAAAAAAAATTCGAATTTCCAAAAGTCGTAGAACAAAAGTTGTTTGTTTAGGTGCACAGAAGTAGCCCTCAACGGCTTGCTAGTATAATTACCAATAACCCTGTATACTTGTAATACAGAAATAGTAGTTTACTACACAAGGTATGTAAGCGAGCTATTACAGAACAAGATCCAATATTGAAGCGAGCGCCCGTGCGAGCGCAGCTCGCAAAGGGCGCTATGGATCGAGTGCACCCGAGATAGTTAGACGCACGAGCGAGCGAGGGCGAATATAGTTCGAGGGTGTAATAGCTACTTACAACCGAGGTAAGTATACTACTTTACATCATTCATGCGAGGTAAATAAATCATTTTTGTACGACATCTTCGGCTTCAAGATGACAGAAATCAGGCGTGCCGACCACTTATTCATCAGACGAATACTTAACATGATGAACTAGCATAAACTTGTATGTTCTTTTTTTACAGTAAAAATTATTTTATGAAAAAAAAAAAATTGACCAAGGAGTTTTGCATGGCTTGAACTGAAATAAAATGCCGCCATTTTTATCGTTTTTTTTTTCAGTAAAAAGTTTCGTCATTTTATAAGAAAAGAGATTGGTTAACCAAGGAGTTTGACATAGCTTGAATGGTAAAGTGATTTGAAAATGGAACATTCCATCTAAACAATGCACTGTGTTGTAAATGACAACTTACACAGTCTCTTACCATACTAGTAATACTACTTACCGAGCGCTATGATGTAAAAGTAAAAAAAGTTATAAAAATAGTTAAAAAAAGTTTAGAGTTCGTAGTATCTATTATGTATTCAGTGTTTGTAGGATATCAATATTCCTTTTGAAGACACACTAAAGCGGGTAAAACCACGGGGCGCAGCTAGTAATATAATATTGCCTAATATTAGTGTGTAATTAACAAATGTGCTTATGAATATGCCACATGTTAACTCGTTATTTAATTCTAACGATTACTACTAATAGTGGGACTTTACACTTCGGGACATAGAGTTAGAAACATTTTCTGATGTAATTCAATGTTTCGACGACTATCTAGCCGTCTATGCTACCAACTTTTTTCATACGACTTTTGAAAATTCGTAATAGCATTCGAAAAATTGGAGTAGGCCATTCACCTTGGGGTTTTATTTGTTTGTTAAGTTTGACCTAGGTACTATTATAAATTTTGATGGTCTTTTATTTCCACAAACAGCTGAGGTGTAGATCAGGAAACTTAACCTCAAAATTAAAAAAAAAATAGTATGCTAAGAGTATGTCGATTTATTAATGCCGACATTGCCGACTGAGGGTTTCATAGCATTACATTGATTGCCCATTACGTAGTATGCCTCTATTGAATTGTATTAACAACAAAAAATCTCTGATTAGAACATCAGTTTGATTTTATTTTTGTCGATCCTCAGGGTTGCCTTTGAACGACGCCATCTATCGAAGAGATCTAGAACTAGTTTTTTTTTAAACGACTTCAAAAAAGGAGGAGGTTCTCAATTCGTCGCGTATATATTTTATAATGTATAACTTTTATTTCAAGCTTTCTAAGTTTGCACTTAAGTAATCTCTATATATAAAAATCAATTGCTGTTCGTTAGTCTCGCTAAAACTCGAGAACGGCTGAACGGATTTATCTTATCTTGGTCTTGAATTATTCGTGGAGGTCCAGGGAAGGTTTAAACGGTGAGAATTTAAAGATCGGACTTACGCGGGTGAAACCGCGGGGCGCAGCTAGTCTATAATATAAAAATCAATTGCTGTTCGTTAGTCTCGCTAAAACTCGAGAATGGCTGAACCGATTTGGCTAATTTTGGTTTTGAATTATTTGTGAAAGTCCAGGGAAGGTTTAAACGGTGAGAAAGACCAGACTTACGCGGGTGAAACCGCGGGGCGCAGCTAGTCTATAATATAAAAATCAATTGCTGTTCGTTAGTCTGGCTAAAACTCGAGAACGGCTGGACCGATTTGGCCAATTCTTTTTTTGTTGTGTTTGTTGTAGTCCAGGGAAGGTTTAAACGGTGAGAATTTAAAGATCGGACTTACGCGGGTGAAACCGCGGGGCGCAGCTAGTACCTAATAATTTTCTAATTACAAATGATTTTCTTTGTCACTGGATTTGTGTGTTTTGAAAACAAAGCGTGCATCTATCTACCATTTCAAATGAGCTTCATTGCTCCGAAGTGTACGTACACCCACACTAAAACAGTATTGCGTTGGTGTAGTTATTATTTCACCAAATTATCTGTATAAGTTGATAATCTCAAGAGCAGAGCGGTGCGGCACGGGCGCCTACGCGGTGCTTCTTATTGCAGGATGTACTCAGGCAAAGTTTGTTTAAAATTAGGTTACGCGGTCTTTGGTCGTAATTTAAGCTATGGAAACAGTAGGCAGACGGTCTAAATCAGACAGACAGACAGTGGAGTCTTAGTAATAGGGTCCCGTTTTACCCCTTGGGTACGGAACCCTAAAAAGTATAGTGAATAAATGAACAAATTGGTTAAACAGATTTTGATGAAATTCGTAATATTGATAAACTTTGGGACATCTCGGGAAAGGAACATTCCTGAAGTGTGGGAAAATATTCTTTATACCATGCTACTCTAAAAAGCTTATTTTTTATCACAGTTGCTCATAAAGTGGATCTTATTAAACCGCTTTTGGGCTCATAATGCAACGTATTATACACGCGTGGAATAAAAAAAAATCCAACTAGTGCTAAAATAATACGTCATCCCGATATGTCAAATACGTATCTTACTGCTAATGACATATAGTAGATGAAACATTCTTAAGGACATCGTTCAAATCGTACCCAAAACTTAAGGTGCCAGCCAGAAAAAAAAATGTTTCTATCTTGTAGAGAATAACATTTTAAACAATGTTTACTAAGGCAACAAAGAGCTACGATCAACCATCGTTGAGTTATTTTACATTGAAAACCCAAAAAAATGCATTTTGTAGAGATCCGTTTGACCACTTTTAAGATATTACTACAGAAAAAATATAAAAATAAGTAGTAAATGGATAAGCTTTGTCTGTTTTTATTATATTTATATAAATTGGTATATCCAATAACCCTTTCTGAAGTTTTAGTGGGATCTTAAAAGTGGTCAAACGGAGCTCTATAAAATGCATTTTTTGGGTTTTCAATTAAAAATAACTCAACGATTTTTGATCGTAGCTCTTTGTTGCCTTAGTAAACATTGTTTAAAATGTTATTATCTACAAGATAGAAACAATTTTTATTACTGGCCGGCATTTTTTTTTGTGGGTATTTTTTGTTAGAAACATGAATGATCTCCTTTATCTGGGTTATACTGTTTTGATGTATAGAAAAAGGTACCATCCAAAGAGTTTTTAAGCCTTGCTGGCTTAAAACTCTTTGTTGGTACCTTTTTTCTTCTTTTCAAAAGGTTGTCTCTAAAGTCTGATAACGAACGATAATATTACGTGATGACGTCTTTGAAAATAATTAAAAGTTTTGTTTTTATTTTGTTTTTTTCTTTAGGTACATAAATGTATTTTTTCCTTACCATTATAGGTATTCTGTTTTTAACCGCCGACGCAAAAACAAATGAAAAAAACCCTAAAAAATATTGTATGTCAGACGCTGTATAGGTTAAAAGTCTTTTGCCTAGCCTTTCGGAAGTGTAATTAACAAAAAATAGTAAACATAACCTAAAATTCTTAAAAACTTTTTATTATTAAAATTTTAAAAAGTCTTTTTTTTTATTCGCAACTGTGATAAAAAACGTCGTACGATACACGTGTGAATTGATCATTCCATCTCGGCTTTTGCCACGCTCGCGTTCCGCTCGCGCGTCATAAACCGCCTCTATGGAATGATCAACTTTCCACACTTGTATCGCAATGTACTATTATTAATTTAATAAAAAGGCCGTTTACTCACTGTTTTGGTGTTTGAATTTATACCCCCCATTTTTGTCTGTCGCTGACACTGTATTTTCTTTTCTTTTCTTTTCTTTTCTTTTCTTTTCTTTTCTTTTCTTTTCTTTTCTTTTCTTTTCTTTTCTTTTCTTTTCTTTTCTTTTCTTTTCTTTTCTTTTCTTTTCTTTTCTTTTCTTTTCTTTTCTTTTCTTTTCTTTTCTTTTCTTTTCTTTTCTTTTCTTTTCTTTTCTTTTCTTTTCTTTTCTTTTCTTTTCTTTTCTTTTCTTTTCTTTTCTTTTCTTTTCTTTTCTTTTCTTTTCTTTTCTTTTCTTTTCTTTTCTTTTCTTTTCTTTTCTTTTCTTTTCTTTTCTTTTCTTTTCTTTTCTTTTCTTTTCTTTTCTTTTCTTTTCTTTTCTTTTCTTTTCTTTTTTTGTCTCTCCCGTAGTCATGGTATAAAGTATAGTATGCAACTCTTGAATAAAGTACGGATTCAATTGAGGGCCATGAATCACTCGCGTGGCTCACGATTCTAACACTTGAATCACTCCCTACAGTCGTGATTCAGTTGTTAGAATCCTTCGCCTGCTCGTGATTCATCTATGGCCCTCGCTTTAAATCCGTCCTTTATTCACTAGTTGCATAATGTACTATTATTTTGAAAAAGGATGGAAAACTGAGGGACATTTTGGGAAAATGACATTTGGAACCTAGCTCAAACAATAAAAGAAATTTAAATATTTTTAATTAAATAAAACAACTTTATGATATCAAATGTTCGATAAACATAATTCAAAAGCTTTTTTATTTTATTGCTTGTATTAATTTATAGCTTGTTGGAACAATGAAAATGTTTATAATTTGACTACAAACAATAAAAAATGATAAAATAAACAATAACTTATAATAACAATTTGTTTTACAGCCGTCGATGTTTTTTTATTGAGTTTGTCGACATTTAAAGACGTGATTTGCAAACGTATTATAATTTTAATAACTTTTCCGTCAAAAGTTCGTGTTATTTGGTTAGTAAACTTTATTCGACATGTTTATTATAAATGAACAAGTAACTATACTATACTAAATAACAATTAAATAACGAAAACTTAAATTAATTAAATAAACTACCTACTTTACTTATACTAAATTAAAAGTCCAAATGGGGTCCCTAGGAAGTGTGAAAGTAAAGTAAAGTAAGTCCCTAGTAAACTTTATATTAACCTGAGGAATAATGGCAAAATTTCGAACAAAAATTGTTTGTTTGCAAGGAGGTTGATGTTCTTAATGTGTAATGGCACGGTAATGGGGCGTCAGATACTGACAAAGAAAATGGAAAACACGTTACTTTAAATGCTTACATATTATCTTTTTTTTATTTTTTTTATTTGTCTGTGGTCCGGTGTGACCTATGACGAAAAGTGACTTATTTTTATACTATGTAGTGATAGTGACTAGCGACCCGCCCCGGCTTCGCACGGCTATATTATGCATGTATTATACATTAAACCTTCCTCTTGAATCACTCTATCTATTAAAAAACCGCATCAAAATCCGTTGCGTAGTTTTAAAGATCTAAGCATACAAAGGGAAATAGGGACATAGGGACGGCGAAAAGTGACTTTATTTTATACTATGTAGTGATAGTGACTAGCGACCCGCCCCGGCTTCGCACGGCTGTATTAGGCATGTATTATATCTTAAAACATTCCTCTTTAATCACTCTATCTATTAAAAACCGCATTAAAATCCGTTGCGTAGTTTTACAGACCTAAGCATACATAGGGGCGGCGAAAAGTGACTTTATTGTATACTATGTAATTATTTTTTTATTTTTGTACTATTTACTGCTTTGCCATCATTATTTTAAAACCGACAGACAGACGGACAAGAAAGTGATCTTATAATGGTTCTTTTTTTACCTTTTGAGGTACGGAACCCTAAAACTTGTTTGGTTCAAAAATACTAAGTATCGTATTGCAATCTACGTATATGCAATCTACGTTGTATTGTATTGCGCTCTGTGACTCTAAATATTTTTGTAGTAAAAACTGCATAAAAATATATGAGCTTGATAACACTTTTAGAAATGATAGGTTAGCGTTTGACCACTATCACACTTGCCTGATGGTAAGTGACGATGCGGTCTAAGACGTAGCACGCGTCCCTAGAAGATACTTATTCACTTGAGTCTTGAAGACCCCCAAGTTATACAAGTCAGGAAAGACAGACACAGGCTTCATATACCTACATAAGAACCTAGTATTATCCTTAAAGTTCACTGTTCTAAAAATGTCATTCATGCTTACAAAAGCACTCGTTATTAGTTAAAATTCAAAGAAGACAAACACAATTTACATTTGAATGGTACCTTTGTATGTACATAGTACATATAGATTTTTTTTAACCATTTCCTAGAAACCGGGGACATTAGGGAGTTCTATTAAATAGAGTTTAACATTATTATCCTGATGTAGACTAGTAAAATGTTGTACGTTATATGCAATGATGTCATTCCTACATTTTATATTCTAATATCGTACGCTGGTGGTGCAAGTTACAAGAAACAGGTGCAATTTGAGTTATGTTGTTTAATGCGCACGCGCAGTCGCGCATCCATAGTCTGACATTTTCGCGGTGAAGCTCTTACTTATTTCAAGACAGATATAGCCCTACAGAACCCCCAGCTTTCCTTAAGGAGAGCTAGATTGGTAAAATAAAGCATAAGGCACATTTTCTCGAGCTTACAAAAAAGTACCTAAATTTCGCTTATAATAGGATCTAAGGATCTACACCATTAACCATAGCCCTTGCCCAGCATATCAATGATAAACGAAAATTGACCAAGGATGCTAATTTTGCCATTCTTCGTTGGTCTTTGTTAAATATGTACTTGATTCACGTACGCCGCACTGTTCTGGACTTAACTGGACCAATCTGGAATAAATAATAAAGAATTAGATTTATAATGCTCATAACGTGGATTCTCCATAACAGAAATGAAACCTTAAAAGGTAGATGGTGGTAGGGGCTTTAGGTATATATTCTGGTATTTTTGCCTTTTTCGCTTTACCTTGTAATTTAGACCATACAACCTGACAGACAGACGGACGACAAATCAATCGCGCACGTGCCACAGACATGTAGGCATAGCGGAATGTCGATCGGTATCGACAACATACTCCCGGTCTTCGATTCATTGTCGACATTTTAAGGTCAAAAGGTCACACTCGTTTCTTTGAAAAGTTTCATTTATTCTTACAGTATTTTAGTCATCAGGCAAACTGATTCATGGTGGAAATTCTAGACATCCCCACAAAGCGTTTTGCATCATCATTATGTAAAGCAAAACTCTTCCTTATTCGTAGAGCAATGGAATCTCTTGCCTGCGTCTGACGGGACAAGGAGGTCTTTTCTGTGGGCAAATTTAGGTTCAAAATTACCGTTTCCGAATATTTTATTCGTGCAATGGTTCCCTCTTTACACTGTTCCCCGTCTAATGCCAGCTGGGTCCAGTCTCTAAGATGCGAATCCAACTCGTCCCGCCATATCTTTCTGGGCCTGTCGCTTGCTATGCGGGACCCAGTCCGTGGTGGTTTTTGGCCACGTCTAGTCGGATATACAGTTACAGAATATGATATTTTATAACAAATATTGCAGGGCACTGCTCACAGCGCCATCTAGCCTCAAGCTAATCAGCTAGGCTTAATGTTATGGTCACCGAACAACGGACAGAAAACTTATGTAATTAGTTTTTGTAAAATACTTAATAATAAACATACAGAAACACCCAAACTACAATTGTTTTTTAATAGGTATTAGGGGCAATCAGCGGTTTATTTTTTTTAACTAATCTGAATATTTTTCAGATTTGGGATTTGTTGTACGATTAATCGAACCTACAGGAATAAAAAGTTTACATGGTCCGATTAGTCGGACAGAGCAGTCGGACCACGTGTTCATAGGGGATTTGACGACCTCTGTGGCGCGTCGGGCGAACACCCGACTGCGACGCAGAAGGTTGCGGGTTCGATTCCCGCCGGGAACAAGTATTTATGCTGACCATAAATTCTTGTTTCTGGTTCTGGGTGTTTCCTATATGTATAATATGTATATATTTACAAAAAAAAAAGTATATAAGTAGTTTATCCGTTATCTGGCACCCATAACACAAGCATTAAGTTGCTTAGCTTGGGGCTGGATGGCGATGTGTAATATGTCCTGAAATATTTATTACATAGTTGAAATTAACTTTTATTTTTAGCAACAATCTCAAAATTTACAACTATAATAGGTAACACGCTTTCTCTTTCATACAAAAACTTTAACAATCGCAGTTAAGAAAGGCAATAATAAAATAAAATTTTCTTTTAAAAAATTACCACTATAAAGCTTTCTATTGTAGAAAGCTATCAAAAGCTAGGTTTTTAATTAATTTATTGAGTTTATTATGATTGAACGTTGGCCGTAAATATCATATTTATAGGGATTTTACCTATAAACTCACGGGCAGTCAAATCAAGTCGCAATTGTATATAATCAGATTATTAAAACTGGAGAATTGCAGTAGTTCGACAGTTTTCCTAAAATGATGGTGATTACCATGTTACGTCATAGCAGCAATGTACTGCAAAGTGCATATCAAATTGATGTCCACCGAGTTAGCCACTGGATAGAGAATATGCCTACAGGTCTCTGATTTCATGGAAACCGGATATTTAGGTAAACCCATATTTTAGACCGTTAATAAGCTAGACGAAAAGTTTATAATACGAGTTTCTAATTGCGTTTTAGACTAATTGTTATGATTCGATCTAACAAACTAACTAATATGACCTAGATACGGTCTGCCCAGTTCTGGTGAAAGCTGAATTGTGACGATCCAAATATGACTCCCAACCTAACTACTGAAACTAAGTAGCAATAACAGTTCAGCTCTAAACACTAACAAGTTGTAACAGTCCGGTAATCGGAATAGCAACGGAGCTACTGGCACTAAGCCATTGGACCAAGTGGATAATGAAGAAGGTAATGCAAATACAAAGTTATAAAATAGTTTCACCAACGTTAACCCAGATCCCGTGAAAATATCGGGATTAAAGTACTTTATTGTACTTACAAGGATTTATTTAATCCTTATGTCAAGTTTCATTAAATCGGTCCAGTAGAAACAAAAAATAACCTAGACGTTTTTGGATCGATTAGGAAGAAGCTTAAACGATTTTCACTGGCCTTTGCGAAATAGGAACATTGTTATCTCTTGACTTTGGAGATCACAAACACAAGGATGCTATTAACAAAAATAACTATGAAGTAACTACTTATAACATCCGACTCGAATTCTCTGTCCCTCACTCCATACAACCTGAAACTGTTAAAACATCTTCAACATACAGTTGCCTCGCTGAGTTTTGAAATATTTACGCACATGGAGGTAAATATATAGAAAATTATGGTTTGTTGATTAGCAATTATCAGTAACTATTATGTGTTTAATCAAAAGTACATCATAAGTATAACAAATTGGCTTTTAAAGTAGAAAGACTAATAACTAGGTAGATAGAATTAAGGTCGCAGAGAGAATGCGAATGATCGCTGTGGAAGTCTTTGGGGGCTTTTGTTTGCAGTGGAAGTCCTGTGGCATATATTATACTGTTAATGTAGCAAGGCATCTGACCCTGAATAATATTGTCCTTCACATCTGATCTAAATGATTTAATCCATGCTATTGAGGGCGCTGTATGGAGTAGATGGAGTAGACTCGACCACTTATGTGTTTCCTAAACGTGTATCTACAATTTGGGGGTCTCTTCTAGGAAAGCGTAATACATTTTAGACCGCATCGTCACCTACCATCACGTTAGTGGGATAGTGGTCAAATGCTGACCTATCAATTGTAAAAAGAAGTCGGTGCAAGTCTGTTATAAAGGCGTATATACAAAGACGTGTAGAGTAATTTGGCTCGCGCGCTCGCGTCGGATCGTGGGAACGCGGCGTTATCTAGCACGATCGCATCTGATACCGCATATCGGGCGCGATCTGCGCACGAGTCCGCGCATTACTAGGGTGACTATTATTTTATAGATCTTTAAGGAAATACATGTCTTTTTTTTATTAAAGCTGAATAGATTGCTCTTGTTTATTTTCATTGTCAAAATGTATGTTTTATTTTGAAGCGAATTTTGAAGCGATAAATAGGAATATGATTGTCGGACAAAGAAATTATTTCAGATTTGAGGACTCTGCCATTTTTATCCAAACCACGCGAAGGTCACGTTTCTCTAATTAGTTTCGAATTTTGTGACACTCTATGACCACACAAGTGACTTTTGACTAGTGTGTGATGAATTACGATTTCAAATGCTTTGCAGTTTGGCAGAGAGTTTTGTAATGCTTTTTAAATAAATAAAAAATAAACTGCTGAGAAAGCTAATTTATTTTTATAAAGAAACATTGAGAATGCCTTTAAACGTCACCTTGTGCAAATAGTAAGTATAATATTTATGGTCACTGTATCCAGGGGCACTCATGCGACTTTAGCGCCGTCGTTTTGTGTTTAATCGTGATTTTAGATTCCAAATGGGCACGCTAGAATTATTGTACCAAGAGCACTTTCAAAGTATTTCGTTTCTAAGAATTCAGAGTTTACTGTGTCGATTTTTAAAAGCAAAGCATTTGAATTATTTTAGCTATGTCTTAGCTACGAGCGTGGTTCATGAAAGGCAAATTTCTTGATTTCTATCTATTGTATTTTTATATAGAGTACGCAAACCTTTACCAAATTCATGACATATTTTTTTTTAAATCCGAGGTTTTGGAATCTTTACAGATTCCATAAGAAACTTATAAGATGTTCGTCAATTATTAAGTCAATACCAATTTTGATAGAAATATAATCGAGCTTCAAATCGTGTCATCTATCTCTATTTATCTAGACCCTATGTCTAGCTAAATCGAGATTTTTGGTTTTACAGCAAGTGGCCTTCAGTATTAAAAATGTATTATTACAACAAATCTCAGAATGATCGATCACATAAAGTTACTCAAAATAACTATCTTAACCCTTCACTGGTCATTTCTAATGATACCTCTTTTATAAATCACAAAGTTAACCTTTTAGGGGAAATAGACAACGAACTTTTCGATCGGCGGATATTCCGCCCACTAAAACATGACCAAACCAAAATATAACCAAACCAGAAGATAGCCATAAAGAGAACATAGCAAAACTAGAACAGGTCCTGCAGCGCTTCAAATTGATCCATCTAATATTAACAATATTCATTTCCAGAATGCTTTTGATATCTATCTTTTAATCTACGAGTATACTAATATTATAAAGCTGAAAAGTGTTTGTTTGTTTGAACGCGCTAGTCTCTGGAACTACTGGTTCAAATTGAAAAAATATTTTTATGTTGGATAGTCCATTTACCGAGGAAAGTTACTTCTTATTTTGATATACCCGGAGCCGCGGAGCATAGTTAGTATTCAAGAAATAGATAGATAGATAGATAGATAACTTTATTTGTACAACACAGAAAGAAATAGAACACGATAAACACAAAGTAAAGTAAAAACTAGAAAGAACAAGTTGCACAAATGGGCGGCCTTATCGCTGAAAGCGATTTATTCCAGGCAACCTTTGGATGGAAAAGAACTCTGAAACTACAAGAGCTACGAGTTAGAAACTTAGCCTTTTAGAACGCAGGCGTTAAAAAGAGCCGATAAACTTCATCGGCCCTTTTTACCGCTTATGTATAAAACCCAATATCATTATAATTATACTCAATTTCTTCAAAAAATATTTTCTGATTCTCATTATTAAGGCAAAAGAAAAAACTAACAAATCGTGTATACCTGTTTTATTCTAACCATCAACAATCGGCCGACATAAGTCCGTAATCTACTTTTCAAACAAAACCATAACGAATCGTCAACAAAAACGTAAACTAATTATTCGAATAAGCGTTACAGAGAGAGCAAATCAAATCGATTCATTGAGATAATACAAAAATCAATAAAATCATTGGCACATTAAAAAGATTGCGGCATTGTTTGATCTCGACCGCGGCGGTGCTCTTTGATGTTCTAATAATGCGACCAAATTAAGTCAAAACCGCTGTGTAGTGTGACGAATTGAAATATCAAAGTATATCCATATTGTATTACGATATACCTCGTAGCTTAGATGTATGAGACGTTGTTGGACATTACGTTTGTTGATCATCATCATCTTCCTGCCCTTATCCCAATTTATTTGGGGTCGGCGCAGTATGTCTTTTTCTTCCATTTACTCCTATTAGTCGTCATCTCATCGTTCACATTCATCTCTCTCATGTCTTGTCTCACGCAGTCAATCCATCTTTTCTTTGGTCGTCCTCTTCCTCTTCATCCCTCTACATTCATATTCATCACTCTTCTAGTCACATGCGTCTCCTCTCTTCTCATCACATGTCCATACCAACTTACCAAACTACGTTTGTTGATCACTTCATTAAATAAATAATCCGCGTTCCGGGGCATTCCTGTTGCAAAGGCTGTACCGGGAACGCTGGGGAGAGGTTTGTTCTATTAGGTTTAGTTTTAATTTTTAACCGACTTCAAAAAAAGGAGGAGGTTCTCAATTCAAGGTTGTATGAGTGTTTTTTTATTTTTATACTTATTTTGTTATTGTTTTAATGTGAACTAGCGACCCGCCCCGGCTTCGCACGGCTATATTATGCATGTATTATACATATAAACCTTTCTCTTGAATGAAAAAAAAAAAATGAAAAAGAAAAATGGTTTATTTCAGCAAACAAGGTACAAAAAAGGTATAAAAACATAGATAAACTTAGATTAAGCTACAGATTCACTCTATCTATTAAAAAAAACCGCATCAAAATTCGTTGCGTAGTTTTAAAGATTTAAGCATACAAAGGGACCGGAATAGGGACAGAGAAAGCGAATTTGTTTTATACTATGTAGTAAAGTGATGATAGTGAAGTGATAAATGTGTAAAGATAAAAAATTACTTAGGTATATAAATTAAAGTCCCTACAGCCGCCGCGTCTGTCTGTATGAAATCTAATGATTTTTATACGTCATACGTATCCTCATACTCAAAGAATTTAGTATCCTTACTACTATATCCTACACTACTATCCTTACTACTATATCCTACACTACTATCCTTACTACTACATCCTACACTACTATCCTTACTACTTAGTATCCTCAAAGTATCATTAAAATCGGTCTAGTAGTTTCGGAGCTCGAGCACAAAATAACAAAAAATACCTTAATTAAAATGTAGATTAATTGTCGTATTAGGCACAAAAGATAAAAACTATAACCAGTGCGACTCAGAGTTATTAGCTATTTAGTTGTTAATAACTCTAGGTATTAGTTTAATAATTTAGATCTTAATAATTTGGATCGCAAACATATTTTTGCCTAAGTAAAAACAAATTATCAACAACAAAGTAATTAAATGTTACTAGTCTATTTTTTATTGGAAACCACCTGTAGATTTCATCACTTCAAACACAAATGAATAAGGAAAAGTCGAGGTCAAAATGACGCTTGTTTTTTGATGTTGTTGTTCTTCTTCGTTTTAAGTCTGTGGTCTAGAGGAACAAAGGTCAAATTTCAAACATACCAAGCTTCTAGATTTAGGCTAAAATTGTCATATAACACTCGACACTAGTCTTAAAGCACAAGTAATTAAAAAACCGGCCAAGTGCGAGTCGGGTACTGTGTTGTATGGGAGCCCCACTTAATTAAGTATTATTTTTGTTTTTAGTTTATTTTGTTATTATTATTAAATCATTTATTTCAACCAATTAAAATAGGTCATATAAAATTTGTTAGTACAACTTAACCTAGTGTTAGTAACCATCAAATTCATTATAAATTATAATCATAATCCAATTCATATTAAAAATGTCAAATAATACAATAAATGTCAGTAAACAATAGCAAAACAGCAAATAACCTACATGTCCCTATTTCTAAGAACCTGCACCATGTGACAAAATCTATCAACTCTAGCTGTCACGATTCATAAGATACAGCCTGGAGACGGCATACAGCGAAGTCTTAGGGCCTAATGGGGGTCGATGTTTTACAATACGGAACCCTAAAAACTATATAGATGTCAAGTAATAGGTTCTCAAATAAATTAAATATTCTAAAGCTCGGTTCACACGGAAGTGGTGACAGGGTGACAAGCAAGCTCTCGCTACCGACTGGCGTACCCACACGCGATCGTTGTACACACTGCCTGCCGTTAGCTTCTCATTACATGTTAGTGCCACTAATCTTTACTTTTAATAGGTGGTAAAATTATTTAACGAGTAATTTAAATGAAGAAATAGGTATTTTTTTATTTTTCAAAATATTACTTTATTTATAGTGGAAAGTTCGGGAGGGGTTTAGACATTCAACCTACCGCATTAATCCGAAAAGCCTTTGGACACTTTGGCATAGTAACTTAAAATACGTGTTGCATTTTGAGACCCATACCTATCGATCGAAGGCATTATGGCGAACAAAAAATGCCTTCGCACCGAATCGCTTAAGCGTCTCGGAAACGGGATATTTGTTGAATTATGTTATTGAACGAATCACGTTTCTTTGTATATGCCGTTTCCGAGACGTTTTAGAGGTTCGGTGTTACATCATTATTTATTCGCCGTAATGCCCTTTATCGATACGGATGGGTCTCGAAAGTCACCGCGCAATTTTGGAAAATCATAGTACTACATATTTTTCTATTTGTTTGTTCCTTCTTCACGCTCAAACGAATGGACCGATTTGAAAGAAAATCTTCATAGTGGTAGTTTAGAGAATGTAGAAAGACATAGTATACTTTTGATCCATAAATTCTGGCGGGATCGGGACTTACGCAGTTGAAACCTCGGGGTGCAGCTAATGTAATATTCTAAGAAACTACAGTAGTTTAAGTTAAACCTTATTAGGCGTCTAATAGACAAAGATCATTGTTGATAACTGTCGACAATAATTTATAATCTTCACGCAATATCGAGACAAGAGAATCATTTGATTAATTACTATGTGTTATAATAGATAATTTAATGTTATTAAATCCTTACTAGCAGTATAAACTGCAAATATTCTGTTTAAATGAACCCGCCGTGAATAGAGAAGCTACCGTCTCGTCTCGTGCCAAATTATTAATTACTTACTTTTTTGGCATAATAGTCTGATAGTGGTCTGACACTGATCAATCATGTATTTTTTTTGATGATTCGATCGCCTTTTGTTTTGTATTTATATTTTATACAAACACAAAATACGTATGATTAACCCTTTATATCGGTTGATCAAAAAGACTTAGTCTGTCCCCGCCCTTAACCTAAGGGTGCCTCGGGTTAGGTTAGGTTTCAAATTTAGGTCGGTATCATATTCATGTCGGGGCTGCTGTTGCATGCGAAAGCTATCCCTGTAGCCTCGACAATAGCTAGGCATCGAGACCGAGCACCCTGGGGTTTTAGTCGGTTGGAGCCCGACATAACCACTTCGTTGGCCCCAACAACGGAGTGGTACCCGACTGGGTTTCCCCAGGCCAAAAAAAGAAAGTTTCATATTTAGGTAATACCGTATCCGGTGCAAGAATGGCCGGGATTGTTCCGAGTGCGTTTTCACATGTAAGAAAAGGCATCCAAAGAACGAGCGACTTTTATATATCTACTATGGTTCTAATAGGATTGGACCAAGGAATCACGTTGTCCCATACAAACTTTGCCCACTTTTTTCACCCACTAAGGGGTAGAATTACGAAAAATTCTTTCTTATCCGATGCCTACGTCATACAAAGAACACCCCTCCAAGTTTCAAGTCTCTACGATCAGAGGTTTAGGCTGGGCGTTGATCCGTCAGTCAGTCATTCAGGACAAAGCATTTTCTATGTTTTGAAGACTAGCTGCGCTCCGCGGTTTTACCCGCGTAAGTCCCAATCCCGTGAGAATATCAAAATAAAAAGTAGCCTATAGCCAGGGACTTAAAACGTTATCCATAACAGAATGTTTAACGTTATAAAAACGTTATAATAGTATCGGTATCTCAGCAAACATTTCGTTATCGATCTTTTGTATAACGTTTTACGAGTAACAGAACGAAATTTTAACTGCAAAAATAACGTTATTATAACGATAAATACGCGACGTTGCCAAACTTATTCATTTTACAAATCCGCGCCACGCGCGGCGGAATTTGCGCATCAGTTGGTAAAAGCGAAATGGGTCGAAAAAAAACCAACAAAGTTTACAGATATTTCAATCTTGAGGATAATAATAACACCTCAAAATGTTTAGTTTGCGAAAAAGTTTTAAAGGTAAGTTAAGAAAGAAGTAGATAGTAAGTAGGTAGTAATGTGTAGTATTTTCTAAAAAAAAACTAATATTTTCTAAGAAAATCGGCTTATTAATATTTATTTTTTTACAATAATGCCGATTTCCTTAGAAAATATGAATGTTTTCAATTTTTTTATAGAATCTTTTATGTTTCTCCGAAGAGCCCTTGCGATAGGCAGCAATAAAAAAAATATTAAAGATTGCTCATAATTTTTTTACTCTAAAAAATTAAATGCTCCGCAAGTCGCAAATGGATCAAGCTGTTTGTGTGGTTTGTGGTGCCTTATAGGTATAGAGTTGAACTAACACGCCTCAGTGATGAAAGTTATCGACTTTGGTTTTGATGCTAAAGGCCAAAATTTCTAGTACTTTTTTAAATAATGCCGATTTTTTCGGAAAATATTAATGTTTTGAATGTTTTTTTAAAATATTTTATGTTTTTATAAAGAAGCTCTAGCGATTAGTAAAAAAAACCACGATAGTTAAAGATTTGGTCATAAAAAATTCAATTGAAAATAAAGTATTTTCAATGGCTTCTATTTTCCAAAGTCATCGATATAGCAAGCTGTTTGTGGTGTCAAATGAGAGATATGAGTTGAACTAACATGCCTAAAAGTTAGAGTGCGTAAGCTGCTCTGGTTTGTAACCTAGAGACCAAAACATGTGACGTTTCATACATTTTTTTCATATTTTGACGGCTTACGATCTGCATCAAAAACAGCCCTATGTCCATCATTTGCCGTTTCGAGCCACTGTGCGGCAGCGCGCGCGTGCAACGTTGCCGCCGTGTGCGCGCGAGCGGTGGTACCTGGTAGGTACTACCGCTCGCGCACGGTTTCGAACGCAGCGGCAACGTTGCTTGGCCGCAGAAGAGGTGGTTGGTAGGTATTAGGTATATACTAATTGCACTGTGAAAATTTATCGCTACATTATTGATTGGTTTATTTTACTTTTAATCGTAGATTCACTATGATAAAAAAATGTGTTTCGGAAATTTTACCTATTCCTACTAAACATATATCTAACACCAAAGTAATAGTAAATTTCAGGACGTTATGTAACCTTTAGCCTTCTTCGATATTTGAGATATCCAACACTAGAAGAATTATTCAGATCGGTCCAGTGGTTTTGAAGCAAATTCAATACAAACAAACAAAAATCTAATCTTTCCCATTTATACTATTACATAGTACGTACATGTACCTATAGATTACACCCTTACGTAGCCAGAGAGAGCACTGCGTTCGATAGTTCACACGAAGAAAAAGTAAACATTACTTTGAGTAAAAGAGATAGCATAAAAACAATAATTATAACATTATTATATGAATAACAATATTTTTAATAACGTTAAATTGACAATATAACGTAACGTTATTATAACGTTATACATATTCAAAGCTTTGAATAATATCGTTTTGTTATATCGTTTCTCTCACAAATAACGTTATCTTGCAATTCTACAGATAACGTTACTGTATTTTACCGGTATTTAAGTCCCTGCCTATAGCCTTCCTCGATAAATGGACTATCCAACACACAAATAATTTGTCAATTCGAACCAGTAGTTTCTGAGATTAGCGCGTTCAAACAGACATAGTATAGATTGGACCAAGGAATCACGTTGTCCCACACAAACTTTGCCCCCTTTTTTCACCCCTTAAAGTCCGAGGAAAATCCTTTCTTACACCCTCCAAGTTTCAGGCCTGTGTGTTGATCCGGCAGTAAGGACAAAGCATTTTATATGTACCTATAGACTATAGGCACGGTTGGAGTCAGAATTGCAGACCCATCGTAGAGTTCTAAAATAATTATATTGGAATATTTTTATTCTAATAATATTTATCATAAACATTCATGAGTTGGAAGATTTTAAATTTGAACTCGAGCAAGACCTTGTTGGTCTTTGTCTTGTTTGAGTTGAAAACATATAAATAATAGCAGTTTTGGAGCTCTACGGTGTGTCTGCAATTCTGACTCCAACTGTACCTTTAAGGTGGTACATTTACCTAAATTACGATTATTTAAACCGTACATCTCACTTGTAATTAATCATTTTACATCTAATAGACGTGAGGCGGCGGCGCGCTGCGCGCGCGCAACAACTAATAGGTTACATATCAGTGATCATGCGCACCAGCTAATAATGATCAATGATCGAGCGCAACAAAAATGCTAAATATTCTATAGATCAGCGTACTTTGTATATTGACAGGTGATGTTTGATGAACGAAGAGCTATAGTTTTATGGAATAGCTTTCAAAAATCTACTTAAAAACGATATACTTCAAATGGACTAAGATCCCCCCCCCCCGCCTACCACCGAACTTTCGTGATTTAATAAAAGCTGTGCATTTCCCAGCGCAACACAGGTGTATGAACGATGTGCAATTATGAAGTCTAGACCACAATGGCTTGGAGAATTATCAGGTAGCAAAGCCAATAACCGAAGCTGTTAATTTGCAAATAATAGATCGCCTATATTTTTGTAGGTACCAATTGATAATGTTTTTGAAAATTTTGGAATTTTGGAAAAATTACGAAATTTGCCGGGATCTTGGTTGGTTTATAAATTTTGTAAAAAAATTGTTTGTAACGAAATAGGCTCTGAAACTACACGATCGATTTTCTGAAAACTTGGTATGGGGGAGATTTCTTGAATCCATGGGAGAAACATTAGCTACTTTTTATCTTTATTTTCCCCGCGGAATAAGGATTTACGACGACGACGTTGAAACCGTGACGCGCTAATTTATTGTTGATTCTATCTGAATACGACGACTTTATATCATGTGCTAAATTTATCCTGAAAAAAATTATATCGTAAAATAGGTATATCTAACAGAGGAAAGGACTCATCACGAAATTACTGAAACTACAACAACAACGAGTCTGAAACTTCGCATTCGCTGGGGTTTTTTTTAGGACGAAGGCGCCTAAAAATAAATTTTGGAAATTCGATCTCTAATAATAGAGCATACCTACTATAAAGGACTGAATTTAAAACATTTTATGACTAGACTTTACGTGGATGTAGATTAAAAAATAGGTTTTAGGAAAGTCTATTCCATAAAATCTAGGTCCCAAATAACGAAAAGGTCAAAACTTAAACTAAAAAATTGTAACCCGTAACATGTGAACATATTTGATTACTATTTGTAACGTTTATATCAATCCGATGGATGGATCTGATTGACAGGCCGTATAACGAGTCTATTTTACACTCCTGCGCACTGCGCGGTGCGCATGCTTTCGCAGAGCAATTTGATAAAGATTAGGTAATTAATACAGATAGGACACTACCTACTTACAAAACATTATTTGTGACATTTACGTCCTTATTTATAAACATTTTTATCATCTTTTGACTAAGCAATTTGTTGCACTCACGAGGTAAAATTCATCACTCCAAAGATCCTCGTTAATTTTCCTCTTTAGTTATTCCATCACGAAACTGAACAAATTTTCAATAAACAACACACATGACGAAAGCAAAATCCGACGGATGTGTCTTAAAGAATTTTATGGTACTACCCTTGAGGTATATCCTTTCCAACAAAAAGTAATCATCAAATCGTTTCATAAATATAGAAAATCAAAAATCAAAATCAAAATCAAAAATCTTTATTTCTTTGGATGCTTAATACTTAAAAGTATACAGGACCACATAAAATCGTCTTAAAAACTAAGTAGGGATGTGTGCCTTCGGAACGCGCCCACCAATGAGAAGAAGGCACAAGAAACTCATGGGGGTTTTTTTTTCATGTGGTCACGCTCACAAAGGTCAATATTACAGTATTTGAAAGTATTATTTGAAATGGAGCAACTAAAGTCATGTCCATGGGTTCTTATCATTAAGATAAGACGAAGTATCATAGTATGCCTTACTGCACAATCTATGCTTTATAAAAGTTTTGAACCTGTTAATGGACATGTCATATACATCTTTAGGTAATTTATTATAATAGAGCACACATGTACTATTAAACGACCTGTTTATTTTCATACCTACAATCGAATTTAGAAACTCCTCCTTTTTGAAGTGGGATAAAAATGAATGTTTTTTTTTAATTATTTAACTAGTTTGAAAACATTGAATATAAGAGTATTTTATACCAATATTTCTACTGTAGGTATCTGACGATAAAATCTCGGGACAGTATTTATTTGATAGATAATCTATATTTTAAATTCCATATTGTGGCGTATCTGTTAAACCAACTACATACTCTATATCTTTACACGACGTTTTGAAGTATGCCGCCAAAGTATTTGACTTAACACGACCTTTGACGCTTTTTATAATCGATGCGATGTTCATTACTTAACTAATGTTAATAGGCAGAAATTGGTACCATTCCCACGGAATCAGAGGTCAGATCTGTTACGTTTGATCTTTGGGAACATTTCAACAGGATTCACTACATCTTCAGGTTATGTGACTTTCGGTGGTATATTGCTTAAGACTATAGGTCTAAGGAGTAGATTTATTGTGGCTGTGAAGTCTGGTGCTACTCACTGAGTGACACTAAGGGAAAATATTTAAGTTTTTTATTCCATGAATTCGTCCCATTTGGGCCGTAGGTATAATAGACGAGTCCATGGGTCACTGTGTTGACTCAGAGTGCATGACTGCGAAAAAGACGGTATAATTTCTTCTAGAACAAAACTTATTTTATTTATTTATTTGGTAAACCAAAAGCTTTACAAAAATAATAAGAAACGAAACAAGAAACAGAAAGCCAATTATAGGTTCTAACGAGTAGAAAATAGAATAGGTATAGATACAAAACAAGCAAGCAAAAACACAAATCATAATCCTGCAATAATTAAAATATAGGCAAATACAATATAAATATAGATACAATACTAAAATTAATAAACAAATATGTAAATATGAAATAAAAACAAAACCAAAATAAAATAAGGAGCCTTGAAAGAAGATAAGACTAAGCAGCCTTCTCGCAGAGTTAACGCTAGTGAAGAAAGGATCCACTGAACTTTCCTCACAGAGTAAATCGAACTCACTCGCCAGAAGCATAATATACGTGTTCCTCCTGTTAACTTCACTACATAGTATAAAACAAAGTCGCTTTCTCTGTCCCTATATCCCTATGTATGCTTAAATATTTAAAACTACGCAACGGATTTTGATGCGGTTTTTATTAATAGATAGAATGTTTCAAGAGGAAGTTTTATATGTATAATACATGCATAATATAGCCGTGCGAAGCCGGGGCGGGTCGCTAGTAGGTTATAATGAGTAACCCATGAACTCGCCTTATATGCCTATTTCCTACCTACAGTCTAAGTGGATCGAAATATTAATGATTACCTGCGAGTAATAAGGTGCCACTAAAAGGTCTAAATAAAACCTTTTAATATTAGTGACAAAATAAAGAAAATAAACAAATGAATGTGCGTCTCAATAAGGCTCATCCTGAAAATTAGCGCTGGGGCTTCTAGCTGTAGCATCGTGCTGAGGACAAACCCTTTTTTTGGCACTGTAGGTAAGTACTACTTTTTTCTTGTGCTTTTTTTATGTTTTATTTATTTCTTTCTTTCTGAATTGTTTTTCAGATTGACAATAGAGCAAATACTTATCTAATGAACTGTTTTTTAAGTAGTTTTCCCTATTTTTACGCAATATTTAGTTTTAATCAAGGTGGCAGATCTTTACCCGCATTTTCCTTACGAGAAGTAAAACAAATTGTTATTTATTTCTGTCATAAAAGGTAGGGAAATTATTGTAAAATGTTTTACTAAGTAGCAAATTTAATTAACTTAACGGTATGTAAATAAACATTGTAAAACCATTTCTATAACTAGTCTGTGGTTACTTGACAGAAAATTATGTTTTAGCTTAAAGTGCGGTGGAAGTGTCTTGATCGTTGTTACATTTTCTATGGATACAGACGACGACGGTTCCGTCGTCATTTTATTTAGAATTTATTATTGACGTAATATAACACAAACTTTTTAAACTCACACGATTTGTATTCATAGTCATACCCACCCACATAGTAATAACCCACCTCCTCGGAGGAGGAGTCTCCTCGCGACCATGACTATTGTAACATAGTCGAAACGTCGAGGTAAGAGAAATAAAAAACAAAAAAAACGCGATTAAGACCCGGGAAAATAATTACTAGTAATATAACTCACACCCTGAAAAATGTACTTACTAATATTTTAATACAAAAATTATTATAATAGTTAGTATAAACATTTATTAGTACATTTTTTGAATGAATTAAACCAAATATGTGGTACCAGAAAAGCATACATACCTACATCTACCAAAATACATACGGTTTAAAAACATAACATTAGAATGTACGAATAATAATATTGTCACATTACCAATTAGCTGAACCCCATGTGACCTAGAGCTCACTCCACATCTGTAAGATTGTTAAGTAATGTTACCTGATTCTGTTTATTTACAATATAAAAAAACAACAAAATAGGTAATTACTATATTTTTTACAGATATGCGAGTGACGAGGGGTTCAGCTAATTGATAATGTGACTGTATCTTCTATAAAAGGACTAGTTTATGCTAAATCTTCACCTCTAACCACGACTGTACGTACAGTAATAGTAAAACTAAATTCAAGTATCAAGACGGTATAATCGTTCACAACTAATCTCATTGTGGTTAAATTATCGCCGCGACCACGGAAGTGTAAAAATGTAATCTATTTTAAACATTTGTCGTGTTTCTTAGTCTGCGCGCGCGCACGGTAATGATACGAACTAGATGCTGCGGTTTGTACCGGTACCGGTGCTGCTGACGCGCCGTGCTGTGCGCTCGCGCTGGTGAGGTGGTTAGACTTGTCATGTTTCTATGGTGCTTAGCTATTGAAAGAAAGTATAATTATACTCAACAATATTGTTGTAAGTCAAATTTGTGTATTTTTAGTTAAAAACTAGAAATTAAATATTAACACAAGCCGTTATCCGTTATCTAGTTACCATCGCACAAGACCTGCTTAGCTTAGATAGTGCTGTATTCAATGTCTTGAATTTCTTAAGTATATAAGTACCTACATCTGTTTAAATTCGAGATTCTTCAACTCGTAGAGCCTTTAACTTAAAATAACTAAATTAAAAAGTAATGGCGCCTTAATAAGTGTGAGTTAATGTATATTATTCGATTCTGACAGTCAAAACTTACAAAACTAACATAACTAACTTAAAAAATTAGAAACGAACCACAACAAACTTCAGAAAGCCACAAGAATTCCACACACTAATCCTGTGTGACAAACAGACATATTTCACACGGGAAACCTAAGGTGCTAACCATATTAATAGATATAAGTCGATACGAAACTCTTTAGCACTGCGCTCAATGCACCAATAGAATAAGCCACCTTTGGATTTTAAATTTAGAATAGGAGTGAATGCCTTTTGAAATTTTTAAGGATCAAGATAGAGTGGTCGGTGTAGAAAGAGAAGGAAGTTATAAAATCAATGCGTATCGTACATAGATGTTTGATAATAATGTTCATATTTTGGTATTTATTAAATGTTAATTTGGCCTTACGTACTGATGTAACGGATCGTGACATTATTAAAGTAAATTACAAATATTTTCATGAGTAAAAAACTACGGTGGTATATGAATCTACGAACTCCGCTTCACTGTAGCCGTGTTCTTATCTAAAGCATGCGATACACTGCAGATCTGCAACCACTGTTCAAGCAAGCACTATTTTCATTGCAGAACGCCTAAAGTCACCTTGGTAGATTAGACATTTTTCTCTACATTATGGAACCAATTAAAACAGTAATTTCCTAATATATGTCTGACCATTTTTTTAAATATTTGCATGCTAAGCTAAGTGCTGGTAAAATATTATGTTGAACTATATTTTTATGTGACATCTTCGTAAGTACCATATTTCAAGCAAATAAATGATTCACATTTTTTATGTCTCAAATATACAGGGTTATTGGTAATTATACTAGCAAGCTGTTGAGGGCTACTTTTGTGCACCTTATAAAACAACTTTTGTTCTACGACTTTTGGAAATTCGAAAAAAAATATGAAAATTTTGAGGTTATGTAAATTCGAAAAACAGCTGATTTTTTAAAACAAAGGCCATTCAGGCTAAGAAACGTAGATAAAACTTAAAAAATAAGTAAGTAATTTTATGGTTAATTACCTCGCCGTGTATGGAACAGCTGATTTCCAGGTAAACCTAACCACAAAATTTTCAAAAAATGTTCGAATTTCTTAAAGTCATAGAACAAAGGTTGTTTGTTTAGGTGCACAGAAGTAGCCCTCAACAGCTTGCTAGTATAATTACCAATAACCCTGTATTTTTGTTTTGACCGAGGGAGCAATTATATTAATAAACACAGCAAATAGGTACTAAATATTAGGCATAGTTTTGGGCCAATATCTTGAGTGGGTCTAGCCATCATGACGGTCACGAGGTAATATTACTCGTAAAAATATAATCAAGGGTCTCCATCGTTCTACAGCAAGATTAAAGTTCATCGCCCACTAGTACAGTACAAAAGAACGAGTATTATTTCTGTCTATGTAAGTACCTACTAGGCAATTTTTTTAAATCTAAAACTAGCTGCGCCCCGCGGTTCTCGTTACTTCGGGAACATCGGGATAAGAAGTCACTTAATTGTTAAGCTAGGTTTCCAGCTACCTAAAAACCGAGTTTCATCGCAAACGGTTCAACAGTTTTTATGAAAAAATATATCCTCTGTAGAATATAGCGTGTTTAAGTAGTAACAGAAATTCTTTCCTTTTTAACCGACTTCAAAAAAGGAGGAGGTTCTCAATTCGGTTGTATATGTTTTTTTATGGATGTTCCCATAAAAAAATATCAGCATATCTTCTTTGTTTATCAACCGATTTTGATGAATCTTTTTTGTTGGAAAGAGTCTACCTCAAGGGTGGTCCTATATTTTTAAGCTATTGCATAGATTTTATCGCGGGCCTTGGGGGGCGAATCAAGAAATTCCGTAACGAAAAAACCTAACACCCCCGACAAATGACGGACGATTATTAACGGACGACTATTGACGGACGACAAATGTCGGACGACAAAAATGTCGGACGACTATTTTTGAAGTGAAAACTTCTTATGGCGCGTTGGGCACTTTTGTGGGTGAGCATTTTCAGCCGTTCTCGCGACAGATTTTAACGCGACAGATTTTGACGCGACAGATGAGATTTTATTTGTGTTAGTCTTTTTGTTTAACTTACACTGCCATCTATTACACAAATTGAGAAACTTAGTTTCTAGAAAGACCGCTATTCGAATGTAGATGGCGCTGATTTAAATTTTTTACTGCCATCTAGCGAATAAAAAATAAACTATATTTGTTTAAGTGAGTGCTAATAGATGGCAGTAGCAGATCGTTTCAAGAAATATTCTATGAGAAATAACAAGTTTATTGTTTTTATTTTTTTTTACGACAAATGTCGGACGACTATTATTATTATATTTTTAATTTTTTTTTTTATTATTTTATAAGAACATTTACTAAGACAAGAAATTATTCTCGAGCGTTTAAAGGAACTAGGTATAGGAAGAGGGATTACTTCTTGCTTTAAGAAACCTTTTTATGCAATAGCTTTACCGCGGCAGTCCTCGAGTGCCACACGTTTTTTTTTTTAACTTAGTGTATTTAAATAGGTATATACAACAGTTTTAAACGGTCATAGAACTTTAGTCCTACAAATATCCTTTCAAAAGTTAGGTACCGGACCCAGTTCTAATTATTTTACAACCTCAATTTAACATCAATCAAAAAGGTACGAATATTGTCCTTTTTTACATCTCCACCTTTAACAAAGGTCGAAACAGTGACCTATTTTGTAATCAAAATAGGTCACTGTTTCGACCTTTGTTCCGACAAAAATAGTTTAATTATACAGGCCAAACAAAATTGAACCTTATTTTATATTGTAACACGTTAACTCCTGTTTTTGATACATACAAAAATAACGTTGTTATGTTGAACCTGACATCATCCAATCAAAAGACAAATTACTGAGAAGCTTTAATTCTTCAAATCACGACCTAAACATTTAGTTCTTTTTGCGACAAATAACAAAATGAATAAAAAATAATATCAATATTTTGTTACGGAATTTGCAACAATAAAAATAAAATAGAAAAAATGTTAACTTGTTGAATTTGAAACTTTATATTAAAATTAGGTTTTCACTATTGGATAATTTAATTTTCTGCGAAAGTCGTGGTTGTGATGGTTTTCCTGTACAATTTGGAGGATCTTTGATTTGAGAGTTAACAGAGTGAGAGAGATCTTCTAAGAAAGCGTGCAACGTCATCGTCACCTACAGCCAGGTGTGATAGTGGTCAAACGCTATTATTTCTAAAAAAAGTGACTGTGAGATACGGCAGACAGACAGACATGACGAATCTATAAGGGTTCCGTTTTTTGCCTTTGGCTACGGAACCCTAAAAAGTATTTTTAGTAGAGAAACTAGAATTTAAATATTTTGTGTTCTTAGGTATCAACAAAAAACCGCCCGCGTTCCGACAAGCTCGTAATAAGACAATGCACTTTGCGGCTTAGTCCATTTATCCCAATTCTCTCACAGGGTCGAGACTAACATAGGTGAAACCACGAAACGCGGCTAGTCCTTAAATCAAATAAGATATTTAAAAAAAGCACTCTTTTTACAATCGGTTAACTAATTTCGTACACATCCTTATTCATAAATTGTTGTTTTTATCACAGACTACTTATTTGACCGCAGTGACGTTGTTTTACACAAACATTATGATTGGTTTGTTAGTTTTAGTTCAATACTAGCGACCCGCCCCGGCTTCGCACGGCTATATTGTGCATGTATTATACATATAAACCTTCCTCTTGAATCACTCTATCTACTAAAAAAAACCGCATCAAAATCCGTTGCGTAGTTTTAAAGATCTAAGCATACAAAGGGACATGGGGACAGAGAAAGCGACTTTGTTTTATACTATGTAGTGATACAGAGTATACCAAGATGTTATTTTATGACAAAACTACCAAAATCCTTTTTTAGCGGACGTCATAAAAGCAATCAATGTGGGTGATTTTGCCCACTCCGTCCATTGGTTTAACCTGTCCGTCTTCAGTGCGTTGATAGATCAATCAAGAATGTTCTAACCCAGACTATCCCTTTTATCCTACTCTAACTAAAATTATAAATGCCAAAGTTTGTATGTCCTTCACGCAAAAAGTACTGAACCGATTAAGATAAAACTTGGTATGTAGGGTCGGCTGCATAATTGCAGCCCCAGGTAGAGTTCAAAAATTACTATTATTGAAATTCTAATTATTTTTATTTGATAAATTCATGAGTTAGAAGACTTTGTACTTCAACGAAAGCAGGTGTCTATACCATTCTTATAACAGCCGTTTTGGAGCTCTACGGTGGGTCTGCAATTATGCAGCCAACCGTACATAGATTTACACACATTTTATCCTAATATTCTTACAGAATCAGGACTAACGCGCGTGAAATCTCGGAGCGCAGCTCATAAATGCAATAGTTTGTGCGTGTTAGTACCTATATGTATGTTTCTTACTCCTTCACGCAAAAAGTACTGAAACTATTGGGATGAAACTCGGTATACCTATTGATAGCTGAAGACCTGGTTTAATACAAAAGGTATTTTTTTCCAGATCCTAAGAAAATATCGATTCTTACGCGGGTAAAGTCGCGGGCACAGCTAATATCGAAATAAAGTTGAAAAACGGCTGATTACATTTAATAAAAGATTTTTGTTTGATCACAAAAAACTATAACTCGATCAAATAATTACGATGGACCCAAAAAGTCATAATTCTTATCATTAGTGTTTCGGCTACCGGTCATTATTTATTAGTTTTTTTACTCTGTAATTTTGAGGTCAGATTGATTGAATTAGTTCTCTTGATGACTGTGTTGTTTTTTTTTTGGTTTTTTGGTTATAAATAGGTTGTAATTTAGTGGTAGATTTGGCAGTTTTTGGTGATAATTGGTTGAGAATTGAAATTGTGTTTCGTAAACTTATTTTTATAGTTATTTTAAAGGTAATCAAAAGTTATAGATCTATAATAAACTACGTCTTACGATGTAGGTATCGTGCAGCGTGACACCGTTACTCAGAACGCATATAATACCTAACCTACGTTACATAGTCTCAGCAATTTAATATTCTGTTACAAAGATTTGCTGCAGTTGTCCAGTCTACTCCTGGTTATAGAAGTTGAAAGTCTTTGAGTACACGTATAGGTAGTATAAAGGTTTTTAATTTGTTTATATTTATGTGTTCTGTGAACAATTATTCTATCATTTAGTAACTAAGACCCATTTCCACAGACTAATAAAAAATAAGAGTAGACACTAGCCACCCGACATGACATCCCGAACTCGAATTCTAAATTCAAAAATTAAATCGTATCGCGTCCTGACGTTTCCGTTACGTGCCGTTTCCGCTGCTAGCTTGCGTACGACGAATTAGTAATCGCGCGCTTTTACATTCATTTTTTTCGAAGTTTTTTTTTACAAAAGTATATGTATCCTGTGTTTTGATTGATGATTTAGAGATAGGTCGATGATGGGAGCATTATGCAGTCGCCTCGTTGGGTATGGTTAGGGTTGTCATATTAACCGATTTTATGGATTCGCTTCGTAATCTTGAATCTAAGTAATTCCTAATTTATTTATTTTGCCATAATATTAAATTGCATAATATAGGCATGTCCATTTACATAATATTATTACAAATTAATTAAACTAATAAATTTTATAAGATAAGTAGTTAAACTAATTTTAGATTAATAAATAAGTTATTTTATTTATTTATTTAATTATCTCAGTCCACCGATTCAAAATTTGTGACCGTAAACTCACCCTGTGGGGTAAATGCTCGTAGGGTGACTCAACCACAGAGCCTTATACCTACTTAGTCAAAAAGTTAGAAAGAGCAGAGCATTATTAAAATTTATCAACTCACGCGATTAAATTTAGTATTCATATTTATTAAATACACGATTTATATTCCGGAAAATACTGTCAACAAAACAGAAATAAATTAACATTATTTTTGATAGTTAATTTAGAGAAAAAATAATAAACATGAAACTATTTTAAAACAATTTAACGCTGGATTAAATAGGGTAAAGATTAGCATCTACCATCTTCAATCACCGGCGTCTCTTCCGGAGACCTGTAACAACCTGAAAAGGCTGCTAGCCTTCTGGGAGGACCTGGGATGGTTGGAGTGACAAGTAGTATATCCTCACACGCACATGGCCCAAATCATGAGCCTAAGTGCGAAAACAGCCCTGTAACACTAAACTAACATCTACCCGGGAGATTTCAGATGATTCAGGGGGAAATTTATATAATATCTTGGACATTAATTTACCGATTTTTTTGTTATTGTATCCCGAAAACTAAAATACTTTTTAGACTTTTTTCCAGGACAATTTTGGAATTAAGTTACGGTTAGCAACCCTGAGTGGAATTGATAAATGAGTACCTTGTATTCTGAACGCGCGTCTCCGTATTGTTTTGTGATGTTTGCAATCGGTTTTTTGACACGGACGTATACGTTTTGATTTTGTTTATGTTACATTTGTAATATTAATCGACTTATTATTGTACATTTTTTTTTTCAATAAATGGTTTCTTTGCTGTTTTAAGAAAGAACTAATTTAATTCTGCGTATAAGCAAGAAAGAGTCTTGCTTTAGCCAATCTATTTACTTATCAATAGGTATTGCTTTTTGAATCTGTTATGTTATGTTTACCCGTAATATTGCCTCCCGATCAGAAAGTCTAAGTAGCAAAACGTCAAACAAAGCGAAAAGTCTAGTGAGCAATCTGCCTAGTTAGCTAATCGCCCATGTAGCAAAACGTCTAACTATCAAGAGGTTTATATAACAAAACGTCTATATAGGAAATAAGGTGCTTTGATATACAGGTTGTATCTACATGAACATTTCAAGATTTGTATTATAAATCATACTGTATATTTGAAAGGAAAACTTTTACATCAGAGGAAGAATACGGGTAATTCCCATCTGTTATATAATCTATACTAATATTATAAAGCTGAAAAGTTTCTTTATTTGTTTTGATTGTTTGTTTGTTTGAACGCACTAATCTCAGGATCTACTATATCGAATTGAAAAATATTTTTGCGTTGGATAGTCCATTATCGAGGAAGGAAGGAACTTTTTATTTTGATATTCCCACGGGATCTGGACTTACGCGGGTGAAACCGCGCAGCTAGTTTTTCATATTACTGAACAAGTAGGAATAAAAAACACCGTTTGTTTTACAAATATGGTTTATTCTATTGATAGAAAGACAACTGGGTTTTTAATACGGCATACGGCAATGAAAACAAATAAAACTTGATTAATACATACACCAGTAGTTGGCAACACTGCGCCGCCACCGGCGCGGGCGCACGGCAACGGCAACTGCCCTCACGTATTAGACCGATGACATCATCTGTCAACGACCAATCACGGACGTGATACATATTAACTAGTGGATACATAAATCAGTTGAATGGACTTAGAATATAATTAGTTAGTATAGTACAAAGGATTGAAAAAAAAACCGGGCAAGTCGAGTCTTAATCGCGCACGAAGGGTTCCGTACCATGTTGTATGGAAGCCCCACTTAATTTTTTTTCTGTTTTTAGTATTTGTCGATATAGCTGCAACAGATACACATAATCTGTGAAAATTTCAACTCTCTTGATATCACGGTTCATGAGATAGGTACAGCCTCCTGACTGACAGACAGACAGATGGCCGAACAGTGAAGTCTTAGTACAGTTTTTAAAACATTAGGTATAATAAACAACATAACATAAAATAAACACAAGTATACTTTTGTACTTACATTAAAGTAACCAAGTTTTGTCCACGACATCGTCGAATTTCGAGTTGAGTTGAGTTTCGATTTGTGTCAAAAATGAGGAGGACGTAATCGAGATTTTGCATTTTTGCTTCAAGTAACTCAGATTAGTTATTGGGATGTGACACACATACTTTCGGCTCTGGTTAAATTTTATAGACAGGTCGTACGAAGCCAAATGCAAATCCATTACTATAAAAAGAAAATTAAACCAAAACCAAAGAAAACTACCTAAACGCCCTCTATTACATAAGAAGTCGACCAAATTCCAATTAAGCGTAGTTTACGATGCACAGTACGGTCCTAATCAGCATGCGACTACCGTACAATGACGGTACAACACGTAAAATAAATACAGAACAATACCGATGATCTATATACGAACTGTACACGAGCTAACGGACGGGGTTTGAATTTAGAATTAGAAGGCACAGAGTAGGGGGTAGAGGTGTCACTTTGCTGTACCTACGACTTTGTAATAGGGTTAATTCATGTTCCATCGCTCAAAGAATTAGCATCGCAAGGAGCGATTGATGGTGAAAAAAGTAGCCGATTAGGCCAAACACTGATGGCTTCTCTAATATAAATCTCCACTTATATAAATAGCAATCTTTGCAGGTAGGAAAGTGGTGTTCATTGCGTGACGTATAACTGTGTTTTTGTATTAAAGTTAAAAAAATATGGGTAAATCTTTCTCATCCATAGACGCAGTAGTTGATTTTCTGTGTTCTCTGCCTTTTATGAGTCAGAATTTCTGATAGTTTGATCCACTCTTCTCAATGTCATATCTTAGAAAATTACTCTATGACAAAATTGTATTATAAAACGGATTTAAATATTGTATCACAAGTAAAGATATCATCTTTATGTACGGGATTTCCGGCGTCTGTTTTATTGTCTGTCGCTAATTTCAACGGAACCCTGAATCATATTCTATTCTAAAAGGCCGGTTATAACCTTTCTTTGTTTATGGTTTTAATATTTCTTTCACATAAGCATCTACGATCTACGTTAATAATAACAAATAAATATTGCAGGATAATGCACACAGAGCCATCTAGCCTTAAGCTAAGCAACTAGACTGGTGTAATCGTGAGCAGACAACGAATATAATACTTATACACTGTGAATTTTATAAACTACAAAATATACCGAGGAATGATGAAAGACCATTAAAACTCCTTACGAAAGGATATAGTCGTATCTTCAGAAACTGCAAGTAAACTTTCAAAGATTTGGGTCATTAAAATGGCGGGTTTTGATGATGTGTGTGTTGCTAAGAATTTGACAGTCAATGACAGCACAAAAACATTCTTCAACCTTCTAGCCTTATATCATTATTTGGGATCGGCTACTCCGACCGGAGATACAAAAACATAGACAGCACCAAAACTTAGGTCAACAAAATGGCAAATCCGTCGTGGTAGATCTTGTCACATCATGAGTTCGGGGCGCCTCCTTTGACTTTTTCCTCACCAGCCGATTTAAAATTAAAGCAGTTCCTTATTATTAATAGTTTCTCAACTGTTGTCAATCTCAATTACCCTAATTAAAAGGAAAGGACAACGATGTAAACGTATGCCAGTAACGTAGCGTCGCACGTCGAATGAAAGCAGCTTCTTTAGGCACCACATTAACTATTAATTAACATTTTAAATCAACACTCTGATCTGAATCACCTGATTAGTATTACGGTTACCGCACGTCTGGGTAGGGTGACTATTGTTCTAGTAATTTTGTAGACAATCAACGATCATACCTAATGATATTTGAAATGTGTGTCAGTATGTTTGTTAAACTTCACGCAAAAACTACCAACTCGATTGCGATCAAACTTCATTATAGGGAAATAGACAAAACAAACAAAAAGGAGTACTAGAATGGGTACATTTTGAGCTCATTGGGCACCAGCCAGGGAACACGTGCAGGGTTGTGTTTGGTAACTTCTGCAGATGCGTACTGGAATAAAACATAACGCAGGTAAAATCAGGGGGCACAGCTCGTATTTCTTGCTTAGGAAAGTTGTCTTTATTATCACAAATTAATTATCCTTATCTGTCAAATATCTGTTGTCTTTTGTTCTTTCCTTACGTCATAAACTTTATCTCACCTTTATCTAGTGTGGGGGCTGCAAATATTCGTCTCGTTGTAGTTAAGTTTAAGATACTTAACAAAAAATCAACACATTTAAGACCTTAAACATGACTAACCAACTGACAAAATCTCAAACGCAGCCACTTCATAATTATTCACTTTTTATCTTCTATCTTTATCTATTATATAAAAATAAGTCGGGTTTTCCTTCCTGACGCTATAACTCCAGAACGCACGAACCGATTTAGATGATTTCGGTTTTGAAATGTTTGTCGTAGTCCAGGGAAGGTTTAAACGGTGAGAAAGATCGGACTTACGCGAGTGAAACCGCGGAGCGCAGCTAGTATAATATATAAAAACCAATTGCTGTTCGTTTGTCTCGCCAAAATTCGAGAACGGCTGGTCCGATTTAGATGATTTCGTTTTTGAAATGTTTGTCGTAGTCGAGGGAAGGTTTAAACTTAAGAGGGCGCGGGGCGCAGCTAGTATGTCAATATTATTTTTGCAAAAAGATTGATAGATTTTATGGTGTAAAAACTTTAATGCACCATAAAATAAAATCACATTATATTCCAAAAAAATAAATCAATAAGAAACATAGAGAAATAAATACTCTTGGCACTAAAAGTGACACAACTGACTACGAAAGGGTTCGGTTCCAGGCAACCATAAAAAACCAAGGCCACCCTACAATCAACATACATGCCTACAAGTATAATTCGATTTCCTGCGCATTTGATTTGGATCGACTCGATCTATTCTAGGAAGCGTGTCATCGAATCATAGTTCAGTTTAAACAATGAGCAGGACACAGATTAAAACATAGATTAATAGATGTGACACTTTTCTACCTTCTTTTTAAGTATGGCTTCGAAAGACTTGCATTATTAAATGAAAAGTATCAAGTGAAAATATTTGCAATAAGTAGCCAAAATTGGGCCGAAAATGTTTTGAGTACCTATGTTTTTGTCCGTCCACACTTGATCTATTTATAAGGAGTGTAATTGAATCATGTGACACAGATTAAATACAAGTTTAATAAATAGATACGATACTTTTTTCTTTAAGTACCTAATAGCTATGCGCGACTTACTTAGTGTTAAGTGAAAACCAACTAAGCCGTGGGTTTTATCACGATATTCGCCGAGAATCAAATCAACGATCTTTGGAATGGAAGTCGAGGTATCTACCACTAGGCCAACATCGCACAATAAAAATTAAATATGGTAAGTAGGTAATAACCTTATATTTTTTTGCAAATAAATAAAAATAAATACGACTAGCACTTAAACTATTTTTCAAGTTTTTTTAAAAGTTGCTTTACTTTCAGCTGTGGTTAAGAAAAGTTTGTCCCGACAAAATACCTTGACCATTAAAATCTAATTGCTCTAGGATTCTCGAGCAAAGCGCGTGGGCGCCATAGTGACGCACCCGCGCCGTGCATATGTATCGATTATAAACGATTCTTATCGAGAAATAGTGCAGTACTCACATAATGTATGTATTTGTAACGATATTGATATACATTATATAATTTGTACTTATTTATATTAGATTAAAATGGATAGATAGAAAGCTTTTTAACCGACAACAAATAAAAGTACTGTTTCGAAGTCGAGTTGTCAAAAAGTATCACAGTCTCAGTGCCGAAATGGTACAAATAAATAATTAAATATTTCAGGACATTCCACACGTCGCCATCTAACCCCAAGCATTATGCGGGTGCTAAACAACGGATATACTACTTATATACTTTTCTTTTGTAAATATATTATACCTACTTATAATACACTAGCGACCCGCCCCTTTTCGCACGGCTGTATTATGCATGTATTATATCTAAAAACCTTCTCTTTAATCACTCTATCTATTAAAAAAACCGCATGAAAATCCGTTGCGTAGTTTTAAAGATCTAAGCATACATAGGGACATAGGGACGGCGCAAAGTGACTTTATTTTATACTATGTAGTAGTAGTGATGATAGTGAAGTGATAGAAACACCCAGACCACAGACAGATATTTAAGCATAAATACTTGTCTGAATGTCTTAATGTTTGTGTAAATATTAACAAATGTATATAAGTATTGTATCCGTTGTCTGGCCACTATAACACACGCCCATTTGCTTAGCTTGAAACTAGAGAACGCTGTGTAAAGTGTCCTATAATAATAATTTATTAAAATGTTTGCATTACAAGACGCAATGATGATAAATGATAATGAATGATAATAATTACACCAGAACGCAACTTGGTTTAAAATAAATAATGACATCATTTTAAGTGAAGATCGTGTGAATAAAATTGTATAACGATGATCTAATTTGAGCATCATCCGTAAAGATAAAGTTTATCATTTAGATTTATACTAAACACACTTCACACACTAGTGTGTGTGTGTGAAGAAGAAGTGTGTAGTGTAGTCACTACACACTTCTTCTACACTTCTGTCATAGAATTAACTTAAGTCTTACTTATTACTAGCTGTTTTCCGCGACTTCGTTCGCGTTGTGGTTTTGGTTATATACTTTAATTAAACCTTCCTCGAGAACCACTCTATCCATTGGTACAAACAGCATTAAAATCGGTACAGTAGTTTTTGAGTTTATAGCGAATATACAGACGGAGGCGGCGGAGGACTTTGCTTTATAATATGTAGTGATTTTTAAATAGGTGTTTCTGCACGATTTCTTACAAAGAGCCGTAATTTATGATGAGTGAGTTATTTCTTTAGATAATTATTTCCATTTTATTTTGAAAATTGTTTTATAAACGGGAATAAGTTTGTACCAACACTGATATCCTTCTTGGAGTATATTCTCCTTAAGAGGAAAGGGTACCGGCGCTCTCTCCAGTAGTCGACTGTTCCCTCCCTGGATAATGACACTAGCACAAATATTTTTGTTTCATAAAACCTATAACTGCCATGACTTTGACTATGCCTCTATGTCTTGGTTTTTTTTCATATTCTAATTATCAGAGAAAGTAATAGCTAAAAAAACTAAAAAATACGTTCATTATTGAACATGGCAGTTAAAAGTTTTATGCTATAAAAATATTAGCTCTAGTGTCATTATCAGAGGTGAAAAGAGTAGACTACGTTTGTATGGAGAGAGAGTCGGACGGTACCCTTTCCTATAAGCTTATCTACTTGTATACGGGCTGTTTTTCGCAATTTGACCTCTTTAGTTGGGTCCTTTGTGCGTGAGGATGGATTTGAATTGCCCAGCATCCTCTCAGGTTAGTCGACCGTACCCAGGGTAAATAACTCGCCAATTTATCTGTCTGGTGACAACTAAGCTGCGGGTTTTATCACGATGTTTTCCTTCACCTTAAGGTCAAAGGGTACCTGTGCTCTCTCCATACAAACGTAGTTGACTGTTTCCTCCCTGGATAATGACACTAGCACAAATATTTTTGGGCCATAAAACCTATAACTGCCATGACTATGCCCCTATGTTTTGGTTTTTTTCATTTTCTCATTATCATAGAAATTAAGATTTAAAAAAAAATTAAAAATAAACAAAGGGGGGGGGGGGCATGGTCATCGCAGTTATAAGTTTTACGCACCAAAAATATTTGCTCTAGAGTCATTATCCAGGAAGAAAACAGTCGACTACGTTTGTAATAGTTTGTATGGAAAGAGCTCCCGGTACCCTTTCCTCTTAAGAGCCAAGCAAAAACATTTTTTGTAAGATAAATCTTAAAATTAAAAGGGAAAATATCCTTCCTGTGTTGTACAAATACTTATAGTTATCTATCTATCCATTAATCACGAATTTGCTATTACTCTTTATAAAAGTGACCTTTGACTGTGAAATTAATATTTAACGATCATCTTGATTCGTATCTAAACAATACTTTCAATTAGACCACATTGAACTATTTTTTTCGAAATCATTTTGATCCATTGTTTTAGTAAAAGTGTATCATTAAGTTTGTTTTACGGCCTACGTTTAGGTATAAAGGTCAACGCCTACTACGTGTACTTCGTTTTTATTATAAACTAGCGACCCGACCCGGCTTCGCACCGCTGTATTATGCATGTATTATATTATCTAAAAACCTTCCTTTTTAATCACTCTATCTATTAAAAAAACCGCATCAAAATCCGTTGCGTAGTTTTAAAGATATAAGCATACATAGGGACATAGGGACGGCGAAAAGTGACTGTATTTTATACTATGTAGTAGGGATGGGCCACACAGTCATTCTCACAATCTAACGAAGACATACATAAATCGTTTTGGAGCTGCTACAAGTAACTGGCTGCAGCAAAGCTTTCCAATATAGAGGAAACCAGAAGTCCGAAAGCAACAGAACTAGATATATATCTGAATGAGGCTTTGCTGCCTAAAGGTCAATGTCCATATGGCTGGTTCGCCAAGAATAATCATAAGTTCCCTTGTATGAGTTTTTTGGCACGAATATTTTTATCTCCTCCTGGAACCTCCGTATATTCTGAGCGACTTTTCTTAGAGGCAGGAAATGTGTATGAAGCAAAACGCAACAGACTCCTGCCTGATAAAGCCGAATCCTTGTTGTTTTTGCACCATAACCTTCCCTTGGTAAATTTTAAATACCAATAGGTATAATACGGTTTCAATCAACAAACCACTTTCAGAAAAATTAAAAATTCCTATGTAGTGATTTATGGCGATAATTATTTAAATGTTTCGATATCAAAATTAAGATATTTATTTAGAAATTAGAATTTAGATTTATTTGTTAAATAAGTGACAAAAAATAAAAGAAAATCGAGATAAAAAGTAGCCTATGTGTTATTCCAGGTCTCCAGTTATCTACATACCAAGGTTCATGGTAATCGGTTTAGCGATTTTTACGTGATTGAGTAACAAACATACATACATACTCACAAACTTTTATCTTTATAATATTAGTAGGATAGTAGGATTTAAAACAGCTAAGTTGTTTATTTTTTTTCTGGATATTATGATCAAATACCGAATGTTCGGCATTTTAGCAGAATTTAGGCCGAATGCCGAAGTTCTGTTTAAACTGCCGAAGTTCGGTTAAACCGAATGTGAAACGAATTTCGGCTCATCCCTACTATGTAGTGATGAAGTAATATACAGGGTTATTGGTTATGATATTAACAAGCGGTTATGGGCCACTTCTGTGCACCTAAAAAAACAACTTTTCTTCTACGACTTTTAAAAATTCGAAATTTTTTTTGAAAATTTTGAGATTATGTTTTGAAAATTAGCTGATTGTTTTAAACAAAGGTCATTCAGACTTAAAACAGTAGATAAACCCTAAAAATTTTTTTTTTCAATATTAAATTCAAAGTCTAGCTGAGTGCTGCTTGACTGATACCTAATACCTGTATCAACGCACAACTTTTTAACTGCTGCAACTGCAAATGTGAAATTGTAAGGGTGTGTCCTTTGTGAAGTAGACGAAGGTTTAAAATGGTAAAATGCCGTTTTTAAAAACTTTCTTGTGTAATTTAAATGTTCGATGAAGGAAGGATATTTTATGGTCTTCAGTATTTTAATTTCCGACGTTCATCGTTCTTCGCAAAAGCGCCTAACGCATTTGTGTTAGACGCTTTTGCGAAGCAGGTACTCATTGTGCGAAGTTCACCTTTTGCAAAGTACTCATTGTGCGAAGTTTACCTTCGGCGACAGGAGCTCATTTTGCGAAGTTCACCTTTGGTGGCAGGAGCTCATTTTGCAAAATTCACTTTTGTATATAATTATATTCTGTTCCTTTGGCGAGCCGAGCGGAGCTAATTTAGCGAATTACAAATTTTGCGTCTAACCCGTTCAAATATGTACCCGAAAATAACAATTCACGACATACAAGTCAATACTACATACTCGTCGCCTAATGTTAGTTTAAAATCCTAAGATCCGTTAGTCCGTAACTCAAATAAGACGTAATACAAAACAATCACTTCGAGATTAGTTTTCGGAAATGGTGGAGATGTGGTTGAGTGCCCTCAAACCACTCGGTGAACGGAGACGAGCAAACACTGACTGCTTGGATCAGAATTGGATTAACGTTATACATTTACGAAGATATGGATAAGGTAAAGTGCTTAGACATTGATTGGGAAATTCTGTATGCAATAGCGCAAATCGAATCGCGACAAATTCGCCAGCTCCGGGCAAGTATGATCAGAAAGACAGATAGTGTCGGATTAGCAGTTGTACAGCTACAACCAGGCAACAAAAGTGCAGACCCAGCGAAGACCTCTAAAACTGATACTATTATGTTCAACTCAAGCATAGTTCTAAGGTCCTACTCGAGTTAAAGTTTAATTTCATGGAAATGTTCTACAAGATGTATGTCAGAATATAAAATTAGATACCTTATAATGTGTATATTTATTACATCAAATTATGCCCGAATAGCCATAAAACATTTATTATATAACCCAGTCGAATTGAAAATGTCCTCGTTTTTCTAAAGTCAGTCAGAAAACAGTTGCACATGGTAAAGCACAAATGAACGCAAAAAAAAACATTTTCTTAAATTTCAAACTGCCATATCAATAGCAATAACTCTCCACGGTAGTTGAAATTCGGTGCATAAACGCGTGGGTCTCTGTTGTCATAGAAAGCAGATTGGAATGTACCTACTTAGGTAGCTGGTTGGTATTTCTACCATAAACAATAATTACTACACAGTTCACTGTTTATTTGGTCCAAAGTCGAGTTCGCTTCTGGGATTTAGGGGGCAGACATAGATAGTTATTCATTTATTGCACCACAAGAGACACATAACATATTACAAACATACAGATTTTATAAATAATGAGTTGAGTTGCTTGCTGAAATTGTGCAGACGGAATACAGCTCAGGATTTAACTCAGTTCAGTGAACTAAACGAAAAACACAAATAACGATACGTTACTACTGAAATCTGAAAAATAGTACTCAAAATAGAATACAACTATTTTGATTTGATAAAATGAGTGATAAATGAAATAAACCAGATAAACTTATTTTCAAGAAATAGTAGATTACATAAAAATCGACTGGATTTGATTTGATACTGAGGAAGCCCTATATTGTATCACCCAGTCATACTTCCATCCATTCTCAGTCTGCCTTTGTAGAAGTGGTTAAAAACCACGAAATACCTGTTCGATTTATTTATCAATCAATATACACTCTTCTATTTTAGCAATTTGTGGATAATATCTACAATAATCTCTGAGATTATTGTAGTTATTATCCAAAAATTGCTAATAGCGCACCATCTCGCTTATTTCTATGTATGCTATTTTGACCGACCTAATAGCTCCTAAGGTGTAACATAGAACTACATTAGAATTGAAAATACTAATGTATTTAAAGTACGTCCGATTTCACTAAAGCGTTCCTGACATTCGTACCGTATCGCGAGTAAAACCGCTGAACACAGCTGGTAATTCATAGTTTACAAGATCTCTAGCCAGCGGCGCAGGAGTCGCCTATTGTATTAGAACAATACTTATCGACGAAAAGCAGAAGATGCCTATGAAAAGCTAGATCAGTGATAAACTCAGGTCAGTGGTTCGCAGACATTGTTCACCTTCAGTTGGTCAGCTTCAAGTATTTAGGTGCTTTGTTTCATGTTCGGTGGAAATGGTTTCCGGGGTTTTTGGATTCGATACTTGACAGTTGAAATGATATTATATTTTAATTTTAAGCCTATTCCGTCCTTTCCTTGTTTAGTGCCAGCTGGCTCCAGTCAGTACAATGCGAGTACAACTCGTCCCGTCATCATCTTCTGGGCCTGCCGCGGCCCAGAAAGTGATGAGGTAAAAATATTGCAAAAAAAACAATATTTTTTTGCATTCAGATATGTATCTATGTTGCAAAATAATTTATTGATCGCAAGACTGTGACGTCACAGGCAGCACCTGCAGCAGCGGAGGACGTGTTCCGAAGACACATCTTAACTTAGTTAAAATCATAATATAGATAAAGACCAATATTATTATTTTCTTTTAGATATTTATGGCGACTCTACTATACGTCGTAGGCATCCAGACCGTCGCGTCGCCCGGCGCGCGGCGCTGGCGCACCACAATTTAAGAGATCTATTTTAAAAGGCAAACCATTCAGGACCCTGCACTCACCTGTGCCCGCGCATACGTCGCTATGCATTTATCATACATTATACCATCCATGAATATTCCACTGTTAACGTTGGCTACGTTTTATTTAGTGATCGGACTAAGGTTTGGTTTCGGTTGCAGTTTCGGCCAAAGTTTCGGTTTTGCTCAAATTCTGGTCATGCGAAAACTTGATAATTATTGTGAATGGCCTTTACTCAAATTACCTTTTTTCTAAACTAGTTTCAAATCGCCCGATGGACATCGCTGAGATCTAATTCTAGGGTCTATCAATCATTTTTTTCTTCTATGTTGCCGTTAGGTTGCAAAGGGTGCATTATCTCAGACAGTCTCGTTACACAATTCGTCATTTTGCTGGCCAAAGTATGGCCATGGTACACATCTTTAAATTTTTTTTTCATCTAGCAAAGTATGTCTGCCATCTATTGAGGCAACTGGAACTAATGCTTTTTTGAGAAAGCCTAATTGTAGCACGTGATATTCTAACTGGGTGCCACGAATATCAGAAATTCGATTTCACTTTGAACGATAAGGCTGCACTTAAGACTTTAAGCTTTGTTTTTTAAATTGTGTATTTATTTTCCTATCTATCTAGACCTTAAAAAAGGAGAAACAAATGTTTTGTTATTACTTAGTTATTCCATAAATGTGTCGGATCTTATTTCGGCCGAAGGAATTCGGTTTCGGCTTTAACTGTAAATCTCGTTTCGATTGAACGCTACTAGTTTAATTTATTAATTGTACCTCATGACCCTTGCGATTTATGTAGTGTGCATATTGTTGGAGGTGATACATTGCTTCTTTGGGGCTGCGTTTGCGCATGCCTATTGTACGGTTATGGAATATTTATCGCGTGACGTTGGGAGGTACGATTTAATTTCAATGGAAAATTGATAAGAAAAAGATTTTATTCACCTAATGCGATTTCTTGCAGTGTTCGTCTATTTTGATTAGACTATCAAAGATAAGAGTAATAAAAAAACTATGATAAAATCACTATTTATTGATGTTTTTACACCAGGTTTTTTGTTTGTGTGTTATGTTGTTGTTGTGTAGTTTATATTTCGATGTTTTTCCGTTTTAAATAACTTCAATAGTAAAATAACCACGTTACTTTAATTTCCTATCTTTTTTTGGTACGAGTAACGTAACATTATAAATTTGCAATAAAAAAAAATCTTTAAGCTAAAAGCTAAACTAAACTAATAATTCAGCGAAATGTCTGCTTACGTCCAAATCTTTGCCTGTTTTTAAGGCCAATGTGTACAAGCATTACCTTGCTCTCGCTGAAGCTCGTCAATCAAACATAGATGTCCATTGTTTCATCCCTATATATATAAAATTCTCGTGTCACGGGGTTCGAAGTTGAACTCCTCCGAAACGGCTCGACCGATTCTCATGAAATTTTGTGAGCATATTCAGTAGGTCTGAGAATCGGCCAACATCTATTTTTTATTTTGTTTCCTTTAGTTTTTTTTTTAAATGGCAAAACAACGTTTGCCGGGACAGCTAGTTGTATACATATATTTTTGTGATTTGGTATGTATTTTTTTTATTGTTATTAATGTAATATTGGTAATATATTTTATTATTTATGTATTTCAATATTTATTATATTATATTTTATTTTATTATTATTTTAATATGTAGGTATTTATTATTCTCCTCCATATATTTCTATCAAGTTACAAACAACCCACCCATCCCCTTCTTTAATTCTTATCCGTCCAAAGGTTGCCTGGAAGAGATCGCTTTTAGCGATAAGGCCGCCCATTGTGCCATAATGTAAGGTATTATTAAATATTAATTTTCTTTTAGCAGATATTTATTTTTTGTTATATTTTTTTTTATGTAATCATTTTTCGTTTTTGTTTTTATAGTGCAATAAAGTGTTTATCTATCTATCTTACGTCCTGAAAGGATGCAAAGCCCCCATGCGAAGTTTGGGGCTCGTAGCTCGAAGAGAGAAACCTTAAAACCTACCTATATACCTTTAAATTAAAAAAAATTAAAAATAGTATCATGTGTTTTAGCTCTATACATAAATGATTGCTTCGTAAATTGGAATTGAAAATCTAACTAAGTTCAAAACTTGTCTTACTTGAACGTAAAACGAAAAATAACTTTTACAACGTTTAAGATTTCCTCCTCCTATTTTATTATGTCCGCAAATCTTCTATATAAGATCCGATACGATTTTTAAGATAAATCAGCACAGCATTGCTTACTACATTTTGTTATAATATTTTCAAGTTCTCTTTGCCCGCGTCGCTGTTTCCCCAAAACTACAACATAAAAGTCGTCAAGTCTAAAAAGTTTAAAAAATCGTGTAGGCTGTGTCAGAGACCTGTCGCTATTTTAAACTTGTAGTTTTCAAGTCAAGAGTGAATAGGTACCTTGAGAGCATGCTTACCTCGACCTCATCTTCGCTATTTTGTGTAAAACAAATTTTGAAATATGTCGTAAAGTAATAATTCGTAAAGTAAAAACTAAATCAAAATCGGTTCATACGTTTCGGGAGCTACGATGCCACAGACAGACACACACACAGACACACAGACACGTCAAACTTATAACACCCCGTACCAACATAGTTTAAAATAAAGTCACTTTTCGCCGTCCCTATGTCCCTTTGTATGCTTAGATCTTTAAAACTACGCAACGGATTTTGATGCGGTTTTTTTAAATAAATAGAGTGATTCAAGAGGAAGGTTTATAAGTATGTATAATACATGCATAATATAGCCGTGCGAAGCCGGAGCGGGTCGCTAGTGATCAATAAATGTTACAAACGAACTTGACAGTGTGGTGCAATTGGTAATGCACGAAACGGGGGATTGCGGGTCCAAGTCTCTTCGCGACACATGTTTTTATTTGTGAAAACATTGCTCTTAACTTTTGTTAGAAAACAAAGAAGTTAGATTAGCTACGACTATCAGAAATGTGACGACTTAAAGTCAGATGAGATGCTTCACGAACCCCACTGCGGCTCACCTGATGAGAAGCAAAGATGAGGTCAAGGTTCACTATAGACTTGCAAGGTGCATGCTCGCCTAGAAGGTACCCATTCACTATATACTTGAAAACTACGAGTTAATTTTTTTGGGGGAATAGCGACGGGTCTCTGACACAGCCTTCACGATATTTTGGCTTATTCCCCGCTCTACCCATTTTTTAAATTGTCTTCAAAACGTGAGATATAAAAACAAAGTAAGACTCAATAAGACGATTGTTAAACGTTTTGAAATATTACAGGAATGTGTTGTGTTCGGACTACGAACTATCGTGTAAGTTCACCTTTATTGTCGATGTTACTTTACTACCAATCCTTCACAGGTCATTCAAGTTTTATTAGAGCGAAGTTATTCCGCTGACTGTGTTCAGTGTAGGCGATTGCCGATAGGTAATTGTGAGTGGAGATTTAGTGGCGACGAAAAAGTTCGGCACAGGGGTTTTAAACTTGAATTTACTTTGGATAGGCTTGAAAACGTAGGCATCGAAATGTAGAAAGAACTCACCTACGAACGAACAATTCTTAAAAACGAAAAAAAGGGGAAAAAGAAAAAAAAACCCCGGCTAAGTGCGAGTCGGACTCGCGCACGAAGAATTCTATACCATGTTGTATGTTGTATCCTACGTATTTTTTTTTTTAGTAGATAATTTTTGTTATAGAGGCAACAAAAATACATAATCTGTGAAAATTTCAACTGTTATTTTTAACATACTTTTTTTATTCCTTCGGAATTAGAAGTTACGCGGGTGACACCGCGGGGCACTAGTACCTACACCTATAAAAATCTAGCCGTACCTACTTACCAATAACCCAGCGTTCCAGATTTTCAGGCTAAATTCTTTACGATTCATTGTTCTATTCAGTCTCTCACAATAATGTAGGTACAATAGTAGAGGTCCAACGAGTTAATAGCTCATTCAATGCTCGGCTCAGGGAATAATGACAGCCCTTCCGGTTTCAAATACAAAATAGACGCTTTGGAAATATTTGACCCTAAAGAAGAAAATTCGAAAATCGATTGGAGATTACGTAAATTTTTAAAGTCACACGATTTGTATTCATAGTAATTATTTTCCCGGATCTTAATCGCGTATTTTTTTATTTATTTCTCTTACCTTGACGGTTCGACTATGTTACAATAGTCATGGTCGCGAGGAGACACCTCCTCGAGACCGTCTTCGGGTCTTAATCGCGTATTTTTTATTTTATTTATCTTACCTCGACGTTTGGACTATGTTACAATAGTCATGGTCGCGCGGAGGTGTCTCCTCGCGACCGTCTTTGGGTCTTAATCGCGTATTTTTTTTCTCTTACCTCGACGTAAAAAATAAAAAATACGCGATTAAGACCTGGGAAAATAATTACTATGGAGACTACGTACCGGAAAACGCAGCGTGGAACGACTTCCGACTTGGTGGATAGACGACTTTTAATTAAGCCGAAGTGGTAAGACCAGAGGCAATAGAGGTGTCTTTGAAACACTTTTTGGGTAGCAACCCTTAAAATACATAGAATGATATTAATGCTGTCGTAAAGGTGAAAATATTCTTTGTATTGCAATACACTTCGAAACACAATAAGAGTGATTTGCCTCGATAGAAAAAAATCGTGTAATCGTAATTTTTTTTAATTGTTCAATTTGCGATTCAACGGCGATTGTAAAGAAAAAACTAGTACAAGATGTAAATTTTTATAAACTTTACATTAAATCCCATAAGATAGTACAGATGGTTTTCACTAAAATAGATGTTAGACTACATAAAACAGTTAAACTGCAATTTTGCTGCGCGCAGGGAAAAGGGATGGGGGTTTTCTACTTCACCTTAAGGTCGTGGGAAGTCGTTGGATGCAGAGGACCGACCGCTCGGTCTAGAAGTCTAGTTAGACAATATGCTATTTTGTGCGCTGGAGTGCGTATGGAGTAGGCTTGAAAATAACCTAAACCAGTGTCTCAGTTTAGTATATCTAAGCCGCAGGTTTCATTACGATGTTTTATTTCACTGTAAAAGAAATATTATTTAGCGGATATAAATTTTTTGTATTAAAAACCAATTGGTGCACGGTTCGTCGGCATGAAAGTCGAGATATCTACCACTAAGCCAATACCACTTCTGTACAATCAGGGGCCTTATTCTGCTATTTGGCCAACCATTGTCATTATATCGAGACTCTATTGATATTATATCGAGATTGTGACTTTATTTGGTATTCTGCTAAAGTTTTAATAACATCGCAATATAATCACTATGGAGTCTCAATGGTATGGTAATATTTACCTTGCAGGTGTTGCCTAGCAACATGGTATATGTTGCTAAGCAATATAGCGTTTTGACAACTATCGAGATTCCATTATGCCACGATTGTAGAGCAGAACAAAAAAGTGAGTCAGTGGTGTGTCAGTGGTGTCTCGATAGAATAGTCAACGTTAGGAGAATACGAATTTGACATGTAATGTCATATTTTTGACATTAAATTTCTATTACGATTATATCGACACACTATTGAAATACAATTGTGTTAGCAGACTTAGGCCCCAGGTAATAAAAGTTGTGACTCACCGTTGAGTTTATTAATTTCTGTTTTTTAACACGCTTTTATTAGTTTCACCTGTATGTTTTTATGTTTGCTTGTTTGTAACCGACTCTTTTGGGCTCGATTTCGCCCTACTTTGAACGATCACATTTATTAGTAATCCCTACGTTTATATTTTAGTCATTATTTGTTAGCATTCATTTAATTTTAAAAGTCCTAAAAAAACAATATTATTATAGCAATTTTAGAACTCTACGATGTGCCTCTATTTGTGTTGCTGGCTGTACATTATAATTAATAGTAGGTACCTAAATATTGTTGCGTTAAGATAAGATTAACATATAAAAACAAACTCAAGTATATTGGCAACATGTAATTAACATGAAGAAGTGTGTTACGAATCATGAACTCATGCGCAATATGTAAGTATAATGTATACAGAAATGTCACAACATTTAAATCAATATTATTCTTAACAATACTAGACACACATCGTGTATCCGTACTTAATCCACTGATATACTAGTCATATTGCTGGCTTCACTCAGAAAGTATTTTTTAAATCAATACATATAAAATGCTTTGTCCTGAACGACTGACTGATTGAACGACGGATTAACGCACACAGCCCAAACCGCTGATCGTAGAGACCTGAAACTTGGAGGGTGTGTTCTTTGTATCATCGATAAGGATTTTCCGAAATTCTACTCTTAAGGGGGTGAAAATGGGAGGCAAAGTTTGTGTGGGACAACGTGATTCCTTGGTCCATTGTCGACTTCTACGCGAACGAAGTCGGACTAGTAATATATAAATAGGTCAGCGTTTGACCACTATCTTACACCATGGTAAGTGACGACGCGGTCTAAGATTTAGCACGCTTTCCTAGAAGATATCTGTCTACTCGCAACTTTAAGACCTCCAAATTAAACACATCAGGAAAAACGAGACGCAAGCAACTGATTCCATTTCCTGGCTGTACGAACTGACCTGTTAGATCAGACGTTATTTTTTAAATTAAATTGTGCTTTCGAGAAAAGTATAAAATACAAACAAACAAACTCAATTTTTTTCCCAACACTAGTATCGATTAAATACCGTTAATAATCGGCCGAGCAACTCGAAAGATTATAAAATAAACAATCGATACGATAATATAATTGTTCACGCAAGTTTGCTTTGCTCTCACGATAGCGCTCTGTCATGTAGATTAGTGAAATTTTAGACGGTATCCAGTATCGATATGATTGCGTCACAACACTAGCTATAAAAATGTGAAGCGTAGGTACTTACTCACGCGATTGGATCATAATATAAACGAATTAAATGTTTAAAGTTAGAGTATTCGTCCACTATACTGGTTTAAAAATAGATAAATAATCCTTTTAAAGTAGTATTAATGGCATAAAATGCATGTTATTAAGTTTCTCTGACATGTCTTATGTGTACTTTTACTATAAACTTAAAACTAAATGCTGTTTCTTATTCAGTTATAAAATATTTTCGGATCCAATAATTAGTCGTTTACTTTAATTTGAAAAAAATATTAGGAGTTCTTGTTAAAACCAATTTTCTATACATTGTAAGATTTTTGAATAAAAATACGTACTTAAAAATACCCCAAAGGAATAAAATCGCGGAGCACGTGACTAGAAGAGTGATGAGCAGGATATGAGAGAGATGGATGTGAACGATGAGATGACGACTATGGTACGAAGAAGTAGACCCCGTTGTTTATATCTTCACTACGGATAACAATTTATATAGTGAACAGACTGTCCTTCTTATGGCCTAACACGAATCTGCCTTATAAAAAATCTGCCATAGTAGAAGACATAGAAGTATCGGTTATAACCAAACCAGAAATCGAATCTCCTTAACCGAAAGAAGGAGTTTTTTAATCCCACATGATTTGTAAATTCCATTTCAATTTTACTAGTTTGTAACTGGTTACGTAAAGGAGAAAATTTTCTTCTTTTGTAACTGGTTACAAAACACAGTTACATAGGCGGCTGAAAAGACATAAATTTGGACCCATCGTACACTGCATCGTCACCTACCATCAGACATGTGATAGTGGTCAAACGCTAATCTATCATTAATAATATTATGTAAAAAAAATATGATAAGGGTAGGACGAAAAAGATGGTCTTCAATTTTGTTGCCGACTGTACTACATGACTGACATTAAAACGTAAAGAACACATCAACAAAATATTGTTTGTTATTTGTTAAATCCGGTTCGCTATACAAAACTTAATTAACTATGAAAAGGCGCTTGTTTAATAAAAAACTTTTAATGTTATCCATCTTCGTTACATTGCATAAAATCATCTAAGTTTAGTCTTATTTAATATCGATCTGTTTGACTGTCTGTGGAATTTCAAATAATAGCTGGAAAAAAAATTTAATCTTCTTAACATTATTTTTCCTCAATTTTTGCATATTGTTTACGGTCAATTTTAGTGACCACGATCGATGTATCGGGGTTGAAACTTTGTAAAGTTAATTAAATTAACACTAACAACAAACCTAAACTTAATAAGACTCAAAAATAGTAGCTTATGAAAATGATTTTACAAAAAAATTTAATCGCGCGTCTCAAACTAGCGACCTCCCTTAACAATGCGTGATAACCACCACGCCATGCCACACGGTTAAATAACGAAATTAGCGAATTATGTTTTGTACGAATGTTTTACGAAATAAAGTTTTTAGAACTGCAATTTTGCTTTATTTATATTTCTAGAAATGCCTAGTTCTGTTTAGTATTTTAGAAGCGGGTAAAACCACGGGACGAACTAATAATATGTTATAATATTTCTCATTTTAACATTAATAGGGTTTGAAGACGTATCGATAAAAACATCGATACTATTAAATAAATGATTCGATAAATTCGATAAAAAAACGTCTTTCTTTAGATTAATTTGAAGACGTGTCATTGAACATGATTTATTATTTTGAATTACAAAGACAGTTATTGATAAAATTGCAACTCATAACCTTATAAAATACGGACAAAAAATAATCTTGATTGAGTGAATAATTGTTAGTGGTTTCTAACCACATAGGTTTCTAAACTAGTGTTTGGAATAAAACGCTGCAGATGAAACGTGAAAACGTTAAACCAACGAGTTATCATTAAGAGGAAAGGGTACCTGCACTCTCTCCATACCAACGTAGTCGACTGTTTCCTCCCTGAATGACACTAGAAAATATTATTGTTGCATAAAACTTATAACTGCCATGACCATGTCCTTATGTTTCTTTTTCTTTTTTGGTTTTTAAATCTAATTTCTATGATGATTAGAAAATGAAAAAAAAGCCAAGACATAGGGGCATAGTCATGGCAGTTATAGGTTTTTATGCAACAAAAATATTTGTGCTAGTGTCATTTTCCAGGGAGGAAACAGTCGACTACGTTTGTATGGAGAGAGCGCCGGTACCCTTTCACCTTAATAATCCAACCAACATCCGTTCCAAATTACGTAAAACATTTCTTCTAGCTGCTAGAGCTAGAAGAAATGTTTCCTCAGGTACCAAGTTTTATCAGAATCGCTTCAGTAGTTTCGGAGCTTAATCAATTCAAACAAACAATCAAATATTTCCTTTTTATAATATCAAACACTAGTTAGTGCATTCATGAATGTTCATTGTACTATAAATATTATGTTATTACGAACTCTGTGGCGCGGTGGGCGATCACCCGCCTGCGACTTACAAGGTTGCAGGTTCGATTCCCGCCTTAAGATAATCATGAGTTTTCGATACGCGGCGCGAGTAGGTATTTTCAAAAATGACCCTAAACGTGCGATATGGAGAGTTTAAGTTCGGACGTAATTGCCTTCATTTTGCTTTCAAATTATGTTGCGGGCCGTAACGTTTTTACCCCCTTTTTCCTTTACAAAATGAAATAAATTTGGTCTCAATTAATTCACTGCATCTTATTCTAGGTTTATACGTTTTTCTTTTTTTGGTAATTTAGTTTAGTCTATTAAAAAAACAATTGAAACGCTCGATGAATGTTTAAGTAAAAATATAGATATTCAGATACTAATAACTTTTATCTTAGGCAATAGGTATTTCTTTAAAATAAAAACGGTTAAACCTAGTTTTCCATTAGATCTAGAAAATTTTAAAAAATTATCAAAGTCGGACTTCGTTTATAGGGGGGAAAACGTTACCGCTTTTTGTATGGAAATTTACAGCCTCACACTGGTCTTAAACAAATATTTATTTACTGATATTTATTTCTTTAATACATAAGTCATTAAACTCATTAAACATTAAACAACAAGATATGTGCGTGCAATGGAGGGTGCAGTCTCAGCAATACGCTGTGAGATGTGTGACCATCTTACCGCTACTGATTTTCAACCTGCCCCTCACAAGAGCTCTACATAGCGTGTAGCCGGCATAAACTTAGTATGTATCCAGTTATCAAATTCTATTCGGTCTTTCCACACACAGAAAATACTTTTCGATACATACTTAAATACATACACTTAGACTCAAGTTTTGGTTTTTATATTTTATGTAGGTAATTTAAAATGGTGTTTGCAATATATTATGTTATTACGTCAAAAATTGCCCAGGATTTGAGTAAACCCGTAGAACACAACTAGCAATGATACAAAGAACTTAATAGAGGTGTCCTATAAACATAAAAATCTCGCCGACAATAACCACAAAAAGAAATTAACCGTGAACGATACGATATAAAAAGATAAAAACGTATTGACTACATAACCACATCAACGGAGGTACCATAACACATAACAACTAAATTATCCGTTAAAAATCATTCATCATTTGAGACACGCACTTGTGAACAAGTCATTATCGAAATGCTTTTATTGTATTTGTTTAAGAGAAAGTTTAATGAAACAATCGACTTGTTACTAAAATGTTGGGTTTATCGATATTCGATATTATTGTGCGAACGTCACTAGTTAATGTTGTTAATTTTCAATTGTTTTGCGGTATTTTTTGATGGTGTGACATAGTGGTTGAATTATTAAACTTCTAATAAGTATACACGGGTACTAACTTCGATATCGACTACGAAACAAATCCAAAAGGTTGAGAGTTCGATTCCCGCCATCGACCATTCAGTATAGGTATTTTGTGCATTAGATATTATTATCATCCTGTTATGTAAACACATAATTGTTGTGGTCTGGGTGTTTCTGTACTAAAATAAAAACTATTTATTAAAAATATATATAAGTATGTATGTATGTATGTGTATCTAGTTACAATAACAGAAGCCTAGTAGATTGGGATTAGATGGCGCTGTGCGCAATGTCCTTTAATATTTTATTTATACTTAGGCGTTTTTATAAAAATTGCCATTTATTAAATTGAAAACTGAATATTAGGTATAAGTACCTATAGACTATTTTTAACCATCTTCAAAAAGTATTTATTCTCAAGACTAGTGTGAGGCTGTAAATTTCTATACAAAAAGCGGTAACGTTTTCCCCCCCATAAATTAAGTCCGATTTTGATAATTTTTGAAAATGTTCTAGATCTAATAGAAAACTAGGTTTAACCGTTTTTATTATAAACAAATATTGCCTAAGATAAAAATTATTAGTATCTGAATATCTATATTTTTGACTTAAAAACTGTATCGAGCGTTTCAATTGTTTTTATTTAATAGACTAAACTGAATTACCAAAAACAGAAAAACGTATAAACCTAGAATAAGATGCAGTCAATTAAATGAGACCAAATTTGTTTCATTTTGTGAAGGATAAAGGGGGTAAAAAGGTTACGACCTGAAACATTATTTAAAAGCAAAATGAAGGCAATTACGTCTGAACTTAAACTCTCTCTATCGCAAGATACGGGTCATTTTTGAAAATACCTACTCGCGCCGCGTATCGAAAACTCATGATTCTCTTAATTTATCTTGTTCCGTTGCGGGTAAAATCGCGGGGCGCTTCTAGTGTTTTACAACCTCTCAGTCTAGATTAAAAATTTAAAAAATCAAGTCATTACGTAATCACTCCACAAACTAATAAAAATATGGGAGCGTTACTCCTAATATATTCGTTGTTAGACCATGATTGATTTTTTATACTTAATTTATTAGAAAAATACTACTTTTTAGAATTTAAACAAGTTATAAATATCCATAAATGGTCAATAGTGATCCATCATGAAATGTTTATGATGATTCTTAATTTTTTTTTTCTACAATAGAATTATGATAATCCGTCTGCTATTCACTAATGAACAGATTATTGGAGTCACCGCAGACATCGGATTATTTGATTATCCGATAGTTTACAATGACTTTTTCTTACAAAAAAATTATGCTCGCTAATTGACATTGCTCTTACGGTTAAGGAAAACATCGTGAGGAAAGTTCTTTCTTCTGTACACGGACGACCAAACTGAGAGAGATAGTATAGGGTACTGAGCAAGCCTACCACATCCTCACTTAAAAAGAACTAAATGAAAGAGGTCTAGTTATGAAAAAACAGCCCATATATAAGTACAAGTAGCTTGCTTTTATGGTCTAAAGAACACCTTCCCTAATACTAGAGTTATTGAGCAAGCGAGCGAGCATCTCTACTTCGAGTCTGGCAAAATTTGCTTTCCTCTGCCAACATGTTGGTACTCTTCTACAGGTAATATTTTCCAATCTGGATGAAATATGGTACTTACTTATCCTAAACATGGGTAAATTTGATGCTTCTTAATATATTCTTCTTATTAGATCTAATTTCGATGATTCTTTTACTATTTGAAAGGTAGGAACTACAAGTTTTATTTCATAAACATGTGGAAAACATTAATAAGGCTATTAGAAGTAAAAGGCATTATCTCTCTTAAATTGCTCCCTTTTCGATTTCTACCAGTAATATCGGCTCTATAACTACTAGGTAGGGATTGAAGGAGCACTTGGGACCACCTGCTCATATAAAACTCCTCAAAGTCTGTGCTCGCGGAAGTCTACTGTTACCAGAACTACTAATATTATGATACTAATATATAAAATATTGAGTTCTCAATTCTTGAAATCAAAATGTCATTGTTTCATATTAAAAATATCGGATTACTGCCAAGTTGATAAATAGCTAATATTATTTTTAAAAGGATATCACACGAAAATAACTGTGAGTCACTTTTAGTTTCTCTGACATCATATAAAAATTGATAAGTGATCATTGATCGTACACCTGACCTTTATGTGATGTATGCGGTGAAGTACAGAGGTCGGTCATGGTGGGGTCATACTTACAGCGGCTCTTCAAAATATATTTAAATTAAAACAAAAAAATTAACACCACATCATCATTCTTAGTTTAAAAGTTCGTGAGTATTATGTGTGTACACACAAAACACCTTGTGTTCGGTGTGTTGGGAGACCAGCTGCCCGGTGGACCGACGACATTGTGGCGGTCGCGGGTAGTCGGTGGATGAAGGCGGCTCAGGACCGCTGTTTGTGGCGTCGTATGGGGGAGGCCTATGTCCAGCAGTGGACGTGTATGAGCTTATATGATGATAATTATGATGAAGATGTGTATTATGTGTAAAACTACTGAAATTAAACTGATGAATATCGGTATGTAAATATTATCTGGAGACCTGAATTAACACGGCGAGTAAAACCGCTGGTCTGGGAATAGAGAATAGAATAATAAATAATGGTAAGGAGTTACCGACGAATTTTAAAGGTTTGAGAGTTAGATATTTAAGTTTTGTTAATTCGAGAATTTATTTTTGCCATTCATTCTTTTGGCATAACAAAGTATTACTCCTCAATCGTCATCTATCGTTAGATTAAGAAATAGTTTAAATTTACTTATTTTAAAAATACCATGAGGTCTCTGAGTTAAAATATGAAACTCCCGCCGTAGACTTAATTCACCTAGGTGTACCTACTGAATACCTATACCACTTAGTAGACTTGATTCATAATGATAATTTTCAGGTGAGTTTAGTATATTAAGTACACAGTAGACTTTATTCTGTCAGGTGATCTTTTGGCGCATTAAGTTCACTTGACAACAATTTTCACATCCATTAAAAATTCCGTAAATCCATAAGATATGTCTTATATGAATAAGTTGAACTGGGCTCAGTAGAAACTGCGCAAATTCGTGACTGGATTGAAAGTGTACATTAGATGGCAAAATTCCATTGTCTATATTACGGCTTTGATGGTTATATGCTATGAACATTTTACTTTATGCATCAGGGTATTTTAAACTCAGTTCCCCTTATTCCAAAACGAGGTTTAAGGATAGTCCGAGATGTGGATTTAAACCATACAGCCAACCAAACAGTCTAAACACTATCCCTATATAATCTAAAGGGATAGTGTTTAGACAAAAGTTCCCTATATAATCTATAGGGATAGTGTTTAGAATATAGTTCACGAGTAAATCTGTGTCTAAATCTAAGGTTTAAATCCATATATCTCAGACTATCCCTAAACCTCGTTTTGGAATAAGGGATGAATATTTTGTCTGATAAATGACTTATCGCTATAAGTATGGCCACAAGAACACCATATCATTGGAATAATATCGATATCGGAACGAGGGCGGTGCCACGACGCCCAACATGAATAAATATTTAATTATAATTATGAGAGAGCACGAATTTGTTTTGTTTGATCATCGGCTTTTTTTCTTGTTTCAGTTTTTGTTTTAGATAAAGCTGGGGTTATACCTATTTATGACTGTTGAAAAGAAGTTTAAGGCAAAGACTTAAACTTTTCGAACTTCAAGTTAGGGATTGAGCGTGCTTTCTAGACTGATAGTCGAAATCCAATAATCATCTATCTATCTATATCTATCTGCTACCAAGGGCCGGCTGCATAATTGCAGCCCCCGGTAGAGTTAAAAAATTACTATTATTGGCATGTTTTCATTCTAATAATTTTTGTTTGATAAATTCATGAGTTAAAAGACTTTAAACCTCAACTAAAGCAGGTGCTTAGAATCTTGCTTGTGTTGAAAACATTCATATCTTATAACAGCCCTTTATCCCGCTATGGTGAGTTTGCAATTATGCAGCCGATTTTTTTTAATAAAATTTAGAAAAAAATAACAAGAAATATGGAAAAAAAAAACTGTGTCATTTTTTTCTTATTAATATCGATCAATAGCACAAATCAAAGTGGAAAATGATTAGGTGCGAGTCAGATTCCTTCACTCCTCTTTGGCATTTTTACTAGCTGACTAACGTACAGACAGCTGTTAGGGTTGGAGGAAGAGGGTGAGAGGTACACCACAGTTTGTTTGGGAGCCCCGCAGCCGCACTGATTTTGGGCAGTACAGTTTTAAAAACAAGCTTCAGTCTGAACATTTAATTATTAAATAATATTTCAGTGACCTTCGTGAGCCATTTCATTGCTCCAACAAAAAAACCGTTATTCCGTGCAAGCTATCCTAATTTTAAGTCAAACATGTGCAGTGTATCACCACCTTTAGAGTTACAAGATAAAACCGTGTAAGTAATCGTATCTCACGTATTGTTGTGTAAACTTTATAGACACAATTGTTTCGTTGTTAATTAAATATAAACAACAACTTTCGTTACATCCGTTTCACGTTATGACGCCTTTACGCATCCGTTACATTTAGTTTTTGCAAGTTTAAGTAACAATAGTAGGTACTGCGCAAAATGCCAGCCCGCACAGGAAGCACAGAAAACTGTAGAAAAATAGTTTTATTCTTTAAGACCAAAAATTATCTTTAAGATTTTTTTTATATTTAGTGCACAAGCAACAAACATAAAATAAACACATATTATAAAGTTAATAAATATTATTATAAAGTTAATACTAAGGTAAGTATAATCCTGTTAGCAGGTGTAGGGAAAGAAAGTGATATAGCAGAAAGTAATAAAAAGTTTGAGAGTTTGCGGAATGTGACAAGATGTCTGTCAAACATTCGATTAAAGAGTAGTCGATTTACTTATCTAATATATTTGGAATTGGGCAAGCAATCCAATTGAAATGGTATAAACGTACGTTTAGACAATTGGATTGCTTTCCCCATCTCCTAGGGCTCTAGGAGATGGGTACATAAATGTGACAAATTTACTTTCGTGGCAAATTTACAATAACCCGTATTTCCTTGTATGCTTTACAAAAGTGGGCGAAGAACTGAAGACAGTGTAGGTTCCACCTTCATAGCAAATTCCCACGCTCACCAAATACATACATACAAAGTAAAATTTAAATTCGCAGGAAACACAAAATGAACTTTCAATTGCATAATTTCGATTATCGCGCGAACCTACTAGGTAATTACCTAATTAAACATAACTCAAATACACGTACGCAGGTTCGATTCCCGGGGGCTGGACAAAGTTAATTAATACCCGCCTTTGGTACTCAGGTTGTAATTTTGTTGTGGTACAATATAGGAGTTATTGGTTCTAGTTACTGTGACCGGTTACATATGGGAACTGTAGTTTCCTTCTTTGCAAAGATTTAATGCCTCCGTAGCTAATTAAAACTAGTTCCAGCCTCGATAGATAGCAGCGACATCTTTACATTATAAAAAAACTATAAGATAGTAATTGTTTTCCCGGGTCTTAATCGCGTAATTTATGGTCGCGAGGAGACCCCGCGACCATGACTATTGTAACATAGTCGAAACGTCGAGGTAAGAGAAATAAAAAACAAAAAATACGCGATTAAGACCCGGGAAAATAATTACTATGAATACAAATCGTGTGAGTTTAAAAAGTTTATAAACTATAAGATGTCTATAGCTAGTAAATTTTGGCGAAGTTTGCAAAGACGAGACTATAAAGGCTCACTCAGCAGTTTTTTTTTATATTTTATTATATACTTACCTACATTTTCACGTCATAAGTCCAAAAGACAAAACCCGTTGGTTTTTCCAAGAACAAAGTGTTCATAAAGATATTTTTTCTTATTTGTTAATATCACCGTCATTATGTTTAATTAATAAAAAGTGCATTATTTTTAGTTTTCTACATGATCACAGGAAAATCGAATCCAACAATCTCCATTTTGTTTAAAAACTTTGCCATAGATAAGCTGTTGTCATAACTTCCTTAACAGTTGAGGAAGTTATGTCAACTCAACTATGACAAAGTTCAAGGATTTTATATAGGTTACTATGAATCGATCAAATAGCAATTTGAACGAAATCGATTATTGGTAAACGTTGGTAGGACCTTACCGAGTAAGAACATTGACTAACGCTCATGGAGGTAACCTGGGATTTCGATATTTTGCTTTGTTATGATCCTTGTACAGCATTATAATTATTGAGTTAAAATGATAATTATAATAAAATCCTTTGTCCGGGCTGACTGACGGATCAACGCACAGCCTAAGCCGCTGACCGTAGAGACCTGAAACTTGGAGGGTGTGTTCTTTGTATGACGTAGGCATCCGATAATAAAGGATTTTCCGAAATTCTACCCCTTAGGGGGTGAAAAAGAGGGGCAAAGTTTGTATGGGACAACTTGATTACTTAGTCTATTTTCGACTTCTACGCGGACGAAGTCGCGGGCAAAAGCTAGTTACGTTATAAAAAAATGATTGAGTGCAAGCCATATCTTATGTGGAAGTGGACATTGTCCTTTATGATCTTTGTTTGTTTAATGTTTTAAGCTTCTTAAGGCTTTTACACACGTCCCGATTTGGTCGGGTCCAACATCAGTGTTGCCACAATTCAATTCGACAAATCTGTATCGATAAGTGAAAAAATCTGTGTAAAATCTGTATGAGAATAGCTATATTTGTATAAAATCTGGACTATTCATTTTGACGTGACAACGTCTTATAAATTGGTTTGCCGGGTGACACTTCAAGAAACTGCGTTACGCTCCGCTGACGTTATGCGCTCACAATGAGAGCGAGTGAGAGGCACGCGGGCATGGTTAGCCCGCCTAAGAGCGAGAGAGACAGACATAAAAAGTGAAAGGCACGCGTCCCTTCCACTCGAGCACAGTCGCGGTATAAGAACCAAATGAACGTAATTACATTTTTTAAATTTTACAGGAGAGTTAAAAAACATTGATTTTTACGTCATACTGAACTTTGAAGTACAGAATAACAATTGTTTTATTCTTCACTAAAAAAACAACTATAGAGAAATATTTATATGCTATTGGAGAATAAAAAGAACAAAAAATAAATTGATAATAGATATTAATATAGATAATATAAATATTTTTTTTAAATTTGTTTGACATACGTTCTCCTGGCTCTTACTTTTTCGAACTATTTATACAAATATTGCTTAGAACCAAAGTGAAGTAAAAGCTAATACGTTGTAATGGCTCATTTAGAAATGCAAAAAAACCCGTTGGTTTAGGATTTAAATAAAGCATTTTTGTCAATACGTTGTTTTGGAAGGACCTGAAATAGAATCTATTAGAAACCATTTTAATGGTACTCAAGTTAGGTTGTTTTGGCTATACATTATATTTTATTTAAATCGTTACGTTATTATCGAACTAGTTAAATATTGATTTTATGGTTACGTTCTTTTGCCACAACGTGTAGGACCACGGGTAGAACTCATTTCTGAAAAAAAACGATTTTCGATAATTTTATAGATACGTTCATCTGGTTCTTAACCCGCGAGTTGTTGTCACGTAAAACTTTCGCCCGTATACCGACTTTACAGGCAACCAGTTTTTTAATATTAGGTATTATGGAGCGTAGACAGAGAATAACTATTTATTCTCTGTCTACGATTATGAATAGTCCAGATTTTATACAATTATAGCTGTTCTCATACAGATTTTACACAGATTTTTTCACTTAACGATACAGATTTGTCGAATTGAAATGTGGCAACACTGATGTCGGACCCGACCAAATTAGGCCGTGTGTAAAAGCCTTTATGGTGCAATAAATAAATTTATATCTATCTTAATAAAAATCCCTTGTTCTCTAGAGATCTAGATCGGCACAGGTAGATAAAATTATATAATTTTGTTATAGTTAACACAATAAAACAAATAAGACAACCTGGCTACTGTAAGTACAATCTAACTTGAATCACAGATGATTTGCGAAAATAAAACGAGAATAAATTGCAGACCGCTGCGCAGGCGCCTCTGTAATGGAATAGTGATGGACAATTATTCGATAAAAAGTATCGATGTCGATAGTTTTAAATAAATTGATTTAAATTTAATTTTATTAAAATAACTAAAATTAAACAAGAACTAAATAGAAACATTTATTAAAAACTAGCTGCGCCCCGCGGTTTCACTCGCGTAAGTCCGATCTTTCTCACCGTTTAAACATTCCCTGGACTACGACAAACATTTCAAAACCGAAATCATCTAAATCGGTTCGTGCGTTCTGGAGTTATAGCGTCAGGAAGGAAAACCCGACTTATTTTTATATAGTAGATAAGAACTTTAAAATAAAATATTCACAATAATTAAAATATAAAAAACCTAAATCTATTGAATAACCTTACTAGTACCTAGGTACTCTAGGTACTAATACAATTTTTTAAAATTTATAATTTTTTGTGTGCTGTATTGTTTTTTTTTTTTTTTTTTTTTTTTTTTTTTTTATATTAGGCGCTTGCTAGGTTTTCATAACTGTTTCTATATCTTTCTTTCAGGATTACTATAAAAGTCAGAAGTGCTCATTCAGTACTTAGGTAGGTAAATGAATGATAAATGTTACAGGACATTGCATACAATGCCATCCAGCCCAAAGCTAAGCAACTAAGCTTGTGTTGTGGTTAACAGACAACGGATTTGAATGGAATCGTTAGGTTATTTTAAAAGGAAAAATGTTTATTTAATTGACAATAATGTTATAATATATTATTTCAACTTTAAAAAAAATTGCGTTGGCTTTAGCAGACCAAATTGCTAATTATAAAATAAAAGCTTTTGCATTAAGAGGAAAGGGTACCGGGCGCTCTCTCCATATAAACGTTGTCGACTGTTTCCTCCCTAAATACTGACACTAGAGCAAATATTTTTGTTGCATAAAGCTTATAGTTTTGTTTTTTTTTTGTTTTTTAAATCTTAATTTCTATGATAATTAGAAAATGAAAAACACCCAAGACATGGCATAGGCAGTTATAAGTTTTATGCAACAAAAATATTTGTGCTAGTGACATTATCCAATATCCAGAGAGGAAACAGGCGACTACGTTTGTATGGAGAGAGCACCGGTACCCTTTCACCTTAATCGATATCGATAATCCAATTTCCCGTCACTACAAAGGATTCCGCACAAAGTAATCATCGTCTAATCGACTAAACTAAATTATATTATTATTTAAGTGCCTACATAATAATGACTGAAGGATCTCAACTGCCTTTGTAGTACTTTTGTAGCATTTTATTTGAATTATTTTGAGAAATCATCATCATCATCATCATCATCAGCCGGTGTCAGTCCACTGCTGGACGTAGGCCTCTCCCAAGATACGCCACTGAGCCCGATCTTCGGCTCTTCTTTTCCATTCACTGCCCACCGCTTTGCGTATGTCGTCGCTCCACCTGGTCACACGGCGTCCTACACTACGTTTGCCAATTCGCGGTCTCCACTCCAAGACAAGTTTACCCCAACGATTATCAGTCCTGCGGCAGATATGACCAGCCCACTGCCACTTCAGTTTGCTAATCCGTTGAGCTATGTCGATCACTTTGAGAAATATCTTTTTTATATTGTTAGACATTTCACACAATGCCATCTAGACCCAAACTAAGCCGCTAGGGCTGTTATATGGGTGCCAGACTACTTTTTAACTTTTCTTTTGTAAATGCATTAATTATATTTACATAGAAAAACACCCACAGACCAAAAAAAAACCTGAAAAAAGCTGACGCCTCTCCTTTTGTCTAATTACTTAGGAGTTAGGCAATATTACTGATAATATTACTAATAAGGTTAATTTAGACAATAAAGTTTTTTCATTTCATTTCAAAAACTATTTCGCCAAAAAATAAATTGTGCCACAGAGTTTGTCAAATCATCTAATAATTAAGTAAATTCTGTTAAAATGCAAAAAACTCCACGACGATGTTTAATTAAAAAAAAAACAATTGCAAGAAGATACAATTTCAGACTTTCTATAAAACTACTATTTTTGGAGAATTGTATCATAAAACTCAAGAGTTCAAATCGATTTACTACAAATTTACTTGATTACATCATTTTATTGCTAGTGATGGGGCATACAGTTCGAGTTAAATTCAGTCTTTCGCATGAAAAAGGACTATGTAAGCTTTGTCTGTTATAACACTACAAACGGATAAAAAGAGTGATACCTTTGTTGTATAAGACATGAAAGTTAAAAATTATTTCCGATAACACTGCTAACTTATTATCATTTCTTACATTTGTAATGAGACGACGCCGATAAAAGTAGTGATAATGTCAATATTATTAAACTGTCCATACATTTTCGACACAATTTGAAACAAGATAAATAAATAAATATTGCAGGACATTCCACACATCGCCATCTAGTCCCAAGCTAAATAACTAGACTTGTGTTAAGGGGCTAGACAACGGATATACCTTTCTTTTGTAAATGTCCACTTTTAATAAGTAGAAATAACCAGACCACAAACAAATTCCAAGCATAAATACTTGTATGAGGCGGGAATCGAACCCGCAACCCTGTGTTTGGCAGTCCGGCATGGACCGTCAGATTTTGGCTTTCTATAAAAAATGTATGGACTAAATCTGCTTTTAATAAAATCTAAGTTCAACAATTTTGGGGCAAGTGGCGTTTAGTTTTAACAACGTATTTATTAAACTTTTAACTTTATTTTTGTGTCCTTCCAGCAATGCGTGGGTCGCACATACACAGGACTCAGGACAAGTGAAAGCTGACCGTTTTAGTAACTGACTCACAGTGGAAGCTGAATCCACTCTGGATTGCTGAACCAGCGGAGTAGGTAAGTAATAACTTTATTTTTAACTTATTTAGTGAACTTATTCATTAGCATTAACTGCCATATTAAAAAAAAAATTAATTAAATTTGTTTTGGGATAACAACAGCTTAAAACACGATTTGTCTATTTTACATAAATATAAGCCAAAAATACCTATAAAATCAAATAAGTATACGTTTTTTCCAAGACCGATCTTGTTTCACCCATCCCTACGACCGAAACGTGGGTCCATTATAAACAATAAGAGGTACAAGTCCTACAATATCACGTAATAACTGTTTTTACGCCATTAGTTATCGTATGGTGTTGGAGAAGTGATATGTGACATAGGCTGTGGATATACTGCTGACCATTTTATATTTTCAGCATAACAAGTTCCCACCTTTAAGTAAAATTATTGATTATTTCCATATTTTAAGTAAAATAAGCCTTCCTTCCTTCCTCAACTTCTTGTCCATCCAAAGGTTGCCTGGAAGAGATCGCTTTGAGCGATAAGGCCGCCCTTTGTAACATTTAGACTTAAGGTTTGTTTTTATTTTATTTAATGTAATTTAAAAATGGTGTTTACAATAAAAAAATTATCTATCTATCTAAGTTCCTGCCTTTGACTAAACTTGTTAATTATTTCATGAAAACTTCATATTTTAAGTAAAACAAGTTTTCCGGCTTTAAAATTGTATGAAAAATAATTAATTTTACAATTCTTTATTCAATTCTTTATGCAATCTACAGGTTTTACAAGACCTTTGCTAATAGTATAATACTGAATAAAAATTATTCCCGTTTCGATGCAGAGAAAGCGACTTTGTTTTATACTATGTAGTGATAGTGATGATGAGCTGCGCCGATTTCACTTGCTCTTTCATATTTTATCTTCTCACCATTTTTTCAGCCGTTTTTGCGAGTTTAGATATAGATTTGTTATTATCGTAAGCACAATGTTTTTATTTATTTATTAAATGAAATAAATTTTAAATCTGATATGAATATACCCTAACATTAGCAAGCCTAACCTTTGCCCCTGACCTTCCTCGCTTCCGAAGTGTATAAATATGACTATTATATAAAATTAGCATTATTTGTTACTTGCACATGACCGCCGGGAAGTATTAGTAGATATTAGTAAAGTTATTTGTACTTTAAGGTCTGGCCAAACAGACGTGGTTAGACGAGCGACCACCGACAGAGACAAGACCTTAATATTTTAAAGTTTATTCTATGATAAAGATGCCTACACTACAATAAGGCTAACGTATTTTTTTTTCAAAAATATACACTTTGGGAATCTTTTTATTCAAAATTTGTTTTAAGTCGTCATTTGTCGAGAATTTAGAAAATGTGAGCCTCAGAGACGGGTCGCTGGGAGATCGGGGCACTCCGCCACTAACCCATCTCATCGATCGACAGCGAACTATCGAACGATTGAAAAGTCTTCAGTCTGCATTTGTAGCCAGTTTGTAACCTAGTTGATACAAAAAAGATTTTCCGAACTTTTAAAACCAATCCTTGATCCCTACAACCGCCACTTAATTTCCAACACCATAACAAGCAATTTAATCGATTTAAAGAGCGAATAATCGTATAAAATCGATCAATAACATCACTAATATTAATGCGTTGCCCGGCGGGTGGTCTAATTTGATCAAAATTATCCGAGATATTGCACAAAATACCTACAATTATATCAATAAATCGATGCTGTTATGAATCGTATGAGTCGATTGTATCGATTTGTTAATGATTTCGTTTTTGATAGGTATTTATTATTATTGAATAACTTGACTTAAACTAACTTTGTAAAGGCAAAATAGTTATAGGTACTCATAGTAAAAGTTTTAACCTGAAAAAAGAGATATTTTTCAGGCTAAAACATTTACTATGAGTAATAAACCCACGACTGGAGTTTAATACTTTCGAACTGACGTGACATGTTGATATTTTTTAGAACGCTTTTTTTTTAATTTTCAACTTAACTCACCGACCAATCGGGTTATCTTACCGGTGACTTTATTATTTGATGTTACATCAATCCAATTTTCATATCGGACTAGCTGCAGCCCAATCTTATTTCTCATCATTTAAACTTTCCCTAGAAAAAAATTTCAGAACTAAAATCAGCCAAATCCAAAGCCATAGTATGGATTTCATTCATATATTTTTCTTAACAACCATCTCACGTTCCCGGAACGTAAGTGACTTTAGTGACTTTGCTATGATTACCTTGTCAATAATGGAACGTGAGCGATGACGTCACACTTTTTTGTGAGTGCTGCCAATTTTAATCGATTTACAAGATGTTATCGCGTCAAAACGCTATTTTCCGAAGTCATATTTCGCGATCGACATCAGCAAATTATCATTCAGAGTTCTAACCCTTTACAGCTTTTATTTATAAACCTCTACACCACAAAACAAGAGCATGAAACATTTTTTCTCATACAAATGTTCAGTAAATGTTTAGATAAATAAACACGATGTAGAATAATGTACAAAAACAAACTGAACATGGTAACCACTTTACTTTGACCGCAAGTAAAGGCCGCAAACGCGTAAATAATGTTACTGCAAAAACGCCAAACTTTGACCGCCATGGAGTTATGAAGATAAATATAGATAGATAAATCTATATTAGAAAAAAACACTCATCAAAAAACCTTTGAAACTACAAGAGATCCGAGTCTAAAACTTCGCATGGTTGTTCCTTTTGGGAGAAAAAAAAACACTTAAAAACGATTTTTGGTCATTCGACTTCTAAAGGGATAAAAAGGGGATGTAAAGTTTGTAGTAACTATTATGTATTCACTTTTAAAGAGACAAAGCCTAGTTCGCATTAAGCTAGTATTTTAGTCGAGTAGCGAGTAATTTAGTAGCTAAACGTGTCTGAACACCAAAAATTTAGTTGAGTAGGTTAGTAAGTAATTTAGTCGAGTCGATCCGTTGTATTCTATTTTAATTAGGCGAGTGGCGAGTAGGACCCCTCTCCCCCTACGCCTCCCTGCTCACTCGCTCACCGACTAAATAAGTCCGAACCTCTCGAATTCGTCGAGTTGATTAGTTGCCGCCTCATAGTTGCATTGTTTTGTAGGTTGTTCATCTTGCAATACACCACTTACTTGTAAACTGTACTCGACCAAAGTGCGAACGGTGTTTGGGCAGTAGCGAGTATTATAGCTACTAAATTACTCGCTACTCGACTAAAATACTAGCTTAATGCGAACTAGGCTTAACACGGGTAAAACCGTAGGGCGCAGCAAGTATTTAGATAAATGCTTTATCGTACCATAGAAACAAAAATATTTCAAAAATGTTTAGGAGAAAATCATTCATAAAAGAACTTTAATAGTTGGTACTTAAATCATGTCAGTTAGTTTTAAATTAATTTATTTTTTGATGTGCAAGTCAAACCAATCCTGGAAATTATTCCTATGAATATTACGTCCATGATGAATACAAATAGTGTGAGCTTAAAAAGTTTATTCGTAACTCTTTGTATGAAATTTTCATATCTGACAGTAGATTGCGGTGTAAATAACTCATATTTAGAATGACGCGTTTACGGAGACTGCGGCCGCGACCGCGCGCGACCGCAAGCAATCGCAATAATAACTAAAACGATGCAAACTTAAGTTTACGAGGATAGCTTGAATTATAAAAAATATATTACATATTAATATTAAATTGTCCTACTTTTTAAGGAAAACCATGCCTTAAGTTAGAGATTACGGGCAAACTGACAACCTCTGTGGCGCAGTGGGCGAACACTCACCTGCGACGCACATTGTTGTAGGTTCGATGCCCGCCTCTATCGAGTATTTAGTCTCGTGTCTAGGTGTCTGTGTGTACCTATATAAGGATTTATTTTTAAAAGAAAATTATAAAAGTATTCTATCAATTAAAAATTAATATGTGTGCATTCGAAGCGCGTCCACCAATGAGACGAAGGCACAAGAAACTTCAAGCAAGGTATTATTTACAGTGGAGCAATGTGGCTATAAGTATCATAGTATGCCTTACAGCCCAATTATATAATATAACACGTTTGCTACACTAACGCCGATCACGCACCGAATTTCCAGCATAAAATAAAATGCAGGACGTTTCACATAGCGCCATGTAGATAGAATACATTTAAAAAAAACAGCGCACTCCGGGAGTGCAGGCAGAAGTGAAAACTGTATATCTGTGTAAAATCTCATATGTCGCGAGAACATACGCAAAAAGAGTTTTAGATGAAAAAAAAAAATAGTCGGACGACAAATAGTCGTCCGACATTTGTCGTCCGTCAATAGTCGTCCGTTAAAAAATACCATATGTACGTCTTAATACACTCACAGCCAAATTAAAAACAGTAGGCCCAGGCATACATTTTCGCCGCGCCGTAGAGAGGGGATAGCTGTCTACTCTCCATCCGTCTTACGCTTTTTCGATCAGGTCACGTGTCCTAACGCGAGTTTAAGATTTTATACCCATTACAGAAAAAGTGCTCAACGCCGCTAAAGAAGTTTTCACTTCAAAAAATAAAAAATTCTGCCTAATATTAGAACAAACTTATAATAAATATAATTACCAACCTTTCAATAGAAACAAAATTAAAGTATCCGACCCGGACATATGTAATAAAAAATGATTAGTTGACTAATAGATTTTTTATAATATATTCTTACAAGAAAGAGGCGTATTTTCGTGAACGGAGTAATGTACCGATGGTGGTCTAGTTTTTAACGGTTTTTTTTACATCTATCGCTTTGAAAGGGATAGCAACTTTACTTATAGTAGAACAAGTAAGCCTCGCACCTCAAAATTTCTAAAGTTTTTGTAAAAAAAATAAAATTTTAAAAGTTTAAAATTAATTTAATATAGGTAATATCAATTTCTTTCTAAACGTGTTTCTGTTTCCAAGAAAAAAAAATTCCGAATAATTTAAAACCACTGAGATTAATCGGATTTTTTTTTATTTCATTTTACCTGTATTTTTTAATAAAGCTGAGATTGAATCGTTCAATTTGAAACTCACTTCACCTTTCTACTTTACTTATAATTAAAATACCTAAGTACTTAGTATTTTGGAAAATCGAAATCCTACCGGGAGAACGTCGCGGTCAAAAGCTAGTCATTTAATAAAGTAGGTTAACATGCGTGCATCAACTGGTTCGTTCGTATTCGTCAAATTTCCAAAATTACAGTCATACAAACTTGAAACAATAATAATTAAGTAATCATCGAAATTTTACTTCAACCGTTACAGTCACAACATGAAATGGCACCTGTTAAATACATACAAAAAAACTAACTTACATTCGTTTTTCAAAATATCCCTTAAAACACTGGCCGTAAAGACTACGTGACTGCAAAAGAAATAATAACTTAAACCAATCACAAATAAATATTCTCGTTTTGAAATTCGAAATTTGCAACAGAACTCTTTGCTGATTGCTACAATGTTTGTTAAAGTTTTTTTCTTTTTTTGAGCAACAAAAAGATGAGACTTACGAAGTAATGTTGTTTATTTAATTTTACTTCCTACTTGAACAGAACTTAATAACTTATTTAAAATGCATTTAAAATTAATTGGTTAAGTAGGTAAGAACTTACGAAGTGACTGAATGTAAAAAAGTTGTAAAAAGTTGTATTTACGTAAAATTGGTTAGAAAAGTAGGGAGTCACTTTTGTAAAAATCAAATAATGGATGTGATGTCATAAATTGGTTTATGTTACCTTTATGTGGGACCGTTTCATTTTACATCAAGTCGACACAATTTTAATAGATGTAGCAAATCTAACCTTTTTTAAGAAGTAAAAGCACAGGTAAAGGGCAATGAGCCATTTTCGTTAGCGCTATATTTTACTACTCCGATTTTCATACAGGAGGTTTTTAAAATAAAATACTACATAGTATAAAACAAAGTCGCTTCCCCCCGTCTGTCTGTCCCTATGTATGCTTAGATCTTTAAAACAACGCAACGGATTTTAATGCCGTTTTTTTACAAAGAGTGATTCATGAGGAAGGTTTTAGTATATAAAACCAAACTACCACGCGTACGAAGTCGTGGACAACAGCTAGTAGATTACAAAATAGTTAACTCTAAATAATAATAAAAAAAACACAACCAAATTGAGAACCTCCTCCTTTTTTTGAAGTCGGTTAAAAAACCAATCTTTCTTGAACATTTTGTTAATTTTTTTCTTGAACGGTTTGTTTTTGTCTTGAGCGATCAATCGTAACGCTTTTCTTTAAAGTCATACTACCAGTCACATTCGATTCTAAAGGAATAAACTTCAAAAACTAAGCTTTTGTGGTATATTTTTTATCTTTTATATCTCATTGATAGCTGTTAAATAGCATAGAGATTTAACTGAATAGGTACTTAATACGGACATTCTGAGTTGTTCCACTGCGTATTGTCCACATTTGCCTAGACTGAAACTAAGATCACCTAATATTTATATAGAGGTGATACTTATGAAAATAAAAACATTAAAAACCACAAATTATTATTATATAAAATGTTTTAAACCCACTCAGGAAAATGGGGACCATGGGTTTGAAAGTATTTCAATTTTGTAACATTAAAAAGCAGATATTAAATATTTAAAATAAATCAGTACCTAGATGTAAAAACGGGTTGGTAATTTCCATTTAATTCAGCAGATAGAAAATAAGCGGTCACACATAAACATCCACACGGGCCAAAAACATAACCCTTCGTTTTGATTTTGCCGAGTATAAAACCATAAAAAAGTTGATAGCTGCCTAAAAATAAAATAAAAAAGCATATAATTAGAAAAGTCTATGGTCGCCAAAAGGCAGGGTTCCCAAAAGGTTGGCTGCGTCAACTCCTTGTCTATCGTCAAAACAGAGTTGAAAACAGAATTAATTATTTAAGAAGATCTGAAACAAAATTCACCTTAACGGTTAATTAATGAATAGTCACAGCGAATTTATTCTATATATTTTACGTACGTGATTATGAATATGCTCCGGAAAGAAAAACAAAATATAATAAAATGTACTGAAACTTATTAGGTACCTATAAGAAACACACCAAAACCGTCTTTGTCACCCAAAAACATCTCTATACAAATTCTAATCGAGCTATTTTCTTTTAATCCAAAAGCTTTAAACATAAAACCAACCTTACTGCCTTGACTTAAAGACGAAAATACCTTGCATCTTTAAAAATGATATACTAAAAATTGTCCATGAGAAGAAGGCATCTTACGAACAAACGGACAAATCTCTAATTTACATATAACAAATACTGAAGTCACGTTTTCAGTAATTTCATGTACAGAGACGATAGAAGTAAGTTTAAAGACTGGCCGTACAATATGGAATTTTAGGGCTAATACAGACAAATGATAACTAGTAGTTCGCCCCGAACTGAGACCTCACGAGTTTTTTTCAGCGTTTATTATATTTCAGCGTAAAGTACTAAAATGTATAATATAACGACGAAAGACTCCAAATACGACAGGTCTATCTTATTTGAATGATAGGTGCCTAGTATCGCTATTATCTGACATTGGATGATTTAGAGAATCCAAACACGATGGGCATAACTTGTTGTTGTTGTTAAGTTCTAAAAGCATAGGCCAGCTCAATCATCACACCCTGGACATCCGTTGACTCTTTATTTTTACTCAAGACATTTTGAATGTGTCCAACATAATATCCAGAAGATAGTAATTCCTTTCCTTCCTTCCTTATGTATCTACTTATCATAATGTTACGTAAGAGGAAACGAGAAGACAAGCTCGAGAACGAGAATATATTAGAGAAGTTTGAGGCCAATATGTCCTGTAATAAGTCCCTAAACTAAAATATAACAAGTCAATAAAAAATATAAAAAAATTAGTCACAAATTTTATAATTATCAGAGTCTCTAGATCGGCTAGAACCGAACATTCCTACTATTTGATACTATCCACCACTATTATTGTAAAACAGCCCATGATTATGAAATAAATAATTATAGGAAATGAAGCAAAGAGAGTTCGGACGATTTGGGGCAAAGTAATAAATTTCTATAAATTTTAAATTTAAATAAATTTGGATTAAGAATATTGTAAATAGTAAGCGTGTTACATTGTGAATTTGCTACACCTTCGTTATTTTTCTTTTGCAATCACAATGTAACACGCTTACTATTTAAGCACAATATTCTTAATCCAAATTTATTAGATTTTATTTTCTATTTTTTAGTTGGACTTTTTTTATTAAAGCGTGTTTTTTTTAGTTTTTTATTCTATTAATTTATTTTATACTTTTTGGTCTTTGATAACTTAATATGTTAGATCGGACCCTGGTTACTATTGAAAGACAAACTACTCGTCAAGACGATTCTAACGAGCCTAAACTCGATAAGGTTGTGTCGTTTCATTGCGAAGTTCCTATGACCACCTTCCAGTTCCATCATCAGACCCTGGTTACCATTGGAAGACAAACTACCCGTCAAGGCGATTCTAACGAGCCCAAACTCGATGGGGTTGTGTCGTTTCATTGCGAAGTTCCTATGACCACCTTCCAGTTCCATCATCAGACCCTGGTCACCATTGAAAGACAAACTACTCGTCAAGACGATTCTAACGAGCCCAAACTCGATGGGGTTGTGTCGTTTCATTGCGAAGTTCCTATGACAACCTTCCAGTTCCATCATCAGACCCTAGTCACCATTGAAAGACAAACTACTCGTCAAGACGATTCTAACGAGCCCAAACTCGATGAGGTTGTGTCGTTTCATTGCGATGATCCTATGACCACCTTCCAGTTCCATCATCAGACCCTGGTTACCATTGAAAGACAAACTACCCGTCAAGGCGATTCTAACGAGCCCAAACTCGATGGGGTTGTGTCGTTTCATTGCGAAGTTCCTATGACCACCTTCCAGTTCCATCATCAGACCCTGGTCACCATTGAAAGACAAACTACTCGTCAAGACGATTCTAACGAGCCCAAACTCGATGGGGTTCTGTCGTTTCATTGCGAAGTTCCTATGACCACCTTCCAGTTCCATCATCAGACCCTGGTCACCATTAAAAGACAAACTACTCGTCAATACGATTCTAACGAGCCCAAACTCGATGAGGTTGTGTCGTTTCATTGCGAAGTTCCTATGACAACCTTCCAGTTCCATCATCAGACCCTGGTCACCATTGAAAGACAAACTACTTGTCAAGACGATTCTAACGAGCCCAAACTCGATGGGGTTGTGTCGTTTCATTGCGAAGTTCCTATGACCACCTTCCAGTTCCATCATCAGACCCTGGTTACCATTGAAAGACAAACTACTCGTCAAGGCGATTCTTGACGAGTAGTTTGAATGAATGAACTATGAAGTATGGATAATGAGATAATTCCTGCAGATTCCCTCCAGCTCTATCATCAGATCAGTTCCATGGTACCATATTATTGTCACCGAAGTTACGCCCTTTCATTTGATACCCCACTCGGGTATATTTGCAGTATAGTTTGTGTGCCATATAGGTAGATCCCCTTTTGGACCCCTATCTCCGTAACCCCCTGACCGATCCTGCTCATGTTCGAACTTAAAAATTCTATGGACCTCAACTACTTGTATACCAAAAATCATGAAGATCAGAGCAACGGTACTCAAGTTATCGTCGAACAAACATACAAACATACAAACATACAAACATACGAGCGACCGACCCTTCTCAACACTAGACCTCTCTCGCTTCGCTCGTTCGGTCAATAAGGTTGGCCGATTGCTTGCGATCATTAAATTTGTTGGGGAGTGGCCTTAAATTAAATTCGATTTATTGTATTTCAGAGACATAAATGAGTTTATTTGTCATTTTATTTATTTATTTCTTATTTCCCACCAGAGAGAAAGTATTTTAAAAAGTGATTATATTTCAGTATCTTAAATCTTCGTCTATTTATTTACTTACATATGTATATTATTATTATATATATCGGCGCAATTATGATTATTGACCTAAACTTTGACTGGTAAAACTAACTTTCATCTAGAATTCATGAAATTATTGATTATTCAAAACAATATTGTTGTTTTGCAATAACATGTTTTCATTTCGTTGTAATAATTCTTGAAACTAACGGTTAATTTAAACTACAATAATAAACAGTTAAGAATTTAATTGATAGATCGATTTACATTGAATTTAACTATTAAAAACAAGATTCTAGTGTTTGAAAAACATTCAATTGACTTAAACACAAAATCACTATAAATACAGCCGCAAAACAGTAGGAAAGCCATTCCAGCGCCAGACTTCAGACCGAGCGGACCTCCCTACAACCTGCGGTTTCTACTCAGCACCATCGAAGCTACTATTTGAAGACGAAGCTCCTAATCGAAGATTGGTCTACCTGATGACGTCGGCTTCACTGACGTCATTAATATTTCTAACTAAAAACCACTTACAAAAACTACTAACCGAAGAGTCGTCAAGTGGACGATGAGATTGGTGACGTCAGCTTTGCTGATGTCACCGATATTCTTTAAGTCCATGGAACACCTCCTCCGTCATATGATAATATATATTTTTTAAGCTATTGCATAGATTTTATCGCGGGCTTGATCGCGGCGACCGAATCAAGAAATTCCGTAGCGAAAATAAAACTTAACACCCCCCACTCCGCCTATCATGTAGCTCAGGTGAGCGTTCGCTTAACGTGTATGTATATGGTACGACTGTATACGAAGCTCGCACGATACAATAGCTTTACCGCGGCAGTTCCCGAGTGCCTACCGTTTTTCACGCAAAAGCTAAACCGATTGCGATATGTAGATAGCTAAAAACATTGATTAATATAGGCTATTTTATAAGCACCGTCTTTATTTCTACTTCAGTTTAAATTAACTTAAAAAATATTTCACACAAAAACACTTTGCACTTCACAAAGGTGAAATGAGAAAGCAAAAGTTTTTGATTCCTATACGCGCTTTAAAAGTATCGATCGATTGTAACTCTGCATTCTGTGTTCGCCCTTAGTTATTTTTGTTTGAATAACAAAAAATTGTATTTTATATAAATACAATGAAATTCCTTTGTAAAAATATACGGTACGAATTGAGAACCTCCTCCTTTTTTTGAAGTCGGTTAAAAGGTTCTGTCACCACGAATCTTCGATAAACTTCGTGATAATTTCACCGAATTTATCACGAGTTGAGCGTTTATCTGGTCCGTTAAATTTACAGAATTTCTCTAGTAACTCGTCTTACCAACCCATTGGACTATGTGGGACGCGTTGATAGAAAAACAAAAATTATTGCTAATCTTAAGCGACTTCAAAAACTTTTGACGTCAAAAATGCAAGAAAGTAATTAAATTCTAAATACACTTTAATCCAAGATAATTATCGAGTCCGTTAGCTATCAAACGTCCAATATCAATTTGATATTCCATCAAACACTTCGATTTCAAATCACAATAAAATTTCCCGCCATTTCCACACTATCCTCGGATAAATCACGCACAATCATTAACCACAAATTATAAAGCCTCACACACGTGAACACGTTATTGTCCTAGAGATAAAATATTTACACTATAGAGTAAGACGAATAAATAAATGTTATTCAAAGAAAAATGCGTATCTGAAAATTGTTTCACTTAAGACTTAAGCTTGCTACCCTCGTGCAGGTTTGCTATTAATTGTGCCATAAGGTCCGGTTCGTCCAAGGTGAAGTTCAAGGATTGTATCAAATTGTTTACTTTACGAATTAAGTTTTGTTAGTGCATGTTCAGTATTGTTCAGGCATTCTATAAATAAAATCAATAAAATAAACAAATATTGCAAGACGTTGAACACAGCGCACACACACACATCTAGCCCCAAACTCAGCAATTAGGCTTGTATTACGGTGACCAGACCACAGATACTATATAATTAATTTAAAAATACTTATATAATTAATTTTCTTTTAGAAACATACAACATAAAAACACCCAGAACAAAACACATAAATAAAACAAACTGACTCAGTCAGGAACTGTGAAATCGGTAACGACCAAAATGTAATATTATAAAGTAATTCCAACGAATAAAATAGTATGATATGTGTGTGAGTGATCTGATCCTACTTCAACGTACATTTTTTTTGCAGTGCTCTTCGTTAAAGAGATTACAATCGGAATCTACGAACTCAAAATAATACCACGATTCAAGTGTCAGTAACTTATTGATAATAAAAAAACCAGAAGTAATTCATAAGGGTTTCCGATGTACAAATACATATCATTGTATTAGTGTGCTCTCTAATATAGTACAGGTATTGTATATCTACGATTATTGTACAATTTTAGTACCCGAGGAACCAGAGGTCAGATATAACAAAATATTTCACCAACCTACAAAGGGTACACCTGACGCAGTAAACACTCATACAAAACTCAACTCTGTGGCGTTATATGAATAGAGTATAATTTCCTTTAGTTTTGTAAAGGTATCTGGTATAATAACAGGTCCCAGTGCATTGTAATTAACGCATAAACCCATCTCTAGTACTTACAGCATTATTTAGATACGTCCGCGAAAATTTACATGTCCGTAAACTGTTAAATTATTTCAGAGCGATTTGTCGTGTTGTGTTATGTTCTCACTCTATGCAGCTAAAGAATAATGGCAAAACTTTGATAAAAAATTACTTGTTTGCAAGGAGTTTGGTGTTTTGAAATTCCTGTAAGTGTTTCATGAGATGCTGATGAAGAACATGAAAAAACTCGTGACTTTAAATGCTTATATCTTTTTTCCACATCTAGAATAGAATTGGAAGAATTAGAATTAAAGCATTGCCTTGTCATCATTATTTGAAAAATCTCGATATTTTATAATAAGCTAATTAAATTAAATTAATATAATGTTGTTTATACCTTTTTGACACAAGTTGAAACTCCATTTAGCTTGCTGTCAAAAATATATTTTATGGACAAAATCTAGATTTTTAAGTCGAGATTTTGAAATTTTGCTGCAAGATGCCAAAATAAATTGTTATTTTTGTTTATTTCGCTCTTGAAATGGGTCAAATAAATTGTTACTATTTGATCTAAAAACTATTTTTAAACATTTTAAAAAGTAAGTTTAAGGCACTCTTTTGTATGAATCACTTTATGTGATTGTAAACTTACGTACCAGGAAAAGCGTAGGTGTTCTTGATTCTGTCACAAAATTTAATTTGACATCTGTCAACTGCGTTTTATAAAAGTTTGAAATGTCAAGTGGTTGTTATAGTTAGGTGGGCACTTCTTCACAATACAAAGTTTAGATTAGTCACACTTATTATGTTATTTTAACCGGTAAATTTCACACCTCAAAATAAAATACATCGAACCGTTAGAAAAATAAAACAATCAAAATTCGAAATATGTGGTAACACTAATAATGTAGTGAGACTTCCTAAGCGTAGTGGTTAAAAACTCATCATCGAGGTAACCGGATGGGTGCCAATGACAGATTGAGGGTCACTTGCTGATTCTAGTTGGCGACGACACCTGGTTAAATTATTAGGGTTCAGTGGGCCTTAGAGGAAAAACCGTTTCAAGTTAAATTTATTTTATTCGGAATTAACATCGCCTTGTATCACCCGCGTAATTCCCGAAAGCAGACTATGTCACTACTCTTTCAATAAATTCTTATAAAGTTCTATCAAAACCGATCCAGTTGTACCTCGAATTTCAGAGCTTATTATTACATTTCATTACATAACACATATTTATCATTTCACTTTTTAATATACTAGCGACCAGCTCCGGCTTCACACGGCTATATTATGCATGTATTATACATATAAACCTTCCTCTTGAATCACTATATCTATTAATAAACCGCATCAAAATCCGTTTCGTATAGTTTTAAAGATCTAAACATACATAGGGATAGAGAAAGTGACTTTGTTTTACACTATGTAATGAAAGCAAACGATTATTATCAAAAATTCAGTTCCATTTGGCAATAAATCCAAGAACATTCTATCATTCCATTTTCAAATAGTTTATCACGAATTTCGTCAACAAAATTTACGGAACCACAGTAAACCAACTCGTATCACCCTTAACCAATAACGCAGACAGGCAATGAAGTGTAAGCCATTAGGTCGTCATGGGAAATTCACACAAAATATAACATTACCTACCTAAATCCGTTAACAATAATGTCAGTTATTATATTATCACCTTCAATTCAAGATTACCGAACTTTTGTGAAAAAAAAAAACTGCAACCTAGTAACGTAATTTTTTACCATAGAACATATTTTTTTAAAATTTAAACTGTTTAAACTTTAATGATTAATAGTAATCTAAATTTATGAAAATAAGTCCCTATTTCCCTTGTTCTTGTCATAACTTGAGAAGGACCTTACCGATTTCTTTCATATATTTTTTTATTTTTTATACTCTGCACAATTTTTTACGCATGTGAAACTGCCTCGCCCAACTAGTTTGTTAAACAAATTAGTCCTTAAATTTGAAAAGACATTGGGTCAAACCATAGACTAACAATTATCAGATTTTAGAAAAATGCCCCCAAAAACAAAACAGTACTTATGCTTATGTTGGCACAATGGTCATCATGCCGACCCAGTTGGCACAATGGCCATCATGCCGGACTGCCAATCACAGGGTTGCGGGTTCGATTCCCGCCTCAGAAAAGTATGTATGCTTAGATATTTGTCAGGGGTCTGGTTGTTTCTATGTATGATAAGTATTTATTCACAAAAGAAAAGTATATATAAGTAGTGTATTATCCGTTGTCTAGCACCCATAACACAAGTCTAGTTACTTAGCTTAGGGCTAGATAGCGATGTGTGGAATGTCCTGTAATATTTATTTATTTAATATTTATTTATTCGACGGCGGGAATCGAACCCGCAACCATTTTTATCACAGGCAGGTGCTCACCTACCGCGCCTAAGAAGTACCTACTAATAAAATAAAAGTCACATAAAGATGATCTCAGTTAGTAGTGAATGGAACTGGTAGATCCTGAATGGAAGGGAAGAGACAAACAGCCGGTCGCGGTGTAGTGTAGGTATATAGGTGGTGATAGTAGAGGTTCCCATGACAAAGCTATCTCGGTCCTCGCAATGGGAGGCTGCCGTCGCGGTCGTGCTGCAGATGCGCCGACGTTCGCGTATCGACGCCCACGCATACCCCCACATGTTACCATAACGTAGATGTTACCTTTTAAAGAAATGTATTAAAAAATAAAACCTATGTTACTCGGTTGGTTTAAAATGCGTCTATCCTTCTATCTATCGCTTTGAGCGATAAAGCCCATTTGTGCAACTTGTACTTCCTAGCTATCACTTTACTTTGCTTAGTGTATTACTGTGTTGTACAAATAAAGTTATCTATCTATCTATCTATCCTCATACAAAGTTTCATAAAGCTCGGTCCAATAGTTTCAAAGTCTATTTATTACAAACCAATGAACCTTTTTTCTTATATTAAGCATAGACTATCTTATAAAATAAACATAGAGTAGCTACACTCCGCGTTTTCACCTGATCCCGTAAGAATTCCGGGATAAAAAATGGTTAAAAAACACACAGCCAAACTATTTCCATGCAAAATTTCATCCAAATAGGTCCACTGGTTTCGGAGATAACCCCCTAAAACCCCATAAACCTCTATAATATTATAGTACCTATAGATTATGAAAAAAAAACATACAGACGAATTGAGAACCTCCTCCTTTTTTGAAGTCGGTTAAAAAAATGGATAGGACCACAACCAGCACAACCAGCAAATTTCATGTCTTTAAGACCAGCAGATAGGCTGTGCTATTAGTCAGTCAGTCAAACAGGAATTTGAAATATTTATGGATAGATAAGGTGGACCCCCCCAACCCGATGGACGGACCAAATGTAACACAATTCAACCGACAAGTTCCACAAAATCGTTATGGAGGCAATGGATAGGAGTCGCTGGAGACAGGTCATCCGTTACAGATGCAGACACACTGATGACCACGATCCTCAGTCATGAGAGGCCGACTACAGAGAGAGATAGATAGGCAAGTAGGAACTTTATGTCGTATCCATGGTAAACCTTTCGTGGTCCATATAACCGTGAGTCCGGATAGTAATCTATCAGGGCGGGGAGCGTCGAGCGCTCGTCTCGGCCACATTTTACTGTTCACATTAGTTACATCAAAATGTGCCCATCTTTGCATGCTATAGGTATATCTAGTAGTAGGTGCTTACCTATGAAGATAGGTAATTGCTTATAATGACTTCCGAGGTCTGTCAACTTTCAAAAAGGTTTTACAAATAAGGATTTTACTGCAATTATTTTGATAGATAGATAGATGAATTCTTTATTGCAAACACCATTTGTAAAACACAATAAATAAAAAGCAAAGCCTAAGTCTAAGTGTTACAAAGGGCGGCCTTATCGCTCAAAGCGATCTCTTCCAAGCAACCTTTGGATGCGCAAGATGTCCGTTTGCCGGGTTTGCCGTTGCCGAAGTTTGCCGGGTCTTAATCACGTTATATAAACATACAAAATGCTTTATCCTGAATGACTGACTGACTGACGGATCAACGCATAGCCTTATCGTAGAGACCTGAAACTTTGAGAGTGTGTTCTTTGTATGTCGCAGGCATCCGATAAGAAAGGATTTCGAAAAAATCAACTCCTACGCGGACGAAGCCGCGGGTAAAAGCTAGTTATTACTATTTATCTTATTTTAACGTTTTCACTAAGTTACAATAGTCATGGTAACTTAGTGAAAACGTTAATACGTTAAAGTATAAGTATAAGAAAACTTATACTTATACTTGCTATAGTCTTCTCAGACTATAGTAAAAAAAAAGAAAGTAAAAAAACGCAATTTAGACCCAGAAAAATAATTGCTATGAATAAAAAAGGCATTATTTGAAAAAAAAAAAAAATAGTTTCCAAAAATATCTTTGTTCTCGTAAGAATCTGAAGAAAAAATCAGCATGAGTTTAGTATTTTAATACAACATCAAAAGATTTTCCATTATTTCGACTAAGCAGGTAGTGGTGATCTTCTTCTTCTTTCGTGTCATTGGTCGTTATTAAGTTTCTAATCTGATTGTGATCATAATCATAATTATTTTTCAAAAAATCTATTTTTAGACCAAGTACATAGATATACAACAAAATATACCTAGCTATGAACTAGATAGGGCACCGCGTACCTCACCGCCCACACTGCTATTAAAACTTACGATCCCATTGTAGTTGATTCGCGGATTCGTGGCATATTAATTGCGTCACTAGATGAATCAGCGACGTGGGAACTGGATACGGAGATATTTCATATTATTAATACTATGTCCTTGTTTTAAGGATAAACAATGGGTTGTAGACTACATTTCTAAGATAAAATCAAATAAAATCAAAATATTTTTATTGAGATTTAAAAACTAATAACTTTAGAAGTCTTAAAGTTATTTAAAACAGGATAATCAATTCACGCAGCAAACGCATATTGAGTGAGTCTATCAACTCTATCTGTCTGTATTTACCCACAAAATCCAATCTCATGAAAATGATGCTTGTGACAGCATCGACATATCGAACTCCCCAAATTAAAACAAAGTAAAAAAACTTGGTAATTGTCCCGTTTTAACCATATAAGAAATATTAAACTAAGCTTTTTCCCAACCTAACCAATTTCAAAAAGCCATAAAATTTCAACTAAAACACAAACATAAATTCACACAGTAAATCATCTAATATTAAACATAAACAATGCTACAAAAATACTTAACTCTATAGGTCACTTAATCCATTCATTCACATAAAACATAGATGGTATCTCAAAACCTAGGTCGTCTGCGTGTACGCAGGTGGTTGAGAATTATCATCGATCTATGACTCATCAAGTAGTCTTTATATCACGATTATTACTACTACTACTAAAATTTAAAATTCTGACTTACTGATATTATTATTAAATCATTTATTACAACCAATTATAAGTCATATAAAATTTGTTAAATATAAAATATTAAAGCACAGCTCATGCCAAATAGACGGATAGGATCTTTGCTATACGTACGTAGGCATCTGATATGAAAGGATTTTGAAAAATTGAACTATCGAATAAATTCGCGGGTAAAAGCTAGTATTGCTACCTATAACCTTTAGGTATTTTTGAAATGTTATATAGGTATTTAAAAAAAAAAGGATTTTTACAACAAAAAGAACCCGTTGAAGTATATTGTATGAAGATGCAGGAATTAATAATTGGCTTAGTAATATTTCAGTGCGTGAGTCTGTGAATGAGTAGAAACTACAAGAAACTCATTGGTTTTTTTGGTGTTATGTATAATAGGTAGGTACCTATAACTATAATGAAAACTTCACGGAATATTATGTAAACAGAAAAATAAAATACAGAATATTTTAACAATTTTTTTTCCAATTTCTGACTTCCGCAACGACACAGCGCCATCTAGCCATAAGCTTAGCAACTAAGCGTGCGTTGTGGGCGCCAAGTAAAGGATAAAAATATTTATATACTTTTCTTGGGTTAGAAGCTTTATGACTACATCTCGATATGACTAGATAGCAGATAACTAGATCGCTAAAAGACTAAACCTCGATATGACTACATCAAGTTAAAGTTAACATTGCTTTTGGACTTTTTCTACACTATAAATAGGAAAGATTTTGTTTTTTGTTTGTAACGAATAGGCTCCGAAACTACTGGACTGATTTTAATAAAAATTGGTATGAGGATACATTGTTTCATTATAAATCACATAGGCTACTTTTTAACCAGATATTCTAACGGGATCGGGAGTTCCGCGGGTGAACCCGCAGAGCGCTGCTAGTCTAAAATATTCTTGTTATTCAGGTATTGTAGAAACTTCTCACATGAACGTGCCCTATAACCCTTCACGGCTAACCACGCCACGGAATCGTTACCAATTACGTTTACCATACACAGACCCTAATAATGTCAATAGAAATAATAATAATATCAAGCAATTTTTCAATATTATAACGATATGCACTTAATAAGACGTTCGTGAAGCCCTGGATTTATCACGAAGAGGGCTTAAGGCTGCTGTTACACTGGCGAGGAAAACTATCGTAAAATAATATCGGATTCATATCTTTAACTAAGGAATAAAATACAATCGAATTGAAAACCTCCTCTTTTATTGAAGTCGGCTTAAAAAGTTTGAAAACTGAATATTCAACATGTGAATTTTTATACCAATTTTAAAATATCAAGAAAATCTAAACTAAAACCACAAGTATAAATCTTATTTATTTATTATTCACTAGCGACCCGCTCCGGCTTCGCACGGCTATATTATGCATGTATTATACATATAAACCTTCCTCTTGAATCACTCTATCTATTAAAAAAAACCGCATAAAAATCCGTTGCGTAATTTTAAAGATTTAAGCATACAAAGGGAAATAGGGACAGATAATGCGACTTTATTTTATACTATGTAGTGATTTATATATTATTATTTAGGGACCTTGTGCTGATCATCGCACTTTGGGTCTCTCACGTGGTGGCAGATGATCAAGAAAGGGTTGATGCCAGGTGGACAGTCGCGGTAAAATCTTATACAGTTTGCAATATGAGCTTAAATACTTTAGACTTAGTGCGGCCGACCTTAAATAAATTAGGATGGCTGCGAAAAAGATTGCTCAGCATTATTGCAGTGCAGTGTAGGCTTCTTTTTAAGCTACAAAAAGGGAGTTCATTGAGATATTAAGTAACTTTTTGTCTATATATTGTCTCTATTGTATACTAAGCCTTACACCGAAGTGTTCTGCATCCTTTCCCGTCTCATCGTAATTTGAATTTGATATTTGAACGTTCTGTCAACGCGAGCATAGGAATTTTTTAAAGCTAGTTACAGATTGTAGAAAAACACGCCAGTTTGGCTAGCTTTCTTTAGTTATTTATAATATAGAAATGACTTTGCTACTGTTTCGAAAATATCGCACACTCGGGCCTCAAACTAGGGATCGTAGTCCAACTTTTAAAATAGTTTGGCTCATGAGACTGAATTAGTTGGCCAATATAGTTAGACCACTACTCACTCGAAAATTTAGTAAAATCGTTTCAGTACTTACTTTGGTTTTTCAAATCAAAATTACTGGAAAAATATGTCATCCAACTAAACGAAGTTGCGAATTTGTAGGGACCTTTCTAATTTGGTAGCTCAATACATTATGGGATAACACTTCGTTATTCGTTCCATTTTAAAGTTTTTTATTTTATTTTACTACTAGCGACCCGCCCTGGCTTCGCACGGCTATATTATGCATGTATTATACATATAAACCTTCCTCTTGAATCACTCTATCTATTTAAAAAAAACCGCATCATAATCCGTTGCGTAGTTTTAAAGATTTAAGCATACAAAGGGATATAGGGACAGAGAAAGCGACTTTGGTTTATACTATGTGGTGAAGTTGTTTTTTCGACATCGACGTTCCACTCACCTGTCTAACCCTGCCTTTAAGAAAGTGTCGTGCAAACAACGATAGCGACCTGCTCGAATCGTGGGACATTCTTCCGTAAACGCTTTATAACTCATGAATGTTTTAATACGGTGGATGACAATATTTATTCACCTTCTGTCTCTTTATTCATAACTAGCTGCGCTCTGCGGTTTCACCCGCGTAACTCCAGATTCTGTGGAAATATCGGGATAAAAAGTAGTCTAAATTACTTTCAATGTATCCTCATACCAAGTACGGAACTAAAAACTTAATATTAATACTTCCATACTCAGTCTCATTAAAATCGATCTAGTAGTTTCGGAGTCTATTCAATGCAAACAAACAATTAAATCTTTCCTCTTTATATTATTGATAGATATAAGATTAGTATTAGTATAGAAGATATAGACTAGCTGCATCCTTAGGCGCAAGACACACAGAAGAGGAGAGGTTCGGGTGCGGTGCGGGCTCATACAGACGATTAAAAACCGTAAGTTTGTTATGACAGAGTCTATATTTGTATATACGGCACATTTTGTATGAAGCGGCGCAGGCGAGGCGTGGGTGCCGTATACAAATATAGACTCTATCGCAATGATCTTACGGTTTTTAATCGTCTGTACGAGCCTACGCAGCACCCGAACCTCGCCTCTTCAGCTGTTTGTTCCGCGCCTTAGGTTTCACTCGCATAGGTTCCGATCCTAAACATCGAGAAAAGTTTCGTGTCAAAAACTAAACTACAAAACCGATTTTTATGACATTTTTATTAGATTAAATAGACTATTATCTTAAAAAATAAAAGATATTTCGAAATCGGAACTAACTAATTTTTTTTAAGTCGTTTAAAAAAATACGTGAATCATGTGAGTATAAAAAGGTAAAAAAGTTTAGAAGCCTCAAAAAGATCCAATATCCATTGTCTTATACCACGTGACATATAATCTGTCTACTAAAAGTGTGATATTTAATCTCATTGGTTACAATATAAATGAGATATAGCTCGCTTTGGTGTTATCTTGAAGATGCATATATATCGCGACCATTATGGATAGTCCTGTGCTGGGATTAAGGCTATTTATTAGTGAGGTGACCATACATTATGTAAAAATAAATACGTCAAAGAAAAATGTTTTCAATGAAAAATTTCGACTTACAACGTTTTCTAGTAAAGTGTCGAGGAAATAACTTGTCGGAGTTCAGTAGCATCGAATTTAAAGTATTTCGAATTAAGATATTATCAAAATTAAGATTTATTGAAGTTCCATCTATAAATACCATAGACCTACCTATAATTCAAAGTCCTGACTGCCTCAAACCTATTGATGGATCATTATGAAATAATGGTGGAAAGGCAATATTTGAGCATTATACAAAAATAGAAAAAATATGATAAAATTCTCCAATTTTCTAGACTACAATGAAATTTACAGTATTTTGTGAGCTAGATGTGGAAAAAAGATATATGCATTTAAAGTCACGTGTTTTTAATTTTCTTTATCAACATCTGACGCCATTACAATAGGAACTTCAAGAACCTTTCTCCTTTCAAACAAGTAATTTTTGATTGAAGTTTTGCCATTATTCTTTGGCACACCTAATAAGTTATTACGATGTAGGCATCCGCTAAGAAACATTTTTTTATGAAAAAATATTACGCGTAGGAAATGAATCAAAGAAGTATAAAAAATATCTCAGTTAAATACGTAAACGATATCCACCGTAGTGGTACATCCCGCACAAGAAGATGCACGGGACAACAAAGCGTATGTCCGTACAGGAGAGCTCATCAATTAGACGTACTATTAAAGTGTATTGCCATGTTATTTCCAATGATATTTGTTATTTGTGTCGCGCTCCGGATGTCATTTTGTACGATATCATGCGATTTTGCGTGTAAAGGAACGGCGGGGTTTAAGGATTACATACCATTGAGATGTGACACTAGAGTCTTTGAAAAACACTACATATTTGTAAAATGTAGCATAGTTCGAGCCATCTTTGTATCGCCTTTAGGTCTAAATGTTTCAAGGTTACCATTTTTTTAAATTAATTATTTTTTGATGGAATTTTCGTACAGTTTCGTGAGTTTCAAAACCGAATTAGTTTTTTATAAGTATCTACTTATTCATATAATAAATAAAATAAAATAAAAAGCCTTTTATTTCTTGCATTCCATAGTACAATTTCATTTACAGTGTGCATGTGGAATAGATTCGAAATAAATAAATTAAAATTAATGTGATTATGATTAGCAAATAGTTAGAATGTAATAATAATATATTCTAATCCATTTCATTTTTGTAGTTTCATTTAAAAAAATATATAAGTAAATTGATTTGTTGTTGATTTAATTTTAAGTTAGTGTTATAATTTATATAACATCTTTACAGTAATTAATTTAATGTTTTTTAGCAAGAACCCTCTCCATGAAAGGTAAAGGCCTCCTCCAGAGAAGACCAGTACTCTCTATTCTCTATTATACTTATTCATATATAACAGTCAAATTATTATCAAATTGTAAACCGCAAATTCGTGAGGTTCGCATTTTCCGGTCATCATTCAAGTGTCAACGCGTTTTAGTTGAGCAAACAGATTCAACTATAGTACAGCCAATATAGTCGAGAAATTTTAGTACCTACATGGACACAAGTTTTTGTTCTAAATTGATTTTTAAGATGTATTAAAAGAATGATTGATATCAGAACGTCATAATAAAAAATAAATCAGTTCACAATATACTTAAGTTGAAAAAAACTGAAGTTCATGTTTTGAACAAAGTTCCTTATCGCGAGTTTGCGACGGGACCTAATCCATAAAAAATCCAGTTCAATCCAGTTTAAGTGTTACGATAAAAATCTGAAACGAAAAGCGTTAAGAAAAACTGTCAAAGTCATAGTCAATTTTTTTTATTTCTTTGGATGCTTAATACATTAAAATTTGTATAAAGACCACATAAAGTCGTCAAAACTAAGTTAGGATGTGTGCCTTCGGAACGAGCCCACCAATGAGAAGAAGGCACAAGAAACTCATGAGGGTTTTTTTTTCATGTGTAAAGGTTTGTACTATTAAAACCAAGGACTGGAAATCCAAAAAGCTCTTTTATTTCAAAAATCTATATGTTTAACCTTATAATGTAAAAAAAACACAATGCTTTTGCGATGTAACTAAGATAACTTGTGGCGCCATCTAGTTAAAATAAATGAAAACTTATCTGACATTATTGACGACCCTGTTGGCACAATGGTCACCATGCCCGACTGCCAAATACAGGGTTGCGGGTTCGATTCCCGCCTCAGACAGACCAGACCGCGTCTGTGTCTGGTTGTTTCTATGTATTATAAGTATATATTTACAAAAAAAGTATATAAGTAGTATATCCGTTGTCTAGCACCCATAACAAGTCTAGTTACTTAGCTTGGGGCTAGATGGCGATGTGTGGAATGTCCTGCAATATTTATTTATTTATTACTAGCGACCCGCTCCGGCTTCGCACGGCTATATTATGCATGTATTATACATATAAACCTTCCTCTTGAATCACTCTATCTATTAAAAAAACCGCATCAAAATCCGTTGCCTAGTTTTAAAGATCTAAGTGGTCAAAGGGAAATAGGGACAGAAAAAGCGACTTTGTTTTATGTCATTGCATACCAGTTGAACAGAAACGAATCTCCCACATTATAAAGGGACTTCGTTCCAAACGCGTCCCGCGACACGTTCATTTTTTTATAATTCACTGTTGGTTTCAAAACTTTTGACTTTTCAATATTTTTTATAGATGCTGCTCAACTGGTTGGGCCGTCTTCGAGCAATCAGTAAACATACATAAAAATAAATATCCGCGACGATTTAAGCTTATTTTTGAAGTCGGTTAAAAATTCCAAACACACCGGCTCAAGTATAGAGCTACGACCTACAGAATCACCTAGAGTGTGACGTGACCTTTATTCCTTTTATCTTTTGATCGTATTATAGTATAAAAGATGATGTTTTTGTTGAGTGAGGTCAATATTCGGTTAATATTTGCTAATGGTGTCAGATTGGTGTGTCAAATTGGACTTGTAAAATGAACTAAGGTCAGATTCACATAGAAATCGGGTCAAAAAAATTTAGATGGCTGTATCAAGGACACAGTCGCAGTAGAGATGTGAAAGCAACTTGTTTAACCTAACTAGTTCTAGTTTTACGTAAAAAATGGTAGCTTAAAGTAACTTTAGGCATAATATTTTGTTTTGTATAATTATTAAACGATTATTTATCTGCTATTTACCAGACGGCCAAGTCTGTGACGTCACAGGAAGCACTGTATGGTATATTTTACTGGAAAGAATACGAAATAAATATATAATTAATTAATAAATATTTCAGGACATTCCACCCATCGCCATCTAGCCCTAAGCTAAGTAACTAGACTTGTGTTATGAGTGTTAGCCAACGGATATACTACTTATATATTTTTATTTTGTAGTTATATACTTAAAATACATAGAAACAACCAGACCACAAACAAATATCTAAGGATAAATACTTGTCTGAGGCGGGAATCGAACCCGCAAACCTATGTATGGCAGTCTGGCATGGTAACCATTGTGCCAACTGGGTCGACCTAAACTTTCAACACAACTAAAAACTTTCAGTGAGCTTTCAAAGCGGCGCTAGAAACGTCATTGAATAAGAAAAAATATTTTTTGTCAATTAATTAACGCCTTTTATATATTTATGATAATTTTAAGAGGTTTTTATAAAACATTCAGGACTTTAAAAATAATAGAAAGCTTTCAAGAGGTATTGATCTATGAAACTATAAATTATAAAACAAATAAACCTTAATAATGAAACAATATTTGTTCCGAAGGCCACATCACAGTAGATAGAGTAGTACGGGGCCAGTACGATGCCTACACGCAGGTTCCACACTCCCACGACCCTCGGTTCACGTGGCCAATGAAATCAGATGCATCAATCAAACAACAATCATAATGTGTAGACATACAGTGAAATAGGTTATTGTTTTATACATGTTATGTGTTGGTGTGGAGATACCTCGACTTGTATTCTAAAGATAGTCCCTCTTATTCCAAAACGAAGTTTAAGAATAGTCCGAGATGTGGATTTAAAACTTAGATTTAAACACAGATTTACTCGCGAACTATTAGTCTAAACAGTATCCCTATATTATGTAGGGAACTATAGTCTAAAGTCTAATCACTATCCTTAGAGATACTAGAGTAAGTCCTTGTCTAAATCAAAGGTTTAAATCCACATCTCGGACTATTCTTTAACCTCGTTTTGGAATCCCGGTCGGCCTTTCACAAATACATTTTTCTTTAGAAATTTTTTCTTTATGACACAGCTTATGATCAAGTTAAGTTACCTTAAATTCAGGATGCCAATGAAGTTATTATATCTAAACTAGCTGTTGCCCGCGACTTCATACACGTAGTACTTAGTTTTGTTTTCTATACTAAAACGTTTCTCTTGAATCACTCTATCTATTAAAGACCGCATCAAAATCCATTGCGTAGTTTTAAAGATCTAAGCATACATAAAGACAGAGAGACAGCGGGAAGCGACTTTGTTTTATACCTTGTAGTGATGGCTGGTTTGCCAGCGAACTAATCTACGATATAAAGGATAAATCTAGATGAATACCCATTACCAGAGATCGTGTTTTTATAACACATTATATAATTTCAATGGATTTACATTAATCTAAGAAAAAAAACAGAGTTTAATTGCTATGGATGCGGTACTTTACTGAATTAATGTTTACAAACATTTTACGGCGGCAATTTGAGAATCTTAAAGTTACGAGTGGACAGGTAGGATCTTCTATTTTTTTATAAGGAAGCGTGATACATCTTGGGCTGCATCGTCACCACCTACCATCAGGCAGGTGTGATAGTGTTTAAACGCTGACCTATTATTGTAACAAAAAACCGTCACTAGCTATTTTATCAGTAAAGATAAACTTCAGTAAAAAGTGTCATTATGTTTCAGAGCTTTTCAATAACTATGGAACCGATAACTAGTTCTTCTACTAGCCACTAGATGGGTCTTTTTAATTACCATAATTGCAGAGCCAAATCTATCACTTTTATATGATTTTTTTTGCGACGACCCAGTTGGCACAATGGTCACCATACCGGACCGCCAAACACAGGGTCGCGGGTTCGATTCCCGCCTCAGGCAAGTATTTATGCTTAGATATTTGTATGTGGTCTGGTTGTTTCTATGTATTATAAGTATATATTTACAAAAGAAAAGTAAACCGTTGTCTAGTACCCATAACACAAGTTTAGTTACTTAACTTGGGGCTAGATGGTGATGTGTGGAGTGTCCTGCAATATTTATTTATTTATTTATACCTATAAAACTAAAAACTACATAAGACATCAAAACAAAGTTATGGAACACATACAGACACATGCAAAATTATGGAACAGATAAACGGACCTCGGAGATCAGTTATTTTTTAAGCTATTGCATAGCTTTTATCGCGGGCTTTGAGCGCGGCGACCGAATCAAGAAATTCCGTAACGAAAATAAAACTTAACACCCCCCACTCCGCCTACCATTTAGCTCGGCCGAGCGTTCGCTTAACGTGTATGTATATGGTACGACTGTACGAAGCTCGCACGGTGCAATAGCTTTACCGCGCCAGTCCCATGCGTTTTTTTTTTAAATAGGCTTGCGTTTGACCTCATCTCACCTGATGGGAAGCGACGATGAGGTCGAGGATAAAACGAAGAACTGAAGTTAAACGGAGTGTACATACCTACATACATACCTTAGAAACCGGGCATAGAACACCACATCCATTTAATAATATGTTTTATACATCATTAATAAACCACAATCATTAGATTCTTCGCACACAATTGGTCACCTTGACTTTTTCCTATATCGGTATGAAATAATTTGAAATAATACCGCATCTAACTGTCATTACATGTCATTAAGTATAGAGATAAATATTATAGTAAATATTAAATTTAAAATCTGACTGACTGACCTATATCAATGTACATAACAGCTTCAACCAATGGATGGATAGGGCTAAAATTTGGCATTTTTATACATAGATATTAAGAGGAAAGGGTACCGGGGGCTTTCTCCATACAAACTATTACAAACGTATTCGACTGTTTCCTCCCTGGATAATGACACTAGAGCAAATATTTTTGGTGCATAAAACTTATAACTGCAATGACCATCCCCCTATTATTTGTATTTTTTAAATTATAATTTATATGATATGTAATGAGAAAATGAAAAAAAATAAAAAACAAAACATAGGAGCAGTCATGGCAGTTATAGGTTTTATGCAACAAAAATATTTGTGCTAGTGTCATTATCCAGGGAGGAAACACTCGACTACGTTTGTATGGAGAGCCCTTTCACCTTAAGACGTATTCCATAAGAAAGGATTTGGAAAAATCCTACTTTTAAATGGACAAGTTGCGAGGAAAAGCTATAAAGTAGATATTTATTTATTACATTACCATTTATATAATTAACTTAGACGTAACATTTGATCACGCTAACATGCATATCCTTCACAAAACTTCAAACACATTGTTACAAGTAGTATACAATAATATTGGCTTATGACACTAATCTAGATGATAAAAGCAGCGCTATCAACTTTAATTCATGCTGTTTAGGATGCTGTATGCCTGAACCTGAACCACTCTCTCAGCTTAGTTGACCGTGTCTAAAGGAAATAACTCGTCAATACAACTATAGCCATGGGGTTTGTTACGATAATTTCCCTTTCCGTAAGGGCATAAAGCATTTTAATTCAGAGTACAGTAGCAAAGGAAATCCGGAAGGAATGGAATAAATTCCTCAAGAGCAAATTAAAACAAAATTGAGCAGGATAAAATACAGTAAAGTAGAAAAGAGACTTCGATAGAGCACAATTTAAAAAGAAAAAAAAATATCGTTGAGTTCTTGCGAATCCATTAAAAAATTAACACCCGTAACTAAACTGCACAATAAAAATATGCGCGCAATTTTCGATTGTTAAAACTTGCGCGTACAAAATCGATCAAATACCTCTTGTCTTCTATAATAATAAAAGTAATTTTGCAGTAATTACCTTCTCGTATTTGCGCGTAGTTAAAATCGAAACTAATCGATAATGTTCCGATTTTTGTCGTTTTACGTAATCACTGTTGATAATATGTGTACATTATGTGTAGTGTTACGTTTCTTCATTCGTTTTCTGTTATTATGTGCTCTATGTGCTGTAATTAAATAAATAAATAAATATTGCAGGACATTCCACACATCGCCATCTAGCCCCAAGCTAAGAAACTAGACTTGTGTTATGGGTGCTAGACAACGGATATACTACTTATATACTTTTCTTTTGTAAATATATACTTATAATACATAGAAACAACCAGACCACAGACAAATATCTAAGCATAAATACATGTCTGAGGTGGGAATCGAACCCGCGACCCTGTGTTTGGCAGTCCGGCATGGTGACCATTGTGCCAATTGTGTGATATGTAACGAGGCTATGGAGTCCCAGACCTTAGAAAGGCGTGCTTGGAGCTGAAACCAATTTACTAAGTTATCCCCATGGACACATATATTACGTCCATTATCCCTGCGATTATCCCTGTCTGCACTATGAATGCAGCCAAACACAGTTTTAATAGAACTGTAATAATATCACATAATATTCTGCATTTAATATTTATCTGTACTTAATATTATAAAGCTGAAGAGTTTGTTTGTTTGAACGCTCTAATCTCAGGAACTACTCGTTCGAATTGAAAAAATATTTTTGTGTTGGATAGTCCATTTATTGAGGAAGGCTATAGGCTAAGTAATTTTCATTTTTAAAATTCCCTCGGGACTTACGCGGATGAAACCTAGTCTGTAATATTTTGTATTTTATATCTGGAAATATTTTGTAACTTATTATATCAGGGCCGTAACCTGAAATAAACATCTTTTTAGGGTTCCGTACCTCAAAAAGTAAAAAAGGAACCCTTATAAGATCACTCTCTTGTTTTAAAGAGCGACCGACTTATCTTGTCGCACCAATGATCGTGCGCTGATCGCAACGCGACATCATACATTTTACGATCGCGATAAGTTTCCATGAAATTGATTTGTCGTCGTATTTTTATAACCCACTAATTGTTCTAATAAAGTTGTGAAAGCATATTTTCTGTTGACACCTGCGTAACGGTATTTTTCAAAATGCAAAATTTATTATCACCTTTTTTATATGTTAGGTGAATATGGGATAGGTTCTTTGTTCCTTATGTTGACAATCGATTGTTTTTATTGCTTTGTAAATTTATTGAGTTGTAAAATGACATGCGATATGAAATCTGATCAGTCATTTGGTTGGTATTTGGGTGGAGTTATCATTGCATATACTTACCTACGAGACGCACTAAAGTGGTAGACGTAGGGTAATACCGCGTCGCTAAATTAAAACGGGCGTAGAAAGCTGGAAGAAAGGAAGAGAAGTGTGAACTGAACATACCACCAGCCACGTGGATTCACGACTTAAAAGCTCATGCTGGGGCAGCGTGCTCCAGAAAAACCGGTGATAGAAGGTTGTGGAGAAAAGTTGGAGAGGCTTATGTTCTGCAATAGGCTGATACATGCTGCTGAAGGAAGAGACTAATAGATATTTATTTGGGGTGCTGGGGAGACGACGCCAAAAAACTAGTTATAGAGTTGGGCGATAGGATTAGGGGGAATGGGGGTGACTCCCGCTCCGGCTTGTTTCTAGCGCAGAGGTTAGCCATCGCCATTTAGCGTGGCAATGCTTCTTGCATTATGGGAACCTTTACGCCGGGAACGATAAGGGGCGGGTTATTTGACTAACTGGTGTTTTCACTTATTTGTATTTATAATTTTCAATTAAAATAAATTTTACCTACTGATTACTATAATCATTATCATCATCATATCAGCCACAGAACGTCCTATACTGAATTGCTAAAAGACTTCGAATCTTATACCTTTATGCACGCTAGTTGACATTGCTCTTGCGGTGAAGGAAAACATTGTGATAAGAGAAGGAGTTCACTACGCTAGATCGAAACACGTTTCCACTTGTTACATTTTAACTATGATGACTCACCATAAGCTAAATTGAACTAAGCTTCATTAGGACAAATTATTTTACACCGATGCTTCATTTCATCTAATGAAATTTTAATACTGGTTTATTTTGCCTATAGTTCATTCATTCAAATGATGTTACGTGCCATTTGATCAAAAACCGTTGAAAAAAAAACGATTTTTTCCATCTCATCGAATCCCCAAGAGTTCTTTCCTCTGGACACGGTCAACTGAGTTGAGAAAGTGGTATAAGTTATGGAGAAGCCTACTTCATCTAATAAATGTCCTAGATAAATTAGCGCCCTGAATATCATGTATTAGAGTTGTCAGTGCTGGAGAATCATTTAAATTAGATGTAAACGCAAATATTATTATAATAACACCCCGTACAAGTATTTATGCTTAGATATTTGTCTGTGGGCTGGTTGTCTCTATGTATTATAAGTATATATTTACAAAAGAAAAGTATATACTTATAATTAGTAGTATATCCGTTGTCTAGCACCCATAACACAAGATGGCGAAATGGCGATGTGTGGAATGTGAAATTTATATTTATTTAACATCTAACGATACAATTATATTTGAAGACTTCTGTGGCGTGTTGAGCAAACAGCCTGTGACAAAAAGGGTTGCGGTTTCAAATTCCAACTAGGCCAAATTTTAATGAGTTGATCCATAACTGTTGATATTTGTTTATATTCTGGGTATTTTGGATGAAGTAATATAAAAGAAGAAAAGTTCATAGTCAAGTATTATGTCCGGAGCCAAAACCTAATTGCTTAGTTTGAGGGCTACATTACTAGTTTCAGCATCACACAGTTTCATCCGCATAAATCCTGATCCCGTAGAAATATCAGAATAAAAAGTAGCCCAAGTCAGTTCCAAGGTTTCAATGTATCTTCATACCAAATTTCAATAAAACCGGTCCTGGAGCTTCAGAGCCTATTCCTTACAAACAAATCTTTCCTCTTTATATTATTAGTGTAGATGTATATCGCTTAATAGGTATTTATTATTTTATAACATAGTTATTTTCGAAAATCATAAAAACGAAATATAAATTAAACCAGACACGATTCGAAATAAAATCATAACATGCACTTCCTAGGTTTAGATCGTGACCATCCTGACCTCCCAGATAACGATCATCGAACGAAATATTAATTAGTTACAACTTACAACATTGATTTACATCATTTAAATAATTTATATTAGAACACGTGCAGAATATAAACTTTTTATCGACCGATAGTTTTGTAGAATTGGTCTGTCTGGGCACCAAGAGATTCGTCGCATACCGTTCTCCTTTTATGCGAAAGAGAGATTGTGGTCAAACGATGACTTATCAAGTTATAATTATCCTACTAATTATTAAAAGTGTGAAAGTTTGTGTGTTAGTATGTGTGTAAGATTGTTACTCCTTCACGCAAAAACTATAGAACCGATTGCGTTAAACTCCATTAGATAGCTGAGACCATAGGCTACTTTTTATCCCGATATTTCCACAGGATCGGAACTAAAACAGGTCAGTCAGACGGCCATATATCACGTGTGGTATCTCGGTTAAGCATTCATTTTACTAGGATTACGAATAAAGAAAAAATAATTTCTCATCATATCCACGGATAATTTGACTTCAGACATATTGGTCCTGCCTCTGGCGGCGGTCTATTAAGCTGAGAGGGTTTTATAGGTTTTAAGTAAGCGTACTCCATAGATAGGTAAATTCTTAATTGCAAACACCATTTGTAAATTACAATAAATAAAACAGAGCTTAAGTCTAAGTGTTACAAAGGGCGGGCTTATCGCTTAAAGCGATCTCTTCCAGGCAACCTTTGGATGGACATCTCCATCTAATATCTCAGGCCCTTAATAGCGTGGAATAAAATTTCCGTGGCTATATACATCTTCTAGATTAGACGTAAAACTGCGTCTACGAGTATTAATGAAATGTATTAGCGGTCGCGAAATACATTCACAAGGAATCAATTTTCATTGTGAACTGACGGAAAACTTTTGTCAGCAGACAAGTTTTTTGTCTGCGAGATCCCTTTACAAAACACCGTGACTTATGTATTGATTAATTTAATTAATTGTTTTGTTTTACTGTATTAATCGTGTGTTGAATTGTTAAAATTGCATTTCGGAGTCCTAATTTGCATTGTAATTTGTAACTGACAACAAAAAGGAGGTTTTCGTTTTGGTTTATGAATATTTAACACAAGTGTAGTTACTTAGCTTGGGGCTAGATGGCGACGTGTGGAATGTCCTGCAATATTTATTTATTTTATTTATTTATTTATTTATTGGTTTAAAAATAAATAAAATGGAATATTTTACTCTTAAGCTGTTTGATATTTGAATTATTTCAAATATATAACTTAAATAAATAATTACTAAAACTGTGCCGAGCATAATTTGGAGTGAAAGAAATAAAACCTATACAGGGTTATTGGAAATTAATTAGCACGGCGTTAAGGGCTTCTTCTGTGCACCTTAACAAACAACTTTTGTTCTACGACTTTTGGAAATTCGAACATTTTTTTGAAAATTTTGAGGTTTGGTTTACCTGAAAATCAGCTGTTCCGTACACGGAGAGGTCAGTAACCTTAAAATTTTACTTATTTTTTAAGTTTCATCTACTGTTCTTGGTGTGAATGACCAGTGTTTTAAAAAATCAGCTGTTTTTCGAATTTACATAACCTCAAAATTTTCATTTTTTTTTTCGAATTTCCAAAAGTCGTAGAACAAAAGTTGTTTGTTTATGTGCACAGAAGAAGCCTTTAACGCCGTGCTAATTAATTTCCAATAACCCTGTATACTAAAGACCACGATTCCTGTCAGCTGCTTACCTTTAATGATTCAGGACTTTTGAGACTTATCTATTTTACCATAAAACAATGTCAAATTTGCCATATTTGTTGCTATTGGTGTTTTGTAGGTTTACCTTTACGATATATTATGGCACCTCGTCACTGGAAAACCTAATTGGAGAGCATGATCACAAAAAAACATCATGAGTTTCTTGTGCCTTCTTCTAATTGGTAGGCGCGTTCCGAAGGCACACAGCCTAACATAGTTTTTAAGACTATTTATTAAAGTAAAACCATGCACTGTACATGATTCTAAACGAATAAAAAAATAACTTTGACTTTGACCTTGATAGAATGTAAAATTACCTCGTAGACTTGGCCCAGGTCCAGGCCAAGTCGGTTAAATAAAATTCTTATGGGGTGGATTTAAATCAAAATTAGACTTTTATGAGGTTAGAAAATTTAGAATTAATGACGTCCTTTACAAATCTTTTGAATAATTTTTGCACAAAATCTTGCTTTTATTTCGTTCACGCCAAATTATGCTCGATATTAATAAACCTACGAAGTAAATTGTAGGAAGTATAACATCTCATCAAAAGCCTTGAAGTTAATACAGTTGCCACTTCGGTAAGTACCTACCTATTATAGACTTGATTGAATAAGTACGATGCAATTTTTAAATTAATAACACGACTTTAAAGTAAAGGTTTGTGCCCACTGTACATTTCAAATTACAAGTGCATTACTATTTTTAAATTTAATAGTAACTATCCACTCACGTGGAACTAGTTGTAGAAAGCTGTGGCCTAAAATTGAAACGCGAAAATTGCGTCGCCGCGCGCTGCGCCGTAGATCTGATTTTAATGTTTTTCTTTTCATTCTTTTGATAGACAACTATATATGTATTTGTAGTTTTTGAACGCACCTGTCTTACTATTTTTTTGAATATAAAGTCATTGGTCAGGCCATTGCAACTTGCTTGAATGGAAAAATACAACCTGGCCTCTACATTGCCCAGTAGAAGTTTAGGTCTAAAATCAGTGGGCCTCTAAAAAGGCCACTTCAGTTTGAGCTGATTGTATTATAATTGTAAGACTATCGTAGAACTATTTTATAATGTCACTAGCAGTGCTCCTCCGCGAGACTCACTATCACTACATAGTATAAAACAAAGTCGCTTTATCTGTCCCTATATCCCTTTGTACGCTTAAATCTTTAAAATTACGCAACGGAGTTTGATGCGGTTTTTTTAATAGATAGCGTGATTCAAGAGGAAGGTTGATATGTATAATACATGCATAATATAGCCGTGCGAAGCCGGGGCGGGTCGCTAGTATCGGGATAAAAAGTACTCTATGTAACTGTCAATGAATCGATGTATCCTCATACCAAGTTTCATCTAAATCGGTTCAGTAGTTTTAATAGTACATTGTTATCCTAGGTGTGAAAGTCACTCATTACAAGTCCCGAGACGGAGTTTGGCGCCCGAGCGTAGCGAGGACGCTAATAGTTCGAGGGACTTAATGAGTCTTGCACCCGAGGTAAACACTGTGCTTTTCATTACGAAAAATACATAAAATTCTTCCTAACAATGAGAGTGAATGAAAGACTCCATACTACCTGATCCTCTTCCAAGGTTGGGACCAAAGAGGTTATATACATGTAGTGTTATTCTTTGGTGTTACTTAAAGCAAGGAGGTTAGGTTTTTGAAGTTCCTAATGCGTAATTATACTGATACTGGCTACATGCACATTGCACAAGCCGTGCGAAGCCATAATTTGACATGACAGCTGTCAGTGAAAGCGATTTTCCCTAGGGCTGAAAGTTTTATTTTCTACATGCTCTTCAGGCATCTTTAGACTTACTTTCGGAGTATGAGTAATGAAAAACCTATTTAATGCAAACGAACAATCAGATCATTCCTCTTTATAATATAAGTATCTCATAATACAAATACTATAAACCTATCAATAGTTTCCACCCTAGATTCTGACAAGGTTATGTCGTAAGGCCGGTATAGACAAAGCTCACATAAAGTGTAAATAGACTAGTTAAGATAGTGTGCATTAGTGTAAGTCAATCGCTTAAATCGGTCACTCGCCCACGTGGTGAGGTGGGGTGCGATTGAGAGCGAACAATGGTTTTATGAGCGAAAGTAGTCGGGTTAATAAAAACGGTGAGGGGAAAATGTAGATATCATATGAAAGACCTAAAACTTGTGCATTATAAAACATAATTTTGAACTTTTCAAAATCGGTAAATGACAAACATCCGAATATAATAATGTAAATGAATCATTACGCAAAACATTCTAAAATGGCACTGTTTAAAGGTGTTTTTATTTGATGATTACTTATGATTTGATGATTACTATTTTAAAAGTAATACGTACTACGTTATATTAAACTTTTACACTCTTTTTGTTTATTACGCTAATAATAAATAAATATTGCAGGACATTCTACACATCGCTATCTAGCCCCAAGCTAAGTAACTACTTGTGTTATGGGTGCTAGACAACGGATATGCTACTTATATACTTTTCTTTTGTAAATATATACTTTTATTACATAGAAACAACCAGACCGCATACAAATATCTAAGCGTAAATATTTGTCTGAGGCGAGAATCGAACCCGTAACCCTGTATATGGCAGTCCGGCATAGTGACCATTGTGCCAAATGGGTCGTCATATAAACTGATTAAATGCTTTGGAAAATATAAACGAAAATCATAACCATTACATGAAATCTAGATAATTTATAAAGCACAAGCAAGTTCAAGGAAGTCGGCTTGCTCTTACTTACACTACCCAGCTTAATATATCAGCTTTCTTCAACAGACCGTTTCCAGAGATTTCCGTTTCCAAATAACTCGCTAATACGTCTGGAGCCAACTATGCCTTTATTTAAAAATTCCGCCGTCACTCTGACCCAACCTCACACCGATGTTGAAACACAAATGGCGCATAAACCAAACCCGCGAGATGCGTTGACATGCCCTAAAAGCCCATTCAAGAGTTATTTCTTGACCTTTCAACTCCTAATTTAGATATAGTGATATTTTTATTACGGCACGGTGAGAATCTTTCTTTTTTATACAGTTTTTATGATCAATCGGGTAATAAAACTTTGATGATTATTTTGAAAATGCTGAGTTATGGATCACGTTTTTTATGGAAATAATAATCTCCTATTTCTGTCACACTGCTGGGCAAAGGCCATCCTTTGTCCCTCAACACACCCCCCGGTACATTGTTGTTATTTAGTTTGTATCATGATTAAAAAGGTGATGGACAGTATACCCACCATGCTTGTCTAATTGCAGGTTGGTGGTTGCCAATGCCTTGTTTGTTGTTCAACTGAGTGTAGCAGGGGTGGATGAGGTAGGCCTTGGTTTCGGAAGATATAAGCTGAAACCCTTACACCCACATTGTTTATGATATGTAATCATATTATTCTTAAACTAGCTTTTGCCCGCGACTCTGCGTAGAAGTCGAAAATAGTTCTAATAGGATTGGATGTTGTCGCATACAAACTTTGCCCCCTCTTTTTCATCCTCTAAAGGGTAGAATTTCGGAAAATCCTTTTTGATCGGATGCCTACGTTATACAAAGAACACACCCTCTAAGTTTCAGGTCTCTACGACCAACGGTTTAGGCTTTGCGTTGACCCGTCAGTCAGTCAGGACAAAGCATTTTATATGTATTGATAGCTTCGTTAGTTTCGATCTCTTGGGAAAATCGATAAAAATCTAACAGTCGTAGAGCGCTGTCCAACTCGCACTTGACCGGTGTTTAAATCATATACCTATTCATTTTAACAATGTATTGACAGCGTGAAAAATAAATCAACAATTTGACCTTTTCGATCTCGAATATCGGCCCGGATGTTCACAGTTCTATAAAAAATTACAATAACACGTGAATTACCAGCTTTTTTACCTCGTATTTTACAAAAGACGATTCTATTTTATCACAAAAAAACATAATCAAGTTCGGTTTTTGGTATCTGGGTAACGAGCAATTGAGTTTCTTACTTCAATTGCTACTTCACTTTGATTATTCAATCTAATGAGGGATTCTGAATAGCTTCCACGTGGATATTTCTTATGTGCACTTTTAACATTGTTCTATTAACACGTAAACTCGAATCTTGTATCGGACCCCACGAAGAAGTTGCCCGGTTTCCACTTTGACCGTAAATCTTGGACCCGATTGAACCGATTTTGTTCTAACCATGGGAAAACTAACCATCACCTCCATAAATGGGGCCTAAGGGAGTCACCACAGTGCGATTGCGGGGCACTTGACCAAATCCTTTCCCATGTGGTAAACGAATGCCCACTTCGCCGTTTTAGAACGACCGCGAAATTCATAAATTTACAACTGCCGCCGCAAGCTGGCTAAAAAACTTAGATATAGAGGTTTGATCCACGCAGGATGAATGCCGTACGCCATGATGTGAACATTGCTCTTATGGTGAAGGAAAACATCGCTATGAAACCTGCTTAATTGGTTCCAGAAGTATTGACGAGTTATTTTCTCTAGATACGGTCGAATTAACATTGTTCTTACGGTGAAGGAAAGCATCGTGATGAAACCTCCTTAGTTGGCTTTAAACGCATTGACGTGCTCCTTCTTATGAACATGGTCGACTAAGCTGAGAGCTTGGTAGAAACCTTACTCCATCTAATACATTACACTAACCTTGAATAGCTTGGATTAAAGTTGGTGACGATCTAAAAATGTAAATGATATGTAAAGACTAATTATTTTAATTATTGACGACCCAGTTGGCACAATGGTCACCATGCCGGACTGCCAAACACGCAACCCTGTGCAACCCTGGGTTCGATTCCCGCCTCAGACAAGTATTTATGCTTAGATATTTGTCTGTGGTCTGGTTGTTTCTATGTATAATAAGTATATATTTACAGAAGAAAAGTATATAAGTAGTATATCCGTTGTCTAGCACCCATAACACAAATCTAGTAACTTACCTTGGGGCTAGATGGCGATGTGTGGAATGTCCTGCAATATTTATTTATTTATTTTTTATTATTTACATTATGCTTCGATATTAGATGAACGGAAAATGGAAACTAATGATGTGAAATATCAAAAAGATATAACTTAACAGTCTCTAAACGTTTACAGAAACCCAGCAGAAATTCCAGCATCTTCCTTTATAATTAAAATTATTTTACTGAAGCAAAATATTCTTTAGTTAAAGGTGCAAAGAACTTTGGCGGGCCTTTGGTCAGAGAAATACATAGTTTAAAAAAATGCCTTAAGTACTTGATCTTATTTTAGTTTTTTTTCGTTACTCTTCTGACTAGTGCCATCTATCAAACCTTAAGTAACTAGTTTCATTTATTTAAAACAGACACTTTACGTGAAAATAATTGAAGTATTCTGAAGTTTCTCCTTTCAATAGACTCCCTTTAATTAGTGATCAAACTATAGTGATGATAGGGTACAATAGGCGTGGAGCTTTATATATAATTTGATTACTACAATAATTCACATATCAGAGTCCGCTATCACTATCAGTCCAGTCGTGATGATAAAATATAAACACGGACCACCCATTTGGGTACACGCTTCGTTTGTATCGTACTACTTGATATAATATAGTGGATAAGACAAATACAACAACAATAAAAAAAATTGCTAAAGGAGCAATTAACTTTTTAAACTTATAGTATTTATTTTCTCGTGTCTTAATCGCGTTTTTTTATTTATATCTGAACATTTATTTTGACCATAATATTGATGGGATGAATAAGTTCTAAATACTTACGGCTCTAATGAAAATGATAACAATTCCCCTTTTCACGATCAAACGGCTTGTTTGATTTTACCCTAACCTTAATTGAAGAAAGATGAAAATTTTCCCAATTGTAGCATATATTTAATATGGGATTAAAAACGTCAGGTTTTCTGCAGAATTTCTAATTGGCAAAATGCCCAGTGCGCAGATAACCTAGTTTGCAGAATGGCTATTTTAGAAGATCAGATTTTATTTTGTGTATGATGAACCTACTTGAAATAAGGAGGAGGTTCTTAATTCGTTGCGTATATTTTTCATATTTATTCCCTATGTAAGTTACCTAAGTCCACCTAAACGGCTGAATGTATGAAATTTTTTGAGTATATTCGTTAGGTCTGAGTCGAACAACATCTATTTTTTTATTAAACAACTTTTCCGATACAGCTATATTTTTATGTTATTCATTTAACCTATTTTTAATAAATGATCATAAAAAAACGTTTAATATAAAATCACACACAAAGTTGATTAAACTCAATTCATATTAGTATAATAAGTAAAGTAGGTATAGTTTGTATAATTCATTTAAGTTTTCGTCATTTAATTGTTATTTAGTATATCACTACATAGTATAAAACAAAGTCTCTTTCTCTGTCCCTATATCCCTATGTATGCTTAAATCTTTAAAACTACGCAACGGATTTTGATGCGGTTTTTTTAATTGATAGAGTGATTCAAGAGGAAGGTTTATATGTATAATATATAGCCGTGCAAAGCCGGGGCGGTTCGCTAGTAGATAATAAACAAAAAAAAATCTAAGCAAAAAAAAATAATCATATTACCTACCTACACTTCTGATATTATTATGATTATTGATTAATCGAAAGCGACCATTTTATGCTCAATAATCTTATCTACACTAATCCAACAGCAACCCTCATGTATATCAGAGTAATTGGATTAAACGATTTCTTTATGTCATTGTTTCCTGTCCATTGTTCTTCTTAGCGGCTTGTTTGTTTGTTTGTTTGTCTCTCTGTCCGTCTGTCTGTATGTCTCGAACTGTGTGCTAATAAGCTGTAATGTGATACAATATATCATTGAGATTGTGAATGTCACAGATGTAATGGTGAATAGATATGTCTTTCTTTAGATTAGAGCATCTTTTGTTTCTGTTTTGTTTTGATCGTCTTTTGTTTTTGTTTCGATCGTCTTTAGTTTTTGTTTCGATCGTCTTTAGTTTTTGTTTCGATCGTCTCTTGTTTATGATTCGATCGTCTTTAGTTTTTGTTTCGATCGTCTCTTGTTTATGATTCGATTATCTTTGTTCCTATTTCGATCGTCTTTTGTTTCAGTTTCGATCGTCTTTTGTTTTTGTTTCGATCATCTTTAGTTTTTGTTTCGATCGTCTCTTGTTTATGATTCGATTGTCTTTTGTTCCTATTTCGATCGTCTTTTGTTTCAGTTTCGATCGTCTTTTGTTTGTGTTTCGATCGTCTCTTATTTATGATTCGATTGTCTTTTGTTCCTATTTCGATCGTCTTTTGTTTGTGTTTCGATCGTCTCTTGTTTATGATTCGATTGTCTTTTGTTCCTATTTCGATCGTCTTTTGTTTGTGTTTCGATCGTCTCTTGGGTATGATTCGATTGTCTTTTGTTCCTATTTCGATCGTCTTTTGTTTCAGTTTCGATCGCCTTTTGTTTTTGTCTCGACCGTCTTTTGTTTTGTTTTAAAAATAGTTGAATGAAATACTCCTGGTTCAACTTTTTTCCGTACAGTATTATTGCCGTAGAAAAGAAATGTCATTTTGCAATACAAATGTCATCTAAAACCGTAGACGACAGAAACGTAATGATTTCGAACGTTACTAAAATGTTAATTTGGTGAAAACCATTCTATATGCAATCAATTGCTTTGACAAAGAAACCCAAATAAATATTTAAATGCAATGCCTTACATATTATAGTAAGTCCGTTCTTACAATTTGTTATTCATAACTTCGATAAACCTTTGTCTTGGTATTGTACGTGTCTTGTCTAAAATATATTATGTAGTATCACCTAGCTACCGGTTTTTAGCCAACTTTAAAAAAGGAGGAGATTCTCAATTTGATTGTTCTATTTTAAAGTTTTTAAGACTGCTAAACTTATTCATTTTTGGTGCATTTTTAGCTGTTAATAAAACTTCACTCGATATAGGCAAAAGGGACTAACTTCTTCAAGGTATTACATGTCAGTTGACTATTGTTTTGGTAATTGTCAAAAATGTCAAAAATACACGGTTTTTAACCGATATTAAAAAGGAAGTTGTTTTCAGTTCGACTGTTCTATTTGAAATTTTTCGGTGGACATCTACAACGCTTCCGGTTTTTTGGCGTGCAGGCGTGCAGAAGCCTTTATGGCGTGTCGTGTTTTGTCTTAGGGCGCGTTCACATATACGTACGTTTTTACAGGATCCTTTTTAACGGATCCGTCGCTACTGGAGATAGTATTCACACAGCATATAAAGGATCCTTTTTAACGGATCCGTCGCTACTATCCGATATGGATCCGATAAACGAATCGGTATACATACTGGATCCGAAATACTGTAATATGTGTGAACTGGCTCATACAACTACATACGCTAATAACACATACGTTTAAACGGACCTGTAAAACGGATTGCTGTTTATTTTGTCGGATCGGTATTTTCTACTGGATCCGGAATACTGTATTATGTGTGAACTCGCTCATACAACTACATACGCTAATAACATACACGTTTTAACGGACCTGTAAAACGGACGTTATATGTGAACGCACCCTTAGGTATAAAAGGATTAATTCCTGTTGAATTTTATAATTTCTATGTTTAAACCAAAGAGTTTTCATTGCAATAACCCGAAAAGGTTGGGTTAGCAACGTCTGTTACAAATTATGACGTCACATCCAACATTTGGTTTTTCCAAATGTACTTCTCTAACAGATTAGCCTATGTTCTCCGACTGCTGGGCAAAGGCCTCACTAACATATTTCCAAGCAGTTTGGTCCTGGGCTATATAGGTTTACCCAGTTTCCTTCAAATGTATCGAGATCGGGTCTAACCTGCTGTGGTTAAAAAGGTTTAAAGGTATAAAAAAGGTTTTTATTTAAAGTTTCAAATATTTGTGTAACTACTTGTAAATAATAATTATAAAAAATACAGAGATGGTGAAATAATAGCCAGTTTCTTTTAGAAATCTCACGCTTTAAAAAAAAGAAAAGGAATGCAAAAACCGACAAGTGTCCGGATTGTCCGGTACAAATCATACACAATTATGTGGTGAAAAACGGAACAGTACACGATTGTACCGTCATTTACCGATTCCACGGCAATATCACTCTTTATAATTCACACGAAATTACTAGTGAATTCACAAAGGGCAGTAAAGATTGAAACCATTTTTAGAACAGTGTTCCTTATGCTTAAAATACTTATCACATTGTCAAATCGATATGAAATCTATTGATTGTTATTAAGTTTGTAATGGTCTTGTTCTTACTGACTATATTATATCAATATACTGCAAAGCAGACCCTTTTTACTTCAAAATTGTTTTAGCAATCTGTTATGGCCGTCCCTGACACCAATCTTAATTGAAGATGTTGTAGTCGAGGAAAGTGTACTACTTCCCGCGTGAGAGATCTAAGCTGAAATAATCAGGTTGTATTCTCTATTTCTCTTAGTCGCCCTCTGCGATACACTCAGTAAAAATATAGGCCTTTATTCCTAACTAGCAGCGTTCTAACTCCCGATCCCGTGAATATATCGTAATATAAAATAGCCTATATAGCGTTCCTCGACAAATGAACTGCCCGACACAACAATAATTTTTCAATTCCAACCAGTAGTTTCTGAGATTAGCGCGTTCAAACAAACAAACAAACTCTTCAGATTTATAATATTAGTATAGAACTTAACTATATACAGCACCAGTAACTTTAATCTATGTTATTCAGAGCGCTGTGTGCCTGGGATATGTATTAAATGGAGTAGGCTAGCTCAGAAACTATATCCTCAGCTTAGTAAACCATGTGCAGAGGAAATAAATCGTTAATAAGTCTGGAGCCAACTAAGCCGCGTCCAGTATAACAAGAAGTATATACAAACAATGGCCCAAATGCAAAGGTTAAGTGCTAAATGCTATATAAATGCAAAGGCTAAGTAGAACCAGCCCCGTAAAACTAAACTAAAACTAGTACAAATTATTATTATAACTTTGACATTTGGATCATAAAACGGTACCCTAAAAAAGGTATAAATCATAATTTATCAATAACTAGGTCGATTTTGTGAAGACCACTCATCTTTCGGTCGATAAATTACAGGTAAAGGTATAAATGAAAATATTAAACCATATACCCGTACGTAATAATACTGATGAGACCGTCGGTGGTAATAATGAACTTAATGGTACGATTTATGAGGTGATCCCGGATCAATTTCGCGAAATTTATATACTGTTGAAACTTACGGTTTTTTGATGGAAGTAAATTGTATATTTTGGTGTTTTTCGGAGCATTAAAGGTGTGTTAGTTAGTTGATACTTTGGGCAGAATTAAGTGAGATTTTTTGCCGTTTAAAAGAATCGAGTGTTTTTTAAAAAAGTTTCATACAAGGCACCGTAGAGGAACAGAGTATATTCGTTAGATTATTTTTTATCTATAGTTGAGGGTTGTTCTAGAAAGAAAACACAACTTGTGGGTAGATTTGAAACATTCCCGTTTGAATTACGAACGTACTACGCCCACCAGTCTTTGTCTCGCTACCTTCGAGCGAGCATATCCATCGAGCTTCGTTGTTGTAGCGGTCCGCGCCGCGCATCATATGTGGACCTTTGTCTCGTTCTTCGTTATATTGAACTGCGTATCAAGTTCAATATATTTCTGTGGACATTTTGTGCGGATCTGAAAGTGGCTAGCCTTCGGTACCCTTACCTTCGACACATCGTCTGAGGTGGAAATTGAATACCAGCGCCCTATGGATCTGATGAAAAAAGATCTTTAACGGACACGTCTCCATCGACCAGAACCCTCGGAACACTTTCGAGTACAAAGGTCAGTGGTACAAAACCGTAACTCCGTACAGTACCTATAAATAATTTTGCCGCAACCTTTTTCGCTCCGGTTGAACTGCGGTCTAAGTTTAACCTAGTTTTTTCTTAGTTACCAGTTTTTTTCTAGTCATATTACAAAAAAAACTGACATCTTTCCTGTAGATTTAGGTGAAAATGTCACCAATACTTGCCATCGCCAAAAAAGAAAAAATAGTTTTCGTGTTTAGAAACCCATCGATGATATTCTACAGACTCCATTGGATTTAACGAAGCAAGAAGACGAATGATAGGGTAATAAAAACCAAAGCTATTTTATTGCAAACTCTTTATTCATTAATACTCTTAAAAATACTACAACAAAACTTTACCATCATTTTTAAAATTGAAAATTTTACCATACTTAAATCCAAATTGATTCAATTTAGAATACTTATAAAATTAATTTAAATATATTACAACTAACACATAATAAAATGGAAGAGATTCTGTGTGTTGTTTTATTCCCATGGCAGATTACAAATATAATTTTGAGCATTAAAGTTTATAGGGTTTTATGTTATGGTCAGGGGCGAATCGTGAATAATTTGTGGGGCCCTGGGCTAATCCTAAGGTACCTGAGGGCTACTAAAAGGTTATTACCTTGATAAACCTTGAAAAAAAAAACAACAAAATATTACAAATAAATCGTTTTTCAAATTACCAAAAAGCCAGATATTTATCTAATGACCAGTTTTTAAACTTCCCGTTTTTTGTTTTTAATTAAGGTGACCCGCAGGTACCTTACTTAGAAACTTATTTAATTAAATAAATAAATAAATATTGCAGGACATTCCACACATCGCCATCTAGCCCCAAGCTAAGTAACTAGACTTGTGTTGTGGGTGCTAGACAACGGATATACTACTTATATACTTTTCTTTTGTAAATATATACTTATAATACATAGAAACAACCAGACCACAGAAAAATATCTAAGCATAAATACTTGTCTGTGGCGGGAATCGAACCCGCAACCCTCTGTTTGGCAGTCCGGCATGGTGACCATTGTGCCAACTGGGTCGTCGAATTACGCAACTATTGTCATTTTCTAATACTAAAAAATAATATGGTTATTAGGTGCCATGCCATTAGTTTTCGGTGTAAAGGTTTTATCTGCATATAAAAAACCTATTGAAGGAGTGCTACTATCACCTAAATGGGGGATGGTATGGAATTGGCGTAACATCATCCCCTAAACTCAAAATCAAGCCAATTTAGGGGATACAATCCCACCTTCCTCCTATGGCCTTACCGAGATCTTAGGTCTTAAAGGCCGAATCTCGGGACATACGTTGGTTACGTGCAAAAAAAAAAAAAAAATATTTCAGGACATATTGCACTGGGCTCTTTCACCAACGTACTCACTTAAGTCCCTACATATCTTTTCCTGTCCTCTTGTTAGGCAACTCTCCCCGAATGGGGCTATAAACGTCACATGAACGGCTTGCGCGTCAGCTCGTCTTTACGATCTCGCGGTACTATCTAGCTAGCCGAGGCTGAGCTCCATTGCGCGTCGTTTCTTGTGCCACTCGTTGACGAATTTTCGAAGCAGTTCAACGTTCACCCTCTCCAACATAAGCTCCCGGTAATATACCGGCCCCTGCGTAGGTTTGTCCGTCCGTGATCCCCTGGGTGCCCGTGTCCGAGGTGCGGAGGTAGTGGGGACTGCCTCCGTCACCTCCGCATCCCTGAGCGCGTCTCCCGTCGCCCGCCCATCAGGCCCATCCCCTTCGGTGGCGAACCCACGAATGGCTTCGGGGTTCGACTAAAAATGTTAGGCGCCGGAGGTTCCTCCGGTTCCCTGGGTCTTTCTGTTCGTCCGTCCTCCCCTCAATTTAGGATAATGGGTGCTGAAAGTTGCATTATCCCCTAAAGCATTTCTTAACTATAATGCTTTCCCCCAAATGGGGAATCTATTATGTAATCCAGCAACTCTGCAAAAAAAACCCAACTGTATTAAATACGATATTATCATAAATAAATCGTAAATATCGAGATCAATAACTCAAACGAATCAATCGATTGAACTATCGATCGATTCATCTCTCAGTACCGGCGCGAATCGCGAAACAATCGTACAGGTCATGAATAATTCTATCGATTATAATCGAATAAATGTTCTGTAATGAATATCGATTTATATTACTTTCTATTATTGAGGGCTTCGTTTTACGATTGTTTATGAATCGATTTGTAAGCGAGTTAATTATAATTCTTAACTTTGTGAGTTACTTTTGATTAAACTTAAGTGCACTATAATATTGCCAACATATTATTTAATGCAGGCACAATAAAAAGTAGAAGTTATTTGTTAGGAATTAATGTTTGTTGGCATTTAGGGGGTTCAAAGTAGCCACTTTAACGAATCTTATTACTTACTTGTTTCGTGTGTGATTTATAAATCACGGTTATTGATTGAAATCGAATTGCGTCGCAACTTTCGTGATGTGTATGGCTCTACAGTTACCCCGAATAACCTGTAAAACAGAAACGGTTAATAACACATAAAATAAATACCAATCCTTATTACTATTCGTCTTCATTCATTCAACAAAAATCACTAATAAATTACAAAATATAAGTAAATCATTACACATTAAATTACAATAAAATAAATTACAACGAATTAAAATGGCCTAATTGAAATCGATTGATCGAAATAAGCTATTTTAGACCTGCAGATATGATGTTTTAATTTTGTTTGTATTAGACTCGGTAACAATTAGACCGGTTCCTATAAAACTTGCTATGAGGATACACTTAATTCTTCGAAGTATCAAATGTTACTTTTTACACGGATATTCCCAACGGATCAATACTGTTACAATCACATTGCGCAGCTAGCACGCCATAATATTTACAAATTTATTCTTCAAAATAATCCTTTATAGTCAATATAACTTGATCACTGAATAATACACAGTTATAGTTAATAAAAATTGTGGCACCATTATCTGCGCTGGCGCATTGTCTAGTCGCGCCCACGCATTGGCTCTAGATAAATTATTAATATGCATTTGTAATGATTTGTAGATCAATGTATGTGCAGACTAGATACTCGGTCAGATTAGATATAGGTAAGTTCCTACGCAGATAAACTCTTTTTAAAATTTACCCTACTCTTCTGAACGAATTTAAAAAAGATTTCACGTTGAAACAAATATTATTTCTGTTACGAGAATTAATAATTTAATTTTATGATTTATACACAATAATAATTTTAAAAAAAAGCAAGTATTTTAACAAAAAGATGCAAACTAACAATATTACAAATTAAATAATAAATAATCAAGATTCTATTAAATAATAATCAGATTCTTTTAAACAATTAACTCAACTTAAAAGAAATCATAAACATAAAACCTAACGACCTATCTATGAGAAGGCAATATCTTCCAGGGTTCACGAGGAATAGTCAACAGAAATCTGACAACATAGAAACCCAAGCTTACCCTTTGAGCCAAACATCACTCTGAAGGCCGATTCTCGTAAATAACTTTGTTCAAATTACATTTCAATATCATTTCGATTGCATTTCGATCTCAAAAAATATCCTCAAAGTAGCTCAAAATACCCTGAAATTAGCTTTTTGTACAAAAAACTTTGAAGATATATTTTGCAATCGAAATGCAATCGGGATGATATTGAAATGTAATTTAAACAATATTATTTACGAGAATTGTTCTTCTGGTCACAAGAAGTCTCATTGAGACGCGCCCGAGATACGAAAATTACTCTGTTACCCTTTGCCGCTGGTAGGTAGGAATGTCGAAGTTCATTTGATAGGGTCCGTCTGTAATCACCCATCTATACTTTAATCTTTGACATGTTGTAAGTAAATCAAATCGGTAAGCCACTGTAATACAATGTAGGTAAATACATACATAACAATAGGTACAATATTACGACCTAATATTTACATAATTCGACACGGCTCATGTCACTATGCCAACGAGAATTCAGACTAACAAACTTTAAAATCGACCGATTTTTTATAATAACCAAACAATCGTTCATTTGGTGTTTTTATTTGCTCTAAAGGATTCACATTTGTATGTTGATGAGCAATTTTGTTGAATTTTGTTTGTGGTATGCGTTCGCTTTTTGATACCTATACGTAGGGTTGCCACAGGTTTTTAGAACCAAAAGGGGAGTTCAAAACACGGTACACGAAGAACAGAGAGAGCGTAATGAGCGAACATTTCTGCCGTTTGCCACGTAGAACCTTGGCTCTTGGTGTCCACACGTCTTAAATTTATATGAATAAGTTTTAAATATCTGTATTTGTACTTACGTACCTTTGTCTACATGCCTAGCAGGGCCCTTAGTTTGATTTGATTTTACCTTTGGAATCAGATGAAGGGCCCTGCTAGATACAAACCTAAGTTTCAAAATCACTAGTTTTAGTTTTGGACCAAAGGGCCAAAAGTGGATAATTATAATTAGTAAATAATTTTTGCCATCCAACGAGTTCACGCAGCTAGTCTTTTAGGCACAATTCCTAGAGTAGGGATATTATTGAATACTGCATACTGAATACAGCAGGACATTCTACACATCGCCATCTAGCCCTAAGCTAAGTAACAAGATTTATGTTATGGGTGCTAGACAACAGATATACTACTTATATACTTTAAGTTAATATCTTTATTTACTAAATATAATGTTAATGGCAACCCTATCTCTGGTCATAGATTTGTAAAGTTATTCTAGATATGATTGACGCTTAGTACCTATAAAGTAGAATTGTTTATGATATTAGATTATTTTGTCATATTAAGTAGGGATTTGCATTGCATTGCTTACCAATGACAGTATTATCTAAGTAGATGTAGATATATAAATCAATTGTTCGATCTATTTATAAATTTAAATATAGCAGCGCTCCGCCATTTCAACCGCGCAACTCATATCATATCAGTACCTATAAAAAATTGGGTAGGTACGTTCCTGCTGATCAAATTTTCTTTGTTCAAAGATGGTCCAAAAGGAATAAATTTCCTCGTAGACAAACTACTCGAACTAAGTGGTTAACAACAGGTGATCGACACTAATAAAAGACGATCAAAATGTAAACAAAAGGCGATCAAAACGAAAAAAAAGACGATCGAAAAAAAAGCCTATGTTATTCCCAATTAATCAAGGTATTACCAAGTTTCAGCAAAATCGATCCAGAAATTTTGGTAAAATTTAAGTGCGCTAATTAACATTGCTCTTACGGTGATGGAAAATTTTGTGTTAGTTAGCTCCAGACGTATTGACTAGTTCTTTCCTCTGGACACAATCTACTAAGCTGAGAGGGTGGTATAGTCTCTGGGCAAGCCTACTTCATCTTGTACAGCACCCTGACAAGGAATGATTAAAGTTACTGGCGTTGTATAAATCATTTAGATCAGATGTAAAGGCCTTTATTATTATTATAGCGACCCGCTCCGGCTTCGCACGCTATATTATGCATGTATTATACATATAAACCTTCCTCTTGAATCGCTCTATTTATTTAAAAAAAAACGCATGAAAATCCGTTTCGTAGTTTTAAAGATTTAAGCATACATAGGGATATAGGGACAGAGAAAGCGACTTCGTTTTATACTATGTAGTGACTATGTACTATGTATGTAGACACATCGCCATCTAGCCCCAAGCTAGACTTGTGTTATGGGTTCTAGATAACGGGTATACTACTTCATATACTTTTCTTTTGTAAATTGGTCACCATGCCGGACTGCCAAACACATGGTTTCGGGTTAGATTCCCGCCTCAGACATGTATTTATGCTTAGATATTTGTCTGTGGTGATCATTGTGCCAAATGGGTCGTCAAATCGTCTTGTATCGATCGGTCGTATTAAATAAACACTGTAAAGAATACATACTATAGATAAATAAATGTAGATAGTGTTAGGTATTCCCATTTATTAAACCATCAAACATAACTACAACATTCCGCATTTATAGTTGTTGACAAAATTTTCAAATTTATAACCCTTGTTACACTTCAGATTTCTATCTGGAGACCCTATAAGACCCCATAAATATAGACTGTTTTTTCCATAAGAATCTGTTGCTTATTTATGGGCTGGCTTCTTACAAATCATAGCTATTGTGAAACTTTAATTCTTTATAGCGTATTGGTAGTTGACGATGTGTTTAAATTTATGTTTCTGATTGTAAACCAATACGCAGATGTAAAGAATTTAGAAGTGATGATAAATTATATTGATAATATAAAAGATTTTATATGAGCGTCAGTGCTAGGTTTATTCTAAACTATGAGACATCAAAAACTGAAAAAAGTACTGTGCCCAATTTTGATAAAAACTAAAAGTGCATCATTTCATTGCCCTAGCCAGGAATCGAACCTGTTAATTTTCAATGAAATATTAATTTTATATTTAGCTATACATCATATTTGTGTGATAATCGATAGTATTGCAAATAGAGATCAATTTCTGGAAACAAATATGGTATGGGAAATCAAAGGAAATGAGGAAAAGGAAATTTAAAAAATCTAAGTCTAAAAAATCATCATGTCTATAATAATAATGTATATGTTTTAAGGCGTATTATTGTTTCCTTTCACTTTTCTTCAGTTAATAATAATTATTAAAAACAATTTAAAAAATACTTACTACAATATTTATCGTATCACTTACAATGGATACGCCTCAATGGCAAAGGTATCGTTAGACAAAACAACGTAGTTTGTGGGCACTTAACATTTAATTCTCAGAAATATTTTTTAAGAAAGATAAACTCATAATTTTGGCAAGTAATCGTCGTGGTGCATTTTATTAGATAACAATATTATTTTTTTAGAAAATATTTTAACGGGTTTGTAAATTATTCTCTAAACTATAAGCTACTACTAAACTACCACATCTAGTTTTCTATAACAATTTCTAGTTACGGAGTCAAGAGAGTTAATGTAATGTCAAAATATTTTCACCCTCCGGTTTAGGGTAAGTAACAATACCATTTTTAGAGCATTTTGATTTAATTTTATTTATGTACCATGAACTACTATCTAAAACCGACAAAATTTGTTACCATTCCAACCAACATTGACGTTAATACAAACCTTAAAACTATACTAATAAAGTTTATTTTGAGTTGTATCTTTATTGTACAAAATACATTGTAAGTTATACAAAATACAATAAATTTCAAGTTTAGAACAGAATTGTAACAATTTAAAATGTCATTTATTGTAGTTTGGGGCGCGACAAATCTATTGATAATTTGTTCTGGTCCCTATATAAGAATTTAATAGACCCTTGACACTGCTTGAATGGTTCAAGAGTCGATAATAAGTAGGTAGGTGACTACTAGATTTATGGGTTAGTAGGGCAAAAAGAAATTAAAAAAATATAAGCTGATATTTATTACGAATTTTTACTGCAAAAAATTGACAAAACTTTCGACTGATACGTATTGACAAAAAATAATCTTTCACCAACAACTTTGAAAAGCGGTGTCACCCGCGGAAAGCTCTGAACCCATTGACAGCGATTATTCCCTAGAAGATACAAGGTAATGAAAAAACGTTTTATGAATATTATTCTAATAATTTCAAAACTATTTATTTCAAATAGAAGCCATATGCAAAATGCTTAAAAACATTGTTAATTATTGCATTAAAAATGTTTAAAGTGTGGTTGTTTTTACCGCTTGAAAGTAACTTTTTTACTAAATTATCCTATAATTTCGCAAGTTTATCCAAAGTTAAGTTAAATAATCTATGGCTTAAGTGTGTTTTGACTTCAGTTAGGTGATTTCAAATTGAGTTTAATCAGTATCTCTATCTATAACTTTACTAAAAGGGTTATTATACACTGATTCAGGGTCCCTAACCCTTAATTAAGAGAGGTGTAATAAGAGTTAGGCAGTCAGGGTCCCTAATTAGTGGGTCAGAGTGGACCCGGTCCGCCTTACTTAGGGTTGCCAACCGTACTATATAATAAAGTATATACTTTATTTCGGGTTAAGTGAAGGTACTCTATACTTTATAAGGAAAATAAAGTACGCGAAAATACTTTATTTCACATAGTTTGTAAAATAGTAGTAAGTATAGTATTTATTACATTTTATTTATTTATTATTAACAAATTATTGACTACCAGTAATTTCGGAGCCTATTCGTTACAAACAAACAAAAAAATCTTTCCTTTTTATATAATAGTAGTATAGATTATTATGACCTTTTTAGTAGCAATGGTAAAAAAAGAAAATACTTTATTTCCATACAGTGTACTTTATTTTTTCTACCTATACCAACAAGATACCAACCAATATACTTTATTAATACAAAAAAAAGTTGACAACCCTAGCCTTACTCCCTAACCGCGCTTACTACCTTTTTAGTGAGTTAGGCTCCCTTTTTAGTGTAGTGTAATAATCGAGGTAAATAATAAGGTCCCTAACAACCCTAAATTCAGGGACCCTGAATCAGTGTAGTGTAATAGCCCTTTAACTACATAAAAAGAAAAATAATTTTAATTTTAACTGTTGTATGTAATGAATAGTCTTTTTTAATTCTGAACCAATTTCGTTTGTTTTTTATTCCAAAATTTTCATGGTTTGGAATGATAAAAACCAATGAGCAAAGCATATAAAACCCTACATCTGTTAATCGAATTTCCCTCAAAGCTAGACTTCAACCACTTCCTTTACCATGAAAATACATGTGTTTAAACAACATTGTAGCTAAACAACTAGTACTAACACCACTGATTGATGTTAACCCGTAGCAAGTTCGATGCTTGCGTCGGCGTCGGCGCGATGTAGGTAAAAACTAACGCGTGCAGTGCGCATGCGCTAATGAAGCAGCATTGTTGTAGATCCGCCTAGAATCGAACCTGGTATGTTTGGTGTGGAGTAAAGTAGTTAGAGGTCAGCGATTTTTAAGCTACCTTTAAAAAATGAGGAGGTTCTTTATTTGTCGCATATTTGTATCTCTGTTCTATGAATTTTTACTTATTACTCGATGACGACTCACCCGATCGAATTGATTCTTTTTTAATCGACTTCAAAAAAGGAGGAGGTTCTCAATTCGTCGCGTATATATATATATATATATTTATGTATGTTCGCCGATTACTCGAAAACGTCTTGACCGATTTGGAAAATTCTTTTTTTTGTCATAAAATATTAAGTATAGAATCATTATATTTTTAATTTGGCAGTATTGGTTTGGTTTCCCAAATCTCTACTTTCAAACTGAGGCTCGTCAGTTAAGGTTGCGCTTTTTTGGTTCGCATAGTTTCCCAAGAACCAATAAAGCTACAGTTTAAAAAAACCCAAATTTAAACTCCGAAATATAAAATTTCCCTGCTGTATATCTATAAAAATATTATTACCCATCTCTTACTAGACTAAATAGGCTATGTGAATATTTTTTGAAATATTTTACTTTAATTTGGCATATTTGAGAAAAAAGAGTGAACGGATAATACCAAAAGAAATAGTAGGTAAGAATTCACATCTCTCTCTTCAAAACGAATTTAAATAAATCTGCACTTATTGTTTTTATATTATAATCACGAAGAAGCTAAAAAAGCGCATCATATCCATGATCTCGCGATCTCCTCTCCCATAGCGCACCGCAAACGAACCCGAGCAAAATCGAAGTTCCCAAACAATAGACCGTCCTCAATACAAAATTGACAATGGCCAACTGAGAAGAACCAAATTTATCGCCTTCTGTTTCTTGTTAAACTGTGCACGTATACACTGTGACTAAAATGTTGAAAAAAGGTCGCTTTATAGGGTGTTCTGATTTACACAGAAATTTGCAATAATTAATAATAAATAAATATTGCAAGACATTCCACACATCGCCATTTAGCCCCAAGCTAAGTAACTAGACTGGTGTTATTGGTGCTAGACAACGGATATACTACTTATATAAATATATACTTATAATACATATAAACAACCAGACCACAGACAAATATCTAAGCATAAATACTTGTCTGAGGCGGAAATCGAACCCGCAACCCTATGTTTGGCAGTCCAGTAATGATGACCATTGGGCCAATTGGGTCGTTAATTGTTCTTCTATAAATATAAAGTTCAAAGTCCTGGCTGACTGTATATCAACGCACAGCTCAAACTAATGGAAGGATCGGGTTGAAACGTAGGTATCTACTAAGAACAAATATCGGAAAATTCGAACCCTACCAGGACAAAGTCACGGGCAAAAGCACTCCCCTTTCCGATTTCTTTTACTTTTAAACTTATTTTATTATTTATTTATGTTGTTTAATCTTATATTTAATTTCTGGGTAGGTATTATGGATGACGCCAAAAAATGGGTAATTTTTGGTGTCATTTTGTTTATTTTGTACTTAATTATTATTATTATTTTTTATTTTTTTTATTTTGTAGAATTTGATTTGATGTACCTAATTTTAAAATCGTGTTTATAATAAACTAGCTGACCCGTGCCCACTTCGTTGGGCATAATGTTAATAATCCTTTTTTAGTACAGAGTGTTATGTTTTAATTTCTAACTGCCAAAAGGAGGGTATGACTAATAAATATGACCTAACGATTTAAATTATTTTATTAATATTAAAAATTAAATTATCTATACTAATATTAAATTCGGTTCAGTAGATCCCGAGCTTACCCCTTACAATTTAACAAATATACAAACACACAAATTTTACTTCTTTATAATATTAGTATAGATAAATAATCTTTTAAACTTAATTAATTAAAATTAAAAAGAGATTCAAAGGTCACTTTTAAAAACAATAATTCATTTTCAACACGTTGCTTGCTTTACCGTTTGTCGAACCTTAGCCGAAATGTTATTTTTTTTTTGTAACGCCCTGTGGAATGAGCACCCGTGACCTATCCCACAGAGTAGAACATTAACCGTATGTTACCACTGAATATAACATAATTGTGTGATGTTTATCTCGCGCCGCTGCCTGTCGCTCTTGCCGCTGCACCCGCGTGAAGGACAGATGTGAAATGAAAATATTTTGACGCTTAAACGAAAACTATTGATATGATTTATTTTGTGACTTTTTTCGATCGTAGATCTTGTTTTTTTAGGAAATAATTATATTTAATTCATTTAAAAGTAAATCTATCACTACACTGAATCCTGAAGATATTTTTGTCTTAGCAAAATAGATAAATTTTATATTGTAAACACCATTTTTAAATAACATTAAATAAATTAAAAAACAAAGCTTAAGTCTAAGTGTTACAAAGGGCTGTTCAAAGCGATCTCTTTCAGGCAACCTTTAGTATTCTGTGTTTCTTCTGATTCTCCCTGTCATGCGCTATTTCTTGAAAGTTCTTGTCTTGAAGTTCTCGCAGTGATACTAATCACTTGCCTTTAGACGTACGGTCGGCTGCATAATTGCAGGCCCACCGTAGAGCTCCAAAACGGCTGTTATAAGAATGGTTTCAACACGACCAAGATTCTAGACACCTGCTTTAGGTGAAGTTTAAAGTCTTCTAACTCATCAATTAATCAAACAAAAATTATTAGAATGCAAACATTCCTATAATACTAATTTTCGAACTCTACCGAGGGCTGCAATTTTGCAGTCGACTGTACCTATACATTTATTTTTCAATTTTAATGTGTCCAAACTTGGATTTAAAGACAATGCAAACTATTTTGTGAATGAATAAACGTATTTGACTATCTGTCAAGACTTCGTTCGGGTAGTAGTTAAATTTTTCAAACACTTTTTTTTGCGGATGCCTACGTCACAAATAATACCTATCCTTTGGCCAAATATTAGCCTTATTCGTCTATTTATGGACACTAACTTAAATAGATTAATTATTGTAAATTCCTTGGAAGGCCATTTTTTAATTGAGGGAAGTGTAACTTTTATGTTTTAAGGTATGTTGTACCTTATTCTAAAATTAATGACCCTTAATCCGTATTTACGTAATTTTTTCTACACAAACAATAATCCAATCCGAAAAAATCTACATAACAATAAAATAAGATAAAAATCGTCACCTGGTTTTTAAACTTAATAAACAGATGTATTGCACACAATAGTCTAATATTTGGTAGGCGGTGTCGGGTAAACGAAGTAGTGTGGCTATTGTGGTTGGAAAAGCATTATGTGGACATGTCTGAGTAGGTACATATTAGGGATAAATATTAGTTAATGTTTCTTAACTTTCCTGATTTGAGCTTATAATAAGGTATGGCCCTTACTAAAGGCCCTTGATACTGTCTTTTTAATAATATTCCAAACAAGCAAAACTAAGTAAATACTAAAATTATGTATTTATGAAGAGAAGGCTTGTCATTTTAAACTTTTATTATTTTGTATTATTTTTAATATTTAAGGAAATTGACATGAAAAAATCGTTATAAAATTCTAAAGTCTCATCCGCACTATTCTTATTTACGCGAATCGCTAAAAATAATCATAACAAATTATCGTATATTATAATAGGTAGCTAGATTTAGGAGCAGTAGATACAATTTATCATCGCCAACCACAATACGAATGACATTGTTTGGAACTATTGACACATTGTTCGACTGTTTGGGGTCTAAATCGACCCCACACTTATCATTGCATTGTCGATTTAACATTGACACTGCAGTGCAAGTGTTAAGTGATTGCGATATTTGGTGAGATTTTAGTGACTTACTGTACCTACCGACTGTGAAGCAAATAGTATGAAAGAAACTAAGGTTATTTACTGATAATATTGGCATCACTGCCTCTACATCTTATGTAGATGATATAGCGTCAATAACTTTAATCTATGCTATTCAGGGCGCTGTAGTGCCTGGGACATTAGATTTTGGTTTGACCAGGCTTGGTTTATGTAAGCCAACTTCGTCTCTCACTTTAGTCGACCGTGTCCAGAGGAAAGAACTCTTCAATACTTACGGAAAAAATATGTGCGCTAATTGCTCTTACGGTGAAGGAAACCATCTTGATGGAACCCGCGGCTTAGTTGGGGTCGGTGCAGTATGTTTTCATTCATCTCTCTCATGTCTTGTCACATGCAGTCCATCCAACTTTTCTTAGGTCGTCCTCTTCCTCTCCATCCCTCTACATTCATACTCATCACTTTTCTAGTCACATGCGTCTCTTCTCTTCTCATCACATGTCCATACCATCTCAAACGGTTCCCTTTTACTTTTTCAGGACCCGGTGCAACTTTCAGGCTTCCTCTAACATACTCATTCCTTATTTTATCCATCCTCGTTACTCCACACATCCATCTCAACATTCTCATCTCCGCTGCATGCAATCTTCTCTCATCTTTCTTCTTCACGGCCCAGCATTCCGATCCATATATGACGACAGGTCTTATCACGGTTATATAACCTAACCTATATTTTCATATTTTCAAAGCAGTTAATCAGTTTATACGACGCCAAACACAGGGTTATGGGTTCGATTCCCGCCTCAGATATGTATTTATGTTTAGATATTTGTCTGTGGGCTGGTTGTTTATATGTATTATAAGTATGTATTTCCAAAGAAAAGTATAATAATATGTAGTATATCCGTTGTCTAGCACCCATAACACAAGTCTATAGTTACTTAGCTTGAGGATTGATGGCGATGTGTGGTATGTCCTGCCATTTATTCATTTATTTATTTATTTATAGGAAGAGTAATAAAAACCCATAAAACCGCTTATGCTCCTAACTTACATAACTTGAAAATTTGCACATTTTGCCCAACAATATTGTTAGAGATCATGTCAAATGATTGCATTATTTGCTATTGAGTCTATTTTGAACCCAACTTTCAATAAAATTCGTCTAAAATAATCTATACTCTACTTTGAACCCTAAAACAGCTAAAATTGAGTTAAAAATTAAGTATTATAAATAAAATTTTGTATTTTGGTGTGGTTAATGTTGAAATACAAAGGGTTTTATACCTTAAGGTTTGATAAAAAAGGTTGATGTTAAAATAGGGTCTATAAAACCTAGTTTTTGTAGGATATTTTGATGTATATCGAGTACTTTAAGTTCAATGAGTTTTTGAAGTAAATCAAATGGCAAATGGATGGTGTTATTTCGTTTCGGTTTCTCTCTATTGTATGTTTCCTTCAGCTTTTTTGTGAGTAAGTATTTGATTTGTATTGAAGTGTTTGATTTTTTAATTTTTTGAGTCATAGTGTCAAATAATAGAAAAAAGGGAAGACTGTGTATATGTCAGATACCACATAAATGTTACCACTATAAGGTGTAATGGATAAAAAGTAAGAAGATGTAGTTAATCTAATCTATTTACTAGCAGTATAAAGATTTTCTAAAAAAAAAAATGATTGATTGGCTACCACTCCATATTATATCACACACACACACAAACCTTCACATTTTTACTATAGTAGGATCCGTTCCTGATACAGACTTTCTAAATAATTTATCTGAAAGCTTAAAGCTTCACGCGATTAGGTATGCATAACTACATTTCATGAAAAATAATTTAGCCATTTCATTTTTTGTTTTGAAGCAACGATTTTTGAATTTACTTGGCGAAGACCTTTTTCAAAAAGGTATTTTCATAAGCATTTGTCGTGTTTTAAGTCCCAGGATTTAATTGTGTAGATTGATTTTTTTTTATTTAGTTTATGACCTCCATTTATCATAAATATGCAAACAAAAAAACATCAAAACGGGTCCAGCAAAAAAATATTGTCCTTCATGAAAGGAATGCTCCAAAAACGATAAGATATTTTTTGGCCATAAATCAAAAAGATTTCGCAAAAAAAATGCTACCATGTGGGCGGATTCAAATAGCTGTCAAGTGTGAACCGATTTGTATCAAAATCGATAAATTAAATCTATTGTGTTTATAACCAAAATTGAAAAATAAAATAATAATAAATAAATAAATATTGCAGGACATTCCACACGTCGCCATCTAGCCCCAAGCTAAGTAACTAGACTTGTGTTATGGGTGCTAGACAACGGATATACTACTTATATACTTTTCTTTTGTAAATATATACTTATAATACATAGAAACAACCAGACCACAGACAGATATCTAAGCATAAATACTTGTCTATGGCGGGAATCGAACCCGCAACCCTGTGTTTGGCAGTCCGGCATGGTAACCATTGTGCCAACTGGGTCGTCAAGGAGATTATGAATACACAATGTCTGCTTTAAGTCATAAAAAGCTCAAAAAAATCTAAATAAGTTACAAAAAAACTCCAAAAAAAATCTCGCCATTTTAGGGTTCCGTACGCAAAGGGTAAAAACGGGATCCTATTACTAAGAAACCACTGTATGATCCGTGATAGCTAGAATAGTTGAAATTTTCAAAGATGATGATGAAATTTCTGTTGCCGCTGTAACAACAAATAATAAAAACCAGAATATAATGGTACGGAACCATTAACGCGCGAGTCCGACTCGCACTTGACCGGTTGTTTTGATAACTTGGAACGTTTTCTTAAGACTAGGGCTAGTTTTTCCTTTTTGGAGTGAATCGTTTGAAGCTCACAACTCTACATTTTGTTGAAGATTGGCTTGTTTGTGTTCGCAATATTGGCAAAATCACGTAGTCTTCCTGTTTATCCAGTGATAATATTTGCATGTTTTAAACGTCTACGAAATAATATGTTAGTTGGTTCTTCAATGTCCCATAAATTACCTATTTAAAGTGATCCAATTCAAATTTCTTAACATATCTAATAAAAAAATGGGTGTTGTTTTTTTCATAACGCGCCGAAGTATAACTTCAAAACCTAAGTTAATATATTTTTGGTAATCCTTTACATTTTTGAAATGATTAAGAATTATAGTTTAGTCATATGGCGACGCCAATAGAAATTCTGTAGAAGTTAATTAGTTTAAGGTTTATTTTCAATATTAGTTGGTTAAACAAACAACTATATTTTTTTTAATGGCAAAATTTGTTGTGAAATCTTATTACATTGCAATACCATGCATCTTTATATCTCTTTTATAGTTGTTACTTTTATCTAAGCATCTTTATTTTCTTCAGGAAATCTTGCTTTATTATGCTTTAAAGGAACATTAAATTTTTAGAGTCGACGTCCATGGTAACTTAGTTTTTAGTTTTATGTAGGTACAGTGGAATTAGGATTTTTAGTTTCAATGACGAAGTTAGCCTTACAAGTTATACATCAGGTTAATTTTGTGTGGGTAATTAAGGGCAGATCCTAAAACTGCGAGAAAACGCTGCCTTATTTTTTTCTTAAATTGACATCTGCATTATTTTTAATTTTAGTTACTTACCGAGTAAAGTGGCATTTTTGGAAAAAAAAAGTTTTTATTAAATAAATCATTGTGGTTTCGGATAAGGAACAAATCACTTTCGAAAACCAACATAGGTTAGATGTCTGAAAGTCCGCAATTCGCGAAAAATTATCATCATACAATTGTAAAATCAAGTTAAACCATTGATCCTACCGTTTTCCTACTTTAATACGGATTAGGAGTTTCCGAAAGTAGTTGACGAGGTATAACGCCGCGTTTGTAGGCCAAAATTGTTTGACTTGATTTTAGAACAAATGGCATTTAGGTACAGTCGCCTGCATAATTGCAGCCCCCGGTAGAGTTCGAACATTACTATTATTGGAATGTTTTCATTCTAATAATTTTTGTTTGATAAATTTATGAGTTAGAAGACTTTAAACTTCAACTAAAGCAGGTGCCTAGTATCTTGCTTGGTGTTGAAAACAGTCTTATAACAGCCGTTTTGGAGTTCTACGGTGGGTCTACAATTATGCAGCCGACCGTACCTACATCTAATCCAGAAGATCAGCGCCAGCAATTTTAATCCATGCAATTTAGGGTGCTGTAGTACTACCTGGGACATATCACTACATAGTATAAAACAAAGTCGCTTTCTCTGTCCATATATCCCTTTGTATGCTTAACTCTTTAAAACTACACAACGGATTTTGATGCGGTTTTTTTAAATAGATAGAGTGATTCAAGAGGAAGGTTTTTATGTATAAAATGTGCATAATATAGCCGTGCGAAGCCGGGACGGGTCTCTAGTATTTGATAAAGTAAGCTTGCCCAGCATCTATACCACCAGCTCAGCTTAATCAACCATGTCATGAGGAAAGAAATCGTCAAGTAGTAAGTAATATTTTAAGATGTTTCCCGATAAAGTATAAGTAAGTTCCAACATTAAAACCGAGTTATCAGATATCACAGTATCAAGATATTATCAAAGTAACAAGTATGCACTTAGTCAAGTTTATTGCTTTACCCATAACTTGATGTTTATGACATCCGTGGGCAGTAAGTACGTTTTGGTACAATTATTTTGCATAAACGGCTCAGTTGTTTGTGCTTTTTATAAGTTTTCAAGGAAAGTTTAACTTTTGATGGACTGTTGACGACCTCTGTGGTACGATGGGAATACATCCGTCTTCGAAACGGAAGGTAACAAGTTCGATCACAGCCATAAAACAACAATAAACATTTATAAAAATTTGCCAAAGGCTTCAATGACTTCAAATTCAAATTCATTTATTCCTAGAATGTAGTTTTACATGGTGTTCAAATAATAGGTAAGTTCCTTACATTCTACCATAACAATGGTGTGGAATTCTTACAAGTATAGGTTTAATTATATATTTTCAAGATTTAACTAATTTATATTTCATCACTGTCAAATAAAATTTAAAAATAAACTACAAGGTCAATAATAAAAAATAAAATAAAAATGTCGTAAAAATATGTACCTTAGTCATTAAAATTAAATTCGATTAAAATAAAAAAATGTCAGTTTCAAAACAGAAAAAAATGTTCAATAAGGAAATGGCAGAATTTCATTCATTCAAAATAGGTTTAGGTATTACAATTTGGTCAATCAAAATTTATTAGAAATGTATAAAACTCTAAAAAACGAAAAACTTCTTTTTACAAGAATCTAAGGTAAGTAATTAAAAATTAATAGCTTAGCTTTAGGTGACCAAAGGGCTTTTGGCCAAGGGATAAGCATTGTCATCCACAAAAGGCAATGCAGTCAGCCTATTGGGCATCCAACCTGGGAAAGTAATTTAGACGTATAATTTAATTATATTTTGCATTAAATTATTATATTTAATATATTATGTGAATTGTATTAACAATCAGGTAAATAAAGAAACTAAAATCCAATTAATAGGAATATGATTTATCCTAAGCATTATCACCTAACGAAGAAATCAAATTGAATCTTTCATTCTGATACAGGTAACGCCATCTATTCAAAACCCGTCGAACTTTTATAGAAACTTGACGGACAGGTTGACACGCTGCGCACGCGCGGCCCTCTCGCACGTGGGAATCCGTCATTCGATTCATTTTATCGATCATTCCGATTTATCATACGATTTCTTATTGGAATTTTTATATCGATAAACATTTTTTATGGTTTTTCTTTTACATATTTTCGTTAGGAACGTTTTTTATGGTTTCACGCGCATATCGATTTTCGATTATGATTTAAATGACATTCGATTTTTTCGGAGAATCGAGAAAATCTAATTGGATTATGGATGGAATTTATTGTTGTCATTCTTATTTGAATTGCATTTTTTTAATTAAAGTATGATCTGGCTTATGTTTACAATCTTTTTAACTATAAAATATTAACATCTTTTTTTATTATTAAACATGTTATCTGTCAGAAAAATTAGAAATACTTTAATTCAAAATGCTTCTAATATTTAAAGGCAAGAAAAAAATCAGCTTTTATAGACAGGACAGTGTGTAACAAAACCATCATAAACCCTATAATCGCTTTTAGGTCTAGTAGGAACCCCTAACACATTATAAAAATATGCATATATCTAATAGAAAAGTTAGTTTAAATGTTATGTGAATATGGTGTTGCCACCTTTCAGAAATTTACCAAACCAGGGTCTGTAAATTATAATACATACTCATTTTTGAGTAAGGTAGAAAAATTATTTTACTAAATAAAATGTTCTTCTTTTTCCATTTTTTAAGTACTTAAGATCCGTGAATGTACAGTCGGCTGCATAATTGCTGAACCACCGTAGAGCTCTAAAACGACTGTTATAAGAAGGTTTTGAACACAAGCATGATTCTAGGCACTTGCTTTAGCTGAAGTTAAAAGTCTTTTAACTCATGAATTTAACAAGCAAAAAATATTAGAATGAAAAAATTCCAATAATAGTAATTTTAGAACTCTACCGAGGGCTGCAATTATGCAGGCAACTGTACGTACACCTACCTACCTACCTAAGAGGGTTTACATTCTGTTACAACCTGTTTAAAAATCGCAAACATCAGTTGATTCTGGTAGGCGAAGATATTTACCGACAATCTAAGCTACAACTTATTAGAAAAAAAGCTTATAAATTCAAAGTAGAATTTGTCACCTCTAAGATAGCTATAAAACCTTATGTGTAAGACAAATAGCTCGCTTTATTTGGTAGCTTATGGTGAGAAAGCTATAGCTTGACTTATAGAATAACTTGAGATTCCTAAAGTTGATTCGATAAGCTTAATTCTTTTAGAAAGTAAGTAAATGGGTAACCTTACGATCTTACTAGGAAGGCAGTCGTCATATTTCGCCAAATATTAGTAGTACTTAATAATAAAGTTCAGCCGTTTTTGTCCCACAGCTGGGCAAAAGCTTTCTTTTATGAAGAAATTTTCTAATTATGCTGGCAGGTTTTCTACTTTCCAACGTTTGAATTGAAATACTTGTGGCATACAATATATTGTAACATCTATTGTACCTACCATATTAATGCAAATAAATAAAATGAAATGAATTGTGTAGAACGCTTAGACTAGTAGAACGGCTGTCTTTGTGATGTTGTCATTTGTAGATTCATGCTTTAAGGTTTAAAGACTATCCTCTCATTCTTTCTTTAATTTCCCCTCGGTTGTTACATTAAATACTTAACATAAACATTCAATAAACCTTCGTTAGTTAAATGTGTTTGTCACTTTCCTACACTTCAAATCTACAAAAGTGTGAAAGTGATAAAACACATTCAACTAAAGAAGGCTTTAGAATGTTAATGGATAAAGGGGTTATTATATTAAATAAATAAATAAATATTTCAGGACATATTACACATCGCCATCCAGCCCCAAGCTAAGCAACTTAATGCTTGTGTTATGGGTGCCAGATAACGGTTATTATAGGTAATACAATATTTATTAAATCATTGGGCAACCATTGCATTGCGCGTTATGCTAAATACGTTTAAACTATAAAACCTAGCGCAAGCTCGCATGTGTTCCATCTGACCTGTGAACTGTTGTGAAACTAAATAAAACCTGATGCTTTGCAGGTAGATTTCACTTTAATACTTCACGTCTTAGAAAATATACGCAAAGTCTATTCCGAAACCGGGAAAATTCGCTTCGAAAGTTAAAAATAAATATTAAGTTAAAAGAGAAAATCTTGTTCTCTGACTACTATTGATTAAGCTTAATATAAGTATACTTTAAAGCCTATTTAAAGACTCCAAATTTGTACACACCTGGAAAGACAGACGCAGGCAACTGATTCTCTTGCAAAATTAGGTCGTGTAAGTTCTGTTGCACTCCCAAAATGTATCCGATAAAAGACTGACAAGCTTTCCAATTTTATTCCTTGTACTCGCACTGAATTGGACCTTGAACGGGTGAAACTCTGAGGCGCTTCTAATAAATAATGTATTGATTATAATTTCATATTGTTTCCTAAAATCTACCTTTCCGATCAGGTCATAATGTAGAAGCTAGGCAATCCCAGTTTGAATACAGGTACCAAATTGATGACTGTTTCTCAGATGACCTTTGCGAATGATATATACCAGATGTTAATTTAATACAAGCGCGGTTTGCACTGCACTGCACATCTGCAATATTCTGCATATTTTTACAGGATGTTTAGGTTTTTTTTTGTAATATTGGAGAACATCAAGCAGTGTTATCTATACAGTCCCAAGCTAAGACTTGTGATATGGTGACGAGACAACGAATATATGGAACCTGTATTAGAACTTGAAACCTGCAGAAGTTCTCATAAATACCTATTTTATATGCCAAGATAAGACCAGTTAAATTTCCTGGCATTTTCATTGTCAAATTTTTATTTTAGGATATAAAGAAGCCTGTGTTTTGAAGGACTCAGTGTATTGTCACTCAAGTTTCATTAAAATCGATCTAAAGCTTATTTAAGCTTTGAAAGCTTGAATTAAATAAACTGTATTTAAGAAACCGTGTCATTGCAACAACTTCTTCACGGATGATATTTTAACTTCTTTAAAGATGACATTTATTTTATTTATTATTAAAATGTAGGTATTAGTAAAGATTTATAATATTAGTGTAGATAATAATATGACGCAAAAATTGTATAACAATACGCCATAAAATTTAAATCGCACCGTTAACAATCAATTTCGTAAGCGGGTCAAAGTTTTTATCACAAATCAATAGGATCATTACGTCGTCGTCGCTTGCGCCTGCGCATGCGCCGTGTCGCTCGACAACACGTTATTATGAAAGGGCAGTATTAATTAACAGGTATAGGTACCTATGGCATATGTCACATTCCCACCAATTACATATTGATCTACAAATCCCCACTTTTGGGAGGGGAGTCATTGCCCCCCCGTAACGGTCCAGGCGGGGCCTCCGCGGAAGCACGCCAATCGCGGCAAAAGCGGCGCACGCGCCGATCATCTAAGCGAATGATCTAGCCTACATGTCATTTCGCGACAACCCGATTGGTCCGCATTAATACCGAACAATTTCGGCGCTCCAGTTTCGTATATTATTAAACCTATTAACATTTTAACTTTGACCTGTTCATTCATAAAGCATAAATCTTGTTTTGTAACGTCGGTCGTCGATAAATATCAGAGGCACCTGCGCGTACGACAAATAAATTATACTGACGCACCGACAAAATGCTCGGTGCGGTCCGGTATAGTGTGTGTTTTATGGTGTTGTACCATGTAGAGGTAGTAACGGGACATGCGCGGCCTTCCTCGACGGTACTCTTGCGTCGACTGACTGATGGGCGAAACTTAACCTCTGATAATAAGAGAGAGGGATGGCTGCTAGCCCCGGCGGTGATCTAGAAAGAGACGTGAGATGAATCTTCTTCGGTGATCGTGAAGTGCAGGATGGGTACACAGTCACACACGGACCACATCCGAGTGAGGCTTGACTCTCGAACCGCGATTCGAAAAACCTGCGCGCACGCATCGTGCCGCGCTCGATATTTGCAAACGCGACTTTTGACTTGCAAACTTTTTTTTTGCAAATTTTTAGTTTTTTATTGAAAAAAAAATCGTGATGTGCTGTGTACACAAAGTGTGATGATAAACGAAATAACAGTGGACTCTACTCTACATTTAGGACAAATCTTTCTGAAATTTTGCAGTGTTTTAGAAAAAAATACAAGGTAAGTGTTTTTAAGATACTTTTAACTTTATTTTGATTTACTACATTTTTATTTTAAGTTATTTATTTACAATCGTTAAAACTTACTAGTTCTTTCAATGTTTACAAATATAGGTCAGTGGACCTTCAATATGGGTTACTCATTGATAACGAAAATTTATATTAGACAATTTAAACATTGCTAAAATATAAGCTTGTAAGAATAGAGGTGATATTAATTTTAACTATATTATAATTGGTTAGAAATTTAGGTATTATAAATTAACTGCGACCGATCGGCAGTTTTACCCGATTGATTCCGTAGCCTGTAGGAATATCGGGATAGAAAATAGCCTGTATTTATATCCGGGTCTTTAGTTATAAACACACAAAGATTCATCACAATTGGTTGATTGTGTTTATTATTATTACTTTTATTACTTGTTCACATTGTGTACATATGTAATTGAACACTACTTTGATAAGTTTACATGCATACAATTTTTATTAAATACCTATTCCCGCCAAGAAAAAACTAATAGAGCTATTCCTATTAGTTTTTTCTTTTTCTTTGGCCGAAAACTCAGTTATATTACCAAAAGTTTCATACTTTGATCTGTCAATATGATAACGAAAAAAAAAAAATATGTTTGAAACTTTAAATTTGTGTACAAATAATGAAACTACAAGGGCGATTTAGATGAAACCTGGCATAAGGATACATTAAATCTTTAGAAGAAATATTAGCTACACTTTAACTCGAAATTTCCAGTATAGTGTTATTAATTATGTCTTTGCACGGGTTGTGCATATAGCTTCAGTATGAAGTCATATTTATCAAATGACTAGCTGCGCCCCGCGGTTTCACCCGCGTAAGTCCCGATCCCCTGGGAATATCGGGATAAAAAGTAGCCTATGTGTTAATCCAGGTCTCCAGCTATCTAGATACCGAGTTTCATCGCAATCAGTCCAGTAGTTTTTGCGTGAAGGAGTAACAAACATACATACATACATACACACACACACAGAAACTTTCACATTTATAATATTAGTAAGATAAGATAGGATGGCTTGATTTTCAGAAATCGGGCTCAATGTTTTACAAAACAGTCAGAATGGTCAAGGTTCAAGTCAAGGGCTATAGTAAAGCAGTGGCTACTTTACTATAATTTGTAGGAGGTTTTAGTCCATGTTCGATATTGATTTTTACGGACACGGAACTAAATTGGAGAATATTCCATCAAAATTATACAATTCAATTCGGTTTAAGTTTATTGTAAAAAAAATTGCAACGCCATATTATGTTCTTGGCTCGTTCCCGCCAAAACTCCATCAGCCCTATCCATTGATCTTTTTTTTTCATTCCATGCCAATCTACTCTTTGATTTTAAATAATTTGGGAACAAAATCTAAATTCTTCGGTGGTCCAAACTTGATAGTACATTAACAAATTGTCTGTCAGTAACAAATAATTTTTAACTCGCGTTATGACGTTATCAAATGAGATAAAACAATGGGTGCTAGATCGAGATAAATCTGATAAAACATGGGCCTATTCCACGAACACAAAAAAAAGGCACCTGTATAAATGTTTTGTCAATAAAACTATCCTATAAATGGACTCTAAGGTATTTTTTGTGATATAAAAGTATGTCTTAAAACTGACTGATTCTGATTCTGTAGCTAGTATGTAAAAACGTAAAATATTGAGATCCTTAATATTTTCTTTACTGCCGCTCATAACATAGAAGAGAGTAATCATATGACAGAAAAAAAGTACAATAAGAATAATGATAAGGTGAGAATGAGGATGTTATTAATAATCGGTTCAATAAGATATTAATACATATTATACAGTTTGGCACTAATACCTATGAACTTAATGCAATTTAAGTATTTTATCCTGTAGGTGTAAATCTTGGTTGGATTTTGACCTGAGCATTTATGTAATTTAATAAAATTGGATAATATGATTGATAAAGTGTAATTCAATCATTTCTGGACATGGTTTCTGGAGCTTCTTCGCCTAGAGGAACTTAATTTGCCGTTGTACTTCATTACATGGTATCGTTTCGTGTAATAGCCCCCTGATCTCTGAACCCGTTCCATCTTGATCTATAAGTGTGGCATTTTATTCAGACAGTTTTATTTATTGTTTCAAGACGTTATTCTGTTTCTTTTTTAATAATTGGAGTAATTATTTTGGTGTACGTCAATTTAACAGATTTTGATGTGATTGTTTTTGTAAAAAAACTCTGTCAAAAAAAATGTTTATCATAATAAGTTCCTAAATATTAAGAAAAAAAACGTTACTTAAATAGATACGTATATTATGATATAGTAAAATATTTTCTGATCAATACGCGTTGAAGTCTTTTGTTCCAAAGATGTAAAGTAGCTGTTGTAGTAGCTCCAAAGGTGTTGCTGGCACTGAGTGGATAGTAAAATACTCGTACTGACTGTATTCTTGCTATTAATACTGCTTTATGGTTTGCATACTGACTACGCGTTGTGAGGGCTGTACGTACAGGTGGGGTTCGTTGCTAGGACATTACTAGACACCTAGAAAGAGCGCATCAGTAACCCTAAACAACAAAAGAAATCAGATTTTTTTAATAAAAATTAATATGAAGTTTCATTTGTCTTATCAGATGGTGCTGCTAAAAATGCTAGTAAAAAATGAGATACTTAGATTAGATTTTTTAAATTTTAGATTTTAAAGAAAATAAGAACATTTTTGTTTTAAGAATATTACAATCTCTCTAATTTTTAACAAACGCAAAACTTTGAAAGAAAAAAATGTACATCCCTTGTTCACAGAGAATTCCTACAAAATTCAAAATATCCTATATACAGCCTAAAGTAGCTAGCTAGCTAAAAATAAAGTTATAATAAATATGATTAATTAAATATTGCAAGACAATGTACCTATACAACGCCAAGCTAAGCAACTAGGCAGAGGACAGAATACTTTCTTTATAGGATGACTCCGGAACGCGCACAATGAGAAGAAGCCGCAACAGCAGGTTAGCGACACAGAAATAGTTTAGAATAAAAATCACAAATAAAAAAAGGTTGATTCAATATATCACAAATAACAACTTGTTAACAAATAAACATAATATAGATACGTAATTAAACCTGCCCACATCAAGGTCCATAAATTCGTGATCAGGATTCTTCACTGATTGAGCAATGGTTATCAATCAACCAAGAACGATGTGACTGGTGTTAGAGTTCAGGCAGGTCACGGTGATTTTAATTATATTTTTATTACACTTTCAAAGACAAAACAAAAAATTCGTTTTATGCAAGGATTGTTTTGTGTCAGTACTTTTACATTTTAACCTGATTTTAACACTAATTTGCTTATACTTATACAGTTTTCCAAGTATTCCTAAAGTAATATAATATACCTATGTTTATTAATAAATAAATAATGCTTTCAGGTCAACCCTATGAATTAAAAAAATAAACCAAAACGAATAATTAAAATATACTTACTTAAAAAGTTACTGAATTTTCCTGAATTTGAATCGTTACACGTAAACAGTCGATGCCATTAGCTAATTTTTGAAGGCTCACTTCATTAGGGTTTTTAATTTTTTCCGGCAAATGTACTTCAGGACCTGCTGTCTTGTAATTAACAGACAAATAATCACATTTTGCAAAAATAAAACACTGTAACATATTTTTATATAGAAAAAAAAAGGTAGTAGTTGTTAAATTGAATAGCTACAATTTTCAAGATACCTACTTCAAATTTTATCGTTATTACCGATATAGGTATCTGAATTAGCAATATATCTAGAATTAACACTAATTCGAACATGCTTTATTTGTTCAAAATCTTGCCAAAAACTCTATGCACAATTTACGAAATCATGTGTTTAAGTTTTATTTCTTTCTATTTTCACTTTGAACTCTGTACTGTGTAAGTAAGTAACTATCTAAACAGTGGAGAAAGTCGAAACGGTTTTACGACAGGGTGTGACTGTGGCCAGAAAAGACGTTACTCTACTGTTTATAGTTTAAACTGTGGTTTAGTACCTCGTGGTTAGAAAAGCCCTTGAAATTTTACTTTCGATTGTGACATACTTTGTTTTTCCTTGTACAATCCACGGTCAAAAGTCTCTGCCTACCGTAACGTTTACAATCCTGTGCAGCACTATTTGAACATTATAACAACGTAACCTGTGGATCGAACCCACGTCGGTCGGTTGGTGTAGCGGGTGGAGGCTTATACCACTCACACAACTAATAGACAAAGCTAACATGTTGAAAATAATAATCACAATGGGTACTTTTAATTCAAGTATTTAAGTTTGTGTGTAACGTCTATTATATAAAGTCAATTTAAATTCAATTCAATTCAAAAAATGTTTATTCATTATGATGCTTAATACATGGGTACAAGGATCACATTGAAACGTCTTAAAAACTAAGTTAGGATGTGTGCCTTCATCATAACTCCAATACTTATTGATAGTAGGTATTATTGTAGCAAACTGATCATTTACTTATGACTCATACTGTACCTATAGTTAAGGTGCTTGCTCTTACGATGAAGGAAAACATCGTGATGAAACCCGCGGCTTATTTGGCTCCAGACTTATTGACGAGCAGCGCTCAGAAGGCCAATTCCCGTAAATAATATTGTTTAAATTACATTTCAATATCATCCCGATTGCATTTCGATTGCAAATGATCCTTCAAAGTCAGTTTTTTTTACAAAAAGCTAACTTTGAGGGTGTTTTGAGTTACTTTGAGGGTATTGTTTGAGATCGAAATGCAATCGAAATGATATTAAATAAAAAAAAAAAAAATAGTTTTATTTCAAGCCACTTTAGACTCATAGTAGGACATACAAAAACATACAAATATAAACAACATAAAAGAAATAAATAGATACAAAGAAAGAAATAAATATATATGTCCATTAACTGTACCAACACTCGACATGTTTATTACAACAGTGCCGTATGTATGGACAGTCTACTCTCGCACTAATCATTGCCAGGACGATGTTGGCGCTAGTCCGTGTTCGCCGTACCAAAGACCCACATCTCTTTCGCATTGTAGCATGAAAACAATCGGTACGGTATACTGCGAACATATTAGATGCACTACAATATCTAGGCAGCCCCAACATCGCCCTAAACGCATTATTGAACTGTATGCAAAGGGCCCTGTACGTCCCTTTAGTGTACTTGGCCCACAGGCTGCATGTGTAGAGTGAAGTACAATAAGCTCTAAACAATGTTAGTTTAACCTCTTTGGAACTATGTGCAAACCTGCGTGCAATCATATTTGCTCTGACGCACAGGGCCCTCCGCTCCCGCTCAATGTCAGCATCGTCTCTGAGGTCAGCTGTGACTATATGCCCCAAGTATTTAAACTGTGTCACCCTCTCTAGGGGAACACCATTCAAGCGAACTGGTGGGACAGTATTCGTACGCTTCGAGCCGGCCGCCTCAAAAACCATGAACTGACTTTTTGTCGCATTATATTTTAAACCGTGACCACAGGCGTAATCCTCGCATATTTGCATCAACTTTCTCAGTCCACATACCGAGGCGCTCAGTAGCACCATGTCGTCTGCATAACTCAAATTATTTACACACACTCCATCTACATGGCAGCCGACATGCCGACTACTAAGCGCCACGACAAGCGCATTCATATATAGATTGAACAACGTGGGCGAGGTTAACCCCCCCTGCCTCACCCCACATTCCATCCGGTACGTCTCAGACATCGCTCCTGCCCACCTGACGCTATTGTTCTGGTTCCTATACCAATACTTAAAGATGTTAACAAGTTCTCGTGGTAGGTTAATACTTTCAAGCTTCTCCCAGAGCACATTATAGGAAACTAGATCAAATGCCTTTGAAAGATCCAGAAAACAAGCAAATACGGGAGTCTTCCGATCCGTGTAATATCTGACGGTATGCTTAAGGCACAGTATCGCACTTTCAGTTGACAATTTGGCCCTAAATCCAAACTGGTTATCGTGTAGGTTGACAAATTTACCTAACTGCGCATTAAGCAGACCGTCAAACACCTTCGCAATAATCGTTGCCAGAGATATAGGTCTGTAATTACACCGATCTGCAAGATCTCCCGTTTTATCCTTAACTACTGGCACCACTACAGTTTTCATTAGCTCCACAGGCAGGTAACCGTGGCTCACGCATAGGTTGTACAACATCACTAAAACTCGAGACATATGGGGACCACCGTGATGCAGGTGCTCAATGCTCAGCCCATCATGGCCGGGAGATTTACCCTTCGACAAAGATTTTATAGTCTGACCTACTTGTTTGGCACTAAACCTAATTTCCACCTTCCCATCGGCCATAGCATCACTGTGAGCCCTCAGCTCAGGTCCCAAGGGCGAGTGCACACGAAAATGATCTTTAAAAAGATCAGCGATGCCCTTAGGATCACATATACCGTCCACACTCACCGGAAGGCCAGGACGAACATTCAAACGCTTTGTACTTTGCCAGAAGTCTCGGAAGTTCCCACTAGCATGTTTTGCAGCCAATGTATCCATTTTTATCTGGTCCTGATGTTTTTGGCACCACCTCAAACGAGACTTGAAAATTTTCCTACTTTCGGACATTTCGTTATAGACTACACCGGATTTGGGTTTACCACAAAGAACCCATTGCCTAAACCTCGATCTAGCCTCCAGGTGAGCATCCTTGACGTGCATATTCCAACCCATCCTACCCTGGTTTGACCTACTCCCTTGCGCTTTATGAGTGACCCGAGTCACCCTTGCCGCTTCACAGAGGGCAGTCACGATGTCGTGGTACAAATCGTCTAAACCACGCCTGTGGTCCAAGCTATTACAATATCGATCGGCACATTTGCCAAAAACAACCGGGAAATATTGAAATGTAATTTGAACAATGTTATTTACGAGAATTGGCCTTCTGATTCACAAACCGTCTGAAGCCAACCGAAACGAAAAAAACATTTTTTTTCCTGCTCTTTCACTCCCGCGACTTTTGACGTGTTGCCATCCTTGTCTTTTCAGTTTTATTCGATTCGGTAGCCTTCCGATGGTTTGTGAATCAGCACCCTGTTCCTCCTAGTTTAGTCAAACATGTCCAGATCAAAATCTGGACATGTTTGACTAAGCTAGGAGGGTGATATAGGCTTGGGAAAGTCTATTCCATCAATGGCCTAGGTACTACAGCGCCCTCAATAGCTTGGATTAAAGCTGTAGTATAAATCGTCTAGTTTAGATGTTAAGAACAATTTATAGTTAAAGAGAACATACAACTCAGATTCACTCACACATAATAAAAATGAATATATTTTGTTTAAAATGACGGAAATAGTGGCAAGCTAATTGACTGACTGATGGTCCTAAAGACATGATATTTGGAGGGTCTTGCATTGTGAATTGTAGGTGGATACCCAAGAAAAGGTTATCGAATTTTCATCCCTCATGGTTGGCGAAATTGCCGGCGGAAATTGATCTCATATGAACTACCTACGTCATAAGCAAAGAGTACTTCCCTACAATGTATTATAAAATGTTCATACAATATTACACCTCACATCTCTTAAGGGCACAACAATAAAAACAAGACTATAAAAACATAAATTCTAAGAAAATCATATTATGACATTTACAGTTCAAATAACTTTACATATTCGATCCGTTCACACGATCTAAGAGAACAAATAAGGGTACAAATAGTTTACGTTTCGCCAACGTTTTGTGAGCAACATTATTATGGACATAAAAAGACAGAGTATCATGTTACAAAGTACTTATTGCATTATTTTAAAGCAAAACTGGATAAGATGTAGAGGGAATAATATTAAGATTTTACGTCATGTACCTACAATCTATGCGAGCTATATTAAGCTTATGCAAATAATATTTCTCCAACAAAAATCGTCTTTAAATTATATCAAAATAAGGAAAATAATTTTAGTTTATTCTTACATTTTGGGTTTGGCAAATATGTGCAACTAAGTGAAGTACTATAATTAAGGTGCATCATGCACCTTAATTATTAGTACTTCACAAGACTTCTATCAAGAAAAATATTTATTTCAAGTTGTACCCCAAACTGGGTAAATTTTTCAAAGGTAGATATATCGAATTAGACCCACTATGGTTGCGTCATACTTCAAAGACCTCTGGCTGGTTGGTTTTTTTTTGAAGTTGCGTCTTAGCCCAGGCTTAAATTTCTTTCAAGTTTTAGCCCAAATTGGAACGAATCTGTTACAAATAAGTAGGTACTGAATAATAAAAACGAAATAATTTTCTACATTAATGAACTAGAGGTACTTTTTCTAACACCCAAGCCAGCCTAATTTGTGTTCAAATAGGTAGTCTTTTCATCATTTCTCTGTATGTTATTAAGTATAAAACATATTTAGAAGGATGTTACGACTCGGTAATCATAAAAATGTCACAGTAAAAACGTGAATTCTCCACCTAAGGATCTCATTAAGAATATAGTTGTCACAATTTTCTTGGAACACAATAATTAGCATCTAGTCTTATCTTATTTTTACTCTGGTATTTAAAAACTCTTTTAATTGTTACCTTATTTGAATGTTGATCTAAAACAGCTGTAGTAAAGTACTTCTGGGAATTTGTATGGAAATAGTTTAGTCTGATTTAAAGGCAGCGGGAAAATGTGTCATTGACCTAAGATACAGTCGTATCTGTGGATTCGTCCCAAGTGGGCAATAGGTATGTAACTAACTAAATCAATCAAATCAAAATCATTTATTTCAGACAATTACAGTTCATATTATGTTGTTAGTACAAAAACTTACGAAAACTATGTTAGAGGCAATAGTAGGCATTAATAGCAAAAAAAACAAAGAAAACTTGATAAAAACGTATTAAAACTGGACTGATATTTTTAGGCAACCTGTTGCAACATATTTATTTAATTTGATTTAAAACACTTTGTCAACTATACAGGAAAAGTATTTTTGTAGTGCACATTTTTTTTCTGCTGAATATATGTCAGCAGTGGAGTAGGTACATTTACACAAATTTTTTTTAAAAAAAACCAAAACTTAATGTGAAAAACTTCCTGCAATTTCTAAATTATTGGGTATCTCAGTATTGATACACACAGTGACACGTAGGTACCTACCTTCATTTAGAGCGCGCTATTAAACTCGCTGGCGCTAGTATTGTGTCCATGGACTTCGTCGTTTTGTTAGAAACACTTAAATGGTTATAGCTCTGAGAGTTTTTGAGTTAGCTCCAAAATAAAAAAAACAGTATTTTTAATTTTAATGTGCTTAAAACATACCGAAATATGTGCACTACAAAAATACTTTTCCTGTATTATTAATCAGCTCAGTGAAGATCGTTCTAAAAGGGAACCCATACTAAGTGGTCAAATGCTGACTTATCACCAAAAACTTACAAAAGTGAAAGTATTTTGCTTATCACTTGTAAAAAAATCTCTGGTATAATCCGCGCGCGATAAGAATGGGATGGAACCTTGTCAAAGTAAATCGAAAATGACAGAAAAGTAGCGTTAGCAAAAAAGTTCTGAATAATAATCTATATCTAATTTATTAATCTGTAGAAATAAAAAAAATCTGTAATTGTAAAATATCCAGAAAAAAAATACACAGGTCGTTTTAAAATCGTTAGCTGAACACGATAGAATAGAGTATAGAATTTTTGTCTGTTTGTTTGTTTGAACCAGCTAATCTCACTACCTAATAGATTTCAACGAGATCCACACGAATATGTTCAGAAATTACAAGATTATATAAAAAAATATATTAATTATTAAATTATTAAATAAAAAAAATCAAAACTAAGTACAAGTACTATTAATCAGAACTTTTATGCTAACGCTACTTGAAAACTGTCATTTTCGATTTACTTTGACAAGGTTTATTCAAAATTTATTCTGAAAACGGTTTCTAAGTAAATTTTTTTGGAGTCATCCTGTTGAAATCATGATTACCTATGGCTATTTTTAGGAAAAATATTATTGTTTTTGTAAACGTAAAGTAAACAACATCCAAATACTTTACAAATTATAAAGTATTTATGACGTTGCATCCGTTACATTTGCTTTTCGAAAGTGACTCCTCTGACCGATTTTAAAGATGTAAAAGTCAAAAAACATCTTTGATCACGATTTCGAAAAAGTGTTTAAGCAATTTATGTTGCTAAACAAAAACGCAACCTTTCTAAAGTGTGAACCAAGGCAGCTAGATTGTTGTTTTTATTTCTCAAAAACTTTAGAATATTATCTAAAGCGGCAAATCTCATTAGATATTTAAATAGCTTTTTATTAATAATTAAAAATTTAGACAAGAGTATCAAAGGCCCGATCAAAGCATTAGTATACAATGGTATTTATAATAGAACAATAAAATGTCCAAATAATCCTAAATAGTAATCAAAATTTATAATTTTATTGTCTTTGTTGTAGCTTTATTTGGGTAAACGGCATTTTTTAGTTGATTGTTGTCATGATTTTTTGGGAAAGCAGTAAGAAAAAATTGAATGACTCGTTGTATGTCGAGGTTTCACTCGCGTACTAATAATCTCTTTCGGTGGTGTAGCCAAATAAATTATTGCTTTTGTATAGAGCTTAAACGACCAGTAGAGTCCAAAAAGCTGATAATATTGTTCCTGATCGCGGGTTGGCGAGACGTTACGAAAAACCGTAAGATAATATTATTTGAAAAATGTAGGTAAAGGAAAAAAAAAAAGTAGGTAAAGGGACTTCGTTCTAAGCGCCTGTCCTGCAACAAGTTCAGTTTTTTTTAAATAGATATTATATTATGTTTATTGAAGCTTAAGAAGATAATGCTTGAATCAGTTTCTAGATTTTTTTTTGGTTATGTTCTGGGTAGTTATGTTGAATATACTTCCTGTGTTAGGAGTTTTGTGCTCCTAAATCTCAAAATTAACGAAAAAAAAAGTGCGTTTTTCCAAAAGTCGTAGAACAAAATTGTTCACTTGTTGCAGCTGCGTAACCCAAAAGTAAAACAGGTCGAAGCTGCGAGAGTGAAATATTAAGATGCGCGCGCATCACTGTAACACTAAAGTAACAGGTTAAAGCTGCAAAATAAATATCGAACGGGCGGACGGACGGACGGACAGACAGACAGACAGACAGACAGACAGACAGACAGACAGACAGACAGACGGATGGACGTATAACTTCTAAAAGTACCTATAACTTCCTACGCGCGTACATAAGTACACGCACCCATTTTTTTTATTTGAAAGCAAGTTTCTTAAAGTTAGCCTCATAAACATCTGGTAAAGATCTGATAAGGATTTTCCGAGTGATACCCAGAATAGTCTCACAAAATGCTGTATATTGTTAACTTTTATAGTTCTACCAGTGGAATTAGCCTTAATTACTAGGTAGGGATTGATAGTGCATTTAGAGCCACTTTCTCACGCAAAACTCCTCAAGTGTTGTGCTCGCAAAGTCTGCTATTCACAGTACTAAGTTATTGAATACTAGCTGACCCGTGCCCACTTCGTTGGGCATTTATTTTTTTAATATTAAAAATTAAATTATCTACACTAATATTAAAAAAAATACTTTTTGTAACTTAAATATAATAAAAAATAACATATGCTGTCGTTGACTTTTTTGTAGGCATTTTCAAGCTCCACATCTTTTCTCAAAAATATATCTTTCATAGTTAAGGCAGCGTTCGTAAGAAACGCTTTCATTCGACCGTTTTTTCTCCGATTCACTTTGCAAAACGGACTACCACATAAAAGCCTTTTTATTTTTCGGTTTTTTATATAACCTATGACACTCAGCAATAATGTGGCTTTCTACTGGTAAAAGAATTTTTAAAATCGGTTCAGTAGATCCCGAGATTACCCCTTACAATTTGACAAACACACAAACTTTACTTCTTTATAATATTATAGATTATTAATTATTAGAATAGAATAGAATTCATTTATTGTCAATCTGTTTATTATTAGTATTAGTATATGTAGATATAGGATGCCTAAATTTTTTCTTGAAAAATTCACCTAAAGATTCTTCGACTATTTTATACCTATTTTAAAGTCAAATTCTCCCAAAAGTTGTACTTATTCGTCATAAGTCAGTTACTTTTGAGAATTTTAGGTTTCGTCCCTTGAGTACCTAGGTGCCTAAATTATCAGGGCCTTAATACACTAACTAAAGTATCGCCTGTGAGCGACTGAGTGATCAACCAGATCCATAAAGTGTAAACCGTTTTGAATTTTTATATACGTATTCTTTCTACGGTTCCTTAATTAACTGCTTACCGTGCAAAGTTGCGAAGGTGTGAAATTCAGTATATTGTTATGTATTTTACTGGTTTTTACTCAACGAATTAAGGTTCGTTAGGAGTAATCTTGCTACCGTAGGGAAGTAAAGTACATAAAATTATATTAAACATTAATAAAGAACATGATCATTATTACTAGATGATAGTAAAATTTAAATTATTTACCAAAGATATTTATTAATAGAGATGACATTGTGACTTTTTGTCGTTGTTTTTTTAAATCACAGAACACAAACGTCACTGTTGCCTGTTGTCCGGTCTCCTTTTGGTAATATACAGGGTGGTTTTTTTTAAATTGGCCTTTATGGCAATTTCCCAAACTATAAATGAGATAGCGAAAAATTATGAAAAGAGTACTTAGGTACGTACGTATGTCCCCGATATTGAACTGCATTATTAGATTTCTAGACAAGTCATTATCACTGTCAGTAAAAAATATGTAGGTAAGTAATAGTGTTGCTGATAGACATCAATTCCTGGAAACAAACATAGTAAGTACCTACAGCAAATCAAAATAAAATTAATTTACCTTGTACATTGAAAGTCTTTGTTTTCCACCGATCCTGTGCGTTCTCCATTTTACATCGCTTTGATTTAATTTAAAACTTGGTAAGTATACAGGGTGTCCCGTAATGAATGGATAGTCACTGTGCCGGTTCAGAAAATAAAAGTTATGCTCTATAAAAGCCTCTCAGTTTCCGAGATATCCGGCATTTTCGGTAACTGGCTTAAAAATATTTTTTAAATTCAACTCTCTACCTCTTTTTCTTTTGATGCCAAGACTGCAAATTAAGGAAGTATTCCAATCTGTTTTTGGATAGTATTCCATGATAAATATGCTTTTTCACAATAAGTATTTTTGAAGTGAAAACTTCTTATGGCGCGTTGGGCACTTTTGTGGGTGTGCATTTTCAGCCGTTCTCGCGACAGATTTTGACGCGACAGATGAGATTTGACGCGACAGATGAGATTTTATTTGTGTTAGTCTTTTTGTTTAACTTATACTGCCATCTATTACACAAATTGAGAAACTTAGTTTCTAGAAAGACCGCTATTCGAATGTAGATGGCGCTGATTTAAATTTTTTAAACTAAGATTTAACTCACACATCCTGTTTTTTTTTATTTTTTCCTGAATTTTAACCTGTTGCGGGGGAAAAAAATGTAAGACCTTATGCCAAATGAAAAAAAGCATTAGTACAAGTATTGCCATCATTTAATATAAAATTAATTCCTATTTAATTGAGCCTTCGTTCATTACGAGACACCCTGTATATGTCAAGAATTTAATAGCTTCCTATTAAGTCTGTATTAGCTTCTTCAATTTTAAGCTTCTAATAAATACAACCTATTTATAGGTAAGCTATGAGTATGACTAATTACAAAAAGATAAAACTTGTTGATGCATCAAATGAAATATCACGGTAGGTATATTAAATATTACATTCTACTGCTACAAAAACAAACCATATCAAGTTTTACGAGAATATTGTAGAACAATATTAGGTCCTTGTATTTTTGCCCGTAAGCTCATGACGTGGATATTTACGTCAAAATACGAAGATTCAGTTAGTTAAACGCGCGGCTGCTAAAAATCACATAAATGTATGTTAAAAAATGGAATCTCTACTGAGTCTCAGATAGACATTCCCAAATAATTATCTTAGCAATAATAATAATAATAAACCTTTATTTTAGACAAAAATCCATCCAATAGACAATATTTTTTTAATTAAAGATACAAATACTATAATTATGTCAAATAATGTCAATAACAACAATATACAATAGCTAAACCAAATTACAAGAAATATTTTAACGTTTAAATTAGGTAGGTACCTACCTACTTCAAACTATTTTGACCAATTTAGTTTTGTCTATAAAAGTATTCTTTTGTTTGGCAAATTATTTTGGTAACAATTATAGAGGAGCGAAGCCTTCTGGTCCAGGCATTTCATGTTAAAAAGAAACTTTTAACCTAATCTAGATATTTTTAAGCATTTGTTAAAGATATTAACGCAGAAAAAATTCGACGTAGATACAGCTAGCATTAGCTCACTGGCCAACTATTTACGTTATTACTTCATAATTCGAAATGAGTAAGACAATCCGTGTCTGTTCGTCACGAGTCATTTTTGACCTCAGAAGCCTATGGCCTATAATGCGTCATCTCCAACATGATATTAAATCGTAATAAAGAACAAATCTATACACCTATCTATCTACCATTCATAGTTTACCTCTAGGTATATCTATTATACTCTATTTCAAAAGCTGGGAGATTTAAATGATTTTAAAATGTTTCTGTTTTCCTGGGTATAGGGCCTCAAATAGCGAATTTCAGATATTGTGTCATATCTTCCGTGATTTTGATCTTACGTGGATGAGCCATATGTCAAAATGCGCGAACAGGGATGGTCTACAATCTTTATTTATATTTTAAATATTAGACAATAATTTTCAAATAAAAATTAAGTTTTAAAAATTGAAAAAAAAAAAAATTAAGCTGTAGACAAATATTTCTTGATAATTGTTTTATTTTTTACTTTATCCAAAAAGGAAAAATAAACGTCTGAACCTTCCACATAAAAAACTGCGCCCATTGTTGAAAACCATATGAAAATACATTAAGTAGTTTCCAAGTAAATCGAATTCAGACAGACAGACGCCGGGGACTTTATTTTATTAAGTACTAGCGACCCGGCCCGGTTTCGCACGGCTGCATGCATGTATGCATGTATTATACATATAAACCTTCCTCTTGAATCACTCTATCTATTAAAAAAACTGCATCAAAATCCGTTGCGTAGTTTTAAAGATTGCTTACAAAGGGATATAGGGACATAGGGACAAAGAAAGCGACTTTGTTTTATACTACGTAGTGAAGAAAGAACCCATTCCTAATAAAAAAAAAAACTGAACCTTCCTCAAAAAAAATCAATAATGAAAATACATTCAATAGTTTTCGAGTAAATCGCATTCAGACAGATAGGCGTGGGGGACTTTATATATTAATGTGAGGCGGATAAAATCGCAACCAACCACTAATTATCAACTAATTAAAACGATTTCACCGTTTGCTTAAAACTAGAATCGGCCTGTTTTAATTACAAACCCGCAAATATACAAAAGATCACAGGTCATTTTGTAATTTCGTCAATACCGGTGTTTTTCAAACAAAACTATGACATAACAAAAATCGAACATAATTAACATTAATAAAATTAACCTTTGCATTATAAAAAAACGTAAACATTGAAGCGGATCTAAAAGCTTCCGCACACGACGGACTTTTTGTCGGGCGATAGTTTATTACAGAAATGAACGATTGCCTTTTAAAACTAGCTGCAGCTCGCGGTTTTACGTGCATTAGTGTCAATCCCTTCAAAATTTTAACATCTTTTTTACCCCTTTATGTAGAGGTTGAATTTCGAACACATTATTCTCATTGCTCGTCTACGTCTCAAAAAGAATCTCCATGCGAAGTTCCAAGCTCGTAGTTCTTGTAGTTTCAGAGAATTCTTGATGAGTCTTTTTCTCTTCTAAATATTAATCAACAAACAATCGGCCACAGAAAAATATCCAGTTTGCGAACGCACAATACATTACAAAACCGATTACACCATTTAAATATCTAATTAACAAAACGTTTTATAAAACTTAATCGTGATCCAATTTAAATTGCGTTTCGAATATCGAATGTTATTTTTTTTCAGCTGTCATGTTGGTAAACTGCGCGGGCGCATGTTGACAACACACATCAAATCTCAAAACTCAAGTGACAGACGTGTTAATTTGAACTTCGAATGCTTAACGAGTCGAGGTGTGGGTTTAATTGGATTTGAATTTGTTGTTTTGTATTCTATTTTAAAATGAATTAAGTGTTCTGATTGTTGGATTTCAAATATTTTAATCAAATTAATTTTATTTTAGCAGCAGGTTTTGAACAGTCAGGCAGCAAAATTGCAGATCCACCGTAGAGCTCGAAAACTACTTTTTTTTTAAGTCTTTTCAACTTAAGCAAGATTCTAAGGTCCTGTTCGAGTTGAAGTTTAATGCCCTTTAACTTATGAATTTATTAGACAAACATAATAAAGCCTGAAAACATTCCCTTTAGTAATTTTAAGAACTCTACGGCGGGTTTTTAATTCTGTTGTCGACTATACAGTAGCATTGGTGAGTGTCCGCTTTTCGAGTAGGTACTAATGCCATTAAATGCTATAAATAAAAAATAAGAATTTCTATGAATGGTTTCCCCCTCGGAAACCATTCAGTAAAGAATTTAGGACATTTTTTGAATATTATGCATTTAAACTTTATAGAAGGTAGGCATTGCTTTTAATACGGCCACTGTGTTCTATCTTCTGATTCACAAAAACCAAATTTAAACGTAAAAATTACCAAGAAAAGCTTTTGAAGCATAAATCAAATAACGCAAGTGCAAATTGTCGACTGAGCAGTTGACCCGAATTTTATAAAATAATTTTCATGGTTGGACCTCACACAGTGTGGCCTTGATTAATGACATCATGAACTGCGATGTTGACAACTTTTGGATTAAATTTGACATTATGACACGAAATAAGGTCTCTGTTGACAATATTGGAAGACATTTGACAAAGAGGTACTTACTGTTTAATTAAATCATTTAGTTCAAGTTGACAAGTTTTGAGACGTTTTTGACATTAATGTAGTAATGACAAAAGGTCTAAGTTGCAATTTTATTTTGTCTAAGTCAATTAATATAAATGGTATTGTATCGTTTTAATTGACTATAATAATAAATAAATAAATAATAAATAAATATTAGAGAACATTTCACAAAGATGTACCTACCTACTAAGTTTCTGACTATATGATTAACTAAGTTCAAGTTGACAAATTTTGAGACCTAGGTATTTGACAAAACTTTGTGACTTTAAGGAACAAAAGAATCTTGGGATCCTGAAGAATAATAATAATTATTGAAACATTGAGTCATTGAAAACCGTGGTTTTATCACAAGCGATGAATCTTGTTCGAATGCCAAAGAGTTTGAGTATTTACTTTTCTTTTTCTAACACTTTTAGTTTCTTATTCAAATCAGGTTAATTATTTAAAAATAAAGCTGTTAAACGTACAGAGACGCATTTTTCAATTTAAACCGTTGTTTTAGACAAAAAACTAATCCGATTTAATTTATATACATAATTATCCGGAAAACGAGTATACAGGTAGGTACTTGCCTATCTAAACCGTCTCAAAAAGTAAAGACATTATAGATTGTAATCTTTAAATCTAATGATAATGTTTAATTTTAAATCACCAATTAACTTAAGATTTAAATGAATACAAAAGATCTACTTAACTTGAAGAGACTCTTATATCCGCTTCTTACTGTAAATGACAGAGACGTCCACACTTAAATTCTAAATTTGAAATTTCGAAAAAATAAAAAATATACCAATCTACTATGTTCTTCTCTTTCTAACATGGAATATTCTGTGAGATAGACGCTTCAAAGTTATGAACGCAGTACATTATTTTGCGGAGCGTTTTAAGGTAAATCAAAGTCTTTATTTGCTTGTTTGTGCTTAAAAAGGATCAAGTAATACTAGTTTTAGTCGAACTAATCACTAAAATAATAGTAATCTGGTTTTTTCAATCCAAATATTTAGTAAGATTTCGAACGGTGAGATCATGGGGTCAACAGTTCAAATCGAGAAATATAAATCAAATAGGTAGTTTTTTTTACTAAGTAAGTAGGTTTGATTATAAATCAATGAATTCACTTGTATAAAAGTAATTAATTTAGTTAATCCCTTATCTAGTCTTGACTTTGACCAATTCTGATTAGATATGTAAATATTTACTTCATAAATCTAATATATTAAACATTATTTTTTTTGGTTTTTTGTTTGTAATGAATAGGCTCTGAAACTACTGAACCGATTTTGATGAAACTTGGAATGATAATACATTGACTTATTGAAAGTAACATAGCCTACTTTTTAGTTCGATATTCCCACGGTATCTGGAGTCACGCTAGTGGAATGGCGGAGCGCTGCTAGTAATAGGTAAAGTCATCTATGACCTTCGGACTTTGATGTATGTGGTCACTGTTATCTCTCTTACAAAGTTATTTCCTTAACGACAAGCTATTTTAAAATTAAGTAACTAAACGGACAAGTTTATTTGGATATCTAGTGAATTTAGTAAGAAAAGCCTCCGTCTATCACCACGCAGTTGCAATACCTGGGTGATTGTCGACTTGAATGCCTGATGTACCTACAAATATATGATAATAAATTAAATTAAATTAAGTAAGCCTAGGGTTAGGTCGGCACTTAAATTTCCATCTATACCTAAATACAAAATTCCTGACCGATTGACTGAACTTAAACCAATAATGGACGCGCGGATAAATGGGGCTTTTTAGCACACATAAAGCTTATGACGTAGGCATCCGCTAAGAAATGATTTTGGAAATTTAACTCCTACGCGGACGAAGTCGCATGTGAAAGCTAATTCTTTAAATTATTATTTATCTTTTATAAATATTTTCAGGTTGAAACTAAATTCAGAATAAATAAATAAATACTGAAGGACATTCCACACATCGCCATCTAGCCCCAAGCTAAGTTACTACTAGACTTGTGTTAGGGGTGCTAGACAACGGATATACTATACTTATATACTTTTTTTTTGTATATATATACTTAAACTTAATAATACATAGAAACAACCAGACCACAGGACAAATACTTTAAGCATAAATAATTGTCTGCGGTGGGAATCGAACCCGCAACCCTGTATTTGGCAGTCTGCCATTGTGCCAATTGGGTCGTCTTTTTTATTATCTGCGGCTGCCTAACGAAAATGCGTTCTACGGCTTTTATCGTAATTTTTTGGGTTAGCCACAGGGTGGAATTTTTGGGTTAGCCACAGGGTGGAATTTTTGGGTTAGCCACAGGGTGGAATTTTTGGGTTAGCCACAGGGTGGATTTTTTGGGTTAGCCACAGGGTGGAATTTTTGGGTTAGCCACAGGGTGGAATTTTTGGGTTAGCCACAGGGTGGAATTTTTGGGTTAGCCACAGGGTGGAATTGGTTCCACTTTAGATTGATCAAAGCTGCGGGCATAGATAGTTTAAAATAAAAATGTTTAATTCATTTACAGGTTTTTTAGAGTTTCTTATATCTATTAAACATGTTTACAATTTCTTCAAGAGCTTTTTATCAAATGAAGCCACGTTTCTGCCAAACCATCAATTTAAAATAAAAAACTATTAACAGCAAAATGTTCTGAATTAATCACCAAAAGCGATCTAAAATATCAAATTTCGATCAATATTAGAATTAGAAAGTCAGAGATAGCAAATGATATATTTTAGGTACGACTTTTGACCCAAAAAGGTGTTTATAGTGAATTAAAAGTTTATTAATGACAGCTTATTTTAATATCGTGTTTGATAGACCGTTACGAAAGGTGATGTCATTTGATAACAACTTAATAATTATAGAAAAAAACAATCGTAAATATGGACTGTTAATGGGACATCTTTGACTGGTTTTAAGTCGACTGCGTCACTCTTCCATTGATACTGGTCAAAAATATTTTTGTGCCTAATAATATACCTTTTTATTGACCCATTCATCAACAAGCAGCTAGCGATTAAGAAATATTCGCACAAATTTGTGTACACTGTCGTATAAAATCAGGGAATGAATCTTTGCTTTTCTACTGATTTATAAATTACAAGCCGCACCCTGAAGTTTAACCCGAGTTAGTGTCTTACGAAATATACTTATCAGTTATTACAAACTGAAAACTTAAACAGCCTTTTTTTATTCCTTTAGAGATTGAATTTCCAAAAATCCTTATATTCCTTTTAAGATTTTCGGAAATTCGAATTTTGAATTCGGATTTTTCTCTACTCGATGGATTTTTGGAGTCTGAAACTTGACATGGGGGATTTAGATAGATCTTTTAGTCTCGTAGATATTTTAGCTTCAGAGATTTAGTGACAACTATCTTTTACATATAAACATAGATTGTTTGGTTTTCTGTTGTTTAAATAAATATTAATATTCAGCTTATAGTTATAAGTATATAAGTACAAAATACGAAAGTTTGTTGGTTTGCTTTTCTCTAAGCCGTCAAACTGATAATCTAACTAAACTGTAGTATTGTAGAAACAGAAATAGTCTTTTCACGCGTATTTTATTACATACTAGCTAGCAGCATTAACCAGAATAATTTTGTAGAAATCTGAAACTCTAGGAAGTAATTAGAACCTCTAAGTACTACACCGTAACAAAAGCCCGTATTCCTACAAAATATAAAGGTGTAGAACAATAAGAGAAACTGATGGGTAAGTCGTAAAGTTAACAACTACACTGCCGTGTCAACCGCACTCACTTTCGTTTTACATAAAACTTATGAAAGTATTCGGATACATTATTTTGAAAAGTTTACGCACATTTATATTTTACGAGTACATAGTAGAACATAATACACATACATACACAGAGTAAAATGATACAAAGTATTTATTTACCTATTGCTTTCTCCAGAGAGTTTTTTGTTTTGTTTTGTCAACAACTATTAACTGTGCTAAATATGTATTTGTCGTGTGCTTGTCCAAATAAATGTTTTTCTATTCTATTCTATTCTATTCTAGATATATGTATTTATCTACTTATTTATCTTCTGCAAATTGATATTTTTGTGTGTTTCCCCTGTGTTTTCCTTTTTTAACAACTACGTCATTACTTAAAGTAATGTGACCCTCTGAAAACTAAGACAGAGGCATGTGAGTGTAGTGTAGGTACAGCAAATCTTAGTTTTATGAAAAAAATAATGACTGCTTTATATTTTTTTAAGGAGAAAGCGTCGTTAAATTACTAATTTAAGGAAATAAATTTGCTTAACGTGTATCATTCACAATATAAAGTACTTTTTTAATAAATGCAACGAACTGACTAGACTAACTGTCAATTATTTACGAAAGGATTTTTAATTTTTTCATACTACAATTTTATTATGGTGTAACTTTGGTCTATTTGATTAGTGTATTTATAATGTGCGTAGAGAATTAATCTAAAGACAAAAATACACAAGAATTTATGTCAAAATAGAAAAAAAAAAGTAAAGTAAACTATTGTGTATGAAGATAATTATGTCATCATTCGACGTCATCAAGATAGCATCATTCCCATCGATCACTTAAGCAAAACAGAAATTTAAATAAATACAAGCAAGCGTAACATAAATTCTATTAATTGTGGATTCCCTTTGCATAATAGCATAAATATAAATAAAGAACAAGTGGTCGGTATGTTTAACAAATTAACAGGTCTAGTTCCGTATAATTGACTAGAATAATTAAGTGGAAATATGCGTAAAATACGCTTGGGTTTTCTTTTATTCATGAAATTGGAAACAGGGGACAATAGGTAGGTTACATTAAGATAATTTAATTTTCGATCAGTTAATTAATTTTAAGTTTTATGTCTTTGTTTTATGCTGTAGTTTTCTGTCTTGGTTTATTTTTTTTATTAAAGGCATAGGTAAATCAAGACTTTTTCACTCACCGATTAATTTCAAATAACACTGCGTAGGAGAAAGTCCAATAAAAATTATAACGTCAAACAAATCTAAAAGCAAAGGCAATTTATTATTGATTTATCATCGCGTAATCGGATTTATAAATTAGAAAAGTCATCGTGTGCTTAAAATACGTACTTCTGTGGTTAATTTTTATAATCACCTTGTGTTTTAGTTGAAAAGAAAATGGTTTGTAAACAAAATGGGCGTAAGTTTTTATAAATAAATAAATAAATATTACAAGACATTCCACACATCGCCATCTAGCCCCAAGCTAAGTAACTAAACTTGTGTTATGGGTGATAGACAATGGATATACTACTTATATACTTTTCTTTTGTAAATATATACTTATAATACATAGAAACAACCAGACCACAGTCAAATATCTAAGCATAAATACTTGCCTGAGGCGGGAATCGAACCCGCAACCCTGTGTTTAGCAGTCCGGCATGGTGACCATTGTGCCAACTGGGTGGGTTTTTAAAGATAGGATTCTATTTTAATTCACAAGGATAAAATTGCCTAACTAAAAGGTAGTTAGGCAATCTTATCTTAGTGAATTAAAAAAGAAACACAAATTTAAATCATATGTGTCATAAACATAACACATCAAAAATATCATTAAGACGACTTTAAGCAAATATAGTAAATTGATACAATTTAAATGATCACTAATTAAGCATCATTAAAAATAATTATTGCATAAATTAATTTAAAACCGGGTAACTAATTAAAAAAATCGTATGCAAACATAAATTTTCCTTTGATCTGGCACCGAAAGTGTTGATGAAAAACTAATTTTAATATTAATGACATCGAAAAGTAATTAAGCGATTAATTAATGTAGTTTATGGGGTTTAAAACTATTTTATTTAAGGGTATTGAACTCGATTTCTTAATTTATATGATTTTGATTCGTTTTAGTGATTTTGAAAGTGACAATAAAATGTAAAACGGATTGCTAAAACCACAAAATATTCAATATAGTATTAGCTACGAGATACGTAAGGAAGTATATCATTAAAATCTTTTTTCGCTTATTTGTAAATGTTAAAAAAACAGATTTGTTTCTCTTCAAAATTTAAAAAATAAATATGTTTGAAATCACATATTATTCAACAAATAGATCGATTCAACAACTTTTAATTTTGAATGCATATCTAATATTTATAAATTACGTGTCACGTTGTTTGCGCGCGATAGACTCCTAAACTACTTAACCGATTTTAATCAAATTTGCACACCGTGTGCAGTTTGATCCAACTTGAAAGATAGGATAGTTTTATTATGTGTTTTTAGCTCGGGTCTAATATTTTTAATTTTGCAATAATTTTTATACAAAAATACAAGATAGATCGGAATTTTATATGTCATTCACTTGAAAAACTAAGATCTCATTTATATTTCTTGGAAGGTATAGGTAATTATACCTTGTGCTTTTAGCCAGTGTCACATAAGTATCAAATATTTTTGGCAACGTATTATGTTTGCTATACCCGCCAAAAAAATAATTTTAGTCATTTTTTATATTACTCGGTCTTGAATTCACAAACTACCCTTTACCTCTTAAATAACTTGTCAACCCAAAAACTGTCACTTCCTACTAATAAATCATTGCATTGTCTCCTATAATATATTGGACAAGTTTCATAAACTACTGGTTTGTTCCTATTGTCATATTAAAATAGCGTAATATTTAAATAATAGACTATTTGTGATAGCGTTTAAAAAAGTTGATACACTTACCCTTAAGTGTTAAACTGGTTTAAGAGTGGGGTCAGTTCAAAACTAGTTTGAATTATGAATAATTTAGCTGTTTTTTTGTTTATTTTATTATTTAATTCGATTTTTGGGAATGTTGACATGGGAGTTTATTAATATGACATTCATATATTGAGAGAAGGAAATGCAATTTTATTTTTATTTTATTTGCAACTAGTCTTTTATGTAACCTGTCTATGAAGCAACTCGTCATAATTGCTTTAGGTCAACTACACTGTTATCAATTGAACATAAATTCAGTTTGTGTAAAAAGCAAATTGCCAAAGCAGTAATTATGTTAAAATTTACAAACTTGTCATCATTCTAAACGAGGTGTTGCTTTAAGCCATACATACTTTATTACCTAGCACTTTATGAACGAATACTAACAAAACGCGAGTAGCAGAAAACACAAAAAGCGTCTTCCTGTGTGTTCCTGATTTTTACATAAATTTATCCTAATAGGCACTTTCTGTAATCTCTAAAGAAACAATGACAATAGAATGAATTCAACAACATCGAACTCCGAGTAAATTAAGTTACTCTCAAATACTCCGGATCTAACTTAAAAATCAACACGAATATTTACTTGACAACGTCCATTTATACCCAAATGTAATGGTAGAATACTAAAAAACATATAACTAACATATTTAAGACGTTATTTTTGTTAATTAATGTATGGAATATCCGAGTTGATCGGCTGTAAGGCAGTTTGCATGAATTAGACAGAACACACACATAGGTCGGTTCTACAGTAATTATGTGGTCTGTGGATTGATTGTTATTATGTCCGAGTCTGTTGACCGGTCGCACACTAACAATCCCGACCTTCTTGACTGTACTGTGTCCATTTGCTGTTCTGTCCAGTAGCTAAGTGTCCAATTGCTACCGAATCCCTAGTTCAATGTACGGTTCTAAGGGAGCGCGCTTACTGGATGTGTATTTTGTTTTACATTGTTTCAATAAAATTAATTAATTAAGAAAAACGACGGAAGGAAGTAATGAATATATTGATAAGGTATTCGAAAAATACGTCTTAGCGCCGGATGTAGCGCCATTTTGTTTTACTGTAAAATTTTACAGTAAAGACACATGAAATATAATAGTCACTATCACTATATATTGATGAGACGTGGTTCCCCTTGTCGTCAGTGGTTTCTTGTACCTGAATCATTTAGTGGACTCCTATCAGTTTATATATATTTACTACTAGTCTAAGAATGTGAAGAGTAGATTAGAAAGTGTAAAATAAATAATTATCCTTTGCACATTTTGAAATAAACATTGTTAGACTTTTTATCTCATATCAAAAGTTATTTGCTGACACGATTGTGTAAAAACGACAGATTATTTTGTTTTTTATTGAATACTAGCGACCCGCACCGGCTTCGCACGGGTATATTATGCATGTATTATACATATAAACCTTCCTCTTGAATCACTCTATCTATTAAAAAAAAACCGCATCAAAATCCGTTGCGTAGTTTTAAAGATCTAAGCGTTTAAAGGGAAATAGGGACAGAAAAAGCGACTTTGTTTTATACTATGTAGTGAAGTTTCAAAACTACTGCACGGATTTCGATGAAATTTGGAATGACAATACATTGATTCAATGGAAATAATATGGGTTACTTTTTATTCCAATATTTAAACAAAATCGAGACTTACGCAGATGAAACCACAAGGCGCTAGTGTACAAATAAAATTAGAAGTAAAACCACTAAACAAAATTAACACATTAGAAAAAATGTTAAGTTATTAAGTTATTCAAATTATTTAGTTCAAATGTCATCGATTTTAGATTGAATTATAACAATATTTAAAAACGTTTCGGAATCTGTGCTATGCTAAAAATTATGGATATAGATTAAAAATGTTAATTGAAATACGACTGAACAAAGAATGTTATAATTTTTTATTGTTGTAATTAATGGGTTTGACCTCAATAAGAAGGAAAAATGGTACCGTATTTTAAATAAAGTTGTAATAATTTAGTCTGGCACGTGTGAAAAACATATTTAGTGTGGAAAGGTCCCAAAAACGACTAGTTTTAATAGTGCAATAACAAATCAACAACTTCTATATATTTTGCTTAGAATTTTTAAGTTTTGGCTACGCAAGGTTTTTGCATAAAGCCATTGTTAAATAGCCAATCTGTGCACCAAAGTTAGTTCAATAAAATTATCTTAACATGGTAGAAAAATGCTGGTTTTTAAGATTTCTTAAGAGGAAAGGGAACCGGGGGATTTTTCCATACAAACTATTACAAACGTAGTCGCCTGTTTTCTCCCTGGATAATGACACTAGAGCAAATATTTTTGGTGCATAAAACTTATAACTGCCATGACCATGCCCCTATTTTTTATTTTTTTTTATTTTTTTATTTTAATAATCTTAATTTCTATGATAATTAGAAAATTAAAAAAAACCAAAACATAGCATAGCATAGTCATGGCAGTTATAGGTTTTATGGCACAAAAATATTTGTGCTAGTGTCATTATCCAGGGAGGAAACAGTCGACTACGTTTGTATGGAGAGCGCGCAGGTACCCTTTCACCTTAAGAAGACACAAGATTTCTTATTTTAAGAGTTAAGAGTTGAGACTATAAGTTTAACAAAATAAAGATAATTATTAAATTATTTTCTTTCTTTTTGTTCCGCTCAATTGTTAACGAAAAAATTGGAAATATTTAAGATTTCACTTGAGATTTCTTTTCTAACTTCACTAAGTACATTTTACTGAATTAAATTATAGTTATTTTTGTCACAGTTTCTATATTGGTCCATTGACCACAGTAGATAAACTAAGATTTCAATTCAAAACTGGACCATCAACATCCACATAATATTACCATAACCGATCAATAAAGTATTGGCTAATCTTTTTAAGAACTACTGAAGCGTAACTAATCGATTTAAAATAGTTTTTGGCTACCAAAAATATAGTTATTTTAATCCATTTGAATAAAATCTTGTCTTTTTACCTTACAAAGTTGGTTTTATATTATTTTTTAATGAAAAAAAGTGGTTGCCTGTAAAGTCGGTATACGGGCGAAAGTTTTACGTGACAACAACTGGGCTCGAGTGGAAGGGACGCGTGCCTTTCACTTTTTATGTCTGTCTCTCTCGCTCTTAGGCGGGCTAACCATGCCCGAGTGGAAGGGACGCGTGCCTCTCACTCGCTCTCATTGTGAGCGCATAACGTGAGCGGAGCGTAACGCAGTTTCTTGAAGTGTCACCCGGCAAACCAATTTATAAGACGTTGTCACGTCAAAATATTTCAGATTTTCTTTTTAGATCAATCTGAAAGATATTAACGCGCGTTGATGTCTTTTGTTTGAAATTTTGGTGCATATAAAGCGATTAACAGTCTTAATCAATAACGTTCATTGCCTAACTTCTGTCGGTTGCGGATAGCTTTTCTTACATATGGCTAAATGAAAGCTGCGGTCCGAATTGGATGAACAGCGCTAACAGTGATAACGATCTAATCTTAGGAGATTGTCGGTCCCATATAATTATGTCTATTTCGGACCACAGCTTAAGTGACGGAAATGATATCCGTGACCGATTGAAGTAACAGATACGTTATTGATTTTGCGCATTACTAAATCTTGAATCAAAAACATTACCCTCTTGCCGGTAAAAAAAGGGTACTTGATTAATTTTAATCCAACACTGCACAATCTCGACTAACCACATGATAAATATCTTACACCCCTTCAAAAGGCCAAAAAGATAACAGAGACCCCTAAATTTATTAGAAAAAATAACATAATGATCTAAGAAGTTTTATTCAACAATGGAATACAATAGCATTGTTCACTACTGCATAAGTTTACCAACACTGTGACAAACGTATGCGTGATTAATTTCATAAGTGCCCCTGCCACTTGAATGAAAAGCGCAATGCGAAAGGGAGCATTGCGAGCAATGCAATTTTTTTAAAGTTATTTTTATACAGTATGACGGTTTGAATCTATAATAGTCAATGTCAAAGTTAAGTGTAAGTGGTTTGATGTAATTTTGACGGGCATGTTAATTTTAGATATTTTGACATTTTTTCAATTTTGCTATGTTTGAGTTTTTGATTGTCATATATATTTTTGGCGTTTTCGGTTTTCTGATGGACGGGCGTGTTAAATATAGATTTACTCTTGAATTTCATAAAATAGTTGTCCTGTATCTACACATAAATATTTTGTGGTATTTCCAGCCCTTCCAGTTTTGAAGCTATGCATAGCTTTTATCGCGGGCTTTGAGCGCGGCGACCGAATTAAAAAAATCCGTAACGAAAATAAAACCTAACACCCCCCACTTCAACTACCATGTACCTCGGACGAGTTTCATTATGTATTTATTTCTACACTTAGTCTATTTTTACAGGAATTCCCAATGCGTAATAAGTACAGGCAACAAGAAAATAAAAAATAAACTTTTTGAATAAAAAAGTATACCTACTTATGCGATTGATTGATAAAATATATCTGTTAAAGATAAAACATTTACCTACATAAAAAAAAAAAACAAAAAAAAAAAATTGTTTGTAGTATACCCAGACAACACCCAATAAACTTCCCAACATAACACAACAGTTCACACAAACATTTGAGTATATTTATTGGTTCCACAATTTACACTAAGTGCGCTCTAACGAACCGAGTCTCAGTGATATATGGACACAGATTTGTTTCTGATAAAATATATTTTGTGTGTAGTTTGGATTTATTGATAACTCTATCAGCGTTTTGGAAACAAGAAGTGAAAGTAGTTAGGTACAATCAGGCAAGATGGAGGCTCACTTTAGAGTTTTTTAAATGCTATCATAGTATTTTTTACGAATTCTACTTTATGACTTTTGTTTTTTACAGTACCAATGATCCTAATTTTTCCTAATTTTGCAAAATATTTTTTAGTGAATTAGGCCTAATTTACAAAATATTTTTTATGAATTAGGACAAATTCAAAGACTTTTGTGTTTATTATTAAAACTAAGAACTATTTTTTCTAAACTCAATAGACAAGTAAAGGCGCAGTTCACAGACTTTTTAATTGAAAGATAATTTTTTATCGTTTAATTTTGAGTCTAAAATTTTTACATTTTAAATTAACAGTCTGCTACCAAGTCCAAAAAGACGAAACAAATCCAAAAATAAAAATATTCTGAACAGTGTAACAGCAAAAAATTAACAATACCAACCTTTTTTCGGTTCAAAAAACTAAAAAAGGAAAATTAATCAACCATAGACAAACAGACAATCATACAAACGGTAATATTATCAAACAGATGCTCAAACTTTAAATATAACAAAACAAGTCACCGGGTCAAAAAAAAACATGAATATCAGATCAAAAACCTACGTCATTAGTCATACTCTTTATAAACAAACTTTAATACATTTCCTGCTTTGAAACATCACCTTTATTACAGTTGGGATAGGGACTAGTTTCTTAAATAATTATTTTTACATGAGTTATTTTAAGTTGGTTTTTGTCAAGCCGTTTGCATTGAAGTAACGATTGTCCCATTTCCTTACTTGGTGATAATAGTTTCGTAGTTAAATCATTAATCATTCCACCATGTGTAATCGTTGCAATGAAAACTGCACTTTGATTCTTTACTCTTAATACACCTTATCAGAATATTCAATTGAGAATACTATTTCATAATATTTTAGGTTGATATTCGTCTGTTTGTTTTCAAAATCATTTGTTACACATAATCCCATATTTACTTTTAGATTTTCACCTTCAAATGTGGGAATATTCAATTTGTTTGTGCCGTGTTTTTGTTCAATGACGCATTCTTTCTAAGAATGACTAATGATCTTTGATTTTTGACGGTTAGTTTAGGTTTTCGGAACTTATTTTGAATCATTTACTTTACTTGAGATGACGGGTTTACGCAATCAATTGGCAATATAGAGATTTTGTGAATCATTAAGTTATTATTTATCATAGAACATTCTAAAGTCAATCAGAAATTCTGCTTGACGTAATTAATATAGATATAGTATTAGAGATAGTATTTCTTTGTAAGGGCTTTCTTTGTAAAGAAAATAGTATACATTTAATAAATAATAATAATAATAAATAGCTTTATTTTCAGACGTATCCATAGTAACATACTTACAAAGAAATTTAAATTAAATTATTAAATTTAAAAAATTAAATTAATTAAAAAAAAAAAGTGTCGTTCATTAGGGTTCCGTACTCAAAGGGTAAAAACGGGACCCAATTACAAAGATTTCACTGTCCGTTCGTCCGTCTGTTCGTCTGTCTATCACCAGGCTGTATATTATCATGAGCCGTGATAGCTAGAGAGTTGAAATTTTCACAGATTAAATATTTTTATATTTAATTTTTTTTTTATTTCTGAATAAAAATATTTTGGTGAAAGTGCCATACAAACATCCCTTCATGCGCGAGTGCGACTCGAACTTGTTCGGTTTTTTATGAGCTATCAAAGAGTAAATAAAATTGTTGAACAGACCATAATCAATGTCTTCCATAGATAGATACTCATGTCTCTTAATCATGTTCAAACTAAATTCCAAAGTGGCTTCACTCAAATTTCCCTAATTCCTATACTATGTTACTTTTATGTTTAGTTTAATTTAAATGGTGTTGATAACGAAACCATTTTTTTAAGTTGTTTTTCTGTATCGCGTGATCTCTATTGGAATCTGTTTCTTAATAATTATCGGTCGAGGCGTCTAATCTTTCCACCCACGTGGTCTGTTTTAGATCGAGAGGTAACTGTTTAATATTTACTATTACATCTGATTTTGATAGCGGTGTTTGAGTGTGAGTTTGAAGAAATAGTTCTGATTTAAAAAAAATTTGAGGTGTAAGCAATGTTTTAAAGATGATAAATTGATAAAAACCTTCACAAACCTTTCCTTTGCAACATTGGCGGACAGAGTCTTCTATACATATAAAATTGATTTGCTAACATTTAATAAATGCATTAAAAAATATAAACGAAATATTAGGATCGATAAATAAAATGTTTAATTTATAATAATGATTACAAACATTAGCATATTTAGGAAAGTAAAAATACTAGGATCATGTGATGAATATTAAGATCTAGTGCAATACCGCTTTACTGTATTTTTTGCAAATAAAATATCTAAAACTTTTGAGTTTGAGATGTTTAACATTAAAAATATATATTATGAGCTGTAATCGCGAAAATCTCAGAAAACACAAACCCCCTTATTTAAATGTAGTTAAATCTTTTAAAATGTAACCATTTACAGTGCTAACACTGCTGCTTTTCATCTGAAAAGGTGTAAAAGTGACAACATATTTTTAAGTAAAGACGGTTTGAAACTTGAATAAGGAGGTATAAAAATGAAGAGGTTGCACTTCATTATTTGTATAATCTACGAGTAGTGCAACCTCCTAGACTACAAAAAGTAACGCACGCACACCAAAAATTACATCCAACTTTTAAATCACGTTCACAATTTACTGCCGCCTTAATAATTGACCCCCCCTCATTAAAGCAAACAGTTCGATTGATTCATTGGTTCGATATTACGAAACGGAACCTTCTTAACGACTTAACCAGTTACGAATAACGAATAACGCGGCGTTATATAAACTTATTATTTGAACTCTACCGATTTTCGTAGATTATTCGATTGCCACAATTTTATTATTATAATAGTTAATAGTCAATTTTATGAATCGATGTATAACTTATTGGTAGTTTAGAAATTTGTGATTGGAATTAAGTTTTTGATTAAAATAATTTGGTTTTTTTAATTTAGAAAATGTGAATGTAAGAAGTAAATAAATGAGAACGATTAAAGTTTGTAAAATTGTCGGTTTAATGGTTTGATCTTAAAGTCGCTGCACACCACAGACTCGACTGGCCAATAGTCTGACGAAAGTTAAGTGATTGAAGAGGTGAAGAGGTGATTATATAATTATTCAATACTGATCAGTACCCCATTTGCACCATTAAGCACACAATTCATCTCAATTTATTTTTTGTGTGTGGTGTAATAAATGAATTATTTAGAATTATTTCTAAGCGGATGCCTACCTTGAAATAGGAACCAAACAAATAGACCAATCCATCCATTGGTTTGAGTTTTGTGTTGATTTCTCAGTCGGTCGGGAATTTTATATTTATAGCTTTTGACTATCTGATGGTAAGTTAGGATGCGGTGTAAGATTTAACATGCTTAGCTAAAGACCCCAAAACCGTGGTTCCAGGTAGGTGGAGATCAAGGCACTGTGTGTCTATGTGTGTCTATGTATCAGTAGTAGGTAAGCAGAAGTGTGAATGGGTTGTGTCACTGTTAGGTCGTTCTGTCCTACTCACACAACGGTATCCACCTCCCAGCTGATCTGTTCGCCTGGTAGCACACGTTATATTTTCGATGTCGAAATTAATTTGTTAACACAAAAAAATTGAATAACAAATAGTGAACGCGTACAAAAAGTCCGTAGTCTGCGGTGTATCTGTTTGTATGGTCGGAATAATGTTTTGATCTAAGTAACGGCTTGTTTTTAATGTTTAATTTCAATTGATATAAATTGATTCCAATCGATAATCGGCTAATTTCTAATCAAATGTCCGTGAAAAATTACATGTAATTTGTTTAAATTAGTTCGATATTGCATGTTGTAAAGTAATTAGTTGATTTTACATCTCAAAACAGGATATTTTAAATTTTTTTACTGTTGATCCGCGCCAGAGACAAATCCGTTTAGTCGTTTTTGAGTTTACGCGGAACGCCAGTAAACCGAACTGAAACATGATTCTTCAACATATTTAACAATCATCGTCATATTTCAGCGAATTTTCACAAAACCTTAATGAATTATTATACACCTAAACATTATAAGTGAATCACCTTATCTACAGTACTGGTGAACCTTATGTAAATTATTATATAGTTAAATTTATCGCGTTCAGATAGGCAGAAGCGTCGCGGTGTTGTATGTACCTACAAGTCGAGATTTTTAGTAATAATTAATTATTAATCGCGTACTATTTTTATTTTTTATTATAGTTACGCGCAAAAATACGCGACTTTAAGAGGAAAGGGTACCGGTGGCTTTATCCATACAAACTATTACAAATGTAGTCGACTGTTTTCTTCCTGGATAATGACACCAGTAGGTTAATATTGTTCTTTCTAACCCAGAATGATGATGATGATGATGATGATGATGATGATGATGATGATGATGATGATGATGATGATTTGGTGCATCCTCATACCAAGTTTCATAAAAATCGGTCCACTAGTTTCAGAGATAATTCATTTCAACACAACAACCATTTTTATGGTCGGGGCTAGACCATTCACAGAAAATTTGTGTTTCAGAGATAACAATAAATCATTTTTTAAACTATCGGTTTAGTAGTTTAACAGTGAGGTACCTAAACAGTTTAATATGTTCATATAAAGATATTATTTATATACATCGTCATTTAAGTAGTTTCATTGTCTATTCATTATAAACATACAAAGAATTTTTTTCAATATATTATATCAGTAGATCGAGTGGACTTATCTTATCTTATCAATAGTTTAAAATTTATTTTAGACATCTGGAATTAATAGTTCATATTTTGATATCGTAGTTAAGTCTTAAAATGAATTTAAAAAAACATACTTGATAACATAAAATTCATATAACAGAAATATTTTTAGCTCTGTAAAACAATCGGTTGAAAGAACCATGATAAGTTACTTCCAGAGTGCCCAAGGTAAGATCGCTCACCGATTTTTTTTTAGCTACATTTCGTTTCCATAAAACAATCGGTTGAAAGAACCATGATAAGTTACTTCCAGAGCGCCCAAGGTAAGATCGCTCACCGATTTTTTAGCTACATTTCGTTTCCATAAAACAATCGGTTGAAAGAACCATGATAAGTTACTTCCAGAGTGCCCAAGGTAAGATCGCTCACCGATTTTTTTTAGCTACATTTCGTTTCCATAAAACAATCGGTTGAAAGAACCATGATAAGTTACTTCCAGAGCGCCCAAGGTAAGATCGCTCACCGATTTTTTTAGCTACATTTCGTTTCCATAAAACAATCGGTTGAAAGAACCATGATAAGTTACTTCCAGAGCGTCCAAGGTAAGATCGCTCACCGATTTTTTTTAGCTACATTTCGTTTCCATAAAACAATCGGTTGAAAGAACCATGATAAGTTACTTCCAGAGTGCCCAAGGTAAGATCGCTCACCGATTATATTTAATTCACAAAATGTTTACCTACATTTAATTTTTAACTCACTTTTTATTTGTATTCAATTTTTTAGGGACTTAAATCATTTATTTTCTAGAATTTTGATTAGAACGTTAATAGTTAGCACAAGGTTAAGAAACCCGTTGTATGTTTATCAGAAATTTCTAGGTTTGTAATTATCAAATTTATATTACAACTTATGTTGCAAACATTATTACAATCTATTACTTACATTTTCCTTCAAGAAAACATATTTTCACAAAATTTCACTAAATTATCACCAAGTAATACATTACATACAACTAATTCAATCAAAAATTACAAATACTCTAATACATTCACACGGTAGCTAACTAGCGAGCGTGGGATATTAAACACGTCATCATTTATGTTCTAGGAATAAGAATAGCATAGAGATAAAATACTGATTGAAAAGTAGAAGGTACCTAACCTATTTCGAATTCACACTTTATTATTATTTAGGTAATGTTTTTATTTATTCTTAGTATTAGTGTGTCTTACTGTTGGTGTACCTAATAAATAAATAAAATCTCTACATAGTATAAAACAATGTCGCTTTCTCTGTCCCTATGTCCCTATGTATGCTTAAATCTTTTAAACTACGCAACGGATTTTGTAGCGGTTTTTTTTAATATATAGAGTGATTCAAGAGGAAGGTTTATATGTATAATACATGTATAATATAGCCGTGCGAAGCCGGAGCGGGTCGCTAGTAATAAATAATAAAATAATTCAGGCATTATATCCGCGTGTTGATAAAAACAAACAACAACTCAAACAATATAAAATACCATGTTGCAAGGTTAAGTTATTATTACCCACATAAGTATTTACAGATCAATTGCAAAGTTCTCTCAGAATCTATTTGATAGATACTTTAAACAATTACCTATGATTAATTACCACATAATGAGTTCCAAATTACGTAGATCTGAATTCGAGATAAAAAAAATACTACGAAAAATGCTGCAGTGTAAATATTATGAATTTAGTATTTTATCTCTATGACTTATACGATTTATTTTGCTGACTTCGAATGAATGAATATAATATGATATCTTTGGTTAGGCAAACAACCATAAAGATAAAATACTTACCATACACTACAATAAAGACTACAAAATAGTCAAGTCAGATAGTGATTTCATGCATACATGTTTCCTACATGTATGCATGAAATCACTATCACAATAATTAGTCAAACAACTTATTATAAACATTGAAACGACTTAATATCAGAACTTTTGATATACTTTAAAATACCTACCTATGTTAATATTTACCTTGTTAAATATGAGTTCCAATTTACGTAGACATGAATTCGAGATAAAAAATACTGTAAAAAAAAAAAAAAAAAAAAATGCAGTGATGTAGATTAGGTACTCTAATTTAGTATTTTATCTCTATGGCTTATATTATGATTTGCTGACTTCAATAAACTATGTCGCTTATTCCAAAGAGTGTTAATATACTAATAGGTATAAGTATTAGCTGTTACGCTACTATCACCTTTGCGTAAACACAAAAGTATGGAAAGTAAAACTTCACATTACGTCTACCAACACATTACGGCCTTTCAACTCAATAAAATGTTCGCATTTACGCATGCATAATAGAAGCGTATGTTATACGAAAACTCACACTACGGGCTCTGAAGTAGATTGGAAAATAAAAAATAGTATTTTCTAATGTGTACCTACTTACTAGTATAAAAATTATCATAATGTCTATCCACTAAAAATATGAATAGATTTAATCTCTTTGATTTATTTCTTTTATTCAAGTAATACTACAGATTACTTAAAGGTAGGTATTTTATACCGGATGCCCATCAAATGTCAAAAAGAAAAAAAAAAAAAAGTCAGAAATTGAAAAGTTACACAATTTTGAAAACGACAACTTTAGAACATAATCACCTGAATATCCCACTCCGAAAACTCTTATAGAACTTTGAAAGTACTTGTTCCAAATTTAAATAACAAACTTACAAAAACATGCGTGCAGTGCTAAATTTTCAAGATGGGAAGTTACAAAAAGAGGTAGTTTACAAAATAATATTAGATTTCGATTTATAAGATAATCATTTAACGAACAGAAAAAATTTAAATGGAATTTGGCGGACCATTACTTCAACATCACCTTTTACTCATAAGGATCGGTTTTGTATTTTTTTATAAGTTTTGACAGACTATAGACTTTATGTAGGCCGATAGTCAATAGAAAGTATAATTTTAATGACAATCGTTTTTGTTTGGTTTCATATATGCGAAATGTCTATGAGCTATCGGTCGAGCGAAAGTTTGTGGTCTGCTTTTAGCAAATTGCTGACAATTGATTTTTATATCGTATAAAACCACATGTAAATCACAAAATTGTCATAAAAATTTACATTCTTCACCAAAGCAACAGAACTGCAAAGTACAATATAATATCTCCTCATCAAGAAAGTTTCTATTCTCAAGGTTGAAAATAAAAATACAAAATGTGAGTGAGTACCTACCTACTTCATTTCCTAATATTATTTCGTTTTAGGCAAATAATGTGAAGGTTAATTATTTTTTTCTTTTCAAGGTCTGATTTTGAATATGTCGATGAAAGCTCAGTCGAAATCGAAGAAACCCATCAAGAGCCCGAAAAACTTAAAAAAGTGAAAACAGCCGCCGAAAGATCTGCGGTGTCGAAAAAGGCACCGAAAAGAAAAAACAGTAAAGAAAAGGTCGAAGCCGTCTGTTCTAAGTACGTATTCATTTTGTTTTGTAGTAATGGTATAGGGAAGACAAAATCGATAGGTACATACTTTATGTCTGTTTGTCCTAATAAAACATCAATAACTCTTTCCTTCTAGTCGGGTAAAATTTACTGAACATACATGGTTTTTAATAATAGTAAGAAAAAATTAGAGTCATTCAATAAACTAATTCATTTTTATTTTTGTTCACAGGAAACCAAATATTTTCTCCATAATTAATGAGGAGACGGCCATTTTTGGCGGTTCACCTCGCAAGCCATCATCGAGTGTCAAGCCGCTGGGGTCGTCTTTCACCACAAAGGTGGCAAACGGGCAGAGCTATCGGTCTGCTGTTACGTCGGGCGATTATTACATCGAGGTAAAAGTTTATAACAAAGAAGATATAATTAATGATAAGCCGGAGTTTCGATACAAAAAGGCTTTAACAGCACTTAAATTAATATGTAACGAGAGTGACCCCAGTTGGGATGCTTTACAAAATCTGCTCATCTGCTCGTTTGATGTATTCAAAAATTCCGACCCAAAATTTTTCCCTCAAAAGTGAATTTAATTTTTTACTTATAAAGTGAATTTGATTTTCTTTCTAATCAAATTAGATCTAATTGATTATACTAAGACTTATGTCATTTTTATTTTTTAATACTTAGGTAGCTATACCTACTTTATGTTACTACATTAGGTATTATAAAAATGTGTTTGCTTTTTCAAGTTCAAGTTTCATCGTAATACGTACTTATAAACATTTTTTTACTCCAAAGTGAATTAATGTTTACCTAATGTTTAATCTTTTTAATCATACTACTTATTGATTACTTATGTCATTTTTATTTTTTTAATACTTAGGTAGGTATACCTACCTACTTATGTTATTAGGTATTATAAATTTGTGTTTGCTTTTTCAAGTTCAAGTTTCAACGAAATACGTACTTATAAACTTATAATCATGCCATTCTGTAAGACATGCGAATTATCAATTAATAATAAGTCATGGGTAGGACACTTACGCAGTAGAATACATAAACAGAAAAGTTCGAGTCAGATACTTAGCGATGGAATTGAAATTGTGGAGTCTGCATTTAAATGTCGCATTATTTCATATCGAATAATGGCACAAGATGCTAATAGAAGTAGTATTGAATTGTTTTTAAAATCAATTAAAGATCAATTACAACTTCTTATAAATCAATGCGTAAAGTTACATATTTGTATTAAAATAAACTTTGAATTTTATGCTACTTTTTTCATGTTTAAGAATAATGAACAAGACATTAAATCATTTTGTACGCAGAATATTCCAATCTATAGTAATTACAATTTCGATTCGATATTTTCATCGCTTCTTCAAACTTTGCAAAATCAAGTAGAAGAATTTGAAGATCGCGATAGCGGGTGGGCTTTCCTTAATTGTATGCACTTAGAAGTCAATGTAAATAAATATCAACCACTTGGTGGTTCAACATTCATTGATTTGCCTAAACAAATAAAAAACAAAAAAGCTTGTATAAATGTTCGTAACTCCGATATGCATTGTTTCTTATGGTGCGTGCTAGCATTTTTATACCCTGTGAAAAAACATGCGGATAGAGAGACATCGTATCCTAATTTTAATGATGTATTGAACATACGTAACATGTCATTTCCAGCAACCTTTTCTGATATATCTATGTTTGAAAATAATAATCCTGGTTTAGGTTTTATAATTTACGGATTGAGTAAAAACAATACGGTAATTGGTCCTTTGTATAAATCGGAGAGCAATGTAAGCAAAAAAATTATTCATTTACTTTATATTGAAAAAGGTTCAAAGTCGCATTATTGTCTAATTAAAAATTTGTCGCGTTTATTACGAAGTCAAATCAGTAAAAATCATAAAAAACTATTTTTATGTGACACTTGTTTAGTATTTTTTAAAAGTGGTGATGAAATAGACAGTCATACTTGTAATGATATCGCCACCGTGTTGCCTGCAAAGGGTTCAGTAATAAAGTTCAAAAATTTTGATCGAAAACAAAACGTCCCTTTCGTAATTTATGCCGATTTTGAAAGTATGCTTAAATCAACAAATAATGAAGAAATTAAAGGCGCGCACACTTATACAACTCAACAACATGTGCCGATTGCATTCGCATATCAAATTGTTTGTTCACAAAATTCAACATACAATAAATTTGTAACATATCGTGGAATCGACTGTGTAGATAAATTCATATCATATATCTATAACGATGTTCGTGAAATTTATGCATTATTGTCTCAAAATGTACCCATAATTTTTAATCAAATTGATGAGCAAAATTTTAAAAGCTCGTCGAAGTGTCATATTTGTCAAAAGTTTTTGTATGGCGATAAAGTAAAAGATCATTGTCACATAACTGGGAAGTATCGTGGAGCAGCTCATAATTACTGTAATTTACAATATAAAATACCAAAATTTATACCAATTTTTTTTCATAATTTGGCTGGATACGACTGTCATTTATTTATTACAAAACTAGGTGAAGCACCTGGTCCTATTAAAATTATACCAAAAACGAAAGAAAACTACGTTTCATTTACAAAGTATATACCTGTTTCCAATGGAAATATAATTTTGTTGCGATTTGTTGACTCATTAAAATTTTTAAACACTAGTTTAGATAAGTTAACAAAAACTATGAAAACAGAGCAATTTACTCATTTAAGAAGACATTTCCCTAACGACACACAATTTCATCTCCTTACTCGAAAAGGCATCTATCCTTACGATTATATGAATAGCTTACAACGTTACAGTGAAACATCACTTCCAAATAAAAAAGATTTTTATAGTTCTCTTACCAACGAGCATATTTCAAAAAAAGATTACGCTCACGCGCAATCAGTTTGGAGACAATTTAGGTTACATAATATGGGTCAGTACACCGACTTATATTTAAAAACAGATGTATTACTGTTAACTGATATTTTTGAACAGTTCCGTGTAACTTGTAAACGTCATTATCAATTGGACCCAGCGTTTTATATTACAGCACCGAGTCTATCTTTCGATGCAATGCTTTACGTAACAAATGTCGAGTTAGAATTAATAAATGACGTTTCTATTTATAATATGATACAATCAGGAATAAGAGGCGGTATTTGTTTGGTATCACATAGACATGCAAAGGCCAATAACAATCATATGTTGGATTTTGATTGTTCGGTTCCTGAGTCTTACCTTATATACATAGATTGTAATAATCTATACGGGTACAGTATGAGTTTAACTTTACCATTATCGGGTTTTAGATTTCTTTCTGAGGATGAAATTACCGATTTAAACATAAATAGTATTCCAGATGACTCCGAATATGGTTTTATTCTTGAAGTTGATTTAAGTTATCCTCAAAATTTACACATTGTTCATAACGATCTACCTTTTTGTCCCGAAAAATTTGTTCCACCAGGAGGTAAAAATTCCAAATTGATTCCAAACTTATATGACAAGTTTTTTTACGTTATTCATTACGTTCATTTAAAAACATGTTTAAAACATGGGTTAATATTGAAAAAAGTTCATAGAATAATTACATTCCGCCAAGATGATTATTTGAAACAGTACATTGATTTGAATACACGTTTGAGACAACAAGCTACGTCAACTTTTGAACAAGATTTTTTTAAATTACTAAATAACAGTATTTTTGGTAAAACATTGGAAAACAACGCGAAAAAAGTCAATGTGAAACTAGTTAATCAATGGCAAGATAATGATAACTTTACCAAAAAGAAAAATGGTGCAGGAAAGTTAATAGCTAGTCCTTATTATCATAGTAGCATTATTTTTAGTGAAAACTTAGCAGCTATCCAGCTTAAACAACACTGCATAACATTAGATAAACCTATTTATATTGGTTTTACGGTACTTGAATTGTCTAAAGCTCACATGTATGACTTTCACTATTCTGTAATGAAACCGCATTATGGTAATCGTTTGCAAATGTGTTATACCGACACCGATAGTTTCATTTATCACATTAAAACAAATAATTTCTATGGAGAATTAAAAGAACATTTTATTAATTATTTTGACACTAGTAATTTTTCTGTAGATAACGAATATGGTTTGCCTTTGATAAATAAAAAAGTACCAGGGTTATTCAAAGATGAAATGGGTGGTAGAATTATAATAGAATTTATAGGACTACGTTCAAAACTTTATTGTATAAAAACTGTGGATAGCGAAATAAAAAAAGCTAAAGGTGTTAAATCATGTGTCGTTAGAGAGCTTGAGGCTTCAGACTATAGAAAAATATTACTTTCGCAAACAATTTTAAGAAAGAAAAATATATTGTTCAAATCAATAAAACATCAAGTTTTTACTCAAAGTGTCAATAAAGTCGCTTTATCCAGTAAAGATGATAAACGGCTAGTTTCCTCAGATAAGATATCTACAAAAGCACTCGGTCATGTTTCTTTTCTAGGGGTGTAAAAAATATATTGTTCAAATCAATAGAACATCAAGTTTTTACTTATAGTATTAATAAAATAGCTTTATCCATTGGGGATGACAAACGGCTAGTTTCATCAAATAAGATATTTACAAAAGCACTCGGTCATGTGTCTTTTCTGTAAAACAATGTTAGATTCATTAATGATTATTAAATTATATGATACTTGAACTTGAACTTAAATTTAATTTTTAAAGAGTTATGAAGTTTATAAATCGCGCGCTATACGATGTGTACTAAGTGTTCCTGCGATAAATATACACATATTTTAGAAAACTCGGATTGTCGTGAGACTTTCTCGATACAACATCATATAGCGCGCATAATAGCTGTAAGTTATAATTTAAGTAAAATGTTTAAATTCTTAAAATAATTTTAGTTGATAGATACTTATTATAATAAATTTTATTGCATAAATAAAGAAATATTTCATAAAAATGCTGTCGTTTTATTTATCTCAATAAATAGAATTCAGTTCTTTAGGTACAGTAGGTACCTATTACTTACATAATTATAACTATCAGATAGGTGTATATTGTACTTTTTTATTATAAGAGGTAGAGTTGCAACAAAACTTCTAAGAAAAGAATGTGGTGGGTAGACATTAGGTAAGTACCTACATAATAAACAATGCAGTTTACTAAAACGACATGTCTTAACTTAACATGATTTTTCTATATAAAAATGAAATGAAACTGGAGATGTAATAACAGCTGCAACGAATAATAGGTATGATAAGTACTTTATAAACAATGCAGTTTACTAAAACGACATGTCACAACATGATTTTGCTACATAGAAAGAAATGAAATTAGAGATTAATAACATCTGCATCTAATTTCATCTACCTACATCATTTTGAAAAGTAAGCAATATATGCAAACTGTTTCTTTCGATCATCATTCGCACGAAGTCTTTGATAGAGGATACACCAGTAATCTGCTAGCGCAGTGATATAATTTAATCAGTTGTTCCAGAGCTGAAATATCGGTAAGTACATATTGTTTTTGTTTTATAAAGGTTAACGATGGAATTTTATTTTATACCAATTTCATAATGTATTTAATTTCTTGTTTTTTACAGATATGACGGAGTCACAAGATATATTTTTTCAATGTGCACAAGATCCGTTAGCTGGTTTTGATGAATTGTTTCCCGATCTAAAGGAACAGGGCTCACTACAGCTTTCCAAAACACCTAAGGAACAGACGAAAAAGAAGCGTCTTCGTAAAGAAAAAACTTCCAAAACAGACGTGGAGACTAAGCGCATTCGACTTCAAAGACCATCCTTCGTAATAAATGGTGAAAGGTGCAGAGGGAGACGCGTTATTAAGATACAAATTCAAGACATTAGTGATCCTAAACCCGAGGACGAGGATTCAGTTCTTGTGAGTGCACAATATATTGTTAAGGATGCTGTAGATGACATCATGGAGCAGACTGAACGTATAATAAGTAATATATCAAAAAAACTGTGTGGTGATAGCTATTATAATTTTTAATTGTGAATTTGTTGTTATATTCTAATAAAATTGTGTTGTGAAATTAGTCAAAATTTTAAGGTATCTTGTGTTTTAATTTGTTAATAAATTTTTTATATAATTATACACTGCGTTAGCAGATTATTGTATCCTTATCAATGTTAATTACCATAATAACTATATTTTAAATAAATTTTAAATTGTCGCAATAAATGTCTTTTATTTGTTCCTCCATGCTCTATTATAAATTAGGTAGTAGGTAGGTAGTATAATAAACTAGCTGCACCCTGCAGTTTCAACCGCGTAAGACCCGATCCCGTAAGAATTTTGAGATAAAAATAGCTTATGCCAATTTCATCCAAATCAGGTGCACTGGTTTCGAACATTACACCCTACAACCTCACAAACTTTCCCTCTTTATAATATTAGTATAGATAGTATAGTACATGAGTAGGTACCTAATATTATAAAGGGAAGTTTCTAAGCGAGTTTCTATATTATGATAGTTTATCATGCACAAATTGCTGAACCGATTCCGATTAAACTAAAAACCTACTACTACCTACTTATATTCAGTAGGTTATTAAATTAATTTAAATATAGTTTCATGAACTAAACTTTAGGTATTTAATAAAAAATAAAACAAATTTTAAATTGATTTCGGTATATTATTTATTTTTAATAAAATTAGGTATGTTTAACACTTAGGTATTAAAAGTTATTTAGAAAATAAAGAACAGGCAAATGTTTCGTTATCTTTACACCACATCTTTAGACACAACACATTTTTTAAAGCACAATGTTTTTTATGATGTACACAATTTAATGAAATATCTTTTTTAATATAGTCATTATATAATTTAAAAAAATTAGGACATCCCTTTTCACCAATATCTACAATTTCACAATTAGAGCACAGTTCCTTTATCCACTTAACTTTCTCAGCACCCTTCACAATAACTTTTCTATTATTTAGGTACAGTTCAATAGTGTGTTTAAAATCGCTGTAGTATACAAAACCCTCGTTCCAATAGATTCCTCGATTATTTTCTATCCACCGAACTTGTCTTTTTTCTTCAACCGACAACTTTTTGAAGGGATACGGTGCCTTGATAAGAAAGGTTTGAGTATATCCTCGAAATAAAATTGTAAACTCTTTCACAATGAATCTATTGCTCTCATCTTTGAATCCTTGCAGATCGACTATAGCAATGTCTGAAGTCATGATATTTTTTTAACTAAATTGCTTAATGGTCTATACTCTATGACACAGTCGTTTAGAATGAGACAATATGCAGATGTTTGATCCGGTATTTCAACGTTACTTTCAAGCTCTATACGTACACTGACTACTGGACCCGACTTAAGGTTTTCACTTTGTCTTGAGCAATCGATTACAAACAGTGGTGTTTTCTCTTTAAATTCGGATGGACCGATTAGCGGTTCACTTCTACGACCGTAATAAGATTGTTGGAATTTGACATATTGTTCATATAATAAAGCAAATTTGTGATCATTAAAATCTATATTTAAATTTTCATATGGAAAATACACAGAATTAAGATATACTTTGACATCTCTCAAATTACAATGATCGAACCGTGACATATCTTTATCTGGTAAGTTTTTTCTATCTGTCTGTAAACCTAATACTACATATCTTGGTTTTTCAATCTGTGAAGACGTTTTAATTGACCAAGTATGTTTAGTTGTTTTTGGTAATAACGGATACTCATATAAATCCCAATTCCTAAATGCAAAATGGAGAGGTCTGTCCTTTTCTAACAGTTTTAATAAATGTACTTTTTCTTTGTCAGATACCTTGATGTGAGGAACGCGCCAAACTAATTTATTAATTATTATATCTTCAAGAGTTTCACTTGATGGAATTTTTAAAGAGTTTAAATTTGTATTACTGCGCAACAATATTAGTTCATGTTTACAATTCATAACAATTTTTTTATAATCTTCGGTAAAGCCTAAAATGTTACTCAGAGGTATTGAACAAGAAAATTTTCCTCCATGGGTTGTCTTTGTTCCATTTATATCCCAACCCCAAGCTTTTGCAACCTTAGCCTCATTTTCATTAAAAGATAATAAACCTTTCATTGTTGTCGTCATTCCAGCATTTTTTATTCTATCAATTTCCACTCCATTAAGCTCATAACGAACATCTTGGAACAGAAAAAGTATTGGATTATTCGTGAATTCAATAGCAGTAACCTTTTCATTTGTAGCATTATTTATAATGTTTACTGTTCCTTCTATGTAGAGGGTACTTGCAGATGGTAATATGTACAAATCCTGTTGATTGATAGGTATGCGAATTTCATCATTTCTGTTATAACTTGTAACATACGGCTTATATGAATGATATTCGATACCATCTATGGTATTATCGTAAGCAGGTGAACTTGTTACATCTAAGATGCTCATTATAATAGTCCGATTAATTTCAGGAATTGTTTGTTTTGTTTCGTTATTTTAATTTTTCTTTTAGTTGTTCCTTTTCGGAATGTTCGATGAGTACTGATGTGTTTTATATTATTGTTACTGTATTTATTAAAGTCTATCATTTTTCCTGATATGCATATATAATTGAACTTCTTCACCTCGTAGATTTATCAAATTATTATTTATATCTAATAATCTGATATTTATAGAGCTAACGTTTTTTTGATTGATTGGAAAATAAATTATATTTTTTGGTACTTCTATTATTCGATAACCTGGTGGGACGTTAGGAGCAAATTCGTAAATGACGTGACTTGATTTTCCATTAATATATGATCCGCTCACTATATCACATTCGATTCTCACCACTGTCGTCGATAAAATGTTAACAGGAAGCTGCGACTCGTGTATTATATTAGCTTTAAGAGTTTGTTTGTTGAACCCCAGTAAATTCCCAAGAGAATCATTCTTTTCGAAATGTATGTCTTTAGAGCAGAAAACAAAAGTTTTCAATGTGTTGTTGTTACAAAATAAATTTATGTTTGTTCCTTTTTTTACGGATGATTTTAAATAATTAGAAATGTCTTGGAGTTCGTAAGCACCTTCTGGTATTTCTAAGACTTCATTGTTATCATAATAGAATTTGTTGTTTCTATTATCAATATTAGGGATTGAATTGAATGTTGACAACGACAACAGAGCGCACTCGTATTCACCATCAAGTTGCAACGGTGGATAAAAAGTGGAAGATAAAATCGATGTATTTCCAGTAATAGACAATGTGAAAGACATTTTACAAATGAATGAAATAAAAACAAGTTTATATTTTTATAGTCACAACATTTTATTCCAAAATGCATTAAGGAACTTTAAACATAAATGCCCACAATTATATGCATTAAAATTTTGATATCTGCAATAGTTATATGTGATATTAAATTTTAAATACTTAGTCAACTCGATCGGAGGCTTTAAATTACCAAAGCTGTCAAAATATTCACAATATTCGAATAGTTTTACATAGGCTACCCAATGAGTTCCTTGATTATCTGAACTATCTAAATTAACAATCGCACACTCAATATCTTTAGGCTTTGATGGTAGTTCATTTCTCATAAAAACACCTCTAAAGTAAGGTATGTGTTTATTAGCATATTCTAATATATCTAAATCAGTAAGAGCGCGCTTGGGTAACCTTCTTATTAGTTTTTTGTACTTTTTACAAAAATACCATTTCCTGTCTTGTACGGTTTTATATACAAGCCTTTTCCTAGAGCAATTGATTCCATCATTCTATTATGACGTTGAGCTTCTTCTAAGTTCTTTTTAGCTGATTTATGATCATGTACAGCCTTAGTAATTCCTGCTGCACCTCCAGCTAGTGCGCCAAGAGCTGATAGTCCAGCGAATATAGGAATAAGTGGTAAAATACCGCCTGTTTTTGGTAACGGTATAACACGAGGCACGCAAACTTTTTTCTTATTTTTTATTAGTTTTTTTGCAGCTGAGTAAGCTTGTTTTATTGCTGCAGCATCACTTTTTGGTTTTATCTTTTTCAATCTTTTATGAATTTTCGAAACAATTGACTTAAATGATCTCACGCCAGCACCATGTTTAACTTTGGTTTTCATCACTTTTTTCACAAGCCACGAAGCAAGTTTTTCACCCGTTCCAGCGTTTTTTGATTTCATTCTCTGTTTTGCCATATTTATGAGTTCTAAATCAGCTACGTGTCGATCTTCCAAGCTATTCGAATTACTATACGCTATATCGTGTCGCATACAAGCGTTATCAAGTTCATTAACTCCTTTATCTCCTCTTAAAAGTCGGTCTTTTAATCGTGTACCAGGTCCACAATAATTATATCCAGGTAAATGCAATTCAAATGGTAAGTTATTTATAATACTATTCACAAGTCCTCCACCGCGCATAGTTAAATTATAACTGAGATAATTTCTTTTGTCATTCTCAATTTTATATAATTATGTAGAATACAGGATCATAAAATATCTTGTTTATCAATCCAACTATTTTCAGTTATAGGTAAACCTAACCACTTGACAAATAATTTATTACCTTTTTTTCTTAAAACTTTTTCAATAAGGTACACATTAGGACAGTTGGTTTTCTGAAGTTCTTGTTCATAAAAACGTCCCAATATCGGTTGATGGTGTAGATCTTCTATTAAATATGTAACTGGTTTAGAAAGATGAACTTTTTTAACTAAAAACAATTCCGTTGACCAGTTGGGAGTATATCCCTTTTCAAAGCTGCCTTTATATTTACTTATACGAACATGATCGCCAATCTTTAGTTTACTGGTTTTCGATAGTATATTATCAGAGTTTTGTGATTTTATTAAATTTTTCATAACTTCACTTTGGTTTGAATGGTTTACATCATTTGGTTTATATTTTATTGTTCGATGTATTGTATCATTATATGTTGTTATAACACTTTTCAATGGCTCACCGATCCATTTGTAATTACCATTAAAACTAAAAAGTTTATACAACTTATTTTTCAATGTCTTTATTAGTCTTTCAACTATAGAAGCTTTTTTAATAGAGTATGTAGAGTAATGATTTATGTTATTTTCAGTCAAAACTTTTTTGAATTCATTGTTATAAAATTCTGTGCCCATATCAGTTTGTAAATTCTTTGGTTTTCGGAGATTTTTCACCATTAACGTACTAAATGCATTTGATATCTCGGTTTTAGTTTTAGATTTAACAGCAATAGCCCAAGAAAACTTGGAAAAACAATCTATTACCACTAAAATATAACAATACCCATTGTTATACCTTTTTAAACTTTGAAAATCAATGAGATCTGCTTGCCATAAGTCATCAATTCCTTTTAATACTACAGATCGTCGATTGAAATTTTTGCGAGCAGCTTTATGAATTTCATTAACAACTTGAAGTTTACTCATTTTTCTTCTTTTAAAATTTGTTTCAACTCAGTTTTTGTACAATAATCTACTTTAATAGTATCAAAGTGTTCTTTTACAACCGTCTTTAAAGCATTTACTATTGTATAATGAACTGCTTGCATATTGTCAAAGTGTTCCTTTACAACTGTCTTTAAATCATTTACTATTGTTTCTAGCTCTAGCTTCTTTATATACAATTCATTTTGTCTATCAACATATTCTTTGTTGACGGCATCGGAATCTTTAAATGGAATTGAAATACCAGTCAATCTTGTGTTATGTAAATCGAAATCTCCGGTGTCAGTTCGCATCAAGATCTTATCAAAGTTTTCTAAAACATCTGGTGAATGTCGTCGTCGTTTATGACTGTGATTTCCAAACTTATCCATTATTAGTACTAAACAGGACTGAACAGTTTAAGAGATGTAATTGAAATGAAATATTTTAAAGAAAGGAATGCAATTTATTAAGGTACAATCCCACTTTCACGCAGTTCTTCTATAATAGATATTATTTCGTTATCCAACCCTGTGTTACCAGCATCTTTTGATGCTATCAAAAGCTTTAATCTTTCAATTAGTTCATTAGGATCGTCCCAGTATACGTAGTCAACATTTTTCTTCCATGTCTTCATTAGTGGCAAACCTTTTCCTTGATGTGTTATATCCGGTTGACTACTGTCAGTACTTGCTGAAACTTTACGCAACTTGAATAGTGGCCTTATGACATTCAAATATTTTCGACCCTTGTTACTTTTGATTGGTTTATTTGGTTTGTAATCTCTTCGATGAGCATTTGTTTCTATTAACATTAGCTTGTAATGAGACAAATCCTCATCAGTTACTGCATCTAAATCAGGAACTTTTTTAAACACTAATTCGTTTATTCCATCTGTTATTTTATACTTCTTCGTACCCACTTGGATATAACCATTAGATACAACCACGCGTGAAGATCCCATCATAAGTTTACCACGTTCACGTCTCACACCAAACGGAACATTAGTTGAATTAGTTTCTGAAGTAGGCGACCACGAAGATATGTCTAAATTTTGATCGGTTGAACCTGAAGACACTGTTTTAAATGATTCGTCTCCTTCATCGGATTTAACTGCATCATCGACATCATCGCTATCATCGCATACCTCCGAGTCATAAGATTCTTTTTGGTTAAATATATTACTATTAGTTTCAATGGTAGAAAGTCTTTTAAGAGTTTTATCACTCTCCAATGGGCTCGAAGTATCAAATTTAATTTCACTTTTTAAAGTTTTAGAACGATTATTGATTGTTTCTTTATTGTTAAAAGTATCGTATAATGAAGAGCTCTCCACTATTTTGTTAAGTGGCCCTGTAATGGGCTTAAAAACAGTTTCCAAAATATTACTGTTTTCTGTTTCAGTATTTCGCATCTTTCGAACCTTCTTTTTAACAGCTTCTGCAGCATCCACAATTTGTTTTTTTAGATTTTTTTCCATTATATCAGACTTTGATTGAACTATTGTCGTTGTCCTTATGAAATGGTCGAGGTCGGTTATATACTCAGCTATTTATAGCGGATTTTTCATTGCAATCATTAATTATTTACATAGAAATACAATCGAATAAAAATCCCCTAGAGAACCACAACATGACCATAAGCAATGAAATATGCTTTTAACTTTCTCTTTAACAGCATCTGCTTGTTTTTTTAGTTTTTTTCCCATTATATTGGACTTTATTGGTTGTAAGTATCCTCACAAAATGATAGCTTTTGTAATATTTTCAACTATTTATATTGTTACGTAAGGGATTAGAAAAAAAAAAAAAAAAAAAAAAAATTGCAACACTGATGAAATAAAAATCATTATATCCACTTATCAGTTTATTTAGAAATACAATCTAATAATTTTTTCGAATACTTTTCTACAAATTGGACATTTAACTCCAAGAGACAGAGAACACTTCGCACAAGCCACAGCATGACCACAAGGTATGAAACACGTATTCAATTCTTCTTCCACGCAAATTTTACATAAAATTGTTGATGAAATTGTGTTGGCTTTAAAATGTGGAAATGTCGATTGAATCTCATTGCACTCTTCTTCGACTTCATCATATCTTCCATTTAGTACATTTTTCACATAGTCATCTCCTTTCATTACCAATACAAACGGACATTTGTTAAACCAGCGCGCGTGCTCTTCCCATGGTCGATCTTTGGGGCTCCAATCTTTCATTCTTCCATCACAGTAAAAACAGATGACTTTATCGCCTCTCCCAGTATAAAAAAACCCTGCTTCAACCATTTCTTTTGGTTTTTGATTTAAACCCAGCGGCCAAGTAGCAAAACTCCGTAAACGTTCATCTTCATGAGCATAACGGCGATATACAGGTATGTAAGACATTATACTTGTTTATTGAGCCACGACTCGATAAACAATGATTCAAATAATAGATGAACGCTCACCTACATTAATCGACTAATGAAACGTAACAAACGTATCAAATTTCTTTCGATAACATCCTTTGTTTTTTTCACAGTCTTTGTTTATTACTACATAACTGTAGGGTTCTCTCCATATATTTGCACACATCTCTCTGAATTCTGACCATGTCATATCTGTATTGACGTGTTCATCATAAATGTGTCTCATGTTTATATCATCTTGCTTGAAAAGTACAATTAAATTTGCATTATCTCTTATCAACTGTTTCGGTATTTTGCTGTAAGTCTGATTTAAATAAAAACAATCTATATATTTATGTCTACCCATTGCAAAAAAATCACGAATATTATTTTGTTTCTCACATGATACATCGTCGAATATAATAACTGAGTTACATTTTGCTGCCTCTGGAGAGAGAACTTCTTGATTTTCCTGAAACTTTGCGAATGTAACACCAGGAACCATTCGCAACACCTGGTCTAAATACACGTATTTTGGTTGATAAAGAGTTTTTGAATATACATAAACGTTACGAAATTCTAAACCATTTTCATGCAACAGCAGACCAATAACCAAATTCGTTTTGCCACAGTTCGACGGGCCACATATTATACAACGTATTGTATTTGGTAAAAGTTTACCATGACGAGAATTGAGTTTCTCAGACGTAAAATATATATTTTCAAACTGCAATGATAGTGGTTGCTTGATGAACTTCATTCTAACACCTCATGTAATAGAATGACTAAAAGACTTATGGTAAGGTAATTAATAAACCTACGATAAAAATACCTACGATGTAAGTACCTATTGACATTTGAAATTTGGTATGGTTATACATTGAATCATTGAGAAAACACAAATTTTCTGTGAATGGTCTAGCCCCGACCATAAAAATGGTTGTTGTGTTGAAATGAATTATCTCTGAAACTAGTGGACCGATTTTTATGAAACTTGGTATGAGGATGCACCAAATCATCATCATCATCATCATCATCATCATCATTCTGGGTTAGAAAGAACAATATTAACCTACTGACACCAGAGCAAATATTTTAGGTGCATAAATTCTAATCACTATTCATCGAAACACATTGAAAAAATAAACTTTGTATTGTTCAACAACAAAAAAACCAAAAAAAAAGTAAGTATTTTTTTTATAAAATAAAAATAAATAATTAATAAAGTATTCTGGACAAAGTGTTTAAGAGGCACCGAAGACCCCAAGCGGATGAACTGATTTCAATTCGGTTTTTCAACTATTTGAAAAAACCTTAATCACATACGGATGCAATGCTGTCACAAGAGGCTAATCAGCCAAATTCCCAAGATGCTTACTGCGTATCAAATTATATAATTTATCAAACACCTCTTAGACTATTAAAAATATCTCCAGGAGACATTTTAAACCCTAAACTTTTACAATAAGATCGAATTTTGTACTAAATCTTTTGCATTTCAGACCAGGAGCTAATACCACACACAAACTTTTAAGCTTGTCTTATTTTTTATCTTAACTTTAAAGTTATAAGGTACAATTTTGTGTCACATTTTTAGCCTGGATATTTGCAGTCACTATTGTTTAGTGTAAAAGTGTCACAGACAGACAGATGTTGCGTAAATACTTATTAATGAATCCGATGATGGTTTATTTGATAAATTGTGTGGTTTTAGAAATTTAATATTGTCAGTCAGTTCCGATTCTTTTTTTTTTCATTTTGTGCAACACCTTTTGTCGCGGTAATGGTCTACGATTGCAAAAAAAGTGGATCATGTTTGGTTTTATTTTTTCAGGTTTTGGATTCGCTGTTATGCATAATATTGCCAATGTCAAGTAGTTAATCTTTGCATACAATGGAATAATTTTATAATATTTCTATACCTGCATTTTTTTTTCTTTATTATCCGACTACGGTGAAGCTAAAAGGGAGGGGGTTATGTTTTTTATTTAAACACTAGATCGCTGAAACCAGTGACGCTCTTCAACATGGAGTTTCTTGGGTAAACGACAGATTGTCAGAAAACACTTTTACTGGCAGTTAGTCTCAACAATATAAAATGCCAATATTTTTTTAATGTTAGACAGCCATTGACAGCACAGAACCTTGTGTCAATAACAAAGTAAATTGTGTGTGGCAGATCTTGTCAAAATATGAGACTCAGGCGCATCCGTTGGTTAGTTTCCTCATTGGTCAGTATATTAAAGCCACATTAAATGTTTTAAAGTAATAACTTACCCAATAATATCAACTAACTTCGGTATATACCGGTATTAAATTCGCATTAAACCGATTCCATGCTAAAAGCAAATTTTACGATTTGATACTTAACTTTATAAATAGACCACCTAGGCGGTAGAGTTGATAGCCTAAAAGGATAAAACAGTATTGAACAAAATCAGTCAGAGGAGTAAAATAATTACCAACTTACAAAAACCAAAATATGTAACAAGTACAACGTCATAAATTCGTCATAACGTGTAACGGACGTATGGGAAGAGGATGTAGGTAATCTCGCCTCTTATTTATATAAAACTAGCGATCCTCTCCGGCTTCGAACGGCTATATTATGCATGTATTATACATATAAACCTTCCTCTTGAATCACTCTATCTATTAAAAAAACCGCATCAAAATCCGTTGCGTAGTTTTAAAGATTTAAGCGGTCAAAGGGAAATAGGGACAGAGAAAGCGACTTTGTTTTATACTATGTAGTAAAGTTAATAAGGAGTAAAGCAAAGAGCTCCTTGCCTAAACCTTTCAGCAAAAAGTTGTGTTAAGCTTCATTCAATCAAATTGTGTCAATGTAAGATTAGACGTTTTACGGATTTCAGCTCAATAAATTTAAGCATAGGTAACTGTAAAATTCAATTATTATTTCTATTTACCGAATCAAAATTATGCATTTTACTATCCATTCCTTTCTGATTGGAATTTTTCGTGATCCTTTGAATGCCTTGAATGTTGATTATCATGGTTTTTCTCGGTATGTTCCGGATTTAAACCAAATAAATAGTAATTTTATTTATTCTTATTTTTACAACACAAGAAACATTAAAAAACTTATTAGCTAAGAGGCGGCCTTTTAACGCAACTATTTAAAAACCGATTTTGATCAAACATAGCTAAGAACACTCCCGACTAACTTAGCTTTCAAACAAAAAAAACTAAATCAAAATCGGTTCATCCGTCGGGAGCTACGATGCCACAGACAGACACACACACACACACACAGACACGTCAAACTTATAACACCCCGTCGTTTTTGCGTCGGGGGTTAAAAAAGTAAAATAAACTTATTCTAACACTTTTGTACTTCAATTCTTATTTTCTGCTGTCTGTACCAGAGTAAATCTATTTGAACAGAATGAGAGTAATGCAAACTATAAACGCTAAAAGCATCGTTTTACATCCATTTCATCACGGTATCGAGATAAAACCTGTATTTTATGGAGTAGAGGTTAAAAGACACCTTTGATTTGAGGGTCACAGGTTCTGGGCATGGAGATTACAATTTTAATAGAGATGATATTATTACTTTCCGGTCTATTTCTGGTGATAATTGAAAGTCTTTCGTTTGGACATAAAACCAAGTCAAAAAAAATTTAACATATTTTATTTGGCGTTCAAAATTTTATTCAATTTGTACTTAATACTAAAGTCTCTATTTTATTTCCACTATTATTATTACCTATAGGACAATGCTAAATTAGTTATTAACTATGTTTTCTATCCCGTAAAGTAAAAAAAAAACTGTTAAGCATGTCAAACAAATAGGTATGTTTACGAATACGAGTTGACAAATAATAAAAATCAGAGCACCGATTAAAAAGCAATAAAACATGGCAGTTTTTATACGAGTGTTTGTTATAAAAAATTTACGATTTTTAAATGACCTAATTATGCAAAAATTAAATGTTCACAAGAGAAAATTAATAGTATAGGTATTGTGTCACTAGGGGGTAAAATATATGATTTTCGAATGCGTATTTGTGCTACACCCAAAAGCGTGAGCTGTAAGCAAATGCTTGCTGTATAAGCAAATGAAGTTCTTTAGCGGACAAAGACAAAGTTTTATGCTTTATCACGTAGGACGTAGCTACAGTGAAGTTCATGAAACGTCTTACCTTACAAAAGGACGATGCTATTCTGAACGACCCTCACTCATCCAACCACTTTGCTAAAACCTTCCAACAACGAGGTAAGCATTAACTACACCCTCTTTTGTTAAAACGATTTTTAAATACTTACATTAATTTTATGTCAAAATTAAGAAAAACGAAAAGCTTAGAACTTTACTATCCGTGTAGATACGGGTCTAAAACAACTGTTTCCAGAGATGGCGAAAAAAAAAAACACTTATCCAAAATTTAAAAAAATGGAATTCCAAACACAAACCTGATTCAAAATTAACCATAAGTACAAAGTTGCATGCAATAATTCATACGAATTCCGAATTCGAAATTCGAACGACGGAGGTGATTAATGACGGATAATTGTATCGAGTGTACCTATCGAAGTATCAGTGTTTTATGAAAAATTGTCGAGTCATGTAATACTGAGCGTTTTGCATATCTTTGTACAGAATCAGTTTTTTTATTAATGTGTTGGTGTTTCGTTTCGGCCGCGTTGTAATCAGGGCTTTTTGGTATAATTTGCACACTTTAATGTGTCTTGAGATTGTGTTTTCGATTTTTAATGGGAAGGGATTATATTGGACTTGTATTTTAAAATACGGTATTAAATTTATTGAAATTTCGTTTGGGATTGTCAGAGTATGGTAAGTTTTTATACATCTAATCTAAGCTACGTTTACTACAAGTTTGACTAGCAGATAATATTATTATTATCAATATACCTTTAGCTACGTAGATTTTGATGAAGCTTAGTATGATATTCTCATTGATTAATTGGGAGTAACATAGGCAACTTAAGTACATTTTATCCTGATATTCCCACGGGACCGGGGGAAACCGCGGAGCGCTGCTAGTCCTAAATGAGGTAGAGCGAAAAAAACTCAGGGATCACAGAGCCAACTTTCACAAAAACGAAAACAGCTATTAACATGTAGATTCTATTTTTGATAAACAAAATAAGTAAAAGAATGCGGGAGAACTTTAACACCTTTAAAAAAAACAACTTTGATTTAAAATAGTATAAAAAAAGAACAAATTCAACAGCATAATCCGACTACCAAACACAAAACAACGCGGTAAAGGTTGCAACAAAATAATAAAAACAACAAAGATCTAAAAACAAAATCAACTCATAAAATGATTGAAATTCGAAAACATCTATATCTTTACAAAGTCAGTTTCGGTACATCTGACTCGATAAAACGCTCGTCAAAATCATTCGAATGATCGTAATTCGAATAAAGAATTTCCGTATCGATTTGACGAGTAATTGTGTTTAATAAATCGGAGTGTAAAGGTGTCGATGGATCGATATTATTGGATATAGGTATCGTTACGAGCAAAATGTTGGTGGTCGAGACATGACGATTGAGTTGACTCGATTTGGGATCGATTCTTTTTCTCCTTTTTTTTTTAAATAATATGCATCGAATTAGTTTAATTTATTTATTTATAGAATTACATTTGGATTAGTTAAAATAAGTTCTTAATACAGATGATAAGATTCAAAAGCTCGCAATTTTTTGACGTGATAACGTTTTATAAATTGGTGAACACCTGCAAACTCAAAAAAGTGTGACGTCACGCGTCGTTACTGGAACGCCTCATGTTATTGACAAGGTAACTATAGCAACGTTTTATCGTTGCCATGGTTACCATCAATGTTTTCTTATGACGTTATCACGTAAAATTATCGTCCGTAAACCGACTTTATATACAACCATTTTTTTTTATTGTTGTTGTTCCGTACTATACCTATTACATTTTATTTGAGTTAAATCTTTTTTAATAAAAATAAAAGAAAAGATATTTCATTATTGGTTACCTACATATAATAAATTGTATCATACCTACTGAACCAAACCATTAAATCAACATTTTACATAGCCTTTTAAATCGATACGTATGAATCGATCTTTCGGATGCATTTGATCGATTACAGGGCGATATATTTTTACACTGTCATGTTGGCAGCATTCCATTTTTAAAATTGCAATTATTATTTAACAATTCGACTGCCATTTTGTGGATTTATTGTAATTGTGACTTTTTTTGTTTTCAGGTATGACGCCATTGTAAAATTTTGAAATAAAGGTATTTAAGTTTTTAAATCTAGTTAGAAAGTAAATCGAACAAGTTAGTATTTGGTTAGAAATGATTAACTCGATAAAGCAAATAGTATAGGTTAGTTTCATTGACTCTGGTTATAAAGGTGGGTAAAATATTCTTTTTTACAAACATATACCTACTAAACACTGTGAATTGTTTTTTGTCCTCTAAGTCGGTACATTACTTTTAAAAATCGAAATAGAAACAAAAGACGATCGAAACAAAAGCAAGAGTCGATCGAAACTAGTAAAGTAGGCAGAGACTATGTTGTATTATCTAAACCATGTCTAAACCCTACAAATTTTCTTTAACAACACAAAACAAAGCATTAAACTAAAAACACAAAATTGTTTCCGTAAACATAAATGCGCATTCAATATTCGCCGCGCCCAAAGATTTCACTTCACAAAATGTCACTGCGCATACAAACTTTATTTGTAGTGGGCAAATTGCGTATCGGCAAATTTACCGAGTCGCCCGTCTCACTCGTTCGCCGTTATGTGTTGAAAATGTTGGCTTTTCACACAAGCTCTCACCCGGTTGAGCAGACGGGCTACTTCTGTGCCTCGATTTACTAATATTTAAGCCGTCGGGCTAGTGTGATTATGGCGTAATGTCACACAAAAACTGGAGTTATCTTGCCCTAATCACACATCGCCCGACGACTTAAATATTAGTAAATCGAGGCACAGAAGTATCTCGTCTTTGCCTTAGTAAATCGAGGCCCTGTTGTGCCTATAACTATAAGAAATTCTATTAAAAAAATATAGAGATCAATTAAAAGTATTACCTAAAAAATAAATAAAACACATAAGAATGCCATAGTCTTTTTGACGTAAGTTGGTACCTGTTTATATTTTTTTACTAGTAGGTATATGGTAGAAAAGTTTCATAAAAAAGCTACATAATTACCTGTGATAAGTCTAACCTAGACTAAACAGAATCCCGTAAAATATTTTTTTTGACCAGGTACAAAATACTAGGTACCTAGTAAAAACAGAAGCCCATAAAAGATAGCGTGATGATCTGGATTTATTCGAAGACCGATAGGCTTAAAAACATTTTGCTCTTTAATGACGCAACTTAATGTTTCAAAAATACAATTTTCACTTTTAAAATCACAAAACAGCAAGTCATTTCAACAATTATTTTATGTTTAACAAATATGTTCAAACATTAAAACTATTAAGTAAACAACAAACAACTTTTGTGTTTCAAAACTCGTTCGTCTGCAGAACATAGAACGGAAAACGTTTGCTTACTGGCGGTCTTCCGTCTTATGTAGTACTATGAAAAGACCATTGTAATTAGAACTCTAGATTTTAGACTGATTTAAATTGTTTAAAAAAGATAACATAACTGGGAATCGAACCTCTTAACATTGCAAAATAATCTATATTTGATACTAATTGATAGTGTTACTAACATAGATGAAAAAACTGTTCTTACGGTGAAGGAAAACATCGTGGGGAAACCCACGGTTAAGTTGACTCCAGACATAGTGACAAGTTCTATTCCCTGGACACCGTCAACTAAGCCAACCACCAACCTAGTGTGATAAATAAAATAAATGGGCTATTTTTGTAATTCCCTAATTTTTTTACACACTACACTAGGTATTAAGGTGAAAGGGTACCTGCGCGCTCTCCATACAAACGTAGTCGACTGTTTCCTCCCTGGATAATGACACTAGCACAAATATTTTTGTGCCAGAAAACCTATTACTGCCATGACTATGCCCCTATGTTTTGGTTTTTTCATTTTCTAATTATCATGGAAATTCAAATTCTTCATTTTCTAATTATCATGGAAATCATGGAAATCGACGACCCAGTTGGCACAATGGTCACCATGCCGACTGCCAAACACAGGGTTGCGGGTTCGATTCCCGCCACAGACAAGTGCGCTTAGATATTTGTCTGTGGTCTGGTTGTTTCTATGTATTTTAAGTATATATTTACAAAAGAAAAGAATATAAGTAGTATATCCGTTGTCTAGCACCCATAACACAAGTCTAGTTACTTAGCTTGGGGCTAGATGGCGATGTGTGGAGTGTCCTGCAATATTTATTTATTATTTATAATTAAAATTAAAAAAATTACAAAAAAAAAAACAAAAAATAGGGGCATGGTCATGGCAGTCATAAGTTTTATGCACCAAAAATATTTGCTCTAGTGTCATTATCCAGGGAGAAAACAGTCGACTACGTTTGTAATAGTTTGTATGGAGAAAGCCCCCGGTACCCTTTCCTCTTAACAAGTTTAAAACGGCGCGTGCGCCGGAGGTCTCTCTAAACTGGGAGCGAATTTTACATCTGTTAGCTTTTTAGAAATGGGATCATAATAACCAAGGCCGAGTTTAACTTCATTGTTTGACTAGCCATTAAGTTCCACGTTTAAATTCAAATGTTTCTATGAACTTTGTTTTATTGCTGCAAATACTTGAGAGAAATTGCCAGTCTGCAAGTAAGAGAGGAGAAATTCTTTTGAAAATTTATAATAATGGTGAAACATAGTGTTTTAGAGTAAATGTAATGTTTATTTTATAAATGAATGTCACATGCTCTACCATGGATTTCTCGCCTTTTTACTGAGCTTGTAAAATTATAGTTGCAAATAGAAAAGCGGTTATTTTTTAGACTAAATGCGTTCCGCGGTTAACCGGAACTTGTGAGATAAAGTTTATGTAGAGAAGTTTGCACAAATGTGCTAAATGATTACGGTGTTGTTAAACACAGATAAAATAAGTATAAATAATTTTATACCCACTTATTAGCCGCAAACTGTTCCTGTTACTCACGATGTTTTTTAGATTAGGGTACTAGTGTTTATTGAATTCTGATATCTAAAAAGTAAAACCTTTGGAAAATCTTGTACCAGAAACTTTCTAGAAAATAGTTTTTGATTGAATCTATCAATTCGTGATCAAATAACAGATATTTCGTAAAATCCTCTTCATCCTAAGATCGCTTGGACGCGACAGTTTTTAGCGGTAAAGCCACCAAATTGTTAGGGTTTATTTAAATTATTAAAGTTTATGTGTGTAATCAAAAAAAATATCTCTATATGTACAACTAACAGCATCCCCCTACGAAATCAAACTATTTATTAGTTACCAAGGACTAAAACATTACATTTTTTAACTTAATGCAAAACTGTCCAAGTAAGTTTAACCATTGGTAGATTTGGTAACCCAACGTACACGTTTGCCCGAATAAAAACTTCTTTTTTTTCTCATCTATAAAAATCAATAAAGTTCAAATCATGTCATCACCAATGATCCAAATAATAGTTTCTATTGTTCAAATTTAACTTAATGCAAAACTGTCCCAAGAATTAAGTTTAACCCTTTGTAGATTTGGTAACACTACGTCCGCGTTCGCCCGAATAAAACTTCTTTTTTTTTCTCATCTATAAAAATCAACAAAGGTCAAATCATGTCATCACCAATGATCCAAATAATAGTTTCTATTGTTCAAATTCAACTTTTAATTGACATGGACATTCTAAAACCAAATAATCAAATGCCAATTATATCTCGAGGCGATTCCTGATTAAATTTAATTATATTACTTATTTCTAATTGACAGCTACTTAATAATTAATTATAATTGGCTAATCACGTGATTTAAAGGTTACACACTGAGTGTAATCAGTGAATAATTTAAAAAATGGAACTGGCTTTTATTTTTATAAAGACGAGCACGACTTGTCACGCATTTCAAGAGATGCGAAGTTTGCCGACATATTATTTGATTGTGGTTTTATGCTCAAGTCGTTCGATGCCATAGGTTAATTTTAAAGAATCCGATATTTTTTTAAGGACATTTGGCGCAGCGTCATCTAGCCATAAGCTAAGCAACTAGGATTTTTACTTTGTTTTAAATACTTATTAAATTAATTTACAAACCCAAACATCCAGACCAGTAACAAATCTTTAGGCATATAAATATAAAAATACTTGTTTGAGGCGGGAATCGAACCCGCAACCTTATGTGAGTATGTGTTGGACGCTGACATTCGCCCACCATCTTACAAAGGTCGTTGTATTTAAGAGCCTCTTCACAAAACAGAGGTGTCACAATTCTAACTAATAATTAAAAAAATGCGAAAGTTTCTTTTTTCACGGGCAACCGGCTTAACCGATTTTGATAAAACATACACATGGTTAGTCCACAGTATGGAGACAGGCTGCTTTTTACGTCGGTGAATCCGCGAAACGCAACTAGTCTTAATATATATAAATCTCGTGTCACAATGTTTGTCCTCAATGGACTCCTAAACCACTTAACCGATTATAATAAAATTCGCACACCATGTGCAGTTCGATCCAACTTGAGAGATAGGATAGCTTACATCGTGATATTCCCACGGGATCGGGAGTTACGCGGGTGAAACCGCGGAGGGCAGCTAGTAATATATATAAACTAGTCCTAATCTAAATACGAGTTTATGCTTCCTCATTTTATTTTTAAATTTTATGATCTAATTAGCTAATAAGTTTGCCAATTGCTTTACATATAACTTTATTGTGAATTTATTGGTGTTACCTTTGACTATATTCAAGCAATTAACATTTATGTGACATTTTTGGACATCCTGTACGTGTTAAGTAGTTTTAATTAAAAGTTTAACGCTTCTAGTGTTGCCTTATTTATTATACCACGGCTATGGTTTTTGAGGCAGTATAACTAAACGTAGTTTTACCTATGAAGGGTTAGTCGCAAAACAACTTATTAGCAAAATAGCATAGCAATTAGAATCAGAATTGTTTATTTGCATAAATGGTACCTTGGTCTTACTAAATAGGATATCGTCTCTTCATATTTAACTATAAAAAGTAGAAAGAAAAAAAGAAAGAAAGAAAGAAAGCATTTATTGAGTACAAACACACGACAAACACAAGAATGAAGAAATTAACATGACAATGAAAATTAATTACAAAACAAAAAAAAGTGGTAAAGAAAAAAAAAAACAAAATATATGAGGAGTCGTGTGCTGACCCAAATGGGTCGACCTCAGCTAAAAACTGCAGCCAAGCATGCTTAGCTGCAGCGCTGGTCTTCCGGCCAAACCCATCCAGCTAGAGCTAGCCATCTAGCTAGCCAGCTAGATTAAAATAGCGCCCCCTCCGCTCTAAAGTAGCTTAAAACCTTCCTCGATAAATGGACTATCCAACACAAAAAGAATTTTTCAATTCGAACCAGCAGTTCCTGAGATTAGCGCGTTCAAACAAACAAACTCTTCAGCTTTATAATATTAGTATAGATTAAAAGGCGTACAAATATAATCAAGTATAATATAACATAATTAAAATATAAGTAACTAGCGACCCGCTCCGGCTTCGCACGGCTATATTATGCATGTATTATACATATAAACCTTCCTCTTGAATAACTCTATCTATTAAAAAAACCGCATCAAAATCCGTTAGGTAGTTTTAAAGATCTAAGTATACAAAGGGACGTGGATATAGGAACGGCGAAAAGTGACTTTATTTTATACTATGTAGTGGTGAATCAATGCCACAGTCAATGCCCAAATTACATAAAATGAAAAAATCAAGTATATAATATACTTATACTTTTATATATTCGAAATAGGTACTTACCTACACAGTTCCAATTGTATTTCTTACCAAAATCTAAAAGTGTAAAAGATCAATGGTAAAATAAAATATTTTATTCCAAATTCCGAAAAAATACCTTATAAATAAATATAAATATTGCAGGACATTCCACACATCGCCATCTAGCCCCAATCTATGTAACTAGACTTGTGTTATGGGTGCTAGACAACGGATATACTACTTATATACTTTTCTTTTGTAAATATATACTTATAATACAAAGAAACAACCAGACCACAGACAAATATTTAAGCATAAATACTTGGCTGTGGCAGGAATCGAACCCGCAACCCTGTGTTTGGCAGTCCGGCATGGTGACCATTGCGCCAACGGGTTGTCAATCGTTATCAATCGTAATGACTCGTAGAATGGTTATATTATGACTTAAATTTGTTTACTATTTTTCATTAAAATATGACAACGTGCTACTTTATCCATTTATCAATTAAAATGGATAGTGTTAAAATATTATATTTTTTCTAACGAATTAAAAAAACACAAAACAACATTAAACAATAATTAAAATTAATGAAATGTCTTCAAATCATGAATTGAATTTCGATCATTCGAGTGTTCGTATGTCTTCAAACATTATCTTTATGGTCTTATAAATAAAAATTGTGCGCGTCTCCAACATAATATTTTCCATAAGAATCTTGTTTCAGAAATTTCTAATAGGTTTATTTGAATCTATCATTATTGATTAACAAAACGATATTAAGTAATTGTTGTTTTTGGAATTACTTCTTGTCTCTAATTTTCTGATGTGGGTTTATACTATGTCTTAGCTCAAACTTTTACGATTTTATTTGTGTAGTTTTCTTTTCCTTCGACTTTGTGACGTTTTTTTTATTATTGCATATCCTGGTTAACATGGTAGTAAATCCTTTGTTAAAAATATTACTGCTGTAGAACCTAAAATACCAAATATTCAACATTGGTTATTTTATTAGTGTCACAAATGTATCTCGTTTTTAAAAGATTTAATATTTTTTTAAATACTATTTACGTACAGTATTGGTTGTTATATATTTTTTTGTTATACGCGCCAGTCGTTGCCGACCCGCTTTCTAATTGCATACTGTGATTCAAGCGGTTGGAAAACCGTGCGTGCTTTTAATGTAGACTGATGTTACGCAGTCGGCATCCCTCAGGCGTATAGGCCACAAAAATGATTAATGTGCCCGAAGTGGCTTTTTTTCTTTACCCTGAGGTGCTTGAACTCTTTATAGGGTAGCCAAAAGTAATTAGCCGTTATTGAATTTCTTGTCTTCAATGTGGACTGAGCTTAAATTGAATTTTTTCCAAAGTGTTTCCATCGGAAAGGTTCATTTAATGTGATGAAAAATATGTCTTTGTAGGTGATAGTTTCATATAAATAGGATTATATGTAAGGTTCTAACCTTGGATATTTGTTGTTTTTTTTTAAATCGAATGGATTTTGACGAATTACCTAATTTTGATAATCCTAGCAAAAGCAATTAATTTTTTTGAGAAATTAATTTTGGCATAAGCCCCCGGCTTCACTTGCGTAGCTTCAGGTATTGTGCACCACCCCTCAACAAGTATAGAAAATAAGGACAAAACCAAGTCAATTTCCAACCATTATAACATTAATTAGGCTTTTCTACTATCCCAAATTTGAAGTAGTGAATTAACCGCCAATATTCTTATTTTGAAGTGTAATAACGTAACAATTCGATTTAAACTGGGTCATTTTTAGAAAAAGTCATGGTCATTAAAATTGACAAAACTTGCCAAAAATTCCGACCACAAGCTTTACCAGAGAGTAAAGTTCACCATATAAAGCCATAAATAAAATTTTAAACTTGTTTACAAGAAACTGAACTCTAACCTCATGTTATTAAAACTCATATATTAACTCAACACCATTTTAGTCAGGATCAGACAGTATTTCACACTAGAATTAGTGCATAAAATTGAATATTCATAGATTGGTCAACGACCTGTTACAGTTCAGCAAAGTTATCTTAACAAACGGATATTTGGTGGAACTAAAAAGTTACTCGAATAATTTATTTTGTTGAGTTAGAATTATTGTCAACTAAGCGGATATGTTTGCCGGGCTGTAATTTTTAACGGTTCGTGTTCGAAAATAGAATTCAGCGTTTTGTTTTTAATTTTGTTTCAAACAATGGGGGCCGTTTGAGACATTGTTTTCTTTTCTTACACTTATTTGAATTTAGAGCGTGTAATTTAATTTTGTACCGTGAAAAAGTGTAGCGTGTTCGTACTGAACTGACCGTATTAGAAATACAAAGGTAAAAATACGGTATTTCTTTATTTGGATGATAATGTATTTTTTAAAACTAAACAGATTTTGCAATCAGCCGATAGGTAGGTACACACTTGAATATTATTTTCAGTAATGTTTTTCTTTATTCTTACTACTCGTATTAGTGTCTGTTACTGTTGGTGTACCTAATAAATAAATAAATAACCCTCTCCGGCCATTTGATATAGTTGCCAGATAAGTTTGCAGTACTGTATCAATTTATTCGGGTCGAAACGAAAAATTAATTGAAACAAAAGCTCAATTTATCAAAAAAAGGATTCAACTAAAAAAATAAATTGCACGCATGTACATTTTCAGCAGGCAGATATAAACGAGCCATCATTTTTCCATAACACCCAATTAAAACTGTCCTAACTTGCGCTTGTACACTGCAGGCAAAAAAGTTTGACACGCAAAATTAATTTAAAAAATAAACAAATCCAGTTAAGTTTAACAAGGAAAGCAACAGTGGGGCAGTCCAGTCAGTTCATTGATTTGAAGTTAAGGCCCGTTTTCAATGTAATACGTATAATTATCTTGTGATAGCTGTTTTTTTTTTGGAGGCGCGGTAATATTTGGCTGTCAGCACTTTCGTTCGTACCGTGTGAGGTATTTCGTTTTGTTTCAGTTATCTTCAAGGCGGATGTAGGTGCTAAAAGCTAAATTTTGGTAGGCTTCGGAATGAAAAGGAGCTTTCGTCTTAAAGCAAGTTCTAGCCGATTTCTCAATACAAATTTATTTCCCTACATTTAGGTACTAAATACCTACATACTACAAAAATTATCAGTCCTTTTTACCTCTACAAAGGTCGAATTTCTGAAAATCCCGTCTTAGTGAGCACCTACTTCCTAAAAGAGCCTACCCCTAATGCAAAAACTACCCCCATGCAAAATTTGAGACTCCTAGCACTTGTAGTTTCTGAGCTTTATGATCGGAGGAAAATTTCTGAGGAAAATTTCTTTAAATGTCATCTCAATCTGCCTATGAGCATGGAATCTGTAAAACTTTCGAACTATCAGCACACTTTCAGGTTTAAATAACGCGTTTTAAATCCGCCAAAAATAGTTTTTTGAATCCATGTCATTAAGTAACAAATAAGAACACAATTTTTTTATTAAAAACTAGCTTTAGCCCGGAACTTTGTCCACGTAGGGATGGAATTTTCTTAGCCAGTGCTTACGTCATAATAATAGCTTTATGTGTGCCGAATTTCAGCCCGATATGTGCCGATCAGATCTGATGGCTTAAGCTAATATAGGTACATATAAGCAAGTTTGAAATTTAAAGACTACTAATTGACATTTTTATTTTCAGACCGTTAAGTTTAATTTTGAGATTTGAATAGCAATGAATATAAACCAAATCGTTTTTACAATTTTAATACGAATTACAATATAGATTAAATTGAAATGACTTTCTCAAAACTTAATCCACATGACATTTATAAATGAATTAAGTATAATTATTTTTATTAAAATTTCGGATAATTCTATTATTAATAATCTGCCGTTAAGAGTAATACCGCCATCTAATAATTTCCATATTTATGAATATTTGTGTGGTCGAAACAAACGAATTAATTATTTTTATGACAGCTGGCATTTAGCGAATCCATAGCCCACTAGGGCCATCGTAGACTGCAGGCTTAAAATCGGGCGATAGAAAGTCCGCGACTAGCTTTCATCCGCAACTTCGTCCACATAGTTTTTCAAAATCCTTTCTTAACTGATGCCTACTTAAAAAAAAATTATACGTTTGGAATCATTTGCATGAAATCACATTAGTAGCACAAGAAAATATAAACAACAAGGTCCATATAGGCGACTGCATTCATTTTATTATTTTGGTGTCCTTTGATTACTTGTGAATTGACATAAGCAACAGGTCTTCAAAGGCGGCTCGTCACCTGTATTATCCAAAGCAGGACCGTTCGGTTTCCGGTCTGCTTCGCCCTCTATGGCACAGTTTAAACATGTTAAGTACAGATTGAAATAATTATTGATGGATGTTGTATCCAAACGATTAATTATCAGATTATTTATTTTATAACTGACCTGTATTTATAAAATAATAATATATTTTATGAAATAAAACTTTTCAACGCCTTTCACCTCAAATGGTCGAATTGATGATACATTTTTAATAAATTATTGATTTGGAATAGAATGTTGTTTTGGCATAGGGTTTACGCCCATATTACTATTTTGACAACAGACCGCAACTGCCGAAGTTCATATGGATACGTCACAGAATCTTACTAATAGTTTCGTTAAATGTGAAAGTTTTTAGGTATGTTTGTAACTCCTTTATGGCAGAACTATTAAACCGATTTGGATACAATGTTGTACGTCTCGATTATAGATAATAGCGCACGGCTATATTATGCATGTATTATACATATAAACCTTCCTCTTGATTCACTCTATCTATTAAAAATAACCATATCAAAATCCGTTGCGTAGTTTTAAAGATCTAAGCGGTCAAAGGGAAATAGGGACAGAAAAGCGACTTTGTTTTATACTATGTAGTGATTAGGTCTTTTGGTGATAAGTAGACAACGATTACGATTGATTGTTGATTCGAAATTAATGTTAATCAAGTACTTACAGTTTACAAAATAATTATACAGCAATTCATAAAGAAATCAGTCATTTCGAATATAAAATATTTTCACACGAAAAACCCCATAAAATACTAAAATAATTGTGAATAAAGTGTTACTTTAAAATACTATGAAATGTTTTGTCCTCAAGTGTAAATCCGCTATAATTTAAAAATTTACGAGGTGAACAATTAACGATAAAAATCGTTAATAAGCAATTAAATTTGTTTATTAAAGCGATTGAAAACAAGATAGGTAAGTGTTGTTAAAATATACGTTTCGGTTAAAACAAATTGACTATTTATTCTCGAGTAGTTGATTGAGATGTCAGGACTTTGCCATATTTGGTAAAACAAAAATTAAAAGTACATTAAGATGAATCTTCATAATTTTTCGCTAGTTATTCTGATTTACGCGCCCAAAATTGCGGAAAAATTGCAATTTCTTTATTGGTTTTGACCGTTTTCGTGAGATTTTATTAAGATTTTTATTTTAAATTAATTGGAGTCAGCTTTTACTCGGTTTTTTATTACTCATTGTGTTTAAGGTGTTTTATGTTTATTTAATAAGAACATGTCGTTTTAAAACATTTACGGAAAGATAATTTGTTGCTGCTGCTGTTTAAGTATAGAATAGTAATAGCTTCTGTCCGTGGCTGCAACCGCCATTTAATCCTCTTAGGGGTGACATTTTGAAAGACCCTTTCTTCTTTACAAATAACTCACCTGCCAAATATGTAAGGCTAGAAGCAGCTTATTATATTATATATGGTATATCAGATAACATGTATTGAGACATGATAGGTACGAGTTACTGCAACTAATTATGATGGGAAAAGTCGCGGGCAAAAGACGTGTCGGTCGAAGAAAAAAATCTTGGCTGCGTAACATCCGGGAGTGGACGGGGATAGCGAGTGCAGCCGAACTCTTTCGCCTCGCTAGAAATAGAGAAGAATATTCCAAATTGACTGCCAACCTTCGTTAGTCGGAGAGGCACCTTAAGAAGAAGAAGAAGGTATATCAGATATTATACAGATATAGGTATTATATAAGTCATTCAGTCAGGACTTAGATTTTTATATTTATAAATCAACCGATTGTAAGCCCAAAGGGTGTTTTAAAGCGCAATGTAGAAGTTTAAAATCAGATGAGATTCTACAGGTGCCATGTTGACGACCCAGTTGGCACAATGGTCACCATGCCGGACTGCTAAACACAGGGTTGCGGGTTCGATTCCCGCCTCAGACATGTATTTATGCTTAGATATTTGTCTGTAGTCTGGTTGTTTCTATGTATTATAAGTATATATTTACAAAAGAAAAGTATATAAGTAGTATATCCATTGTCTAGCACACATAACACAAGTCTAGTTACTTAGCTTGATGTGTGGAATGTCCTGCAATATTTATTGTAATTTACAAATAACAATGTATTTGTTAAGTTTGACCCCTAGTTTCTATATCAGACTTGAAGCAAGATTATACTATTACGTTCCAACTGCGGCTGTGCTACTGATACAGCCTATCTGTTTTTTTATTTAATTTGTCTGACAAGCTCTTTTTTACTTCGGTCTTATTTCTATAAACGTCGTGTCGAGGTATGTGGTCTGCTTTAAAATTGTAATCTATGTAATAGAATTGCTAATTTCTTGAATTAAATGTGGAGTAAACAATACCATCTTGGGACTCTAGTAAGGATGGATAGAGACTGAAGACTTTTCTATAGGCAGATTTTTCGTCAACTGATTTTTTAGAATGTTAAGTTTTATTTATTTGTTTGTCTACAAAAAGATAAATATAAAATATGACTCAAAACGCTCGGTATTTTCTATCGGCAGATATTTCTTTAACTGATTTTTTTGAATGTTAAGTTGTATTTATTTGTTTGCCTACAAAAAAGAGAAACATAAAAAATATGACTCAAAACGCTCGTGGTCAAACTATTAAAAAAAGTTTAACCAAAGGATCCGTGAATCCATTTTCTTAAATAAAGAAATTTGACTCGTGATCAAACATAGACGATGAAAACAAAAACAAAAAATACTAATATTCCGTATTTCGAAACCAGAATTAAGTAAGTAATTGGTTTTTATCATTATTTATTATTATTATTTATTTTATTTATTTATTAATAATAATAACAATACATAGTATCACATTAAAAACAATGCCACAAAAACTCGATCGAGTTTTACCGGGCATCATACTACTACGTCGACTTAACTACACACTATTTAAAAACACCTCATACAAGTAATGCTGCTTATAAAATATTATTATATTTATTTCTTAAGTCCATACTTCACAGCATCGTAGTCAAATTTTAAGCGTCAACAATTAAAGTACATTTTGCACTGTAATTAATTTTAACCTGTCTGTCTCGAAATCTACCAAATCGGACGATAGAAAATTTTTAGCCTGTCTTCACCGTTAGAGACCAATTCAAATTGTATCAAGTATTTTTTTATAATCATGTTAATTGTAATAGATAAAAGGCAATAAGAGATTAAGCAAGAATGGGCCTATAAAACCCTTAGCAAATATGAATGTACTTTTTAAAGGACATACCATTTGTGTGAAAGTCAAAGAAAAATTGTGACGATATTGTGATTGTAGGGTGATTGTAAAGCCATCGTCATACTCATATTTAAGCTTTTAGAAAAAAAAAAACAATGTATGTAAATGAATATAGGTACCTACCTACTACCAATGTAGCTTTGTGGTTATTCTCTTTTAATGTCTTAGAAATCTAAACATTTTTTTAAGGATTTTACAATAAAACGGTTTTCCTTCTTTTTTTAAATGGAATCCAACGGAAAGCCATTAATTTCTTCAATCATTCGATCTGTATCACGAATAGCAGTTTAATCCTTTAATGGTTCTCGCGGTTGCCAAATATGCGCGGTGGCTATCGGCAAATCTTTTGCACGCCCAACTCGATTTATTATTTAAATCGATCGTATTTGGGTCGGGATAGAGACAGGTGGTAGGGTTCATGCTTTATTTTTCACTTAATTTAGAAAAAAATACGTAAACCCTGTACTTTTAAAAGGACTTACCTTTTATTGGCTTTTTATCAATCCGTAGAATTATACTTAAAAATATGAATGTCGATAATTCAAATCAGATTTCCATGTTATCAGTAAACAGTTACAATATAAACTTAGTTGTATAATTCTTAAAAACAAAAACATTCAAAGTTGGTCAGTTCAAACAAAACTATTTCCCACAATAACCATCCTTCCTTAAACGATATATTTAAATAAACCATTCAAATTTCTACCATATCTCTAACAATTTACGTTTTAAAGTCAAAACAACTAGCGCAAACGGTCAAAATTCTCACACTATTTCAATATAAAGCTTTAGCTTTCAATAAATAAGGTGTATATTGCGTTGTAAAGTGATTACCGTCACTCAATCAAAGACATGCGACGATTCGTAGAGCCATTTTTGATCGGTGTCAATTGTAAAGGACATGCAAAATAGACTAGCCATGTTTAGGTGTAGCCTTATTTGAAAGTACTTTGTTTTACACAAAGTTTTAGATGTGAACCGATCTGACTGAACTGAATCGATATGCCTACTTAAATCGATTTTTTACCCACATTCGCCGTGCACACTTAAATGTCAAACGTGCAAACTCGAATAAACAAGTGGTGCAAGGCTGGATTTTGAACCCATGAACCCAGCTCCGATACGATTCTAGTATGATCCTTTATGTGTAGTGTAGGTATACGGGCTGAAGGGGTAGATCTTTAGAAATAACACTTTTAAAAGTATTATAAAACGGGATATTTACTATGTTTTTCATTTTTATCTTGTGGAACTTCATATTTTGGCGTTGATTGATACAAACATCATTTTTACGAGGCTGCTCGTGAAAAGGGAGAAAACGCCTCATGAAAACAATGCTTGAAAATGGAGCAACATCGAAAAAATTTATTGGTAAAAACATTATTGGTGAAATTAGAGAAATTTCCCATATTTATTAAATTTCTATATTATAAACACTTGTTATTAATCCTACTAATATTATAAATCTGAAAGTTTGTGTTTTAAGTGTGTGTGTTTGTTACTGCTTCACACAAAAACTTCTGAACCGATTACGATAAAACTTAGTGTGTAAATAGCTGGAGATCTGGATTAACACATAGGCTATTTTTTATCCCGATGTTCCCATAGGATCGAGACTTACGCGGGTGATATTACCGCGCAGATAGTAGGTGCATAATATGACCCTATATTCCTGGGCGGGTCGTTAAACGGACGAGATGCATATCTGCGGTACGTTTTCACAAAAATACAAATTGTCGTTATCCATCACTTGTATGTAATACCGTAATCTTTCTGATGAGAATTCCTTTTGTAGAGTGTTCAATTATGTCGATATATCATTGTTAATTGCGGGTGCTTTCTTTTCGAAATATGGAGGTGTGAGATGAAGATTCAGCTTTTTTAAAAGCTCCGCGAACATTTTTGTGATAATTTAGGGTTCCTTACCACAAAATGTAAAATATAAACCTTTATAGGATCACTCTCTGGTCCGATTTTCCGTGTGTCATCCACCACTGGTTTTATCAGGAACGGGTGGACCTAGTAAGTTGATTTTCGGTTAACATTTGTGATAAGAGTCAAAGTGAAAATTTTGTTATTAATTTGGTAGGTATCATTTGCATGAAATCACATTGTAACGTGTTACAAACTAAGTTAGGATGTGTGCAGGTATACAAGAAACTCATGGGTTTTTGTGATCACGCTCACAAAGGTCAAATTACAAATTTTTGAAGGTATTTGAAATGAACATACCACACACTTTAGAACACACCATGAACATCATTTCATGAACACTTTAGAATCGAATTTCTCTATTTATTTATTAATGACCTGATGTTTTATAAAATACCACAAAAATGTCACTATCCTTTATAAGGGACAGATAAATAAATGCTAAATTCGGTTAATATCGTCCTTGTTTTAAAGATGATCGCGATACTACCGACTCGATTTATAATCGATACTTTGACAGCACAAATCGATCCTCGAACAAATTAAGGACAGGATCCGAGATATCGATATCTTTATTTGGGTTTGCAACAATATATTTGGAATACATTTTTGGCGTTTGATAAATTATGTTCACCGTGTTCTGATACAATTTATTATTATTATTTACGATGCGAATTTTGTACGCTATATAAATTAATATAAAATAACATTTTGCACAGTGTCAACTAGAAACTCCATACTTAATAAACCTCTGAAGCTCATATTTACAAACTTGACAAAAATCACCTCCGATGCAGGGGAATTACAGATTCCATTGCTGCCGTGGTATACATATTTTATTTACGAAATAATTACCTATATATTTGTTTCGGGTCTGAGTGAGTATCCTTGGCCTTTTTATAATCTTTTTTTTAGCAAAACTATTAAGAAATACATATAGAAAGCTAATTGATTTTAACCATAATCGAATGAGAGTCGAAAGATTTACCTAATAGCTAAGTACCAAACTTTTGCATAAGTATTGCAAATTCATTCGCATATTTGACTTGTAAAACAAAAGAAAAATTCTCAACACAACCAGCGAAATCCATTAAAAGAACCAACGAGCTGTCCTGTCATTTACTCCCGAACCCAATCCGTCATCAGCTTTACATTTTCATGAGCAATTTGATCTTTAATCCCTTGTAATAAGACATTGAAATAAATGAAACAGTTAATTTTTTCGGATAAGTTAACAGAGCGCAGTCACGGCATCTTGTTAGTACGAACCTTGTTATTAAGTAACATTTATTTAATTTTTACTTGTTCTGTACAGACGGACACATAAGTGATAAATAATTTTGCTGGATTGAGAACTAAGGTACGCGAGTGGCTGTCTCCCATACCTACATTCTCTATTTTCTTCCTGAATAATGAGGAACAGATATTTATATTGAACGCTTTATTGCACACCAAAAGATTATTAAAAAACTTAATCAAAAATCTAACAAAAACATGGAGTTGGATAACCGGCCGCCGTACCTCTGAAAGCGGTCTCTTCCAGGCAACCTTAAGAGATGGAGAGGGTTCTACACATGATGGGATTGTGTATATTATGTGGGTGTTGATACATTCCTTTTTATATGTGCTTTGTCATAGAATTTAACACTTTTAATTTTTTTTATAAAACTGATTATTGATTAAAATGATTTAATTTTTTTAAGTCTACTTGCGCTCTCTACTGGTGTAGTTCAGCTAAAACGTCGAGGTGATTTTCAAAATAATAAAACAAAATACGATCTCGACCAGTTATATTAAAAATAATAGAAAAACGGTATTAGTCTAAAGAGTATTTAACACTGTTCCACTCATCAGTACGTAGCTTTACAAATATTTATTGGAAATATTTGGCGTTTTGAGAAAAACCCACAAAGTTTCGCACGCGATCTTAAACAGACCAAAGTGATTTCAGAAAATTATTTCTCTCCACTGACAGTTACTGATTTTTCACGTCACGATTGACATGCAATCGTTTCTTATTTATTTAAAGGTTTATTTATTTATCTATACTAATATTATATAAAGAGGAAATATTTGTTTGTTTGCATTGAATAGGCTCCGAAACTATCGAACCTATTTAGATGAAACTTGGTAGATATAAGGAATTGATTCATTGACAGTAACATAAGCTACTTTTCATCCCGATATTCCTACGAGGTCAGGCATTACGCGAGTGAAATCGCGGAGTGCTGCTAGTGGTAAAATAAAAATCAATTACTTAATTATTTATTTAGACTTTAAAACGACATTTTTGTGACATCTTCTCTTCTATAGCAAACTGTCACAAAATGTCAGTTAAACTCCGGTGTTGGCTTAGTGATACATGTACTTTCATTCAAAAATATTGTTGATTGTTATTGTTGTTTTTATTTTAACCTAAAATCATAACACGCAAATTAATACATTTCATAGCAGTACTTTGTCGAAGAGATGTTCTGTCGAAATACTTATCTGTCGAACAAGTGCATGTCGAAGCAGGGTCTGTCTAAGTAGGGTCTGTCGAAGTAGGGCTGTCGAAGTAGAATCTCTCGAAGTAATGATCTTCGAAGTATTTTCTGTCGAACTAAAACTTGTCGAATCATATTCAGTCGAAACAATGACTTGTCGAACTATATTATTTTGAAGTAAATGTCGTGTGAAAGTAAAGACTTGTCGAAGTTCAGAGGTACACTCTCCAATAGCTGTAGGTTCAAATACTGGCTGGCCGTGCTTCGACAGATTTTTCTTTCAAAAAATGTATTTGCGCTGACATTGTTCTTACGGTGACGGAAAACATCGTTATGAGACCCGCGGCTTAGTTCGCTCCAGAAGTACAATTATGACGAGTTCTTTCCTCTAGATACGGTCGACTAAGCTGAGAGGTATAGGCTCTGATCAAGCCTACTCCATCTGTCCTTGGCACTAAAACGTCCTAAATATCATGAATTAAGAATATATTATTATATAGGTTGTCAAGTCAACAATTTCAGTATAGTCCAGGTCCTTAACGTAAATTACGGTCCCATCGTGAAGAAAGCATGAAACTTGGCATAAACGTAGCTGTCATATATGTGCTTCAAAGATTCGTCATTGACAGTTTTGATGTAGCTTTAATCTTTTTTATAATAAAATCAAATAACTCATAAGGGTTGATACAAAACAGGGTCGAGGGGGCGTTAAAATCACTTTAGAGCTTCTAAACTATAAGTCCGATCTACATACTTCCAAGGTGATTATTGTAGTGAATTTAATGAGGATCATATTGCTCATTGACAGTTTGGTTGTAGTTTGAACCGTTTTCATACAAAATGCAAAAAATTCTAATTTGGCACAAAAAAGGGGGGGGAAAGGGGGGGAAACAATAATTTCTCGACGTGCTTCCATATCGAAATTGAAGCACATATATGACAGCTACGTTCATGCCAAGTTTCATGCTTTCTTCACGATGGGACTATAAAACTGATTTTTGTTAGGACTGGGACCTGTACTAGTAGAATATTTCTCACAAACACCTTATAGAAATGTTTATTTAACCAAGTTCTTGTATTACGAATAATTTAACTTGAAGATCTGGCTCACGATACACAACCTCAAGTAGGCTTAGTCGAAACTTTACGTAACGGTTGTACTTAGCTTAAATGTATAAAATTAGGTAGGTATATACAAATGTTATTTTTGGTTAAATAAATATTTTAAATAGCCTAACAACATGATATTTAACAATAATAATGTAGTGTTAAATGCCAGCACGTGGATAAACAAGGTATTTCGCGGTTCGGCAAACAGTTAGACCTTGCGAGAGCAAACTTTTTCTGTACTATTATTTAAGTACTGCATTTTGAGAAGATATTCTGTTCGCCACTTCGATGATCCTTATCATCTTTACCAAATATTTATGAGACCAATTTGATTCTTCTTTATATCTTTTATGTTTTTTGTGTGTAGTACAAATAAAGTTTTTATCTATCTAGACAAGCTTATATAGGGAAAGGGGAAGCTCTATCCATTAATAGGGGCTACATAGCTGATAAAAGAAATATTACATTATTATACATATTGTAAGTCGAGATAAAAGCTTCTGCTAGAACTACAGTGATTTTAATAGTAATAAATTAAAAATCAATTATGATGTCGGAAACATTTTTATCAGAATGATATTTCACAAATCCGACGAAAATAACTTTTTTCTTACGCTACCTTGAGAAATGTACAAGATAAATAATTGAACTTATAATGCGGTCTGAGATTAATACAATAATTGCTCTCTTACTATTGGGGGAAAGCAGACAATTGACTTAATAGTCAGTCGATAATTTGAACGCGAACAAATCAAACATTCAGTTATTTTACTACATAAAGACAAATAACTAAATGTTTGTTTTTAGGGGATCTGCGTCTATTTAGCTTTTAAATCAGAAACTGGCTTTATCGTTTTGAGGACAACTCAGCCCCAAAACTAGTAAACTGGCAAACAAAATAAAAATAACAAACCTCTTTGTCATTTGGGAGATAAAAACCAATTTAAAGATTAAATGAACTGTCGTGAATTTCTAGATATAGGTTGTATATCCAGTCGGTAAAACAATTCATTTATTTCATACTAAATCGGCTTATTTCGACTTGAAAGCGATTAAAAAAAATCGGCTTTTTTTTAATCGCTTTCAGCGATAAGGCCGCCCATTTGTGCAACTTATACTTTCTAGCTATTACTTTACTTTGTGTTTATCGTGTTCTGTTTCTTTCTGTGTTGTACAAATAAAGTTATCTATCTATCTATCTATTTATTTATATACTTATAATCGACTCTTTCATACCCAATAAAATAATAAATATTTCTTTTCTCAACCAAATAACTTCCCAAATAATTGTACCTACCAAATGGGCCCCATTTGGTAGGTACAATTATTTGGGAATACGCCTAATAATCAAGTATCGGGTGATTTTAAATCTTTAGTCTGGGCTTGTCAATAAACAAATGAATCAGGAAAAAATGATCTGGCTTACAAAGATTGAGTGTTTTTAAATTATAGAGCAGGTTTAATTCAAGGGTTGTTATCAGCAACGTATCGTAGTACAATTACTGACATTCAATTTGTGATTGTTTATTTTTAATCAGTGCAGTTGGTTTTGAATGCATTAACTGATTTCAAAAGGAATGACTTTGATAAATGTTGCATTTATATAACTAATTGCTTGTAAGTTAATTACTTAAAAACCATGTTTTTTAGCTACACTGATAAATCATTGTTGTCACGTAAATTTAGAGAATAAAAAATTACTTACTGAACGTAAGTTGTTTTGTTTGAAAAATATCTTTACTTAAGACACATTTTGAAGTAATAGTGCAAGGGAATCCTATTAATTCAACATAATGGTATTGGACACATTTTAAGGCTCGTTAGCATTTTAAGAAAGACTTGTAACTGGAAGATAGAGTCCAAGTTAAATGAACATAATTGATTACTTTCTAGGTATAATCCTCGTATAACAACTACATTAATTGTTACGTAGTGTAAGCTTTAATATTAGAATACAATTTTAAAACTGATGATATAATGAAGGTTATCACAACGTATTGATTTGACGTAGTAAGAAAGTTATTTTCACTAAGTGACATTAATGCCTATGAAGAAATATTTAGAATTTCTGACTGAATTGGGAGCTACACGAGTGTCCCCGAGTGTCATAACTAGCAATCAAAATAGAGAGCAGTTAGTAACCGTTACATAAAATAAAAATAAATATTAACTTTATTGACCAATAATATCGCTTCCTACTAATAGTTAAGTGTTGTGATAAGACTGTCGGTCGGTTCGGTAAAATATTAGGTGCAAAGCAAATACACTTGAATATTGAATAAATATGCCGAGTAGGTGATGTGATGATGGAAGGTCGTTCTATAAATTCAAGTTGGAATGCATTAAACATGTATAAATATCCCGTTTCAAAATATAAGTTTAGTTGTGAAAAACCCTTTTTATAATAAACTAGCTGACCCGTGCCCACTTCGTTGGGCATAATGTTAATAAATTAAATTATCTATCCTAATATTTAAAAAAATACTTTTTGTAACTTAAATATAAAATTGAGAGATATGCTGTCGTTGGCTTTTTTGTAGGCATTTTCAAGCTCCACATCTTTTCTCTAGAACACAAAAATATATCTTTCATAGTTAAGGCAGCGTTTGTAAGAAACGCTTTCATTCGACCGTTTTTTCTTCGATTCACTTTGCAAAACGGACTACCACGTAAAAGCCTTTTTATTTTTCGGTTTTTTATATAACCTATGACACTCAGCAATAATGTGGCTTTCTATTGGTGAAAGAATTTTTAAAATCGGTTCAGTAGATCCCGAGATTACCCCTTACAATTTAACAAATATACAAACACACAAACTTTACTTCTTTATAATATTAGTATAGACTAGCGACCCGCCCCGGCTTCGCACGGCTATATTATGCATGTATTATACATTTATACCTTCCCCTTTAATCACTCTATCTATTAAAAAAAAACAGATTGTGATAGAATCGCACAGTCGATTACGGTGTGCACACCGTACACACTACTGCATATAGACTGTATATATATACCATCATATAGCGTGGCGACGCGTGGCCACGGCATGCGTCGCCACGCCATGAATCGGTTTTACGTGCGGCTATAGATGTTTCACATCAAAACCGCATCAAATCCGTTGCGTAGTTTTACAGATCTAAACATATATAGGGAAAGACAGCGGAAAGTGACTTTATTTTATACTATGTAATATGATGAAGGGTACATTTAAAACTAAACTTTTAACTCAAACGCATTGTATTCATTCATAGTGATTGTCTACTACATTACTATTTGTAATATAGTCAAAATGTCGAGGTAAGATAAAAAAAAATACGCGATTAATATCGCCCGGGTAAATGAATACATTCGTCACTTTCGTGCTTTTCTAAGTAAAGAATGCACGAAAAGAGGTAACTAATCTTACCCATTTGTTAGGTAGGCAAGCAGCGAGGTGATTATTACAAAATGTTTGGACTTTTCCCGAAATACCTACGTGAGGGTTTCTTTACGACAAGCCTGATTTTGAAATTAGCTAAATTGACATTATATCTTTCAAAATTAGCAAAATTAGAATAATAAAGTAGGTATTTTTCTTTATAAAAAGGAGCATAAAATATTTTCGGATAGATTGTGAAATCGTGCTTAATATATTTCCGATTTTACTGATAGCTAGTTTATATTTTCAATTTTTATTTTAATTCTTATTTGTCTTGTTCTGTTTGTAAAAAGCTAATAAAGGAAATATTGTTTCAGATGAATCAGCAGTGTAAAGTTTGTGGGGAACCTGCAGCTGGATTTCATTTTGGAGCTTTCACCTGTGAGGGTTGTAAGGTAAATACTACTTAACTTTTTACTACTAAAGTTTTTTTTGAAAAATGCTTTACCAAAGTCTGATATGTATGTTGTACAGAAAATGTATGTTATCAATCAGCTTTTGTGTGTTGATATACTTTCTTCACGAGCTTCCCATTTTTTTTATCGGGTTAGACAAAATTCGTGTTGGACAAAATTTCAAGTTAGACATTAATTCTAATTGGAAATTTTATATTATGAGCAGGTTTGGGTCGTGGAAAGGCGTAATATAAACAAGCTTTTATAGTCTATAAGGGCTAAGAGATTTTGAAATGAAATATTAGAACTTGAAATGAATATTAGAGACAGTGAAATATTAAAATTTGATTTCGACATAACCTACACAAAAATGTAAATATATTTTTTATGCCGTACCTATTTACTGCTGCCATCTATTAAGGCATAATTAGAACTAGTCTACTAAGTCTAATTTAAAGTAAATTATATCGAGCGACATTATGCTTCGACAAAAAGTAGCAAATTGATTCAGAGTAATGCAAATTGCTTGCGGCTCGCGACAGTTTCAAGATCAGGTTTTAAGCCCGAGATATATCTACGTAGCTACTATAATTATTGGATATATAACGTGTTGAAATGGCTATTCCATTAGCTTGTTTTATATAGTATTTGTATCAATAAATTTAATTTTTAAATGATGTTTAATCGTTACAAATATTAACCGACAATATGCGGTGTCCAAAAATTCATTTACCTCATGATACTCGTACAATAAATATTATGTATCACTTCAGAAAAATAACTAAGCAGAATTATCACTACTAGGCCACAAGTAGAGAACATATTATGTGTCATGAATCAGACATTAAATACATCGCCATCTAGCCCCCATACAACTAAGCTTTATCTTGTAAACACAAACATAGACAACAAACCTAAATCAACCCATTTGTTCAAACCCGCAACCTTCTATATCGTAAGCGGGTATTCGCCGACTACGGCACAAACTGAAACATTTGTAACAAAATAAGTTAAACTAATCACGTATAATCCGATCCATTATTTCATAATAGGGTTTAGTATCGGCATCGCACGTGCCGATGGCGATCGAATACCTTCACGTAATGGGATCCATCCCGATTAATCATAGTAGAGCTGTGAAGTTGTGACCGGTACTAATAATTATTTGTTTGTAATTTATAGAATCTGGCAATAGTTCGGTTTTTTTACTCGTGTTACGTAAGACAAGTTTTCAAAAATATATTATATTAGGTTAGGAAAATACGAGTATAATGCCTATAGCGCGACAAAAGGCCGCAAGCGTTCAGAAAATTGATAAAAAAAAATCAGGTTGGGTACTAAATGTTTCAATGTCATGATGTCAATTGGTAACATAGTCAAAACGTACAAACGTCAGTTAAAGTCACGAAAACCTTAGATTATAGTGTTACTTTTTATCGGTATTATGCTGAAAGCGAAACCCTGATCCTCAAATAAGAGAAAATTGTTTGACTTGACGTATCTGTGTCCTACCGCATAGTTTAAAACCACAAAATAATTATTAAAGTGATTTTGAACTAAGAATCACCAATCGCTCTATCAATACCTACAGAGCTTTAATACAATCCATTTTAGGACATCTCCCAATGAGCTACGTGACATAAAGCTACCTGTTCACTTATTTGTCAATTGCTAGTAAATGTTTCCTTAATTCAATGACATCGCTTGTGCTTGACGCATGAACGCTGGGTCCTATTCAGTCGTCACTCTAATGCGTCAAGTCCTAACTGATCAGTTACATATCGCTATCAGAAATTTAGAAAATACTGTTATATGAAGGAATTAGGAATTTCATCCGCAACTTTGTCCGCGTAGGAATTTAATGTTTAACCGACTTCAAAAAAGGAGGTATAATTCTTAATTATTCATGTGTGAAATGTATTTTTGAAAAGTCTTTCTTTTACCAATTTTTAATTTTCCGAATGCCTTATTTTTCAAAAAAAGTTGGACCGATTCGTCCATTGGTTTGAGTTGAGCGTTGATATCCCGAAGTCACGGGCAAAAGCTAGTCTACGCTAATATTATATAGAGGAAAGATTTTTATGTTTGTAAAAATTAAGGTCTGAAACTATTAGACCGATTTTTATGAAATTTGGTATGAAAATACATTGATTAATTGGGAACAACATAGGCATACTTTTTTTTCCTGATATTCTACGGAATCAGGAGTTATATACGCGGGTGAAACCGCGAAGCGCTTCTAGTGCATAATAAAATAAAGGAAATCATAGTAGCATACATTATATTCTAAAACTTTATGATGCAACACTAATTTGTAAAAGGTATATCTAAAAATTTCATTTCAAGATAATACTGTTATGTTATAACTTACAATCACTAACAAGGTTTAAAGGTTGAAATAGAACCTTCGCGTCACCGTTACTAACGACTAACAGCTAACGTAGACTGTCAACTTTACCATAGGCCGATTCGAAGGTAACGAACAACTTGTATTCTTGGTTGAAGGCAACCAAAAATACAAGTTAATACTCATTAAGGTGTTTGATACTATTGTCTATTTTATAATTAAAGAGAAATTCTACTATCTCTCAACCAATTGTAAAGTATGGAGTCTGTTAGCCCTAATGATCGAAATACGATCGTCATATCGCACCTCTGGCCGCTTATCTCGTCATTTCCATTCCCTTCAGATTTTACATAATTTCATTAAGAAAATTAACATAAAAAATTTACTACTATATTATAAAATATATCATGGCACGTGCTTTCATTAAACAAAATGTATACTGGTCTATAAACGTGTCAATACGACTAACCGAATTTAACATAAATTATAACAAAACTAACTTAATAAGTTAACGGATTTTACCGGAACTACATATTTTACAACGCTTCTACTTAGATACTAGCGCCGCTGCTATCTGTAAATTGTAACATGGTAGCCCTTTATAAAATTTGTGATATATTTGAAACAAATTTTGATTAGTTTATCAAAAGTGGACAGTTCCATAATTTACGTCAATCAAATCATTTAGGTGGAATTTTTATTCCTTCAATTCGTTAAATTTTAATATCTTATGTTTTAAGGTGGTTTAAGTTTTTAAGAAGATCGTAAAAAGTAATTAGGCCAAATTGGTAGTAGACAGACAGCTATTAAAGATTAATGAGAAGAAATGAGCAATATTTCTCCGTGGTTAGCAGAATTCGGTCAACCATCAAATTTATGACGGCGCCAAAGGTTGCTTTACCCTCAAGAACTTAGACAATCAACAATGAAATATGGGTGAATATGGTAAAGGAAAACATCGTAAAGAAATCCGCGGCTTAGTTGACGTCTCCTCTAAACACGTTCGACTAAGCTAAGAAGGTAGCATCGGTGCTAAGCAAGCCCACGCCATCATCACGCAAAGAGGACCAGCAACTAAAGAGGTCTAATTGCGGACTAAATAAACTGGCTGGTGAAAGCTACACCTAGCAAAATATTTCGAATCTAAAAGAAATCTCACCTTCATGGTACAAAGGATCAAACCTTCAAAAAGGGCGAACAAAATCCATATTGTCATTAATATCTGCCAAACTACAATAAATTGGCCACCCAAATTAATTTAATAATAGCCTTAATTGGTGGATGTTAACCAATTTGTTCGACACAAAACCCCACCTTCTCATCAATTAAATATAGGGCTGCAGACCTCACGAGCACAAGGCGAACCATTCCATTTGTCAATTTGACGACCTCGTAGTTAATAAACTAGTAACAAACCCCGGTTTCGCACGGGTAGCAGAGCATTATGCCTGTATTTTTTACCATATTTCAGCTAATTAAATACAAAATAATTAATTCATAAGAAACATTGACAAAAACAGAAGGTTCCTCTGTTAAGTTCATAACAAATTCGCCGACGTCAAACTTAAACATCCTCACATTTTACGCAGCAAAATTTGTACCAAACTCTAGAAAAACATTTTTCAAAAATTATCTAAACGCCTACAGTTAATCAGTTATTAGTCACAACCAACTAATCACTTATTAATTTTATTTCCAAACTCATTTTCAATAAAATATAACGTTTTAAAATAAGGGCGAGATTTACATTTTAATCGTTTGATACACCCACACCTAGAATTTAGAAAATATCTGTTTGTTTTTTGTCATTTGTATACATTTTTAATTATGTAAATTATTTAATCAGTATGGTACACTGTCGTGACCGAAAGATCGAAACAGACTGACCTTTGGTACTAGTTGAAAAATGACTGGTCTTTGTTCTGACCAAAAATGCGCAAGCATATTAGAATCAGCCATCTTAACCTTACAGCAGTTACAGCTATGACTATTTAGCATAACTTTTTTATTTACCTGCGAAAATATTGGGATCAAAGTAACCTACTTATATCTTTTCGCACACTAAAAGAAAGAAAGAAAAAAAAAGCATTTATTGTGTACAAACACACGACAAACACAGGAATGAAGAAATGAACATGACAATGAAAATTAATTAAATAAAAAACAAAAAAATTACAAAGAAAAAACAACGTAAATGAGGAGTCGTGTGCTGACACAAATGGGTCGACCTCAGCTAAAAACTGCAGCCAAGCATGCTTAGCTACAGCGTTGGTCTTCCGGCCAGACCCATCTAGCTAGAAAGCTAGGTTTAAATAAAACACTGTTAGTTGTATGGCCGTAAAATGAAAACAGACTGGGTGTCAAACCTAGGCTTATCGTAGACATTCTTACTATCAAATTTTGAGACTTGCTTTTAATGGCGACTAGCTGGCGGCGTCCTAGTAGAATTAGAATTATTTCTAAGCGGATCTACGTCAGTTTGCCAAATTTTAGGCCGATCAGTCCATTGGCATAAATTATGACGACCCAGTTGGCACAATGGTCACCATGCCGGACTGCCAAACATAGGGTTGCGGGTTCGATTCCCGCCTCAGAAATGTATTTATGCTTAGATATTTGTCTGTGGTCTGGTTGTTTCTATGTATTATAAGTATATATTTACAAAAAAAAATTTAAGTAGTATATCCGTTGTCTAGCACCCATAACACAAGTCTAGTTACTTAGCTTGGGGCTAGATGGCGATGTGTGGAATGTCCTGCAATATTTTTTATGTTTTATTATGCGTTGATATACTTATCTGCCAGTCAGTCAGTCAGATTTCGAAGTCAGACAACACTTTGAAATTTATATTTTTAGATAGTTATAGTTTTCAATTTCAACAATATGATAAAAAACCTTGAAAGCAGACTAAAGTACAAAGGCTGGCCTAAGAAAGATAATTAATAGGCAAGAAGTTTTTTCAAAATCGCATTTCCAGTCTAAAATAACTTGTTTAACTAATTAGATTTGAACCTATTATTTTACGAACACGACGAAATTTGATATCAGTTACGGTTCTAAATGACAATTTATGTAAGTTCAAAGGTTGTTTATAATAAAAGAAAGTGGACTGTTAAGTTATGTTTTGTTAAATTAATTATACTTAATTATTGAATTTCAAAGTTATGTAAAATATAGCAGGTGTTGGTCTATCTGTGATTAGTTTTTGTCAGCGGCTTCGTTCGTCATTTCCAGAATGGAATTTAAAAAAAAACTCTATCTTAGTTGATACTTGTTTTATAAAGAAAACATTCTCAAAACTTCATGCCTGTCATCATGTCAGTTAGGACTTTATATATTCATAAATTGTGATAATAATAAATAAGTCTTAGCCTGTTTAACGAAAATAGAAATAACTTTCCTCTATTGTAACCTCGCTGCGGTTATAAAACATAACCTTAAGTTACAAAGGCGGGCAAAATATATTCGTTTGTATACGTAGCGCAGCGAATGTTGACCTCTGATGGAAAGTAGAAGTGGTATGCGTAGAACTCAATTTTCATATAAATATCGAGTTCTGCGCATACCCCTTCCACTTACCGCAGAGGTCACGATTCGCTGCATGAGGTATAACTGGTTACGTGAAAGGAGTAAATTTTCTTCTTTTTTATTTGGTTACAAAACACGGTTACATACACGGCTGAAAGAAAGTATTTATAAATTTTTTTTATAATGTTTATCAAAATTAATGTTGCACTATTGCAAAACCTTAAATGACCCTACGCAAAACATCCATTTGAATTTATACTTCATTTCAAATATCAACTTGTGGTCATTCGATCCTAACAAAATTAAAGGGCATTTGGTTAACGACAAAAACCTGATTAATTTTAATAACATTACTCTCAATTGACCTTTCAGATTGACAAGAATTTTACTACAAAAAATACATTAGGTGATCATCATAAACAAAATTAGGTATAAACTATTCAAAAACTTAGTAACCAGATCCTTTTATGGTTCTATTGCGATGGTGTTTCTTTTAGACTTCGATCCAATTTGGTTCCAATTGGAATTAGGAACACAATTTTAGGGTCTTGGTAAAAAGAGGGTTGCAAAAATTATTAGCTATTTTGCATGTTTGGAATAATCAGAAATAACGTATCTATACAGGGTTATTGGAAATTATACTAGCAAGCCGTTGAGGGCTATTTCTGTGCACCTTAACGATCAACTTTTGTTCTACGACTTTTGGAAATTCGAAAAAAAAATATGAAAATTTTTAGGTTATGTAAATTCGAAAAACAACTGATTTTTTAAAACAAAGGACATTGAGACTAAGAACAGTAGATAAAACTTAAAAAATAAGTCAAATTTCAAGGTTAATGACCTCTCCGTGTATGGAACAGCTGATTTTCCGATAAACCTAACCTCAAAATTTTCAAAAAAATGATTGAATTTCCAAAAGTCGTAAAACAAAAGTTGATCGTTAAGGTGCACAGAATTAGCCCTCAACGGCTTGCTAGTATAATTACCAATAACCCTTTATAAACTATTTATCCAAATTTATTTCTGGTCGCCGAAAGTCTTCTTCTTCCACTCTCCTCCGTTATTCGTCATCTCATTTTTCACATCCATCTCTCCAGTGGGACTGGCTTAGTAGTGAGCTAACAATAAATACCCATGTACGGGTAGCAAAGCTTGCGTTGAAGTCTTTTGCATGGAGAAATTGTCAAAATCAAATGAAAACTTTTTAAACATTTATGTTAGGTCCACATTTTAATATGTTGCAATAGCTTTTAGGATTGCAACAAGGAAAAACTAAACCTGTTCTAATTTCAAATCCGTGTCCCAATTTCAAACGTAACCAATAATCCGTGTCATAAATATTAAAGTTCCAAATTCGAAACTTTAAATTAAAATGGCGCGCGCGACCGTTCTATATTATAATGACGTTTAATGCGCACACGCATTATGAATAATTCATTATAATTTTGACGATGGCGGTCCATTGATCTTTGATATTGGTAAAGTAATACCTAACTACTTAAATACAATTTAAGTAGAAAATTTAAAGTTAATGGAAAATTAAAAATATTTCAGGTAGCCTTTAATTTTTTTGAATGTGTTACTAACATTACTCTTGTGGTAGTCAAGATATCTTAAAGAATCCCGCTGTGTAGACATTGGGCAAGCCTACTCCAACTAATACGTGTTTCAGGCGTTACAGAGCCCTCATTTAAACAGGTTAGGGCTGACGCTATATTAATTACCTAAATTCGATGTAAAATTCAACATTTTGTAAAAACACATCAGATACAACTTTATTCCTGAAACGTCTCAACTATAATCTTACGTAAAGTCGATCGAATTTTGACGGACGTAGCCTAATCCAATCTTCTTACAAAGCGATTAGATTAGCTACATCTCCTTTTTAAATTATGACGTCATATTTAAGGTGAAAGGGTGCTCTCTACATACAAACGTAGTCGACTGTTTCCTCCCTGGATAATGACACTAGCACAAATACTTTTGTTGCATAAATAAAACCTATAACTGCCATGACTATGCTCCTTTGTCTTGGTTTTTTTCATTTTTTAATTATCATAGAAATTAAGAGTTAAAAAAAACATAGGGGGATGGTCATGACAGTTATAAGTTTTATACTAAATTTTTGTGCTAGTGTTATTTATCCAGGGAGGAAACAGTCGACTACGTTTGTATGGAGAGAGAGCCCGATACCCTTTCCTCTTAAGATTGTACTATATAATTATGGTTTGTCACTTTTAGTTTTTGCAAGTACTAGAATCTTACTGGTGTACACTTCAATCAATATAATATTTGACACAATCACTTCCAACCATTGAAAATTTTGACAACAATTGACAGTTAGAATTTTGACCAAACGTTTCTTCCAAATCACGGCTGTCGTGCTTTCATGACCGAATCTAAATCCGATCACAATTCGATACAATCTACTCCACATACATTCAAAGGTGAAAGTTAATGTCAACAAACCTTTAAATTTAGCTCCATCATATCGATAGATATACGAAATTTAAGCGTAGTTAACGGAATCATCACTTTCATTTCTATTGTAGTTCACTTCTCTATGACAACGTATATTGTATCTAGTGAATCGGACGTGATTATATCGGTTATATTGTGGTGATTGCACACGAGATGTGTATAACGTGCTTAAATTATTAAACGTATTAACTAGACGAATTTATTGTTTATCGAGTACCTATAGTGCGGGTCTTACGAGCAGAATGAGTGTGGACATTATGGGACCTATTATTTACAATAAAATACCTTTGACAATTAGAAATATAAGTGACAATAAAAGATTCAAAACCGCACTCAATGGCTTTCTTGCTGAAAAAGTATATTATGATTTAAGAGATTTTTTTAACGATAAGTTAAATATTTAGTTTTATATTTTTTCGACATTTTTTATATTTTTATTATTTTTATTTTACTTATCTTTTTTGTTATGGATCTATTTTTATTTTATTTTGATTTGACTGACCTATTCGATAAGTTTATATTCTAAATATTTATTGACATTTGGGTAATACAATTTCTATATTTTTGGTAAATTAGTACCTAATAACACATTGTAAATTTTCATATGCCTATAAGGTGAACCATGGTGGCACCAACTCTTTTTCGATTTAAGATCTTTATATGTATGAAATGAATTATGAATTATAGTAAAAAAACGTCGGTCTGTCGCCACACAATTGCAATTCCCGGCAGAGCTCATATGTGGACTATTATGCCTCTGTAAGATCTATTATACAATATGAAAGCAAATAAATGAAATGCATAAATTGATAAAATAAAAATAATTTATTCCAGTCAACTAAATATGGTCCATACAAAAAGTGTTAGTAATCAAAAATAGAACCTTTACGACTAGATGTTAGTAACTTACATACTAAAATTATGAGTAGGTTTATGTAGGGAGTAAAAATAAAACCTCTGTACACAGGCATTTACAGACGGTACCTCAGCAGTTACAGAGGAGGCAGTAAGGGGACTCTGCTATTACCCTTCTCATGCAATAGTTTCAAATGATTCACAAACATTTTACAGCAGACCGTATCTAAATCAGTTTAGCCGTTATGAAGATAAATAAGAACATTTGAGTGCTCAAACAAACATCCTCTCCCCCTTAATGTATATAACATTCTCCGTTCCGTCGTGGGTAATAAAAGATAGAACATAGTTTAAAAACGATAAAAAATTGACTTGCGACAGCAAACAACATACACAAAGAGAAAAAAAATTGGTAATACATACTTATCATAACAGAAACAAACATAAGAAAGGCAATGAACATAAAACATAGGAAAATAAACATTTAAAAATGTGTGTAATGTAAATGTGTAAACCTTACTCTCTTTTGATATATCTACTCTTGTGAGTTCGGTTCACTTGCAAAAACCAAATGCTACGGATATTAGGTAGGTCATTCATAACGTGTAACAGATGTAGGTAAGTAAAAAGGATGTAGTCAATCTAACTTCTCTCTCTGTTAGAATTAAGGAAGGAGCTAAGAAAAGTGTAGCTCTGAAGTGGACGTAAAAACAAAGAGAATGGATTAGCTACATCTGTCACTAATGTGTACGATTTGACGTTATATGAGATGCACTAGACTGAAACAATCTACAAGTTAAAAAAAATCATTTTTAAGGTTCCGTACCTTAAAAAGGTAAAAAAAGGAGATCACTTTCTTCTCGGTCTGTTTTTTCTCTTCAATTTAATTTTTTGACAGTTTTGCGAAACCCTTTTCGAAATTTAAAAAAGTGCTTCATAACTAGTGTACAGTCTCCTCTACCCAACACAATAGCAAAAATATACAGCGATGCTAACGGTAGTGATTTTCGATCGCTGATTGGATCTATTGTCAGACGGATTACGGGACGTTCATTAAAATATGTGGTTACAATCGTACGGATTACATGTACGAGTGAGCCCGGCATTAAGATGTTACTTTCGACTCTTTGTTCGCAAGGAATTGTAGACATGTATGGTGGTGAAAAGTTATATCTTAGTGAACGAGATCCGTTTCTAATTTTGAATAGTTAGATACAATTAAATTGAACAAGTCATGGTGATGCTCACGATCGTATTGTAGCGATTTTCTAAATGTATACCAAATGTTTAATCTATATATAAAAAGAAAAACGTGACAGGCTGGTAAATTAAAAAAAAAAACTTGTTAGGTTAACCCGTTCCTGAGAAAATCGGTGATGATACACGGACAGACAGACGGACAAGAGAGTGATCTTCCTTTACTTTTTTACCTTTTGAGGTACGGACGGAACCCTAAAAATGTGACAGTAAAAAAAACCATACATTTGCTTAGCAAAGTTGAACTTAGGTAAACTTAACATAACTAAGTATTATTAAAAACTTGCTGTCATAGACGAATGCGCCTAAAATTTGGTATAGGTACCTACAAATAGCTATTACAATATATCGTAGCCATTCACTAAGAAAAATAATTTGGATAATTCACCCAAAAGCGGACGATTTTGTGGGTAAAAGCTGGTTGAAAAAGATCCCAACTAACTTAGAAAAAAAAGTTGTCCATCTAACGTATAGAATAACTTTCAAACAGATTTACGTTAATTAAATTACTCTAAGGTAACATTTCTATTCTAAACACACAGTACTCTTCATAATTTATTTAAACTTTATCGATTGACAACCATAAGATCTAAAGAAATCGATACCTATACTTATCAAATTACCTAAATAACATACAAATGTCTCGTCATTCTTCCGAATCGATAACAGTAATCGATAAATTGGTTTTTAAAAATCGATTGGTAAACAAATGTCATATAATTGAGTACACTTTGAAATATTATATTAAGAAGAATAAGATTACTATGTAGATCGGTAGCGATTTAATTATAATTCATTTATTTAATATAAGAACTATCTAAGTATATTAGATTATTGCAAAATGCGAGCTGAAAATGCGGCTCGCAGCGTAGAGCAACCGGCCGCAGTTTTGACGTGTAAATGTCTTTAAAATTGCTAATAAAGTAGAGTTTTCTGCAAAAAAGAAATCTGTCATAAGTAAGTTCATAATAATAATGAATTAAAGAAAAAGTCCAATATAAGTCTATCTGATATTCAGTGTGTGCACTCCAATAGAACTAAGAAAATAGGTATTGTTTGTGTGTGTTACAAAACAAAACAATAACAATCACATCTTAACAAGCGTCTCAATTCCAACTTGTTGAATTTCAATGCAAAGTCTTTTTTTAATTCTAAGATCCAGAAGATTTCACTAAAATGTTCCTTATTTATAACATTTCTTATTGTATGTGCTTGAGATCGAGTCTTGTAGTAAAAAACCTCAAAGTAAGTTGGTCAAATAATTATTTTGATTTATACCTGACCTATGAACTGAGATATAAGCGTGATTGTATGTCATATTTATTTTGTAATATACAAATGTTTATAACAGTTGATGAGTTAAATAAATATCATCTTATTTAATTTCGATAAATGTGTAAATAATAATTGATAATGTAAAATTTAAAGATAAAGGTAAAACAGATAAAGTATCTTTTAATGTCGCGATGCACATTGGAACCGATACCTATTGACGGAGGGAGTTACGACAAACAAATAATCCCATTTACACTAAACCTCTAAGACGCGTCGGAAACGGGATATTTATTAAAGAAACCCGTCCCTTGGAAAAGCTGAAAAGACATCACGTTCTTTCAAATATCCCGTTTCTGAGACGCTTTAGAGGTTTGGCGTCAAGCCATTATTTGTTCAAAAATATTGTAGAATTATGTCCATGGAAAAATAAAGTCATATTTCGTAAATGATTTCGACATTTTTTTCTTTTCTTGTGACATTTTAAATCCATTACCTGCTAATAGAACTAAACTATTGATATTTAACGAACTATATTTAACAGACTATAAATGGAGTGAGTGAGTGAATGATATGTTGAATGAGTTAAACAATAGAATGCCAAATTGTTCAGTCTTCAATTTAATAAACGCCTTTTGGGACATAAATTGAAGTGAACTTAAGTTACTCTTTGTAACTTTGAGGTTACTTAATGCGATTTATGTTTTAGTTTAAATAAAGGTGAAACGATCAGAATAAGACAGCGCACGCGCAGGCGTGACTGTTTGCACAAACTACTTGAGCGTTTGGTGTATTTAGCTTAACTAAGTGCAATTTTTAATAAATCATTTACAGTAGCAAATAAGGGTTTAAATTCACCTTAAACTGCGCTCCAGAAAATTAAGATAATTGACTTAATTATTTAATGCTTCATCACATTTTCACAGTCAGTTGCGTTTTACTTTATTTTAAAAGGAAAACGCAATAGAGAGACTGACTGGTCCATCAACACACTGTCCAACATATTTCGCGGGTAAACGCTATTTGAAAACATGGCGATTAATTTCAAATATAAAATCCTAATTCTAATTACACATCATCGGTCAGTAACATTTAACGTCAAATCATAAGATGATCACGTTTCGGTTGACGGCGCGTGAAATGCGCCCGCGCATCATCTTACCAACAAACGTTTAATAAACTGCCTTTGAACGGCTGTCAGACCATTCAGATAACCCGTTAATGAGCGGGTAATATGTTTTGATTTGCAATTTTATATTTTGATCTGCATCTTGTTTAATTTAGTGATGACGTGACGTTTGTATTAATATAAGGCCGGTCGCTCTTTATAAACGATTTTTTTCGTCTAGGAATCGAAGTTTTGTATTGATTAAAACTTACGACTACATTCAATGCGTACACTCCCAAACTTCCTAGTTGTATGGGATACAACTAGATTTGGGATTGTTCGCATCCAAAGAGTGACTGGCCTTAAAAAAGTTGAATCTAATTTTCTTTCATGATGGGTTGACGCACGATTATATAGCCTAAAACTTTTACATCTATTCAAGATTTACTTCTTATAAATAGGTGATGCAACTAACAAACGAAAAAATTAGAAACACAAAAACAACAACATTTACGACCAGTTTTAAACCGTTTTAAGTCGGTTATTACGAACCGAATTTACATATAAAATAAAACTTCGTACCATAAACAATCGGTCCACAACAGTATTGTTATAAATCCGTCATTTACAACATATATAAAACTAAAAGCAAACCACACGACAAATTAACGTACAGAAACTGTGACGCGGGTGGTCCTATTTAATATACTGACTTACTTGTCCCCGGTTCGTTTCCATACCCCACTAGACTAACGCATAAATTGTCATTACAGTAATCATTCGATACATTCTATCGATAAATACGCTCAGTTCAATCGATTCGATGATTCGAATACTCGGTTGGACGCCTCGAAATGTCCCTATACGTTTTTACCCGGGCCCGTATCGGTTTTTACTTATTTTATCGTTATTCTCTTTATAAGAGTTTATCCGTTTACAATCGTAAATAAAATTTTATATGATCACGTATCTCGATGGCCACTTTTTTAGATTACGTTTGTATTGATTACTATTTTCTTGTCCGTCAAAAGTTTAACACGTTCTCTTTAATCCAATATTGAAATGAGAGCAGTAAAATCTGGTACTTACCCTATTTCATTTAATTTTTCATTGGTTCGTAAAGTTTTCGTCACAGAATATGGACAGGGAATGGTTTTCAAGTAATTTATGACTCTAATCATAATCGCGGGTATAAAATTTGATTGTGTTAGATTAAACCTTTAATATTTATCGTCAAATATAATGCGATGATAGTAATTTTTCTCACGAAGAAGGTCGTCTTCAGGTTTCTTTAACTGTTTAATCTTATTTCGTAGTTTTAATGGTACATTTATAAATATTCATTCAGTGGTGCTTAAGTTTTATTGCAACTTCTTAAGTTGTTAACTTAGCCAATATCTAACTAAACTGTCAAAATAGAATTACAAATTATGGGGCATATTAAACTTTACTAATTACTGCATCAATAAAATTAAGACTATTAATTTCAATAGTTAAATGGATAAAATCTAACTATAAAATTGCATCTAATTATATCTAAACTAGTTAAAAGTTTATGTTCCTAATTCAATTAAAAGCAATTTTTATAACAGTTTATATTTTTCATAATGTACTTAAATCTAAAACAATATATTTTCTTCTAATTTACGAGAAAGTGACGTTCGACGACAAATAAAACAACAATACTAGTGTTTATAGAATTTACTTAAAATTCTATAAACACTAGTATTGTTGTTTTCTATATTATAATTATATATCAGTCTATTCAAATATTATAATTCAATTCTAGTAGTGAACTATAATTCAAATATTATAATAGGTATTTTAAAAGAAATCTACATTTACAAATGAATTTATTATTTTTAATTCAAAGTGTAGTCGTAATTTACCCATTTTTAGTTCAAAATGTAGTTGTTGTTTATATCCTTACTGATCCGAACTATTCTTCAAAAGAATGTAAACTATTTAGTGGAAATGTTTTGCCCTGTGTAGGAAAAACTATTAGCAATTAACTGATTACAGGTTCATAAAAAGGATATTAAAGTGTATTTGTTGATGATTGAGTTTGTTTTATTAAAGTGCATTCGAAGTTTAAATCGTTTCAAATTTATAGTCGATACTGAGAACTTTTAAACAACATTTGTAATTGTTACTGAATAGTTTGTTTTGAATCTAAGCAATTAGGAATGCCATACGTATTGTAGTAAACAAAGAAAGAAACAAAACGGAAATAAACCGGTTTTTTTTTTGTTACAATTACCTCTTTTTTTTTGAAGAAAGTTAAAAAGGAAATTATGAAATAGTCAAAATTAAAGAGGTTACAGGAAGCTCACAGTATTCGAAATAACTACATTAAAAGTATACGCGACAAAATGATAACATTATCCTTTATTGGATTCGGATGAAACGTAGGTTATTTATTTAAGGATATTATTTTAAACCAGGTTATTTATTAAATGAATATTAATGAGGCTAAAATCTGCTTCTTGAACTATTAAAATAGGTAATGCATTTAAAAAACCTCAACCACGTATGACGGTAGTTTTTCATCTCAGCATTCGTTTTTCAAATTATTCTTTAAATGTCAATAAAATTTAAATACAAACAAAATTTTACACTAAAGTTTGTTTTTAACATTCGAATTCGAATATAACTTTGTCTTACTAACAGGCGGTCATAAAAGTTTCCAAAATTATTAAATTATATGAACATAATTGTCATTATTGTTCTTAAAAGTTTTTATATTTTAACAGCATTTATTTTGTGTGAATTTGAGCTTTTTGCGTTGAGACGAAAATTCAAAAAATTCATTTCTTCAAAATTGTGGTGCAAGTTTAATTAAATACTGGCATAAGTTGCTCTATAAAATCAAGCAAACTATCCCACGATATTATCACTTATGCGTCCATATTAGAAAAAATACAGCTTCCAATTTAAACCAATAATATAGAGAGATATCAAAACGATAATGTTGCAATATCAATTTAACTTTTAAAATCTCATGTTGCTTTAGAAAACAAACAAATCTAAATTACATTGATTTGGTTTCAAAATCTACAATAAAGTTTTATTAGAAGACCAATAATGATAAGAAACAGAAGAAAATATAAGTATAAACATTAAGACGAGACTTTTGATACATTTCGATGTTAATTTTTGGTCGGAAGGTGAGGATCGTTGTTAGAACGGTATCTTCGACAAAAACCTAATGGAAAATGTATTTAAACTAAATCATTTTTTGTCAAAATGATCCAGTAAGAAATCAGAAAATCTATAGTATATAACTAGTTTGTTCACTCGACGCACAGCCAAAATTGCTTAGTCTAGAAAGTTGAAATATGGAACATAGGTTTATTCTACAAACCAAGAAAGGATTTTGGTAATTTTAACTTTGAGGTGGAGTAAAATATTGTGTTCGATTTTTTAGTTAGAACCTTCTCCAGACTAATACAACAAAAAAGAAAATTTGCTGAATTGGTCGCGTGATGTGATGACAAAGGGAAACAGAGATTCATTTTTAACCGACTTCAAGAAAAAGAGGAGGTTCTCAATTCGGTTGTATGTATATTTTTTATATATAAGTAGAGAAAGATTGTGAGTACCTATTTATTAGGTTTTTACAGGACTTTGAAAATGGGTGTTGTCTCTACTTTTTGCAACTGAAAATTGACGTGTATTTCCAGTATTTTAGTTTGGTTGTTTTGAAAAGATTAATCATAAACAAAAGTAATTCAAACGAGATATTTTTTGTGAAGCTTTAGTAGTGAAAATAACCATGTTACTTTAAATTCTATATGAATCACAAAATACAGGTTTTCGACAAAAATAACTTAAATCGAAAACATAGTTAATTAGCTGTCCCCTGTTAAACCGTAAAGGGACAGTAAGATGTTCAATGTGCTAATGTCTTGAACTACTCAGTTACCGAGTACTTTAACCACAGAACTATTTAACTTTGTGATGTGAATTGACGAATAAACACGATGATGACTTCAGATTGTGGGGTAATGGAGTTCGGTCATTTCACTATTTTATTGGTTTCCAATGTAATGGCTTATAGAAGAAAATAAATTGAAGAAGCTTTGGAAATCAGGAAATCAAAGTATTTATTGCCATGTTATTTATACGAAAATAATTCAGGTAGGTAAGAATTTTGATAGCCGGAGATTCAATGCCTAATGTTGGTAGGTAATTTAAAATCAATGGTAGAGTTACTTGATCAATTTAGTTGCAAAAGGCTAGCTCTATCCCCGCGCACGCGCACTTTCCAAGTACAATCGTTCCTATCTAAAATAAAAAACTTAAATCGAACTAAATATTGGCATTTACATCGAATCTAGATGATTTATACAACACCAGCAATTTAATCCATGCTATTCAAGCAAGCAATCATTCCATCAATTTTAAAAAGGATATAAAAATTCAAATAACACTTCAGGAGGATACATCCTGCCCTATTCTTCGTCCAGAAATAAAAACCACTCATCATTATAAATAGAAGAATACACAGACATCAAACACAAACAAGCACTTTGCAAAGGAAATCGATTTGTAACCTACACTACCAACTAACTATGCATTAAACCATTTACAAAATAAACACTTTTCTATTAAACAAACGTACTAAACAAAAATCAACTCAATTCTGTAGAAAATAAAGTTTATACTCAAAACAGATGTCTAATCAAACATAGACTTTGGATTTTCTAACTTCAACTTTGTAGTTTGAAAAATAAAGTCGATAATTGTTAGTGGTTTTACTAGTACAGGGAGTCATGGCGCTTACAAATTGCTACGTTTGCGCACGCGTTGATTTAGGGCTGTCACATTTGTTTGGATTGAATTCAATCTAAAATGAAAATCTTTTCATTTCACAACCTCTTAAAGTACATTAAATTTATAATTCTGATTCTGTAATATTTTCAGTAAGTCGACAGATCACTCGAACATAATTAATGTCATAAAATTTTATTTCACCTTTTAAAGGTAGATCTTTATTTGCTTGCTTAGCTATAGCTAGAAGAAGATGACAAAGTTTATTGTTGAATTTACAACACTACTACATCCCAGAAACTTAAAACATGCAAGTTTTGAAAATTCTAATTACTCACTCTTGTCTTATGTAATCATAAGTACCTTTAATCATAAGAGCATAAGAGCTTTCTACCCGATTGCACATAGTCAATATCGATGCTAATATTGCTAACTTAATGGATTTTAAGACCTAACTAACTGAATACAATACTATCAAGGCACAGTTCAAGTCAATGGAAGAACCGGGCTACAATTTAGCACACAAATGGCTAAGAAGAGATTTTGGAAAAAGCTATTTAATAAATGAATGATATGATAAAATGATTTGACGAATTTGTTTTCCGAGATTTTTCACTTAACATTCCCCAACTTCATGAGTTTAACCCAACAAATTTTTCGAGATGTTCGATACCATATAAATACTGATAAATACCGAATAAATACTTATTACTTCTTACTTACTGCGCTAGCTCAGCCGCCCAAAGTGAATCTTGGCTTCCGAAACGAGAGTCTTCCATCGTTCCCTGTCCTGCCCTAAATCAAATAAATAGCATACAAAATAAGCATTTACTATTTATTTAACTTCCCACACCTGGTCTAGGTATAATAAATGATCAATTGTCGGTGACAACCCTACAGTTCACGTTGAAGGATATATTGCTTCCATTGCGTTTCAAGTAAGCCGATGTCACACATTCAATGCTTCACAAGTGGCATTGTATTCTAATTCAATCGTGTTCAGAATCTTTATCATCATAACCAAAGAGATCAAACCTATTTATATAGTGGGATAATGAGAAACAGTTCAAATAGCGCTTTGACTCTTCCCATACACCTATATACTACGGCCAAATAGGAATATTTTGAGATAAAAAATAACTTTTTTTCATCTTTTAACCCAAGCACAGTCATCAAAAGAAAAGACTTTTATAATTTTTTTTAGTTTAAGAATTTTATAATCCAAAAGAAGAAGCACCCTATTCTCATGTTTTGAAAACAATGTCACGACTGATTCGCCATTTTATTAACACAAGTTTTTATTGGCACAAATTAAAGTTTGCGCTTGTATTTACCTACTGTAAGTATAGGTACTACCTAAGCGGTTCACAAGGTGTTTCTAAGGTCTTTGGAATGGGATGTTTTTTTTGTATTTGCTTCACCTTAAACTGAGCGATTTTGTGCAAAAGTATGCAATTTTTGAAACAAAAGTTTCCTACTATTCATAATTCATTTATTACGAACTAGCGACCCGCCCCGGCTTCGCACGGCTATATTATACATGTATTATGCATTATGCATACACCTTCCACTTGAATCACTCTATCTATTAAAAAAACCGCATCAAAATCCGTTGCGTAGTTTTAAAGATTTAAGCATACATAGGGATATGGGGACATAAGGACATAGGGACAGAGAAAGCGACTTTGTTTTATACTATGTAGTGATATGGGTACATAGTATTGGTTTTTGAATCACCTTAATCAACCGTAGGGTATGCAATTTAAGTTTGTAGCGTTTACGTCACGTCCGGTCTACTCTTGTTAATAGGTACATTAAAAACCTTAGTCAAAACTAATATTATAAATACGTGTTTTATTGGAATCGATTTTAAGTACAAACTTAAAAAAGGCTGTTTTTATTCAGCATAAAGTTGGTACATGTAAAAAAACCTATAGGACGTACATATTGAAGTTTTATGTTCTGGAATCAATTTAGCAACACTGTTGTTAAATAGCGCTTATTGGATATGCTCGGAATTTATATTGAAAAATAACCGATATGTATGCAAGAAACGAGCAATTTGTAAAATGAGCACTAAAACCCTACAAGTTGATAGTGTTCGATAAAATTACTTTAAAATGTGTTTACGCTTTAGAACTATAACTGCCAAACGCAAAATACCTGGCGCCTGAGTTCTGTAACTGTAGCTGCCTAACGCAAAATACCCAGCGCCTGAGTGCTGTCGATCCAAGGGTGACCTAGGGCCTTCAAACAAAACAACTCTGTATACAAGTAATTCAACTTTATGGTCTATTTAAATCGAATTTAATTAATATAAGTCATTGTCTGGCAGAAATTAATCAACTTGAGGAAATTGAATCGAAATTTAGATTAATTTAATAAGCTTGTTCTCGATTATATTTGATTTATTATTAACTTTAAGAAGGTATTATGAAAGTTTGTATTGACGTTGAAATTATACATCCTATTTTATATAACTACTAGCTGTGCCGACAAACGTTGTTTTGCCATTAAAAAAAACCGAGCTGATTTGTGAATCTAAACCATTCATCAGGTCGACCCACCCAAACGCATACAAAAAAATGCATTTAAATCGATCCAGCCGTTTAGAAGGAGTTCAGTGACATACACACGTACAGTAGAATCACTAGTCGATCACAATCATCACTACATAGTATAAAACAAAGTCGCTTTCTCTGTCCTTATGTCCCTATGTTCCTTAGTATGCTTTAATCTTTAAAACTACGCAACGGATTTAGATGCGGTTATTTTTTAATAGATAGAGTGATTCAAGAGGAAGGTTTCTATCTATAATACATGCATAATATAGCCGTGCGAAGCCCGAGCGGGTCGCTAGTTATATCTTATATATATAAAAATCAATTGCTGTTCGTTAGTCTCGCTAAAACTCGAGAACGGCTGAACGGATTTATCTTATCTTGGTCTTGAATTATTCGTGGAGGTCCAGGGAAGGTTTAAACGGTGAGAAACATCGGACTTACGCGGGTGAAACCGCGGGGCGCAGCTAGTCTTCTCTATATATAAAAATCAATTGCTGTTCGTTAGTCTCGCTAAAACTCGAGAATGGCTGAACCGATTTATATGATTTTGGTTTTGACATGTTTGTCGTAGTCCAGGGAAGGTTTAAACGGTGAGAAACATCGGACTTACGCGGGTGAAACCGCGGGGCGCAGCTAGTATAATATAAAGATTTACTAGCTTCGAAAAAATCGAGATAAATAGTGGCTATAGAACGCATTCGTGGAGCGCTATCTTCCTTTAACAAACACAGAATTTAAAAACAGTTACCATAATAAACTACAAACTTTATCAGCCTCTCTTACCCTTTTCGAGGTCGTATTTTCTTAAATAATATTTTAGTTTTCTAGTGAACCCCTGTCAGAGGTTCCGTAGTGTCTGATATGACTCGTAGATCTTAAACCTAGTTTCAGAGCTTTCTTGCTGAGTCGTTTTCTCTTTTATTCACACGTGGGCGCAGTTAACATAAAAATATTATACTAAGGGCAAACCCAGGTTATAGAATATTCAATCAAATTATCAAATTAAATATTACTTTCAATTTAATTTAAGGTTAACACAGATAAAATACTTTGATCGGCTGATATCTTGCCGAAGACGTTTAATTTGAAAACAGACGTAGTTTGAAACTTGAAAGGTATTTCGACTACTTTAAAAACCCTTATTCGATAAGATTGAACTTCTTTATAAAGTACGATTTTTATCGTATTGGTGTTTGATAAAGCCAAAGTTAAGGAATGAAAGACAACTTTTTAGTTGGTTTATAAAAATCGTCAAAATATAAATTTTGACGATTTTTTTCAAAATATTCTTAGTCACTTTTATTCGATAACACTTAACTTCGACATTATAAATTACAATATGAGTCGTATTGGAGTGTGATAAAGTCGAAGTTAAGTCTTTAAAAACAATCAATTTGTTTTTAAATTTTGACGTTTTTTTTTTCAAAAAAGTAAAACCATGTCAAAAAAATGCTGTATTGGTCTTCTATAGTCTTGGAGGGAGTTTGTAGTACTTGGTTATATTGTCAAAATTAAGTCGTATAATCGATAATGTCTTGTCGCATAAAGGTATTTCGGAGTTTTTTAGTCAGGTTTGGGATGCGTCGAAGATTAAATTGTTTTTAGTTTGTATTTGCCCTAACAGTAATGTGAAAGTAATATTTAATTGGTAAACTGATGATAATTGATTAGAGATATACGCGAAATATTATGAATATAATTCTAATGAACGTATTTTAGATTGATTGAGCAATTTGTGCAGTAAAATTTACGTTTTAATGGGAATTAATGAAGTTTAATGTTAATTTTATTTAATGAAGGCACAAGTTCACAAATTAAAGAAGGAAGCTACCTATAGTTATAATCTTAATATATATAAATCTCGTGTCACAATGTTTGTCCTCAATGGACTCCTAAACCACTTTACCGATTATAATAAAATTCGCACACCATGTGCAGTTCGATCCAACTTGAGAGATAGGATAGCTTACATCCCGATATTCCCACGGGATCGGGAGTTACGCGGGTGAAACCGCGGAGCGCAGCTAGTATTAATATAAATTGTTAATGATTTTTATTTCTCATTAAAGACATCAACGAGTTGTTACGCGTTGATGTCTTTTGTATGGGAACATAATGGCATCCATAGGTCCTCGATGAATAATATATTACCTAGTTTATTAGCTAATATTAGTATTTGAATCTCCCATGCTATTCAGAGCGCTATAGTGCCTGGGAACTATTGGAGTAGACTTATTCAGAACCAATCACCCTCTCAGCTTAGTCGATCGCGTGCAGACATGGTCGAAAGGAAAGAACTTGTCAATTTGTCTGGAGTCAACTAAGCCGCAAGTTTCATCACTATGTTTTCCTTCACCGTAAGAGCAATGTTAATTCCAGAACATCACAATGGGGCAGCGACCCTAGAATGCTATGTTGATCTTCTACGCCAAATTAGTATCCAGAACTTGTCTCATATTGTCTTTACAAACCTCTCAAACAAGTTACAAAACCAAAAAATATTTTGTTTCATATAAAAGTCATCAAAATGTCAAATGTCTTGAGAGTTTTTATCTTTTGCATCAAAACAAAATACCAAACGAACAGGAGCGGTCAAACCATTTGCATTTTGTTACAAGATTTATGACAATACAAAACCTTAAATCTTTTAAAACATAAAAATAAATTAACACTTTAAAAACCTTTAATGAACATAAAATTAGACTTTATTACACTTTACTACCAATCAATACACACACATAATATTATATTAAACTAATGAATTAAGGCTGCAACGAGCGCAATTTGGCGGGAACGAAAAATAAAACTAAATGTTTGCAAAACATATTACCTACGTTAGAAAATACATGATGAGACAATTTTAGCTTTTATAATTTTAACCTTAGTTGTTTGTTTCCTATGGCTTAAATAGCCTCATTAATTTTTATATTATACAGGGTGAATTTTTTATGTGGGCTTTCAGGGCTATATCCTAAACTATAAGAAATAGCGAAAAATGCTGAAAGGAGTTGCGTGCCCGATTTTGACAAAAACAAAAACTGCATCATTAGATTTTTGAAAAACTCATTACCCTAGCCAGGAATCGAACCTGTTGTTTTTCAAAAAAAATAATCATCCTATATTTTTATACCAATCTATAGTCTTGCTGATAGAGATCAATCCTTGAAAACAAACATAGTATGGCAAACCAAAGGAAATGGCTAATTTTGTAGTCTTCTGTAATTTTCATACTATTATCCCTGAAAAAAATCATGGCTTATGACGTAACAAACTGCTGCACAAAAATATAATATATTTTTACAAATTAGTAATGTAGAGAATCTAGAACATATTAATAACATTTAGAAAAATACGCTACGCTACGCATACGCTATTATTTTGTCAAAGACGGAAACATGAAAATTGTAGAAAAATACAAAAATAAGCTATTTCTTTAAATTTGCCATACCATGTTTGTTTCCAAGGATTGATCTCTATCAGCAAGACTATCGATAGGGATAAAATATAGGATGATTATTTTTTTGAAAAACAACAGGTTCGATTCCTGGCTAGGGTAATGAGTTTTTCAAAAATCTAATGATGCAGTTTTTGTTTTTGTCTAAATCGGGCACGCAACTCCTTTTAACATTTTTCGCTATCTCTCATAGTTTAGGATATGGCCCTGAATGCCCACATAAAAAATTCATCCTGTATATTAATTAGATAAATATAAAAATAATAATGCATTGAAACTACCCTAGATAAAACAATTTTTTTTTGGGTATTTTCCTCCTGATAAAATTAGTATAGAAGTATAGACAAACATACGTTTCAAATAATTATTATTTGAAACCATTTTATTATTTCTAACCAGAAATGATGTTTTCTAGAAAAAGTCCACGAGAATCCCGAAATAGCATTCGATCCCGAAATGGATATATTTTTCATAAATCCATGTTATTTTTCGTTCCCGCCCAATTATGCTCCGCTCAGTACATTTACTAATAAAGTTTTAAGAAACACTGTGACGAATACATGATTAATATGACATAATAATTTGAGGAAATCATGCAGAGCGGCTTTTTCAAAGACATCAATAAAAATCATTTCAAATATTTACACGTGTATAATGTTGAAATATTAGATCCATTTTGTATTAATTTTAGTATAATAGATGTACCTATTATCGTTGGTCTATAAAATAGCCCACCTTCAAAGCGAGATTGATTTGATAAAAATAACATTTCAAAATCAGGTTATTGTCATAAAAAAACCCACTATTCTTGTGCGTTCATATTTGAAATTAAGATCATTTAATAATAGTTCAAAGTTAATAAACAAATAAAACTCCGAGGTCAATGACCTCTAACCCTAAGAAACAACTGATTTTCGAGTTAACGAAACCTGAAAATGTTCGTAAAAAGTTCGAAATTTTAATAAATCAGAAAACAAAAACTGATACGTATTAGATTTTTTTTAGTTTCTTAATGAATAGGTATACTCCGAAACTTCTAGACCGATTTTGATAAAACTTATTCTATAAATATAAAAATCAATGCCACTTTTCGTTGTAATTTTATAACTCAAGAACGGGCTCACCTATCCAAACCAAATGTTTAAGCTTTGTTCGGACTATTTAGTAGATGGTTTATGTGAAGTTTGCACAAAACCGGTCAAGCGGTTCTTCATTTATAAAAAAAATTTAAATGGCAAAACAACGTTTTCCACTGTATGTTACTCTTCTGTAAATATAATAATATAATAAAATATAAAATTCAAAGTCCTGATTATCTGACTCATATATCAAAGCACACTCAAACCAATACACTGATCGTGCTAAATATCGTGCTAAGTTATTAAGACGTAGACAACTGCTAACCAAGGGTTCTGGAAAATTTAACAACTATGCGAACAAAGTCAATCTACCTATACAACTCTGAACGGAAAAAATATCTAAGTATACCTACCCATCATTACAGCCATTCATTAGTTAAACAAACAGACAGACGGACACGGACAACAATAATGTTTGAACGTAAACCTCTTAGAGATCCGTTACTTCGAACTGTTGACAGACACTATGTGTAACCATTTCTTAGTGTTAAATAAAAGTTCTGCTTAGATTTTAGTTTTTTGACGTGATAATAATATTGTCTAATAAATTGATGGAACACCTGCATTCACAAAAAAGTGTCACGGTAATATTGTGTGACGTCGATGGTAATATGACCAGACGCGACATGGTAACTTAAGAAACAGAGTATTTAAATAATAATATCGCTCATTTGGGCTTGTGTTATGGTGTGAAGAGTGACGAATAGGAGACTTATATAAAGAAAAAAAATATAAAGTCTTATGACGTTATCATGTAAAATAATCTTCCGTAAACGGACTTTACAGACAACCATTTGGTGTTTTTTTACAAGTACTAAGTCAGCGTATGACCACTATCACACCTGCCTAATGGTAGGTGACGATGCGGCCTAAGATGTAACACGCCTTCCTAGAAGATACCTATTCACTCGCGACTTGAAGACCCCCAAATTGTACACGTTAGAAAAGACAGACGCAGGCAACTGATTACATGCTGTACGAATAAGGAATGATGAAGCAAAACGCTTAGTGCAGTTATCTTTGACTAGCGACCCGCCCCGGCTTCGCACGGCTGTATTATGCATGTATTATACATATCAACCTTCCTCTTGAATCACTCTATCTATTAAAAAAAACTTCATTAAAATCCGTTGCGTAGTTTTAAAGATTTAAGCAGTCAAACGGAAATAGGGACAGAAAAAGCGACTTTGTTTTATACTATGTAGTGATGTCCACCATGAATCGGTTAGTGTTTTCACTTTCATTTGTTATTGTTGAGAATATTTTGTAGGTATATACCTAGGTATAGTCTTAAGTGCTTACCCGCCATTTTAAGCTTTGATTTTTTAGACTAATTTAAAAATCAAAATGTAGCATTTTTTTTTAACTTTGCCTTACCAGTGATTTCTTCAGTAGGCTTTAAAATGATTAAGTACAATTTTTTAAAGATAATTACAGAATTATTTAATAGGATAGTTTCAAAGCAAAATGCAGAATTTAGTACTTGGAATATTATGTTTGACGGACATTTGATTCTTTAAAAAAATACGTGATGAATTGAGAATCTCCTCCTGTTTTGAAGTCGGTTAAATAACATTATCTACAATACAAATATATTATTTACTAAAACACTTTATAATAGGTAGGTTGCTTATGTTCCTCACACTAGGCCAAGCCTTAGCAACAAACTAAAAAAATAATCAACAATCTCGTATTCATTAATTAACGGATACAAAATCCATTTATCGAAAAGCAATTCATAAAAATAAACTAGCGGAAGAAAAAAAGCATTAATAACAGCCGACATATTGATCAAAGAACATCATCCCATATTGTACATGTGTTATCAAAAATTTCATACCGTTATACAGAAAATAATATAACACCAAATAGGTGCAGTCGGCTCCCACGACCTCAGAAATATATTTCGCTCTTGTATCTTACTTCCTTGTTCAATACAAATTGAACTCTTCTTCGATAAGAATAAAATTCAAAATGTAAGTAGAATCGTATCCATTAAAAATACTCACACATAGAAAGCAACACCTTCGATTACTCATGTGTGCAAGTACAATTTGTTTAAATTTGAATTTAATTGCAAGGATTATAAGATTGAATTTTGTTCGTCGATTGTTGATTGTGTAGGTGTGTTGACCAATTCTAGGAGGTCGCGATCTAGTCAACAGGTGACGCGAAGATGTTCTATCTGGTTGAGCATGTGTGAGTGGAATGTCAGAGTTTATTGTTACTCTGTGGTTACACTGAGAGTTTAATTCTTGAAATCAATTAATTAATTACATTGCATCGCATTTTATTGCACTGATTGAAAAGAAACTAAGCCGTTTTTTTATTGCCGTTTGCGGAAAACCGTTTGGTGCTAAATAACAGCGGCGATTGAAAAGTTCACAACCTCATGGTGAATAAACTACTAAGTATTTTTTTAAACTAGGTCCAAAACGCCCTATATATGAACCACTCTATTATTACCTACCATAATTCCTGGTCAAGAGAATGCGAGCAAGATCAACTATAATGGCACTTATTGTATGTTATTCATTACAACATGAATTCTTGCAAGGCGTCTTTCAGTTGTTTATCTAGCAGCTAGTGTTGGCTTCATGGTGCTGGCCTCTATCGAGACTTAATGAAACTTGCCTTTCTTTTAGTAAACCTAGGTTATGCCTAATGCGTTAACTACATAGTCATTTTAATAGTAGTTATAGTGCAAAATTTCATTTATTTATGAATAATTTTAGAACAGTTATTTTCATCTAACTAAAGAGAGATTTCTTTACGCTTGAGAAATTCGAAATATAAAATCTGCTAAATCCTTATTACTTCTACTTATATATTATAAAGCCACAAACCTTTTTAATCAACCCTCGTACTATTAGATCCGGAATCATAAATAAATATCCTGTTTTGTACAATAATATTATGAATGACTAAGCGATGCTACAGTTTTTTGTTTTTAGTAATAAATTATGTTAGCTCCTACCTACTAATTTAAGATATTTATTAGTGTAGGTACATAAATAAATAATTATTAAAGTGATTAAAGAAACGCGTTTCTTGTTAATATTGATATAAGAAACAAAAAAAAATAGTTGGCATAAACGGAAAACCTCGTAAATTCACTTTTAGTTGTAATGGACTTTTATTACCGATCAATAATGAATTAAAAATATTTAAAATATTTTTAAAAAATATAAATTTTACCATTTTCGTACACATTTCGGTTTCATCTACTGTTCACTTATCGACAGAAACTAGAGAGATATTTGTAATGTTAAATCATCAATCATAGGTGCTATCCAAATAGACTGATTTTTGATTTGTTTATTTTTTGTTTGTAAAATGACTTAATCAAGAGTATTTTCATTAAATGTTTTTTTGCGTAAAAAATAAATAATAGTGATCCAGTGTATCCCAAACCTAACATGTGACAGCGTAGTGGATCGCGGCAGGTGAACGTGCGGTAGTGTGCGTGAGGTCACCGAGTGTGGCGCGCGCGCATGTGTGTGGAACCTAGTGCAATGCAGGCTCCAAGGGAGAATCTTCGAAATGACCGCAATTAAAATGTGGAGTTATTAGAATGTTATTAAATTGTTGAATTATTAGAATGTTATTAAATTAATTATTAGTTATTAGATATTATTTCGAGGCCTCCGTTACTTGGTCGTCGATGATATTTTGTTTCTATAAATAAATGTTTGTTGTGGTCCGACAGCTGGAATCGAACTCGCAACTTTCTGGGTCGCAGACGAATGTTCGCTTGCCGCGCCATAGAGGTCGTCAAACGTAACCCTCCTCTCTGAGATGTTTATTAACCGAATACAATCTGGCAGTTCGCAAGGAACGAAGGAAATCATGGCAATCTCACTGTAAGGACATTAATTCTGTTCCTGAAAGTTCAAGATTGATAAAGGCAATGACTGTGAGTAGAAGTAACACTCTAAATGCTGTTAGAACCAATGACGGGAGACTAACAGAATCTGGTAAAGAAACCCTAAGGATCATGATGGAAACACATTTTCCCGACTGTAATATTCATGATAATTCTGGCACTGATGATCCCATGTCCGCAGAGGAGCAAAATCTGCGAACTACAAAAGCGGACTGGGATGTTGCAAAAAAGGTAGTAGAGGAAAGAAAACTGAGTTGGGTATTGCAAAACTTTCAACCATTTAAATCACCAGGTCCGGACGGCATATACCCGATACTACTACAAAAAGGTCTTCTCACACTAGGCCCGCACCTGATGCGGCTTTTTAAGGCCTGCATAGCCTTTGGATACATTCCAAAGATATGGAGGGAGGTTAAGGTAACATACATTCCGAAACCAGGGAAGGACAGCTATGAAGAGGCCAAATCATTTCGTCCGATAAGTCTCTCGTCTTTCCTACTAAAAACCCTGGAGAAATTGGTAGATCAATACATAAGGGATGGGCCTCTCACAAAGAAACCGTTTCACAAGCTACAATGTGCCTACCAAACCGGGAAATCAACCGAAACCGCGTTGCACCATGTAGTCACGAGAGCAGAGAATGCTATTGACGGTCAAGAGATTTGTGCGGCTGCGTTCCTGGACATTGAGGGGGCATTTGACCGCACAACATTCGAATCGATCATGAAAGCCGCCAAAGAACACGGCATTGACCCTACCCTCTGCAAATGGATTGACTTCATGCTGAGGGGCAGGAGAATAAGGTCATTTCTATTAGGAGATGAAATTCACGCCACAACAACAAAAGGATGCCCTCAAGGAGGGGTATTGTCACCTACACTGTGGTGTCTGGTAGTAGACTCCCTCCTAACCAAACTGAACAGAGGGGCATGCTACGCTGTGGGATATGCAGATGACATAGTTGTCATGATCAATGGTAGATTTCCGGAAATTGTCTCGGATCTTCTACAACAGGCTTTGAAGGACGTGGAGGAATGGTGTGTTGAAAACCATCTCACCATAAATCCCAACAAAACTACGATTCTTCCTTTTACAAGAAAGAAGAGGTTGAGCAGTTTGAAGAAATTGCTTCTATTTGACACAGAGTTAGAATGGTCGACCAACGTGAAATACCTTGGCATGACCTTAGACAAGGAGCTCACATGGAATCTGCATGCCAAGAAGGCGACAGAAAAAGCTATGAGGGCCTTCAACATGTGTAGATCGGCGTATGGCAAAACCTGGGGTCTGAAGCCTAGGGTACTGTACTTCATCTACACTACTATGATTCGCCCAATTTTAACCTACGGCAGTGTTGTATGGTGGACCAGAACCAAACTAACATCATGCGTAAAGGAATTAGGCAAACTACAAAGGATGGCCACTATGGCTATCACAGGAGCGTTTAAGTCCACGCCTACGAAGGCGCTAGATATAATTCTAAACTTAACCCCTCTTCACATCTTCATACAACAGGAGGTAATTAAAACCTTATACAGACTAAAAACGGCAGGCGATTATAACTGCAATAGGCCCACAACGAGGCATACAAAAATGGAGCTTAATGATGAGCTTCAAAGGAAGATGAATATGATTAGCGACGTTATGCCGTGTGTCAAAATCTTCAAAAGAAACTTTAAAATACATGTCCCCACAAGGGAAGACTGGACACAGCAACTGCGCTCACCAGACGCAGACTGCCTCATTTGGTATACAGACGGTTCGAAAACTGAGTCTGGTACTGGAGCAGGTATTTACTCAGAATCTTCACAACTGTGGAGTAGTTTGGGTCAATACACTACGGTCTTTCAGGCAGAGATGTATGCAATCATAGCATGCGCAGAGGAAAATCTGAAAATGAGTGTAGAGAACAAGACCATCTACATTCTTAGCGACAGTCAAGCGTCACTAAAGGCCCTAAATTCCTGCAAGGTAAACTCGAAATTGGTCCTGAATGCGGTGAAAACCCTAAACAAGTTGGGCCGCAGGAACAAGCTGCGACTACTATGGGTCCCAGGCCATGTAGGAATAACAGGAAATGAGAAAGCTGATGAGCTAGCAAGGACAGGATCGGCAAGTGCTATGCTTGGACCAGAACCATGTATGGGCCTGCCAGCATGCACAATCATAAAGGCCGTAAAGGATTACGCTGATAAGAAACACACGCAAGAGTGGGAAATCAGTCAAGGGTTGCTACATTCGAGGAAATTCATAGGTAGCAGCACCAGAGGGGCTTCTAAATTTATATTGAACAACAGTAGAAGCAAAGCACGAGCTGTGGTTGGTGCCTTGACAGGACATTACGGAACCAATGACATGCTTTTGAAAATGAAGTTAACTTCAAATAACGACTGCAGAGCCTGCGGTGAGGACAGGGAAACTATGGAGCACGTACTGTGTGAATGCGACGTCTGCAGCGAAGCGTATGAGCCTCCTTGGGAATGCGTATCCCAAACCGGAGGAGTATAGGTTTCTTCCTCTCAGTGGGATCACCGCGTTAATCGACCACTTCTTCAAAGAGTAAGAAACATCAAGGTAGGGGTAAACACAAAAGATCCCATTGGGTCGAAGTGTTGCTGGCAATTTTGTCAGCCCCCATTATATAAGATAAGATAAGATAAGAGATGTTTATTATGGGACTTTAAGTAGGTACCTACATTTGTTTATTCAAAAACAATGAACTACAAAAATTATGTCCTAGAACATTACTTTTTTTTTTAAATTTAATCATGTTCTTTAAAAAGAACATCCGGTCTTGTCGAGGTGTCTTGTGATCGGAAGGCTGGTGGCTTTTTCGCTCAAAGGGTCAGTCTGGCCATCCAGAGGAGAAATGTTGCCAGCCTTCTCGGAACTATGCCCCTTGGACACGCGCTTGAAGATGTTTTTTTTTGTAATGTTATTTTATTTTTGTTTAAAAAAAGGACAATTTGTTGTATCTGTGTTTGTCTACTTATCTAAAATTAACCTATTTCAAACAAGATTTATGTTATTGCTTCATTTTTGTTTTCGAAGATCACGATGTCAACTGCAATAAAAATCAGATTATATTTTACACTAAAATATAAGATTAATAAACTTACATCCGGAATTTCACGAGACGGTTATTAAATTTGGATTAGTTACTTTTATTGGTTGAAATTTCAATAACGAAAGGATATTGCGGTACATTTGGATCTGTGCAACATTGCTCTACTTTTTCATAGCCGTAAATTATTATTGTGGGATGTGGGAATCTGAAAGGCCATAAGTCAGATTATGAGTGTTAAATAGGACAAATAATCATTTTGACACGTATCGCTAAGCTCTTTTTGGATGCGTTAATTTCTATAACCTACTAGAAATTAGAAGTATTTACATTGTCATCTTATTTTACTGTCTATTTTGTGGCGTTTTCTTACAAACTTTCGAATAGATTGTTGACTTGAAATCTTAATATATATAAATCTCGTGTCACAATGTTTGTCCTCAATGGACTCCTAAACCACTTAACCGATTATAATAAAATTCGCACACCATGTGCAGTTCGATCCAACTTGAGAGATAGGATAGCATACATCTTAATTTATCCCGATATTCCCACGGGATCGGAAGTTACGCGGGTGAAACCGCGGAGGGCAGCTAGTAATACTATAAAAAAAAACATACCGAATTGAGAACCTCCTCCTTTTTTTGAAGTCGGTTAAAAAATAGTTTAGGAAAGTAGCCTAATTTACCTACTGAAAATTTAAGGAATTTCCAAGATATGGCAACACATTTGGGGGTTGCCTCATTTTGAAAATTTCCACATACTCTGGGTAAATTAGGGCATAATTTTCCGAAAAACATTTCGTCGCTTAGCTCCACAATACCTGTTTTATTAGATAACCTTGAAAAAAGTGAAAACACCTCAATAATAATAATTTTAGAACTCTACAGAGGGTCTGCAATTATTTTGCCTACGTAGGTACATAAGAGGAACTACATGGTTTTTATTCCACATTGTATACCTAAACACTTTCTCACCTAACAAATCAAATCGATCCCACAGATTGACAGGTGACGAACCTGTCAATTATAAAGTAGAAGAAAAAAGCCATTTAATTACAGAGAGTGTATTAAAAACGGTTCTCATGTCCATTTAAAAGGCCGACGTCTCAATTAGTAATATTAAACCGAATTACAATGTATGGTATTAATGATTTTGTATAGTGTAATTATAGTGTATTTTGTGGTGCGATTAGTAATACTCTAGTGGCACGGTACCTATATAGGCCGTATACAACGACCACGTTCACTTGATTTGTCTTGCATTTTCTACAAATTACATAACAAGAATTTTAAATATCTATTATTCTATTCGGGCTACGTCGATATTCCTCTTGATCCCATTTAAAAATCGGCATATTAGAATCATTTTTATATAAAATTATTTATTTTGAATGAGTATTTTCCGTGAAAATTAAACTTTACTTTTACGGCGTGTTCAAATTTGCTCGCGTCCTTAGGATTTGCCCTTGATTTAGCCCATGTCCTACACGTAGCCTCCGGGTGGCACTAAAGGAACAGACAATCAATTGGTGGTACTCGGTGGTAGGCCTTGGCCGGTAACTTCTAACACCATCTGGACAGAAATATGTCAAGAGTCAGAGCCAAGTCGCGTTTCATCATGTTGTTCAAGCATGCCGTTCTCTTTCTAGGTGAACATGCTTCATCGTCGTTTCCCACCAGGTGAAATTAGGTTAAATGCAAACCTATTTTGTGTTAAAAAAAAGTAATCGTGCAGTTTAACCCTCTACCGGATATAAACCCATATTTGGTTCGCATATTGGGTTTTTTTCGCGTGATGATGCATGAGAAAAAACTAAACGCATTCTTTAAGTTATCTGTAGCATTTCCGCTATACGAAAAAAACATAATTGCCTATGGTCTAATGTCATTATGCCTAAATACCCTCACTTTCCATGCGCGAGTGTAAAGTTCAACATGATTCAGTAGTTAAGACTACGTTTTTAATTTTCAATATACTTTTCAGCTGATAGAAAAATGAGCCGCGAGACAACATAACGTGACTGTACTATACCTATTGCTTTAGGGATTTACTGTTAAACGATCGGGTTTTATGTTTTAATAGTTAGACTATTTATTGCTTAGTATGTAAGTTATTATTAAGGATGGAATGTAGAGCGAATTTGTAGCTTAAGATACTTCCCTGATTTGGTTTTAAGTTGAGACTGCGGGTTAGCTCTAAAGTTATTCCGAAGCTGACACATTTGGCATAGATGCAAAGCCTAATAAAGAATAGAGTAGTCGTAAAATTTTGTTCTAAACGCGCAGATTATGAAATAATTACGTTTCAATTTCGAAATTGATATAATTTTTACGAAAAACTGCAATAAAAACTTTAAATATTCAATTTAGCGGGCTGTTTAGGTTGGTTTATTTTACTGACATCCAAATAATAATGGCATTACTTAGAACAAAAATTACTTGTATGCAGGGAGATTGGGTTCTTGAAGTTCCTATGTTCAATGGCGTCAGATGCTGATGAAGAAAAATGAAAAACATGTGACTTTAAATGTTTATAGCTTTCTACATCTAGTTCACGATTTCATTGTAATCTAGAAAAACGAAGAATTTTAACAAATTTTTTTCTTTTTGTGTTGCTCAAGTCTTGCCTTGCCATAATTATTTGCATTTATTGTTTATTAATTTTGATTAATTAATTGATAATGCGAACAGCTAGTAATAAATGTTAAAATGTAAAGCTATTGAATCTATCTTCTATAATATAAAAATGAATCGCTAAATGTGTTGCTAAGCGCAAATCTCGAGAAAAGCTGAACCGATTTCGCTAATTCTTTTTTGTTGTGTTTGTTATTGCCAGGACAAGGTTCTTATGAAAGAAATAATGAAGAAAATTGCGTAAAAATTATTACGCGGGTGAAACCGCGGGGGGCAGCTAGTTTCAAATAAAAAAACCTATGATTTAATAAGAAGAAAGGGTACCGGGAGCTCTCTCCATACAAACATAGTCGACAGTTTCCTCCCTGGAGCAAATATTTTTGTTGTATAAAACTTATAACTGGGATGACCATGCCCCTATGTTTTTTTTTAGTTTTTTATATCTTAATTTCTCTGATAATTAGAAAATGAAAAAAACCAAAGGGGCATTAGTCATGGCAGTTATAGGTTTTATGCAACAAAAATATTTGTGCTAGTGTCATTATCCGGGGAGGAAACAGTCTACTACGTTTGTATGGAGTAAGCGCCGGTACCCTTTCACCTTAAACAATAATAAATAAAAACAAAGATTGCTCTATTTAACATATATCATAACCTTTGCACCGTTTGTACATACAATACATTACAAACACGAATACCACAGCGATCTATGATTGATACATTTACAATGCATGATCATTCAATCCGTGAGATGATGTACAAAAGTGAAAGTTCAAAGATTACACCTATCAAATACCTATGAAACAATAAACTCGATACTTTAAACAATAATATACTATAAAACATTATTTTTGTAGTCCAAGAGGATGATCTATAAAATATTACATTTGTTCCCTTAAGAGGACAAAGCAAGACAGCTCGGGATGATAAAAATTCAATATTATGACCATCTAATTTAAATAAATTACGTGTCACGTTGTTTGTGCGCGATGGACTCCTAAACTAACTTGATCCAACTTGAAAGATAGGATAGCTTACATCTTAATTTATCTCGATATTCTCACGGGATCGGGAGTTACGCGGGTGAAACCCCGGAGCGCAGCTAGTATCTTTATAGAGTTTTTATGAAAGATAAAAATACTCATCATGAAATCTTTGACTACCAGAGTCTAAAGATTCGCATGGGGGTTTCTTTTAACACGTAGCCAAGTAAGCCGGGATATTTATATTTGTAGAGTTTTATATTTAGATGTTATTACGCACGCAAAAGGAGGAAGTCCGATAAAAAAAAAATGATTTTATATTATTATATATTATTTTATACATTATTATATAACTAGATCAAACTAATTTACTAACTAATTTTTAATTTAATAACTAATTTTCTTAAACGGTCGCTTCTAACTATCAGGGAGCCTCTTAAAATATTTTTTAAGGAAAAATGCGTCTTCTAAAAAAATTCGACTATGACGGTACTTGACTAAGTGGCGTAATTGGTAAGCGCATTTGAACGGTATTCTAGGGATGCGAGTTCGAGTCTCGTCTTAGTCGCAATTTTTGAAGACGCATTTTTCCTTAAAAAATATTTTCAGATAGCCCAGTGCAGGCCAAGCACTTTAAAAAAATAAAAAATATCTGGAGCCTCTTGACAATGGTTTTCATAAAAATTAGGGTTCTTCTATCTCCTCCCGTGATTGTCATGCAATTGCAAAACAATGTGTCAGTTAGTATTGGTACTTGCACTTCTTCATCAATATCATCGATCATACATTTTTCTATCACTTACCGCTTCGACTTCAACCAATCAAACTTTAACATAGTAAAGGTGAGAAGATAATACGTCACGTACGTTTGCGTAAGCGGATCACACGACTGACAAAATGATAGCCGGTCGTTCTTGCGTTTTTAACCGGCTTCAAAAAAAGGAGGAAGTTCGCGTATATTTTATATATTTTTCATTACTCATACTCCGAAAGTAGGTCTAAAGATGCATAAAGAGCGTGTAGAAAATAAAATTTCCAGCCCTAGGGCTTTTCTCTTTCACTGACAGCTGTCATGTCAAATTATGGCTTCGCACGACTTGTGCAATGTGCATGTAGCCAGTATCAGTAACATTACGCATAAGGAACTTTAAAAACCTAACCTCCTTGCTTTAAGTAACACCAAAAAATAACACTACATGTATATAACCTCTTTGGTCCCAACCTTGTAAGAGGATCAGGTAGTATGGAGTCTCTCATTCACTCTCGTTGTTAGGAAGAATTTTATGTATTATTCGTAATGAAAAGCACAGTGTTTACCTCGGGTGAAAGACTCATTTAGTCCCTCGAACTATTAGCGCCCTCGCTACGCTCGGGTGCCAAACTCCGTCTCGGGACTTGTAATGAGTGACTTTCACACCTAGGATAACAATGTACTATTTCATGTATGTTCACCGATCATTCGAAGACTGCTCAACCGATTGAGATAATTCTTTTTTTGTTGAAAAGGGGATACTTCAGCGGTGATCCTTCAAAATCGAAATAATAAATCAAATCAAAGAAATAATTTTTTTTTCGGAATTACAATCAACACTTTAATATGGAGCGAAATATGAGCAGGTGCTAGCGGTTCATATTATTTTACACTGACTCTAGTATATTACATACTCAATGAGGTAGCTGTCATTAGGATTAATAAATGATCCGTTCCAAATAACGTCAGTAAAGGTGTGTTACTGATTGAATGATCTATCATTTTAGATTTAGTAATTTAAATTAATAGAAACACAGCACCATCTAGCCTAGAACTGTGCAACTATACTAGTGTTATGGTGACCAGATAACTGATAGTAAACTTCCGTAGATATTTTTATTTTGTATTTTTTAAAAGGTTATTAGTAATTATATAAGAACGCGGTTACGGGTAAGGGTTACTTCTGTGCACTTTAACAATCAAATTTTGTTCTACAAATATTGGAAATTTGAGGTTGGATAGGTTATTTTAATTATATATATTTTTTAACGGATATATTCGCGTTTTTTATTTTTGTTTTTAAAACCTGACGTTTCGGGAACTTTGCAGATCCCATGGTCACAGGCGGACCAGAGTGATGAGTTCAAATCGCGAAAACCTTAAAAAATACTAGGTTATTTTAATTCGTAAGTCAGCTGATTATGTTTTTAATAATGGTCATCCCGACTTAGCATAGGCATTACAAACTAGGTTCCTAAGAAAATCGGTGGTGACACACGGGCAGACAGACAAGAGAGTGATCTTATAAGGGTTTTTACTTTTTTACCTGTAGGATATCAAATTTTAGCCAGATCCGTCCATTATTTTAAAGCTGTGCACTGTCTGTCTGTCTGTCAGTCAGGACTTCAAAATTTATATTAATAGAAAGATATCAATACAACTAATTTATTAATAATCAATTTTTTTATTATTAATAACATTGGAAGACAGTAGGCAAGTCGATATAATGATAGCCAATCACCGATAAGACACGCTAGGATTACAATAGACAGACTGACAACGCCGAAAATTATAATAAATGTTCTGTTTTTTATATGAGATAGAAACAATTACTGTTGTCTGGTACAAGTGAAGAGTTTAAGCGGAATATAATAAATTAGAAATGCCCTGTTAGAAGGGTAAATGGCGGTTTACGGTTTATGACGTATTCAAATAAACTACTTACCAGAAGGCCAATTCTCGTAAATAATATTGTTTAAATTACATTTCAATATCATCCCGATTGCATTTCGATTGCAAAAGATACCTTCTAAGTCAGTTTTTTTTACAAAAAGCTAACTTTGAGGGTATTTTGAGGGTATTATTTGAGATCGAAATGCAATCGAAATGATATTGAAATGTAATTTTAACAATGTTATTTACGAGAATTGGCCTTCTGATCTCATTCAAATCATTTTTGGGTGGAAGTTTGCATGGTAATTATTTTATTTTTTTAAACCACTATCTATCCCCAAGCTAAGTAACTAGACTTGTGTTATGGGTGCTAGACAACGGATATTATACTACTTATATACTTTTCTTTTGTAAATATATACTTAATATACATACATACACCCAGACCACAGACAAATATCTAAGCATAAATACTTGTCAGTGGCGGGAATCGAACCCGCAACCCTATGTTTGGCAGTTCGGCATGGTGACCATTGTGCCAACTGGGCCGTCGTAATGTATATCATATATTTTTTTTAGTTTCATCATTCTCTTATTTTAGAAGTTACAGGGGGGTGGGCTTAACGCAAGTGGCTCACTGACGGATTCATCAACACTCAGCTACGCTAAGCTTTTTGCTTCGTGATTCCTTATTCGTACAACAGGGAATTAACGGTCTTTTCTGATGTGTATACAATTTGGGGGTCTTTAGGTCGCGAATGAACAGGTATCTGCCAGGAAATACAACATCTTATACCGCATCGTCACTTACCATCGGGCAGGTGTGATAGTGTTCAAACGTTGACCAAAACGCTGTATGTGCAATAAAATTCAATTAATGGATCGTGTTTAAATTTGTCGGTGAGCTGTTATGACGTAGGTACCTATCCGCTAAGTAAGAATTTGGCAAAATTCAACTCCTAAGTGGACGAAATCGCTAATAAAAGCTAGTGACATATTATATCTTCTATCTATACATATAAAATGCTTTGTCCTGACTGACGGATCAACGCACAGCCTTAACCCCTGATCGTAGAGAATTCTGAAACTTGGAGGGTGTATTCTTTGTATGACGTAGGCATCCGATAAGAAAGGATTTTTCGTAGTTCTACCCCTTAGGGGGTGAAAAAGGGGGGGGTGGTAGAACGTGATTCCTTGCTCGATTTTCGACTTTTGCGCGGACGAAGTCGCAAGCAAAAGCTAGTTATAAATAAAAACTAATTTAATTTCAAAATCTTATAACTTAAACCGTACTAAACAAAAAAATATTGAAGTGTATCATTTGGTAGCCGTTCTACTTACGACACGTATTATTGAATCCATAACGAACCAACGAATAACCAGCTACGTTTGACAGGCAATATTTTAGCGGCCGTTATGAAAGGCTCTATTTATAACGAAATAACGATATCATTCCGCGTAATGATAAACTTCTAACGATTTCTCTTTTGTTATTATTTTATACGTACCTATCTACTTGTTACAATTACAATTGGTTTAATGATTTGGTGAAAATTTTATAGGCGAACGCATGTTAAAGATTTTTGAATTGACCAACCTGCTATGGGTCGAGCCAAAACTTTGCATTCATCCGAACAAAAAGACAAGTTGATTTTACAATTTTAAACGTCAAAAACAAATAATTATTTTTTCGTTTCTTTAGTAGGTTTATCATGTTCCTTTTATTTTTTTGTTTCGATCGTTTTTGTATATATTTATATTGTCTTTCGTTCCAGTTTTCATTCAAATCGTTCAAATTCCTTCAAATCGTTCCAGCTGTTTAGAAAGGGTTCAATGACATACCCACATACAGTAGATGTATATCTATACTATAATATTATAAAGCTGAAGAGTTTGTTTGTTTGTTTGAACGCGCTAATCTCAGGAACTACTGGTTCGAATTAAAAAAATCATTTTGTGTTGGATAGTCCATTTATCGAGGAAGGCTATAGGCTACTTTTTATCCCGATATTCCCACGGGATCGGGAGTTACGCGGGTGAAACCGCGGGGCGCAGCTAGTAGAGAATATAGTCAATGCATTTAGTGGGATACACTCAAAATTCTCACGTTTTTGAAACTAACGCGGACATAACCCATCCAACATACACACATACATCAGTTCACAACGTGATTAGTGTATTTGTCACTCCGAAACCCGGATAACCAAAGAAGGAAACACTAATGAGACAATTCCAACTATCAAACTAATAAAGCTGAGCACAAAATGAACAATTAAATCTAATTAAAAATCTAAGGCGTAGGGAAAGTCGGGTATCGTGCTATCTGTACCTGTATCCGCCATTAGACATCGCCGGTCAAAGGTAATGTGGTTATGTGATAAGCTGGGCGATAGGCTGAGCGGTAAGCGATTTTGTTGATAGAAAACCGTGCTTAATATAAAAGTCCCAAAGGGGGTTAGAGTCTAAATCAATAACCCTGTTTTACTTGTACCTACCAGTCAGTCGTTGTTATCTTTCCTGCCATTTTAATATCAATTTAAAGGTTGTGGTCCAAATGGTACGCACAGTGCGTACAGTCGTACGGTGCTAACTAACGTAAGCATACTAAAAATGGTTATGGTGCGTAGGTATACACACGGCTATATCCATTTCGAACTGCAGCCTCAGTGACAGAAATGCTATCAGCCTCTAATTGGAGCTAGTTAGATAAGACGTGACTCTAGTGCATTCTGATGTCGATGTGTTTTTTGCCTAAGAGTTCAAATTGTGGTTGTGGTGTAAAAATACTAAATATGTATTATCACTAGATAGTATAAAACAAAGTCGCTTTCTCTGTCCCTATGTCCTTATGTATATACCTTTGTATGCTTAAATCTTTAAAACTACGGAACGGATTTTGATGCGTTTTTTTTTAATAAATAGTTGTGTGATCAAGAGGAAGGTTTATATTTATAATACATTCATAATATAGCCGTGCGAAGCCGGGGCGGGTCGCTAGTAATAAACATAAAAAAAGCTTTTTAATCACGTTTCTCTAAAGAAATTGACAATGTTTAAGGACATGTCGGCATGGAGATTTTTTGTGTCAACCAGAAATGTTTTTAATTTTACACATTTATTGAATTAAATAGTTATTAAAGTATCGCCAAATAATTCGGTTTAAAAACAAACAAAATGACGACTTGCTATCTTTCCTTATCATTAAAAAACTCCTAAGGCTAGACTTATTAGTGCTTAACCGCTATCCTCCTCTAACGTAACCACACCCGATAAAGCACTTGCTTGCACCAACCTTTAACGTTTAGATAACTTAGGGCTATCGCAGACCAGAAACTTAACATAACAGAGCAAACAAAAAAGTAAACTATCGTAATTATTGTCATTTAAGGCGTACAAATTAAGGTTAAGGTATATTTTAGGTGTCTGACGAGCTATTTATCTGATAAAATAAGCTATGTGATTTAGCTCCGTGGTGTGGTTTCATGAAAAATTGCTGTCATTGGTTTAAGCGAAATGAGAAGACTCACTTTACATGATATTGTCAAAATTATGTAGCACACTTAAACAAGTTCTATTATTTAAAACCGTATTAGGGAATACGGGAGTGCATCTGCCAAGACAAGCAAATGTAAGCAGGGCGCTAAAGGTAGTGCAAAGAAAAGTTCAAGAAAAGACCTACCTTTTTACGCGTTTCGTCTTAAAACCTAAAAAGTTCCAAAAACCACACTAAGAAGTTAATTATCTTTTGGAACTGTTTGTCGTCAATCAAAAATGAAGAACTAACTTATTTAGCTCGAAGCGTTTCGTCATATTTTTGCTCCTGTTTTTTTTTCAGTTTCACTATCCTGCTTTCCACTATCGATCGATTTAAAATCTGCAGTGTGCATTCACCCTATGGTTTAGATAACTCTCAAGAGTGCCCTCACAAAGATTAGGGATCACTGCACTTTATTGCTTATGCAAGTTGTAATGTACGTTTTATTTAAATTAAAACGCATATTAATTACATCTAATTACTGATTTTAACAATCATTTAAAGGGTTTTATTATAGAGATGAGAGAGAAAGATGTCGTTTTTATGACATTTTGTGTGGTATATAATTGACCGAGAGAGTTGATTCTTTTGTTTTGTTGAAAAGAGGCTGTCATCATTAGATTGATACCTTTCATTCCTAACCTAATATCTCCGATTTGCGTGATTTTTGGATATTTTTAAGAAAGATCAAAGTAATAAAGAAGAAGAGACGGAGTACTTTGGGGTACATATCGACCCCCCTCGATATATTAAGGGCTAACTGCCATACTCCTCTATCTCCATAACCCCTATACCGATTCAGCTCATGATTAAACTCCAAAATTCTATTTATCTCAACTACTGGTACCTATACGAAAAATAATGATGACAGCGTATTAGGCTTATTATCGGGTCCATATAACAGGTATACTTACCTTCTTATATAAGTACTTTTCGTTTTATCTTTTTAATGTATATTCCACGGCATAAAACTCGTAGTTCACAATAAGTAGGTACATAACGCATTTAGTTTCATACAATAAAATACATTCACAACATTTGGAATTACAATAAACGATATCACTAGAAAGAGATTTCGCAGACACAAGACTTTAATCGGTCGATAGTTTCATCGGCTTCGTAATCAGAATATATATTGAACTATCGAATGGTTTTGCTGTCAAAGGAAAATGGCGGTCACCTTTGTACTTATTTTTTTATTTTTCTATTGGGACTTAAATTGAATTAAATAATATCGGTAACCTATATTACATTTAGGCTAATCTAATTCACCTGATTTTTGACATATTTTCCTATGACGTAAAAAATCCATAATTTTAGGTTTCGTTAAAAAGCATCATTGGCTTTAGCGAAAGAAGATAGAAAAAATAAAATGAATTAAACAAAGAAATTTCTTTTTTTCTGAAGTTTTGGTTTTGCTCTTGAAGAAAATAAGTCACAACTTGAGCAATAACATAGAGCCGTTTCCTAAACTTTTCCAAATTAGGGCAGGTGATTCCTTTCAGAATTTGAGGAAATGGCCTTGAAAGTCCATAAAAAATTCAGATGACTTCATCTTAATTTGTCCTTTTTTTAAAGTCAGTTTAAAATAGTCTATCGGTCTACAAAAATCAAAAGTCTGCGTCGACCCTTAATGGTATCACTATTAAGGTCCGTCACAACCAAATTCCATTACTAAATGATAAGACATAAATTTATCACTACACTTGGTGCCACTAAATCTGGTCAATCTATAAAATACAATGAAGTAGTGTCCGATGACCCTTATAATAAAAGTGACCACCATGTGGTTATGAAACATGGGGTTAAGTTATAAGTAGACAGCGTTTAACAGTCGTTACCAGCGTCAGAGTTTAAACATAAAAAAGTGGTAATAAAATATAAAATAACTAGCTGTACCGGCAAACATTGTTTTGCCATTTAAAAAAAATCCGGGCTGATTTGTGAATCTAAACAATCCCAAACGCATACAAAAAAAATATAAGTATTCAAATCCGTCCAGTCAGGTTTAGGAGGAGTTCAGTGACATACACAGTAATACACACATACAGTAGAATTATATATATAACTAGCGACCCGCTCCGGCTTCGCACGGCTATATTATGCATGTATTATACATAATATAAACCTTCCTCTTGAATTACTCTATCTATTAAAAAAATCCGCATCAAAATCCGTTGCGTAGTTTTAAAGATTTAAGCATACATAGGGATATAGGGACAGAGAAAGCGACTTAATATTTAAGATAAACAAACATATTTATCAAATAAAACGTAGAAGCATTAGTATTTTAGTGCCTATTTTTGTCACTTAATTTAGTTTGGTTTTGGTCAATTTGGTCATTTTAATTATTTACAATGCCATTCCGTTTTTCTTCAAGTCAATTTAGACAAAGTCTTAATAAATAAATTATAAACCAAAACATTCCTCATGAATAACTTCGTTAATTGGTGAAAACCATTTGAACATTTATTTTATTTAGATTATCGCGTACAGACACACACTCAGACGTACTTTGTTCAAGCTACGAGTATATGCCTACTTTTTTCAGTTACAATAAGTTATTTAATTTCATTGTCTTAGAAATTATAATTTTGCTCTATCGTTTCTAAATTAGACCACACCCGAACAGGTATTTTATCGACTCGTGCGCAGCACAGATAAAAAGAGCATAAATATAAAGGTAGAGGCATAAAGGAGCTGAATTAATTAACGAAAACTTTCGATGTCGGATACTTCACTAGCATTCGACAAATTCCCCTATGTTCACGTCACACTATGCAAAAGGGAGACATTCATTAAAAAACCACTAAACCATAAAATACCTATACAAAAACGTTAAATGTCACAACAGAATTTTTCCACAGTAAAAATGACTTTTACTAACAAAAACACATATTCAATAACTTGGTTTTAAATTGTTTCCTAAAATGTAACGCACTACCATTATTTAGTAACTGTATCAATGCGTGACTTGGCAATCGCACAGCATAAATTAAACACTAATTAATCCAAGTGAAACTTTGACGCAGCTACTTTATTAATATTTGACAAATTCCACGATGTTCGCGTGACACTATGCAACAGGGAGACATTCATTTAAATGCCAACTTAATGGATAAATAAAATAAATTTATTTATTCTATTTATTTATTAGATGGCTTTTAACGAAACCTTGTTAGGAAATTTATTAAAGAAAATAAAATTTTCGTCGAGAAAGATATTATTATCGGTCTTTTGAGACGATTGATTGTGTCATATGGAGTTAATTACTGTTATTCACGATTAGGTTAACATGTTGCGAGTTGACAACGAAATAACTAAATACCAACGTATTTTTAAAACATACGTTGATTAAATATTAAAATTAGTTTCTAATTATACAACCAAATAAAACTGGTGGTTACCAGTTTGAAGGTTTAAATGAGGTCTCTATATATCTTCCACCGTGCAGATGCTATAATATCCGATATTCCACGGCCTAATCTATTTATTGTCACCATACAAACTACATACCATGAGCATATCCTTAAAAATCTGTGTATTCGCGTGTAATTCAGTTCAGCGCCATCTGTTGATGACGAGGTCAACTGTAGTCGACAAGAGATTATTAAATTTTTAAATTTTTTGTGACAGGTCATAGTTCATATTTATGAAAACTCTTATTCAATTCGTTTTAGTCAGTGGTATACCTGTCTAATGAAATCTTTTGTTTTCATTTTGAAATTGTTTTTCTCGTATAAAACTATCCCAACCTACGAGTTTTCATATCAGATGTTTAAATATTACGCCTTTTAGTTAGGTATTCATTATTTTTATTGGTGTTCGACATAATCGTAAAGTCTTTGTATGGGAATAACTTTACACTTCAGTGCGGTCTCACTTTGTATGCCGTTACAAAAGAAGTATGTTTTTATTTTAATTGTCAGTTATTAGGTGTATTTTTTATTTTATAAACTCTAGTTTTTAGTGCCTGTATACTCCAGTTGGTCATTTTTGACAATCTATATGGAGGCGGACGAACACTCACCTGCGAATAGTTTGATTCGAACTCGCAGATATTTCGAAATTCAAAATTATTACAAAGATAATATTTGTACCTTTCCTAGGTCTTTGTATGTACCTATTTATCTATATTATAAACAAAGCAAAAACTCGAAAATAAATCGACCAATTTTGATTACATTTTTGCGTGTGATTTTAGCATCGAGGGACGGTTTATATTCAAAATTATTAAGTAGGTGACTTTTGTTTTGTTTTTTTCTGGACGTCTAGCGTCTGTCGGATCAGCTAGTTTATTCATCCTAAAGCGGCTAAAGCTGCTGCATCCACAGCTTTAGCCGCTTTAGTCCCGATCCGGGAAAATCGGGATTAACGGCAGCCGTAGAGCGCTTTTTCCTCTTTAGGGGTGAAATTTACTAAAACCCTTTCTAAGCGGCTGTCTACATTTTAAAAGGATAAGTTTTATGCTCGTTGCTCCTGTAGTTTCAAAGATCTTGTTGAGCCTTTTTCTCTGTTATATATAAATAGATTAAGAATTCTAATATGTTATAATTATGTCTATGCCTAGAAGACCCAGTTGGAACAATGGTCACCATGCCGGACTGCCAAACACAGGGTTGCTGGTTCGATTCCCGCCTCAGACAAGTATTTATGCTTAGATATTTGTCTGGGGACTGGTTGTCCCTATTTATTATCACTACATAGTATAAAACAAAGTCGCTTTCTCTGTCCCTATGTCCCTATATCCCTATGTATAAATCTTTAAAACTACGCAACGGATTTTGTTTGATGCGGTTTTTTTAATAGATAGAGTGATTCATGAAGAATGTATAATATGTGCGAAACCGGGGCGGGTCGCTAGTAAGTATATATTTACAAAAGAAAAAGTATATAAGTAGTATATCCGTTTTCTAGCACCCACAACACAAGTCTAGTTACTAAGCCAGGGGATAGATAGCGAGGTGTGGATTGTCCTGTAATATTTATTTATTTAATAATATAAAAATGTCAAATCAAATCAAATCAAATATCTTTATTTTCTTTGGATACTTAATACTTAAAAGTATACAGGACCACATAAAAACGTCTTAAAAACTAAGTTAGGATGTGTGCCTTCGGAACGCGCCCACCAATGAGAAGAAGGCACAGGAAACTCATGGGGTTTTTTTTTTCATGTGGTCACGCTCACAATGGTCAATATTACAGTATTTGAAAGTATTATTTGAAATGGAGCAACTAAAGTCATGTCCATGGGTTCTTATCATTAAGATAAGACGAAGTATCATAGTATGCCTTACTGCACAATCTATGCTTTATAAAAGTTTTGAACCTGTTAATGGACATGTCATATACATCTTTAGGTAATTTATTATAATAGAGCACACATGTACTATTAAACGACCTGTTTATTTTCCGGAGCCTGCTACCGGGCACGGTAAGTTCACCCTTATTTCTTAAATTGAAATTATGAATATCGCTGTTTTTACGGAAAATATCAGGATTTTTGTGAACGTAGAGCAAGTTTTCGTAGATATATTGTGAATAGAGCGTTAATATATTTATCTCTTTAAATTTTTCTCTAAGTGATTCCCTGGGGCCCATTTTGTAGATAGCTCGGACAGCTCTCTTTTGCAATATGAAAATAGCATCAATATCTGCAGCACACCCCCACAGTAGGATGCCGTACGACATGACACTGTGGAAGTAGCCGAAATAGACTAGGCGAGCAGTCTCAATGTCCGTGTATTCGCGAATTTTCTTAACGGCGTAAGCGGCAGAACTAAGTCTATTGGACAATGCTTCCACATGTGGGCCCCACTGAAGCTTAGGATCTAAAGTTATACCTAGAAAGACAGCCTTACTGACTAATTCGACTTCCTCATCATTAATTTTTACAACAGTTTTTACTTGTTTTACATTTGGAAGTGTGAACCGAATTAATTTAGTTTTGGATCCATTCAGTAATAAATTATTGGAATTGAACCAATCAACTATTCTAGAGAGAGCATTGTTCACATCGTCAACGTTGGACTGACGCCTTTTAACCTTGAACACCAAGGAGGTGTCATCTGCGAACAACACTATCCCATGGTTGTCCCTTACAAGGTAAGGTAAGTCATTTATATAAACTAAAAACAGGAAAGGTCCTAATATGGATCCTTGAGGAACCCCCATTGCTATCGCAGATCCGGGGGATCGTTTCCCGTTAACATCAACACTCTGGATCCTACCGCTCAAATAAGAAGAGATAAGATCCAGGGCGCCGTCCCTAATACCGTAGTGGTGTAGTTTCATGATCAATGTATTATGTTGAACGCAATCAAATGCCTTGGATAAGTCACAGAATATGCCATACGCATCATGTGACTCCTCCCAAGCATCAAATATGTTTTTAATTAACGCTATACCCGCATCAGTAGTCGAGCGCCCCTTACTAAACCCGAACTGTTTATTATGTAAGATATTATTATCATGGAAATGTTTCAGTAGTTGCTTTAAAATAAGTTTTTCAAAAATTTTACTTAACGTGGGTAGTACTGATATTGGTCTAAAATTGGAGGGGTCTGAGGTACTACCAGATTTAAACAGTGGAACTACTTTACTCAATTTCATTAAATCAGGAAACACACCACAATCTATACATCGATTAAATATAATGACTAGTTCTGGTATAATCAGTTCAATAATTGATTTAACAATCGGGACAGACATCCCCCATAGATCTTTAGTTTTCTTGAGATTTATTTGCTTAAGCACTACAATAATGTCATGATTTTTAACATATTGGAATTTAAATGTTTTATTACAATTTGGTACATTCGTTTTTAGCAAAGCTTCTGCAATGGGGGTAGAAGAATTTAAAGCCTTCGTCAAAGTAATAGCTACATTACCGAAAAAAATCTCAAATTCGTTTGCGATATCTTGATCATTATTAGTTATATTTCCATTAATACTCAATTTAAACTCGGTGTTTTTGGCTGCGACTCTCCCTGTTTCAGCGTTAATCACTTTCCATGTAGCTTTTATTTTATCATCACTAGTTTTAATCACAGATTTAATGAAGAGAGATTTTGCCAAAATACACACTCTTTTAAATATCCTTGAATAGTTTCTAACGTAGGCTCCAAACTCCTCTGATGTATTACTCTGTCTTTCCGCGTATAACTCATATAGTTTATGTCTACTGCGGTGAATACCAACCGTTGCCCAGTCACTAAACTCGCGTTTGTCGGAGACTACCATAGATCTGGATGTAAAGATAGACTGAAATTGGTTATTAAGAACCGAAAAAAAGTTATTATATAATACATTTGGATCCGTATCACAAGGCAGAAACGGTAAAACGTTAGCTAAATTCAATCTAAGTTCCTCCAGACGAGCAGCAGTCACCGGTACGTACTTTATTTTCCTTTTTGGTATCGATTTTATATTTATGTCATTTAACTGCGCAAAAGGCGCAGTATATGTAGCCAAATTCTTGGCTGTAAAATTAAAAAAATAACATAGCGAAGTTGCTATCTGTCTTTTGATTGAATCCGGAAGCTTGTGCTTTCCCTTCGTCAAATAATAAGTATTACTAACAATAGGGTTAGTGTCAATAACATTGAACTTTTTACTATAACATGATATAGTGTTCAATGCTAAATTTAAATTATGTCTAAGTGTATTTTCCGCAGCTGGCAAGTTTTTACAGTAGGGGAGTGTAAACATTACAATATTGTCTATGTTCAAGGAGCACAAAGTATCACAATATTTCAACATTTCCTGTTTGTTGACACTTCCCCTATTTCCAATAAAAATAATTAAATTATCATTTTTTTCAAATTTATAGCTACTTATTCTTTTCATAATTTGGTGATAGGATGCAGAAGGCATACAGTAATTTATAAAAGACTGTCCCTTTGAATAAAAGTTTAATTTTGAGCCCATATCCATTCCAATTTCATCGCTAAACATGATTGTTTGATTTTTATTATTAATTATTTGAGAACTTAAATTAGAAGATTTACATAATAGCTGTGCACGGTTACACAGCTGCTCACTCGATAAGGAAGGTGTATTCAAAGGCTCGGGCTGGCTGCAGCGGTCACAGCCATAACTTGTTTTGTCTGCCAAAGAGTCAAAACGGTCCACATAGTCAGATGTTGAATTAATAAGTTTACCCATTGCCATTGAATATTCCCTGATAATTTGCTTTGATTTATCATACATGATAGTCACTGATTCGAGTGAGTCTTGCAAGTGTCTAAGCTTAATTTGAAATTTATTCGTATCGGCTGCATGTTGCCTTTGATAATTTTCTAATTCTAACGTGCATAAACTCAATTTATCTAATAGTTCCAATCTATTTTTACAATTTTTAACGTTTTTAGATAGTTTTTTATGATTTTTGATTAAATTTTTATTTTTTCTAATAAATTTATTAATTTTTACAAATTTTTTAAGTTTTTTGCTGCTGCAAAAGTCCAAATGCACCTTGGCTGACACTGAACGGCGTAGGGGAGTGTCGTTAGTGAGATCAATAATGTCTGTGTGCATAGGCCTTGGAGCAGCAACCAACTGCGGGGACCTCCCTACGAGCTCGTCAAATAATGATTGATTTTGTTGTGTGGTAATTTCCTGGGTGGCTGCTTCAAGGTGTGAGATATGTCGATGGGCCTCACAGAGCTCCTGTTCCAGGTCAGATATGCGTCGTAAAGCCTGCAATAGAACACACACCCAGTAGATCCACCCAAGTTTGCGATGAGAAATCCTTGATAACTAGATACTTCCTTATAGACCGGGATTGTAAAGATATTCTGTTATACCTAATTGAGTGAAGTACGTGACTTTATGCCGCTTCGACTAATGGCCGATTATGACTCATTGAATGAAAACATGTTGCTCAAATGTTTCGTGAAAACAATATTATGTAGGCAAGATGTAAAATTGTTCAGAATTTGAACGAATGGCGATGCACAGAATTCTTTCTAGTTATTGTACAAATTGCTAATTTTGTACACATTTATAAATTGTACCAATATGATAGATGATGCTTTTTTACGAATTGATAATGTATCATATAAAATTTTGAACGAACTGCTAACAAATCACTAGGTAATTGTTTAAATTCAAAACTTTAATGGATGGCGATGCTTCCCATTTTGTGAAATAAGTATATTTATCAATATGATCGACCCGTTTGACCTAAAGAGGGAAGGGCTAGTAATATTTTGGTACAGTAGACGGTCAGCCATTTTTTTAGTTGAGTTGAGAGTTAAAAGGTTTCAAACTTATGACAATTTTTGAGGATATTGATACAAACAACAAAATTATATGTCTATTATGGCATTAAATATTGTCACAAAATATCGTAAAGTGTCAGGTTTTCCTTTTATGTGCTAAAAACAATAACTTCATCATTTTAAATAGGGAAACCTGACAAGTTGCGACATTAAGTTATATAAGGCTAAGTTATATTGTACTTAATTGAATATTTGTAAGTTATTTTGTAATTTTTGTGCCTCACTATCGCATTGGGTATTACCTGTAATGATAGTTATAAGTTGGAAATAAATAAATAAATAAATTTTGTTACAAAGCATTTTTGTCGTTTGTCAAGTATAAAATATGCTATAGTTTTGAGAAAGGACAACTAGAGTTCTAAGAAGTGGCAGCGCAAAAAATTATAAACAAGAGACTGGAGGACAAAGTCGTCGCATGACTACTATGTCAATTGTCAGTCTTCATACTGACATGTCACTACCCCTTCATAAATTTAATGTCATTTTTTAAGCATAATATTTAATGTAACATTATTAAGCTTAATTTAACTTAATAAAGTATGAAATTTAATGGGTAATTAAGATAAAATATCGTCGTTTAAAGTTGAGAATTTTGAGTAATGGAGCTACGTGCCTACGAAAATATTGCATGATCTTTTAAATATTCGAGTAAGAAGGTAGTAAGAACATGAAAAGGTTACCTACTGTGTAAATATTAATAAAACCGAATAAATATTATCTTAATCAGACACATTGAAACAAATGAGAAGATTTAATGTTTATTACATAGGTATAACTTTTTAACGGCTTAACTTATTTTTATAAATAAAATTATTGCAGGACATCGCACACAGCGCCATCTAGCTTCAAGCTAAAAAACTATAGGCTTATATACAACAGATAGATTATTTACATGATTTTTTTCCTGTAAACATACATAATTATTATAAAGAAACAACTGGGCCCAACAAATATTATGTAATGCTTTTTCGACGGCGGGAATAGAACCTACAACCTCCTGATGCGTTGCATCTGACAGATGTAAGTAATCGAACCTCTTTGCTCCTTACACACATTTTTACAAAAATACTAAATTAGCTACATCCTCTTACAGATTAGCTAAATGTCCTTTTTAAACAAAAAAACAATGATAGAGATAGATTGCCGCTTAGAGAACACACTATAGTCCATTCCAAAACCAGAGATAAATGTAAAACAATCACTTGTTCAACGCGGGACAAGTTGAAATCATGTAAAATAACATCGCTCTCATATAAATCTTCCTGTTACGTTTAAGTTTAATTCATTAACATACTATGGTGGTATTTGTGTTTGTGTGAGGTCCACTGTTAATTGATTTACATAGTTTGTCGCGTTTTTTTATGTATGTACATTGTTTCGAATAGTTAATTTTGACTTAGATATTTGTTTCAAACTGTGTAGTAATTTTACTACGAAAATGTTCGTAGTAAAAACGATAATTTAATGTTGATTTGGAACTTAGATTTTTACAACGTTTTTACTTATTAAATGTTCCTAATTCCAATGTTTTTTGTTGACCGTATTAAACTACTAGCGTGGCTCAATATAAAAAAATGTAGTTTTATAAATGAGTCCATTTTTCCCTTGGTCACGTCATAATTTGAGAACGGCTGGACCGATTTGGCATATTTTGGGTTTGAAATATTTATAGAAGTCCAAGAAAAGTACTCAAATATAAAAAAACCTAACGGGGGTGAAAATGGGGGCGCAAATTCAAATAAAAATAACCAAACGTAACGATAACCACACACTAGTAAACTAATCGAATATTATTGAGTCCAAGGTTAAACCTGAATCAAATCAAATTTTGGAAAATTGTAAGTGCAGCAAACAATTAAACAATTATCTCTGGTTTTGGTATAGACTGTAGGTACTCGAATAAAGTTGTAAACGCAAATTCAGATAAAATCATTTAAGTAAATATTTTCATTACCTACCTGCGAGCCATCGGCTTTATTTAAATCTGGTAGTAATACAGTAGTATTTATTGAAATTACTAGGTTTACTGTATCCTTATTGAATAAAACTTGGACGTAAAGGTTTTTATTAATAATATATTTATTTATCTTGTGTATTTATTATTTTATGTCTTCACTTGATGGTTATAATTGGATTAAACATTTATATAAGTTTTATATTTTATTATTTTATGTATAATTTTATAAATATAAATATAAAGTATGTTTTGCAATTTCACATATTCTATTTATGAAATAACTAGCTGCAGCCCACCGTTTTACCCGTAGTTTGTTATATTCACTACGAAGTTTATCAGCCCTTGTAGCCCCTAAAATACTCGAATCTCAAGTAATTTAATTCGCCATTACAATATGACATAAGACCTTTTATAAATGTTTTATTAAATAAAACCTAATCGAAGCAAACATAATTGCCAATAAATTTGAAAGATTCGATATTTCAATTGCCCTTCATTATAAAAGCACGGCACAGTTTCCTACGATGCGGTGCTCGGCTGCGGCTGCGCGTGGGCAAGTTTATTTCATCCATTATTTAATACCACATCTGATCCAATATCGAAACTGTATCTCGAAAATTATAACCATAAACAATATGACAAATGTCTGAAGAATCTAAAGCCCACGCGTGGGTTGACAAAACTTTTCTCACGACCTCAAAATTTTAGTACTTTTCTGGCACACCACGGACTTTTTATCGGTAGATCGTCTAGCAGTATAACTTAATCGCATTATGCCTAGACCAAACGAGAAGAGGGCGTATTTAGAGTTAAGTCAATTCCAAACAACCACAACAACTGTCAGAATCTGTAGCTTACCTTACATGCGACCATTTGTTAACACCTTACTCGCCGCACAGTTTATTATATATAAAGCTGAAGAGTTTGTTTGTTTGTTTGTTTGAACGCGCTAATCTCAGGAACTACTGATTCGAATTAAAAAAATCTTTTGTGTTGGATAGTCCATTTATCGAGGAGGCTATAGGCTACTTTTTATCCAGATATTCCCACGGGATCGGGAGTTACGCGGGTGAAACCGCGGGGCGCAGCTAGTTAATACTAAAAATTTAACAGATTTATGGGTTGATACAAAGTTTCTTGTCTGCGGAGCCTCTAAAATGACAAAGTCTTTGTCAAAGCTATCGGGCCGTCATATTTTATCATAAGAAAGAAATATTGTGAGAAGTGTCGATTTAATATACATAATAATAAATTTTAGTAAGTAGTTTTCTGACAGAATTGATAGTTTGGCTTTTATAGGCTTTTGCTTAGATGTGGCACGTAATAATTGTCATAAAGTAGATGTCAATGCTGATTCACTGTCATTATGATTTAGTACTAATCATATGGTGTTTGATAGTGACCAAGATAACGGATGTGGGCCTAAATTATTTTAAAAGCAAGTTTCAAGATTCACTGTAGAGACTGGACTCAGCTGGCTCTAGATAGGGAACTGTAAAAGAAGGGCCTTTACCCTGCAGTGAAACGGAATTGGCCAAAAATAATTAATTAAGCAATAATTAACAATTTAATTAAAGGCGAAGGGCATAAGAGGGTAACATACCGCGTACTTTTCCATACAATGTATTGTATAGGTAGGTACCTACTACCTACCTATATTCATTTTTTTAAAACCCTTAAAAGTTATACGTTAAAACATGAATGAGTCTAGAATACAAACTATTTAAGCGATTGCCATCATTAACATAATAATATCATTTTGTGTCAATATAAGTTTAAAAAAAAATACGTAGGCACCTATGCTCCGAAAAATGTCATTGATCTTAATAAGCCCCTACAATGACGTAGACTTTTTAGCAAAATCGTATCTAAAGATAGGCGAAATCTTTAACAAGCTTTTTCAGTAAAAAAAAAAGCGTAATAAACAAGCTTCATTGCGATGCAGGTTGCGTAAGAGGTCCCAGAGCGTCACCCTGATGTATGTATTGTGATCTCATTCAGCGATTACATTGAAATTATTACGCACTTACATAATGTTAACGATGGACTATAAAGATATGTATTTATTGTTGCTGATTCGTCCAGATTTCGCGACAAATGGGTCACTTTTGACCTTTTGTCCACTTGACTTGTTATTATGTCTATTTTAAATTGTGGTGGGTATAATTCTTACTTTATTTCACAAGCAGTGCATATCTTTGCAATAATGGCTGAGACCAATTAGGGTTTTATCTTAAAAAGGGTTTCTTTAAAGCCTAGTTTCATTATGGTTTCTGTACAATAGTCCAATTATAGTTTATTTTGCTCGTCCAAGAATTATAATAATAATAATTCATTTATTTCCGATTAAATTAAATTAAAATACAATTGAAATAAAAATTAATCCATATGCACTACTTAACTAGATCCAATTTAAAAATAATAAAATAACTAAACAAAGTCAGAAATCCTAAAAAAAAAAAAAAAAAAAAAAACTACAAATGTCAACAATAGATAAAATAAAATTACATTAGTTACATTAAAATAAAATAATACCAAACAAAATAAAATAATTAATTACTACTAAATCAACATTAAATTAAATTAAAATTAATTCATTTACTTACTTAAAATTAAAATAAGTTAAAAACTAAAACTAAAAATTGAAAATTGATTATAATTAGCATTGTTTATTCGTTGCCTGAGTCGTCGAAAAATTGTTCTTGTTCCTTGAATAACCAGGGTTTACTTAAAACTCTTGATATAAAAAAAACAGCGCACTCCGGGAGTGCAGGCAGAAGTGAAAACTGTATATCTGTGTAAAATCTCATCTGTCGTGAGAACATACGCAAAAAGAGTTTTAGATGAAAAAAAAAATAGTCGGACCAATAGTCCGACAAATAGTCGTCCGACATTTGTCGTCCGACATTTGTCGTCCGTCAATAGTCGTCCAACAAATAGTCGTCTGTCAATAGTCGTCCGACATTTGTCGTCCGTCAATAGTCGTCCGTTAAAAAATACCATATGTACGTCTTAATACACTCTTAAAAAACTGTATATCTGTGTAAAATCTCATCTGTCGCGAGAAAATCTGTCGTCTGTCGCGTGAACGGCTGAAAATGCTCACCCACAAAAGTGCCCAACGCGCCATAAGAAGTTTTCACTTCAAAAATCTGACGAATGAGCATAATATGACAGGCTCAGTTCCTATGGTCACTTTTCTTCTCCATCATTAGGCCAGCTCTATGGTATCATAGCTTTGCATTATCACTAAACTTACATAAATATGGTAGGTATGTTAAATTACAGCTCAATTGGACACCAGTAAATGTACGCAGCTCATGAACTGGCATTCGTGAGGTCTGACTCGAGTTAGGGCCTACAGTTGGGCTCTAGTCGAATTTGCTAATTTTAAACGGAAATACTTACATATATAAAAATAAAATATACGAATACTTTAAATTTAATGCTCTTTAAAATCTCATTTACCAAAGAGTTCAACATTACATCATTCCAAACTAACACCTGACAAAAAACCGCAAAAAAAACTTAACCCAATCAATTTTCTCATATACCTACACCTATAAAAATATATTGAACGCTTAATATTTATTAGAATATCTATTTAAAACTCATCATAAAGTGACACCATAAATTCTATAAGAAATTGATATAAAACACCATATTACACCATGATTCCCATTTTGCATAGGTGAGGTCGTGCGTAGGCGCAGGTCAGTTGGTAAAATATAAAATTTTATTGATTAAGAGTCTCCATGCGCGTGGGCACCGCTTGTCATTATTCAGAATTAAAGTCACAAAAAAAATGTGAGTCGTATAAATTTTTGACACCTGTTATGTAGTTTGTGAGGGATTGTAAAAGACGGGTAAATATTTTACTATGATTTTGTACGGGTAGGTAGTAGATTTATTAGATTGACAATGTATTTTATACTCTTTCACGTTATTAACAGTCGAAATTAAACGCTCTTTACTTGCTCCAATCGATAACGGATATCGTTTCTGTCATTTTACGTGTATAAAAAGGCCTTACAGTGCCTAACGAACAAATCTCCCGGTCCAAAATCGCGAGCGTATTAAAAATACTTACATGCGCATAGAACGCGCTATAAAATATGTCCATTTCAAACTGCAGCCTGAGTGACAGAAATAATACCAGTTACCGATGGGAGTGAGTAAAGGGACGTTATTGATTCTGCACCTAAGAAGTACACTCCACGTAGTTAAACCACAATAAAACTACATGAGTAGTAAAACCATTACTCATGTGGTAAAACCTCATCCTTCAATCTTAAAGAACCTATGATCCATTCTCTAGTTGGATTGAATAAACTACAAGACAATTTTCCTAAGGATTACAAATACTTTTAAATACAATCAAAATGACGAGAAATAAAAATGAAAAGACCAAGGAATCACGCTTGTCCCATACAAACTTTGGCCCCCAATTTTGGAAATCCTTTCTTATATAAATAACTAGCTGTCCCGGAAAACGTTGTTTTGCCATATTATAAAAAAAATGTGATAAATGAAGAACCGCTCGACCGATTTTGTGCAAACTTCACATAAACCATCTACTAAATAGTACGAACAAAGCTTAAACATTTGGTTTGGATAGATGAGCCCATTCTTGAGTTATAAAATTACAACGAAAAGTGGCATTGATTTCTATATAATACAGCAAATAAAAAAAAAGGGTCTGTTGGACTTCGAAAAAGTAATAGAACAAAAATATATCTGTCTGTCTGTTTGTTTATTACATAATCTACAATCACCAAGTGAAATCTGAGGAAAGTCGTGGTATACTTTACATCAAAATCCAATTAGTAGGTGCTGAGTAATAAAAAAAAAACTGCAGCCGCTCGAGAAAACCCCCCGGTCGAACGCCTTACAACAAAGACGAACGTCACAGAATACATAATAGTGTATATCCCGATATTCCCACGGGATTAGGACTTATGCGGGTTTGAATATGGAGTAATTCGTATATTTAATTTCACCCGCGTAAGTCCCGATCTCGTTTGAATATCGAAAAAAAAAAAAGTATCCTATGTCCTTCTCCTGGTTTTAAGCTACCTCTCCATCAATTTTCAGCCAAATCGGTTCAGCCGTTCTTGAGTTATAAATAGTGTAACTAACACGACTTTCTTTTATATATATAGATAGAAGATAGATAGATGTCTATGTCATACAAAAAACACAGTTTCAGGTCTTTACGATGAGCGGTTTAGGCTGTGCGTTGATCTTTCAGTCAGGACAAAAGATTAGGTATATTATTACCACGATAAATTATGATGACAAAATATCGTGCTACTGAATCAAATTAAATATTTACTTAGGTATTACATTTCATTTACATAACTTATAAGTATGTGCTCGATGACTAGGGTTTTCACACGATTTTGTTCAATGATCATTCGAAGAAATATGACATCATTATGGTATGTCTAGAGGAAATCCGAGAGTGGTTCACGTAAGTGGGTAAATAATTTAGATCATCATGACTAATATAAATTCTTGATTTTATTCTTACATAGAAGGAAAATTAGAGCATTTTTATATGCACATTACTTAATTTTCTGAGAAAATACGTATCGGGCTTTTGGAGTGTGATTGATTTTATTGGTAGGTATTTACCAAACTATTTTAGTTGAATACATCAAGATAATTTTTAAATGATTTAAAAAGGAGGTTATCTATGTTAAAAGTGTTAACTCACTATACTTTTTTATGCTTGAGGATTAGTCACTGGAAGTTTGATACTTCATCATCGGATCGATATAGTTATTTAGATTAACCAATTTTAGCAATACCTCTCGCATTATTTAATGTTTTGTGATAATTATTAGATATCAATATTTTTTTGCTCTATATGTAGGATTCTGAGTGAAAGGGAACGTAAGACGGTAATGTTCCAGAGATTTATGTTTGATAAGAGTTTGATTGGATTGATAGGATGCTAAGAAATGTGTAAGGCAGAGTGAAACGTTTTTGAATGCGTATGATTCTTAAAGTGAGAGCGAGATGACGATAGCATGAGTGAAAGAGAAAGATAATTAGTAAGGTGTGAATGAGAGGCAAGATAGTAAGACGGTGTAAGGAGAAAGGGAGAAAGAGGATAGATTAAGAAAATTAGAATGAAGACGAAGACATTGTAGAGGAAAGACGGCTCGGCAAGACGAATATATTGTAAATTAAATTAAGAAAATAAAGACGAAAATACGAACAAATACGGTGTTATTTATACGCCCCTACACCCCCTTATTTATGTAGATAGGCTATTCATAAGGGGTTTTTATTATTTAATTCTTCCTTCTTCGTTCTTAATTCAATAAAAAATTATCAGAAGACAGTTGTGTGAAATTAATTCTGTAGAATTTACTTAATTACTTCCCGCAAACAGCGAAGCCTAAAATTATTATTATAATCTTACACTTTATTAATTTTTAATTAACCTCACCATATTACAATAAAGTAAATTAGAAACGGAATTAAATTTCAAATCATAATGAGCGTTGAATATGCAAACAATATGTACTGCAATAACTGCAAATTGCATTCCGAAATATTGTTATAATCCAAAAATAACGAGACATGTTGTTATTTACTGCTGAAAGTGTCCGCAGCGCAGACGCAGGCGGTGCCAGTGAAACTGTAACACAACTCGCATATTTTACACTTTTGTATGAGCTTAATTGAGTAAGAAGAGACCTGAACCGAGCTCAGCGGGGTAACTTCCAAATTTATTTAAAAAATTCGCGAAAGACCCCCATTACTTATGTCAAGAAACGCAACAGGATCCTACCGAGACCACTTCTGTAATATTAAGTGTGAGATACGACCTTATTCGAGCTGACCTAGATTTTAATACGCCCCGCTCTGCTCTTTATGATGACTTTTTGAAAAATGTAATTTTTAATTCGTTTCTCAGGCGAATTGAATGGTCTCAGAGATGATTCTCTTTAACTGTAACGCGTATAAACTGCTGGTTCTTATGCGATGTCGACGGAAGTCTGTCAATATTTTAAGCTAAATTAATGCAGGCGCGTACGCCAAAATTGGTGCTGTCGTTTTCTTACGAAAATCGAATGCCCTTTTTAATATCCATTTATTGCATACATCATATTCGATGTATCCCTTACAGGGATCTTGTTTTTACGTAATTAACATGCAAATTTTTTGTTTGTTGCAGTCGTTTTTTGGGAGGACGTACAACAATCTGTCGTCGATATCGGAGTGCAAGAACAACGGGGAATGTGTTATCAACAAGAAAAATAGAACAGCGTGCAAAGCGTGTCGGCTGCGGAAATGCCTGCTCGTTGGCATGTCCAAATCGGGCTCCAGATACGGCAGACGGTCCAACTGGTTCAAGATCCACTGTCTCTTGCAAGAACAGCAACAACAACAGATTCAACAAATGCAGACCAGTAAGTCTCCACCCACCTATGGATCGCCCATCAGCCCTTCATTTCTTCCTGCAAATCTACTCCCAGCTGCAGCACTAGCTGAATACTATAAAAACTCAGATAAGAGTCCCTTCACAGAAGACGTTACACGACAAAGCGTATCTCCGTCCGATTCCGGTGCATCCTCAGCAGACCCTGAAGACGACAACAGTTCAAGAAGTACCAGCGGTTTGAGTATCTTCAGACCAGCATCCTCACCGAGCAGTGAAAAGGACGTACGGTTACATGCAATTAGAAATCAGAGTAAAGACGTCAGAAAACGGAAACCTGCTCTACCGCCGACTCCGTTTAACGTGCCTCCATCTCCTAGTTTCTCTCCAAGAAGTACTCCGTTCATATCAGCACCACTTCATAATATTAGACCTATTCCACCTGGAATCAATCCTTGGCAGAACCGAAACGGTGGTGATTTACTTCTGCATTCTCCAGCAGTTGCAGGTGTTGCCATCGATCAAGACAAACCGATTGATCTGTCGTTAAAATCAACAGCTGTTCTGTTTAGGAGTCCCAAAAATGAGGAAGTCAGTGACTCTGAACCTGAACTAAGTATCGACCTGGAAGAAACAAAAGATATGATGAAAAACCCTTTAGACTTGTCGCTTGTTTCGAAAAGATCAGAAGAAGTTTCTATGACTGGATGAAGTGTCAAAGTAGGCCATGTTTGATTTTTAAGGCTTAGCACAGAAGTAGTAATTTTACGGCAACTTATTGTCGTTTATGTCAAAGTTACTAGTTTTATTCCTTGTAAATATCTTTAGTTAGGTAGTTGAATACGGTTTCTTAGCTATTTTCTAAATATAAAGTGAATGGTACATTAAATTATACAGGCGAATTATTAATATTATCATTCAGATTTATATTAAAATCACATTGTTTTAGTTCAGTTTGATGTGCCATACGCTTAAGACTCTGCCATACAGTATTTAGTTATACATTCCTTTTTCTAGATTACCTGATTTTACCATTATAATAGTTTCGATATCCTTTGACCTATAAAAACTATCTAATTTAGTAAAAATATAACTATAAGATGTCATAGACTTCTGAAAAAATGAAATGTGGACTTTACTAGTAATTACGTTTATCCAATATTTGGGAGTTAGTTAAAAAAAATACGTCCGCTTTGTGCTCCGAATAAATTACCATGAATACTTCAAGATTAGATAATTCGTTTTTTTTTTTCGTATTTTTTGTTACAAAATAATCAATTACCCCAAATTGAAATAGAGGTCCAAACTTATAATATTTGACCTATGTCTATTGTAGTTTTAAAACTAATAAACAGTTTTAAATTTATCTGAAAACTGAATATTCCGTAAGTGTTCTTACTGTTTTATGTTAAAAATATATATTTATGATTCCTTAGTTGATTTATGATTCCTTAGATACCTAGTTAGAAATAATTAAAATGGCGGAGTTATAAAAATACTTGCGTGACAATTTTACATACCTTATAAATCTACCTATAAATATAAAATTTTAAGTCCTAACTAAGTGACTGACTGCTATAATACAAAGCACAGCTTAAGGGATATGAAAATTGGTGGTTGTGTTTTTTGTATAGTGGTTTTCGACATTCCACACCTATGAGGGTAAAAGCTAGTTAACTTATATTGATTTTATTTAGCAGACAAATTTTATTTTAATAGTTGTGATGTTTTATGTTTCTTTTTCTAAAGTTGCTTGATATAAAGTTGTCACGTATGTAGTTCGCCTATTGCCAGAAAAGTGCCAGTTTTTTTACCAGTGTTAGGTTTAGGGGACTTAAGGCCAGTAAATTGAAGCTCAAAATTAATGTACAAATAAATTTGAGTCTTGTATAAAATGTTACTATTTATTTATTTTTCTTAGACTTAAGGCCAGTTTGTATTGAGTCATATCTTTAGATTTTCTTAGTTTAGTTATTTTTATATCTTAGCATAATTTATGAGTGTGTTCTGTTATTTGTTTATTTTGTTGAATTTTATTATTCTGTACATTCCTTTTTTGTAATTAATTTTAGTTTTTAGGTTCTTTTGAAGTCTGTTGTGTCACATTATTAATTAGGACCAGTTGCAGCAAAATTGCAAAACTTCTATTTTATCCCATCTAGATTTTTTATACATTTTTGACACAATCTGAAATAGATTTTAGCTTCAGCTGTCAAAATAGGTTTAGTAAAATCGAGATTTTGCAATTTTGCTGTAGGATGTCCTTAGCGTTAAAAGTCATTATGTATTCTGAGAGTATGTAGGTTTCATTCAATGTAAAAATGAGTGGCATATTGAGTTTTGAGACTAGAAAATTATCATAGAATATTTTGTGACTGATACACTATTATAAACCGCAAAAACATAAGTTTTTAAATAGTAATTAACATTGAGTTGTTGGTAATTTGTAAAAATAACAAATCACAAATTAGCAACAATTAATAAAAACTTACTTAAGGCGGTGTGATACGATCATTAAGTTTACCTTTTTTACGTTTCATATAAAAATATAAAAATTAATATATTTTTGATAAAAACAAATAAAATGCGATTGCCTTTTTAAAAAACGTGTAGTTTTATTTTATATGTAATTGATATTCGAGTTTATTAAGTTGTTATATTAATATTTATAAGGGCGAACGCAGATAAGATACTTTTTGATAGGCCTACCGTTCAATTTAAAGTGTACATCTGTATTTAAAAGCTTGAAGAACTGTGTTGGGCGGTGTGCATCAGGATGGCGAGTGTAGGACAATAAGTAAATAAATTTAAAAAAAAAAAGATTACTTAAAACATTAATGTAAATCTTTGATATTTAGTTAGTGTATGTTGTACTATTCGGTGACTGGTGTAGATACTCGATTTTTGCAGAAAATATTCTACCGCATTTCAGGCATGTAAGAACACCATTTAACACGCAATAGCCGAAGGTAGTCCGGTATTTATCGCGTCTCGTTTGAAGTCTAAATCATCGTTCTTATTCAAAATCATAGGTAAGCTGGTCAAAGAGATGCCTCCACCTCGGTCATTGGGCTGCCGTTAATTAAATAAATAATTAACTTAACAAAAAAATAACTATAACATTTTCAATAAATTCTTAGAACAAAAGTAGATTGTTAATGCACAGAAGGTGCTCTTCTGTATTTTCCGCTGCTGTTCCGTTTTCTTATAGGTATAATTACCAATCCTATTAATATTATAAATGTGAAAGTTTGTGTGTGTGTGTGTATGTTTGTTGAGAAACAAACAAGTCTTCACGCGAAAACTACTGAAAGATTGCGATAAAACTCGGTAGGTAGATAGCTAGAGACCCATAGGCTACTTACGCAACTTAACCCTATAAAAATAATAAAATAAAAAATTTCACCAACACCCACCATTGTGATGCTTAAGTCGGCCGATATAAACTCTGTGGTCTGCCGTGCTAGGAAGCAAGTAGCTAAGTAATTAAATACTCGTAAAAGTTAATGAACTTAATGATTACCTTCTCGTTAAACTGTTAATTACTAAGTACTTGCTGTTTATTGAAGGGATAAAATTCGTAGACACAAAAATAACGACGTAAACTTAACCGTTTTGTTAACGGAAACCTGAAATTTTATGATATTTATAGGAAAAACCCCACCCTAGTCAGTAGTAATAAAGAAATTAATTAGAAAAAAATAAAGAAGTAAGATAGGTAATTAAACTGGTTAATAATATTATTGTAAACATAGTTTAAACCTTAGAAATTATGTGCAAGCTTATTCATAATAGGTACATGTGTGCCAGGTAATGAATATAATGGATTGAAGTTGCTGAAACTACCTACTGGTTAAAAGGAACTCAAATTATGCCGAAATCTATAATTATTATTTTATGAAACATTTTCCATAAGTTAATTACTGTCGCTGCCACTCTTTCAGTTTAGGTAGTATTCTTTTTTGTTCCCAATCTTCCATTATATAGGGTCATATTTGTATAGTAAAAAAAGCTGTGGTCTTACTAAAAATTCTCAAGTCTCTGTTGGCTGTTTTCTATCACACAAAATAAACACAAAATGCATTTTATATTTATTTATTATAATGTGATTATGGTAAGTGACGAAAGTAAGTTAAATAGTGACTTAATATCTCTAAATCTTACAGGTCAGAGACAGACTCTAGCAAACAAATCCCATTAAATTAACACCAAAAATAAAACACAAAATAAGAATAATCAAATAATAATTGAATTGGATAAAATACAAAACAGAGATAAAGCTGGCTACCTGTTATTTTTTAAATCAAACAACCGCTTCTGAATATTCATTACCACTACTGGTTAATTACCAAAACACTTGTATAATTTCCTAAATTATACAGTAATGGAAGGTGTTATTCTTATTTTATAAGGAATTCTATACATTTACCTCCACCTACCTATTACATATTGATTTAGAATAAATTAGCGGTGCTACCGTGAACTACCGTTTGATTTCAACTAACATTTGTATATAGTTATTGACTGATTCTGTTAATGAATAATTTCACAGTAGCTCAACTACGCCTCAACGTTTAGAATTAGTCGTTTCCCCAGAGTTCACACGTTAGTTCTACCTAATCTTGTTTATTTATTAGTATTGAATTAATATTTGAAATTCTAATATAATGACATAATTTGTTTTTAATTTTTACGTATTAGAAAGGTAGTTTATGTGATTAGTAATGTTTATAGAACGGTCTTGGGAATTGCCTTAAGACGTGGCTTCACACACCAAATGGAATATCAATGGAAATTGGCCACTATACTGTTTGCCACCAATTGAATATATGTAAAATAGATTTTATGTATGCTTTAAATGAAGTTATTGAGCATAATAAGTAGAAGGTTCATAGAGAAAGAATCTAGAGAGCGATTAGTCTAGATTCTTTTTCGATTACTCTAGGGACTAATCGCTAGGCGACTAATCGACTAATCGCCGGCAGACAGACAGACATGACGAATCTATAAGGACGCGTTCAGATGACACGCGTTGACCACTCGCCCACCACGCGCATTACACGTGTTGACCACGCGTTGAACACGCGTTGAAATTTGTTCTATACATAATTTGAGTCTTATGACACATCAATAGATCTTAAATTGCATTTATGCAAGCGGGCGCGGGGCATGCGCGGGGCGTGCGCGGGGCGTGCGCGAGGCGTGCGCGGGGCGGGCGCGGGGCTGGCGCGTGGCGTGACCGGGTGACTTGGATAAATGCAATTTAAGATCTATTGATGTGTCATAAGACTCAAATTATGTATAGAACAAATTTCAACGCGTGTTCAACGCGTGGTCAACGCGTGTGATGCGCGTGGTGGGCGCGTGGTCAACGCGTGTCATCTGAACACGCCCTAAGGGTTCCGTTTTTGGCCATTTGGCTACGGAACCCTAAAAACACAACTACAACTCTTGTACATTTCTTTGGTAGGTACTTTTGTGTTATTTTTAGGGTTCCGCACACAAAGTAAAAACTAGGGACCTCCTTACTAAGACTCCACTGTCCGCCTGTCTGTCTGTCCCCAGGCTGATCTCATGAACCATGATAGATAAACAGTTGAAATTTTCACTAATGAAAATATTAACTGTATGTATTTATGTTGCTGCTGTAACAACATATACTAAAACAGATTTTAATTGTATGGAACCAACTCGCACTTGGTCTTTTATTTAAGAATACCGCTAAAGTGGACAGCTACCTTAAAACACACCTTTTAATAATTAAAATCCGACAAAGCTTACTTAAAACAAACAACATAACTCCTTAATAACATTATTAACCATTGCCATTAAAATAATTACAAATAAGTATTTCAAGGAAACACAATGTGAAAAAAATAATAAAAAAAACATTAATTGATATGATTATTCAGTCCGTTACAATTTTTACACTATTAATTTGTACAGTTCCGTACAAAAATCGACTTTCAGACTTCAGTATTAAATCATAAAATCATTTAGCATTAATATAAAGAGCATGATTTTTGTCACTCAATTTAATTGAAGTCATGTCGCGGTGAGTAGTAACAAATCATCGTTTTTTCGTAACGTCCGATTGTCGGTCATTTCCCGATGTGGCCGAACATTTACGCGTGTGGAAAGAAATGTCACTCGTTAGTAACATGTACTGTTAGGTAGAAAAGTGAGAGCAAAAGATTTAATTAAAAAAACATATTCCACTTAAAATAAAAATCCTGGTATATAATCTATCTTGATCGTATACTAGGATTTTCATTTTATTATTTTCTGTCGAAGTAAATCCAAATTATACCGTTTATAAGATGTGTTCACTGGTAGTAATAAAAAAATTAACAATTTACTAAAGAGCAATTTCGCTCATCACTCCAAGATCAGAAAATAGAGAAAAATATAAAAAAGGATATTTTTTTATACATGTAGCCGTCTGGCTACATGTCTAAAAAATGACAAATCACAGGAAATAAGACCTTTTCCTTAATAAACGTCGTCGGTTACTTAAGAACGAAGCTCTACTACTTTTCTACCCAATGGTACAATCAAAAGTCAAGCCGGTCAATTTTAACGAGGAAACGCATCACACTAATTGAGATTGCACCAGTACAGGCACAAACAAAACTGCGTTCAAAAACTCACCGCATTACCAAAGATGGTGCTGATTTATTGAGACATCTCGTGAATAGACTGTCCGGAATGGGAGCAACTGAGTTGTGAAATCGAGTTTTTGCTGCGACTGTACCTTTTGACTTTTGGTTGGTCGGTCCCTTTTATTTTAGGCCAGAGTATGTTAAAAATCTATGCTCGTATAGCCATCATAAACATACAGTATTTTTCTTACCTAAACTTTTAAACGAAATTATCCGGAATTGTCATGTTTTATGAAAATTATAAAAAGTTTATAAGTTATGAGCATTTTCGATTGATTAAATGAAAATATTAGGTAGATTGTATCTCAAGAGGTAGAAATAATACTTTTTACACTAGGGCGTTATTTTAAATCCAGAACGAAGTATAGGATTCATGCAATTAAACGCAATTGCGTTGCTTTCCTGTAGAAACCTTTCTAATTGGAAACCTCCAGGGTATACATTTTATTGGCATTGGACGTAATTGAAGTTGATTTTTTTAATTTTACTTTGAAATATCGCCATCTCGCAGCATAACCAAACAAAAAATTATCAAACAACATTTAATTTACATGCCATAATGTTACTATCAAGATAATATAAACATATTGTAATCAAATACTCGAATCTCAACGATGTTGCCATCAGAATCGAAACTTTATAAGTGCGATCATGTAGTAAGAAAGTGAACATAGCAACATTAATACATAATTTTACTGTTTTCGAGATAAAAATAATGAATATGGCAATACTATTATTATGATTATCATTTAATGTTGATGTATTTTAAATTTTTTATAAAGATTGTCTTTGGTTTGTTGTTTGATATTTGGAATTGAATATTGAAATATTTTATGCTTGAAGATTACAACCCCTGGAAGTAAATGGTCGTAGAGCGAAAGAAGTGGGGAAGGACAACATATTGCGAAAGAAAATAAAGGAGATTTTGTACTAGCTATGCGTCATGGTGGAACCCGTGATATGCATGACCGCGACGTGACCATGGAAAAAAAGGTACGTTCTCGCTGATCAAATTTTCTGATCAAACTAGTTTGTAGTAATTATTTTCCCGGGTCTTAATCGCGTATTTTTTTGTTTTTTATTTCAGTCTCCTCGCGACCATGACTATTGTAACATAGTCGAAACGTCGAGGTAAGAGAAATAAAAAACAAAAAAATACGCGATTAAGACCCGGGAAAATAATTACTATGAATTCAAATCGTATGAGTTTAAAAAGTTTACAAACTAGTTTGTCCAAAAGGAATAAATTTCCTCGTAGTCAAACTACCTTACTAAGTGGTTAACAAAATGCGATAGAAACGGAAAAAAAACAGCTACGATCTATTTGGTCAGCGCAACACAGCTCTTCGGAGCTCTAAAAAATGCAGAGCTAAGGTTTTGATTCCTAATATTCCATTTTATTTCTATCTTTTTCTTTCTGCCCTTATCCCAATTTATTTGGGGTTGACACAGTGTGTCTTCTTCTTCCATTCACTCCTATTAGTCGTCACCTCATCGTTCACATTCATCTCTCATAAATTATTTTTAAAATGTATAAAAATAAAATTGAAAATCCTGACTAATTCAAACCAATCCACGGATGGAGCTAAAATTTGGCATACAGTTAATGGCATACAGTCAGATAAATGTTTTATCGTAGGCAGCCGTTATGAAAGGATTAAAAAAACCTCTACGTGCACGAAGTTGCGGGCAAAACATGTCTACAGATATTTGTAATATTTCTAGGCATTTACGAAGGAGAACTAAGTAAGTATGTAAGTAAATAATAAGCATTCTATCTAGAATTTCTATCAAAACCCTTTGGGCAAGACAGTATGATACAAATCTGTCATCGTTTTACAATCGTAGCAATAATCTTCATGTTTCAACTTTATCTAAATTGTTAGAATCTTATATGAATGATGATAATTATGATCGATATTGAACAAAATATATTAAACTACATATAGAACCAATTCTTACAAAGAAGGGTTGTAACATTTTAGTAAACAGTTAACCAATTTTAGTTCGCAGCCACAAATGTGTCAGTTTTCCTGACAGATAGGAAAACCCGAAACTTATAAGTTTTCAATCTCCATTTCAAATAATACTTTCAAATATTTGTAATATTGTCCTTTATGAGCATGATCACATGAAAAAAACCCATTAGTTTCTTGTGCCTTCTTCTCATTGGTGGGCGCGTTCCGAAGACACACATCCTAACTTAGTTTTAAAGACGTTTTAATATGATCCTTGTACCCATGTATTAAGCATTGAATTTCAATTTTAACTAGGAAGTAACTACCCTTTTATCTGTTATTTAGACTTTTTATTTTAGCTTTCGATTGTAATATAAGAATACATAGATAAATAATTAAATAAAATTATCGAGTAGTATGGAAGATATACCGACGACGACCTCTGTGGCGCGTCGGGCGAACACCCGACTGCGACGCAGAAGGTTGCGGGTTTGATTCCCGCCGGGAACAAGTATTTATGCTGACCATAAATTCTTGTTTCTGGTTCTGGGTGTTTCCTATATGTATAATATGTATATATTTACAAAAAAAAAAAGTATATAAGTAGTTTATCCGTTATCTGGCACCCATAACACAAGCATTAAGTTGCTTAGCTTGGGGCTGGATGGCGATGTGTAATATGTCCTGAAATATTTATTTATTTATTTATTATAGGGAATAAAGAATAAACAAACATAAAACTATAGGCGCGAAAAACAGAACCCTTTCCTTGCAGTCGGGTAAAAATAATACGTTATTAATTATACGGGCGTTTTTAAAAGATACGATACGGTATAAAATTAAATATAAAAACACAAATATTTTTTTTTTAACATCAATAAAAACATGTAAAATTCGCAGACGATCTATAAAACTAGAGCAGTTATTTAAAAATAACTTAAATATTAAAAATAAGTTAAAAAACCTTAATTGGTCTATCATAAAAAATTCGCATAATATCGTCGTAATTTGTCAAATGTCATAATTTGATAAAAATACGACTAAATAAAGGTCTGCGCCTACTACACCGCATCATGCTAAGATTGATCTAAAATACAAGAGGTTCTCAAGTGGAGGGTTCTCAGTTCGGTTGTATGTATTCTTTTTTTTATGGATTTTCACGCATATCTTCTTTGTTTATCAACCGATTTTTTAAAATAACATGTTGCGCCTCTTTGAAGAAGTTTAATCTCTTAAGACCTGTAATATCTATAAATGTAAAACTCAAAGTCATGTCTGACAAATGTACAAACGGACGGATCGGGCTATTTAGCATACACTTTTATAGGCATTTTGCTAAGAAACGGTTTTGGAAACTTCAAACCCAATAATTGTGGTTAGTTCTTTTTCTATATACGTTCTAAAATAATTTAAATATGAAAATTCCTTTTCGTTTCTAAGCCTATTTCTTAAGTCAAAACACACTCTTCTTCCGTCTTTTTTAAACTTTTAGGTTTGTCCCGTCTAAATATCATTTATATATTTTAGTTTAGTTTTACGACGTAAATATAATATGTAATGTATATGTAATACCAATGTATAGAAATTCTTAGACTAAAAAAAAAGACTACAAAATTAAAAAAAAAAAAACGAAAGTCTTAGTTACAATCTCCATGCAATAATTAACAATTTCGCAATTTTGCTTCTTCGCCCTAAAGCGTCGCTTGTAGATGCACTCCTCACCCGAAACGATGCTCTAGGCGTCGACTCTTATAGATATGAAACAGCTAAAATAACAGATGGTTTTTAAGTCAATATTTGAAATTTGTCGTTGCCAAAGGTCAACATACTATGAATACATTATGCCAATTCAAACGACACTAGCCGTAATAAATTATACATTTTATTGCCGCGGTATTGTTTATAATTTCATACGTGACACTTTCTTAGACCAAATATTATAATACCTACATTTAATTTTCTAAACCGTTAAATTCTGTATCATTGAATAAAGGATGATGCCAATAGTGGTACCCACCTCCAATAACGATGTGTAATACGTCATTGGATAGCTCTTTTCAATGAAAATCTAAGTTATTATGGCGACTTTTTTGAAATGTTAGTCCGTTGAGAGTTATACTAACTTTTATTAAGCCATATTAACAATGGTGAGACGATGTCTAATTACCATTTTATTCATATATCAGCTGTTGCCGCGACTTCGTACGCGTGGTAGTTTTAATTAAGTTTTATTTCAATTTTTTGTAAATAGTCGTCAACTTTGACAATAATCGATTAATAGTCAAACATTAACGTACGAGATGTATGTTGATGATTTACTATTGATTTTTGAAACTTGGCAGTTATATTACTTCGATCGGACTAAAAATCAAGACAAGCCAATAGTCAAATATTAACCCACATTCTATTACCTTTTTAATGGCATATCATTTAATCCTATTGGAGCGGGTACCAAAGTTCATACATTTTCTGGCATCCTCCTTTATAGATTAATATTTAATTTTATTGTTTTTTAATTTGTTCGAAAATTTAAAGGCGTAGAGTTAGTTTCCAACGGTGTTAGAAAACCAGTAGTATTTTGTTTGTATCGACGCGACGGCACGGTACGAAAGTGCAATAACTCAATTTTCTTAATTATTAAACTTGGACGTTTTTTATTGTCTGTCAAAAGAACGGTTTCTCTACATGTGACAATCATGTCGTAAACTTTGGGAAATCATGTTAATGAAGTTAAAGAGCACTCTTGAATACACAATGGGGCCACACATTCGGATATTTTATTTACGTGCTTTATCCGCAGCATGTCCAAAGTTTTGACTTTGTACGATTTACGTATTATAGCCAATACATAGGGATTATATTGTATAGATTATACTATATAAAATACTGATTAACTGTTTTTGTTTTTAAATTATAATTGTCAAATCTACCGCCAAATGTCCTCAGTGTGACAGATTGCAGTATAAGAATAAGAGTTAAGAGCTGTTCTTATAAATTTACAGAAACATTTACCTATTTGTTAACAGAAACAAATATCTGTACCTACACTCATACTTGTTCGACGCAACTTTCTGCTTCGTGTCGCAGGAGGGTTTTATTTTTTCTATTTAATTAAGTTGTACCTAACTCTGTAATGTTTTGTAACCTGTAATTAAAAAATAAATAAATATTGCAGGACATTCCACACATCGCCATCTAGCCCCAAGCTAAGTAACTAGACTTGTGTTATGAGTGCTAGACAATGGATATACTACTTATATACTTTTCTTTTGTAAATATATATTATAATACATAGAAACTACCAGACCACAGACCAATATCTAAGCATAAATACTTGTCTGAGGCGGGAAATAAAGTTCTTTGATTAAATTTTAACTTAAAATGCGGTACAGTGGACGTAATCCCTTAGATATAGGTACTAAAGTTAGGTCACCATCGAATTCAATAATTTTAACAAGAGAGTCTATCGTAAATTCACCTTTAAACCTAAGATAGGTTCAGATACAAGCACTAGGTATTTATCAAGCCCCAGACATACCAGATAGTCACTATTTGTTAGAAGCCTAAGCAAACTAAATTCCGATTTACACAGATGAGTAGATAGGTTTGTTTGGACGGACCTTTATGGGGTTTGAGATTATAAAGTTTTGTTTGTATTTGAATTAAAAAAAGCATTTCTTTAAGAGAAAAAAAAGAGAGAGAGAGATAAAGATGATAGATAAAGAAATAAATCAAAATATTAATTGACATTTCTTATTGAAATGTAAACTTTTTTACCTATTTTTTTTTTTACAAGTGCCTGATCTTAAGATCGCGGTCTCAGATGTAGCACGCTTCTGTGTCTGCAAGACACCTGAAATCAATATATATAATACTAGCGACCCGCCCCGGCTTCGCACGGCTATATTATGCATGTATCACTACATCACTATCACTACATAGTATAAAACAAAGTCGCTTTTTCTGTCCCTATTTCCCTTTGTATGCTTAGATCTTTAAAACTACGCAACGGATTTTAATGCGGTTTTTTTAATAGATAGAGTGATTCAAGAGGAAGGTTTATATGTATAATACATGCATAATATAGCCGTGTGAAGCCGGAGCGGGTCGCTAGTTATACATATAAACCTTCCTCTTGAATCACTATATCTATAAAAAAAACCGCATCAAAATCCGTTGCGTAGTTTTAAAGATTTAAGCATACATAGGGATATAGGGACAAAGGGACATAGGGACAGAGAAAGCGACTTTGTTTTATACTATGTAGTGATTAAAAGTCCTGACTGACTGATTGCAAAGTTAAAACCCAGTTTATGCACACAGAGCCTTATGACGCAGGGCTCCGCTAAGAAACGATTTCGGAAAATTCAACTCCTACGTGAACGATGTACCTATTTGGTAAAAGCTAGTTAAAATTAAAATTTATAATTATGAATTTCTAAAAAAATTAAAATTAGGTCATTATTTAATTACGATGTCGATACATTATTATATACCTACTAATATTATAAAGAGGAAACATTTTTTTATATTTTTTTTGTAACGAATAGGCACCAAAACTACTTGGCCGATTTTGATGATTCTTGGTACAAGCATAAATTGATTCATTAAAAATAAATTATGCTACTTTTTATCCCAATATTCCCACTGGATCGGGAGTTATTCTGTATGTAAGTACAAAACAAATATCCCTAGAAATCAAAAGGAAATCTTTTAGCAAAAATCCTATAAAACCATATAAAATGGATACAATAATCTAACAAATATTAGCAGCAAACATCGACCGACGTGTGCGCAGAATAAATCATGCTGATTATTCGCGATACGTCTGCCCGCTAGGTGGCGCCCGATCTAGATAAACCTTTTACGTTGCTCCTACGCAGGGCAATGCATTTATCAGATCAACTATGGGAGATGGCGAAAAAATATTCAGCAAATAGGGTGTTGATATTTATGGTATGTTAGATTTTATTGCGGGAAAAAGTTGTGAGTTTTATGATGGGTGTAGAAATTGTGGAATAGGTTTATGTTTGATTTGCGAGGCTTTGACTGTTTTGGTTTGTGGTAAAATATGGTACGATTGTATAAAGAAATAAATATTTTAAGAGGAAAGGGTACTGAGGGCTCTCTTCATACAAAATATTACAAAAGTAGTCGACTGTTTTCTCCCTGGACACAAGCAGATATTTTTGGTGCATAAAACTTATAGCTGCCATGACCATGCCCCTATTTTTTGTTTATTTTTTATTTTTAAATCTTAATTTCTATGTTAATTAGAAAATGAATAAAAAAAAAATAGGGGCATATGTCATGGCAGTTATAGGTTTTATGGCACAAAAATATTTGTGCTAGTGTTATTTATCCAGGGAGGAAACAGTCGACTATGTTTGTATGAAGAGAGCGCGCGCCCTAATCGGTCTTAAGGTGAAAGGGTTTCACCTTAAGACACGCGCTTGCACGCGTTTATCAAGTCCACCCCCTCACGCCACGCGCCCGCCCCGCGCACGCCTCGCGCACGCCCCGCGCCTGCTTGCAGAAATGCAATTTGAGATCTATTGATGTGTCATAAGGCTCATCACGCGTGTGATGAGCGGGGCGGGCGCGTGGTCAACGCGTGTCATCTGAACATGCCATAATGAAATTTAACATGATGCATTGACGAACGACCGCCTAGACGACAGAGGTTCCGGGTTCGGCTCCCACCTCAAACAATTTTTTTGTACAGATATTTGTTTCTAATCTATAATATAAAAATCAATTGCTGTTCGTTAGTCTGGCTAAAACTCGAGAACGGCTGGACCGATTTGGCCAATTCTTTTTTTGTTGTGTTTGTTGTAGTCCAGGGAAGGTTTAAACGGTGAGTACTTACGCGGGTGAAACCGCGGGGCGCAGCTAGTCTATAATATAAAAATCAATTGCTGTTCGTTAGTCTGGCTAAAACTCGAGAACGGCTGGACCGATTTGGCCAATTCTTTTTTTGTTGTGTTTGTCGTAGTCCAGGGAAGGTTTAAACGGTGAGAAACATCGGACTTACGCGGGTGAAACCGCGGGGCGCAGCTAGTCAGTAATATACTTAAATAAAGTAAGTGCCTACATAATAATGCATTTGTCTGGTCACCATAACAAAAGCCGCTTAGCTTGAAATGTTCTACGATATTAATTTGTTTTTCGATATTTCTACGAGATAGAGTTTGTTCTATTGGAGTAAAACAGTGGATCAGAAGGCCAATTCTCGTAAATAACATTGTTTAAATTACATTTCAATATCATCCCGATTGCAAAAGATACACTCAAAGTCAGATTTTTATTTACAAAAAGCTAGCTTTGAGGGTATTTTAAGCTACTTTCCCGGTATTTTTTATGATCGAAATGCAATCGAAATGATATTGAAATGTAATTTGAACAATATTATTTACGAGAATTGGCCTTCTGATCCACTGTTATTAAGTAATAAAATAATTTAAAACATAATAAATGATTACAACTATGTTTATGTACAATTTCTAAAACGTTATCTATATAATCTGCCTAAATTAATTAGGAAGATCATTAAGTTCTTTAAGATGAGTAATAACAATTAATCTTTGGAGGTGAAATTGCAAAAAAAAACTTATTAATTGGGTTGTTATTGCAAATTATTTTACTTGGTTTCTACTAGTTTTTAACACGCTTTTATTAGGTCGACCTGTATGTAGCTAACTTTGTAATTTTAAGTTAAAGTTTTTTATAGGTATTTTTTAGATTAGCTTTTAGTATGATTAGGGAGATTCTGCGTTTCTGGAGTAACAGTCAACGATCACGTAATGGGCAGAGTGATTGCCTACGTGCGGAAATCGAAGCCCCCAACCATATCCGAAACTTCTTACACGTAGGAGTTCATTTTTCAAAAATCCTTTGATAAGCGGATGTCTACTACATTTTAATAGCTTCATGTGTGTAAAATTTTAACCCAATTTGTTCATAGGTTTGATTTGCCCGTGATATGTCAGTCAGTCATTGAGTCAAGACTTTGAATTTCAGACATTTTTTTAACTGGTATAAGTAAACCCGTGGACATAACACTGTTATAGGAAATAGGTGGGCTATTTCTATCAATTTAATCCAAAGTTCATAACCCAACAATATCTCATGAATACGTATCGCGTTTTCCTTCTTTTCTTACAAGTCACGTCCAAAGATTAGCTTCAAAAGATAAATGACTGATGCAAAATTTTCTAAAGCAGATAAATTAGTTTAACGGGGAACGTTGAATGTGGTTCAATAGGCTGGCGTTTTCCTTATGACTCAGGAGTTGGAATTTCATAGCAGACTAGCAGATTACTGACATTCTGATGGCCGATATTAGTGGCTGGAAAAACTTTGGACAGAACTAACATAAATACGTTTCAAATTCGAGACGAATAAAATATAGACTTCATCAGAAATGGGAAATTCGAATAATAGATTTCTATTTTTGGGAGAGTTAGGGCATATTTGTTCGTCTCGATTCGTTAATAAAAGTATATTTCAAAGTTCACTATGCAAATGTAAGATCCCTTAGGGACGAAGATTTTGACAATTACCTTTAAATGTGTCGGCTAACTATTGGCTGACCTGAATGAATAGTGTGTAGTCTGCCAGGTCTGAAGAAACTTAAGAAATATAGATTATGCAGTAGGTACATTGGTACTTTCTAGAAAATTCTTATGGTTATAAAAGCTAATATAGGTCCCTATCCACTGTACCGGAAGAGTCTAGACTTGCAAGCTAGTGTCAAGTAAAATATTTGCATCAAGTAGGTACTTACTTAGTCCAAATGGAGTATTTCATAATATTGGGTGGTTTACATTGTTGAGGGGTTTACACTGTTTTTGTAGTAGGAATTAATATTATGTAATCTGTGTTTGTAGGAAATAAATTTGAAGAGCAGCACGGTGCAGTCAAAAAATTAGGACGGGTTGGAAAAGTTTTTGTTCCACGGCCGTTTTCCTACCTTTACTCGCGTCCCTCTAAAAACCCCGTGTATTTGGTGGTCAAAAAGTCATGAGTTTCTCGGAAACATCTTACTGTTCCTCTTCTTCTTTAGGCCAACATCTTAGACCGCATCGTCACTTAACATCGTGTAGTGGTCAAACGCTGACTATTAATAAAAAAAAATTAAAGCGTCTCGGGTCACCCGTTTGGAACGAAGTACCTTAATTACTTCATTTTTTTTTTTTTTTTTTTTTTTTTATCGGAGGTTAGGGAGATATGTTATCGGTCTCCTTTATTCTCTTACGGTTTTTCGTAACGCGTATGCGTTACATTTTTTTCGGTACGGCCCCTCGCCAACCCGCGATAAGGAACCAAAAGAAGAGACAAGCGGGTATGACCTCAGGGTGCAGCTAGTTATCTAATAGTTGCCAACTTTTATTAGATTAAGTACCTACATAATATCACAAGCTGACTTCCGGCCCCGTCTCCTCTTTATCACACGTTTAAATCTGCTACTGCTTGTTAGTGCTATCTGATGATGACTCTAATCAGTTTTACTTGAGATTTGAGATGGAAAAATTGCTTGTATTGCCGTGTTTGGAAGGCTTTTGTAACCTTTGAAAAACATATTTTTTATTAAAGGAACTCCAGCTTTGTACTATTTATAATTTCAAATATTAGAGATATTCTTAGCACTTTTTTCGCACAAATTTTTTGTGCTTAACGAACAATACATGTCTACCAGTCCGCTTTTAACTAATAATTCTTTCTTAAGTTGAAAAGTGTTTTGTCTGGCGACGTGGCGACCATAACACAAGCCTTGTTTAGTTTAGGGCTAGATGGCGCTGTGTGAAGTGTCTCTCAATATTTATTTATATTTTTCGTTTATTCTCATTAGTTCAGTTAACCGAATATTTGCCGATGATTTTTTTTTACGTGATAACTTACACTTAATACTATAATAATACTTTGCTATTTACCTTGTCAATAACGTTCACGTTCCCGTTACGTGAGCGTGATGTCACTTTTTTTTGTGAGTGCAGTACGGTGTTCATCTATTTATAAAACGTTATCACGTTAAAAATTAACTATGACCTTACTTCTTTCGTCCCATAAGGATTGCCTATCAATTGAAAACGGTAGAGTAGACAAAGTTACATGTTGCGTGTCTACTGTCTAGTAATCAATCGACCCGGCAGATCAGCGCGAAAATTAAGTTGGCAACCACGAACACCGCCGTGCTGGGTTCATCAGTGGTCCGCAACATACGTTATAAATATTTTCTATTAAACTTATTATAAATAACTAGCGACCCGTCCCGGCTTCGCACGGCTATATTATTTATGATAAATCTTCCTCTTGAATCACTCTATCTATTAAAAAAAACCGCATCAAAATCTGTTGCGTAGTTTTAAAGATTTAAGCATACATAGGGATATAGGGACAGAGAAAGCGACTTTTTTTATACTATGTAGTGATGATATTTACTTACTATGTTTTGTTCTTATTATTCTATCTAGCTTGAAATTTCTATACGGCTACAAGCACCATTTTCACGATACTGTAATTATTACGGCTAGATTTTGATTGTCAGAGGCGACCGCATCGGACTTGTGTTTGCTGCATGCCCGACGGCATAAAAATCGATTTTTACATAAATACAAACATACTTACAAAGTTAAGCAAATTTTTCCGGAATTAAAACAGAAACGCTTCTCTCGGTTTGCTCGTTCGGTCAAATAATTTTTTCGAGGTCAACCCGCCCAAGGTGCCCGAAAGCCGAAAGGCTAGCTGCATTGCCTCTTTGGACGGCAGTAGTTGCCAGCACTTTGGTCATCTGCAGCTGACTGCGGCTAATAATAATTTTATCTCCACCTGATTTTTGAGACGTATCCAAGTGGTGTGATGCAAATTGTATGATTCCAAATCACTACAAAAACAAAGTCGCTTTCTCTGTCCCTATATCCCTATGTATGCTTAAATCTTTAAAACTACGCAACGGATTTTGATGCAGTTTTTTTAAGTGAGAGTAGATACAGTGATTCAAGAGGAAGGTTTATATGTATAATACATGCATAATATAGCCGTGCGAAGCTGGGGCGGGTCGGTAGTTGATAAATAATTTTTACATGATTTAATTAAAGAGGTAGGTTTTTAGACCTTAAGTAATAAAGATGTTTGTGAACCCTGTATCCGTAGCACGGCAGCGGGTAACAAAGAGCGAGGCGAGCAGAACCTCGTGCAGCCAATAACCTATGTTCCAGCTTGTTATTTATTGTTCTAACAGCTACTGGGTACAGTAGCTGTTCACGTCACGACCCTGCTACGTCACAGATTAACTAGCATACGCTTTGTGGAGTTGTTTTAGGAGCTATTCTGCGTTGTCTACCGCAACAATATGTTGCTGAGTGTTAAGTGTGATAGTAGAGGAAGGCAGGCATCCCGCTACGAAATTAATTAGTAAACGTTAACACGATCAAACTATTACATTGAAACATGGTCTCAAATATTATTACCATCAAACAACGTTACCTCATTGGTAACGTTTTTACAAAATTAGACGTCTGTGTACGGAACCCCGTGCGAACCTAGCTCGCTGACTTGACCAGATTTTTGGTAGCACTTTCATGTAGTTTATATCATTTGTTTAAGTATAGATTTTTACATTTTAACAAATGATACCTACGTCAGCGGATGCGGTCTAAAATGTAGCACGCGCGTCTAGAAGTTACCTTTTAATTCGACCCCTAAATTGTACCTACACGTCAGGAAAGACTAACGCAGGCAACAGCTGATTTCAATTTAATTTTTATTTTCTATTTTAATTTTTTTTAGCGTGGGAGACCCCGGCTTACATGGATGTCGAAAATAAGAAACGACCTAGAAAGTAACGCTATTGACCCAATGACGATCCAGAACCGTGAACTCTGGAGAAACACGATTAGGAGAGCCGACCCCAAATAGAGATGGGAGCAAGGCCGGAGAAAGAAGAAGATTTTAATTTTTTATTGTTTTGTTTACAGAGACCTTTTAGCAATGAATTAAAATGATTTTGGAGCTCCTTCGTGCACCGGAAGGACGTGAACATATGATTTAAAACTACGACCACACAATTTTTTCGTTATATTATAATCAATGTTAATGGACATACAATAATATCCACAATCGATTCACATCGTACATTTAATTATTACTGTTCGGAAGACAAAACAAAAAATACGAAAGCGCGATAAAACTGCGCTTAAAATGTCACCTTAGACCTTTTCCAACATAAAAGGAAACTGGACTGGATCTTAGCAACAAATTTACTAAAAACACTCGCAGACGTCAGACTTTTTATCGGCCGACTTTGGTATCAGTATGAAATAAAATTGCTGGGCAGTTAAATCATGTCGTTTTGAGATTTATTTATTACAGTTCATATAAGTTTATTTACAGTAAAACCCAAACCCAGTGTAGTAATTATATAGGCACAACTTAAATTATTATTTTTATTAGATGTTTGTATACATTAAAGTTCAAATACCTATTAATAAAGGTTGTTTGCATTGTTGATACTCTTGTGAATCAGATTTTGTTGCGATTAAAGTTTGAAACCTAAATTCATTTAAAGAATTCTTACCATGTTTTTAAATTTTATGAATCTCAGTGTAACTTACCAATAACTTATTTTTCTTCTCTTAACTTATTTGTCTTGATAACGTTTTCTTCTTCTTTATCATCTTAATCTTTGTCTTCTTCTTCATCTTCATCTCGATAACATTAGTAAATTAACCATGTTAGTTTTAACTAATTGAAGATTCCATTCTAAAGTAAACTATCAACGAATAAAAAGTCTGTCGTTTGCGAGACCTTTAAAAGTAGTGTACAAAAAGCAAATCGTCTCAAAATTACCTGATTAATTGTTTAATTAATTGCTGCGCAGGAGTTTCGGCCGCCATTTTGGATACAGTTATGATGGCAGGGCAGGTGAGTCATGTCCTTTTGAGATACTTTTGTGAATCAGATTCGCAGAGACATTTTTGGTTGATTGCTCTGGAAAAAAATAATTGTATATGGTCATGGGTTGTGAGATCATGGTTTTGTTCTGATTTGTCTAAAAAAAATGATCAACATGGCAATAAAATATTTTTGATTTAAATGTTAACAGATTTTGGACCCTCCAATAATTCAATATTCAAATAGGTAGCGTTTTACGGCTCTCCTGGACGTTATGAGTGAATAACTCTCAATGACTTTCCCAGGATTCAACGCGTTACTATTCAAATACGGTACTTAGTATTATAAAGGTATTGAACATTTTATTTCTGGTAGAAAGAGAATCTAAATATTATTCCATATTATACGTGTATCAATTTTCTCCCAAAAAACACTTGAAACTTCACATTATGCTGTTTACAAAATGCGGTATCAAAATTAAAGCGCTCGATACATTGCCCAAAAACACCGGTAAATAATTAAATCTTCCAAAAAATTAATTTCGAACAGACAAATTGTCTTTAGCAAAAAAGACCGAGAGCGTCCGATGGTTTCCGACGAATTCACTTATTAATTTTCATGAGTGGGTGCTCCAATTTTTTGTTCGGTAAACTTTGGTATTACGAATGCCGGTCCGGTGGTACGGTTCGAACCTCGTAAAGTTTTATGTCACTTCCTTGCATGGTTTTGGTCATCGTATTTGTTGACTTACTATTGGTATGTCCATTTACAAGTTTTGCCCGCGGCTACGACCACGTCGCCTCAAAAACTCTTTTTTAGCCTACGTTAGCATAGCTGTGTGTCAAATTTTACTTCGATCCGTCCATTGATTTGAACTGTGCGTTGATAAATCAGTTAGTCTGAACTTTGAATTTTATATTTACAATAAGAGCAAACTTAGCTCAGTATTATATAAGTCGAGAACATCGAACGCTAAACCAAACCTGCTACCAAGACTTCGTAAATCTCATATTTATTGCGAACTACCGTCGTAAATTCACCACTAAATGCCGGTTAAGACGTTGTTGAGTTATACAACTGTCAGAATTGTAGAGTTTTCTTTGAAGGGTAAAGGGTAAACTAAAAATTATGTGTCTGATTTGTAGAGAGCGGCGAATAAAAGCTTTCGCCATCAGCGCCAGAATATCTCAAAGTTTTGCTCCCATGACCATTTAAATAGCGGTTGTGTATTAAAAATTACGTTTTACTATTTTAATGAATATTATTTATAATATTTCTTTTAAATTGAGGACGTTTGCTATGGCTCCCATGCCGTTTTACGCTATGTACATTTTTTACATTAAATACGTTTTTATCTAAAATCTACCTAATCCTGATTGGTTGATTCGCGCTATGATTTTTGTAGCATATTCTTGGGTATCGTGGGAATTTTCCAAAATTTTCTTAATGATCATTAATGATAATTAACTACTTAAAAAGGGTCATTACCATCTGTTCTACTATTTATTATCTGTGCAAATCTCGTGATTATAGATAGGAACAATAATTTCGGTTGTGTGCTAATGGTAATTAAGTCACCTTTGGCTTTTAAAATTAAGAATATTCTCTATTTAGATAATAACAAGCATTAAGCCATTAGAGAAATCGTCAGGGTTGTCAACGCAAAATATAGTATTATATTTGCAAAAAAAATCTTAATTATGTAGGTAAGTACCTAGCTTTAGTATAAAAATCGAAGTGCCGTTACGAAGATGACCAAAGCGGGTTGCCTGATCAAAAAACTGTCAAATTCAATATCTCATCTCAGCATGCTAAATATTATTTAAAAAATGTTACTGTTATTTTCACCGAAATTAAGGTGAAATACTCGAAAAGCGAGTCGGGTCATCTCCAGCCTTGTAGGGACGACGAACGGGCGGTCGAAATAAATGATGCCAAAATCGTTTCCGTGAGCGCACGACGATCGCAAAAAACACGTGTCACACCAATAAATCATTCGATGTTGCCGAGTTGAATTTACTCGATTAAACGTAAGAATCGATTGGCGATGCAACGATTATACGAATACTCGTATTCGAATACGTCTGTGTTTATAGAGAGAGTTTTAAAGAATGCTGGCTCGTTTTTGTTTGCGTTCAGAGTTCGCCTTTTTAAATGTCACTTTTTTCGGGCACCGTTTTGTTTTAAATGCTTTTGACATTGTATTTATTTTTAATTTATGGGCGGATGTTGAGAAAACTATTTCATAATTAAACTTTTTCTTTATTATTTATTGGTAAGTACCATTGTTTTATTGACAAACAATCTTTGCGTTGTTTTTTTTTCATTGAGTTGCCCAATAGTGGTTCTTTCTAGTTATAATATAACAATAAATTACTAAGTGATTCTAACCAATTATCAATTGCTCAATATCTTAACTTAAACTAAACGTAAAACAGTTTAGTAAAATCGATTTTTCGAATAAATTAAGATTATTATAGGCATATTCGTCTGTCACCTTTGTTGCCATGGTGATAAATCACATAAATCGTAGGCAATTACCATAATTGCCGTTTGATATTTTATGTTAACGATAAAGTATGAACACCATATTTTTTGTGTTGACAACCCTCAAATGTTTTTAATGAAAATCTATTGGTTAGATAAACTGACTCTTTAAAATGCTTATAATTAATACGATCTTTAAATTAGTTGTATTAGAATGAGTTCAAGATTGGTCAGTCGGCAAGCTTTGAGAAAAAAAATGACGATTAGATAATTTGGTTTTTAATTTCTTAAATAACGCTCAAGGCAAAATTATTATAGTTACGTACCTACCAATGATAAAATTGGTACCCAAATATAATGACATAACTCATTATTTTTTTACATACATAATATGTGACCCCGGTAGACAAAATTATACTAATATTTATTAATGAAAAGTAACAAAATAATTAAATAAATCATAACTGACACACCGAAATCGCATCTTTAACAAAAATCGATACACCGATCGATTAAAATTCGGTATCACTTCGAACGTTGACAGCAAAAAAGTACCGCTTTTTCATAACAAATTCATTCGAATAATCGAGATTCACCGGTTTGGAAACAAAAAAAAACCCCACATAAGTATGAAAGTAATTAAACGGTTGCGAGGCAAAGACGGTCATACCCAAGATGTTTTTGGACAAAATTCGTAGCATTGTGCGCTCCAAAATTGAGCCATAAATATTCTACACGTAATTTTCGATTGTCAGCGAAAATTTTGTCTGGAAGTTTTGCATATCGGACCACTGGCACTGGGTTGTCACGCATTTTAGCAGACTCGCGAAAAGTTTATATAAGAAAAGAAAGATATATATCAAATAGATAATATTATGATCACTGCATCGGTGATTCAATAAATAATCCGGTGATCATATCAGAAGATGGCAGAGCCCCACTTTTTCACCAACGTCAATGCCGATTCCGTGGTAATAGGTATCAAGATAAAAACTAGCCTATGTTTGTTGCAAGAATTAAACGTATCCTCCTACCTTTGGTTGTAAGTACTATAGGGTATATATTCTGTGGCTTTGACTAGAAATATAGGGAGGGATACAAGTACAATAGGAATATTTTGATATATAGGTATTTGAATTTATCTCAAATCTTTATATTAAGTGAATACGAATCTTCACATCCCTATTTCGGGTACTTTTGCCAAATTTCCGCTTGAAGAGGATTGTGACTCGATTAAAGACACTAAATATGCAGCCAATTTTGTACCTGCACTAAAATTTGCATAAACTGCGCGAGAGTTTATCTTTATAGCATTTAATGCGTGAACGTATGTCATTATTAAGATTTTTTTTATTGTCTTGTTTTTCTTTTTTTAATATCTACTTATACCTACTAAGGCCACCCTTTGTTCCAATAGGTAAAGGACTAGACTCGTCTATTATTATTATTATAGACAAGTCTGTCTAGTCATATCATATTACAATAAGTAAGTAATTCCATTCAAATGTTATAATTTTTTAAGCTTAGCGTGCATAAAAACTAAGTGCAACCCTTTTTTCAAGATGGCGGCCGCGGGACCAGAGTTGCAACCCCACAAAGTTGGTTTTAAGTTTACACTTACCTTCCCTTCACTATCACTATCACTATCACTACATAGTATAATCCAAAGTCGCTTTTTCTGTCACTATATCCCTTTGTATGCTTAAATTTTTAATACTACGCATCGGATTTTGATGCGGTTTTTTTAATAGATAGAGTGATTCAAGAGGAAGGTTTATATGTATAATACATGCATAATATAGCCGTGCGAAGCCGAGACGGGACGCTAGTAATTTATAAAGCTTAGCGTGCATAAAAACTAAGTGCAACCCTTTTTCCTAGATGGCAGCCGCGGAACCAGAGTTGCAACCCCACAAACTTGGATTTAAGTTTATACTAACCTTCCCTAGACATTTAAAAAAAAATTGCGTCCGTTAACTAATGCAATCCAAATATAATTAACTAAATCATATTTTGTTTATGTTATTCTACGATGCAATAAGGTGAAAATAAGGGTCAAGGACAGGTATTCTTAGCCCTCATCAGAAGACACGTGATACAATGGAAATGAAATATAGGTAAGCTTAATTTAACCGGTACTAATCAGACCGGAACAAAACAATTACAAAAATAAAAAATAGAAAAGCAACCGGCATTGAAGACCATTCCCTGCCAAAGAGTTAAAAATAAACCATAATAATAAACTTTCATTTTAAAAGACTTATCTCAACTTTAACTAGAAAAGATCTGACTAATTATAAATGATTGTAAATAAATCATACAGTAGCAGAACTATATCGCAGATTAATAGAATCAACGTGAAAATCTATGAAATATCTCAATCTGGGGATCAATTACTATTACAGAGCTTTGAATAGTATAGAGCTGCCGCGGTGATAAAGTGAAAATGGTGCACTTACTTACTTCCTACGGCACCAAAACCGGGTGGTGAAAATAGAAATGCTGATACATATGACAAGCGGAACACGATTAGCATATTCCAAAACGACACCTCGTCTCATTCTTCATAACTTCGTTATTTTATGACGTCCTTGAGATATTGGTAGTTAGATATTTTTTAATATAGAGCTTAGAACATTAACACATTTTCTGTAATCCGTAAAGACAGAATTATCTGACTATATTTTAGTCTTTTGCTTTGTAAATTTTTGGTCACTTTTCTGAGGAGCACCATCTTTGCGAGGCCTTTGAAACAATTTATTTAAGAAAATTTACAGAATACCATCTTCTAAGTGTGTCGTACTAAAACATATGACATGATAAATGAGCATTTACATTTGTACCATGAGTTATAGCGCCACAGAGCACCATGGTAAAGAATAATAGACAGGTCTAAATATTGTAAAGTCTTCTTGCATAGGCGTGATTCGCTTAAGCCCGGGGGCACTCGTCGTCGTGACTACTGTTTTCAATGTTTAATAATGTCTTGCCTCGTGGGAATGAGTTTACTACTGATCTTGGCTTCTAAATTGTGATTTATGATTTAACAATTGGGTTTTTGGCGGCACTGATTTGATTTCAGGTCAAACTACATAAGATGAGAGAGTTCTTTTGATTTATGAATGTGTAGTTTTTATGCAATCACAATTTGGTATCAAGTGTTGCTTTAAATCTTGATTTCAAAATAAAACAAAATAATGTCCAAAGACCAAAGAGCTCAATTTTTTTTAGAAGTGACCCTCTGAAAAGTCTTTAGACACAACAGGCATTGCAACTTAAAATACCTCAGTACATTTTGAGACCCATTCTTCGTTTGGTTAATACCGTTTCCGAGACACTTTAGCGGTCTAGTCACAGTCTAGTGAAGAAGCATTATTTGTTCGGCGTTATGCCCTCTATCGATTGGCAGGGGTCACAAAATGCACCACACAAAAAACAAAATTCCAAGCTCTCATACTAAAAATCACATATGTATAAAAAAATTTAATTACTAATAAACTTCTAAACTCACCCTATATTTTGTATTCATAGTAATTATTATCAATAATAGGCAAAAGGCAGAGAGCGGTATTGGGCTAGTGGTAGAGACTTTGATTACAAAGGTTCGAATCTCAAAGAAAAATGCGTGCTAATTGACATTGCTCTTACGGTGAAGGAAAACATCGTGATGAAACCCGCGGCTTAGTTGGGTCCAGAAGTATTGATGAGTTCTTTATTCTAGATACGGTCGACTAAGTGAAGAAGGTACTATAGGGGCTGGGAAAGCCTACTCAATCCTGACACAAAATTAAAACCACTGAAGAGGTCTAGTTACTGAAAAATAGCCCGTATGCAAGTAGGTACAATCGGACAAAAGTCATTTTGCTTTTGGCTCCGACATGCACATTAACACCAGTAGTTTTTAATCAACATAGGTATATTGGTAATGTAAAATAACACCTCTTTTCACGACGTTTACGACTGCCAATGTAAAAGTAGTAGCTTACATATTAAACAGGTGTCATTATGATTGCCAATAAATTACAGGTTTTATTGACTTCGAACATAACATTAAACTTAAGATACCAAATCTGTACCACAGAATATGTAATAGTAGTAAGATTACTTAAGATTTAGAATTTTATACTAACATGGGTTTTTTACTACAGAGGTTATTTATTATTTACATAATTATACATACAGCCTTATAAATAAGTACAGGCCCATATAAAATAGATACCTTAAAGACTTACCTACGTACCTATAAATAATATATCATTTTTCCGCATAGAGTTAGATTTTTTGTATGTAACGTTACTGATGTTTCGGGATTATTTGAAGACGGCTAAACCGATTGAGATGATTCTTTTTGTGTCAGAAAGAGAATACATTAGGGGTGGTTTCATAATGAGTAATCCCCTTTCATACAAAAAAAAAATTCCAAATCGGTCCAGGCGTTTTCGAGTAATCGGCGAACATACATAAAAATATATATATATATACGCGACGAATTGAGAACCTCCTCCTTTTTTGAAGTCGGATAAAAATATGGTGAAGATCTAAAAAGGATCTTTGGAGTGATGAACAGAATTGAAGATAGAGCATCTGGAATCACCTTCTCATCAAAAAAATAAGTTTAGTGAATTACGATTACGCGTTACAATTTAAAAAACTTAGTAACTTTTAGAATTTCCGTAGACGGTAGAAATATGGACTAAAAAGGACTAATCCATTTTATGCCGTATCATTCTTTCTTACAGTATCGCAAGTTTTTGGGTAAAACCACAAAATGGCGATGATTATGAATGGTGTTAAAAATTTGTTGATTAAAAATACTTTAAAGCTTGGATCCATATTTTAGTGTTATCTATTTAAATCACCTAATTTATAACCGTTACCTGTCCACTAATAAGCGAAAAACCTATACCACATTCAGCAACGAACTAAGAATCATTTTACTAATTCTAATAATATTTTAAATACGAAAGTTTTATTGTACGTTCGTTAAATTTCCGCAAAATTACTGAACCCATTGTGATTTATTTGAATTATAAATAAAAAAAATAATTAAAAATGTAAAACTCTACTTTTGTTGTTGCTTTACTCTTTTACAGCTTGAATCGCTGCTCCTAGCGATTTGAAATTTGGAGATTAAGGTCTTTGTGTATTCACTAAAGCCTGTTTTTAACCCCCGACGCAATAATGAAGGGGTGCTTGTTATAAGTTTAGCGTGTTTCTCTCTGTGTGTGTCTGTCTGTGGCATCGCAGCTTCCGAACGGATAAACCAATTTTGATTTTATTTTTATTTGAAAGGTAGTGTTCTTAGCTATGTTTGATCGAAATCGGTTAAGCCGTCTGAAAGTTATCTATACTAATATTATAAAGCTAAAGACTTTGTTTGTAAAACTACTGGTTCGAATTGAAAAATTATTTTTGTGTTGGATAGATAGATAGATAGAACGCTTTATTGCACACACAAGTTACAGAAAATGACAACACAATTATTATTAGTTTAAATAAAATTATAAAAAAACAGTGGCACAATAGGCGGCCTATAGGAGGATAGTCCATTTATCGAGGAAAGCTATAGGCTATACATACTTTTATCCCGACATTCCCACGGGATCGGGACTTACGCGGGTGCACCTACTAGATGCGCGTTGCGCAGCTAGTAGGTGATAACTTCGGGGTTTTTTTTAATTTTAAATTTTATAAAAAAAAAGGAAAACGTGGCAGACTAATATACCTACCTATCAATATCAACGCACATCTCAAACTAATAGATTTTGCTAAAATTTGACATACATATCATAGCGTTTGGGAGATGAGCATATTTTAAAAAGGATTTCTGAAAATTCAATCTATACGGAAGAAGTCACGGTTAAAAGCTAGTCCAATATAGAATTAAATTAGAAGCCAATACCATCTGGAGATGGCGTGTTCAAAGGCAATTCAAATACCAAAGGTAGATAGGTGCGTACATAAATAGTCGATCGGTTTACACCTTTAGTTATAAATGTGGGAACAAGTAATACTTTCACTGCAAACTTGAGTGTCTCCTATAATTAATGGGTAAGCTAAACAGCAAGTAATATTCTTAATTATTGTAAACGACTGTTTAGTAAATAAGGCTTCTACACAGGAAAAAAAGGATTCCTGAAGCAAGAAATAATCGAAAAGACACTAGAGAAATTTAGAGAATAGTTTTTAGTAAATAATCTTAAATTATATGATGATTTAATGATATTTTTAATTTAAAATCAATAAATAAAGAACACTGATACTATTTGCTGCTTTTTAATGGATTTCGACATGTCATATATATCTTTAGGTAACTTATTATTATAGAGCACACAGGTGCTATTAAACGACTTGTTTACTGTCCGGAGCCTACCACTTACTGGGTCAGATTGTCTTTATTCTTAAGTTAATACTGCCGCGCAAATTTAAAATGCAGTACGCAAAAAAATCGTATTTTTTATTATTACTGATTCTAAGGTTTTGAAATGTGCTCTTTTCAAATCAAAGACCCGTTTTTTTCTATCTAGTCTAGAAGTGTGTAAAAAAAAAAGTCAAAACGCAGTTCGTCATTGTTTCATTGATATCTGGTAAGCTAAAACGCAGTTAATATAGTTACTGCGTAGAATTTTGCCCAACAATTAGCTTGTTCATATCAAAGGCTTAACATAAACGCAGTTGGTATGTTTACTGCACTTATCACTAGGAATCCGTAAAATTTTAGTAAATTAATGGTAGTAAAAAGTGCAGCAGAACTATCTACTGCGTTTTTACTTATAAATAATATTTAAAAAAATAAACCATCTCCAAATTTCAATGCAGTACGCGCAGACCTACTGCGTTTATGACTAGGTGCAACTGGAATATGTGGCGCAACGGTTATAGGTCGTACTTGGATTGGTAGTATCTTGATGTGAATGGTTGTTGGAGGTGTCAGTTGTTAATATTATGAATAAAACAATGATTGATGTTGGAGCGGAATCTTTATTTTTATACTTGAAATCATTTAAAAGATTGGCGAAATGAACTTTGGAAAAGTATTAGAATGATTGGCTTTGTGGCCCCTCCTACACCGTGGAATCCTAAGAGTGGGGAAAACGCAAGAAAAAAAATAGGAAAGCGGCTTCTGCGGCCTAGAAGGGGTCGGTTGGGAAGGTTCCCTTGCTTGGTCGGAGGTCGGTGAGGGCTGGCACTAATCAATGGAATTAGGCAGGTCGAGCCAAATTTTTTTTTATTTTCGATCATCAGCGGCAAATGTTTTTGTGTTATGCCCAGTTTACGTTGTTCCAGTTCAGCGATCAAATCCAGCACTGGATTGCTACCTACTGGAAAAATATAAACCCACACTGGAATGCATAAGATCCAGTGAGCAATCCAGTTCAGAAACTGGATTTGGCGGTCTACTTTTGATTCCAGTACGACCATTCCAGCGCAATTGGAATAATGTAGACAGCCAATCCAGTGCCATTCTAGTGCTGACAGAACAATTTTACAGAAACACGATTCGACAGCTTTTAAATGACTAGTAACATGTAGACGATACCTCCAGTCCAGTATATTCGAGTCCAGCGCTACTAAGTGACTGGACTGGAGCAGTGTAAATCGGACATTTTGTCAGACTTTTTGGCTTGTTGTTCACCACTGTTCAAATTCCTCTAGGAATGGACTTCCTTTCTGCCGTGAGAGGTTTTGCGTCTTAATGTGCTTTGACAGGGGAGGATCCAGAGAAGCCTCAGTTTGATCATTGTGATGCAGCTTATATTTTGATATGAAATTTCCCCTTTCAGCTTTGATATGGACAGAGTCTTTCGTAAGTGCGTGGGGCTCATGTTTGCTGGGGCGGGTTGTGAAGGTAGGTCCCGATATTTGTAGAAGTTAGTTATTGTCATGACATGTGCGGAGTTTTCGGTCGAATTAGGCAATTTCACTGCATCGGCAGGGTCAATGAGGTCATAAATGTTGCCTTTTCATCGCAGTGTTAATTCCACCTGATGAAGGAAACTGTCGGGCGGCAGACATAAATGAATGGCCGTGTTCAAAATATTTAAATTCGATGGTTTCTGTTGCAATCAAATAACTGGTACTGCGACGAATGGGTGAAGTTTGAGACTTTGATAATTTGGTTAATGCAGTGAAATTGTAGAATTCGACTAAACATTCTGTGCATGTCATGGCAATGGCTGATTTTTGCAGTTTTTGCGACTTGTTTTCACAAGCCTACCTCCGCAAACATGGGCTTCGTGTATTTATGAAGGGCATTGTCTATATTAAAGCTGAAGGAAGAAGTTTTATGTTATAGTGTGCATCATGGTGATCGAGCTGAGCTTTCTTTGGAGTTTTTCGTGTTGAATTGCATTGGGATGTAGAAGCTTCTTACGGTAGAGTCGAGATCTATTCCTGGAGAAATTTGCATGACCAGAAAGTACGAAATAATACAAAGGCTTTGAGTGCCTGAGAGTGGAGATAAATTTTGGCTTGACTTGCTTGTTTTCTTTCATGAGTGTTCGTTTTTGCCGAATTTTACTAAGTTGGGTGGCCACAGAGCCGATTTTTTTGGACCGCGGAAACTTCTTTCCTATATATTTTTTCTTGTTTCCTCATTCTTGGGATTCTGCGGTTCGAAGGACCCAGAAGGGCCACTGAGCTCTTTTATTATTGATTTTGATACTTTTTGGAAGTTCATTTTGCTAATTTTTTAATAGTTTTAGGTACAAAGGTGAACATTTTCCATCAATATTAATCATTATTAATCATTGTTTTATTTAAATTACTAATAACTGACACTTCCAATAATTATTTATAACAAGATACTGCTAATATAAGTACCGTAACCATTTTATTGATCTATTTTATCTACAATAAAAAGCAGTTGGTCGACCTACTGCGTTTTTCCGTTGTTGACCATGTTCAACAATTGAGAGATTTGTAAGTATAAATGCTTTTTTGGCTAAAAATGTACTAAATCTTAATTTATTTTGTATTTTTGTTAGCACATCATCAACTACAATGTATTTTTCATATAAAAAGTCATATCATATAAGCAAAACTTAAACGAGGTGGCCAATTTTCGATTCCAAACTTTAAACGCGTTTTTCTCAAAACGTCTAAAATGCCGTACTGCACTTTTAATTTGCGCGGCAGAATACTATCGCTATTTTTGCGAAAAATATGGTACGAGTACCCAATGATATAATATGACTCGTAGGAAGATGCTGTTTTTCGCTTAAGAATAATAATTGTAGGTTATCTTATTATTTAGGGGCGGGCTTTTAGATTCTTCTTAGTCCTCAATATTCGAGGCCTTATCTAACGCCCCGCCTATCTAATAAACACACAATTTAATTCACTAAATTATAATAAAATAAATGCAAATAATATACAAGAAACATGAAACGGCGAAACCATTTTGACAATCGAAAACGCCTTCTCGATCTCATTACAGATATTTAAAAATTACAGTAATAGAGCGGAATATATGCAAATTTTTATATACCAACTAGGTAATAGACACTTCCTTAAAAGAGAAACAGAATCATAAATAAATCTTTGAAACCATAGAAGCCACGAGTCTAGGGGTTTACGTCGAGCGCTAAGAAAAGATTTTTGGAATAATGTTTTTTTTTTAAATTGCCAACAGCGCCATCTAGCCGAACACTAAGCAACTAATAGTGTAACATGAGGGTCAGAAAACAGATAAAATACTCAGGTGTTGTCTCTACTTTGTTGGCTTCGTCACCACTCTACCCGACCCCATCTCCACCCGATTTAAAATTACCTAACGAAACATCATGGGAAGTTTTGTTAGGAAATTTTAAATCGTGTGAGAGTTGGCTCTACCCGATGTTTAATTTAAATCTCTTTAACTCATCGCCAAATTTTATTCTTAGGTGTGGTCGCGAATAAAAGTCAACGGGTTAAATATGACCCATCGTTGGGATAATTTCGGTGACTTTACGGTGTTTTTAATATTGAAAATAATGTTATAAAGAGCGTAACAGTTAAACTTTATACTGAATAATGTTTTAGTGTCAAGCAGGGTTAAGTTGAAGACAGGTAGCGTTTCTATTTAACATCGGGGTCATACATACATATTTTGAAGTATAATCTACCTATAAAAATTGGCTTTTTGACCTTTTTTTATAAATGATAGGTCAGCGTTTGACCAATAACACACCCGCCTGGAATAGTAGGTGTCGATGCGGTCTAAGACGTCGGTAATAGGTACCTTCTAAGCACGCTTGCCTAGAAGATACCTGTTCAGTGTTTACTTGCGATTTAAATACCACCAAATTGAACACGCCAGGAAAGACAGGCGCAGGCAATTGAACTGCCCCCTTTAGCGATATCGCCAATTTACAGATTTTGACGTGATAACGTCTAATAAATTGATGGAACACCTGCATTTACACAAAAGTGTCATGTTACCGGTAACATGAATAGGAAACAAGAGTAAATAATATCGCTCATCTGGGCTTGTGTTTTGGTGATGAGTGACGAATAGAAGACTTATATAAAGGAAAAAAATATAGGAAAAAAAATATAAAGGAATATCAAAAAAATTAAATTTTTTCATCGTTTTCTTATGACGTTATCACGTAAAATTATAGTCCGTAAACCGACTTTACAGGCAACCGTTTTTTGTATGAAATTGACTTAAGCATTATATAAAATTGACATTAGATGAAACATGTCTACTTTTTTATCTCTGAAATTTTCTTAATTATTAAAAAAAGTTTTTACTTTTACGATAATCGCTCGCAATGCCATTTCGTCACTGTTCGAGTAAGTGGGTACATACCAATCTAGTTTAAACATTCCAACGATATTAAACGGTATGCGAAAAATATGTGACAAATTAGTATGTTATACGTAGGGTTAACGCAAATAAGTAATATTAACCTTTATACCTAATCTAGTCAGAATATTTATACAGCTCAAGCAACTTTAATTTATGCTATTCAGTCATTGCGCTATAGTCGTTTATTTCCACAAGTTCAGTTAATTAAACTACTGAGATCTTTTCAACTGTGACACCACCAAATATTGGTGGCGCGCCATTCCGCCATACTGAGCTTGAGCGTAGTTGACTGAAAAGTTTAGTTTTAGTAGTTCGATGCCTGGAATATGTAGGCTTGGGTAGAACCTATACCCTCTCAGCTTATTCAACCGTGTCCGTCCAGAGGGAAGAACATGTACGTATAAAGCTAACAGCCGTACACCAATGATTTTTTCTTAAACTTTTGTGCTCTATTAAGATTGCTCATATTATGGTGCTCCCTTATTTTCATTTTACAAAAAGTCTTTTTTTTTTTCAAAGTTAATAAGTTAAAGAAATATAAATATATATATTTTTAAAATAATGTCGCAAATCCTAACATTTTAACAGTCTGCCCTGAATATTGACTAGTACCAAAAAATCCTGACATATCAGGCAAATCCAGGTCGTGTGGTAACCCTAGTCGTACCAACGCCCTAACTCCTCCATATAAGGGCTAGCAAAAACTGCAGCCTGTTATAGCAGACAGTGTAAAAAATTATCGATAGAAAACATTAAAATGTTTGCACGTGCTTCAAATATCATTTTAAATTAGTGATGAATCGAGAGTAAAATATAGTAGATTATGCATTAAGGGCATAAAGAAATGTCTTATGTTGTGGGTGGTATATTGAACCCCGAGTGTAACGAGGGACTCGCGCGTTAACTCCTGAGCGAAGCGAGGGAGTTAAGCAGAGTCCCGAGTGAAGCGAGGGGTTCTAGCCGCCCAAGACGAAGACATGCTTTATCCCGAGGTGCATACTCTACTTTTCATACCGTCAGTTCAATTTTTTTAAATTCTTGTGGTGGCCAGTTCCCTGGCCACTTTAAAAAAATAAATTTAAATAAAAATGGGGCAATTGCAATGATATGGTAACCTAATGGTAAATATTTTGTAGGTATTATAGGCAAAATCTATTTGCTTAGACCTAACGTAACAATCAAAATAAAAAACATAAAACGTGGCCTGCTAGATTTTTGTAGACAATTAATTTTTTTATTATAAATAAAACCTATTTGCTGAGACCTTCAAAATTAAAACCAAGAATTTTCACACGAATTTTAACGTTCCAAATTCAAACTATAGTAGATTGTGTACTTTATTCCCTTGGGAGTTTCATACAACATTATCTCCCTTGGGAATAAAGTCTTGCTTTAAGTTGTGGTTAATAGGGCTTTAATCCGTGATTAAAGTGCTGCAGGTGTGAAAAATATATAATATTATTATATTATATATACACCAGATTACAGTAATAGATTATTATAATCCAGATAATAAAACAATAGAGTGTGCTAAATCAACCGAGAAATGTGTTAAGGTAGGCATACCACAAGGAAGCATTCTCGGTCCTTTGTTATTTCTAGTATATGTAAATGACCTCCCAAAAATAATACAACATATTTGCGTTATGTTTGCAGATGATGCGTCAATTTTTATTTGTCAAGAAAATAGAACTTTAAAAGAATTAGAAGCACAAGTTAATATTACTCTTCAGAAATTAGTAAACTGGCTAGAATCTATTAAGCTAAAAGTCAATATTAAAAAAACCAATGTCATAGAATTTAGAAGCTATAGAGCTAAACCATTAGAATTTGATATCACAAATAACAATAACAAAGTAAATGAAGTAAATGAAACTATATTTTTAGGGATTACAATAGATTCACATTTGAACTGGAAAGCGCACATCGATAAGATTAATAATAGGATTTCTAAATACTGCTACGCATTATCTGTTCTATCCAATACATCTTCTCAAAGGTTAGCTATAAATGCATACTACGGTTTTGTATATCCACATCTAACTTATGGGGTTATCTTTTGGGGCAACTCTGTAAATGTTGAATCTACGTTTTTACTACAAAAAAGATGCTTACGAGCTATATATAATATGGAGAGCATTGAATCTCTACGGAGTGTGTTTAAAACAGAGAATATATTAACATTATCCTGTATTTTCATATTAGAAATCTGCGTTTTTGTTAAAAATAATGAAACATATTTCTTTAAAATAACTTCCAGCAGAGACAGTAGTTTGCGAGACATCCACAAATACAATATATGTCATACACAGATCAATAATACTATTTTTGAAAAAAGCACCCATATACAAGCAACTAAAATATATAATCATCTACCCCATGAGCTTAAGTTATTACATGGAAATATGTTTAAATTCAAACTAAGAAACTGGCTGTTGTCTAGGGCTTTCTATACTGTTGCTGAATATTTTAATGAATAGTAGTACAATATTTAGATGTCGACTAAGTGTATGTAATGAACATATAGATATAGGTAGATATATTTTTATAATTGAATATATACTTGATGTACCTTTTAGATTACATCGTGGATGATGATATAATAATATCTAAGCTACTCTCTGTATGCTATTGTGCAATATTATATTAATTAGACTAAGTTATGTTAATTTTTTAAAATAACTATTACTTAATTATTGAACGTCTGGTGCAGACATGTCTGTTGATACCTATTTTTACTATATTACATAACATCTGTAAACCTAACATCATAAGAACACAGTCAATCAATAAATGATTTCTGATTTCTGATTTCTGATTTCTGATTTATTCTAGGTTTATTATCTAGCAGCACCCCGTGGTTTTACCCACGTAAGTCTCGAATCCTTGAGAATATCTGGATAAAAAGTAATTTATGTTACTCCTAGTGAACTGCTATAATCACTAACCCAGATAATTTCTCATCAGTCATCGCGTTTTGTGTTGCAATAGAGCTGTGGGTCACTGAAATCGAGAGATAAGAAATTTTCATAATGTATTTCTCTATTCTTTCTAGCAGACCGATCTAGACATTTATTGTGGGCACTTGGCTAACTTTTGTAATTTCATATTTTCAAATTCCTTCAGTATAATTTCTAATTTTTAAAAACTTAATTCGACGTTTTTTTCAATATCTATTACTCATCCTTCAAATCATCGAATTAGTATAAGAACCACAAACACGCTTCTTAACAGAACCGTTGTATCCTCATATCAAGTTTCATCTATCACTATCGGACTATCGGTCCAGTAGTTTCTTTCGCCTTTTCGTTCAAAATAAACAAAAACATATTTTCTTTATAATATTACTAGCAGCATTCCGCGGTTTTTCCCGCGCTATTTCCGATCAATTATCGGGATAAAAGGTAGCTTGTGTTATTTCCAGTGAATCAATATATCCTTATGTCAAGTTTCATCAAAATCGGTCCAGTAGTTTCGGAGCATTTTCGTTGCAAAACAACAGAAATTATTTTCTCTTTTTCAAATTATTGCGGGTGTGTTAATTTAAAAAGCTGAGACTGTAATGTTTCTTATTTTTTGCCACGCTAGAACCTTTTGTGTTTCTTGGCATCCTTCACAATCTTCATAATTTTAACACTGGCAAAACGAACATTAAAATTCTTTGCTCTCTAGTAGATAAGTAGGTAGAAAAATACTTAATTCTACCACATAAACTTAATTTATTTTTAATTTAATAATCTGTGAATTATAGAGTAGGTACCATTACCTACCTTGTCTCAGTACTACGGTGGTATCGTACGGAAATAATACATTATGGTATTGTATATCTTTTGCTTAACAAATTATAATAATAACTTTGGAAGAGCGGAGCCTTCTGACACAGGCATTTCATGCTTAAAAGAAGGTTTCAACCTAATGTAGATAGATTTAAGCATTTGTAAGATTTAAGTGGTAAATTGATGTGAAATAAACAGTTGAACTTCGAAAAAGATCAGAATGAAGACGCTTAAAGTCAAAGTAAAAACTCTATTCATTGGGAATCAATCACATTAAATCCTCTAAAAATGGTCAAACCAAATAGGGTACAATGATAAATAAAAAAACGAAAGCAATAAATAGTTTGAAATATCGTAAGCAACACACACCCAGCCTCTAATCTCTATCACTATCAAACCTATCAACTCTAGTTACATACATGTTTCAATTATACAGTGAATATATGGTCATAGTATGACATAAATGCAAACCATTGCACCTTATCAGGACTGCGTATTAGTGACGATAGTGAAAATCGAGAACACTGCAACATTTGGGTTGTTACACTTGACTCTATGACCAAAAGAATGAAATTACCTATATAAATGAATGAAAAAAATAAACGAATTAACGAAATATAATGACTAAATGAACGAAATGACTGAATGAATTAAACGATGAATAAACGAAACGAAATCATTGAACGAACGAAATAAAATGACTGAATGAACGAAATACAATGAACGAATTAAATAAATGAAAGAAATACTTTTTTGCTTGTTGAACTTAAGTACAATAATTGTTGTAGCTTTGATAATTTTATAATTGGTTATCCGAATGAATGCTTCTTTTTTCAGGTAAGTTTTGACTTATCAGAACAGTTATGTGCAATAAAATTTTAGTAAAAATTTACTTTTCCAACCAACTAAATACAAGGCTGTCACATTTATTACATACTTTTTATCTCAAATTCATAGTCATAACCTACCGTTCACATGTTAAATCTCACGATACAAAAGTTTCTATAACTTTTAGAAACAACATGCCGTGTGTTGCAAAACCAGCTAAATATAATTGTAAAATTAATAATGTTAAACACAAACAGAAGGAAACAATTTCAATAAACACAGATTTGAAATCAATAACATTGCTTGTCAAATAAATCTGCAATTTCGACCTCTGAGATAAATTTAAACGGCTATAAAGATCGTCTTCATTTAGTTCAACAAAAGGAATAAAGGTTATGTTACGAGTCACTAACAATTACTCGACATAATTATGTTCTCTTTATACGTTCAAATATACAGGGTTATTGGTACCTATTTCTTAACTTTTTTTTGCGTCAGGAAAATGCGACCATAAGGATTTCTCGCCACTCCCGGGGGGGACAGCGGGGGTAAGTGGCCTACTTTCCTACGATGGTGGGCGGTCAGAGGTTTACCCACTAAAAACCTGACGGTGTCCCTTCTCTCCACCATGAGCCGAGTGTAGAGGCATTCGCTTGCGCATGCTTAACCACATACACCCGGCGGCGGTTGGTCTCGACAGACCCCATTCACGTATATCTTAACTGTAGGTAGGTTATTTGACAACCCAGTTGGCACAATGGTCACCATGCTGGACTGCCAAACACAGGGTTGCAAGTTCGATTCCCGCCTCAGACAAGTATTTGTGCTTAGATATTTGTCTGTGGTCTGGTTGTTTCTATGTATTATAAGTATACTAGCGACCCGCCCCGGCTTCGCACGGCTATATTATGCATGTATTATACATATAAACCTTCCTCTTGAATCACACTATCTATTTAAAAAAAACCGCATCAAAATCCGTTGCGTAGTTTTAAAGATTTAAGCATACAAAGGGATATAGGGACAGAGAAAGCGACTTTGTTTTATACTATGTAGTGATATTTACAAAAGAAAAGTAAATAAGTAGTATATCCGTTGACTAGCACCCATAATATAAGTCTAGTTACTTAGCTTGGGGTTAGATGGCGAGGTGTGGATGGTAGGGTTTCCTTATTGCGCACCGATTTTAATGCGCACCCAAAACTGCGCACCCAAACTATTCCACATTTGCGCACCTGTTTTGTTGCGCTCAATAGAGATGGGAAACTGACTGAAACTATCGATAACTAGTTATACACTTTATTTTTTTTGCAAAAACTTAGGAATAGATTTTAATTTGAATTTGAAAAAAAATAAGGTCATCCTGGTGAAGTACAGTTATCAGAACGAACATAATGTTTTCAGCCGTTCCCATCTAGGTACGTTCCAAGGTGGAAACGAATGAAAATTGGGCAAAAAAAAAATGGCACTAAATATTTTTAATAGTTGGCTATTCCCAGTCATTACTAACTACTAACAACGCTTCTACTTCATTAAAAGATTTATTATTATGAAGCTAATGTACCAGGCCTCCATAGGTTATAAAGTGCTATCATTATCTAGTATTTGAAACTCTTTAACCGCATACTCGAGACCGGCGAGATCCCTGCCCAATGGAGATTGAGTGTTATTACCCCAGTTTTCAAGGGCAAGGGATCGGTGCAGGAGTGTGGCAGTTATCGAGGTATAAAGGTCATGTCCCACACCATGAAGCTTTACGAGCGGATAGTCGACTCTCGGATCCGACAGGAGTGCACTGTCTCTGGGTGTCAATATGGTTTCCGCCCCGGGCATGGCACCATGGACCCTGTTTTCGCCCTAAGGATCGTTATGGAGAAATACAGGACGAAGAATACGCCTCTGCATTTTCTATTCCTAGATTTGCTGAAGGCCTTCGACTGTGTTCCTCGCATGATGATCTGGTGGGCGCTGCGGTCCAAAGGGGTTCCGGAAGCTTATGTTGAAATCATCAGAGACATGTACCGAAATTCTGATTCTGTGGTGCGAACTGCTGTTGGCGACACTAAGCCCTTCCCTGTTACCGTTGGAGTTCACCAGGGTTCCGTCCTAAGCCCGTTCCTGTTCAGCGTAATATTGGATGCACTGTCCGTTGCCATCAGGGATGCACACGAGCAGCCTCCATGGCTGCTCATGTACGCTGATGATATTGCGCTGGCGGATTCGGATAAGGGGCGGCTGGTCCAACGTGTACACACGTGGAAGGAGTCGCTTGAGAACGGCGGTTTGCAACTGAATGTGGCGAAGACAGAGTACTTGGCTTGCAATACCACAGATCCCACACCTGTCTGCGTAGACGGTCATATGGTCGAGCGGACAGACCAGTTTAAGTACTTGGGATCTGTGCTTCGCGCGTCCGGCGACATCGATTACGACGTCAAGTCACGCATTTCAGCGGCTTGGGCCAAGTGGCGTGAGGTGACTGGTGTCATTTGCGACCCCAAAATGCCGATTAAACTAAAGGGACAGGTCTATAAAACCATCATTAGACCTGTCCTTTTGTATGGTAGTGAGGCGTGGCCGGTGCTTGAGCGACATAAGCAGGAGCTGCGTGTCACGGAGATGAAGATGTTGCGCTGGATGTGTGGAGTGACGCGAAAGGATCGCGTCAGGAACTCCCGCATCCGGGGCAGCCTTCATGTCCGAGACATTGCAGATAAATTGCAAGAGTGTCGCTTACGCTGGTACGGCCACGTCTTGCGAAAACCGGCTAGTTACGTGGGGAACAAATGTCTTGCCATGGCGCCTCCGCCGGGTCGTGGCAGACTGGGTAGACCCAAGAAGTGCTGGCTTGACGTCGTAAAGGGTGATATGCGTGCAAATGGCCTTACAACCCAGGATGCCGAAGATCGTGCGAAGTGGAGGCGTAAAAGTAGGAAAGCGGACCCTGGGCTCCCGAGAGGGATGCAACCGGGAACATCGCTCGGATGATGATGATTATCTAGTATTTGAAAGATTTTTTTGCAAAAACAGCAGAATTAAGGACCTGGCGTTCATAAGTTACTGGCGGTGTTTTTTCCTAATCATCCTCAGTCTGTGCCTCAGTCAACTAAAATCCTATTTGTACGTTGTACAGAACGAAAAGTACCAGGCGCTTATACTTAGCAGGATGTTTTAACTTATTGGGCTCCTTGAGTTTTCCCCCACACTTCTTAATAAGCAAGACATTGGCGGGGATTTATTTTAATAAAACAGACTGTTACTATAGAAACAATAGTAATTATTATTAAACAATACAATAATTAAACAAAATCAATTGTAACAAAAATAAACTATACTTGATTTGTAATAATTACTATTTAGTGTCAGAATGGTTTAAGAGAATTTATGATTGAGTATAATTTTTATGAGTAGTTCATTTTTCTGAATCGGCACAGTGTCCTCTTTCCGTGGGTGCCCGCTTATCTATTCATTACGGGACACCCTGTACATATACTAAGTGATTTTTTGTAAAATGAATATTTAGATAATAATTACTTTTTTATCTAAATATTAATCGCCAATCTAAAATCGCTTAATCACTCATTTTTGGATTACTATAAGTCGTCATGTTACGACGTCTGTCTGTCTGGCTATTTGTAAACGACTTCAAAAAAAGGAGGAGGGAATAACCCACAGGTGGTCCCATAAAATTATATGAAGATCTGATTAGGATCTTCGGAGTGATGAACAGAATTGCACCTCGAGAGTGCAGCAAATTGCCCATTTTTTGATTTCCTCCAGTAGAATTGGCCCATAAACTAATAGTTACCTATAAATGGAATATCTGAGACCACCTTCTCATCAGAAAACTCTTCAATCGGTTACGATTACAGGTTACAATTTGAATAAAAATAGTCGCATTCGCCTTGCCGGACTGGGTTTGAATGAATTTTGATAGAAAACCCTATCCTAAACGAAGATCTGATGAGTATCTTCGGAGTGATGAACAGATCTGCACAGCGAGATTCAACAAATTGCTCAGTTTTCCATTTCCACTAATAGAAGTGGCCCTTACACAAATAGGTATCGATGAATGGAGCATCTGAAACCATCTTCTCATCACCAAACTCTTTAATGAGTTACGATTAGATACGCTTTCGTCTCATGGAATTTTCAGTGACAGCGGCACTAAAAATAGTTAAATCAAAAAATAAATTAAAATTAAAAAAACCGACTTCAAATAAACCTGAAAACACAAACAAAAAAGTGAAAAATAATCCATTTCGGGTCACTAAGACAGCAGATAACTTAAACATAACTTACTTGGAAGTCGGACTGGGTGACACCATGTTGTCTTTATACCTCTCAACATTCAATACAATCCAGTCCGACTTCCAAGTAAGTACTTTATGTTTAAGTTATCTGCTGTCTTAGTGACCCGAAATGGATTATTTTTCACTTTTTGTTTTCAGTTGTTTTAGGTTTTGTTTTCAGGTTTTTTTGAAGTCGTTTTTTTTAATTTTAATTTTTTTATGTCATATTTTCAATATCATAACGAAGTAGGTATTTAATCAAAATATTAAAACAGACATTTATATAACAATATTTATAATTATGGACGTAGAACGCTTACTTCCAAAACTTCGAATTTATTATATGTAGAGATAACACAACACAGGGTGATCTTGTAATTATATGTAGAATTGTAGATTTTGCCGCGATGTGATTATTAAACACACATTATTAATATCCATGCGTTTTATTTACTAATATCCCTTACTTTATAAATATATAACACATTCGTGTGCTAAGTAAGAACGTATTTTTCTGTCAATGTCGTATTATGGTTACTTTGATAGTGTCGATGCAAAAATGAGTTTTAAATCATCGATACATTTATTACTTTCGTTTACTTCATGCTCTGAGCCCAATAAGTTAAAACCTCCTGCTAAGTATAAGCGCCTGGTACTTTTCGTTCTGTACAACGTACAAATAGGATTTTAGTTGACTGAGGCACAGACTGAGGATGATTAGGAAAAAACACCGCCAGTAACTTATGAACGCCTGGTCCTTAATTCTGCTGTTTTTGCAAAAAAATCTTTCAAATACTAGATAATGATAGCACCTTATAACCTATGGAGGCCTGGTACATTAGCTTTATAATAATAAATCTTTTAATGAAGTAGAAGCGTTGTTAGTAGTTAGTAATGACTGGGAATAGCCAACTATTAAAAATATTTAGTGCCATTTTTTTTTTGCCCAATATTCATTCGTTTCCACCTTGGAACGTACCTAGATGGGAACGGCTGAAAACATTATGTTCGTTCTGATAACTGTACTTCACCAGGATGACCTTATTTTTTTTCAAAATCAAATTAAAATCTATTCCTAAGTTTTTGCAAAAAAAATAAAGTGTATAACTAGTTATCGATAGTTTCAGTCAGTTTCCCATCTCTATTGAGCGCAACAAAACAGGTGCGCAAATGTGGAATAGTTTGGGTGCGCAGTTTTGGGTGCGCATTAAAATCGGTGCGCAATAAGGAACACCTCGTGGATGGTCCTGCAGTAGATATTTTTATTTATTTATTTATACAATGCTGCTTGGATTCGCACTGTTGTATATCGCGCATACTTACTACTTTTTACAAACAAGGTAGGCAGGTAATATTATTATTTTGGTACCAACACACTATTTAAGAAAGCGGACTACAACTTCTGTGCACCATTACAATCAATTTTTATTCTACGACTTTTGGAAAATCGAATATTTTTTCGAAAATTTTGACCAGAAATTGGCTGTTACTTAGGTTCACGGAGAGGTCACTGAGAAGATTATACTTGGAATGTTTCAAGTATTCAAAACATCAGCTAATTTTCGAATTAACTTAACTAAAACTCAAATATTTCCAAAATATATTCGAATTTCCAAAAGTCATAGCAAAAAAGTTGAGAGCTAGAAGTTCATATTTAGTTACCATTAACCCTGTATAGGATAATAACTTATTTTTATGTATTTACTAACCTTGTGGACCAGTTTGTTTGTCGATGATACTTTTTATTATTTGAGTAATTATGTCTTTTTATCATCGAGATAATATGGGTAAAACATAACTTACAAAATTTCTTTTTGTTAACAACAATGTTGCATTGTTTATATTTATACATACCGTACATATTTATTATACAGTTAGTAAGTTAACAAATATCATAAAATTTGAAATGTATGTTTATTTTTCCCTTAATTTACTTTTTAATAAACTTTCAATTCATTCATAATGCAAATTATTTAATTTTACATTAAATTTTATGGATAAAGTTAACAACTAGGTACGATAAAATATTCTGTTCATTGATTTATAACTAAACTAGTTGCTACCCGCGGTTTCATGCACACACTTACTTATGTTTGGATAACGTAAGAATCACTACATAGTTTAAAACAAAGTCGCTTTCTCTGTCCCTATTTCCCTTTGTATGCTTAAATCTTTAAAACTACGCAACGGATTTTGATGCGGTTTTTTTAATAGATAGTGTGATTCAAGAGGAAGGTTTATATGTATAATACATGCATAATATAGCCGTGCGAAGCCGGGGCGGGTCGCTAGTATTACAATAAAAAGTAACCTAATCAATAAGTTTTTTACGTGAAACCTAAGTTATAATACCTATCTTAACATACAAACTTTCATAACTATTATCTAAACTTTATCAGCCCTTTAGAAGTTGAATTTCCAAAATCCTTCCTTAGCTGGCACCGACGACGTCCTAAAATAAATCCCAATGCGAAGATCGAGACTAGAAGGTCTTGTAATTTCAGTTTACTGGCCAATTCTTCTGAATTGGCCTATGCCAGGTTGCATTTTTGCATTTAAGTTTTGACATTTTCCAAATCATGTACTTATAGTTGTCTATCAGAAAAATTAAAATAAAACTTTAGAATCAGATTCACGTCGCAATGCGCGGCGACGCAGTTTTCGATTTTCAATTTTATGCATCCCCTTTTTCCACTCACGTTGAACAGCGTGAGTGGTTAAGTAGGAAAACTAAATGCTTTAAAGGCAAGTCTCAAAGTAAAAAACATCCTGTACCTCCAGCTTTTATAAACCCCGAGAGAGGCACCCTCCGGGTTCCGATCTTCAATGGCCTACGTGGCAGACACTTAATCGACTCCGGACTCAAGTAGGCCATTGCAAATGGGGGTATATTGCACCGACTGAGGAGCAATGCGAGTGTGGAGTCTCGTCGCAGTCCATCGTGCACCTACTCCAATGCCCACTGTGCCCTAATACCTGCACATTGGAGGACCTGGTAGAGGCCAACGCTGCTGCAGTTGCAGTGGCTAACTACTGGGCAGAAATAAATTGACTGGTCGAACGTCACTGACGCGAAAATAAGAAGAGAGTAAAAAACGTTTTATATTACCTTACTTTAACCAGCTACAGGTATAATAACGTGGAACTAAGTGTAACAACCTGTACACCGCGCGATATATTCTCTGCATGTAGATCACTCACGTGCTATAAATCAGGCGCTGGCCAAATACAGCGAACCCGTGTAAGGCGTAAGATATGTAACGCGATCGGAATCAAACCCGCTACAGGAAATTACATTTTTATTCGGAGCAGTTTTTATTAATTTATTCCTCGAGGAGAAAGGCAAGGAGCTTTTAGCTCATACAACTTCAATTGATGTGTTATTTCTTCTTTCTTCCATTGTTTCGCCTCTTGAGGCCAATGATTTAAATTATGATAATTTTTAAGACGATTCCATTTGATTTTATTCGATTGATTTTAAACGGAAAATACTTAATTGACTTTTAATTTTTTTGTTAGGATTACACTTGTACTTCACAGGCATATTTTAATTGAGCGTCATTGTATAAAAGTAATTAAATAAATTAAAATTACGTACTTACTAAATCTCAGTTAAACATCGAAAAAAATAACAATAAAACTGTGAAAGAAAAAAATCAAAAAAAATCAGTAGAAACAATTAAAATCATCTTCCCGGAAATTATATTTTGTTAAAAACCGCTAAAAACTTTAGTTTAGTTACATTTTTTCAATAAATATATCGCATTTAATTCATGGAAGGTAGAAGTAACAATCTATTATTGAACTTATTTGGTTGGTTCTTTTATTCGAAAAAAATCTGATGCAACCTTAACCCTTCTGGCAACATTTAAATAATTTTAAATAATCCGACTTTCGTCCGGTAATCCCAATTGTTCGCGGTAAACTTTACTGGCAATAAAATATACTGATTCGAAAACCCTATACCAAAGGTCTACTTTCAAAAAGTTATGGCCGTATTTATAGAGGCCCTATGGTTTCCACCGAAAATGTAGCCTATGTGCTTCTCTATACCTACCATGGACTACCCTAGTACAAACTTTGAACGAAACTGAACAAGCTTAAGCATTTAAAAGACTTCAGCCGCTAGTTCACGCCGACATGCTAGCATATCTTGCAAAACATGATACGAAAACATCACAAACTCGTCAACAATCAAATTTTGATTAGTATAGTATGGTTTTTGAAAGTTTCTTTTTTTAATTGCCTATTTTAGCAATTTTGAAAATACATATATTGAAAATTAATATATTATTATAGTCGCAGCAAACCTTTGGACGAAACGGCATACGACCGATCGCTCTGGAAGTTTGGTAAAGCCTATGTTCAGCAGTGGACGTCATGTGGCTAATATAGTTGTATATAATTATTTTCCGGTGTCTTTATAGCGTCGACTACATAGTCGAAACGTCGAGGTAAGAGAAATAAAATAAAAAAATACACACTACCCGAGAAAATAAATACTTTAAATACAATAGTGTGAGTTAAAAAATATTAAGAATCATCTATAGATCCGGCCCTAAAGTTCATCCGAATAACATGTAAATTGCGTACGCGCATCCGAAATTCGAGCCACCGTATATCATTTATGTATAATCTGACAATTAACAACAGAAATATCAATAATAATTATTATTTACTACAAGTTCATTGTGAGATTATTGCCGGCGATATCTCAATGCAGATTATAGCACAACTAGTTGTGACCCGCGGTTTCACTCACGTATGTCCGGGATATGGATAAAAAGTAGACTAGTCCTTCTTCAAGACATTATCTACCTTTATTCCAAAATTCATCAAAATTGGTTCTGTCGTTTAAGTGTCAAAACGTTAAAGACAAATAGACAGACTGACAGAGTTTCTTTCGCTTTTATAATATTGATCAAACAAGTATTTTAATATTGTTTTAATGTTGTAATTTGTTAATTTTAAATGTCACTATTGTTAAGGACGTAGGTAGTGTTTTGGCGGGAATCACGACAGTCAATGGCCTCTTGTGTTTTTATTTTTTATTAGTTATTTTATCAGTTACTTTTATAATTTCACTGTAATTTTATGCAATGGTGCTTGATTAAAAAATCCAGTGAAGATAATGTGAAATTCAAGCGTTAGTCTCAAGTCTTCTCGTTAGTTTAACATGCCTTGTTTATTTTGCATGGAAAATCGTTCAGTGTTGTTGTGACAGTTTGTAGGCTAAAATCTTTAATACATCTAGATATAATTTAGATCTACCTATAAATAAAATATTCGAAATCCTGACTTACTGATTGAATGATATATTTATGTTTGTTATGATATTTCATATATATTTATATGATAAATTAATGCACAGTTCAGACAGACCGAGGTATTTGATAATTATAGCTTTTGTACGAATTCAACATTTTGCAAATTCCACATAGGAGTTCTGAAGATTAATTAGGTATACATTCGTTAAGAAATGATTTTGAAAAATTCAAATCCTACGCGGGCTAAGCCTTTAGTTTAAGCATAATTTAAAGACTAATTATTATTCACTAACAGCGCTCCGCGGTTTCATCCGCGTAACTCCCGATCCCGCGGGAATATCGAAATATAAAATGGCCTTCCTCGATAAAAGGACTATCCAACACAAAAATAGTTTTTCAATTCGACCCAGTAGTTCCTGAGATTAGCGCGTTCAAACAAACAAACAAACTCTTAAGCTTTATAATATTAATAGTTTGATTGTCGTTACTAAGCCTTATAAAATTTAAAGCAAAAAAGCATCTTATCTCGATTTAAAAAATCTTTACCTCAATCTAGATTTCTCTCGAGTAGAAATCTTCAAAGTAAGTTAACAAAAGGTAGCGAGAGCAAGGTTTCCTCGTATTATTTAGCTGTGAGGACACTGGTGAATGCTGTCTTACGTATGATTTGTAACGCTCCCGTCTCCGTACGTGACCACGAGATGTGCCCATGATACTGTCATAAGCGAAGCGATTTGCACCGACAAAAGACACGATAACAAGCCCAGAGTCAATACTTTAGAAACTCGGACACCGTTGCATAGTATCTACAGAAAAGCGAGCAAACTTTAAAAACATTTTAAATGTTAAAAAAAATTGCTATTTGCTAAAGTTTGTTATTATTTAATGTATTTGTTTCTGGTCTGGGTGTATCTGTATGCATATATATATTTTAAGAAACGAAATAGTACATTGTTATCCTAGGTGTGAAAGTCACTCATTACAAGTCCCGAGATGGAGTTTGGCGCCCGAGCGTAGCGAGGGCGCTAATAGTTCGAGGGACTTAATGAGTCTTTCACCCGAGGTAAACACTGTGCTTTTCATTACGAATAATACATAAAATTCTTCCTAACAACGAGAGTGAATGAGAGACTCCATACTACCTGATCCTCTTACAAGGTTGGGACCAAAGAGGTTATATACATGTAGTGTTATTCTTTGGTGTTACTTAAAGCAAGGAGGTTAGGTTTTTAAAGTTCCTTATGCGTAATGTTACTGATACTGGCTACATGCACATTGCACAAGTCGTGCTAAGCCATAATTTGACATGACAGCTGTCAGTGAAAGAGAAAAGCCCTAGGGCTGGAAATTTTATTTTCTACACGCTCTTCATGCATCTTTAGACCTACTTTCGGAGTATGAGTAATGAAAAAGTATATAAATATTCCATCCGTTGTCTGGCCACCATAACACAAGCCTATAGTTGCTTAGCTTGATCCTACAATATTTACCTATTTACCTATTATGGGAACCTTTACGCCGGGAACGACAAGGGCGGGTTATTTGACTAACTGATGTTTTCACTTATTTGTATTTATAATGTTTAATATTTTATTTACCCTTTAGAATGCCAACTTTTGATATTATTGCGCATCAAGAGCAACACCTCCTAAATTTATACGTTTGACAGCCATTTAAATGCACAAAAAACTTGTTTCCAATAAATTGTTGAATTGATCGCAAATTTCTTACTTATATCTACAAATATAATTTCGAACTTCATTTAATTTCTAGCTTGATTTTTGGTTTGCAACAAAAAAATACAAACCACTTTCCCTTTATAAATAAAATCCTTGATATTCTGCTAGAGTTAAATAATAAATCGCTCCGCTTATCACTTCACAAGTACACCATGTCACCAAGTCTCCAGGTCGAGTACGTGCACCCGACGGTCGTCGGTTCGATTCCTTGCGCGGGCGCAGGTGTGTCACAAATATTACCGCGTTTCTCATACTCGGATTACAATCTTGTTTTAGAGGCTTTTACCATGTTTGTTCTATTTACTTTGAATTTCGCGGTAAACAAATGAGTAATAGGAAAGTTTTATATGACAAAGATTATTTGATAGACATTTCTGTAAACGAGCTGTTTCCGCAACTATAGATCTCTTTAGTTGAATCATTTTAGCACGAGGATGGAGCCAACTAAGCCGCGGTTTCTAAATACAATGTTTTCCTGCAACGTTTAACGCACATAAATTTTCCTAAGAAGAATTCACTGCTGTACGGAGCGTATGGCCAACCGGGATTCGAACCTACTACCTGGAATGAGATTCGAAGTATTTATCACTAGGCTAATTACGCTCTTGTATAACAAAATCTTGTAATCCTTCTAAGGTAATAATTGTGGTTCAGGACATTAGTATTGTAATATTACGTATTGACGAGTTGCTTTCCTTTGGATACGGTCGAATAAGCTAAAAGGGTGGTGTGCTGAGCATGTCTCCTCCATATTATATGGTAGGCGCATTCCGAAGGCACACATCCTATTTTAGTTTTTAAGACGTTTAATTATGATCTTTATACAAATGTATTAAGCACCCAAATGAATAAAAAAAAATACTTTGACTTTATACATGTCCATTTTACTACAGCGACTTTAAATGGATTAAAATTGGCAATTCTGTGTAAATGAACTAAATTAGGCCTTTACAGGAATGTGCTTTCTAGTAAGTACTTATTTCCTTTTCTCTTGTTTGCCTACAACTCACTGGTGCACAGTTAAATTAGAAAGAGTTTATTTTGCACCTTTAATTTTGTACTAGATATAAGTTTTTATATTGGAATTCGATTAACCATTAATGTAAGAAAATATGGAGTCGGTAGATTTACCAACTCCACATTTTCCTAAATCTATGTCAACCCTATTAGTAAAACCGAGCAAAACCGACTTCAATAGGTAAAAACATGCCTTTCATTTGACATACCGCCTCATTAATTAGGAGACCGACAGAGACTGGCTAGTTGAAAAGAAATCGCATCGATTTGCACTTGTTAGTAGATAGGCTCGCTTCACGGTAATTAAATGGGTATAGGTCGATAGAATTGTATTAATTGTATTGATTTAATACTGTTTGTTTTTGTTTTGTACGGCTTTCATTGATTGGTTGTTGGTTGTTTTTTATTTTCTTGTTAATAAAACTCTGGGAATTGACTACTGAATGACGAAACAGCTTTAAACATGATATCTAACACACAACAAACGAGACGAGTCCTTAATTGTAGGTTGGTAGGTAGGTAAAGAAAATCAACGGTATAATAATAGGAGGTCATGAATACAGTTGTTATTTGATTCCGCTATAGTGGTGCCATCTTGTGTTTTACTGTAATATGTCATGTGTTTATTTAAAAAATACAATTAGGGAATGTTGTTCACTCTGTCGCAGTGGCTTTATGATATTTGAACCGTTTGGTCGACTACCAATTTATTGAGTACATGTTTAATTGTAATACTAAGTTAAAGGAAAGTTAGTGGTTTTTTTTATAATCGTGTTAATTGACTGAAATAAATAATTAATAGTAAATATTTAAATATCTCGATACGTAGGTATATAATTGCTATTGTTTTAAGAAGTGGTACATACATACGCTAATTTTTAGATTAATAAATCTTTTAAGTACTTATAAAAGTTAAAAAAAACTACGTTTACAGAAAGAGTGCTATTCAGAACTAATCGGAGAGAAGGATAATAGAGTAGAATACTAAGCACGAGGATTTAAGTGCGCCACAAAGCACCTATTTGTTCGCTTTTAATGAGAGAAAAAAAAACGTCTGTTTTCGAACAGGTAGGATAAAAATAAAATCACCTTCTCATTGAAATAGTGACATCCTGAACACGCAACACTTACAAATAGAATGACGGTAAGTAAATGTCAAACATGAAATTTTGTCAGCTACTTACAACTTAAGTACTACTTAGTTAAGTTAGAGATGTAATAATTTAGTCAAATAAGACGTAGTTATTGATGTTGACTGAGACAACGACTTTGTGTAGACTTGTGGACCACACACGAAGTTGAGGTATTCGTTCACTTGATATTTTGACTTCGTTAACATTTCTAACGCGATTGATAAGGTCGAAATGGTTTTTTGAGAATTTTGGAGCATCACCTAAATACTTTTAATTATAATATTAGAGTACCAGAAGTAGACAAGACATTATTTTAATACTAGCTGCGGCCCGCGGTTTCACCTGCGTATGTCTCAATTCCGTAGGAATATCGTGATAAAAAGGTCTCCAGCTATCTATACATCGAGTTTTATCGCAATCAGTTTAGTAACGTATGTTAGAGTAAGATCGGATGGTTTTCAGCTTATATAAACAGAACACTACATAGTATAAAATAAAGTCACTTTTCGCCGTCCCTATGTCCCTTTGTATGCTTAGATCTTTAAAACTACGCAACGGATTTTGGTGCGGTTTTTTAATAGATAGAGGGATTAAAGAGGAAGGTTTTTAGATATAATACATGCATAATACAGCCGTGCGAAACCGGGGCGGGTCGTATGAAATAATTGGATAACAATAAATTGAAGTTTCTTTACTATCACTCGATTTTGTTTTAACACACACCCAAACTTTCACATTTATATCTCGATCTCAAATTTGTAGGATATTAGTAGAATCTAGACGTTAGGATGGTATCGATATTCTGATACCCACCCATTTTAAGTGCGTCTACATTAGGCATATCTGGAAATATTTCCAACATGGTGCAATTTTTGGAACATGCATTGTACCACTTTGGAACATACAATTTTGTACAAGTAAGTACAAAAAAAAATCGACAGTTTGTGACTGATGTCCGGTCTACTTGTGGTTGAATATTATATTGACAGTCTTTGGTTTGTTAAATGACTTGCGTCTTGTGTCGCTTGGATTCGGGTGGTTTATCCAAATTATTAATCAATTTTTATCGAATATTTAATCAATAATTGATCGTTATCTTTAGAGAAATAATATGCAAACTGAATTAAAGTCCTTAATGATAAATTTATATAAGCTCTGTTTTAACTTCCGTTTCACGTAGCATGTAGATACTATCAGGGGACAAAATTGTAAAAAAATCGTCACTACCACTAAGTTAAATTGTATATCTAAATAATTTATTTGTTGAAATAGATTTTTTAATATCTCCCCTTATCTACATTAATCTTAATATTATGAAAAAAGTTCCTTTTTTAGGGTTCCGTATCTAAAGGGTAAAAACGGGACCCTATTACTAAGACTTCACTGTCCGTCCGTCTGTCTGTCACCAGGCTGTAACTTATTAACCATGATAGCCGTTGCTGTTGTCGCTATAACAACAAATACTAAAACATACTCAACCCTTCCGGCGCGAATACAAAAAAAAATTTTTTTGTTTTTTTTCTCCGAAACTCTGGACCGATTTGGAAGTAACTTGGTACTAATACTAATACGTAGATTTATTAGGAGTAACATATGCTATTTTTTAATGCGTCTATAGTCGTCTGTGTCGTATACAGGGTTATTGGAAATTATACTAGCAAGCCGTTGAGGGCTACTTCTGTGCACCTTGACAAACAACTTTTGTTCTACGACTTTTGGATATTCGAACTTTTTTTCGAAAATTTTGAGGTTAGGTTTACCTGAAAATCAGCTGTTCCTTACACGGAGAGGTCATTAACCTTAAGATTTTACTTAATTTTTAAGTTTTATCTACTGTTCTTAGTCTGAATGACCTTTGTTTTAAAAAATCAGCTGTTTTTTCGAATTTACATAACCTCAAAATTTTCATTTTTTTTTTCGAATTTCCAAAAGTTGTAGAACAAAAGTTGTTTGCTAGGGTGCACAGAAGTAGCCCTCAACGGCTTGCTAGTATAATTTCCAATAACCCTGTATAGACAACTAACTTGTAAAATTAGTAGCCAACAAAACAATAAAATAACTTGCCAAAAAAAGGTCACGAAGAACCTTTCGTCATTGCCATACCTTTCCGTTCAACGTTTAATAAACCGAATGACATTTAACTCGACAGATAAATGATAGATAAAATCAATTTAACGGCCCATCCTTTTGAAGATGATCGATGTAAGGTAGCTGCTGTTTGTTAACATGTGGTTAAATATGATGGGAAATATTGTCTGTAGGGTTGGCACCATTTTAATAATAATAAATAAATATTGCAGGACATTCCACACACCGCCATCTAGCCCCAAGCTAAGTAACTAGACTTGTGTTATGGGTGTTAGAGAACGGATATACTTCTTATATACTTTTCTTTTGTAAAATAAGTATATAACTTATGGTACATAGAAACAACCAGACCACAGACAAATATCCAAGCATAAATACATGTCTGAGGCGGGAATCGCGACCCTGTGTTTGGCAGTCTGGCATGGTGACCATTGTAGGTACCAACTGGGTCGTCATCATCATCGTCGTCATCCAAATTGTATCGTGAGGTGGAATTTCTTTGTCAGAATATAATATTTTCTTTTAGAATAGAATAGACATTTATTAGAAAAGCACACGGACAAGAAAACAAATATAAAAAGGTACCTACCTATAGACATAGTTACAAAGCAAAAAAATAAATAAAAATGAGAATGGAACAGACAGAATTAGAAAACAATCTATTGAATTAAATAATAGGCACATAGTAGGGAAAACGGGATGCTGTATGCTATCCCAAAAGAACCGACCTTAGCTGAAATGCTGCAGCAAGCATAACGCTAGACTACAGCGCTGGTCTTCCGGCCAGGCCCAGGGCAGCGATGCAGAAGGCACCGCTGCAGATCCCTGTCCGTCTAAAAATAGTTTACATCAAAAATATATACCCAGTAGGTTCACAGAAAAACAGGTTCCTTGGAGCAGAAATAATTTTCTGCATGTAGACTTTAGAGATTTGTTTAAATTAACTTACGCTTTAAAAAAAAATATGTCAGGTCCCGTCTGCACAGTGAAATTTCACCGCGAGGTTTTTTAGGTAAAAATATCGCACGGGAAAAATATCTGTGATTTGATGAAAATTGAACGCGACGCGGTTCTATTTATTTCTACGTGAATGTTTTGTACAGTATCAATTAAATATGGCTAGGTCCGCACTGCGAAATAAAATTCGCACTTTTCGTCATTTATGGGTTTCAATGCCGTAAATGGGTGAATCCAATGTTCATGACATCTTTTGAGACGTCCATTACGCCGCCTTAGTATTAGATAATAGTACATTGCGATACAAGTGTGGAAAGTTGATCATTCCATAGAGGCGGTTTATGACGCGCGAGCGGAACGCGAGCGTGGCAAAAGCCGAGATGGAATGATCAATTCACACGTGTATCGTACGACGTTTTTTATCACAGTTGCGAATAAAAAAAAAGACTTGTTAAAATTTTAATAATAAAAAGTTTTTAAGAATTTTAGGTTATGTTTACTATTTTTTGTTAATTACACTCCCGAAAGGCTAGGCAAAAGACTTTTTAACCTATACAGCGTCTGACATACAATATTTTTTTAGGGTTTTTTTCATTTGTTTTTGCGTCGGCGGTTAAAAACAGAATATAATGCTTACCATTATATTCTATATAATGGTAAGCATTATTAGTGCCGGGTTTCATTAAAAACAGAATATATAGAAAAAATATATTTATGTACTTAAAGAAAAAACAAAATAAAAACAAAACTCAATTTTTAATTATTTTCAAAGACGTCATCACGTAATATTATCGTTCGTTATCAGACTTTAGAGACAACCTTTTGAAAAGAAGAAAAAAGGTACCAACAAAGAGTTTTAAGCCAGCAAGGCTTAAAAACTCTTTGGATGGTACCTTTTTATATACATCAAAACAGTATAACCCAGATAAAGGAGATCATACATGTTTCTAACAAAAAATACCCACATGCATTTTTTAGGTTTTCAATGTAAAATAACTCAACGATTTTTGATCGTAGCTCTTTGTTGCCTTAGTAAACATTATTTAAAATGTTATTCTCTACAAGATAGAAACATTTTTTTTATCACAGTTGCTCATAAAGTGGATCTTATTAAACCGCTTTTAGGCTCATAATGCAACGTAATACACGCGTGCGATAAAAAAAAATCCAACTACTGTTGGAAAATAATACGTCATCCCGATATGTCAAATACGTATCTTACTGCTAATGACATATAGTAGATGAAACATTCTTAAGGACATCGTTCAAATCGTACCCAAAAATTAACGTGCCGGCCACAAAAAAAAATGTTTCTATCTTGTAGAGAATAACATTTTAAATAATGTTTAATAAGGCAACAAAGAGCTACGATGAACCATCGTTGAGTTATTTTACATTTAACCCAAAAAAATGCATTTTGTAGAGATTCGTTTGACCACTTCTAAGATATTACTACAGAAAAAATATAGAAATAAGTAGTAAATGGATAAGTTTTGTCTGTTTTTATTATATTTATATACATAGGTATATCCAATAACCCTTTCAGAAGTTATAGTGGGATCTTAAAAGTGGTCAAACGGATCCCTATAAAATGCATTTTTTGGGTTTTCAATGTAAAATAACTCAACGATTTTTGATCGTAGCTCTTTGTTGCCTTAGTAAACATTGTTTAAAATGTTATTCTCTACAAGATACAAATAATTTTTATTACTGGCCGGCATTTTTTTTTGTGGGTATTTTTTGTTAGAAACATGAATGATCTCCTTTATCTGGGTTATACTGTTTTGATGTATAGAAAAAGGTACCATCCAAAGAGTTTTCAAGCCTTGCTGGCTTAAAACTCTTTGTTGGTACCTTTTTTCTTCTTTTCAAAAGGTTGTCTCTAAAGTCTGCGAACGATAATATTACGTAATGACGTCTTTGAAAATAATTAAAAATTGAGTTTTGTTTTTATTTTGTTTTTTCTTTAGGTACATAAATATTTTTTATATATTTTTTTTATATATTCTGTTTTTAATGAAACCCGGAACTAATATATTCTGTTTTTAACCGCCGACGCAAAAACAAATGAAAAAAACCCTAAAAAAATATTGTATGTCAGACGCTGTATAGGTTAAAAAGTCTTTTGCCTAGCCTTTCGGGAGTGTAATTAACAAAAAATAGTAAACATAACCTAAAATTCTTAAAAACTTTTTATTATTAAAATTTTAACAAGTCTTTTTTTTTATTCGCAACTGTGATAAAAAACGTCGTACGATACACGTGTGAATTGATCATTCCATCTCGGCTTTTGCCACGCTCGCGTTCCGCTCGCGCGTCATAAACCGCCTCTATGGAATGATCAACTTTCCACACTTGTATCGCAATGTACTATTTTTCTGGCCGGCACCTTAAGTTTTGGGTACGATTTGAATGATGTCCTTAAGTATGTTTCATCTACTAATGTCATTAGCAGTAAGATACGTATTTGACATATCGGGATGACGTATTATTTTAGCACTAGTTGGATTTTTTTTATCGCACGCGTGTATAATACGTTGCATTATGAGCCTAAAAGCGGTTTAATAAGTTCCACTTTATGAGCAACTGTGATAAAAATTAAAATTTTAGTTCGGTGGTTCATTTTAAACGTGCGCGTGCGTCTCCGTCGGGAACTGAAATAAACTGACGAAAATCGCACGAAATTTGATTCATATTGCGTACTAAGTGTAATTCCGATCGCGGAATATTATACGCGAGAATAAAAACCTCGCAGTGACATATCGCTGTGCGGACGGGCCCATACTTGTGACTTTAATCACTACATAGTACAAAACAAAGTCGCTTTCTCTGTCCCTATATCCCTTTGTATGCTTAAATCTTTAAAACTACGCAACGGATTTTGATGCGGTTTTTTTTTAATAGATAGAGTGATTCAGGGGAAGGTTTATATGTATAAAACATGCATAATATAGCCGTGAGAAGCCGGGGCGGGTCGCTAGTAGTACATATTTGTGACTTTAATAGTACATTGCGATACGAGTGTGGTAAATCGATCATTGCAAACTGCGGTTTGTGACTCGGCTTTATAAACGCGCTCGCGTTCCGCTGGCGCGTCTCATACTTGTATCGCAATGTACTTTTCTTAAACAATTTTATTTTTTTACGCGATAACAATTATTCATTTTATATAAACGGGTTATAAAATTATTAGTTATTTTAATTTAATATTTATTATATTACCCGATACGTTTCGATCGGGTTGAACCGACCATGGTCGCGGGAAGACGGTCTTGGTTTTTACGATAAGTACTGAAAAACTGTTAAAAAATGGTTGTCTATAAAGTCGGTTTACAGACGATTACTTGACGTGATAACGTCTTAAGAAAACATTGATGAAATAATTGAGACTGGAGACTCGTGACTTGAGACTTGACAAATAAATGGTTGTCTGTCAATTACCTAGTCAATAACGAAATGTGGGCGGAACGTGAGAGGTAACGTGAGCGTAACGTGATACTTTTTTGTAAGTGCTGCCGGTGTAATTTATTAGATGTTATCACGGCAAAATCAACTGTCAGCGTCAATAATCAATTCCATTAAATTAAATTAATAACAATGTAAAAACTTATCATGTCCCTTATCGATTGCAAATAATTAAAGATCGAAGCTTACATTGACACACAAGTGCCACCTACCGACCCGAGTTGGAAGTTGCATCAGTATCGATTAATATCAACCGTAACATGTACTTATAATGGACACTGCACACTGAAAACTTTTAAACAGACTGTATAAAGAAAAATATAATAGAATCTTATTTGAGAAGAGACATTGTAGATGTATATTATTAAATGTAAATAAACCTATAATTGTTGTACAATGATATGAAAATTTACCATAAAAATAATAATTGTTGCAAAATAAAATTAAAATCATAACGTATACTTAAAAACAAATGGTCACTTGCGCGACATCTTAAAAGTTTAAGTGGTGTGGCTTTTGAACACGGCCTCCAAAAAGAAATAAAAAAAAAGATTTTGTAGTTTTTGCAGAAATCATACATATTTTGCTTAAAACCGTCCGATCTTCCCCCGATGCACCTTAACTATATTTCCTGTGGTCAATTTCAAGAAATGACCGAGCATATCGGCATTTCTACTAATTTATTTATTACTAGCGACTCGCCCCGGCTTCGTACGGCTATATTATGCATGTATTATACATATAAACCTTCCTCTTGAATCACTCTATCTATTAACAAAAACCCCATCAAAATCCGTTGCGCAGTTTTAAAGATTTAAGCATACATAGGGAAATAGGGACAGAGAAAGCGACTTTGTTTTATAATATGTAGTGATTTGGATATCCAAAAGTTGTTATAAAAATATTAACAATAAAACGTCAATTACAGGATTCATGAATAAAAATAGTATAGTCTTATTAAGATAGGCGTTCTTAACTATACCTCATACTATTCTATTAAAATAGGAAACTAAACAATCGTACCACAAAAAGTTGTCAATCTACGATCCTTATTTTTAAACGCATATCGTTAACATGTCAATGTATAAGTTTTTGTAAAACGTCGATGGAAATGGAAACAAGATGGATGGATCATGAAAGTTTACTTCGAATTAATTGATTTTTTGGTTCATTGTGTTTTAAAATATTATGTTATTGATGATCTTGTTCTTTGCATGTAATTTTTCATGTAATTTCTTTAAGGTTGGCAGTTTTAGGTTACCTACCGTTAGGGGGTAACGGTTGCTGTTCTGAGGGAGGCCCTACCACAAGTTTACGCACTCTATCGAACGTATAATTCAAAAAAACTTAATACGAATGATTTCAAGTGAATAAAGTAATTTATTGAACTTGACTTGTTCATTATTGCATATTTCCTACTAAACTTAAAAACTGAATCGGTTAATACGCGAGTCTCTGTACACTGGTGGCTTACTGGTACTTTGATTATACACATATTTTTATTTTAAGTATGGAATAACTACCAAATCTAGCGTACTTTGTGAGAATATCAATGACTACTTGTGAATCTTGGTTGCCAAAGCGGCCAAAGGGGATTTTAAGCTATTTATTTGTCTATATATTTATCTTGGACTTTATCTTTATTGGCTTATTCTATTAGGTTTACCCACTTATATGTTTAAGTTTCTCAAGGAATATACAATATAGTAAGTTTGATCAGTACGTGAACAACTCGTGGTTAGGCCTCTGGAAAATGTTCTTATTCGATAATTGAATTTTACAAAACTGTAACACTAGGAACCAGTTTCGAAAAAAAACAATCTAGTTAAGCCAACCTTCAAACATGTGTCAAATTAAAATGTAATTTTAAATCAAAAGCACTAAGGAGTACCTATTGATATCAACTTCAAAGCAAATCATCCCCAAAATAGCTTTGCCCCCCTTTTTCACCTAAGCGGTAGAATTTCGGAAAATCCTTTCTTTTCGGATTTAAACGGATACCTAGGCCTACATCATACAAAGGACACACCCTCCAAGTTTCAGGTCTCTATGATCAGCGGTTTAGCCAGTGCGTTGATCCGTCAGTCAGTCAGTCATTCAGGACAAAGCATTTTATAAGTATAAATATTGCTTATAATATTTACAAATAGGTATTGAAACAGTCCTCATCAAAGGACAAAACATTACATATCCGGTCATCTTCTTTCCTTTAACCTTTTAAGTATAAAACAAGACGAATATTTCTACTTTTTTATACTTACATCGAAAATTTTAATTTTTAATGAATTTAAATTGTTTTCCTTCATAAATATGCGCATATATCTTATTCTCTTGTTTAAGGTATTCAATTAAGAGTTATCCTTGATATTAAAATTTAATTTTAGGCAAATTGGGAGGTAGGTGACGATGGAAACATTCAGTAGGTATCTATAGTGCGTGCCAGACATATCTGCACGCTCTGTTCCACTGTAATCCAACTTCTTTTTGTGCCATTCTAATTTCATTACCATGATAGCTTAGATTAGAGTGCTCTTAGTATTTCGCTAAAATCCATTGCTTACGCGGATTAGATTCTAAGAGACAAACAAAGAAACAAAAATACGGCCGAGACAGAAACAAAAGAAGATCGTAACAAAAGAGGCAGAAAAAGAAAGAAAACATAGAACACCTCACACACAATAAACATTATAATGTTTCTAGTTCTTGTAAGTATTATTTTTATTTACCTACCTTACCCTTATTTATTCATAAAATCCTCTGCATGGAACTGCGCAGCCTAGAAGAGGCCGCTTTTAACAGCAAGGCCACCCTCTTGTGAAATTGTTTTTATTTGTTTTTTTTTTATGTTTTTTTACTTGTCTTAAATAACTTTCGTGTCAATAAAGGGTTTATATCAATTTAGGTAAAATACAAAAATCGGATCATCATCGATTATTTCCGATTTTGACTACGCGTAAACCTATCTGGCGCTGACTTTGACAATATATATATATAATAATCGGTAGCCGTAGATACCGATCTGCCGATTATTTCGTTTAAAATGGTCATTAATTTTATTAAAAATTGATATCAGTTGTTTTGTGTTGTGATAAATGCTTGTCGAAACTCTGGTAACTTGTTTTTAATAAGAACTTTTCAGGGACATGCTTCAAATTGACACAAGATGGCGCTGCTCGAATTGCAAGTCTAAAAAAAGGTACTCAAAAATCAGTGTATTTAAGCGGAATCATGGAAGAACCTTTCGTATCGTTGAGTCTCATTTTTTGTGTGTTTCATAATGTAGATAGTTAATATTCAATTGAATTCATTTGATGTTTACAAGATATCATAAATCGTGATGCCCCAAAGCTTCAATACACAGTACCCTCATTGCTTTAATTTGGACAGGACCGACGGACGGACAAAGGCGTAACTTACAACCTTTTGGCCACTACTTGATCCAATTGTTTTAACTTGACACTGTTTACACAAGTCGTGCAAGACTCTTTCTTGAAAATAAAAGTTGTGCATTAAATACTAGATTCGCTTCGTTTGTTGTACTAGTTCCAGAACGCTCGATAGATTGCGCGATTTATAAACGTCATAAGATCTGGTTAAGAAACTGATAATAGAACTGGAATGCTCACTTTAAATTTAATATTATTACAAAATACATTCTTACTGGCCATAGACATTTTTCAGTTTTTATATGTAGTATGTCAACTATCGAGGCATAAGGAACAGGTTTTGTTTTGAGTCATCATCTTCCTGCCCTAATCCTAATTTATTTGATGTTCGGTGCAGTATGTCTTCTTGTTCCTTTCACTCCTATAATTCGTCATCTCATCGTTCACATTCATCTCTCTCATGTCTTGTCTCACGCAGTCCATCCATCTTTTCTTAGGTCGTCCTCTTCCTCTTTATCCCTCTACATTCATACTCATCACTCTTCTAGTCACATGCGTCTCTTCTCTACTTATCACATGTCCATACCATCTCAAACGGTTCCCTTTTACTTTTTCAGTAATCGGTGCTACTTTCAGGCATTCTATTATTTATTCCAAATATTTCGCCCGTAAATGAATTCACATTTAACTAGTATAGTTAGCTCGTCTCTCGTGCAAGTAGCGCCGCGCCAAAGTTAATCCATGATCCATAAACTTATTTAATCTTTTAAACATAACCTTTTAAAGCGACATTTCGATAAATAACATATTTAAAACAACAATACACCACTCTAAAGACCGTTAAGTTACGACTGTTTCACAAAAACCGTCCAAAAATAAACTGCGAAATAAAACGTGAAATATACAATGAAAATCACAATATTCGCAATCTCAATATCGATTTTTGCCAAAACACGATGATAAAAACATTCCAAATATTGCTTTTACAATCCAAAATGAACTCTTAAATAAGAATTTTATCTCGAACAAACATAAAAGGAATGTGAAATGAGCATAAAATAAATAACACGAAATATATCGATTTCCAGCCACGATATCGTGATTTTAACACCTTAGATTGTCGTGTTTGGGACGGTGGCAAGAATCCTTATTTTATTCTTAATTTTATTTTCATAATGTTTAAATGACAATCCCAAGTAACACATTCAGTCAATCAATTGAGAGAAAGCAAAGAAAACGGGACATTTTCCTACCTAAAATAAATGATTAGGCTTTTAGGCTGAAATGTATCCTCATCCAAATTTCATCAAAATTCATGAAACATTTAAGAATTATCACTACACAGTATATAAAACAAAGTCGCTTTCTCTGTCCCTATGGTGAAATGTCCCTATATTCCTATGTATACTTAAATATTTAAAACTACGCAACGGATTTTCATGCGGTTTTTAATAGATATAGTGATTCAAGAGGAAGGTTTATATGTATAATACATGCATAATATAGCCGTGCGAAGCCGGGGCGGGTCGCTAGTTTATTATAAAACAAAAAAAAATAAAGTTTAGTCGTTCCTGGTGCAGTAGATATATTGCATGCAATAGAATGAGGTAAGTATAAAGTGTTCTACCTATTAATAAATAATGTAATCTTACAAGGTTTAGCTAAATGGAAACTGAATAATGAATCCTTAGTACACTGATTCCTAAAATACAAGCTAGTCTTAGTTTAGGAATCGGTTTTTGTTTGTCACAATTTGCTTATAGAAACTGAGATTTTATTACCAACCTAAGATATTATATAAACCTTTGTTTATGTGTAAGTTGATTTTGTATTCATTTTACTGCAAATAAACAGAGGTTGGCCAATGGCCATAGCTATTCAGAGTGGTAACGCTGCTAGTGTGATGGGTTCCTTTGCGCCACGGATGACTCGAGGCGGCTTGCTAGATTAAGTTTGTATTAGTGTAATTAATTGTTTTTTTTTCTTTGTACTTTTTGATTTTATTTTAACTTTGCGTTTATGATGTGGGTAGGTATTAATTTTAATCTCTTTGACAAATAATTTGTTAAGTACTTAAGTTTTTAAAAATAAAAAAACCTTAAATGTTTTAAAAATCTTAAAAACGTGAACAGCTCTTGATTTTGAATCTTTCAAAATGTTTAGAAATGGCGTCAATTGTGACAAATAATTATAAATTATAATAAAATCTGTTTTTATTTTTTATTTTAGCAAAAACTTTCTCTTAGAAATAATATACCTAGTGCATTTTCCTTTCGATTACATCCATAAGAGAAAGTTCTCCCGTGATTAAAGAGGTCGAATTTTGAGAATTTATTTCGACTTAAATGATACTTTATTGTGACAAGTGGAAGTACTCGAGTTATATAGTGCTCTACTTTAAAATACCGGACATCTTATTGTGTACAAAGTATGTACCATATGAGATATATAATATTTAATGTGGCTTTTTAAATAAAAATAGTAAAGAACTGAAAAATCCTTATTTGATTGGAAATCTTAACCTTTATACTTTAAAGAAGGACTAGCAAAGTCTCGATTTCACTAAACGTCTGAATGCTAAAATTGACTTTCAAAATACTCCTACCAGACGGTTTTGTCAAAAATGTGTGGTTGTCAAAACTGTGAAGAATTTTGGAACCTTATACCTAAAATAATTGTTAAGGCAAAGTCTTGTGGGTCTGATATAGGTATACCTAGATTCGAATGCCGTTGTTGCAAAGCAGTCTGCAGCAAAAAAAAATGAATAGGTATAGTAAGTACCTATTATTGGTAAATTCACTTGGACATAATTTCAGCAATATTGTTTTTAAATTTATAGTATTCATTTAGTGTGTATAATGTTGGTGTAGGTACGGTCGGCTGCATCATTGTAAACCTACCGTAGAGCTCCAAAACGGCTGTTATAAGAATGTTTTCAACAGAAGCAAGATTCTAGGCACCTGCTTTAGTTGAAGTTTAAGTCTTATAACTCATCAATTAATCAAATAAAAATTATTAGAATGCAAACATTCCAATTATAGTAATTTTGAACTCTACCGAGGGCTGCAATTATGCAGCCGACTCTACCTTGAAAATAAAAAAACTAAGTTTAATAAAATTAAAACCGAGATTTTGAAATTTTTCAGAAACAATAAAAAAAAAGACATTTAAAAAATAACCTCGTTTTAGCATTAACCTTTTAAACACGATCTCTGAGTACTTTTGATTTATGATTCAAGCTCATTCCAAAGAACAATTTCGCAGAATCCAGATTTGGGCCAAACAAACAGACAGACAACATTTGCTCTTGCTTTCGAAGTAAATATTTGCTTAACAAAACCGGAGTCTTTGAGTGGGCGTGCGTTAATTCATCATCACACTAGCGACCTACCGCGACTTCGTCTGCACACGACAGTCTCTTAACATCCTGTTTACTTTACTATTTGAGTGTTATTTTAATTAATGATAGTGGGGACATGAATTTAAATTCTATCTATTATTTAATTATAAATAACTAGCGACCCGCTCCGGCTTCGCACGGCTATAATTTGCATGTATTATACATTGGAATCAAGAACTGAGTCGAGTATCACTCCTCCTCCCAAGAAGATCGAGCTGTGCCTAGCAACCGCTAGAAGAGCTATTGCAGCTGGAAGAAACGAGCAGTACCTAGCAACCGCTAGAAGAGCTATTGCAGCTGCAAGATACGAGCAGTCCCTAGCAACCGCTAGAAGAGCTATTGCAGCTACTCCATGCTCTTTAGCATCCTCTCACTGCGGCCAGGAAACCCTTAGCCGTCAGTCGATTGGTCTTGTGAGTCCGCTTGACCAGCAGTGAGAAAATCCATCCCGTGTACATTGCACGACGTACACACACCACCCTTCCTACCCACCGTCCGTCCGTCACCCCAGGTCGCCTGGTGACAGACAATCCCGTACTTATCTATATATTTATATATTGTTCGAACCCTATGGTTAGGGCTAGGGCAGTAGGGACACGTCAGGTAGGGTAGGGCCAGTAGGTACACATAAAGCTAGGTACACACACATACACACACGCACTAACTAGGATACACGCACAATCAGATACATACAATTAGGAAACTAGGGATAGGTTAGTGTAGGGGTAGGTGTTAGGGGTAGGTTTTATCCCCTTTCGGTGAATTTATCTGGTGACTGCACGCCCGCGTACACGCCTCGCGTAGGGTAAGGTACCGGTTACCAGGTGCGTTTTCCTCTTGAATCACTCTATCTATTGAAAAAAAACCGCATCAAATCCGTTGCGTAGTTTTAAAGATTTAAGCATACACAGGGATATTAGGGACAGAGAAAGCGACTTTGTTTTATACTATGTAGTGATAATAAATATTACAGGACATTCCACACCTCGCCATCAAGCCCCAAGCTAAGTAACTAGACTTGTGTTATGGGTGCTAGACACCGGATATACTACTTTTAAAGTTATTTTTTGTAAATATATACTTATAATACATAAAAACAACCAGATCACAGACAAATATCTAAGCATAAATACTTGTCTGAGGCGGGAATCGAACCCGCTACCCTGTGTTTGGCAGTCCGGCAAAGTGACCATTGTGCCAACTGAGTCGTCAAAATTTAACAGATTATTTGGTTCCCCTACCAATTAGTTAACATGAGGACCCACGATGTTTTCCTTCACCGTAAGAGATAGATAGATAGATAAACACTTTATTTGTACAACACACAAAACGTGTGAAAAAATCAAAGAGGACAAGAAAGCTTATTAAATTGTACAAACAGGCGACCTTATCTGTTAAAGCGATTTCTTGCGGGCAACCTTTGGATGTAGAAGGTCTGTTTAGCTTAACTGTTAGAGAACCATGGAACCTTCGGAACTACTACGTCAAAACCGCTAACGTTTTTCAAATACCATGACAATTCGTGGTAGGTACTGGATATGATCCTAAATCATTACTATTCAGTGGAAGTAGACCCTTATTACTCTTCTTACAAATTCCCGTTTTCACAAAAGGGCAACCTTGTTGACTTTGTGATATAGAAATGTTAATTAAAAGTTAAACTAATTTATATGCTGCTATTTAATGGACATGGTAATTAATGGGGTGCAGCGAATGCCGGAGATTTAATTCGATAGCCTAGTTCGGAGGGTAGCCGGGTTAGATACTAAGGGATGGTTTATAATGGAGATTACTTTCTTTCTCTTAAAAGTATATAAAAATAAAATGCTGTTCATTAGTCTCGCTAAAATTACAGAACGACTGGACCGAATTGGCTAATTTTGGTCATGAAATATTTGTAAGAGTCCAGAAAATGTTTGTTTTAAGATTGGGACCTACGTGGGTAAAATCGCGGGTCTGCTAGTTTAATTACAACAGGTACTTAAGTAGTAAACACCTACAATTATTTTTGCCAAAAAATTAATTTAATTTAGATTTATTTATATGATCAGTTTGTACAATATTATGGTTTCTTGTGACATCAGTCGTTATTGGAAGTCCGTGTTTATTTTTATTATCTTCTTTATTTATTATAAAACAAAGACCCCCGGCGCGGCGCGTCTGTCTGTCTTTCTGCACGCGATAATCTCAAAAATCACTAAACGATTTTACGGTTTTTATCCTTAAATGGTACTTACTCCATTTAAGGATAAAAACCGTAAAATCGTCCTTAATTACTATTAAGGAGGAAGGTTTATGTATATAATTAATTACAAAGTATTGTATAAATCGGCTGAAATATTACAATTTACCTGTTAGAGCTTTAACTGCTGCCCCCTTTTTATTGTTTACTTTAAATTCCCACAAGATTACTTTAATTTCCAATCGACATAATATTTTTTGTATTAAACTAGCGACCCGTCCCGGCTTCGCACGGCTACATTATGCATGTATTATACATATGAACCTTCCTCTTGAATCACTCAATCTATTTAAAAAAACCGCATCAAAATCCGTTGCGTAGTTTTAAAGATTTAAGCATACAAAGGGAAATAGGGACAGAAAAAACGACTTTATTTTATACTATGTAGTGATTGACATTATTGCATTGTATGAAATTGGCATAAATGATAAGACTTGTCTACCATTATTTTTTATCTAACGCAAGACCACGTGACTTTTCGTTGGCTTTATTTCAATTTCATACAAAAAATAATAAATAAAAAAGTCTGTCCATTTTCGATATCATTATATATATCGACAATCGACAGGCTTTAAACTGAAAGCAATCTTGTCAGAATTGATTTACCTCTGCTTCTCGTACAAAGCTCAAGCAAGTTGCTAAAAACTATTAAACTTTCTATGTGCTTTTATGAACGCAGCCTTACATATCGCGTGCTCTACCTAGCAATTAAATTGGATGCTCTATATGGCTACTGTGGAAGCAACTTTATGCCTATTGTTTATCCGATACGATCAGCTTACAAATTAATTTACAATTTCTTGAATATTGTTCGGTTATTTCAAATATGGTTATTTTATAATTGACTCCTGTGTCTGGTGTTGTTATCATTTATAAGTTTTAAGCATATATTTTAATTAAATCGTTGACGACGACCACTGATGTGCCTTGTGCAACCTGCGCCCGCGCAGAAATTGCGGGTTCAATTCCTGCCGTTGTAACAGGTTTTTGTGTATTGTCTAGATATGTATATCTGTAAACAAATATTTGTTGTAGTCTGAGGGTTTCTGTATTAAATGTTCTATTTTATATTTAAAAAATATTAGCTGTTCCTTAGTTTTGTTAAAGTTCGGAAACGGGTGGACCAATTTGGCCAATTTCGGTTTTGAAATATTTGCGCAAGTCTAAGAAAAGTTTAAATAAATTAAGTTCGGGACTTTGCGGGTGTTACCGCAGCTAGTATAATTAATAAGTAAGTATGTCTTTGCAAATAAGTAGGAGTATCCTATCCGTTATCTAGTCGCACCATAACACAAGTCTAGTTCCTTAGCTCACGGTGAGATGACGCTGTGTGCAATTGCCTGTAATATTTATTTATTTAAATTAACAGTAACAAATCTCACAGTTACATCAGGCAGACCTTCACTAGCTCTCAATAGAAGAAACACTAATAAAAATTGAATAAAACTTTTTGACTAAAGCTCGAATCTTTTACCAAACTGACTCCCACACATAAATGCCTTTAAAAGTAAGTATTATAAAGTAAAAGACATCCGTAACTTAACACTTTTAAACATAATATTTTATTCTTTACATCAAAGCGAACATTTTATGGCTCACGTGCGGTTTGCAACTCAAAAACTGTTTATGGTTACTCTGTAGATTGGAAACTTTTAGTCGATCGATATCACAAATTAGTTGTGTTATGTTAATTCGCGAAATAATTTTATTTATTTATTTAACACACCAAAATAACATAATACACACCCCATTCTTGGAGCCAAGCCTACGTATTATTACAACTGCTAAGGTGTTTGTGGCCAACATTAAAAATCAATAGATTGGGTATTTAACTAATTAAATGGCGACATTGTACATTTGTAAGGTACTTTATCTGCTTAAAAATGTACTACTTCACTACATACTATAAAACGAAGTCGCTTCCCACTGTCTGTCACTGTATGCTTAGATCTTTAGAACTACGCAACGGATTTTGATGCAGTTTATTTTAATAGAAAAGAGCGATTCAAGAGGAAGGTTTTAGTATCACTACATAGTATAAAACAAAGTCGCTTTTTCTGTCCCTATTTCCCTTTGTATGCTTAAATCTTTAAAACTACGCAACGCATTTTGATGCGGTTTTTTTTAAATAGATAGAGTGATTCAAGAGGAAGGTTTATATGTAAAATACATGCATATTATAGCCGTGCGAAGCCGGGGCGGGTCGCTAGTATAAAATAAAACCTAGCTAAGTCGCAGTCAACAGCTAGTATTAATTAAAAAATAAAAATAAATAAATATTTCAGGACATATTACACATCGCCATCCAGCCCCAAGTTAAGCAACTTAATGCTTGTGTTATGGGTGCCAGATAACGGATAAACTACTTATATACTTTTTTTTTTTTTTTGTAAATATATACATATTATACATATAGGAAACACCCAGAACCAGAAACAAGAATTTATGGTCAGCATAAATACTTGTTCCCGGCGGAGAGATACAGAAAAATAAATTATTTTTTATTTTTACCACTTTAAACGCTATCTAGCTTCAAACTACGTAAACGTAATTCCATTTTTTCGAATTTTGAGTCAAGGAGTTTTGACCAAGGAACTGTTAATACTCATTTTCATTTATTTTGTAAACATTAGGTAAGTAATAGGTTCGTTAAACCCAATCTACATCTTCACTAATATAATAAAGAGGAAAGATTTTTTTGTTTGTAACGAATAGGCTCCGAAACTACTGAAACGGTTTTGATATGACTTGGTATGAAGATACATTGATTCATAGGGAGTGTTATTTTTTGTCCTGATATTCCCACGGGATCGAGAATTACAAGATAAAACCGCGGAGCGCTACTAGTTTTTAATAAAGTTGCAAAACCCATCGGCCTATAGACAACTCGTGCGTTTGCAGAAATTTTGATACGACATTTTGACAACATTTCGAAACATTTATTTAGGCGATGATGAGACAATGAAACGGTGACTTTATGTGTCTTTTTAGTATTAATAAACGCGAATTGTAACAAGCCGTTTATTGCGAACATTTCAACTTAATATTATTGTTATTAAGTTGTCAATTTTAAAGGGAAGGTGTTTACTTTAATACCGTAAATTCAATTTGGGTTTTTATTTAATTAACACCTACGACTGTCAATTTTTACTTGAAAGTGACAGTTTGTATACTTCAGCTGTCAGAAATGACATGACTGATTGAGGAGCGTGTTTTATTCCGTTAAAGTAAAAAATATTCATTTGACTACTGTATCTTTAGTTTAAACTTGAAAAGGTTGGTAAAAACAAATAGTAATTCATTCAATTTATATCATAATAAAACTATTTGTACTGGAATAACGGAGTATAGGTTTTTGGATAAAACCTATCTCGTAACTTAAAAATTCTAAAAATTTTAAGATTTTTTTCAGTCTGATTTTAAAAGCAAAACTTTGAACTATTTTTACTGAAACAATCTCAATTTTTTTATCATTAAAACCAAACTTATAAAATATTCAAATAGGTATCAAACACCTTGAAAAGAACACACTATTATGTACTTTTCTTGTTGTTTAAAAACACAATAATATTAAAACAAATAAACTTTTGAATATTAAACATTCTTACACTTTATTGCCCAAGTTAACGACTCCACAAATAAAGTGTTAACAACCGAGATAAAACTTTAAATACGTCTTAAACGTGACAGTTGAGATTTAGTGAACTACCCGCAAAATGTGTAATGCTAATTAATTACAAATGAGAGCAACGATTACGAATACAAACCGGTATTCCAAAAACTCCAAGCTCCGTAGTTTTACAAAGGTAACAATTTACCTTTGTACGATATCCTCCTCCTTTGATTTGACGACCTCTGTGGCGCGTCGGGCGAACACCCGACTGCGACGCAGAAGGTTGCGGGTTCGATTCCCGCCGGGAACAAGTATTTATGCTGGCCATAAATTCTTGTTTCTGGTTCTGGGTGTTTCCTATATGTATAATATGTATATATTTACAAAAAAAAAAAGTATATAAGTAGTTTATCCGTTATCTGGCACCCATAACACAAGCATTAAGTTGCTTAGCTTGGGGCTGGATGGCGATGTGTAATATGTCCTGAAATATTTATTTATTTATTTTATATCTGCAATCGTTTATGGGAATAAATGAGTAATAATCTTTAACCATTGAATGGTCGAACGAAAATTTGTTTGATATCATAATTTACAGTATGGTTTGATGTAAGAACTACACAGAAGCATTGGCTAACATTTACTATAATAATATGAACTGTCAAAAAGTATATAAGTAGTATATCCGTTGTCTAGCACCCATAACACAAGTCTAGTTACTTCACTTGGGGCTAGATGGCGATGTGTGAAATGTCCTGCAATATTTATTTATTTATATCAAATTAAACTTTCACATGAAATAAGCTTTATCTTCGCAATCGATCGAGAAGCTCCGTAAATTGTGAATTTTGATACCTCAAAGAGTTCAATCACAAACTTTTTACCTATTAAAATAACATGTTTTTACAATTAGTACAGTTATAAATTAAAGCTATCGTAAATAACGGGTGATAATTAAACATATCCGGATCATCAATTGAACTAAGACCGTTTCACAAACATTTCTCTTTCGTTTTTATAACTTTTTGAATCAAATGTACTTGAATACTTATATCCGAGGCGATGTGAACAATATTTCTCTATTTCGCTTCGCTTCGAAGGCTTTTTGAAGGTGGCTTTTAAACCTTCAGAAGGGCTAAGGCTATGTCAAGACCGCAGCCAAGAGGTAGAGATGTGAAAACGTCATTTTGACGACGCGGCGACGTTTTTACATGTATTTTTCTTCTTCATATCAATGGCACAGACTAATTTAAACAGGGTCAGATCCGTCCAGGCCCAGTATGCTGCCAGATCATTAGCATTGTTATTATAGTAGGTATAATATATTACATGTTATAATTATAAACCAATATTATTGTTTTTTTTTTTAAATCGCGACACATAAAATTTAATTTAAAATAGGTAAGTACTTATGTTCTATTTTGTAATGGGTCACGTGTGTCTGCAACAAATTTATTTTTTATTAAATTTTAATAAGTACGTCGAAAACGCAAGGATATTGTTAATAATTTCCCCGTATTTAAATATTTTTTAAACCTTCTTTAGTCCGACAGCTGATAGGGGTGCTAAAGTGACGAAACAAATTTGAACTAAAGAAATCCTATTAAATGAATAAGGACTTTAAGGGTCGTTTATTCTTAAAGCTATGTCCATACCATCCATATCAAACTGCGCACGCGCAAATTCCGGAATATTTAGTGACCAATTCTATCAGAACCAGTATCTCACAAACCCCATTCCCCTAATTCACATGGTTATTCCGTTAAACTCCGGACTGAAGCATAATTATTGTCTGTCCAGTACCGGCAGATGACTATCTCCAATAGGTCTTGTCTACCCCGTCCTCCAATAGGTAAACGTCGGTATGCGGATACTATGGGTACTCGATTTGGGTTTATGAAACTCGAATAATCACATTAACTTAAGGCCTATCCGCACAGCTCAGTGGCGGCACAGTGACGACAGTTTCGTACCGTACCGTGCCGTGATATGCTATTCGTAGGTACATGTCAGTGACAGTACCGACACGGTGCAGTGACTTTTAGTACTCTATCGCAAGGGTTACCACAACTTTCGTGCGCGAGTCCAACTCGCACTTGGCCGGTTTTTTAAATTATATTATGTAAAAAAACGAGAGCGAGCAAAGATAACGACCGCAAAGTTTCCGATATTTTGACTGCGGTTATAAGGAAAATGAATGTAAGGGTCGATCGTCAAAAAACGAGATAAATACTGGCAATACACGAACCAATTCAATTTACTTTTCGTCGGCCATCTTGAAACACTGCCACCGTGTCAGGCATATTGTCCGCTACAAATTCACGCCGGATCGCGGCGAGTGTCGGAGCAACGTCGTCGGAGCAGCACTGGCAGCACTGAACATCACTGAACATCACTGTCACTGACCAGTACGGACAGTCTAGTACAAAAAGTATGAAACAACATCATTTTTCACTGACACTGATAGAAAATCACGGTACGGCACTGTGCCGGCACTGTGTCGTCACTGAGCTGTGCGGAAAGGCCATCATGGAGTAAGGTACTGCTAGTTTGTGGTTAATCCCAATCCTAATAATCTTATCTTTAAATAATAAGAGACTCATTAAGAAATGTCTGAAATTGCAAGAGCTACGAGTCTGTTTTTTCGTTTCGATCGTCTTTTGTTTCTGTTTCGGAAAAGTGGCTTGAGCCTCCACTATGGGCACATGAGTAACTAAGCTATGCGGTCGTGGTACAACTTATTAAATAGTTATTCGGAATCCCATGGTCCACCTTGTTAGATAGAATTGTTGGACCACTACCGAGCACTTATTAATAAAACTGAATTACAGCTATAATTATTGTAATGATTATTTAAAACTAACAAACTTATTTTAAGTTGGAAGATGTACAAATAGTAAGGGCCACAGAGAAGTGCAGTCAATTTGATAACGGGTAAAAGCCTATAGTTACGACTCGCGTCACCACATTCGTGTTTCGTTTAATCATGATCTTGTTTTGGAAGATTTGCGTTTCACAGAACTAACTATGGTCAAAGTCAGTTAAGAAGAGAATTTCATTGAAGTCAAAGACATTACACCGACCAAGCTATAGCAAGCTAAATTGAGTTAAAACCATACTGCAGCTACAGAATAAAATCGAAACTTTAAATTATAATAAACTTCGAATGCGTAGGAGTTGAATTTTCCGAAAATTCTCTCTCCTATGTCTTAATATTGTAAGTATTGTTGATCCGTCCATGGGTTTGAGTTGTCCGTTGTAATATCAGTCAATCAGTCAGGACTTTAAATTTTATATTTATAGATTCTTTAAACTATATAGTAGATCCAGTGCTTGTGAGCATCGAAGTCATACCTAGTAGTAGAGAGGAAATGTAGTTAATTTGTTTTTAATAAAATCTAAGTAAATAACTTCAAACTCACACAATACTCGGAAGCAGCTAGCTAGTCCAAACGTTATTTCCATACATTTAGAAATCAAATCAAAAACATTAAACTAAAACAAACCGTTTCCCACAACCAGTAAAATAGTAAATAGTAAAACAAACTGGAAGGCTATCTGCAATCAATCCAACACATATAGGCCCTAAGCAATTAATAACACCATACCTAGCCGGCCACACAGCAAGAGAACTAAATGAGTTTGAATTAATACTATACAAACTTGGCAATAACTTCGTTTTTACAAACCAAAAACGAACCTTAAGTCGTTAGCTTAAGAGTTGGGAGGAAAATGCTTTTTGTGGTCGGGTGTACATTGGAATTGAATCGACTATTTCACACAGAATTGCTTGTCCATAATGGAGTGGTTAGCGACGTACACTGAATTCGAAAAATCAATATAATTACTGAAAATCAAAGTCTGAGATTCAAAATTCTTCATTTTAATAATTAAACTCCTTACATATTAACGATTCGGTACATGCGGTCTCTAATTATTATTTAACATAGTAACAAAAGGCATCACAGTGTTAATTTGTTTAATTTTCAAAATGGATCCTAGTGTGAATGCGTAGTAGGGTAACTAGTAGTACGGTCAAAACCCCCGTAAGTTTATTTTATGCCTTCTTCATTCGTGGGGGCGTTCCAAAGGCTCAAATCTTAACTTAGTTCAAGACGTTTTAATGTTATTTCATGCGAAAAATTCCAAATTAATTAAGAAATTTTGACTTGAACTTTGGTCCACTAGTAGGGTAACGAACATCTTTTTTTTAAACTTTCGTATTTTAACAAACAAAAAAAATATTTAGCAAAGTTAATTTTAGTAGAAGAGTATTTTTATTTTATTTTTATTTTAATTTCCGGTATCACTATCATCACTACATAGTATAAAATAAAGTCGTTTTCTCTGTCCCTATGTCCCTTTGTATGCTTAAATCTTTAAAACTACGCAACGGATTTTGATGATTTTTTTAATGGATAGAGTGATTCAAGAGGAAAGTTTATATGTATAATACATACATAATATAGCCGTGCGAAGCCGGGGGTTATTGCCGATTGGTACACTCATACCCCCTATACGTACACTGGACTAGTTAAGTTATTATTTTTTAATTTCCATACTTTGACTCTCTATTCGTACACTGGTCTTTGCAAAAGTACTGTCGAGGAAAAATTGACAAATAAAATAATCGAAATCGCACCGTAACGTATCGTAGCGCAGTATATGTAATTTTAAAAGCAAGAGATTTTAATGGTATCACTTCGATTTCTTATTTTAAATCACAAAAATATATTTTATTAATACTCTATTTTTTGTGGAGTCTAGTTCTCGATGGAACTTTCAAGCATTGTTGTCGAGGATTTTACCAACTTTATACAATCCACGGAGATATTGGGAGTACGAATGACATGACATTAATAATACCGTTGATATATGTTTTGCTACCTAATAAAAAATGGAAACGTATCACAAAATGTTCCGTAAATTAAAAGATTTGATACCAAACTTTATACCAAAGTCAATGATGATAGATTTTGAAATTGCAACAAAACAGACGATTGAAGAAGCACTTCCTCAGTGTGAAATAAAAGGATGTTTTTTTTTTTCATTTTTAACAGTGCCTAATGAGAATAGGATAGGAACTAAATGTTTTTAGTCATCGGAAGCATATTGAGCTGTGTGCAGCGTTAGCTTTGATTCCGCCACAGGATATTGTCGATGGATGGCTATATAATAATGTCAGAATGTCAGCAATTTGAAACACTACAGCGATTCAAAGATTATTTTGTCGATCAATGGCTTGAGGACGGGTCGCTAGTAGATTATAAACATTGTTGCAAGTCGCTCTATTGTGAACCAGGATTTAAGAGTCACGAGTAAAAAGTGACCTTATTTATAGTGACTTGTAGGTGCGACTACGGCTGAATTGTTTGTGATGGGTTTGATATTTAGGAAGAGGATTTATTGAAGAATGAAATAAAACAAAGATATTTACCTTTAAAAAGGTTATATTTGTTGAGAAATCTGTATTTTGTTCGTTAGAAAGATTTCCCGCAATAATTGAACTGTTTTTACTAATAAACTTTTTAAACTCACACGATTTGTATTCATAGTAATTATTTTCCCGGGTTTTAATCGCGTATTTTTTATTTTTATTTCTCTTACCTTGACGTTTCGACTATGTTACAATAGTCATGGTCGCATGGTAGTCTCCTCGCGACCATGACTATTGTAACATAGTCGAAACGTCAAGGTAAGAGAAACAAAAACAAAAAATACACGATTAAAACCCGGGAAAATAATTACTGTTTTTACCAGATGATCATTTTGTTTATCCCGAAGTAAAAAGGTTTTCCGCAAAATTAAATTGTTTTCCCCGATGTTCGTTTGCTTTTCCAATTAATTTTAAAATACAATTATTTATTTAGCAGCGGGGATCGAACCCCGTAAACCTTCTGCGAGCCATTGCAGTAATCATAAAACATTTACTTACCAGCCAACTTGTTGAAATGGTTAATAATTTGTATGCAAAAGCGAAATACAATACAATAAAACATCAAAGCAGTTACGTGTCCGCATTACAAGTTAAAAGTAATTAAAATTAAACGTACTATTAACTTAAGTTAAGTTTGCGTTAAGTTAACTCAAGTTAAAGCTTAAATTGTCGGGATGAGATCGTAAAATGCATTTGTGCAACATTTAAATTAAGTTAAATTAAGTTTACGATGTGTTTTACAAGTTGGACACGATGTTGAAACTTAAGTTACTTTTTGCTGGAATGTTTCGTGTATTAATTAGCATTTTTTGTTTAAGTTAGTGTTCTTTTTACCCCATTCCAAATAAGGAAGTTATGCCTTAATCCTGTAAAAGTTAGGTAAATGATTTTTTGAACCTATTTTGAAAAATATTTAATTTTTTGAGTTTGACAAATCCGAAACGACTTTTCGCCGTTTTTTCTCTAGTCCTAGTCCCGATAATAGTTTTTATAAGCTGCTGAGTCATTTTGGTATCAAAATTTTGTTTTGATACCAAACTGAATGATGAGCAATTTTGAACACAAACAGAAGGAGATCAACATAAAACAAAAAGCGATCTGAACACAAACAGAAGGAGATCAGCTAACAAAAGGCGGTCTGAACATAAACAGAAGACGATTAGCATAACAACAAAAGGCGATCTGAATACAAACAGAAGAAAATAAGCATAAAACAAAAGGCGATCTCAACACAAACAGATGACGATCAGCCTAAAAACAAAAGGTGATCTAGACACAAACAGAAGGAGATCAGCTCAGCATAAAAACAAAAGGCGATCTGAATACCAACAGATATAAAAACAAAAGGTGGTCTGAACACAAACAGAAATAAAAACAAAAGGCGATCTGAACACAAACAGAAGGAGATTAGCATAAAAACAAACGGCGATCTGAATGAAAGAAAAAATTGCGAATACTTTTCGTTTACCTAAAAATTAAATAATAAAAACGAGTTTATTTTTTATTATTGGCTTCTCACGATTTGTTAATGTAGGCTGATAATGTAGAAAAAGATTCCTTATTATAAAATCGCTAAAAACAAAATACTTGCACCATAAACTAAGCAGACTAGATCATCGAGACAGTTAAATTGCAAAATTGCCACTGTCAACGTATCTTGGCTGATTTATAAACACTATTTTTGCCATACAATTACCTACTTCAAATCTTTTAAACAAAGTAGGTAATCCTTTGCACTATTTTCAGGGTCAATTTGAAAGAAAATCGTAACGCGCTCGTGATATATACCTTGTATTGAAAGTACGTGAAATATTTTTAAATGAACGCACTAATCACAAGTAATGGTGATAAATTAATCAAGTGGTTTTGTTTTGTGGCGTGAGAAGTTAATAGTATTACTTGAAGTTAAGTAGATCTACTTAGAGCATACTTAGAGTAAAAATTCCTATTACTTAGTTAACTGAGTTGCCTCTGCTTTAGGTCTTGTAAAATTTGCTTTTCTCTGTAAGTATGTATCGTCAGATCGTATTTTACAACCGATCAACACGAAGCTTGGTGTACAGGTTTTATAACTTTATAGATTTTTGTTTGTCACTGATTTTTGATTGAAGGGATAATCTTACAATGAATGCAAAAAGGGCTACTGAATTCCGTCTTATGAGATTGTATAGATTTCGAATAATATTTTTTATTCTAAGTTTACAATTTAGTAAAGATCTGTTGAGAATCTTTGGAGTGATGAGCAGGCTAGCTCCTCAAATTGCAGTTATAGGAATAGGTCCTTTAAATTCTGGGTCGGCATTGATTGGGATTTTGGTTATGTTTATGCTGGTAAAGTACTTATACTGTTTGTTGAACTACTAATAGACCAATATCGTAAGCAATTATTACAAAACATATTTTCCTGCTTTCAAATTTATATTCTTCGATTAAAAATCACAATTTAAGTATCAAGTTTCATCTTACTTCTGTCCATAAAACATTTAATGAAATAATCAAAATATAATTCAAAATCTAACATTTTGCAACGAATAACAACACCTCTATTCCAACAGGTTAAAGTTCAAAATTGCACTTCAATTCAAACTTTGAATTATTTAATTACCACGTTTGAACTTACCGAATTACTGAACCTTATTAACGTAGATATAAAGGTGATTGTTGGTTTGTCAAGTGTGTGTTTTATGTTTGTGGAAGTGAGTCGAGGGCAGTGAAAGTAGGCTCATCAGTAGATAACCTATAACCTTAACCTGTCTCATGTTATTGTAAAAGATACACCTATTAGCGATTACTTTGAAGATAGATGTATAATATTGTTAGAATATCGATATATACAGGGTTATTGATAATTATATTGACGACCCAGTTGGAACAATGGTCACCATGCCGATCTGCCAAATACAGGTTTGCAGAGTTGATTTCCGCCTCAGACAAGTATTTATGCTTAGACTAGCGACCCACCCCGGCTGCGCTTGGCTGTATTATGTATGTATTATATCTAAAAACCTTCCTCTTTAATCACTCTATCTATTAAAAAAACCGCATCAAAATCCGTTGCGTAGTTTTAAAGATCTAAGCATACAAAGGGACATAGGGACGGCAAAAAGTGACTTTATTTTATACTATGTAGTGATATTTATCTGTGGTCTGGTTGTCTCTATGTAGTAAAAGCGTTGCATAAGGTCCATGTATAAAATGAGGCAAACTGATAGTTGCAGGCCTTATTTTAAAAAACTAGGAATATTGACGTTACCTAGTCTTTTTATATATGAGACATCAATATTCATATTTCAAAATAAACATCTATTTTTTAGTAGAAATTGTGCAAGACAGCAAGGCATGCTGCAGATCCCACGTCATAATACTGTTTTAATGAAGCAAAGCGTATGTGTAATGTCAGTCATTATATTTAATAATCTTTCTAAAACAATTCGAGATATTACAAGATTAAAATTGTTTAAATCTGAATTATTTATATTTTTAGTTGATAAAGGATACTATGATGTCAGAGAATTTTTAAATGATAGATCTATTTCATAACATGTAAAATAATTATCTTATAATCTTATTGACATTAACTAATATCCTATTGACATTTTAATTTTGACTATATTATTGTAATTAAATTAACTTCAAACTGTAAATTCACATGCCTAGCCATGGCGAGATAGACGGACTATTATTTTTAAGACCATTTTGTATTACTATATTTCGTGTGAATGAATAAATGATTATGATTATGATTATTATGATTATATATTTACAAAAAAAAACCATATAAATAGTATATCCGTTATCTAGCACCCATAACACAAGTCTAGTTACTTAGCTTGTGGCTAGCGATGTGTGGCATGTCCTGCAATACTTAATATATTTATATTTACCTATAATATCATGTGTTCCAACAAAGGGTTTCTAATACAAAAAAAAATTGATCTAGACGTCTATTATATAGATATGAACACTTTTTCAAATAAGTATTCAAACTTTAGAGGTTTTTTGAAAAATCAATTTATTGGAAATAAAGCGTATAAGTATAGTTATTAATGTTTGAAATAGTAGTCCAAACTCAATTAACAGAATAAGCCACCAAGGTCAATAACCTCTAACTAAAGTAATTTATTAAAAACACCTGTTTTTCGGGTAAACATTATATTTATCAGAAATCTCAAAAACATAATTAAAAAATATCCCATAACCGCTTTTTCATGATAATTTACCAATAACCCTGAATAGTGGGAATAGATATTTTTATTTGTATTTGAAGTCTTACATGTACTTACAAGGAATTTATTACTCTTATTAAAATTTTAATTGCAATGTGTTTTCTTAGACAATAACGAAAATAGTTGGGAAGTAACTTGTTTGGTGTTAAATTTCGATTTGTATGTTTTCTTTGTACTAACTACGTCTCATTGATTCACTCGCCTAGAGTTCGATTCCGGTATAAAAAGCATGCGTTTGGTACTCCCAAGAATTCCATGTATACTTAGGTATAGTAAGTTCCATAGAAATCGATCTAGTGGTTTCAGAAAGATTCATTGCAAACTATATTTAAAAAAAATATTTGCCTTTATAAATAGGTACAGGTAATTATATTAATACCTAGTATTTGTATAAATCTATAAAAATGAAATTAAGTTCTGAGTGACGCATCCAAATAGCTGTTAAAACAAGTGCGGGGTAATGACAACTATTCTGTTCAACTAGTTTGACCACTGAACGCCGAAAATGCCTGAAAAGTTGAACCAGGACCCCTAGTTAGAGGCTTGTTAACGTAGGCTAAAAGAAACGATTTTGGAAAATTCAAACCTTACGCAGACGAAGTCGCAGGGAATAGCTAGTTTATAAGATACTTACGAATTTAAGTTTGGCAATTTTTATTTCCTTGCTCTTCCATCCGTAAATGTGCGATGCTACTTAGTTGCATTCTCACAAAATTGAACCGAAAGCTTGCATCAAAAAGCTCGGCAGTTAAGATCGCATAAAGAGATACTGACTACAAAAAGTGCACAATATCTATCACCAAGAGTCCAAGCTGTGCTACCAGCGGTACAGCGGTTAATTAACAAAATTCGCTTTTGTCTCTGAGACATAAAATTTTATGAGGATCAAGATTCGAGGCAGTAGTCTGGACTGCGCGGCGTGTGTCCAAGACTTAGAGTCAATGGATGTGACTTTCATGTACTCCTTATTTATTCCAATTTAAAACACAAAATTAAATGTAATTCATGTACCTACTTCGATATGATATTTTAAAGTCTTTGAGGTACCTACTTTAGTTTTTAGTATTTAAACGGCTCGTAACTTAGCGTTTTATTCTTAAATAGCTTTTACCCGAGACTTTATCCGCGTAGAGTTGAACTTCCTTAAAACATTTGCAGTTGCCTACGTTATAACAGCTATCTCTATGTCAATTTGAAGCTCGCTTCGTCCATTGCCAATGAGTTAGTATGTCAGGATTTTTATTTTCTCTTTATACCTAGATATAAATGAATAAAGTTGCTGTTTCAAAGACCTATGAATGTTTAGAGTTGGGTCTTTGAGGTACTAAAGTATGCGTGGCATGGTGTAGCGAGCGTAGAAACATGACATGCCTTTAATGGCCAGTTAAGACGAATCATTTCCCATCTGATCACATGTTATCACCATTGATAGCAACAGGGACAAACGTCTTAAAAGGAAAGAGTACCGGGGGCTTTTTCCATACAAACTATTACAAACGTAGTCGACTGTTTTTTCCACGAAAAATGACACTAGAGCAAATATTTTTGGTGCATAAAACTTATAACTGCAATGACCATGCCCCTATTTTTGTTTGTTTTTTTTTTTATTTTTATTTTATTTTTATCTTAATTTCTGTGATAATTAGAAAATGAAAAAAAAAACCAAAAATAGGGGCATAGTCACGACAGTTATAGGTTTTATGGCACAAAAATATTTGTGCTATAGTGTCATTATCCAGGGAGGAAACAGTCGACTACGTTTGTATGGAGAGAACGCAGGTACCCTTTCACCTTAACGCATCTTTGTCAATAAACTTATGAAACAGATGTAATTTGGAATATATAGCTTCGAAGTATAGATCATACAATCAAAGTAGTTTTCGTAGTATACATAGTCACTTCTAGAAGTTCTTATTCTGCAACCCAAAAAGTATGAGCGTACAAAAAATTGGAGCAGAGCATGTATGGAAAAGGATCATAAAATTTAATAGGTTTTCCTTCAAAAGTACTTACGTGAGACGCTTTTAAAATGGCACATCATCACGTTTACATTACGTCATACTTTTTTGGATTCATTATGGCTGTTAAGGGCATTCCGATTGATGGCCAAATTCATGGCCTGGTTAAATGATTCTGGTTAAATATTTAACCAGAATTTCGAAAGTATTGACTGTGAGTAGTAGAACTAGGTGATATTTAGAGGTTTTTTTTTCACTATAAATGTATACCTACCCAATACACTTAGTTTTAATCTATTTCATTTTATCCGTGGGTTCACCGGGTAATTCTACAGGTGATTGCCTTTTTAACCGTAGTCCCACCACCTTTGTGTTTGGCCATATATTTGGAAATAAAAACAAAAGACAAAAGATGATGGAAACGAAAAAAAATTACAATCGAAAAAAAACAATACTTGAAAATAAAATCGGGCGCACAACTGAATTGGAGTGCGTGTAAGCATCTTGTTGCGACCTAGAGAGTAAGTAATAAGCACTGGTGCTTGTATTTGACAGTAGTAGGTACCTACCTTCAAGATACCCTGAAACCCTACTAATATTATAAATGTGAAAGTTTGTGTGTGTGTGTGTATATGTATGTTTGTTACTCCTTCACGCTAAAACTACTGAACGGATTGCAATGAAGTTCGGTATGTGGATAGCTAGAGGCCTGGATAAATATATAGGCTACTTTTTTATCTCGATATTCCCACGGAAACCACGGGGCGCAGCTAGTAAATAATAAAAACAAATGATATGACTTATATTACCTAAAAAGACCTGAGGTTGAATTAGCAATATTTATAATTATGACGTATTTAGATATAACGTTGATAATTAATTATAAACACGGTATCCCCATAGCCTTTATGTGGGAACCGAAATATTAAATTAAATTATTGCGTTTCTGTAGTACCTATATTATATAGATAAACGCTCAACATTTACACAAACTTGGATTGTCACAAGAAAATTATTATACTTTAACAATAAGACAGAAAGCTAGAAGTAAAAGTTGCACAAATGCAATGGGCGTCCTTATCGGAAAAAGCGATTTCTATCAGGCAACCAAATGCTACGGTATATTAGGCTACGGTAGTTGAAGACTTTAATCATGTACAAACAATACAATCGTAAAACTAACAGACATCCTCAAGACCACATTTTTAGCTTTAAAAAGCGTATAATCTTAAAAACCACAGAACAAATTCGGACGAGTTTCTGACAAAGAGCACACACCGGTCTCAATGCCTGCGCCCGCGCCTCAATTAGTATGTAGGTACTTTCCAGTGCATACCGATATACCGAGCCATCTTCAGGGCACCTTTTTTGGGTATGCGCTTGCATGGGAGTATGACGGCGGGATATATCGAGCGATATTGGATAAAAAAATCTGTATTGTTCGGTTAAAATTAGAACCAAAATAATATTATAGTCATTGGGTTTGATTTAAGGTGAGCTTGTTCTTTTGTGGGCAAGTTTATGGCGTGGAAAACGGGGAAATAATATGATGTTTCATAGCGAGGTGAATTTATGACGAAGAGAGGAGTATACTCAGGACTGGATCGATTCGACAAGATATATTAGATGGTGATGATGATTATGGAGACAGGAAAATACCATCTTCTTCTTCTTGTTAGAGTTATCAGGTCACTCTAACTTTACCTAACGACTGCTATCTAGGCAAGGATACCAACCAGGTAAGACTATAAAAACTTACTTTATTATAAATGACTAGCTGATGCCCGCGACTTCGTACGCGTTGTAGTCTGTTTTATATACTAAAACCTTCCTCTTGAATTACTCTATCTATTAAATAAACCGCATCAAAACCCGTTGCGTAGTTTTATAGATTTAAGCATACAATAGGGACATAGAGCCAACGGGAAGGGACTTTGTTTTATTCTAGGTAGTGATTATTTTTTTTTAATGTTCGGGCATAATCAAAGTAATAATGAACTAATGGCAAACGATGTATCGTGAGACAAATCCCAAGCGCAAAATCTCATGCAACAACAAACTCGGACGCTTATAAATCAATTTTGGGTGCGGTTTCTTTAGCCCGCTGATGTAAGCGAAGAAAGTCGCTCCGCCAGTACCTTGTACCTACTTTTTTGACACTATTTAAACTGTTCACTGTTCAACCTGACAAAAATTGTAATTGCAGTTACGAGAGGTTTTTGTTGACATGCAACGCCACCAAAGATATTCAAAATGAAATGGAATAAAGAGGGCATCGTATTTATTCCTTACCAAAAATTTGACTCAGATTTGAGTGTCAGGTTAAAGACATACAAACATTTTGCCTGACTCTAATTTTATATCATAAGGTATTTAAGTCAAATTCCCAAATATAAATAACACTGACCGTGTGTAAAGAAAAACTTTCTTCTATTAAATTCAGTTCAGTATTTATCAAATCCGTTTAATTAAGAAAAAGGGTCTTAAAAACATTATCCTGTTGTGGTTCGGGTAAAATAATGTTTTTCGTAACATGACTCGTCAAGAAATCCAAATGTTAGAGGCATAACTACGAGATGATACGAATCCCCTTTTGTCTTATACACATTTCAAATTAGTTAAAATATGTTTTACCGTTTTTACAAACCCATTTTACCTAAAGAAGGCTAAAATGTTAGTAGTTGGAAAGTTATGTTCTAGTGTCGCATAATATTACAAAATAATGTTACATTTTGATTTAAAACTAGGTAATTTGAAAGTCCTTTGCTATTACATAAAAACAAGAAAGACTCAAATCGGACAATAATTTTAGAGAAAAGAGGCTAGGTATTTCTTTTTGTATGGAAAATTATACAGTAAGTAAAAAAGTTAAAACTGTTTTACATTAATATAGTTTTAGATGTTCTCTCTATGTTATAATGTTGAATCTCTTTGACCAACACCAATAATTGTTCTTGATTATCTTGATTAACAATTATATTGTTTTATGAATTCGTTTTAAAAGGTTATTTCGAAAGATGAGTTTTGGGAACTTTTCATCGTACTGTTTTTTTGATGTGTAATTGTTTTTGACTGTTGATGTTTTGACTTTTCGAGAAAACATGTTTGTTTTTGGTGTTAAGTCATACCATGTTTGTAGATAGTTTAATTTTTAAGTACCTTCGCCGGTAAAACAATGCTTACCTAAAGCTTGCATAGCAATAGTTTCAAATAGTTTGTGTTAATTTATATGACTTTACTTAACGTACCTATTCTATAAGTTGTATAAAAGCGAACTAGTTTTTAATGCTATATTTGTTATTTCTATATCTTCTTTCGATTACAACAACTAGTAAGACCGTGGCTGCACGTAAGACAGCACCTAGGCTGTGCAATTTCAAAACCTAGTAAAAGTAAATTTTACATTAGACAAAAAAAACGACTAAATCGCAACCCGTGTTTATAGAATATAGGTATTTATATTCGGTAAAAACTTACTTTAAGGAGTGACAATCTTTATCGAAAAATATATTTCAAAGTCAAAGTAAAATTTATTATCATACAATTTGCATGAAATAACATTGAAACGTCTTAAAACTAAGTAAGTGTGCCTTTGGAATGCGCTAACCAGATAGGAAAGCACTATAAACTCATGGGTTTTTTTTTGGCAAATCACTTCGTTGTATTTTGTAAATATAATACATAGAAACAACCAGACCACAGACGTACTTATATCTAAGCATAAATACTTGTCTGAGGCGGGAATCGCACCCGCAACCATATGTTTGGCAGTCTGGCATGGTGACCATTGTGTCCACTGGGTTTTCAAGACCCAGTTGAGGGAGATCAATTTTTAATATTTTTAAAATACCAAAATAAAATAATTAAAGGACGAAAAGTCTGTAAGGGTCTTCGAAATAGCAGTTAAATAGCAACAAAATAAATCAAAACAAATTCGTGTTTTGAATTTTATTTGGTTTGATTTATTTTGTTTTCATTTCATTTAATTTTTTTTTTCATTTTCTTTTGATTTGGATTAAATTTTTTGATGAAACTTGGTACGAAGATGCACTGATTCATTGAGAGATTGAGAACATAATAGTAACATAAGTGACGACCCAGTTGGCACAATGGTCACCATGCCGGACTGCCAAACACAGGGTTTGGGTTCGATTCCCACCTCAGACATGTATTTATGCTTAGATATTTGTCTGTGGTCTGGTAATTTCTATGTATTATAAGTATATAGCATAAAGCATTAAGTTGCTTAGCTTGGGGCTGGATGGCGATGTGTAATGTGTCCTGAAATATTTATTTATTTATTTATTTATAATATTTACAAAAGAAAAGTATAATATAAGTAGTTATATATCCGTTGTCTAGCACTCATAACACAAGTCTAGTTACTTAGCTTTGGGCTAGATGGCGATGTGTGGAATGTCCTGCAATATTTATTTATTTATATAGGCTATTATTATACCGATATTCCCATGAGTTTGGAACTTACGTGGGTGAAACCGCGAGGCATTACTTGTACAAAACAAAAGTTCCAAATATTTACACCTCAAAAACATTCTTTAGATAAATAAAACCTTACTGCAGTAAAGTGTTTATTACTATTTATTTATTAACATTTTAGCAGTTGTAAATCGTATAATTCAATAAAAAACTTATCTCGGTTTCGGTTTGTTTATGATCCAAGCCGGTCTTTGTAAATGTAGAGCGTTTGTTGGATCGAATTAAAAAAGTTTGTTAAAAGATAACATAATGGTCTTCGCCGACTGAAAGTTTCCGTTTCGATCGTGTTTTGTTCTTCGTTCGATCGTCTTTTGTTTCTTTTTAACACATGATAGGTCAGCGTTTGACCACTATCACACCTGCCCGATGGTAGGTGATGATGCGGCCTAAGATGTAGCACGCTTTCTTAGAAGATACCTATTTACTCGCGACTTGAAGATCTCCAAGTTGTACACGTCATGAAAGACAGACGCAGGCAACTGATTCCACTTACCTGCAGTACGAATAAGGAATGACGAAGCAGCACGCTTAGTGCTGACGTCTGGTATCCCCACCATGAATTGGTGCCGCATATCAGTCTGCCTGATTGTATGACGAAATAATGGAGATGAGAAAATTAGGTCGTGGAGTTACGTTGCACACCCCCCAAAATGTTTAATGGCGGAAAAACCGCTCGGGGGTTTCTTCACACATTTTTAATATGGCGCCATCTATCCGCCAGTTGATGAATTAATTGTTGTTGTTATGCTGTTTTTGTTTAATTAAATCGTATTTTGTTTCATTTTCGATCGTATTTTAATGAAATCACAATTAAGGGGTCTTTAAGTCACGAATGAAGCATCTTCTAGGTTCCCATGCGTGCTACATCTTATAGACCGCATCGTCACTTATCATCAGACAAGTTGTTTTTGTTTTGAAAATATCTTTAATAACATAAAAACTTAAGAAACATTTGAAATAATAGTGTAAGTTAATCCTATTAATTCAATATAATGGTATTGGAGACGTTTTAAAGCTCATTAGCATTTTAAGAAAAACTTGTAACTGGAAGGTAGAATCTAAGTTAAGTGAACATAATTGAATACTTTCTAGGTATAATCCTCGTGTAACCACTACATTAAGTGTTACGTATTGTAGCTTTAGTAATAACATACAATTTTTAAACTGACGATAGGAAAGGGAATATTAATTATCATAAAAGGCGGTAGTTAGTTAAAAGAACGACTACTGTTCAAGCAGAAACGGTGATTCACAACAAGCAGCGGGAACAAAGTTAATAGTGATATTTTGCGGTCGGCCGCGCACCACCAACCGGTTGCGCACGCGCCACACTGCGCCGTGTATCTCTAGTTATAAGGGCGAGTACGGCGCGCGCGCACCCGACCTGCGGACTGCAACGACGCGCAAATAGCTGTCACTCCGGTTTATCTATTCATCGGCTAGGAACAAGTGATGTGGGAGTTTGTAACGTTTGTATTTATCGATAAAAGTTAAGTTTCGTTTACGAGTCTTACATATATTATTTATTAGTTTATTTTTACTGTTTGGATTTCGAATTAGATAAAATGTTTTAGATAATTTGTATATATAAGATTTTAGACTGGGCAGGCCAATTTTATCGTGTAGTTTTTTAAGATTAGTATATGGAGGTGCATTGAATGAGTATTTGATTGCTTTATTTTGAATTATTTGCAACTTATTGATGTTAGTGGCGCATGTGCTACTCCACACAGGGCATGAGTATGTAATACAGGGACGGATTAAGGTGACATATATGCGCAGTTTAGTATAGTTGCTTAGACACGACCTTCTATTTAAAATTGGGCTAAGGGCATTTAAAGCCTTGGCTCCTTTCTGACAAAGTTTGGACGTGTTTTCTGTCCAGTTCAGTTTGTTATCTAGTGTTAAACCTAAATATTTGACCGACTTGCTCCATGGTATACTAAAGCCATCAATTTGAATTTTACGCACGGGAGGAGAGCGTTTCCTAGTAAATAGGATAGCCTCTGTTTTAGCCGCATTTATTTTTAGTTTCCATTTGTTGAAATATGAAGATAATAAATCTATCGATAGTTGGAGCCTACTGATTATCAGGTCGACATCGTCAGATGATGTATATGAGGCCGTATCATCTGCAAAACAGGCCAAGCTAGTTCGTGTTTGCCTAGGAATATCGTTTAGGTAGACGAGGAATAAGTATGGACCGAGAATAGAGCCTTGGGGCACTCCTGCTGGAACTGATTTGGAAAGAGACGAGCAGTTGCTAACATGTACTCTAAATGAGCGCTCAGAGAGATATGATCGGATAATTTTAACTAATGACATGGGCGTGTTTACGCTAATTAGTTTATGTAACAAGGCCTCATGCCAAACTGTGTCGAATGCCTTCTCAATGTCCAGCAAAAACATGCCAGTTGAGTTATGAAGGTTCAAGTTATGCGTCACAGCCTCAGCGACTCTTGCCAGCTGTTGTACAGTCGAGTGGCCACTGCGAAAACCAAACTGCTCGTCTGGAAGCATGTTTTCGGTAGCGTGAGCTAATCTGGAATAAATTATTTTTTCAAAAACTTTACCCAAACACGGAAGTAGGCTTATTGGGCGATAAGAAGAGGGCTCGGATGCGTCTTTGCCTGGTTTATGGATTGGGATTACCTTTGCGGTTTTCCAAATTTTGGGAAAGTAATGTTGTGACAAGCATGCGTTAAAAATTTTGGTGAGTAGAACTACGCCCTTTTGAGGTATATTCTTTATGAGTAGAATAGAAATTTCATCGTAACCAGACGCTTTACGGGGTTTTAATTTCGATATATGTGTTTTGATTTCAGATGGACGAACATCACACTGGGTTATTTTATCCGATGGATGGTTATCCAAAGCAGTTAGAGAACAGTCAACAGTTTCCTGTTCATCGCTGGGCCAATCGTGCGTCAGTAACATGTTGTTCAGGAAAGAATCAGCGAGAACATTACACTGTTCCTGTTGGTCTTTTGTAAGCGAGCTGCGAGGAGTTTTTAGTGCTGGGATGGTTGGACTAGTATTCGATTTCAACCCTTTAACGAGTCGCCATAAGTCAGAACTTGGATTATCAACTTTCTTTAGCTTATTATTCCAGATACTGTCGTGATAGGACTTTAAGGCTGAGTTGATCTCTATCTGCAACATGTTTATCATAATTTTAAGATGCTTGCGAACATTGATCTCCGTCTCAATGGAAGCGTACCTCCTGAGGCGGTTTTTTTGTTGGATTAGCCGCTTTACGCGGCGTGGAGTGGCTGAGGGACGCCAAGGCTCAAATTTGGAGGTAGGGACACACTCGTTTCTAGCTTGAATAATAGAATCTTGCAGATGATTTATTGCAGAGTCTATTTCGTTAGTATCGCGATAAACACGCAATGACAAGTGAATATTATTGTTTAATAGCTGACGATACTGTATCCAGTTAGCTTTGGAATAATTAAACTTAACTATAGGTTTACGGGAAGTGTAAGTTGTGAAGGTTGCAAGGACTGGGAAGTGATTCGATGACAATGCAGGTATTGTACCTATTCTGTCCAGAAAATTAAAGTTTTTAGTGAGAAGCACATCTGGAATACTCGGTGTTAAGTCAGGACGGTAATGGACAAGGGTCGAGTCCTGTGGACTATGAACTACGAAGTCACTATCGAGCATGTGGTCATACAACACACGACCGCGGGCGTTTAGTGGTCCCGGCGACCAATAAGGGTGTTTAGCATTTAAGTCTCCCATGACTACTACTTGGTTGCCAGTATCCATAAGTAGATCGAGGTCCCTTGTAAGAAGTGGCTTATTGGGGGATTGGTATGCAGACATTAAAACGATATTTTTATTTACAGGCAATTTGAGAGAGACGCCGACAGCTTCGATATGTGTCGTGGGTGGGGTAGGAACAAGTGAATGACTAAGATCCACTCTGACAAGTATTGCTACTCCCCGGCCAGTACCACTAAAGTGTTTATCTAGGCGGTAACACGCAAAGCCCCGAATATGGAGTTTAAGGCGGTTTGTTAATAATGTTTCGCATATGGCAATAACGTCAACATTCAACTCTCCGATCAGGTTTATAAGTTCCCGCTGCTTATAGTGAACACCGTCAGCGTTCCAGTAAAGAATTCTTAGACCGAAAGATTTATCAGACATAGTGGCCCAAGTGAGTTAGTATTAATATAACCTTTTCCATAAAGGTCTTACAGTTGGTGAATTCATTTTTGATTGTCTTGATTGTATTTAAGATTTCTAACATTTCGGCCGTAGCTAAATCATGGATGTGCGTCTTCTCGACGAGTACTGCATTTGGCGGATTGGGCTTAACTTGTTTGTCATTGGGGACAACTTCTCCCTGGCTGCGCCTCGTAGGTAGAAGCTGGATATCAGGCATGTAGGTGACATTAGACCGTGGAGTTGCGACGGAATAGCTTTTACTTGAGCCAGCTACCTGGGCCCATGTGCCATGCTTTACGTTAACTGAAGAAGCTGGTTCGATGTTTGTGTTGATTGACTTACGTAGAGCTTCACGTTTCGATTGTATGCGACCAAGGTATTTAATTCTTTCGGAGCATTGCGAGTAATTAGCTGGATGAGCCATGTTGCAGTTACAACAAAGGGCGGGCTCATCCCTATTTTTCTTTGTGCATTCCCAGGTTGGGTGGTCGAGGGCACACTTAACACACTTCGCTGGCCTGTTACAGTTTTTAGAGGCATGCCCAAAGCCCTGACAGCGGAAACATTGGGTACCTGCTTTGTTGTTAGGCTTAAATTTGTCAATACTCACAATGCAGTTGAAGAGGTATCTTATTTGTTTGAACTTGCCCATTTCGCTACCGCTGGGAAGCTGAACAAGAAGTGGTGGGCACTCGGTGGGGTTCTGCGTTTTTAATTCACTTATCGTGGCTCCAGGGAAGCCCATCGAGGCTAGTTCAGCTGTGAGATCTTCTTGAACGAATTTAGGAAGTCCTTTAATTACAGCTTTGGGTAATTTTTCGTCCTTACGTGAGAAGGTGTGAAAGGCCACCTTTTCCTTGAGGAGTCCTTCTTTAACTTGTTGATGTCCTTTGGCAGTGTAGCATTGAACTTTTACTCTGTTACGCCCTCTGAATTGAAGATGGAAGCCTTTATCGTACTTCTCAATGGTTTCTTTGATGTTTTTGTGGCTCCAATCACCTAGGAGCTCAACGAGTATTGGTGGGATTTGACCGACTTGCCTTTTTCTCGTCGCTTTCTTGAGAGTTACTGCAACTGGATCATCAGCTCGATCTTCTTCATTGTCGACTACCAGGGACTCGAATTTATTATACGTGGAGATCGGTTTGCCTGTTGGAGCATTCTGGATTGGACGTTTGGATCGACTCGCTAAGGAGTTTTCTGCAGGTCGCTTGCCGGTCAGACTTTCAGCTGACGAAGTCCTTTGTAGGTACTTCTCCATGATGGTTTTATCGATACTTGGTTATCGACTCGTACCACAACCCTATGTTTGTTAGCCGGTTAGCACTAGCGGGGCTCGGACAGATAACTTGGACGCGCGCGCTCCCCGCGCGAGCCGCAAGGAGACTCAGATCAGACAAGTGGAAAATAGATATAGAACCATATATTTAATGAGATTACCATTATTTTCCTTTTTAGTTTTACTTATTTTAGGTTACCTATTTATTCGGTACAAAAAAAACTGAAATTACAACAATAAATATGAAAAACCAATTAGAAATTCGTATCAATTACAAAATTCGATTACTTTTTTCGCATTTTTATAAAGTAATAAGTATAAACTTTCGTAAAAAATCGTCCTTTTTTGAACGTTACACATTATTTAATATACTTACGATTATTATTCTCGCACCAATAATCATATTTAACCAATAAATGACCGAATTTTAATAATTTATTAATATTAAAAACAAACCAATTTGTTTGAAACTGTTTTTATAAAAAGTTTGTGTGAAATAACAATTGGTTGTTTTGTTTATGTGGTTGAGAGAATGTTGTCAGGGAAGGAATAAAGTCAGTGTGTTATTGGGTTCGATTCCCGCTTTTAACTAATAGGTATTTAAGCACAGATATTTGTTGTTTCTGGTTTTACTGTTCCTGTATGTATAACAAGCTTATGTCCGCGGTTTCACTCGTCATTTCACCCTCTAGGGGACTGTCCATAAAAAGAGAGGGGGAGAGGGGTCCATAAAAATCACAAGGGGGGAGGAGGGTTGTAGTAATATATCCGTGTATTTATTTATTCGACAAACGTGCGATACTCAATAGAAAAGCGGCGAAAATTTTTCTTTAATAAAATTAGATGATACTGTATTTTATAAAAATAAGATTCTTTGTAGGTATTCAAAAATACACGTGAAAGGTATAAGGGGAGGGGGGGGGGTAAGTCTTAAACCTCACCATTTATCACCAAGGGGGTTAAAAATGCCAAAAAAAAAACATCACGTAATTAATGTACGGCCTTGTTTTTTGAATTGATTGTGGTATATATTTACATGTAAATATATACCACAATCCTTCAAATTTTATGTCTCAAGAACCACCATAGAAATCCGAAAGGGCCAGTGGTCCGATCGTTTTTATAGTTGGACGTGGTTGGACTACGGGTTTACGTAAAAAAAAGTGTGTGTGTCAGCTCCGACGCACGACTGGAGTTTACTCCTTAAGTACGAGTATCTAACCATACGCAAAAAGAGTTTTGGATGAAAAAAAAAAAAAAGTCAGACAAATAGTCGTCCGACAAACGCACTAAAGGTGCGCAACTTTCTAAAAACGTGACCAAAAACGTGACCGATTTTCGTTACTTGTTAGTAGGTTTTACCCTTCGGATTTTTCTCATACCGGGCGCCTTATATATGAAAATCGATTCTTAAGGAGTAAACTCCAAAAAGAAATTTGACTGGTGGTCAAAAATAATAATTAACGAAACAGAACAAAAAGAACAGAACAAGTCGCTTAAAATATGTATCTACCTATATCCATAAATAAGACGAATATTACAATGAGAATCATTTAAAACAATTTTTACAATCAATAATAATGACATTTTGTTAATTGAAAACCTCACTTTTAATAGGAAAATGTAATAATTTAATTATTAATTTATTTCATTTCATTTTATGCAACAAGTATATATTACGTTTGGTCCTTAAGGCTGCTTATGCTGCCAAACGCAACGCGCCAGAAATACCCGTCGCTTACAACTAACATTGATGATTGTAACGAATGTGTTTTGTTTTTCTCAAAAGTGCCGAGATAGAATTGTAGGTGAAATTTTTACCGATATTTTGGGGTAATTTTGAGGCGAAAATTCCTTGTCATTTCAGAGCTAGACTAGTTATAATTCTTAATTTTAGGATAGCTTCAAAAATATACGAAATCTTCGGCTCAAAATCACACCAAAATGTCGGTAAAAATATCACCTACAATTCCATCTCAGCACTTTTGAGAAAAACAAAACACATTCGTAACAATCAACAATTTTCACCAACGAAGGCGACCGGTGCTAGTAGTAACTATTTAGTAGGCTGTGTACCAAGGTCGTTGGCGTATGGACCCCCCTTAAAGGCACCTTTTAAAAACAGTGTCTAGCTTATATGGAGGTGGTACCTACATTTTTTACAGGAAAATAATGGTTGCTAAAATATTGTGTAATCGAAATGATAAGAAATTATTTTCGACTTTTTGTCGAAATGTCGGTAAATAACAAATGGTAGGTATAGAACATTTTGGTTAGAAGCAACAATTTTTATGCAATAAACAATCTACAAATATAAAATTTAAAGTCCTGACTAACTGATATAAAATATCAACGCACAGCTCAAACCAATTAAGGTAAAGTGGCCGTTTTAACTGTTCTATGTAATTAAAAGACTCACATCTATTTTAGTGAAAAACAATCTGTACTACCTTATAGGATTTGACGTAAAATTTATGAAAATATAAATTTTGTTCTTGTTATTTCTTTACGATCGCCGTAAAATTGAAAAAGCTCAAAAAAATGACGATTTTTTTGTATTTTCACGATTTTTTTTCCATCGAGGCAAATCACTCTAATCGTGTTTCGACGTGTATGACAATACAAAGCATTTTTTCACCTTTACGACAGTAGGAATTGTAGGAAAATTCTATGGATTTTAGTGGTTGATACCCAAAAACGGTTTCTAAGACACCTCTATCGCGCTAATGGTCATACCACTTCGGTTTAAGTGATCGGGCTTAAATTTGGCTTACAGATAACTTTCATAACTTAGGCATTCACTTAATAAGTATATTAGAAAATTCAACTCCTAAGCTCCTTTGACAAGATTGCTTTCTATTAGCGATATCGCCAATCGACAGGCTCTTTATTAAGATTATTTTTTGTATGACACAAACAAACGAAAAGTCACGTAGTCTTGCGTTAGAGAAAAAATAGTGGATAAATTCCATCGCTAATTTTATACAATATCCATATCAATTTCATACAATTAAATCTAGCGATTGGCGACATCGCTAATAGAAAGCAATCTTGTCTAAGGAGGCAGGTATCCGAACAGCTGGATTTACATCCGGTTCTACATCAGGTATCGAACAGAATCCACTGGAGGAAGTAGATAGTAGATCGACTATTACATTGACGACATCTATGGCGAGTTGGGTGTTTATGTTGTTTCTGGTCAGAGTGTTTCTGTATGTATAATATTAACAATTTATATCTCAACAACTTGAATTTGTATATATTTACAAAAGAAAAGTTTAAAATTATTCTATCCGTTATCCGGCAACCATAACATAAGCCTACTTGCTTAGCTTGGGGTTAGATGAAGACGTAAGTCAACTACGGAGGAGGAAACGGAATAATAAATACTGCAGGATATTCCAGACATCGCCATCTAGCCCCAAGCTAAGTAACTATACCTACTTGTGTTATGGGTGCTAGACAACGGATATACTATTTATATACTTTTCTTTTGTAAATATATACTTATAATACAAAGAAACAACCAAACCACAGACAAATATCTAAGCAAAAAACTTGTCTTAGGCGGAAATTGAACCCGCAAAAAGATAGAACCTGCAGGCCTTTAACAATGTACCGCCTGAAATACCGTTCCAGATAATATTTTAGTACTATGATGCTGATCGTAAACCCTTACAGCCGACCAATATAACTAATTGCGTGCCGACAAAGCACCCTATTATAAAGTCGGACAATCATACAGACATCGGGATTATCTCGCCCATTGAGAATCTAAACGGAAATACGGAAAAACAATAGTCATTAAGCGGATACCATAGTTAGAACGCCAATAATTGCTGCAGTTTTATGTATACCTAGTAATGTGAAAGTAACTAAGGTCCGTCTGTCTGTTACATTTTTACAAGAAGAACATAGGCTACTGCTGTTTATCCCGATCCCAATTTTGAAATAAGTCATTTTGGGTATATGACGTCATTTGCTACAGATGTTGCTAATCTAATCTATTAGTTAAGTGTATTAAAAATTATACCTCTTTGGGTATCCTCTTATGTTTTCACGCCTCTTTCCTTGAGACAGCTAATCGGAATTTTTGTATTTTTGGATTTTTAAAACCTATATTTTTGGATTTTTGTTTATGCTCTAAAATGGGCACTAAACTGATTTTAATGAAACTTTGTTAGTTTCAGATATTTGTTTCGAAGCGAAAATAGACGTGTAAACTTCGACGTGACACTTCTATTTTTTAAGTCTGTCAAAAAATGTATGATCTCTTATATTAAACATAGGTAAAGTAAACCGCATAAACTAGTAAAGCTATTGAATGGAAACAATTTGTCGCAGTTTCCTTAAAGGAGTCTCAACTGACACATCCAAAGCCCCGCACAGAAAGCTCCAGTACTTACTAACTTATCTAGACTTTAAGGCTCAGCAGACTACAGATTTTTTTCAAATCCGACAGAGATATTCTCCGATTCCGATTGCTGATTTGTAGGTCTATGAGTTTGTGTTTGGTCTTAGGCGCGTCCGATCGTGAGCTGCGTGTTTCCATAAAAAAACTTTGACAGAATACGCTACACTGCGTACATACGGCTATCGCGCGATATCGCAAAGAATTAACGCTACAGTTGAAAGTCCACCACTTTCAAATTACAGTAAAATAGAGTTAATATCAAAATCTCTACACATTTGTGAACCTCTTGCTTAAAAGTTTTATTTGCCTAAAATAAAAACATTCAATTAAGTAAATTGTAAAATTATTTAAAGAAATTCTGCATCGTTTTATCGCTTACTTATTTTTAGCCGAATTCGGAAAAAAGAGGATGTTCTCCATTCGTCGCGTACTTTTTTTGAAATATATTATTATGTTCACCGATTACTCAAAGACTTTGACCTCAGTGTTGGTCTCATAATTTTTTAAGGCAGTAAAAAGTAAGTAAACATCTGCCTTCAAATTAAACAGTCGTCGAGCTATCGAACGATAGAAAAGTTTACAATCTGTTTTCCCTTTAAACTTTAGACTTTCAAGTAATTGTAACAAACCTAATAGAAAAATACAAAGGAATTTGTACCTTGCTATTGAGATATAGGGTTGGTATTACTTCAGATAGTTACGGAATTTTAATTATTCTTGAAGATCTTTTGCCTTAAATAGGTTTATGGGTATTTTAACTTGCAACAAAATTAGCTTTAAGGTACCTACAGGTAAGTTAAGGTCACCTTCATTAAAAACTAAATATTTCGTAAAAATAGGGAATATTACTTTTTATTTATTTTTATTTATTTATTAATAATAAAAAAACTGGTTGCCTGTAAAGTCGGTATACGGGCGAAAGTTTTACGTGACAACAACTGTGCTCGAGTGGAAGGGACGCGTGCCTTTCACTTTTTATGTCTGTCTCTCTCGCTCTTAGGCGGGCTAACCATGCCCGCGTGCCTCTCACTCGCTCTCATTGTGAGCGCATAACGTCAGCGGAGCGTAACGCAGTTTCTTGAAGTGTCACCCGGCAAACCAATTTATAAAACGTTGTCACGTCAAAAACAACACATAGTATCTCATTAAAAACAATGCCACAAAAACTCGATCGAGTTTTACCGGGCATCATACTACTACGTCGACTTAACTACACACTATTTAAAAAACACCTCATACAAGTAATGCTGCGTTGACATAATTCAATAACAACTCATTTAAAAGATCATACTATTACGATACAAAGCAAGAATAGGTAAATAGGTAAACTTAAATACAGTTTATTAGATAAATATTTGCTCTATTGTCTATCTGACAATTCTTTGTTTATTTTCTTGTCACTAATAACAAGGTTTTTAAAAATCTCTTAGTGGCCCTCAAAACAGGTACCTTATTAAAACTGTTTTAAAGTTTAGAGCTTCTAGAAGTCAGTCGACTATATTATGCGTTTTGACGAGGGTGTTTTAAGTCGAAAGGGAATTTTTCTAGACATTTGTTATACGACTTTTAAAAAGAACCTTATTTAATTTGAACCTTTTTTTTGTATTTATTCGAAATCAGCTGTTTTTGGAGTTATAAGTCATTGCCTTGTGTTTTATGATTTGATGTCAAATAAATGAAAATTATTATTATTATTATTTATATGTTTACTATTTATTTTAGACTATTATTCTAAACATTCTTGAGGTCTAGAAACGAAACAGGGTTGCAGTTTTATTTTAAAATAAATTTCTCAGAACACACTGTTGTAAGTGATCATTTGACTCGTCTCATATGGGTAGTGGGTACTATGGCCCAAATGGGTTGAATTTGAGGGATCAAAAAAATCATATAGGTGTTTTCCATCCTTGAACTCATCCCATAACTAAAATGATATTTGGTACTGTCAGAAGCAAAAGTTGTTCAGAATCTGTTTATTATATAAAAAAATTGAAGATGTAGATTTGGTCGGGGACTACAAATAATATTCAAATCCATAAAGTACTTAAACCAAACATAACATATGTCGCTTCAGGGCAAACAGATTTTATTATATATTAAATCGTTATATGAAAAAAAAACGTTTGAACCGAAGAGGTTGGATATACTTTAAAGTTATAGAGTGCTCATATCACTCGACGTCCATTAGGCCAATCATAAGAAGTTGTTTTCAGCTGGTCTCAAATGGAGACCGAGAATCGAGAAGAGTGAGCAGATTACCAGCCAGATGGTTCACGAGGGGCTGCGGCTGCGCGGTGGTTCAGGTAGACTGGCGATAGGAAGTTATGAAGGTGTGGAGAGACATTGAAAAGGCATATGCCCTGCTGTGGGCTAACGCATGCTTCTGAAGAAAAAGAAGAAGGAGTTGTTACAAAATATTATATTGTATGACTTAAAATAGTATACCTAAAAGTGAAAAATGCCCATCGCCGAAAGCTAAAAGTTTTAATTTTTACATGGATATTTAATTTTAAATCAGTGCACTTTAGTGCAACTTATGTACGCATTGGGTGCCGCAAGACGGACGTCGGAATCGAGGCAGACCCCGTAAACGATCTTGATGCATTTGACACAGCCTGGCTAAACCTTGCCCAGGACCGAAATGCTTGGAAAGATGTGAGGGAGAGGCCTTTGCCTTTGCAGTGGAATAAAATAGGCTAACAAAAAAAATTGTTTCTAACATTTTTTTACAGTGTGGTTTTGTGGCAAATGGTTCGTACTCTTACAATCACTCTAGTATATTACATACTCAATAATTTGGACACATAAATCGTAATCAATATCATAGACATTAATGATACCAATTAAATAATCGTAAATATGAGTTACTGGCTCTTGCCTCTGGGTGCGCGTAGACAGGTGAAAATTTAGATCGAATTAATATCTACTGCCCCATAATACCATAATAACAATCCGGCAACGGATCGCATTTATCCGGCAAGTAGAAAATCTGATAGGATATATCACGGACGCAGCCGCAGAGAAGTTCGCAAAACAACATGACCTAATCTACCATCTTCATTCTTTCATAGAATCAGGTTATCGACACCGAGTCATGGTGGAAATCGCTGTCACCCGCACTGAGCGCTTTGGTTCATTTCTTATTCGTACAGGAGGGTGAAACCTCGGAGCGCTGCTAGTTAAACTTATAAATAAGTAAAAAGATATTGAACTTTGCATAATTGTAAGTTTGTATTGGAGATGGGATTAAGTAGCGTGCTTTCAGATCATTATTTATAGATCTATTTACAGGGCCGGAGTAAGGTGTACACAAAATGGGAGCATAAAGTTAAACGTTAGTATTTGACTGAAAACTATTGAATCTAATTAACAAAATACTAGTAGAAAATATTATTTACTAGCGACCCGCTCCGTCTTCGCACGGCTATAATTTGCATGTATTATACATATAAACCTTCCTCCTGAATCACTCTATCTATTAAAAAAAAACGCATCAAAATCCGTTGCGTCGTTTTAAAGATCTAAGCCGTCAAAGGGAAATAGGGACAGAAAAAGCGACTTTGTTTTATACTATGTAGTGATAGTGATTGTAAAATGATGCATTACACAAACAAGATAAAGATTTCGAAGATCAGTGGGGCAGCGTGTGATTACCCGTCTGTTGTGGGTTTGATTTCCGCCTCGATATAATAAGACACTTTACATAGGGCCATTTATCCCCAATCTAAATAATTCGACTTGTGTTATGGTAAGCAGATACTACCTAAATATATTATCAAAATAAAAAGCAGATATTATCTGCTTACCATAACACAAGTCGAATTATTTAGATTGGGGATAAATGGCCCTATGTAAAGTGTCTTATTATATTTATTTATTTAATCAAACCAGAAACAAATATCTGTACTTACCCAGGTATTTGTTCGAGGCGAACACCTACGGTAGAATAAATAATATACTTTTCTTTTGTAAATATTATACACAAAAAAAGTATTAAGTATGTATAGTAACTCAAAAAATACATGTCCAATACATGTTCCAGGCAACTGACATGTATTAAAGTTGCTGGTGCTTTATTAATAATCTAGATGTCAAAGCCAATATTATTACTATGACTGGCTTTATAATACAGCTGAGAAGTTCTATTTGGCGACTCAAATGCTTACCCTTGCCCATATTTAAAATGGATGCCCCGAGCCCCAAACCTGAATACGGCTCATAGCAAATTACAATATGAATAGACAAAAATATACGTAAAAATGTGAGTTCTAATGATATTTTGAACTCGAAGTCAGATTAAAGAGAAATATTGGACTTGTTGAATAATCTCAATGCATATTTATTAGATCGGTTTTTTTGTTGAAAAATTACGAAGCTTTATAATGGTAGGTCTAGAGAGTTTTTTTATCATAGACATAAAATACTTACCTTAACTAGAGAGTACATAATAATAATAATAAAATGTTCCCTATGTACCTAACAGTGGCGAGGGTGAAATTACTTTGAAGATAAGCCAATACGCAAGAGATTGAGTTCTACTGAATTATTTGACAATATTTTATTTGTTGACTTTTGTAGGTCTAGGAACGTCTAGGTCTAGGATCTATGCCTGAATCTGTAATGGTAAGCCGACAGCAAGGTGGTGTGGATTTTGTGTTAAAATTACATTTTTTGTAATCTGAGCCTGGAATATTCTTCTATAGAGACTTGTTGACCCGACAGATTTCGATGAAAATTATACCACGATCTTCCTCGAAAATAAAGCTATTAGCTAAATAACTATTAATAGTGAAAACTAGATATAAATTGGTTTAGCAGTTTTTATTGTATAGGTAAGTAACAGAGAAACAAACAGACAAATAGTCAGACATTTTTTTAAACTATACGATTTGTTATGCTACTTTTTCCAAGTCACCTAGGCTTTTAATTTGCTTCTAAGTTCAGACTTTCCTCCTCACTTCCGTTTTTATAAGTAAAGATAATTGCTGCACCCCGCAGTTTCACTCGCGTAAGTCTCGATCCCGTGTGAATATCCGAGATAAAAAGTAGCCTATGTGTTAATACGACGACCTCTGTGGCGCGTCGGGCGAACCCGACTGCGACGCAGAAGGTTGCGGGTTCGATTCCCGCCGGGAACAAGTATTTATGCTGACCATAAATTCTTGTTTCTGGTTCTGGGTGTTTCCTATATGTATAATATGTATATATTTACAAAAAAAAAAAAAAAAAGTATATATGTAGTTTATCCGTTATCTGGCACCCATAACACAAGCATTAAGTTGCTTAGCTTGGGGCTGGATGGCGATGTGTAATATGTCCTGAAATATTTATTATTATTATTATTATAATCCAGGGCTCCAGCTATTTACATGCCGAGTTTCATAGCAATCGGTCCTGTAGTTTTTGCGTAAAGGAGTAACAAACATACACACACACAAACTTTCACATTTATAATATTAGTAGGATCTGATTCGAGTAGCACCATCTACCGAGGCACTTGGAACTAATTAAAAAAACCAAGCACTTACTAAGTATTGCGAATTAAATAAACATTAGCAATTAATAATCAGAATCAATAAATAAGGCCTCATCTACACGTTGAGATAACATCGTACGACATCGCATGTCGCCACGTATGTACACGTATTTATTTATGTCAATATCGTGTTACAATTTATTAGGATTATGCGCGTGCGCAGGCCGAACCGTGTTCTATCCGTGATGTATGTGAAGGATGGTTTATTTAAATGATAACTGTCTTTTATTAGGACTACTGGTTTTAATTACTGATATAGGGACGATATCAATAATACTATCTTACTTACTACATTTTGTCGCTGATACGGTCTGAAATGGACTAGCCGCAAGCATGTGCCGTAAGCATTTCTATGAACTTTTACATGCGGCTTAATAATTTCTGGTTTTTAGTAAATATTCTTGATTATAAGCAGTTTTCTTCATTTAGGAATATTCTTAATTTAAGAATATTGCTTTTATATTAAGTAAACTTATTATGCTTATTATTTTAAGATTTCTTTCTACAACCAAGAAATTAATCATGTAGCGTCTATAGAAAGAGGATTATTTTTCGGTGTACGCTCACACCTGTAAGCGCTGTTTATTTAATTTGGACCGCAGCTTTCAAATACCTAGATGTGAAAATGACAGAAAAGATATCAGTAACTGACTAGAGTTAGTAAGATAAGTGTATTGATTTCAATTTATACTCAAAGAACTCAGGGCATGATAGCGATACGAATAGTTTGAATAAACTGTTTATCTATACTTATATTAAAATTTTGGAGATGCATTTTGCTTTGGAAAAATTTATAAACACATTTTTTTGAAAAATCACTATGAAAAATGAAAAGGTCTGACTGTAAGTTACCTGTTATGATAAATTATTATTGTAACAGTAATATAATACGAAATTCACCACAACAAAACTAACCAAGGAATACGATAATAAAGCTTGCATTCCACACACATTTCCGAGGCGCGAAATTGCCGTAGGTTGCCGGTATGGGCTATATTACCACCTTACGCATGGGAACTAAATAGCTCGGGCAATAATTTATAGAGGAAGCAATTTGCAGCTGTTATAAATGTCATAGAAAGCTGAATATTTGCGGTTGCGCGCGCGCGCTGTATTGTTGCTTGCATTTTGAAGTAATTATGAGAATTGGTGTTATTTGTTTTGTTTATAAAATCAAATAAAACTATTAAAATAGCTAGAATTTAGCCGTTTTTGAATTACAAATATCAAATTAAAATCGTATTTATAATGTAAGTTATGAATCTGTTTTTTTTTTCAAAGTCGTCGAAGTCACATCGCATCATCGTCGGAGTTCAGTAGAATCGGAGTAATGATACTTCTCTGAGTTCTCAAGTCAAATCTGGTTGAAGAAAGATTTGTCAAAATTCAATGCTTGAGCCATTTTTAACACAAAATAAGAAGATTTACTGCAGTTTAGATTTTTTCAGTCGCATTAATAATTCACCAGTCGTTAAATGCGTCACTTCTAGTCCTTTTAAAGCGATATCCAGTCGCTAATTACTTCAAAAACTTGTATCTACTATGAAATTTCTAGAACATTGACTGAAGGCTTTTTACGTAATGGTATGTGACAGACAACGGTTCTAAGGAAACTGTATCGAAGATGGTTTGTGGTTCAAATTTCAATCTTAGGCGATTTATGTAGCTATGGGCAAGGGCCCGAATGGGTATCCATCAGTACCGCTTAAGCGCCTCCTGTTAGGGTTCACAGATTGCCTGCATACTGTTGGGTATTATCTGAGTATTACAGTTTATCTAAGGAAATAGTTGTCAATGCGCAAGCTCGCAATCTCGCACGACACAGCACTGATTTAAATAAATTCAAAAAATTGCTGAATTTATTTAACAAAGTCAGTAGGTCCATATATATTCCACAGGAGAACATTTTTTTAATCGATTTTTTATATCTTAAGGACGCTTGATCAAAGCTGTTGAATAAGAAACCGATAAATGGGAAGTCCTTTTTAAATGGAATCAAGTGTTAGAGATCTTAAACCCTCTAAAACGCCCGAATACTGAAAGGCTGTTTATCTTAAGTGGCGATAAAATGACATTTAAGTGCATGCATAAGATAGGAGCGTCTTAAATATTTAGGGGATGCCTAAATATTTGGAATCGTTGAGTATTCGGGCATAAGTGATCTTTAATTATTAGGCAGTTCGTAATTGTAACAAAGCGCGTTTTAGGCGTGAAAAAGATAACAAATAGAGATTTGCATGAACCCGCGAATAATTTATAACTTGTACCAGACTTACCTAGCAAAGATGAATGGTATACATTTAGGAATGTGTTTTTCTCGCCCACCACAGCAATGTGTTCAAACAAAAACCATCTTTCAATTAAAAAGATATATTGTCCCATTACTCGATCGGTGGTCTATCAAACTACATTTAATTCATTTCTCACGTACTTTTAACAAATAACCGGGACGTGCTAAATGTCTTGTCTCTTTCTTTTGTTGTTCGTTAGAAAAGGATGGATGTGTGCTAACTATAAGTAGAATAGAAAAGTTAGGGAGCTTCCTACATGATTTGAGTGACTGTGTTGGCACCGTCTACTTGACATAGAATAGGTAGTGCTCTAATTCACCTGGTAAAAGTTTGCGAGGCGTTTGAAAAATATTTAGTTTAAAAAACAGTTTTAATTTTTTTTTTTAATATATCACTAGCTATGATCTAGAAATATGCCCAAAAAACATAATTTTGTAACCATAGATATTGAGTACTTGTGTGGTTCAAACTTTGCAGGAGATAAGTGATCTACCGATATATTTAAAAGGCAGAATGAAAAGACTAATCAAAACAAGACTGTTTCATACGCCCCTCGTTTATAAAAATTTGTGGCCACTAATTTAAGAAACAATAAACCACTTGCAAATGTTAAAAAGTACTTTTTCCAGGCAAACTTAGGATGGAAAAGGTCTGTTTAGCTTAATTGGTAGGTCATGTTGTGTAACCATATTACGCCCATCGTGTCCATCTTGTGATCTTATCACCCAATTAAATGAAAATTTACCAATTTCGCATCGGGACGATAATAATCAAAAGTGTTTTTCACGCGACGGTACCTTATGGGGATAATTATAGGCAAATTGCGTACGTAACAAAAAAGGCATCCGCATTCGGGGCTTTTTTACACGATTGTACTACGGCTGGCAGTGACACCGTAGTGTAATAAGCTGGCGAACGCATATTTCACACAGTTGCAGAAGCAATGCTATGAAAAATTATAGTAGGGAAGTTTAAGAAGAGATCCCGCTTAATTGTGTTAAATGTTTTTGTGTTAAAATAGGAGTTAAAATAATATAAAATATAAAAAATTAAAATAAAATATTATTTGGTTTGATATAAAAATTTGGTTAGAATCTGATGAGAATCTACAAAGTATTGAACAAAATTGAACCTCGAGCGCCAGCAAACTGCTCATTTGATAATTATTTTTACGACTTGTAAATTGCTCTTTTCGGTGTAACATAACAACGGTTATTAATTCAAGCCTTCGCATTATCAAAGGTGTTAAAATATGAAAAATATGTCGATCCTCGTTACTGAACCAGACTGTACCTACCATAAAATAGTGGTCATTATCATATTTATATAGTACCAGGTAAATAATTAAACGTAACATTTTATCTGAAATGATATGTTTATTAAAAAGTAAATATTAAATATAATGGGATATTTTATATTTCTTCATTAAGAGTTTGTTTAATGTGACACGGATATAAAGAGTCTTATTAATTGCGCATGACAAGTTTTCAATTTGTTATTCATTGTACTTTTGCGGCTTTGACGAAGCAAAAGAAGAACTAGACGACGCAAAAAAGAACTTGACAAAGCAAAATAAGAACTTGACAAAGCAAAATAAAACCTCGATTTCTCCTCGAGGAGGAGAAGTCAGGAAATTATCGTTTCGCTAGAATTAGGTAGGTAGGGATCTTGAAACCCGTTTTTTTATCTAAATTGTTCCAAATTAATCTAGATGGTATTTAATTGTGGAATTATTTATGTCTAAGGACTGGCCAAAATTTATAGCAGTCGAGAGATGTCAACTGTCAAATTTAATAAACTGTCTATAGGTAAAAATCTTAAAATTCATGACACTTCGTTAGTTATTGCGCATTATAACTGTCTATAAGTAGGTATTTTTTTTAAACTTTGACATCTTAAAACAAATAAAAATGTACATTTTTTAGTTTTTTGTCCACCCTCGGAATTAGCACCATTTATCGAAACATAATAAAACTACTGGTCCAGAATCCCTCATTACACGTTGTGCCGGTTTGTTCAGTACCATAATTTTATGTTAAATGCACGCTCGAAAATGTGTTAGGTGCAAAAATTACTGCTCCAATTTCGACCCGAATAAGAGAGTATCAATTTTACGCCATAATCAATTGTGTAATAAAGCCTTGCAGGACTCCACAGGCGATATTCAAGCATCCGTAAGTATAGAGATAAAAAGACATTAATTGAGTGTACATCAAAGATTCCCCTCCTCCTTTTTTCTTTCTTCCTTTTCCCACAAATCACTATATAGGGTGGAGACAACATGTCATCCTTCTCAACTACACTATTTTCCCCTTTAACTCCACTTTCTTTTTTGTACATAAACAGGTTCATAGCCTAATTATTGTGCTCGCCTTTACAGTCATGCCGTCATTAGACGGGTGACCAAATAATATTGTGCTAAACATGTTTGACGAAGCCCTTAAATCTTTTAGAAGGGACGTTAAGCTGTTGGTCCCAAGTGCTAACTCTGTCGTTAGGTCCTAAAGTGTAAACCCTAAGAATAGCTTAGCCTAATAACTTATTTTAGTACGAATACGGGCGACTGTCATCAATAGAATTCTTCCATTTGATGTTCGCCATTTTGGCGCTGAGAGCAGTAGCGAAGATACTTGGAACTAATGCTAATCATGTCAGCAATCGACTTTAGTTATAAAAATGATAAAATATTATCATTTTTATAACTATAGCACATAACATAAATGACGTTTTGTATGAAATACCAAATCTAACGTTCTTGTAATATAGGATATCAATAAGTGAGCCACACCATTATAAAAGTAGAAGGAGGAGATTCTAAAATTGAAATTATAACTTTGCTTTAAAACAATTCTATTCAACAATGGTGTCCTCTCTTTCTATTTGCAATATTTTGGTGTTTTATCTCTACACTCACAACCCCACTGTTTATCAGACAGGTAATTGAAAATTCTGTTACCGATATCAAGTATTCTTAGAACCGAAATGATTTTGGGTTTCTGTAAATTTACGACCGAATCAGAGTTTCTTGTAAATTGAAATCAGGTGAAGTAGGTTTTATTGAAAAAAAAACAGTCGGTAATTGAAGCTGATTTTTAAAATAAATTTAATATGAAATTTTTAACATTGTCGCACTCACTATTTTCAGTTTCATAGGCACCATCAATTGTTTGTTTAATTCGGTAAAAGTGTAATGCATTAGCGACTTAAATCACGATAATATTATAAAAACTAATCGTTTACTTTTTTGAACATTTTAATTTGCTCCAATTTCAAAACTGGAAATCAAATAATTTAAAACTCGAGTGTGGGTAGTAATTGCTCCGAGTTCATCAATTCAAAACAAAAAGAAAAAGTAATAAAAAGTTTCATTCACCACGGAGGTGGTCTTGGCGTGAATTTAGGCGGGAAAAGATCCATATCGATTCGAGAGGTCGAAATAGCGTAATATTAGTCACGACAAGATTGTTTTAATTATAAAGTGTTGGTCCCTAATTTTGATTTATAGCTTCGAATTTGGATTGCACGATAACCTTTCTGTGAGATTGACATATAGCTTGATGTGATGAGCCAGCTTTACATCATTTATCATCATCTATAATAATTTGAGCGGCGGAGATGGACGAAGAACCTCGGTCAACTGAAGAGACTCTCGCTGGACGATTGGGTCAAGGGTTAGATTAAGGTGGCAATTCTCCTAAGGAAGTTTCTCTCTCTGGCTAAACATCAGTAACTAGAACCCTGCCCCATTACCGCATTGACACAAATAATCTATTTGTATTGTTTTTCGGCTATCTAGAGCTTTGCTTTCATGTCATACTACTGAAACTTCTTTCAGCAAAATGGTACATAATTAAGATAGTGACCCAAAAATGTTACATGGCGAGGATTCGTTAAAGATTGTCACTGACCTAAGCGAAACAAGTCAATGGATGTAAGGTACGAGAAAAAATCGGGTAGGATTTTTCAGGGACGCAGCCACAGTAGAGATGTAAAAACACCTTGTTTTAACCAATGAGTGCTCATTTTAATGCAATAAATCCAAATAACTTGAATTAGTAACATCTATTGTCAACCTCTTTGCAAATTATGACGAAATAAAATTGAAAATAATTTTGAGTAAGTTCTGTCAAACTAATAGGTACTTGTTGATTTTTTTCAGTCGAAACAATGATTTGTAGAACTAGGTATATTTTTTCGAAGTAGTGCGTGTCGAAATAAAAAACTGTCGATGTTCAGAGGGACACTCTGACGTCATATTGTATCATTTAGTTTTTGCAAGTAAACCCTTTCCCCGATTTTAAGACCAAAAAATTATAAAACTTGATTCCTACTCTTAAAAATCACAAAAAAAAGTTCGAATATTTATATAGTTGGTATGGACATGTGATGAGAAGAGAGGAGACGCATGTGACTAGAAGAGTGATGAGTATAAATGTAGAGGGATGGAGAGGAAGAGGACGACCGAAGAAAAGATGGATGGACTGCGTGAGACAAGACATGAGAGAGATGAATATGAACGATGACATGACGACTAATAGGAGTGAATGGAAGAAAAAGACTTACTGCGCCGACCCCAAATAAATTGGGATAAGAGCAGGAAGATGATGATGATTTATATTGCATCAGACCTTTTACAGATGAACGACAAAGCGTAAGTAGGCTTATAATTTATTTAATACGTAAAGTATCTATTCCACAATCGTTGAAATTGCGCACATATTTGCTCATAAATCAGTCTGAAAGTGCTATTAATTTAGTATATAAGCTTCTGAACCCACAATGCATAATTGTCTATTAAGATTGACATGGAATAAAGAAAACTTGGATACGTTGGTTAAGAAAATAGAAATGCACCTTTTTTTGTGAATAATAATCATTCGGTGAGAATTTTGAGAAGTTTACAATAGAGTAGATTTGATAAGAGTTTGTATAAGTTTTCTGATGATTTTTAATGAACAGGAATGTAGATAAATTTAAGTGGCAGACTTATGATGCAAATAAGGTTACTTCGCTTTTTGTTACATAGGTATACGCGAAATGTCAGATACGCAACAGGTTAGAAACGATGACGTAAAAGTCATAAATGCAGGAAGCTAGATCTAGATAGAAAGGGCTCTATACAACATTGTTCGCAACCCTTCGTGCGCGAGTTCGATTAACACTTAACCGTTTTTTGACGTGACAACGTTTTATAAATTGGTTTGCCGGGTGACACTTCAAGAAACTGCGTTACGCTCCGCTGACGTTATGCGCTCACAATGAGAGCGAGTGAGAGGCACGCGTCCCTTCCACTCGGGCATGGTTAGCCCGCCTAAGAGCGAGAGAGACAGACATAAAAAGTGAAAGGCACGCGTCCCTTCCACTCGAGCACAGTTGTTGTCACGTAAAACTTTCGCCCGTATACCGACTTTACAGGCAACCAGTTTTTTTTTTTAAATTCTAATTTCAAATACGATTAAAACACCACATCTAAAAAGTTCAAACATCATAATCAAAAACCCTTGTCTACACTTCGCAAAGATATGATTGTGTTCATTATAATTGGCCGAGCCAACTCATAACTCTACCATATAAATGGGCTCTGCTCTTGATTTGCGATGGTATTTTTTAATGAGTCGTACTGTGTTCGGTATATCAATAAACATCTCGATCCCGATTGTTTCAGAGTGATTGATTTTTGACAGCGTATGTTTATTATAAAGCGGGGGTATAATGTGTCGCTGTTCGTTAATTAGGGTTGAAGTTGATGGGTTGATGTTATAGGTACACTTACGCTGGATAATGATGAATTTTTTGTTCGATCGTCCTTTGTTTTACGTGGTTTTTTTTTCGTCTTCGTCCCCAATCTACCCGATTTAAAATACCTAACAAAAAGTCCCAACTCTACCCGATGTGATAAAAAGTTTAGACGAAATTGAAGTTTGGACTTCAGCTTTAGACCATCCGCTGCTTAGACGAGTTGCTACTTTAGACGACCTGAGTTTGCGACGGTTAGATACTCACTTTTTTTTTTCTATTTGTAACTTCGCCAGATAGAATAAGATCACCTACCACCGAACTTTCGTGATTTTATAAAAGCTGATAATTTCTCAGCGCATGCTCCCAACATTGTGCAATTATAAAGTTCATACCATAGTGGCTTGGAGAGTTATCAGGTAGCAAAGCCAAGAATCGAACCTGTTAATTTTGCAAAAAAAGAAATCCGTCTTTCCTGACGTGTACAATTTGAGGAACTTTCCTATTCACTCGTCCCTTGAGAACCATACTTGAGAATGCGGTCTAAGATAGTAGCATGACTATGTCAAACGGTCAAATGCTGACCTATTATTTTAAAAGGAAAAAAACCTAGTTCCTAGTTTCCTGTTTTAAGATTATATTTGATATGTTTTTTGTTTAGGCTTTATTTCTATGGTGCAATAAACTATTTATTTATCTATCTACTTAGGTACTTTATTTTTCCTTAAGATTCTACCAAACCGTACAATAGCTTATACGACATTATGTGAATAAAACACGATTATTACTGCCGTCAGCCCTTTTGAAACCAGCACAAGTAGGTATATCTTAATGTTATTGTATCTTTATTAATATTATAAAAAGAACATAATATTTTTAAGCTATTGCATAGTTTTTATCGCGTGCTTTGAGCGCGGCGACCGAATCAAAAAATTCCGTAACGAAAATAAAACCTAACACCCCCCACTCCGCCTTCCATGTAGCTCGGCCGAGCGTTCGCTTAATTCAATTCAATTCAATTCATTTATTTCAGATAATAAAATCCATACGTTACAATAAAATAAAATAAAAATAAATAATCAAAAAATACTAATAATAAACAAATTCCAACAATTAAATAAAAAATTAAAAAATCCATAAAAATAAAAAATGCAAATTCAAATTTCAAAATGTCAAAAGAAAAATGTCAATATTAATGTCAAAAAATAATAAAAATAGAAGAAATACAAATAAAAAAAAAAAAAAAAAAAAAAAAAAAAAAATTACATGTCACAAAAAGTTAAAATCATAAAAATTAGGTAAGTATTAGAAATATATTATGAGATTATAAAATTAAATATAGGAAGGACCACTGGCGTGCAACTGCATCCACCTCCTTAACATCGGCGAGTCCCACCTCTCAGACAATACGCTCAGGATACCGTTCGGGCTGCCACGTACACGCCTTAACAGTGAGGCGCTCCTTTTTCTCATTATAGCGTGAAAATCATCGGTTCGCGCCTCGGCAAACATACCGGACGCACTACAAAAACGTGGCAACCCCAACAATATCCTAAACGCATTATTGTACTGAATATTCAGTACTTTGTACGCCCGCTTTGTAAAGCTGGCCCACAGGCTGCACGTGTAGAGGGTCTGGCAATATGCCTTGAACAATGTTATCTTTACTTGTTTAGAACAACGTGCAAACCTGCGCGCCAGCATATTACACCGGACGGACAGCGCCCTGCGCTCCCTCTCGATGTCTTCATTGTCACACAGGTCCTCGGTCACCCAGTGACCCAGATACTTGAATGAACTAACCTTGTTCAAACGCGCGCCGCACAGAGTCACTTGTGGAACATTAGAATAGGTTTTGATACCCGCCTTAAACAGCATTAACTCACTCTTCTTCGCGTTGTATCTGAGCCCATGAGCTTCCGCGTACGATTGACAGATACACAGGAGTTTCCGAAGCGCCCCAACCGATGGGCCCAGCAGCACCATATCATCGGCATAACTAATATTATTAACACTCACTCCGTCTATTGAGCAACCGACACCAGCACTGCTGAGCTCACCGATGAGCCGATTCATATACAAGTTGAAGAGGCGAGGCGAGCTCAACCCCCCCTTAACGTGTATGTATATGATACGACTGTACGAAGCTCGCACGATGCAATAGCTTTACCGCGGCTTTACCGCTTTTTTTTTGTTTGTAAATATAGTCTCCAAACTACAGGACCGATTTTGATGAAACTTGGTGTGAAGATACATTGATTCATTGGGAATTCATAGGCTTTTTATCTCGATATTCTTACGGGTTCGGGAGTTACGCGGGTGAAACCGCGGAGCGCTGTTAGTACTTCATAAAGAAAATATAGGTACAAATAATATGGATCATAACTTCTTGTTAACGTAAAGTATGATCCATTGAGAAGTAAGGTTGTATATGATATGTATGAGTAAAATATTGGATAGCCGCAATGAATGGACATTTCAATCAGAAATCTCTGTAAGGTCTCATTTAATGGAGCAAAAGGTTTGCCGCTTTGGTATAGACTAATATGATCAGAAGACTATAAAATCACTAGCTGTGCCCTGGAGTTTCACTCGCGTACCGTTCGAATATACCGATAATAGTTACCTATATTATGTTAATCTAAGTCTCGAGCTTTCTACGAACCGACGAGAGTCATCGCATTCGGTGAAAATATTTTTGCGTGAATGAATTACAAACTTTGACATTCATAATACCTATTAGTATTTTTACATAAACACTTACAGTGATTGTCTTAAAAACAAGGCTATGTGTAGGAATGTGTGGGGAAATTTAAAATTAAATCATCCTTCGCTGAAATCCCCGCTTTTTCCCAGATAAAAACTATTTCTCTCTTTTCTATTTTACTTGAAGTCTCTTAAAAATGATTTAAGGTTTACAAGTTTTGTTTTAATTAAGTATTAGTATCACAAAATCGGTGATGAAGCGAGCTCGACAGATTTTGTACCAAATTAGCACGGCGCGGGCGGAGGTGGCTTTTAAGATGAAAGACCTTTGAAATAGTTGGACATGATAGGTTTAAAAATACCTCTATAATTATGTTAATATAAATATAAACAGATATTTATTTTGATATGTTATAAATTAACAGTTATAAATTAATACAGCATTATAAATAGAAAAAGACATACATATTTAACATTTTAGATAGGTACAAATAAATAAAGACACCATCAGTTAGTCAAATAACCCGCCCCTTATCGTCCCGGCGTAAAGGTTCCAAAATATAATTAATTATTTTATGTTCTGTTCAGTTTATATACCTGCACATGAAGCAATAAATGATGATTACTTTTAACCCGCTGTTATCCGGTTTATAGTTATTTGGCTGTCATTTGTTGTTTTAATTTTTTCAAATACCTAACTAAGAAGCTCGTTTAAAATCAAAACAATGTCACAAACCAACCGTGAGAAGATCACAAAACGTGAAACTTTTGCATTCTTTGATACGATCTACTGGAAAGAACCCAGTTTTATGATGAACGGTCTTACTCACCGGCTATTTATTCATTAAGCCCTTGACTCAGTACGCGAACTACCTAATAGTGGCTGTAAAGGAATGCGGCAAGCGAACAAGTAGCTATAGTGAAAAAAAACGCGACGAATTGCAAACGGTCTCCTTTTTAAGCGACTTCAAAAAAAGGAGGAGGTTCTCAATTCGGTTGTATGTAGGTATGTTTTTTTTTTCAAGTCAGTTAATAATTAATCTTCTCTGTAATCGTTTCCATAAAGCCAAAATTTACAAATAACGACGTAGGTATGTTATCAAAATCGGTTTAGCTATTTAGACCCTACGACGTAACAATAGTTACATGAATAAATTATTTTTATCGAATTCAAAGCCAAATCTGCCACATTCGTAAAAAGCATAATTTTATAAATTCATCGATTAAACAAACCGTAGATAAACTTTCTTCAATTGTTCTTTTATAGATTTGTTAACTAGTTTTTTTTTTCCTGACTTATCTTATTTGAAAATATGAATTATAAATCAGAACAAATTTTCATATTAGATACAACAATAACATGCCGTACCTATATATCTAGTTAATTCGCGGTAGTAAATCCTCACCCTAAATATCGCGAGAAATCGACATCTCGATTGGTCACGAACGATTGTTACTACGATCTTTAAATTGAAAATGAAATAATGATATTTACTCAATGTATTTTGCACCTTTTGTGTTTTATTGCAAATACTCTGAGGTTGAAATAGTGACATGTATATGTCGACAAAATAAAATCGAAACGTTAGGAAATGTAGCCAAATGAACTTAAGACAAAGTAAGGCTCTGTTTAACTCTGTTGAAAGCCTATTGTCAATCGCTCTACACCTGCGGGTTCGCTATACGCAGCAGGTTTATAACGCCCTCAGAATTCAATATAACAATGGTTTCAGGGTGCTTTTGGGGCTTCCACGATTCTGTAGCGCGTCAGGAATGCCGCCGATGCCGATGCACATGTGGATGATTTCTACGCCATTTTACGTAAAAGAAGTGCATCCCTGTTGGCTCGGGTTCGGGGGAGCTCGAATAGCCTGCTGGCCGTTGTTGCTAATAATGAATGTACAGGGAAGATTACTAGGTTCTGGCTATCTAGGTTGAGGCCCCACACAACTTTGGTAGCTTCATGACATTTTATAAACTTACTTAATATACCTAATGTAATTACTAACATAGATCATAAGAAGATTGTTACTAACAACATGGATTATTGACATCTGAATAAATGAATTTTAATTTAATTTAATTTTTTAAATTAAAACTATTGCATGAAACTGATACTTTTGCATATAGCCAAATGAACTTAAGACAGAGGCTTTCAACTTGTTTAACTTTGATATCTACATACTTTTAATTATACACAACATAATTTTCGGCATTAATTTATGTTGAAAACTTTAAAATGTGATTTATAATATTAATCAATGCCGTTCCATTAACATTATTACGTTTTTAACTTTTTATTTTTTATGAAAAACGGGACGTTAAAAACAATTAAATTTTATTGAAAATTCAGTAAAAGTTCAGTGTGTCAGTGAGGTGGAGCCTGTTCGTACATCAATTAAGATTTTGACATTCGATACGTGAAATGGATCGTAACCGGATCGAGAACTAAATTGCTTTTTTGAGGCGTTTAATTTAGAAAAGTTTTCAGAGAAAGATTGGGAATGATTGATTTTCAACAACATTTGCGTAAAAATTGAAGTTTTTTAGCGAATACCTATGTCATATTAATAGCCAGCAGTATGCCAAATTTTAGCCCAAATTGTCCGTTAATTTGAACTGTGCGTCAGATAGTTAGCAAAGTCTCTGAATTTTAAATTTATTTTACTTCAAAAAAAGTCTCCTTCATGATTGCACTCATTGTGATGCCAAAATGGGAAATGTAATAAAGGAACTTCGTTTAATTTAATTTATTGACAGAATAGTTTCAACTCCGGAGGTAGAGCACGGTAAACATTTTAATTGAAATTAAACGTATTTTTTACAATACGTGACATTTAAAAAGTCAGTTAATGAATTACTTAGCTTTCAATACATCCGTGCTTGAGATTCTCAGTCACAATGATGGGTTTTTAAATCAACTCATCACCTTATTCGCTTAATGAGACAAAAGTATTATACATTCAATATACTTAACCGCACATAACTTACACACCAATGAGTATTATCGGCCACTCCATACGGTCACAAAAGACAATAAATATCGATTAAAACAAAATCGATAACGAACGTAATCGATCGAAATTCGACTCTCCGAAAATCGAGTTAAAGTTTCGCGGCGAAACGGGTCGTGTTCGTGAAAAAAGTCGTTTCTTTGTTAAAGTAGTAAAATATGGTTTGTAAGTACACTGATCCGTTACGTATTCGAATTTATTTCGTGAATCGAGATCTCGATTTTAAGGATGCGAGCGATTCTTTAATTTTTTTTGTTTTTCATGGAGAGGTATTTAAGTGAGGTAACAATTATTTTACCCTTTTCTTTATTTATTTCAATCAGTCTTAGCCTAGTGTTATTAAAAATTATAAATAACATCTCACTTTAGGGCCAGGATAAAAAAACAACAAAATGTAAGGCTAGACACTCCCTTTTTGGCAATGCAAAGCGACGATGTAGGCATGCCCAAGTGTCTATCCACCCTCTTGGAAACCGTAACTATGAGACTTTTGGTACTGCCATGAATCGAAGCAATGCATGACTAAAAGTTTTCACACTGATGTGTTGATTGAAAACTTTTTTCTTCTTTGCGCCATAAAACTTACCTATTTCAAACCGCCCGCCGCGCCGGAGCAAGCGGCATTACGTCAACTTTATCTATTTCAAATCATTAGGTAAGTACCTACTTAAACTGTCAAGCAAAAAAGTGTTAAACGCAAAATCAGGAAATATAAAAATTCATTACCATAAAACTCCTATTTTTTGTAACTTCTACCCAATCAAAAGATACTTATACCTATTCTAAGTGACAAAGTGACTAACTGGAATTCCATTAGGTACCAAATATGGGCATTAGTGAGAAACTAAGGGACTTTATAGTGGTCTGTGCTGAAAAAGGCGTTTATTGCTAAAGAAACAATTAGTTTAATCTGGGCTTGGCTTCGTTTGCGCATACGGGGAACGTCAATTCAAGATGGTAAAGACTATTTACCAGTGAGTTCTTTAAGAATAATAATGGAAATAAATAAATTAATTTTTTTTTTTGAAAATAGTATGAACAATTGAATGAAGATCTATAAATGCAGTGGTACAGTCCTAATACAAATGGACCTCCATTTGCAACCGCAATGACCAATAAGATTTGTATATCTGTAACTAATTACGACTCGATGCGAGACGTGATCTTCATAGATGAGTTTGAAACAGCAGGGCGAAGGTTTGGGAAGTGTTTTAATTCCATGGATTTCTTAACGGTTAGGGTGAAAGGGTACCGGGCGCTCTCTCCATACAAACGTAGTCGACTGTTTCGTCCCTGGATAATGAGACTAGATCAAATATTTTTGTTGCATAAAACTTATACCTAACTATGCCCCTATTTCTTGGTTTTTTTTTCATTTTTTTGTTTTTTAAATCTTAATTTCTATTTTAATAGAGAGAGTGCCCTTTTCTCTTAGGTTGAAAAAAAAAATCTAGTGAAAGGTTATGTTAGAATTATTTTTTTATATAGTGGTAAACTGGTAAATGGTATTTTTTGTCTTCTTTCTATCGAGATTTTCACCATAACCAAGTAGTACCTAATGAAACCATTTATCACTGCATTTCTAGTTTAGTGGAAAACAAACTTTATGTCTACTTTGAAAACAAAATGTCACAAAAAGGTGCAGAGTCGTGCCTTTCAAATGAATTAAAAGCGATTTAACTATTTTAATGGATAAATACTTTTTATCATCTTGAAAAATAGATACATTCACAGATAGATCCGCAGTTTGCTGAACTGCAATCAAAAAAGTTCAATATATAGTAAAATGCTTCGAGAGACATCTCAACCTTCTCCACATTTTTTAAATCCCCATTTAGGTGTTAGCTACGTCTTATTTAGAGGAGTGTCACACTTTGACATATTATTTAAAAGTTGACGAAAATATCATTTCGTTTTTACTTCAATTGTCAAGTAGGTACCTAATTTGTATATTTTTTTGTTGATTTCGTGTTTTATAATTTAAATTATTGATTTGAATAATAAAGTGATTTATTTATAGAGTAAAAAAACAAGCTAAAGTAATACAATATTTTTTTCATCTAATGACCCTTGCCTCCTTCTTAAAAACTAAGTTAGGATGTGTAACTTCGAAACGACTGCGGTTTTCTTGCTTCATAAACCTCTATTTAACTATTACGCGACTAATTGCATTTTCGCCTTTTTAAACCGTTCTCCTAACTTTTACGCGACCAGAAGAATAATATAAAACGTAAGTAAATTTCTATTTACGTTTATTTTGCTAGTTGACCTGCCCTAAATATCAATCTAATCTTTCTCCGTCGAAACGCCATAAATAAGTAGATAGTTACCAAAAGGGGTGAGCCTCAGACCTTTAGAATGTTCAGACAATCGTCTTCCATTAACACCTGGAGTGTCAATCAAGACAGTGCCATGTGCCCAAAGTGGGGCTATTTCATGTCAATCCGGGAGCGCTGAGGTGATCTCCGATGGTAAGATTGCCTAGTTTAATAGGAATAGGAATGCCTTGTGTTGTGTGGTAGACTTTAATTTATTTAATGTTTGTTGTTGTTGAGAAATAGGTGGGTTACAAGGGTTTTGTATGGACATATTGGGTCGAACACTTTGCCTTGAATCTTACTGGGCAAGGAATTTAGCAACTTAGGTCGCTAAGCAGGTAACCGACGATGACATAGGCGCGTAAAGGCACAGTAAAAACCCATCCTACTACGCATATTTGTTGTCGTAGGAAAACTGTCAAACCAAACGTTTAATATTAAAGTTTTTCGAATACTACTAATTACGCGGTATTTTACCGCGTTAAAGAAAGTCTTTCAAAAAATATGGTAGGTATTTTCTGCAGTTCCTTTTTTTCTAAAGCAGTCGAATCATTCAATGGATACCGCTATTGAAATCAGAATTTATTTCTGATCTTGACACTGGCTGACTCTGTGCCATCCTAATCCTTCCTAACTAATATTATAAAGCCGAAAGTTTGTTTGTTTATCGATCTTTGTTTAGTAATCGGCATAGTGATAGTTAAGTTAGGGGATGGAGAAGACCTAAGATACATTGGTGTCCTACACTGGTGAAACCGCAGTGCAGCTAGTAATTAATGTATTAAAAGATCGATCGAACGTGGTTGTTATATTTGTCATTAAAAATCAAGCTTCACTTTTATTTGTTGAGACGTAACAATGACAGAATAAACGATACTTTGACACCCGAGTAGGGTGTTAACATTGGTAGCCAGTAAATGTACTTTAAAGAGTCTGACAGTAAATCCTTTCGATCATTAACTGTAGTTCTATTTCCGCACCAGTTCACACGGTGACATGGAGCATGTAACACGTTTTCACACTTAAATACGACCTTTGTTGTGGAAAAAATACGATGACATCGTTTAAAGTATCGGATATCGGTTTTTAGGTGGGTCCAACCCATTTGCGCGTAAATATTCGAAAATGAAGTCATACAATAAAGAAAGGACAAATTTTTTGTAAGTAGGTAGGTATATAAAAATAAATGAAGAAATGGAATAAAAGACTCTAGACAACAGTTTTTGTATGAATGTTTTTGTATGTATTTACAACTAGCAGCGCTCCGCGGTTTCACCCGCATAGCTCCCGATCTCGAAGGAATATCGGGATAAAAGTAGCATATGTTATTCCTAATGAATCATTGTATCCTCATACCAAGTTACATCAAAATCGGTTCAGTAGTTTCGGAGCCTATTCGTTACAAACAAAATATAAACTAAAAAACAAGTCCTTTATTGTATTAGTATAGAAGAAAAAAATGTTTAAGTATTCTATCCGTTGTCTGGCCACCATAACACAAGCCCAGTCGCTTAGCTTGGGGTGGGATGGCGCTGTGTAAAAAAGTCTTGCAAAATTTATTTTATATAAACTTAGGATGTATTTTTTTATTAATACCTAATAGTACCTAAACCTATAATTTAAGAACCTACTAGCTATCAAATATCTATCTATATCTATCGTATGTTGTTTTGTGTGTAAAAGTTTATAAACTTCACGCTCGCTGACTTTTGTCGGCGAATTCAAATCGGTTTCATATTAAAGTTAATGAAGCTTAATGATCGTCTCTTGCAGCATAAGATCTGGGTTCTACCACGTGGGTCCGCATATTTCGTCTTATTTTGGCCATTTAACTAAGCATATTCGATGAAATTGGTACTTACATAAGTCTCTGAAAATATAACTGGGCGCGAAATTTTTTTTCTTGCTTCATGACCATCAAGCTAAGCAACTAGGCTTATGTCCTACTAATTTTATAAATATGAAAGTTTGTGTGTGTGTGTGTATGTATTTTTGTTACTCCTTCACGCAAAAGCTACTAAACCGATTGCGATGAAACTCGGTATCTAGATAGCTGGAAACCTGGATTAACACATAGGCTACTTTTTATCCCGATATTCCCACGAGATCAGGACTTATGCGGGTGAAACCACGGGCCGCAGCTAGTAAATAAATAAAATAAAATATTAGGGCTAACCTAAATGGCGCTTTAATATATTATTATTATCTTTGTCTGCACTATTTAGTGAGGATATGAACGGTTAGCCTCGTGCGGTACTAATATGTGATATTAGGGTGAAGATTATGTGTTTGGGTTCAAAATATCAGTTTCGTCAGCTTGAGTGTTAACAAAGACACATTGCTAGGGCATACAATTAACAAACAACAAATGAACAAAGTAAAAAAGTAGAACAAAGGAACTAGATAGCTGTTAGACTAGCTGGTAAGCTGAGGATTGACTAACCTGAAGGGATCCAAGCTCCCGCGTTGGAAATGACCAGCGCCGGTCTCTGCAAATCCAGGTGTATGTCACTTGATTACACTTATAAATGTTGGAGCACACGTTTCGTCCAAATAACTCACAGCATAAAGTTATAGGTTTCACAATTAATTTCCAAAAAGAAAATTCTGTTCGTGTTACGGCAAAAAGGCGCGGAACAAGAGTTGCCCCCAATTGTCAAATTGACACACAGTTGTCGTTCGACATTCGACAATTTACGGCTTCGCGCGACTTATGCATAATGCCCCGTTGACTAAAAGGTTGAGTCAAAATACTCCAACCACACCGGTGTTCCAACTCAACTAAACATAAAGCATGCATAAAAATATTGTCATTATTTTCGAAAAAAGAACACGCGAAATATCGAATTTACGGACAAAGAAAATCAAATCCATTGCAGGAACGTTTTTTGAATTGGTTAAAAACAACATTTGGGTGTTATAGCCCAAATATCGTCCCAAAGTAAGTATGAACTAGAAAATCTGTAACGATCGTGTAATACGTACACAAAATATTGTGTTATTTATTGCAAGGGCCAACTCGAACGACGGATCATTACGTTATTGCTGGGTACCGATATCTCTTTAGTTTCAATTAGGTACCTACTCGAGTCGACGATTTAATACAAGAAAATACAGGCTGATGACTAAGTAAAAAAATATCTTCCGGTATTTCGTTAGGGACTTAGCGAACTTAATAGTAGGGGTTTTCTGCCAGTCAAAACGCGTTGAAATCATTCCCATAAGATCACATTGAATCGTCTTAAGTTAGCCCGCCCATAGAACTAACCATATGTACCTATTTTGCGCCGATGGCACGAGCTATACGTATTTTAAATTTACTGGCTTCAGAAGTCGATATCTTCGGCTGTACAGCGTCGAATTTTACAGAAGTATTATTATTATTAGATTTATTTAGAAAAAATAATCAATTGTTGTTAGGTTTTTAAATAAAAAAATTAGTATGATTTTAACTATTTTTAATTTTTAGTTATATCATTAATTTGGTTTAAAACTGTTGTGGTGTTATAATTCAGTCTTAAATCATTATAACATAGTATAAAACAAAGTCGCTTTCCGCTGTCTGTCCCTACGTATGCTTAGATCTTTAAAACTAACGCAACGGATTTGGATGCGGTTTTTTTAATAGATAGAGTGATTCAAGAGGAAGGTTTTGGTACATAAAACAAAACTATCACGCGTACGAAGTCGCGGGCAACAGCTAGTAAATAAATAAATAAAAATATTTCAAGGTAGTCTTGACTTCCGATTCAGTTTTCAAAGTTAGCTGGGTTGGGTAATAAGCAACCTGTTTATTGTATTATGTTCATTTTTTCATTAACCGTTTTTGTCATACTGTTGGGCAGAGGCCTTCCTTTCGTTCCTCCACACACCCCAGTCTGGGTCTGCCGCGCGGTCATTTTTAACGTTTTGTGGGACCCACATAGTTGTGATTGCAGATTGTGTTCTCAGATAACAAATTAAAAAAACACCTAGAATAATGAAATCTAGCAGCCTTCATATTTAATTTTTTATGTCACCTCAGTGAGACGAATCTAACAGATATGAGGAAATTAAGAATAATACAAACAAATATATGTCGGCGTATAGTCAGACATCAGAAGTAAAAGCCGAGTTTGATCAAATATTATTAATAACACAATTTGAGAATCAGAAGCCAAACCTACAAAATGAAGGAAGCGGGTAACGGGTAACAAATAACGGGTAGCCAGATAAAACGGTTCCCACATGAACCACAGACGTGGACGGTGAAGCGAACCACATTTCACCTTTTATTATTAACAAATAAATAATTTAGAAATCAATTAATAATTAATCAGAATAACACTTGAATAAAGGAAGTGACGAGAGCAGCGACAGTCAGTCACAACAGGCAACGATCCGTAAAGGTCCGTTCGCCAGGACGCAATCATGAGAAATGCGTGCCGGTCCAACGTTGCAGCTCGTTTTATAGCAATTCCGAAGTGGGGAGACTCGCCACGCCCTTGCCCCTCCTTTAGGCGTTAACGCTTGAAAAACGTACTAGTAACGCCATCTGTTGGTTGCCTGTCGTAACTGTCTACCGCAAACTCATATTGGTGCTGCCGCCGTCACGGCCATTCTGACAAGTCGCTCGTCCTCGAGCGTCTAATTTCTCTTATCTGAAATAAGCAAACACAATTGAATTACTTGATCTAGACTAGATCGTAGTTCATAAAAGCTAGATCTCTATAGGTTATGACAACACAAAAATGATTATTATTATTACAAAGTTCTGGTCTCGATCACATCCTTTCTAATAGGAAGTATCCCTTCAGTTAGACTATTGATAGTCTAGCTCATTACTAAACGGTGATCCCTTCATCCTAACTACTGCTGGTCTAGATCATCGCTGAACAATGACCCCTACAGCCTAACTACTGCTGGTCTAGATCGTCTCCCACTTTAAGGGAAAGATCCCTACAGCACAACCACTGCTTCTTTTTTTTTTCATTAAATAATTCGCTGGTCCGGTAGTAAAAACCCTTCAGCTGACTACTACTTCATCCCTTCAGTCTGAACACTGGACCGGATTGTGCTAGACCGGAATGACATCCCTTTAGCTGACTGTGCTAGACCGGATTGACATCCCTTTAGCTGACTGTGCTAGACCGGATTGACATCCCTTTAGCTGACTGTGCTAGACCGGATTGACATCCCTTTAGCTGACTGCTAGACCGGATTGACATCCCTTTAGCTGACTAGACCGGACATTAGTCCCTGTAGCCAAACATGCTAGACCGGATAATAATCCCTTTAGCTGAGTCATTGGACCGGATTTTCCCTTCAATGACTCTCATTTTACTTTTTTTTTCTCTCTTTTTTTTTCTTTTCTTTTACTCTTTTTTTTTACTTTTTTTTTTTTACTTATTCTTTTTTTTTCTTTACTTTTTTTTACTTATTCTCCTTTTTTACTCTTTTTTTTTTCTTTTCTTTTTTTTTTACACTTTTTTTTTACTGTTTTTTTTTATTAATTTGGTCAGCTTGGTGTACAACAACACCGGTTACGACATTAAAGGAAAGTTCAGCTTCAGTATCACCGACCCTGTCTGCACTAACATTATTACGACCAGTATGTTACTGAGGTTTGCATCCGCCGTCACGGTCCCATCGTCCTCGTCACCTTCATCGCTACAATTTTTTTTGGGAAATCTTAAGATAAGCCTCACCAGATACTTTTCTTACCATTTCCGTGCGCGTATTTACAGATTCCATAGCGCTACTTGTTTGTTCCATTCATACCAATGACTATCCAAAACGGTGATATTTCCAAAATGTCCTTTTATTCCAAACACTCGTAGAATCCGCAGCTGTAGTTTGTAGCCATGATGAGGCACCCGTAGGCCCCACAACGCTCGTCCGCAGCGGCACACACCCGCAGCACGCGTTCACCATTGCAAAACTGAGAACAGAATTGAAAAGCATTAGTAATATCACTGGCTGTTACGCATTTAGAGAACATGTAAACCGGGGAAATAGCCACCACGCGTACAGAGTACACGTGATATCCGCCACTATACGTACTGTATACGCTAAGCGTACCCCCTCAAGGTAATGGCTAAAATACTGAAGGGCTCTGACGACAGCAAGAATCGAACCTGCTTGACAAAACTCAATTTTTCACGACTCGGCCTAACCTGATTTTCACTAGTCCCCTATTCAATCTTAGTCACTAAGAATGAACACTTTTTCAAGTTGAGTTGATATAGTTGAACCGCTATCGATCAAAGTAGTTATATCCTGAACAATGGCTACTCACTATTGGTGGAAGTTACTAAAACGTAATAAAAATTAACAGTTTTTTTTGTTCACCGCTTCATATCTTTCCTCGGCAAAAGAAGTTTCGTCTTTATGGCCCAGCCTGTCACAGAACGAACAAGGTTCAGACCTCGTCGGCACAAAAACAAGCTTGGAAGTCGTGGCACTCCACGTATCCATGAACTACTCGATCCCTGATCGATTCAAGGTCCCTTAGTCCACGAAGTCTGCCCATGTCCCAACTTAACACTTGACATACGAAAAACATTTGACGTCACTACCACCACGCTTTCGCGATACATCCGCAACTTGTTCACCCGATGCAATATTCCTCAAAGCACTAACCGGTTTAACATAGATCGAGATACATTTGACTAAACTGATTGGCAAAAGTCCCTACACTCTACGTAGACAAAGAAATGAACGACGCGCGCAATCTGCATACGTAGGGCATCTATCGGAATTCGCACTAATAACAACAGCAAAAACACACACGATATCTTACTCCAGGTACGATCACTCGATACCTACTCATTAAACCACCCTTTTAGCGATCACCGATACGCGAAAAACACTCTTAATTGCTCCAACTATTGAACACCTTTGCACGATCTACCTCCGCACACCAATCGTTAATATTGTGTAGATCGGGATTGAAATTCAAAATATAAAAGTGTTGGTTCGACCTACCCGCATAATTTAATCGAACGAATATCGTCAACAATACAGTCGGTGACCGGGGAATATTCCAGCGTCGATGGGGCGTTTCCCTACGCGTTCTGAATCTCGTGGTAGACAATTTCTATCAATCTAGACGGAGACCGCAACTGCTGACTACAATCACAAGTCGACGACCGGTTTCACGACCGCGACGCTGTACGCTTACCGGGACACTAACCCATACGTTCGCTTCGACGGCGATTAACGATGCACGCTACGCGATTCGTTGATCGCAACGCACTGCGGCTTAGCTACGACGTTGTTCGCTGATGCTTCGATGACGACTTATTACAACTGACATCTTCCGGCAATAATACTGCACGATAACTTAAACACACTGAAACGGATGAAGCCTTAGATTCTTCCTCCAACGTCCTCTTGCGAACCATCGCTGCCTTTATCTCAAGCTTGTAATTTAATTAGTTTCGATTGTTCGCGATATCCACTGTCACGCCGGTCGCGGCTATTCACCACAACACAATTTACCAAAATCAACGTAAGTATTGCTGTACACACTCCTGAACACAAATTCACCACACCACACGGAACAATCACTAAAACTTACTGAAAACAGAATCTCTAGCCAAATTTAAGGAGTAGTAGTAGACTAGAGCTGTTGTATAAAGAACTAGCAAGTTCGCATGATCCTTTCCACTTGTTCATCAGTTCTGCCAGCACCTGCATCTATTAGTTGAAGCTGAATGCTATCTCTACTAAAATCCTCTATTTCACTTCAACACGTTTAGGTTTACGTATCTCCTGCAGACCATAAAACTACACTTCCTAATATTGAAAGAAAATCCATGGCAGATAAAATTCTCGACAATTTGTCCAAACGCTCGAGTCTCTCCTCCACGGTATCTGACTACGAAATCGAAAGCACGTCGGCTAAAAAAGGAAGTAACCGATCCTTATTGATTCCTTCGAAACGTTATTTCGACCCAGTAAGACACTGTATTCAAGGCAATCATCCGGAAGGACGTAAAAAGTCATTAAAAGCGAGATCTTCTAGACTCTGGTATCACAAGTTATCTGCTCCGCGCCTTTAACTGTTCCTGTCATATTCGCCAGGTCAAACGATCCTTCACTACTAAACAGATTGGAAATACCTTTTCCAATTAGGCTACATTCAGAACCTGAGTCAAAAGCAAAAGAAAAGGTCCATCATCACACAGACATTGACAGCCCTGCAGCACACGTTGACCCCTCTCTTAACCAACGCTGCTGACTCACGACAACAATTCCCGCCGAGCTCACCGCAGATTCAGCAGGCAACTTGAACCGGTGCCTCTCCAGTATCAACCTGGAACTGGAGAATCTGATTGAAAATGATCCTGCACCAGCATCGGTCGAGAAAACCACGCCTTCAAAAGTTCTCCCATTTGTAGGCCATCCAAACTGCTCCGAGTGAACCTGCAAGTAAAGTAACTGCACGTCCCTTAAGACTGTGGGTCAAGGTCACGACCAAGTCAATTTATTTCAGCTGCTGCCTCGCTACAACTGTTCCAGACAGGTGACACCAGCCTTCTATGCCCGAATCCGGGTTATCAGGGTCAAAAGAAACCAAGAACACGGAACTTGGCGTACCAAGTCAGGCCACCAATCTTTCGACCAATTTAGAGAACACAAACCCTTAACATTGAAATTTTAATTTACATGATCACTGCAGCTGAATCTCCAGAAGTGGGCTGATGATCAGATCCCACTTCTGATGTCGGCGTATAGTCAGACATCAGAAGTAAAAGCCGAGTTTGATCAAATATTATTAATAACACAATTTGAGAATCAGAAGCCAAACCTACAAAATGAAGGAAGCGGGTAACGGGTAACAAATAACGGGTAGCCAGATAAAACGGTTCCCACATGAACCACAGACGTGGACGGTGAAGCGAACCACATTTCACCTTTTATTATTAACAAATAAATAATTTAGAAATCAATTAATAATTAATCAGAATAACACTTGAATAAAGGAAGTGACGAGAGCAGCGACAGTCAGTCACAACAGGCAACGATCCGTAAAGGTCCGTTCGCCAGGACGCAATCATGAGAAATGCGTGCCGGTCCAACGTTGCAGCTCGTTTTATAGCAATTCCGAAGTGGGGAGACTCGCCACGCCCTTGCCCCTCCTTTAGGCGTTAACGCTTGAAAAACGTACTAGTAACGCCATCTGTTGGTTGCCTGTCGTAACTGTCTACCGCAAACTCATATTGGTGCTGCCGCCGTCATATACAAAGATCGGCGTGAAAAACCTAACAGTTTCCTTGCAGTCGTATAAAAACATGTATATTTTGTATTTGTAGGTTGATTTCTTTATAACTAAATTATTTAGTGACAAATGTTATAAGTTATATTTTCAAACAATTAAGTTATTTTATCATCACCCTGTACAAGATAAAAACCTTTCAAATTCCTTCGGTAGGTGTCGAAGTCACGTACGAAAATCGCTACGAAATTATAAAGAAGTTAAGTGAAATCTACCGCGATCGGACGCACGTAATATCGGCCTGTCATAATGACAGCTGTCATCGAAAGCACCGCCGAATTTACGACGTGCTCAGAGTTTAAAAATTGGGCGCCTAATAATGATTATTTTATGTAGGTACAACGACTTCTCGAATGGGACCAACCGAAAGGGTATCAGATACTCCCGCTTTCGAGTTGCGAAGAAATTGCATTCGTGATGCAGAAGTTTTTGTTCTGAAGGTGCCATCTGCTACCGGAGATCGGCGGCTATCATTAGGACTATTTCTTACGTTTGATGCTGCTGCAAGGAAAATGGATCTAGCCGAAGGTTTTTGAGTCCGTATTTGTCTACACTGCCAAAAAAAGGAAAACACAGGGGGGGTTGTTGTAGGTTTTAGAAAATAAATGATTGCTCTAGAGTTCATAAAGAAAATAGGGGTGTACGTACACTATACAATTGTATTGGAAAAGCTATTATAATAATGTAAGATATGTAGTAGCAGATAGGTATAGTGTACTTCTATATGTAAACCCGTAGGTATGTGAATTTTATATTACAACAATTTAAAATCGATAAATGTCAAAGTTAAATTAGAGAAATTTTAATATCGTAACAGTAACTCACATCTATTGCCTTAGATAGTATGATTTTAAAAAACTATAAATATTAAGACGTATTAATACCGATTTATGGTATCCATAATCTCTTTAATAATGTATTTTTTTTTCTGAACTGGAAATATTTTAATGATACGATTTGCATAATCTGACAAATCAGATTGGAATTTTCACTAGCAATTAGAATTTAATCTTGTCGCATTCTTTTGTACTTAAAGTTTATTATACAAGTTTTGGGGAAAATAAAAGTTTTCTACGTTGATCTAATTAGATGATTTTGGAATAGTAATGTGGGTTTTTTTTAATTTTACGAGTTTTTAAAGACTTATTATTGTCAATTTATGCGGTACGCGAGCGAAGTTATGGTTCGTTAGCAAAATATTTGACACTGTTTATTTTATGTTATTCTCATTTGGTAACACTTATGGCGGTAGGTGATGAGATTATTTTTCAAATGAAAAGTTAAGCAACATCCACCTTTAGTACAACGCTAATTAGAACGAAGTTCCTTATCACGGGTTGGTAATGGGACCTCTCCGAGAAAAAATGTTAAGCGTTATCAAAACGTAAAACGAAAATCCGTAAGTGAAACTTATCTCCCACATATACCTATATGTGTGTCTATGTAGACACACATAGGTAAGTAATATGAAAGAAAAAAAAACGGTAAAAATAAAAAGGTAAAGCGTGTTTGGACTTTGTTCGAAACGTGTGTCCCGCGATACTTTAATTTTAATAAAATAAAATATTAAGAACTTATCCTTAAATCTTTAAGAAGGTAGTACTACATCTGCATCTATTTAGTTACTCCTTTAAACTTAGTTAGAAGTTCTTTTAAAGAAAGTTAAACAGGGAAAACATAATTTCCAAACGAGTCCAGTTCATCTGCGCACGAGCTTTTAAATTGCATCATTAAAATCCATTTAGTAATTAACAGTATTCATAATTGCAGTTAAACACTTGATTTTCTCCAATTATTTCCAGTAATTATGCAGAGACTATGTTTTGCTCTCAAAGCTACACGGATGAAACGTCATAAATATTTCACAATGTGCAACGAATGTATTAATAAGGATGTATCTAATCAAGTCGAGGAGACTGGATTAGGTGCATCCATCAAAATTGTATCGACCTATCCAAATCACAGGATATATTTAAGTCATAGGACTTGGCGACCCTATGGTTGCAGCAGAATTTTGTAAAACTTATCCACATTTTACGAACTGCTGTGTCCCTGATGCAGCCTTCCTGATTTCATATTAAAGCAGGGTTAGTATCGATATTCAAACCCACAACCATAAGGTAGTAGGTACGACCAGTATAAGTATTTGGTTTCTGATCTGGTATAATGGTATGTATTTAATTTTACAAAATAAAAGTATTCAAGAATTCTATTTGTTATCTATTTGAATTCTTATAATAAATTACCTAAAGATGTATATGACATGTCCATTAACAAATTCAAAACTTTTATAAAGCATAAATTGTGCGGTAAGGCATACTATGATACCTCTTCGTACCTTAATGATAAGAATCCATGGATGTGACTTTAATTGCTCCATTTCAAATAATACCTTCAAATATTTGTAATATTGACCTTTGTGAGCGTGATCACATAAAAAAAACCCCATGAGTTTCTTGTGCCTTCTTCTGTGGGCACGTTCCGAAGGCACACATCCTAACTTAGTTTTTAAGACGTTTCCAAGTGATCAATGTATAATATAATATACATAAGCATCGAAAGGAATAAAGAAATTTGACTTCGACTTTATAATAAATAATAAATCATTTATTCACCATGTCATCACATTTCGCAATATTGGCAAGTCAATTACATAGATAATTCAAACACATAAACAGGTAAGTATTAGAGTAACAGTAGTGTTAATTATTAGGTAAATGCTATTTTAAAACATTATAAAACATTATCTCTGAACAGTAGCAACTTATCACGAATCATGCAAATCAAAAAATGAATACGCCATATACTCAGAAATATTATAGAAGGGGTTAAGTTTAAAAAAATTATGCATCTTGTTTTTAAATTCAATGTACGGAAGTTGCCTCACGAGGTAGGGAAGATTGTTATAAAGATCTATTTTAAGGCTTATGCCTAGTTTCTTTGTTTTAACTAATCTAGTTTTCGGTGTCATTAATTTGTGTTTATGTCTAGTGTTAATATTGTGTATATCCATCCTCCTAGGTATTTCGTTTAATATTCTTTTGTTGTGAACTTCTAAAAGAGCCTTATATATGAACAAAGAGATAACAGTCATTATTTCTGCCTTTTTAAAATATGCTCTAGCGGAGGTCAGTCTACGTAAGTTATATATTATCCTAATCGATCTTTTCTGACAAATGAGAACCCTTTTTATGTGAGTCGAGTTTCCCCATATAGTTAAAGCATAGTTTATGATAGAGTGACAGTAGGCATAATAGACAGATATCAATGTCTGCTTGTCAATTATGCTTCGTAACCTAAAAAGCGCATAATTAGCACTCGCTAGTCTGCTGCAGACTTTATCTACGTGGCTTTCGTACGTGAGAGTTGAATCCAACATACATCCCAAGAATTTTACTTCGGAACACAATTCTACACTGCTATTCACATTACTTGCTTTAGTTTTTTTGCAACTATAACTTAAAATATTTGTTTTCTCTGAATTTAGTATTATACCATTAGTCGCGAACCAGTCTGTTAGTATATCTTTTATAAATAGGGTTTTATTGTCTATGCCTTCTAATTTCTTATCTGTAATTCCTATATGTGTGTCGTCCGCAAATAATGTGACTGTTGCCCAATCTGGTATGCAACTCACAAGGTCGTTAATATATATTAAAAAGAGAAGGGGTCCCAGTATTGAACCCTGGGGAACCCCTATTGTACTAGTGGCTTTGTCTGAAAATGTTTGGTTAACATTAACAACTTGTACCCTATCTTTTAAATAAGATTCCATGATTCTCAATTCTTTACCATCAAAACCATAAAACCCTAACTTACTAATGAGTATGTCATGTCGTAGACAGTCAAATGCCTTAGACAAATCACAAAAGATACTTCTTACCTTCTGTGCCTTGTCCAGGGCATCAAGCACATAATAGATTGTCTTCCTAATTGCCATTTCAGTAGACATCTTTTTTCTAAACCCAAACTGACTTTCCGTAAACAGATTGTTCCCTTCAAAATATTCCAACATTCTCGATTTAAGCGCTATCTCCAAAAATTTTGAAAAAACGGGCAAAATACAAATAGGCCTATAGTTTCCCATGTCCTCATGATCTCCTTTTTTAAATAAAGGGACAATTTTACCTAGTTTCAAACAAGCCGGGAACACTCCCTGTAAAATACACTCATTAATGACTAAAAGTGTAATATTAAACATATTCAAGTTATTAGATATAAGTTCCTTAACAATCTTAGAGTCAACGTCATATATGTCTTTCGACGATTTATTTTTAATCTGGCTAATTATTTTTCTAAATTCATTCGCTGTAATAGGTGAAAAAAATATTTTTGACGATGGTGAAGATAACTTTCCAAGATATTCATTTGATTTGGAAACCTCAATTTTCAATGTCTTAGTCAAACTATGTGCTATATTATTAAAGTATATGTTCAAAACGTTAGCAATATCTTTGTCCGCGGTGACCAGGTCTCCGTTTAAATTGCGAATTTTACTGACCTTGGTATGTTGTGCTGAATTTTTATTACTTTGTTCTTTAACTATTTTCCATGTCATTTTTATTTTATTTGTAGATTTCTTAATACGCATGGCATTATTTAACTTTTTAGACGTTTCTAAAACTTTTTTAAATATTTTCTTATAGATTCTAATTTTCTTCTTCCTTTCCTCGGTCGGACAAACATTTTGTAAAATTTCTAACTTCTGTAAATTAGATTCCGATGTTTTTATTCCTTTAGTATTTAAAATGTACTGTTTCTTTTTATTTATTTTTATTGTTTTCAAAGGAAAAGCACTCGTAAAGCAATAGTTAAAACAATCCATTAAGATATTCATTTTTTCATTTGCACTTTCTGTTACATTGATAATATTTACTAGATTTTCAAATTCCCTATTGTATAAGTAATGAAAAAAATCCTTATTTAGTTGAGACATTATTCGCATTGTTCTAAAAGTATCCACATGTTTTCTTATTTTATTGCTATTAACTTTATATTTTAATAGAATAGTATTATGATCAGATAGTTTAGATGAAAGTACTTGACCCTTATGTAATTTATAATTGTCATCAATATTTACTATAAAGTTATCTATGCATGTAGCAGATTTTTTTTGACTTCGGGTAGGCTCTTTTAAAATGAGCCTACACTTAAATTGATCTAATAACCTCAAAAATAGTTTTGTCTTACTATCAAGTTTTGGTTTAATAATGTTTAGGTTAAAATCACCAGCTATTACAAAATTCTTTCCTTCCCTTGAAAGTTTTTCCAATAATTTGGTAAATATATCTTCAAAAATTTTATAGTCGTGGTCAGGGTTATACGCACAAATTACTATCAATTTACTACATTTTATTTCTATAGCCGCAAGTTCACAGTGCATTTCATAACTTAAGTTTACAATATCATGTCTCACCTTGAAATCTATGTCATTTTTTATAAAAATTGCAGTACCACCATGTTCAAAGATTTTTCTGTTGTAGTAGGAACCTATTACGTAACCTTCAAGATACATCGTTTCTAATTTAAGGTCACTAGCCCAGGTTTCAGATAAGCAAATAATGTCACAATTTGTGTTTTCAGACAACAGTTCAATTTGAAGACTTTTATTACCTATACTTTGAATATTTGCATGTACAATCTCTAACCATTTACTATCATTTGCTTGCTCTTCTGAAAATTTATATTATGAACATCTGGTTTTATAAATGTCAGACATGCTGATCCCCTAAAGCTAATACTAGTACTAATTCTTACAACCTCATCAATTATAAATAGTTTCACATATGATTTCTGCACCGAGTTTATATCTAAATATTTAACATTTTCGTTTGTTGTTGCCAAGTGGGCTAAGTCTTCATTTATCTTATAGATTTTTGCATTATCAAAACCATTATACATCATGCATCCCAATACAATATTAAATTTTCGATTATTGTTACTTAGTATATCTTTTATTATCTCTACGTATGGTGTGGATGACTTGTCAGTTTGTGCATTATAGTTTCCTATCAGAATAAAAACTAGATCGTCTATGTCAAGGTGTTCGGTGTTTTCATAAAAATTCTTGAGTATTTGATCGCTTGTTGCTCCTGGCTTACAATAATTTATAATGTCTATAGACCCAGTATGCTGCAACACTCTGTGTCCCACCCCTCGGCCAGTACTATCAGAAAAAATAATCACTTTTCTTTTCCTATCTTCAGATTTTTTGTTTTCGTTCTCCTTTGTTATTTCCTGTTTAGACTTTTCTTTTTCCCTTTCTTGCTCATTGTGATTTCTAGCTTTGGATTCGTCTTTTTGCTTTATGCTGTTTTGTAGTTTTTCTTCTTTTCCTATTTTCTCAGTTTGCGTGATGCGCTCGCTCTGTAGCTTCATTTCATATTTTAATTCTTCTATTTTATGCAATAGCTGATTTTTTTCCATGTCGAGAATTAGTAGGCTATTATTTAAGGACATTATTTTTTTGTTTTGTATTGAAATTTTTCTACATAGGTTCCGCTGCTTATGCTTTTCTTTGCTTTTAATGATTAGTTTACAAGTTCTGTTTCCTTTACTTTTTCTTTTCTTAGTGTCTAAAATTTCTGCTTGTACAGCTACGTCACGCGTTATGGGGGCAAAAGTAATCTTTTTCTTATGAACCTGCGTAATTTTGGGTGACTGATTACGAGATTTTTCTGGAGTCGGTGATTGCAACGTCTTAAGTGATCTTATGATCAGATTACATTTATCCAAGTCTTTCTTAAGTGTTCTATTCTCTATGGACAAGTTATCTATTTCTTCATTTGCTACATTTAAGGTTTGACTAAGCTCTTCAACTTGCATTTCGAGGCTAATTATGCGCGAATAGTTACATATTGAATCATCAGGTAGGCTTCTCAACGAATCGTCAATGACTATCTTGTTGTTTTCATCAATCGTGCTATTGTGAAGCTCGCTCTCCGAATTAAATCGGCGCACCTTTCGCACGGTTACGTTACTGAAGTCTGAGTCCATTTTTATAATTATAAAAATATAATAATAAAATAAAAAAAAGAATATGAAAAAAAGAATATGAAAAAAAGAATATAAAAAAAAGAATATAAAAAAAAGAATATAAAAAAAAGAATATAAAAAAAAATTGTCCACTGTCACTGGGATCGAACCCACTGTTCACAAGTAGCGCGGTATCAAACCACCCGAGTGACCAACGCGCCAATCGTATGTTTACAAGAGTAGTTGAATTTGCGAATCAGTACGCATGCATGACTCACACCGGCCGGGCAGGCGCATTATCATCTCAACAGCAGTGTAGGTATTAGTCTCGGTCGTTATAAAGTCCGCTCACAAGTACCGTCACTTATTTTAATCACTCATCTAGTTTATAAATTGAAATACTCATCTCACATCAATGGGTACTTGATTTTATCACAGTTTTAGTTTGTTTATGTTTATTTCGTTTATGTAAGAATGTTTATTAATTAATTTTATTAGCACTGTTTTTAAATATTCATAAGTAAGTTGCACTGTTCAAACATATTTTGGTCACTATAATTTAGTCACTGTATTTAATCACTGTTTATTGATTTTACACTGAGATAACATGTGTACACAGTTTATACGTCTTTATTTCTCTATGGATGACAATTTGTTTATATTTGAGCCACATTATCTATTTTTAACAATAAAAAATGCGCAGAGCCAATGTTTACAATGTTTACGAGGCGAGCGCATACCCGCATAATCGATACCATATGCTTAGTTACTAGAGAGGTCCGCCCGCAAAATGGACCATAGCCGTGGGCCAGAAGTCCTGACACCAAGAGAAGAACAGATAGAATTTTTATTAGGGAAACATCTGATCACCTACCACCTTCCCCCACATACCCTTGCAGCTTCAGCAGCATCCCGCCGATCCAGGGCACATGTCCAAGGGGGCTTGGAGCGGCGGGATAATGCCAAACAAATATTCTACACTTAAAAAAGAGGTTTCTCTCTCTAAGCTATCAAGCAGGTAAGTAATTTATTAAAATTTTACGTACATTTATTTCAAATAACGCAATCAAACGCGTACTTATAAAATTAAATTAAATTCCATGATGGATGACGATTCACGGCTTCCGTGCTGCTCTATTTAATGATTAATGATTCGTTTAGGCACGAATTCATGATGAATTAATAGAAACTTAATGATCTACGTATACCTACTTAGCCGCGACGGTCTGTCTGTCTGAACGCGATAAACTTAAAACTACTGAATGAATTTTCAATACGGTGTATAATTTATGGTTTTGGGTAAATGGCTGAAATATGACGATGACTGTTGAATATATCAGAAAAATATCGGTTAACGATTCATCGTCCCCAGTTCTGTCCAAAATAGTCCTCCAGTCAAGAACTTTTTCACAGTTATCGGTCCCCCTGGTCTATCATGTCGACTGGGAGCTTTATTTGCTTGCGTCGCGTCGCCTAAACTTGAAGTCTACCGAACGGATTTTCCCCTGCAACCCGTGCGAAACCGGGGCGGGTTGCTGGTATTAAAATTAAATAAACTGTTTTTGTATGACCTTTGATGTAATTAAATGGAATTGCTTTATTTTTTTATGACGTGATTAGTTTTGATGTAGAGTGTAATAAAAAAATAAAGTAAAAAAGGAGTTTGTTTTTATTCTCTTTTGATGTTGGTTACCGTGTAGCTCAGTTGAAAGAGTATAAATATAAATAAATAAATAAATATTGCAGGACATTCCACACATCGCCATCTAGCCCCAAGCTAAGTAACTAGACTTGTGTTATGGGTGCTAGACAACGGATATACTACTTATATACTTTTCTTTTGTAAATATATACTTAATATACATACAGACACCCAGACCACAGACAAATATCTAAGCATAAATACTTGTCTGTGGCGGGAATCGAACCCGCAACCCTATGTTTGGCAGTCCGGCATGGTGACCATTGTGCCAACAGTATCTGCTTAAGATTACGAGTTCAATCCTCCTTATGGTTCATGCAGTTTCTCAAAATGCATTATACATTTTTTAAAACTTTAAGAAATATAAAAACAATCTGGACACAGCCGCGTAGGTACAGACAGACTTGAAAATGTCCTGTTTAAATCTTAAAAAAGAGTTCTTATTTTAATGCTATACCGATTAGGTAAGTACTTAATAACCCAAACAGCTTGGATTCGCTACATTCGTTACAAATTATGCTGTCAAATTTATGACGCCGTATTTATGACGTCACTCTTGTGACCGATTCAAGACACGTTTAAACGTCAAAAAAATCAAAACTACTAAACCGGATAAAATTCTAGTATGATACGGGACACTCGGGTCAGTGGATTTAGACCTTTAGAATCGTATTTCTCAATGGAACTAGCCTTAATACATAAGCAATAGAAACCACATTATCTCAGCGGGATGAAAAACTTGTTGTTTTAAAGTAAGAGCCGACTGCAAAAAGGCTTTCGTGGAAAAAATATGTTGTTCCTGCTAGTTGCGTAACCAACTTTTTTGCGTGGTTTAGTTTATGATTGCTTTAATTTTATTGGTAGGTGCATAGATGGATGCTAGTATTTATTTTTGTAATAAAAGTAAAAGTTACTTAAATTGGTTGGTATAGCATTTCGTTGCAAAATGGCTATTCAATAATGGAATTCTGTGCCAATTTTCTTGACACATACCATAGTAAGTAATGATGCTTGGTTGACCAACCTTGATATTCTGACAAAAAATCCCTTTCATAATTTCCCCCATTATTCGGGAAGAAAATAGGGAAATACGTTAAAATTTGAATGAAGAAAGTACAGCCTAAGCTTTTAACTTTTTTTTGTAAGTTTGATATAAAATATAATAATATCTACTAGACAATTTTGCCTCAACTTTACCACATGATTTTAATTAACGTACATAAATATATAATAGGCCAAACACAAAATGCCTGCCTCCACTACCTTGGACTAGTTAATTATTTCATGAACATTTTTAGTCTTTCCTGCGTTAATAACTTGTTCTTTCAAAACCAAATCAAAATCAAATAAAACAAAATTCAACTAAGCTTAGATAAGACATTTTAGTATAATTACGTCTTTAAATTATTAATACTTATTTATAATAAAAGTTTTCACCAAACACAACACAACAATATTCCATGTAATCATTAACAAATTCAGTTGCGTTTCGCTCAATGCACTTACTCTGATACAGTTTATTTTTTGCATCTAACAAGTTCTCCTACAACAGAAAATTTAAATTTATAATCTGCGTCAGTAAATAAATTTTAATAAATACTTTACACCGCATATAAGGCATCAAATCTTAGGCGTAGGAAATGTAAAAAAACAAGCTCAGTGCTTTAAATGTTTAAACAGTATAGATTTGCAATATCGTACAAATACATTGAGATAGGAAATGAATACGTTTTTCTCCCTTTAGCGAATAGAAATAAGCGAGATATATAAAAGACTTTACAGTACCTTATACTTCCAAAGCTTGTAATTTATATGTACGTTTTACGGTTTAATAATGGCTGGTACGAGTTTGATACAGTTTTTACCAAGTTTAGGTGTAATACTAGATCAGGGCATTCGGATAGAATATGCATGACGTGTTTCTGTCATAAATGTGTGCATGTTTACATGAAAAAGTTGTAAATTAGTGTGAATTTGCATTTTGAAATGAATGATAAAAACACTTACGATTTTTAATAAGGGAGCATCGATAGCTCTGGGTGATTGGTATATTCCATAAAAAAGTCAGTTGTATTTTGTGCCTGATCAAATCGCCCTTGTTAGAGGGATCAGTAGCAACTGGACAGATTTGGAGCTGGATTATAAGCAACTAGACGGAGTACAATATAAAAAAAAAATTGAGCAACTTTTAAATTCATGAAAAAAAAACAAGTTAAAATAAATACTTACTACTTAAAGTAAAATTTGTAAATTTACTAAAAATACTAAGAAACTGTTTTCAATTTTTTATTGATCAAGATTGTTGTACGTACCTTTACCACCGTTCACTACTGCTCTTAGTACCAAAATGGTGAAATAGAAGAATTTTATAGATAACAGTTTGCCTCCAATATGTATACGTACTCCACGTTTAATTAAAGTTTAATTAAACTTTATTATAGAATCAGTTCTAACATTTACCTAGTATATATTGTAAAAAATTAATACGAACTAAACAATACGGCAATGTAGGCGGCCTTTTCGCTGAAAGCGATTTCTTCCAGGCAACCTTTACTTAGATAAAGGCGTATTAGCATTATGAAGGTCAATGTGAGCTCAAATATTAGAGACTTACTGCGACCTTAAATAAATTGGAACAACGTCAGAAAGAACAAAACTTTAAGTAGACGCAGACTCTAAACTGATAAATCAATCTAAAAATGAACTCGTAATCCATAAATAAACAATGGCCGACAACGTGGGAAGACAGATTGACCCCACCATTTTAGGTAAACTAAGGTTTATTCTGAAAGTCATCGATTTGAGCCGAAAGTGGCGAATTCGTGCCGAGTTTGCACGATATCCCTACATTTTGCTGTCAGAAAGAAAAAGAAAAATTGTGTGAAACTGGCTTAAGGTTGTGGTCAAACGTTTTTTGTGGGGCTAAATAGGTTTATGTGTTAAAGGAAACATTTCAAAACGACAGAGGAATGTTTTAAAGTTTTGTTATCAGTTAGATGATATGGTAGGATTTACCATGTATCATTACTTTTTTGTTTATAGCATAACTGATCGTTTACGGTCGTGTATGGCCCCTGAAATATACAACGGAATTCCCAAATCATTACGACAAATTGATTGTCCTGGAGAGTTCAAGCGGGCTGTCAACAATTATCTCATCGATAAGGCCTATTATTCGATTGAAGAATTCATAAATGATAAAGATGACGTAAATTGAATTTGACATGATTTTTGTATTCCATTCTTGACTTATTAATTAATTAATTTGGTTTTTGTTTTTATTTAACTTTCAATGATTTTAATTTTTTTTTTATATTATTGACATTGGATTAATTATTTTGACATCATATCAGAGTACTTTTAATTAACTAACTTTTAATATTTGCATGCTAAGCTAAGTGCTGGTGAAATATGTTGAACTATATTTTTATGTGACATCTTTGTACCATATTTAAAGCAAATAAATGACATTCATTCATTCATTCATAAAATAATTCCTCTTTAAAATATTATAGTAGGTATAGATAGTTGATTTTAGTAATAAAATTGCTTAAGGTGTAGTAATAAAATTGCTTAAGGTGAAAGAGGGTACCTGCGCTCTCTCCACACAAACGTAGCCGTCTGTTTCCTCCCTTGATAATGACACTAGCACAAATATTTTTATGCCATTAATAAAATTATATATTTTTTTTTTTTTTATTTTTTTTTTTTATTTTTTTTTTATTTTTTTTTTATTTTTTTTTTTTAAATATAAAAAAAATATAAAAATAGGGGCATGGTTATAATATGGCAGTAATAAGTTATATGCGCCAATAAAATATTTGCTCTAGTGTCATTATCCAGGGAGAAAACAGTCGACTACGTTTGTAATCATTTGTATGGAGAGAGCCCCCCGGTACCCTTTCCTCTTAACTATTGCAATAGAATTTGCCTGTATGGAATCAAAATAAAACAAATAAATATCAGCTAATTCAATTACTAACTTTATAGACGAGAGTTTTTTAAATGAAAATGTTGATTGTCCTAGAATTTTGTTTGGGTTTATGACTACATCTTGATACGACTAAATAGTTGGTACAACTAGATTTAATAACATTTAAACAAGTGTACCTTAACTCTTTGAAGAAAAATTATGGTTGTCCTTGGAGTGTTTCTTAACCTTTTTATTACATTTTACTTTAAAAATATAGGCGAATAGAGAACCGTCTTTGGCAATAATTGCTTATGGTTTTTACATTTTGTACTTAATTTCTTTCCACATTAACAACACTACATTGTTGCTGACAACAATTTACTTAAAACTACACCATATCCCCAATTATTTCACCCCGAACTATATTGTTAACCAATATTAAAATGACTAAGTAAAGTAAAGTTGTATTGTTATTTGTGCAAGGCTTAATGTTCTCGTTAAACGTTACGATCTGTGTTAACATTTATGACACATAATTTTGTCGGTTAATATAAGATACAGCGGTGGCTATAATGAAAGCGTAACGATTGGGCTTTGGGGTGAGAGGGTGGTGTAAGTTAGAAGATGAAGCGATTTACGAACTCTGTGGCGCGGAAAACCCGATTTAGAAGATTTCGGGTTCAATTTCCGCCTCATACAAGTATTTTATATTTGACTAGCGACCCGCCCCGGCTTCGCACGGATATATTATGCATGTATTATACATATAAACCTTCCCCTTAAATCACTCTCTCTATTAAAAAAAACCGCATCAAAATCCGTTGCGTAGTTTTAAAGATTTAAGCATACAAAGGGATATAGGGACAGAGAAAGCGACTTTGTTTTATACTATGTAGTGATAGTGATATTTGTTTCTAGTCTGGATGTCTGTATGTTTAAGTATATATTTACAAAAGAAAATATATACTTTGGTAAATATTGTATCCAATAAACCAATAAATGAGCTTTTAATAAATTTAATTTGGAAATAGCTTTAGAACTTGGGAAGAAGATTCTCTTAAAAATTGGTAGATCATTTGAGAAATGCCTTGACTCAAAATAGTACCGTTTTTTTATTAGACAATTTTTAACTTGGTTGTATAATTAAAAACAGTTTAATGAAAAAAATGACTCTACAAACCAACCAATAATTACCTATTGTCTTAAGATTTTCACTAACAATAACGGATATTTTATTTTATTTACAACGGGATTCGTAAGTAGGTACCTATAGAAAACGCTACAGCTCATACCTTACGCAACCACAAACGAAAATATAAAATTTTATGTATTGCATAAAGATCGAATCGATCGTTCAAAAAGAGTTAGTGTTATTACTTAATTTCGACATTATCATATCACATTTTGAGATTTCGGAAAACTCTAATTACCTACTTGGACATAAAAAACAACATAAAGTTACATATTTTAAAAACCTTACCTTGAATGTCCCATCTCTATAATTAAAAATTGGTGAGTTAGTATCAAATCTTCGCAAAATTTAGGCTTCATTGTAAAGAAGGGGTTAGATAGGTAAGCTATCATCCTCTTTTGGGTGAATAATAGAATGTTTTAATTGTAAAACTAGCAGCGCTCCGCGGTTTCACCCGCGTAACTCTTGTGAGAATATCGGGATAAAATGTAGCATGTTATTTCCAATGAATCAACGTATCCTCATACTATAAGTTTCATCAAAATCGGTCCAGAAGTTTCAGAGCCTATTCGATACAAACAAACAAACAAAAAATCTTTCCTTTTTATAATATTAGTAAAGATAATTCGAATCGAAAGTGATTTTTGGGTAAACATAAACTCAAAATATTCGAAAAAATATTTTTTTTACAAAAGTCGTAAAACAAACGGTTATTGTTAAAGTGCGTAGAAATAGCCCTAAACAGCTTTTAATATAATTAAATAAATAAATAAAATAAATAAATAAATATTTCAGGACATATTACACATCGCCAGTTATCAGTAACCTGTATATAAGTACGCGAAAATTTGAGAACCGTCTCCTTTTTTAAAGTCGGTTAAAATTAGTTGATATTTCAGAATACTATTTACAATCTACATTGATGAGATAATATAAAATGCATTAACATGTACCTTTTATGCCTTCAGGCTATAAAAATATTAGATTTGATTTTTCCTAAACGGTTTTGAATTGGTTCAATTATAATGATTTACGTTAAAGACTTTAATAAATATAAATATTACCAAAAGTATATAGACCGGACATCGTAATGAAACCCGCGGCTTTGTTACCCTCAGACGTATTGTCGAAAGCTGAACGGGGGTCTAGGTTCTGGGCAAGCCTACTCCATTTAATACATGTCCTAGGAACTACAGCGCCTCGAATAGCATGAATTAAAGTTGCTGACTCTATAAAAATAATTTAAATTATGTAAAGGCCAGTCTATTATTTTTTGTCGCCAAATTGACATTTGGCAGTATGTTTTGTAAAACGTCTAATACTTAGCTAGTATTCTTAAGGTGCTGTTGATTATTTAAGAACCGAATAAATACATTAAAAAAGAATCTACCTAGTACTAGTACAAAAACGCATAATCTAGTATGACGTTTGTGTATTATTTTGTAATTTAAATCTCTTTATTTTACGACAACTTTTTTACCACTACCTATTAAGTAGATCAATAGAAATAAATGACAGAATTACGTCAACGCTCGATAGATGTCGAATGGTTATAAGATATATTTATGGTACCTACCAACTAATTATATTGAGAGATATTGGATTAAATTAAAAAAGAATTTACTTCGTGTTGAGTTTAAGCCTCTTTAAATAATTGAAACGGTAAAAAACCGAAAAATGGGCATTTTTCGTACATAATTTTTTTCAAAAGTGCTTTAAATTGAAGTTGAAGAAATTGAATAACGTACTTCATTAGAAATTGCAAATTCCATAGAAAAATCTTAGGCTATTTCAAGAAGACAAAAAGTTCAAGCAGACAGAATTGGATGACTACCGTCACTAAGTTAAAGTGTGAAAATTTTCCTTATAGAATGAGACCCTAAGTCAACGACTTATTATCTCATTACTAGCTGAACCCCGCGGTTTTACCCGCGTAAGTCTTGATCCCGTGGAAATATCAAAATAAAAAGTAGCCTATATATAGCCTTAGTCGAAAAATTACCTATCCAACACAAAAATACTTTTTCAATTCCAACTATAGTAGTTCCTGAGATTAGCACGTTTAAACAAACAAACAAACATATTAGTATAGATAACGCAGAAAGGACAGCCTCGTGCGGTAATGCGTATCTTCATTCAAAGTATCAGTTGAAATAGCTAGAAAGTTAATAAGGACGCATTGTTAGGGCATAAAATAAACAAAGTATGCTTAAAAGAGACGAGAGAAGTCTGACTAACCTGCAGGGATCCAACCCCCCGCTTGGGAAGTGACCGGCGCCGGTGTCTGCAAATCCTGGTGTATGTCACTTGATTACACTTATCACACACACTCACACTTGAAGCACACGTTACACTCATCGTCCAAATAACTCACAGCTTAAAGTTTTGGGTTTTCACTATTAATTTCCAGAAAGAAAAATATGTCCGTGTTACGACAAAAAGGCGCGGAACAAGAGATGCGACCAATTGTTAATTTGACACACAGTTGTCATTCGACATTCGACAAATTACGGCTTCGCGCGACTTATGCATAATGCCGCGTTGATATAAACTCAATGAAACATAAATTGTCTTTTATTCTTATGGCCCAAACAGACAGTGACGATGCAATTTTGGGCTCTGATATAGTATGTATCGATACGTATACCAGCCATAGAAATATCAACACTATGAACAAAATTAAAAGCTTATTTATCGGTCCATATTATTAATTGTTCTGGCACAATTTATGAAAGGTTTCCGGTCTGAAAATATCAATGAGCTATAAACTAAAAAAAATCGGAACACCCATGCTAATAAAATTAATTTTACACGTACAATTCAATAACAATTAAAAGTAATTTCGCATAAATTTTTAAATCAAAAATTCGATGCATCCATATTTATTAAATCACTCGGTTTCATAATCGTAAATCGAGCCGAATCGAATCGATGCCAAAAATGAATCGATTGATTCGAATTGTGTTGATTGTGAAATAATATTGTTCCGAAACATAATTTTGAATTTCAGTCGCGTATATCAGTTCAAAAATGGAAGGTATAAGGAATAATTCGTATTTTAAATTCGTTTTTATTTCAAGGTGTGCTTTTTATTGATGGCCAGTGTTTAATAGCTGAATAATACCACAGATAATACTGTATTAAAGTAGTTTATGAACAGTTGTTTTCGTGGCAAGAGGCCGGAAATACTCATCAACCCCGCAGCTCGGTGAAAACAACGTGTGAGTTATGTTTTTGGATGTTCTCTGCGATTTCTTCTTAATTTATTTCGCTTTGTGTGTGTTCCTTACAATTACATAAATAAGTAATCAGGTTCAATATAGGGGCGCAGCCGCAATGAGTTCGTAAATGTCTCATCTTACCTAAATCAACACAATTCTGACTGATGTAGTTAAACCAACATCTTTGTTAGAAGGACGACCGTTAGCAGTTGCTACGGTTGCTACCATACGGTAGAATTTTCAAATATCGGTAATTTACTACCAAATGTATTACCAACTGGGTATTTTTACTGGATACTTACCATATTGTTGACGTGATAACGTCTAATAAATTGATGGAACATATCTGCATTCACACAAACGTGTCATGTTACATGGTAAACGTCACGCGTCTCGTGTTTGTTTAATAATAATATTGCTCATCTGGGCTTGTGTTATAGTGACGTGTGACGAATAGAAGACTTATTTATAGGATAAAAAATACAAAGGAAAAAAAGGGGGAAATAAATCACATTTTTTTATCGTTTTCTTTATTTTTGTTTATATTTTGTTATTATTATTTTTGTCACTGTCGTTTTTGTGATTAGATTATTTTTGTCACAAGACCATTCAATTTCTCATAATCTCGCCTCGTGAATATGGTGCTTGTAACAGCTACGATATATCGAGCTCCACAATATAAAAATATTTTCACATAAGTATAGTAGCGAAAATAATAATATTAGTTTAAAATCCTATTTTTTTTTAATCATTAATTTTTTTTTAATTATTAAAAAAAATAACGTTAATTTATTTAAAACGAAGTTTATTGAAGTAAATACGGGAAGTCCTTTACACCTATTAATTTAATATATCGATCGATTCGTGATCAATCACTGTTCGCATGAGTAATAAAAATAAATCACAAGCTTCATTTATATTATGTAGTTTATAGGCATTTACGGTTTTAATGGAAACAGAGGCATCGTGTCAAGAAGAAAGGCAAGAGGTTAAGGGCAAAGAGCAAAAATTACTGGCTGCGTCCTGCGGTTTCACCCGGGTAAGTTCCGATTTAGTGGGAATTTTAGGATCAAAGGATCCTATGTCCTTAACTATCAGTATGACAATTTTCATCTAAATCGGTTCAGTCGTGTGTCGTGTGCCGACCCTCTTCACGGTCACACAACTTTGATGTACAGTCACATTACCAATTAGCTGAACCCCACGTGACCTAGAGCTCACTCGCAAATCTGTAAGGTTGTAAAGTAATGTTACCTGATTCTGTTTTTTTTTAAACCATATACTATACAATACAATCACTACATAGTATAAAATAATAGTACATTGTTATCCTAGGTGTGAAAGTCACTCATTACAAGTCCCGAGACGGAGTTTGGCGCCCGAGCGTAGCGAGGGCGCTAATAGTTCGAGGGACTTAATGAGTCTTTCACCCGAGGTAAACACTGTGCTTTTCATTACGAATAATACATAAAATTCTTCCTAACAATGAGAGTGAATGAAAGACTCCATACTACCTGATCCTCTTCCAAGGTTGGGACCAAAGAGGTTATATACATGTAGTGTTATTCTTTGGTGTTACTTAAAGCAAGGAGTTTAGGTTTTTGAAGTTCCTAATGCTTTTTTTAAGACTATTTCAAGTGATCATGTGTATGTAAATACATAAGCATTGAAAGAAATAAAGAAATTTGAAATTTTGAAATTTGAAATTTGTAATGATACTGATACTGGCTACATGCACATTGCACAAGCCGTGCGAAGCCATAATTTGATATGACAGCTGTCAATGAAAGCGATTTTCCCTAGGGCTGAAAGTTTTATTTTCTACACGCTCTTCAGGCATCTTTAGACCTACTTTCGGAGTATGAGTAATGAAAAGTAACTTTTCGCCGTCCCTATGTCCCTATGTATGCTTAGATCTTCAAAACTACGCAACGGATTTTGATGTAGTTTTTTTAAATAGATCGAGTGATTAAAGTAGAAGGTTTTTAGATATAATACATGCATAATACAGCGGTGCGAAGCCGGGGCGGACCGCTAGTATACCTACTATAAAAAAATTACAAAATAGGTAAATAAGTTCTATATTTTCTACAGATATGCGAATGAGCTCTGCGTCACGTGGGGTTCAGCTAATTGGTAATATGACTGTACACAGAATTGCGAATTTCTTAATGGATATTTTTTATTTTCGCGATGTACCAAATATTAAAAGATTTACCTACAACTTGGTAAAATAACTTAAATACTAACAACGTTAGTAGGGATAAGAGTAGCCCTATAGAAACTAAGCCGGATCATGACCCTTTTAAAATATCACAGAAGTGCAAATCCAAGTGATGTCCATTTGCTTCTATTCAATTGAAATCTCCGGTGAAATGCGGAAGAATAATTCCAAAGACGATATATGAGAAATTGAATCATATCGTCTTTACTATTATTCAGATTTCAAAGAAATATTACCCATTCACAATAGTAGGGTTATTGATGACCAGTCTATTTACGTACACTGAATGTCAAATCAAGGTAGGTACAGATTGAATATGGGTATTCATAATAATATTATGAGATCAAAGGTTATAAACAAATGACAAGACTTGTAATCTTACTAAATAATATTATAAACTTTTTAGTTTAACTGGATCTTAAACAGAATCTAAGAAAACCGTGACTTTTTTAAAGCATCTCACCTTCTTGGAATCAAATTTTCGAAGTGTTTGTACAGTCAATGACTGTAAATCGTTAAAAATATGATTCAGGCGGGGGATGCTAACTGAGCCGATTAAGGTATTACGTCCGATAATGTAGTATGATTCATTTTCAAGTAATTTTCGATTTAATTATAAACCATAATATTATGTGAAAATTAAGATGTGAATTAGATAGCAACACATGCGGAATACTATCAAAAGACGCTGTTTAACGCTACCCACCGCTAGATGGCAGCAGTGTGCAGTTCCCTGAATCGCGCAAGCGTTGTCTCGCAACGATTTGTATAGGTCAAAGCTTTGAATATGTTTGTACTGAGTTCGAGTTTATATGTACCTAGCGTGTGTGCGAATATAAGTATAGTGTACTAGTGAGTGTAGTTTAATTTTTACGTCCCCCCCGCGAGTTAACAGACGCCAATTTAATAGGCAAACTTTTGATAAGTTTACAGGTAGGTACTCTTTCCGTAAGGAATTTTTGAAGTTATTCTTTAGGTTCTTTAAAATGATGAGAGTGAAATTATTTTAATAATATAATTTTAATATCTGTAACATTAAAGTAAAGGTCGAAGCTGCCCGCAAAATAAATTTCAGACGGACGGACGGACAGACAGACGGACGTGTGTATAACTTCTCACGCGCGTACATAAGTACAGCCCCAGTGTGAAAACCCACTAAAACAATACAAAATTTCACTCTCACCCATAACTTAACTTAAATTCTCAATTTAATTCGGCTAACGGTTATTGCCGCCAAAACCATAACGAGATAATAAAATATCACTCGCTTGATATATGGTAACTTATTAACTTTGTACAAAAATGGATGATTTCAAGCATTCCAAGTAAATGTTAAATGTTTAACGAGAGTTAAGTGTCTGCGGTCTTAAAATATGACCTGAGGATGTAAGGTTTTGGCGGGTGAAAATTATGGATTTTTGAATTTACAACCTTATGGAGGCAAATATTATTTCATAATCTATAACATATTATTGACCGAACGAGCGAAGCGAGAGAGGTCTAGTGTTGAGAAGGGTCGGTCGCTCGTATGTTTGTATGTTTGTATGTTTGTATGTTTGTTCGACGATAACTTGAGTACCGTTGCTCTGATCTTCATGATTTTTGGTATACAAGTAGTTGAGGTCCATAGAATTTTTAAGTTCGAACATGAGCAGGATCGGTCAGGGGGTTACGGAGATAGGGGTCCAAAAGAGGATCTACCTATATGGCACACAAACTATACTGCAAATATACCCGAGTGGGGTATCAAATGAAAGGGCGTAACTTCGGTGACAATAATATGGTACCATGGAACTGATCTGATGATAGAGCTGGAGGGAATCTGCAGGAATTATCTCATTATCCATACCTTATAGTTCATTCATTCAAACTACTCGTCAAGAATCGCCTCGACGAGTAGTTTGTCTTTCAATGGTAACCAGGGTCTGATGATGGAACTGGAAGGTGGTCATAGGAACTTCGCAATGAAACGACACAACCCCATCGAGTTTGGGCTCGTTAGAATCGTCTTGACAAGTAGTTTGTCTTTCAATGGTGACCAGGGTCTGATGATGGAACTGGAAGGTTGGCATAGGAACTTCGCAATGAAACGACACAACCTCATCGAGTTTGGGCTCGTTAGAATCGCCTTGACGGGTAGTTTGTCTTTCAATGGTAACCAGGGTCTGATGATGGAACTGGAAGGTGGTCATAGGAACTTCGCAATGAAACGACACAACCTCATCGAGTTTGGGCTCGTTAGAATCGTCTTGACGAGTAGTTTGTCTTTCAATGGTGACCAGGGTCTGATGATGGAACTGGAAGGTTGTCATAGGAACCTCGCAATGAAACGACACAACCTCATCGAGTTTGGGCTCGTTAGAATCGTCTTGACGAGTAGTTTGTCTTCCAATGGTGATCAGGGTCTGATGATGGAACTGGAAGGTGGTCATAGGAACTTCGCAATGAAACGACACAACCCCATCGAGTTTGGGCTCGTTAGAATCGCCTTGACGGGTAGTTTGTCTTTCAATGGTAACCAGGGTCTGATGATGGAACTGGAAGGTGGTCATAGGAACTTCGCAATGAAACGACACAACCTCATCGAGTTTGGGCTCTTTAGAATCGTCTTGACGAGTAGTTTGTCTTTCAATGGTGACCAGGGTCTGATGATGGAACTGGAAGGTTGTCATAGGAACTTCGCAATGAAACGACACAACCTCATCGAGTTTGGGCTCGTTAGAATCGTCTTGACGAGTAGTTTGTCTTTCAATGGTGACCAGGGTCTAATGATGGAACTGGAAGGTGGTCATAGGAACTCCGCAATGAAACGACACAACCCCATCGAGTTTGGGCTCGTTAGAATCGCCTTGACGGGTAGTTTGTCTTTTAATGGTAACCAGGGTCTGATAATGGAACTGGAAGGTGGTCATAGGAAATTTGCAATGAAACGGCACAACCTCATCGAGTTTAGGCTCGTTAGAATCGTCTTGACGAGTAGTTTGTCTTTCAATAGTAACCAGGGTCTGATCTAACATATTTCGTTATCAAAGACCAAAAAGTATAAAATAAATTAATACAGTAAAAAACTAAAAAAAACACGCTTTAATAAAAAAAGTCCAACTAAAAAATAGAAAATAAATAAATCTAATAAATTTGGAGAATATTGTACTTAAATAGTAAGCGTGTTACATTGTGATTGCAAAAGAAAAATAACGAAGGTGTAGCATCACAAATTCACAATGTAACACGCTTACTATTTACAATATTCTTAATCCAAATTTATTTAAATTTTATAGAAATTTATTACTTTGCCCCAAATCGTCCGAACTCTCTTTGCTTCATTTCCTATAATTATTTATTTCATAATCATGGGCTGTTTTACAATAATAGTGATGGATAGTATTAAATAGTAGGAATGTTCGGTTCTAGCCGATCTAGAGACTCTGATAATTATAAAATTTGTGACTAATTTTTTTATAATTTTTATTGACTTGTTATATTTTAGTTTAGGGACTTATTACAGGACATATTGGCCTCAAACTTCTCTAATATATTCTCGTTCTCGAGCTTGTCTTCTCGTTTCCTCTTACGTAACATTATGATAAGTAGATTCATAAGCAAGGAAGGAAAGGAATTACTATCTTCTGGATATTATGTTGGACACATTAAAAATGTCTTGAGTAAAAATAAAGAGTCAACGGATGTCCAGGGTGTGATGATTGACCTATGCTAATTAGAACTTAACAACAACAAGTTAACAACAACAAGTTATGCCTATCGTGTTTGGATTCTCTAAATCATCCAATGTCAGATAATAGCGATACTAGGCACCTATTATTCAAATAAGATAGACCTGTCGTATTTGGAGTCTTTCGTCGTTATATTATACATTTTAGTACTTTACGCTGAAATATAATAAACGCTGAAAAAAACTCGTGAGGTCTCAGTTCGGGGCGAACTACTAGTTATGTATGTAATAAAACAATAGTTTACAAATACTAAGCTGTGAATATTAGAAATACACCTAATTCGGTCAGTGTTTGACCACTATCTCATAAAACAATTTATTTTATTTTAATTATGAAGTAGGTAGCCTATATTATACTATCATTCCAGGGCTCCTGTGTTTAAATTAATATCCAATTTTATCGACATCGGTTTTCTAATTTTTATGTGTTTAATAACAAATATACATAAGCATTATTTAATGGTAGTCTGTCAAAAATTGTTAAAGTATTCCTTTGGAAAGCGGTACCTTATTGAATACAGAAGCCACACCGTTGTACTTGCAAATACAATCAGGAGGTCAGGTGAGATCTTGCGTCCGAGCAGAGGTGCTGAGATGCGCGCGCGCATGCAAAATACAAGCATACATCAAACGTTGAGCGATTGCATCTTCCACAGATAAAAGATACATTTTTAACTAAAATATTACTTACTTTTCAAGCTTAGAGCGATCACCCACAATAAAAAATACTTTTTAAAAATATAACTTTTTTTTTAAATAAATTCCCTGCGCGGTCATTACCATAATGGGGACCAATAGTGCAATATTATTAACTTATCCTACCTTTGCTTACTGCAGTCGTGATAGCATTTTTGTTTAAAATTGACATACCTATAGCGCGCTCTATGCGCGAGCGTAGCGCCTTAACATTTTTAATAGGTACCTACCGCACACGGTTTAGTGCGATAAGCGCTGCTGACCCAATTCGGAACTCCTGGGACATCAAATAACAGAACAACAGATATCTGCAACCGACTGTAGCAAGCAAGGAATTTCGATTGTAACAAGTTACGCATTTAAATAAATAAATATTGCAGAAACATAGCATACATGGGATATGGTTAGAGGCCCTACTCCTAATAATAAATAATAATACTTAATAAATCAAATCTTTATTCTGGCAAAATAAGTCCACATAGGTACGTGAAAAATAATACAACAAAACAAAAATACAAATTCAACAGTCAGGATGCAACTGACTGACTGTTGTATAGAGTTAAGTTTATTATATGTCCATAACTATTACACAATATAGAATTTAATGAAGATTTGTAATTTGAAATGAAGATCTAATTTAGTGAATTTGGTTTAGAATACTTGCAATATCTTTACAATAATATAAAATTGTATGTGCTTCAAACAACAATTTATAAAACAAATATTTTCATCTCGCATACCAACACATCTCCAAACAATGACATCATGTAGGTTCTACCGTGAAAGTAGGACAACAAACCTTCATATTTTGTAACTTAATATACTTACTTTCATTATTGTAGGTACCTACATTTACAATAAGTTCTACAATAATACTAGAGTTTCCAACAATTTACTCAAGAGATCGTCAGAGGAAATCGATTTGTTACTCGAATCGAGTGGCTATTCGAATATTTGTATCGATTTTGTTCATAAACGAATATTATTCTCAAGAGATTCTATGAACATATTTATATCGATTCTAGCTGCTTACCAATTATTGTCGCCGTGCTCTAAAAACCATGTTAAACGAGGTATTTTGAAATCTATATTATTTTAAACTCGTTTCGAATTTACTTTTTTCACCTATTTTTTACGCGATAATAATATTCATTCTAATTTTACATGTCGCGATCAAGTAATAAGTAGTTAATTTATATAATGTCCGTATGTAAAGAAAAGTATATAAGTATTATATCCGATGCCTGGCCACCAAAACACAAGCTTGGTTGCTAATCTTTGGTCTAGATGGCATGGCGTTCTGAAAGTGTCCTACAATATTTCATTAATTCTTCTATTTTGTTCCAGATCTATAGTAACCCCAGATAACATGTCAAAATAGCATTAAGAATTTTCACATTTTTAGTTTCATAAAGCAAGATTTCTGTCTTGCTTTTTTTTGCTTAATGTTAGTGTTCTCACAAAACATTCAACCAATTTCCTCATAAAACAATGATTATTTGCATAAAATATAGACGATTTCTGTAAGTGTACGGTGCCAGCAAATTCAATCCGTGCTATTCAGAATGCTGTATGTTACACTTCCCAGCCAGTCTCAGTTTATTCGACAATGTTCAGAAAGAACAGTTTCACCTCTAGACAAGGTCCAGGTCTGGATCCAACTAAGATGTGAGTTTCATCACGATGTTTCCCTTCACCGTAAGACCATACACCATACATAACATTTATTTAAACATATCAACAAACGATGCACATAGCTAATGCCTCTCGACTCTCCCACACAAATTACAATTTCAAATAGCAACGTTTTGAAGTTTGAAGACTGATTTGTTTGACATTGTTTGATTGACTGGTGATTCGTTCAGTTTTTCTTGATTTTATTATCTGTGGCGTTATGATTTGATTTGATTTTGATTGAGCGAATGAGTGAATGAAAGTTGTATTGCTATTTTTGTGGGTTGTTTTTTGTTGGAATTGAAAGGAGCATTTCTTATGAATAACGCCATGGGTTTACAGGTAAAAGTCCCGATTTTGTAGAAATAACAGGATAAAAAGAAGTCTATGTGACTCCCAATAATTCAATTGTCATGTTAAGTTCCATCAAAATTGGTCTATCACTACATAGTATAAAACAAAGTTGCTTTCTCTGTCCATAATTCCCTTTGTATGCTTAAATCTTTAAAACTACGCAACGGATTTTGATGCGGTTTTTTTTAATAGATAGAGTGATTGAAGAGGAAGGTTTATATGTATAATACATGCATAATATAGCCGTGCGAAGCCGGGACGGGTCGCTAGTTAGTCATAAAGCGCCTAATTATACAAACTAATCTAACAAAACAAATTGTACTTGTCGGGGCCGACGCGCAACTGGAGTTGAATCCGGAACAAAAAAGGTTTCACATTTTCTAGATCTCTTTGGTCACCTGAAAAAAGGTTAAATGTTTTTTTAGAACTCAAAGTTATCCTCCGCGTTAGCATACATAGTTAGCACTCGATTCTACTACTCAATAGCTTTGGAGAAAATTTCAAACATATCTTTATTTTTTTTTGTTTAAAAAAAACTTATAACTAGCTTAGTATACATTCTAAGATACCACGATGTGTGGAAAAAGATTGGGGAGGCCTTTGCCCAGCAGTTAGACAAATCAGGCTATTAAAGAAGAATCTAAGTTATGGCTCTAGTATTACCTACACAAGAGATTTGGTGATGAATGAAGTACACTCGCCTGCCAATGTAAAAAAAAAGAATTAATTGACCTTTAAATTTAAATACCTATCTACTTACCATTAAATTATAACCCCCAATTATGATGAAGTTAAAGTATAAAATAAAACAATTTAATCTCAAATCAATGGACGATTCAGCGAAAAAATTCAATAGCTGCTGCAGAAGCCAGTCAGTGCCTACAGCATTTCTAGGGAGAAAAATGCTTGTGCCATAAATTATACCTTTTTAATTCAATAATAGTTGATTCCAGAAGAATTGGTTAATTGATACTTACGAGTAGGACCTACATAGACTACCTATTTCATCTAATTGGACTTATTGGATAATTGGACAGTGATGTCAATTTAACACTTCTGGTAGTAAATTTAGCACTTTTATTTTTCGTCTTGCATCTAGACCTTTTCAGCACGTTTTTGAAGTGTCGGTTGCCTAGAAAAAGTATGCAATTAAACATAAAACGATAGCAATGTGCGTTACAAATATTTTTTTGTAGTTTCTACTCAATCACCAATGAACATAATATCTTTAGCATTTTTTACCACTTTTTAAAAGAACAATGGTGTAAGCGCATATAAATTTCAATCTAATACTAGGCTAACACGCCTCTACTAATAATTTGCGGTTAGAAGGTTGTATGGCACTAAGTTCAAATTTAAAAATGAACTAACGCCAAACTCGATCATTTAGGTACGTAAAAGTACGTAAGGTATTGCAAAACCTCGAAATAAACTCGATTTTCACCAAAAATATCCATGAAGAATTGCCTTCCGCGGTCATAAAAAACCTTCGATTCCAGCCACTAATCATATTGAACAACCGTATAATGCAACCGATGAGGAATGGGTTTAACCAATAAAATTACAAGTTGATCTCATTTAAACACTTCCATGAAACAATTTTTGTAAGATAAAGAGATTAAACATTAAATAGAGAGAACATATTTAACTTTAAAAACAGTTTGATAAATGTAACTCTTTAAACGCCTTTGAATACCTGAAGTATAGGTGTTGTAGTAGGGATGCCCATGCTTATATAAAATCCATTAAGTTAGCAATATTAGCATCGATATTGACTATGTGCAATCGGGTAGAAAGCTAACGCTGCCGCAGTAGAAACGAGAATGTGTGGTATAAAAAAAAGAATTATCAATTTTATTTCAATAAACTTAAAAACCTAAGGATACATCCGCAGTAGAGACGTGAAAATGTAATGTTTCAGCTAAAAAGCATGCATTTTAATGCAGTAAACTTAATGTGAAATCTATATTATTATTTATTTTTTGTCTGTAACAAATAGGCTCCGAAAATATTGGACCGATTTTGATGAAACTTGGTATGAGGATTCATTGAGGAGTAACATATGCTACTTATTCCTGACATTCCCACGGGATCGGGAGTTACGCGGGTAAACTAGTCTATACATTATAAAGAGGCCCTTTGAATAGTTTGTCATAATTTATGCCATATTTCTGACTGTGAGTGTTATAATTTTCTGGTCTCTTTTAAAACTGTTCAGACACTCACTCTACTACAATACAACTTAAATGTCTGTGACGTAGGTACCAACGTTTACTGGTCTTGAATTAAGTGCAGTTAATATTTTGAATAATTTTCCATTGGAATCAATTTTGAGCGGTCACTTGAATCGCAGTAGTTTTTGGAATTTTGCTCCCGGTGCGGTAATTTTTTACTTATTTGCAGTTTTTGTGATCAAATTGTCTTAATTTTTATGTGATCACTTTATTCTGTATTATTATAAATTTTATACTTAAGGTACATTAAAAGAGTTAAAACCAAAATGCCTTTAGCCTGCAACTAAAATTGTCAGTAAAAACTTGTGTTAAATTATGTTGTTTGTACCGTTTGAAGATTAATTAATATTGACGGATGGTGGTCCAACTATAAAAAAAGCTAGACCACGACCCTTAGTTAAAGAACCGTGATCCAACTTTCCTAAAACAGTAAAGTGAAACAAAAGACAATCCAAGCTAAAACAACGGACGATCTGAACTAAAACCAATGAAGATCCAAACTGAACTAAAACAAAGGTGACATCCATTTTGAACCCCCATTTTCAACCCGCAATTTTTTTTCCATGTTCTACCTAAAATGTGTTCCATTTTCTACCCCCAATAATTTAAATTTTAACTACTATTATAATTAACACTTTTACCGAAACTATGAATCTATTTTTTCTGTTGACGTTACTTGAGTAAAAATTAGGTAGGTACCATTTTCTACCCACTGCGTATTTGGGTAGAAAATGGACTATTGATTTGCAGGGGGTTGAATATGGAGGTATTTTAATTAAAATTATGCCGTGGGTTGAAATTGGGGTTTGAAAATGGATGCCACCAAAACAAAAGACGATATGAACATAAACAAAAGACAATATAAACAAAAATAAAAGACAATCTGAACTAACATTTTCCTCCATTTTGGTATAACTAATACACATTATGGCGCATTCAAAATTATGACGTTACATCTGTTACGTTTGGTTTTTTCAAGTACTCCGTCTTCTCTCTAATCTTTTTAACATTAAAAACATACTTACTTACTGTCATTGATTGAAATGCAACTTGCCAGTGATGGGCCAGTGTTATTATTTACACTGGTGAAATAACTCAGTTCTACATTTTGTTCGAAATTCGATGTTTTATCACATGTAGAAGATTTCCAAGATAAACTCATTATTAACGTAACCTGAAAAACAATTTACATTTTTACCCGTGAAAGTAAGTGTGATTCCGCCCAACATCAATTCCCAGAACAACGAAAAAACATCGAAAAATTGAATTTATGATCGTACCAAAACAAGTAATAACTAATTGACTTTTGAGAAATCTTTTAAAAAATTACACTTTACGTTCAATAATTTGACATTATCTTTGCGTTCGTAATTTAAAGGTTTACGATATACCAAACTTAGGTTAATTGTTAAATGAACTCTTTAAAATAGGTTGTTTCTTAAAAGGAGGTTGTAGTCGTAAATATGTCGGAGGATGTACAAAAAGGTTTGCAACCAGTGGCATGGCCGACCGGTTAATTCTTACTTACGCGACCATTAAATATTATTTTGGCACTTTGAATTATGGCAAAGATGCAAGAGCAAGAACACATATTAAAATTAAAGGTAAAATTTTGACAATATCATTGCAACCATGGAGAATAAGATAGATAGTTTGATATGACGTCATAGAAAGAAGTTAAAAAATAAATCGATTAAAAATTAAAATAATACTGAAATAAATTTAAGTAAATACAGCGGGTTTGGCCGGAAGACCAGCGCTGCAGCCAAGTTATGCTTGACTGTGGCTTACAGCTGAGGGTGACCCATTTGGGCAGCACATGGCTTCTTAAATATATGTTTTTTCTTTATTTCTTCGTTGTCTAAGTTACCTATTTCTTTGTGTGTGTTAATTTAAAAGTTGTCGTGTGCCTGTACCAAATAAATGTGTTTCTTTCTTTCTAAATGTTTTCTTTTGTGATTTTTTATATAAAAATAAATCATAATAATAAAAATAAAAAAGTAGTACAGCGCCCAGGAAAAACATTCGACCTGCAAGAAATTATGGCACTAAGATGTGAGACTAAGATGTCACTTAAAAAAATATAGTTCAACATTTATTATTTCACCAACACTTTGCTTGGCATGCAAATCCTACTTATAAATGTGAAAGTTTGTGAGGTAGTATGTATGTGTGATTTTTTTGTTCCTCCTTCACACAAAAACTACTGAAACTTTGAATGTAGTTAGCTGGAGACCTGGATAAACACATAGGATGCTTTTTATCCCGATATTGCCTCGGGACACCTAGTCCTAACTAAATATTATTACCATGGTTACCATGCCGGACTGCCAAACACAGGGTTGCAGGTTCGATTCCCGCCACAGACAAGTATTTATGCTTAGATATTTGTCTGTGGTCTGGTTGTTTCTATGTATTATATGTATTTTTTACAAAAGAAAAGTATATAAGTAGTATATCCGTTGCCTAGCACCCATAACACAAGTCTAGTTACTTAGCTTGGGGCTAGATGGCGATGTGTGGAATGTCCTGCAATTTTTTTTTATTTTTTATTATTTATCCGAAAGTTGGTTTATTTATTTGTTTGTTTGTTTGTTCTCTCTTCACGGTCAAATGACTAGACCGATTTAAGTGAAAAACGCGATTCTGGTAGTTTATGGGATGAAAAAGGACATAGGATATTTTTGATCCCAAATTTCCTGCAGTATGGGGTCTTACGCGGGTGAAACCGCGGGGAGAAGCAAGCTTATAAAATAACATTTAAATTGTCCTCCCTTAAAACATCTTGATCTGTTTGTTGTTAATTTGTGTCAGTGTTTCCAGGTAGTCTTAATTTTATTTCGATTTAAGAGACATAAATATGAAATGAAGATATCGGTCATCAAGAACTCACAGACACTGTGAACTTGAGACAAATACTATGCAGCGGCAATGTCATATCCAACCTGCTAAAAACCTTTACCTTAAAAAAATATTACACTTAAACACGGCTAATTTGATCAATGTTGCTTTTATTTCACTTTGGCCATTTATGTTTGGCGCAACCTTAATGTCCGCATAAAAATTATATCAAGAAATTGTACTTAGGTGAAAAGGTTCCTATAAAGAAAGCCCTTACGATGAAGCTCTATATAAATTTTTTATCAATGGATTCCTTAATGTTTTTAAGTTTTTCTTAAAGTTTCCAAAGGCCAAAGCTTCAGTAACAAAAGTACTTTGAACGGATTGTGATCGGGGCTGATTTGTGAGCTACTACCTCACAATTATCACAATTTAACACGTCCATATGTTCCGTTTATTGTCGTAAATATATCAATATAAGTAGTACCTACCTTTATAATAACCCAGTTTTAAGTGCTTTTATTCGAATGGTTTATGTGGAAATTCAAGGTAGTACACAAAAAAAAGGTATTTTGAAGTAGGAAATAATCCGCTGGTCTATAAGTACGCTATGAATAATTTCTTGGTTTTAGTAAAAAATCCTAAAATGAAAAGCATTTTTATTAATTTAAAATCAATATTCATAAATAATTAATATATAGGGTGAGTACTGCTTATTATTTTGTAAGAACATTTACTGAAAAAAAAATGTATATATATAGGTATTTCCTACTTAAAAAGGAGAGGAATATTTCAGCTTAAAAACCTTTTGTTCTTATTTTCACTTATATTTTAGACCACAACTTTTTAAACTAGTTGGAACAATTATTATTATGTATAGCAGCGTCCCAAAGGTTTCACCCGCATCAGTCTCGATTTCATGGAAATATTGACATATAAAGCAGTCCAAATTCTTTCCCATACTTTAACCTACCCCTGTACAAATTTCCACCCAAATCGGTCCAGCCGATTAACTGTAGTTAATAAGGAAACAAACAAACATTCTCGTTTATAATATTAGTTAGCATTCGTTGAAATTTTACGAGGCGATGAAATATAGTCTACCTACTCATCTACTTTACGACTTACGTTGCCTAAGCCTCCAATATGGTGATCTAGTTATAAATACATAACGTGACCATACGTCTCACTTTGGGCGGGACAGTCCCGCTTTCAAACTGTTTGAGAAAAAATGTCCTGCCTTCATATTAAAGTAAAATGTCGTTAAGGAAGATTCCTTGAACGTTGTGATGATTATCATATGAAGTTCTGGCTTAACTTATATCTACTTTCTTGTGGTAATAAGTACCATCATTTCCAGCAATTAAATTCCCACAAATATCAAAATATTATTTCGTAGATATTTGTTTTAAAACCCAACATTTACCAGTACCCATGTACCCAAATTTTTTTTAACTTGATTCTTCAGTTGTCCCGCTCTGACAATAGAAAATGATGGTCACGTTCAAAATACACCTACTCTAATTAATTTATACCAGATATAAATCTAGTTATATAAAGATAATCCGTTTGGAATTAGCACGGCTGTAAAAATATAAAAATATACTTGTAAAATTTGTTATTTTATACAACCGAAGATAATAAAATCTTAAGGGACCACGAAAATAAAACTATCAAGATTTCTACACTTACAATGAAGTATTGGATAATCTTTTTTTACGCAAAATAGGCTTGCATTTGACCTCATCTCACCGGATGGGAAACGATGAGGTTGAGGATGTAGCATGCTCGTCTAGAAGGAGAACAGTTTGCCTGGACAACATGATGGAACGTGACGAATCACTTGGCACCATGACTTTGTCCCAGGTGGTGTTAGAAGCCGCTGGCCAAGGCCTACCACCGCTCAATTGTCTGCTCCTCCACTGCATTCCAACATTAGTACATTTTGACACTTATACAATATTGCGTTTGTGATTTCTGGCATCATTGTATTCTTACATTAGATCGTTATAACAATTAGGCGTTATTAAACATTTGACCTCAATACATTTTGACACTGCCATCTGGACATCATGGCATTTAGTATCCCTCGTGCTCCATCCAGGGGTCATTAGGACATCAAGGGCTAAGTGCTACGGACGCGAGCAAACTTTCAAAAAGTATCAAAAATCGCAAAACCTTTCATGAGGTATAAATCTGACAACACAAGTTCCGCAAAATTATGTAAGAACTTTGTTTTTATCTTTTTTTTTTAACTATTATTTACATAGCTCCTGGGGCCTTATTCTGCTATTTGGCCAATCATTGTCATTATATCGAGACTCTATAGATATTATATCGAGATTGTGACTTTATTTGGTATTCTGCTAAAGTTTTAATAACATCGCAATATAATCACTATGGAGTCTCAATGGTATGGTAATATTTACCTTGCAGGTGTTGCCTAGCAACATGGTATATGTTGCTAAGCAATATACTGTTTTGACAACTATCGAGATTCCATTAAGCCACGATTGTAGAGTAGAATACAAAAGTGAGTCAGTGGTATGTCAGTGGTGTCTCGATAGAATAGTCAACGTTAGTAGAATACCAATTTGACATGTAATGTCATATTTTTGACATTAAATTTCTATTACGATTATATCGACACACTATTGTAACACAATTGTGTTAGCAGACTTAGGCCCCTGGTCTAGGGCCAGCCAAAATACTTGGCGATTTTATTTGCGGTCAAGATGATGATAGTTAGTATAAAATTAGAAGAATTGTCAATTAGAGTAATTGGACTAATTAATAATTAACAGAGTAGTTGAACCAGAGCACCCCGCACTAAATCATTTCTTTTGTTTTGAGGCAACACCAACAGAGGCGTTCTTACCATTCTGGCCTTTGCTTTTACAAAATTAATGCTTACAATATTTATGTTATGACTCTTAATTGGCTGTCGATCGTTTTACGTATCATCTCTATAAATTCTGATAATGTTACCATTCGATAAGGGAATTATCGAAAAAAAACAAGTGGAGAAATCAGAAGATCACATGATTTTCTTCAACGGAAAAGTGTAATTTTACAATTAAGTCGTTATGTGTAACAATTTATTTAACTTGATGTGATTGATAAAATACAGCGCCTGTAAAAATACCTTACTTTTTGTACTTTATGCCTTAACATTTTCTTTTAGCAAATATTTCTAAGTTACTTTAATGTAGGTACTAAAAAAAAACCTCGACCACCTACCTACCTACTATCCTGCTTTTTGTTAGGGTTCGTGCCTAAAGGGTAGAAACGAGACCCTTTTACTAAAACTCTACTGTCCGTCTGTCTCTCTGTATGTCTGTCACCAGGCTGCATCTCATGAACCCTGATGGCTAGACAATTAAAATTTTCACAGATGATGTATTTCTGTTACCGCTATAACAACAAACATTAAAAAATAATATACGAAGTTTTCCTTATCATTAGGTACGGAAACCTTCGTCTGCGGGTCGGACTCGCACTTGGCCGATTTTGATGAAACTTGTTATGTTGATACTTTGAACATTGGGAGCAAAATGTGCTATTATTTCACGGGATCACGGGATTGAAACTTACCTAGGTGAAGTACTCTCTCTGTAGTCGGCCCCACATGACTGAGGATCGTGGTTATCCAATGGGATGAGTCTGCATTTGAATCGGATGTCTCCAAGGCGCTGTTCGCTCCAAAGCTTCTGTTCATCACATCTTTCAACAGTGTTATGGAACCTGACGGCTGATGAGTCCTTAATCTGATCCGTCCATCTCGTTGGGGTTCGGTCTCGAGCGCGTTTACCATCTGTGTTTCTAATCAACATAAGTTTCTCCAGGGCGAAGCTAGATTCTGTAAGAAAATACTGTTATTAAATGTGTGTACTGGGTGTACCGTTCGTAGGAATAGGTCTTTTCTATTGCATTAATTTCGGTTCATCCAGGGTCAGGTTTCCTTTTATTTTTGCGCCAGTACGATTCTGGGTTGTCAATTGGTTTAGGTACTGCGACTTCATCAGCTTATCCATTTCTTCACCATGTTTCTAGTTTTTACTGGTATGTTCAGCGCCTTGTTCACGGCCGGCATCTACTTCGCGTCTAGATGTTATTTGACCATACCAGCGCAGTATTTTCTGTAAACTCGGGGCAACTTTAAATAACTTAATAAATGCATGAGTTAATATTATGAAAATATATTTAAATGACTTATTCATATTTAAATTACCGAAAAAACACGACAATTATAACAGCTTTAGTGAATAATTGTAAGCGAATACTTTCATCTAGATATGATTTTGTTCCAATTTTATAAAAAATATTTGGTTTTGTTTGGATTTTGCTGTGAAATTCAACTGGACCTCTGAGAGTGCCGCAAGAGTCGAAAAAAAATCTTGTTTCACTGCCACCTTCCTACCTTAGTTCATGGATATACACTTATAAAATGGAGATCTTAAAGTCACGAGTGTAGGATGATCTTGAGAGTGTAGATCTTCTAGGAAAGCGTGCTACATCTCAGACTGCCATCGTTACCTGCCATCGTCACTTACCATCGTGTGAGATAGTGGTCAAACGCTGATTTATAAATGATAGAAAAAATAGGACATTTGTATTAGATGGATTAAGAGGAAAAGGTACCGGGCGCTCTCTCCATACAAACGTAGTCGACTGTTTCCTCCCTGGATACTGACACTAGAGCAAATATTTTTGTTACATAAAACTTTTTTTTGATTTTAAATCTTAATTTCTATGACATAGGGACATAGTCATGGCAGTTATAGGTTTTATGCAACAAAAATATTTGTGCTAGTGTCATTGTCCAGGGGGAAAAGAGTCGACTACGTTTGTATGTAGAGAGCGCCGGTACTCTTTACCTTAAGCTTGCACAGAACCTACCCTCTCAGCTTAGTCAACTTAGAGGGAAGAACTCTTCAATACTGCTAAAGTGTTTACTGTAAATTATTAAGTAAGTACTCCGAAATAAATTTCACGGTGTCAAACTGTGCTAAGTGAAGCGAACATAATTTGTAATTACAGCATATTGCACATCTCGACCACCTACGCTTTTTTAAATTTAAATAATAAATAAATAACATCTTCAATCTGGGTGATTCGGTTCTTTAGTAGACTGACTTTACTTATGTTGATCCCGGCGGGGTCAGTTTACCTATATGAAAAACAATTTCTAATATACAGGGTTATTGGAAATTAATTGACACGGCGTTAAGGGCTTTCTACGACTTTTGGAAATTCATTATAAAAATATTCCATACAAAAATAAAGAATTAAGTCCAACAGTTCAAATAATACTCAACTCTACGTCTACGTCACAGAATCAATCATAGTAGGTATGGAACAACCCGATCGGGTCGCACGCAGTGCGCCCCGTGCCGATCGCGCGCGCGCACTTGCCGCATAGACATAGCAAATTACCAGACAGTACGAGAAACACTTAAATATTTTTTTTGGGATATGTATTAAGTTTCGACAAAAGTCGTAGAACAAAAGTTGTTTGTTAAGGTGCACAGAAGAAGCCCTTAACGCCGTGTCAATTAATTTCCAATAACCCTGTATATAAATTACGTGTCACGTTGTTTGTGCGCGATGGACTCCTAAACTACTTAACCGATTTTAATCAAATTTGCACACCGTGTGCAGCTTGAACCAACTTGAAAGATAGGATAGCTTACATCTTAATTTATCCCGATATTCCCACGGGATCGGGAGTTACGCGGGTGAAACCCCGGAGCGCAGCTAGTATACCTATATTTGACGACCCAGTTAGCACAATGGTCACCATGCCGGACTGCCAAACACAGGGTTGCGGGTTTGATTCCCGCCTCAGACTAGTATTTATGGTTAGATATTTGTCTGTGGTCTGGTTGTCTCTATGTATTATAAGAATATATTTACAAAAAAAAAGTATATAAGTAAGTAGTGTATATCCGTTGTCTAGCACCCATAACACAAGTCTAGTTACTTAGCTTGGGGCTAGATGGCGATTCGTGTGGAATGTCCTACAATTTTTATTTTATATGCAATTATTTTGACTAAGAAGACTAATTCCGCTAACAAAATTTGAAAAATCGGGAAAGTTGCCAATCGTCGCAGCTGAAGTAGAGACATCAAAACGACTTGTTTGACCAAGAGGTTGTTTTTATTTTTGAATTTTAATGTATAACCCTAAATAGGTTGAATTAGCAACATCAGTTTCAAATGATGACTTAAGTATTTATAACGTTCATCTGTTATTTCTTTTTAGCAAAATTCTACTGATCTATTTTATGAATAAAATAAATGTAGGTAACTAAAATACCATAGAGTTAAAAATATTTCCAAAAGTTAGATATGGCGTCCGTTTCTCAATATACTTACGCGTTGGTTTAACAACCTATAATGTTTGACGTGATAACGTCCTATAAATTGATGAACACCGTATGCACTCACAAAAAAGTGTCACGTTCTTTTGACATGGTAATTATCGTCCGTAAACCGTCTTTACAGACAAAGGGTTTTTTGTTAAATATTAAACAAAAAATCTACTAGGAATAAATAAGAGTTAGAACTCGCGTTTTAATACGAGAAGGATAGAGGTTGTATGTCTATTTTAAAAATAAAAACTACAATTTTATTACTCAAGATCGACTTTTACTGAAAATAATTTGGTGTTTTATAACAATTTTGTTTCTATTTTAGGCCTGAATAATTTCAATATCTATTCACACATTATATAAAATAGTTGTCTAACATTTAAAAGATTTTTTCAAAATTTATACCTAACTTTGTATTAATTACTTTTTACAAAATATACTTAGGTATAATTAGTATATTATAGTCCAATATTATAGTCTCTATTATAAAGAGAAAAGCCGATTTAATTTGTTTATTATTATAGGAATCCTTGGGAGTAACAAGCTACTTTTTTCTCCAGGTTCCCTCGGAATTAGGACTTATTCGGTGAAACCGTTGGGCACTCCTAATATTAATATAAAGGGTTATAACTGAGTAAAATACTCATACTAGATAGAGAGTAATAATTATACAGGCTTATTGGTAATTATACTAGCTAGCCGTTGAGGGTCACTTTTGTGCACCTAAACAAACAACTTTTGTGCTACGACTTTTAAAAATTCGAAGAAATAAATGAAAATTTTGAGTTTATGAAAATTCGAAAAACAGCTGATTTTTCAAAACAAAGGTCATTCACACTAAGAATAGTAGATAAAACTCAAAAAATAAGTAAAATATTAAGGTTAATGATATCTCCGTGTAAGGAACAGCTGATTTTGAGGTAAACCTTACTTATAAATTTTCAAAAAAAAATCGAATTTCCAAAAGTCGTAGAACAAAAGTTGTTTGTTTAGGTGCACAGAAGTGGCCCTCAACGGCTTGCTAGTATAATTTTCAATAACCCTGTATAAAAAAATAATATTGTTCATAAAATAATTAAAGGTTTTTACATATTAAGAAAAAGGAACACTACCGAGTTAGGAAAATAAAATAAGAAAATTCTAAATTTCAAAGTTGAATCAGTTATACTAATATTGTGTTAACTTACTCGAAATGTACTGAACCGATTGCGATGGAATTTGGTGTTTAGGTAGCTGAAATTCTACAAGATAACTTCTTTTCAGCTTATCACATTTCAGTCCTTTAATTATGAAAATATTGGGATTTTCATAGATAGAAGACTGAAATATGTAAAACTGCTGGCTAAAGTTAGTATCAGTAGTAATTTTCTTCCCTAATTATTTCAATTATTAAAATATGATTAAACAACGACTTTAAATGCAAAAAATACTATTAAGCTAACCATTTTATATTTTATTCCATTTTGTCATGTATTTGTTTAAATATCACACACATTTTTCATTTTAATTAACTAGGAAAAACTTAGATTAAAATTACATAGATATAATAATAATTAATTCTACATTTATTTATTCTTACAATATCTACTTCTTAAAAATACACGTTATACTTCATGAAATACTTTACATAGGCATATTTTTTTGGCATTGATATTAATAAAATTGATTATTCTTTCAGAAAGTTTTATATGAGTCTACGTACACTTTAAAAAAAAATCTACGAAAAGGGACTTTTGATTTAAAATACCTTTTTGTAAAAAAAAAATGTTTTTATATATATTAATATACCTAAATAATAATATAAATCGAGTTATGTATAATTATATTTTTCTTAGGCCAAGGAAATATCTCGCAGTAAATATTTAACAAATATTTTGGATCTAATAACAGTTTTTTTTTCATTTACAATTATTAATAATAAGACAGAGGTAAAATAATTACAAAGTAATAGGATTTTAAACTAGCATGGTTATATTCACTTCTAAAGTTATTCAAAACTCTATGGCGCGGTGGGCGAACACCCGCCTGGGACGAAGATGGTTCAGGTTCGATTCCCGTCTCAAACAAACTATGTACTACAGATATATTTTGTTCTGCGTGTTTCTGTAGTATTTTATGTATCTATGTTTTTACAAAAAAAAGTAAGTAAGTAGATATTCTATCCGTTGTCTGGCCACCATAACACAAGCCTAGCTTACTTTGGGGTTTGACAACGCTGTGTAAAATGTCCTTTGATATTTATTTTTGGTTTAGAGGAGATCGATATTGTTACATAAATTGTCTCGTGAAAGTGGTGATTGTAGCAGCATTAAAATATCAAGCCCCACAAAAGAAAATCAAATAGGTAAGTAAGTTCCTACCTGTTTTAAATAACTTCAGAATCACAAAGATGAAAATTAAATGTAAATGATTTCTTTTTAAATGTATTTTTAATAATAAATTAATTATTTACCTAACCTATCTACTTAGTCAAATAAAGGAGTATTACAATGGCAAGAAAACAGTTAAAAATAATATATTTTTCCTACCTACTAGATATTATATTTGATATGGATTAATTAATTAATATTTCTAAATATTGAATAGAAACTGTTTACATTTTTAAATAAAACTGATTTTTATACTTATAATAAAATCTATACTTATTATTAAAATATTCAAAATCTCATTTTCATAAATCCTTAATCCAATAAGTCGCCTGATTTTTTTTTATCTGCAACAAACTTTTATCAATTTTATGAACCTTTTATTATTATACTAGCTGTTGCCCGCAACTTTGTGTTGTGTTTTTGTTTTGTTTTATATACTAACTAGCGACCCGCCCCGGCTTCGCACGCCTATATTATGCATGTATTATACATATAAACCTTCCTCTTGAATCACTCTATCTATTAAAAAAAAAAACAGCGCACTCCGGGAGTGCAGGCAGAAGTGAAAACTGTATATCTGTGTAAAATCTCATCAGTCCACCGAGAGATGTCGCTGTTAACACTGTTGTACAGAAGTGAGTATCGTAGTTCGGCCGTTTGCACAGAGATGGCGCTGTTTTCAATATTGCATAGTAGTAGAAGTACATTAACTGTTAAAATCTCATCTGTCGCGAGAACGGCTGAAAATGCTCACCCACAAAAGTGCCCAACGCGCCATAAGAAGTTTTCACTTCAAAAACCGCATCAAAATCCGTCGCGTAGTTTTAAAGATCTAAGCATAATTAAGGATAGACAGCCAGCGGGAAGCGACTTTGTTTTATACTTTGTAGTGATGAGCCTGATAAAAACTGAAGAGCAATTGTGAGAACCAACTATTCCGAGTTAAAATGTGGACTATAGTTCCAAATATTTTGATAGATAGCAGCAGTATCTTTACATGGGAAAAATAAATTAAAGATGTCCAATTAAATCGGTAAAGTGTGTAAAACTGAAGCTGTTTTGTCTAACTTAGTATTTAGGCTTCCCTTACTGCGTCAAATTAAAAAAAAATCGCTTGACCAGAAACTATGGTGGTAATTTAATAAAAGTATGAAGTTTGTGAAAATGAAGCTGTATGGTCTTACTTAGCAGTTAGTCTTCCCTTACAGAGTCAAATTAAAAAAAATCTCTTATCAGAAACTACGGTGGCAATAGAAACGATGAATTTTGTAAAAATGAGGCTGTATGGTCTCACTTAGAATTAGCCTTCCCTTACCAGGTCAAAAAAAAACATTTTGTTGACCAGAAACTACGATGGCAATAAAAACGATAAAGTTTATAATAATGAGGCTGTATGGTCTCACTTAGCAAGTTAGCCTTCCCCTACCGGGTTAAATTAAAAAAAAAAAACATTCTCTTGACCAGAGACTATGGTGGCAATAAAAACGATAAAGTTTGTAAAGACGAGGCTGTATGGTCTCACTTATTAGTTAGCCTTCCCTGACTGGGTAAAATTTAAAAAAACTTTCTTTTGACCAGAAACTATGGTGGCAATAAAAACGATAAAGTTTGTAAAAATGAGGTTGTATGGTCTCACTTAGCAGTAAGCCTTCCCTTACCGGGTTAAATTAAAAAAAAAAAACATTCTTTCGACCAGAGCCTACGGTGGCTCTATACTCTAACAAGCCGTCTATCGAGCGACTTAGAAATAGCTTAAAAAAAAACAATCTCTTATTTATTTTAAAATAGTCTAAAGTCTAATAATGGTTTCAAAAGATCGAAATTTATGTTTTAAAATATCAGATTAAAAAAATAACGTTAAATTTCAATATCTAACCGGGTCATTTACAATTTGAAACAACCTATTTATTATAGCCTTGTTTTACATTCCACTTCCAATAGTGGGTGTTTTTACGAAATAAGTAGTGAGGGTTCCTTTCCCTTTGACGTACGTTGGACCGCGACATTCGAGGCCGTATCCAGCTCGCATCAGTACTCTGAAAACAAAAAGTTTATTTATTTATTGAAATACTGTTGCCAGCCTTTTGGGAAAATGCTCAAAGGCCCGTATTAATAAATCGCTCTCAATATCGATCTTGAGTGCGTATCAATCGAGTGAGTCTTGAGATGTGGTCACTATCTTAAGTTAGGCGTTAATTAATAGATAAAACTCAAGTTTTAACCAGGCTGATATCGCTCTTGAGATTTGAGACTGATCTTGAATGACAGTAACGCTTTGTTCTTACCTTGAATTATATGTTCTTACCCTATGGTAGGTAGTGTCGTCATATTTTGCTGTCAACTTGTTTTTAATGTGAACATATTTAAAAAAATGTAATATTTGTATGACCCGCAATCAGACTTGAGTGCTGAGTTTGATTTATTAATACGGTATGACTCAAGTGATACGTCGCTCTTTAATCGCGTCTTAAGATAGGTTTATTAATCAGCGCAACAACTCAAGAGCAAACTCAAGATTGAAATCGATATTGAGTTCGGTTTATTAATACGGACCAAAGTATAGGATCGATGCGATGTTTCTTATTTGTTACTTTATTTTTTCTTGTGTGTTTTTATTAATGTTTAATTTTGATGGTTTCGAAAATTTCTGTCCCGGCAAACGTTCTTTTGCCATACCTATACAAAAAAGGGGGGAAAAAATTGATGTCGTTCGATTCTCAGACGTAACGAATATACACAAAAAATTCACATAAATCGGTTCAGCCGTTTAGGTGGACATAGGAAACAAATACCGCGACACGAGAATTTTATATATATAGGAATTTTTATACTAATCTACATTATTAAATATACTATTATATTTAGTTATACGTAAACCCGTGAGTTTCTTGTGCCTTCTTATTGGTGGGCGCGTTCCGATGGCACATATCCTAACTTAGTTTTTAACCTCCGCACAGTTGATATTCTTGAGAAGGAAAAGGGCTAAGACGTTTATATAAATAAATAATAAATAAATATTGCAGGACATTCCACACATCGCCATCTAGCCCCAAGATAAGTAACTAGACTTGTGTTATGGGTGCTAGACAACGGATATACTACTTATATAATTTTCTTTTGTAAATAATTATATACTTATAATACATAGAAACAACCAGACCACAGACAAATATCTAAGCATAAATACTTGTCTGAGGCGGGAATCGAACCCGCAGCCCTGTGTTTGGCAGTCCGGCATGGTGACCATTGTGCCAATTGGGACGTCATATGTGATCTTTGTACAAACTGTACAATAAACGGTCAAAAGTACAACGCCACCGTAACGTTTACAATCCTGTGCAGCACTATTTGAACATTATCACAACGTAACCTGTGGATCGAACCCACGTCGGTTGGTGTAGCGGGTGGCGGCTTATACCACTTACACAACTAAAGACATAGCTAACATGTTGAATATAATAATCACACTGAGTACTTTTAATTCAAGTATTTATGTTTGTGTGTAACGTCTTTTAGAAGAAAGTCGTAAGTAAAATACTTGTTTATAATATTATCGTTGCGAACTGATAGTGGAGTTGTGACGCATACTGTACCTAAGCATCCAAATTAATAAAAAATGTTAACTTTGACTTACCACAAAATATTATGAAATAACAAATAAGCGACTCAACTTCTTGCGTTAGTTGGTTATCTGTGTTGCAAAGGTTCTTCCACAAAAAAGCAATAAGATAATAATATTATGAAAATAAAGTAATAATATTACTATTCAAAATATCAATTTTCTAATTTAGTCACGGTTATTCTGATAAATTATTTGCAACAATTCAAAAGCAAATTACAAGTAGGCGAGTGAGTTAAGTTATAAATTACTAGCGACCCGCCCCGACTTCGCACGGCTGTATTATGCATTGTATTATATCTAAAAACCTTCCTCTTTAATCACTCTATCTTTAAAAAAAACCGCATCAAAATCCGTTGCGTAGTTTTAAAGATCTAAGCATACATAGGGACATAGGGACGGCGAAAAGTGACTTTATTTTATAATAAGTAGTGATACATATTAGAGCGGTGTTGGCCAAGTGATAGTTATCTCGACTTTCATGGTGAAGGTCGTAGGTTCGACTCTCGGTCGGCCGTGCACCAATGGCAAAAAAAACTTCGAAAAAAATTACTTTTTTGCAAGGTTATATTCTTGAAGTTCCTATAGTGTAATGGCGTCAGATGTTGATGAAGAAAAGAAAACGAAGCGTGAGAGCATATTTGGCGCGAATATTGGGTCGCCTCGTGCTTGCTGCGAAAATATGATTTTGCAGTTTTATTTCATTCTTCTGATAGACAACTACACATGTGTACACATTACACATTACACTACACATGTGTACACATGTGTACACATGTGTAGTTGTAGGTATTGAATGCACCTTTCCTAACATCTATGTTTAACCCCCGACGCAAAAACAGGGTTTTTTAAGTTTGACGCGTTTGTGTGTGTGTGAACGGCTGAACTGATTTCGATTTCGTTTATTTTGTTTGAAAGGTGAATTCGTTGGGAGTGTTTTTAGCTATCTTTGATCGAAATCGGTTTAGCCATCTGAAAGTTATGGAGGATAAAAGTCGAGGGAATTTAATATCAATTTTTTTTAAACAATCATGTGTAAATTCGGTCTTGAGAAACAATGAAAAATAAATTTAAATTTAAAGGACTCAATAGAATGTTCAGGTCAATTCAAAGTCTACACAAAAACAGCGATTTTAGTTCACTTCCTACGTTCAGTACTAACTTGGCAGTATCATCAGTAACATGTATCCGTCCCATGACACCCGTAGAGTCCATCCTGGATGCAACATTCACTGTGTTACCCCAGATGTCGTACTGCGGCTTCTGTGCGCCCACAACACCTGCTATCACTGGACCGTGGTTCAGACCTGGAACATAAGGCAACATAGTTAATTTCCAGGTTGATTGGGGCAGTTCCAATAATGTCAAACCAGTTGATGACCTGCGACTAAATGCAGATAAAATCGAGCATTTAGTAATGCATAATTGTTTTAACTCACCTATCCTAAGTTTAAATCTTTGGAAGGATTCCCTGTTGATCTGATCGAGGATCGTCATCAAGGCGATCGCGAATTCAACCAGAATAGCTACCGTATGTTCTTCTTTACTTTTAGCGTCCTAAAATAAAATAAAAATAATAGGTAACTTGAATTTAAAAGTCTAACAATTTTTTAAATATTGATATTTATAGTATAAATTGGTTCTTAGTGTTGGTCAATCTTGGGGTAGGTCAATCAAATGTAGCCTTTAGCGACCTAGAAAGTCAGGAGACCAATCAAGTGCCTCTTTTAAACGTGGGTGAAGTGACAACTTTTGGCCCATGGTCAGAAGAATACCGGGCCGAAGCCATGGTCCAATGCTCAGTCCTTTTGGATGGACCTGGACATAAACAGTTTTTTAACTGATTTCCACCACAGATCACCTGGGTGGACCAAAGGCAGTTTCTGGCCTGTTGACTTTAAAACTACTTTCCGTGGGATAATACAAGTTCAATGCGATCGTTTCCCAGTATCTAGGTCTTCTTCTTTGATTGAAGGGCATAAATGAAAAGGGGATAAGATTTCTTAAGAAGGACCTTTTTTGATGTTGTGCCATCGTGGTAAAGACTTAGTCAGTTGGTCACCCCACTCCAATATACCTTTTTTAAAGAGATATTGGAGTGAGGCGTCATCTGTCCAGGGTACACCGCTTATTGAATACTGTTGCTTATCATATTCTTTACACTAGAAGGATTCTTCCGTGCACCCCAGTTAGTGGTGATGACAAACAAGGTCTTACAGCACAAGTAAAGAGCATATTCCGAAAAATAAAAAGTTAAAAGTTTTGGTATCTACAAGTTTTAGCGAAATTTTAAATTTGTCCATATCTTTTTATCGTATTGACTCAGGACCATGATTTTTAAATCACATACATTTGATACAGCTAATAGGGACTATAGACTTCGGTATCTGGTAAATTTCAACTTGCTTGGATCACCCGTTCCTGAAAAAATCGGTGGTAAGGTAACACACAGACAGACAGGGTAAGGGTTCCTTTTTTACCTTTTGAGGTACGGAATCCTAAAAAGTGTTACCTTTTAACCAGTGATTGCGTTGAACTTACGATTTTGTTCTCCTCCTCTTTCCCCGGCCTTAGTCCGGAGGCGATCATGTAAGTGCTGCCTATCGTTTTTATCTTCTCTATGCAGCTGAATTTAGGCTTCAGTAGCAACTGGAAATTGTTACAATTTTCATTATTAAGTAGGTTTATCCTGCCACTACATTTAGAGGTTTCGGCACTAATATCAGACATTTTCTCGTGATGTAATAAAACTCCACGGCGAGGGTTCGTTAAATCTTAAGCAAAACAAGATGATGGATGAAATTTAGAAAACTTTGATGCAAAGGAGATATGCAAATGAATAAAATAAAAAAGAAATAAGTACCAAAACTAAGTAAAGTGTCCAAAGGTCAAAATGCCCAAGATATAATACCAAGTTGTCAAAATGTTCAGTTACTAAAACAACAAATATCTAAGAGGTCCAAACGGTCAATACTTTCAAAATTATTTAAAAAATGTATGGACCAGTAAAAATTTAGGTAAATCAAAATTTTAACCATTTTGTAGCCCTAACAATTTAAACTAAGAACACAAAAAACAAGGTCTTACAGCACAAGTAAAGGAAAATTCTGTTGAAAATTAGGGTATATTTTGGTACATAAAAGTTTTTGCAAAAATGTAAATTTGCCCTTATCTTTTATCGTGTTTTACCTTAATTTTTATACACCTATTAGAGAATTGAGTATTTGGTATGAATTTCAACTTGCTAGGTCCACCCGTTTCTGAGAAAATCGGTGGTGACAGACAGGGAAACAAGAAAGTGATCTTAAAAGGGTTCCTTTTTTACCTTTTATGGTACGGAAACCTAAAAAATATAAATAGATAATGTTACCTTATCAAAATCACATATAATTTCATTAAGTAACCGCAGACACTCGAGCCCCTGTTTATTGACATCAGTTTCATCGTAAAACTCCTTGTAGTTTGGTATCGAAGCGAACATCACTGCTATACTCGAGTATCGTTCGTGGTACAGATCTTCCTGGAAATTTTAACAATTAAGAGATTTATTAAGGTTCAAATAATCACATTTTTAAAATGACATAAAATAAAAAAACTAAAAATAATACAAAATAAAAAAAAATAAAAAAAAATTACCCACCACCCAAAAATTCAATGTAAAATCAAACAACACAAAAATAATAAAATAAGTAAAACATTCAAAGTAAAAATTCATTCAAATTCATTAAAAATTCATAGGTTCAAATTATATTTATTTATATTAAAGTAATTTTATTTTATTCTGTTATATTATTAAATTCTGCTTTTATTTTTTTTTACATGTTTAACTATATCGAGTGTTTTTCTAATTTATAACAAATTGACGTATTCAAATAAATTGACAATAAGATAATCTATTATGAACTAATTGACTATAAAATTATGTTGTTATAATGTTTAGACATATTCATTAATTAAATATTTTGATTTTGATTTCATAAACATTTGCATGCCTTTGTAAGGTAGAACATATGGATCTATTTTTTGTAATTACCATCTAATATTTATACCTGTGTTTTTAGCAAATAAAGATTCTGATTCTGATTAAATTATATTAAATTAAATATAATTTGTCTGTTTCGTCGCCTACATGGGCTAGATATAGACTTGTTATGTAGATTTAACTTTTGTTTTTTCAAATTCCATAAAGAATAAATGGATAACACTCCAAATTCATTTGTATGGAAAACACGATCGACCAGCGGAACCTTAAGAAGAAAATTCGGTTGCTTTCCGTATAGTACGGGATCCCTTTAAGAACGACCTTCACCGAGCTGATAGATGAAAAGTATTTTATATCAAATTTAATAGTTCAATACATATATTGCAAATGGGTTGCCTAAAAAATTCAAGGTTCGTAAAGGAATCTTAAAGTAATAGTAACGATACTATTAAAAATTATGTTGGAAATGGTAGAAAATAGGTTCACAATAACTTTCTTTTTGCATTAAAACATGTCGCATGTATTTGGTTTTGCAAAATTAATTTGTGAATTTTGTCTATTGATAGACATAGTGGTAGCTACATCTGTGACATCATGACCCCTACAGTACATTTTACGGGAAAAAATACAAAACTTTCATGGAGTACACCTTTAAAGAAAGAACGACGAGACGTCATCGACTGTTTTCGTGCTACATTTAAAATTAAGGAAAACAGACGGACAATAAAGTGATCTTATAAGGATTCCTTTTTTACCCTTTGAGGTACGGAACCAGTGTTATTTCCGTTCACTGTACGGAACCTTATAAAAAGCTTTTTTTTACAAATTATTAATATCATTTGAACTTACCTCAGAAGCAACAGAAGTAAGAAAATGTTCAGCCACGTGGGCTGGGAGAATGTTTTCTAAGAGAATCTGAAAATTAGAAAAAAAAAATGACGAAGGTTTTATTGAGCACGTCTGTGTTTCCTGGCGACCAATTTTTATCTTGTAAAAAAAAATGCCAAAGTTTGATAATAAAACCTTTAACCTATAAGTAGTTGATTTACTTGACGACCCAGTTGGCACAATGGTCACCATGCCTGCCTGCCAAACACAGGGTTGTGGGTTCGATTCCCGCCTCAGACAAGTATTTATGCTTAGATATTGATCTGTGGTCTGGTTGTTTTTATGTGTTACCAAATAAAAAATAATTTAACCAAAAAAAATCGGTCCAGGCATTTTTGAGTAATCGGCGAACATACAAAAAAAATATACGAATTGAGAACCTCCTCCTTTTTTGAAGTCGGTTAAAAAGTATATAAGTAGTATATCCGTTGTCTAGCACCCATAACACAAGTCTAGTTACTTAGCTTGGGGCTAGATGGCGATGTGTGGAATGTCCTGCAATATTTAAAGCTAAGTTAGTTACCTTGTTAATTCCTCTCATAGTCTCAACCTCCTCCTGTTCGAACTTGAGTTTGTCCTTCCACAGGAAGTCTGTCCGGGAGGTGAACTCTATCTGTCTGTCCAGTATGTGTAGTAACGCTGCGAGGAACACCAGAATCAGGCCCGCTTTCGCTGCGTAAGGGATCTTTGCAAATCTGGAATGTTGAAAATGGTAATTTATTTATCTTTAACGCTGGATAAATTAGCCAGGAATACTGCTTAAGGTGAAAAGGTACCGGTGTTCTCTCCATACAAACGTAGTCGACTGTTTCCTCCCTGGATAATTACATTATAGCAAATATTTTAGTTGCATAAAACCTTTAACTGCCATGACTATGCCCCTATGTTTTGTTTTTTTCATTTTGTAATTGTAATAGAAATTAAGATTTAAAACACAAAAAAATAAAAAAGATCAAAATATAGCATGGTCATGGCAGTTATAAGTTTTATGCAACAAAAGTATTTGCTCTAGTGTCATTATTCAGGGAAGAAACAGTCGACTACGTTTGTATGGAGAGAGCGCCCGGTACCCTTTTCTCTTAATAGAATTATGCAGTTGTTTTTTTTTTAGTAAAGGTGAGACACAATTTGTGCAATAAACCAAATCAATACCAATATATTTCACATTTTCTTTCGTCTTCATCTTTCTTATTTCGCTAAAACTAATGCACATCTTTAAAGCATCGTATCACTTGAATCTTGTACAACAACTCCGCATTTTTCGTCAGTGACAATGTTCGTTCAGGCCACCTTGCTTATTTTGTAGGTATTCTTATAGACAAATAACTTAATTTTATATTTAATCTTATAATATTTGGAAATTTAACTAGTATTAGACGTAGAAAAGTAACTAAAACTTACTCAGCTAAAATCATCCAATCTGTATTGCTTGAAAGAAGATAAAATTTTGATTGAGAATAGACAAATTTCCCGCTTATATATAAAATTCAAAGTCCTGACTGACTGACTGATATAAAACTGCTCAAACCCAAAGACGGATCGGGATCCTAAGGCTAAGGATTTTATAAAATTCAATTCAATGTCTCTGATAGAAAAGATCATCTGTCTCTCTTTTAGGTTCTCAAAAAATAAGCTCATAAGTTGAGTAATACAGGATTATGGTAACTATACTAGCAACCCGTTCAGGGTTACTTCTGTGCACCTTAACGATCAACTTTTGTTCTACGACTTTTAGAAATTCACTATAAAAAATTCCATACTTACAAAAATAATAAATTAAAACTATCAGTTCAAATAATACTCAACTTAACATAGACCACAGAATTAATCATAGTACGTATGGTAAAGCACGGGTGGGATGTAGCGTCGCCCTTCCGCCGCGCGCTCTCTGTGCCGCATAGACATAGAAAACGGCCAGACAGTACTAGAAACACTTAAATATTTTTTTTGGGATATGTATTAAGTTCTGACAAAAGTAGTAGAAAAAAAGTTGATCGTTAAGGTGCACAGAAGTAGTCCTCAACGGCTTGCTAGTATCGTTACAATAACCCTGTATATTAGTTGAGCTATAGGGGATAAAATTTTCAGTAATACAAACTATGTCCTACTGCTCAACTGCTCAAGTAGTTAAGCAATTTAGTTGAGCAATGGGGAAGTTGTCTTGTGTTATACTTACTCGTTATTATAAAGACTATACGAGTAAAACAGCTCCGAAGACGTGAACAGTGATATATGAACGATCAACGTCACTGTCATCAGGACGAACTTCAGGACGAAACCCACTCGAAGGAATACTGATATCGAAGCGAGAGTTAACACTGTGCTGTATAGATAACTCTGGAAAAATATAAACCGTTATGTTTATTTAATGACAACCTGTTGCCCGCGACTTCGTACGCGTTGAAAGTTTGTTTTATATGCTAAAACCGCATCAAAGTCCGTTGCGTAGTTTTAAAGATTTAAGCATACATAGGGACAGACAGACAGCGGTAAGCTGCTTTGTTTTATATTTTGTAGTGAGAGACGAATTGCAGAATTATTAAAATCTATATCTAGCTTAGAATGAAAGTTGACTTGCACAGCAAAAAAAACTGGTTTAGGTCCATAAATATAATCAACCAAGTGTCAATCTAGTTAAATAAGATAAACGTTTTTATTTTTCAATTGATGGTATTTGACGATGTGGTCAAAGATATAGCACGCTTTAAGATACCTGTTTACTCGTTGCTTGAAGAGTTCCAAATTGTAAACGTCACTAAAGAGAGACGCGTTCAACTGAGTCCATTAAGGAAGGAAGGCGTGTTCCGAAGGCAGACATCCTAACTTAGTTTTTAAGACGTTTCTATGTGATCTTTGTACAAAATATACATAAGTATCCAAATGAATAAAGGGGAAAAAATACGAAAAAGAAATCCTATCAATATCTTAATAATCCTATCCTACTTTCTACTAATATTATAAATGTTGAAGTTTGTGTGTGTGTATATCCCGGGATCGGGACATACGCGGGTTAACCGCGGGGTGCAGCTAGTGTCAAAAGAAAACGCTTAGTGCTGGTGTCCGCTAATGAGGGAAGAACTACAAGACGCGCAGAAGTGTAGATAATTAATGGATAATTAGTAGTTTTTAATACTCACAGGTGCAGAATCAAAGTCATATAACAGAGGCGAAGCTGACACCTCCTCCATTGCAATAGATCCGTTTAAAATATCAGTAAATATAGCTGCTGTCAAATTAATTGGACTTGTAATATTTATACTCTCTAGTGATTCGTCTTGGATGATGTACGATTGCAACTGAAAAGGAAAAGTGGTTTTGAAAAGAATGAAAAAGAAACTAATTGAATAATGATGGAAATGGTTTTAGAGATTCTTTATTCGGAAGTAATGGGTGCATTACGGATGTTTTTATGGAAAAGCATTTGTGGCGACATGGAGTCGATGTAACATGATCGGTTAATCGTAATGCACAGCATAAGTCAGCAACCCCCATTATAATATATTACGTCCATGGGAACCCCAGTTGCGTCCCGTCCGCGCACTTGTATACCGCGAACAATATAATATACCAATTATAGTTTTACTGGATACACAGACTTTTAATTCCTAATGTGTAGTGAACCTTCTGATAGTTGGAGTCTAGTAGTAAAGTGTACTCTATACACTTTATATTGCCAAATAGACACAGTGATAATAGAACAAGAGACAATGAGCCAAAGAGCCAATATTAGGCAAAGTGGTAATAAGGCAAATATTTAACAGAAACATGGAACTGCGCTCCCAAACTGCAAGACGTTGGTCAAACTGTTGATGAACTTAAATGGAACTGGGAAAAGGCCTCCCCTTTCCATTGCTTCCTGTCCAGCTGGGTCAAGTCCCAACGATGCGAATGTGATGATGTGATGCGAACGTCTGCTGTTCGGGACCCAGTCCGTCAGGCAGTCAGGCAGATATGGTCAAATATCTGCCGCATGTCAGGGAAAAGTGGAAAGAAGTTTCAGGATTTCAGGATTTTTAAAAAGATTCTTACCAAATTAATAACAGCACAGGCGCAGATAAGTAGTACTGAGACAACAAACATTGTCAGTCTAATAAATCTGTTATTAGCTACCACCTGCAAAAAATGGGTCAGTTAAATATTGCACGACGTTCCCCACAGCGCCATCTAGCCCAAAACTTAGCAGTGTTCGGTGGTAGAATACATTACTTCTTTTATTTTTCAAATACATAAAGTAACACCTGGAGCTATAAAATATTTTTAGAATCTTTTTCGACGAGGTTATAGTTAGACGAAAGATGGTTGTTCCAGACGTCTTGGTAAACACTTATAAAACCCCAAGTGATATTGATTTCTTAAAAACACAGAATAGATAAATAGCGCCGTTCCGTTTCTCCTTCATTCCTACGTGCTTTTCTGTGTCGTACGTAACGTCATAGATAGTGACTTTCATTCTTCCTATTCAACCATCTTGTAACTTAGAAACATTAGCTAATACGCAATGTAAAACTTAATTAAATATTATAACTTAGTTCTCTAAACCGTCTTTGACTATTCGCCCAAACAGTCCTTTTTCCACTTTAGATATTAACCCGAAAAATTTCTAAAAAACATTCGGATTTCCAAAAGTCGTAGAACAAAATTTTTTAAGCTATTGCATAGCTTTTATGAGCGCGGCGACCGAATCAAGATATTCGGTAACGAAAATAATATGTTTGTTTAGGTGTACAAAAGTGGCCTTAACCGTTTGTAATAAAATATGTTTGATTAGTGTAACTAAATATAAATCCCCTCACCTGTCCAGGTTTAGAACAGTTGTCGACATAATCATCTGTATCTGATAACGGATGCAGCCCCCTCCTGGAGAAGTGTCCGTCGTACCACGATAAGTAAACGAACACGGATAGCATTATCAGTGTCGGACCAAAGGACGCATAAAGGACTATACCTCTGTAACGAAGAATAGATGGGTTTTTGCACAAAGAGAAAATAGAAATGAAAAATTAAAATTAAAGTTTTATTTCATAATGATTTCCATACAAATTTAATAAATCAAATTTAAAATACTTAAATAATAAACGAATAGAATAAAATAGTAATTAAAATTTAAGAAAGTCATCGAAAGTTAATGTCAATTTGTCAAAATGTTATCGCTTATCGAATCGCATCATCCTACAGTACTAAAGGAAAAGAAAAAAATCCTTGAAATGAGAAAAACCGTGAAAAGAGAAAATTTTTAGTAAAAAAAGAGAGAACCTACTTGACAACAGAAAGTCCTTGAAATGTTTTGCAAGTAATCTCATCTTTACGTGTTAGCGCGTTACATCAATTTCATTAAAATAGGTTTTGCCTTATTGAAGGAATTTATTGGCTAATGCTCGAACAAAAGCATTTATTTATACAGGGTGTAGGCTTGTATAATATCCGGGTGTTATTTTCTGATCCAATTTTTTTTGGATCAGAAAATATCATGAATGATCAAAAATTTTCCTAACACTTCAGTGTATAAGTACGATGCGAAAATTTTATCAGCAGTACCTTGGCTGTTTCGTAGTTTCATACAAAAAGCAGCTTTAGAACAGCAGATAGTTTACTTACTTGGGAACAGTCAATATTTGTATAGCAGCCAAGAGTAGGAACAGTAGAGCTGCGCAAGCGACGTTGTACTTGAACTGTGCGTCTGGTTGGTTGCGGTACTGTTCTTCTTGGACGTTACTCTTGAACCATAGAGTTAGCCGGTTCATGCCTTCCGTATTGTTACTGGAATTTGAAAAAATAACTGTCAGTGACAAAACGAACACGCCTGAAGGAAGTCAACAATACAGTGCTTCATTTGATGTATACCTACATCAGGGCGCCGCCATCTTGACTACTGTTTTGTGTCTCTTTATAGGAATAAAATTACGGAACGTGGTTCATTCTGTCGCAGTAGCTTCATGATGTCTGAACTTTTTCATGGTCGCACAATTTATTAAAGTTAATTTGTTTAATACTTTTAAATAGTAGATTAGGCGTTGTAGTAAAATAACGCTGATGAGTGTGTATTTATGTTCTGATAATACCTAAGTGCCTTTCGATTAACGTAACCTACGCTCAGATCTTGGTTATAATAGCTGGTCCTTTATATAACTGTTAATTATCGAAGTACTAATACAATTTTGATTAATTTAAAAATGCACCTACAAAAGCAGCAATGAGACATTTGAGTAAATGGCTCATTAGAACTTATTTGTACAGTGAGGAGGAGTTATTTTCCACTATATTACGACTTATTAAACTTACCTACAATCGCAACAAGTTGTTCGGGGTGGCAATAAGTTATGTTCAATCATAGCTAGACTCTGAAATAAAAACAACACAAATATTAAGCTGAGTTCTCAGAAATAATTATATAAATTTTGCAGAACATTATGTACACAGCGCCCACTAGACTCTAGTTAAACAACTATGCTTGTGTTATGGAGATCAGAGAACGGACAAAATATCGGTCATTACTTTTGTAAATATATACTTTTTGTACATACAGAAATATTAGCCCGCAAAATGACCTTTGGATGAAAAATACAAATCTTTATTACTCACAGAGATTCCAATATTCTTAGCTAAGGTAGAGTCGGTGATGTTCGCGAATGGTTTATCCGCGCCCCAACATTCAACGTATTTTGTCATTTTACTGGACGGACGAGACCGCGAAGGAATTCCTGGTGTCGCTGAAAAATATAGTAATATTTCATATAGGCAGGTAAATCATAATAAAACACAATTTTGTGAATACTAATAATATTTTCCTTTACACTAATCTAGATGATTTACTGACTTTATCCCATGCTGTCCAAGGCGCTGTAGTGCCTAGCACGTGTACCACTTTATTAGCTTAGTTCACCGTATCCAGAGGAAAGAACTTGACAATATGTCTGGTGCCAACTAAGCTGCGGATTTTATCACGATGTTTTCCTTTACCGTAAGAGCAATGTTAACTAGCGTACATTGCGACCTCCAGGATGAAAGTCGAGGTAATTATCTACCATTGGGCTAACACCGCCTATACCGCTTACGCTATGGTGAATACTATGTTCATCATAGTATTATTTACAAACAAATGTTGGCTACAAAATGAAATAAATCATTCTACGAAAACAGGGTAGCGAAATCAACAAATAATTATTTTTATCATTAGGACAATCAGGATAACACAGAATGAAATAAAACGTAACAAAGAGAAAAAAACAAGACAATTTAATGTAAATGAAATAACAACAATATTAATTTGTCGATTTCATTATTCAGTGACATAAAAACGGAACAACGAAATTAATTAAAATGGTATTTGGAAAATAATTGACTGAGCCTGAAAACAAGTGAACTGAATAACGGGGAAAATGAAATTATGAGAGCGAACGACTGTGTAGTTACTACTCAAGCCCTGAGGCCAAACTGCTTCAAGCATTCCTCGTTTGTCGGATAGTCCTAGATTGGAAAGGTTTCCAATCTAGGACTATCCGACAAGTCGTCGTAAGTCGTCTGTCCAGGTGGACAGACGACTTAATAATGATCTATAAATAATCATAGATCATAAATAAGTAGTATGTCCCGTGTGCCAAATGAACCCTAGGCCAAACCCACAACTTGGTGGAAACTTACTGACGCCCCCAAGGTAGCCAAAAATATGATGGCGGGTTGACTCCTTTATGGAAAAATGGTCGTCAATATCACAGGACCGCGTGGGTGAAAGGAGCTTGGGGAAGACCTTTGCCCAGCATCATGGGCTAATAAGAAGGCGAGAACAGGCAGCAAGACGATTAACATGGCCTTATATATACAGTATTTCGCTACCTTCCTTCATACATTCAGTAACTAAACACTAAGTACGCGATAATGAGCGTGGAATGATGGACATTCTTGAAACGTTAATTACAAAATCACTTCCCAATCAAAAATAACTAACTTAACGATTCAACCGATATTGTACTTAACATCCTAAAGAATAACGTCTGCTGTTGAATGTCCAAAGGCGTAGCCGGTTCGGATACCTCCGAATTTTCCTCTGAAGGAAAAATAATTTCATTTAATATCTTCATCGTCAAGTTGTCAAAGCTTAAATTAAGGCTTTTCTGTCTGATCGTACAAATATCATGGATAGGCGCCGCGTTTTTGATGCGGAAATTTGATTATTTTTTGATATCAAAGCTTTCCAACTCAGCATTTCAAAGTAGTGTAAATATTTAATTAATTGAATCTGATCCAGAAGTGAATCATTTTAATATCTTTACTGCCTTATTCGGGACTCTATAGTATCCCAAATCTAACAATTTACATACAATTTAAGGCCCACCACTACTGTGATGTATAGTATATAAAGTTTAGCCACTGTCTCAACTCCAAAACATTTGTTTTGGAGTTGAGTTGTTGCATAACAAAACATTTTATACGAAATTGATAAGTGAAATAGCCTCAGAATAATTAACTTATTGCTTGTCCCATCTAACATTGTAGCAGTGTGTAGGATCTTTCTTCTAAACTATTTCTAATGCTCACCTGTTCCCAATATAGGACTGATTGCTCCTATAATAGACCCGCTTCTACTCTTCGGTTTGACAACATGTATATTTCCATTAGATAACCCATCTCCGGGACTGGTTGCACCTTCGAAGGCAACCGTCTTCGGACCGTCAACACGGACTGAGGCTCGCCGACTTAGATCTGAAACGAGGAAATTTTTTAATTAGTCATAGGTAGCTGCTTCTTAGCAAAAAAATTTTGCTAATTTGGAATGTCTGGTCACTCGCAAAAGTATAAAGCATTCATTAATGGTAATGGTCTACGAAACAGGGTTTTGTGAGCGAGACGGTATAAGATGCACTTTTAGCTAATTATTTTAAATTCCAAGAATTGCAACAAAAAATATATTCATTTAAAAACTTAGATGAGTTTAAACAATAAGTCAGTAGTTTCAAGTAAAAACTTACCACCAGGAGGAGCAGTCCGTACAGATTCTGATCTCAAAACATCCGGATTCCTAATCGAATCTGATCTAAACACATCCGCAGTTCTTAATGATTCTGATCGCATCACATCAGCAGTCCTAATCGAATCAGACCTTGAATCAGCGGTCCTGATCGAATCAGACCGTAACACATCAGTAGTTTTGATCGAATCTGATCTTAAACCGTCAGCAGTTTTGATCGAGTCAGACCTGAGCCCATCGGATATTCTAATAGAATCGGATCTATTAACGTCATTGATTCTGATCGAACTTGAACGGTTAACGTCAGCATTTCTGATCGATTCTGATCTGTTTATTCTGTTTTCTTCATTGAAACTGTGTTGGGAAGGTGCAGGGCTGATATTATCTCTTGGTCGCGTTGGTGATATGTCTTGGTATATAGAAGATACTATGCTGGCTTTGCGATCGAATGTAGTCACCGAGAGTCTGCCGTTTTCTGATATGCCTGATGGTTTCTGAAAGTTATGTAAAAATGACTTTAAAATAAATATTTAGTAGGTACATAGTACCAAATTATAGGTAAAAATACAATTAGGTTGAAGAGTTTGTTTGTTTCAATGTGAATCTCAGAGATTACACAGGAAACTGATCAAAGCGCGAGAAGTTTATTATTATGAGCCTGTAGTGTCCCACTGCAGGGCAACGGCCTCTCTGCTCTCCTTCCACTGATCGCAATCTTGTGCGACGGATTGCCAATCTGCCAGAAATTTGTCCAAGTCAAGTCAAAAAAATTGTCCAAGTCAGAGAAGTAGTTGGTAGTATTTTTGAAAGGTCAACAGTAAATGCTATAGATTTATCTACTGTTGGAAGCGCAGTGGTTTGATACACTTGTTGACCGCAGTGTCTCAAATTCCAAACTAGTTGGCTGGGACCAATTTTCAAACGTTTGTCTGTATAGGGATTTTTCTATAGGTAAATATTTGAAATTACACCTGTCTGATGTTAGCTAGGTATTTAAAATAAGCACTCTCCTGAAAATTCAGTTTAAATATTTCAACATGAAAATATGATACAAAAGCAAAGCATATCTCACGTAAATTCCTTTTCGTGTAAGTATACCTACTTAATTTTTCTACTTACCTATCTTAGAATTTCAGACATCAACTAAATAATTCATAATTCACACAAATATCACGTCTTTGCTCGGGATGATATTACTTATAAATCTTCAGGAAGTCTATAAACTGTCAACTACATATCCAGGAAGGATTATGCTAATGATATTTCGCACCGGATCACCGCCAAATTATAAAAAAATTGTATTTTCAAAAAAAAATTGAGTCGAAATCGAAGTGTGACATCATTTTGTAAACCGCGCATCTAAGTTTAAATGTATGCTATTTTAAAGAGCTGTAGTGCCTGCTTAGTCAGAACCTAGGTATACCACCCTCTGAGCTTAGTCGCCCGTGTAACTCGTAATTTTAATAATAATTAACTCTTTGACACTTTTATTTCAATTTATAGGGATAGTTTCCAAGGCCTACTAAATAATTGAATTGTAGGAAAATGAGATTCTAGAAGCGCGAATTAATGTTATTCCAAAAATCTTCTTTACAAAAAGCTAAAATTCTAAGTGTAAATTTAAGTAAATCTAAGTTAGGTACTTAGACATCATCCTAAGTGTAAATTGTTGTATAAATTAATATATGTAACTTTTATATTACTTTAATGACTTAAAACTGGGAGTAGGTAGTAGACTTAAAACCGTTGTCAACCTTTTTTTAACAAGGAAACAAAATAAGTCATACTTAATCACTACATAGTATAAAACAAAGTCGCTTTTTTTGTCCCTATTTCCCTTTGACCGCGCAACGGATTTTGATGCGGTTTTTTTTAATAGATAGAGTGATTCAAGAGGAAGGTTTATATGTATAATACATGCACAATATAGCCGTGCGAAGCCGGGTCGCTAGTTTACATTAAGACCTTACCTACGCCCGCAAATTATCTTCAAATTATCTTACTATTGTAGAGACAAAACATTTATTTTAATATTGTACCATTTTATTTTATACTTAATATTTTTTCCAAAAAATTACCCGACTATGGCGAAGCCAAAAGGGAGGGTTATGTTTTTGCCCCGTATGTATTGGAATTTCTGATTACCGATTATGATAATGGTAAAATTAGTCACATAATTTGTTTTTAATTTTTTTTTAAATTACGGGATCGAGACTTAGACGAGTGAAACCGCGAAACGTTGGGTCTAAAGTCCTATTAATAAATAAACAGCATCCATTTACAGACCACTTAATTCCTCGCCTTTTCTCCGCAATAAATCCGAGTTACCGCCAATTTCAAGAGTTAATATTCGAAACAAAGTTCATCTTACTGTCCATTTAATTAAGTAAAGATTAAGCGAAACAATTCAGAGAAGCTTATATTTTATTGAGTTACTCGAAGAAATTGAGTCGTGATTTCTTGCGAAATTAATACAATGGATTATGTTATGACTTTTATGAATTATATCATAATAAATAAGTCTTATTTACTTAAACTGTGTTTTATCACTTTTGCACTTAGAAAGACGACAGGCTTTAGTTTTTAGTTAATATAGCAACCCTATTTAAAAATAACTAAATCACGCGCCACCCCTACCTGAATTCATTTGACTAGCATGAAACACAACTCCAACAAAAACTCGATTATTCGAAAACAAAATCGTACAATACCGATATCGAAAACCTAATCCAATTACAGTGTCATCGAAAGCGGTCAATCGAATCGCTCCACTCGAGTAACACGATTCAAATCGATATCATACGAAATTGGCAATATTCGAAGCAAAATGAGACTTCGAATAGAACAGGGCTAGTACCTATTACGTATTACTATTTGCATAAAATACGACTTTGCGTTTCAATTCAACTACCGATATATCTATAACTCTATCCAGTTGCGAATCTGTCATATTGCGAAATTGGTAATATCTCCAGTTGCGAATCAGTCCAATTGAAAACCTGTATAGTTGCTACTGAGCCCCTAACACACCAACCCGCGCTTAACTTTCAGAACAGTTTTCTACATTGTGTACTATTTATTGTAATAACAAATCAATATTCATTAAATAACATAACAACCGTAATTATAACAATACACATTCACGAACAAAACCTACAAATAAACAAACAGACAATAGTCTATAGATAATATATTATAGGTGTACCTATACGTGCCTGTAACAAAAGCTCTGAAAGCTCTATTGTTTGAAGTCGTAGAAATAAAATATAAAGCCACATTTATGCTTTTACAAGCAAAAGTAAAGATGTGTGTTTATTAATAAAAATCATTTGGTTTTCCATAAAGATCAACAATTTGATGCAAAATTCAGATACATTAGCTACTTATCTACTAAACGTTTTATTTGTAAATGAGTAACAGCCTGCTAAGAAAAATGCTAAAATGCCACGCCGAAGGTAGCGAGTTCAAATCTTATTGCGGTGCAATTTAGTATATACTTTTTTTAGAAAGCATTTTACTCATAATACTGTAAGAATATTAAGTTGGCTATTATATTAGCTACTTTTTTATGCAATAACTAATAATTACATACGAAGGTATACGAGACGTATTCTTTATTTTTAGATCAGCGTTTAACCACTATTTCACACAATGGTAAGTAACCACACAGTAAGTACCTATGTAGCACGCTTTCCTAGAAGATACATAAACGCGTGTTCCCCAAAGACCCCAAAATAAACGAAAGCCGCGAGTAAGGGAAATAAAACAGCAGTAGAACATAACAGAACTTTTCCGACCAGTCCTTCTTTTGTGGCTGCACCGGCCTACGTATCGGAACACGTACAGTCGGAATACCAATTAGCTAAACCCCACGAGACCCAGAGCTCTCTCGCATATCTGTTAGGTTGTAAAGTAGGTAATGTTACCTGATTCTGTTTTTTAACAATTCAATAACATATAGAAAAATAACAAAATACTACATTTTTACAGATGTGCGAGTGAGCTCTGGGTCACGTGGGGTTCAGTTAAGTACAAGTCCGCTTGGCGATACGACTTCTGTGGTGGGCGTGATCCAGGCATTACTAAGCTTTGTTCCCTCTAATATAGTAAGTATTATAACTCTATGTTGGAAGTACATTTATCAAGACCTCTGAGGCGACATGCAATGTTCGCTATTAATTTGAATATTAATTATGAAATGGAGACAATAGTCCACTATCATGTAAACTTATAGGTTAATAATAGTAAATTCAAATTTTCTATTTTCTTTATTTCTTTCAATGCTTATGTATTTACATACACATGATCACTTGAAATAGTCTTAAAAACTAAGTTAGGATGTGTGCCTTCGGAACGCGCCCACCAATGAGAAGAAGGCACAAGAAACTCATGGGGTTTTTTTATGTGATCACGCTCACAAAGGTCAATATTACAAATATTTGAAGGTATTATTTGAAATGGAGCAATTAAAGTCACATCCATGGATTCTTATCATTAAGGTACGAAGAGGTATCATAGTATGCCTTACCGCACAATTTATGCTTTATAAAAGTTTTGAATTTGTTAATGGACATGTCATATACATCTTTAGGTAATTTATTATAATAGAGCACACATGTACTATTAAACGACCTGCTTATTTTCCGGAGCCTACTACCGGGCACGGTCAGCTCATCCCTGTTTCTTAAGTTGAAATTATGAATATCGCTATTTTTGCGAAAAATATCAGGATTTTTGTGAACGTAGAGCAAGTTTTCGTAAATATATTGTGAATAGAGCGTTAATATATTTATCTCTTTAAATTTTTCTCTAAGTGATTCCCTGGGGCCCATCTTATAGATAGCTAGATAGCTCTAGTAAAAATATAAGACATGTAAAATGCATCCTGGGTTCTTTTAAACCCGCAAGCGATTATCACAGCAAGTTTATCTAACCACTTTGCTTTTGCTCATAACTTAAAAATTATTGCTAGATTTTTTGTCTAATCATACTATATTATATAGACCTGAAGGCTAATTCTCGTAAATAAATTTTAAAAATTACATTTTAATATCATTCCGATTGCATTTCGATTGCAAAAAATACCATCTAGCTAACCCTAAACCTATGCTTTTTGACAAAATAACTGACTTTGAGGATATTTTTTTTGTAATAGAAATATTATTATAATGTAATTTGAACAATTTATTTACGAGAATTGGCCTTTAGATTGAAAATAGTCTATGTTATTATAAAAGTCCAGCCTGCTATGTTCGCAGAATCCAGCTAGAATCCAGCTGGTAGCAAGTTTCATCGTAATAATTTCAGTTGTTCTTGAGTGAAGGAGTAACAAAAGCACAAACTTACGCAGTTACTTAGAATAGAATTGATTCCATCGTCGCAGTAACTTTGTCTGTCTGTCAATATGTAACGTTATGTCTAAACAGCTGAACTAATATTTATGAATTTTGGTAAAGAGATAGATTGAACTTTGGAAAAGGATATTTACTCTTTTATAATTAAATAGCAGCGTTCCGCGGTTTCACTCGTGTAACTCCCGATCCCATAGGAATATCGAAATTTAAAATAGCTTATAGCCTTCCTCGACAAATGAACTATCCAACATATAAATATTCAACCGTTCAAACAAACTCTTCAGCTTTATAATATTAAGTAAAGATAATGGCAAAATTTCTAACAAAAATTACTCGTTTGCAAGGGGGTAAGGTTCTTGAAGTTCCTATACAGGAAAAGTATTTTTGTAGTGCACAAATTTCACTATGTTTTAAGCACATTAAAATAAAAAATATTGTTTTTGAAGTTATACTTCTTTAGGCGCGTTATGAAAAAATGATGAGAGTGAAATTTTACAAAAGCGTCACACAAAATTCTCACGTCACACAAAATTCTCACGTCACACAAAATTCTCACGGGAGAAGTTGTTTAAATCTAAATTGAACTTTATTGATTGTGTTGACAATCCTTTTCCAGTCCAGAGTTTTTTGTCGGACGAGTTTTTTGTCGGACGAGTATTTTGTCGGACGAGTTTTTTGTCGGACGAGTTTTTCGTCGGACGAGTTTTTTGTCGGACGAGTTTTTTGTCGGACGAGTTTTTTGTCGGACGAGTTTTTTGTCGGACGAGTTTTTTGCCGGACGAGTTTTTTGTCGGACGAGTTTTTTGTCGGACGAGTTTTTTGTCGGTTTTTTTTTTTTTTTTGTTTTGTTTTTTTTTTTTTTTTTTAATAATGCCAAAGAAGTATAACTTCTCACGCGCGTACATAAGTACACGCACCCATTTTTTTTATTTTGGAGCTAACTCAAAAATTCTCAGAGCTATAACCATTTAAATGTTTCTAACAAAACGACGAAGTAATAGCGCGCTCTAAATAAAGGTACCTACGTCACCCTACGTGTCACTGTGTGTATCAATACTGAGATACCCAATAATTTAGAAATTGCAGGAAGTTTTTCACATTAAGTTTTTGAAGTTATACTTCTTTAGGCGCGTTATGAAAAAATGATGAGAGTGAAATTTTACAAAAGCGAGACACAAAATTCTCACGTCACACAAAATTCTCACGGGAGAAGTTGTTTAAATCTAAATTGAACTTTATTGATTGTGTTGACAATCCTTTTCCAGTCCAGAGTTTTTTGTCGGACGAGTATTTTGCCCGACGAGTTTTTTGTCGGACGAGTTTTTTGTCGGACGAGTTTTTTGTCGGACGAGTTTTTTGTCGGACGAGTTTTTTGTCGGACGAGTTTTTTGTCGGACGAGTTTTTTGCCGGACGAGTTTTTTGTCGGACGAGTTTTTTTTTTTTTTTTTTTTTTTTAAATGCCAAAGAAGTATAACTTCTCACGCGCGTACATAAGTACACGCACCCTTTTTTGTTTTTTTTGCGTAAATGTACTCCACTGCCGACATATATTCAGCAGAAAAAAAATGTGCACTACAAAAATACTTTTCCTGTATGTGTACCTAATGGCATCAGATGCTGATAAAGAAAATGATGAACAATGTGACTCTAAATGCCTATATTTTTTTTCCACAATTTAATCCACGAAATACTATCAATTTCATTGTAACCTAGAAAAAAAGGAGAATTTTGTCATAATTTTTCTATTTGTGTATATGCTTAAGTACATATTGCCTTGCCATCATTACTTACCTTTGGAGGTATAATGAGGTAGGTCTCCACTTTATGATCTGCAAGGTATCCTTCTCTGGATCCACCATCTCCAGGCTCGACCTCAAATCTTCCACCAAGTTGAAGAAGCGTCGCTTTTGTGATGTGAACTCGACTGTAGGTAGAAGATAATTTAGAACATGATGAATAAATTTGATAAGTTGTTTTTGCTTGAAGGAGTACCTACCAAACAAACATATATAAATAGGTATACTAACACAAAAACTTTCGCTCTTTTCACGCCAGTATACGCGCCTTCCCGTTTTTTACTATATTAGCGACCCGCTCCGGCTTCGCACGGCTATATTATGCATGTTTTATACATACAAACCTTCCTCTTGAATCACTCTATCTATTAAAAAAACCGCATCAAAATCCGTTGCGTAGTTTTAAAGATCTAAGCATACAAAGGGAAATAGAGACATAGGGACATAGGGACGGCGAAAAGTGACTTTATTTTATACTATGTAGTGATAGTGAAGTGATACCACGACATCAAACAGCGCCTTCATTGGATGTTAATGACGTGATACTCTAGCGTACGACGTAGAGGGCAAAATTGACAAAATATCACCAGTATTTGTTTTAAAATTTAATGGCTGGACCAAATCTTATATACTTTCACCACGGATCAAAATCCTGCGTCATTTCCTAACAAACATGGACATAGAACACAACAAAACAATTCTATCTTATTTATAGATCTTATTAACTACCCTCGTCACGAACTTAACTTCAAGAAAAATATATTACGTTATATCTTCAAAGTCTTTACCGCTGGGATTAGTCTAGAGTTCTAGATTTATAGCATAACTATAAATACTCGTAAATAAAACTTATTTATCTCAAACTGTTTGTTCCCAAAGGTGAAATTAGGCTTCGTAGAGTCTGGTCACATAAGTCGGCATATTGTCAAAATCAGAATTACACTAATGTTGCCTACTTAAAGTCCAAATAAATTAAACCATCTTGTTTGCTTCAGTCAGTCGCTGATATCATTTCTGTCACATAAGCTGCAGTCCTAAATAGACATATGGATAACCGAGCGTATGGGTGTGCATTAATCACTTAGTTACCGCTTACGCGCTGTTCGTCCAATTTGGACTGCATCCTTCATATAGATGTGAAAATAACAGAAAAGATATAAGGGATTTACTTGAGCAAGTATGATTTCGACTCTGGATTTTCTCTAAACATGGCACATTTATCATATAGACCGCTCCTACACTTTTAAATTACTACCTAATACTCGATATTCAATAAAGTTTTATAACGACATTCTACTTTAAAATAATAAAAACTATTTTTATTAATAACCACTACCTACATAGTATAAAATAAAGTCACTTTTCGTCGTCCCTATGTCCCTATTTCCCTTTGTATGCTTAGATCTTTACAACTACCCAACGGATTTTGATGCGGTTTTTTTAAATAGATAGAGTGATTCAAGAGGAAGGTTTATACTCGTAAGTATGTATAATGCATGCATAATATAGCCGTGCGAAGCCGGAGCGGGTCGCTAGTAATGTTATATTTTGTTTATTCCTTCTCATTATAATTATGATTCACATGTTACTAACATTATTTTTGACATAGCAATAATTTCAAAATAAAAAATGGTTGCGTTTTTCTATAAGCAAGTAGCAAAATTACGGCACACTAACGTCCCGAGACATGTGCAAACTTATGTGAACGGCACTTTACTATAAATCTTGGACCAGTCGTACGACATTTAACAGTCTTTCAATCATTTTCAGTAGTACCTAACCTATCAAACAAATCTAAAACTTTACAACACCCTTGAGGCGAATCCGTCAATTCTTCTATTTCAATCAATTTTGAAATAGGGCTACCTTTTGTAAAGACCGAGTTTTCAATCATAAACTTTAATCTATACTTGTATCTATATCGATACTTATAACGCAAGCATACTATGATCAATGAAAAACTGTAGCAATTTTCATTGCGCCTGTTTATTTCTAAATAGCAAATCAAACTAAAGTTTTAGAGTCACATGAATAATTGTTATGTTGAAATATAATAAAACTAGCGACCCGCCCCGGCTTCGCAAGGCTATATTATGGATGTATTATACACAAAAACCTTCCTCTTGAATCACTCTATCTATTAAAAAAAACCTCATTAAAATCCGTTGCGTAGTTTTAAAGATTTAAGCATACATAGGGTTTTAAGGACATAGGGTCAGAGAAAACGACTTTGTTTTATACTATGTAGTGATGATGAAGAACAAGAATAGAATAAAATTTATTGAAGTAGCACACGACATTATAAAACCGGAAAACAATAAACAACAACAATAAATAAAAAACCTAGTAGGTGCCTTCAGTCCCTATTAAGCACTATTTTCCCTGCTCTCAAACAAAACTAACTTAATTTTTAGTCCATCAAAGTAACAAGCACTAAAAGGCTTGGTATTTAAAGATAAAAGGTTAAAAACCGTGTTTACTTTAAAAGCATTGGAGTGAAACAATTATGACATGCAACGTGACTAAATTGGATTAAATTCTACAATTGTTTGAATACCTAGGGGACATTGATGTAAGCTATTATTTTAAGTTAATTACACACGTGTTATATTAACTAAGTGCTGACTGACTGTAGGTATCTTTCACCATCGTTTTTCTTCAGTCTCTTGCAAAAAACAGAGATAATTTTTATATTGCATTCTAATTTACATGTCAGTAATTTTCTGCAGTCTTTTTCAAAATCAGAGATAATCATTAAATTGCATCATAAACTATGACACTCAAACTTGGTGCTTGACCAAGGGATATTGTCACAGCTTAAAATCTGCTAGCTAGCAATGGAGTGCAATCTTAGATTTGACACGAAGTTATGGAGACCTGGCTTCGCAGACGTGTGCCATATAAGACTGTCTGGCTTAAGTGGGAGTGTACTAGCCACGTGTGCCAAATGAAGCCAAATATATGGGCAAATAATAGGTCCACGATGAGGTTTACTGTCTTGAGGGACCCATCCCTTCGAGGTCGACCCAAAAATCGATGGCGTGATTATCTGGATGTATTCGACGCAGAGTGGCCAGAAATAGCATGAGATCGGGACATATGAAAGGAAAGGAAATAGAGGTCTTTGCTTCTCTAGTTCAGTCAAATAAATGTTTATGTTTCACATACCCAGCTATACCACCGGACTCCATATGGTTGGCGAGTGTGACGTCATCAGACCACACGTCGAACTGCCACTTCCGGAGCCCTAGGACTCCACAGAGCACGTTCCCGGTGTGGATACCGATACGCATGTCCACATTGAACCCGGTTGCTTCTCGGACGAACCTGAGACAATAAACATAATATGGAAAATTCAAGTCAAAAATAAAAATTAAAAAGTTTAATGTTTGCTACTTGTTATGGTTCGTACTGAAAATCAGCGTTACGACTTCTTGCTCTAGCATCGTGCCGAGTACGAAACTTTTTTCTGAGCACTATACTACTTTTATTGTTTCTTTGTTATTTTTATGTGTCCAGTAAATAAAATTTATTTCTTTATTAAACTTCTTCTTTGTATATAAGAGTGTTACCTACTCACTTATTGTTAATTTAATTTAAGGTAGGCGTCTTACTTACTGCTAGTATCCAATAGTATGACGTGCTATCGGATTGAGAATTTGTGTCAAACAGTTAATCGGCCACTCGTCGAACTAATGACTACCTACACCAGGCGTCACTTAACCTGCATGCCCAATACTATTGGCAAGTCAAAAGACCCTTTCATGTTAAAACTTCTCGACAAGTAAGGATGACTCGTGGACTAACAGATCGACTACATTTAAATTCGATATTTCCAAGAAATTTTGATTAATCTCGGCAAAAATTGACACTGCCAGAATTTGGGCCTACGCACTTCAATATACCTTAATTGTGGGTTGAAAACTTCAAACATTTTAGAAAATTGGCAATCTGAATTTTCAGCAGAATTTAATTTTCCCGAAAAGGTGTCTTGTCAATAAAACAAAATTTACAACTTGTTAAGCCAATTTAACCAAATACCTTTCAGGTTTATTTTCAAATTTAATTTCTTTATAAAGTAGAACTTTCTAAGTTAATTTGTTTGCGCACAACCTTTTGAACCCCGCTGATTTCTAAAACTATCCGAGTTTTTCTATCTGTTATTGCACGATATTTAGGTATTATTCTTTTTTCCCGCCTACTGAAAGATGCATTTGATTGGTCATTAAAATGGAGTAGGCTTTGATCATTCAAAATGACCACAAAAGATTTCTGTCATGAGTTTAATTTATTTGTTCGTTTCTAGAGTAGACCACGGACGTGATTTATTGTGCAATAGCTCTACGATTTTACACATACACAAGTACACAAGACTCATAATATTATTTCCACTGATTATTTCCTCATCTGGTTAACAGCTCCTAAGTTCATATTTAAAGGTTTTGACTTATTTATTTATCAAACTGATATCAAGCTTTCTGCTGAAAGAAGTTTATTGTCTGCGTGGGTTGTTTGCCAACAAGTTTTATTTGATCACTGGCTTCTAATACAGTTGGACAATTTGTGACAGTCTATAGATCAAAGGGTAACAACCCTTTTTCTTGTAGAGATTTAGGTCTAAAACTCTGTAGGTATACCTACATTGAATAGTGGATTATTCATTTTATTTAGGACATAGTGTGAATTGAAATAGTTTGTAACAGTTCAGTCCGAAATAAGTATTCAGATATCTACTTTGTGGCTGCTTTATACCTATTGGAGTTTTATAAATTTGTGATAAACTTTTTCTTTAAATGCTAAATTCGTGGGTTAACCCGTCCCCGTTAACAATTTGGTTTTTGAAAATGGCAAAAAAATTGTCATTAATTTTATACCAAAGTTTTTAAAAGACTGGTCAGGCATGGTAATAGAACGGGGTGTATGGAAAAAAGTGTATTTGCCCGGAAGTGTGACGACTACGGCTAATAAATAACATCATGCCTTACCTAATCGCATCGATCATCTGTAACCCCATATTGACACAGTTGTATGCATGGTTGGGTCTCGACACAGGCAGTCCAGACACGCAGTAGTAACAATCTCCAAGAATCTTGATCCTCATGCATTGGTTCTCCTGTGAATAAGAAATAAATAAATATATATTGCAGGACATTCCACACATCACCATCTAGCCCCAAGCTAAGTACTAGACTTGTGTTATGGGTGCTAGACAACGTATATACTACTTATATACTTTTCATTTGTAAATATATACTTATAATACATAGAAACAACCAGACTACAGACTAATATCTAAGTATAAATACTTGTCTGAGGCGGGAATCGAACCCGCAACCCTGTGTTTGGAAGTCCGGCATGGTGACCATTGTGCCAACTGGGTTTTCAAAACAACATGCTTATTCACATATTTAAGAAATCTGGGGACCTCTTTGATTCTCATTAATCAAAGGGGACCTAGATTGCTGATTATTACCGCAACAGAGTAAACGGAACAACAGCATTGCAAGGAGTGTTGCTGATATTAACTATCCTTGAAAATGCAAATGGCTGCCCCTCAAAGATCCCCAAAGAAGACATATTGAATCGACTCCAAATAAATTGGAATTAGCGCAGGAAGAAGACTCACTTTAAATATAGACGTTCAGATAGGTACATTTTATAAACCATAACTATTTGAAACACCTGCTTGCTATACCGATGCGAAAAAGAAAAAAATCATCATTGTTCATGATCGCGATAACGCATGATGAATCGTTGGTGTGTTAATGAAAAAAAGGCTCTCAGAAAAACATATCAACATACCTACAAAGATTTTTTTTCGAACTGCGCTAACCAGGTGATAACTGCGGGCAAATTGGCTTGTGCATTGTACTCACGAATGAATCAGCCAAGTGAGAGTTGGACTCGCACAACGAGGGTTCCATACTCACCGGTATGGAACTTTCGGTTTACCAGTCGGTCGGTACCGCGGCATACCAATTTGTAAAAAATAACTTGTTAAAGATTAAGATAAGCTTCAAATAACATCATCTTATTTTATTTTTGTATTCCGGATATTCCTCTCCTGTAACCCTGCTTTTCACAAAATTTTACAACTCTAAGTCAACGGAAACTAGGAAAATTCGCTAAATGTCAATTCGGTACACGTCTCTACCCATGCAATATTTGGTGAAATCGAAGTTGCACATTGCAGCAGAACATTACAAGTAAAAAGAAAATCCAAAAAAAAGTTAGAAACGCTTCGCCAGCACCAAATGATTGTATAATTTCGTTGAAATAGAAACGCATTTTTCTTATCTCGTTAAATTTTAACTTTTTATCTCTTCTTATCTTATCTCTTATCTCTTCGGCCATGTTCGAAACCAAGGTTTCCGGTTTCTATCTCTAGGCATAGCAGGAGAGATAGGATAAGGTAGACAGACAACTGAGTAAGTCTCCGTTCCACTTTTATCTCTTGAAGTACGGAACCCTAAAATTGTTTATAAACTTTTTTTCTATACTAACCCTTGATTCATTAGTCGTATCCGGACAAATTTAACAGTGAGTACACATTATACAGCGATGACTCGTGTTAAGTTGAATTTCATATTGAGATTATGTGCGTTGCTAGCGACTACAAACTACCTAAAAATAACAAATTCTTCAATTATGCCGCAAGGAGATGCAGATTATGAAGAATGGTATGCACAGTACCACAGCGCTAAGAATAATCGACTTAAAACTAGATTAGTCCAATCAAAACTAGATAAAAACAAAAATGAAATGACCAAACATACAAACAACGCAGGGAAGGCAGCAATGGAAACATCTCGTTACGAAAACCAAGAACCAACTCGGGTCACTAAGTGGAGTAAACAATATATAAACAGTAGCAGATACAAAGCTCCGTCTGGACAGCATGGCGGCGACGTCGTCACAGATCCTCAACCTTATAATACGGTCCGATGGAACGTAGAACAGGACCAGTCACAAAAAAGTGCAAGCATCAACAAATTAAACAGCCACCTTATGTTTCCATGGTCGCCAGATAATAACTCTTTAGCAATACCGCAAGAGAATGTAGAGAATGAAGATATGACAGTAATTTTGGATCCTAACAGCAACGTTCCCAAAAATCCACGACTTCAAACTAGGGTAATCGTAGCGAAACCAGAAATGGTCAAGATAAAACAAAATGTATATAACAAACAAATTAACAACGCCGCACAGGGGGTGGTGAAGAGAGCTCGTTTCGGAGGTCAAGTTCCAGTTCAGAACAGGAATGTAAACAACAACATACGCCCGGTTTCATCAGGATGGTACCACGTCTCCATAGACCCTGAACTTAAAGCTATGGTGCTATCGAAACTAGAACAAGAGCAACCAAGACGTAATAAAATAATCAAACAAAATACAATGAACTACACAACGCAACGGTACGGTGTCTCAACAGAACCTCGACTTCCATCAACTGCTAATTATTGGAGACTATCACAACGAAATGATAACAGCGGACGCAAGAATTCAAAGATACCAAAAAATAGCAAAGAAATCGATCTTCCCTATAACATGGAAGTGATAGTGATAATAAATTCGTTTAACAAAGGAAATGCAACTGGTAATACTGATATTCCATCAAACTTATTGTCATTTTTATCAAGGAATGATACTGACACTAACGATTCTTATGGAATATATACATGACAGTTTATTTATTATTATTTCGTATTAAGTTTTTATTTACAGCTTTGGCCCGTGATTTCTCTACGCAAATATTTTCTAATTGAACGGTCGATTAGTCTTTTATTCTTCTAAATCATAGGTATCAATACGTATTGTAGATAATTATAAAATCATAATACCATCATCATTAACTTTGTGTTGAATTCTAAATAATCAGTTGCATTCGTTTAATCAAACGCATGTCAGTCAGGCTTTAATGTCATTTTAGTTTTCAGTTAGGCGCAAGAAACTTAGAGAAATACGAACGTCACATTCTATGGTTAGGCGTCAATCGACTTCTAAGCCAATCCACAGGGTGTCTGATGGGTATCAGTTTGGTTTTACTTTATGTATGTGTAAGACCACCCGTTTTAAGTAGTAATAGGCTGATTACGTATGGCGAATGCATGCTGTTAGTTATAGGTAAATAACGTCACCTAGTGGGTCACTCAAGACTTCAAACGTCTTCTAGGTAGACCCGAGAACCCAGGGTGACGATTTGACTGAGTGGTCAAAAAGCTAAAGCTAAGCTAAAGGTCGCACATGGAGGGAAATGGGAAAGGCTTTTGCCCAAAAAAAAGATGTATGTTTTTATTTATTTCTGATGTAATATACGAGTAGTGTTTATGCTATACTACTATTTATACTGGACCAAATATACTATCATTTGTAAATGACTATCTTCACTTCATTCCAAATACCATTTATCAATCCTTCACCCTCAGAAACGCAATGGGACGTGAAATAAGAAGTCAGACAGTGGAAACTAATTCCTTTAGGATTGTGTGGTATTTCTTCGGTATTGGAGTACATACATACGTATAAATTATTTTTGTTATTAACAAGTTATAGGTAGAGAGAGGCAATAATAAGTATTTGATTGGGTTGTATTGAGTAATTTACCGTGTATAGAACTATTTTGCTCATTTTCTACAAATAGTTTGTTACAATTAGGCAAGGGTTCTGGAAACATACAATTATTCGTACTTCGTAATAATCCTTTTACAACAGTATTTCCCAAACTGTAATCCAAAACCAAAATTGTAGATGTGCCCTGAAATTAAAAGGACCAAACTGACGACGTTGATATCTTCCAATCTCAGTAGATCCACAATCTGATATCTGGATCCAATGAGGAAAAAGTATCTCAGTCTTTCCATTTACATTTTGGGAAATAGCTCATGTGAAGTGGATTTTTAACCATCAACAAAACAAAAGAAACAAAGCGATATTTAAACTTTTTTTTCATTATTTCTTTTTCTGTGTTTCTTACTGTAAGTAAAATGATTAAAGTAGTTTTGTTAGTAGGTTTAAGTTCATTTATGATTGACTAAAATCCCTGAAAATTGTTTAACGAATATTTTTAGCGGAAATGGCTGTTCGTTTTAAGTTTGATTTTCCGCACTTAAGATAGTGTTATACTAAACCGGTTTTAAAAGTGCTATATTTTGCATCAAAAGCGCTAAATTGACATCCCTGAATTGAATCTCTACGACCGACACGTCTAAAGCACACAAAATAGTATTTGCACAAAGCTACCGAGCTAAATAGAATTCAGTATACAATGTTGACAAACCTCTTCAGTTGTGACCGAATTTCCTAGCACTTTTGCTAGTCTTGGTTTCTGGATTAAATCTGAATGTGAGGTTTGTGATACAGACACTCCACAGATTAAAATCAACCTTAAAGACTTAATCTGTAAGTCGCATTTCTTTTTAATCTAATTACTTTGATTACTCTGTATTACGATAGCAAATATTAAATATAAAAGACAAACTGAAAAAAAAAAAATTAATATCAGAAAAAATCTAAAGAATGAAAATGGGGAATATTATTGAGAAAGAAAACTAAACTATTCTAATCTATCTATAACCTCATAAAAGCATCTTGGGACACCTCAAAGTCCACACACACATTAATATTGGCTTTTACCTCTAATATGGATGATTTATACAGAGGGCTTTATTCCATGTTATTATGGGTCCTGAAGTACCTGGGACTTGTTTTTTTTACACAAAAAAGGCTTGCCTTATTTTACCTGATGGGAAGCGAAGATAAGATCGAAGATGTAGCATGCTGGCTTAGAAGGTACCTATTTTACGACTTTAGACTTTTAGACTCCAAGGTGCCAATCCATGTTCAGAGAAAAAACTCGTCAATGACATATTATTATGAAGTAAACTGAGGTATGTGTTTCATCGCGGCGAAGGAAAACACACTCTTATCTTGATGTAAATGATCAAAATCGGTGCATAGTCGATTATTTCCGACTTCAAAGACGTATATAGAGTTATCTGGCGCCCACTCTTGTTCTTGTTCAATTTAATATCATTGCCTTACAACCGAAACTTAGCAAACCACACAACAAGACATTGCAATGATTTGTATAGAACTACAAACTAAGTTGAAACTGTGATTAATTAGTTGAAACAAGACGTTTCTGGCAATCAAACTATATTGCGTTTAGTTGGGAAACAACTTCCAATCTCTATCTGAAATCTATGGAGATTTGAGACTTGTCTGCGGGAGATAGTTCCCTTGTTTATCGACTGCTTCATACTATCAATAAACACTGACCGACTGATAAATATTAACGCACCGCTCAAGCCAATGGATGAATCGGGCTTTTGGCATACAAATAGCTTGGCATCCGCTAAGAAATAATTTTGGAAAATTAAACCTCTATGCTGAAGAAGTCATACTGATATGGAGGTGGAGTTTCATTTCAGAAGAGCGCTATAACTGTAGGATGTCAACACAATCGATGGATCACATTTACCAATGTATCTGTGCCCTAGAACTGCAATTGAACAAGCTGTCAGTGAAAATTATTTCCGCTTGCTAAGACAAAAAAAATATGTTATTGATGGCATTCAGTGTTTAGTTTTTTAATTACAAAAGCAAATAACCCATGACTTCCATTTTTTTTTTTCAGAAATTCAATTTTATTTTGCTACTTTCATGACCTAGTGTTTTTAATTTAATTTGTCAATTATTTGTTGTATTGTACTTCTGCTTAGTTGCGAATCTACTGTATTGTGTGTTGGTTAATTTGTGAATATGATGAATTGAGAATCTTGTAAACTGCTCCGGAATCAATTTGAAGGCTGTAGGTACGTTCTTAACTGTAGTCTGATGACGCTTTAACTAAATATTTGTTGTAAGATTTTAGTCAGTTTCCGGCTATACATAATGCAATTAAGAAGTTGTGTAGTTAAAGGTGACTTTAGACTACTTGAAATCGGTAGACACTTTAAAACACTGCATGAAATTCAATATGAATAAGATCGAAGAGAGCCCTATTATGAACAATCTTGACTTTAATTCCGAAGATCGTGAATTCGAATTCCGGCCGGCCATGCACCGATGGATTTTTCTTATGTAAAATTTTTGCTCATACGATGAGGCAAAATATCTTAATGGAACCCGCAGCTTAATTGACTCCAGCCGTCTTTTTGGCGAGTTCCTCTGGAGACGGTTGATTAAGCTTAGAGATTGGTATAGGTTCCGGACAGGCCTACTCTATCTATGTTCCAGGCACCATAAAGGCCTGCATAGCATAAATTTTAAAGTTTTTGTCGCCATATAAATCATCTAGCAATCCAATCCAACGATAATAATTTCCAAAATGATCTAAGCTAGCCTCTATGGAGCTGGCCCTGATTCCTTAATGAGGTTGCTTGTTAATTGTCAACCACTTAGCAATGTCATTTAATTACCATTTTTGCTAACGGGTCAGAAAAACGTGTTCCACTGTTAAAATGTACCTCTCTTTTTTAAAATGACGTAAATGACAACCTTGCTTATATATACAACGTCACTAAGTCATTAAGATTATGTCAACTGTGTTATTAAGTATTTGATGTAATGTCCTATATCCTCGACGTGCAGAGGCGTCAGATATCCTTACCGAAGTAATGACATAAGTGGATGGAACAATACGACTTTTTAGTTAACCCATAACAAAACACAGCTATGTGGAATATCATTGATTTGATGATTTTATGGTCCTTCATGGCCATTTTCTAAACTTTAATCGATAGCGAGACTACTAAAAGGAGTTGCGTGCCCAATTTTAACAGAAACTAAATAATAGTAAATAAATATTGCAAATAATAGTGCAATATTTATTATTTTAGTGGAATGTCCATTCCACACATCGCCATCTAGCCCCAAGCTAAGTAACTAGACTTGTGTTATAGGTGCTAGACAACGGATATACTACTTATGTACTTAGTACGTGTTATGTACTTTTCTTTACATAGAAACAACCAGACCACAGACAAATATCTAAGCATAAATGGTTACCATTGTGACAACTGGGTCGTCTAAATAGTCACCATCAAATCAAAATCATAACTATGATCAACTTACTTGAGCGATCTGGTCGAATCGTCCGAAGAGTTCGTTCAAAGTCTTCACGAGATCAGAAGCGCTGAGCCTCTCTGACAATGGGGTAAAGTTGACGATGTCAGCGTACAGGATGCTGACGTTATTGTGACGCTGGACGTGCATCTCGTGGAAGCGGGTTTGTTTCGAGCTGTCTGCGCAAGCGTCGGCCATCTTGAGCATTATTGAGCGTTTTACCTGTAACAAATAAATTCTTAACTTAATTAAATCCATAAAACAACTTTGTAATAATAATAATTATTATTTTTTGTAAATAATCGTCGCGACACCACACTGTTCAATGCAAAATAGAAAGACGAAACGAAAATAACTGGCTTGCTTTCTATGCAAAAAGTGTCGTTACAACTTTTGGTCTTAATTTTTTCCGTCTTTCGCAACGTGCGATAAGGAACGTTCGTTCCAAAAATGTACTAGTATACGAGTTGTTTTATTAAGTACTTATTTCTATTCTGCCTGTATATTCAACGACACCTCGACTTAAAATTCGAAGGTCGTGAATTTGAATCCCGATAGTGACTGTGCACCAATTTGAAATGAGTTACAACAGAAAATTTTACGCTTGTTAAAGAGATGGTAGGAAACATAGTAATCAAAACCAATATGCCCTAGAACTCACAAGGCAATCCGGAGGAGGCGTATGTGGAATCAAATCGCCTTGCCCTGTAGTAGAACATAATGTATATTTATTAACTTTACTTTTAAACACGAATTTGCTATCAGCGAAGAGTCAAAATCCCTTTGATTCCTAAGTACAACGGAAAGAATTCAATTTGAAAACTTTACAGACTCAAGCTTAAGATTATAAGTTAAGTTTTCATCAAACAATGCACTTTGGATTTGATACTCAGCAGTTTATGGAAGATCTCATTTAGATGAGAAATCTCATTTGATTTTTTTCAGGACTGCTTTTGCTTGAAATAAAGAAGATCTCAGTCATAAGTAAGTCTCATTATTTGCGGTTCAACGAACATTTTATATTATTATGATTTCAATTGAGTTTACAAAATGTGTATGATTTATTATCTTGTTATTGATCTCGTTTCTGATATAAGTGGAAATAAATTAAGGTTAATACTTAATACACAATCTATTACTACATAGTATAAAACAAAGTCGGTTTCTCTGTCCCTATATCCCTTTGTATGCTTAAATCTTTAAAACTACGCAACGGATTTTGATGCGGTTTTTTTTAATAGATAGGGTGATTCAAGAGAAAGGTTTATACATGCATAATATAGCCGTGCGAAGCCGGAGCGGGTCGCTAGTTTAAATATAAAATTCAAAGTCATAGTTACTGATTGATATATCAACGCACTACTCAAACTTATAGGCGGATCGGGATAAAATTTGGCAAACAGAAAGCTATTTATTTGACATATCCGCGAACGAAGTCGCAGTTAAAAGCTAGTAATCACTACATAGTATAAAACAAAGTCGCTTTCTCTGTCCCTATATCCCTATGTATGCCTAAATCTTTAAAACTGCTTAACGGATTTTGATGCGGTTTTTTTAATAGATAGAGTAATTCAAAAGGAAGGTTTATATGTATAATACATGCATATTACAGCCGTGCGAAGCCGGGGCGGATCGCTAGTATATTATATTCTGCAAAAAACTGAGATGAATAAACGTTTCAAATCACTATAATATGCAACTTTAGCCAAATTAGAATAATATGTCGGTCAAGATTATGAAAATTCCGGTTTGAGAGAATATTATAAATATTTTATTGTAATTACTAATTTTATAAAGATGTTTTAGAATTGTTTTGTTTTTTTTGTATTGAAATTGCTTAACCGATTACTGAAAAGGTAAAAGGGAACCGTTTGAGTTGGTATGGAATTAATGATGAGGAGAGAGGAGACACATGTGACTAGAAGAGTGATGAGTATAAAGAGGGATGTAGAGAAAGAGAAGGACTTATGAAAAAATAAACTGTACTAAAACAGGAAGATGCATGGATTATGAGATGAGAGAGAATGAAAGAAGAAGAAGTACTTCAACGCCCCGAGATAAATTTGGAAAAGGCAGCCAGAAGAAGAAACCACCGATTTGGATTTAACTTGGTAAAATAATATATTGCTTCCTTGGGAATAACATATACTGTGATATCAATAGGGTTTTATAATAAATCCCTGTCGCCTCAAATTAGAGTGTGGGATGATGGTCCAACTATTCTAGTTGAACCACGGGACTCCTAAAAGGCCCCATAACCAACTATTAAAAAGTTGACCCATTATCCGCAGTTGGAGGCCCGAGTTCGAGGTGGTAAGTTCAACTATTTTCGAAACAGAAACCAAAGACGATTAGAACTAAAAATAAAAACAATCGTTCGTATATCGACTTGCAATTCCATTTCGCTGATTAATCTGTAGTTCTACTTTACTCTTGTGGTGTAGCTACAAAGTTATTTACCTAAATCTGAGTTATTGTAACCAGCTTCCATAATACAATAGAACAGGTCTGCTGTTTACATTTTTTAACAAAACAGGTTTTTTCATAAACAAAAATGTATTTATTTATCGAATTATTCACTAGCCAATAAAAATTGAAATATGAGATACGAAATGGAGCACGTTCAATACAATTTAGTCTTCCTGGAGTGATGTAATTTGACAAGTATGGTAAATAGCACTTTTATGGAGAAATCAAGTTTTTTGATAGGTGATTAGAATTGGTTGTTTACTCGTGTCCCTATATATGCATATGAATGAACTGGTTTATCTCGTAATTGTCCATTTATATCAAAACAGTATTTTTAAGTAGCAGCTGCTTCAAAATATATTAATGTCACGTGAATATCAGGTGACTCTGCATTCTAAAAAACAAATATAAGACGTGGGTTTTGTATGGAAAGAAGTAGGAGAAGTAGGCTCATACCGAAATACACGGATCGTGAATTAAAGGCCATTTAAGAAATAGACGTTTCGCGAAATAGAGGCCATTAAAGTAATAAAAATATCGCGAAATTCAGGCCATTTATGAAATAGACGTATCGTGAAATAGAGACCATTAAAGTAATAGAAATATCGCGAAATTAAGGCCATTTAAGAAATAGACGTATCGTGAAATAGAGGCTCTTTAAGAAATATATGTATTGCGAAATAGATGCTATTTAAGAATAACCAAATATATATATCATAAAAAAAATTACCAGACCAGTACACAGACGTACCTACATATCCTAAAAATTGCCAATATAAGAAATTGCAGGACATTGCAGGACATTCCACACATCGCCATCTAGCCCCAAGCTAAGTAACTAGACTTGTACTAAATAGACTAATAACGATGTAGACAAATAGCTAATTAGACCAAAAACTTACTAAATTTTTTATAGGTAAGCATAGAGTGATTCAGGCACATGAATTCATAGGTACCTATAACAGCAAGCAAACATTTTTTTATATTATATACAGACAGACATACAAAATAGACATACGGACTCTTATCATCACTACATATATGATATTTGGAGATCAAAACGAAAGTGTGTGCCGAGCGAAGCAGCAGAAACCTAATCATTATAAAATAGGTATAATTTTAAATGTTTGATGACTTTATTTATTATTTATTTTATATACTTACCTACCTACGTGTGATGTTTACCCAACTATAAGTATACATAAACCTATTTGAATCATCTCATAAAATGACTAATTATTATAATAAACTTATCTAATTTATTTAAATGAGGTAATTTTGATTACAACCATAATAAGATCTACTGATGATACATGTACGAAATTTTTTAGGCTATATTTATGAGCAGTGTTGGTCTAGTGGTAACTACCTCAATTTTCATTCGAGGATTAGAATCCCGGCCGGCCGTGCACTAATGGATCTTTGGCTAATTAACGTTGTTCTTACGGTGAAAGAAAATATCGTGGTGAAACTCGCAGCTGAGTTGGCTGCAGAGTCCAGACGTATTAACGTAGTGTTTCCCTTTGAAGGCACTTAAATAACATCTTCAAATTACATTGCAATATCTTTTTGATTGCATGTCGATTACCAAAAAACTAAAACCCGAGTACGGAAAAATTACGCTCTAGAAAAAAAAACCTGATTGCAAAAAAGTAAAAATAATAAAAAGTGCATAAAAACGAAAATTAAATAAAAACTGAAAAGAAAAAAACAAGTGCAGGACTGGAACCTACTCCACACGGTACATTTTAATAATAATTATTTTTTAATTTATGACTCTATGTCCTCTAGAGGGCGCCATATTTAATTTAATGTGACGTCACATAGCCTATAACTAGCGAACCATTTCATTGAGACGCTTCTAATGATACCTCAATTGTTAAATTATACTAAGTAGTTTTAAAGTTACGTGGGAACAGATGAACATACATACATACATGTCAAACACATAACCCTTTTGGCTTCGCCGTAGTCTGGTAAAAATACCCTCAAAGTAGCTCAAAATACAAAAATATTGCAATGCAATCGAAATGATATTGCAATGTACTTAATTTGAACAATTTTAATTACGAGATTTGGACACTGTCGACTGTGCTGAGAGGGTGGTATAGGTCGTGTCTTCATATCCCAGGGACTACAGGGCCCTGAAAACCATGTATTAAAGTTGCCGGCGATGTATCAACCATGTAGATTAGATCTAAAGTCTAACATTAAATAAATAAATAAATATTGCAGGACATTCCACACATCGCCTTCTAGCCCCAAGCTAAGTAACTAGACTTGTGTTATGGGTGCTAGACAACGGATATACTACTTATATAATTTTCTTTTGTAAATATATACTTATAATACATAGAAACGACCAGACCACAGACAAATATCTAAGCATAAATACTTGTCTGAGGCGGGAATCGAACCCGCAACCCTGTGTTTGGCAGTTTGGCATTATTACCTTTCAATAAAAAATATGTACCCACAAAATTGTAAGAAAGGTTACAGATTGATAAATGTGGTAGCATTGTCATGTTACAGCTTACATTTACAATTTTTCTAATATTTTGAGGCATCAATCATTTCACGGCATTAATGTTCGTTTTATTTTATTTATTGTATGCTTTTAGTAATGGAATAAACTAGTCGTTTTACGAACAAATATACCGAGCGAATACATAGTTTTTGTAACAATAAATAAATTTTTAAAGATATTCTGGTCATCAGTCCGCAGATCCTCATCAGATTTCCAACATTTTTAATAAGATCAACTTATGGTATCTTTTGAATTAAAGAGAATCATTCAAATCGGATTCCATAAGGCGGAGATTTTCAGTAGCCCCTTTATTGCCACTTTTGGAGGATGATCGATGAAAAATCCCCTAAGACAAAAAAAAACTATAAAATCGTAAAACCTGTAGGTTCTATACCAAGGTCTCGATCGGTAATAGTGGAGTACCAACATACCGACAAACGAAAGTAAATTTTGCCGGAGAAACAGAAGCAGAGACGCTTCGCTCTGTCAATAAATATCTATCTATAATAATAAGAAGTACATAACACATTACACCAAAAACTGGAACTTTTCAAAGTGTCCTAGTTTCCATAACAGTATAAACAATTTACAGTTTTTTCCTCCAAGAACAGAGTTTACATTTGTGAAAGTCAAACACGCTAATTATTTTCGTTATCGTATAAAATTTAGATCACCTTGTTATTGGTTACATTTTACAGTCTTACTAGTAAACATTTCGGTAACTATGGAATAAATGGATCATTCTCAGAAGATCCATAAGCCAGATCCAGGATCTAGGATCTATATCTAGGTCTGGATCTAGTGAGATATTTTTCCCATTGAATACAGATTTCAAATTGTGGATCTACTGACATTTTTCTTACATAATCGAATTATGAAGAAAAGCGCAATAATTAGCTATCAACAAATGCTGAAAAACTAGTTTTTATTAATCATAATTTAATATAGATAGATTTTAAGTATAAATACGCAGATTTTTTTTTTGATTCATTTATTTAACTTATATTTTAATAAAAGCAAACTGAATACAAAATATTACTCATCACTAAGAAACTTACAAAAAAATATATCTAAGTATGTACATAAATTAACTAGGTTATAAAAACCTAAACCAAGAAGACCGTCGTCGGCGGAGCAAGGCCCAGGCTACCGATAGCTCACCGATAGTTAGGGCCGCAGACAGAGAAATAATTTGTTGATAAGATTATTATTGTTTGAAATTTTAATATTATATTCGTCAATTACTACTACTAAATACTTAGCGAGAAGAAGAAACCTAGTACAATAATTGTATATAGGTTAATTATTAACCTTATGCAATACGAGTACATGCAATAGGTGAAAGGATAAACAGAATAATACATCATTGTAACAAAAACCTTAACATTACCCAAGTCTCTACCTCATTTCACATTTCAATGCAACTGTCTCTACTCTTTCCTCGTACATTGCTTTTATTATACAGTTTATTATAATAGTAATGATTCACAAAGAGTTAAACAATGTTCGTGAAAATTTTATGAATCATTTAGTAAACAGTTATCTGAAGTAATCGTGATTCTAATATTAGCATATTGATACTGGCATTTTTTGTCAAAGAGATGTTGACACTGTCCGTCCTGAAGCTTTCATTCTTTGTTACAAAAGGTGGCCTAGTTTTAAATGTCACTGTTTCTAGTGTATACACGGAAGAACGACTGTAACAGAAGTCGGAAACAAATGACGATCGAAATTGATACAAAAGACTATCAAAGTCAAAGTCAAGGCACAAGAAACTCATGCGGTTTTTATTTTCATGTGATCATGCTCACAAAGGTCAATATTACAAATATTTGAAGGTATTATATGAAATGGAGCAATTAAAGTCAAATCCATGAATTCTTATCATTAGGTACGATCGGCTGCATAATGGCATACCCACCGTAGAGCTATAAAACGGCTGTTATAAGAATGTTTTCAACGCGAGCAAGATTCTAGACACCAGCTTTAGGTGAAATTTAAAGTCTTCTAACACATCAATTAATTAAAGAAAAATTATTAAAATGCAAGCATTCCAATAATAGTAATTTTCGAACTCTACCGAGGGCTGCAATTATGCAGCCGACTGTACATATCGAATTCATAACAAAGTCGTCGTCTTTATTTATTTGATTTAGATTGTGAATTATAAAAAGAGTGACAAAGAATCGGTGCAGCCATAAGGGGAAGAAGGGTCAGAAAATTTTCTCTGCCATCTTCCTACCTTACTCGGATCCCTCGAAGACCCTCGTTTATTTAGGGGTCTTTGAGTCACGAGTCTCGTCACTTACCATGGTGTGAGATAGTGGTGAAACGCTGAAATGTGTAATAAAAATAAAAAAAAACATTAATGCTTTTAATAATTCGCGATAGATTTATCCTGTTTTTAATGGAAATAACCATCGAAAACACGAGTACACTCATACTTATGCATATAGCCTAGTATTCCACTAACCGAACATTGTCGTCACGAACGTGTGACCCAAGCCAAGTCATCGTAGTAAATCTTTGAACCGCAAAGGAACTGAACATGGATTTGCTTCGTCATTGGGTTCACTTAATTTCGATTCCATGTACGTAACGGATCTGAATGGAATTTTTCGATGTATTCTGGTTCGATCACACTCTATAATAATATGAATGTTGTCCTACAGCCTTAAACTAGTTTTTTTTCTTTTTGATGTGTAAACGTCTTAAAACGCCCCGGAACTTAAATGAGTAGAAATATATAAATGTCGGTACTTGGGTTAATACGCTCCGTCGTCGTTAAAATGGACCATGGTTAAAAAGTTCATTAAAATCGGACAGAGGAGTAGGTGTTCATTTCATTGATCACTTGTATTGTAATAATAAAAAACTGAATGTGACGTCATAATTTGTAACAGATGTTGCTAATTCAACCTCTTTGGGTTATTAAGTTAATTACCTTAATATGAGAACTTTGATGCCCTAAACAAGACGTTTTCACGTCTTTAAAATACAATAAAAAAAGACCGCCCACTTTAGGTGGGGGAGTAAACTGGCCACGTGTACTGATGAAAATAGATGGGCAAACAAAGTCAATCAGTGGGTCCCTCAAGACGTCTTTGAGGTAGATCCAAGAAGCGATGGTGCGACGAAATGGGAGTTATTTGCCCAGCAGTGGGACACAACAGGCTAGACAAAAAAATTACTTCTGCGTCTCTACTCTAATACAGCCAATCCCATTTTATAGACAATTCTCTGCCGTAACAAAAAGTCAGTCAATAAGTTTTGATGCGAAGATTGTACGGTATAGAATTTTAAACGAATACAGTTGTTTTCTTCACAAAAGTTTACGAAACTGAATATTCTCATTAACATAACGCTTGCAATTTGCAACAATGCCGCAACATCAAGATCCACAGAATTAAAAGCTTGAAATATATCCTGTTTTAAATTACTTTAGTAAATTGTAAGATATGCCAGAAAATCCATTAACAATATTTGTTGCTGCGGATTTTAATACTATTTTATTCAATAATGAAGGTGAATATGATAATAATTTTCATACTTTATCTGTGGCACAAAGAGTCAATGAACGATGATCTTCGATTCACAGACAAACATCTAGATTCCTTACTTACTAAATAAAGCCTAGAGAATTCCATACTACTTGTACTTGTTTACGGGCTCTTTTTGTAGCTAGACCTTTTTAGATGTTTCCTTTTTGCGTAAAGATGGAGTAGGCTTGCCCAGCACCTATTGAATTGGCCGACCCCAACTGCCCCCAGTTGAATTGGGAAATGGGACGGACAGAAAAGAAGAAGAATATTAAAAATCATAGATACTGAGAAAGCTTATTGATTCTATGTCCGTGGTTCGTCTGTAATATGCGGTACCTAATGCAAATTATATGAAGGCTTGTTACTGTTGTGCTCTACGGTTATCTGGTAGATACAAAGGTTTAGAACCGTTTATTGTGCATCTACCTATTTGTGATAAGTATAACATTTGGGTATAAACTTAATTTTATGTAGAGTGTATATAAAAAACGCTGTAATCTTGTAGGTAGGTTACCCTCAGGCCCTTACTAAATAAAATAAAATATATGAAATTCAATATTTTAATTTTAAGTTCGGGAAAATTACCCAAATTCGGTCCGTATTGAAAATTCAAGGTATTTTCAAGATGTGCCAACATCAATATTTGCACCTGTTGCTTAGGTAAATTACGGTTTGGTCACATTTTGAAAATTCCCGAAATCGTAGGTAAATTAGGGTACGTAATTTTCCAAAAATTTAAAAAAAAATTGTCAAGTAAGTCTCTATATAAATATTTAAGAAAACATAATATAGCGCTATAATGCCACATCTTTTAAGCACATGATGGAATCTTAAAACTTTGGTTTTCGTTTTAAACATCCTAAGTACCTACCCGTTTTTAATTAGCATTTTCTACTGTTATTATAAAGTGTTATTAACACCAAGTTCAGTTAGTATCAACAAAGGGTGTTATTTCACGACAGGTAGCCAGGTCTTTAACCCAGGTGGGGTAAGAACCTCGACTTGGGTCTACGCAATACGCTGAAGTAACATGTGTACATACGACGTTTAATGCATATCGGGAATTTTCTTGTTTCTGAATTAGTTCAAATTTTAATTAAATGCGTCCTGCAGCGTAAAAAACTGTCTTATTTTTTATCAGAATCGGTTGTTTGATGGTGGAGAAGGAAACAATCAATTTAGCATTATTAATAGTAAATTGAAAATTAAAAATTATTACCTACCACTTGAGATATTAAAAATTATTACCAATTGAGATATTAAAAATTATTACCATGGCGGTAAAAGATGGGCCGCCTTTGGTTGAATGTCCCAACAATGTCAGCCACTAGGCAAAGACATTATAGGAACTTTGAGTGAACATAAATAGTATATAATTATTGTATCCCAAATTGGAAGATCAGAAAATATAAACATTCTTCTTTTCTTTCTTTTCTTTTCTTTGGTGTGGAGTCTAAAAGTCGATTACTTACAGTCATTAAGAAAAGGGTTTAATATTTTATTTACTTACGGAATTAATTTTACAGAAACTCTTTTTAAGAAGAAATGTTTACGTCTAATATTTTTACATGAACATAACTTATCTTACAACCATGGTTACAAAATTTAATGTACAATGCACATTAAATTTTGTAACCATGGTTGTCACAGCTCTTGATAAAATTTCATTTACGACATGCATTATCAAAGTCATACTACCGTTAGGTACTGCAAGATTGTAATCATAACAGTTCAGTTTTATGAATACAATGGATTTATTTTTATATTACATGAGATATTTTGACTGTAGGATGAAGAGTTGTCGGTATTTCCGTTGGTTTTTTTTCACAGTACATTCATACTTTCCAATCTCCAAGGTTCTTTACCAAATCGAGAATATTATTCGAGAAATTAATGAGGTAGGTGATTTGAAAGTGGTTGGATTAGCTACATCTATCAGAATTCTTTAGACTTAACGGTAAGATGAGAGATTCACAAATAGAGGATGATACTACAGATTTTTTTAATGCCACGCTGTCTACTTTTCTTTGGTAGAGTGGTTAGGGACAAAGCTACCAACGTTATCTAAGAGGAGGTCCTTTTTTTGAGACCTAATAATGGGTCAAAATTACTTAAAAGTTAGCGAATGACCACTATCACACTTCCCTGAGGGTAGGTGACAATGTAGTCTAAGATGCAGTACGCTTTTCCTAGAAAATACTCACTGGCGACTTGAAGACCCCCCCCTAGTTGAAGTAATAATAGTTGAGTATTTACACAAAAAAAAATACTAAAAGTGATTCTCTCTCTCGCCGTGGCTTTGTGATACTAGAACCATTTAGTCTTCTCCCAATTTATTTATGCTACTACCCATGAAAATAAAATGTAGATTAGGTATAGTGTAGGTAAAATATTCTGATTGGTATGTGATTGTTACTATTTTGAGACGTGCTTTTAGTGTGTCATACTTGACCTACGCTCATTTTAGCTAGGGATAAAGTAGAGAATAAAAGAAGTCTCTGGCGCCATATAAGTGCTACCTACGTATCATTTCTAAAATCCTGTTACCCCTTATTATCATACAATTACATCCGCTTACCGACACACATCCCGAATATATACGTCATCATTACTACAAGCCTAAAACCCGACAGGAATCTTAATGAACGTGGCATAGGATCTAGTGCAGGCAGGTGTCATGTAGAGTATAATGAGACTTCTTTATAAATAAACTAGCGACCCGCCCCGGCTTCGCACGGCTATATTATGCATGTATTATAAATATAAACCTTCCTCTTGAATCACTCTATCTATTAAAAAAAACCGCATCAAAATCCGTTGCGTAGTTTTAAAAATTTAAGCATACATAGGGATATAGGGACATAGGGACGGCGAAAAGTGACTTTATTTTATACTATGTAGTGATAAATAGTTCAATATTGCCTCTCAAGATGGTGTTACTAAAAATAGTGACTTAAAAAAAATACAACCGAATTGAGAACCTCCTCCTTTTTTTGAAGTCGGTTAAAAATAACTGATCGTGATCAGAAGGCCAATACTCGTAAATAACATTAATCAAATTACATTGCAATATAATTTCATTCATTTAACATTTCGATTACAAAAATACTTATGGGGGTAAGTAGCTCAGAATACCTTCAAAGTCAGCTTTTGGCTTCAAGAATATTTTTTTGTAATCGAAATGCAATCCGAACGATATTGCAATGTAATTTTTTTTCTAGTCTGCATTGGCTGGACAATTTAATTGTGGTGGCCGCGTCACTTAAAGAGTGATTTAAAACTAGTGTAAAACAAAAAAGGCTATATAATCTAATCAGCCCCATTGAACTGGATTGTTGGATTACTGAGGAAGTAAGCGCCCTCACTCACGTTCACGAACAACCTTATCAGGCTGTATTCGAATCTTTGTTTACCGATCACCATATCACGTAAGCCGAGTGCTACGTGACTGCCGACCGCTGCGCCTGCGACGTTCTTGACTGGCTGGACAAAACTTGTTCTAAGGTAGTCGCTTATTAGAGGGGCAGGCGAGTGACGGTTAAAATACAATTAGATACTAGTAGCATATCATTTGTGAGGACAACCAAGGATTTTGCATTCTAACGCAATGCATGGCCAAATTATTTAGTTACAAAATTTGCAGGTTCATGTGACGAAAATTCTTGGTCTTTTTCTTCTACCTGCCCTTGTTCCAATTTATTTGGGGTCAGCGCAGAACGTCTTCTTCTACTATTGATCTGTCTTATATCTATCTCACACAGTCCATTCGTCCTTTCTTAGGGCGTCTTATTCTTCTCCATCCTCCTACATTCATACTCATCATTCTTCGAGTCACATGCATCTCTATTTCCCTCGGCACATGTCCATACCAACTAAAACGGGTCCTTTCGGTTCCTTTTACCTTTTCAGTATCTGGCACCACTTTCAGGCTTCCTCTAATACAGGTATTCGTTTGTTATTTTAGCCATCCTCGTTACTTCACTCATCTCAGCATTCTCTTCTTCGCTGCATGCAATCTGTTTCATCCTTCTACTTCTACTGGTTTTAAAACTATGGTTTCAGAAGAAAGGAATAAGATAGAATTGCAAATTAATCCCATAGCAAAAAATAAATAAAAATCGCTATACACTCCTAAAGAAACATATGCCTAACAGTTAATAAACACATAAGTGTAACATATGGTTCTTTTAAAATTGTTTATCTCGGGTCTATTGCGGCAAATAGGAGGTCAACCACAAATATTAGAGACAAAAACATGGTCACTACCAAAGCCTTGAATATTAATTCGAATTAGACCAAATACAACAGACTTTGAAAACTGTAATAAATGTTAACCCATTCTTAGATCTCAGTACAGGACAAGGACCTCTTCTTTGAGAGCTTTTTCCCTGATCTCTCTACCATAGAGTAGGCACCGTGGCATTTAAAATCTGGTATTATCTATTCGTTAATCGACTCAACTCTCATCTTACTTCAAGTCGACAGAACTCTGATAGATGTAGCTGATCCAACCTTTCTGTTAGAAGTTAGATACGTAATATCCGTTATAAATGATCATCATCAAAACACCATATTTATTACTACTTACTTACTCCGCTGGCTCAGTTTTGTTTTTTTTTAAATTACTTTTCAGTGATGTTTGGTTATTTTTTAAAAGAAATCACTAACACTTCGGAAGCCTTAGTGAAGTTTCAAATCAACTATCGTACCTCTAGGTAAAGTTGTGTCGCTGTCGAATAATAATCCGTAAAAAAAAGTAGAATATAATATTCTGATCCTGATTCTGATTTCGAAGATGATATTAATTGACCGTATAGCATAGTGGTTATTATTACACCCACACGTTAAACGGAAAGTCACGAGTTTAAATCCTGCCGCAATAAATTTTGAAGATACATATTTCCTTGAAAAAAAAATTTGTACCGTTGAAAACTTTAAAAAACTTCCTGTATATTGAATTGAATGTTGAAATTACGTTTAATAACTATTATAAAAAACGATATTAATCAAACTAACTACTTGCCTAATAGAATTACGATTACGGATAATGTAATATAATAACAAGGAAAATTACTCCAGTCAAAGTACTTTACCTACGTAAAGATGCATTTGACGATTGACGTCATACAGCAGAAACTGGCTGGCACATGATGCAATGAAAGCATGCTATAGTCAGGGCTGCCATATGTTTTTGACCATAGGCCACGGTATTGCTTGTTTGTTTTAAACCCTCTTAACTTGGTTTGGTTAATTTTTCTAAAAACAGTTGTCAAAATGTAAAACAAATTACAGCCACACAATTTTATTTTCTATTATATTTAATTCAATATCTTTTTCTAAGTGGTCGTATTCATTTAATTATTATTTAAACCACACCTACCTAAGTGAAAATTAATGAATTGAATTCTGCAATTATTACATCTAAATGCCGTTTTATGAATTTGCTGAACACTATCTAGTACTTCTTCTATGAAATGATATCAGGTATCTTCTGCTTTCGCTCCCTTTTTTTTAAGTATTACTAATTAAAAAGTAAGAGCTGGTGTAGATAAGCCTTGATGTGTCTAGGGAAGAGGGACTATTTCACGCCAAAAATGTGTCAAAAACACATCAGCATTGTTGATAGATCGTTGGTTGCAAAAAGTTATGACAAAGTAATGAAAGACAGCCCTAGATATCGTGCAATTTACTTATTTGCAAGAGTTATAATTGCAAATATACAAGTCTTGCACAAAATAATACGAGCTATAGAATGCGGAAATAGGTACGGGAAGGTTGTGATTATTGATTTTTATATCTATTAAAAACTGGGTTACAATGCGATCTTAGATTATACTCAATGACAGATAACAAAATAAATAAGTGCATACATAAAAGATATATTATCGAACGAACCGAATGATAAAAAATACATAATTATTAATATTGAAATTATTATATTCACTCCCCTGTAGGTATTATAATAAACGAACTTTCAATTATCCTTGTCCATTTTAAAAGTAATTGAAAAGTTATTATAAATTTCCCCAATGCTAAATATTCCATAATCTGACGTAAATATACCTAATTAGTCATATTTTTCTAAGTACTTAACGCAAAAATCTGCTTAGTGAGTTACTATTAACATAGAATTTTAGTGAATCTTTAATTAATCACGCTTAGCATTATTTCTGTAAGCTAGTCTAGTGACATGATTAGCTAATCACGGGCTAAACAGTTTTAAGAGGGGGTTATTATTAAAAGTAAGTACTTTTTATGAGTTAATAACCATTAATCATTTTGCAGTAATTTCTGAATAACTAAACGATATGTTTGCTAGTTAAGTTTTATAGATTTTGCAGCCGCATCATACCTACTTTTATAAACTGACTTTAAATAAGAATGAGATTCTCAATTTGATTGTACAATATTGTACATATTATTAAACTTACTATATATTTTTATTTTTTAAACAACACGATGTAGATTTAACGACTTGGCTAAAAAGTTAGAAATATAATACTTCAACAAATCCAATCAATACACAGTCCTTAAGATATAAAACTAAAGACTAACACACACCAAATACTTGAAATCGGGTGAATAATAAAACAGCTTATAAAGATTGTTCACATGGTTTTCGTTTAGTTTCTATCTGTATTCATCTACTTCATTTTGCAGTTCGATAATAAAACTTTTAAAATGCTAAAGGTTTTATAACTTTAGAGGAAATTCGCGTCGGTATCATTTATCCCATATTTATCAAATATAATTTTCATGTTATCTATCAAGCTAACTAGGCCAATTGCTTTTCTGTCGCACGATTGAATATTTAGCACATTGATAACGTATCTTAGAGATTACGATAAAGTAACAATGACCGGGTTTTTAAGTGATTTATGTTTAGATTTTGTTTTGACTCTGTTTGCATTCGCCTGTAATCTAAACAGTCTTGAAGCGTCTTTGTTTTGTTTTAGAAGTTTACATTTCTAACTCTATCTAACGTCAAAGAATACATGCTTTGGTTGACTGACCCTACTGACTAATTTAAATAAAAAATCTATAAAGGTGCCATAGACTTTAACGTTTATGAAAGTTGGATATGGTGGTCGCTGCCGTTATTCTCAATGAACTTCGACGTAGGTTTGAGATAGCCTTTAACTCTTTTATTATTTTATCAAAATCTGTAGTTAATTAAAGGTTTATACCAGGCAATGCGAACTCAGAAGGAGGTATCTGGGTACTAGGCAAACCTAGATTGAGGTTGAGTTTATGATTCTGAACAACGCTACCTATGCCTATTTCTAAGAGTACCTACCTTAGATTTTCCTTTTCTGTTTCGTAATTTATCAATGACGACGTTGTTTAAGTAGAATTATAAAATTAAATTATTTTTTCACATTAAACTTAATGAGCTAAAATAAATGTTTGTTGAATTACTTCAAAATACAAAATAACTAAATTATCTGACAGTCAGAAATAATGACTTCATAATTATTTCAAAACTACAGTAACTTATTTGTTTATGATAAAATTCCTTGGAGTTTTCTCTTATCTTTCGTGAGTAAAGGAACAAAGTGAGGCTGATGACTGAGTGAATGATCAGCAAAAATAACCAAAAAAAAAAGTATGTTTATCCTAACATAAATTGGCTACAATAGCTTTAATAAATATTTGAAAAAGACAACAGTTCAAACACCAAACCAAAACTTTCAAACTGATTAAAAACCTAACTAAAAATTTAGAAAAATTCCATAATTAAGATTGAATATAAATTATACGATCTTGCTTAATAAATATGCCCGAACAGAATGCATTGTGCAACATAAAACATGTGGGTGGAATAATTTTATTTAGCAACTTATAATGAAATAAACACCACGAAACGAACATTCTAAATCTAAAATGTCTAAAACTTGTCAAACTAGGTAATAGAAGTGAACACCAAATTCATTCAAGCACAATAAACCAAGTAAAGTAAAAAAAACAGAAAGATTAGCAGGTAAACATAGATAAACAAATTCAATCCCTGCGACACAGATTAACTAGTAGTCATTAAGCCTGTGAGTCATACGGGGATCCTACACGGCGCAGCCGCAGACAAAACTGACATAAGCATTCGATGCTTCGTCGCGTACGCACGTACCGAGTTTGAGTTACTGGCGCTTGCGTTCGCCCTGTGTTGCACCGTTTTATTTCTTTTTTAATGACTACGTCTTATTTGTGAATAGTGTGGGTGTGTTATTGATAAAAGTTCATTGTGCTAGATACTAAATTCAGTTCTGTGCTCGTGGGTGAATTTAGTTAAAATGTTTCCGAGGATACAGGGATTGGTATGTTGATTTCTTTTTACTTATTTAAGTGAATTTAGCCATGTGTTATTTTTTTTGTTTAGCCATGTGTTATTTTTTAATAACAACTTACTAGTATCAGTTGAATTTACGCATTTCAATAACCCGGTACGTTCAGAAAAGAAGTAATTTGAACTCTACTGTCTCTATATTGCAAAAAATGTGTTTCTGTTTTTTTTGTAGGTACTCTAAAACCAAACCTAATAAAAAGTTACATAAAAATAGATAATTTGGTTGTTATTGACATTCTAAATTTATACTTTAATTTTTTTGTACAAATTAATCTCAAAAATATTCAAATTTTGAATAAAATTATTACGTAGCGGACATAAACAATGTCTGACCTAAATATACAATGATCGGAACCGATCAGCAACTTCACGTTCGTATCACGTACGTTTACTCCACTTGATTTCACATCACTCAATCCGTGATCGAAATACAATATAATAATAGATCAGAATACCTCACTCCCATAAGACCCATTATAAACAATCATTAAAAGAAGGAACTTCATTAAAACAATGAGACAAATGCTAATTACGAAATAATTGCAAATACATTACGAAATGAATTAATTAGAATTGATGATGAAATGAAAGTAAGTTGTGAAAACAGAATACATTTGCAAAAGTCACAATTAAATTATACCTGCCATTAGATACATTATCATTAAAGTTGGTAACATTTTAACCCTCATTGACAATGCTGTTGTTGCGGATTCGTTGCAGCTCAAGGAATGTATCCGAATCCTTTAGTTACATTCTAAGACAAAAGGAGATGGGTTATCCCTAATCTATTATTACTCTTTAATAGATTAGGGCTTATCTAATAAAAATGTTGTTATTTTTAGTTGATTTTCAACCACGTGTTGTTTTTAATAATTATTAATACCCGCAATATTTGCCAATTACTGCCTAGTTCCATGATACCAACTCTATAATTATACCGAATTCGAGCTAACTCATAATCAATGATTTTTGAGTCATTTTGTGACTCAAAAGCAACACATTTTGTCTCATAGTTATCAAACTCTTCATGACTTTATTCTAAGAAACCTTTTAAAGAATTAACTACCTATACAAAGAATGTTGGAGAAATAAAACAATTGGAGGTCAAATCTCTTACGATGAAAATTTGGAGTGCTTCGTCGGTCCGCCCGCGAGGCGACCGCCCGAATCGGGCGGACCGCAGTATTGCAAAAAAAATATTATTTTCGTTCCGCGTTCCGCCCGAATTTATTTGATACCTATTTTTCTATAAAAGTACAGTCGGCAACAAAATAATTTGATGAAATAAAAGTAAAAAATGGTTTATAAATTGTATACTGAATACAATAATCTGAAGCTAAGTAAGTACCTACATTAGTACACACGTTATTCAACTGTATGAATAGATAAACTAAAATAAATTACTTAACGTATAGATATTAATTACCTTCTACATTTCATTTTACATTTCAACCATATTAGTGGTTCTGTATTGCTGGTTATAGCAATTCCAATTACTAATAAAAAAACCGGTCAAGTGCGAGTCGTACTCGCGCGCCGAGGCTTCCGTAATTTAGTTTTAACTCTCTTTCTCTACCCTTGCAGTGGTACGGTTGTTACCAATTTAACTTGACCCCTGTTTCGTTTGCGCGCCCTTACAATGTAAAGCTCAAGTTAAATTGGTTTAACTATGTAAACGTATGGGGACGCTCTTTAATTTTCAACTTTTTTATTTTTTGGATTTTTTCCTGCATGTGTGCTATATATAGGTCTTGGGTCTAAAACCTATAGGTATGGTAGTTCCCGTTGACCTAGAATCACGAAATTTGGCTAAAAACAAGGTCTTACAGCACACATAAAGGAAAATTCCAATAGGGTACTTCCAGTTGACCTGAAATTGTCAATTTTGGTTAAAATCTAGGTCTTACAGCACAAGTATTGGGAAAAATCCGACATATAAAAAAGTTAAAAATTAAGGTAAATTTTGGTACTTACAAGTTTTTGCAAAAATGAAAATTTGCCCATATCTTTTTATCATGTTGACTCAGAACTTTTGATTTTTATACACCTAATAGAGACTATAAACCCCAGTATCTGGTATGAATTTCAATTTGCTAGGTCCACTCGTTCCTGAGAAAATGGGTGATGACATACGGAGAGACAGACAAGAAAGTGATCTTATTAGGGTTCCCTTTTTTACCTTTTGAGGTACGGAACCCTAAAAATGATGTTTTCTGTACCAATTAATCTACAAAATAGTCACTAAATTTAGTGACATCCAGATTGATTGGACTTCGAGCCATTATATACAACCGCACCCATCACTGACTGAGGTTTGTGGCAAGTGAGCCAAATCTGCACATTTTTAGGGTTCCGTACCTCAAAAGGTAAAAAAGGAACCCTTAAAAGATCACTTTCTTGCTCGTCTGTCAGTCTGAATGCGTTACCACCGATTTTTTCAGGAATGGGTGGACCTAGCAAGTTGAAATTCATACTAGATACTGAGGTCTATATAGTCCCTATTAGGTGTATAAAAATCGAGGTCTTGAATAAACATGATTATAGATATGGGCAAATTTACATTTTCGCAAAAACTTGTAAGTATACCATAATTTACCTTAATTTTCATCTTTTTTATATTTCAAACGAAATATGGGTTAAGATAATTGGTAACTACCATACCACTGCAAGGGTAGAGAAAGAGAGTTGGAAGTAATGTATGGAACCCTCGGCGAACGAGTACGAATCGCAATGACTGGTTTTTTATGTGCTTTTTCACAAGTTTAGACTTTTTTCTCCACAAACATCTTAGAAAGTGAAACAGGCAACCCTATTTTTTGGTGTAGGAAATACATCTTCTACAGCTTAATAGGTACTACATTATTATGGGGTTTTGTACTCCATAATCGACATGCAGTGTAAGTAAATAACTGATAAAAAGGCTTTACGTAAAATTGAAAAGGTCATCACAAAGGATTATCATGTCCTTTTTAATTGAGCAAAGATCCAGCGGTTTTTGAATTCATAACTCCAGTCTGTAGTTTTTATTAAATGTAATAAACCGATTTTGTTGCTAACTGTACTAAATCTAAGTAAGTTATTAAAATAAGTAGGTATAAATTACAATCGGGCGGTCTGCCCCATGGATTTATTACTGTATGCGGTCCGCCCGATCGGGCGGTCGCCTCGCGGGCGGACCGACGAAGCACTCGAAAATTTGCATATAAATCTTTTAACTTTTTTTTATACCTACTCTCACAAAGTTATTTTTAATCTCTTAAAATAAATTATTAACATAAAGATAACATTTACTTAATTAAATTACTATCTTCTTTTAAAAACATGATATTTTTAATGCCGGGTTCAATATCATTGGAGGAGAATAAATAATATGTTAATAATTTAATTATTTTTTACGAAAACACAACTCCATCTAACTTCAGACTAAGCGACCGAACTTTGTTTTTTGAGAACCATAAAACTAATATATTTAAGTTTTTTTTTGTAAATGCATTGGAACATTGGCGGCAGGGAGTCAAACTCGTCATTGAACAAATCAAATCGAAGTCGTATGTTCGTAATACTGAGCTAAGATTTTTAACAAATAAAAAATCTACCTAACTGAAAATAACAATTCTGGTAAGTTATTTCTAAAAACAAGTTAATTCTAACGATACCTAGGTAATTATTGTTGAATTTCAAAACAAAAACTGGTATTTTTATTTCAAGTTTTTAAGTTACCTTTTATTCAAAATTTGATAATAAAAATTTATGTATCATCTTGAAAACTAATTCGAAGGACTGTGTTAAAATTCTCTATAAGGCAAATATTTTTTTGCAGTTTTTATCAGTTTCCATGCTATTTTAATTAGAGATCTAAAAAAAATCTTCGACGTAGCAAAACTCAAAAACAATTTAAATCTAATAGATCCATATTATGACTTGATAAATGATAATTTAGTCAGCTATTACGCAAATACCACAAAAAATTGTATAAAAAAACTGTTAGGCTTATAATTTACTGTATTTTGTTAATTTAATTGGAATCTCTATTTTTGTACAGTTTTTGTGGTGTCTACTGTAATTATTATCCGAGTAATTAAGTTTGTTTTGCAGTAATTTTCCTTCTAATAAAATAGTTACTAATATGAGAAACAATAAACATAAAGGAAAATATGATGAAGAGACTACTTGTACTTGTACTTGTAAACAGGCTGTTTTCCGCGATTAGACCGTTTTTAATTGGGTCCTTTTTGCGTGAAGATGGAGTAGGCTTGCCCAGCACCTACTACCCTCTCAGCTTAGTCGACCATGTCCAGAGGAGAGAACTTGTCAATACTTCTGGAGCCAACTAAGCCGCGGGTTTCATCACGATGTTTTCCTTCACCGTAAGAGCAATGTCAATTAGCGCACATAAATTTTTCTTAAGAAAAATACATTGGTGCACGGCCGGCCTAGATTCGAACCCACGACCTTCAGAATGAAAGTCAAGGTATCTACCACTAAGCCAACACCGCTGTGATGATGAAGAGACTAACATGCAGGAAAACTCAGTATTTACAGTTAGAATTGATGGAGCATTAATATTCACCAACTGGGAATAGGTTCACGTATTTTTGCCTAACATAATTACCTCCCAGCTTAGAATTAGTGCTAACCCGTCTCCTATTGTAGAGGTGTCGTAAAGGCCGTGTTCTGGGGACCTTATGCTTAACATCACTTTGGTCTCTCACGGCTAGTGTCAAGCAGATGGCGGAAAATAAATATTGCTAGATAATTTTGCACTACAAGGAATAAGAAAACGTACTTACTATATCAACCCCAAATAAATTAGAATACAGGAAGAAGACGGAAGAGATATCTAAATGTATAAAACTATTTTAACATTTTCTGCAACACTTTGGTCCTACATTTAATTTTGATGTATTTCGAGGCAAAATATGTAACATTTTACGTCTTTTAAGGCAAAAGTGCCTACAGTTCGAAATAGTTTAGATGTTATCTATTTTGTAGCCTTGATTATTACACTTTATCTAAATAAAGGCTTCATTCTGGAAGGAGGATAATAATATGATGAGTGAGACACATAATACTTTCAATTATTAGGCAAAGGCACCTTAGGTTTGAAATGGATGAAAAAATCCTCTATTTTATTGCATCGGTTCTTAGACATTCATTCTGGAAAGAGTACAGTAATATGATGAGATATTAACAAGTTTAATATCTTTGATGAGTGATACTAATAATGAAATAAGGAGACTATGATGTCTTGTAACAATGATAATAATAATTAGCCAGAACATCTTTGTTATTATTATCGAGATGGCAGGAAGCATGTTGCGTGAATCGATTAACAATAATCGATGTTTAAACAGTTTTATATATTCAATGATATTCTTTGTTCTTTGTCTAAACAAAGACTGGTTTATGGTTATGAGATGTGTTATGAAATAAAGGGTCAAACGGCTTTACTAACAAAGATTTTATTAAGTAAAGTAATAAAACTAGTTAATACTACTGGTTTCAGTACGAATAATGTTTACGTGGGTGCTAGTACTGCTTAATAATCTAAAACAAAGACCCCAATAAGCAGGGTTGGCGTCATTGTCTGCACAGAATGAATGGGAACCAATATTTTTGATATTAAAGAACAAGACGTGGTAATAATAATAATTATTTGCATGTCAGCCTCATGCCGGATAAACTTTGGGCCAAAACAACAACATTTTGAACCCCAACCAATGAAAGACGACCATCCAGCAGACCATGTCAAAGGTGACGAGATAACTAACTTTAGATTAATTTCTGACATAATAGAACACAACATAATAATAATCGGTGGACCAAAGTGGATAACACCTGAGATACGTTTCAAATGGTTTCAGAAACCCCAGTTGTCTCCGATGTAACAATTAAGTAAGTAAATTCTTGTTTAATGTCAAAAATATTGCTGTTGGCTTATAAAGACTGCATTACAATTAACAATAAAAACAAAATAATCCTTGTTACTGGCTCAAATTTTTGCTAAATATAAAAGTTGAATAGAAAATAAACCACGATGATATTATTATTCAAGTCTGACATTTCCTGAATTCAACCTTGATTGCAGGTTTACAGCTGCCGTTTCATATAAAACTGATTTAATTTATTGAATTACAAACCCTTTTCTGTGATATGAATACAAATTGAAAATATTATGATTTAGTCTCAATTCACATTTTAATTTAAACCCAAAAAGTGCTCTCAATTTGGCCCGAATATAGATTTATGGCCGATATTTTTATGTTCAAAATATTAAAAAAAAGTATTTACGTGAAACATTCTATCTTTATAACTTTGCATAGGTTGAAATTAAATAAATTTTTATTTATTTATTTTATTTATTTAAGTATCCGAGTGGAACTTTTTGCCGCCCCGAGTGAAGTATTGGCATCGTTCTTGTTCTTCTCATTCCATTTTGATTTAAATTGGATAATTTATATTTTACGTAATTTCTCATTAAAATGTACACGAGACATTGTTATTGTTATGGTCAGAGGCCAACTACAGCATAAAAATTAAAAAATAAGTAAATACTAATTTTTCACACGTAAAAAAATCGGAATTTCCTTTATAAAAATTAAATGTTTCCATTTATAACTTTAAACATAAATCTCATACTTAAATCATCAACAATTTTAAGTATGTTAATTTAAACGAAGCCGTTTAAAACGAAACGTGACTAAAATATAATTTTCTCACAACTAACCTTGTGTGTGTTAACCTTCTCATTTGTAAAATTTAAACCAATACATGTGCAAATATAAGTCTTTAAATTAATAATAAAATATTCACTATTTGAAGTCAATAACACGATAACGACAACCTTAATATTCACGCAACTACTCAACTCAACTACTCGACTGTACTTTTTAATTGAATTCGCATCCCAGATTATCGAGTGCAACACGATATAAAATCGAGTTGGATAAATAAAAATATAATGCTTAAAATTGCAGCAAAAAAATGCAGCATTAAAATAAATATGCTGAGTAAAATCCTTTTTGGTTACACTACAAGTTAAGAAGTTTGATAAATTGTTTAGATTAAGATTGTTGTTACTTTGTTGACTTTTGTACGTGTAATGTAATTACAAAATAAAGTTTTTTCTTCTTATTCTTCTTTAACTTAACTAATAAACTCAACTTTTAGACCCAACTACTTAACTTAACTCTTTAATTGACATCACATCCCTAAGTAACGGGTGCAATATTATGTAAAATCGAGTCATATTGATCATCTGCCTGATCCATAGTTTGATTTATTATTAAAAAATGGTTCAAGGAACAAAAAATCAGACATACATTTCTATAAAACATTAAAAATTCGAAGGAACCTTACTATTTACAGTTCAAAGAACTACAATCTAGCGACCCTTGACGGTTCAGTCAAGGTGAAAAACATACTTGAATCTTAAAAACATAGACCTTAAATAAACAATTTTAGTAAGTAAATGCAGTGACCACTAAAAGTAAGTGCACAATAACATGTAAAGGAAGGAAGGAAAAATTAATTCTCGTTTTTTTATTATTAAGTATAAAAAATAAAACTTAGGTCAATAGTTATGTCGCGCAATTAAATAGTACAATTTTTGCTATTAAATTGCGCGCTATGACCGTTAACCTACCGAACGAATGGAACAAAAATAGTCTAACAGTTCGATTGTCTCCCCTAACGAAACTACAGGAACAAAAAGTTGCAACAGTTCTGTCAACCGAACTAGCAAGCGAAATACTGGCACAAAGCATTATTTTGATATTTTAAAAATAGTAATTTCTAAGGTTTTCGCGATTTCAACTCAAGGAAAGGAATTTAGTTAAATAAATGCGATTATATTCGTTAAATTAGTTTCATTGAAGGATTTAAAAATGTTTAAAAATTAACTTTTGGCGATGACTAAACCTACTTATATACAAAAACGGAAGCACAGAAATACTCTTGAATCAGAATTAAGTTGAACGTCCGATGATTATAAACAATTGCATCATAAACAGCCGAGTGCTGAAAGGTTTCCTGATAATCTATTAACGAAATTAACCTTTATTTATGCTAGCACTTACACTGAAATGGCTTGTTTTATTGCCCGACTTTACTATAGTATTACAAAATAATGTTTTACGCTTACTTATATGACTACTGCTGTGTGTGCCTACTTCTGAGATGGATTCGATTTCCGTCGTGGTAAAATAATTTTTACGATTTACAGATATAATAGTAGGTAAGTTTTGGATCAGAGTTATTTTTCTATCTACACTACTTTTTATTTGTTTCAAGTGAATTGGCTACGAAACTACTTGACCGATTGTAATGAAAATTGGTACGAAAATACATTGATTCATTAGGTGTAACTTAATATTATTTATAATTTAATCCAATCAGGGTTGAGACTAACGTGTGCAAAACCGCGGGGTGCTGCCAGTACCTATACAAAAAGTGTGTCATAAGTTTGCAAAAGTAATTTCAACGGTTTAACTAGTCAGTTTTTGTGAATCCGGCCAGTTAAAGGTTTAATGACGTCAAATTTAAAAAAACTAAACCTTAGAGTCATCGATTTCTATGAACCGAAGATGTGGTGATGATGAATGGGTCAACTTTGTGCGTCATATAAAAAGGTGTGTGAATAAAAAAACCTTGATCATACTGAGATGTGAATTACGTTGTACTGATTCAGCAATGTAACCAATTATGAATTTCTAAGACCCCCCTTAATTTAAAAGTTTCTGCCAACTTTACTAGTTATTATTTATATAGGTATATAAAATACCTTTTGGCTATTGATAATTTCATATTTACATATTGGAATCGCTTGTTTTTCTAAGAATCACCTCAATAACAACGAAAAAGTCAGGTGTTCGGCCAGGTGGCTAATATTGATCAGATGTATCTCGTATCTTAATTCCTAGACACCAGTTGGCAAGCAAAGGTTTTGTTACTGCACACATGTCGTTTTAATATAAATTAAAATAGCTGCACCGATTTTTATCAAACATAGCTAATTTGGCTCTTCAGTAGACTCGCCCTAAGAGCACTTTTCCTTTAGAGAAACAAATTTTGAATCGGTAGAGTTCTTAATATATTTATAAAAGTTCACACTCGCGAAACATAGAGATTTCAGTTCAAAATCCAGAGTGCAACAAGTTCAAAATCATGATCGTTTCATTGCATAGGGTTGCATGCAGCTAAATGTTATAAACCACTAAAAACTCTTTTAAAAATAGGTAAAACTTCAATCTAGGAGACCACAAGTGCAGTCCAAGTTTGATGATTCTCATGTCAATCACTAAACTTTGTCTAATCTTACGACACAAGAGTAAAGAAGCTTACGATAGCGACAACCAAACGTCATAATTAATTGTGAAACAAAAATGAAAATCGACGAACTATGTTGAGTGGAGCGTAAAATTTGATAAATCATCTTTAAGTTTATAAAAATCAAACGTAAACGTAATGAATCAAACAACAGCCCCTGAGCGCACCCGGCGCATAGGAGCCGAGAATACTGGCCGCGTTACCTCTCTGAATTACCATTTTTGTATGGATTTCTGAAATAAAAAGTTCAGTTCAGGTCACATCTGTTGCATGTTCAGAGTCAATATAAACTTGACAACACCTGCACTATCCTACAGGATGCGTTAATTATCATCATCTCGCTTCACATGTGAACTCGTCTAACTTGTTTTAAACACCATAATATTCCTACAATCTACTGTCAACTTTACTACTTAAGTTTTAAAGTTACAATTTCTATTCAACAGTTTAACCACAATGCCCGAGTTGAATAACTTGTAAGGTCTCCCCGGGATGTAATATAGGACTTTATGTGTATGGGGATATGGTGCTATTTGGCTTGGTATTGAATTATAGCGGTTCTTCAGGTCTTATCTAGTTAGAACAGATGGTTCAATGAAGGTTTAAAATTTAAGGTCAATCAAGCATTTGATGAAATACGTATACTTAGGTAGTTTAATCTATCTATATGAACATTATTTACTTAGAATAATATTTTTTTTTTAGTTTTGGTTTTGCACGATTTATTCATACAGCCTCTTTCAACTGTTCATCAAGTTTTGGTAACAACCACTAATATCACTTAGTGAATACACGAGTAAACTCTACTCACCTAAAAAGACCATGCTAGTATTTTTCCTAACATTACAATGGCTAAATAAATACGTTTGACCGCTATCTGACCTAATGCTAATTTTAAATGACCTGATGTTGACTTTTATTAGTTATGTTATGGTTAATTTCCAAGCTGTTCCTGAAAGCATAGGATTTTAGTGCGAAATTGCATAAAATTTAACTAAATTCTCACAAAGTAGACCCATTAGTAGCCCATTACAAACCTACGAGTATAAATACAAATAAGTACCTTTGTAAACCAGGATGTAATTTAATAAAATCATTGTATTAAAAGGGGGGGCAAAGTTTGTATGAGACTACGTGTTTCCTTGGTCCAATCTACTTCGACTTCTACGCGGAAGAAGTTGCGGACAAGTGTAAATATGATATTTTTACAAATTTTGATCTAATTTAAGTGGTGATTGACTGGCTGATATATCAACGCACAGGCCAAAAAATGGCCGGATCGGGATAACATTTCATATAGATATCTATTATGACGTAGGCATCCGCAATTTTTTTTTTAAATTGAATCCCTTCGCGGACGAGGTCTCGGTAAAATCTAGCATACCTATTGATAAAATAATTATATAACATTTTATCAATATATCGTGACATTACTTTAAACGACCAATCGTGAGTAATAAATAGTTTTACGACTAAATTAATTGCTGTTACAATAACCCATTGCGAATTTACAATGTTAACATGAAATAAACTGTAAACAAAGACTTTGTAATACAAATATCATAAGATCATCTATTTTTAGACTACATTAAATATAATTAAATCTCACAAACTAGATTTATTCAGATAAGATGATGTTGTGAAAGACACAACCGTAGCGCGTTACAAACTTACGAGCATAAATACAATTTAAATAGTAATAAGTTACTTTACTAAACAATGATTTAAACAATTAAATATTTATAAAATACATTATCGTCTTTAAATACCTATTATCTATTTTTTTTAATTGCCTTAAAACTATGAATTGAATCCTTCAAATTAAAACCAATAGAAGCCCTTACAAATCTACGAGTATAAATACAATAAAATCGAAATAAATAACTTTGTAAAAAAAGATATTCTATTACAAATATCATTGTAAATATCATCTTTTTTTGACAAATTTCCTAAACAGCAAATAAATTCCCACAAAATATATCCAAAAGCAGCCCAGCACAAACTGTTTTTTTTGAAGTTATACTTCTTTAGGCGCGTTATGAAAAAATGATGAGAGTGAAATTTTACAAAAGCGTCACACAAAATTCTCACGTCACACAAAATTCTCACGTCACACAAAATTCTCACGGGAGAAGTTGTTTAAATCTAAATTGAACTTTATTGATTGTGTTGACAATCCTTTTCCAGTCCAGAGTTTTTTGTCGGACGAGTATTTTGTCGGACGAGTTTTTTGTCGGACGAGTTTTTTGCCGGACGAGTTTTTTGTCGGACGAGTTTTTTGTCGGACGAGTATTTTGTCGGACGAGTTTTTTGTCGGACGAGTATTTTGTCGGACGAACTTTTCGTCGGACGAGTTTTTTGCCGGACGAGTTTTTTGTCGGACGAGTTTTTTTTTTTTTTTTTAATAATGCCAAAGAAGTATAACTTCTCACGCGCGTACATAAGTACACGCACCCATTTTTTTTTCAACATTTTAACTAGACACGGCTTTTTAAATGTTTTGACTAAGGGAGTAAGTATTTAGTTACCATCACTGAAATGTAGTAGCAACTTTGTAAACAATGATTATTGTATCTATTTTTACAAAAAGCGTAGGTAAAATAAACTAAACAAAATCCTACAAACAAGACGAGACGGTGTCTGTTTTCCAGTTGTTTGTTACGCAAATATTTTATTATTAGTTAATTAGAGATAAGAATTGTCTGTGCGTTTTTCTACTTGTGTGAACTTCCGTATCTAGCAAATACCTTTATTTTTTTAAGGTTTTCATGCGGGCGTTTTTATAGCTATTGATAAATATTAACCGTTTGACGTCATATTTTACGTGTTCACAAAACAATGTACGAACATGCACCAGAAACTTATCGATCGGTCTATGATTTGAAGGCAAATGAAACAAGTGAGAATTTTCTATATCAAATAGGTATATTTTACTGTGCCAAATCATTGGAATGACCACTCACAACGTCTTAATCCTAAGATTAGGCGTGTTGTTTCCGGTTGCGTCTTTCAAACAGAAATAATTTCTAAAAGTCTTTAGTCTGCATTTTCCCAAAACATAAAAAAAAACATTGTCACCGGAGTGGTATTAAAATACAAACATATTTTAAGACCTGAATGCCTTGATATTTAACCTATACAAATAAGAAGAATATCTACCTACACAAAAACGTGTTACCTAACAAATAAGATTTAGGTACTTACTTAAGTAAAACTTTTATTTAATAACAGACAAAAACAGTAAAAGAAAGAAAATTGATTATACTCAAATAAAATCGACGTAGACACAGAAATAAATTATATTAAACAAACAACAACAATCAAAATAAGGCGTGTGCTGCTTTAAATTGGTCGACCTCAGCTAGAAGTCACAGCCAAACATGCTTCTGTGGCACTGGTTTCAGACCCGCCCGAGTCGCCGCTTGCTCTATTTTTAAACAAATTCATTGTTCTCTGAACTTTCATTCAATACATGTAAGCCATCCAAGGTCTTATGGAAGTTAAGGCTATGAAATTACAGCCAGTATATCAAAATACAACCAAAAACTGTATTACCATTTGAACTTTTCAATCAACCAATCAGTTATTTTGAATCGAATAATAAATTATATTAACGTCATTCCTGGAAATGATTGCACACGATTGATTGGGAAAGTCCTATTTGAGCTGTACTTGACTAATTTGCGGAAAAAATAAACTAAACACCTAACACTAAACGTAACTTTGCCATTTATAGTCATATTTTAGTTGCATATTCGTTAATTTGCTCTCTAGACGTGCATGAAATGTTTCACCGATGACACAGTCATCTGGTGACTCAGTCTTCTGGTGTTCGTTCCAGAAATATCTGTCTGTCTGTCCGTCTGCTGCGATAAACGATTAGCGTTTTATGTTACATTTTGTAGAAGTTTTGCAGTTTTTCTCATTTTACTCTCATCTGCTTTCGTATCATTTGAATCTTTAATATTTACGTTTTTAAGACATAAGAGTTCAAGAAAGTTAAATAATGTAGTTTCTAACAGTGCTATTTTTATTACTTTCACCTAGTATTATTTATGTTACAATGTCACAATGTTCTTCTTCTTTAACAACATAGCCACTGCAAGGTATCCTCTCCAAAGTGTTTCCACACCTTCTTATCTCCAATTTTTTTGGATCATCTAGCTGGTGATCTGCCCACACTTCTCTTTCTGGCTCTCAGTCTTCATTTGGTACGAGCCTTGCTCCACCAGCATTGTTGTTTAGTTGTAATTTTTGTCAGACCCTGTGGCGTAGACTTGTCCTAAAAGAAAAGTCACAGAACCTTTGTTACATTTAACTATTAAAATATATGTAACCAGGTAGCTATACCACTAATTTCGGTGATCACGTTTATAATTACGATTAAATAGGCGTTATAAAATTTTTAATTTACTGATTTAAGATCGCAAAAACTTTAATTTCGCGCAAAAAATTTAGAATAACGTATGAAAATTAAGTACTTTGAAATTTGAACTAGTAAGATTACCAAAACGTTACGTTTGATATGACGCACAAACCTACGTCAATACGCTATATAATACATAATTATTATCAACCCAGGAAAAATAACGCATACAGATATCTAATAAATGTTAATGAAGAGGTCCTTTTAAAGAACATAGTCATTAAATCAAATAATGATAATATTTTCGTGGCACACGCCAAAAATGTAAACAAAATTATTTAAATAAGTAGGTTGTGTTTAAATGAATTTAAGATCAATATTTTCCCTATTAGAACACTTATGGTTTCATCTTGGGAAATCAACTCATATGGGAAATCAAATTATTTCATTCCTCTGCAGTTATTTAATTCTACATATAAGTGTCTTTCTAGTCTTCATCCTCAAACTTTGCTCTTTCTGACACATCAGTTTTGGTTAAAAGCTCAAAGGTGAGAATACTCTGCAGCCTTCTTGACCACATCTGTCCACTTCCCTTCTTTTCGGACCTGTAATGTTGAATGTGACCTTTTACACCCCCGATGCAAAATTACGGTTGCTATAAGTTTGATGTGTGTGTATATTATCTTCGTTAGTTCCGAACGGTGAAAAGGTGACTAAATCGTGAGTGTACTTAGCTGTTTTATCAAAATCGGTTCAGCTAAAAAATTTAATTTGATTTTATTCAAAATCAACCATATAAAAAGGATTTAATTTTCATTCGTAAGACAATTTGGATTCATTATCGAGCTTGCACATGTTTTGAGTTCATTTACATATACTACGATATTACGATAATAAAAGGTCGTCAGTACACGAACTCAGACCTGGATTTATCTATAGCTAGAGATATACCTAGAGTCAGCAATATTTTGTGATAATATATGTCATTATCTAATCTTATAAAATTACATAATTAGAGTCCATAAAAAGAGACTTACTAGCAAAGCTAAGTTAAGGATCGTTTCGTTACTTATTACCTTAGGTATAGTTATTAGAACTAAGGTATACTTTCTCACAGTTGAATTTTATATTTTATTCTTAATTTTAGTTATTTTTGTTGCAAATAAATGTTGGTCTACTTAATTCTTGAATAAGTAAGTTACTATACTTAAAACTTGGTTTTATTTTTGGCAAATTGGTACATTACTTTGCATAATTGCCTTTTTAATGACTTAAAGTTATTAAAAATGCTGTTTTTTTGCATGTTATTTTTGTATATTATGTCACTATTGTCGACAAATGTTATAAATAGCAAATAACTAGTTATGTAATTCTGTTTCTATATTTAAATATACGATTAATCGTATAAAAATAGATTTAATATATTCTTGATTTTTCAAAGATAAATTTTAATATACAATGAAGAAAATGTATGAACTAAATTATTCAGAAAATCGATTCGAACTGGTACCTACGTTATTTTATCTCAATATTAGGTACTATATTTAATCGTTTAAAAATAAATATAAAATAAAATATCTACAATTTTCAAATATAATTTAAAAAATAAAATATGAAATTGGTATGTATAATACGAATATAGAGATTTTGGGTATTCTTTTAATACTATTTAGTTAAACTAATATCGTGACTGGTTGCCTGGGTTCTATAAAACCCAAACAAGGTTGGCTGGCACAAGACGTATAGACAAGTTTTTTTTTACTTTACACGGACGACTAAGCTTAGAGGGTGGTGAGGCTGGGCAATCCTACTTCATCTAATACATGGCCCAGACAGACAACACAACGCCTTGAATAGCATTAAAGTTGCTGGTGCTGTAACAAAATCTAGATTAGATATCCTCCTCCTTGCGTCGATTCCCCAATGCTGGGGGTCGTGACCCATCAGGGAATTAACTTCTCTATTCGTAACTATTATTTTTTTGGAGGTTACAACCGGTTGTACGGGCGATATGGCAAAAGAACTCAAAAATCCTCCTCCTTGGTTTTAGACCGGTTTATGGCTAGTCCCATCTTCAGACTGTGCTGCTCCATTTTGTTTAGGAGCTGTAGCATTTCAGCCTCGTTAGCTGCGAAAAGGATGGTGCCGTCGGTGGCGTAGCGCAAGTTTTGAATTTTAGATTAGATATAAAAGGTTAATATTATAGCTTCTATCATTTCCTTTATCTTAAGGCAAATATTTCACAATCCCTTTCCCACGATAAGATTTTATCTAAAATCCTATGGTATGTATTATAGGTATTTGCATTGCCTATAGGTATTACATACCTATAGGTATTACATACCTATAGGTATTACATACCTATCAGTTATCGTATGAGAATCACACACAACTTACGTGCTTAGTTTCATAAGTAAATATGTATCGTTTTAAATACATATAATAAATGCCTGCAATATTTAATGTTACTTTACGATTGGAACGTGTAACCTTTGCATTTTTGGATTTAATTTGTAACAAAAGTTTTAACTTAGGTAACCTATTTGGTATTCTTAACACATTAAGAAACAGCTTTTATTGTTATGTCCTTTTTAAGTAAGGTAAAGTTGGTGCAATAAGTCTCACTATATTCTAAGGAGTTAATTCAAAAAGAAACCGTGGCTTCATTAGATTCATTAATTTGTTAAGTTTGATTATTTTTGTTCAGGCGATTTGAGCCACTCAAATTTTCACAAAAAAAATGTATTGTTAGTAGCAGGAAAGGATTAAAAAGTTATTGATAATTTAAGCAACCAGTAAAAGGCTACTTCATCTGTACACGTGTCAAAACATTTTGTTCTACGACTTTACTTCCTTGAGAGGTAACTGCAGTAAGACGCCAAACTGTACCGAGTTTCAGGTTATTTTAAATTAATTTATCATGTCGCAATATTTGAAGAATTAACCTTCATTTAAGCGACCTTAGCCTTAGCAACTGCATATCTGAATCCTAATTTATCCATTACAGATCACGTGTTGTTTCTAACGTCCATATTCATAAAGCAGCCTTCGTTAGAGCCTTAACTGGTTCTTCTGGGTTATTTTCAACTTTTAAAACTAATAATAAAATAAGAACAATAAGAACTTAGTGAAGCGTTTATTAGGTATTGATTTTGACTCCGCAAAAATATGTTTGATTTTCATTGTTAACTGTAAAACCTATAAGTTATGTTATCTGCCAATGTACCTCTACTTGGATTGGCAAGTAGGTACTAATACAATATTGGCTATTAATAAAATACTTCAATATCTGAAAGAGATCGAAACGCTCTGATTAGCAGCAATGAGATGTGTGCAAGCGTGTGTGTAAATATTTCTATATTAAAACCAATAATCATTTCGTTCTAAAATATAATAGTGTAATAACAAGAGTTGATGCTATGAATTTTAATGCTTTTTACCCTCTATGGGGTATTTTTGTTATTTATTTAGTTTTTTAAATTATGTTTCAGTTATCTAAAAATAATACCTTGGTATATTCTATTTCCTAGTTTTTCAGTGACACAAACATTTAATATGTGCATCTGTCATAGAATATTGTTGAACGATATTATCTTAATTTGTAAGAACTTGATAATTATATACCTAGTAGTATACCTAGTAATTATTTGTAATATAATTCAGATACTGTAACCCAGTCATGTCTGTTATAATTTATTATCAACAATTATGTACCTAATAATTGTTTTAGTAAAGAAGTAGAGCGAAGATTTTTAGTTTATTACGTCTAATAATAATTTTGTTGACAAATTATGTTTATATTTCTACGTACATTAAGAGCTTTGTAAAACATATACATATGTTCAATCCGATATCTGATTCAATTCGTGATACAAAACTTAACAATTTTGTGTCAAACTGATTTTGCCCGCCGCAAAATCTTTTCTTAGCGGAGGTTTCGTCGCATATGACCAAAAACGCGAAAGGTCAATACATAAATTTCTGGCGTATCGCGTATTTCAATTCGTCAATTTGTGAATGGCCATGATAGTGAATTACCAAAAACGTAAAAGACCAAGACGTACATTTTTGGCGTATCGCGTATTTAGATTCGTCAATTCCTGAATGACTATATAGTGGATGCCTATTAACAATAGCTATTTTACCTGCGCGTTGATATAACAGTCAGCGTTAAATTTGATATACTTATATAGATTAGAAATTAAACCATGTGTAGGTTATTTTCTATGCCTCTACCAAGTGTCCTGGTCTAACAAGTACGGAGTAGAGGCATAGAAAAGAAAATAGTGGTGGAGCGTGAAAAAAGGCAAATGTTCAGCACGTCCTGTGGCTAATATAATTATAATCATAAAGCGACCCCCTCTCTTTCAACTAATTTCAAAGACATTTCACGCCAAAATACAATTTAAAAATAACTTTCGTAATACGGAAGCGCCACAATGGGAAGTAAGACATAGTTTAGAGTACACATCCGCGGAACAATGAAGCCGAAGTCACCGGGGGTTTGAGCAAAAACCGACATTGTTGCAATGATACTAACTCGTTGAGTAACTAATCAGAACAGTTTCTATCAAGGCCTCAGTACAGTTACAAGTGTTGACGAATAATCTGATAAATTCACTTAACTTTTAAAGTTAGAGGCATTTGAAATGAAACAATAAATTTTACTAGTACGTTGACAACTGTAGAAACATTCTGCATCTACATTTTGATATACGCGAATTTAACGAGGTTTTAAAGGCATATCCAGTCAAAAATAACCACATTATATTTTTGTCAAAAATACCTGCAATAAAATATTTTAGTTTTTGGTGTTTAAATGTGGCGTTATAATGCATATTTCTCGAACTCCGAAGATGAAGATGAAAAAGATTATTTAGTCAATTACAAAACTGTAAGACGTAGCTCAAAGATGGCTATTTTGTCGCGTTCGGTAAGTTTTTCTTTTTTTAAACGCAACTTTTAACTAACTATAGAAAATAATTGATTTTTTTATGTGAAAATTAAGTGACTTAACCAGTATACCCATAAAAATAGCAAAGATTCGGGCCAATCACCCAGGTACTCTTCACTACATAGTATTATATAAAACAAAGTCGCCTTTTTCTGTCCCTATTTCCCTTTGACTGCTTAAATCTTTAAAACTACGCAACAGATTTTGATGGGGTTTTTTTTAATAGATAGAATGATTCAAGAGGAAGATTTATATGTATAATACATGCATAATATAGCCGTGCGAAGCCGGTGCGGGTCGCTAGTAAAATATAATTAAAAGATTTAAACTCGTGAACAAAAAATGTCACAAAAAACCCATTATTTCTAGATGGCTCATTTTCTTAAATTTTCCAATTTAAAGTAATGCGTCTTAAAATTATCTCTTACTCTAAATAAACCTATATTAAATCTTTGAATAAATCTAAACAAAGAAACACGATTATTTTAAAAATAAGATAAATCACAATGATACCAAGTAGGTACCTTACCTACTTAGTCTGATTATTTAAATATAAACTGAAGCAAATAAATGTAGAAAGTCTTCATTTATGTTTCTCTGTTCTTGTATTATTATTTTTGTAGGTATCTACGCTAGACTGAGAGGTATTATCGGATACTTTTCCGAGATAAACTTTGAGATAAGATATTTTTTTCTTCAGATTTTATTGTCTGATCCTCTTAATTCTTCACTTTTAATTTCTCAGTGTGTTGCTATAGCAAACAAATATCTGTCTTTCTTTAAATATAAAATTCAAAGTCCTAAACTGACGCTTCGCTCAAACAGATTGGAGTCAAATTTTACAGATAGCTGTTATAACGAATTTCCCAAAATCTTTTGGAAAATTCAAACCCTATGCGAACGAAGTCGTGAGCTAAAGCTAGTGATATAGATATCTACAATTGTTTTTTTACTCTTGCATTAATATTGAATGCCCGTGGATTTACCCCAAAACCGATTCTGTGCAAAAATTCGAAATTCTTAGCTATTTAAGATACTGTGCAAAATCCATGTTTTTAAACCAAGTGTTTTTTACTTTGATTTTAAATTACTAAATTACCTTCAAGATTACTGAAATGAAATATTCAAATTACTAATTCTGCAATATTCAACTAGTTATCACCAATAAAGTTTTTTATTACTTGATAATGTTAAGGATAAGTAAAAGTTTGTTAGATTAAAAATATACTTTAAACGGACGGCGTTATCAAACAAAAAACGAGGTCAAACAGGTAATAGATCTCCATTCACATTTCTGACCCTGAGTAAATAAAGATTTATCTTGAGAATTATACCTAGGTTGCAGTAACGAAGGGTACATGCCTACAATCCGAGTCGGTTTACCTTTACGGATTTAGGCATAGGTACTTTTCTTTTAATTTATAAGAACACCATTACACAGGTTTTTTGCAATAACTGCACATTTTTACAACTAATAATCGATAGTCCTTAGCCTCTAAAATAATATTCGTTTATCCACTGCTAGTAACTTATGAAAGCCTAGTACTTTATCCCAAAGTCCACTGATCCGTTGCTTCTTACAAGCAAAATTGTAAAAACCAAGTCTATGATGGCAGCTCCTTAAAACTTATAATCGCCTGATAAATCAGCTTTATATTAGCAAATCATTAATCTCAAACTAAAAACAAGGATTAGGGTTAAAATAATCTGAGCTTATTATACAGCCTATAAGCCTATTTAACAAGAATCTTGACCTTTTTCACGTCACCCATCAGTCATTTATCATCAACACCTCATACAATAATCTACCACGCAAACAACGGATGTCCCATTGGAAAATCGTGAAAACCTAATACAAACTACACAGACATTTCCATCATGCAGTAAGCTCATGATAGACCACTGGAAACAACCAGATAGCTGTGTGAAAATCGTGATGTATCTAATACTACTAATTTTAACAATTTATTGAAGTAAATTGTCACAAACTGTTGTTTAGTTAACGAGTTCGCGATAATCATTCAATATTTGCCATCGCTTATGGTACATAAGTATTATAGACTATTAACGCCCTGTGATTTTACCCGTATAAGTACTATCGGCCAGAGCTGTGCAGTCCCAATTTATGAACACTTTCCTTCGGGAGTAGTGCAACCTACGAAATCCCGCCCTTTTTTTTGTTTGCCAATTAGGGTCCAGTACCCTTTTTTATTGTCAAAGTCTATTGTTTTGAAACATTTCGTTTCAACAACAAACAACACATTTGGCATAAAGCATACAAAAAACGCTTTAAGGAACATAGACGTTTGAAAAAAAAAACAATGCGCCTTTCCCATATTGGTCAACAAAAATTAAGAGGCTGGAGAAACAATAGGGCCCTACACAGGATAATCAACCTTAAGGTGGGACCGCGCAGCTCTGGCTGATGGTACCTTGGAAATCATGGAAATATTCCTTCAGGCCGCGAGGTTCAATTGATCTAATCACAAGATCAATTGAACCTCGCGAAAATTTTAGATATCCAAACTTTACCTCTATAAATCAGCTTATATAAAATTTATAGTACCTATGCTAATTTTACCAAGTCTTTCCCAAACTATGATTTAATCATCATCATCATCCGAGCGATGTTCCCGGTTGCATCCCTCTCGGGAGCCCGCGGTCCGCCATGACCGCCGCCAAACTATGATTTTATATGGACCCTGAAACTGAGAACCACATTCATAAAACTTCGATATTGTTCAATATTTGTGAGCCAGAAAAACTTGTAAACAATTCTGTCTACGTAAAACTATCAAAATAATAGATTCAGTAGCTGAGCCCTTGTCTAATCTAAGCCATGAAAGTCCTTCCCTTTATAACTGCATAATTATGTGAAGGGGAATTTTCAGCCATGGTTCATATTGAAACAAGTCCCGAACTATGAATGAACTCGCAAAGGCCCATACGCTTTTGTGTGATGCATTTGTCTATATAATTTTTTTGATGGGTCGTTGTCCCGACAACTTTGAGAACGACGAAATCTCATCTTTATTGCTTTTGTCTTAAATACAGGTACTCAAAACTTTTCTAATTTTGATTAAATTTAAGCAAAATTTTTGGAATTACAAAATTAAGCGCCTCCATATATCAAGATAAATGAACATTTAATTACAAACTTAACATACTCGATAGAAATATTATGATAGGTATTTGTAAAATAATACCTACTAGTCTGTTTTCCTGTCAGATAAGACACAAATATAGCAAAACATATTATGTAAAACATAATTATTTATATTTACTTAGAGGAATTAAATAAAGAGTCCCAAACAGTCAAACTACCAAATAAAAATCAAAATGCCTTTTTTGGTTTCTTTTTGTTTGTAAAAACTACAGGACCGATTTTGATGAGACTTGATATGAGGATACAGTGATTCAATGTGTGTAACATAGGCTACTTTTTTCCCCATGTTACCACAAGATCGGGACAAAACTAGGGTGAAACCGTGGGGTGTTGCTAGTTTAAAAATACAATCAAAATGTAATAAGGATAACAAATTGATTTTAAACTGCGCCAAACGACTTTTATTTTTGAAGTAGGAAACCGGTTCGGTGGTAAAAAGACAAAACTATTAAGTACAGTTTTTATATATTTTTTCTTGATATTTATTAGAATAGTGTCTTCTTCTCGTTTATAATTTTTTGTAGACTTTAAAACTTTCCTTCGTAAACTGACAAAAACTCGAGGAGGTAATAATTTGATGTATGTTTTCGACATCTTAATTTAAAATTCTCAACTCTAGGTATTTGATTGTACAAAAAATTGAAATGTATACGAGAAAATACTTGCTTGCTCACACACAATAAATTAAATTTTATAAAATTGCTCAGTCCTTATGTGAAGGTTGGCGTTTTAGTAAGTTTTTCATTAGAAAACACTATTGAATAGTGGAATAACAGGCTACCAGGAGCTTCACAGGTGAAACTTATACCACAGCTATACTCAACTCACCAATATGATCAAAGGAAACAATTATTATTGTCCAATACAATTTCAATACAAATTGCAACAAAAGCGAACAGCTAGCTATACATTGAATATTATTCGGTCCAGCAAGTTGAGTTACACAACTCAGTTCTGAGATTAAGTTTAGTTGTGCTGAGAGTTGTCGGCCATGACTTACTTTACTCACGTTTGGACTGGTATCACAATCGAATTTAATAATTTCTCCCCTATAATGAAAAGAGGAGATTATATTTCTACACTCTTTAAAATCACACGATTACTATTCATTTTTTTTTAGTAAGTACCTACCTAACGGGTCACGAACGCGTTTTTGATAATTATTTTGAAATTTACTTCGATGTTTCGGCAGAGACAACTGCTGTTGCTGCCAGTAGAAAAGACGACCGCGGCATGGTGTCGCGGCGGCGCAGGCGGCGATGTGAAATATTTTTTTAAATAATTTGCTAAAAAACTAAAATTAATAATAAATATTTTAAAAGGAACAAAGCGTCTTTAAAAATTTTAAAAACGTGTTTTTTCCCAGAAGCTTACCGCAAAATAAAAAATCAAAAAAGGAGGTAATCAATTTGTCACATAGGTGTTTAATATCGGATTGTTATTCTCTGCTGCCACCGACAAAGCCTTAAAAAACCAAACAATTAAGTAAATAAATCTTATTTTTATCTCAATTTAAGCCACATATTGTCAATCGACCGTCTAAAAACCCTTTTTAATCCAAAGCTCAAATAAAAACCGCAAATAAATACATCTAAAAAAACCCAAGTCACGATGTCGTAGCGTACCGAAGTAATGTTTTATGAGTACAATCACTTTTAATTAGTAAGTACCTGTTATTTATTACTGGTCTACGTTACTTGATTCGTATCGTAAAAAAAATCCCAAAGGCATTTCCGGAAAACTTTAAAACGAGTTTTGAATATGACATTTTTGAAAAGTTGAGTTATTTTTGTTTCAACTGTAATAAATCTTTTAACAGATACATAATATCTATATATATATAGAGTTCAAAGTCCTGATTGACTGATATATCAACATACAGCTCAAACGAATGAACGTATCGGGCTAAAGTTTGACATACAGGTAGCTGTTATGACGTTAACATCCGCTAATAGAGGATTTTGAAAAATCCAAACGAAGTCGTGGATAAAATATACAAGAAACAACAACAAGTAGTAGGTACGACGGTAGTTCATTGACATTTAGAACTTAAAGCCTTTCAATCATGACTTTCATTCGGACCAACTAAACCGACCAACTAGTGTATCAAACAAAATAATCAACAAAATAACGTAAATATCGTAAACAAAATCATTAAAATCTGTATCAATATATCCTGTATAGAACAAAGGTTTTTTTTGTTAGCCTAAACTGTCCCATTGCTGGGCAAAGGCATCCCTAACATCTTTCTAAGCAGTTCGGTCGGTAGGTTTCCCATTCAGTAAAAATTAAAGTAGAAAAGGAAAAAAGAAAAGTAGTAGTATTAATAAATAAAAAAACATACATACAACCGTATTGAGAACCTCCTCGTTTTTTTGAAGTCGGTTAAAAAGATGTACAAGTATTTACTAAACAACAAAAGTGAATTCCCATAGAAACTTTTCTACGAATCGAAACACGACAACAGCAGCAGTGTAACCAGAACCGCAGTAGATACGAGTATTATTGTCGTAATATGAAACCGGTAATGGTAAAAACCCACATAATACATCCGCAGATACAGGTTCCTACTAGTTGCATTAACACCATGCTCCGTTTACTAAAGTCCCGGGATATGGTATAGGGTTTTAATAACTACATAACATAACCTACTTTGTATTAAAAATCTGATTATCTAGCTCCAGTTATTAGAGACAGACTGATAGGATAAACAAAGGCTGACAGGCAGGTTAAATTGCAAAAACAACATGCTTTCTGGTTTCTTTATTCTTTGCTTTGCTATTTTTCTGGACCCTGATGGGTGTTCGGCCGCTTTAAGCTGGTCAGAGTTCGCGGAGGACCGCGATAGGTGAAAAAAGATAAGACTTTTCTCCAGTAGTGGGTTCGAGCTTGAGTTCGTCAGTATCAAAACCCTACTTATCACCTCACCTTTTATCTATCTATCTTAATTTACCGTTTTACATTTTTAGGCATTTTCAGTGTATTTTATTTTGGAATACCTAGCCAACATGTGTAAAAATTTCAGATATCAAAAAAATATCTTTTTCACTTGATTCGAACATAAAATACGCCGCGAACAACTGTGTTTGTATAAACAAAGTAACGACCGATTAAAATTTATGCAAACAATTGAACAATTATTTATCTAACAATGTTTAAATGTTTTATTTTAAAACAATGACATGAAAACATACCGCGTGATTTTATTAATAAAATATTTATTACTTACCACAGTTTGCTCTATTAAAGTCATAATTGTTAATGGCCGCTATAAATTGCGACTGATAAAATTTAAATTATTTAGCAATTAGCCGTTGGTTTAATATTAAAAAAAATACATACAACCGAATTGAGAAGCTCCTCCTTTTTTTGAAATCAGTTAAAAATTAACCTATAATATAACATTTAAAGGCCTGGCTGTTCAACTGATAGCTCAAGCCAATTGACGGATTGGGCTTCTGGCAAACTTCGAATAAAAATTACTTACTTGTTTGCAAGGAGGTTAATGTGGAATGGCGTCAGATGCTGATGTAGAACACGTGACTTTAAATGATATAATATCTTTTTATTCACATCTAGTTTACGAAATACTATCAATTTCATTGCAGTCTAGACAAAAACGGATGAAACTGCGAGGCGCAGCTAGTCAACAATAATCCGGGAACCTGTTATATGACATCATTAGTGTGATTATTATAATCATTATAGTTGTTCATATAAAATCATGTAAAACAACTTATTTATAATCGTAATTCATATTAAATTGAGAATTAAAATATGAATTTTATTAATCAGGTCCTATTACAAAAATTACAACCTTTAAATTGAACCAATTAATTTTTTTAAAGGAAATCGATGAATATTTTTTAGGATTTTTATTACTGCTTCATTATAGTACTATCTTCTTAATGATGTAATGTAATAACGTAGCTGCTTAGAAAAATATGTTCTGTGTTGTTTCTGTATTTAGTATGTACCTATTTAAAAAAAAAAAATTATTCTATCCGTTGTTGTTTTGTCTGGCGACCATAACACAAGTCTCGAGTCTAGGTGGCGCTGTGTAAATAATAATTGTCAATACAATATTCATTAATTTCATTATGAAGATATCTATTATTAACTAGATTTTGTCAGAGTTTTAATTCGATTTTTTTTTTCGACAGTTTCACTCGGTCACCGAGAAGAGAGCTCAACACAACGACTGCGGTGAAAACAGCGTCACAATCATAACAGAGAAGAAGATTGAAGATGATTCCTCAGACTCTTCTAGCAGCGAACATGTTGAGATTGAAGGTAAGAGAAGATATCATTTACTATATAAAGAGCTGTCTAAGTTTAAAACAAGCGGTTGTCCCCAAAAATATTGCAAAATTATATTAAGTATAGTGTAAATGAAAAAGACTTTTAACTGAAAATACGTTATTCTTCCAGGCAGAAGAAGAATCTAAGTTAATAGCATTAGCAACTTTAACTAAAGTTAATAGCATTAGCAAAAATTAAAACATCTAATGTTTTAATTATTGTAGCGTTCGTAGTACAAAGTCCGATTTACTCAACTAAGGAGTTTTATTGTTTTATTCTTAACTCAGAAAAGTTCCATCAGGGAGGCCCATAGACATGTTTAGAGGAATCTGACAAAAACTGTTTGTATTGGATTCGCAGTAACACGTTAATGAGAAAAATTTTGGACAATCTTTTATAAATGGAAAGCCATAAATCATAATAATATTGTAATCCTGTAATTTAATAATCAGAATATCATGTCCTGAAAAATTGCAATGACTCAATTCACAAGTAAGTGATGGAAAAGTTAGAAGACGAAACTAGAATTAAAATGTATTTTAAGAAATACTAGCAACAGTCCAAGGTTTCACCTGCGTAAGTCTCGTTTGCGTGGGAATATGCCTACGTTACTTATAAGGAAATAATGTATATTCTTGCCAAGGTTTATCAAAAAGTAGTTTCGGAATATCTTCGTAACTAACTATTTTTTTCTCTCTTTAAAATAATGTAAAGGTAAATACAAAATTTTATATCGCTCATTTTTACAACATTTATTTTAAAGCTATTGCATATAGCTTTTATCGCGGGCTTTGAGCGCGACGACCGAATCAAGAAATTCCGTAACGAAAATAAATCCTAACACCCCCCACTCTGCCTACCATGCAGCTCGGCCGAACGATGCATGGTACGACTATACGAAGCTCACACGATGCAATAGCTTTTTGTTTAACGGAACGGTTGGTAGTTAAACAGAGTTTAAGTCAACCAACGTTTGCGGAATAGATAAGGAAAGATTAATTGAATTGTGACAGTCGCTCTCAACAAGACTGTAATTATTTTGTCTTCATACAGATTAAGTGTTATTAAATAATTATTGATAAATGTTAATAACACAATAATGTATGTATAATTATCTACGTCATTGATGTATTGACTAATCGAATTTTATTTTACCTCAATTAGCGTCACTATGTTATTTGTATCAATATTGCAATCAGTATAAATCAAACGTGTCGACACACCTTTTTCGTAAACAATTTTATTATCTTCCTGAAATACCTATAGTATTACATATTAATCAATATCATAAATAATTGTAAATACGTAAGTAGGTACCTATAAGATAATCAAGTTTATCGACACAGTCCTCGGGACGTTTCTTTGTGTCTTTGATATAATTATAGCCTTTATATCAAACCAAGATGATTTAAGGGGGGTCCATACGCCAACGACCTTGGTACACAGCCTACTAAATAGTTACTACAGGACTGGTCGCCTTTGTTTGGTGAAAATTGTTCATTGTTACGAATGTGTTTTGTTTTTCTCAAAAGTGCTGAGATGGAAAATTGTAAGTGAGATTTTTATTGACATACTCGTATTGGTGTGACTTTGAGGCAAAAATTTCTTATAGTTTTGAAGCTATCCTAAAATTAAGAATTAAAACTAGTCTAGCTTTGAAATGACTAGTTGTAAGCGACAAGTATTTCTGGCGCGTTGCGTTTGGCAGTATAAGCAGCCTTAAACAGCGGCAGTAACTTTTAATACATACTATTCAGGGCGCTGATAGTGTCTGAGACATGAATTGAAGTAGGCTTGCCCAGAAGCTATATCACCCTCTCAGCTTAACCGACTGAATCTAGAGGAAAGAATTCGTCAACACTTCTGGACCCAACAAAGCCACAAGTTTTATCTCGATGTCTTCCTGTATAGCAATGTTAATAGCACACACGAATGGTTCGGTTAAAAAAACTCAGTCGGTTAAGCTGAGAGGGTGGTTTCATATCCGTTACAAACTTCGCAAAAAATCATCGAAGTTCAAACCCAATTCTTTCCGACTGAAAGTTAAGGTATCATCCATTAAGACTCAAGTTTATTTATTGCGCGGGAACGCTGTTAGTAAAGAAGGAACTAAACAATTTAATAACCAGTGTGAATCTGATACATACATTGTTAACACGAAGGTATCTATACCTAAACAAACTCAAATAAAACTTAGCAATAAAAAGACATTGATGCCACTTTATACTCTAATCCAAGATAATAATGGACATTTATCATTTAACATTTATCTCAACAAAAGCCATTGTATTGTAACACGTAGAAAATGATAAATTTATAGGACGTTAGCACGGTGACAAACTGACAAGCAAAATGTCGAAGCAAGTCATTTAACTATCAGAAAAATATAAACATATGAGGTCAACGGAGTTCAGTTTTCCATATAAACGTAATACCCAATTGTTAGGCTTTTCATGCAATATCGATCATCGGTCTTTTCATTCATCGTCTATCATCTATACTTCCATAATCCCTCATTCCCATTTGATTCAGTTCGTCAACATGAGAGTGTTATTCGGATTAAGACAGTGTTTTCTACGTTTTCTAAAATACCTTTTATATCTATAAAATATTCACATAAAATATGCATTGAATACAATAAAAATAAACTATTTTGTCCATTACATTAAAAATTACATGTACCAACTTTTTAATATTGAAGACAAAAAACCATGTATGTACCTAAAAACGTTAAAATTGACGTTTTTTTTAGGTATAATTGCGTTAATGGTAAATATTTTTTGTACAAAAAGGTAGCAAACGTAGAAAATAACCTCTAAATCCGAATACCTTAATAGGATGTAATGTTTACGAATTCTAAATTGGTACTACGTTTGTATAGAAAATTTAATTCCGCCGCGTTGAAGCCAGTCTAGTCTAGCAAGAAAGAAAGACTGTAGAGTATGAAAGCTCTTAGAAAAATATCAATTTAAGTAACTGCTTATTTTGAGATGTATGTTATTAGGTGTGTCTTTTGTATGTAAATTTGATAAAAACAATCGGTTAAGGCAAAGTTTAATTACTGTTTTCGTATAGAATTTTGCGTTTAACTGTTTACAACAGCCTTGAATAAAATTAATACTAGCTGTAAATCTATTTTGAAGTTTAAAAATATTTCAATTGTTTTAAACCTCTTATTAATTTTTGTAAGGAAAGTTTCTAATCAAGTCAGCTTAGGTAAACTAATAAAAATTAAAAAGTAAAAAAAGGATAATTATGTTTCAAAAACAAGGGTTAGTTAGGTAAGCAATTAGGACATTAAGACTGTAAAAAACCTTTTTTTTTTCCTGCCCTCATTCTACTTTATTTGGAGTCAATACAGTTTATGTTCCTTGCCTCTAGGCTGCACGCAGTCGACAAAGCTAAGTATAGGTATTGGGCAAGCCTACCCCAGGGGGAAGTAGTTGTATGTTCAAACAGTTCCTACTTCCTCCTGGATTACGGTGAAGAGAGGGACACCGAGAAGTTTTAGTGGGTAAACCTCTGGCCGTCCACCATCTCAGGCCAGCAGGGAGCAGCAACACATGCCTGCCGCTCCCCCCGGAGCGGTGGGACGGTGCATAAGGCGCATTTCTCCTCGACAAAAATAAAGTATTGGGCAAGCCTACTCTATCTAATACATATCCCAAACTCTACAGCAATTGCTGGCGCTATACAGAGCATCTAGATCAGAATGTAAAGGCCAACATTAAGCTGCATTAATTTTACAAGCGACTGCCTGACACCCCTTGAAAATGCTGACGACATAGTGTAACTAGCCGAAAGCCCTATAGTCGTATTTTAGGAGGCCTAATTCGAAACAATACAATAAAAACAACGTATTTATAAATTAATCGAAAAATAATATGATTGGCGTAAAAACCCATTCGATTGAATCACGTTTAACACGATGACTTTGGCAATGAAACTTCGAACGCAAATAGCGGTTTATAGGCGTCTAAATATTTACCATCAACAAACGGAAATCCAATGACAAATAATAACATTTTCTAAATGGAAGTGTTGGTATTTCCGGATAAATTGATTTCTATGCCTATCTTTAGGATTCCATACGTCCAACGATTATTTTCTCTTGTGAAAATCTTCTTCTGCCTGCCCTTGCCCAATAATTTATTTTATTTTCTTCTTTATTAGCCGTCATCTCGTCGTTCTCTTTTATCTTCGTAGTTGAGTATTCAGTTGCTATTCCTATTTAAAAATCTGGCGACTATACTAACGTCTGCAGGAAGAGTTTTGTACTCCCATGATTTCATCTTTCCCCGTCTTATAATTTTTCTGACTAGTTTTATTTATTTACCCATCTTAATACCGTTATCATATTATCAGCATCCCATCTGACTCAGTTTATTTTATCTCGTGATCTCCACGGCATCCCAGAAGTGGGTGTCGATGAGTAATGCAACACGTAGAGACTAGGTATACCTAGAACATATTACATAATTTAAAGCATCATATCCTGGATACATTTGTTTGTTTTACTTGTCACCTAATTGCTTTAGGCTTTGCTAAGATTTAGTTGTCTGAGGCTTTATATTCTGACGTGTTCAATTTGGGTATGTTCAAGTTGCGAGTGAATAAGTATGTTCTAAGAAAGGCTGCAGTGTCACTGAGCATCCTAGCTGTGAAATCAATCATGTATTTTGTACAATATTTTTTTCAAAATAATTAAAATTGGATTTTATTTGTCGAATTCTGATTTTGACGTGAATATATCGATCTTTAATAGGATTTCAGTCGAATAAAAAAGAGCCTGAAACATTCTCTATACAAACATGAAATTTTAATACAAAATGAATTTTATTTATTGGGTCAGCGTTTAGGATATTTAGACCTATATTTTATAAATACAAATAAAACATAGTAAATATTAACCTAGACCCACGGTAAATAAATTCAATGATATATCCATGATTTATCAAATAGATTTATCACGGAAGTATTTTAATGTAAACATACAATATTATTTTATTTGATTGCACAATAAATCAATATAACATTATTTGCATTTGCAATACTTGAATTTATGCAAAATTACATCATACATAGAATAAATAAATATTAACATACATTACATTAACACCTACATTTATAAATATAATTCCTACAATTTGTTATTTTTCATTGTTATGGTCATTGCCTTGGTGTACTATATTTTTTCCTGCAGTAACGTTTATACCTTTTACATTCATTGTGTAGTCACAATTTCTTCTAATTTGATGATGCATCATCATAATGTGTTAGAAAATAATATCACTGATTTATTTACTGTTTTCCAACTTTATTTTGCTAGCTTCAACTAACTTTATGGTATTACCTTATTCGCATAATAATATGAGAGAGCGCCGCTTGCACAATATTTGTCTAGATTCCTTAAAAAGGATATTCTATTTTTTAAATATCAAATGTCAATTGCAGTTTTAAAACGTTTATTTCCGTGACATAATAGGAGTTTGAACCAAATGGCATTGGCCACATCGCAAGTCTACGTTTATTCACAGACGTTAATTAGACACCTAATTCTAACAAACTATATTTAACTAACGAAGAATTGTCAACAAAACGAACGATACTTTAAGTCTAACCGAATACAACATAGTACTCGTAAAGATAGTAAAAATAAAACTATGGAATTATTTTCCATTTTACACAAACAATAAAGAAACAAAGCAATTTTTAGTGGAACTTAATCTATTCTATTCAGGTCTCAAGTTAACTTCTACAGTTACCCGTCCATATAAACACAAATCCACACGGTTCTGCCTTGACCTCAATGCCATATTTTTTATACAGATGTAACGTAATGTAATATGTATGTAAGTAATACGTAATAAGCAGTGTAGAGTTTCTTAGATCAGTTTACAGATTGCTTTTATTGTAGCAACGAAGAAAAATACTTCAACTTGAGTATTTTTCAGTCATTTACCTCGTTATAAGTATTGAAATGAAGATTAAAGATTAAGCAAAATTTGGACCTTTATCAAGATAATAATTATGTTATCAATCAAATTAAGCACCTGGCTCTAAATCAGTTGTACACGTCTAGGTCTCTAATAATAACTAATAAAATCATCAACCTATAATTTAAACCACAAATTATGGTAACTAGTTACCTATTTAAATATGCCAAATGTCTGCTTAATGTCAAGATCATTAAGGTTTCTGATTATATAATATTAAGAAATAATTATAGTATCTATTAATAGGTTAACCGATAATTATATAGTAGAAAAATCGTGCCCAAAGGAGTCGGTTACATACATACAAACAAGCAAGCAAACATACAGGTGAAACTAATAAAAGCGTGTTAAAAAAGTCCCTATATATTTTTTTTTTGAGATAAATAAATAAATAAATATAAATATTTCAGGACATATTACACATCGCCATCCAGCTCAAGCTAAGCAACTTAATGCTTGTGTTATGGGTGCCAGATAACGGATAAACTACTTATATACTTTTTCTTTTTTTTTTGTAAATATATACATATTATACATATAGGACACCCAGAACCAGAAACAAGAATTTATGGTCAGCATAAATACTTGTTCCCGGCGGGAATCGAACCCGCAACCTTCTGTCAAACTATAGATTTAAAATACAATAAATTTATATCTTATTGTTTGTATTTTTAAATGAATAATTGTCTTTACTTTCAAATAAGGCTTCTTTTTAGGAAGCTGGTTTAAACTTTATATTACTTGTTTAACCTTTCGCCTAGCTGAACATCTCGACTTGAACCTTGAACCAAAGATTTCATTGTCAAAAATTGGCCTACCTTTTATTTCCTTGATTAAAATGTTATGGCTGACACATATCTGTCAAGGTTAGCAATATAGACACTTCTATCTATTGCATAACATAAAAAAAAATACATATTAAAATCATGTTTTTTATCCAAATATTTTTATGCCAGAAGAATATGTGTTAGATTTGTCGTCAGTCTTTAAGTCAATAATTGTTTTCCTTAGTTTATTTAAAAAGATGCAGACGAAGATGTTTATGTTGTGTTATAATGTTACCGAAAAGCTTAACCTAATTCTTCTATTGAGCATACTTTTAGAAGTAACACCGCAGGGCACAACTATCTTATCGATAGCATTAGCACATAGACGAGCAGGTGCAAGAGACCTTTCTCTTTCCTCTGACACAGTTTCAGCAACGCAATATAGACTAACTAAACTATTACGCATTGCATTTTACAACTCATCGTGGCGACACATAGGGAAGAAAGAAAAAACTGTTTAGAAAATAGGTCCATTTTGTTCACACAACTTCTATTATTATTCATTAAAAATAACAGAAAATATCTATGCAGTTAATATTTTACGATAAATATCAATTAAATGTAAAAAAAGTCTTGTACATGAAAAAAGAAAAATGTTGGACCTAATAGTGACCCCTATAGCATCCCAAAGGAAAATATGAAGAAAAATTGCAAAGCAGTATAAAAGTCATGTAATAATATTGCAGTTGATAACGTAATATAATATACATTTGTAATAGCTATTTGCTATGGATTTAACTATTATTTATTGTTATAGTTGTTACTGGTATTGTCAAGATTTATTTGAATTACATAACAGATAACACAATAGAATATGAATCCTGTAAAATTGCGAGTGTGGAGGTGAGTGTGGAATAGTGCGTAGATAATGACTTGGTACGTATGTATATACATCTAGTGTCTTATAGACGGTTTCTTCTGCCAAAATTCAAACTGCGGGCGCAGTTAGAACCTCTTGAAAATATTAAATGATTTTAATAACACTTATTTACGAAATAGATAACCTCTTATTTTGAACTTAGTTAAAGATTTGCGTAACCGATAAGACTAAAAATGCTGATAAAGTTATAATACATACCAATCAATGTAAACAGAATCATAAGAATGTGTATCAACCACTCAAGATAAATTTTAATACGATAGTCATTATGGACACAATATCATCTAAATATACAAGATGTATTATGTACAGTACATATTTACCTCTCTAAGCGATTATGTCCAAGTATATTAAACAAAATACAAGAATGTTCTAGTTCACAGAGATAGACAATATACATTTGTTAGTTTTTTATTAGTTTGTTTGAACTAATTCTCTTATCTAATACATTATGTACGATTTCTTCGACGTAATGATCGATACTAACATGCTATGGTTAGTAGAGCAACTAACGCGCAAAATGTATGTGCATAAAATATAGGTAGTGAAGGAACTCAGCTGCAAAAAATATAGGTAATGAAGAAGAGCTCTCGAGCTTCCTTTTCTTTAAAATGTTAAAGGTTGATCTTCAATAATTAATATTTTTTATATTAATTAAAATATCAGTATTGTAGACAAAGGTTACGATCTCATTAGGATCATAATCTTAAAATTATATACTTACGTGTATTCAAGTTTGTGTTTTAGTGTGTGTGTAATGTTTGTTACTCCTTCACGCTAAAACTACTGAAGCGATTGCAACGAAATTCGTTATGTAGATAGCTGGAGACCTGGATTAACATATAGGCTACTTTTTATCCCGATATTCCCACCGGATCGGGTCTTATATGGGTGAAACTGCGGGACTCAGCTAATTCAAATAAAAACATCTTCATTGTTCTCTGTTACTTGAGAAACAAGAACCTCTCTCTTTTTATATAATTTCTCACTTTAACCCAACTCTGTTGTCTCTTTTCAGATAAATCTCTACCCCTTGTCCAGCCACCGGCCCTCGAGTCTTCGGATGAGGGTCACGCGGCTCAATGCTCCTGTCCGAACTGCGATGAAGTGCTGTCCAGATTCTCAGAGTGCAGTATATGCTTGGAGCCATTACAGGTAAGAGAACCATGCCAATAAGTAACTGTTAGTTCATATATACAGAGTTATTGACACTAGCCAGCACCTCGTTAAGGGTTTCTTCTGTACATCTAAACAAACAACTTTCATTCTAATGTGATTAATAAAATAAGAAAGAAATAAATAAACTTTTATTTTCTGGAAAAAAAACAAGAATAAGTAGTACAGAGCGCCCAGAAAAAAGGTTCGTCCTCACAATGCTAGAGCAAGGAGCACTAGCGCTGATTTTCAGGAAGTTTTATCTTAATAATATTGTAATTAAAAATTTGAAAACTTTGACGTTATATTTATTCGCGAAAAAAATTTGTTCCGTGAAAAATTAAGATAAATAGGTAAAATGTTAAGGTCATCTTAACGATGTATTAAATATAAACTCAAAATTTTAGAAATTTCAAAAATAATTCTCAAACGGATGGCGATGCTCCCGACAATAAACCTACATTCAAAGAGTTTTCTGTTCAAAACAAACGGCTATACCTACTGAGTTCAAAATAAATCAACAACTTACAATATATCACAAGCTCATGTCGTATTCTTTATTTACGACCAGCCAGCAACTTGCAATTTTATGAAATTCAATTTTTAACCTGGTACCGCTCCCGTTCATCTTGATATAACCTACTCTAGGAAAATCGTTTTAAAATTAAAACAAATTGAAAATTATAGAGATAAACGTATCTAAATACCCGATCCAAAAACGTATGTCTTGACCTTTAGCGTTTTTGGTTATTTACTAACATGATTATTCAAGAATTGACAAATCTAAATACGCGATACGCCCAAAAAGTATGTCCTATTGGCTTTTCGTGTTTTGATATGCGATGAAACCAAATCTGAAACCGGAAACTTATGCAAAGATCCTAGAGTGGTACAAAGGAAGGGAGATAGGGCATTAGCAATTTAGTGAACTTTTATCTAGAATGCCAAGAATTAGTATAGAATGCAAAACGGGCCAAAAACATCAAACGGTTTTTTTTCGGTTTTCCAAAAAAAACTGTTCTGAATTCTCAGTTTTTTAGTCCAATCACCGGGTTGGTAAGACGTTTTCGTCCTGACAGATCGATGATGCAAATACGAACGGAGCCTGATAATTCGGCATCAGCTTTTAGGTATCGGTAGTATTACCTAATACCGAGCATAGTGTGTTTGTTAAGAAAATGTCTTTTGTATAACGGTATCGCTGGTAACAAACCCGTATTAAATTACTAAGAATAAAACGATTCAATTTATCAATAAAACGAAACAGGCTTACGAACTACTTGTGTGTTGTATTGAACATAATTTTTCTGCGATTGGAAATTTTCTTTGTGACAACTAAGCTTCTTATACACACACAGGTCAGTAAATATACCATTGTTTGTTTTCATCTATAAATATAAAGTACAAAGTCCTCACTCACACATAAACGCACAACTTAAATCAATAAATGGAATAGGCTAAAATATCTATTTGGCATACAAATATCTATTGTGACATAGGCATCCGGTAGGAAAAGCATTTTGAAAAACTTACGCCGACAAAGCCGCGGGTCAGGTTGCGATTTTGGTGGTCTGAAACAGATGTTCAGATTCTAACTTGTTTTTTAAATCGAAAAGCTTAAACTTGCTGGTCATCTTTTAGCTACTAGTTGTTCAAGAAATCTCATACAAAGCCAACGCCCTAATTACCAACTTTCATCACAATCGGTCCAGTATTTTTTGGAACTTAAAAAATAAATCTTTCCGCTTTATAATTTCACTGTAGATTTGTTAATATTTTATAGTAACAAACGCGTCGTTTATTTATGCAAAGTCGTTTCAAAGTTTACATTAACGGGCAGGTGCTTGTTAGTTTTAATCGTATTATAACAGCGAGCTGCTAGGAAACTCTCACAGGTTTTCTACGACGAATTTTAAACAAGTTATATCAAGCTCTTGATAATTTTTACCATGATCAGACTGCTACTATAAAACGTAAAACTTAGGTACCTTAAAATGTTTTCAATAACACCATTAATTTGTTCATAATATCACTTATTAATGTATCTATGTATTTTTAAACAACATAATATGAAAGTTTTTTGAAGTCGGATTTTACTATCACGCGCAATATGCAGCTTTCCTAAGATGTAATCATCACGTTTTATAAATTTTGCTACAGTAAAACTAATGGGAAATCTTATTATATAACACTAGTGAAGTCTTACTATCAGTAGGTCTATTGAGAAGAAAACTCCCAGTAGTCTCGTAAAACTACTAGAAACGGTAGGCCTGACCAGACTTTTGAATACGCGTCGATTTCCTCTTCCATTAACGCACCGCGCGTTTTGTGGGACCCACATAGTTGTGATTTTACCCGACATTTCGTCATGCGAAACTTTCTTATAACTAAATTCCTGTTTCTTTATTCCAGTGCTGCGGCCCCTGCGTATGCCCATGGTGCGGTGGAGTGTGGTGCGCTCGGTGTTCAAGACGCATGTCACGGTGTGCCTGGTGTCGGGGCACCTTACGAGCTCCGGCCGCACCGTGCCTCGCTCTACAACGCTTGATCAACGATCTCATGTTGCCTTGTCGGAATTATAGGTAAATAGAGCTCTGTTTTGATGTGATATATCTTTAGAATAGATCATAAGAGTCACTTACAAATACCACATATTAAGGATGTTATGTCATAAGTACGTCATAATGTGTACCGGATGTAAGGAAAGAGGTAGTAATACAACCTATTGATTAAATGCCTTGCCTTAAGTTTCTAACAAAAAGGTTCAATTAGCTGCATCCATCAGTATTGTGTTACGAAATTTCTCAAGCATTACATCTAAATTTCGAAAATTATTCCCGCTTCTTTGATCAATCTAAAAATCTGTCTCTTATTTTAAAAGTTGACACTCTTGTACCAATCAATATCGTTAAACTTTTACAGCTACTTTAAACAGAACCTACTTAAAAGAAACATCAAAAAAGATTAAGACAAATTACCAGCCTTATCACCTGATCTCTTCAAGACTCTGAAACTAAACTGTAAAACTCCGAACCCATTACTTCAAGTGCTCAAACTTTTCAGCGAATACCCATAAAAATGACGTAAACCGTTTAAGGATACAGAATTTTGTTAGAGCCATAAATTTTAAGAGGGACATGTAACTACGGCGGAAGACATAAAAGTAGGTAAATAGGTGTAGGTAAGTAGGTATAGGTAAAGTCATAAAGGTAGATTTTGTTTTGATTACAACTGTGGCCCTTTGAGTACGGACAAGGGTTGGACCAAAATTCATAAAATCTAAAAGGGCTGTGTTTATTAGAGAGTTATAAGATACTCAAATGTTGTGTTTCTCAAAATTATGGTCTAAGGATGCTACCGACCGTTTATGACGGTTATCTGATAACTCTAATGCTATGAGAGAGCCAAGAGAGAGAAATACGAAACTCAAGCTATGTACTTTGTTCACTACCCAAAAAGATGTAATATATAAAACAGCAACTGTTTATTAATCTGAAAATAAAATGGTGCCAAAGCAGCCTAAGTTAATAAAGAAAAGTTTCAAGAAGATTCAATTAGTTCAAAAACGATTTTAAAATCTTTGTTATTAAGGAATGTTTGACCATTGATTTGTATTCTTAACAACACGATGCTAAGAAAAAATATTATTCTAAAACAAAATTATAGAAACGTGACTTGCCTTACATTTGTAACAACATCATCTATGTACTAACTGTGCCCTACGGTTTCACCTACATGAGTTTCAATCTCGTAAAAATAATGAAATATAAAGCACGTCCTTTCATCCTTTCATCCTTTTCAATATTATGGACTTTCTCTGTGCATATTTTCATCCAAATAGGTCTAGCCGTTTGACAAAGAACCATACTTTTGTGTTCAAATATTAGATGGGATTGTATTTTCACTAGAGTTAATAATTTGTAATTCGTTTAAGTATCTTTAATTTTACTATGTCTAAATATATTTTATAGCATCAGCGTTATAGCTATTATTTTTATTTTAAACCATGTCTCAGGCACCATAGCATCCTGTCTGAAGCATGTATTAATGAGATGTCTAAAGTGTTTTCCTCTTTTGTCGATAGACGTGGCTGCACAGATCTTCTAACCGCTTCCACCAGGGTGAAACATGAAGAGGACTGCAAGTATGACACCATGACGTGTCCTATCACAGCTAACTGTTGCACTATCCCCTTCGAAGAACTCTCAACCCATCTTCAGTCCAACCACAACATCATCGCCGTCTACTCACAGAAGATCAAAATCCTCATCGAAAATTTCCAAACTAAGCTTAAGAAGACCGCCTGCTGCAGAACCAAGTACAAAATCGTCCTGCTCCACCAAAAAAGCGCTTTCATCATTAAAGTTTGCATCTATAACTACCACGTACGAGTCGAAGTTATGAGAAGGAAACTCGGGTACATCGCTGACGCAAAATCGGAAGCTAATAAAAAAAGCGAATACTGCGCTTTGATCGAGTTCCAAAGCAAAGCGCTTTGCACTAAATCCGCTATTCTTATTGAGAACGAAGCGTACGGTAAAAAAGCCGAAGTACAATGGAACGATGTGATCATGAAATCTGACAACGATGAGGCTATAACTATCCATGTAAATATTGGTAAATCAGATTCTGAAATATCACGGAAAGATTACACCGTATGATTGTGTGACAATGAACTCTGTAAATATAGTGGTAAGGTATCATTCCGTGTAGCTGCATTTAAGTTAATCGAAAATAGTGTTAAAAGCCATTGTTGTGGCTAAATTGTGACTGACTGATGTATTCATAGATTTAGTTGTAGTTAATGTAAGAATAATAGTTAAGGAAGAAATAAAATTTAATAATTATTGAATTTGTATTTTATTTTTGTAGCAAGAGATAGAAGACTATTATAGGATATTTTTATCTTATCCATTTATTTTAACATTGTTATTTTTAAATTGATCAGATTGCTAAGTAGGTGGGTACATAATATTATACCGCTTCACATGAAACAATAAGATAAAAATACATTTCCCTGAAATATTCTTGTAAATAAAATATCACGTCATATCATTTTAAAATATTGATAAAGCTATAAAGATAATTTATTTTTGGAACCGAATTCATCGAACTTGGATCGATTTTACGTATTTCAAAACATCCTGTCTAAGCACAATTACACAATTAGATATTTTTAATCATTTTATGGACAGATTACTAAACATAATTTATAAACGCTTCTCTAAGTCACGATTATTAGAACTCAAAGGTTCAAAAATCTTTAAATGGCTAATAAAATGAATATTCCTCTGAGATTTCATTTTTTAATATCATTCGCCATTATAACGTAGATTAATTGAGGACCAAAGTCGGTATGAGAATTCGTAATTCATACTCGTATTAAGTGCAAGCAAAATTTTAATTAATTCGATAATAAGACTGTTTCAGTAGGATAAAATGAAAGCTAGATAGATGAGTGACAATTCAGTGAGATTACACGAAAGCAGAATACCCGGTCAGCAGAGAGTCAACTTAACTGGATGACATACTAGCAAGTGGTAAAACGTCTGGAATTGCAAATAGTCTCGATGATTAGAATGTCCTATTAGACGGAAGTCAAATTAGTTGTATGACATAGCAGCAGAATAATACCATCCAATTCTTTTTTGCTAAATATAAGTTACGCTCTAAATGAAAAGACAATTTTCATAAGTCTAAATTGCCTATTACAAAACTTGAATTCGAAATATCCTATACCCTACTTAGTATTCATAAAAGAAGGAAATAAAAATATTAGTTTGTAAAGATTGTTTTTGTTCGAGATAATAAGAAAAAAATGTTCAATATGGCGTAGGCTACAAATTATTATTTAAGGAATCAGACTAGAGACTTTTCGATCAATTGATAAGTATAGCTCGGTGAACTCTTCAATTTGATAACCATCGGGAGTGAAAGAGGACTAAGGACACCTACGTCCTAGATTGGATAAGAATAGGTATGGTAGGGTAGGCATAGAATACTGAATGGAAACATACACACGGTATTTGATTCTTTTAAATATTGTTTTTAGAAATTATTATTTTTTACAATATGTCTACGTTTTAGCTTTTAATTTCAAAATGGACGATTGAAAAGCGCTATCAGCCGATCGAAGTAATGTGGTTTGCATAAGCCTTAAAAGAGGGAATGACGGTATGTAAGCTATTCTAAAAATAAATGTAGAGTTTTAACAAGTCTGACCACGGGCAGTGAGTGTTCGCGTTGCTCAAGTAAAGACGATAGAAGACGACTAGCTGTTCCCCGCTTTTCCCGCCTAGGTCTCGATCTTGAGGGAAAAATCAGGATTAATAGTGGCGCATTCTCTTCCTCCAAACTTTATTAGCCCTTTTTATCCCTTTAGGGAACGGGCATACTCCGAAAGTAGGCCTAAAGGTGCCTGAATAGCGTGTAGAAAGAAAAACTTCCAGCCCTAGGGAAAATCGCTTTCAATGACAGCTGTCATGTCAAATTATGGCTTCGTACGGCTTGTGCAATGTGCATGTAGCCAGTATCAGTATCATTACGCATTAGGAACTTCAAAAACCTAACCTCCTTGCTTTAAGTAACACCAAAGAATAACACTACATGTATATAACCTCTTTGGTCCCAACCTTCTACAAGGTTCAGGTAGTTTGGAGTCTCTCATTCACTCTCGTTGTTAGGAAGAATTTTATGTATTATTCGTAATGAAAAGCACAGTGTTTACCTTGGGTGAAAGACTCATTTAGTCCCTCGAACTAAACTCCGTCTCGGGACTCGGGAATGAGTGACTTTCACACCTAGGGTAACAATGTACTATTTCGTGCTCCCCTACACCCAAAAGGAATACGAAGTTTCATACTCGTAGCTTGTGTAATTTTATAAACTTGTGATGAGTCTTTTTTGTCTCCAGGCGCCAAAAGTACCTATCATCAGGCATCATCGTGTCTTAAAGTTTGTTTTGTTTTCAATTTTCACTTATTTATCTCTAGATTTCGAAATGTGTTGTGTGAAAATTAGTAACACTTAGGTTTTCAGAAATAACACAATTTTAACAACTTGACATCAGGTAAATCGATAAACTGTGATTAAACAAGCAGAGATATATAAATTTTGTAATACAGGGAAATAAATATTAATAAGAATCCTTATCTATACACCAATCATACATTTTTGTAAGTTTTCTTATCGTATGTAATGAAAACAAACAAAATATTATTAATAAAGTCACAAGGGAAAAGTTTATTTCTTCAGAAAAAAGCAGATCATATTGGAGTAAACAATATTTTTAATTCTGTAGGTACCTCTTCTTAATATTTACTTTTATAGATGAAATTTCAAAATAGGTTGTAAGTTGGAAGGTACAGTATGGGTCATAAGTAAATGATCAGTTTGCTACAATAATACTATTAACAAATATTGGAGTTACGACCTTCTTCTAATAGACGTTACAAACAAAAATAAATACTTGAATTAAAAGTACTCAGTGTGATTATTATTTTCAACATGTTAGCTATGTCTTTAGTTGTGTGAGTGGTATTAAGCCGCCACCCGCTACACCAACCGACGTGGGTTCGATCCACAGGGGCCTTATTCTGCTATTTGGCCAACCATTGTCATTATATCGAGACTCTATTGATATTATATCGAGATTGTGACTTTATTTGGTATTCTGCTAAAGTTTTAATAACATCGCAATATAATCACTATGGATTCTCAATGGTATGGTAATATTTACCTTGCAGGTGTTGCCTAGCAACATGGTATATGTTGCTAAGCAATATACCGTTTTGACAACTATCGAGATTCCATTATGCCACGATTGTAGAGCAGAACACAAAAGTGAGTCAGTGGTGTGTCAGTGGTGTCTCGATAGAATAGTCAACGTTAGGAGAATACGAATTTGACATGTAATGTCATATTTTTGACATTAAATTTCTATTACGATTATATCGACACACTATTGAAACACAATTGTGTTAGCAGACTTAGGCCCCTGGTTACTTTGTTATAATGTTCAAATAGTGCTGCACAGGATTGTAAACGTTACAGTGGGCAGAGACTTTTGACCGTGGATTGTACATAACATGAACATGGAAAAGCAATTAAGAAACTTTTATTGTGTTTCTGAACACCGAGATCCGCTTTTAATTCTTTTAATTTCCCGTTTGTCTAATTTTCTTTACTGCTAAAGTTTGGAGGTTTTGAATCGCGAGTGAATTGTCTTCTGTCTAAGCCAGCGTGCTGCAAGACCACATTGTCATTTTAGCAGATATTGGATCTGAGGGTACGAAAGTGCAGCTGCAAAGACAAGTAATAGAAAGGCACGCCTCGTCGTATTTTCAGAGTATAAGATACTGGTAAGAAATTAAATCAATCAAATTGCAAGTACTTGATAAAACGGTCAAGCCATTATCTGACTAGGATGTAGGGTTAGGGGGCTTGGTTCTACATGAGATCCAATGCATTTTCAATACAGTGAGTATAAAGCTAATAATTTTTGGAATCTAAATATGAAGGGGATTCCGTATTTTTGACGATATCGTGCTGATGTCGAATCTTATCAATCCAGATTACGAAACAGTTTAATTAAAAAACTTCACAGAGCAGATTTTCAGGACACTAAAACCATTAACGGACTCTTTGTCAACACACTGTGTAATTTATTTTTTTCCATATTAGTACCTATATACGCCGAGAGTTACCAACCAAGTTGGATAGCGGGTCAAACGCTCGCTGGTCTACACGATATAAAATGGAAACCTAAGTAGGTTGGCACTCTTGATCAACCAGTATCACTCAAGCCAATGTGCCAATACCTTTATCTAGCCAAGGTGTGGACCAAACAGGTGCATTTGTAAACAGTGATCACGTTTTCAGTCACGTGTGAGGTCTGCGGACAGGCTGTTGCACGCATTCTTACGCCATAAAACTTTCACAGGGGCCGTCTCGTCTGCAACTTTGCAAGGTTGTTCCGATAGTTTTAATAAAACCGCACGTGTGGCAAACTGGGGTTTTCCGTAAATGATCGATAGAGAATTAAAATTCTAACTGACTGCTATTATACGAACGTACAATATAAACCGCGTACCGGAGGCTCTTTCCATACAAACTATTACAAACGTAGTCGACTGTTTTCTCCCTGGATAATGACACTAGAGCAAATATTTTTGGTTCATAAAACTTATAACTGCCATGACCATGCCCCTATTTTTTGTTTTTTTTTTTTATTTTTCAATTTTTTTAATTTTAATTTCTATGATAATTAGAAAATGAAAAAAACCAAAACTTAGGGGCATAGTCATGGCAATTATAGGTTTTATGGCACAAAAATATTTGTGCTAGGGTCATTATCCAGGGAGGAAACAGTCGACTACGTTTGTATGGAGAGCGCGCAGGTACCCTTTCACCTAAAGAGGGTGTGTTCTTTGTGAGGTATAAATAAATATCAATTAGCAAAGGGTTTTCTTTTATTGCACCCCTTAAAGGGTGAAATAGGGGTTTGCATTTGTTTCTGTAGACGACGTGGACGAGGCTACGAGTAGTTTTTTATTTACATACTTATTATTTAAATATTCATTGATTTGCAATGTAATAATATTGAAGCCGGTTAATTGACAGAATTATTGATTAGGAATTATTTTTGGAAAGCTCATGGTCAGAGGACGAAAAAAATTCAATACTAAAAATCCGGCCGTCAGGGTCTACTTTATACCATTTTAAGAACCGCATACTGGCTGACCATGACTAAGCCAGTATTAAAAGGTCACCAAAAATTGAGAAATTAGTCAGAATTACTTGAAACAATCCGCCATTTTATAATTCCAAGACTTCTAAACGACTGTTCCGTAAGAATTTTCTCATTAGCGAAGAGTTCTTGAGCATCTTCAAGGAATCTTGCATTACATAGATATTCAAGACATTTAGGATAATTTAAAATGATTCCGCATATTTATTCACTCCATATTATAACTACATTTAATCATTACATTGCACTACATTTAATCATTCAATCATAATCATTAAATTTTATCCTCCTACAAAAAAGTCCTATCACGATTGTTTTAGTTCAAATCGTCTTTTGTTTCTGTTACGATCGTCTTTTCTTTGTTCAATCTTTTGTTTGATTTATTGAAGTATTTCTTTTATAGTAAAACTTGCTGTCACGGCAAAGTTCTTTTGCCATATACAAAAAAATATATAAAGGAAAAAAATAGCTGTTGTTCGATTCTCAGCCCTAACGAATATACACAAAAATTTCTTACAAATCGGTTCAGCCGTTTAGATGGAGTTTGGCAACTAACACCGCGATACTATTGACATCAATATTTATACGATGCTAACCGCGTTACTCAAGAGTTTTACATTCCTAGAACCTCTCCACTAAAACTTAAACTATATGGTATGGTAAGAACTATCCTCGTACTCATGTGCTCGTACTTCAAGGAATATTCTAACAAAATAATCAGCGAAATCGGTTCAGCTGTTCTCGAGATTTGCGCTTAGCAACACATTCAGCGATTAATTTTTATATTGTTGAAGATTGGATTACGGGCCTCTTACTTACTAAGAAACGTGAACTAAGAAACATTTTTATAGACAGACTACGGATCTTTTTAGAGTCCCGCTGTCCAACTAGTTCGACAAAATAGTTGAACCACTACTCCGTAGTAAAAACTCAATACTTACTTCCCATAAAATCACTATAAATAGTGAATGAGTCACGAATTTCTTCCAACTAATTATAGACGCATCACTTTAATAATAACCCACTTGTACAAGTAGTAGTTGTTCCATATAACAAAATCGATACGTTCCTTTCCACACAGCTGAACGTGAATGGGATCCTACTTTATGTGATCTTGGTTAGAACACCTTTATGCAAAAGGTTTTCAATGGCAAGTGAAGTGGAAACGATAATTTTAAAGTTATGCTTATAAGTTTCATATTTGTAAGATGTTTCTTAAAAAAAAGGACCTTAGATTAGCTTATCAATAACATAATTATGCCAAACTCATTTTGCTTTGATCCACTGATGGGAAAAGGACGAGATGAGTTCAGCAATTAGAGCCACTAGTGCCTTTTCTGAATTGGCAAATATCGAATCGTGATGAATTTCAGTTCGTGGCTAGATCAGTGTTTGATCACTATCACACCTAGGCAGGTGTGATAGTGGTCAAACACTGATCTATCACCTCACCTCTATCACCTCTATCAGGCGATAGAGGAGCCCGGATTCCTCAATTTCCGCGGAATATATTATACTCCCGATCCCGTGGGAATATCGGGATAAAAAGTAGCCTATAAATGGACTATCCAACACAAAAAGAATTTTTCAATTCGAACCAGCAGTTCCTGAGATTAGCGCGTTCAAACAAACAAACAAACTCTTCAGCTTTATAATATTAGTATAGATTACATAATATGTACCTAAAACTCATCAAACGTTAAATCAAAAACTTCATTGTTTATGAAGTTTTACGAATTTAAGACATCGTGCTTTAAAAAGTTAGCTAAATTCTTGTTAAATTCATTAACCGCAAAGGTTGATATTATTATTCTTTAACTCGTTTGACACTTTACCAGTTGGTTTATCATGTTTAAGGTCTTAAACGCTTTTATGTTGCAAACATGTCTGATAATATCAGAAGATTAAAAATATTAATATCACCTTATCAATAAGCCATAATTCTCCGGTGGTTCTAAAACGCTGACCCTTCTATCTAGCATCGTCGAGTTGATACCATAAATGTCGATTAAGGAGTTAGATTTACGATCCAGATATCGATAGAGATATATCTTGAGATTCAGTAAATTTAACGATGAAAGCTTTTGATGCTGATGCTAAGAGCTTATCTACACAAGTAACTTCTTCTTATCAATCCTATTATAGCTGACGACTACGACAGCTGTTTCATTGGCCTCATTAAAGTTGTTGAATAGGCAGACATTGCTGTAAGTGTTGGAATGAAACAATGCCCATATGCTTGCAGCATCCGGAGTCTATTGAGTGACTTATAACTAATATCTTATTTTATTAGGCCATGATCTCCCACGGCTAGTCAAAGGCCTACCAAACTTTCTTCCACCTGACCATTCTTCCATGAAGGAGTCCATCGATCATTTCATTAGGGCTTACTTACGCAATAAATTGGTATACCACTACAGCTTGAATCGTTGCTCCAAGCCACTTCTGGTGCCGCAGAAGATATTCCAGTTGGCTTCTTCTTTCAAAACTCAGGGTGCTAATGTAAATTCACAGATGATTATAGCCTTTAAGAACCTGGGTGTTTATTTTCTTTGGTGATGAAAGGACACTACAGTATCGCCTCTAAGGACCTGGGTGATATCACCCAGTTATGGACCTGGTTGTTATCACCGAAGGTCCCAGATCCTTATAGTGCAACAGACCGGTAATAGATGCATAAATGCTGATGACACTTACCTCAGCCGCAATATAAGCCGGTATAACAGAGAGCAGCAATCGTTCCTGTTGCTCTCTTTCGCACTCCAGCTTAACTCGCTGCTCCAAGCAAGTCCTGGTGCCGGCGAAGGTGTTCCTGTGAGCTCGTTCTGTTAAAGCTCTGTAGTAGATCCCTATGCCTGATGCTGAGAGCAGTAAGGCCAGTTCGCAGATCAACTGGAAAGAAAGAAAATGAAAATTTTGTATCCCACTCATTTATAAATTATAAAGTAAGTGTTTGTGTTTGTGTGAATATTAGAAAACAATATTGGAATTGAATAAAATCTCGGGTTTTTTTTAATGACAAATATATTAACTACACTGAAAAAGTGACTTTTTTTCTCATTTTTTTTTGTTTTTTACTCTTCAGATAAACGTTATTAAATGGAATAAGACGTGCTCATCGAAAATAGAACATTCACGGTTTAAATAATATACCTCAAAGATAACTTAATCTCTAGTACCTCAAGTCTCAAATTATTAAACGAAATTCCCCATAAGTATGAAAATTATGGAAAATATTTAGACAATTTCGCGTTCGGAGAAGCTCCCTTGAGATCACATCAATGTATGTACCGATTTTAACATCAAAGCTGGATAATTTCGCTTTTCGCTCCATATCTCAGTATAAAACGTAGGAATCTCTAAAACATTTAGTAGGGAAAACGTACCACCTTATGGTAGCTAAAGCGTGTCGTCACTTCACTACATAGTATAAAACAAAGTCGCTTTCTCTGTCCCTATATCCCTATGTATGCTTAAATCTTTAAAACTACGCAACGGATTTTGATGCGGTTTTTTTAAATAGATATAGTGATTCAAGGAAGATTTTTATGTATAATATAGCCGTGCGAAGCCGGAGCGGGTCGCTAGTTTAAACTAAAATATTTGGGCTCTAGGTGTTCCTAATAATAATATTAATATCACAATAATTTATAGGTATCTCAATGTAGAAAGTTTGTGTCTGTGTGTAGTTTGTTACTTTTTTCTTTTAAGGCAAAAAAATATAACCCATCTCTGCAGTCGAGTAAACACTTTTAAATAGAATAGGTATTATGTATTACCTACAACACAACATGTACTTATTCGTATTTTATAAGTTATTTAATAGTAGGTATAATATTGAACTTTACATCTCATCTAATTAAAACGACGACTCAGTTGGCACAATGGTCACCATTCCGGACTGACAAACACAGGGTTCGATTCCCGTCTCAGACAAGTATTTATGCTTAGATATTTGTCTGCGGTCTGGTTGTTTCTATGTATTATCACTACATAGTATAAAACAAAGTCGCTTTTTCTGTCCCTATTTCCCTTTGACTGCTTAAATCTTTAAAACTACGCAACGGATTTTGATGCGTTTTTTTAATAGATAGAGTGATTCAAGAGGAAGGTTTATATGTATATATAATACATGCATAATATAGCCGTGCGAAGCCGGGGCGGGTCGCTCTATCTATTAAAAAAACCGCATCAAAATCCGTTGCGTAGTTTTAAAGATTTAAGCATACATAGGGATATAGGGGCATAGGGACGGCGAAAAGTGACTTTATTTTATACTATGTAGTGAATAGTGATAGTGATTAATGAAATAAAATGATTTATATAGCTCTAGCAATAATAATTTTAAGCCATGCTATGCAAGGCACTGTAGTTCCTGGGACATGGTACTTATTAAATGAAGTAGGCTTGCCTAGAACCTCTACCACTCTCTCAGCTTAGCCAACCGTGTCCAGAGGAAATGCGATGTTTTCCTTCACCGTAAGGGCAATCAGCGCACATACATTCATTTCTCGTAAGAAAAATAGTGTTTGGTTTATGGCCAGCCGAGGTTCGAGCCCACGACCTTCAGAATGAAAGTCTAGGTATCGACTACTAAGCAACTAAACACCGCTTCATTTTCACAAAATTCATTTTATCCTTCAATACAGACAAATTAATTTAAATTACCTAATAACTATGCAAATGCATGTAAATGTTAAACGAATTATAGTGTTATACTAGCTGCCCTCCGCGGTTTCACCCGCGTAACTCCCGATCCCGTGGGAATATCGGGATGTAAGCTATCCTATCTCTCAAGTTGGATCGAACTGCACATGGTGTGCGAATTTTATTATAATCGGTTAAGTGGTTTAGGAGTCCATTGAGGACAAACATTGTGACACGAGATTTATATATATTAAGATGTAAATTTTCACATTTCACACTAAAACGGTAGAACTTAAGTGTTTTACGCCTGACGGAATTATATTAGCAAGCGTTCAACGGGACTTTGCTTATCGTTTAGTGACAGGCGCTGAGCTCGAGCATAAGGTTCAGCTTCAATAAATTGAATAGAACAATAGAGAAACTGCAGTTATTTGTCACTATGTTTTTAAAAGAATTTATGGAAGTGAATGGAATGATATTTTTGAGCTCCCATATTGAAAGCTGTCTAAAGCTCAATATTTTTAAAATACGCTCTTTTTAGCGCGACGGAATGGAGGATAATATATTATGCATTTAGGGTCCGATGGTGTTTGTTTGTTTACTCTAATGTTTCCATTTACTCCAAAACGGCTGTACCGATTTAATAAGCTTTTACTATATTTTTTTACTGAATAAGGGTGACAAATCAACATCGAGCTATGCTGCGCTGTACTGCGCTGTGCTGTGCTGTGTTTCTTAAGCTACGTTTTTTTAACAATCAACATCGAGCTATGCTGCGCTGTGCTGTGCTGTGTTTCTTAAGCTACGTTTTTTTAACAATCAACATCAAGCTGTGCTGCGCTTTGCTTAGCTCAGTATAAAAGTAATCAGCAGCTCGTGTAGTCAAAAATGACTTTAGTTAAAAAAAAAACGTAAACATTACGACATACTCGCCCGACGCGCCATCGCATACATACTTCTTCACAGAGGTCGTCTGTGGCGCATCGGGCGTACACCCGACTGCGACGCAGAAGGTTGCGGGTTCGATTCCCGCCGGGAACAAGTATTTATGCTGACCATAAATTCTTGTTTCTGGTTCTGGGTGTTTCTTATATGTATAATATGTATATATTTACAAAAAAAAAAAAAAGTATATAAGTAGTTTATCCGTTATCTGGCACCCATAACACAAGCATTAAATTGCTTAGCTTGGGGCTGGATGGCTATGTGTAATATGTCCTGAAATATTTATTTATTTATTTATTTTATACTTAGTTGAATCCGATTAAGATAAAAGTAAAGAAGAAGTTCGGCACAGCGCGGTTCAGCACGGCGGGTAGCGCGCCTCGCTCGAGAGTGCTGCGTTTTTAAACAGAGCGGAGCCTCACACAGCGCAGCACAGCATGGTTTGTTTGTATCCTCATTAAAATATAAGACGAGCGAGTTGACCAAACATAGCACAGCACAACGCAACATAGCTCGATGTTGATTTGTCACCCTAAATCTAAAGTTTCTTAGCCTATCTAAACAACTTAGGTAGGCAATAAGAAGAGACAAAGGACCAAACAAATAAGTAAGAGAAGGTTACAAGAACTTTAGAGTAGGTAAGTAAACGTGAACTTGTTGTTTGTTTTCAACTTTGTTTTGTAACCTGTACCCTTGCCACGTGTTGTTAACGAACTCCTTTATTAAGTTACCATGAAACTTCAAGTCTAGAATCGGCCAATACTATGCTTTTTCTATAATAATACTAGCGACCCGCCCCGGCTTCGCACGGGTATATTATGCAAATTAAGTATAAATATAAACCTTCCTCTTGAATCACTCTATCTATTTAAAAAAAACCGCATCAAAATCCGTTGCGTAGTTTTAAAGATTAAATTTAAGCATAGGGATATAGGGACATAGGGACAGAGAAAGCGACTTTGTTTTATACTATGTAGTGACTAGTTGTCCCGGCAATCGTTGTTTTGCAGTATAGATATAATATTATTATATAATATACTAGCTGCGCCCCGCGGTTCCACCCGCGTAAGTCCAATCTTTCTCACCGTTTAAACCTTCCCTAGAGACAAACATTTCAAACCCGACATCATCAAAATCGGACCAGCCGTTCTCGAATTTTAGCAAGACTAACGAACAGCAATTGATTTTTATATTTATAGACTAGCTGCGCCCCGCGGTTTCACCCGCGTAAGTCCGATCTTTAAATTCTCACCGTTTAAACCTTCCCTGGACTACAACAAACATTTCAAAACTGAAATCATCTAAATCGGTTCAGCCGTTCTCGAGTTTTAGCGAGACTAAGGAACAGCAATTGATTTCTTATTTAAATAGATAATAAAGAAGATGTATTATAATATTATGTTCGTTCACTAACCTGTTGATAAAAATTGTTCTCCTTATCGTTCGGTCCCAGACCAATCGCGAGGCCGAGGTAGGCTAAGGTTAGAACTGCTGACATAAGCAATGCTATCGGACGAGCAATCGGCATCATTGTATGCACCATCTGTAACAAAAAAAAACATATTTAAAATCCGTGTCGCCAGTGGTGGCGAATGAAACTAATTTAGAGAGTTGTATCGCTGTCCCCCAATGGTGACCAAGTTAGTGGTGAACATTGGGAATAAATCGATTGCAGTTTTATCCCCCATTTAACACTAGGGGGTGTTAAATGGGTGAAAAAACTGCAAACAACAGTGGCAATTTTTATCGAAATTGATCGAAAATCTTTGAGCGTCTTTGAACAGACTAGAGTGGTAATTTTTCACCCTAGGGCGCAAATTTACTAATCCATGGAGATAAAAATCAACAGATTTCGACATTAATATCCGATAAATATAATTACCTACTTATCTAAGTATAATTCCGAAGTTACATTTCAATTACAAGTACATTTCGGACATTCATTTTTATTTATATAGAAGAGAAGATAGACGAAGAAATGAAGATACGAAAGAAGATAGAATATTTTATGCAAAAGCAGGGGTTAAATGACATTGGGACTTTTACTAGGCGGAGTGGCAGGTTTTCTTTTTAGCGCGGCCAGTAATCAAACTGAATAAATTAGTTGTAGAATATTGATACAAACAAGAAATGTTCCAGGGTTTCATATCTAGACTCAGTCGGGGCGGAGTTATATCCATTTTAAAAATTGTTATTTTGGTACTTAATCTACCTACAAAAGGAACCATTGGATTTTTTTATAATTAAACCTCATTATAAGGAACTCATTAATGGACAGTTGGAGACTTGGCATAGAGTCTGTGGTCAAGAGTGATACGAAAGAGGTTTTGATTAAAAAAAATGTTAATTGTTATGTTAATTAAAAAAAAATGTGACTGGACAAAAAAAAATAATGTTTTCTTGGTACATGTATGAGTGTAGCCGGACGAACTAACAATCGAACTAACAAACAATTATGCTAGTAAATATTATAATATATTATGAGTGAGGTTTAATACTACCTATTAGAAAGTGGTCGAAATATTTTAAACACTGACAGTTTTATTACGTGTGAAATAAGGCAAATTAAATAGAATTTTTAAGTAAATATTTTGTTATAAAAATTAAATTCGTTATTCATTTGGAATCATACAATTTGCATTAAAAATAACCAACCATTCTCGGTTAACCAAACTATTTTTAAATTACTTACTTATTGACCATGCATGCATTGTTAGAAGTACTCATAAAAAGAAAACCAAACTGCCCGTCTCGTTATCTTTCATAATATAGCCACCAAAAACTCAGGTGATCTATAGTTATATACTTATTAAAAACTATTTACAGGATTTACCCACGTAAGTCCCGATCCCTGTGAATATTGTGATGAAAGTAGCGTAGCCTATAATTATGTTAATCCAGTTTATCAGTTGTCTCGTTACAGAGTTTCAACGCTATCGGTTCAGTAGTTTTTGCGTGAAGGAGTAACAAACATACATGTACACACACAAACTTCTACATTTATAATATTAGCAGGATAATTATTTATTGTGAAGTTGAACAAGAAATTCAACTACCTAGGTAGGTAAGTTACTAGGTAGTAAGTACCTGGGGGTATGGTTCTATTACAGATTGTCACTCGCTTTAGTGAAACCAGAATAATAAGTAAGAAGATGAATGAAGAGAAGAAGAAGTTAAACTTGATACATTAGATTTCCAAAGTAGGTAGGTACCTACTTACTTACCTACTTACATTTTGTTATGGTATGGTATAGGTATTTTTTCATGATAAATAGATATTGGCTATTTGATAAACAGATACCTTTGGTACGCTTAGATCTTTAACACTACGCAACGGATTTTGATGCGGTTTTTTTAAATAGATAGAGTGATTCAAGAGGAAGGTTTATATGTATAATACATGCATAATATAGCCGTGCGAAGCCGGAGCGGGTCGCTAGTTTAAAATAAAATGATCTCCTTGTTCTGTTATTACTACGGTTTAAACTCTACGAATGCAAATTAAAGTGTTTTCCATTTTCACTTTTTGCAATGGCGCCATTTTTTTTCTTTTAATGGCTTTGGCTTCGCACCTGACTTTGTGCATTGCATACTGCCCTAATCTTTGAGACCTCACAAATCTTTTCGTTTATGCTCGGTAGGTAGATGAAAATACTAGATGTAAATAAATTAAATTGTAAGCAACTAGGCTTGTGTTATGGTGACCAGACAACGGATAGAATACTTATATTCTTTTGACGTGATAACGTATAAATTGATGAACACCTGCATTCACAAAAAAAAACAGACGTCATGCGTCATGTTCCGGGAACGCGTCATGTTATTAACAAGGTAACCATAGCAACGTGTTATAGTTGCTATGGTTGCCATCAATGTTTTCTTATGACATTATCACGTAAAAATATCGACCGTAGATCGACTTTTCAGACAACCATTTGTTTTTTTTTTGTGTGTGAACATAATCAATGGCTTTTTTCTCTTCAAAAAATGGTTTAGCACGGTTAGTGCATATAGATAGGACCAGGTGGCGAAAATCAAGATAAAACTTTAATTATTTTTAAAAAATGGCAGATAAAGATATATTACCTAGTCTTATTTAATTATTATCTTTGAAGTTGTTACAACTCAATGGATGACCTTAAAACAACCACATTCGAGTATTATAACGGGAAAAATATATTCAGTCAGTATTATGGTTTAATTCATAAAAAATAAAATAGTTAGATACGTACCAACTCAAACGAAATAAAAAAAGATTAAACAAACTTTTTAAATCAAAACCTCTTTTTCAAATATCTTATGACCACAGAGTCTAGATATACCGTCTCCAAGTATCCAGTAATGAGATCCATAAAATGAGGTTTAATTATAAAAAATCAATGGTTCCCAATCTACTTATTATTACCAAAATAACAATTTTTAAAATGGATATAACTCCGCCCCGACTGAGTCTAGATATAAAACTCTCGAACATTTCTTGTTTGTATTAGTATTCTACAACTAATTTATTGAGTTTGGTTGCTGGCCGCGCAAAAAAAAATATCCTGCCATTTTTTCCCAACGGCATTTAATTTAACTATCCTGACTGACTTTCGAAAGATAGTGTCTTTCAATAAATTATAACATCCGAACATCTAAGGTCAAAGTTCCCTTATCGCTGACTCTCTGACAGATCATCAAAATTCTAAAGTACTTCTAGCATTAGAAAGATAAACTCTTAAATATCTCTAAATTAAATAACAGTGGAACGAAGCGGTCTCCATTTACATCAAGGAGGTGATAACAGATGGAGAGAACCAACAGGGTCTTTCCCCTTAAGCAAAGTATGACGCGATTGTCAGCGATATCGAACGATTTTGTTGTTGATTGTGTCGAAATGACGTGCTCGTCAAAAATATGTGAGCTAGTTTACCTCGCCGCCAAAAGTGGTAGAAATATTTTAATTCCCTTCAGACAAAGAAATCAAAATCATCATTTATCGCCTCAGACAAGTATTTATGCTTAGATATTTGTCTGTGGTCTGGTTGTTTCTATGTATTATAAGTATATATTTACAAAAGAAAAGTATATAAGTAGTGTATACGTTGTCTAGCACCCATAATACAAGTCTTGTTACTTAGCTTGGGGCTAGATGGCGATGTGTCGACATTCCTGAAATATTTATTTATTATTGTAGGTATAGTTGTAGGTACAGTCGAACGGATACGATATTGGATTGAAAAATAAATAGATCAGATTTTTCATTAAGAAAGTAGATGACGTATTCCAATTTGATTCATATCGTCGCACAATTTCCCATAGTTATAAATCTAGTTGTCAGATCGCATTCCATACAATAATGATGCGATGCTATATCGGAGATTGGATTCCCGCTGCTATCTACACAGTAATGGCATTTGTTATTATATCGACACGTATGTAATCGTACGAGGCATATACCTACGTGGAGATTTCACATCTTGTTGAGAAAATTATGAAAACTAATCCTTGCATATCAGAAGGACTTAAAACATACATACAACCGAATTGAGAACCTCCTCCTTTTTTTGAAGTCGGTTAAAAATGTAATACATAAAATATCACAAGATCAAAATGACCTAGTAGCAAAACTTACTATTTATGGGATGACATAAAATTAAAAATTAGATCATTTTAGCAAAACAAATTTTAGCAAAACGTGTTACGTCACGCCGCTGTAGGCACATAGCATGTTGCAATGAAGACCGGCCAAAAGTGCTGAATCGCTATGACCTCGATTGCAGTAGCCGCGTGCCGTCATATTTCAAGCATTCCTATACCTAACATCGGATAGGTCTCACCTTAGGATAATTATTTATAAGTAATAATGTAAGATATTTTAAGTTTTAACTCAATAAATGAGTTATGAATCAATTATTGCCATTGCCGCCAACGTAATTGGCGCAGTCGGCGCCAATTACGTTAGCGGCAGTCGGAGGATCGAAAGGAAACCGAGAAATGATTCATAACTCATTTATTGAGTTAAAACTTAAAATATCTTACATTATTACTTATAAATAATTATCCTAAGGTGAGACCTATCCGATGTTAGGTATAGGAATGCTTGAAATATGACGGCACGCGGCTACTGCAATCGAGGTCATAGCGATTCAGCACTTTTGGCCGGTCTTCATTGCAACATGCTATGTGCCTACAGCGGCGTGACGTAACACCTCCGCCCTTAGAACGGCAACTATTTTTATCACGTTGTGAGAAAATGTTGCCGGAATCCTTGCCAGTTCCTCTTAGATCTGCAGGGCTGCTGTGGCTAGAGGTTGAGTCGGGCTTTTCAATGGTTTGCTGCACCTCATAATTTTATTTTTCTAGAAGTAAACTGATCACGTAGACTAGGTACTTCAAAGTAGAACGACGTAAGTAGGAAGAGAAGTTATCAGTCCTTGGTTGCTGCAACACTCAGGATCTTGGATGCTGAATAGATTATGTTAATTCACGGAGTTCAGACGAATAAGATGGGATGGAGTACACTCGGTTTCAGTCTTCATCAGATACGCTGGATCTTTGTACAGTATGGAGAAGTAAGAGCGTAATGTAGATCGTCAAGTTTTTCCCTTGTTTCCTCCATCATGATAAGCATTGTGAATTAGCTGGACCTTGGCAGAAACTTGTTGGTGATCAGCTCCTGGATGCCATCGGACTTGGTGCGTAGTTAAGTAGGTGGTGATTAGTTTCCTTCTCACAAAAAAACCAGTTTCCATTGGACTTCGGACATTCTGTCTCTATGCACTTGAATGTAACCTCGTTAGTTGCAATAAAGGGTTGGGTTGGGATAAGGAAGAGCCTTTTTATTCTTATTAAATATTAAATGAAAACTATTAACTCGTCTATGTAATATGAGCAAGGTTTTATCTGTTCTAAATCTATAGCGAGCTATGTGCCGTACAGTCATATTTTTTCACAAAAAATTAAAAACGAAATGAATCTAAACTATTAAAAATAATTTTGAATCTAATAAATTAATCTACTACTATATACACTAGTATATAGTAGTAGATTAATCTAACTAAGCATAACTATATGCTTAGTTAGAGAATCTATACAGCAAGCCTGTCGATTCAGACTGCCGAAAACTCTAGACTAAGGGCTCAAGGATCATTCTTGAAGTTTAAGATTAGGTTTAGGACTAAAAGGAAGCAACACGAGAACGATTCAAGTGTACTTACAGTTTCATTTCTGGTTCTTTCGTGAATCGATTTTCAGATTCTCCTCCGGGGCTGCTGCTGGTTCGTAGATTCGGATACTCGAAGATGGGCTAGAAAGCCTCCAAGGCGATTCGCAATCTCGAGAGCGATTCTCGGACTCGCAAACCGCACGAGCGAGTATCCTACCGACTGCGCCAATTACGTTAGCGGCAGTCGGAGGATCGAAAGGAAACCGAGAAATGATTCATAACTCATTTATTGAGTTAAAACTTAAAATATCTTACATTATTACTTATAAATAATTATCCTAAGGTGAGACCTATCCGATGTTAGGTATAGGAATGCTTGAAATATGACGGCACGCGGCTACTGCAATCGAGGTCATAGCGATTCAGCACTTTTGGCCGGTCTTCATTGCAACATGCTATGTGCCTACAGCGGCGTGACGTAACAAACGTCTTAACGAAATTGTCCTTCATGTACTGTAAGAAACACACGGACAGCCAGCAGTCAGAGGATTTAGGCGGGGGATGTTTGTTTCTAACTAAGTCGACTGAGCTATTAAGTCGGATTCTGATTCAAGTCTTTTTTTTTCGGGTTAAAGTCTATTTCTGAGTAGGTCAGATTCTTGGTAGGGCGAGTAATCTAATAAGGGTTCTTTTTTACCTTTTGAGGTTCGGAAAAAATAATAAGTAGGTATTAATTTAAAATAATAAGTAGATTAATAAGTAGGTATTAATTTATATACAAACTCTTTAGTAAAACGACCTGCGGTTTGACCAGCGAGCGTAGTAAACGAAGTTCCATCAAAATTTGTCCAGAGAACGAACAGAAAATATTGAAACATTTTCAGCAACTTGATGCATTTTTAACCGACTTCAAAAAAAAAAAGGAGGTTCTCAATTCGGTTGTATGTATTTTTTTTTATTTTTATTTACGACTTCAAAAGACCGACGCGATGGCGAGGTAGGCGAATACCCGCCTAGAACGCAGAAGATTGTGGGTTCATTTGTTTCTGGTCTGGGTGTTTAAGCATATATATTAAATTATATTTACAACAGAAATAGGAGATAATAATAATCGTTTATTTCAGGTAACAGCCTTATAAATAAGTACAGACCCATATAAAATAGATACCTTACAGACTAACATACATATATATAATATCGCACACCTAGATCAAAACTGTTGTAACTCAAAAATGTCACATTTTGAGTTAACAGCATATTCGGATTCCTGATACCTACACGGCAATAAAACCGAAGTAATTCAGTTTACTTTAGTGTCCAAGAGATGGCGAGACGAATCAGTTTTGTTTACACCCACTCGTGCAACTAGGGTGTTGTATTTTGAGTTGCGACAACTTTGGTGAGTAAACTATTGAAAATCTTACAAAGTATTTTGACTTAATACAGTTTTGTCGGTTTTAATACACTTTGTTTTGTGATGTATTTTGAGTTAAGTCAGTTTTCTTACTTATTGCTTAACTGATTTGAATTTTTATTTCATTTTATTACAGTTTCAATGAGCATTTTTTAAATTAGTCGTTTTCTCATTATTTAAGGCTTAATTTATTACCTGATTAATATCATAATGGTTTATTTTCTAATACATTTCAAAATCTTTTTACAAAATGTTGCTATCGTGCATAGTTTTCATAATATCAGTTTTTTGCCATTTCCCAAAAATCATGTTTTTTGAGTTACAACAGTTTCGATCTAGGTGTGCGATATTATAATAAAAATTTAAGTAATTGATTAGCTTAGGCCTAATAGATGTCACTATGTAAAAAGTCCTATAATTATATATTTATTTTACACTAGTATAATTATGCACAAAGCAAACGAAGGCACAACCTTTTAAAAAAAAAGCATACCTGCTCATCTAACCCTACAGCAACCACTAACAAATTAAAAGTAAAACCCTTCGTTTTTCCCTATGCGTCCGTCGTCGTTCAACAAATTGCATCGGGCAGGGCGGGCGGCCTGATTACATCTAGTCTCTAGTGGCTTCATTGGATGTTCAAGTGGTTTGTTTTACATTTCCACCTGAACGAGTCGGTGTTTATTGATTACTATTAGCGCAACCCGGTTTCCCCCGCGAGAATATTAGGGTAAAAAGTAGCCTATGTTACTCCTAATGAATCAGTGTATACTCATACCAAGTATCATGAAAATCAGTCCAGTAATTTTGGAGCCTATTTAATTCAAACAAACAAACATTCAAATCTTTCCGCTTTATAATATTAATTATAAGTATAGACTATATAAGTGCACTCCGGTTTCACTCGCATAAGTGCTAATACCGCGAGAATATCAGGGTAAAAAGTAATATATGTTACTTGTAATAAATCAATGTATACTTAAAATAAGTTTTATCATAATCGGCCCGTAGTTTTGGAACCCTTTCTGTCAAAAAATATATATTTTGTGTTTATCATATATCCTGTATCACGGGCCTATGGAGCCCCGGACCTTTGGAAGGCGTGCGTGGGGCCAACACGTAAAGGCCCTTTACAATAACAAGTATAATAGCAAACAATGGCGTGGATTCTAATTATTAAGATATCATCTTTACAAGTTTTATCAAAATTGGGCCAGTAGTTTTTCTGTTTATTTTAATTTCAGAAGATTAAAAAATTAAGAAGTTGGACCCGTGTAAGTTCCAATACAGCGGGAATATCAGGGTTAAAATCGTAGTGGAAACCACATCAATTGACAATAGAAGAGCTGGGCTGGTTCTACCCCTAACAAGTAGAAGCTAATATGCAAAAGGACCCAGCTGAAGATGTCTAGTTGCGAAAAACAGCTCTTTTTTAAATCGAATGCAAATAAACCATTTATATTATTTTCTTTATTAAGGCGCCACATCTTTTTAAGGACTGCTCAGAAAACCTATTTCAGTAATTTGTTACAAAAAACCGCCATCCTTTCCTGTAATTCTTTCAAGTTATAAATCTTAGACACCTTTAGTCTTTATTAAAGGCGGACAGTGGTAAAATATGTAAATCAACAGGCATTATGCCGAGGCAGGCCACGCTCAAGTGGACGACTTTGTTTTTATTAGATTCTAGCAGCGCAGTTTCACCCACCCACGTAAGTCCCGATTCCTGGGGAACATCGGGATAAAAAGTAGCCGTTGTCGATTCCAGGATTTATTACTTCCTAATACAGAGTTTCAGTAAAAACTATACAGTTTCAGAAACTAGTCAAAGAATAAAAACAAATCTTATAACATTTTAAAGATATCAATTTTGATATTATTATTCTCTCTATTATTAAGCTCGGTTAAGATTTTTGAGAAAATATACTTTTTAAAAAGTTCCAAAAATAAACTTGAAACTGGCTAATAAGAGTCCAATAACGATGTTTTTCATCTATAAATTTAAAATTTTAAGTCCTGACTGATGGGTAGGTATACCTATCAAAGCACAGCTCAAGTTAATGGATAGATCGGGATAAAATTCGGTATACAGAAAGCTGTTACAACGTAGGTATCCGGTAAAAAAGGATTTTGAAAATTTTAACCCCTACGTGGGCGGCGTCGCGGGCAAAATCTTCGTAAATCAGTTATTGACGCAAAAATAAAATAAATAAATTGTTGGCTTAGTGGTAGATACCTCGACTTTCATTCTGAAGGTCGTGGGTTCGAATCCAGGCCGACCGTGCACCAATGTATTTTTCTTAAGAAAAATTTATGTGCGCTAATTATTGACATTGCTCTTACGGTGAAGGAAAACATCGTGATGAAACCCGCGGTTTAGTTGGCTCCAGAAGTATTGACAAGTTCTCTCCTCTGGACATGGTCGACTAAGCTGAGAGGGTAGTAGGTGCTAGGCAAGCCTACTCCATCTTCACGCAAAAAGGACCCAATTAAAAAGGGTCTAATCGCGGAAAACAGCCCGCATACAAATACAAGTACAAGCAAAAATACTTGTCTGAGGCGGAAATCGAACCCGCAACCCAGTGTTTGGCAGTCCGGCATGGTGGGTGACCATTGTGCCAACTGAAAGTACTGAACAGATTTTGATGATTAACGACAATGATATAGACGAGATTGAAACACACAAATGAAACCACGAGACGCACCTAGTGATTCATATTTACCAGTAAAAAGCAATTAGACATCCACAAAGCTTAATTGCGACCGTTTGTTTTCAACGACCTACGCGCGTAAGATGGAAGCTAATCCGGTTCAGGGTTACCTAATCTCGTGTGAAATACTGGGAAAACGCGGAAGTTCACTTTGAAGTATAAGTATAATCGTTACCAATTCGTAATTATATAATTTAACTAGCTTTTGCGACTTCGTCCATGTAGGGTTTCTTCTAAAGCTGGGGACACATTGCTCGAACAGCCGCGAGTTATAGGCAACTGTGTAATGTAAAATTGTAAATGTATGTAACTGTGCACACTATCTGTCGTAAGTCGCGGACGTGACCTTGGGCCGTCCTTGAGCGTTCGGACGTCCGCGGACGTCCTAGATCGATCTGGGCCGCTAGATGCCAAACGACCGTGCACACTAATCAGGGCGCGTTCAGATGACACACGTTGACTACGCGCCCACCACGCGCAACACACGCGTTGACCACGCGTTGAACACGCGTTGAAATTTGTTCTATATGTAATTTGAGTCTTATGACACATCAATAGATCTCAAATTGTATTTATCAAGTCCACCCGCTCACGCCACGCGCCCGCCCCGCGCCCGCCACGCCCACGCTCCGCGCCCGCCCTGCGCCCGCCCCGCGCACGCCTCGCGCACGCCCCGCGCCTGCTTGCTGAAATGCAATTTGAGATCTATTGATGTGTCATAAGACTCAAATTATGTATTAGAGCAAATTTCAACGCGTGTTCAACACGTGGTCAACGCGTGTGATGCGCGTGGTGGGCGCGTGGTCAACGCGTGTCATCTGAACGCGCCCTCAGTCGCAGCTGTCGGACGGGGCCGTAAGCCGCGTCCGATAATATGTCCCCAGCTTGATGCACGAATGCCTACGTTATAATAGCTAGTATCTGTATGCCAAATTTAAGCCTGAAACGTTCATTGGTTTGTACTATGCGTTGATATTATTATATGCTCGGTGAGTCAGTCATTAATAAATTCATTTTAAAATATCACTATGTAACATTTTTTTTTAACTACATTGTCGCACTGCAGGGCAAATGTCTCCCTCATCTGTTTCCAAGCCTATCGGTCCTGGACCATATTGGCAATTACCATAATAAATATCGGCTAGGTCATAATTCAATAACTTAGGAAATTGATATACCTATGATAATCATTAAACTAAATCAAATAGAAAATATTCTGACTAAAATAACAGTAATATTTTTGAATGTCAATAAAATAAAACTGTATTTATTCCAAATTACTTTAACCTAAAATTGCTTCAAAAAACATACAACAAATATAAGAAAGCTAAACCGCGCAGTTCGAAGAAAATAACCAAAGATTTTCTCGTGATAATGTTATTTATTTATAAGCCTACCTGTATTCTCAAGAGAAATTCATTCATTACTGTTATTAGAGGTTCAACATCAAAAACATCAAAAGATTGCCTCGTTACCATTTGCAAATAAAAAAATCGTGTACAAGGGACAGTCCGTCGTCTACACTCCCAATTACACGTAAGAAGCCTGCGATCAAATAACTTCAAACCTTCCTTACCTTTCGACCTATTTCAAAAACATGTCATCTCAAGTAGATAGATACTTGTTATCTAAGGTGACTCTATAATCGTGTTCAGAAGGTTAAGTCATGAGCGCTGATTTTGATATCAGGATCTATGTGAGGAAAATATGCTGTAAAGGAATAGTGGCAAAACTTCGAACAAAAATTATTTGTTTCCAAGGAGGTTTGGTCCTATGTGTGATGGCGTCAGATGCTGATGAAGTAAATGAAAAACACGTAACCTTAAATGCCTATATCTTTTTCCACATCTCGTACTTCAAATACTATTAATTTCATTGTAATCTAAGAAAAATTTGTTTTTGTGTTTTTAATATGCTTAAGAATTGCCTTGCCATCATTCTTTCAGGTCGACTTGTGACTTTTCAGTCACACACACTTTACAGTCTGAGATTCGAAGACGCAAGTACGAATTGGAGTGATTCGGTAAGACCGAAGCTCTCCGGTATATTCATCCGGTTATATTCATAAGTTCCACTATATCGTAAGGGCTTTCCTTTTGTGGTTCGGTTAGGCAATAAGACGCTACAGAGCAAGGGCTAACTTTTGAAGGTATTTAGGAAATAAAGACACCACATCAGACACCTATTCCGTATTAGTGAATGTCCCATACTTTCGAGCCATGGTGAGGACATGTCGATTTCTTAATGACGTATTCTTTTACCATAAGAGCATGACGAGTTCATAGTTCATGTTCTTTATAATAAGTTTTCTATCTAACTAAAGCCACCACCACGTTTGACTTGTCTATCTATCTTACTAAAGCAACGAGAAACTAAATCCTATACAATAACCTATTTGGCGGAAGATCCGGAATCGACCGAACACTTCACAATCTTCCGGTTTCCGAAAATATTTGCTCAGTTGTACAATCAGGATGGATCTTGTGTAAATTTAGGGCGTAAAATATCTATTCATGGCTCTTTAACTAAGGAAATAAAGTACTCAACTGTTGATTTTCTTTTCTTATAATGGCTTTACCTATGGAATCCTGCTGCTTCCGCTTGCATTCGCTACAGTATCACACTTTTAATACTAAAGTTTCCGGGACTATAAACCCACAGAGGCCATCATAACTTTAAGGAAACTTTAGTTACCGACGACAAAAACCACTTCCTTGAACTAATCTCACTTAACTTCAAGGATTTTCACTAAAACTAAAACTGTAGTTAAACAGAGTAGGTAAGTACTTAAGACTCACTTCATAATTTTCCTTTTAAACAAGCGGATATTCATAAGGTATCTTTCTGATGTCATCCAGGCTGAAATTTAAACTTGGCAACTTTTGGCTTAACTTTGCGAGGAAGCTCATCAAAATGACTCAAAATTGAAATTGTAATATTCAACAAAAAAGTGACGTTAAATAAAACTTAATACGGCCTTTCACAAAGGATGTACCTACGTTACGCAAAATTCGACTAAAAACATTGCTTTTATTTTATACTGCCGAAAAACCAATTATGCTCATAAAAATGCATCCATTAGCCTTTGAAATAATATTGCAAGTCATTATTCGTAATATTCTATGGACCACTGATTCAATAAAATCTGACCCTTCCATTTGATCCATAATAAATCACAGCATCAGGCATCTACATTGTTTTGATTGATGCTTATATATTCTTCATCAGCACAGATTGGTGTCAGATAGGACTTGACCCTTGTCAGAGCTATACAAGAGTTAACTTACCAATACATATAAAGTGAAAATTATAAGATAGGTACTCTCATAAGTCTCTCCTAAGTTTAGAGGGAAGGCCAATGAGCCCCCTAGCGGTAACGTTTCATTTTTGCTGCAGCTGGCAACACCACAAAACCCAGCCAAATTGACCAGTGGTCTTCATGGCATCTAGACATTATAACGTCGCAGACAATTCAATTCTCGGGTCAAATTTACCAGTGGACGTTGTGGCGTCTGGACATTATGACGTCCTGGACATTTTAACACTCGGACCAAATTGACCTCTGACCTCATCTGGACATCTGGACCCCTTAGACATTTTGACACTTGAGTCAATACACCCCGGAGGTGAACTATTAACTCACCAATATTAGTGCAAAAAGCGGCAACGGCGCATGATGTGTAGCCATCAGAGTACCGGCTCCTAAGCTCACTGTGACGAGCAAGGAACCAGCCAGAGCCAATGCCTCCCATTCTGCTGCAGCTGGCAACAGCGTGAAGCCCAGAACTATTGACAGCACGAACGTGATCACTGAGAGGGACGCGATGGATTTTACTTGTGTTGGTAATTCCTGAAACCAAAGGAAAAGCATAGAGTGAGAAACAAGTTAAACAGTGTCCTATAGGGTATTATGACTTCATCTTCCGAATCTATATCCAAATGTACTTTCAGGTCGTTGCAGTATTTTTTATTATCTTAGAGATATTCTGCTAAATGCTTGGGCAATAAAATACGGCTTTTCATCCATTACCTCACGCCAACCCTTTTTGGAAATTGTTTTCTTTTCTTGTGTTGTTTGTTCGTAAGATATAGACTTCAAAACTACTTCACTTATTTTGACGAAACTTAGTATGATGATACATTGAATAATTGGAAATAACATAGGATACTTTTTATCGGTAATCGGGAGTTACGCGGGTGAAACCGCGAAGCGCTGCTATAATATTATATCATTTGCTGTATCATTCATCGATCCAAAACAATTTACCTACTCGGGATGATGAAAAGCCCACAACAATGGTATGTAATCAATTACCTCGCAAGGAAAACAATGTTCATTTTCCGTAATTTACAACCTAAATTCGTAGCGCTCTGTTTGATTTGAATCCGTATCACAATAGTGTCCACAGTTACACAAAGTAGCACTTAATTTATTGACAACTAGCTTCAGCCCGCAGCTTTGGTATTAGATACCTATACTTCACAAAGAACACGACTAGGACCAGCGCGAGCGGTAGCAGGACTTTAATATATCAGGCAGTCAATCAATCAGTCAGTCAGGACTTTGAATTTTATTTTAATGGATTGTTTAACTATCACGATGGATTATAACATTTTAATGACCTGTAGTTTATCTAGTGGTTTTTTCTAAAGATACGAGTTATTTTGAGGCGAAAAGAAAATATTACCCCTGATACAGTGAAATAAACGAAAGTGAGCCATGGAAAGACATAATAAACTCCTGGTCCACTTAGTCATCTTGAGGACGACGGGAGAAAAGTTGTAAAAGTTTCAAAACTTATAGTGTAATGCCCTCTAAAATTTCACAATAGAGTGTAAACCTCAAAAATGATAACCTAGAAAAAGCAGAATGCAAATGATATGCCTGGTGATTAATTAGTGTAATTACTGTTACCTTGTGTTGTGTACTATAAATCCCAAGGTCTGGGTTTAGGGTGTAACATCACGGAATGTCCAAATTATCGAGTACCTATTCATGTTTTTCAGGGTTTGGCTTTTAGTACGGCGTTGAATTTTTCAACTGCGAATTTTCCTATAAACTTAGTTTGATCCATCATTCTCAAAAATATATTTCTAACTCTTATTAATATAAAAAAGCATAAGAGAACGACTATGCCAAAGATGCATCGCATATCGATATCGCACAAGTAGATAGGAAGCAGTGGGGCGCGACGATCTTGATTTGACCAATAATAATTACGAGCACATAATGTGAACTGCATCGATGTGTCGCAGTGATGCATCTCTCGACATGTGCGAGCGACTTTACGCCTATTTTTAACCAACTAAAAAAATGAAAGAGGTACTCGATTCGATGCGTATATTTTTTTATGTATGATCATCGATTACTCGAAGATGGCTCAATCGATTGAGATTTGTGTTAAAAAAGGAATACGTCTGAGGTGACCCATAAAAATTTAGTGAGGATTTAGTGAGAATCTGGTGCGGGTCTACGGATTGATGAACAGAAATGCACAGTGAGCAACAAACTGCTCTGTTTTCAAAATCTCCAGTAGAATCAACCCTTACACTAATAGGTTAAGATTGATAGATCATCTGGAATCACCTTCTCGTCACAAAACTCCTCAATAAATTAGGATTAGGCGTTACAATTTGAAGAATGTAGCACCTTTTGTTTTACATGAACATGGCATTTATGAGCGACGTGCCATGTGTGATTTGCGATGTATCTTCGGCATAGCGTACCCTAAAGTTCACCAGACGTAAAGCAATATTCTTTGCCCCTCACAATAACCATAACTAGAGTTACATCGCATGGAAGTACCATTAAACCGGAACCCACCAGTGTTTGTCCACTATCTTCTATCCATAACGATTTAACTTGTAAATATTGAAATCCCCAAACTTCCTGTTCATACTGAAACCGTAACAATAACCCGTAAACAACATAGATAATTTGAATATTTCGACAATATTAAGTTATTACGTACGTAGACTACAAGCTGTTCTGTCGACCGATTCGTCGTGAAGAAAGATATTTAAAAATAGGTTTTGGTGAAAGTCATTTTTTTTGTTATTTGGAATCATACAATTTGCATAAAATCACATTGAAACGCCTTAAACAATAAATAAGGATGTGTGTCTTTGGAACGCACCCACCAAATAAGAAGAAGGCACAAGAAACTCATAGATTTTTTGTGAGCATGATCACAAAGGTCAAAAATGGAGCCTCACTCCAAAAATAATCTTCATCGATACTCCTGTCTCCAAGACAACATCAAGAGCCTACTCAAATTCTTGTCTATCTACAAACAAGGACGCCTTCCCTAGGCCGGACATGTTGTGAGAATGGACGAGGCTAGAGTACCTAAGCGGCAACTAGACGGCAAACCTGATGGTCGTAGAAGCCGAGGCAGGCCCAAGCTCAGATGGCTGGATGGAGTCGAGAACGACATCAAAGCAGTCGGTCTGAGAAACTGAAGGGAGGCCAAAAATAGACCCGATTAGAGAAGAATACTTAACCAGGCCAAGGCCCACCCGCGGCTGTAACGCCTTAGATGATGATGATGATGATGATGATACAAACAAGGATAGATTACAAATTATGCTACAGAATACCTAATACAGAAATCTTTGACACTAAATTGAAAGGCTAGGTCGATTTTTTTGACGGCCAGTATTAAAAATCAGAGTCACTTTCGATTGGTCTTGTAGCACTAGTACCTCGACTTTCAATTCGAAGGTCGTGGATTTGAATCCCGGCCGGCCACACACACAAATGAATATTTCTCACATTGCTCTTACGGAGAAGAAAAATATAGTGATGAAACCCGCGGCTTAGTTCTCTTATTTCTTCTGGAGACGGTCGACTGAGCTGAGAATGTGGTGCAGGAATACCTACATCACCCTCTTAGTCTAGTTAGCTTAGTCGACTGACCCAATGGGACAAGTCTACTCCGGCACAAGGGACAAGTTTCACCGGTTAACGGACCGTGTTTTTTGCCGGATTTGGTGGTGTATGAATTATAATGAATGTGTGTACATGCACCGGACATTGGTCCGGCGAACAATTTACGCCGGATGAACCACTGCTTCCCCTCGGCGCGACGGACACCGGTCAGGTGTAAGAAAGGGCGGTCATCCACGCCAGTGTATTCGTGCGTGTTGACGCTGCCGGACGTATTGCCTGTTTTCTGTTAATTGTAAAATTTAGTTTCATCTTCTTCCAACGGCGTAAAAAGAGTTTGAAATGCACCATATTTTTCCCTTTCCAATAATATAGGATGCACCCATGATGACCTTTTACGTTTTCCTATTTCTTTTTGTTTCTTCTTGTACAAATAGTAGGCTAATACGAGTTTTTTTTTCTTATTATTCGACATTTCACACGTGTGTAATCTCTGACTACCAGTTCAAAACTAACGCATAGACGGCAGTCCATCCATCCGGTAAAAAAAATATGTATACAAGGATAGCCGTTTATTGACGGTCCGTTATCCGGTAAAAAAAACGGACGTCTACAAGCGGCCTTATCTAAATACTAATACGACATGATGTTGTCTAATTTGCAACTAGTCGTTAATGCAACTTGTTTAATTAAAGAAACATCAATCATTTGGACAAATTACCATTTTGAAAAGTAAACAATCGCCGTAGCTAATCATTAATTGTCTAGATCTGTATTGGTTGTCTGCGAGAACCCTAAAACGTTTAAATTTATCGTTCCAACAAGTACGTCTTCAATTCTGACAGCTCAGTTAGATACATTGAATTGCAAAATAGGCGGCTTGACGCTTTCAAATGAGGAGATTATCAAGTTGAGTATTATTTCAGTGAAAATAGCTGATTATAATTATTTAAGAGACAAAGAAGGAAAGTCTGTTGTTAAAAATTCAGAGATAAGAGATACAGAATAATTAATTGTAGGTAGGTAAAGTTAGAAGGTTTTTGTTTTTAGCTTTTCGTTCTTGTTTGTTTATCTTTTGTTAATTGTAATGAAATATTAACAGAATTTTAATTCTTTTGCTCGTGTGAATACGCTGGTGTTAGAGTTGTCAGGTCGCCTTAAGGTATCTTAACTTTACTTCTGACTAAGGATAGCAGCAGGGACTAAATAGACTTGCATTCTGAAGCCCATCTTTCTTCTTCTTAATATATATAAATCTCGTGTCACAATGTTTGTCCTCAATGGACTCCTAAACCACTTAACCGATTATAATAAAATTCGCACACCATGTGCAGTTCGATCCAACTTGAGAGATAGGATAGCTTACATCCCGATATTCCCACGGGATCGGGAGTTACGCGGGTGAAACCGCGTAGGGCAGCTAGTAAGAATATAAAGTTTAAAACGTTAGTTTTTTTTTGTGTTATAGGACCGATATTAAACTCAAAGGAGGTAGTCCGATACGGCTGCCTCTAATTATCAAGATCCACCAAACTCCAATCTCGTTGAAAATGATGTTTGTAACAACATCGAGACAGTTGAGCTCCACAAAATAAAAACAATAAACATCCTGTTTTAAATAACTTTGGTGGTGAAAATAAAATAAAATAGGAATTTATCATTTATTATTCTTAATTGCTCACCCAATTAAGTAGAGAAAGAGCGCAGTAATAATGGTCACTAACTTTGATCCGTTTGCGCTGTATTGCCTGACACGTGGAGTAGTCTTGCTCTACACCTAAACCAGCCTCTTAGCTTAGTCGATCACATTCAGAGGAAACGCTGGACGTGTCGCTACATGGACACGCTGATGATCATCGTTCTTTTAAATTTTTAATATGTCTATACCAGAAATATACCATTAATTTTCATTAAGTACCTTAATATTTCTCCCATAAAAAGATTTCAAACGCGATCTTTTGATCAACAATAATTTACGAGTATCCCCTTAGAGTTAATATTGCGACCACTTATAAGAAAAACGCCTGAAGGCACACCCTTCATATCTGGACTCTGTTGTAACTTATTTGAGAATTCCTTAGGGTACTGTTGCTTAGAGTTAATAAGCGTTAGAGGTGACAGAAAGTATTGTTTTAGAAATCCGTTTAATTTTTAATGCTACTATTTTAACAGTCATCCTGAACATTTAACTTTTGTACCTATGCAAGTTATTTCGAGATGTTTGAGAAAAAACCCAACAGAAACGATTTCGTTCAAACTTACTATGAATAAAACCCTTTAATAAATAACACGGTTGGTAACGGAGTTCCACAGGTTTTCTCACGTGGATAAGACCACAGGGCACACCAATTTACCTGATAATAAAACAATATTGTGAAAAATCATTAATTCTTAAATAGGTAATTCTGTTTTCACTAATCACTCTTATATGCTTAGTGAATAAGGATTCAATAAATCTTAAGTGTTACAATACACGCAAAGAAGTAGTTTATACTTGCAAGTACAAACTTTGGTCGTTAAATAGTTAACTTTGGTAGTTAATAGTTGGTTACTTTAGTTTGGTTACTAGATATTATTTTATGAATATATTTATTTACTGATAATTTGAGTTATCGATGTGTTGTTTATGGTTTACGACATGTAAGTGGTGGTTTGGCTTCTACCTGAAAACAAAAAATAGATTTTTTTTTTGAGAAAAAAGGACTATTAAGCTCTATTATGCCTCGGTAGAACATAATTTTGACATAACCAGGTCACTTCTTAGCCATGACAAGTCATTGTACACTATGTACCCATTCGTTCAGCACCCTTTGCCTTCTCCGTCAGGACAAAAATAAAATCTTAACTAGAAATATCCTAATACGATCCCAGCTCCATCGAGTGGTTTGGAACTATTCCACAAAAAAACTGAGCGATGTTTATTGTGCTTACGTCGCTTCTGACGATAATATTAGTCTATGGATTTCCACACGGATTATGTTATTATTGTTACCCTGTTAAAGGACCTTTATTTAATATCCCAGAAGATTTTTTATATGAAGAAATAAATAAAGATTTTTTTATTTGTTCATGTTTTAGATTTCCAATATTAAAAACAAATATCTGGCGAATAATTCAATTTCAAAATTCTTTACTATCATCACTACATAGTATAAAACAAAGTCGCTTTTTCCCTATTTCCCTTTGTACGCTTAAATCTTTAAAACTACGCAACGGATTTTGATGCGGTTTTTTTTATTAGATAGAGTGATTCAAGAGGAAGATTCATATGTATAATACATGCATAATATAGTCGTGCGAAGCCGGGGCGGGTCGCTAGTAAATTATATGATACATAGAATTATGGAGACTAAAATAAAACTTTTTCAGGCTAATGGCGCCAATTTAAAAGTTTGAATTACCTAGACAAAGGTAATAAATGCATTTATTAAACACTCGCGGTTACACCCGTCTTAGTACCGATCCCGTGGTTCCCTAAAGCTAAAACATTTTTATTTTAAAAATTAATTATATTAATTGTCAATTCAATGACAATGAGCAAATGCGACTCGCACTTGGCCGGATTTTAAATTTTGCCATGTGACACCATTTTCCGTAGCTCCTCCTTTTTTGTCAGTTAATCTCGCACAAAATAAAATCCAAGTGGTATTACGATTCTGATATTATTCATTTTCGAAAGCAGCCACTTTACTATCTCATCTTGATAAGTACTTGGTGAAAATCTAAACCCAGTTGGATTAGCATATAAATTAGTTATCTATCTCGACATCTGCAGGACGTGTTAACTTCATAAAGGGATGCCCAAGAAGACCAATCTGTTCTCTATAACTATGTAAGTAGACATAGTTGATAGTGACCATGAGGTTGGGGCTTCTCGGGATAAGCAATAATTAAATAACGTGCCTTTTGAAAAAAGTTAACAAGTTAGGTACTTTGCAATAACACGATTTTATTTACTGATGCCCGCGACTTCGTACGCGTGAGTAGTTTTATGTTCTAAAATCTTACTCTTGAATCACTCTATCTATTAAAAAATCGCATCAAAATCCGTTGCGTAGTTTTAAAGATCTAAGCATACTACGGACAGACAGGCAGCGGGAAGTGATTTTGTACTATGTAGCAAAAACCCTTGTTTTTGACATGACATGGCGAAACTATAAGGGTTCCTTAACCGTTATAGTTTCGCCATGTCAATCCGTCCGTTCGTCCGCGGCTCAGCTTCGAGATTATTAGTAATAGAAAGCTGTAATTTCACATCATAGTTTCACATAGATAAGCATATTAATGACGCCGATAAAATGGTAAAATAATATTTATAAATAAATGTACCTACTAAACGGACATAAGTATTTATCAATTGTATGATTTTTTCTAAATCGAGCTTAAGTTTCCATAGAAAATTAATTAGAGTTTGTCACTACATATTTAAATTACATTGCCATTTTACCAATTGAAAACTTGCCAATTTCAATGAGCTGAACTAATTTTGATCAAATAAAAGTACTATGAAAATTTTATAAAGATAATCACCTAATCACTTTTGATTTTTTTCAGATTTTATTCAAATGCCGTTCATCTTTTTGATGGAATTAGATGGCACCTACATAAATGTAGATAGATTGATATCTTTGCATTAACTTTGTTTACCTTTCAACTTTATTCAGATTTTTCCCAACAAAAAACCTCACCATTTACTCAAACCATAGTCACCCCACAATCTACCTTATGCCTTACATCTGTCGAGAGCTATATGCTCATGAAATTGCATTACACGGGCTGCCTAGGAAATGCCAAGCAAACTCGATTACAGGTCACGGTATTAACCCTAAGATGCAAGGTCTTGGCTAAACGGGGTTGGGGTTAATATGATTGCGATGTACTTGCTCTTGATTGGTGCATTAATTCTAGAAGCTTATGATAATAAATAGGAATTAAAAATAGTAGGTACTAAGCAAGGGAAATTATACTCTCCAGGTGGTGTTTTGCGTTTGAGGAATTGTACGTAGTTGGTATTATACGTAACTAGCGACCCGTCCCGGCTTCGCACAGCTATATTATGCATGTATTATACATATAAACCTTCCTCTTGAATCACTCTATCTATTAAAAAAACTGCATCAAAATCCGTTGCGTAGTTTTAAAGATTTAAGCATACAAAGGGAAATAGGGACAGAAAAAGCGACTTTATTTTATACTATGTAGTGATTTCTACCTAATAATACGCAAAACACCACAAAACCTCGAGTTGGTGATTCGTGTATGGTGTTATGCGTTTAAAGGCTATCTGCGTTCACGATTTTACCCGCGGAAAACATCCAGTGAAACACAAAACTTAGAGCTGTGTTAGCTTAGTGGTAGATACCTCGACATTCATTTCAAAGGTCGCAGGTACGAATTCCGGCAGTGCACCAATATTTTTTTTTAGGATTTGTGTGCACTAATTGACATTGCTCTTATCAACAACATCGTGATGAAACCCTCGGCTTAGTTAATTGGCTCTAGCCAGACGTATCCGCAAGTTCTTCTATCTGGACACGGTCGATAAAGCTGAGAGGGTAGTATAGGTGCTAGACAGGCCTACTCCATCCTCGCATGCAAAAATATAAATGCAATGTATACAAGTACAAGTAGAAACTCAGCGATTACCATATTATTTACAAAAAATCTAAATTCCTTTTAGGTAGGTACACAATGACCTTACCTAGAAAAATATAAAAAATCCGGATTTTAATAATTTTTCTAAAAAAAAAATGAAAAATATTTTTATTTACAGCACAAACACAAGTTACATTTAAGTTTATTCTACAAACAAAGTATATCTTAGTGTAGAAAGGATGTGTTAGTGTTGAGAGCATTTTTAAAGAAAGATAAATTACTGTTGGTGACCACACTAAGCATTAAGCCTGTATCGTGGGCACCAGGATTGCCTTCTAGGTAGGTAATTTAAAAAATTTTTGGAAAGAATTCCCTAATTTACCCAGAGTTCGGAATAAAAGTCGAGAAATCTAACACTAGGCCAACATCGCTCAACTAAATGTGCATGTAAAACTACATTTCCAGACACGTCCAGTTTGTCCACTGCCCAGCTTTCACACGTCGAAATTGACGGGTCTTTTACAAGCGTAGCTGAATAAACCTTTTGTGAACCTTTCCAGGGTGCTTTTGTTTATTTTCCACTTCCATTCTTTGTGATACTGATGACACTCAAACTGGTTTACGTGCTGACTACGATAAAAGGCTCAATTCCCATCTATATACAAAGTGAATTTGTTCAATGAGCCTTTAGCGCAATGTGAAAACATTTCTGAAAAAAAAAAAAAAAAACTGAAGGAGAGTTGCGTGCCTGATTTTAACAAAAAATTAAAACTGAATTATCGATTTTCGAATTGCCTTTGATTTGCCATACTTAGACCTATATTTGTAATTAATTGTTTTCCATCCAAAGGTTGCCTGGAAGAAATCCAGATTGTTAAGGCCGCCCATTTGTGCAACTTATACTTTCTTGGTATTACTTTACTTTGTGTAGGTATATCGTGTTCTTTGTTCCTTAGTTATATATCTATCTATGTTTGTTTTCAGGAATGATCTCCATCGGCAACACTATCAAAGACGTTTTTTTTTTGCTAAATTACCAGGTTCGATTCCTGGCTACTACAAATCAAATTTTTTTTTTTTTTTAAATCGGGCACGCGAACGAAGTCGCAGGCAAAATTTTTTTCTATTTACAACATCACGTAAGTATATTCAGAAAGGGGTTGTAAACTAGGTAAGTTAAGTTTATCCGATCCACTATTTTGATTTCAAATTCGTAGCACGTAGCGTGAACCCCGGAAAGGGATGAGAACTAAAAAAACTGCAGGTTTTTGTATCCGAAACTCTTAGAGACTATTTTGAGACAAGATTTAAGGTCGGTACTTTTCTATTTTGATGTTTCAGCAGTTTTGTGACGGACCTATTTAAAAGGGCTATTTCGTTCTGAAAACCCGCCAAAATGCGGAAAAAACGGGTTCAACGGATTCCCTAATCGTAAAAATTATCCAAATAGAAATCTAAATGGAACTACTAACTTATTATTCAGAAAATTGTGTTCTACAAATTATGCGCGAATTATAAAACAATTTCTATTTCTCAGTTATTTTTTAAAAACACAAAAAAAATTCGTGCTGTTAATTCGACATTCCAAATTATAAATATTTGGGTACTTAAAGAAACGTAAAGAAAGTAATAATACAAGAACCATGTGTATATTAAGATATGCTATAATACCGCTTAACTGTATTTTTAGCAAATCAAATATCTGAATCTGAAAAACATGTTTTTCGTTCAGAAACGTTTGTAAACAGATAAAGTGCAATTGTCGTCATCTCCATTGCTCTACACCCTCCCCTTTAATACGACAATCACCTTGCAATTGACAACAGGGGTCATAGCCACTTATGACCGACATGTCCGCAATAAAACACAAGGAAATCTTTAACCAATTTAAAACAGATGTTAGTTTTCGTTAGCAAAGCAGTCGTCGCGGTCAGCGGTCACTCCTTCAATTAACCGATGAAAATGGTGACAAATTACCAGAAGGCACGATAGCCTTGCTTGTGTCTTAAGGCAACCTGAAAACGATACGAATTTATGTACCGCAGTGGCTACTGCTAAGCTAATGAACCCCTCCGCTACAAAATAAATATAATCGAAAATTCAGACTTGGTAAGGACCACAGCATAGTCTGTGGACAATAATAATTTTAGGACAAACCTTTAGTTTGCTTTAATAGTTCTTTAGGCGATATACCTAATTATTGCATCACGTCGATTTTTGTTGCATATAAAAATTGCACAAATTGACAAAAATTTCACGAATCGCACAGAGTACCTACCACCGTACTAATGCTTCTAACTCATTGATCGCATCAGGGTTTGTTCCGCAAAATATTCTTATGAGGTCGAGGATGTAACATGATTACCTACTTAGAAGGGAATGGTATGCCTGGACAAATGAAACGCGACGAGTCATTTGGCATCATGACTGGGTTCAGGGTGTGGTGTTAGAAGCCACCGGCAGCACCAGTCAAAGCCTACCACCGCTTGATTGTTTGCTCCTTTAGCGCCACTCGGGAGGCACGTGTAGGACATTGAGCGCTATATTCTACGGACGCGAGCAAATCTGAACTTTACAAAAACAGACGGACAAGAGGTTCGAGTGATATTATAAAGGTTCCTTTTTACCTTTTGAAGTAGGGAACCCTAAAAACGAGTATTACCTATTACTTACATCAGAATGCTGCACGCAAACCGCACACAGCAGTACAGCACTGCACATCAACGTCACACATAGCGCCGACACAAAGAGCGCATGCTTCAACCGCACGCAGTACCGTCTGTAGAGGGCTTCTAACTCTAGTTCTGTCCCTTCCTCTTCTGTGAACAAAAACAAGATTACTATATTAGATAAATTTTAGTAGCAGGTTAAACCTAGAATATCGATATTTTATATCTTCTTTTTTTACATAATATGATAGGTCAGCATTTGACCTACGTGGTAGGTAAAAATGCGACCAAAGATGTAGCACTTTTTCCTAAAAGATTATTGTTATTCTTATTCACTCGTGACTTGACGAGTACCAAATTGTACACATCAGGGAAGACAGACGCAGGTAACTGATTCCATTCCCTTGTGGTAAAAAAATAATCGACAATTTGAACGCAACACTAAGATACCTTACTGCGTAACGCCTAATCGATACTGAATTGAATATACTCGGTCCTTAGTTCTTTTTCTTTCTGCTCTTATATCCTAATTTATATGGGTTCGGCGCAGTACAAGTTTATACATTCAAACTCCTGCAAAGTGATTCGTGATAATAAAATTTTACGACCAACTGCCTGCGTAACACCAACCCTCCTTGGGAATGGTGCAGATGGTTCACGGGGGACTCAAGGTTCGATAATTAGTACAAGGTCTACAATAGTAGAATATGCATCCAGGGAGTGAAGCAATGTCTTACTTCACTGGTGCTGGCATATTGGACTCCAAGCGTACTGAGGGACTCGAGATTTTGTAGACCAATTCTCCTTTGTGAAGGGCATTATGCTCGTATGCTAAGAGTTTTCATACGAATTTCAACGTTAAAAGCCAAAACATTCGGAAGTTACATACAACATTATCTCCCTTGGGAGTTTCATACAACATTATTTCCCTTGGGATTCAATGACTTGCTTAAGAGGGAGATTACTAAGTCTGTAATCCGAGATTTTATATCTAAAGGTATGAAAAAGCCTTAGTTGCCTTCTACTCGTGCGTGGGTGTCTCACAAGAGTAGTACAGTAGTGTAGTACTTTGGACTAAATAACTACATCCCATGTTACTTGACTTTGAAGAGGGAGAAAACTATTGACTTTCGCAATGATATTTTAAACTCAGAATTCGGCAGTGTGACGAGATTTTTTCCAATCCGTCCTTTTATGGTTGCACCGACCTATGTGTCGGAACACTGACAAGTCCGCTTGGCTTTGCGACTCTTAGGCCGGGTGGGTGGTAAAAAGCCGCGACGGAAGCCTCCTTACCAGGATATTGCTCATTTAGCACCACCCAGCCACGTGTGGGCCATCTAGGGCTATATCTCACAAACGCGGACGCAAGCAATACAAAGCCCCAAGATAATAGAGAACTAGTAAAATCAATAAAGCCCCATTCTTTAACAAACATTACATGGTGTTTTTATTACTTGTATGATAACAATACTGACAGTAATCGATAGATTGCTTATTTGGGTTATTTCCATAAGAATATTGATCTGGTGTGGTGGTTCGGTTTGATTGTGTGTGCTTGTACTATAAATATGAAGTTTATTATGATTGGATATGACTAGAATAACCGTATACCGTAATATCTCTATTCTATGGACTGTGTGAAATGCGGGAAATCCCGCCTGGGACGCAGCAGGTAACAAATATTTTTGTACAGATTGTTTTTTCTGGTGTGTGTGTGTACTTGTGTCCTTTTTCTAAGTCACCTAGACTTTATTTTTAATTGCATCGAGGTAAAGACGCTTTGTCCTCTCTTCCTTTATTATAAGTAAGGATAGATTTTTTTAATTTGAGTGTCACTAAATCAACAACACTTAGATAATACTAAACATACTGCTATAAAAATAATATTTTCATTGTTTTAATTAAGATAACCTGCAGAAAAAAAGATTTAAAAAAAATCTGCTGCAATTTAATTTTATTTATTTATTTATTTATTTAATATATTCAGTACACAGGAAACAATCAAAAAAAGAAATACATTATAAAGTTATGACTAAGGTGAGTCTAACCCTGTTAAGAGTTTTCTGCCGACAGACCTCTAGGGAAAGGAAATAATATAGCGGAAGGTAATTAAAAGGTGTACAAATAGTTTCAAAGAGAAAAGTAGTCATTGAATTATAAATTTATAATATATAGAATAAATAACGCAACTTACATACATACATAAATACATACATATTTAAACAAATAGGTAAGTACATAATATATATACTCATACTTATACATACTTATATAATATACCTACACATTAATTAATTAATCAGCCTGCCTGCTGAAAAGTTTAATTATGAAATCTACCACCCCCATATTTTATAATGTCACATAACTAAGAACACTAAACTTGGACTAATGAGACGAATCTAACAATTAGTTTGGAAGACAAACAAGTAGTTTGGAAGATATTTAGGAATAAAGTTCAAAGATATAAGCTTGAAAAACAACCCTTTCCTTGCAGTCGGGTAAAAATAAAGCACCCCAAGACATGACACTCTGTCAAAATAAAATCAAATCTAAAAAAACTAAGGTACTTATGTAGGTACGTAAATAACGTACAGAGTTAATAATAGTATGTATGATACAACTGTCAGTTAGCTGTCAAATGTTGTTAGAGATTGTATCCACTACCTATAGAGTATGGCATACTGTGACACTCTGTGACATCTACGTTGACTGTCGTGATAGTATTATGATGTTGAAAGTAGTGTTTCACAGTCTGACAGCTCTTCCCTATCTCAAGGGGAAAAAATCGGGCTTCTATACCATCTCTCGAACGTCAGTCTTTCATTGATTTCCTATAAATACAGTACCTACCTGTGGGTTGAGAGCCCTAAAGGTTTTTAAAACCTTGATATAAGTGACAAAATAATAAGGAAATAAATAAATGAATTATTTTTCAGATTGACAATAAAGCAAGTCTTTATCTAATGACCTGTTTTTAAGTAGTTTTCCCTATTTTTATGACATATTTAGTTTTTAAACATACGGGTCAAAAACATAACCCCTCCCTTTTGGTTTCGCCGTAGTCGGGTAATTAAGGTGGCTCGTAGGTCTTGTTATCCGCAGTACCCCTAATACAAGTACTCTTGATTGGCTATTATTTTCAAAACATAACATAGAAAAAATACTTACTACGAAACTATTTTCTATTTTTTTCGATATTAAAAGTTGATTTTAGTTAGATTTTTGTATTTTCACCGCCCTTCACTATCTGCTCTCAGCGGCAAAATGGCGCAAAATCAAATGGAAGCATCTTGTTGAAGACAGAGCGCCTATCCAGCGCAGCGTAGGCACATGAGTACTTCCTTACTCATGTGGCGTAGGTACTAGGTACCTACCAGTATGGTGATCATTGGCGTCTCTCTGTTTGTATGTCTTTTGAGGTGAAACATAAGGTAGGTACCTGCAGGCCCTCATTACCCGCAAGTACGCTATTTGAAAAATTGATTAGAAGGGTACAATATCACTTAGAAAAGCCAATTGTAACGGATTTAATCTCATTAAGGCGCGGGCGCTCTCTCCAAATATCTTAACAAATATTTTTGTGCCATAAAACCTATAACTGCCATGACTATGCCCCTATTTTTTTATTTTTTTTTTTTCATTTTCTTATTATCATAGAAATTAAGAATAAAAAATAAAAAAATAGGTGCATGGTCATGGCAGTTATAAGTTTTATGCACCAAAAATATTTGCTCTGTCATTATCCAGGGAGATAACAGTCGACTACGTTTGTAATAGTTTGTATGGAGAGAGCCCCAGGTAGGTACCTACTCTTTCCTCTTAATGTGTCCCATAACGGATGTATGGAAAGAGAATGTAAGTTGGATTAGCTACATCCGTCCAAATTGTGTCGGTTTGAGGTAAAATGAGACATTTCACGAATTCCAATCCGGTTGCACGACCCTCAGTCATGACAAAAGTTGTTTACTGATATTTTTTATAAATTCAATTACTATTATTGAAGGAAAAATCGAATAGCTGTATGTCTGTATGTTAATAATTGAATCACTTGACATCGATTGACACCCAAAAATTTGATTCGCCAAATCAATACAATTAGAATTACAATAAATTTAGATTTATTTCAGCTACAAAATATTCATGAAACTATATTGACTTCAAAAAAAGAAGTTTCTGAATTAAACTTTAGACATAATTAGCGCGTCGCGGTTTTACCCGCGTAACTCCAGATTCCGAGGGAATATCGGGATAAAAAGTAGCCTAAGTTATTCTCAATAAATCAATGTATCAAACACACCAAAACGAGGTTTAAGGATAGTCCGAGATGTGGATTTAAACCTTAGATTTAGACACAGATTTACTTGTAAACTATAGTCTAAATACTATTCCTATAGATTATATAGGGAAATACAGTCTAAACACTATCCCTATAGATTATATAGGGAAAGTGTTTAGACTAATAGTTTACGAGTAAATCTGTATCTAAATCTAAGGTTTAATTCCACATCTCGGACTATCCTTAAACCTCGTTTTGGAATAAGTTTTATCAAATCAGTGCGTTTTAAATCAGTGTCGGAGCCTTATCATTACAAAAACAAAAACAAACAATAAATCTATCTTCTTTATATTATTAGTGTAGATGTTGTTAATAACGGCTAATTAAAATTAATAAAAACGACTGACGATGACGAACGATGACTAACATCACGCCGGTCTGCCTGTTACCATGGGATCTGCAAAGTTCTCGAAACTCCTTTATAAGAAACAAAATAAACTCGATTAAATTCTCTATCTCCTTCTAGGCGAGCATGCTACACCCTCGACTGCATTCCATCAGGTCGCTTCCCATCAGGTCCCAATAAAGTATGGTTTAAAATAAGCAAGTAACAATAAGTGGAAACGTGTTTCGGTTTGGCGTAGTGAATCCGGTGAGATGAGGTCTAATGCAAGCTTATTTTGAATAACCCTCCCTTTTGGCTTCGCCGTAGTCGGGTAATAAAAAACAGTGTCCACCCGTTCCTGAGAAAATCGGCGGTGACACATGGACAGGGTCCTAAGTAAATGATCAGTTTGCTACAATAATACTATCAACAAGTATTGGAGTTACGACCTTCTTCTAATAGACGTTACACACAAACTTAAATACTTGAATTAAAAGTACTCAGTGTGATTATTATTTTCAACATGTTAGCTATGTCTTTAGTTGACCGAGTGGTATAAGCCGCCATCCACTACACCAACCGACTTGGGTTCGATCCACAGGTTACGTTGTTATAATGTTCACAGGATTGTAAACGTTACGGTGGGCAGAGACTTTTGACCTTGGATTGGACATACAGGTGGACAGACGAACAAGAGAGTGTTCTTATAAGGTTTTCTTATTTTATCTTTTGAGGTGTAGAACGGAACCCTAAAAAACTAACTTTTATTATGAGTTGAAGTCGCGAAAACCTCAGAAAAGACTACAAAACATTTTCCCGAAAATTGCACAAAAAAATAGCTCATCTCTAATGAAGATACCACTTACGCAGACATCTAATCAATCACGAAGCCATTAAGCACCTATTATCTCGCAAATGGTTTTTCCACCATTAATTTGATACGATGTGTGTGGATACGATTGAAACGCCACGGGCTTTCCGGAACGAACCGGAAAATGTCGGAAATAATCGGCTACAACCCGTTTTATGTAGTTATTGGCGGAAAAAATACATCGTAATAGGATTGTTTGTTAGAAATGATCAAAAAAAGCTACGGGGTAGTTCCGGTTGACCCAGAACAATGCGATTTAGCCAAAAGTAAGATGTTACGCACAGATATTTTGTTAAAATTGCGGCTGCGGTTTTGGCTTACGTAGATACCTGAATTTTATTCCGGAAGTTGTGGGTTCGAATCCCGGCTGGAATAAATCTTTCTTTTACGGTGAAGGAAAACTCCGTGATGAAAGTCGCGGCTTAGTCGGTCAAAAACATTTTGATGAGTTCTATCCTCTGGACACAACAGAAAGCAGCTAGTGGCGGTGGTCTCACTTGATATTGAGGGCGCCTTTGATAATTGTTGGTGGCCGGGCATCGTTAATCAGTTGCATGCAAGGGAAGTTGACACTGGCACACTGAGGTTAATCGCCAGCTACCTCTCGGACAGAACTGTTAGTCTGGAGTATATGCAAGAAGGTGTTATAAGAGAAACGAATAAGGGGTGCGTGCAGGGCTCGATCTGTGGCCCATTGTTTTGGAATATACAACTTGACCCCCTCTTGCAATCAGCGAGCGGGTTGGAAGCGCATATACAGGCATTTGCGGATGACATTTTGGTTGTTGCCTCAGCTAGTACGGTGAGCAGACTTGAGAGTATAGTTAATGAGGCACTCGATAGAATCGCACAATGGGGAGAAGGCTGTAAGATGCGGTTTGCTGCCCACAAGACACAAGCCGTTATCGTTACAAGAAGGTATAAGTACGATACCCCGGTCTTCCGGTTGAATGGGCATGTCTTGGAGTTGGGCGATAGGGTCAAGGTGCTAGGTCTGACTTTGGATAAGTCAATGACATTCAAGAGCCACCTGGAAGATATCTATAGAAAGACCACTAACACCTATCAGATGTTGTCTAGGGTGGTTATGACTCAGTGGGGACTGCATCCGGAAATCACGAGACTTCTTTATCTGATGTGCATTGAGCCGGTGGTCTTGTATGCGGCAAGTGTATGGGTATCGGCATGTGACAGAGCGTACATTCGAAAAAGACTCGACCACATAACCAGGATGTTTGCTCTGAAAATCGCAAGAGCTCATCGCACCACCTCTCTCGTCTCTAGCACATTGATTGCTAGGATTCTGCCGCTGGAACTGAGGGTTCGGGAGCACGCTATGCTATATGAGATGAAGAGAGGTAAACCAATCGTGGGACTTCCTGGTGTGCTGATGGAGAGGCTAGTGAGCCCCGTTGAGATGGCGCATCCATCACGAAGGGTAGGAATAGAGTTCGGGTATATTAACAACCAGGAGGAATGTGGCAACATTGAAAACGACTGGCCTAGACTCTTCACTGATGGAAGTAAACTCGAGGGTAAAGTGGGAGCAGCTGTATCGTGCTGGATGCGTGGAAGTGAATACGATACAATTGAAGCAAAGCTGGCGGATTATTGTTCGGTTTACCAGGCCGAGTTGTTTGCAATACTGAGAGCTGTCAATCATCTTCGCACTCTGAGCCCGCCCTGTGGTAACATTTTAAGCGATTCGAGATCGGCGTTGGAGGCGTTGGCAGATCCGAATCCTCAGCATCCGCTTGTACTGGAGGTGCAGCGTGGTATTGTAGAACTTATTGGGTTGGGGGGTATGGTGATGTTCTTTTGGGTCAAGGCTCATGTAGGCATCGAAGGGAATGAGCGGGCAGACTCTTTGGCAAAGGCTGCGGCACTTGGGCTTGGAGTGGTACCTTCGTATGACGCTGTTCCTCTATCCCACGTTATGAGAATTTTGCGACAGGACACAGTCAGGAGGTGGCAGGAACGCTATAGTGGCGCTACTGCTGGAGCGGTTACTAGAGTGTTTTTCCCAGTGGTAACGGAGGCCTATAAAGTTCTAAGTAAAATTGGGATTACTGCGTTAAGGACTCAACTTTTCAGTGGCCACTGCGGTATCAAGGCCTACCTCCATAGGTTTGGGCTGATAGGTAATCCGTTCTGCACTTGTGATGAATCCACTGAGGAGACAGTCGAACATATTTTGATTGAGTGTCCCAAGTATGGCCTCCAAAGGTTAGAGTGCGAGTACAGGTTAGGGCAGGCGTTGGGGGTAGGTAGTTTGGCGGCTGTTATGGGTGACGACAACCGCCGGTCCGTTTTTCTTGCCTTTGCCGAGTATGCGCTAAGGAGAGCCGCTAGGGCAAATGGATCTACTGTTCGCTGATGTAGTGCTTTAAAGTAATGTTTAGTTTTGTAAATAATAGATAAATAATAAGTTCATGTTGTGGTGTTATTGTTTTGTCTTTTGTGGATGTAATAGCTTTAGTGTTTTTGTGTATATTGTTTTTGTTGTCTATCTAAATAAGTGTGTAAAAAAGTATAGAATGTAAATAATACAGTATTATTAGAGAGTACAAAAAAAGAAAAAGGGGAAAATTAAGGAAAAAATAAAAAAAATATAGTAAGATAAATATACCTAGTAATAATAATAATAAAAAAAAAAATAATAAAAAAAATAAAAAAAAAAGAATACAAAATAAGGTTAAAGAAAAAAAAATTAAAACAAGTTCTTTGTGTTGTTGTCTGTTTATGTGTGTGTATGTACCTATGACATTTTTATTCTGTCATTAGATTTTAGTTAGTTAATATAATTATAATGTTATTTTATAGTAGACTTAAGCGCTACATCAGCGACAGTAGCGGTAATTTTAAGTTACATTAAAAAAAAAAAAAAAAAAAAAAAAATCCTCTGGACACGGTCGATTCAGCTAGGCTGAGAGTATAAGGCGCTCTTTAGATGGAGTATGCTTGCCTAGAAGCATACTCCATCTAAAGAGCGCCTTCAATAATATGGAATACAGTTGCTGGCGCTGTGTATATCATTTAGATTACATGTAAAGGTCAATATTTTGATATCCAATATTATATTAATACAATAGTATATTAGTATATTTAGCTTCAGGAACCAAAGGGCTGGTTGCTACTTTGGCCAACGGATCGGCATTGCCATCCAAAGAGGCAATGCAGCGAGCCTTTTGGGCTCCCTACCTAGGAAGACTTATTTAGATTATTAACTTTGTTTTATTTCTTTCTTTTTAACTAATGTTCCTATAGAAGTTTGTAGAAGTTGTTCCTATATCCAATATTTTAAATATAAAGTGCTACGGCGGTCAGTGAGTTTTCTCGATTTTGGAAACTTACGAAATAAAGATATAATGTTTCTCACGTGAAACTTGTGATATACTTACATTACATATTAACATACCTATCTTTTGATGATGTAAAGAAACATCGAGACTAAAAGACAGGTTTTACAATGCATTCACGAAACCGGAAAAACTAGAACAGGTAACTAACCACAAATCCGCACATTTAAGATTTATATAATTAGGTAGAGAATAGAATTCGTCAAGTAAATCTTGCTATCTCGAACAATGGAAGAGTAGCAAAGAAGCTTTTGCTCTATGGTGGGATATTGATCTTTACATCTTATCTAGATGAGTTATACACCGCTAGCAACTTTATTCCATGTTATTCAAGGCATTGCATTGGGACAGATCAAACCGTTAATGAGCGAATAAAGTTCGATCTGTCCCCTTGTTAGCAACTTTTTTGTTCGATCATAAGGGGACAAAGCATGGTAACAGATCGGAATAATTCACCTATACCACCCTCTTATGGTGGTGAAAACTGCTGCTTAGTTGACTCCAGACGTATTGACAAGTTCTTTTTTCTGGAGACAGTCGATTACGTTAAGTGGGACATCTTAAGCTGCAATATTTTTTTATTTATTTGTTTTCACACTAAACTAATGATCTTTTTATGTTTATGCCGGTAATTTGATTAAAATGTAGAATTTGTTTGAAGAAAATTGCAAATCATAAAAGATAGAAAAAAAATCTATACATGTAAAAAAGAAAGAGAAGACAAAAAGTCTATACTTGGAATTTAAAAAAAAAAATGAGTCTAAGGAACTTATAAGAAAGAAAGTATTCTATAGTAATAATTATGTCAGCCAAAGATGTCCTTTTACAAAGCTATTACCTGCAATCATTTCAGTGTCTTGTTCCCTTCTTTACAAAGTGCTACACTTTAAGATCTAAAGCTCTTAAAGTGTAGCACTCTGCACTCTTTGTGAAATAATGCAACATGGACATTTTATTAGTTAAGATAGGGCAAAAATCAGAAAAGATTTTCTCAAAATTTTAGAAGATTAGGTTGGTATTAATAGTTACCCAATTTAGGTAAAAAAAAGTTATTCAATTAAGGCATAATTAAGTAGGTATATTCGTTTGTGGCTTTTGTATCTATGAATAATCTGTTTGTACTTTCAATGTAATATCAAACGCGATCCCTTCAAAGTAAGACGCAGTATTATGAGTCTACTACACACAAACTCTATGATGAAGAATTGAGCCCGAATTGTGAACATTAAAATGGGATGAATTGGCAAAACATAAATGAAAAATATAATAAAACTTGGGCTGATTTGGGAACCCTTTTTGAAATGAATAGAAATTTTTATATAAGTTGAATTGGGACTAAATTCTGCATTTCAGATGACTTTATCATACTTCGATTAGGTCTCTCATCCTTAATAATTATAATTAATTAGTTATTAAATTCTGTTTTAAGTAATTTTCTTTTCTTTTCTATCCTCAGGCTGTCGCAAACGTAATTGGCGTAAAAATACTACCCCACATAGGTTTGTATACAGGGTTATTGGAAATTATACTAGCAAGCCGTTGAGGGCTACTTCTGTGCACCTAAACAAACAACTTTTGTTCTACGACTTTTGGAAATTCGAAAAAAAAATGAAAATTTTGAGGTTATGTAAATTCGACAGACCAAGAACAGTAGATGAAACTTAAAAAATTAATAAAATGTTTAGGTTACTGACCTCTCCGTGTAAGGAACAGCTGATTTTCAGGTAAACATAACCTCAAAATTTTCGAAAAAATGTTCGAATTTCCAAAAGTCTTAGTACAAAAGTTGTTTGTTTAGGTGCACAGAAGTCGGCTTGCTAGTATAATTTTCAATAACCCTGTATATGTATCAGAAATTGATGGATTCAATTTTTTTTATAAATGTCTTTCAAACTCAGTTTAAATGTGAACTAGTCTACCAAACACAAAGATGTCTGCACTCCACACATGACAAGCTGTCGTCGATAGCCCTAGGGCACCACCAGGCAAAGCCAGGCACAGGTTACTTTACTCAAAGCAACTGAAAAGATCTGACAACTCTTTGAAATGCTTTACTTTACTCTTGCTTGCCTGTATTGATTCAACTTTAAAGAAATACCTATCTTCCAATTTAATGTAAACATACAATGAAAATTCGAACTTAATTAGGTAGATTAAAAAGTGTCGTTACAACTTTTGGTCTTAATTTTTCCTTTCTTTTGCAACGCGCGATAAGGAACTTTCGTTCCAATAAAGCCCACAGTGTGTATACGCTTTGAGTTTATTCGACATTATTATTCTCAGTAGGTTCTATAATTTATTACTAAAACCAAATTAAATCCTTCGACTTAATAATTTCGTATTCGACTTAATAATTTCGTATTGAATAGCGCTGTAATTTCCATTAAAACAAAGGTTATCATCTGTTGAATCGAGATTACTAAAATAAAAACCTAAACAACGCGCGCAACGGACGCCTATTTGCAATATCGAGCGAAAAAAATTATAAATTTATCACCCATCAAATCTTCTCGTACAATGGAATATTGATAAAAATTCTAAAAAAAAATTATAACAAACAAACAATCTTGTTTTGTAGACAATTTCCCGTTTTGTTTGATAAAATCATGATGATTGTAAACATTTTAACACGAGACTTTTTATTTACGAAAATTGGTCCAACAAATTAATAGACTTCGTAATAATTGGATTGTTAACGAGTTTTATATTGTATTTTATTCTAGTGCCTAATAAAAATTAGACGCATTTCAGTGCTTTTAAGTATTTTTCTTCATTTTATTAATTAACTTAAGTAACACTCGCCTACTTCTGAACACGAACACCTAAGCACGTTTTTTTGGAATGATTATTCCCACTAGTTCAGTTGTCCAGTTAGTGAGAAATCTAACTATAGTTCAATTAACTTATTTTGTAAAGGTTATATATAATAGTTATAGTAATGTTTAGTTATAAATGAAACTACTTTAACACCTGGTTTCTTCTCTACTAGTTTAGTAGACCAGTTCATTGATTGAATCCGGCGTTACTTTTCGGAACTATTTTCTGTTACAGACCAGTTCAGTTAATGAACTATAGTGAGATTTCTTTTCTCAATAGTTCAGCTGTAAATGAAAGTTGAATCAAGTGATATTTCATTTGTCACTAGTCCAATTGGTGATGGTTCAAAAGGTATTTGAATTCGCCCAAAGTTCTTTCGACATACAACAAATATGGGCCGCTAAATTCCACTGCAGTGTGGCTGCGTTTTGGGCAGCAACCCCGTCGAAGATTCGAGACAGATTGGCAATCCGAAGAAGATCCCAAACTACGGGCTCATTATTGCATTTGCAGGCGCCATAGTATCCATAGTTTTCCTGTAGCCAGTCCACTACCATCTCATCACAACAGCCCAAGTAGTTTTCTCGTATAGATTATCAACAGTTCTATTCAAACTGTGGGTTGTCCTTGGCTGCATTTTATAGTGCAGACAGGGATAATCGCCAGTTTGGTGTCTACATCATACTTTGATATTAGGTATGTAAAGGGCCTCTACGTGTTAGCTTCGGCTCCACGCACGCCTTGCAAAAGGCTTTATAGCCCCGTGATATGGAACACATAACAGACTAGTCCAATTGTAAATTAAACTACTTTTATATCTGGTTTCTACCCCATTAGTTCAATTGACCGGTTCAGTTAAATGAAAGTAGAGTTTCGGTAATGCATCACCCGTTTGAAAGTTGCTAAACCCTTGACTTATTTGGAATCACTGCGAAGTTGAAATCACTTTGACCGAAACATCTGAGGGCATTAAAACTGTGATTAAAATACGTCAACAGGCTTTCGCTTTTAATGGGAAAAGCGATTAAAACTAACTAAACTGTGATTTTGTTCGTTAAAAGTTAAGCGACTCTGGGCAATAGCAGTTAATAAAGTGTACCTATTTACAAATTGCGACCAAAATGAAGTGTTTGTATTACAAAACGAAATAAAACCTATTTTTCTAAAAGAGGAATAATTATACTCATCACTAAACTGAAACTACAAGTCTGAAACTTCCGATGTGGGTTAAGAATAAGAATAATTTACTAAATAAAACTTTAACAAAATATTAATCATTTTAGTTCAAACTCAACAAACAAATAAAACCTCAAAGTTAATAACCTCTAACTTCAAGAAACAGCAGATTTTCGAGTAGGTAAATAAAATCTCTATAACATAGAAAAAAATGTTTGAATTTTCAAAAGTCGTAGACCAAAAATTGTTCGCCTTGATGTCCAAAACAACACCCGTTAAAATACGTAGTAAGTATTTATTTACTCCGGATAGAGTATGTCCCACGCCTTCTAATCGTGATTATCTCAATCTTTAATCCCAATTATTAATATGTATTCTGTCCATAAAACATTTATCACTGAAAAATATCTAATCTAAGTATATATCTAAGGTAATAAATAGTGAATGTCTATAAATTAGTCAAAGAGCGCGAGCGGTTTCTACAAACATACTAAAACATTTTAGGGTGGGATGGTCATTAACTTGTAAGTAATTAGTTTTTCAAGACAAACTAATAATATTATGTTAGTATATAGATAGAGGTGCGAAGATTTAGTTATTTTCGTTTCATTAACGTGATGTCAGAGTAGGTAATGGTTTTCTGTACTTGGAAGAAATGATAAAAATATGTAACGGAAGAAAATTTAATAAAATAAAGTCTAGGCACCTGTCTTGGACAAAAGGAAATGCATTCATAGTTTCTAAAAGTCTGTCTGTCTATCTGGTTTGCTTTCTTTCTTTCTTTCTTATTTCTACTTGTAAGTGGGGTGTTTTCTGCAACTAAACCTCTTTATGGATCTTTTTTGCGTGCAAAATGTATGCTCTTTCATACATTTTGCCACCAAACGTAATTTTATAAAAGACTTTTGAGGTCACCAGGACATAGGAGAGTGTAATTTCTAATAGTTATTCAGCCTCCATGCACGTTCTGCATAAGAGGCTGTCCGTTATACCTAAGCTTTGGACTATATGGACAGACGTATTAGTTAAAGTCGCAGGAAGCAGTTAGACAAAGAAGGCCTGCGATCCATCGCTATGGAAGTCTTTGGGGAAGGCCTATGTCAGCTGACATGAAACATTTAGTAACTTAACACTTTGTGTTTTTAAGATTTAAGAAGGAACCTCTGCAAGTAACAATGGAACTCGAAAGCTTAATTGCGAATTCTGGGTTCGCAGCAATTTACGTGACTTAACCTTTAAAAGCATTTTAGCAAAGAATAGATAGGTATAGGATAAACTAAATGAAAAAACTTAATTAAAATAAAAAGTTATTAAGGTGAAAGGGTACCAGCGCGCTCTCCATACAAACGTAGTCGACTGATCCTCCCTGAATAATGACACTAGCACAAATATTTTTGTGCCATAATTCCTATAACTGCTATGACTATGCCCCTATGTTTTGGTTTTTTTCATTTTCTAATTATCAAGGAAATTAAAATTAAAAAAATTAAAAAATTAAAAAAAAACAAAAAATAGGGGCATGGTCATGGCTGTTATAAGTTTTATGCACCAAAAATATTTGCTCTAGTGTCATTATCCAGGGAGAAAACAGTCGACTACGTTTGTAATAGTTTGTATGGAGAAAGCCCCAGGTACCCTTTCCTCTTAACACCGATTTATTTCAGATTCCGGTTAATTTCTAATTTTTTAAACAAAAGAAATCGGTAAATGCTTTTGACAAATTTTTAAACACAAAAATCTCTATCAATTATTAATTTTTGGCAATCTACCAAACAGTTACTTTACAAAAAATGCTCGAGGACAGGAGCAGGTTATTTAAATTCAATATGATTGGCGACAAATCCATTTGGAACATTATATTGCATTTTGATTAGATTTTCGTCTCTATTTCCATTAATGTTTTGATCTACTCATACGTGATATTTTCATTAGGGTTACGGAAGTGAATGGATAAACGGTAAGATAGGACACGGAACCCTTTATCTTTGATAAGTATATAATGTCTGATATTGACTGAAATTTACTAAAGTAACCTTTTACGCCCAAACATTTAATAAGTCGAAAATATGTTTTATTACTTTTGCACTCTGACAAATGACAAGTACCTATAATAAAGTGACAAAACATTTTTTCCTAATGAAGGCTTTGTTTATGAATAAGAGTTACCTACTTCCTTTTACTTACTTCAATTTTAGTTTTGATTACTTAAAAATACCGGAAAAACAATTCTAATAAAACACAGGCATTTTCAGAGAAATAATTTCCACATTTTAATAAAACATTTAAAAAAAATACTAAGCCTGTTAAAAAAAGTCATTTGGGGCCGTTTTAGCGAATTAATTTCCGTTTTTAGGTCAACTTATCCGTTATGCAAAAGTTATGAAGTGTGATGAATATCTTTTACTTTATTGTCCGAATTTTTGTCTTATAAACCAAATTCAGCAGTAAGAACATAAAAGTTGGTTGCTAAAAAGAAACATATTTTTTTCATAAATTCATTAGGTATTAGAATTTAAGAAAAATCATGTGTGTCGCTGTATTTTTGACCGCTTTTTTACAGACAAAAGTTCAGTTAAAAATCAAAACAAATAATTTAAATTAATAATGCGTTTGTTTGCTCTTTAGTGCTAACGTTCACTTAGTGTACCTACGTACATACCTATTATACCTAACCTTATCACTACATAGTATAAAACAAAGTCGCTTTCTCTGTCCCTATGTCCCTATATCCCTATGTATGCTTAAATCTTAAAAACTACGCAACGGATTTTGATGCGGTTTTTTTAATAGATAGAGTGATTCAAGAGGAAGGTTTATATGTATAATACATGCATAATATAGCCGTGCGAAGCCGGGGCAGGTCGCTATTTACTGACTAAATAACTACTGGACCGATTTTGATTAAACTTTAGTACAGTCAGCAAAGGACTGAGGTTAGCAGGTGCGTATTATATAATTTAATTTTTTTAATGACGGTTCAAAAATTTTTGGTTATTCTGCGTGAAATAACTAACACTTCGAAAGCTTTAGTGATATCAAGCAGAAAAATTATCAATTACTGAACAGTTATTTTAAAAATTAAAACTTTCAAATATGCAAGTAGCATGCGAATAGATTGATTTTTATTCCGATATTCCCCAGGATCGGGACTTAGGTACACGAACAAAACCGCGGGGACCGGGATGTTGCTAGTAAAACAATAAAATCACCCACGATGACATACCTAGAGGTAGGTGCCTAATCGTATCTATCTACTACGATCTTAATGTACACCCTAAGAGGACATGAGGTTCAAAATATAGCCATTGTTCTACAAACTCGGCTGTAATTAGTTCATAACTTCATTTAATTCAAGTCACGACCGTCCATAGGCATCTACCACTTGAGATTAGAGTTTATACTATAATATTTCCGCATTTAACAACTTGCGATGCGAAGAAAATAGATGTTCAGGTTCCCTTTTCTCGCATTTCTCACTTAATTTTTTTACAATGATAGGTCAGTGTTCGACCTCTGTCACATCTGCCTGATGGTAGATGACGATGCGGTCTCAAGGTCCCTCAATTGGGACACACGTCCCAATTTGATCGGCCCGACCTATGGTACCGTTCGTCAGGGGGAAAAACGGAACCCAATTACTAAGCCTTCACTGTCAGTCCGTCCGTCTATCCGTCCGACCGTCTGTCTCTCTGCCTGTCTGTCCGTCTGTCATCCGGTTGTGTCTCATGAATCATGATAGCTAGAGAGTTAAAATTTTCACAGATTATATTTTTCTATTGTCGCTATAACAACAAAAACTTAAAACAGAAACAAAATTGAGTAGGGCTTAAATACAACATGATACGGAACCCTTCGTGCGGGAGTCCGATTCACACCTTGTTCGAAATTGGATGGCGTACCCGATCAAATTGTCACGTGTGTAGCACGCTTCATGCTGTACCTATAGCGCATTCTCGTCCTACCAACTTTATCAGCCTTTTTTACCCCTTCAGAGGTCGATTTTCCAAAAATCCTTTTTTAGTGCTCGCCTACGTTCTCCTAAACCCCTATAAAAAGTTTCTTACTCGTATCTCTTATAGTTTCAGAGATTTCGTAATTAATAATATTTTTCTCTTTAAAATATATTTGCCGAATATATTCGGTAAGATACAGCTATGTTTTGTCACTTTTTTGCTTTTATGTGTGCAATTACAGATGTTCGATTGACACAAAACATCAAAGGCTTATTCAATGTTTTAAACATGTAAAGTTAGTGAATGTTAATATTTAATACGGATTTAACTGAAGTATTTCAGTATTATACCTACTCAATTTTAAATTAAACTAGGTGACAATAAAAATATTAAAAACTAAAAATGTCATTTTATTTCCTCTACGTAACGCCAACGAATCTAACGTTAGTCCAAAGTAAACTCTATTTTAAGGGTGTTAAGGGATATGAATGGAACGCTACTTGTTGATCAATTGGTCCATTGCCAAAGTCGCGTCAAGGCCAATGACCGGCGGTCTTTAACAGTTGAAATTTTAATGTAGTCACCTTGAAGTCATCGGGACTCCAGAAGGCCCAGAAGCTGGTATTTGATAAGGCGTTGATAACGAAAGAGAAACTGTTGATTTTCACGTAAACAGTGACGTTATATGTTTTTCTCGATGTGGCAAGAGCTATCGCGATACTTACTGAAATCAGGATATCGTAACATTTATGAATTTTCACCAAATTCTTATTCTATGATGAAAGTTACTTATTATAACTACTTAAGTACCTATTATACATATACCCTTAGTATACTTATTAATAACAAACGTGGCTAGGTTTCCATATGACCATTTTATATAGTCGAGCGCGAATTATGACTTCAGTCAAGTTTTATTCAAGAAAATATGAATGGAAAACACACAAAATAGATATTTAAAAGTACAAAAGACACAACGGCCGATAATAATATTATGTTTGTCGGAGTTTGTGACAATTTCATAGTAATTCAACTAACAAATAAACATCAAAATATTTTACCGTGTAACCGTGTATAGGTTAAGTGGGTTTACAGAATTAAGGCTCCGAAATATCGAAACTTGTGAAACATTTTCTAACTTTAATTTTCTTTCAGTTTGACTACATTTGAGCTATCATACAATAATTTAATGTTTCATAATTTAGAATATTTTATGCAAACACATTCTATTGTCTCAAAAAATACATACTTTGTATTCGGGTTTGTGACAATTTGAAAATTAGTATGTTATAGAAGTGACTTCATTTAGTTTATAGCTTATTTAGGACGTCGATATCATCAATTTTGTAATTTTTTGGATTAAAACATCATTGCATAACATAGCTTATTTAGCCCAACGTTGAGCATTGAGTATGACTCACAAAGCTTCAATTTAGTTTTAAATACAATAGAAAATTATCGCAAATCATTCGATTTATTTATGAAACACGCGTGTTCATTGATTAACTTACACATATAGGTAAGATATAGATACAGTCGATCAATCTATCACAGGAGTAAATTGTTTACAGCATTCGAAGCGTTCGTTTATAAATAGTAAAATATCCGATTTTGAGCATCCCGTACATTCTCTATAATCCTATGAAGTGTTGTGGAAAATATTGAAAAGTAACATGAAACTTTTAATACCTTTTCTAATGTGTAATATTTTGGTAATCGATATAAATACCGCGTACTTATCGATACAAAAAGAAATAGCACACTTTTCACACCTTTAAAAATGTATGAATACCTAATTAATAATTTTGTGTCATTCATAAACTAGGCTTGTATTTCGTACTTTTTAAATAACTAATAATATAAAATTAAGTAATACTTTATTTTAAATAATAAAATAAACATAGAACACTAAATTATTCGAGTGATTGCGACATCAATAACATAACGCTTTATTAAAATTTAAGGGAAGTAAATTCCATTAAAAATAATGTCATTTAATCATAATCCATTAAAAATAATGTCATAATTTGTCATTTAAAACATATTTTTTTTATTTTTTCAAATACTTATTTATAAAGAAAGATAATTGAGTGGTTTTGCTAGGAAAAATAAAAACCTGGATTTTGCATTATCTTGAAAAGGTCACCAAATACGGACTTCCGGTCTTTGCAACAAACTACGATTGTAAATAGATGCGAAAAATATAGGAAAGGAACTTATTCACATTGAACTACTAATAATTAATGAATATTAAAAAATAATGTCTTTTGTAAATCCGTTTAAAACATATAGGTAAATAGTATAAAAATGGTCCAAGCAACATTTTCTGATTTTTTGAGATAACAAGCAAAACGTGTTTTTATTGTTAATTATGCCTAGTACATATTTTAATAAAATATCAATGTATATTTTATGATAAGAATTGACCTAACTTAATACCTACTATCATAAATTAAAACACATTGTGTAATAATAACAAAATCATAAATATTTATCAATTGATCACTTTTTTCCAAGAATCAAACTATAATATTATCTATAATAATAACTTATAAATGGTTCTGTGCTATAAATATATAGGTAGGTATGTATGATGTTGACTTAAATACTTGGTATCAAGTCAAACTCTGTCAGGTGTTAAGTAGATCTATGCTTGTGTATTATTTTCAGATAAATAATTTTGCAAAATCTTAAACTAGCTTATATTTACGTTTTTATTTTAGATTCATAATATTTGGCGACCTTGTTAAGGTGTCGTTTTATTTTCGCATTTCGCACATGTATAAAGAAGAAGAAGAAGTACAGAATAAAACAAAATAACAACAACCAAGTTGAATTATTTTTGCACCAAATTAAAAAGTGCTCCAAGTAGGTACGAAAGAAAGACGTTTAATCAGATTACTAGGCTTATTTATTATATTTTTATATATAAAACTTGGATTATAACTTTGGATAACTTAAAAAACCCAAAGAGTGATTTATTTCCGTTTCTTCAAGAATGCTTGATCATTTCGGGTTTTTCTAGAAGTACCTACCTACTTATATATTTAAAATGTTGAACATTTTAAATGGAAATACTCACTAAATAATTATATAAAACTTTTTTATTCTACTTTTACAGTTTTATAACAATACAATCAGATTTCCTATGACCGAAGTAGAGTCGAAAAACACAACAAATATTATAATTCCAAAAACTACAAAGCGAGAGCGTGACACTGAAACATTAAAAACATACCCTCTATATTTTCTTCGTCTGTTTCAACCATTTTAAACAACTTATTTACTTTAAAAAGTATTCATAATTAAGTTTAATCACTTTAAAACTCTATTAATCACTAATAAACTACAGATTTCGCTTTGAAACTGATATTTCAAAGTTACAAGATTGTTTTCACGCGATGTTATTTTAACTTAGAGAAGCGACACGTCCGCTCTCTGCGGAACCTACGCGAATACTGAATGGAAACCTCGGAAAACTGAAAGGAGTCAAGGATTATTTTCAGGAAATAAAGTTGAAACCCTCGTATGATGTTAAAGCTTTTTGAATCTACTGAAAGTATTGGAATACAGTAGATATACTACCAGAGATTTGATTAGCTCAGGAAAATCTCTATACCTATGTGATTTCAACTAAATTGTTAAATTCGATAAAAACATGTAAGGACTGACAATTATCGACCGTAAGTACAGTCAGTTGGAAGACTTTAAACTTCAACAAAAGCAGGTGCCTAGAATCTTGCTTGTGTTGAAAACATTCTTATAACAGCCTTTTGGAGCTCTACGATTGGTCTGCAATTATGCAGCCGACCGTACATTACTTAAGTTGGAATATAAATTATTGTGTTATTAATAACTAAGTAAATTATGAAAGTGGTTGGGGTTGCTTGAATATTGTAGGGTTCCATTTTACAATTTTTTAAGTAGGTATAGTATTTTATCGTTATTAATGATCGTATGCTTTCTAATATGGTAAATTAGGGTTATTTAGAAGGTTATATTTTACAAATTATAGACATCAGTAGATATTAAATAGAGTGAAGTTGCTTTTGTGATTTTTTTGTTAGGGTTCTGTACCCAAAGGGTAAAAACATTACCCTATTACTAAGACTTTACTGTCCGTCCGTCTGTCTGTCTGTCACCAGGCTGTATCTCATGAACCGTGATAGTTAGATAGTTGAAATTTTCACAGAACATGTATTTCTGTTGCCGCTATAACAACAAATAAAAAAACAGACAAAAATATAAGTGGGCTCCCATGCAACATGGTACGGAACCCTCCGGGCGCTAGTCCGCCTCGCACTTGGCCGGTTTTTATTTATATTTTTGATGGATTTGCTAATCGTGATTATATTATCAGTAACATTAATATTATTTTAAGTAATCAATTTAACTACTTTTTTTATTCAGATCATATTTGTACCTATACTTAAAATTTTCTTTGATCGTGAATCTTTTGTAGGTGGTCATGTCTTTGATAACGATAAACAAGTTTTTGCTATCTATTACACATCAAATGATAACGAAATCAATGGTTGATAAGATTTCTTTTTTTCCGGTTTAAGTTTACCTATAACTTACTTTTAGTGAAGAATATAATATAATACCTAATACTTTCAGTTGATGCATAGTAGGTAAGTTAGCTCCCATTTTTATCGAAATCAATCAGCATGTTTTATTTTCGTTTTTAAAATTCATGTTTGTCTATACTGGTGGTGTACGTTACTGGTCCACCACGCCTATTTTATCAAAAAACATCATTTTCATCACTTCGTTTAAATTATATTTATCAGTCAGTCAGTTTTAGTCAGGACTTTTACTACTTTGGTTTGAACTAAACATTGATATATAATTCAGTCAGTCAGGTTTAGTCAGGACTTTGAATGTTATACCTATATTATTTTAACTAAACCTATTGTTTTCTTTTTCACTATTGGATAGCTCTGTTTTTGGGAAGGTCGAGCATTTATTTGGCCCGAGTTCTCTTGAAAAGAGTTTATGATGGTAATTGAGCTTAATTGAGCGAGTCATCTATCAAAGAATTCGGAAATGGTTTAGAAAATAAAAGGTAATCTAGACTAGATTATCAAAAAAAATTCGCTTAGGTGTATCCGCTTTGTGGCTATTGTTTTATGTTATTCCCGGTTTTCCCAAAGGACCTGAACAAACGCGAGAAAAACTTCAGAGTGTTTAAATACTAAAGTAAAAATGAGTAGTATGTTTACGAAACTCTTTGTGATTCGCCTATACTGGTACTTGTTGATAATTACGTTTGAATATTTACACAAACGTTACAAGTTACATTTGTTACTTTTATTTTTGGCTTGTTCATCTAATTTAAGCGTGGAATAATGTTTATTTATAAGCTTCATATTAGAATTATGCTCTAGGCTTGAGTGGTTAGAATAAAATAAATACTTTTACTGAGAATCATACAATATCGGTTCAACTAAAAAATCACTGCAGACCTTTTGTTTTTGCACAGATCGCTTTTTGTTTTTGTCGAGACGTCATTCGACCTTACTGAGAAGAAAACTGAGGGGTCCGAACACGTGATGAGAAAACGAAAAGAGCATGATGTAGAAACGATGTTAAACCTATCAAAAAAAAAGAGAGGTAGAGGGCATTCTCACATGGTGGACCAGTAAGGAGCAAATATTCGAACTGTCGACCCTTAACAGAAATCAGAAAGCTATTGTCATCATAAGCAAGCGAAATTCAAGCGAATACCATCCTAACAATCATAGCTGAACGAACTGCCGTGAGATAAGGAGTGCAGACTCTACTTAAGGCACGGAAGAAGTGAAACTATAAACCCCAAAACTAGTGTTGGATAAAATTTACGAAACCATCGATCTTTATTTTACAGTGTATGTATATGTGTTTTGCAGTGTGTATGTCTTTATTCAGACATTTCAACACGCTGTAAAACAGTGTAACTTTTTTTCTTAATTTTGAAATACTTTCCTACATGTCCAAGAAATTTGTTGACGCTAAATATTATTATCAATCTGATCTCATTTAATAACTGGAAGATAATCCGTGTAAATATAAGTTTAAAACGTCGGAGGTAAGTATTATAAATCCGTTCAAGGCGAAAGGATTTTAAACGAAATGTTATTCGAAACTTATGTCACATGCATCTTTACATTTTATTACTAACTAAGTACACTAGGAATGTTCCACGGTGTCACGCACATTATTCTAGTGAAAATTGGTATAATTAGTAACAACAGTGTTATCCAGCACTCTAGCTTCGAATTAGGCACATCTACATCGAGTTTGTTTGTTTGTTTGTTTGAACGCGCTAATCTCAGAAACTACTGGTTCGAATTTAATAAAAAAACTGCGTTTGATAGTCAATTTTCTGAGGAAGGCTATAGGCTACTTTTTATTATGATATTCCCACGGGATCGAGACTTACGCGGGTAAAACCGCGGGGCGCAAGTAGCCCTAGGTCGGTCGCGCTACTTATGGAAACATCGTCGGTCGCGTGGGGTCTTTAAAACCCGGTTTAATAACTATACATTTTTAGAATATGTCACAATTGGTTATCTATTTTTTATTGTATTTTATTTAAAGATGAGTATTTACAATAAAATAAACAAAAAAAATTATTAAAAATCCTTAAATTTTTTAATCTGTCTTCATTACAAAAAAATATATCAGAGATTTCACTAATTTTTGAGTTCACTTAAAACTATAAAAGTACCAAAAAAACTAATATTTTTACCAAAAACTATAAAAGGACTTAAAATACAAATAATCTTTTACCATAAAAAACACATAAAAGTAAATGGTAAGGTAACAGTAATACTTTTTTTTTGTTCTGCATTTCGTGCCTTTAAACAGTTGAAGCTGCATGTTATTCATGTCATCTAAACATATATATTTTGTTGACATGAATAACACACAGTCGAATATTTTCGAATCTTCGCTGTCATCTAAGTATAAACTTTAGTTTCTGATGTACCTACAGTCTTGCTCTGAAACCGTCTCATGAGAACTTTCTACTAGGTCATTTGGTCAATAATTGGTGTCCTCACCATCCATTGGTTCGTCTACCATTATTTTCATTTTCATCCTCCAGCCGTCTAATTATTTGTTTATCTTCCGGAAGGGCCATATTTGACCATTTAAATCACAAAAAGAAAAATCTGTCCCCCAAAATAATAAGGTTACACGGCCGGTCACCTGGGGTCTTTCAGAGCCCGCGTGCAAAACAAACGTCTGTGCCAGTCAAGTGCAAGATGCAAATTGACTCAAACATAGATTTTGTAGAGTGTAAATATATTTCAGGAAGCTACTAGGAGACACAGATTTGTAGGTATTACCATTTTTTTTTTAAATCAGTTCTTCTGAACACTGGGCTTTTAAAGAGCCCGTGCGACCGATCGCGGGCTAGTATAAGAAAAATAAAGCCTAATCAAGAAACTACAATAGCTACGAGGCTGAAAGTACAATAGCTACGTGTAATAGATCTCAAATTGCATTTCTGCAAGCAGGCGCGGGGCGTGAGCGAGGCGTGCGCGGGGCGGGCGCGGGGTGGGCGCGGAGCGTGCGCGTGGCGAGCGCGGAGCGGGCGCGTGGCGTGAGCGGGTGGACTTGATAAATGCAATTTGAGATCTATTGATGTGTAATAAGACTCAAATTACATAAAGAACAAATTTCAACGCGTGTTCAACGCGTGGTCAACGCGTGTGATGCGCGTCGTGGGCGCGTGGTCAACGCGTGTCGTGAACGCGCCCTAAGGGCGCGTTCAGACGACGTAGCTATATAATAGATTATATCATAGGGGGTTAAAATATTATTTTTACGGCGAGAGAGCTATTGAGCGGAGTGATATTGATGAAAGGTATATACACATATTATCCTGGGAAGTAACAGAGGCAGACTACTTCTTATTCCAATAGGTATTTCCAGACTTATACGGTTGAAACCACGCGGCGCACCTAGTAAACAACAGACTTATAAACACACGTAGGTACAAACTATCGGATTTATTTTATTACTAGAATGTTGTGAATTTGCAATAAATTTGTGACAAACATTAATTCTATAAACTATCTTGGCACAACTGAAAGTGTGGGCAGTGTTTTGATCGTTTTCCTTTGCTATTTTTCTTTATAGGCACACTAGCTACCCGGCTCGGCTTTGCATAGGTAGCAATCAAATATTATCGACAAAAAAATTTAGAAAAATTGTAAAACCTTTATGCCAAGTTTTGTCCAAACTGATTGTAAAATACGACCTATAGAGCAGTGAGGACATTACTAACAGAGGAAAGTAACGTTTGTCATACTTGAAGAAAAGACGCTTGGCTCGCTCGGTCAATCTGTTTTAAAATGTACAATTTTAGTCCTTTTGTGTACAAAATTAACTTCAATGTACGTAACCTAACGTAACAATTTTGCTGTAGCCTTGTTGTAATGACAATAACAGATATCAATGTCAAGTTGATAGCAATACAATACATATTATTGTGTCCATTTCCACTACTTTTGTTGGTTGCTGAACCGATAGAATTGTCACCTATGTCTATTTCTACCGATGATGGTGATCAACAAGTAAATCATCAGACAAATAGAAAGAAAGAAATACATTTAGTTTAGTTTTGTTTTACTGAGCTGTTTCCGCACATAGCCTCATCATTTGGGCCATTGTGCGTACAATAAGAAATACATTTATTCGACAAACACACGACGATAGAAAAGAGGGAAATAATGAACAACAGAAAATAAATAGAAATAAGAAAAACCGTAACACGAAATCGGAAGTTCATAGAGGACTCTAAAAATCGGTGATAAAACCTTGATTCTGGCATAGAATATAGACTAGATTTTGGGACAAATTAAACTGTTTTCTCCCTTCTTTCCTTGATTATAGGTGTCTCTTAGTGTCGGAGGGAGGATCCATTTTGGGTCGCTGACCCAGTGTAACTTTCCACGATTACAACTTCGGGCTAAGATGGCATGCACGATCTGCTATTTTTACTTTAATCAAAGTGCACGATTATTCCTAATTTCCCCTTTTCGGGGAAAGCATCAACTATGAAATATTTCTAAAGCGAATGCAACTTTTAACTCCCTTATGCCCCAAATTTCCCAATAATGAATTTAGGGGAAGTAAATTCTCGTTCTTCCCCATTCGGGGGATATTTGATCAAACATATAAAATACCTTTAACAACAAGGTTGCCAAAAGAAATGCAAACGTTCGCGTCATGTCAACTAGTGCAAAAGGAACTATATTTTTTAATAATATTAACAGTCGTCCTGCAGTTTTGTCTATTTGATTAATGGATCATTACGATAAAGACATCATTAGCTCATAAATCGACTACGTTCAATGATATCCATTTCGCAATATTCTCCGTTCCCAACCTTGTCCCATGATTCAACTCAATGTCAATTTGGGGTTTGGAGGAAGCATTAAATCGTGCGCGGTTCATGATTTGCAGCGGCATTAAAAAATATTTCGTAAACATTGGTTTACAGACTTTATAACTGGAACGAGTAGGTAAATATGATGTTTGTGGAACGTCGAATGACTAAAATTAAATCTAAGAAACTTTGCATGGTTATATTTATCCCATACTAACAATACATACCTACATGGTTTCACCCGCGTGGAAAGACACTTATATGGACTAACGCCCTATACTCGTAAACGTCTTAGTCTGTGGAGCTGTTACCTTTGTATATAGTACCTACTTGCAGCGCTCCACGGTTTCACTCCCTATCCCATGTCAGAATATCGGGATAAAAAGTAGCCTAAGTTATTCTGAATGAATCAATGTATTATACCAAGTTTTATCAAAATTGGTCTTGTAGTTTCGGAGCCTATTCGTTACAAACAAAAAACAATAAAATCTTTCCCCTTTCTAACCGCTACATTGTACTTCCTCTATTATACAAACAAACTACAAAAAAAATTTTTCCTCTTTATAATATTAGTCTAGAAGTGTAGATATTAGTTGAGATTTATTTATTATCTTAGTACGTTACATAGGTGCGTATTTTTTCCATTCCAAAAGTGTAAATCTAATTATCACGACTTCAATGACTCACAAAGAATATTTACTTGCCTATTTCGAACATTAATTTTAAAATAAATAAGTGCACAAACAAACCACCTGTTTCCTATAAATCTACTAGAATTATGATCTCTATTAATCAAATACTTCGGAGCTCAGTAATTAGCAAATGCGGGATATTGAATATGGGATGGATGGATGGTCATAATTAAGTAATGGATTAGAAACAAATGCGGGATATTGAATATGGGATGGATGGATGGTCATAATTAAGTAATGGATTAGAAACAAATGCGGGATATTGAATATGGGATGGATGGATGGTCATACTTAAGTAATGGATTAGAAACAAGTGCGGGATATTGAATATGGGATGGATGGATGGTCATAATTAAGTAATGGATTAGAAACAAAATAATCAAACCACAATGTAATTTAAATTATAAATGAGAATAAAGCGATTTGCAGCGCTGAAACTTTCTCGAACGTTCGAACCCCATTATTATTGTTATTTGTTACTGTATAAATAAAGTTATTCTAGATTCAAGAACACCAGTTCAGTTAATAATAATTTACTCTATAGTATACCATTTGACCACTAATAATATCTCCCTTGACGGTCTCTAAGTGATGATGTTACTCAAGAAAATACTAATATTTGGTTCTCTTCATACCTAATACTCGTAACTTGTAAGGATAACTTACTCTTTGTTTTTGTTCAATGTTTCACTTTATCTATATATTATATACTAGCGACCCGCTCCGGCTTCGCACGGCTACATTATGCATATATTATACATAAAAACCTTCCTCTGGAATCACTCTATCTATTAAAAAAACCGCATCAAAATCCGTTGCGTAGTTTTAAAGATTTAAGCATATATAGGGAAATAGGGACAGAGAAAGCGACTTTGTTTTATACTATGTAGTGAAGTAAGTATTATGAATTAGTGGAAACTTTGTTGGATTAAGGGTTCTTTATTTATTGTTATAAATATTTCTATCATAGTTCTGTAAGTTTCCCAAATAAATGAAAATATAAATAATAAACAAAATGTTGTTAAAACCGTAGCTCGCTTGTCGTTGCCGACACTCTAGGGACATTTCTCGCATGTAAATGTTCGGAACCAAAATATCCCTACAAAGTACTTGTATATTTGATTATTTTTAAATGCGTAAGCCAGGTAGGTTGGAGTCTGGCCGCGGTGCAAAACTTTAGAGATGTATTTTTCCTTGAAAATATTTTCATACATTGATAAAGTTTATTATTTTTTAACCGCGATGGAACGGACGACGGTATATTATGCATTTAGGGTGAGAAGGTGTTTTACACTTAAATGTTTCAATTTTCTACAAAACGGCTGGACCGATTTAGATACGGTTATCTGTACAATGTTTTTAAACTAAACCTTGGGCGTGTAAAACTCGACCACGCGCATCACCCGCGTTGACCACGCGTTGAACACGCGTTGAAATTTGTTCTATATATAATTTGAGTCTTATGACATATCAGTAGATCTCAAACTGCATTTATCCAAGTCCGCACCCGCTCACGTCACGCGCCCGCCCCGCGCCCGCCCTGCGCACGCTCTGCGCCTAACTTGCAGAAATGCAATTTGAGATCTATTGATGTGTCATAAGACTCAAATTTTATATAGAACAAATTTCAAAGCGTGTTCAAAGCGTGTGATGCGCGTGGTGGACGCGTGGTCGACGCGTGTCATCTAAACACGCCCGTATTCTTTACACTGGTCCCTGTCTACTGCCAACAGTCCAGTCCCTACGATGCGAATCTAACTCATCCCACTATCTAACCGCGCGTCATTCGTACTGAAAATCAGTGCTGGGACTTCTTGCTCTAGCATCGTGCTCCTTATTTCTTTACTTTACTTTTTCATTATCTTGATTTTTCTTTTAATATGATTACTTGTGTATCTATGTACTGTCCGGAAAATACAATTTACTTACTATCTTCTTTTCTTTCTTTATTTTGCGTGTCACCTGCTGTTTGAGAGCCAGTCATCCAGTCATGTTACTCTGTACATTGTAATAACATATATCTCTTCACGCTCTCACATATAAAGCTGATAGATAACGATCAAACTCAATCTCTAAAGCAATTTGTCTCGACAGTCACCGTAATAATTGACGGTTTTTGCATCGTTTGCTCCCCTTACCAATATTAAATCTGTATGACATTGATACGCGATGTCATGTGACAGTTCTACTTACTAGATAATCAGATAATGTGCAATCTCATTGTGCCATGGTTTTATAAAATATCTGCAAATAGGAGCCAATTTAAGAGCAAAATGGTATTTCAAGCTGCAGAGATTGAAAAGATGACTGATAATAGTTTTGCTGATTTATCAAATTATTGGTTACAAACAGATGAACGTGATCTATATAGTATTTTATAGGTATACTAGCGCCCGCCCCGGTTTCGCACGGCTATATTATGTATGTATTATAATATAAACCTTCCTCTTGAATCACTCTATCTATTAAAAAAAACCGCATTAAAATGTAGTGATTTTAGAATTGTATTCCTATTTTCCTTTGTCATCGAATCACGCATGAACAGCTAGATCGATTTCGCTAACTGTTTTTTTGTTGACTTTGTTATTGTCAGAAACTTAAACAAAACGCGAATAAAACCGTGGAACGCAGCTAGTAAAAGATAAATAAGTAGGGGCTTACCTTACGCCATACTGTTTTGAGCTCAAAGTAAGACTTTTACTTAACTTCCTTTTAAACTTTTCTAAGGAAGTTACTTTGAGCTCAAAACAGTATGGTGTATTAAATTGTTGACGTTATCCGATCTTAACTATCTTTAATTGATGTTTAATTATACCTACTCGTTGCACATTAATTGATAGGTATGTTAACAGGGTTATGTTTCTTTGTAATGGCTTGTGTGTGATCACAGTTCTTTCAAACTCACATTTAGTCGAGAAATTACACGGTGATTACAGCTTATACTAGTTTAATATGTTAACAGTAGGTACTAAGCAGTCTCATCTCATCTGATGGAAAGCGATGATGAGGCCGAACATATTGTAGGTATGGTCTCCTAAGGTAAGGTACCTATTCACTCCTAAGACTCCAAGGCTGTATTGAAATTGAAGAACTTGCAAAAAGAAAATTATATTAAGTTTTCCAAGTACACAATAATGTTCATTAGCAAAAGGTTCTTCACATTATAAACATCGCACTTATGCCCTTTACCGTCATTAATCCCAAAGCAACCTCACTAACCAAGGTACTGTAACTCCCTGGCACCTAAATAAAACCGAGCGAAGTGAGAAGCAAACTTTACCACGTCTCCTCACCCAAAGGTTCACTTAAAATAACTATTTAAGTTTAACAGCTGATACATCACCGATCCCTGACTTATTATTATGCAAAGTACACTAGAAACTTTATAATTAACTATGTTACTCTGAACTATCCCATAAAACGGTCAAGTTTCAGATCTGGATAAGATGTTAGGATTTTGTACACTGCTTGATGCGCTGCAGATTTATTTTTAGACTTTATTCTATTGTCAAAAAGGACAAGACATGCCGGTGATGACTCTAAGTCAAATCATTTGCCATTATTCTGACGATGATGATGACTCGTGACAATAACGGACGAGGCTTAAAGATGATGCCTTGTGTGCCTATAATAGTAAACAGCGATCTTCCTTTCAAAACTTCTGAGCTGGTGATGACTCGAAAGTTGAATCATCTGCCATTATTCTGACCATTTCTGACACTTAAAGGTGATGACTCATGTGCCTGTAGTAGGTAAACATCGACCTTCCTTTCAAACTTGGAACTTTTTAAATCAAATAAAGATATTTCAAAATGCACTTCTGAAACTTTTGAGCCGGTGATGACTCGAAATTTGAATCATCTGCCATTATTCTGACCATTTCTGACACTTAAAGATGATGCCTCATGTGCCTGTAGTAAACAGCGACCTTTCTTCCAAATGTTAAACTTTATGAACCAAATAAAGACATTTCAAAATGCACTACTGTTTGTGAACCGTTGATGACTCCAAATTCGAATTATCTATTACCTTTTCTGGCGATTAAAGATAATGCCTTATGTACCTGTAGTTTCTATTCTTTAAATTGAACCTTTAAAACACTAAAATACAAAATTGACCTTTTGCTTTTAAAATACGATTCACCACTTAGTTGATTTGATCGCTTACACTAGTTTATCGGTTCAGAATTATCTCTAACCAACCAGAAACTTCCCTTCATGATTTTCATTCGGCACAAGTTGTTGTTCAGAGTCTTCAGAGTGGAAGGACAGAATAGCGGGGCAGAAATAGGTTATCAATATTTTTCAAAACACTAAACCCTGACTGGGGTTTGATTGCGTGTTAAACGTAGCATTACAAAAGATGTGAGTGCCGAGTTTTATTTTTCTGAGGCCAGCAACCGTCCGGGGTCAATTGCTCCCACTTATTGAACGGTCCCAGTCGTCTGGATTATTGTTCAATGTATGTATCTATTGTGCAAACAATGCTGTTTGAATATTATCCATATTGGTAGATAAGATTGGTTAAGGTCGCCTGAAAGAAATCGCTGTAAGCGATAAAGTAGCCTATTTGAACAATTTTTAGTTTATAATCTTTTCGCTGTTTGTTTCTTTTTATGGTTTTTGTATGTTGTACAAATAAAGTTTTTATAGATAGATAATTTATTGTAAACATCGTTTTAAATTACATCCCTTTTTCTTTTTTTTTTATATAAAAAAAACAAGTGCTACAAAGAGCCTCCTTATCGTCTAATGCCATCTCTTCCAGGCAACCTTTATTTACCTACCTATCTAGGTATTTAAAAAGAATCTACTCAATATTGGTATTTTTCGAAAATGGATTTTTAAAATGTAATTTAGTCCCTATTTGAAAATATTATTTTATTAACTGTTACCAGAGTTTTGTGCCGTATCATTTTCACTAAACCATCAAATGTGCCGTAGGTACTAGGGTATCTATATAAAGTTTTAAGTGGCCGGATACCGCAGAATGTTTTGGAAAATTATGGAAAAGCTTCCAGGATGCGGTGGCAGTTACCTAAACTCATTAACTAAGGCAAATTAGTCAGTCATTATAAACAAACATAGAAGTACCTATATATTTTCTATAATACCTACCTAAACATACAACAAAGTCTCAGAAAATTACTAAACCTGACAGACGGACCGACAGCTAGACAGACATACTAGACGTTCTTGTTTTTTTCCTCTTGATGTGTGAAACTATTTATCAATGATAGCAATTTATCACTTTTAAGCACTATTCGTACTGATTAAGGACTTTTATTTCTCGTCTAGCACCATTCTAGCACCTAGCACTTTTTTTAGCACTTTTGAAGTGTCGGTCGTCTAGAAAAAGTATTTAACTAAACATAAAACGAACAGCTAGGTATTTCCCCTAAAATGTTCGTTAGATCCTTTGTTTTGAGATGAATAGACTTAATATACCTACCATAGATATGCAAAGCTACTTTGCCTCATAGTCACCTACTCACTTTAATCTCTGCAGGAAAAAATTAAAAAGAAAATGACGAATTTTTATAATTTTCATTTGTTTTTAATCAACTTTTTATTAATAACATGGAAATTGGAATTGGAAATTAAAGTAATGGTAGATGAGAAATTGACCGGTGAATTCGCGTTGAATTTTGCACTTTTGGCACTTTTTCTTAATGTTTAGCATTTTTTTGCACTTTTTAGTAATTGTGCAGCTTTTTACGTAAACCTATTTATTACATAGGTACCTTCCTTACTTACTTAAAACAATAAAAAGATTAAACCTATTTACATTAAACTACCACGCAAATTACAAGAATAGTCAAGGGTTGTTGCCTTCAGTGAAATCAATATTTCATTTTGTTTTGTTTACCAGCGAATTTTTCATTTCAAATTGTGTTTTGGACGTTTCAAACGAAGTAATTTATTTGTTTTTCTGTTTATTCAACTGGATCATTGATTTTTTAATAAAAACGTTCGAGTAGGTAAATTGTAAAAGTAAATGAAATAATTCAGAAGGCTTATGGCGACATGTCTAAATTATTATTTTGATATTGTGTCCTAGAAATCACGAGGGGCCAAAATCTTACTCGTGTCTTTTTTCCTGGGCCATAATTCCGTACTTGACGTATCGTACTACGTGTGACACGGTAAATATTTTCCTGAATATTTCGTAAATTACTAAAAAAAATACACAAACTATTGATACACAAAGTCAGTTAAGTACCTAGTTGCTTTTGTATTTTATGTAGTTATCCATCTTGTGAGGTTTCCATTCGTACCTCAATAAAAGATTTAGAAGATCAACCTCTTGTTTCTCTGTCCGTGTGTCACTGTGGTCACCACCGATTTTCTCAGAAATGGGACGACCTAGCAAGTTGAAAATACCAGATACTGAGGTCTATCTATAGTCCCTATTAGTTTTCTTAAATAAACGCTATTTCCGAAGGTGTATTTCAACATTATCAAAAATACGGAACTGTATCCCTGAAGATCTGAAAAAAGTGACAAGTAAGATTGTAACATGATTCAACTAATAATCAAATCGTGACATGAAACTTTTAACGAAAAACCCAAAGGGAAACGGAACGCGCCCGTGTCACCCACGTGTCACCAATACCACCACCACAACCTGGCTCGCAGCCAACCGCCTCTTACATTGATCTTGAAAGTTTATTCTTGACATTTCACATCCATGCGCCTGGGTACAGTGTATTCGTGATTTCAAAGAAAAAAGTAGGGGATAGAGATAGTTTTCGTTCTAATTCGAAAAGAAGAAACTACCTTTAAATCCTTTAAATCTATTCTAAAGGGATTTATACAGGGTCAACAATTAATCCATGTTATACGGGGTTATTAGTACGATGGAATAGATTTGCCCAGCACACCCCATAATCAATCAATTTTGCTCTGGATAAGGCCTCTTTCCTTGATAGGCCTTATCCAGAGCAAAGAACTGAGCATTATATCTGTATCCAACTATTGTTTGACTTGTTTTTCCTTCACCGTAACAGCATGTTGCAGTTCTAGCACTTGTTTCGAATCATTCGATAGACAGAGCCAAAATCCAATTCCAGGGTCGAGCAACCATTTTCTTTTTCTTCTTTAATGCCTTTTCAGGGAAAGCAAAGGATGATTAGTCCATAAAGCCTCAAGTCAAGGCAAAGAAATCATGCTACATATTATTTTGGACAGCATCGTCACCTTCAATTAGTGGCAGACGACGATCGTCACCTACTATAGTGGTCAAACGCTGACCTATCTTTTTTTAAAAGAGCCTCGTGTTTACACAGTTCGTCGATTTTTGCTGGTCAGACATTTTTTTATCCTGTAGCAAGGTGGTGCTAATATCTATCGAGGCATAACACTTAGTAAGTATTTTAGTATTTTTGGTATGGGATAAAATTCTTCCACGATTCCACGATTAAGAACTCAGTGAGTAATTTTCCTATGAAATTTATAAAACACTAATGGGCAATAACATCGTAAACTGTACCAATAATACTATGTTGTCTTATATACGTAAAAATGTCACAAATCGACTGGATTCTGGTCGTTCTTTTTATATAGTCGTGAACTTTGGTGATTTACAGATGTTTTTTTTAATCTGAAGGGCGTTTTCCAGTTACTAAACTAGGAAGGTACCTACCTATGTATATTTTCTTCCATTGCTTCTGGGTTATTTGGAATACAAGATTCGCCTTTATATTTAATTCCTCTTGAATCACTCTATCTATTAAAAAACCCCATCAAAATCCGTTGCGTAGTTTTAAAGAGTTAAGCATACATAGGGATATAGGGACATAGGGACAGAGAAAGCGACTTCGTTTTATACTTTGTATAGTGATGTAGATCATTTATACAGCTACGCCAGCAACTTCCTTGCCCAGGCTTGCCCTACGCCTATACCATCCTCTCAGCTTAGTCGACCATGTCTAGAGAAAAGAACTTGTCAATATGTCTGGAGTCAACTAAGCCACGGGTTTCTCATCACGTTGTTTTCCTTCACCGTAAGAATGTTAATTAGCGCACATATATTAAGCTATTGCATAGCTTTTATCGCGGGCTTTGAGCGCGGCGATCGAATCAAGAAATTCCGTAACGAAAATAAAACCTAACACCCCCCACTCCGCCTACCATGTAGCTCGGCCGAGCGTTCGCTTAACGCGTATGTATATGGTACGACTGTACGAAGCTCGCACGATGCAAAGCTTTACCGCGGCAGTCCCCGGGTGCCCCACATTTTTTTTTTCGTTAGGAAAATCCATTGGTTCGAAGCTGGTGTTGGTACTTTCATTCCGAAGGTCGTGGGTTCAAATCCTGGAGTTTTTGCGAAATAAGCAAATAAGGAGATAAATATTACATTGTACCTGATAATATACGCAAAAAACGGCCAAGTGCGAGTCGAACTCGTGCACGAACGGTTCCGTGCCATGTAATATGGAAGCTCCACTTCATTTTTTTTCTGTTTTTAGGGTTCCGTACCTCAAAAGGTAGAAAAGGAACTCTTATAAGATTACTTTATCACTATCACTACATAGTATAAAACAAAGTCGCTTTCTCTGTCCCTAAATCCCTATTTTTTTTTTTTTTTTTTTTTTTTTTTTTTTTTTTTTTTTTTTTTTTTTTACTTTGGTCTTGATGATGGATTCTGCAATTACTCAGTTCACTACAATGACTGCAGAGGGCGCCACCAGTACATTGGATTTTGACATAGAAAATGTAACTTTACGTAAACGGCCAAATACGCCACGAAGAACCTCATCTTTAATAGATCTTTCTAAAGAGTCTATTTTTGACACAACAATGATGAGCCTACAGAACAGCTTATTGAACGATTCTTCGAATACTGCCGAATTATTGGAAAAAGTCAAAGTTCTTACAGAGCAATTACAAAGCACCAACCAGCAACTGAAAAGTGCACACCAAGAAATTGAAAACTTGAACAGTGAAAACTATCGTCTGAAGATGGACCTCAATAACAGCCTCACTGTCATTGACAACTACAAAAAAGTCAGCATATCGGACCATATTAACGGGACACCTTCGTCGGGAAGAAAGAAGAAGAAAAATAAACGGGATAGCACCTCTACGCCCACTTACCTTTCTACGAGGCCCCCAGCTGAAACCGCTGAAAGCGGTAACATCATATCTCAAGAACCCTCCCATATTTCTTCCATATCTAATAACCCCGTAAACTTAAATGAAAAATCTAAGAGAAAATTATTTATTTTAAGTAATAGACATTATTCTGGCTCCCTTAATTTTATCGATGAAACGTTTTCATCAGAATTTAACTTTTGTCGCTACCTTTTCCCTAACTCTCGAATTAAGCACCTTTTCAATAATCTAAAAGAAAAACTTTGTGATTTTGACATGAACGATTACTGTATTATTCAATTAGGAGAATCCGATTTTAAGCAGGATTGTAATTTTATTGAATTAATTAATACCGTTAGAGATGCAATTAAAGAAATAAATATGACCAACATAATAATATGTGCACCTACATACATACTAGGAGCGCTTATGTATAATTATAAAATAGAAATGTTTAATAGTTTGCTTTATATAGAGCTACAAAATAACCAGAACGTACATTTCTTTGACTCAAATGAAAGCCTTAGATACGAAATGTTTTCAAATTTAACTGGCAGAATCAACAACCTTGGAATAATTGATATTTTCCAGAGTGTAATGAAGAATATAAAAATTGACCTCGAAAGATTTCCAATTGTTAGTTCATATCTAAATATTGACTGCAACAGAGCCGTTGAAAGTAGTTCTAAACCTAATCATAGTTCATCAAACCATTTATTTCGTAATTGATTCCATAAGTATACTTCATCAAAATATAGCTGGTATTATAAATAAAACTAATGCATTGATGGTAAATCTAGAAAACTTGAAGGATGCAGGAAATTCAGTAGACATCTTGTGCATAACGGAGCATAACATGATGGAATGTGATATACATCAACTAAACGTTACTAACTATAGACTAGGATCTTACTATTGTAGACATAATCGCCATGGGGGCTCTTGTATCCTCGTTCAGAACTCCCATGAATACGAGAATGATACTGATATAGTTAAACTATCTATTCCTGGTGTCATTGAATGTTCAGCAATAAAGCTGGCGCAACATAAATTGTACGTTTTATGTATTTATAGACCTCCTCGAACTAAAGTTACTATGATTAATTTATTTTTCGATAAACTTGAAGAGATTTTAAAATTCCTCACTGGCTTGAGCAACTATAAATTAATTATTTGTGGTGATTTTAATATTGACATTTTAGAAAATAATAAAACAACTAAGGACTTCCGGCAGAAATTATCTAAATATAACGTAAAATTACAATTTAATGAGCCCACTAGATCAAAGAGCAAGACATGTCTGGACAATATAATACATAACATACGCGGCGCAAAGGGACAACTGATAGAACTATCTTTATCCGATCACACGGCTCAAACCCTCAAGGCACCGGTGAAAAGAGCTTGTAGATTCAAGCACTGGTATTCTTATAGGCGTGATTTTTCTCTCGAAAATATACGGAAATTTACCAATTGTATCAGAAAACTAAGTTTCAGCGAAGTATATGAATCAGAAGATCCTGATTTCGCATTTAATACTTTCCATGATAACTTTACGTTGTTCTATAATTTGTGTTTCCCAAAAACTAAAATTAAAATACCTTCTCTGAGAAAGCCTAAATGGATTTCAAAGGGTATTAAGCAGTGTAGTAAAAAAAAACGTCAACTTTTGTGGAAATACCGACTTCACCCAACAACAGTAAACAAATCTGCATTTGAAACCTACTCTAGAAGATATAAAAAAATTGTAAATTTGACACAAAAAGCGCAAAACGATTACTTCATCAAAAATTCTAATAACAAATCCCAAGCTACGTGGAAAGTTATTAACAAATATAATAATAACTTACCTAGGGAGAATATCTCCAATGTTTTAAGTAATAACTTCGAAATTACTGAACCGACAAAAATTGCGAATGCTTTTAACGACTTTTTTATTGATAATGTTGAAATTAACCAAAACCCTAATAATAATGACCCTAAATTACCTTCTATAAAACATGCTCAACCAAACTCAATTTTTCTATCACCGACATCATCATCAGACTTGGTGAAAATTATTGGTACTTTAAAAAATACTAATAGCGTGGGTTATGACGATGTCTCCACAAAAATTATTAAGAAAGTTGCAAATTTAATAGCACCGGTGTTATGCCACATTGTAAATTTATGTCTAGAACAAGGAAAATTTCCTGATAGATTGAAGTTGACAATTGTGATTCCCCTGTTTAAAAAAGATGACAAAAGAATGCTAAGGAATTATCGTCCTATAGCTTTAATTTCTATATTTTCAAAGATCATTGAAAACGTAATATATCAAAAAATAAATACATTCTTTGAGATCAATAATCTTTTCACTAGACACCAATATGGCTTTCGAAAGAACAGGTCAATAAACATGGCTGTTTATGAATTTTTGGAAAACGTTGTTGCTAATGTAAACAAGCGAAAGCCGACAATTTCTCTGTTTATGGACTTGTCTAAAGCGTTTGACAATGTACACCATAAAACATTGCTCAAAAAACTTGAGAATTATGGTGTAAGAGGCAATGCCAGCAGGTTAATTGAATCTTATTTATCTAATAGAAGACAAGTAACACACATAAATAGAGTTGATCCTGTTACCGGAACTAACACTAGTTACGCGTCGAATGAAAGGTTGGTAAGCAAAGGTGTTCCGCAAGGAAGTGTGTTGGGTCCACTTCTGTTTATTATTTATATAAATGATCTTCCTAGTGTGACTAACCATTTTATGACAATTTTCGCTGATGATAGTACTATTCTATTTACTTATGACAATTTAAATAATGTAGAATGTGACATAAACAATACCTTAATATCTTTGATTGACTGGCTGACATTGCATAACTTGACAATTAACTTGACGAAAACATATTTAATCAATTTTAAACAAAGAAACAATACGCCCTTAGAATTTGACATTAATTACTCAGGCAATTCAATTCAAGAAATAGAGTCTACAAAATTTTTAGGCTTAACCATAGATAATATGCTGACATGGAAACCTCATATTAATAATTTAGTAAAAAAATTGAATCAATTTTCTTACGCACTTCATAAATTAAGAAAAGTTGCAAACGTCCAGACACTCTTAGAAGCATATCATGGATATGTTGCATCTGCTCTAAGATATGGCATAATGTTCTGGGGAAACACTACTGACAAGAAGAGCGTTTTCGTAGCCCAAAAGAAATGTGTGAGGTCTATGTTTGGCTTAATGTCAGATGATTCATGTGAACCTTATTTTCGTATGTATAAAATTCTAACACTTCCATCGATGTACATAAGCGAGATCGCAAATTTTATTAAAACTAACCCACACTACTTTAAAATTAAACCTACTGGAAGCAGACGTCAAGGTACTTTAGAAACAACCCATAAATGCAAAGGTCTTCTTATGAGAATGAGTGTAAACTGTATGGGACCAATTATTTATAATAAAATTCCACCGTCAATTAGATCTGTTAATGACAGTAAACAGTTTAAAACTGCACTCAATGGCTTCCTTGCTGAAAAAGCGTATTATGACATAAGGGATTTTTTAAATGATAAATTATTGCAATAATTTAAACTAATTAATAATTGAGTAGGTAGGTACATAAAAATATCAATCTGACATAATTATTAATTTATTTGACATTTTATTTTATTAGCCATTGACATTTATCAAATTCTTATTTAATTTTATTGCATGATTTTTATTTTTATATCGAGACTCATTAATTTTTATATAAATTCTTTCTTTTGACATCATATGCCGTTAAGGCGAAACATGGCTGTAACTACTTAATCTAAATCAACACCACTATTGTACCCATGTTTTATGAAATAAATGAATATGAATATGAATAGGTATATGCTTAAATCTTTAATACGCAATGGAGTTTGATGCGGTTTTTTTTAATAGATAGAGTGATTCAAGAGGAAGGTTTTTATGTATAAAACATGCATAATATAGTCGTGCTTTCAGCCGGGGCGGGTCGCTTGTTGATAATATTTGTTGTTATAGCGGCAACAGAAATACATTATAATATGTTTTTCAACTCTCTAGCTGTCACAATTCAAAAGATACAGCCTGGTGATAGACAAACGGACGGACAGTGAAGTCTAAGTAATAGGGTCGCGTTTTTACCCTAAAACGCAGTTTATTCCTCGAATTTATTTGTTACCTTTAATTAGGTAAGTACGTTTCAATTTTATTTACCTACTTATCTTGTGTAGATATCATCCCTAGGGAATTCGATTAAGACAAAATGATGTCAAGTTTTAACTCAAGCAAGGATTCAAATTAGATTTTACAAGATGTTTGTTGGTTTATCCGTATCTTCACTTGCTAAATATTGATTATTGGCCTTTACATCTTACTAGCTGCCCTCCGCAGTTTCACCCGCGTAACTCCCGATCCCGTGGTAATATTATCAAGATTAAAAGTAGCTTAAAGCCTTCATCGATAAATGGACTATCCAACACCAAAAGATTTTTTGAATTCGAACCAGTAGTTCCTGAGATTAGCGCGTTCAAACAAACAAACTCTTCAGCTTTATCATCACTACATAGTATAAAACAAAGTCGCTTTCTCTGTCCCTATGTCCCTATATCCCTTTGTATGCTTAAATCTTTAAAACTATGCAACGGATTTTGATGCGGTTTTTTTAAAATAGTGTTTTTAAAAAGTGATTCAAAAGGAAGGTTTACATGTATAATACATGCATAATATAGGGTCGCTAGTAATATGAATAATATAGACTAGCAGCGCTCAGCAGTTTTACCCGCGTAACTCCCGATCCCTTAGAAATATCGGGATAAAAAGTAGTCTATAGAAATAGCCTTCCTCGATAAATGGATTATCCAACACAAAAATATTTTTTCAATTCGAACCAGTAGTTCCTGAGATTAGCGCGTTCAAACCTCAGGTTCAAACAAACAAACAAACTCTTCAGCTTTATAATATTAGTATAGATTTACACAGCGCTAGCAACTATAATCCTTGCTATTCAATGTGCTGTAGTGCAAGACATGTAATAGATGGAGTAGGTTTGCTCCGACCCCAGATATACCACTCTCATAAAATAATGTGTTTATTTTCACGTAATTAAAATAACGTCCTTATGGTGAAAAGGTACCTGCCCTCTCTCCATAGAAACGTAGTCGACTATTTCCTCCCTGGATAATGACACTAGCACAAATATTTTTGTGCCATAAAACCTATAACTGCCATGACCAATGACCAAGCCTCTATTTTTTGTTTTTTTTTTTTCATTTTCTAATCATCATAGAAATTAAGATTAAAAAAATAAAAATACAAAAAATAGGGGCATATGGTCATGGCAGTTAGTAAGTACCCTCTCCTCTTAAAGCGGTGATTACCTACTTTACAGGCAACGAGAAAAGTCCATGTTCGATACGGATATTTACTTTCAGTACCATTGTGTACTTTCACGGAATCTAAATCGTATAATATTCCACCAGACTTACAACTCGGTTTACAACTAAGTTTTATTCAAATAAAACTGCAGAACAACATGTTGCTGGTTGATTCTAACCAAAACCCCAATTTATTTGTCTTGAAAATCAGCCCAATGAAAGAAGGCTGTTTTTAAACGACTTCAAAAAAAGGAGGACGTTCTCAATTCGGTTGTATGTATTTTTTTATGGATGTTCGCGCATATCTTCTTTGTTTTCAAGAAGATTATTTACCAAAATTTTTAACAATTTCTTACTTTTAGTTTTCAGCAAAATAGTAAGTCTGTATTGACGTCATAATGGCGGGAATACGTAGGTATCTATTTTCCCACCAAAACAACCAATCAATCAATTCATCCCTAATTAATCTAAAGATGAACATACCAATCAATAAAATGCGTTTCAAACGGAAAGCCATAATTTTCAACAAATAGAGTGTCCATTAGGAAATGAAATAGTAAATTACAATGATTCACTGAATGGGAACCGAAATAGGTGTCCTTTAGTTGGTACCATACGGTTATTTTCTCGTAGTGTGAGGCGGAAGCCGGAATATTAAATCAGGTAACATGCGTACCTACCTACTTATTACGTCATAATTAATAGTTATGTAGAACTTTTTAAATGCTTGGTATACCTACTGCTGTTGCTTAGGAGGTAGGACTTTCTGCCAGAATCAATAACGAACAATCAAGCAACAGAAGTGAAAACTTACTATAGAGTTTTAAATTGTTTTTTCTAGAATTTCACTAATACGAGACAGGCAATTGCTATTTCCGCCGAAGCATTTAAAGTGCTTTTCATAAAAGAATGCAGGGAAATAAAACATACTTACCTTTTTCTCGTTTTTCCAACTCATAGAATTTTTTTTTGACTTCACTGGAAGCAGGTTTTCCATTGTCAGTTTGATTTCTGATCTTAAATCTGGTGAATCTCCATTTCACTCTCCGTTGAAACTAATTTTAATTATTTTATCATAAATTATTGGGTTAACAATTCAACACGATTTTTTTGCTTTGCCGCTAATTTTTTATTTGTCATCTAAGCCGAAAGGCAAAGGCATTTATGGCTATACAGCCACGTGAACGCAATTTGTATACTTTGTTTTAAGAGATCCAATCAAAGAGTATTTAATAACCCCAACACGCTGTTTCTGCACGTTTCTGTTGGAGCTTATAATGTTCCAAATTTAAAAAAACGCTTCTGCAATGGATTTGATTTTTTTATTGAGATTTTTTGCTCTATAAAATCAGCATTTATGTGAAGTAAATTGGAACCTACCTTCGTCAACTCTAACGTCCAATTTATTTTCAACGTCACCCATAACTAAACTAATTCACTGGCACACTTCACTCATGACTCACATACAAACGGAAAGTTTTACTGCAACTTTTGTCAAAGACTGCGGAAAAAATGCAAACCGCGGGAAAACTCGCGAGTTGCGAAAATAGTGTGATCGCCGCTCGCGTCTCTCTGCCATCAGCAGTCGTCACAAACTGTTCTATTTATGTAATTTTACAGAGATCAAGTGCAATTTGATAGAAGTCATTGTCAATGACCGTTACTGTGATCTATTGCTCGTTTTTTACAATGGTTTCTAATGGGATTTTTATCTCAAATAGAAGCTAGAAAGTTTTTACTATATAAGTACCTAGGTACCATTATTTATGTAAGTAGTTACTTATCCAATCGGAGGCCTGTGGCCTAGCCTTGGTCCTACCTATAGTCCTACATAACATCAGTCTCGTTAGTACAAGGAACTAGTGTAGGTACTTAGAATTTAACTTCTTGCGAAACTACCGGAAAAACTTGAAGTTGGTTTTTTGGTTAATTTCCGGTCAATTTTTTTTCAGCTGTTTTCTCCGGTTTTTTTCGGATTTTCCAGACAGAATCTTCCTGTTTCGCTAAAGCTACAAGGTATGTAATATTAAACATCCGGCCAGACCGCCACCACGCCGCCGGTCCGTTGTCACACATCACCTCGTATTGTCGCGCCAGGATAAGCCCAGCGTAGGTCACACTGGGAGCACCGGGAATAGCCTGCACATTTAATTTTATCAAGTATCAAGGCAACTACAAATATGGTAACAAAGGAGATCAAATTAACAGTAGGTAGGTACACATATTCCAACTAACTGGCACCAGCAAATCCAGCAATAGACAAATACTAGAATACTGGCTATATGCACAAGTCGTACCGAGCCAAAAGTTAACTTTCAATATGTCTTTTTTGCCAATGTCATGTCTGTCTTGCAACTGTCAACAGTGTCACGCACATGTGATTGTCAAAAAGTTTTTATTTGTATTGTTTGTGCTGTGCTTATTTTTTCTTGTAATTTTAAGTCTAATTTAATTTTATTAATAATGTTTTTGATAACATTATGTTAAAATAAGTTCTGTTCTATACCTCAGCAACTTTTAAAGTGGATAACGATGTCGGACGACGAAGAAAACTTGCATCGATTGGAGGGAACCTCAAATGACGCTCCAGGGGGACTTATCCTCAAAAAGAAGGAGAAATCTGGCGAATTTCAGTTCGCAAAGCCTTCTTTACTTGGTTTAGATAAGCTAGCAGCCGCTAAGCGTAGGCAGAATCGGCTTATGTCCTTCCAAGAGGATGAAATGGACGATGGCGAATCGAGTGCCCAAACTGATAGTTCTGGTGTCAAAGAACGTAAATATAGAAAGCACAATGAAGAAACACCGACCTATACTGGTGGAATATCGGAACAGGCAAGGGAAAGAATGCTGGAGCGTTTGCAAAAGTAAGATAACCTTTAAAAATTACTAAATAGATTTCCAATAAGTTTCCTCAAGCAATTTTAGGACTCAACAATTAGGTACCTAGTTAGAGATATTCGTAAAGATATTACTAATCAATTTTATTACATTTTTAAAACAACTTTGAATAAAATAGTTTTTGTAAAACCTACCTATAATTTGTAATGAAGCAATCTTGCGCAATACACATAACAATACCAATACTAGTCACTTGAAACATAATTATTATCTAAAACTAGTCACATAAACTTCTCCGACTATAACAAATGTAAGTCGGTTGAAATATAAAAGTAATAATCTAAATCATTATCTAAAAATAGTGAGTTTGCAGTAAATCATAAAATAAACTGTTATATAACACATCAGGTATAATAAACCAAACTAAAATACTTTCAGAAAAGAGAAAGATGCAAAAGAAAAAGGTGTACACAATTCAACACAAGAAGAAAAGGCATCTCGTTCAAGTGAAGACGATGATTACTACAAACGACGCTATGATAGACGTGATTATGACAGAAATCGTAGATATGACTCAAGGAAAGATAGAGGTGACTCTAGAAGAGATAGAGATGACTCGAGAAGAGATAGAGATGACTCAAGAAGAGATAGAGATGATAGAAGCGAAAGAGAAGAGAGTTCGAGAAGAGGAGAAAGTTCGAGGCGAAGCTATTATGAGCCAAGGTTTAAGGATGAACCTAGAACTCCAAGGTAATTATAAAATTTGGGGTCACGCAGAATTAGCAGAATGACTGCCTATGTGCAGATAAGCGTCGAGCTCATCTCAAAATGAACGAAATCTCAATGTATATGGGTTCTTAATTTTTTTATTTAATTTGGTGCGTGCCAGCAAGCTTATAAGAACTACAAAAATTTTAAGGAATACCTATATTTATTTTCAAACATGTTCAAAAAAGTCTGAATTTAAATAATTAAGCTTAAATTGGCATCAATTACAATATTAAAGCATGTAGTAAATTGACAGGAGTAATTGTCCAAAAGGTTTTTGTTTATTTACCCTATGAAAACAGCCTTCAACTCTGTCCAACTAGTGATTTTAGTTTTCTTTCTGTTTTCCAGTATGAAAGTCCTAAAACCTACAGACAAGACAGCCTGGGATGATGATGATGATGACACCAAGTCCACAGTTCGGAAGTCAAGTTGGGACTTCCCTACCCCTTTACCTAGAGACGCACGTGACAGGCGCCCCTTAAAGGACCATAAGGGACGCCCGTATGACCTCACACCAAGAGCTACACCTCATAAGTAAGTTGTACATTTGTTTAATAATATGTCTGACTTTATGCTAAGTAACAAATAAGTTTAAGTCAGTCTAGGTAAGTAGGTGCACTACGAGTATAGCACCATCTTGTTTATCACTACATATAAAATAAAGTCGCTTTTCTGTCCCTATTTCCCTTTGTATGCTTAAATCTTTAAAACTACGCAACGGATTGTGATGCGGTTTTTTTTAATAGATATAGTGATTCAAGAGGAAGGTTTATATGGTATAATACATGCATAATATAGCCGTGCGAAGACAGGACGGGTCGCTAGTAATATATAAAAAGTATAAAATAGGACACATTCTTAAAAATTCAAGAGAAAAGTGTGATCCTGGTAAGATCACTTGATTATGCACCTATCTAAACACTATTGTTTATGAAGGTCCGTATTCGTTGTAAAAATGAAACTTTCTAAGTCTAGGAAATGAAAAGATATGGCCACAGTTTAGCCAAAATTAGCGAGGACCAAACTCACCTTACTCACCTTTTTCCATTTTTCGGAAGGTTTCCTTCATTTGTGGCTTAAGTCTTTTTATTGCCAAATCGCATGGTTTTAGGTCATCGAGAAATTGGTTGAGACAAATTTGTCTGTTGTTGTATAATCTCAAAACCCATTTCAAACCAAGCCATTTTAGAAGGCATGACAATCTATTGGTACAGATTGCTTGATTGCAACTAAATACCAAGTGAGATTAACCTAATGACTTTTTAATGAATTTAGAGGTCTTAGTCAGGCTTTAATTATAAGTACCAGGGTGTTAATAATTTAACAAAATTTCCAAATATTGTTTATTCACAGATTTGCAAGTTCGAGACGTGGCGTCGATATAGATGATCCAGATTGGCACGAGGCTGAGAAGAAGTTGGACCGAGAGTGGTACAACATGGGTGAAGGTATGTGGTAACATTATTGTGGAGCATGATGGGCTTTGCAGTGCTCACTGGTATCAAATGATTCGTAGTTTGTTAGCATTCTTGTCTAGCAGGTCGTCTGGAGCATCTGTCCCAATGCTCCAGACGCTGGCACGCCTGTCGAGGCCTATCACGGCGAGCATTATCTCCGCGTTTGTCTGTATGCTGTGGCCAGATCTAGTCAATGATACGACTAGTCCTATTAGATACGGAGCCCATGGCTATTTTAAAGTTACCAAAACAGGCCTCATTGGGTGTTATTGTTCCCACAAGCTTTGCCTTGGCTGCGCGCCCTTTCCTGTCTAAAAGCAAGCCTTAGTATCCCTGTTTCTTGAAAATCGCTTCAATCATTCAAACATTTGATCCTGATCATTATGAATATATTTTTTTTAACAAATAACTTGTTGCAAAGTTCATTAAAACCCTATATTTCTTAACTATAGGTGAGGCAGACGAATCGGATCCGTTCGCAGGCACGAGCGCCGAATACGTCGCCCGCAAAGAGGAACAGATAGTGAAGCGACAGAACAGGAAGGTGTCAGCACAAAGACAGCAGATCGATAAGGACAACGACCTATGGGAGCGGAACAGGTAATATACATTACTAGCTGCGCCTCGCGGTTTAACCAGCGTAAGTCTCGATTCCGTGGGAATATCGGGATAAAAAGTAGCCTGTGTGTTAATCTAGGTCTCTAGCTATCTACTTACCGAGTTTCATCGCAATTAGTTCAGTAGTTATTGCGTGAAGGAGTAACAAACATACAAACACATATACACACACAAACTTTCACATTTATAATATAGTAGGTTAGGAAGTAGGAAAAGATAATAGGAAGTAGCATAAGCCTTATACTAGCCTCTCCGTGAGCTGCTAACCCACTTAAATCCCGATACCTACAATGGGGGCTTTCAAAAATCCCTTGGTGCTCACTTTCGACACATAAAGAACCCCTGTGCAAAATTCCAGCCCCGCCCCCGCCGTTTCGCATCGTTCTCACAATGTTGTAGAACTTGACTTCTTGACTTGATGACTTGACATTGACAGAAAATTATACAATGACAGTGACAACACTCAAGTTTATGAAATATTGAAAGATTTTTCGGGTCGGTACGACTTGTGCATATAGCCAGTATTCTTCTTAATCTGATCCGTTCATGGTTTGGGATTCACCTCGCTAGCATTTTCCGTCTCTGTTCCCAACTATTATGAGTTTCTCCAGGCTGTCTACTGTTCAACAATAAATATTATGATTCTATTATATTTCAGGATGCTAACCTCGGGAGTTGTTCACGCTATCAATGTTAACAACGATTTGGATGAGGTGAGATTTATTTCACTTACTTTTCTACTAAGAAATCTTTTCAGATATAAGCTTTAACCACCGATTTAATACTTTTTCTACTAAGAAATCTATTCAATTAACCATGCATCGATTTAATCCATTAAAAAGATTTTTTCTGAAATATAATGATCTTAATTACGAATAACAAAATAACAAAGACAAACCGCTTTTTTACACAATTAAAATGTTGGCCTGCATAATAGGTTCTGCTTCTGGTACAATAAATTTCATATTACAAGTTGGTTTAGCATGCAGTTGGCAGCAGATCTTTGTCACGGCTTACCCCTGACGTTACGCTGCTTCTGCGACTGCAGCTTCATATGCAGAAGTAGGCAAGCGTAACATTATATACCTACTTCTGCAGACCAATGACAATCTTATTTTAAAGTTACTGATCGACTATTGGGTGGTATAACAGATGACGCTTTTTTTAAATGTCGCACAATATTAATATTTAGTTTCTTCTCTTGTTTTTCAGGAAAGTGTAGATCGTGTCCATTTGTTGGTACACAACATAGTGCCACCATTCTTGGACGGAAGGATTGTGTTTACTAAACAACCTGAACCTGTAATTCCTGTAAGTTTTACGTATATTAAAAAATACATACAACCGAATTGAGAACCTCCTCCTTTTTTTGAAGTCGGTTAATAAACAGAAGTATTTTGAAGTTTCGAAAGTAAGAAGTTGATAAACAATATTTGACGACCCAGTTGGCACAATGGTCACCATGCCGGACTGTCAAACACAGGGTCGTGGGTTCGATTCCCGCCTCAGACATGTATTTATGCTTAAATATTTGTCTGTGGTCTGGTTGTATGTATTATAAGTATATATTTACAAAAGAAAAGTATATAAGTAGTATATCCGTTGTCTAGCACCCATAACACAAGTCTAGTTACTTAGCTTGGGGCTAGATGGCGATGTGTGAAGTGTCCTGCAATATTTAATATTTAATTTAATATTTAATAAGTATTTAATTTAATATTTTAATATTGGCAAAACTTGTTTTTAAGGAGGTTAAGGTTCTTGAAATTCCTATATGTGTAATCGCGTCAGATGCTGATGAAGAAAATGAAAAACACGAAACTTAAATGCTTATATATTTTTTCCACATCACGAAATACCATCAATTTCATTGTAATCTAGATAAACGAAGAATTTATCATATTTTTTACATTTGTGTATACAGGGTGTCCCGTAATGAATGGCCAAGCGGGCCCCTACGGATAGAGGACACTGTGCCGGATCAGAAAAACGAAAGTTATGTTCTATGAAAGTCTCTTAGTTTCCGAGATATCCGCCATTTTAATTTTTTTTTCAATTTCACGCCTTTCTCTATGTTTTGTTATGCCAAAACTGCAAATGAAGGAATTATCCCAATTTGTTTTTTGGATAGTATTCCAGGATAAATGTGCTATCGAATGCAAACATGATTTTTATGACACATCGAAAGTTTTTTTAAAACTAAGGTTTAACTCAAACATGGTTTTTTAATTTTTAACCTGATCTTTAACCTTTCCTGGTGTAAAAAAAATGTATGGTCACCCTGGTGCCAAATTTAAAAAAAAGTTGCCTATTTCATTGAGATTCTGAAAAGGTATAATATGTGGTATTGCCAGCATTTATTACTGAATAAATTTCTAATACAATGAGCAAGAGCATGGTTTTTGTGAAGTAAAAGTAGTACTAAAATTTACTTTATTGTACCTAAAATAATTCAAGAAATTTTAATTCTGAAATTCCTTGAATTCACTATGGAAAAAAAAGGAAAAAAGACAGATCTGGCTCACTTTAATAGGAATTAATTTTGTATTGAATGCTGGCAATACCACGTATTATATCATTTTAGAATCTCAATGAAAAGGCAATTTTTTTTTAAATTTGGCACGAGGGTGACCATACATTTTTTTTACACCAGGAAAGGTTAAAGATCTGGTTAAAAAATTAAAAAACCATGAAGTTTGAGTTAAACCTTAGTTTAAAAAAAACTTTCAATGTGTCATAAAAAATAATGTTTGCATTCGATAGCACATTTATCCTGGAACACTATCCAAAAAACAGATTAGGATAATTCCTTCATTTGCAGTTTTGGCATAACAAAACATGGAGAAAGGCGTGAAATTTAAAAAATAAATAAAATGGTGGATATCTCGGAAACTAAGAAACTTTCATAGAACATAACTTTCGTTTTTCTGATCTGGCACAGTGTCCTCTATACGTAGGGGCCCGCTTGGCCATTCATTACGGGACACCCTGTATATGCTCAAGTATTGCCTTGCCATATTTTTACATCTAAGCTTATGGCCACCAGTGATAGTTAGCTTCTAAATCATCAAGTTTCATTACTTACTAGATTAATTTATTGAGTGCGGGGGGTAGTCTGCGGTCGAAATAGCCAATGGTCTAATGGCTAAATGCGACTACGGGACCCGTAGCCTACCTGAAAAAAAATTAGTATGGCCACTAAAGGCCCTTGTTCTAATTTACATCACTACATAGTCATCATCACTACATAGTATAAAATAAAGTCGCTTTCTCTGTCCCTATTTCCCTTTGTATGCTTAAATCTTTAAAACTACGCAACGGATTTTGATGCGGTTTTTTTAATAGATAGAGTGATTAAAGAGGAAGGTTTTTAGATATAATACATGCATAATACAGCCGTGCGAAGATGGGGCGGGTCGCTAGTACTAAATAAAAAATACTTTTTTACCCAACTGCGCGACGCAAGGGAAGGTAATGTGTTGATCAGCCTACTGCATGTTTTTTTACCATAATTTTAGGTAAAAGATCCCACTTCTGATATGGCGATAAATGCGCGAAAAGGCTCCGCCCTCGTTAAAGCTTTCAGGGAACAGAAGGAAAGGAGGAAAGCGCAGAAGAAACATTGGAAACTGGAAGGCACTAAGATTGGTAAGTTAATTTAAAGCTTAGAAGAAAATAATGAATGAGATTTTTGTATCTTCATCACTACATAGTATAAAATAAAGTCGCTTTTCGCCGTCCCTATGTCCCTTTGTATGCTTAGATCTTTAAAACTACGCAAAGGATTTTGATGCGGTTTTTTTTAATAGATAGAGTGATTCAAGAGTAAGGTTTTTGGATATAATACATGCATAATACAGCCGTGCGAAGCCGGGGCGGGTCGCTAGTACTATATAAAAAAACCCTGCGTAACTCCCGATCCCGTGGAAATATTGGGATAAAAATGCATTTAGCCTAGTATTAGTAGCCTTTATCACTCCCAATGAATCAATAAGTCCTCATACCAAGTTTTATAAAAATCGGTAAGTATAGTAGTTTCGGAGTCTATTCAATGAATCAAACAAACAATGAAATCTTGCCTCTTAGTATAGATGTAAAAGATTGTGAAAATAAACAGGGAGTTTAAAGTGTGAAAAAATACATAAGCTAAACCGCAGGGCAAGTTGTTTTCATATGCTACAATATAAGTTATTGATTATCTATGTCTTTAAGGGTCTAGTTTTTTTGAAGTGAAAACTTCTTATGGCGCGTTGGGCAATTTTGTGGGTGAGCATTTTCAGCCGTTCTCGCGACAGACGACAGATTTTCTCGCGACAGATGAGATTTTACAGATATACAGTTTTTTAATTTGGCTGTGAGTGTATTAACACGTACATATGGTATTTTTTTTTAACGGACGACTATTGACGGACGACAAATGTCGGACGACAAATGTCGGACGACTATTTTGCGTATGTTCTCGCGACAGATGAGATTTTACACAGATATACAGTTTTCACTTCTGCCTGCACTCCCGGAGTGCGCTGTTTTTTTTTTCTGTTGCTACTTTAACAATTTACTGTCCAATTTCAGGTAACATAATGGGAATACAAAAGAAAGAGGAAGATATAGAAGATGGACCGACTAAAGAGGCGTACAAATATGCTGAACATTTAGACAAAGGTAAGTTAAATCCGAATTTTCATCCACCCATACGATTTTGGGTTCACTTAGGGGGGATGACAAAGCTCACACTGTTTTTTTTGTAATATTTTCAGAACAAGAAATAGAATCAAAATCAGATTTCGTAAAAAAGAAGACGATATCGGAACAGAGAAGATTTCTTCCAGCTTTCGCTGTTAGAGAAGAACTGTTACAAGTTATCAGAGAAAACAGCGTTGTTATTATTGTTGGTAAGTTAATTTAAACAGGAAATGTCAGGAATTACTTTTTTAGGACTAGCAGCATTCTGCGGTTTCACCCGCGTAAATCCCGTGGAATTCAAAACCTATGTTAACCCAAGAATCCAATGTATTTTCATACCAAGTTTGATCTAAATCAGTCCAGTAGTTTTGGGAGCCTATTCGTTACAATAAAACAGTACTAGCTTTTCTCCGCGTAGGGCCCTACTTCACCAGGATGGCATGGCCACATCGCCGGCTACGTATCCATGGCTACTTCTGGCTACCCTTGGTCGCCAAATAGAGTAGCCACTGGCTACTGTCTGTCACACAAAACAAGTGCGTCCTTCCTCATTGGTGACTCGTCGGACACTGAGTGAGGCGCAGCTCACACGTATAAATTTTACTGGCTACTGTGACTACGTCGCCAGGACGCCAGAGTATCTAGTCTCCATAAAGCGTTCGTGACTTCCAAACTGGCGACGACGCCAAACCGTCGCCAAGTGGGTTAACTTCCATATGAATTAAGGTCGCTGCACACGTAACGTGATTTTTCTCGTTCCGGACGGAACGTTATATTTTATATGAAACGATGTCAAGAAATCGTCACGTTCCGAGAAAAATCACGTTACGTATGTTTAAAGACTACGAACACTTTATGAACGATGCAAGTTACGTCCCGTTAGGCCTGCACTACACTACTCGTGAAGTTGATCGAAGTAACCCTAATTCGATAGTGTAGAGAGGCACTTCGGTTCACTTCGGGCAACATCGCCTCGCATCGCTTGACTTTCGCTTGTTAATGTGCACCCCGATGGAAGGTGGCGGGGGTGTGTGGGGCATTGGCTTAAGATGGCAGGCAGCCAAGGGTTTACCCACTAAAACTCCACCGGGTTCTCTATCTCGCCCATTGTTGGTGCCTGGGAGCGGTTCTTCCACGTCACCAACAGGCGTTGGCCCACAAGTGGGCCCCAGCATCAGGTAAACAGTGGCCATTGCCTCTAGACGACGCACGCAGGAACCCTGGTGCGTCCGCCGGGGTCCTTGTATCGGTCAACCTCATCGAACACTTCGACGAAGTAACTTCACGAGTAGTGTACCGGAGGCTTTACGTTGCAGCGACCTTTAGCTGGATACGTAGCCGGCGACATGGCTATGGCGTCCCGGTAAGTTAGCACCCTAAGAATCTAACATGTTTGTAACTAAATTCCAATCTCGTTTCCAGGTGAGACCGGCAGCGGTAAAACGACCCAACTAACACAATACCTACACGAGGAGGGCTTCAGTAAGCTGGGCATGATTGGATGTACGCAGCCGAGACGTGTCGCCGCCATGTCGGTCGCTAAACGTGTCGCTGACGAGATGGGGGGACGGCTGGGTTAGTACTGAGATCTCCTAGGAATTAGAGGATATAATGTAGATTATGTTATTGTCCAGCGTGGTGGATATAGACGGTCTATACAAGAAATGCCATATTTGGAAATTATTCGATATTCGGCCTATTCAGCAACTTTTTTTACTGTACTAAATATAAAAAAATCGCATAATATTAAAAAAAAAAATTTAATATGTAAGTACTTAAATGTATCCAGTGGCAAGTTATGATAAATGAATGAATTTGTTGATGGCAAACGATTGCGCTTTTTCTCAAAAAATATTAGTGCATCCAAAAATGTGAGGTATTCCTTACTGCGTACCCATTATAATGCACACCTAATATTGCGCATCTAAACTATTTCACATTTGCGCACCTGTTTTGTTGCGCTCGCGATAGGTATTAACTTATGCCTAACCTGCCTTAATTTTCATACAACCATCCCTAAAAAATGCAGTGAGGAGATATGGCCAATGAAGTGACCAACTGCTGCACTAAAAATATAAACTGTTTCTTATTTTTTTATTATTTATCATTATAAAAATATAAATATGATCGTTTTTTGGTTCGATTCCTGGCTAGCGTTAAACGAAATCAAAAAAAATCTGATGATGCAGTTTTAGTTTTTGTCAAAATCGGGCACGCAACACGTTTCAGCATTTTTCGCTATCTTATAGTTTAGGATATAGCCCTGAAGGCCCACCTAGAAAACCCTGTATAAAATCTAGCTTAACGAACTCGTTTCCCACCTAGGCGAGGAAGTAGGCTACGCGATCCGTTTCGAAGACTGCACCTCCCCCAACACAGTGATCAAGTACATGACGGACGGCATCCTGCTGCGGGAAGGTCTCCGAGAGCCGGACCTCGACCACTACTCCGCTGTCATCATGGACGAGGCCCATGAGAGGTCGCTCTCAACTGACATGCTCTTCGGATTGCTTAGAGAGGTAAGTCTAGATTGTAAGACCAAGGCGATAGATACAAGAGGCTGCTAATCATGAACAATAATGAGTCTACAAACACAGAATACATAATAGTTACTACAAACTACAAATTTAATACTTTAGATGTTAGCTAGATTATCAATTTGGGAGATTATGCCACGCCGAATTCCCACTATCCCTCCTTTGGAGGATAGAGAGAATACCTCTGTTCTTACTACCCAAGAAGATAGATACAAGAGACTGCCAATAATTTACAAACATGCGTCTACAAACACTGAATACATAATAGTTACTACAAAAATACTTTAGATGTTAGCTGGATTATCAATTTGGGAGAAAATGCCACGCCGAATCCCCATCTGGGGGATAGAGGGAATACCCCTGTTTTTACTGCCCAAAACGATAGATACAAGAGACTGCTAATCATGAAAATTATGAGTCTACAAACACAGAATACGTAATAGTTACTACAAACTAGGGATAGAGGGAATCTGGGGATAGAGGGAATACCCCTGTTTTTACTGCCCAAAACGATAGATAAAAGAGACTGCCAATAATTTACAAACATGCGTCTATAAACACAGCTACCTGAATTAGTATATATAGTTACTACTAACTTTATCATCTTTATCAAACGTTATAACCTCTTTTTACCCCATTAGAGGTCGAATGCGTCTTCAAACACAGAATACATAATAGTTACTACGAACTACAATTTTTTATTATAACTTTAGAGGTTGAATTTCCTAAAAATCCTTTCTTAGTGCTCGCTTTAGTCCTTTAAGGAACCCCATGCGAAACTTTCAACTCGTAGCTCTTTTAGTTTCAGAGATTTTGTGTTGAGAATATTTGTCAAAAAATTCCCATGTTTACCATTTGATTAACATTTTATGAGTTATATAATTCTGACCCCTGTGATACCCAATTACTCTTTACCCTCAGTTCATGGTAACCATATCAATGTTTCTATAAACTATCATATCAAAATATAAACGAAAAAGTTTCCCAGATATAATAACCATATCTACTAAACTAGCTGCGCCCCGCGGTTCTACTCACGTTAGTGTCCTATAAAAGTGATGTCAATAGCACAAAGCACACCGTTTTTGTTTATCTCCGCCGAAAATAAGACTGTTATTATCTCATTTGTCACTTAACGAATGAACGGTATCGCTTTATCGTTCAATCATTCATTCACAGCGCGCAATTTGCACCGTTAGTTCCAAGTGCCACTCAGAATAACGATTCGAACTCTTAGGCCCCGGCCACGAAGACAGCGGCACGGCGGCGGCGCGGGGAGCGGTGCGGGCAGCGGCGCGGCGTCGCAGACCCGGCCACGAAGCCAGCGGGGCGGGAGCGGCGCGGCGAGCGACGTAGTGTTGTGTTAGGAGAAATTTAATGTCTTGTTCGCGACCGAAATGTCTCAACGGCGGGCGACGACAATATTTTTTTGATACCAATTTCTTCGTCAGTCGGTCTGTAGTGTGTAACGACACACAATGACGAATGTTTATAATAAAGATATTTTGTTTGAGGAGAAGAAAAACAAAAATTGTATTACTACAAAGTTTAAAACCAAAATTGCATCTCGCTGTCTGTATGTATGCTCAAATCTTTCAAACTATACAACGGATTTTGATGCGGTTTTTTTAATAGATAGAATGATTAAAGAGGAAGGTTTTAGTATATAAAACAAAACTACCACGCGTACGAAGTCGCGAGCAACAGCTATTTTACATAAATTAAAAATAATGTCAAACTCTGTAATTCGATCCATTCCTAGATAAAATAATTAAATTACCTAATTGTTAATTTTCCACACTTTAAAAGCACCTGATTTTCCACCAATAAATCAATTGAAAACCGATAGTCGATAGTTATCGAGTAAAATGAAAAGCACAACACTAAGTCAATGCAGTTGACGCGGCACCGCTCGCCGCTCGTTCGCCGCGCCGCCCCGCTCGCCGCGCCTTCGTGGCCGGTTCCGTCTAAATCTATGCATTGAATCGCGCCGCTGCCGCTCCCGCCCCGCCGCCGCTGACTTCGAGGCCGCGGCCTTATGCATCTCTTCTTTATCCATAAATAAGTTGCAAATTTTCTCCCTTTAGTAACATACAGGTTGCTTAAAGGTTCTAACCACCTTTATAGAACTTAATCTCGGTGGATTTTATTACTAATGTTTCCAAAAAAAAAAATACTAAGTATATGCAAGCTATCACCAAATGTGTTACTTGGGAAATTAATATCACTTTTATAGGACACTAACAATACACAAAAGTTACTATAAAAGACACAAAAACAACACATAATACATAAAAGTTAGTATATAACATACAGTTTTACTCTTTTAAAAGTTGAATTTTCAAAATGCTTTCTTAGTGCCGACTTACATTTTAAAAAAAAAGGACCCGTAAAGGATGCGTAGTTTCAGACTCGTAGCTCTTGAACTTTTAGAGATTTCTTGATATCTTTCTACCCCTTTTTTACCCCGTTAGGGGTTGAATTTCAATAAAATACGAAGCAGGTTTTCCATTAATTCTGTAAGAGAATGTTTATGCAAAGTTTGAAGTAGATTAGACCGTTCACGTTGTCCCATACAAACTTTGCCCCCCTTTTTCACCCCCTTAGGGGTAGAATTTCGGAAAATCTTTTCTTAAAAAACCCCTAATCCTATGAATCCTTATCCTATGAATTAATTTTCTTGAAATCTTTTCTTTTCTAAGGTTTAATGTGGTACAATACAGAGTTTATCTATCTATCTTATCGGATGCCTACGTAATACAAAGAACACACTCTCCAAGTTTCAGGCCTACGATCAGCTGTTTAGGCTGTGCATTGATCCGTCAGTCAGTCAGGACAGAGCATTTTATATATGGAAGATAAATATTAAAATAATACAAATAAATCTGACCTAAGTTCATCGATAAATGTTAAATGTGTTTAGTTAATTTTTATTAATTCGTAAATTATAAGTTCATTTAGGTCGGTCAATAGATATACTTATCTACTTGTACTTTTATACGGGCTTTTTCCCCAACTAGACCTCTTTAGATGGATCTACTAGATACTGCCCTCTCAGCTTAGTCGCCTGTGTCTAGAGGAAATAATTCTTCAAGAGGAGCCAAAAGCCTTCTGGAGCCAACTAAGCCGCTGGTCCAACCTCGATGCTTTCCTTCACCGTAAAAGCAATGTCAAATAGCGCACATAATTTTTTCGTAAGAAAATTTAATTGGGGTGCAATCGAACCCACGACTCTAGGAACAAAAATCGAGATATCAGTACCATTTACACCGATTTTGACCGTTGAAGTTCTTAAAATTCCTAAAATGTCCAATTGACATACGTTAGCGGGGAAAACCGTGAACTGCAGGTAGTATGGTACAGTCACATTACCAATTAGCTGAACCCCGCGTAACTTAAAGCTCACTCGCAAATCTGTAAGGTTGTAAAGTAATGTTACCTGAATCTGTATTTTGTAAAACAATATACTATACAATACAATCACTATCACTACATAGTATAAAAACAAAGTCGCTTTCTCTGTCCCTATGTCCCTATATATGCTTAAATCTTTAAGACTACGCAACGGATTTTGATGCGGTTTTTTTTTATAGATAGAGTGATTAAAGAGGAAGGTTTTTAGATATAATACATGCATAATACAGCCGTGCGAAGCCGGGGTCGCTAGTATACAATATAAAAATAATAACAAAATGGGTAAATACTATATTTTTTACAGATATGCGATTGAGCTCTGGGTCACTTGGGGTTCAGCTAATTGGTAATATGACTGTACAAACAAATGGGTCGATGAATTAATTAATTATCTCTAGCACGTGCAAAAATATAGTTTGTACCTATAAAAAACTTAAGTAGGTACCTAATTAATTAGTAGGTATTATTAATAATTTATTCTTTTTAATAGTTCTATTGTTCATTTTTAGAGTTCCGTATCCAAAGCGTAAAAACGGGTCCCTTTTACTAAGACTCGTCTGTCTGTATGTCACCAGGCTGTATCTCATGAACCGTGATAGGTAGATAGTTAATGTATTTCTATTGCCGCTATAACAACAATCATGTTATAGCAAAAACAGAATATACGGAACCCTTCGTGCGGGAGTCCGACTGGGACTTAGCCGGTCTTTTCATTATTTTTTATTGATTCTAGAATCTTTTGCCTATAAAACTCTATTAAGTAATAATAAATCAGTATTGTAGGCAATTATTCACAGCTTTATTGTGAGAAAAAATACTGTCCTGAATAGAGTTAATGTTGATTTTTTAGGGTTCCATAGTCTCAAAAAAAAAATGATTTAAAAAGAAACTTGTGGGGCTCTTTTTTCTTTGATCATGTTTACAAATTTTAATGCTAAGTAAAGTTAATTGAAAAAGCGAAAAAAAGAATGTTTTTCTTCATTAATTTGAATCGTCGCACGAAATAATCGATGACGTCGCTAGCTCATCTTTGAAGGCTCACTTTATGAAAGATTTTTATTTTTTCTTAAAATCAATCGTGGCCGTTTCGTGTCTTATTATTATTAATCATAAAATTTTACAAAAATAAAACATTTGCAACATAGTTTTTGTTAACCTATTTGCTATTTTCAACATATTTATATTTATTTATTTCTTAGGAAAACAAACTGCTCCTAAAAATTGTAAGAAATTACAATAAAAACAAAAAGCAAATTAAATGTTTCCACTACTATGATATTGTTACCACTGGCAACACAGGATACAAAAACAAAGGGTATTTTATCATCATTTATTTAAAAAAAAATGCTTCAATATAAATTAAACATTAGAATTACACATACATGTACGATTTTTCACAACAGACAGTCAACATATCATTCATTGTTAACAGTTCATTTAAAATACAAATACTTCAACACAATGACCAGAGACCGATCAAAAATATCCAATACTTTTTAGGTTCCGAATTTTCGTAAATATACGGCACCCATAATATTCTAATAGGCTATTTTCATCAAGACAATTTTCATAGAAAATCATACAGTCTTTTAATATCAGAAACGAAATCGAAATACTTGTAGACTAGGTTTTCACTCTCAGAACATCAATACAAGATTTCATAATTATCTTAAAGTTATACAATAATAATAGTAATATCTTAAATAGAGAAGTTGTTTAGTAATAATAATGAGCGTTGGCGCGTCTTTTGTATCTAAAGGAATGTTCTGTTAAATTTTTTATCAAATTGATATAGGAAATTCTAATTTTTGAAGTAAAAAAGTCTAAATAAAGAATGCAGTGCAAAGTTTAAAAAGAAAACTGACCTGATATTGAACGAATGAAGTAGTAATATTTAAAATTCAAATTTCGAAGCTTTCAAAGCTCTAGATTCGTCTTTGACAAATTAATCAAAACAATGGTAACCAAAACATTTCAAAATGTTAAAGAAATAATTGAATGAAAATAGAGAACGAACGAAGAACGATTATTGAAATTCAAATCTCGAAGCTAAATTCTTTTAAACATGATCGATACATTTTACTTGTGTCTAAAAATCCAATACTTTGTATTTACTTTAAAGAAATTATTCAAAAGAAAATATAAGCGTAATTAAACTGAACTGAACGAATGAAGAACGAAAAAATGATATTCAAATTTCGAAGCTTCCAAAGCTAAACATGATAGATACATCTTACTGGTATCTAAAAATCCGAAACTTTGTATTACTTTGAAGACTGAAAAAATATAAGCATAATTGAACTGAACTGAATGAATGAAAAACGATTTATGAAATTCAAATTTCGAAGCTTCCAAAGCTCTTAGATTCGTTTTTTAAACATGATCGATACGTTTATTCTGTATCCAGAAGCAAGGTATGCAAGATCCAGCGGTGGGCCCGCTGGATGGCGCTGATCAAACGGAACGCGCTTTCTCTCTCACTTGGTTTTGGTTGACGAGCATCACGCCCATGCTCATCCCGATGTTACCCCATTTTAAAGACTCGCTTATCTGTAACAAAAGATTTAACACGTTAATATAAAGTTAGAACATTAAAATAAACAATCGCTTTAGCAAAATCATCATTAGGTATTTCTTTTTTGTGTTTGTTTCTTCTTCCAATGCTATTTTTTGACGAAATTCAGGGGGCATAATGGTTTTAATTCCTTAAAAATTGCAACAGAATGCTATGTTATTGATGTTAATCTCTTGTATTTCTAGGCTTACATGTTTTATTATTTCATTACATTAAAATATAACCTACGAGTGATTAAAAAGAAGAAGAAATACAAGTTTGTAACGAAATAATTACACAAACACCCCTAAATCTGACATTATTTTAAGGAAGAGAAAAGAGCTTGGATAAGCACGTGGTATAAAAACCTCTTAGGGTTAAAACGGCTGACTGTTTTGAATAATATATGTACATAATTATCTTTGTAGATAATGTAATAATGCAGTGTTACCTATATTTACGTTGGTACATATATGTTATCTGTCAGTCGTGATCACAGAATATAGACGTGACAATCACATTAACAATATCTTACCTTGACTTCAGTTTAACAAGAATTTTAACTTACTTTGTAGTAAGGTTAATATGTTTACAATTAAGTTGAATAAGCTTTAAATAATCAAGTTATGCTAACCAGTTTGAAACCGTTTGTTCAAAACATTTGTAACCACTTCCGTGTCTTTAAAAGGTCCACGTGTAGTTAAAAATAAAGTTATTTAAAAAACTATAAATAGTATAGGTGACGTCATCTATAAAAATAGAATTCAAAGTCCTGACTAACATATAAACGCACAGCTTGAACCAATAATCAGACTATTTGATATACAGATATCTGCTCATCCACTATAAAAATATTTTAGAAAAATCGACAGCTGCAAGGACGAAGTCGTCGACAAAAGCTGTTAATATATTGTGTTTTTATCAATGCTAGGACGCTGTAAAGATGTGGTTTATCACTTGAACGATAAACTTCTCTACTATATTGGGTACTAGCGAACCGCCCCGGCTTCGCACGGCTGTATTATGCATGTATTATATCTATAAGCCTTCCTCTTTAATCAATCTATTTATTTAAAAAAACCGCATCAAAATCCGTTGCGTAGTTTTAAAGATCTAAGCATGGACATAGGGACGGCAAAAAGTGACTTTATTTTATAATATGTAGTGACAAAGACTATTGACTGGGAAAACCTAATAATATGTATTAACTAGTTACTGTAACTGTTACTTAATATTTTTATATCTGAGCAATCGGATTATTAGCTTAATCAACCTTTTAAGATAAAAGTACATTCTTGCTAACCATGCAGTTACCATTTATTTTAAAATGTAAAATTGCAAAATAAAAGTCAAAAATAAATTAACTAAGTTAAATATAAAGTTCATAGTTATATGTTTTGATACCAGCAAACAAACTGACTACTATAATTATGGGATAAAAACAATAATCAAGGACAAAAACAAAGATTTTTTTATGTTATTTCACAAATAAGTAAACCGAATTATTTTCTTCGTAGGTAAATATTATAACCATTTCATAATGATAATTATTAAGTACTTATTTAGTTGTATTACGAACTATATTTATTTTTTACTTAGTTTTTGAATAACTTTAGGTTTCCTTGTTTGGTGCTGTTTGAATTTAAATTGGTTTTCCTGTAGTATTAGATAAATAAACTTTAGCGTCATTGCATTTGTTAAATTAGGAACTTTCAGGAAAATTAGATAATTATTTGACAACTTTAGTTTCCTCGTTTGATGCTATTTCATTGAAAACAAGAGGTTTTCCTTTAATATTACGCAAACTTAAATTTATGTTTTGAATTAGGAAAACAATGTTATAATTTGACCTTCAATCGAAGGAGAAAATAATCAATAACCGATGTTTTTTTACAATTTCTAATATTTTCTTACTACTTGCAAAAATTTATTGTATCTTAGTGGTCTAAAACACGCACGTACCATCTTTTGAACGGCTGAGAGAATGGAATCAATAAAAGTATCAACAGCTGTGGAATGTGGCTTCTTGGTGCTGAGTTATTTATATATTTAAACCAATATGGCCCTCCTTTTGTTGAAGTTTTAAAGACAGACGTTTTCATTAAATACTCTATTATTATGTTCAATTTAAAGCTACTAAAAGTTAGTTATTTCTAACACTCAGTTATCTATTTGGACGACTTAATTATAGGTATTATGTATGTACATATTTTCTTATCGTTGAAATAATTACGCGCAATTACAAAATGTTTAGCAACAAGTCACGGTCAATTAGGCAAGTTGAATGTACTATAGGTATTTTAAATGTCTTAGCTTGAATATCGCGTCTTCATTCGATACGTTTACGATGTAGTAAATCGATTGTATTCGCTTGAACATTATCGAATCACGTTTTCATTAGTGCTCCAAGTTAGCTGGACACAAGACACACAGCAGTGTTAGTGGTATGTTAGATAAAACACGTAAAGAGCACATTGAATTCCGGTACATCATTTAAAACTTGAAATCCTCACCGGTATTAAAGTGGTCAGCTGTAAGTGTCCAAACCGCCTCAACGATTACCATCAAAAGATGATAATCATAGGTGTTTTCGACGTCGTTAAGCTGATCTGTAACAAAATTCGGTCGTTTTGCGATCTTTATATTTACTGTACCCATTGTGATGCCCCATGCATGTACCACGATGGATGATCGCCGATCCTCGTATGCCCTCGTTTCAATGTCTCCGTACTTCACACTCGCCGGACAACACATAAAGCGGTGTGAAACAATGTTTTATTGCAATATTGTTTCTCGTATGCAAACGGTATGACGTAAAACTGTCTTTACAATGCGTTCGCGATAAAGGTACCTACAGGTACATGTGGTAGGTACGTGTTTATAGTGACGAAAGTACTCTCAGATTGTAAGGACAGCTTTGCAGTTTCCCGTACGTTGACACTCATCATGCAATCAAATAAGAATAAAAAAGCTAAAAAGTAAATGAAAAGTAGAAAAGAATTCTAGAACCGAAAATACCAACAGAAGAAAATAAAACAAGTAAAGCGGATCGTTTCGAAACAGCCTAGTAGTTACCGGAGCAGTAATGTATCTCGCGCGCAAATTTAACCGTTATTGTAGGTTCTAGAATTTTCTATAATAACGGTTTTTTGTATCGGTGTTTTTATTTACCTGTCGCATGCGAGCTTCTTGTGGGGTCTCTCCGTATCGGCACCAGTGGACGAAGTGCAGAGTATTGTGCCAGTTTCTCTCGAACCTTGACTTAGTTGCCATATCCAGCTGCAATCAGTAGAAGCTCCTTAGTAGCCGTTCCACTGTACCGTGCCCACTATATCCAATAAACGAAAGCCACATGAGGCTTTCGCTATCTGAAATGAGAGGTTTCCAATTCTGACGCAAACCTACGGCTTTTGAAGAAAGAACATACAAGTTCGATTGGATATTTATGCCATACAAGGCTGGAATCATGCAGTAAATGTGAAGAGAGTATTGGGATCTATAGCGTTAGGGTTATTTGAGTGTGAAAAGTTTTAATGCTTTCAATTGAATAGGTAATTGTCGCACATCTGTTACTTGCAATAAGAACGGGACTCATTTACATTCTAATCGAGGTCGTTTACATTTTAATGAATTGAATTGTTAAGATAGTTGTTCTATCAGGTCTTTCAATATGTCTGCAATGTTGCGACTAAATTAATTTATCGAGGCAGCATCTCTCGACAAAGTTATGGGAGATTACGTCACGATACGAGTCAACGCATAACATGTTTCGAAAGTCACATTAAGCTTTGGTAAATATTGTTATGTTTTGGCTTGTTATAACAGAGAAGTTGGGAGAGGGAATTGGAAACTTTTTCTTCCCAGATTTGAGTTGTATTTTTTTTTACCTTGGCCCTTATGTCTTTTTCGATGTTCGGCGTTTCTTGCTTGTCGTCTACGTTGTTGATGCGGATCACGGAATCCTTCTTCCAGAAGGCATTCATGGTGGTTTTAACCACTCGTTTTCTAACTCCTTTCTGTTGGACTGTGTAGATATCTATCTGTTCCGGGTTCTTTGTTTTTTCTGTCGACAACGAATACCACACATGAGTAAAGAGCGTAAAAAATTTGGAATGTGAATCACAGAGAACTCGTTTTGTGATCCTTGTGTAAGCCTACATAAAACTCAAGGCGTTTGCCCTTTCGAATCGACATTGTCGTCCGTTCGTTAATTTGTTATTCGTCCGACGTACCTATTAAACCGGCTGCACATGGGCGTTTTACATAAATTATTTACAAATGTTATCGTGGATTGTAGTCGGCTGCGTGCGACCGTGCCAGCGAACGTCGCGTCGTCCCTCGGCCGGCGCGGCGCGCCAACTTTATTTAGTCTCGCATTGAGGCTCGTGCTGCGCGCACGTTATCTTATTGCCCTACTTTCTTGCCAACAACGATGTTTTTTAGCATAATTGATATTATTCTTACCTTTACCCTTCTTCCACATGGCGACAGCATACATGTGGTAGTCTGGAGAGAGAGTGGAGTCTGGCGGCAGAGGGTCCTCAGCTCGCACCTCGAGGATGAATCCCGACTCGAGGACGGCGCACAGTATGTTCTGTTCATCGTGCTTGAACCACTTGCTCTCGCGTAACTTGTGAATAGCAACCGATGAGCCGAATCGTGGTTTCTTCGGTGCGAACAAGGCCTGCGCCTGACTCCCGAACCGAGACAGGAGCCCCTTGACCGTCGGCGGCGGCGCGAGGCTCTTCTCAGGCGGCTTGATCTGCTGGACACTCCGGCAGGTCACGAACCTCGCTTCCATTGAACCCCCACTCCTATGGAATATGAGCAAAACAATCTTCTCGCCGACACTTGGTTCGAGTTGCGGTTTAAATCGGCGTTGATGCGGCGGACTACTCTCACTTAAATCACGTTCGAACACTTTCACAATATTATCGCGTGCGTTTACGTTTGTGAGAGCACTCGACTATACGGTGTCGCGGTAACGTTAGACGCGGCGCGCGCGTGGGGGCTTGGTTATATACCGGCGGGGAGGAGGCTCGGGACGAGAGAGGAGCGTCCGCCCCGCCCCGCGCCGGTTACGTCTGACCTCACTAGGGCTGTGCACTGAGCACTACCTACACTACACATAGCCACAGAGTACAATACTACCTGTCGTGAGTACATCACGTTATACATACGCTACTTCATGAAGGACGTTTATGAATCATGTGCTTCGAGTTTTTGTGATCTTTGAGGTACAAATATTTCTTAAACTTGACCTCGATATTCGTACATGAATATTATAACAATCAATTATTAACCTATTAAGACTACTGCTAGATATTTTACTATAGTTTTTTTTTTATTACACGTGACTTTTCTTAATATCGAAAACAATACGGATATTTAAATGTAAATTGATAACAAAATTGTTAAATCTATTATAATCTGTTAGTATATAATGATAAAAAAAAATATTTATTTAAATGCGCCATCATACTACTGTTCCGCATGTTTGGATGACTTGAAAAACTATACTTATCATTACAAAAATCATAATTTTTTATATATTTGAATCTAATCGGCCTTTACATCTAAGAGATGAATATTTTTTTCTAGCGGCAGCAACTTTTATACTATTCAGAGCGCAGAGTAGTGCCAGGAACATGTTTTAGATGGAGGATACTTTTAATCTATGTTCTATTTTATTATTAGATAGATAGATAGATACACACTTTATTTGTACAACACACAAAACATTGAAAATAACAGACGTTAAGCACGAGCAAGCTTATTAGCTACGAAATTGTACAAACAGGCGACCTTATCGCCTTATTAATCTGATTTGAAAACAAAATAATTAAATATGAGAAAAAAAATCAGTTGAATACAAACAAAATTCAACGCAAAATACGCTAAAAATTATCAAATCTGGTCTCTGATAAATTAAAAAATATTCCATTCTGTATTATATCACATTTTATATTTATTTATTTAAAGCATAACCCAACACGACTCTGTGGCACGGTGGACGAACGCTCTCCTGCGAAATAGAAGGTTGGGGGTTCGATTCCAGCCTTATCTTTGTCTGTGTATTTCTGTATGTATTTACGAAATAACAGTATATAAGTAGGTATTCTATTCGTTATCTGATCACCATAACACAAGTCTAGTGGCTAAGCTTGGAGATAGATGGCGCTGTGTCAAAATATTTTGAGTTTCAGTTCTAAGTATGGGGAACCCTAAAATTTATTGTTTTTTTTTTCTATTTTTGTGTGAAAATCTTAATGCGGTTCACAGAATATATCTACTTACCAAATTTCAACAGTATAGTTCTTTTAGTTTCGGAAAAAAGTGGCAGTGATCGGCGTACAGATAGACATGACGAATCTATAAGGGTTCCGTTTTTTGCCATTTGGCTACGGAACCCTAAAAAACTGTGCTGCGTGCGTGTGCGCTGTGCTTGTGCTGGGTAGTGTATTGGGTAGTAATCACACTACCCAGCGGTTCCCATCCCTACAGTTCCGATGCACCGAGCTGACCTCACTCCCTACTTCCCCCCTACCCTTCCCCTCGCACAATGGCGCCAAAGCAGGTAGCTTATTCCGTTACTAAAACAACATTTAAACTAGTACTAATTAGTGATGATAGTAGTACTAGTATTTTAGTTTGACAGTCATAGAGTTAACCTTTAGTTTGGCCAACCGGACTACTGGGACAAAATAGTCTCAGCAGTTTGGTTGGGACTATTTTGTCCCAGTAAATTGGTTGGAGGAGAGAACCGAACTGTTAAGACTATTTTATACCTGTAGTTCGGTTAACCTAACTAATGTAATTTTTCAGTGTTAATAGGCCAGTTGAAACAAAAACAATTAGACAATCCAGGAACAAAAAGACAATGGAAAAAAAAACAAAAAAGTTGTTTTAAACATAAAACTTTCCTACACTAAGTAAATACAAACATGCAGACAAATAACTTTTCTATTATTGTTTATCATGTATTTTATCACATTACATATTTTTAATTTGTTATAGTTAATGATAAGATTTTATTTACCAGAGTTAAGGGGATTGTCCCTTATTACTATCTTATCAGTTAAAATATCACTGTATTTATCAAAAATATTATAAATTATTTGCAGAAACGTTTATTTTTTTTTCCTGAAATAGATACACGTGAAAATGGATTGACTTCAAAGTATGTTCAATTATTTTTTACTATTTAAATTCGGTTTTTAGGTATTTTATGAACAGTTTAACATGTTACATACCAATAGCGAGACGTGAAAAATATTATTGTAGCTATTGGGGTTTTTCGGCTTACCCTTAAAGAAATATCACCCCTCGCCACTGCTACATACATATACTTACTCTAGTCAGCCAGCTATCTATACTAATATTATAAAGCTGAAGAGTTTGTTTGTTTGTTTGTTTGTTTGAACGCGCTAATCTCAGGAAGTACTGATCTCGAATTGAAAAATATTTTTGTGTTGGATAGTCCATTTGTCGAGGAAGGCTATAGGCTATTTTATATTTCGATATTCCCACGGGATCGGTAGCTACGATGGTGAATCACTACATAGTATAAAACAAAGTCGCTTTCTCTGTTCCTATATCCCTATGTATGCTTAAATCTTTAAAACTGCGCAACGGATTTTGATGCGGTTTTTTAATAGTTAGAGTGATTCAAGAGGAAGGTTTATATGTATAATACATGCATAATATAGCCGTGCGAAGCCGGGACGGGTCGATAGTTATAATATAAAGTGGAAATATTTTATTGTTTGTATGTAACGAATAGGCGCCGAAACTACTGGACCGATTTTAATGCAACTTGGTATAAGGATAAATTAATTAATTGGTAGTAACATAGGCTAGTTTCTATCCCAATATTCCCAAAGGATCGGGACTTACTTGAAAAATACCGCGAAGCCCTGTTACTAACAGCGCTAGTAATTCAAGATGGTTGTGAGAAATTCGAGTAGGTACGTCTCGATCGATATTCTACCGAGGTATTTCTTGGAGAAATACCAACTTCATTAGTGATTTATAGGCTATATACGTCTGAAGGGTTAACGTATACAATGGCTGAGATTGAATGCCAGAGGTTGACAGAGTGTGGGACTGAGAATTCGCTATTGAGACAGTACCTAGCCATGTTTAAAAACATGACATTTTGTACTACTGTTCATTAGAATGATATCATTCTAATAATTATTTTCCAGCTTCTTAGTCACATATTTTAAATTTTTATTCGTTTTACGGTTCGACTATATTACAATAGTTATAGTCGCGAGAAGACTCAACGTTAAATTCCTATGAATGCAAATTGTGTGAGTTACAAAAGCTTATTATATCCTTCTAACTCATAATTTAATAACCTGTTTTAAATAAATTTAGTAGTAAAAAAAAGATTTTTCCAAATCGGTCCAGGCGTTTTCGAGTAATCGGCGAACATACATAAAAAAAAAAAATATATATATACTTGAAAAATACCGCGAAGCCCTGTTACTAACAGCGCTAGTAATTCAAGATGGTTGTGAGAAATTCGAGTAGGTACGTCTCGATCGATATTCTACCGAGGTATTTCTTGGAGAAATACCAACTTCATTAGTGATTTATAGGCTATATACGTCTGAAGGGTTAACGTATACAATGGCTGAGATTGAATGCCAGAGGTTGACAGAGTGTGGGACTGAGAATTCGCTATTGAGACAGTACCTAGCCATGTTTAAAAACATGACATTTTGTACTACTGTTCATTAGAATGATATCATTCTAATAATTATTTTCCAGCTTCTTAGTCACATATTTTAAATTTTTATTCGTTTTACGTTTCGACTATATTACAATAGTTATAGTCGCGAGAAGACTCAACGTTAAATTCCTATGAATGCAAATTGTGTGAGTTACAAAAGCTTATTATATCCTTCTAACTCATAATTTAATAACCTGTTTTAAATAAATTTAGTAGTAAAAAAAAGATTTTTCCAAATCGGTCCAGGCGTTTTCGAGTAATCGGCGAACATACATAAAAAAAAAAAATATATATATACGCGACGATTTGAGAACCTCCTCCTTTTTTGAAGTCGGTTAAAAATAACTATCGTGTTTAAAAGGCTACGAATTTGAAGGGGTAAAGTCATTATAACGACCCAGTTGGCACAATGGATACCATACCGGACTGCCAAACACAGGGTTGCAGGTTCGATTTCCGTCTCAGACAAGTATTTATGCTTAGATATTTGTCTGTGGTCTGGTTGTTTCTATGTATTATAAGTAATAGAAACAAAAAGTATATATCCGTTGTCTAGCACCCATAACACAAGTCTAGTTACTTAGCTTGGGGCTAGATGGCGATGTGTGGAATGTCTTGCAATATTTAAATATATATTTATTTATTACTAGTCCACCCGCCCCGGCTTCGCACGGCTATATTATGCATGTAATACATATAATCCTCTTAAAAAACCTATCTTAAAAAATCTATTGTGTTACACTTTTTATCTATCGTAAAAAGTGACTTTGTTTTATACTATGTAATGATTTTGAAATCCTAAGTGTCAAATTCTTTCACACTCGAAATGCCATAAAGCATTTCAATATGGGCATTCTAACAAGCAATAGACGTAAGTAATGGGTTCTCATAAAATAAACAACAGCAATATCCTGCGGAGAGGCAAACGGGACGCGGACGTGATTCGCAACACGTTCGCCCGCCGTATTCAGTTCCAGGAAGGACGGTGGGAGGCGGATGGTCCCCTTCCCCTTATACCTCCCGGTTTTACCTGCGTATACCTTGATCCAGTGAGAATATCGGGATGAAATGTAGCCTATTAGGTCATATATATCTCTAACTATCTTCATATATAAATTCTATCGTAATTGGCCTAGTAGTTTTTGCGTGAAGTAGCAATCATAAAGTTTCACTTTTGTTCCACATGGTCTTAAGAGGAAAGGGTACCGGGGGCTCTCTCCATACAAACTTAGTCGACTGTTTCCTCCCTGGATAATGATAATGACATTAGAGCAAATATTTTTATTGAATAAAACTTATAACTGCCATGACCATTGACCATGCCCCTATGTTTTGGTTTTTTTTTTAAATCTTAATTTCTTCAGTTAGTTCAGTTATACTATGTACTAGTGTCAATATCCAGGGAGGAAACACTCGACTACTTTTGTATGGAGAGAGCCCGCGGTACCCTTTCACCTTAAAATTTTAATAAAACTAAGGAATACAAATAAGACACTAAATTCAATTATTATCATTTAATTAGATGGTCTTTTGTTTTATCTTGATCGTCATTTTTGTTAGGATGTCAATTGGACGTTAATATTTGGTAGTTAAAACTGTCACTACTAGACTGGTTGGTAGTGACACGGGAAGTTTTTTTACAACTGGCCCTATTAATAGTACAACTGGTAGGTACCATGGGAAATAAACGTTAACAACCAAAATTTGTCAATGCAAAGATAAAAACAATATTTAAACTCAAAGAAACTGAATAAAAACCGTGTTCTTCCGGGCGCTGACAACGGGAAGTGTTCTGACCTCGGTTACACCGTATAGCGTATGTTTACAATAAATGTTTGTCTGTCGTTCATCTTAATTACTTGCGCTATTTATAGATGGGTTAACGTTTATCTTAGCTTTAAGATAGATGAAGACATCTTGGAAATAGTTTTACTTTAGTTTTTAGTTTAATTTATTATAACACTAGCGACCCGCTCCGGCTTCGCACGGCTATATTATGCATGTATTATACATATAAATCTTCCTCTTGAATCACTCTATCTATTAAAAAAACCGCATCAAAATCCGTTGCGTAGTTTGAAATATTTAAGCATACAGGGATATAGGGACAGAGAAAGCTACTTTGTTTTATACTATGTAGTGATAGTGACTAGCGACCCACCCCGGCTTCGCACGGCTATATTATGCATGTATTATATCTAAAAACCTTCCTCTTTAATCACTCTATCTATTAAAAAAACCGCATCAAAATCCGTTCCGTAGCGTAGTAGTTTTAAAGATACATAGGGACATATGGACGGCAAAAAGTGATTTTATTTTATACTATGTAGTGATAGTGACTATCTGCGCGGTTTCAGCTGCGTAAGTCTTGATCCCACGGGAATTTCGGGATCAAAAGTATTCTATGTCCTTCTCCATCTCCTAAGCTACCACTATGCCGATTTACATCCAAATTGGTCCAGTCATTTGACCGTGAAGAGGGAACAAACTTTCGAATCTATACTAATACTAGCTGCCCTCCGCGGTTTCACCCGCGTAACTCCCGATCCCGTGGGAATATCGGGATGTAAGCTATCCTATCTCTCAAGTTGGATCGAACTGCACATGGTGTGCGAATTTTATTATAATCGGTTAAGTGGTTTAGGAGTCCATTGAGGACAAACATTGTGACACGAGATTTATATATATTAAGATTATAAAGCTGAAGAGTTTGTTTGTTTGAACGCGCTAATCTCAGGAACTATTGGTTCGAATTGGAAAAATATTTTTATGTTGGATAGTCCATTTATCGAGAAAGGTTTAAGCTATATAACATCACGCTGCGACCAATAGGAGCGAAGAATCAGTTCGAAATGTGGGGAAAAAACGGGGAAAATTATTCATCTTTAAGGGCTTCCGTTTTTGGTTTAAACGCGCTGATCTCATGAACTGCTATATCGAATTGAAAAATATACGCTACTTTTTAGGGTTCCGTAGCCAAATGGCAAAAAACGGAACCCTTATAGATTCGTCATGCATGTCTGTCTGTCTGCTGTATGTCACAGCCACGTTGTTCCGAAACTATGAGAACTATACTGTTGAAACTTGTTATCCTAATACACCATAGGTACAACGCTTATTTTTATTTTGCAAAAATATTGCAACCTTCAAACACCTGTGATTTTTTAATGCACAAGCAAACACAAAATTGCAGTGTTTACGCGACGATTATGACGCAGTGCATTTTATTCTCACTGAATCAGCGTCAATTAAAAATAGATTTCTGACTTATTAGTTTTCGAGACCTACTTACCTGCTTACCAAGTTATGTAATAAATAAGTACTTAAGTACTTTTTAAATTGAGTTTTGCATTGGTGGTTTATCATTTTATATCGGTCAACCTTTGACCAATTCATGTAGGTATCTTAGAAAAAAATATGTATTTTTTGTATTTGTTATAGCGGCAACAGAATCATCATATTATTTGAAAATTTCAACTGTCTCACTGAGAGACAGACAGATGGACTGACAGTGGAGTATTAGTAATAGGGTTTTTTAACTTTGGCTTCGGAACCCTAAACAGGGTTGTCGATCATGATATTTATTATTTTGATACTGTTGCAAACGCCCCATACTCACGAGACTAAAGTTTTTTGCGTATTTAATAACTTAAACATTTTTTTATAAAACCTAAACTTACTTACTGAATAATATATTTTGTACGGTAGGCAGCATAATTGCAGACCCACCGTAGAGTTCTAAAATTACTATTATTGGAATTTTTTCATTCTAATAATTTTTGTTTGATAAATTCATGAGTTCATGACTTTAAACTATAACTAAAGCTGGTGCCTAGAATCATGCTTGTGTTGAAAACATTCTCATAACAGCCGTTTTGGAGCTCTACGGTTGGTCTGTAATTATGCAGCCGCCCGTACCTTAGCTCTGACTATTTGTTACTTTCAAAAACAAGATAAAGTGTTATGCAAAAGATAAACTTGATATGTGGATTACAGTTTTCTGATATATAGATTATCCAACTCACCATGATTTTTAAAAATAAAGGATTTTATCCACCTCAGATACAGACTAAAGAATGTTCCAAAAAAGTATGAAAACCATATCAAATTCTAACTTTATCAAGATTCAGTTCAATGAAGTTATGAATACTTTTCAGTGTTCCGTACTCAAAGTATAAAAACGGCATCCTATTACTAAGACTTCACTGTCTGTCCGATGTCCGTCTGTCTGTCACTAGGCTGTATCTCATGAACCGTGATAGCAAGACAGTTGAAAACACAAAGTGTGTATTTCTGTTACCGCTATAAGAACAAATACTTACTAAAAAAAGAAAAAAAAACTTGAGAGGTGTTAAGGGACACCCGGATAGAACGAAGTTCCTTTCGATTAATTAGTGAAAGAATTGTAATAAAATTTTAAAAACTAAACTAAGTATTTTTAATTTATTTTTATTGAAAATAATCTTCGCGACACCACACTGTTCAATGCGAAATAGAAAGACGAAACGAAAATAACTGGCTTGCTTTTTATGAGAGAGAGAGAGAGACAGACAGACAGAGAAAAACGCGCACGCCGCACGGCTTACAACTATAGCAAAAAGTGTCGTTACAACTTTTGGTCTTAATTTTTTCCGTCTAGCCCCCTTTCGCAACGCGCGATAAGGAACTATCGTTCCAAAAATGTGGGACACCCCCATACAACATGGTACGGAACACTTCGTGCGCGAGTCCGACTCGCACTTGGCCGGTTTTATTGAATGAATGTGACCTAGACTTGCCTACCAACTACCTACGTCACTGATTTTCTATTTGCATATATAATATTAATAATTCGATACAAAACCATATATTAATGAGCAACCAATACACTGTGCGTCATCATATAACCATTTACCCTGATGTAAGAGCTATTAAACAGATGATTCATTGCCAAACTTAATTAGTACTTACCTACTTTGTCATTTGCGGGGAGAGGTGGGTTCATCAAAATACGAATTACTTAAACAAAATTCGAACGTTTATCGAATTTTTTTAGTGTTGTTTATTCAGCAATCAGCTGTTTCTTGGAGTTATAGGGTTACTGACCTTATGTTTAAAAAAAACTATTTGCTCCACATCCAAGTATCATCTCTAAATCAAAAACCGAATATGGCACGAGAGGAGAAGATTTAAGTAATGATATTGATTTGGACCACTATTTTAACTGCAATGGTCTCTATTTAAAAAACACAGCTGAACTTGATGTAAAATTTTGAAATTAAAAAAGTTTGAATTTCCAAAAGTTGTTCGTCAAAACGTCCGAAGCACAGATGAGCTCGACAATTTAGTTTCCTACTGACTCTACCTGGCATAAATCACAGTATAGAAATATAGCTTATTAGACCAGGTTTCGGCAACCTGCAGCTCGCGGCAACCTGCAGCTCGCGAGCCACATGCGGCTCTTTGAATGTGAAGCTGTGGCTCTTTAGTTCCATATGCAAATCACTACATAGTATAAAATAAAGTCACTTTTCGCCGTCCCTATGTCCCTTTGTATGCTTAGATCTTTAAAACTACGCAACGGATTTTGATGCGGTTTTTAATAGATAGTGATTCAAGATGAAGGTTTATATGTATAATACATGCATAATATAGCCGTGCGAAGCCGGGGCGGGTCGCTAGTTATATTTTAAAGAGATACCGCGACTTGAGGCACTTAAATATTCGACGCATGAAATAGTCTTCCCGATTGCTACAGTGAGGTGAAGAAGTTGGCATTTGAAGTGCTGACTTTCTTTAAAAAATTGTGACTCTTTAAAAACTTCGAAAGATTAGTGAATAAATGAATACTGAATGAATACTGAATACTAAGTTGTAACTTTTGACTCTTCCGACTGAAAAGGTTACCGTGCCGACACATGTATTAGACCATTACATTAAGTATACTTTTGCGTCTAGTCTAGACGTTATTTCTCACTCAAATATACATAGTTCTTAATGTGATTGTAAATATTACTTCAGTCATTAGCAATGACCTTTGTTGTTCGCAGATAGCGTTTAAGCAGCATCTATGTATTTCTATCGAAATTTTTATTTTTGTTCTTCTTATAGTGTTAGAGGTTCAGCTAATTATATTTTGTCTGACCAATAGCTTGCAATAGCGACGGCATCATCATGCCGTCGCTATTGCAAGCTAAGCAGCTCGTAAAGGTCATCCAATGTCGTCCAAAGGTCGTGTTAAAGGTTCAGCTGGTTACATTTTGTCTGACCATTAGCTTACAACAGCAATGGCAGCATCATTAGCTCGTAAAGGTCGTCCAATGTCGTCCAAAGGTCGTGTTAAAGGTTCAGCTGGTTACATTTTGTCTGACCAATAGCTTGCAACAGTGACGGCAGCATCATTAGCTCGTAAAGGTCACCCAATGTCGTCCAAAGGTCTTGTTAGAGGTTCAGCTGATTACATTTTGTCTGACCATTAGCTTACAACAGCAATGGCAGCATCATTAGCTCGTAAAGGTCGTCCAATGTCGTCCAAAGGTCGTGTTAAAGGTTCAGCTGGTTACATTTTGTCTGACCATTAGCTTACAATAGCGACGGCAGCATCGTTAGCTCGTAAAGGTTGTCCAATGTCGTCCAAAGGTCGTGTTAGAGATTCAGCTGGTTACATTTTGACCATTAGCTTACAACAGCGACGGCAGCATCGTTAGCTCGTAAAGGTCGTCCAAAGGTCGTGTCAGAGGTTCAGCTGATTACATGTTGTCTGACCATTAGGTTACAACAGCGACGGCAGCATCATTAGCTCGTAAAGGTCATCCAATGTCGTCTAAAAGTCATCTTAGGTAACCTAAAAAAACCTTGAATTTCCAGCATTTAATTAAATTTACGACAAAATTCTTTAGTTTAACGATCTCTAGGCCAAACTGACGATTTTTTTTAATAGTTCTTACTTCGTGTACATTCCTTTGGGTCAAGGTTGTATCATGCTTAGTACATAAGTACTTTTAATGTATTTAAGTCACGTAATTCTCTATAGGTACCAATCTACCTTTGGTTTCTTATGAACACGTAGGTATTCGTAGCTGGCTATACTTAAATTATTAGTGGCGAAAAATCAATAAGACTGACTTACTGAGAATGTTAAGTAAGTAGTAGGTACGGTCGGAGACAGAATTGCAGACCCACCTTAGAATTCTAAAATTACTATTTGGAATGTTTTTATTTTAATAATAATTAGCTGATAAATTCTTGAGTTAAAAGACTCGAGTTAACTCGACTCGACTCTTTAAGTTTAACTCGAGCAAGAATTTAGAATCTTGCCTGAGTTGAAAACGTTCTAATAATAGCAGTTTTGCAGCTCTATGGTGGGTCTGAAATTCTGACAGCGACCATAAAATAGCAAATGTTAAACAACAACCCGCGCATTCCATTAAAACTTACAGAACATGGCGCACCTAATTTCATGCCCTACCACTTGCACAAGAAGAGACCTAATGGAGGCCACCGTCGCTGTAAACGTGGCTGGTTCCTTGACAAAAATTTAATTGTTTGCTCCACACTCAGTAATTTCAGCCCACTATCTCTAATCAAAAACTTAACATAAGCTATTGACATAAAAGTAGACGAATAATAAATTAAAATTTACATTTCCAAAAAATATTATTGAGTAGGTGATCGTTTTGCACACGAGAAGATCACACAAATTGCCAGGCCCAAGCATATTAACAACCTAAATACACTGGTACTGGGTAGTTTCAACTCGATTAAACTGAATAAAACCGGATAACTATGCCTGAGAATCGATTAATTTCGACAATCGAATTCTTAAGCTTGCCCGAGACTCTCCTTTCGTCAGACCGTTGAAAATATTTTTCTTACATTCTAAAAAAAATGTTTTTTAATTCAGTAAAACCCTTTTGGCTTTAACTCCGATACGAAAATAAAATAAAACCTTATTCCACCCTATAGATACTAAATTTTTATTCAAGTTCTTCTAACATTCAAGTACCTAAAAAAATATGAATTAATCAAAAAGTTCATTTTTCGTGGAAACGACTCTAAAATATATCTGGTGGACTTTGACAAATACACACTTTAAATACCTACCTAATTCTCAAACCAGATATGACAATAAACTATCGTAAACAATACCAGCAGGTAAGTATATAAACAATATATTGGTAATATGATTATTATTCCATTTCCTTGACAAATCGTGCCATTGAACCTCGAACAACGGAAATAACATTAAGATGATTCATTACATTATTGTATCGTAAATATTAAGTGAGAAATGTATGGAGATTTTATTTATCAAAGTCAAAATCGCTAGTTAAGAAATACTTTGGTGGAAAATGCAAATTTCACCTTATATTATCCTAAAATTGGCTAAATTATTAATTTGGGAACCACCACGAAGATTCCCATTTAACCCCATTTAGAGGTATACCTCGATGCTCACAATTTGATCTTCATTTTTCAAAGTAGTGTTGCTCACCTAGCGTGTAAAGCCGAAAACTAAGCTATGCTGAAGCTATGCTAAGACTGTATGCAACTGGCTATATAGAGTTTGCAGAACATACCAAATCCAACGACTACTATCCAAGGATAGCAAACAGCTAACATACTTATCCATACAAAAATATATAGCTCTTTTCTCCCCTTAATATTTCATAAACTAGGCTTGTATTTTCTTATTTTAAAGTAGTTTTAGTAGTAAAGTGTTAAAGTTAAATAAAAATAGTAAAAGTTTAAAATGATAAAATTGTGGTCGGTATGTCTTAAAAAGCCTAGAATGGAAACTATTCAAGAGATTGACATTATGTTACAATTTATGGGGTTGAAAACAGGTTTGCCCCGAAACCAAAATCCCATCAAAAATATCATTGGTATGTGATACTCTTAACCTTCCATCCAAAGCACACACGAGCTTTAGAAATTATCGAAGTATAAACCGCAGCAAACATTGCTTAACCCCACAACCGTAATCGGCGAACGCCCCGCCAGGCCTCGATAAACAGCAGATTTATTGAACTTACAAGATTGAGTTTATATACATGTTTTATGCACCAACTTGGGACCTGTTTGCTTGCGGTTATGCATATTGATTGAGTCTCCATTTTCCTTAACGTCTGTCTGGCTTACTTTGACGTCACGAGAGAAGATGTGACGTAAATGGATAATCTTTGAACAGATTCTGTCGCTGATATAGGTACTTATCCTAAATTAGCTTGCACCAGCGCCTTTGGCCGCGTAGGAGTATTTTTTTTCTTGAATCATTTCTTAGCGGATGCCTACGTCATAACCTGTATGGCGCAGTTAATATTTATATATTGCCTTTCTACCTACCAGTCTCTTATTTTTATCATCTTTACAGTATATTGTATTTGAATTTGAGGAATCATCACTTCTAACTTAGTACGACTTAATTTAGCGAAAGTGACTAACTGTAGAGAAAGATCAGTCATCTATTCTCGTACGTGATTGTGTTAGATTTTAGTCTGGCTATATCATTGTTTAAAATGAGATATGTGTAATGAAAGCGATAATGACCAATCATTACTTCCATCAAAAATGTATTTTCTTCTTTTTTTTCTATTAAAAGTTAGGTTGTATTTACTTCTTTAGCAATGTACGGACCTATCAAATTTTACTTGTGCCAAATTGTCATAAGGTGGAATCAGGTGTTATGTATTATAGGTTTAGTGCCTATTTCAGACGTCTGCCACTTTCATCTTTTTTGTTCTTTGTAAATGTACCTATGTAGGAAGAAAAATACGATTATTTATTTTATTTATTATCAAATATTCACGTCACCAGATAGTCTTATATATTAGCACAATCTATATACTTCTATGTCTATACTCTATCTATATATACTTTAATAATTTAATATTTGCTCACGTTCGTCGAACCTTGCAAGTTTTAAGCACGTCTCTACGTTGAATTTAAAGTTATTTGACTCGAACGAGAGTCAAGACGATAATTGAATCTAGTAGTTAATGGAAGCGAATTATTCTGTGCGAGATATAGTTTTTAAATAATATCTATGGGATTTTTAACTTACAGATGTTAAGGGAAATCGAAAAACTCAGACTGCCAAAATATCACTCTTTTTACGAACCCAAAAAAACGAAGAGACGTGACTTTTTTGAGACTTTGACAATTGACATCTCTTAACCGCAGTATACTTTAGCCCGCCCTTGAATATAGATAATTTCTCATTTAGAACAAACAATTGCGCATTTTGACAGTTTGAGATTTTAGAGGGAAATCCAAAATCTCAGACTGCCAAAATATCACTCATTTTTTAACCTAAAAATAGTTATTTTTAAGATTGTAAAAGTGTAGTTTTTTTAAACTTTGAGAATTGATAACTTTTGGTAGTCGGGTTCTTTGACCGACCCTTGCCTAAAGACAATTCTTCATTTAGAAAAAACCTATCACGTGATTCAGAGAAAAAATACAGATACTCATCAAAATAGCCCATTACCATCAAACCAGAACATACTATTGAATAAATAATTAGATACAGGTACCCATATTTGTCATCCATCTATTTATGGTTATAAAAGACGCAATAGTTGATGCTCAACATCTAGTAAATGTGATGTAATCGGTGTCTGGTGCCTTCAGCCTTCTCAAGGTCGTTGGGAGGAGTGCAGACGAATGTGCGACGCAATAAAGCTTGGAGGGATCTATTTTCAAGTTACATTATCTTGATATTACTAAAAATATACGAAATATTTTATGAAATATACTTGCTACTTTTAACATTTTATTCCAAAAATAAACCTGCGTCCTTTTTATTATTATTATGATAAAGGTATCATTCTTTTCTTCTTCTTCTTTGCGTGTCGATTCCGAGTGTTAATATTTTTTTTATTTTTTTTTTATTCAAAGATTTTATATTTTTGTATTTTGTTTTTGTACATTTTATAATTTTGTATTTTTTATTATTATAATTATTTACATGCTAAATCCAGCCCAATATTTTGCCACAGCTACGTCATCGTCACTTTCAGAGCCATCATTCTTTTAAAAACAATTAAGCGAATCGAAACAAGTCCTCCATTTTAGGGTTCCGTACCCAAAGGGTAAAAACGAGAGCCTATTATTAAATAAATAAATATTGCAGGACATTTCACACATCGCCATCTAGCCCCAAACTAAGTAACTAGACTTCACTGTCTGTCACCAGGCTGTATCTCTTGAACCGTGATAGCTAGACAGTTGAAATTTTCATTCATCGCAGCTAGTCGGTTATAAATGAAACTTTTTACTTATTCTTCTATTAATGCATAAATAGCTCTGATCTGGTTTTAAGTTACGTTCGTCTTGGAAATACCGTGAGTTGTTTGAGTTCGGAAAACCCTGTTTCGATACCTGTAAACTTGTCAGGAATTTTATTCAAAGACATAAAATATCTATTATTAGAGGAGACTTCATCTGATGTTTATCTTAAGGTTTTTCCAGAAGAAAACTTGATTTCTGATTCGTTTCGAAATCACACATCATGACTTAGATTTTAACACGTGTCAATGTGATTATGAAAGTGTATTGAAAAATATATATGAGTTGGAATCTTGAATCAGATTCGAATCTCTCAATTACGTCTGTTAGTGTCAGCTTTAATGTATTTCAAAGCAAAGTCGTTTGATGAATGTTTTTGTAAAAATTCTTATGTTCCTTCTTGATGCTTTTGTTGTGATTTAATTGTCAAACTTGTTTGCAAATTTAATCAATACCGATTTTAATTATCAAAAAGATATACGCTTTTAACGATAATGTTTATTAGCATGTGCTAGACACACGTGCTAAAACGGTACCAAGGTAATTTGTTTCACCTTCATTGTGTTTGTTCTTTCTTATTCTAGCTACCTAATGTATTAATTTTCTTCTTCTTATCTTATCAATGACTGTTGATAAAACCGAAAATTTTCCAGACCAGGACCTAGCCTCACTTAAGGCGGCGTTATTAGGTCCTCTCTTGTGCAAGTGATAGGGCACGATGAAAACAGATGCTGAAAACAGATTGTGCTTTTCATGTTTTGGAGCACCGAAGTCACTTTCGGATTGTGACGAGTATACCCATTGGTTAGGCGGGGAATAATGGGGATACGATCCACCCAGGAATCTTTCTTTTACCTAAATCATAGCATTTGATTAGTAAAACTTAGAATCCGAATTCAGGTGTCAGTTACTCGAATAACGTAACATTTGCCGTAATTACAAGGCAAGACACTTTTAACTGATCTCTAAACAATAATCAAAGTGATTGTATACCGACTTTGAATCACTATATGAACAACTAAAAGCACCCTGCAGTTTCACCCGCATCAATCGTTGTAATATCTAAATAAAAAGTACCTATGTTACTCCCAAGGATTCAATGCCTCATACTAAGTTTCATCAGAATCGATCCAATGCGATTCTGAACCAGAAAAGAAACAAAAAATATTTCCTCTATATAATGTTAGCGTAAATCGATAATGCCATAGGTATGCAATATATCAGTTTATAAGGTTGCGTCAAGAAGAAAAACTTGACCCTTACAGGTCGTCCGTTCATCCGTCGGTTTTTATTTCTACATCCTTATCAATCTCTACCATGCTTGCCTAGAACGAAGCTCTGTTATTTACCTATTCTATTTCTAGTAGCCAAGGTAAAAATATTGGAATTTTTCTTATCGTAGGTACATACTTGCACCTACGTATGTATTTTAATGTACGCAAATCATAGTTTGAAATGTTGACACTACCTATTATCTTGTCTATGACGTTACAAAACGTGTCTTTATTTTTATAGTCGACTTAATTGTTTACCTGTGGATAATAGAAAATAGCAATACAATTTAAATAAAGAAACATGAAATCTGATATGAAATAGATATACTTACTTATACTACCCTTAATTTATAGGCTATTATATACCCACCTGATAGTTGATTTAATAAAAACCAAACAAAAAATCTCTACAATTATTATTTTTACGAGGTAAGAAAAAAGAAGAATAAAAAGAAATTTGACAGGTACGAAAAAATACAAATTTCAACAAGTAGGTAGGTATGATAAAACTTAAAGTCTAAGAAAACGTGTGCTCCTCGAATCTATTCAGAGCTCATGTTGCAGATATTTTCAAGCGTGGTTACATTTTCTAACTACCTTGAATTTCATATATTATGCAGAGTACCGGTTAAAGGAAAGTTCCTACACTCATACTAAAGCTCAGTGATCGATCAAATAAGATAAATATGTCACTTACAACCGATAACATCTCGTGTTGAACAAATCATTGTTATTTCCAATCTTTTCGATGATCATACTAGAAGTTTCGTCAGTTTTATTAGAAACTCTAAGGAAAATAACTGCATTGACGTTGGTGCAACTGGCGTCAGTGTTACCTTATGAGATGATGATTAAATAAACGATGTATAGTTGAATGGACGTCATAGTAAGAGTTTCTTTTAAAATATCTACTTGAGATCAAAATCTGCATTTTATCTGCAAATACAATACAACATAGAGATCATGGCTATATGATTTGGGGAACTATGTATCATTGAATTTGCTAATTTCTTTGTGGTTAACTTCCAAATCTGCCAATGGTGTGGCTTGACCAAACCTTTGACCGGGAATATACATTCCTTAAATTAGGTTTAGTTTGTTTCACTTAGTTCGCTGTAAAAATATCATTATGACTGTAACACATTGTCTTGATGAATATTTATTGTTAATTTTCATTATTGCATATATACACTTCGACAACTTTTTTCATCATCATATCAGCTACAAGACGTCCACTGCTGAATCCTCCCCAAAGACTTCTAGAGCGATTGTTCACATGCCCTCTCCATCCGATTTTTTTTATTAATAGAAAATATTTGGCATTTTTCATTTTAGACGTAAGTCGCCAAGCTTCGTTGACTCTACATTAATTTAATCAACCTTTATTGAAAAGATATGTCGCCTTTTAGAGACTTACCTTTTCTTAGAGATGAGATGGGATAGAAGAAAGTTGAATTTCTGAAATAATTAAACCATCAACAACATCAGTACATCAGTTACTTAGTTTGGGGCTAGATAGCCCTGTGTGGAATGTCGTGCAATATATATTTTATTTATCAAAATGTTTATTGAGATCCTTAACTACACTTTGATATATTTGATCTAGTAAATATTCTTTAAAAAGTACTATGTCATTAATTCCCTGACGATAAATACCAGTAATTACGTATGTATCTGTTGTAAAAAACAACTAATTTACTAGATTATGAATGATCGGTTTAGGTACCTACTGATTGTCATGATTTTCAATGTCGGTATTATACCATTTTATTTTGACAGTATTTGAGGACGGGTAATGAAATTCTTGTGTTCACCAATAGTTTTAATACCTATCCTCCCAGATTGAGATCGTGATTTTGCTCTCAGATCAAGGTTGTCCGAAATGACGTCTTTTCTTTTAAATGAAACATGTTGATTATCTTTTTATTGCACAATATTTACCTGTTTCCTTTTAAGATCATTTCAATAACTGATTGCATTTACCTTTATTTCTTTATCATTGATATTCTGGTTTTTGTTGTGATATGATTAGATATCGAAACATTCATGCATTGTTTTATGAGTAGAAGTGAATCATTAAGAATCCCCTGTTCGACGGGGTCAACTCATGGACGCACGTGGCTAAAATTATAGCTATTTCACCTTACACTGTTTAGGAAAAGGAAAGGCTCAGTAAAGAGCAGTATAAAGATATTACGCATACAACAATTTCAGCGTCAGGACACTACCACACACTACATTACATAAACACGTTCGGGCTCGCTTCGGTCGTTACCGCCGCGCGACTCGGCGCGACACATCACACACACAGTGACAACAAGGCGCGAGTGTAAACACCGCGTGCTCGGCTTGCGATCGGTGCGGTGCGGTGGTGAGCGCCGCCCCGTGCGAATGTGTACAATCAACGGTCAAAAGTCCACCGCCATTGTAACGTTTACAATCCTGTGCAGCACTATTTGAACATTATGTAACCTGTGGATCGAACCCACATCGGTTGGTGTAGCGGGTGGCGGTTTATACCACTCGGCCAACTAAAGACAGCTAACATGTTGAAAATAAAAAAACTTGAGAGGTGTCAAGGGACACCCGGATGGAACGAAGTTCCTTTCGATGAATTAGTGAATAAATTGTAATTTTTTTTAATAATCGTCGCGACACCACACTGTTCAATGGGAAATAGAAAGACGAAATATAGACGAATATAATAGAAAACGAAAATAACTGGCTTGCTTTCTATGCAAAAAGTGTCGTTACAGCTTTTGGTTTTTAAGTAATATTATTATTATTATTGACGGATGACAAATGACGGACGACAAATGTCGGACGACCAAAAACGGACGACAAATGACGGACGACAAATGTCGGACGACAAAAAACGGACGATAAATAACGGACGACTATTGACGGACGACAAATGACGGACGACAAATGTTAGACGACAAAAAACGGACGACAAAAACGAACGATAAATAACGGACGACTATTGACATGCAATGCACGATGCAATAGCTTTACCGCGGCAGTCCCCGAGTGCCACACGTATTTTTTTTATATTTTTTTTTTGCAAATAATCGTCGCGACACCACACTGTTCAATGCGAAATAGAAAGACGAAACGAAAATAACTGGCTTGCTTTCTATGCAAAAAGTGTCGTTACAGCTTTTGGTTTTTAAGACGTTTCAAAGTGATCTATGTATATATACATAAGCATCGAAATAGTTGCATCTAGTCACCATAACACAAGGCTAGTTGCGCCTAGTCACCATAACACAAGCCTAGTTGCGTCTAGTTACCATAACACAAGCCTAGTTGGGTCTAGTCACCATATCACAAGCCTAGTATCGTCTAGTCACCATAACACAAGCCTAGTTGCGTCTAGTCACCATAACACAAGCCTAGTATCGTCTAGTCACCATAACACAAGCCTAGTTGGGTCTACTCACCATAACACAAGCCTAGTTGGGTCTACTCACCATAACACAAGCCTAGTTGGGTCTAGTCACCATAACACAAGCCTAATTGCGTCTAGTCACCATAACACAAGCCTAGTTGGGTCTAGTCACCATAACACAAGCCTAATCGTGTCTAGTCACCATAACACAAGCCTATTTGAATTAAAAAATGCGAAATAGAAATGAAAATATCTGACTTGCTTTCTATAAGAGAGAGAGAGACAGTCAGAGAAACATGCGCACGCCGCACGGCTTACAATAGCTTACTATAGCAAAAAGTGTCGTTGCAAATTTTCGTAAGATTTTTTTTCCGTCTAGCCCCCTTTCACAACGCGCGATATGGAACTATCGTTCCAAAAAATGTTTACGTTGACGTTTTTTGTATTTATGTATATTTTGATCTTAGTTTTTATAAAAAACCGCGCGTAGTTTTAAAGATCTAAGCATACAAAGGGACATAGGGACGGCGAAAAGTGACTTTATTTTATACTATGTAGTGATGGTGAAAAAAAGAACCCTCAAACGGTTCAAGAGTTACGCAACTTGTACGTAAATATTGCGGTAGGTAATTAGCGCTGTGCAATTTGAATTTGGCGCGAACGATATGACCTTCACGGTATGACACGAGCCGAAATTACATGTGAAATTCACCAGCTAGGTAGGTAGGTACTCGTTCGTCGGTTCGTCGTATGAACTGTTTTTATTGGATGCGAGATTCAGATAATAGTTCACTATTGGTTGGCAAAATCACTGTCACTTGTCTTCATTGGTCCCCGTGCGACTTTGGCAAACATTACGACTATTTGTCGATAGCATCACACACACATTGAATGCTAAATCGTTACGTATACATTGCTGGTAAAGCCAGTTATACAAAAGTATTCGTGAAGCTATAGCGCGCATTGGATTACATCTCCCCCCGCTACCCGCGTGACGGGGTGTTACTCTAGAGGTGAAAGGTAACGATGTTTTGAACAAAATACGGGCTGGGAAATTTTGTAAACAGACCTTTCGAATTTAGAAAAATACGAAAAATCTGCAATATGAATCCTTTGAAAGTTAAGTTATTTGAACTAATTGATAAATTTACTACATGATGTAGGTTTCTTATTTGATATTATATTTCTCCCGGCGTAGCTATTTTACCCGTGAAATGCGCATTATTTTTACTGAAAATACTGAAGTTTTGATGGCTATAATTTCCAAATTAAATATAATTTGTCTATTTCGTCGCCTACATGGGCTAGATATAGACTTGTTATGTAGATTTAACTTTTGTTTTTTTAAATGCCATAAAGAATAAATGGATAACACTCTAAATTCATTTGTATGGAAACACGATCGACCAGCAGCACCTTAAGTCAATTTTCTAGTAGTTTTGTTATTTCACCATCTATATGAACAATCATTGTTATTATCTATTTCGAGTTGTTCTCATTCTAGTCATAAATGTTTATCAAATATATTATTTTCATACAAATTATAACTTATTTGTGTCACTATCGATCAAATTAAGTTAAAAATTGAATGTATATGATCGAATCTTATATTATGTTCTGTATTCGTTGTGTTATTTTAATTATTTGAGTACTAACTCTTTGTCATTTTTACCTGACTACGGTGAAGCCAAAAGAGAGGGTAATGTCTTTGACCCGTATTATGTAGGTGAATGTCCATCTGTTCCCGCATATCTTTTAAACTACTTAATAATTTGACAAATGAGGTATCGATCAATAGAAGCAATTTGATCGTTCGGTGTTTATATGCGACATTTTTTTCTAATCATAAACAATGGTAGGTAGTATGCGATCCTTAGGGAAGGTTGTATACTACCACGGCTATCTACGGAATATTTTCTTGTGAGATTTTTCCATAGTCAGATTTTAGTTTTTCCCAAGACGTTTTTGTCTATCATTATAACAATCTTCATTATCATTGTCTTGCATAACAAAGTATTAGTAAACTTTTTCAAGGCCGTTTAGATTATCAACATCTATGAATTTGCAACCTATTACAACAGGAATTTTATCAAAATATTTACTATTCGATATCAAATTCAGACTATTATCCTGATTAGAATGTAATATATCATCGATAACAAATCCCATGTCACTGATTTCGATAGCAAAATGGGTTTTCCTAAATAATTTGTATCTACAAATTATTTAGCACTTAAAAAAATTCAATTAACAATACTTCCGATTAACGTGGAATTTAGTTTCTAACTTAGACAATGAACTGTATTTGAAAATATCAAGTCAAGATTGTTAGATTGATTCTTGATTGTTTTTGTACTGCGTCTACAAGTTAATGCAATAGGTAGCAGTAGGATGCTGTAGTCGCTAGGACTTGAAGTGAAATTATCACTCGATAAATAATTATTATTATCAAATTATCCGGAGTCTACTACAGGATACCGTCAGATCATCTTTGTTCCTTAAGGTAAAATTATGAATTTTAAAAAAATTGCAAAAAAAAAACCACGATTTTATAAACGTAAAAGTTTTAGTAAATATTATTATGAATATACCTACTGTTTCTCCTATAGAATGTCTAAATTAATTTACATACTACTCACCTATACTTTTATTTAATTATACCTATTAATATTTGTTATTGTGAGTATTTGTGGTTGGTTTTTATACAATAAATACGTATGTATTCTCTTAACTATTATGGCATAATCGACCTTGTTTTTCCATATTGTTATTAGAATTGAGTCATTGGAATTTGTGGTTCTGCATTAATGATCATAACAAAAATATACATGTTTAACGGCATGGCTCCCACGAGTGAGCATAATTACTTTAAAAATAATAACATACCTATCTTACAAACTATAAAAATACTTACTTACGCTGGGTAAGCGATCTGAAGTGGATTTTGGCCTCTGACACCAAGAGACGCCATTGCACCCTATTCTGTGCCGCTTACTGCCAGTCGGCTGCTTTCTAGGGCTTGCAGGTCTTGTTAGACTTAGTCAATCAATATCTAAGTCTGCCGAACATAATTCCTTTTTCTTATTTTTTTTTTTAATATAATGTGGGATTACAGGCTTTTTTAACATTGTATAACATTTCATCCTATTCCTAAATTTGGCATAGCCTTACTAAGGTCACGACGAACCTAATCTAATCAGAAAACTAGTCTAAAATACTTCCTGATTGTCGCAAATTCGTATCTTGTAATATGTTTACTCAGAAGCCCTTTCTCTGCTATAAAATGCTCACATAAATTGCACACTGTGTTCGTATATTGAGAAATAGGCGTTACTTCTTCTTCACTATTCTATTAATTTATAATAAGTAAGCGTTTGACGACTATCCCATCTGATGGGAAGTTTAAGATTTAACACACGCTTCATTTTGCGTGCTACATCTTAGATCTTAATACCTTCGTTTGCAAATTTAACACAATAGTTTTTATCAGAATAGGGACTAGATATTAAATTACTAAATTGCGTATATTTTTCTTTGACCGAAAGAACTACGAGAACCGTGCGGGTGGTCACGTAAGCTGAATCCATAATCCCTTTGATCTATCTCATTGTAATACTTACTCTGATCTAAACAACTAAGGTTCTATTTTCAATGGCTTCTTCGACAACAAGTCTAAGCCCTTTAACAATAAAACATTCAAGGCGTTTTAGCTTTTATACTATGGTATTAAAGGATGAATTTTGTTTGAACATTGATTTGTAATGGATCACCGATGAAATGACATCAGTTTAACTGTTTATGTAGAAAGAAAGTTTGTGAATTAGTCATGTGTTTTGATTAACAAGAATAACTATAACTTTGTATTTTTTATCAGCGACTTGGTGTCATAAGGATTTTACTTGCTGTTTTAAGATGGAAGGTGAATGAAGGTGAACCTTCATCTTAAAACAGTGTTCTGTTCGCAATTATGTATGCTATAGAGCCAATATCAACTCAAAATCATTTTTGGATTTATTTGGAGTAGATACATAGAGACGAGTGGCACCCATACATAAGGTCTTTTAGCGTTTGACAGCCGCACTGTTGATAAAACTCTAAGGTTTGAATCACGAAGTATATGTCTGCTAGAAGCATATAAAACTAAATAATATAAAGTTTAGGTGGTTGGGGTTAATGTCTTTTTGTTTGAAAGAGGCAATCTTTAGAATTCAGAACCGATTTTGACAATTCTTTGCAGATTAAAATAAACTATTTCAGGATGTGATATAGGCTATTATTTGCCCTATTATACTATAGTATCCCGACTTTTTAGATAAAACGGCGCGGCGCTGATAATTTTTTCATATTTTTTTTGGGTTTCGTACCCAAAGGGTAAAAACGGGATACTACTAACACTCTACTGTCTGTCTGTCAATCACCATATCACATAAACCGTGATAGCTAGACAAGAGCTGTTGATGTATTTCAATAGAACAACAAAAACAAAATTTAATGGTACGGAACCCATCGTGCGCGAGTCCGACTCGCACTTGGCCGGCTTTTAAAACTACAATTTTTCATGCAACAAGCTGTACAAATGACATTAACAAACACTACATTCTTCACTCAAGTTAAGCAAACAGAGAATTGATTGTCAGTCTGCCTACGTAACGGCCATTGACTTCACAAAGTTACTACATAAGTGAATACGTACCTAATGGATAACTCGTAAACAGATTAAGTAACTAACAAATAAGATAATTAAAGTAATTATTATGCCATCCATCAGAAACTGTAAACAATTTTGTACGATGTTAAAAACAATAGGAAATTCACAGCGATGGAACTTTTTTGATAAAAACAAGAACGTATAAATTGAGGCATCCCAATAAAATGTACCTACCATCAAATATATTTCTAAGATACCTCGTAAAGAAGGCATTGGGAAACACGTTTTATACATATCTTCTTCGTGATTCAAAAGAGAAACCCTTACAGTTGCAGCAACAAATCCGCTGTCAAACATTATAAGGCCTAATATTTGACGTCTTTACAATCGAGTCTGAAGAGTAGGGCTGGTTACAGTGGTCACTCGCAAAAACCAAACAATTGATGTAACGTCATAAATACCTGTCATAGAAACGTCATATTTTTTAACAGATGATGCTAATCCAACCTTTTTGATTTTAAATATTTAAATGAGAACTCTATGTTTAAAAAAGATTGTGACTGACACCATCCATTGTACACAATTTATTCCATAGCATAACATAACAGCCTATTCCATATTTAATCGTTAAGAGTATCGCTTTTTCTACACTTCACCAATAACTTTGAATCCAGTAGCTTACTAATCCGCTGTTTGTTTCTTCAAAATCATCAAATTTCCTCAATGAAACAGAATTTTGTCATAAAAGTATTCCTATCCATAAACAGAACATAATATTTGCGATGATGATTGATCAATAGGTCTACGTCAAAGTTAATGATAATACCATACAATGTATTCCAAAGAAGAATCTATTTATTTTGATTTATAACACACTAGAAATATCTATCAGTAATATAAACTATGAACTCAGAACATGATGAATGCTACGAACGTAAACTTCATCAAAATATTATTACGTTAGGTCGTGAATACAGACGCTATTCTTAGATTTATCTAAACACTTTGTCTTTGACTATATTGTTCCGCGCTTAAAGTTCAACCAGGCTATAAATATCCCATATTACGTGGCTATGGAGCCCTGCCCCTTTTGAAAATGCTTTACTTTGTATTATCGATATCGCCAGTCGACAGATTTTTAATGAAATTGTATGAAATTGACATAAACGAACGAAAAGTCACATGGTCTTGCGTTAGAGAATAAAAAAAGGGTAGACAAGTGTCATCTTAAATTATGTCAATTTCATACAAATAAATCTGGCGATATCGCTGATGGAAAGTAATCTTGTCTAAGGCCCGTATTCCAAAAGACGAATAAGATCAATGTTCACCTAAAACTACTCTTGAAAACGAATCCAGCCTTGACATTAGTTCGTATTTTGAAAGGCAACTTGAGTTTGACTCAGCTGAATCAAGTTTTAAAATCTCGTCTACATTGTCAAGTTCAAATCCCTACATGAGTGTCGATTTCCGCTCAAGATGCGTTTCAGAATAAACAAACACTCAACTGATACGAGAATCAAGCATCGTGTCTCAAGATATGATTGAAAATCCAATCTCTTTTTATTAAAACTACTTTTAAAAGTAGATCAATGCTTGAGTGACGTTCTGGAATATGGGCCTAAGAGGGCTGGACCTTTGGAAGACGTGCTATGTGAAAATCGTGATGGAAAAGTGTGATCTTTAGCAATAAACAAAGATGAAGCATCTGTGATCACAGGTGGTTCCGATTCTAAGGGCGACTTGCTTGACATTGTCCTTATGCAAATTTAGCTAAATTCTATCTAAATGCATTCTAATATTCAATTCTACTTCAATTACCACAATGTTGATATTATTTAATCAGTCTGACACTGACAGTTGGATGATCATGTTTATGGTCTTGAACGCTTTTATTTTTTGTTGTGCAAATCAATTTTCCTAAGCAACCCAGATATCGCTGGATTACCAAGTCCAACAAGACCTGCAACCTGCAAGCCCTTCAGGCAGCTGACAGGCAAGTGGCACAGAATAGGGTGCAATGGCGTCTCTTGGTGTCGGAGGCCAAGATCCGCTTCGGCTCGGTGAGCCAGACCTAGTAAGTCAACCGTAGTTAGTCATCTCCCTAAGCTGGTACACGAGGGAGGTAGCACCACAAAAGCCACGTCCAGAGGGGACGATGAGCGTGAAAAGGTCTCGGGGGTTTGTTGGGTTAGCGTTTCCAATCCATTTCTATGGTAAACATTTTAGGAGGTGGTGTTTTGCGTTTCCACTGAATTAACGTACAGTGGAAACGCAAAACACCACCTCAAACAAGTAAACAAATTACAAGGTGGTGTTTTGCGTTGGTGTAATTGTACGTCGTAGGTATTTTATGTAATTATTTCTACTAATCGGCAAAACACCAAATAACCTCGAGTTGGTATTTCGCGTATATGGTTTTATGCGTGGAAAGAAGTGTTTACTGCAGCAGCAGCAGTTTACTGTGGATGTTATTTCATCTGTCTTACTATGAAATAAAACCAGTTGATCAGGCTTTCGGCCTTGGAATGCGATTCCTATGCAAATGTTGTCCACTGATCCGTGTGACACATACCGCGGTAGGTGTGCGAAATTTAAGAATGTTTACTTCTCGGTTTTGGCAACACGAAAAAAACTAGTTCAGCAGGTAGAGTCACTGACAAAAGTCATTCATTAAAATTAAAAACTTTTGTTTAGATACAAGTAGATCTCTCAAAATTCAAACTTCTTTCTTCATGTGGAGTCATACTATTTTTACGAGATCACATAGAAGCATCTTAAAAACTGAGTTAGGGTGTGTGCCTTCGGAACGCGCTCACTAGTGAAAAGAAGGCACATGAAGATTTACTTATCAGCTTATCACACATCTATTTATACGCAATTTTAAACTTAATATTTACCTAATTATTACAAAAATAGAAATTGAAAATATCCTCAAGTGCAACCCTATGAGGCATCACAACTTCCCCAGAAGGCTGGCAACTCGATTTGCGGAAAATTCGTCTAAAACAATTCGTCAATTGTTTTAGACGAATTTTCCGTAGACGGGCAACTCCCTCTAGATGGACAAACTGACTCTCTAGAGGAAAAAGCTACCAGATCACAAGAAGCTTTGTTGAGACTCATCAGTAACAATTACTTTTGTCAGTGATTATACCAACATGAGAATTAAAATGATAAATATTGACTTTTTATACAAAATGGTCAAGAATTTGACCACTATCTCACCTGAATGTTAAGTGACGGACAGTCTAGGATTTAGCACATATTTGTTTGACTTGTCTGGATTAATATCTATGTGTTTAATGTTTAAGCTAGACAATTCTACAGAATTTTCATGTTTTTTAATTATTAACTTCTCGCCTCACGAGACCGTAAACCGGTTTGAACCCTCACTACTGGTATGTACCTAAGAGGGATTAAAAGATTTTCTTTACAAACTATAGATAAATCAATAAATATTGTGGAACATTCCATACAGCGCCATCTAGCCCCAAGCTAAACAACTAGCCTTGTGTCATGGTGGCCAAACGGATCAAATACCTTTATTATGTAAATATATTAATATACGGTCGGCTGCATAATTGCAGACCCACCGTAGAGCTCCAAAACGGCTGTTATAAGAATGTTTTCAACACAAGCAAGATTCTAGGCACCTGCTTTAGTTGAAGTTTAAAGTCTTCTAACTCATCAATTTATCAAAAAAAATTATTAAAATGATAACCTTCCAATAATAGTAATTTTCGAACTCTACCGGGGGCTGCAATTATGCAGCCGACTGTACATACATACACCCAGACCAGAAACAAATATCTGTATACAGGGTTATTGGAAATTATATTTTCAAGCCGTTGAGGGCTACTTCTGTGAACCTAAACAAACAACTATTGTTCTACGACTTTTGGAAATTCGAAAAAAAAAATGAAATTTTTTTGGTTATGTTAATTCGAAAATCAGCAGATTTTTTAAAACAAATGTTATTCAGACTAAGAACAGTAGATGAAACTTAAAAAATAAGTAAAATTTTAAGGTTAATGATCTCTCCGTGTAAGGAACAGCTTATTTTCAGGTAAACCTAACCTCAAAATTTTCGAAAAAATGTTCGAATATCCAAAAGTCGTAGAACAAAAGTTGTTTGTTTAAGTGCACAGAAGTAGCCCTCAACAGCTTGCTAGTATAATTTCCAAAAACCCTGTATAAATTCTTGTTTGAGGCGGGAATCGAACCCGCAACTTTCTGCATAGCCGACTATGCCACAGAAGTATTTGAATGGATACTTAAATGCCCCATCTCTCTTAATCTGACCTACATTTAATCAATCCACGCTACATAAGTAATATCCTATAATAATATCCCTATTGTTCTGACTAGTTATTTTCATTAGGTTAGACGTTTGACTAAGTAATAAAACTTAATAACCGTAGCTATAACGACCAAAATGTGACCTATAATATTTTTAGTAATAGTTAACCGAGCGAGCGAAGCGTCTCTGCTTTAAGTTTGACATTTGCTTGTCAGTATGTTTGTTGGTTGGTACTCTACATCAAGTCATATTTAACAATCGTTCTGAAGGTTATTTCTCGTAAATTACGTTTTAATGTCATTTCGATTGCATTCCGATGCCAAAAATACCCTTTAAGCAGCTCAAAATACCTTCAAACTCCGCTTTTTGAAAAAAACACGGACTTTAAGGGTATTTTTTGTAATCTTATTGCAATCAATATGATGTTGCAGTGTAATTTTAACAATTTTTTTTTTACGGTAATTGGTCTACTGGGCGAAACTTGGTAAGTTTTGATTTTAAAAATATAGATTTTGTTGCCGTCGGTTTTTTGTTTGGAGGGGTACTTAAAAGGTATAGATCTGATGAGGATCTTCGGAATGAGGAGCTGAATAAAGTCATGCTCGCACCGTTCCTACACCGATAGAGCACCTGCTCTACTATGCCCCAACACCTGCCCGTTGGACGACCAATGCTTAGCTTTGCCACTTTTGAAGTTTGAACTTCTCTCAGGTACTTCGTAGCTTTACTATTTATAATTTATTAGCTGCGCCTCGCGTTTTTACCTTCCTCAACTTCTTGTTCATCCAAAGGTTGGAAGAGATCGCTTTGAGCGATAAGGCCGCCCTTTGTAACACTTAGACTTAAACTTTATTTATTTATTTTATTTTATTATTAATGTAATGAAATTGGTGTTTACAATAAAGAATTATTTATCTATCTATCTTTCACCCGCGTAATAATTTTCTGCGCAATTTTCTTTATATTCTCTTTCATAAGAACCTTCTCCTTACAATAACAAACCCAACAAAAAAGAATTAGCGAAATCGGTCCAGCCGTTCACGCGTGTTGCCGTGACCGAGGGAAATAGGAATTCATTTTTACAAATATAGTTTTTTTTTTTACATTTCACACATCGCCATCCAGCCCCAAGCTAAGTAACTAGACTTGTGTTATGGTGCTAAACAACGGATATACTACTTATATACTTTTCTTTTGTAAATATATATTTATAATATATAGAAACAACCAGACCACAGACAAATATCTCAGCATAAATACTTGTCTGAGGCGGGAATTGTGTTTGGCAGTCCGGCATGATGACCATTGTGCCAATTGGGCCAGATCAGGTCAGATTAGCCCGTTTGATCCTATAGTGCAGGCAAAAGCTTCCCTTCCTTCTTTCCATTCTCTGCTGTCTATAAGGGCCGCAGGATTCGGTCTGCATCGAAGACGTTTTCAATGTGGCTGCCATTCTGCAGTGGCTTTAACCAGCTCCGCAGACATAGCCCGCCCAGTCCCACTTAAGGTTACCGCCCTATTTTATTTACTACCAAAAATAGAAATATACACTGACTATTGAACTTACCACACCTAGATAATGTGACACCACTTTGTCCTGCCCTGACAAACAAGCGTTAGACTGTCCTAATGGTACAATTTTCGGACAATAAACTGTGTTTATCTAACTAGGTCACCCTTAGCTTATACATCCCCACTATCTAAAAGTATGTTTGTATCTTCACGGTTAATTCGACTCTCGAATTGGACATTGGACAAAATTGCTTCAAAAAAAAGTTTTACCACCAAAAAAAATATCACAGAGATGTCAATTACCAGATAATTTCAAGAAAATTTCCTGAAATTTCAAGGAAATCTGATTTAAGATTACCATAGAGCCCTATTATCACTATCACTACATAGTATAAAACAAAGTCGCTTTCTCTGTCCCTATATCCCTATGTATGCTTAAATCTTTAAAACTACGCAACGGATTTTAATGCAGTTTTTTAATAGATAGAGTGATTCAAGGGGAAGGTTTATATTATAAAGTTGAAGAGTTTGTTTGTTTGTTTGAACGCGCTAATCTCAGGAACTACTGGTTCGAATTGAAAAATTATTTTTGTGTTGGATAGTCCATTTATCGAGGAAGGCTATAGCCTACTTTTTATTCCGATATTTCCACGGGATCGGGGGTTACGCGGGTGAAACCGCTGAGCTTTGCTAGTGCATAATATAGCCGTGAAAAGCCGGGGCGGGTCGCTAGTTAAAAAATAAACTGCTTTTAATTTAGAAAATGATAGGTATATATTACTTATAGCATTACATTCCATGCCGTCATGAATTCAGTGGTACCTACCTACTTACGTGGGAAAAGCCACCGGAAAATCTAGTGTACATACCTTTTTTTTCCTGCTTACATACCTGCTATAGCATAAAATATCCCTCAGATAGCACTGTTGGCTTAACAAGCAAATAAAATATGTACCCATGCGACACGGTCTGATTTCCTTTGGGGTTTGGGGGAGAGTTGTGATGCTTAATGGGAGTAGGTAGATTGGTAGATAATTGTAAAATATACAGGGTGAATTTTTTATGTGTGCCTTCAGGGCTATATCCTAAACCATAAGAGATAGCGAAAAATGCTGAAAGGAGTTGCGTGCCCGATTTTGACAAAAACTAAAACTGCATCATTAGATTTTTGAAAAAGTCATTACCCTAGCCGGGAATCGAACCTGTTCATTTTCCAAAATAATAATCATCCTATATTTTTGTACCAATCAATAGTGTTGCTAATAGAGATCAATTCCTGGAAACAAACATAGTCTGGCAACTTAAAGGAAATAGCTCATTTTAGTAATCTTCTGTAATTTTCATACAACTATCCCTGAAGAAAATGCAGTGAGGAGGTATGGCCAATGACGTAACAAACTGCTGCACTAAAAATATGAACTTTTTTCAAATTTTATGTAAAGAACTTCATTTAGAACCTATTTTATAATATTTAGAATTGTCCTCTATGTCTCACACTATTGTTTTGCCAGAAACAGAAAGGTGAAAATTACAGAAAACTACAAAATTCAGCCATTTCCTTTGTTTTGCCATACTATGTTTGTTTCCAGGAATTGATCTCTATCAGCAACACTATCGATTGGAATAAAAATATAGGATGATTATTTTTTTGCAAAATCAACAGGTTCGATTCCCGGCTAGGGTAATGATTTTTTCAAAAATCTAATGATGCAGTTTTAGTTTTTGTCAAAATCGGGCACGCAACTTCTTTCAGCATTTTTCGCTATCTCTTATGGTTTAGAATATAGGCCTGATAATAGAGTACAATTGGTTGAGCAGTCTTCGATAATCGATAATGAACATAGATATTAAATACGGTCCAGTAGTTTCGGAACTTATTCAATTCAAACAATCAAATCTTTTTTCCTTGTAATATTATTATGCATATAAACCTTCCTCTTGAATCACTCTATCTATTAAAAAAACGCATAAAAATCCTTTGCGTAGTTTTAAAGATCTAAGCGTACAAAGGGAAATATGGACGGCGAAAAGTGACTTTATTTTATACTATGTAGTGATTACTGTCACCTCACGGTTTCATCTACGAAAGTCCCGATCCCGTGGGAATATCGGGATAAAAAGTACCCAATTAATCAATGGTATGATATCCTCATACTTATCAAGTTTCATTAAAATCGCTCCAGTAGTTTCAGAGCCTATTCAATTCAAACAAACAAAGAATCAAATATTTTTTCTTAGATATAGATAGATAATATATAGATAGATAGATATAAGCAAGGAATTGACAACTTTCTCCTTTTTTTGAAGTCGGTTACTTTTTTGTTTTTGTACTTATAAACTGAACCAATTTTGATAAAACAACAAAATATTAACTATGTTACGAATCCATCCTGACACGATAGAGACTTACGCGGGCAAAACAGCGAGGCGCAGTTAATTTGTCATAAATTGTTAGATTTGTGCTAACAATGAACTCATTTCTCCTCTAATCTGACAATATCTTGAAAAAATATTATAACTTCATGACAGCGCAATCTAAGTGGAATAAAAATCTGACATTTCAGGGCCTAGGGGGGGTATAATCTTTAGATTATAGAGATAAATAGCTTATTCTGTCTTCCATTGATCATGCTTTGTGAATATTTCTTACCCTTACCAGTTTAAGGTAGGTACTTACAATGTTATTAAACTGAAAATAAAACTTCTTGCCTTTATGCCAATGTATTTGCAGTCGAGGCAATAGGTAGTTTCTTCTTGTTTATTCTTCTTAATTGCCTATCTCTCTTCTCTAGACTCTCCAGGCTATCAGGCTCTATGGCCGTCATCTCATACTCAGTTACTGCGAACTGCAAACTACAACTGAGCTTTAACAACGCTTTTTATACCTTTAGAGGTCGAAATTCTAAAAAATATTTCTTATCCTATATGTCCTAAAAGGGAAACCCCCTGCTAAATTTCAGACTCGGATAGCTCTTGTACTGATGATGAGTATTTTTCTCTTTTTAACCGACTTCAAAAAAGGAGGAGGTTCTCAATTCGTCTGTATGTTGTTGATGTTAATGTTGATGTTGTTGTTGTTGTTGTTTTTTTTGTGTGTATGTTACGCGATCATTCGAAGACGGCTCAACCGATTGAGATGATTCTTTTTGTGTTCGAAAGGTGATACTTCAGGGGTGGTCCCATAAAAATTTGGTGAGGATCTGATGACAATCTTCGGAGTGATGAACAGAATTGCACCCGAGAGTGCAGCAAATTGCTCAGTTTTCGATTTCCACCAGTACAATTAGCCCCTAAACGAATAGTTACCGATAAATGGAATATCTGAAACCACCTTCTCAACAGAAAACTCTTCAATCAGTTAAGATTACACGTTACAATTTGAAGAATTTAGTCGAATTTAGTCACTGGACTAGGTTTGAATGAATGTTGATAGAGAACCCTATCTTAAATGAAGTTCTGATGAGGATCTTCGTAGTGATGAACAGAATTGCACCTCGAGAGTGCAGCAAATTGCTCATTTTTCGATTTCCACCAGTAGAATTGGCCCATAAACTAATATTTACCGATAAATGGAATATCTGAAACCATCTTCTCATCAGAAAACTCTTCAATCGGTTACGATTACAGGTTACAATTTGAAGAATTTAGTCGAATTTAGTCGCATTGGGTTTGAATGAATGTTGATATAGAACCTTATCTTAAATGAAGTTTTGATGAGGATCTTCGAAGTGATGAACAGAATTGCACCTCGAGAGTGCAGCGAATTGCTCATTTTTCGATTTCCACTAATATTTACCGATAAATGGAATATCTGAAACCACCTTCTCATCAGAAAACTCTTCAATCGGTTACGATTACAGGTTACAATTTGAATAAAATATTCGCTTTTGCCTCGCCGGACTAGGTTTGAATGAATTTTGATAGAGAACCCTATCCTAAATGAAGATCTGATGAGGATCTTCGGAGTGATGAACAGATCTGCACAGCGAGATTCAACAAATTGCTCAGTTTTCCATTTCCACTAATAGAAGTGGCCCATACACTAATAGGTACCGATGAATGGAGCATCTGAAAACACCTTCTTATCAAAAAACTCTTCAATGGGTTACGATACGATTAGGTACAGGTTGCAATTTGAAGAAACAGTCGCTTTCGCCTCATGGAGTAGAATTTTCAGTGACAGTGGCACTAAAAATGGTTAAATAAAAAATAAATTAAAATTTAAAAAACCGACTTCAAAAAAACCTGAAAATAAAAATTAAAAAAACCTGAAAAGAAAAACCAAAAAGTGAAAAATAATCCATTTCGGGTCACTAAGACAGCAGATAACTTAAACATAAGTACTTAGGTACTTGGAAGTCGGACTGGGTGACACCATGTTTTCTTTATACCTCTCAACATTCAATCTAACCCAGTCCGACTTCCAAGTACCTAAGTACTTATGTTTAAGTTATCTGCTGTCTTAGTGATCCGAAATGGATTATTTTTCACTTTTTGGTTTTTCTTTTCAGGTTTTTTAAATTTTTATTTTCAGGTTTTTTTGAAGTCGGTTTTTTAAATTTTATTAATATAAAAAATAAGAATGAATGAATGTGATTTATTTGTTCGAAATCAACTGCTAAACCTTGTGTATATTCGTTAAGTATGAGAATCGAACAACATCTATTTTTTTTCTTCTTTTTTTGGTTTTTTTATGGCAAAATAACGTTTGCCGGGACAGCTAGTATAGTATAAAGATGTCACATAAAAATATAGTAAAACATTTCACCAGCACTTAGCTAAGCATGCAAATATGAGTGTATAGGATTTGCTGCATTATATTGTAAGGGCGTGATATTAACCATACTTATAACTTAAATAACACGTCTTTCTACATATACTTTCATTAAACATAACAAATAACACCTATCATAAAACTGCGCAAGTTAATCCCACACTATCTATCACTCAACCCATAAATAGTCCAGTCGGCAACTGCACAAAATGTTTAAACATGAACCTGTAACGTTCCATTGGAATCGAACTGTATCAGTGATGTCAATTTAGTTATAAATTGGTGCTAAATTTAGCACTTTTTATAAATTCTTAGCTCTTTTGTTTCTCGATAAGCATCTAATGACGACCCGGTTACCATGTCGAACTGCCAAACACAGGGCTTTGGGGGTTGATGTTGATTCCCGCCTCAGACAAGTATTTATGCCTATATATTTGTCTGTGGTCTGGTTTTTTCTACTTATATTATTTACAAAAGGAAAGTTTATAAGTAAATATATGTTGTCTAGCATCCATAACACAAGTCTAGTTACTTAGCTCGAGGCTAATTGGAATGTCCTGAAATATATTTATATTTATTTATTTTTTTAATACTTTTTAGTTTCAAGTGTCGATTGCCTGCTTATGCGTGTTATTGGGATAATCGAACAGCCATTTTCGCTAAAAATATTGGATAGCAAAATTTTTTTGGAATACTACTCAATCGTGAATGAACCATACATAACCATCTTTACTTTGTAGAAGAAATGAGAAAGAAAATGACGAAGGTTAAATTTGGCGTACCTATTGCCTTTAATTATTTTATTAATAACAATAGAAGATTACTGGCTACATAAGAAACTTGTACTTTTGAAGGTTTTGAAGGTATTGAGGAAATTAGATAACCTCGGAATCCGGGGCCTACCCCTCACTTGGTTCCGTAGCTACTTAACTGACCGAAGACAATGTCTGCGGGTGGGTGACTGGATGAGTGGAGAGGAATTTGTGGAATTCGGGGTCCCACAGGGCAGCGTCCTTGGACCTACATTATTTCTAGCCTACATAAATGACATTAGTGCTGTCTTGTCTAATCTTGGTAATGTTATTTGTTACGCAGACGACACAGCTCTAATTTTTCAGGGCAAATCATGGGATGAGGCTTTAAATAATGCTCAAAAGGGATTAGGTCTTGTTGCCGAGTATCTGGATAGGAGCCTTCTATCTCTTAACTCCAAAAAAACTAAGTTTGTCTGTTTTAGAAAGACTCGCGCCACAGAGCCTACTTTTACCCCAACCCTAAGGATCCACTCTTCTTGTGATCCCTCCCTTAGGTGCTCGTGCCCTGTTATCGAACGCGTGTCATCCATTAGATACTTAGGTGTCGAGATAGATCACAGCCTGTCTTTTAAGCCGCACCTTATTCTTACAGGCAACAGGGTACGGAAACTTATCTACGTCATGAAATTACTACGTGATGCTGCCGATCTTAAAACGCTGAAACTTGTTTACGTAGCTCTATGCGAGTCTATACTTTGTTACTGCATAGGGGTGTGGGGATGCGCTGGGAAGATAGCTATGCTCGGTTTGGAGAGAGCTCAACGCTCTGTCATCAAAGTTGCGTACAAGAAACATTATAGATATCCAACTGACCTACTCTATAAAGAAACCAAGTTGTTAAGAGTTCGGCAACTCTTTATACTCAGAGTTACACTTTCGGTACACAAAAGAGTATTGAATTCTGCTGAGTACCCAGCTTTATTAGCAAGACGAGTGTTCCGGGTCCCTCAACTTAGGGTACACTCTGCCTTTGCCCGGCGTCTTCCTGGTTTCGCCCACTCCTTTGTGTACAATCGAATCATCCGAATGTGCGATATTAAAGAGCTTAAAGTTAAAGCTGCTAAAACCAAGGTTGTTGAACTGCTTCTCACAATGCCGTATGATCTTTCAGAGGATTTGGTAGGGAATCTCTACTGGAATATAAAAATGTACAGTTCCATTCTGAAAAAATAGTTTGCCTTAACTTTGACATGATCATAGGAACATTGTGGTGGCGGAAGTGGATCTATACACTCAGCCGCATACTCTCATCTCCACATACATTACACCATCACTCAAATACGCACACTTACATTGTACTGTTTCAGTCCCACTCACACTCATGGACAGGATTCGGACCTCGTACCCGGAGTCTTATGACCCTGGGGTGACGAGGACTTCCTGGTCCTGTCCCATATACTATTTACATCACATTACACATACACACACACACAAACATACATCCATACATACCGCAGAGCGTGATTACCTATTTATTATCTATTGTCTTATACTTAAATGTTTTCTTTCTTTCTTTGTTACAATTCGCTACAACCAATAGTTTATTACTTAATCTCCACGGTTTTACTTTAATCGCTAAGTTTTTGTAATCTTTTCTGGACACTCGAGATACAGGATATATTCCTAGTTCGAGGTCCGTTGTCATGCTCCTACTTTTGTAACACTTTTGTTTAATAAACTATTATTTATTTATTTAACTATTATTATTTTCTTAAAGTTTAGCCATTTTTTGCGCTTTTTTCGACAGTGTTTTAGCGCCTTATACGTAAACCTAGTTGGCAACACTTGGTTAACAAAAACCTAGTTGAGAATCCGTGCCAGCATAGCGTAATGTGCATTTAAACCTAATAGCGTATGAAATAGCAAATAGCTTCTATTTATAGAATTTGAAAGCTTCTACCTACATTTCTCTATGGGATACAGTATGATTGGCAATATGTCAACAAGTTTACTATGCTTTGCTTTAGTGTGATGGTTATTTCATACTTACCTTAATTATTAATCGTAAATAATACTGGTATGTACATTAATTTTCATTCATTAATGACTGAATGAGTTAGGGTTGCCAAACGTACTATAAATTATAGTATTATACTTAATTTCGAGTGTACAAACTTTCTATTGGAAAAACATATAGGTACTTAGTACGCAAAAATGCTATATTTCAGATAATAGCTATAAGTCTGAAAAAACATTGTTATTTGTTTTGTGTCCTGAAAAAAACTCAAAACTTGCTCTTGCTTCTCTCGACCCGTTACCGCATTATATTTTGCAGAACGAATAATTTTAATTAAAAATATAACCTTACCCGACTACGGAATTTGGTAAAAAAAGAGATGAACAATATTATAAGGCACGTAATTTGATTTTTTAATTTTAATGCGCGCCATACAATTAGTGTTTAAATTTCGTTTTGTGCAATAATGTACTTACTCGTTAAATCCTACTTAAATTGCACAAAATGGGCATTGAAAGAAGCAGGTAGGTACTATATTTTTTCGAAGTTGACTAAGTACATCCCAAGTAGCACGTTAGTGAATTTTGGAACTTATTTTGCAACTGTAGGTAGCATATAAGTGATGCAAGAGTGTATGGTATTACTTAAAGATGCAAACAGCACTCGAATTTGCAAATGAGTAACTCTTATCACTAACGGTTGCTTTTGAGTGATTTTTGTTTCTGCTTTATTACCTATGGTAGCATTAAGCCGAATCTATTACTCATAGGCGCATAAAGGTTTTTATTTTCTCTCTTATAGAACTCAAAGAGGCATATGACATCTTAAAATCCCCCCTAAAGAACTGTGCCCTAATAGGTGGTATTTTTCCCTCATTTGGCACCTTTAGTACTAAATAAGTAGTATATATGAGTTATTTATCACTTGTAGTGGCTCAAGAGTTATTATTGCAGCTCATTTGGAACCTTAGTGTAATTGCCTTTGTAAGGTCGAAAATACTCTTATATGCCACTGTAAAGCGTAGATCGGTTCCATTTTTATCTCATTTAGAACCACAAGATCTAATTAAAATAATAACGGGTCGAGTGCGAGTCGTACTCACGCGCTGAGGGTTCCGTACATTAGTTTCATTCCAGACAGTTACAGTGTCAGACAGTTCCAAACAGTGCCAGACAGTGCCAGACAGTGCCAGACGGTGCCAGACGGTGCCAGACGGCACCAGACTGTACCAAACTGTACCAGACTGTACCAGACGTTACCAGACGGTACCAGACGGTACCAGACGGTACCAGACGGTACCAGACGGTACCAGACGGTACCAGACGGTACCAGACAGTTTCAGACAGTACCAGTCAGTGACAGACAGTTGTACAGACAATTGCACAGACAGTTGTACAGACAGTCCTCGACTTTACAAGTTAAGTCAATTTTACTTTTTTTACTTTATTATCCTTCACAATGGGTTTTGTACCCGTCTTGAGGATCCCCAATTCAAAGTAGAGACAGCAAGACCTGTGAAGTGAAAAATATCACTACTAGGTACTAATGAGTGATTTTTGGGCTTAAGAGTTCCAATAAGGTAACAAATAAGTGAAAATAAGAACTACAAGGTCTACTTTAAATCGCCATATTTAAAAATAATAACCTTGAAAAGCATTATTTGTTTAAATATATTTTATTACAATAACATAAAACAAAATAAGTTTTGTAAATACTTTTTGTGAAACTATAATGTTAGGTTTTTAACAACCAAATTGTTGTAAAGTATTATCTTATTTATTTGATCAGCACATATTTGTTAATACTTTTGATTAAATTGAAGGCGCATCAAAATTTACTAAGTAAATATACCATGGTTTCACGATAAAAAACCATTTGCAAGGGCTCCGTGATATTATGCTGCGGTTTACACGTACATTTTTAATACTCGCCAAATAGATGCAATATGGCTGTCACAATTAACACAATAGAACAAAGCACACCGTTTTTCGTTTGTCTCCGCCGAAAATAAGACTAGTTATGACAAATTGTCACTCAACGAATGAACGGTATCGCTTTATCGTTCAATCATTCATTCACAGCGCGCAATTCGCACCGTTAGTTCCAAGTGCCACTCAGGGTAACAATTCGAACTCTTATGCAACGCTTCTGCAACTATAAATGAGTTGCAATTTTTCTCCCTTTAGTAATATATAGGTTGCATATAAGGTCTAACCACCTATATAGAACTTAATCAAGGTGGATTTTATTACTAAAGGTTCCAAAAAAATACTATATGCAAGCTATTTGTTACCAAATGTGTTACTTGGGATATCACTACATAGTATAAAATAAAGTCACTTATCGCCGTCCCTATTTCCCTTTGTATGCTTAGATCTTTAAAACAACGCAACGGATTTTGATGCGATTTTTTAATAGATAGAGTGATTCAAGAGGAAGGTTTATATGTATAATACATGCATAATATAGCCGTGCGAAGCCGGAGCGGGTCGCTAGTATTTTATAAAACAAATACTATATTCAAACAAAAAAGCTTTAGCAACCCTACTAAGTATGAGTCACGAAGGCGCACGTTTTAGGTACTGATGATTCCTGAAATAAAATGCACGCCGAAGGTGATTTCTTTTCACGCTTTCATCCGCGTGACTGTGGTAAACTACCTGTTTTTATTCGGTCATACTTTAAGCACCAATTAATTAATCAGTTGACTCAATTACTAAGCATATATATAGCTTATTCTTACGTCAAAGGGGACTGATTCTTTAGATTTTAATAAAATTGATTTACTAGTTTCGGTTTACAGATTATAAACCTTTTTACCTCTGCTGTTGTTGAATTTTACCTTTGCGTTATCTTTCGACTCTTAGAACTTCTTGTATAAAGCGGCAGGTGATATGCCGTGCCGTTTTAAATGCGTATTTAGACATGCAGCTTTGATTTGTGTTTGTGTTTGGACAAGCGGCGTCACTGCCATACAAATCAATAGTCAACCATGATTCTGTAAGCCCACTTTTAGATTGTAAAACGGTAAGATATATACAGTCGGCTGCATAATTGCAGCCCCCGGTAGAGTTCTAAAATTACTATTATTGGAATGTTTTCAATCTAATTATTTAAGTTTGATAAATTAATGAGTTAGAAGACTTTAAACTTCAACCAAAGCAGGTGTCTGGAATCTTGCTTGTGTTAAAACCATTCTTATAACAGCCGTTTTGGAGCTCTACGGTGGGTCTGCAATTATGCAGCCTACCGTACATGAATATTTCTTAAATTAGGTACTAAAAAGTGACACATACTATCGATAAACATTGTCTGTTAGTAGATTTTGTATCTTTATAATAATATACTACACGACTTAATCTTGCCATCTCCATTCTTTTATTATACAACCAGGCAAACTGAGATGCGACACGGATTCATGGTGGTGATCCCAGATACCCGCAATAAGCATTTTCCTTCGTCATTCCTTATTCGTACAGCAAGAGCATGGAAACAATTGTCTGCATCTGTCTTTCCTGACGTGTATAACTTGGGGGTCTTCAAGTCGCGAATGAACAGGTATATTCTAGGGGCGCATGCTACATCTTAGGCCGCATCGTCACCTACCATCTGGCCGGTGTTAGTGGTCAAACACTGACCTATAATTTGAAAAAAATAATATTTCTGAAGTCGTATATTTCTCGATCAACAACGACATAATCAAATAGTCATACGGAATGTTTGCCCTGCAAGCTTACAGACGCACCGCGCGTAGCATGAGTTGCAATATCAGTACAAAACTGACAGTACCCTCTCGGCCTAAATATGCCTTGATAATGAGAACGGGCAAAATCCCAAAACAAACGGACGTCATTTTTCATTTCTACAACACACGTGATTCCGTACGTGGTCAGTGAATGTAAACAATTTGCTTACGCGCATACTTCCTACGTGTTTTATTGTGGTTCATAGATAAAGTAACTATCCTTTAAGGAGTATCATTCAGAACTCAATAAAAAAGATACTTACTTATTTTACTTTTACATGCTTTTTAAGTTACTGGCGCTTTATAAATCATCTAGATTTTAAAAAAAAATACGCGACGGATTAAGAACCTCCGCCTTTTTACCCGACTACGGCGAAGCCAAAAGGGAGGGTAATGTTTTTGTTTGAATTCGGTTGAAAATTTAAGGCCAAATGCTTGAAAATAAGTCCGCTTCATCTGCCGAATGTCTAAAGAGAGGCATTTTAAAGAGTCAGACATGAAAATCGATTCAGCCGTTTAGTAGGTACTTATGATCCTTTTTCTTGGCAATAGTGTGTGTTAAAATCAACATGTTCTACTCATGACTAGGTCGATTATTTTTCAAAAATGCAGCGTAGGTACTATTAGTTTTTGTCAAAAATCGATCTCGTGACTCCTTTGAGCATTTTTTTTTATCTGATAAAGTTTAGGATTTGCTACGAAAGCTCATTTTAGTTTCAGTATAAAATACGAGCGAAGCAGCGTAAAATCTGTTTTTACAAAACATCTGTTACATCTTCTATTCCACTGTTTACTGTAGCAAATCTCACCTTGACTCGACACGACACATTACACCTAATTCAAACAAGATATAATAACACATAGTACATTTCTTGAGACGCTGCGAATTCTTCCATATTGCACAACTAACGCCCACAGAATCAATACTTCGACTATACAAAGTTTTAAACAGTTCGGAAAGAGTAAATCTTTAAAACTACGCAACGGATTTTGATGCGGTTTTTTAAATAGATAGAGTGATTCTATCGTGGAAATATTAAAATAAAAAGTAACCTTCGGTAGTAGTAACGTAAAGTAACCTAAAAAAAAATACCTAAGCCTTCTTCGAAAAATGGATTATCCAACACAAAATAATTTTTCAATTCAAACCAGTAGTTCCTGAGATTATCGCGTTCAAACAAACAAACAAACTCTTCAGCTTTATAATATTAGTATGTAGTAGGTATAGAAAATATAGATTAAATAGGTCAATAAAAATATTGCGAAGTCAAAAAAAATATTTTCTTCAAACGATTCCGTACTCTAATTCACTCTACCCAACAAACACCCACATGACATTTTTGGCACAAATCTCATTATCTAACTACCAAGCAAAATTCTGTCTTATGGAACTAAACTTTAAGCATATTTTCCTTTGTATATGAGTTATCTAATATCAAAATAGTGACGTATGGATTTTATTATGCAATTATTATTAGATTCTTCTTGTTTACACACCCCCAAGGAAAGACGTGGTTTGTTATCATGTTGATATTTATGGAATGTCGTAGTAAAACATTTATTTTAAGCATTGTTTAGATAGATAATTGATAAGCACGTCATTGCACCACTAACAGACAATAAAAACTGGTCAAGTGCGAGTCGGACTCCCGCATGGAAGGTTCTGTACCATATTGTACGGGAGCCTCACTTAATTTTTTTTCTGTTTATTTAGTACTAGCGACCCGCCCGGCCTCGCACGGCTACATTATGCATGTATAAACCTTCCTCTTGAATCACTCTATTAACAAAAACCGCATCAAAATCCGTTGCGTAGTTTTAAAGATTTAAGCATACAAAGGGACATAGGAACAAAGAAACCGACTTTGTTTTATACTATGTAGTGATTTGTTATAGCGGCAACAGAAATACATTATCTGAAAAAAAAAACAACTCTCTAGCTATCACGGTTCATGAGATATAGCCATAGATATGACAGAGACAGACGGACGGACAGACAGACAGCATAGTCTTAGTAATAGGGTTCCGTTTTTACCCTTTGGATACGGTACCCTAAAAAATGATTACATATAAAATACTAAAACAGAAAACTTAATTATAGAAAAAGATCCTAGACTGTCTAAGGGCGATCTCTTCCAGGCAACTTGTTTATCGAGGCAGCTCGGAAAGAAATGGCGGCTTTGGCTAAGTTTACTCATTTTAGACTTTGAATCACTCATAGGTTACCCATTTCTCCAGGTCGTTCAACGTGAATTTTTATATGCGCTAATGGAGAGGTAGCAATTTCACATTTATTCCTATCGAGTTTCTAACTAATAAAGTAATTTTCCAATACAATAACCTAATTAGAAGAACAAACAGAGATTTATTGGTCCGTAAATATTTATTGATGCGTAATTCGTCTACAAATAATTGATGTGTCATTATCATTTATCTTCGTTGTTTGTCTCCTTATTTGATCAGTTACAAAGTATTTCCTTAGTTTTGTTGGCCAAGTTTAAAAATTAATAATGACAAATATTTTGCTTAATTTGGGCTAATTTTTGGGCAGCATTTTATACCTAGTATTTTACAGGATGATTTTTTTACATGGGCCTTTGGGGCTATATAAAACTATAACAGATAGCGAAAAAATCTGAAAGGACTTGTGTGCCCTGCAAAAATCACCTAGTTATATACCTACCTAAATCGGAGTTTGACCACTATCTCACCCGATGGTAAGTGACTCTAAGATGTAGCACGCTTACCTAGAAGATACCTACCTATCCATTCGCGACTTAAAGATGCCCAAATAAGCAGAGGCCTTCGAGAGACGCGAGTAGAAGCAGGAAGACGGCAGTGAAACGATAACTTTTCCGACTCGTCTTCCTCTTTTGGCAGCACCTGCCTTAGTTTAAACAGCTTTTACACAATTAAATTGAAAATATCACTAACATTCGATCAGAACTAACAATCAGTACTTACGACAAACTATAATATATGACCAATCTGTAATGCTAGTGACTACGGGGCTTCTTGTGTGTAAATCAATCCACTGACACCACTCATTAAGCTAGTAGGTGTTCACCAATGCAATTGACTTTCATTTTCCTGACATGACGTCTAAGCGTCTTGAACTTTCTCGGTTAATGATAATATCGGAAGGTAGATGAATAACAGATGTAATGCTAACAGCATATGCTGCAACATGGCTATAATGTACGCAGAAGCTCTGACAATCTCAAACGCTTGATGGCTGTAAAAGGTCACAAGGAATAAGCCCCTTACGATGGACTGTTCCAGGTATCTGCACAACTAAATATTTGTGCACGGTTTTCCATCAACCAATAGAGACTATAGAGTAAAAAGTTCATCGACTACGCCAGAGAAGTCCCGATCCTCGGCATTAAAGAAACTACGTAGAAAAATCTCTAAAGATGAATTTAACCAAGAATCTTCTGAAAAAAAAACCGTTAATTGAACCAAAAAAAATTAAACACCAATGGAGGTAGACAGTAATCGACTACACCAAAGCAGTCACGATTCTTAGCGTTGAAGAAACCATGTTGAAGCTATAAAGATCATTTTGAGCTAAAGTTGACACTAAAACTGTTTTTAAACCCTGTTTATTGAACCTAAAAAGATATAATAGAGGAAGACAGTAATAGACTACACCGGAACCGCTTTTATCCAAAAAAGAACTGGCACTATTCTCTCAAAATTAGCGCGTAATTGCAAACTATCTACTGCCAATACAATAAGGAATCCGACACGGAAATCTATCTAAAATCTAGTAAATAGGAACAAACTTGGCATTAAGAGGAGGTAGTAATCAACGTCTTACAATGGTTTGACTCTTACTTCCGTGAAGATTCAAATTCTCTTATATTGTTCAGTATTTAGTGAGTCATTTTGTTTTTAGTGAACTCACACAAGGAATCTTACAAGTATCTTCTACAGTTCTTTATTACAGTGTGGTATATATGTTTGGTACTCCTTCAACGCAAATACACTAAACGGATTGCAATGAAACCCGGTATTTAGATAGCTAGATACCTGGATTAATTTAGGTTAATTTTATCCCGATATTCCTACAGGATCGGGACTTACGCATATGAAATTGTTGCTTGTTACATTATGATTTTCTCAGTATGATAAATAAATAGATAACTTTATTTGTACAACACAGTAAAGAACATTAAACATGATAATATACACAAAGCAAAGTAAAGTAATAGCTATAAAGTACAAATTGCACAAATGGGCTGCCTTATCGCTGAAAGCGATTTCTTCCAGGCAACCTTTGGATGGTAAAGAACTTATTTAGCTTTTATGGTAGGTTGTGAGTTAATTCAAGCAGGATAATAAAGTAAATCAACATAACTATATGAATACTTACGTAACATGAAACGATACTTTTAAGTAAAGCTCTCGGAATATTAATTTTGTTCTGTAAAACACATAATTTTAATATGTATTGTTTTATTCATACACTGCAATGACATGTAGAAAGCTTTTCTTGGCAGTGAAATACCTAATGGTACAAACATTGCCGACACTGTCGTGACTCAATATTATTGTGATAAACATTATTTTACTAGCTATACACTTTTATAACAAAGAGGTAAGATTAGCTACATCCTCTTTCCTTACATCCTTTACACGTTATGACGCATTTGAGACGTTACATACGTTATTGGCAAGTGACTCCCTACTCCTCTGACCAATAAGTTGCTCAGAGATTAGATCTAGCTAAATTGATTCTTCGTCTCTATAGATAACAATATGTAGTAGACGTTTTAACGTTTAACAATTCCTGTGATCAACAGACAAAATATTGACTGTTGTTTTTCATCTAAAACATTTAATTCTGTTAATAAAAATCTTTGGCGTCTCTTCAAAAGCTTGTTTTTCACTATTTACGACTCTTTTAGTAGTTTCTTTTGATATTAATTTGCTGAAAATGCAGTTATTCAATGCTCTGGCTCGCTTTTATGACGTTTAAGGCTCGAATACACTAGGGGATAAACTGAGTGATATGTTGCCGAACATGTTGCTCGACAACTGCGTGAATGTCCCGAGAGACAATGACGTGGAACATTTTGTAACGAATGGTATGGATATGTGATGAGGAGAGTGACGAGTATGAACGTAGAGGAATGCAAGAGAACGAACTAAGAAAAGACGAATGGACCAAGTGAGACAAGACACTAGAGCGACGGATGTGAACGACGAGATGACGGCTAATAAAAGTGAATGGAAGAAGACAATGCGCCGACTCCAAATAAATTGAGATAAGGGCAGACAGAAGTTATAAGTCTTGTAACAAATCTGATTTATAACGAGTAACAGCTGCTATAACAAATAAAGTTTTTTTTATTACTAAAATGAATGAATTTCTTACAAATAATTACCTAAATAGAAGAAGACTTGGTAACAAATGACGCGGCACTGATGTGGGACACGTGTGAGCGGGACCAAACAACATATCCCGTGTCACGTAAAATCTTAGGAGCTTGTTGCAGCGACACGTAGATTGAGTGTTGCACGTCATATTGCCGAACTATGTCCGCTAGTGTAACCGGGGCTTAAACGTTAACGAAAATGAGACAAAACAATAACTACAGTTTTAGTTAGTATCATTTCTGAGCGCAGCGTAGCGGGTAGTAAAGTTTGAGTATTTACGATGGATGCACTTTATACCTACTTATCTATAAATAGTACCTAGCGTATTTGGCATTGTTATTCATGAAGCTGTTTCAATTTTATTAGTTTTAAGTCCGACTTCACTGTAGGACATAATTTTCCAACTACGAAACTCTTTATTAGGGTCTTATCTGAAACTATCCCATATTTAAATGAAGAGTGTAATTGACAATAGTTATTGACGGTTAATTCATAAGCGTTTTAAAGCCTAATTAAAAATTTAGTAAGTAGCTGGTCGTCTTCTTAGTATCGATACCACAAAAAAGGAGGAATTGATTAGGTAGGGTCAGATCCGCCCACTCCAGTGTGCTGCCAGGTCTTTGGCACGTTGTTATCTAGCTGACATTAGATGAGCCAACGTATAGCTATTAGGCCTGGAAAGACAGGTTAAGAGGTAGCTGGTAATAGATGTGCAGATGTAAGGTAATAATTAAACTTACGACTATTTTTTTTTACCTGTGGTCCCTATACTAGGTTAGCCTGTGTCGTAGGCGCCTTAGTCTTAGTTATCAAACATAGGTAAGACTTAATAATACGACGACCTTGCAGATCACATTAGCATATAACTTCGCAAATTATCTTTTAAAGGAATTCCGAACATTCACAAAATAAGGGAGAAGTTTTACGAACGCAAAAAAATTTGGCAGGAACGACAGACAATTAACATATTTTGGCTGCAAGAAATTTTGGCTACCTCTTGGGTGGAAATAAAAATAAATAGCGCCAGCTATTGAGTGATTTGTAGTTAAAAAAACAAGAATCCGGCAAAGTGCGACTCGGACTTGCGTACGAAGGGTTCCGTACTGTTTTCCGTACGTATTCTATTTTTAGTATTTGTTAATATAGCCGCAACAGAAATACATCATCTGTATACCTATCTGTCTATGAGCTATCACGGGTTATAAGTCACAGTCTGTTGACAGACATACAGTGGAGTCTTAGTAATAGAGTCCCGTTTTTACCCTTTGCTTACGGAACCCTAAAAAGGAATTTCCAAAAAGTCTAATATTGCTAGATTAGTTGGGACACCATGTTTTTCTTCACCATAAGAGCAATGTCCATTATAAGCGCACATTCTAAGCATGGCGAGCAAACATCGGTTATTAGTACTTACTTACCTATTCATAAAAATCAATAATGCTAAATCAACTGAAATTAAAAAAAAAACTATGATTGAATGATATGATAGGTACGTTGTTGTATAATATGATAGGTACGTTGTTGTATGTGGTTGATAACATAGCTATAACAACACGATACCTATACCGTCTCCGTTACATGACATCGATTGACTCAAGTGCATTGCATCATCCTTGATTAAATGATTAAACCAATACAAACATTACCTACTAGCAACACACTGCGGTTTTACCCGCTGAAGTCCCATCACCGTGGCAATATCAGAGTAAAACATACAAAGATAGGCGCGAGAAACATATACCTTTCCTTTCATTCGGTTAAAAATTACTAATTAAACTAATAAAGGGGAAATATTTTTAAGCTATTGCATAGCTTTTATCGCGGGCTTTAAACGCGGCGACCGAATCAAGAAATTACGTAACGAAAATAAAACCTAACACCCCCCACTCCGCCTACCATGTAGCTCGGCCGAGCGTTATCTTATCGTGTATTTTTGTTTGTTTGTAACGAATAGGCTCGGAAACTGTCACCCTTACGGTTGACACAACTTACGGTCACTTTTCGCCGTCCCTATGTCCCTATGTATGCTTAGATCTTTAAAACTACGCAACGGATTTTAATGCGGTTTTTTTTAATAGATAGAGTGATTAAAGAGGTTTTTACATATAATATATGCATAATACAGCCGTGCGAAGCCGGGGAGGGTCGCTAGTAATGTATAATAGCAGTTTTGGAGATCTACGGTGGGTCTGTACTTTTGTTGCCTAATCGTACCTACAGCAGATAAAATCTCAAAAAAAAAACGGCTTACTTATTGTTATTGTATTGAACTAAATGATCACCAAAATCGGTTACACAAATAACCCCTAACGCCGTTTGTCCACCGCCGCCGTCACCGTCACGTCAACGAGAACGAGATGACGGCGCCGAAGTACTGATACATAGACTACTATAGCCGCGTGTCTACCGCAAGTCCGTCAACCGAGAACCGTCATCCCGGCCGCCGAGATTCCAGTAGATCGGCGGCGTGACGTGTGCCGGCAATCAGTGTTGCTACTTTAGCCAATTTTCCACATTTACGAAATAGTTAGCTAAAGACAAAAAAGTTTAATTGCTAAATTTATTAGCTACACTACTTAAGTAAGTTACCATCGTCTCAATCAATTTCAATTTGTGTTATTAAAGGAAGAAGAATACATGATTAGATGCATTCAGAATGCAACTAATGTTCTGGTAAGATTTTGAGTTATGAAGTGGTAAAAATATGTCTATGTGCTAAGGTCACATGAGTCTAAGGTTGCGTTCCAAACCACTCCCGTTAGAGTAATTCTCAATAAACTATCCTGACAACAGGATAGTTTATTGAGAATCTTCAAAGTGTAAAAGAGACAGAGTCTTGTCACTTGAATTTATTATTTGTTTGTGAACGCAGCCTAGTCTATACTGCGTTCACAAACAAATAATAAATTTACAATATAATAAATTCACAAAATTCAAAAGTATCGAACAAGACTACCTAGGCTGCCTAGTCTTGTTCGATACTTATGATTTCATTTTCGCCTGGGAATCTAAATGTCTTCGAAATCGACGTTTATCTTTTATTTTTAATTTAAATTTTTTTTTAATTTGTATGTGTCTTGTGTAATGGGTCATATGTGCCTGCAATAAATCTATTTTATTTATTTATTTATTTATTATTATTATTTAAATTGTTGGTATATGTTGCCTTTTTATGTTTAGCCACTTTTGGCAACTTTTAACAGAGTATTTATTTTCGGAAGTAGCAACTTTTTACGGTATGTTTAGCAACTTACTCTTTGGGCAAGGTGGCAACACTGCCGACTACCACCCACGACAAAGGCTGCGGTCCGAAATCGACTTTGAGCGCTGTCAGACGCTCAAACGCGTTCCGAAATGCCGTGAGCGCTCACGAAAGACTGTTATGACGTCATGAATACAAAAGGAAATACGTCATCAACGACGCCATCTTGTGCTTACGACGACCCTGCTCTCCAGCGAAATCTCCGTGAGCGATCTGTCAAGTTGATGTTTGCATCCGTTCTTTTGCGAGCGAAATTCAAATTTGATTATTTTATCATAAGTTTAGAAGTAATTGACGACCCAGTTAGCACAATGGTCACCATGCTGGACTGCAAAACACGGGGTTGCGGGTTCGATTCCCGCCTCAGACAAGTATTTATGCTTAGATATCCGTCTGTGGTTTGGTTATTTCTATGTATTATAAGTATATATTTACAAAAGAAAAGTATATAAGTAGTATATCCGTTATCTAACACCCACTACACAAGTCTAGTTAATTAGTTTGGGGTTAGATGGCGATTTGTGGAATATACTGCAATATTTATTTATTTATCTCTCTGTGTTTTTAAATGTGAATACCTGTGTTACAAAGAACGACGGAGCAATTTATTAATCGTATTTGCACACAACACTTCAAACAAATAAAGTCGGTCCGAAATCTTATACGTAGTGATAGCACCGTGAGCATTTTGAGTCCGCTCACAATATCGGACCGGTAGATTTCATCGTTAGCACTGTCAGCGCTATTACCTGTATTCGGACCGCAGCCAAAGTTGTATATAGGACTGAGCCACCGATATATCGGCGCGGTGGACAAACGATCGCCGTCACGTCATCTTAAACTCGGCCCCAAATAATCTCGTTCTCGTTGACGTGACGGTGACGGCGGCGGTGGACAAACGGCGTAAGGGTGCAATCGACCAACTTGACTTAATTTTCGAGTTAATAAACGAGGATTTAACTATTCCTTATCACTACATAGTATAAAATAAAGTCACTTTTCGCCGTCCCTATGTCCCTATTTCCCTTTGTATGCTTAGATCTTTAAAACTACGCATTGGATTTTGATGCCGTTTTTTTTAGTAGAAATAGTGATTAACGAGGAAGGTTTTTAGATATAATACAGGCGTGCGAACCTGGGGCGGGTCGCTTATTCTCTTATAAGTAAGTTAATAATAAAAGTAAGTTAACATACATCAGTAACATCTTCCCATCATACAATTTAAAAGTTGGACTATTGTCTATTATTAAAACGAAAAGAAAAAATTGCAGAGGGGAGCGCAGTTATTGAATAGATCTCGCGGTGTGGGGCGAGCGGGGAAAGAGGGGTAGCAAGAGGTGACAGCAATGTCGCGCTCCACACGCGATAAATAGGCTGAAGATATATCTTACGATATCTACAAGTTTCTGCCAAATACCTCAGATACTCCATAGGGAAAGGATCGGTTGTATATCTACAGAACATGGCGGCTTTTAATATTTTTTTAACGTTTGACTGCCATTGTCGGCGTTAAAACTTAGGTCAAAATGACGCCTCTTTGAGTTTTTAGGGTTCCGTACCCAAAGGGTTTCGCTGAAGGGTTTCGCAAAAGAATTCGCTGTACGTCCATCTTACGACATTTAACGCATATCTACAATTAGTTTTTTTTTATCTATTTTTTTGTATTTATACTTAGATATTTGACTGTGGTCTGGTTGTTTCTATGTATTATAAGTATATATTTACAAATAAAAAGTATATAAGTAGGTAGTATATCCGTTGTCTATCACCCATAACACAACTCTAGTTACTTAGCTTGGGGCTAGACGGTGATGTGTAGAATGACCTGCAATATATATTATTTTATTATTAATCTAGTCGCTCCCCATTTCACCTTGTAAGTCTTTGTAACTAACAAGGGTCCAGTACTCTCAGAGATACTTACAAAAAAAAAATTAATGTTTTATCTTTATAACAATAAGATGGGGTACTTATGACAATCATAAACAAAATTCCTTACAAATTCAGTTTAATGGTACTTAAAATTAATTACATATATTTTAGTGGAATACAAGTTATAAGTATTTACTCATAGATGCTAATAAATTATTCCGTATCCATATCACTATCATCATCTGAATTATTTAGACAGCCTTCATCATCATCATCATCATCTCTTAAGTTCATTTGGAATTGGTTCATTGTCTCATCGCTAAGGTGATCATTTGCTAAATACTCTTCCTCAACTGTCTGTACATGGGTATCGCATTTTTGCCATTTCTCCGGGGGGTAACTAAAAAATAGCTCTTCGAGTGCTCGTTCTTTCTCCTCCAGATTAGATTTAGCGTGTTTCTCTACCAGCTCACTCTTAATGTCTCCCCATACTAACTGTATGGGATTCAATTCAGGATGATGTGGAGGTAAATAGACTACAGTACGGCCTTGTTCCTTCAATATAGCGTCCATATTAAAGTCTTGTTTCGGTTTATTCTGTTTAATTAGTTCGAGCAAATCCTTTCTGTTCATTGTTTCAGTGTATCCAATGTAGTTTCGGGTTAACCAATCTTGCATTTCGTCTTTAGAGGAACATTTTGTCGGCGTTTTGTTTTCCTCCTTGTAAGTCTTTTTTGGGTGATCCATAACTATTACTGAGTTAGGCGGCAGGGAAGGGAGAAGCTTTTCGCAAACCCATACAAAGTCGCTGAAATCCGGCTTTTCCTTATTTTCTTCACCCTTTACATTTGGTTTGAAAATGTTTATAGCGCCGTCGACGAATCCTGAATTTCCACCAGCATGTACGATGAGTAACCTGTTCCCTTTCTTAGAATCTCCATCTCCATGTTGTAATCTCGATCTCGAAACTACAAAAGTTTTTTTCTCTGCTTCACTGACGAAAATTTCTTCTTTGAAAAATATAGGTCTGCCTTCTGCTCTATATTTCTTTATCTCTTTGATATATTTGGTTCTTCGCTGAACAACTGTTTGATTTTCTACCATTAACTTTTTTTTATTATCACAATCTTTGTATTGGAAACCTAAGTCTTTCAGCAATAGTCTCATGTATGTGTATCCACATTTAAGAATACCTTCATCCGCCAAAACTGTTCTAACTTTATTAATCGACGGTACTTCCTTTCTTAATCTGTAGAATTCTGTAACCTTTCGTCTTACAGCTCCTTTAGTAATTTCGTCAATTTCTATCCTCTTTTTTCTCACCTGTTTTCGTCTTGGAGGTGTCGTGAAATTCACTTTATCGCCCATAGCTTTACCCTCATTGACAATGCGTCGGACGCTTTGCTCTGACAGTCCGGTGATCTTAGCAACCGTTTTATTAACGTTGATATCATCTCGATATTCAGCTGTAGTTGGGTCTGCTTTTCTCGCCTTATAATATTGGACAGTTTTATAAACTACGCTTTTAGTTTGGGGTGCGATCGGAGGACCCATCTTCGGTTGTGAATGTCGTGTGCGTTTGACTGGAAAAAGCGGCCGGGTTGTGTTAACAGTGAGACTGCGAGCGGCCAACTGAGGCCCCGCATCGATCGGCTCACGTGACGTCAGCACTCCCCTCCCGCGTCTCTTACCCTCCCCTTCGCTATCGCAGCTGCCAGTCAGGGACCTACTCAGTTATGCGCGGCGCAAGTTATAAAATAGTTTCGATTTGACTCAAATATTAAAGGTCCTGTAAAATACTATTTAACTATGTCTCTATCGTGCACTAACTATTATTTTAATTCAACTGAGTACCTACACTACAGATTCCCTAAACATGCCAACAAACAGTTTAAAAAAAAACTAAACAAAAAAACGCATTTAACCCGATAAAAACTTCGTTCTTGTATTATTATCAACGTTTGTTTATTTTTTGTTTCAATATTACTACTACTTCATGTCATAACAACTTTTTTCAAGAAATTATTACGTAGTACAATCATTTACTCATGTGTTACAATGAAGTAATGAATAGGTACTTTGCAAAAACCTACACACAACAGTATTAAGTGACTACCTGCGCCCTGTGGTTTCACCCGATTATTAATTTTCAGCCCAACTTACAAATTTCGTTTTGATAAGAACCTTCTAAAACCTATTACAAAACTTTAAAAAAAAATTGGTTGGAATCCGTAAAATCATTCTTAAGTTATGGAGTGACCAAGGAAAAAAATATGCACTAAGATTTTTTATCAAAATCAAACAATAATCTGAAGACAAACATTCTCAAAATTAAAAAAAACCTAAGTAAATACACCTCGCATAACTGAGTAGGTGCCTGCGCTAAAGACGTGGCGAGGGAGGCGCGCGGCGCGGGGCGAGTCGGGTGACGAAGCGAACCCATTATTATATTACTAGCTGCGCCACGTTTGTGTTACCCTCGTAAAACTGAGGCGTACCCGTTGAATTTTTGTAATATTAAAGTTTCTATGCGTCATGTCCGGTCCAGTGTCCATGAGGCATAGTGCATAGAAACTCGAACATTACAAAAAAATCCCGTCCCTGGAACGCCACCGCCTCAGTGTCCTCAGCGATTGAGTCCAGCCTGCCTAGCATGAAGACCAAAACACGATACGATAAAGCGATATAACTACATCAACTCTCAAAATATGATCGATAAAGCCGCCATGTTGAATTTTTATCGAAAATTGCGATAAAATTTATGATAAAAAATAAAAATGGCGACTTTATCTATCATATTTTGAGAGTTGATGTAGTTATATCGCTTTATCGTATCGTGTTATGAGCTTCATGCTAGGCAGGCAGGGGCAGAATAAAAAAAAAACATTATAATACGTTATTTCAGGTCTTAATCACTTTAATTAGACAAGCACATCACTTCACTACATAGTATAAAATAAAGTCGCTTTCTCTGTCCCTATATCCCTATGTATGCTTAAATCTTTAAAACTACGCAACGGATTTTGATGCGATTTTTTTTAATAGATAGTGATTCAAGAGGAAGGTGTATGTATAATACATGCATAATATAGCCGTGCGAAGCCGGGGCGGGTCGCTAGTAATATTATAAAAGAAGAACCAGTTATGTTCTTGTCTTCACTGCAATCGGTCTAGTAGTTTTTGCGTAGGTATAACAAACATACTAACACACAAACTTTCACATTAATATTGTATAGTTGGATTTGGAATGTACCTGTGCAAGTACCCTTTAGCTCAGGTAGTCAAGTCAGTTTGTTAAAAAGTGAGGTTAACTATTTTGACCTGTAATAAAATAACCAGTCTTCATGCCAAGTTTCCTCACAATTGGTCCAGTAGTTTTTGCTTCAAAGACTAACAAACAAACTAACATACAAACTTTCATGTTAATATTATATAGTTGGATTTGGAGTGTACCTGTAATATGTAGCCTTTAGCTAAGGTAGGCAGGGCAGTTTGGTACTCAGTGGGTTGGTAGTTTTAACCAACTCCAAAAAAGCAAGGTTAACTATTTCGACCTGTAATTTAAATAGTTATTAAAACATTATTTTTACTACACTATGTTTAGGACTTGACGCGAAATGCAGCTAGTTTATAGTAATTATTCACCTATTTTAATAAAATTAACAGACAGACAGACAAGAAAATGATCTTTTAAGGGTTCATTTTTTACCTTTTGCAGTACGGAACTCTAAAAAAAAGTTAAAGAAGTTAGACATCCGTTATCTGGTCACCACAACACAAGCCTAGTTGTTTAACTTGGAGCTTGGTGGCGCTATGTACAATTTCCTGCAATATTTATGTATACGTAGCGCAGCGAATGTTGATGATGGTAAGTGGAAAGGGTATGCGCAGAACTCAATTTTCACATAAATATCGAGTTCTGCGCATACCCCTTCCACTTACCGCGGAGATCACCATTCGCTGCGCGACGTATAATAATCACTAGCTTTTTCCCGCGACTTCGTCTGCGAAATCCTATCGTAGCGGATGCCTACAACATAACGGCTATCTGTGTGTTATTTAAGCCCGGTCCGTCCATTGGTTCCAGCTGTGCATTGATGTAAATAAATCAGTCAGTCAGTCAGGACTTTCAACTTTATAGTTATAAACTAGCTTTTGCCGACTTCGTCTGCGTAGAAGTCGAAAATGGACCAAAGAATCACTTTGTCCCCCTTTTTAACCTCCTTATGGGTAGAATTTCGGAAAATCCTTTCTTATCGGATGCCTACGTCATACAAAGAATACACCCTCTAAGTTTCAGGTCTTACAATTAGTAGTTTAGGCTGTGCGTTGATCCGTCAGTCAGTCATTCAGGACAAAGTATTTTATATTTATAGCTAAGCTTAAGTAGGTACATTAAATAGTATAGTCTAGAATAAAACCACTCAAGGTGAGCTCGATAAACAAACCTATTAATAGAAAAAAATGTTTCTATACTAATAGAAGTCTATTAGATAAGTACTTGGTAGAACTTGTAGGTATAATTTACTAAAGCAAATATTATGACTGTCAATATTGTGTTGTTTTGGAGCTCACCTAGCAAAGATATTAGGTTCGCTTCATCCATCAGAATTGTATTGTTTAATGAGACTTTTCAAGAACTTACTGCGGTTGAGTCCATGATACGGCCTATATGGACTGACAATTATTGTCATCAATAAAATATTACAAAAACCAATCATTTATGAAACAAAAATAACCGGGAACATACATACATACATTGCAAGTTAAATAAAAGCTTTTAATGAGTATAAGCCTTGTTAAATGAGTATAAGCCTTGAGTACCTATAAGCAAGTTAAATAAAAGCTTTTAATGAGGGGACCTAGTCTCTCAAGAGTCCACAAAAGTTAATTGTTAAAGAGATTAAAGTGATATCGTGGAGGATTGAAGCTTCTATTTGATTTAGTCCTGGCATAAACTTGGCCAGTCCGGAATCGCGGTGTTGGCCTAGCGCTAGATAAGTACCTCGACTTTCAATCCGAAGGTTACGAAAAATTGATGTATGCTAATTACATTGCTCTTACAGTAAAGGAAATCATTGTGATAAAACTCGTGGCTTAGTTGTTCTTTCCTCTTACACTTCTAGGGTTCACTAAGCTGAGATGGAGTAGTGCTGGGCAAGCCTACTCTGTCCACAGGCAAAAATGACCCAACTTGTACTTGTATATGGGCTGTTTTCCACGATTAGACCCTTTTTAATTGGCTCCTTTTTGCGTGAAGATGGAGTAGGCTTGCCCAGCACCTACTACCCTCTCAGCTTAGTCGACCATGTCCAGAGGAGAAAACTTGTCAATACATCTGGAGCCAACTAAGCCGCGGGTTTCATCACGATGTTTTCCTTCACCGTAAGAGCAATGTCAATTAGCGCACTTTAATTTTTCTTAAGGAAAATACATTGGTGCACGGCCGGCCTGGATTCGAACCCACAACTTTCAGAATGAAAGTCGAGGTATCTACCACTAAGCCAACACCGCTCTCTGAAAATGACCCAACTAAACAGGTCTAGTTGCAGAAAAAACAGCCCGTATACAAGTACAAGTTGCCCAGTCTCCGTTGAAGGCATAAGTTGTTAGGTTTATTTCTATTTAAAGAAGCAAGTAGATACTTTGTACATCAAGAATGCAACCGGACAAGGTTTAGACTCTGTATTCAGTGAGTGAACAGTGAATTTACACTTCCATAAATGGATAAGTAAGTAAGTAACGTAGGTACTTGGTTAGGTTACTTGTCTTTAAGTTAATCTTCTATTCATATTAAAAAACTTTGTCCTGAATGACTGACTGACTGACGGAGGAATGCACAGCCTAAACCGCTGATCTTAGAGACCTGAAACTTGGAAGGCATCCGATAAAAACTATTTTGTAAAAACAACAACGCGTACAAAGCCACGGGTAAAAGCGAGTCTTGATTATAATTACTTACTAAAGTTACTTAAAACGGGATATATATGTAATATACTGATAAATAACTTTAGCTGTGACATTTAATATGAAAATAACCTTGTCAGTTATATTTCTTAACAATATTTAGTAGAATTAACCAAGATTTAAATACTTACCTACTACTTTAACACAATTCGTACCTGCGTGTCGTTAATCTTTCTTTATTTATTACATAAACAATCTCGAAAACACCAAATAAATCAATTTATAATTTACAAAAGTAAAAACAAACAAACAGAAAAACTCGTATGAATCGTAACGTGTCAAATCGTGACATTGACGTTTTCGTGATTTGACAAAATTTTAACTGAACAATGTGAAATGAGGGTAAACGCATCGAAACAATTTCTCACAGTGATATTCGAAGATAGTAACGGCTAGATAATTATTTTTTAATATTTTTGTATATTATTATTTAAGTATATATATTTTTTTTGTGTTGGATAGTTCATTTTATCGAGGAAGGCTTTAGGCTATTTTGATATTTCCACCGGATCGGGACTTACGCGGGTGAAACCGCGGGGCGCAGCTAGTTATGTTATAATACGAGTAAAGGTGCAATTTACAAAACATTTCAACGAATTATTGTTCCCTGTTTACAAAAATATATGTTTTATAATTTTTTTACGGGAAAGTAGGTCAAAATACTCTACTTTGACAATTGTATACACGTCCCCTAGTTTATATAAATACAAGTACAAACTTATAACACCCCGTCGTTTTTGCGTCGGGGGTTAAAAACGAATCCCAGCCATTTAGTTTCGGGTCTTTGACCGTCCTTCAATATAACCGTTTATTGCACTACGTATAAATTCTCTGCAAACTATAAATAGGTACTTTAGAAAGTACGAGTAACTTGCAAGGCATGCCTGTAGCTAAGTAATGCGAGTGTCTAGATCGCCACTGAGAATATACATACGATAGACGGTCTATTTGTGTCTACGTTTAAACAGCTCGACCGATATTGGTGATTTGAAGCAAAGGGAAATGGCCATTTTTGGCTTTAATCTTGTAACAAAAGGCCAACAAATGGCCTAAATGGTGAAAAGGATTTAAGAGGAAATGGTACCGGGGGCTTTCTCCATACAAACTATTACAAACGTAGTTGACTGTTTTCTCCCTGGATAATGACACTAGAGCATATATTTTTGGTGCATAAAACTTTGCCATGACCATGCCCCTATTTTTTGTTTTTATTAACTTTTTAATTTTTTTAATTTTAGTTACTATGATAATTATAAATTGAAAAAAAAACAAAACGTAGGGGCATAGTCATAGTAGTTATAGGTTTTATGGCACAAAAATATTTGTGCTAGTGTCATTATCCAGGGAGGAAACAGTCGACTACGTTTGTATGGAGAGCGCGCAGGTACCCTTTCACCTTAAGGCCATGTTACATTACGTTTTTTGTTTATTTTTTGCACTTTAAAGAAAAATATTAGAAATAGATGAAGATAAATAAACGAGATTATTAATTTAATTGCTTTAATTGTCTTTAAATTGAGTAAACCTTGAACTCGTCCCACATACCTATGGCCCATGTGGGACGAGTTTACCGTAACAGATTTTAAAATCTAGGGTTCAAAAAATGGTAAGTAATAATAAACCATAGCTTACAATTACGAGTAAAAGAATGGTAAAAGATTAAAAAAAATAAAAAACGTGTGGCACTCGGGGACTGCCGCGGTAAAGCTATTGCTATAACAAGAATAATTTCTTGTCTTAGTAAATGTTCTTATAAAATAATTAAAAAAAAAAAAAAAAAAAACGTCGTCCGACATTTGTCGTCCGTCAATAGTCGTCCGTTAATAATCGTCCGTCATTTGTCGGGGGTTTTAGGTTTTTTCGTTACGGAATTTCTTGATTCGCCCCCCAAGGCCCGCGATAAAATCTATGCAATAGCTTAATAAGTAATTATAGACATGACACTATAAGGTAGCCTGATTTTGGGCACCCTCTTTTCTCGCCAAACTGCGGGGCGGGCCGCAGGATAGTATCATAATAAAGAATATTAATAATATGCATCGTATTTCTACTACATTTGGCACATGTAACAAAAACACCAATTTTAATGTGTTTAAGGTGATATCGAACATAACTAAGACCCGACCAATTCATTTATTTTTGTTCTTCGTAAACACACTTAGGTAATACAAAAAAAATTATGGACAATATGTATCCGCAGATTACAAAATAATGTTGCATTTGACGACCCAGTTGGCACAATGGTCACCATGCCGGACTGCCAAACACAGGGTTGCGGGTTCGATTCCCGCCTCAGGCATTTATTTATGCTTAGATATTTGTCTGTGGTCTGGTTGTTTCTATGTATTATAAGTATATGTTTACAAGAAGAAAAGTATATTAGTAGTATATCCGTTGTCTAGCACCCATAACACAAGTCTAGTTACTTAGTTTGGGGCTAGATGGCAATGTGTGGAATATCCTGCAATATTTATTTATTTATTTCGATCTTCGACTTGGTTCCAAAAAAATAACCTGGTTTTTTTTTTCAAAGTCCAAATTTTCTCAACTTGTAGAACAAAAGTTATTCGCCTAGACGTCTAGAACAAAGCCCTTTCGTATTAAAAACTCTTTGTTGGAATAAATTGTAATGATTATTATGCCTTCTCTAAGCATTCACCTTAATATTAATATTTCTGCCAGCGAGTGGCTGCAATCGGGACTTGTGCCAACTTAATACATACGATCATTTCATATCGTTTCCGAGCTTATGTCCTTCTAATATGACGCTGCAGAAAAGTTGCGAGCTCGATTCCTGTCGGGCCACTGCTTCACCCGCCATTTCATCCTTGTTGTGGAATTTCGAAAAACTCTTTGTATAAGGACACTTTACAAAAAACACACCCTCCAATTTACTTGACTAAATCTGTCTTTTTCTACCAAAATCTTTCTCATTATTTACAACAAGCGCTACTATTTTCTAAATTATGAGCCACAATTTTAATTTCAATGCGTACGAATTGTTATCAATTTGTCAACAGTGCAGTAGTCAATATTAACCACTTGAGTTTGATTCGGTTTATCAGTCTGTAAAGCTGCTGTCACAACTATTAGGTATTTGGGATTACGCCAAATAATCTGCGTACGCACTTTCTCACACGTACGCACAATACATCCCATGACCTTTTCTGAAACACCAAATGTAACGTCATAATTTGTAACAGATACAAGGAAAGAGGATGTTGCGAATCTAATCTCTCAAGGATTGGATTGATTACATTCGTCAGAATTTACTGCAGCTGATACGGTTTTCCAGATTTATTATTTGTTATATTATTTAAACCTTTAAAAACAATATCTCTTGGTGATAATAAAATGAACATTGGAAAAACAAAACGAACAACATATGAAAATTCAACATTCTAGGGTTCAAAATGATTGAAATTCAACATTTTGGAATTCAACATTCTGAACCCGACTCTTTGTGGATCTTGATATTATTCCATTTGGGCCCTAATCCTAAGTATACATAGGCCGAGTCCAAGGGTCACTTATTAAGTGCCATAGCATAAAATTCTAAGGTTATATTATTGTATATGATTGCTCGTCATGTTAACCAGTTATAAAAACTTATTAACTGTTATTAATTATCGTTAGCCATGATAATAACAATAACAGTCTCGTGTTAGTTATATATGTTATTTATAACCATTAATGTACTATTATAATATTTATTTATCATTGCGTTATATCGATGTTATTTATTTATTTCTATATATTTATTAATTTCCTCTCATATAAATAGAACGCGCATATTACGCTGCGCTTCTAAGGTTATTATACGTACCCACCTAGGAGTGTTGTTGGCATAGTGGTAGATACCTCGACTTTCATTCCAAAGGTCGTGGGTTCGAATTCCGACCGGCCGTGCACCAATTGATTTTTCAGAAAAAAAAAACGATTTACAAAATCGCTAATAGAAATCATAAAATAAAGGAGGCAATAAAGTTGTCTATCTATTGCCAATACTATTCTAAAATCACAATTACATCGTTCAAAATGTCATTGACTTTCAATTACATTATTTAAGTACCGTGCTACCCAATATTACGCGTGTCAAAATGATTTAAATATGTGTAATAGAATTCAGTATACCTACCATAAGTTGTGATAGTCATTACATCACTATCACTATCACTACATAGTATAAAACAAAGTCGCTTTCTCTGTCCCTATATCCCTATGTATGCTTAAATCTTTAAAACTACGCAACAGATTTTGATGCGGTTTTTAAATAGAGTGATTCAAGAGGAAGGTTTATATGTATAATACATGCATAATATAGCCGTGCGAAAACCGCGCCGGGTCGCTAGGGTTCGATAAACGTAAGTGACCCTTCAACTTGGACGACTCAACCCATACACCTACGGCCGAGTACCTACTGCCCAAATAAATTTTATTATTTTAGGCGAATAAGGTAATTATAATTCAATTTTTTTTAATGTAGTCGTTTATAAACGGTTAGGATGTTGTTATTTAAAACCTTAATAAATAAATAACATTTTTTAAAGTGAAGTGACCTTTTGTAAAGTGAAGTGAAATATAAAAAAAAAATTAAGCAAGGCGAACACGTAGTTTTTGGTCATCTAAAGCGAAAACTTGGAGCGATTATGACATAACAATTTGTTCACGTCATTCGTTAATCGTACAGCATTGGAATCAGTTGCCTGCATCTGTCTTTTTCCTGACGTGTACAATTTGAGGGTCTTCAAGTCATGACTGTATAGATATCTTCTAGGTAAGCGCTGCATTTTAGACCGCATCGTCACCTACCATCAGGCTGATGCTTCGGGCTGGTACAATAGTGGTCAAACGCTGACCTATCATAATGTAAAAAAGTCAGACTCAAGCCCCCTTATTCCAAAACGAGGTTAAAGGAGAGTCCGAGATGTGGATTTAAACCTTAGATTTTGATACAGATTTACTCGTGCACTGCAGTCTAAACACTATCCCTATACAATCTATAGGGATAGTGTTTAGACTATATAGTTCACGAGTAAATCTGTATCTAAATCTAAGGTTTAAATCCACATCTCGGACTCTCCTTAAACCTCGTTTTGGAATAAGGGGGAAGGGGTTTTATTGTTCACGAGCAAATCTGAGGTTTAAATCGAAGGTTTAAATCCACATCTCGGACTATTCTTAAACCCCGTTTTAAAATAAGGGGCAAGGCGGTCACGTTTTTTTAATATTTTTACATCTCGTGTTATGGGTGCAGACAGAAACTTAGGCTTGATTGCACGTGCTCCAACACGTGTCTATGCTTTCTAGTTGAATATTTGTTCTCATTAAGGCGATGAGTAGAATCAAATAAAAGCTCTAGGAATTTAAGGGGAGAGGAATGAAAAAAAGTTGCTATGACAATTTGGATCAGCCCCCCTTAGACAAGGATTGTTTTCCATCAGCGATATCGCCAACCGACAGATGGTGTATGAAATTGACGTGAGATGAATCTTGTCCACCATTTTTTATTCTCTAACGCAAGACGACGTGTATTTTCGCTGGTTGTTGTCATTCCATACAAAAAAAACTGTAGATTCCCGATATCGGTAATGGAAAGTAAGCTTGTCTAAGGGGGCAGGTAGTCTTTAGAGAAAAACCGTCCTTGTAGACATTTAGCTCTTAAATCATAATTTCCGTTGAACTAAAACGACTAAATGAAAACCACCAGGAAGAAAATCGATACTATAGGGACATTTAGCGTCCAGAATTACTTGAAGCATTCTAGCAAGCTTCGACTAGCAAGCAACCTATAGCATTCCTTCAAGTACCTAATTCTGGTGACCGAGCGCAGAGTAGCTAAGAAGCTATGTGATATCACATAACACCGGCGAAGCGGTAAGGCGCCAACAGACGGCTGTAGCGCCAGCCAGTGCCTACACTACATCCACGCACAATGGCACGTGCTATCTACGACCTTAAACTTGAGGTGCATATAGGAGCCAAACGCAAAATAGGTACCTGTCTCCGATATAGCTAAAATTTTAATTATTGCATGGAAATAAGTGTTGTTGTATGAACCGTTTGTATAATAGGTAAATTCTTTGCCGACATTATAATTTAAAGTTTTTAAGGTTCCGTACCCAAAGGATAAAAACGGGACCCTATTAATTAGACTTCACTGTCCGTCCGTCCGTTGTCTGACTGTCACCAGGCTGTATCTCATGAACCGTGATAGCTAGACAGCTGAAATTATCACAGATTAGTATTTCTGTTGCCACTTCAACAACAAATACTAAAAAAAGACAAAAAAATTGAGGCATCAACATAGTCCCATACAACATAGCCCCTTCGTACGCGAGTCAGACTCACACTTGGCCGGTTTTTAAGTTTATCCAAAATAAAGTGGGAAAAAATGACAGCATTGCTTGTTTATTTACATTACAATAAGATTAGAAACAACAATGATTTTTTTGTCTTTACATTATACCAATAGAAAAAGATCTGTACTTACAATGTTTACCACCAAGTTTAGTTATAGGCGACAGACATGTTGCGTTTGACTCCTGTATGTACCTTAATGGTTATCGAGTTACAAGTAGAAAATACTCTGGCTAGATCCTTGAACACGTTAAGCGCCATGTGTGTGTATGTATACTTTATTCACACAGATCTGAAGCATTGTGTATAAGTCACTGGGGCTTGAAAAACCGCGATATTATTTACACATATAAAAATTCCAAAGCTCGAGTTTGAATTCTACTAGATTCTAGATAAAAAATAACAAGAATAGTACCTTTTTTGCGCACACTTTCCTTTCATGTTCTTTGCATACATTTTGACGACCTCTGTGGCGCGTCGGGCGAACACCCGACTGCGACGCAGAAGGTTGCGGGTTCGATTCCCGCCGGGAACAAGTATTTATGCTGACCATAAATTCTTGTTTCTGGTTCTGGGTGTTTCCTATATGTATAATATGTATATATTTACAAAAAAAAAAGTATATAAAGTAGTTTATCGTTATCTGGCACCCATAACACAAGCATTAAGTTGCTTAGCTTGGGGCTGGATGGCGATGTGTAATATGTCCTGAACTATTTATTATTTTATTTATTTTTTTATTATTTCTGGCCTGTCATTTGATCATGTCTGATCTGATATTCCCAAACCGAAGGAATATAGGTTTCTTCCTCTCAGTGGGATCACCGCGTTAATCGACCACTTCTTCAAAGAGTAAGAAACATTAAGGTAGGGGTAAACACAAAAGATCCCATTTTGTCGAAGTGTTGCTGGCAATCAGTCAGCCCCCAATATATAAGATAAGATGTCTGATCTGTAAAAACCTTAAATTCACTCTATTCCGCTTAGAATTCCAGTAAAATACGCAAGACCAATAACGTACCATTTGGTTCAATCGGTCACAGATATTATTTCTGTCACCTCGGCTGCTGCGGTCCAAAATGGGCATACCTAAAGCACAATTCGTAAGCATTTTCAGTGCGCTTACGATATCGGACCGGGGGTCGTTAGCACTATTAGCGCGTTCATTCAATTCGAGCCGCAGCCTTCATATAGACTTAAAAATGACAGAAAGCTATCCGCAACGGACTGGAGCAAGTAAAGAACATTTTAGATTTCGACTGCAATAAATTTATTGAAAAGTCAAGCAAATGTCTACATGTAACTATGCTACACCTTTCGACCCTCTAGCCCTAAAAGCTGTACGTTAGTTCATCACCTTATGTCAGCTAATAACAACGCCAAAGATCTTGCAGCATACTGTAGTGGGCGGATCTGACCCTGCCTAAACAATTCCCGTTTAATAATTTATGTATTGTCCTAATTTGAAAGTAGAACAAATAATAAAGATCCTAATTTTATGACTACTCTCAATTTTGTTAGAACAAAGATGATATCATCCAATGTGTCTGTATCACATTACAGCTATAAAATAATAGCAAAGAATCGGGACACCACCTTGACACAGACAAATGATTAGACATAGATATGTACAGGGTGGTTGATTTGAGAAGGTCAGTAAAGACAGGTCCCAAGACCGCTCTCGCTGTAGCACGAGAAATGTTCTTAACAGAGCTTCCTTTACTTACAAAGAAAAGATGCACTACCTATTTTAAATAAATTGTTTTTAGCGAGGCAACATCTCGGAGAGCGACGTCGTATCTAACGTTTGTCGCCCTTATAGCGCGGTCGGAGTCCAATCCTGATGATGCGTCGTGTAGACGCGAAACACGTGTCGTGGTTTATGAATGGTGTCACTAATACTAATACTAACTTTTGCTTGTCCTCATTGCATGCCTCTTCAAGCGGGCGGGAGGGCGGTGCTCATTGCATTTTGTGTTTTGGCACTAGGCTCGGAACTAAAAACTAAATATTAATACTTCCATTACAAATTGTTTTTAAATAAATCGATGTAAAATCCAATAGGTTTATAGAGTATCAGAAACTCCGCAAATTGGTAAAAAATATCCCTATACATTTTGTACTGAAATAGTAACCCTAATAACATCATACTTACGTAATCTACATTTTATTTTAGACAAATAAATATTTTGATTCAATAAATAAGGAAAGTGTATTCCCGTAGCTACAGCAATTCTATACTGACCTACTTAAATTAACCACCCTGTATACATAATATTGTAAGTATCGATTCATATGACCTGGATAACCGAACTTGCATTACGTATAATGAATATTGGTGTCGCGATATCATATTATTATCTTTTATCGTTAATGGAATGTTCCTAAATGTTTGATATTTATTCGTTTCATAAGTTGATATCATTGCATTTTGGTAAGTGCATTTGGTAGCTGCTCTCTGGGTTTTCACCGTACTTTACTCGCGTCTCTCGAAGGCCCTGCTTATTTGGGAGTCGAGTCGCGAGAATTTCGTTATCGTCTAGGTAAACGTGCTACATCATCTGCACTTACCATCGCGTGATATAGTCCTAAAAAGTTTTTTATCATCTATACATATAAAATGCTTTGTCCTGAATGACTCACTGACTGACTACGGGTCAACGAACAGCCTAAACCGCTGATCGTAGAGACCTGAAACGTTGAGGGTGTGTTCTATATGACGTAGGCATCCGATAAGAAAGGATGAAAAAGGGGTCAAAGTTTGTATGGGACAACGCTATTCCTTGGTCCATTTCCGACTTCTACGCGGACGAAGTCACGGGCAAAAGCTAGTCATGTATATTTCGTTGAACCGATACAAAGCAGTTGTATGTCCATAATAACCGAATAACCCGGTAACCCGGTCGGTATGATTTTGGATAATCTGTGTAACATGGTCCATAAAACTCGTAAATACGGAGTGTCCCGTAATGAATGAATAAACAGACACCTACGGATAGAGAATATTGTGCCGGTTCAGAAAAAAATAAGTTATGCTCTATGAAAGTCTCTCGGTTTCCGAGATATCCACCATTTTAAAAAGTTAACGCCCTTCTCAATGCTTTGGTGCCAAGACTGCAAATGAAGGAATTCCAATCTGTTTTTTTAATAGTATTTCAGGATAAATGTGCTATCGAATGCAAACAACTATATTTATAAAGCATGCAAAGTTTTTTTAAAACTAAGATTTAACTCAAATTTTATGATTTTTAATTTTCAACCTGAACTTTGTGTGTTGACCCGCTTGACCCTAGTGTTAAATTAAAAAAAGTTGCTTATTTCATTGAGATTCTTAAATAGTATATGTGGTAACAAAAACTACAGCCCCTGGAAAGCTTCCAGTACCGTTTCAGTGTGCTCATACTATGCATATTCGCTTCGTAATCCTATTGCAGTGTGTCACCACCCTATTTCATCAGTTTAAGCTTGTGGGAGAGCTTTTGTGAATGATTTAAAATTGCATTTCTATATACGCTACCAGAATATAAAAATCGGCCAAGTGCGAGTCGGATTCGCGCACGAAAGGTTCCGTACCATTACTTTCTGTTTTTTTGTATTTGTTGTTATAGCGGCAACATAAATACATATTCTGTGAAAATTTCAACTGTCTAGCTATCACCGTTCATGAGAACCTGGTGACAGACAGACAGACTGGCGGACGGAAGTCTTAGTAATAGGGTCCACCACCCTATCTTGTACAAAGTAATAAAACAAATGATTTATAGGGTTTTGTTTTATTAAATCAAAATACAAAACGAATGATGCACTTATTAACCGGAATTTCCATCTTCTAATGTCTCCATATCTTGTTCACTAACTATTTCCTGTTTCACATTAACTGCTGGCAACTCTGTCTTTAACCCTCCTTGAGTTCTGCAGCCAAACATAGCTTCATAAGGACTCCGATCGATGCCACAGTGGTGAGCTCTATTCTTCATAAACTGTATAAATTTTAACCCTTCCGACCATTTTGTATTTTGATGACTCATCATCCACGTAAGAAGCATGTTTTCTATATTAGCTCTTTCTACTGGACCTTGTGATTGGTTATTGCAATCATTTACAATTTTAAGTTCATTCCACATTTGGCTCAGTGCGTTAATAACTTTATTAGCAAATTCTTCGCCATTATCGCTATTTAAAAGGCGCGGTGGTCCAAATATAGTGAAGATATCTAGCAAATGATATGCTACTTCTTCAGCTTGCTGTGTTTTTAATGGTCTGAGTATTACAAACTTTGTGAGGTGATCTTGATATATCATGATGAACCGAAAGTCACCGTCTGGTTTTGATTGCATGTCGACCAAATTAACTTGGCATCGTGAATTTAATTCACCAATTTGTATGGGCTTAACCTCTTTTTCTTTCTTCAAAACATTTTTTTCAGTATTTATTTTTTCATTGTTTACGTTTAATTTCTTTAGACATGGTTCACAGAGACTTAGATAAAGAACCACAAATTCTTTTGTAATATTTTTATACTTCTGCTTGAGCTCTTTCATCATTTTGTTTCTGCCTCCATGTCCGATAGAAACGTGCGTTAAATGAATAATATCGAAAGTTTCTTCCAAAAAACAGTAATATCTAATTGATTCTGTTTCATTTTTCACTGGAACGATTAACCTTTGGACTGTTCCAATCGTAACAATGTCGTATCTGGACAACCGTTGATAATCCTCTGGTGTCTTGTGTGCTGTCTTCTCTTTGGCTTCTTTAACTTTATACAAAAATGAATAATACTCATCAAACGTAAACAACTGCGTGTTTCTACCTTTTGCTAATTTTATTCTGTACATTTCTTCGTTAAAACGTGTTTTCATTGAAGATTCCTCCATTTTGTGCGGAATTTGTGGTCAGAGCAAATGCGTGTTGCCGCTCTGAAGAATGAACGCGTACTGACCCACCGAGAGCCCCTCCCTCATGCCTCACCTCACTTAATTTGTACCCCCGCCGCCGCCGCCGCCCCATTAATTATTCACGTCGCCCGCGAGCAGTAAATCATTATTCATAATGCCCCGGTCCAAACGATAAAAACCATTCCACCGTTAATAATACGAACCCGTTATTGTAATAAATCAAAATGTCAGACGCTCTTGGTCATTATACTTAATGGCCCGTCTGGTTAGTTGTCCGTAGCAGATGTAACATAAAATTGAGGTTTTTAACGTGAAGCATCTTTAAAACCAAGTACTTACCTACCACAATTTATTCACTAAAACACTATTTTTAAATTACATTAATAAGATAACTTTTAAATTCTAATGTTCTATAAATCTATTGGTGAAACCAAATATGTTCTGTAGTAGTTCTGATGTAGCTAATCTTATCTCTATGTCTTTACCTTCTAACAAAAATATTGGATTATCTACTAATCCATCGGTGAGTTTTATATCAACTTGACGGAAAATAAGATGATGCACTAACTCTACTGCGGCTGTGTCCCTGATTTTTGTAAAGAATGTTTTGATTTTAAGGGATCTATATCATATTTGGAACTATTCGGAAGTAATTTAGAGGAACTGTGGTAAGCCCTACTGGTGGGCCCACACTACAATTTGTATAAGAGTGGGCTACAGGTAGTTAAATATAACAAAACCGACTTTTAACCGTGGTCCCACCGCTGTCATATTTGGAAAAGTATTTTGAACTCATAAGTTGGATTAAAAATAAGTACTTAAATTAAAAAGAGAAGGAAAACCTCCTTTTTGTGATGTCGGTAAAAAAACAATTCAAATCCTTCAACCTTTCTCTGTAATGTCTGTATAATGACAATAAATAGTTGATAACGTCGTGTTAAATATAAATAAATATCAACTTAACATGTCATTCAGCTGGCTGATGTGCTCTCCCAAGGTGGCACTATCATTCATATCCTTAACTAGCTGCGCCCCGCGGTTTCACCCGCGTAAGTCCCGATCCCGTGGGAATATCCAAATGGAAAGTAGCCTATAGCCTTCCTCAAGAAATGGACTATCCAACACAAAAATAATGTTTCAATTTGAACCAGTAGTTCCTGAGATTAGCGCGTTCAAACAAACAAACTCTTCAGCTTTATAATATTAGTTTAGATTTAAAACTTTACATTGAAATAAGAACTTAATTGACCTCTTTCATATTTTACTTTTAATGAGTTTGTTATAATATTTTCAATCGGCTTTACGAAATAGTCCATTATTCCATTAACACAATTAGCACGATCGTGTTTAACTGACTGATATAATAATATTACCACACAGCTTAAACCAGTGGACGGATAGGGCCAGACATTGAGATCGCTTTTCTATGATTTTCGCAACTTGAACTCATAATAACACTTCTAACGGATATAATCGCGCTTTTTGAAGTGAAAACTTCTTTAGCGGCGTTGAGCACTTTTTCTGTAATGGGTATAAAATCTTAAACTCGCGTCAGGACACGTGACCTGATCGAAAAAGCGTAAGACGGATGGAGAGTAGACAGCTATCCCCTCTCTACGGCGCGGCGAAAATGTATGCCTGGGCCTACTGTTTTTAATTTGGCTGTGAGTGTATTAAGACGTACATATGGTATTTTTTAACGGACGACTATTGACGGACGACAAATGTCGGACGACTATTGACGGATGACAAATGTCGGACGACTATTTGTCGGACGACTATTAACGGACGACAAATGTCGGACGACAATTTGTTGGACGACAAATGTCGGACGACTATTTGTCGTCCGACTATTTTTTTTTTTCATCTAAAACTCTTTTTGCGTATGTTCTCGCGACATATGAGATTTTACACAGATATACAGTTTTCACTTCTGCCTGCACTCCCGGAGTGTTTGTTTAAACGGTTCTTATATACGCAAAATTAGCTGATAGTATTCTGAAGTCTTAGACTTAATATGGATTTTAGTGAAAATAGTCCATTTTGCGAATGAAGAAATAAAGTGGACATAAAATAGCAAAATGATTCATCGATACATTTTTACAGTGGATTTTAGTGAAAATCGTCATAATTACTAACTATTGCCGGTATGATTCTTAAATCATCAGCGAAATCTGAGCCCCAAAGACTATAAAAAAAAAGGTTAAAAGGGATTTAACTTGACTTTTCTATCACAGATAAGGGCTTTACTCAAGAAGTCCCAATCTTCTCCAAGATAAAATACTGGAATTTGAGCTCTATTCCTTCGTGGCTTGAACTATCTCTTCATACAACTCCAGGCAGGGATCGTTAAACCTAACGTCTATGTGATGAAATGATGTCAAGGTTAAATGAAGGGTACGACAGTTGGGAATGTCCTTCAACGTCTGTGACCTTTGATTTTCATTGCGAGATAGGATTGTAAGGGGTTAAATGGAAATAGGGCATGATCGTAGCATTTATCTTTATAGAAGAATAATTTTTACGACTCTGTTCGGGGTTCTTTTCATTTAATGACCGATTGTGATTAATCACGCAAGTAACTAAAATTGGAATTTGCATCTTTTACCATAGACCTTGATTTTTTTACTACTGTATTAAGTCTAAGTCTGTTGACCTTAAATCGTTTCGAAGGTTATGGGTTCGTATCGAAGGTTATGGGTATCCTGGCTTTGCACCAATGGATTTTTCTTACATAATATATTTTACTAGCGACCCGCTCCGGCTTCGCACGGCTATATTATGCATTTATTATACATATAAACCTTCCTCTTGAATCACTCTATCTATTTAAAAAAACCGCATCAAAATCCGTTGCGTAGTTTTAAAGATATAAGCATACATAAGGATATAGGGACAGAGAAAGCGACTTTGGTTTATACTATGTAGTGATAGTGATAGTGATGTGGGTAATTAACTTTGCTTGTACGCAGAAGGAAAACATCGTAATGAAACCCGCGGCTTAGTTAGCTCAAGACGTATTAACGGGTTCTTTTTCTGAACACGGTTGACTAAGCTGAGAGGTCGGTATAGGTGCTGGATAAGCCTTCTTCATCTAATACATGTCCCAGAAAATATTAGGTCATTACATATGAAATTGGCGTTTTGTAAGGGAGGAACATAAAGTCTTTTTTTTTTATAATAATATATTTATATAATCAAAGTATGTACCATTGCTACCTATGCACTTTTGCCATCTCATAGGTAGTTCATTGATCCCTTTACAAAAAAAACCATTAGGAGGAGAATCAATGAAATCTTTGAAGGCGCTTTGGACTGCCCCATCGGAGTTGAATTTTTTCCCTTGCAAGAAGTTATGCAAATTTCGAAAAAAAATGGTAATCTGTTGGAGCCAGGTCCGGGGAGAACGGTGGATGTCTTAGACATTGCAATTGAAGCTCCTCTAATTTGGCAGCCGTCTGTTGTGCAGTGTGTGGTCTAGCGTTGTCCTGAAGCAGCAGTGGCCTAGAGCGATTGACCAACCTCGGTTGTTTAACAGCTAGCTTTTCCATCATGGTTTGCAGTTGCTGACAATAGATATCTGCTGTAATCGTCTGGCCAGATTTAAGAAAGCTGTAGTGAACGACACCGGCACTAGTCCACCAAACGCTCACAAGTAACTTTTTTTGAGTCAATTTTCGCTTGGGGCAGGATTTGGCTGGTTCGCCAGGATTCAGCCATTGCGATGAGCGTTTCCGATTATCGTACAGGATCCACTTTTCATCACAGGTAATGATCCGATTTAAAATCCCTTCATTATTGTGCCGGTTGAGTAATGTAACGCAGCAGTTGACGCGCGTTTGTCGGTTTGCTGCACTCAATTCATGAGGTACCCACCTTTCAAGCTTTTTCACCTTTCCAATTTGCTTCAAGTGGATTAAAACAGTTTTATCACTAACACCGCAGCCTGCAGCTAACTCGGACGTGGTTTGCGATGGATCTGCTTCCACAATAGCTTTCAATTCTTCATTAGCAACTTTAGTCTCCGGCCGTCCACGGGGCTTGTTCTGCAGGTCGAAATTTCCAGAACGAAAACGTTGGAACCAAAAACGCACTGTGTTTTCTTTTGCGACACCGCCGCCATACACATCATTAATCCTTCGAGCCGTTTCTGCAGCACTGGTACCACGGTGGAACTCGTACTCGTAAATAACGCGATATTTCAAGTTTTCCATTTTGTAAACTGCGTGACGCAAAGAAAAAACCAAACGAGGACAAAACAAATGAATTACGGTTTTCGAAATACAAATGTATGAATAAATAGCTGTATAAATTTGAAATTGGAATCCCTAACCAAAGAAGAGATATTTGAGATCAAAGTGGCCAGTACGACAAAACGCCAATTTCATATGTAAGGACCTAATATAATGTCCTTCTTAAGCAGATACAGCGTACGCGTGGTTTACAGGAGCGAGACGAGAGATCCAGAAATGGAAGTCTTCAGGTTCAATTGCAGACCATTTTATTCCAGCACAATAAACGTTGCAATTGTATGATACTAATAATATGAGATAAGATTATAAAGTTATTGTTGGATTTATAGTTAACAGCGTCCATTACGATTCACAAAAAAGCAAGTGAGAGAAAGAAGATTGACATAACATTGATAGATATCAAAAACTATAATTATGACACTAGCACAGAATCTAATCACTAGTTAGGGTGAGAGCATCAAGTAATGTATACATATTTCTAACAGTCCTAAATAGTATGAATTGAAAGTGGCTGACGGTGGATAAATCATCTAGATTCGATGTAATGGCCAATATTATGCTTTTTAGTTACGCTGTAAACACGTGTATATTCGTCCCTGACCAACACATTTTAAATCCCACCAAACCTTGAACTAGTTCCTACCGGTGCACGTTGCAGTGTTCTCAAATCTGATGCGAGGTCATACTCGTATCTTGTCAATTTTATTGCAAACAAACGACTGATGGGTATTTTTGGATGGGCTCGGTTGAGGTAAATAACAAACTTCAAGGGAACAAACTGTTAAAACTTCCTTAATTTTATAAAGCAAAATACTTTGTCTTTCATAACGGATACAATTTCAAGTCGCGAGTGAAGAGATTATCTTCTAGAAAATCCTGTTACATCTTAGACTGCATCGTCATCAGGCAGGTGTGATAGTGGTCAAGAAAGCGATGGAAATGCTTCATTCGACATTTAAAATGTTTGCGATGGTTTAGTCATCACACCATGATAACCATCAAAAAGCTGGAACGTTTATTACGTTCTATTTCACACAGGATCCCACAAATTTTAGTGCGTTATAGTCTGTGGTAGGTACGCCAGTTTGCTACCGATGTTACAAGAAGCGCCATCTATGTTTTGTTTTCTTAACAAATTCATAATTTTCAAGTAATATTAAGTCTACAATTCATCATGAAAGTGACTTCCTTATTCGATAGGTATAACGTTATGTAAATTGATTATATTGAGGAAGCGATTGAGTCTTGTGTTGTGTCGTATAATCATCTATCATTACCTGGTTATTGTATACTTTTACTAGCTGCAGCCAGCGGTTTTACCCGCTTAAGACTGTCATACGGACTGAATCGCAGCGACTACGCGCGGTCGATTTATATTTAACTGCATGCATTTGTATGTTCGACTTCATACAGTCAAGATATCGACTGCACGCAGTAGGCTGCAGTCGTGTGAAGTCAATATCAACTGCATATTATTATAGTCGTGATTTCGAGCAGTCGCTGCGATGCAGTCCGTCTGATGGCAGCCTAAGTCATAGGGGTGACAAGTTTGGAAAGGTTAGGAACTTTTTGTTAATATTTGTTTGTAAAATTGAAATTTTGTTAATAAAAACACATTTGTTTTGAAAAAGGCGATGTTATTCTTTAGTTTCGAGAGAGTCCGAAGGGTTTCTTAAATAGGGTTCATTTGTATAGAGAAAACAATACCCGCGCACCCTCATTAGTTAAGAGCTCCAAATATAGTAAGAGTAAGTAAGAGTCTTATCAAGTATATTTATAGTATTTGCGTCTTATTAAAGAAATGTGTTCGTTTTTATTTAACGAGTGTAGGTACTTATATTGAATAAAAAACTGGTTGCCTGTAAAGTCGGTATACGGGCGAAAGTTTTACGTGACAACAACTGTGCTCGAGTGGAAGGGACGCGTGCCTTTCACTTTTTATGTCTGTCTCTCTCGCTCTTAGGCGGGCTAACCATGCCCGCGTGCCTCTCACTCGCTCTCATTGTGAGCGCATAACGTCAGCGGAGCGTAACGCAGTTTCTTGAAGTGTCACCCGGCAAACCAATTTATAAAACGTTGTCACGTCAAAAACACATACTTAGATAATCATTTTTAACAGACTTCAAAAAAGTTTTTCAGTTCGACGCGTATATTATATTTTTTGTTTTTTTTTTCATTGAAAAACAAAAACTCCACAGCGCAGGCGTAAATATTGTCACTGCCTATAAAAAGAGCACAAGTAGATCAAAACCACGATAGTAATATCAAGCGCATTTATTTCGAAATTGGTTTCTGATTTGTTCTACTTTTCTTCAATAACATCATATTGCTAGCTTTCATATGTGAAAATATTGTTCGAATTGGCTGCGCGGGCGCGTTATACCGGGACTAAATTGTAACTAATGGGGAATGGAGGTAAATACAGTAAAGTTAACTTTAATGGTATAGATTATAGATTAAAATATACATAATAATATCTATACCAATATTATGGTGGGGAAAGATTTGATTGATTGTTTGTTTGTTTGAAATATACTTATCAAAAAACTCTACTAAAACTACAAAAGCTACGTGTCTAAAACTTCGCATGAGGATTCTCTTTTGGACATAAGCGAGCACTGAGAAAGGATTTCTGGACATTCGATTCGCCCTCTAAAAAAATAAAAAGGGTCGATTAAATTTGTAGTTTTGAAAAAGGTTTTATTTGACCCCCAATGAAAAAAGTGCCCAATACTGGTCAAGACTTTCGCAATTCTTGGTAGACGTAAATTATTTGGAAAAAAATCAGTTACAAAAAATATATTAGTTTTCACAAGGACTATTTATACTAAAATACTTTCATACTCTACCAGTGCCAAAATAATTGTAGGCGTGTCGTGTGCATTGCTCATCTAATTAATTACAATATTTATTAACTTGTTATTTATTTTATTTTAAGAACTATTGTATTTTTTACTGCGTGCTTTCTCTATAAAATGGAACGTAGTTGTTTTTTCTTACTGACTTATGGAGATTACTTGAAGTAAATAAGAAAATATTGCATGACGGTGCATACATACAGGGCGTCATCTAGCCCTCTTTTAAGCAACTTCTTCTTCTTCTTCGTATCGATAGCACAAATTAAGGGGGGGTATTGATGAGGCAGGGTCAGATCCGCCCACTAAGCAACTAGGCTTAAGCAATTTAGCAACTAGGCTTGTGTTCGCCATTAAGCAACTAGGCTTGTGTTCGCCATTAAGCAACTAGGCTTGTGTTCGCCATTAAGCAACTAGGCTTGTGTTCGCCATTAAGCAACTAGGCTTGTGTTCGCCATTAAGCAACTAGGCTTGTGTTCGCCATTAAGCAACTAGGCTTGTGTTCGCCATTAAGTAACTAGGCTTGTGTTCGCCATTAAGCAACTAGGCTTGTGTTATGGTAGCCAGACAACGAATAGAATAAGTACTTATATACTGTTTTTGGTGAAATCTATATTTAAAAGACTTTTTGAGAAATCTCTAAAACTACAAGAGCTACGAGTCTGAAAATTTGCATGAATTTCATGTGAATATTGATTTTGAGTCTGAAAATTCGCATGAAATTCAAATTCGGGGGCATTTTAGGACGTAAACGAGAACCAAGAAAGGATTTTTGAAAATTCGATCTTTAAGAGGAAAAGGACTGTCAAATTTTGTAGTTTATTGGTAGAAAATAATATCACTGTGAAACACTATCACAGGAAAAACAGCAGGCCGTAGCTAGTACTTATCTATACTATCACTATCACTACATAGTATAAAATAAAGTCACTTTTCGCCGTCCCTATTTCCCTTTGTATACTTAGATCTTTAAAACTACGCAACGGATTTTGATGCGGTTTTTTTAAATGGATAGAGTGATTCAAGTGGAAGGTTTATATGTATAATACATGCATAATATAGCCGTGCGAAGCCGGAGCGGGTCGCTAGTAATATTATAAAGCTGAAGAGTTTGTTTGTTTGATTGAACGCGCTAATCTCAGGAACTACTGGTTCGAATTGAAAAATACTTTTTTGTTGGATAGTCCATTTACCGAGGAAGGCTATAAACCTACAAGGCTACTTTTCATTTTGATATTCCCACAGAATCGGGACTTACGCGGATGAAACCGCGGAGCGCAGCTAGTAAATAATAAAAACACTCAAACCAAAACAAAAATCTTTTTTAAAGTAATAAATAATTAAAAAATCACAAACAATTTTCGCTCACAGTTTATGCCATTATTCATTAATTAGTACTTAATGTACCAGTCACAATAAATCATTATAATACGTTTCAAGACACGTGTGTGTACTGACACAAAGTCCCGCTTTATATTGCTAAAAATATCATCTTTGAACTGTTTTATCATTATCAATGTCAAGAACAATAATTGTATTGAAGGTTGAATGATATGGAAGTTGTATCTACTGTTCCATTCTATAATGAACAACGTCTTTATAGCCACACAATGAATATTATATAATTTATATACCTACTGAGTGTGCGCCAGTATGACCTTTCCATACAAAATGTATTCACCTATATTTATCCCTATAAGTCTCGATGCCGTGGGAATATCAAAATAAAAAGTAGCCTATAGCCTTCCTCGATAAATGGACTATCCAACCAGTAGTTCCTGAGAGTAGCGCGTTTAAAGAAAAAAACAAACTCTTTAGCTTGATAATTTTTTCTCGTGTCGCGGTGTTAGTTACCTATGTCCACCTAAACGGCTGAACCGATTTGTATGAATTTTTTTATGTAGGTCAACCGGGGCAATCGCGTCTGGCGGGGCTAATGCATCTTTTCAAATTTATTCAAAACCTGTACTACAACGCCATCTGTACTAACCGCGGGTAAAATATTTAGTTTAAGCAAATTGCAACTAGATTTCAGCAGTTTACATATATATAGATTCAACAGTTTTTGAATAAATTCGAAAAGATGCATTTGCCCCGCCAGACGCGATTACCCCGGTTGACCTATATTCGTTAGGTCTGAGAATCGAATATCTACTTTTTTTATGTCAAAACATCGTTTGCCGGGATAGCTAGTTATCTTCTATTATTGTCAGGAAATCCACAAAAAATCAGCGCGCTGCACGTTGTGTAGCGCTTTACGCTGAATAGTACTTTTGTAACCACACTGACAGAGTACTAATTTTCTTTGGTTTCTTATGTAAAACAAGTAATAAACTTGTTTTCTTTCTTTAAATAAGAAACCAATAAAAGTGTCATAGAGCTGTATTTATTTACGGATGTTTTCCGAATTCATTCGAAATTAGTTCAGAGTTGTAATTAAAAATGATTGCTTCTTTATTTTTCAATTTGTTAACTAATTTGTTTAATGACTTATGTGTCTGAATGTTTCGTATTAAATCTACAATAGAAGTTTCATTCAATAGAAGACATCAACATTTCTTCGCGACATTTTATTTATCAATAAAAATAGTGTTGCTACGAAATAAAACCGTTACGTTTTTAATTCGGCCAATGGCGTCACCCCATTTGATAATGGAACATTTTAAATTGGGGGCTCGGCTCCTGCGTTCTATATATAAATTTGACCGGTGAAAGCTAGCTGCTCTTACGTCGATAAAGCTGTGGGTAGCAAGTCACGAGGTTTATCCCGTGGTGTAAAAAACACGTTTTAATTTCTTACTGTTTTCGTAATCAGAGTATAAATAGGTTCTGACAAATAACGGTGCAATGCTGCCCGGTTTTACTAGCTTAGGTCCCGATCCCATGGGACCACGTCAAGACGAATCTATTTATAGTGATATGGGACGAACTAAGATTTTTTGGGATGTGAAATAAAACTTAGGGACAAATGAGGAATAAACCCCTCAATATTTAATTATATTCCCTTTTATTTCTACATTAATCCTCTATTGGCGTGTAGTGGATTGCCTGCGTGCGTTCTATCAGTCGACCTACAAGGGGATAGGATGGCAGCTAAATTCGTCGGCAGTTTTACAGTCCTCTCCAGTGGCTCCAAGAAGCTGCTTTGCAGCGGCCACACCCTGGTAACCACGTCGGCTCGTGGGCTAAACCTGGAGGGGGGCTCAGGATCGTCATCACTTGAGTTTTTTCGGTGACCTCCCGATTTTGTGTCTTGGCTTAACAGCAATCCATCCGTCGATGGCAAGACACCCAGGCACTTGTATGAGGGCCTTAAGGCGGTGATAGAGGTTTCATTATCGTCAGCCAGATTACTGCATCCGCTTATCCCCCGGTCGTAGTGGTTTTCCATTCCACCGGGTCAGGGAGAAAGTGGACGAGAGGGTGCAACTGTATTTTGCGCGCGTACTTTTGCACCATAATATATACTGCGTATCTGACTGGTTTTTTTCGCTTAATGGACTCTGAGTTGGAAGACCTGTGGCGATGGGCGGAGGTAGAGAGGTCCGGCTCTGATGCTTGTCGGGCTTTGTCTGAAGTCTGCACATAGGCGGCTTAGGGAGAGTGGTCGCTCTTGCGCTGCACCGGGTGACAGTGTGGTTCGGCAGCACCCTAAGTGACGAAGCAGCCCTATTTAGGGAGGCACTGCTTCCCCCGTTCAACCGGGGAGGGGACTAGAAAAGGTGTCCCAAAAAACGCTCACCCAATAACAGAAGGGAGGCAGTAACCGCGGCTGTCTATGCATCCCAACTTCGTGGTAAAAATAAAACCAAGAAACAGAATAATATTTATAAAAATTTGATATGCGCTACGTGGAATGTAAGAACGCTCTTAGATCGGCCCAACAACCTCTGTCCGGAACGTAAGACTGCCATTGTAGCTCGAGAACTTGGACGCTATAATGTAGATATAGCTGCCTTGAGCGAAACTCATCTGGCTGACGAGGGCGAGCTCGTTGAAAGAGGAGGTGGTTATACTTTTTATTGGAGAGGTACACCAGCTTCTGAACCAAGGCGGTCAGGAGTAGGCTTTGCTGTTAAATCGTCTATAGCCTCTAAGTTGGTGCAACATCCTGTTGGTGTGTCAGATCGCGTAATGTCTGTTCGTCTCTGTCTGGACAATGGTAGGTACTTAAACGTTATTAGCGCTTACGCTCCTACATTAGATAAGGATGATGATGTCAAAGACAGATTTTACGAGGAGCTATCGCGAGTTTTGACTAATGTTAGATCTGGTGAGAAATTGCTACTTTTGGGTGACTTCAATGCACGCGTTGGATGTGATTTTGAGGCTTGGCCACGGGTTTTGGGTCGTCATGGGATTGGGAACATGAATAGTAATGGACAGCTTTTATTGAGTCTTTGCTCCCAGTTTGGGCTGGCTATTACCAACACTATGTTTAGGTTAGCAATGAAATATAAAGCCACCTGGATGCACCCACGGTCAAAGCACTGGCACTTAATAGATTATGTCATGGTCAGGCAGCAGGACGTTGCGGAGGTTTTGTTGACTAGAGTGATGCGAGGTGCAAATTGTTGGTCGGATCATAGGCTTGTTGTTACAAGGTTACGTCTGTGTCTTCGCCGCCGCTGTAGACCTAGCAGAGCGAAGCCCAATTGTTTGCATTTAAAGAAACTTGAGTCTGCTGGGGTTTTGTGCAAATATAGGGAGTCGGTTAACAACTATACAGCAACAACAGCCGCTCAGGATGGGAATCTCTGTAAAAACTGGAGTGAGTTGACGTCGTCTATACTGCGTGCAGCCGGTGAAACCATAGGCCCGAAACCTCGGAAATGTGAGGATTGGTTTGATGACAACGATCAACTGTTGAGGGGTGCCTTAGAAAACCATCGAATTCTCCTGAGGCAGGGCAGCGTTAACTCGAACCGGATAAGGCAGAGTGCATCGGAGCTTAGGAAAATCACCCGTACGGCCAAAGATAATTGGTGGTTGAATAAGGCTCAGCTTATGCAGTCGCTCGCGGATTCTAATCAGCAAGGCGAGTTCTACGCAGAACTGAGGAGAATGGTGGGTGTCACGCGACGAGTTAGTGTGCCACTGAGGTCTCTGGATGGTACTTTGCTTGTAGACAGGGATGACATTGTGAGTCGTTGGGCTGACCATTATAACAGTTTACTTAATGTTGATCGATCAGTAGACTTCGATTTCATTGCGTCATTGCCCGAGTACCCACAGTCTGCAACACTGAATGATTCTCCAACCTTTCAGGAGGTTATTGATGCTATCAAAGCCCAGAAGAATAATAAAGCGGTCGGTATTGATAATATTCCTGGAGAGTTACTAAAATATGGAGGGAATGAGTTGCACTATAGGATCTGGCAATTTTTCGTTCAGATGTGGGAAACCGAGGAAGTTCCTCCCGATTTTAGGGTATCACGTGTCTGTTCGCTGTATAAGGGTAAAGGTGATCGTTCGAATTGTAACTCATATAGGGGCATCTCGCTTCTTTCAGTCCCGGGGAAAACTTTTGCTCGATTGCTCCTTAACCGCCTCATTGAACTGTCGGAAAATATTCTACCTGAGACACAGTTTGGTTTCCGACCTGGTAAGGGAACTAGTGATGCAATATTTTGTTTGAGGCAGTTACAGGAGAAGAGTAGAGAGCAAAATCGAGCATTGTTTCTCTGCTTTGTGGATCTGGAGAAAGCGTTCGATAGTGTGCCTCGTGAAACTTTGTGGGTAGTGCTCTCTAAGTTGGGGTGCACTGACAAGTTTATACGAATGATAAGGCTTCTACATGACAATATGACCTGTTGTGTTGCCATTAATGGTGATGAAACGGATCAATTTCCGGTTACCTGTGGAGTGAAACAGGGCTGTGTGCTTGCACCTACACTTTTTGCCCTTTACTTTTCGGTTGTTGTAAGGGAGTCTTTGAAATGCAATGATGAGGGTATAAGAATTCGTTATCGTACTGACGGTGGCCTCTTTAATCTTTCAAGGTTAAAAGCCCGTACAAAAGTGTCATACGACCTTATTACTGAGCTCATGTACGCGGACGATCTATGCTTTGTTGCCGAGTCACCGGAAGGGCTTCAAAACCTTATTACAAGACTAGATGAAGCATGTCGTAAATTTGGCCTCAAAATTAGCATCGCTAAAACGGAAGTGATGGCTGTACATACTGAAGATCAGACGCCCCTCAATATGTGTTTGGGTGCGGAGGCTTTACAGCAGGTTTCTACATTTAAATATCTGGGTACTAAATTAACAACCAAGGGTGATCTTGATGCTGAGCTGAATAGTAGACTCGGCACTGCTATGGCTGCTTTCGGTAAACTTAGAGATAAAGTGTTTCGCTCTCATAATATAAAATTAAGTACAAAGATAAAGGTATACATGGCTATAGTTTTGCCAAACATTCTATACTCTTCCGAGGCATGGTGCCTGTATCGTAGGCATATACGTACGCTTGATAGATTCCATCTCAAATGCTTGAGGGACATTATGAACATTAAATGGTCAGACAAAGTTCGAAACACCACAGTTCTGCGTCAAGCTAATGTATGCGGGATGGAAGCTTATCTAATGCGGCGCCAGCTGCGTTGGTGCGGGCATGTGTCTCGTATGTCCGATGATAGGAAAGCTAAACGCATATTATTTTCTGAGCTCGAACATGGTAAGCGGAAGCGCGGTGGCCAGTTCCTTCGCTATAAAGATGTGCAGAAAAGACATATGAAGAATTGTGACATAGACCCTTGTGCTTGGGAGTCGCTTGCTTCTGAGCGTCCGGAATGGAGGCGGCGTGTGCAGACTCAGGTGTCCGAGTTCGAGGACGCACGAAGGCGTGCGTTGGACGACAAGCGTGATCAGCTAAAGAATAAGCCACCTTCTGCCATTGTTTATAACTATGAAAACGGAGTTCTGACGTGTTCTTCCTGCGGACGAACTTTTGTAAACAAGATAGGTTACATAAGTCACCAAAGGGCCAAGCATTCGAACCCTTAAGGGTTCTTTTTGCAAATACCAGTCGCCGAAGTCGAAATCGACTAGGAGGATGATGATGATGAATCCTCTATTATTTCCACTTTGATCTTCTTTTGTTTTCATTTTGACTGACTTTTAGGACTGTTAATACGAATAGTACTTATCTGTATTGCAGAAAACAAAGAAATTTTGGTAGGTACGTGAAATAAAACTTTAGGACAAACGAGGAATAAATCTCCCTGTGTTTAATTTCGTTTTCCTTTTTTTTTCTACTTTGATCCTCTATTGGTTCCACTTTGAGTTGGGAACACCATTTAGGGTTAAGTTAGAAAAAGAGGGTTACGTTCGGAATAAAAATAATCATTTTCTTGCAATTCCTAACCTATTTACTTAGTTAGAAATAATGCCTCTATGTTCTTCACTATACTATTGACAGGTAGCAGTCGTTAGGTCTCATCAGAATACTTATCTGACCTGACAGGGCGACCAGAAAACTAATAATAGTTGAGCCTCAACAATCGCACTACTATTCGAGAATATTTTTATAAATAGAACTTATATCAACAAATAAACAAACACTGCAAGTGTACAGGCCTCGACAAAACAGCTCAATGCTGTCCTGTTCGTGCATAGGTATGCGCATGCGCATGTAGGGTGACTATGCTGTTGTATATCATTTTATTACCGGCTTCAAAACATAAGGTTCTCAATTCGGTTGTTTTTCAATATATTTGTGACCTTAGCCTTAGACCTTAAGTTCGTCATTTATCAACCGATTTGGTTTATTTGAAAATCAAATTTGCGGAAATCAGAGTTTTGCATCACTGAGCAGTACCTATCCCATCTGCACTACTTCAGCACACAACTCATCTCACAACAATATTTGTTTGTAATCTGAATTTGTTGTGTGCTTCTTGTGAGGCAACAAATGAATGAATAATCTATTTGAAAGGATGTTCAAATGGATCCTATATAAACTTTATCAAAATTGGTTCAACAGTGTCAACGTCAACGTTATTAATTCTTCTATCTGTATCTAAAAGATAAAGGCACTTTCTTTCAGTTCGTCTTAAAGTTATAGCAATTACTTACCGATCAGAATGTTTTATCCAATCTGCACTTTATATTCTGAACCTTTTAACCGGCTAATAATTTATGTGTGTAATAACATAAATTATTAGCCGGTTAAAAGGTTCCAGTAACATGAAGCCACTGCGACGGAAAGCACCATGGTTGGCCATTTTATTCTATAATATACAAATCTACAAATAGTTTAGTCAATGAAATTAATTAGTAAGTTGTTAAAGAGTAAACTCGAAAAAAAATTGGATATATTTTCACCATGTCTTAAGTTATTTAAAAAAATGGTAACCCTATGTACTGACAGGCGCGGGCGTAACTACGATAATATTTTATAATGTCATTGACTGCAGTTTATCTCACTACACACATATTTACTGTTTTTTTTTAATTAATGTGATAATTAAAAAACAATTAAGTTCAAGATAAACTATATTTTTAGCGTCTGGGAAGTAGGAAATTTTTAAATCATTTAACACGATTAAAGAACCTATTGGTTTTTAATTTCAACAAGCAAAAGTTCTTTATTTATACACAATTTTAAGTACTATAATTATTGGATTCTACAGCAAACCATAAATTGTGAGACCATAACTTACCAAACTAATCCGCGAAGAAAGTTTGTTCTATCGTTTGGAAAATGAAATCTTATTTTCTGTGCCATTAAGTTTAATATCGAGTTGATATTTTGTGGAAAAGTGTGGGAGTTATGATAAAAGACGTGGTTTATAGTAAATATTAATGTTATAACTTTCCAGAATTTATCATCGTTAGAGCTGTCTTGAGATATTTAATGATGACAACTTGACAAGTGGAATAGCGATTAAGTAGATACCTAACTACCTATACTTCAAGAAACCATTTAATTGTTCGACGACCTCTGTGGCGCGTCGGGCGAACACCCGACTGCGACGCAGAAGGTTGCGGGTTCGATTCCCGCCGGGAACAAGTATTTATGTTGACCATAAATTCTTGTTTCTGGTTCTGGGTGTTTCCTATATGTATAATATGTATATATTTACAAAAAAAAGTATATAAGTAGTTTATCCGTTATCTGGCACCCATAACACAAGCATTAAGTTGCTTAGCTTGGGGCTGGATGGCGATGTGTAATATGTCCTGAAATATTTATTTATTTATTTTATTTATTTAATTAATGCAATCTTGTTTAAATACATCCTTACCATTTGGGCTACAAAAAAAAGTATCAAATAAATTAAATTGAGCATCTACATATTATAATTAATATCCATCAATTTATTACATAATATACAATTAACAAAATAAACTTAAAATTAAATTACTAAATATATATTTTGTATGGATAAGTACGCTGTATGTGATCCTCTTAAGTAGTAAAAAAATATATAAATACGAAAATTGTTTTAATTTAACCTTACATATCAGCGAAAAAGCAAGAATCGAAATTCAATCTAAAACCAAAAACATCAATTTATGATTTCATAAATTTCGTTGAGATGATTTTTATCAAAGACGAAAATAAACTTATATGAATAAACCTTATTTTCAGACTAACTGACCCGTGCCCACTTCGTTGGGCATTTATTTTATTAATATTAAAAACTAGCTGCGCCCCGCGGTTTCACCCGCGTAAGTCCGATCTTTAAATTCTCACCGTTTAAACCTTCCCTGGACTTCCACAATTAATTCAAGACCAAAATTAGCCAAATCGGTTCAGCCGTTCTCGAGTTTTAGCGAGACTAACGAACAGCAATTGATTTTTATATATATAGAAGATTAAATTATCTATACTTAGGTCTATTATTTAAAAAAATACTTTTTGTAACTTAAATAAAAAAGTCTATCATATGCTGTCGTTGACTTTTTGTAGGCATTTTCAAGCTACACATCTTTTCTATAGAACTCAAAAATATATCTTTCATAGTTAAGGATGTGGTTAAGGCAGCGTTCGTAAGAAACGCTTCGAAAGAAAATCGGTTCAGTAGATCCCGAGATTAACCCTTACAATTTAACAAACTTTACTTCTTTATAATATTAGTATAGAGTATAGAAGTATAGATAACATGTAAAAAATAAAATGTTTTTTAGATAAAACTATGCTATTCTTAACATATTTTTTACGAATTCGTATCCATTTTCCAATCACTGTTTTCTGTAGTGTATTTTCTCTAGTTTTTCTTTAGATCTATAAGTAGATATCAATTGTTGCTCAACTTTAATACAAAGTCAGTAGACCGTGAAATTAAACAGTCAAATAGTCTATTCTTATATAGGATTTTTTTTATAAATAAAACATTTTGTTATCGCAGTTTTTCTGGTACTTGTTTTTTGCATATAAAGTAAAGTCGTAAATCAATGTTTGTATGACGCGTGTTGATCATGTAAACATTTTTTAACCTGACTTCAAAAAAGAGAATTCTTAATTCGCCGCGGATAGGTAGATTTTTTATTTAAAAAATTTCAAACAGGCCTTCAGGGCTATAGCCTATAAGAGATAAGATAATCCTGAAAGGAGTTACATCCCCGAATTTGAAAAAAGTAAAACTGCATCATTAGATTTTTTGGGAAAGTCATTACTTTAACCAGGAATCGAACCCTGTTAATTTTTCAAGATGGTTCAACCAATTGAGATGAATCTTGGGGAGACACCCATAAAAATTGTTGAGTATCTAATGAGAATCTTCGGAATGATGAACATGATTGCACCTCGAGCGTGGAATCAAGTGCTCAGTTTTCTAGATTTACCAGTAGAATCGACAGTTTGAATAATTTTGTACATTTTGCATGATATCGAGTGAAATTTTTATAGACAGTAGTTTTGTAACAACTAATCTAGAGAAAATGTGTTTTTTTGTTTGTAATGAATATATATAGGTTTGAAACTACTGGACCGATTTTGATGAAACTTGGTATGAGGATACATTGATCCATTGGGAATAACAGGCTCCTTTTTATTCCGATATTCCAATGGAATCAGAATGACTTTTGGCCTTTAGAAGTTTTATATTTTATGCATTTAGACCCTGATGCATTATGGGAGAGTGATGTTTCGTCTATTCTTATGAACACAACAAAATGTTCCTTTACAGGTGGTAGCCCGGCGATCGGACTTGAAATTGATCGTGACCTCAGCGACCATGGACAGCACAAAGTTCTCCACTTTCTTCGGCAACGTGCCCACATTCACTATCCCAGGACGTACCTTCCCTGTTGAGACCTTCTTCTCGAAGAACGTCTGTGAGGACTACGTCGATGGTGCTGTTAAACAGGTTCGTAAGATTTTCTTAACAGCTAAAAAGTTTTTGTTTTTCTGCAGCTAGATTACGTATAACCTTGGAGTCTTCAAATCTAGAGTGAATAAGTAGGTATCTTCTAGACCAGCATGCTATATCCTCGACCGCATCGTCGCTTCCCATCATTTGAGATGAAGTCAAATTTAAGCTTATTTTGTGTAAAAAAAGCTAGATCATCTTTACTTATATAAATATTTCAGGACATTTCACACATTGCCATCTAGCCCCAAGCTAAGTAACTAGACTTGTTTTATGCGGTACTAGACAACGGATAAGTACATATACTTTATTTTTGTAAATATATACTTACTAGCTTTTGCCCGCGAACTCGGCCGCGTATAGATCGAAAATGGATCAAGGAATTACGTTGTCCTATACAAACTTTGTCCCCCATTTTTACCCCTTAAAGGGTAGAATTTAGAAAAATCCTTTATTATCGGAAGCCTACGTCATACAAAGTTTCAGGGCTCTACGATCAGCGGTTTAGGCTGTGCGTTGATCCGTCAGTCAGTCAGTCGTTCAGGACAAAGCATTTTATATGTATAGATAATAGATAGAAACAACCAGACCACAGACAAATATCTAAGCATAAATAAATACTTGTCTGAGGCGGGAATCGAACCAGCAACGCTGTGTTTGGCAGTCCGGCATGGTGACCATTGTGCCAACTGGGTCGTCTTGGTTCCTTTTTGCTTGCTCAACACCTATACTGCCCTCTCTGCTTAGTCAACCGTGGCCAGAGGAAAGAACGTGTCAATACTTCTGGAGCTAACTAAGCCGCGGGTTTCATGACGAGGTTTTCTTTCTTCGTAAGAGCAATGTTTAGGTGTAAGGGTACCTGCGAACTCTTCATACAAACGTAGTCGACTGTTTTCTCCCTGGATAATGACACTATAGCAAATATTGTTGCATAAAACGTATAACTATGCCCCTATATCTTGATTTTCTAATTGACATTGAAATTAAGATTTAAAAAATAAAATAAAAACTAAACATAGGGGCATGGTCATGGCAGTTATAAATTTTATAAAACAAACCTATTTGCTATAGTGTCATTATCCAGGGAGGAAACAGTCGACTACGTTTGTATGGAGAGACCCTTTCTTCTTAATTAGCGCACATTTTTCGGTAAGGTAAATCCATTGGTGTACGGCCAGCTGGAGTTCGAACTTACGACCATCGGAATTAAAGTCGAGGTAGCACCACGAGGCCAACAACGTTCTACACTTAGCCATATCAAATTCAATTGTCCCAATTATTTCACCTTACAATAAACAATAGATCTAAACCTAGACTATCTATGGTTGAAGTCAACGAACTAAAGACCCCGACCGCGTTACTGCGGCGCCATTGATCTTGCATCTGCTAAACTTTGGATACGGTTGTTTTATTTACAAAATCTAAAATCTACAATTTCAGTTTTTTTACTTAAGGTAGGTCAGCGTTTGACCACTATCACACCAGGCTGATGGTAGGTGACGATGCGGCCTAAGATGCAGCAAGCTTTTCTAAAAGATAGGTACCTGTTAACTTACGATTTGAAGACAACTGCAACCGATTTCATTCCCTTGCTATACGAATATGGATTAAAGAAGCAAAACGCTTAATAAAATAAAATAAATAAAGAATTATGGACATTGTTCACATCACCAGCTAGCCCTAATATATGTAACTAGGCTTTTTTTCTAATACTTAATATATACATACATAAAAACCTAGATCAGAAACAAATATCTTCATATTCAATATTTCTTTAGAGCAAGAAATAATTCTCTCCCTATTGACAAGAGAATAATTTCTTAGTTTCAGTAAATGTACTTGAAAATAATCAGGCTTATTGAAGAATATTGCTTCTCATTTTAAGATTTTGCTAGCGTCTGTACAGAGAGGATTATTTCTCTCTTCAAGAAATATTTTTGGAACGAAGTTCCTTATCGCGCGTTGCGAAAGGGGGCTAGACGGAAAAAATTAAGACCAAAAGTTGTAACGACACTTTTTGCATAGAAAGCAAGCCACTTATTACAATTCCTTCACTAATTAATCGAAACGAACTTCGTTCCATCCGGGTGTCCCTTGACAACTCTCAAGTTTTTTCCTTTTTTTTTCTGTGTACTGGTTTGAGACAGGAATAGAACCCGCAATCTTCTGCGTCACAGGCGGGTTTTCGCTCACCGCAACCGCACCGCTGGGTATAGTCAGTCATATCCATTTAAATGTAAACTCGTGTAATGCCTAAAGGCATGTTTGTGTCTCACCCACCTATCGATTACATTCTACGGTTTGTAGTACCGACTGTTGTTTATGAACTACTACTATTACTATCAATAGTAGGTTTAGGTGAAAAACAGCTACAACTTTCAACTGTTCTAAATATTTTTGGACCGAAAGTTCCTTATCACGCGTTGCGAAAGGGGGCTAGACGGGAAAAATTAAGACCAAAAGTTGTAACGACACTTTTTGCTATAGTTGTAAGCCGTGCGGCGGCGTGCGCGTGTTTCTCTGTCTGTCTCTCTCTCTCATAGAAAGCAAGCCAGTTATTTTCGTTTCGTCTTTCTATTTCGCATTGAACAGTGTGGTGTCGCGACGATTATTTACAAAAAAGAAAAAAATACAATTCTTTCACTACTTAATCGAAAGGAACTTCGTTCCATCCGGGTGTCCCTTGATACCTCTCAAGCTTTTTTTTATCGTGTGCTTGTCAAAATAAATGTTTTTCTATTCTATTCTATTGTATTCATTGATTTTAATCTTGGTGATTGGTGTATTCATGTACAGTCGGCTGCATAATTGCAGCCCTCGGTAGAGTTCGAAAATTACTGTTATTGGAATGTTTGCATTCTAATAATTTTTGTTTGAATAATTGATGAGTTAGAAGACTTTAAACTTCACTTAAAGCAGGTGTCTAGAATCTTGGTTGTATTGAAAACATTCTTATAACAGCCATTTTGGAGCTGGTGGGTCAGCAATTGTGCAGCCGACCGTACTTACTTATTTTATATCTTTTGACATATTGTATCCTTAAAAGCGCTGTAAAATGTATACTCGTACATAATTAAATTATACTTAGCTCTATTATTTAAACTTTTGCTGTCAAACTTGAGTCGAGAATTTGACGTTTCTTGTTTAATCAATTCAGCCCCAAGTATGGTCCCCGGTCATTGTACAAAGTAAAATGTGTTTAATTTCTTAAGCTATAAGTATTTTTTTACTTAGCCTGTTGTGTCCCACTGCTGGGCAAAGGCCTTCTCCACTTCCCTCCATTTTTCTCGAACTACAACTTTTTTTAACCACTCTGCGTCGAATGCAACCAGATCGTCGCACCATCGCTTTTTGGGTCTACCCTGAAGACACCTGCCATCTTGAGGGACCCACTGTTTGACTTTGTTTGCCCATCAATCTGCATGCATTCGGCACACGTGGCGAGTCCACTCCCACTTATTAGGTGTGAAAATATCGACGACCCAGTTGCCACAATGGTCACCATGCCGGACTGCCAAACACAGGGTTGCAGGTTCGTTTCCTCAGACAAGTATGTATGCTTAGATATTTGTCTGTGGTCTGGTTGTTTCTATGTATTATAAGTATATATTTACAAATGAAAAATTATATAAGTAGTATATCCGTTGTCTAGCATCCATAACACAAGTCTAGTTACTTAGTTTGGGGCTAGATGGCGATGTGTAGAATGTCCTGCAGTATAAGAATTTAAGAATTTATTCAGAAATTCAGATGTCGTGTTTGATCAATTGATTCCAACGAAAGCAACCGAGGTAATACAAACATTTTAACATTGAAACACATTATTATTTAATAGACGTCCTTCATAATTGTAGGTATATTAACCTTGTAATTGTTAAATTGCGTGTAACAAAAGTATATTTTTATGTAATATACATAAGCCATGTTAATAATGTTGAAAAGGTTATCGCAAGGACGCACTTTAGTACCTGTTTTTTATATGAGTTTGGTCGTAATACACAGAAAAGGGGATCCTTGTAGCAAGATATAATTCTCTCCCTATAAACTCAAGAGAATATTTTTTTAGCTTTAGTAAAAAAAAATTATAATCACTTGACTTCTACGTAACTTTTGGAACTTTTTTTTTCGATAATTCTAAGGGAATTTTTACTTGTTTCATACAAAAACTTCGAACGAAATGTTCAAATTTCCAAAAGTCGTAGAACAAAAGTTGTTCGCCTAGACGTCTAGTACAACCTCAGTTCGTATTAAAACCACTTCGCTGAAACAAATTGTATATTCTTAATTTAAGGTGAAAGGGTACCTGCGCTCTCTCCATACAAACGTAGTCGACTGTTTCCTCCCTGGATAATGACACTAGCAAAATATTTTTGTGCCATAAAACCTATAACTGCCATGACTATGCCCCTATGTTTTGGTTTTTTTCATTTTCTAATTATCATAGAAATTAAGATTATAAAAATAAAAAAATATAAAAAATAGGGGCATGGTCATGGCAGTTATAAGTTTTATGCACCAAAAATATTTGCTCTAGTGTCATTATCCAGGGAGAAAACAGTCGACTACGTTTGTAATAGTTTGTATGGAAAAAGCCCCCGGTACCCTTTCCTCTTAAAAGCAATATTCTGAAATTAAGAATACTGCTTATTAAAATCAAGAACATTTATTAAAATCAAGAAATTCTCTAGCGTCTATTGTAAGAGGATTATTTCTTGCTTTAAGAAATCTTTTTTCTTTTGCATTAGGGAGGCTTTGGAAGAAAGGGGGCTTAACACGGACTTGACGGGGAGTTGAGTGGAGTGGAGAAGAATGATGGCATGGTGGAAAAAGTTAAGGAAGAATAAGTGATATAAGTACCTCTATCTTTTTCGTTTCAGGCTCTACAGATCCACCTCCAACCCGATGAAGGTGATGTTTTAATATTTATGCCGGGTCAAGAAGATATTGAAGTTACATGTGAAGTAAGTCGAATTACTAATGTATTAGGATAATATTGGTCTTGCATTGAAACTAGATGATTTACAAGTAAAATCACTTTAAAATAAATGAAAGCAGCGAATGGCATACGAGTATCTTTAGATATTTAACTAATAAGACATTTAATTGTAAAACTATTGAACTGATTTTTATGGGCCTTGGTATGATTATACATTAAAACGTGGAAATTAATATAGGCTATTTTTATCCCGGTATTCCCACGGGATCGGGATCAAGTTAGCTGAACACGACTCCTTAGACCACCTAATTACGATTTCGTGATTCGGTTTATTCTTATTACTAGTTATTTTCTGTTATTACTATTTAATTTCATGTGCTTCACTATCACTACATAGTATAAAACAAAGTCGTTTCTCTGTCCCTATGTCCCTATATCCCTTTGTATGCTTAAATCTTTAAAACTACGCAACGGATTTTGATGCGGTTTTTTTTAATAGATAGAGTGATTCAAAAGGAAGGTTTATATGCATAATACATGCATAATATAGCCGTGCGAAGCCGGGGCGGGTCGCTAGTGTCTAATAAATGTTCTTCTTTCTATATAGAATGTAAGATTTTACTGATATTTTGGTCCAATTTGGCCAAAAACTCCTTGTCATTTCAAAGTTTATAGTAGTTTTATTTCTTAATTTTATTATAGCTTCAAAACTATAAGATTTTTTTTTAGCTCAAAGTCACACCAAAATAATTTTTCATTTTAGCATTTTTGAGATAAACACATTCGTAACAATCAACAATTATCACCAACGAAGGCGACCGGTACCGGTAGTAACTTAGTAGCCTGTGTAGCAAGGTCGTTGGCGTATGGACCCACCATTAATAGTCTTTTTAAAATATTTTTGTTTCTTAATTTGTAGGTATTGACAGAAAGACTAGCGGACCTAGACAGCGCGCCCCCACTGACAGTGCTGCCGATTTATTCACAACTACCCGCCGATTTGCAAGCTAAGATATTTCAGAGGGCGCCACCGGGGCAAAGGAAGTGTATCGTTGCTACTAATATTGCAGGTTCGTTGAAATATAGGTAATTCCTAGAGTGTGGAGTGGGGGTTCAACTTTTCTATCCAACTTGTTAAACCACGGGATTCCGAAAAGGCCCCTGGTCCAACTATAAAAAAAGTTGGACTACGACCTGACAGTGATTGTTGACTAACAGATATTCCTCTACTGCTCATGCGAAACTGGGGCGAGTCGCTAGTTTATTGAATTGAATTGTTTTTTGAGTCCTTTTTCATTTCAAAACTATGTTCAAAGTGCTAGTAACAATATAACTGAACCAATGTTAGTATTTCATTTACACAAATATTATAAAGAGAAAAGACATTATTTAGTTTTTGTTTTTTGATATTATTGTAACGAATAGGCTCCTAAATTACTTGACCGATCGGTCCATTTCGGGTTCATGGAAACATTGATTCATTGGGAATAAGTAGGCTTCTTTTATCCTAATATTCCTACGGGATCGGGAGTTACGCGGGTGAAACAGCGAAGTGAAAAATACAAAAACTTTTAAAAAAATAAATTCAATTTAAAAGTTATTGTCCCGGTGACTTAAATTATCATATTTATAAGTTGACTCTCTACCAATCTATCTCAAAAACCGTATCTGCTTTCAGAAACGTCGTTGACCGTAGACGGCATAATGTACGTGATAGACTGCGGCTACTGCAAGCTGAAGGTCTACAACCCACGTATCGGTATGGACGCGTTGCAGATCTACCCCGTTAGCCAGGCCAACGCGCGCCAGCGGGCTGGCCGAGCTGGCAGGACTGGGCCAGGTAAATTGATCACACTTTTACAACTTGGACCTTGGAGGAGGCACACAGTTAAGCGATGCTCGCTGATCGTTAACGGTCTTCCATGGGTGGCCAATCAGTAGTGTGGCAAAAATGTGTTTTCGTGAGCCCCTCCGTGCTTCGGAAGGCACGTTAAGCCGTTGGTGCCGGTTACTACCTCTAGTAGCAGTCGTTAGGTCAAGTTAGAGGCCTTAAGGCGATCTGACAAACTCTAACAATAGGTGAGCCACGCCACTATGCGGGTAGAGAGAACTTGGACCTTGGAGTCTTCAAGTCTAAAGTGAATAGGTACTTTCTAGGAAAGATGCTACATCCTCGACCTCATTTTCGCTTCCCATCAGGTAAGGTGAGATCAAATGCAAGCCTAACTTATCTCTCTTGGACCGCTTTGGCAACCAAGATTGACAACTAACAAGTACAACCTTTGCAGATGACAGCCAATTTTATCAACCATTTGTTAGGAAGGAAAAAAAATTGTTTCTTAGTAGGCGATTGGCTAGGCCATGGGGAGCCTATCCTTATAGCTTAAGGTCCTTATTTGTGGCATTTGTTTTCACTCTGAAACAAAAGACGATCGAAACGAAAACAAACGACGTTCGACACGGAAGCAAAAGACGATCAAACCACGTTACGTAGTTGTTTCAACTAATTTTCCAAATATCTCTCGTTTTTACGGTTCCGTACCTCAAAGAATCCTTAAAAGATCACTTTCTTTTTGTTCAGGTAAAGCATTCTGCCTGTACACCCAGCGTCAATACTCCCACGAGCTGCTGTCTGCCACAGTCCCTGAGATCCAGCGGACGAACCTCGCCAACACTGTGCTACTACTCAAGTCTTTAGGCGTTGAGGATCTGCTGGCTTTCCACTTCATGGACCCACCGCCTCAGGTATGTTAACTAACTACGGTACTCGTAAATATGGGTCGCAATCCTGAGGGTATTACTGGATCAGAACCTGGCTCTTCGTTACTCTAGGGGTCCAGTTCGATTACGGTTCAGGTTTATCACCTTAGGGGCCGTCCATTAATTACGTGATGTATTTTTTGGCATTTTGTAACCCACTCCCCGTTGGTGATACATGGTGAGGTTTCAGACTACCCACACCCCTATATCACGTGTATTTGTAGTACCTACAAAGACCCTTCTTTTTTAAATATTTATAAAATACAGGTAAGTATAAGTATATGTCATCAAAATTGCCGCTTTTCGGTTGAGTGTCGCGAGCGCGTTTGCCGAAAAAATAAATACACGTGATATATTATTATTCACCTTCCCTCCCCCCTTTTGATATAATACGGTTTCCTAGATGATACCTGTTCTCTCGCGACTTGAAGACCCCCAAGTTGTACACGTCAGGAAAGACAGACTCAGGAAACTGATTCCATTCCCTTGCTGTACGAATAAGGAATGACCAAGCAAAAAGCTTAATGCGGCTGTCTCGTATTTCTACCACAAATCGCATATCAATTTGCATTAGACGAGGATTCGCCGTTTCAGCATCTCTCCGTCAATAAAATAATAATAATACTACACTAATAATAAAACTGTTTATTTCCTTAGGACACAATCCTGAACTCAATGTACCAGCTATGGATCCTCGGAGCACTGGACGGCACTGGTGCACTGACCCCACTCGGGAGGCAGATGGCGGAGTTCCCCCTCGACCCACCGCAGTGTCACATGCTCATCGTCTCCGCCGAGATGGGATGTAGCCAGGAAGTTCTAATAATAGGTACGTAGATTTAGGACGTTGTAGTGCCTGGGACTTGTATTATGGGTGGGCTTGTCTAGCTCCTATAAAACCCCCACAGCTTAGTTGACCGTGTCTAGAGGAAATAACTCGTCAATATGTCTCGCTCGAGACAACTAAGCCGCGGATTTCATCACGATGTTTTTCTTCACAGTAAGGAAGATGCAAAGTAGCGCACATAATCATTTTCCGGGGGAAATCTATTGGTGCACGGCCAGATGGGATTTGAATCGACCCGCCCCGGCTTCGCACGGCTGTATTTTGCATGTATTATATCTAAAAACCTTACTCTTTAATCACTTTATCTATTAAAAAAAAAATGGGTGCGTGTACTTATGTACGCGCGTGAGAAGTTATACTTCTTTGGCATTTAAATCGTCCGACAAAAAACTCGTCCGGCAAAAAACTTGTCCGACGTGAGAATTTTGTGTGACGTGAGAATTTTGTGTGACGCTTTTGTAAAATTTCACTCTCATCATTTTTTCATAACGCGCCTAAAGAAGTATAACTTCAAAAAACCGCATCAAAATCCGTTGCGTAGTTTAAAAGATCTAAGCATACATAGGGACATAGGGACGGCGAAAAGTGACTTTATTTTATACTATGTAGTGATATTACAGGACATTCCACACATCGCCATCTAGCCCCAAGCTAAGTAACTAGACTTGCATTATGGGTGCTAGACAACGGATATACTACTTATGTACTTTTCTTTTGTAAATATATACTTATAATACATAGAAACAACCAGACCACAGACAAATATCTAAGCATAAATACATGTCTGAGGCGGGAATCGAACTCGCAACCCTGTGTTTGGCAGTCCGGCATGGTGTGCCAACTGGGTCGTTATAATATTATTTTCCTCTATTCTCCAGTGTCAATGCTATCAGTACCATCGGTGTTCTACCGTCCTCAAGGTCGCGAGGAGGAGGCTGATTCTGTAAAGGAAAAGTTCCAAGTGCCTGAGTCTGATCATCTAACATTACTACATCTCTTCAATCAGTGGAAGTCTAACAAGTAAGTCTTTTGTATTTTTAATTGAACTAACATATCTTTAATATATAAATATCCGCTAAGGAAAGATTTCGGAACGTTCAATTCAACAAAAGCTAGTTTCACATAATATATTCAACAGACAAAAAGCATCAGGCCTTAGAAGTCGTTTAAAACTAATAATCTATTTCATTTTTATCTGTGCAGCTACTCGAGCAACTGGTGTACGGAACACTTCGTACACGCGAAGGCGATGCGGAAAGTGCGCGAAGTTAGACAACAGGTAAGAATAATCACTTAAGAATATAATTTTCCTGGCATGGCTTGCTCCATACAAATGTCCCATATTTCCTTATTGAGTAATTCCTGTGGAGCAGTGGTTTCTCATATTTCTAATCTTGTTACCTGAATGACTTAGCTATAGAAACTAATTCGCCCTACCCTTTACTTTCGTAAAGGCTTGCTTGAGTTGAAAACATTTTAATCTTCTATAATATGAAAATGAATCGCTAAATGTGTTGCAAGCTCAAATCTCGAGGACGGCTGAACCGATTTCGCTAATTATTTTTTTAGAATATTCCATATGGTACGAGGATGGTTCTTACGTAGAGAAAAATAAAAAAATTGCCTGAAAAAGTCTAAAAACAACACTTTTCTATACTCCCAATTCCCATACAAACGATTCGGAATAATACTTAAAAATCTATTTGTACTTTAAAACTATATCATAAAGTTAAAATTTTAATTGAGATGTTCCGGGAAGGCAATACAATGAATTGACGTTAGCTATCGTCGTATAAATATTGATGTCAATCGTGGCGCGGTGTTAGTTGCCAAACTTCCACATTCACTTTCCTTATCACATTACCTTGATATCTGTATGATAATCTTTCTCACCTTCATTTTCAATCATATCTTCCCGCGATCCAATCTTTTCAAGCCATGTAATTTAACAATTATACAGCAAACCTTTTTGCAAACGTATGATTGCTCTAGAGATGCATTTTTATTGATAAGGCACTGTCAGGATACTCTCTTAAAGCTATGTATAACAAATGGCTGAGTTACAGATAGTTAATTAGCCCAAAAAATAGGGGTAAGGTACACAGCGGCTGAAAATTTGTACGAATGTTCGGATCACCATTATAAATGAAATGTGAAAAATCCCTATCGAACCGATTTTGCCAAAAAAGTTATTCAAAATCAAAGGTCGTGAAACCTCATGTTTTCTCCTGTGAGTTATAGTAAACCTTCCATGTTTAACTTGACCGGGCTAAAATTATAATAAATAAGAAATACACATTTGTTTTGTTACACAGTTGCGTGACATAATGACACAGCAACGCTTGCCGCTCGTGTCGTGCGGCACAGATTGGGACACCATACGGAAATGTATCTGCTCAGGTATGTACGGCCATGTAATTTGAAGGGAAGATCGCTACTTAGTCAATTACGCTCACAAAGCCCCAGAAAAATGAAATGAAGACCACCCTCTTCTTATTGGACCAAAGTCGCTCAGGACATGAATGCTCTCGATATCTCTCCAAGGCCAAATCAGTATCGAAAGACCTGGCGCCAACGTACAAGGAGACCAGAATAGCCCAATTCTCATAAATAACATTGTCAAAATTATATTGCAATATTGTCTAATTGTTGTTCTAATTGTCTAATCTAATTAATTGCATGTCGATTACAAAATATACCCCCAAAATAGCCCAAAATACCTTCAAAATAAGCTTTTCATATTCATGAGAATTTAATTTTTTATTTATTTATTTCATATATTCATAACACAAGAAACAAACGAAATAGATGTACACACGGAATATCAATTAACTGAACCCCCATGTGACCAGAGCTCACACACACATCTGTAAGGTGCACTGTTCCATTTTTTATATTTATAAAGTGCCTTGATAAACTCCAAAATGCTTTAGAGATATGAAAAAAACTGAGATGTAAGAAGAAGTGATGATAGGTAGGTAAATAATATTTCACAACAATCTTCAATCAAATTATAGAAACTTAGATTTTTTTTTCTTTTACAATTGGTGATAGCGCCATCTATGAGATATGTAAGTAACTAAGTAGTGGCCAGTTTCATCATACAGATGTGTGTGTATGCAGATGTTTGTGTGTAGATACAGCTGATGTGTGATACAGCTTATTAGGTCATTGTGTGAGTTTTGTCATTGTGTGCGGGGTTAAGTTAATTTGTAATCCGTGTGTACATTATAAAGTTATGACTAAGGTGAGTCTAACCCTGTTAAGAGTTTCCTGCCGACAGACCTCTAAGGAGAGGAAATAATATAACGAAACGGATTTTTTGTAATCGAAGTACAATCGGAATGATATTGCAATCCTTGACCTTCAGAACCCAATTAAATTGGAAGATGGACGGGATAAAGAAGAGAGTTATTTCTTACATATCTTGATATAATATTATATTCCTTAGCGTACTTCCAACAAGCAGCCAGATTGAAGGGTATAGGAGAGTATGTCAACTGTCGTACCGGGATGCCATGTCATCTGCATCCAACGTCTGCACTGTTTGGACTTGGATCTTCGCCAGGTAAGATTGCATTTACATCTTAAAGTTATTACAAGATTCAAAATTGAATGGTAGGTCTTTTTACACACTGGCAACAATTGCAGCGTCTTCAACCTTTACGAAATCGCGTTTCTTTTCGTGCTTCTTGTCTGAACTCGAATGCGTTCTTCCACTATTCTCCGTGTTTTGCTAGTGCTAGTGTCATTAACCAGAAACAAAACAGTCGACTACGTTTGTATGGAGAGACAGAGCCGGTACGCTTTCCTCTTAAGGCTGCTTATGCTGCCAAACGCAACGCGCCAGAAATACCCGTCGCTTACAACTAATATTGTTGATTGTAACAAATGTGTATTGTTTTCTCAAAAGTGCTGAGATGGAATTGTAGGTGAAATTTTTACCGATATTTGGGGTAATTTCGAGGCGAAAATTCTTTGTCATTTCAAAGCTAGACTAGTTTTAATTCTTAAACTATAAGAAATGTTTGGCTCAAAATCACACCAAAAGTCGGTAAAAATCTCACCTACAATTCCATCTCAGCACTTTAGAGAAAAACAAAACACACTCATAACAATCAACAATTTTCACCAACGAAGGCGACCAGTACCAATAGTAACTAAATAGTAGGCTGTGCACCAAGGTCGTTGGCGTATGGACCCCCCTTAAGATATATTTACAAAAGAAAAGTCTAAAAGAATTCTATTCGTTATCTGACCAACATAACTGAAGCGTAGTTTCTTATCTTGGAACTAGATGCCGCTGTGTGAAATGTCCTACAGTATATATGTGTATTATATTACAGACTACGTAGTATACCACGAGCTGATGATGACGACCAAGGAGTACATGCACTGCGTGACCGCAGTCGACGGACGTTGGCTCGCTGAACTCGGACCCATGTTCTTCTCGGTTAAGGAGACTGGCAAGTTAGTATCTAATCGGCTAGTCTAACTATGTCAATAGTTGATGATAATAGCTGTTGATATTCCAAATAAATAAATATATATAAAATATGTTATGCATGTATATTGTATAATACATATAAACCTTCCTCTTGAATCACTATCTATTTAAAAAAAACGCATCAAAATCAGTTGAGTAGTTTTAAAGATTTAAGCATACATAGGGAAATAGTGACAGAGAAAGCGACTTCGTTTTATACTATGTAGTGATAACCGCTGTTTGTGGCGTCGTATGTCCAGCAGTGCTGGACGTGTGTAGGCTGATATTATAATGATAATGATATAAAATAAAGTAAATGACTATTTGATGACCCAGTTGGCACAATTGTCACCATGCCGGACTATCAAACACAGGGTTGCGGGTTCGATTCTTGCCTTAGACCAGTATTTATGCTTAGATATTTGTCTGTGGTCTGGTTGTATCTATGTATTATAAATATACTAGCGACCCGCCCCGGCTTCGCACGGCTTTATTATGCATGTATTATACATATAAACCTTCCTCTTGAATCGCTCTATCTATTAAAAAAACCGCATCAAAATCCGTTGCGTAGTTTTAAAGATTTAAGCGTACAAAGGGATATAGGGACAGAGAAAGCGACTTTGTTTTTTACTATGTAGTGATAGTGAAGTGATATTTACAAAAGAAATAGTATATAAGTAGTATATCCGTTGTCTAGCACCCATAACACAAGTCTAGTTACTTAGCTTGGGGCTAGATGGCGAGGTGTGGAATGCCCTGTAATATTTATTATTATTAATCGATGTTATCCAGCACTAAAATACGACAACAGGAAAAGCGTTTATTTATATATCTATCTTCTATATACATATAAAATGCTTTGTCTTGACTGAATGACGGATCAGCGCACAGCCTAAACCGCTGATCGTAGAGACCTGAAACTTGGAGGGTGTGTTCTTTGTATGACGTAGGCGTCTGATATAAAAGGATTTTCCGAAATTTTACTCCTTAGGGGTGAATAAAGGAGGGGCAAAGTTTGTATGTGACAACGCTGTTCCCCTGGTCTAATCTACTAATTCTAAGCGAACGAAGTCTATGTTTGTCGATAGTTTTTCATGATCTCCGTTTCCAATTTCAGATCAAACCGCGATAAACGTAAAGAAGCAGCCGTCCACCTCCAACGGATGGAGGAAGAGATGAAAGAAGCAGAACGGAAGATGGCAGAAGAAAGGAAGAAACGAGATGAAGATGTTCCAGTGAAGCAGGAGATAGCTACACCAGGACTTAGCACACCGAGGAGGACTCCGCACAGGCTTGGATTGTAATTTGAAATTAAATAAATAAATAATCGCTGAGATAGTTGACTGTAATGGAAGTATTCAGGTGAAAGGGTAGCTGCGCTCTCACCATACAAACGTAGTCGACTGTTTCCTGCTGGATAATGACACTAGCACAAATATTTTTGTGCCATAAAACCTATAACTGCCATGATTGTGCCCCTATTTTTTGGTTTTTTCATTTTCTAATTATCGTAGAATTAAAAAAATTAAAACCAAAAAATAGGGGCATGGTCATGGCAGTTATAAGGTTTATGCACCAAAAATATTTGCTCTATTATCATTATCCAGGGAGAAAACAGTCGACTACGTTTATAATAGTTTGTATGGAGAGAGCCCCCGGTACCCTTTCCTCTTAATATTTAGTTTTTAGTTCCGAGCCTAGTGCCAAAACACAAAATGCAATGAGGACAAGCAAACATTAGTATCATCACTTCACTACATAGTATAAAACAAAGTCGCTTTCTCTGTCCCTATTCCCTATGTATGATTAGATCTTTAAAACTACGCAACGGATTTTGATGCGGTTTTTTTTAATAGATAGAGTGATTCAAGAGGAAGGTTTATATGTATAATACATGCATAATATAGCCGTGCGAAGCCGGGGCGGTTCGCTAGTTAGTTTCATAAACCACTCGACGTGTTTCGCGTCAACACGACACATCATCAGGTTTGGTCTCCGATCGCGCTATTTGGGCGACAAACGTTAGATACGACGTCGCTCTTCAAGATGTTGCCTCGCTGAACGCTAGAACACGAGCTTTAGGCTTTTTTTTATCACTGAGATACTATATTTGGATGCAAAGCTTGAATGTCCCGGGCACTACAGCGCTCTGAAAAACACATGCGCTGGCGCATCCCGCGCTGCAGGTACTGAAATGAAATTTAGTAACTAATTGAAGAAAATACAATAATTCCGACCAGGACACAGCTTACTCTAACTAACATTTAATAAATGGACCAAGTGCGCTGATGTAATTTATATTTGCTAATATCTAAGATCAAATAACATAAACACGGACAACGTCAACGTAAACATTTTTGGTTTGACACAAATTGGTATACTAATAATTGTATTCCCTAATCTTCTAACTATAAAAACATTCTAATAATAGTAATTTGGAACTCTACGGTGGGTCTGCAATTCTAACTCCGATCGTGCCGGGTACCGACCGACGATTTTCTGCTCAAATTTTCGTTTTATAAATGTTTTCATCACTTAATTTGCAACAAAATCTTATGCTTAGCGATAATAGTTTGTATTTTAAGCTTACATGTTTTATTAATTCAATAACTTAACCCATAATTAGCCTAATTTATAATATAGTATTATAGAAACCAAAAGACAATATTAGTTTCGTCCATAACGTAGATTTAACTTGATTATTCAAATTTCGAATCCAAACCGTGCTGCCATTCATTCGTTCTCATCTCAACCGTAAACGTTCTCCTATTGGTCCGTTCAATGCATTGACAGCTAGACGCCATTAAGTTTTAGTACAAACCTAACCGCGATAGTGGATTCCCGTGGAGATAACTCCGGGATTATCTGGTGGAAAACCAAGGACTCTTCGTTATCGTGTAATAATTGTGCCATCGCGTCCATCTCCAGCTGAATTATTGGCTGTTGAGTACAAATTGTCTAAGTGTCGTATGAACTCGCGCGCGGGGTAGTTTGTGGACCACAACCTGAACAAGGAAGCCGGACATCGCGGGAGTAAAGGAAATAGCTGGTGAGTTCCCCCGTATATCTAACTTGTTCTTGCTTCACAACTGATTGGACCAAAATCGTATATCGTTTTTTTCCTATATGTATTAGCAACTCGAAGCCACATAAGCCAGATATGATACAATATTATGTGGACTAAAATATTTAAAAAAAAACATTTGATACAAAAATATATAACGTAAACAATATTACAATAATAATAATATATTGAAATCACGTGAAAATACTTAAACAGTGAGTAACAAAAAATACTCAAATTCCTCTTGTGTAACTTGTTGGTACCCCCAAAACATTAGGTACTAAAATTTTGTATGAAAATAAAAACAACAAGTCAACAATTGGCAAAAAATAGTATAGGACAGGAAGCGATGGAAGGCTCTCGTTTCGGAGGTCAAGATCCACTTTGGGTTGCTGAGCCAGAGGAATAAGTAAGTTAATTTAAAATTCGGGATAATAACCTTAATATACTGAAAATTTAGGTAATTAGCAGGACGTGGAACACCATTTTTGGCAGCGGGTACTTTTGTGATGCATGCAGTTGTCACATTTTCATAATTCTCTAAACTCTCTGTACCTAAATCAGGGTAATTTGCCCATATTTTTTTGGTTAGCGTGCTACATCTCAGGCCACATCGTCACCAACCATCAGGCAGGTGTACTTAATAGATAGTAACGCTGACGTATCATATGTAAAAAAGGGCCGAAGACGTGTAAAACCTTTTTGAACTAAGCCTCATTTCCGGCTCTCAAATATTATCCCGCTATTTTTGTCTTCAATTTGATTAACAGACGATAAAGCTCTATAACATAGCGTACTATGCCGACTCGTCGTTAATTTATATATTGCATCTTTATTTGAATATATTATATTGTCGTGTTCATCAAAAGTAAGGCCGAATGCTTGATCAATGTCCGCAACTTTCTTCACTCTATTGTGGGGTCTTTCTTCAATATAAACGCCATCACTTGCCACGAAATACACATCACCATAAGAATCTTCAACTATTTGCCGTATAGATATATCATCTTCCAACATAACTACACTGGGATAAGGCCTTTCAAATTTGTACAAAGCTGTTTTATTAGAAAAATATATTATATTATATTTCGAAATGAAAAAATCGTCTATTTCAACATCTTCTGCTTCAGTTACTTTGACGAATTTACCGTCTTTGTAGACGTAAAGTCTTTGACTCGGATACTCTATGTAGTAGAAATATTTTTTGATGAATATACTCCATATGGATTTACCACTTTCGGCGAAGAATTCAGCTGATTTCGTTAAGAAATTGTATTTGTATATTCCAGTGTGACCGCCGAAGTATATATCGTCGTTCCCACTATCGTAGCCAATAGCATAGCCGCCTTGTATCCCGGGGATATTACGACATTTCTTGTCCTTTATAATACATATTATGACATGATACCGAAATCGGCGTGAGTATTATTCTGAATCGTGTAACTAAAGAATAGGGTCCCGGAAAACGTATGCATCATCAAATTATATGGTCTCCCGAGGTTTTGAAACAGTAATTCTTTATCGAAGTAGACGTCGTGAAATATCAGGCCATCACAGATCAACCTCTCCATTTTTTTAGAATATGTGTTCGCAATATGAACTAAAATAAGTAGTATTTTATAATCCATGTTTCAATCTGGAAAAATAAGATTTTATACTTTACCTACTTATTATACTTGCGACAAAATTTGGTGAAACACTACCTTCTAAACACGGGTTATAAATAATTGTGTGTTTAAAATAGTTTAAACACTCATTTATTTAATCAAATTTTTATATTTAATTAGATTATTTCTCAATGTAAGTGAATGGTAAATTTTTTTTCGGGAAAATAAGTAAATATCTTTATCCACCATATTTCAAAATATAAAATTCAAAGACCTGACGGGCTTTAATTTTCGTTGTGCAATGCAAGTCAACCTAAACCTTAATAAAATCTCTAACCTTGTTTGTTTTTATTCCGATATCTCAATTTCTTTTACACTCCACCTTTTTTTTCCAAAAAATAACAGTGAACTTTGAATAATTAAAAAATATTTAAAATTTCATTAACTAATTAATAAATTAAAGCAATTTTCACTACAAATCACCAGAAGATTTTACAGTTATATGACTATAAACTAAAATATAGTAATCATACAAACATTTCACCCATTGTCTTTTTAACAATGCATTATTTCCACAATAATTGGTTTGTCAATAGATACATTTTAAAATAAACTTTACCTACATGATAGATACATCGACTTTATTTCAGTAGGTCGTGGGTTGGATCTTTAATGCACTAACCCATCCAACCGTACCAGATGTTGCTTAACCGACACGACTGTTCGTCCATCGGGGAATAATAAAACATAAATTATTTATTTAAATTTTTATTTATTTAAAACAAAATTTTTATTTATTTAATCCCATTTACATAATGAAGCCATTTGGCAGTTTTTATACAAAAAAATAAAGCTAATTAAGATGAAACGTGGGTATTGATTTCTACATACACATGTACTCCCCCATTTACTTCCTGAATAATGCTTTTTCTCTCCATAAAACCTAGTTTTCCTGTAGGCATATGCCCCAGTTTTCTTTTTTCCAATTACGAAAGGAAATATTATGATCCACTAAAAACCTAATAAAATACAAAGTAAATCATAGAGGCATGTCAACAGCAAACATTAGTTTTATAAGAAAAGAATAGCTCTGGAGCAGTGGTTGCCAAAGTAGTATGAACAACGACCCATCTTAAAAGATCCATAGTTGGAGGACCCACCGTTTTTTAATTTAGTTTTTTTTTATGAACCATGGCAATCCATGAAAATCCCACTTCACAAGTTTGAAGATGTAAAGGGCTAAAGAACTTTGATGGCTTCATCAAACAGACAAAGTTAGGTTCCATCTCCTGAAAGTTAGGCGTTATCTACACTTTATGACATTTTCAGTTCCAGAGTCCATCTAAAGTTGAGTATAGACTAGGGCAGCTTTTCCCAAAGTGGGCGATAACGCCCCCTTTTGGGCGCTGCAGGCCTAAAGGGTAAGAGACAAAAAAAATGGGTGCGTTGTGTACTACCTACTGCGCAGGTTTCAAGTTCACTCTTGCTGGTTACAAAGAAAACCTTGTTTAGAATTAGTGTTTAATCTCCGTATAGCTCACAATAATTATTTTATGGTATAATGGTTTTTAAATAGGTAAAAAAATCGGAGCGCTAAAAAATAAATTATTCTCAAAGTGGGCAGTAAACAAAATAAGTTTGGGAACCCCTGGACTAGAGTATTTCCTTGAGCATTTCAATGTCATGTAACGTTCTTACGAATGGAGCCTCACATTTTGAGGCTTTTTGAAATGTTGTTCGAGTGAATTTAAAACCAGCTAATGCTCGATGTTTTGTTACTAGTAATATTCACCATAAAATTGCGCGCATATAGTTTGGAAAAGACTGCTCTAGAGGCATTATTTAGGAAGTAAATATAAGTCATACGTCACATCAAAGTTTCGTTTCAAATCCGCTAGGTGGCGCTCTTTGAAAAATTCAAACAAAATTCTTTTAAACATTTTTGAGATTTTTGTAAGTTTTGGGAGCATATTAAAAAATTAAATATGCTCTCAAAACTTACACTTTTTTATATCTTAGTATTAAAGTACCTAGGTATGATTTTGGAACTGAAGCTAAATAAAAAACGTTATTAAGAGCAGGTTTGAATCCTGCCGGCGTTTTTTAATGGTGCACAGTTCTAAGAAACAGACATTTTTAATGAGATCTAAACTCTACATTTAATTATTTAAATCATAATCAACAGTTACTATGAGATAGGTTTTGGCCACAGTACATTATAGAACACGGGTGGAAAAAGCCATTTCCTATCCCACAATATAGTTTACTAATCATCTCAAGTTTATTGCTAAAATATTGGCATTTATCTATCGACTAAAATTAAAATAAAATAAAACCAATGCGTTAAAAATCAATTATACAGAAAAAAGAGGCGGGGGGGGGGGGTTTCTAGCGTCTACGCTAGAGAATAATTTCTTGTTACTAGTTAAAGTTAATGAAACTAATTTTCTTAATTTGAAAATAATGATTTTAAATTAAGAATACTGCTTATTATTTTAAGATTTTTTATTAAATTTTAAGAAAATATTCTCTTGCGTCCATAGACTGTCAATTTCCATACAAAAAGCGGTAAGCGGCCCCCCCATAAACGAAGTCCGATTTTGATAATTTTTGAAAATGTTCTAGATCTAATGGAAAACTAGGTTTACCCGTTTTTATTTTAAAGAAATATTGCCTAAGATAAAAGTTATTAGTATCTGAATATCTATATTTTTGACTTAAAAACTTCATAGAGCGTTTCAATTGTTTTTTATTAGACTAAACTGAATTACCAAAAAAAAAACGTATAAACCTAGAATAAGATGCAGTGAATTAAATAAGACCAAATTTATTTCATTTTGTGAAGGATAAAAGGGGTAAAATCGTTACGGCCAGCGACATTATTTGAAAGCAAAATGAAGGCAATTAGGTCCGAACTCTATCTATTGCACGATACGGGTCATTTTTGAAAATACCTACTCGCGCCGCGTATCGAAAACTCATGATCCTCTAGAAACCTTTTTTTCTGTGTACTGCAATGGAACGCTTTCAAATTGGCTTAAACTGTGAACGCATTGATTTTAACAAAAAAGTAAAATATTACACAAAAATATATCTAAATAGAGGAATTGAATTTATCAATTAACAAATAGAAAGCTAAGATATTAAACCTATTTATAGAGCGGGCGTTATGACAATTATCACACAACTTTGCTCTTGGTTATTTTTCTTCGTCATACTAGACTGAGCGATTTTGAGCGACCATTTTTTTGGGACAAAAGGGGTTTTAACATTTTGGCATTCTCGTACAGTGTTAGATTTTTCTCCTATGTGGCAAGTCAAAAAATATTCTATAATATTTTTTAAATAACAAATAACAGGAAAACCTGACGCTTTACGATATTTGTTTTATGACATTAAAATTTGTTGTTTATTATAATGTCCTCTATTCTCTATACAGATACACTGCCACAAGTTTAAAAAGTGGCCGCGCAAAAAAAAAATACTACTAAGTACCCCTTTTGTTACTGGTGTCTATTTCTAGTAATATTATAATGTATTCTGACATGAGTATTCTAATACGAAAGGGAGTTGTTCTAGACTTCTACGTGAGCAACTTTTGTTCTGCGATTTTTGAAAATTCAAACTATAGAAAATATATTAATTTTTTAATTTTTAGGTGTTTTGTATAGGAATATCAGTTATTTTGGAAATAAAAACCATTAGTGTTTTAAAATAATAGTCTTAATCCATGAATCAGCTAATTTTCGAGTATTTAACAACCTCAAAATTTCTAAAGTCGTAGAAGAAACGTTGTTCGTTTTTCGTATTATAATACTCTAATCGAAACACATTTTATATTTGAAGAAGTATTTGAAGAAGTCATTCTAACTTAATAAAGTATAATCAATTAAAAATAGATTAAATTATTTGTTACAACGAATATACAAAACCACCAGAATTGACTCGGTTTTTTATCATAATTCACAAAATGATAAATATGATGTCAGAAACAAGCCTCTCAAGACTAGACTTTTTTGTAAACAACTAGCTACGCCCCGCGGTGTCACCCGAGTAAATCCCGATCTCGGGGGAATTTCGGGATCAATAGTATCCTATGTCCTTCCCCAAAACTACCATTTTCATCTAAATCGGTCCAGTTATTTGACCGTAAAGAAGGAACAAATAAACATAAGTTTAAAAACAAACTTTCAGATAGTAGTTAGGATAAGGCGGTTTTGATGTAAAACTTCTTTATAACAGGTCACAAGTGTGGATCAATTGCTAAAACTAACTTTAACGTGTAACGGAAGTCCGTCACAATTACTGATATAAGAAATTTCCTTACGGAAGGAAGACCGGGGGGGTCTAATATGGCGACTTTCGACGAATCGTAATACAAATTGGATTTTATTTTTTGTATTTTTTGTGTGTGATTTTATAACTAAACCTAATCGTAATTCCTATAATATTATAAATAACCGCCTCGTCGCCATCTTGAAATGTTTCTACAATTTTTAAAGGGCCGGAGAAAAACAACGACTTTCCCTTGTCTCTGGTCATAGACAATCTTTCGCATAGATCTATCGCCATCTATTGAATCTGTTTTTAGAAGAAAAAAAAACGATATCAATTTTATCCCGAATTTTAACATTTTTTTAATTCATCCACATATAATAAAACACGTTTTGTGTGTTTGAACATGGTAGTTTTATATATTTTTTTCGTAAAAGAAAAACCAGTCTATCTTATTTAAATCCTATTTTAAACCTATTCTAATTAAAATTAAAATAGTAAACATAAAGTAACGTTTGATAGAGTTCTTAGACAACTCGCATTTTAAGGCCTCTGTTAATTATATACACAAATAAGATTAATAATATTCTATTACAAGAATTTTAGACGGAAATCGAGCCATTTAATCACTGAAATCTTTAACGTAGAAAAATATATATTTATAATAATAAATAGTCATAGTTTGACCACTATCGTACCTTAATGATAAAAATCCATGGATGTGACTTTAATTGCTCCATTTCAAATAATACCTTCAAATATTTGTAATATTGACCCTTGTGAGCGTGATCACATAAAAAAAAACTCCATGAGTTTCTTGTGCCTTCTTCTCATTGGTGGGCGCGTTCCGATACCACACATCCTAACTTAGTTTTTAAGACTATTCCAAGTGATCATGTGTATATACATAATGATCATGTGTATATACATAAGCATCGAAAGGAATAAAAAAATTTGACTTTGAAATTTGACTATCTCGGTAAGTGACGATGCGGTTAAAGATGTAGCACACTTTCCTAGAAGATACCTATATACTCTACATACCTATAATATAATTAAGAATAGAAAAGGATAGCTATATTTATTCTTGTTGAGATGGAAGAACAGAAAAATATAACTTATCATATCAGCCAACTCAGCTGAAAGTATCGTATAAAAATAAACTCTATCAAAGCATCGCTAGACGGCAGAGAATTATCTACCAAGGTGACTTTGGTAATTATGTTTTGTTTTCTGATTGACATTCGATGACCTTGGACGGCCGCCCAATTTAAAGTTAACAAGTTACGTATGTCGTAAAAGTTCAAAAATTCAATCAAATTTTAATACTCTGAATGAATTATTCCTCTAACTTTATTTTCTTACTGTCTTTGCTTAGTCTTTAACACACAAAAGTGAAAAATCGTTACTAAAGAATAATGGCAAAACTTCGAACAAAAATTTCTTGTTTGCTTCTTGAAGTTCCTATATGCATAATGGCGTCAGATGATATAAAAAACGTGTATTTAAATGCTTATACCTTTTTTCCACATCTAGTTCACGAAATATTATCAATTTCATAGTAATCTAGACAAACGGAGAATTATATAATTTTTTTTTATTTGTGTATATGCTCAGTATTGCCTTGCCATCATTATTTATGAAATTGCAAACCATTTGTGTGGTTATTTCGGTCCGCAACCTCAAGTCACACTGAAGTCGGTAGCTTCTTTCGTTGCCAGTCAAAGTCACCTTGGCAGATTTGCTTTTTCTCTACGGTCTATCGCTGCCTTTACAATAAAATACCTATATATTTTCACTAAGAAACTTTTTCGCTCTCTCTTTACTGTTCAAAGCGAGACAGCAATATATCTATCAATAACTACGTTCTAACATAATCTATTCTTAATAAAAATGTTATTTTCTCGCTTCACACTTGACCAAAATTTTACAAGCGCTTAGTTTGGGGCTAGATGGCGCAGTGTGAAATGTCTTGCAATATTTATTTATTATTTTAACTTTTTTAAAAAGGACTACTGAACTGATGATAATGAAAATTGATATAGATTCCTGGAAACATAGAATACTAGCCTAATTTTTTATTCCGACATTGGGAGCTGTGTTGGCCTAGTGGTAGATACCTCGACTTTCATTCCGAAGGTCGTGGGTTCAAATGACTGCCGGCCGTGCAACAGTGGAAAAAAGTGCGATAATTAATATTGCTCTTACGGTGAAGGAAAACATCGCGATGAGACCCGCGAATTAGTTGCCTACGACGAGTCCTTTTCTCTGGACACGCTCGACTAAGCTGAGAGGGTGTTATAGGTGCTGATTCACTTAATACTCGTACAATTCCTATGAAATTAATTATTGAAAAAAAAATAAGAATATTTGCGAAAGTGAACAACACTAACAAGTGCAAAAATATCTTATTAAACAATTTTAGTGACAAAATATTTAAATATTCAAAAGTACTAAAGTTTATTTTATAATTGATTTGACGTTAAAAGTTTAGAAGCCTAACAAACTAATGAGTCTAGGAATAACTTAATAGGGAATTTTCCATATAAAAAACCACCGAAAAGATTTTCGATCAGTCTATAAATCTCTAATAATTAAATTAACCATAAAAAATCCGATCTACATTCGAAGGATGACTTTTTGCTTGCATGAAAAATATTCAAAATGCTTACGAAAAATTGAGAGTAACTCAGTTAGCTCATTTTGATAAGTAATTGTACTATAATGTCACCTCAGTCTGCCTGTGACTATGGAAACTGTCAAGCCCCGAAACGAGGCCGTTTCTAGCTGTTCCGAAAGTTCAGGTTATTTAAAAAAAAATATCTAATATTCTGGTATAAATAATTTTATTATGAGTTCAAAACCTAAGAAAACATTTACCATTTTTTTTTATTAAAAAAAATGTCACATTTGGACATTTTAGCATAGCTAACATGGTTTTTATAACTAGTGAAAATAATTAATAATATCCTTTTTAGGGTTCCTCGTACCTCAAAAGGTAAAAAAGGAACCCTTATAAGATCACTTTCTTGTCCGTCAGTCTGTTTTTTATTAATTTGAATATACTTTAGAGAAAATTCCCCATTAGTACACCGTGATAGACACTAGTTCGAGCAAGCTTTTAAACAAAATACGTTATTTTAAAAATATCAAACATTTAGTTAATCTAGTAAATTGAAATTCTATCTAAAAAATCTTTGAGCACTGCTATGCTGAAGCGGCAATCGTAGGTTCAAACCCCACCGAAGTCAAAGATTTTTGGAAATTATTTCAATTCACTAAGCTTTTTAAGGTGATCGTTACCCGGATGCCCGAGAAAATCAAACTTGTTTCAGTTTTTTTATAAAAATGACTCAGTAATTTTCTACTACTTCTAAAAACTACTAAAACCTCAATTAGACTTTGCAACTGTCCCGACAAATGTAGAGGTCGTTTCTTAAATTAAGGCATCAAACCTACTTCATCTAATATTATGTCCCAGGCACTACAACGCCCTGAAAAGCATGGATTAAAGTTGCTTACCCTGTATAATTAATCTAGATTACTTTTAAAAGGCCAATATTTAATTACATTATAAGGATTTTTCTTATAAGCCTTAATTATATTATAAGGCTTACGAGAAAGAGGACTATAGTTACAGATGCTTAGAAGATGGGACAGCCACTTAGCTACAGGATTTAAAAAACTAATCTAATAAAACTAATAAAACTTTTTGCCTTTCCCGAAAAGGCAATAAAATGAAACAATGATTTAATAAAAAGCTGATCTGAGTAAAGCCCATTTTAATTAGAATTTCGGATAGTTTCAAAGTATAATTTAGATTTAAGTAGTTGGAAAATTACGTTCGAGTGTAACGTTACATTAAAATTTCTTCGAAAAATTATTTCATTTTATTAAATTCGTCGAGCCGAATGTTCAACATCACCTTAAAATTACAAATCTCACACAATCTCGTTACAAAACACATTACCTCTCTTCGTTACCGATTTGGTTAACTTAATGCGACGTTAAGTCCATGCTTCTCGATGTACCGACGCCTCGCTTCAGCGATCATCTCACATTTCTTCTCTTGGAAGCTGAGTTGACGTTCTTTAGCGCTCTTAGGGAATACACCTGTTGGTGCTGGAGTTACGTATCTGTGGAAAGATGGAAAATTATTAAACTAGCATTTGATCGCGACTTCGTCCGCGTTAAGTTAGAATATTGAACAAAGGAATCATGTTGGCCCATACAAACTTAGCCCCCCCCCCCTTCTTTTTAACCTCTAAGGAGTAGAATTTCAGAAAATCTTATCTTATCGGATGCCTGCGTCATACAAAGAACACACCTTCCAAGTTTCAGTTCTCTACAATCAGCGGTTTAGGCTGTTCGTTAATCCGTAAAGTCAGTCATTCCGGACAAAGCATTTTATATGTATTGAAAATTATTTATTACTAACAGCGCCGCGGTTTCACCGGCGTAACTTCCGATCCCGTGGGAATATCGGGATAAAAAGTGGCCTATAACAGTCCCAATGAATCAATGTATCCAATGTTTCGGAGGTAGTAGTTAAATAAAATAGTGTAAACATACTTGGGCGCTGGCCTGGCCTGTGAGGTGCTCGGTGCTGGATCGTCCATTGGGTGAGGGAAGGGTTGCTCGGGGAAGTACGGAGTCAACCCTTCGAGGAAGTTCGTTATTGTCACGTCTACGCTGCGAGTGTTGGCTAAAACAAACCACAAGGTTATACTCTTATATATATGAGCCCAGCGGTTTAAACCACGTAAGTCCCGATCTTCGACATTATCGATTGGTACTAAATATAGTGTAATTTACCCAAGTCCCTCATGATATCACTGACGGGCACCCTCGGCAACACCTCCTTGACCTGCACAGCCAACCGCTGCAGCTCGTACTCCGAGGTACGTAGGTAGGACGGCGGACCGCCGCGACGTATCGGCATGGGATCTGATACCAGTTGCTCCCACCGGTAATTCGTCAACGGAATCTATAAATTTAAACCATTTTATTATACAAGCAAAGATTTTTACTAACTAGTAGTTCCTGAGATTAACGCATTCAACCGAACAAACTCTACAGCTTTTTAATCTATATTTATAAACTAGCGACCCGCCCCGGCTTCGCACGGCTATATTATGCATGTATTATACATATAAACCTTCCTCTTGAATCACTCTATCTATTAAAAAAAACCGCATCTAAATCCGTTGCGTAGTTTTAAATAGCATATATAGGGACAGACAGCGGAAAGTGACTTTGTTTTATACTATGTAATAAAGAGAAAATCACTGACTCACTTACTCACTGATCACAAAATCTCAAAACGAACGAGTCTCAAATTTTACATAAGAGTTCCTTTTAGATTTTTGAAAATTCAACAATTCAAATTCAAAAATGTAAAAAGGGCTAAAAAAAATTGTTTATAGTTCTACTAGCTGCGCCCCGCGGTTTCACCCGATCCCGTGGGAATATCAGGATAAAAAGTAGCCTATGTGTTAATCCAGGTCTCCAGCTATCTAGATACCAAGTTTCATCGCAATCGGTCCTATTGCGTGAAGGAGTAACAAACATACATTCATACACACACACACAAGCTTTCACATTTATAATATTAGTAGGATTAGTAGGAAGTACGATAGGATTATTATTTATTCTGTGTCTGTTGCAAATCAATATCACTTTTAAAGAGAGACTAACACGGTTAAGACCTCAGGGCGCAGTTTTCTCACCTTAAGAGCGAGAGCAATTTTCTGTCTAATATTATCCCGGAAGACCTGATCGTCGTCATCATGCTTCTCGACTGTGGGTAGAGCAGTCAGCGTGATGACAGTGACGGGAGAGAGGATGAACCAGAGCGCGTCCTTCCAGGGGAAGCCGCGGTTGTAGTCCCGGGAGATGCAGACGTTGCTCCACCACCGGCGTACATCTGGGGGGTGAGGAAATGTGGTAAATCATAGACAAAAGATCTATAAGTCCTGACTGACTGATTTATCAATGCACAAATCAATAGACAGATCGGTCTATAATTTAGAATACCTACAGATTTGTAGCTATTACGACGAATGCATCAGCGAATGCTAATGATTTTAAAAATTTCACACTCTACGCAGATGAAGTCGCGGGCAAAAGCTAGTACAAAAATATAGACAGAAACCGCCCATACAACATAGCGTACGTGCTGGCATTCACTCAGCAGGCTAATTTACAAACCATCGGAAGGCTACCGAAACGAGTAAAACTGAAAAAACAAGGATGGCAAAACCTTAAGTCGCGGTAGTGAAAGAGCAGCAATATTTTTTTTCGCTGCGGTAGGTAGCTTTCCGATGGTTTGTGAATAAGCCTGCTGTATGGTTTTTTTTTCCGAACCGATGGACGGCGTTAAAATCTAATACAAGAGTCAAACAACCTTTCTTTTTCTTCATTATTGCCTTTACACGGAAGGTAAAGTTTTAACTAATAGTCTATAGAACCTCGTTACACACTTGACTTTTTTTTCTACCCATAGACTAGATATTTATCATTTTTTTTAAATCCTGTAGCAAACTATTTCTGCCTTTTATCTAGGCATAATGGAACTAGTATTTTTGCTTAAGAAAACCTTCAGGTTCTGGTTAGAGGCTCCGATTTTCCGTACTTAGGCATCAGTCTGCCAATTGCGCGTGAATTTCGGCTACTACCAACCCAGCTCCGACCAGAAGCGCAAAATCCTCCTGGGGTCCTCGCACACTCTCGCACTCCAGGAAACTTTATTAATAAGTCTCGAGAAGCCTTTAGACGCAGAGGGCATGTGACCGAGCCCCTGGAAGACGTCCTGTGGGTGATATGATGATACTTACTGATAGCAACAGGTTGTACTCTGTTCCCCATCTGGAAAGGCCACTCTGTGAACTGTAGAAGGCCAGCACCATTTGTGGGACCTCCCTCCGGCTGCACCAATACTGGTTTGCTCGGACATTCTGCAAAATGTTGCCTGTAACATACAATATATAAATGACATTGGGACTTTTATTAGGGAGAATGGCATTTTATAAGCAATCCAGGCTAAAGTATTAATTAGTTGCAGACAAATGTTCTAAGCTCAGTTGGGCTGGAATTATATCGATTTATTAAATTGTTTTTTGGTACATAATGTGCTTAGGAACTTATGAATTAGAGGTTTTCAAAAAAAAGAGGTCAAAAGATTGACAAAAGAGGTTTGGATTGATAAAAGATTGGTAGACGTAGCCGCGGTGGAGTTCGTAAAACGTGCGTCAAGACGACACAATTCTGGCAAATGTAACTTATGCAAGCTCTTGTTAAAATGTTCGCTTTGCTGCTTATCAATCTTCTAACAAAAAGGTTAGATTAGCAACATCTCTTTCCTGACATCTAACGTTATGGACACGCATTTATGACGTTACACTGTTACATTTAATTTCGCAACTGACCCCCTACCAATTGACCAATTTTAAATAAAATGGACGGAATCAGTTTTTATTTATGTTACTTACTTTCTAGCGAACTGAGCTGCGTTTCTTATACCCAATGCTGAAGCGAAAAACGGTGGAACTTTCCATTTTCTCAGCTGAAACATAAAAGTTTAATATTAAAGTTTTTTAAAAAGGGATATTTATTATTATTGACGACCCAGTTGGCACAATGGTTACCATGCCGGACTGCCAAACACAGGGTTGCGGGTTCGATTCCCGCCACAGACAAGTATTTATGCTTAGATAGCCAAACACAGGGTTGCGGGTTCGATTCCCGCCACAGACAAGTATTTATGCTTAGATATTTGTCTGTGGTCTGGTTGTTTCTATGTATTATAAGTATATATTTACAAAAGAAAAGTATATAAGTAGTATATCCGTTGTCTAGCACCCATAACACAAGTCTAGTTACTTAGCTTGGGGCTAGATGGCGACGTGTGGAATGTCCTGCAATATTTATTTATTTATTTATTTATTTACAGAATAAGATGTAGCACGCTTTCGTAGTAGATACCGGGGGCCTGAGTCTGCTAACACAATAATAATTGTGTTTCAATAGAGCGTCGATGGAATCGTAATAGACATTTTATGTCAAACATATGACATTACATGTTAAATTGGTATTCTCCTAATGTTAATTAATCTATCGAAACACCACTGACGCACCACTGACTCACTTTGGTATGCTGCTCTAGAATCGTGGCTCAATGGAATCTCGATAGTTGTCAACATATACCACGTTGCTAGGCAACACCAGTGACGTATCTCTTAGCATTCCATTGAGACTCCATTGCCATTCTATTGCGATGTTATTAAAACTTTAGCAGAATACCAAATAAAGTCACAATCTCGATATTATATTAATAGAGTATCGATATAATGACAATGGTAGATCCATTAATGCAAAATAGCAGAATCACGACTTGAAGACCCCCAAGTTATACACGTTAGGAAAGGCAGACGCAAGCAACTAACACCCGTATTCACATTAACCCTATGGAATTGCATATGCGCGCGAACGCATAGAGCCGCAGATAAGACGCTGATTCGCTAGAGTGAAGGAGAGCAGCACAAAATTGACCAATCATAGGGCCGCATTTAGCGCAGTGCGTTCACTTATCCAAGAGCAACTTAAGTACTGTTTGAGAATACGTGCGTTGCAGATTTTATTACTTTTTTAAATAGTCGAGACGACTTCTTTGGGGTACCAAAGTAGTCTCGACCATGATCCACTTGTGTGGCTGACTTGTGTGGAATGATAAAGGTATACTAACGCTAATGGTGCCGAGCACATGCGCGGCCGCTAGCGAGTCCAGACACGAGACGTAGTTGGCGACGAGGACGCTGCATCGTGCGTCTCTCTCGCCCTTCAGCTTTACGTAGACTCCTATACGTGAGAGACAACAACATAGTTTTAGGTACAAAGTATTTTCTTGGACAAGTACCTACATGCTACTTCCAGATATTGGACAAGTACAGTCGCCAATAAAAGTAGAGACCTACCGTAGAGTTCTAAGATTGTTGTTATTAACTACCTACTAAGACTAAAGTGTAGTGTCAAGGATGTGCTACTAACATAGTTTTAAGTTATCTATTAACACATTCAATTTATATTATAAAATATGTATGTTAGTCTATAAGGTATGCATCTATGCCTTATCCCTATCTAGGCCTTTGTAGCCTGAAATAAATGATATTTTTATTTTTTATTATTAAAATGTTTTCAACTCAAACAGAGCTTTAAAGACTGGCTTGATTTGAAGGAAAGTAAAAACCCTATGGTAATCCCCTACTTTTGTTACCTGATTGAATTTTGATATTGAATATCGTTCAAAACACGAAGGGCGACCCCGCTTTAGACCCGCGAACTGTACAAACCGGTAAAAAATAAACCTTTGGATTCCAGGTAGTTTTACCGCATTATTGACTTACCTGGACCCAGTTGTGACTATAAAAGTGCTCTTTTTTATGAGGTTCAAGTTTTCAAACAAAAAATATTAGAAAGTTTTGCAATGTAACACCATTTTACCTCTACACAGAATGGATAATAAATAAACGGATCGTTTAATAGCACATCTGTGCTCTATGATAATAAATTACCCTAAAGATGTACCTACCTATATGACATGTCCATTAACATTTTCAAAAAATGTATAAAGCATAAATTGTGCGCTAAGGCGTACTATGATACCTATGTATGTTGTATGTGACATTAATTGCTCCATTTTAAATAATACCTTCAAATATTTGTAATCATGACCTTAGTGAGCAGGATAACAAAAAAACCCCTGAGTTTCTTGTGCCTCCTTCTCAATAGGCGCGTTCTGAAGGCACACATCCTAACTTAGTTTTTAATACATTTCAATGTGATTAGGTGCAAATTCCAAATGAATAAAATATTTTGATTTGATACTACTTATCTTATATAGTGAGGGCTGCAACACTTCGACCCTTCGGATCTTTTGTGTTGATATTACTTACCAAACGTCCAGCAAGCTAATGTAGTCAACAACTGCCTTACAGCCCATTTGTTAGGCAGCAGTATTGATGCGATCCATAGTATCACAGCCATGAATACTCTTACAAGCAACAGAATCAAACCAAACGGCAGGTACACAAGGAACTGGAGAAATTCCTTGTCTGTATTGAACCTAGAATTACAAACCAAGATTAAGACAAATCGTAAGATGCGTTGGAAGAAGCGCCACAGAGTAACAAACATAAATAATATGTAAGCTGACAAATATATGTACGCTAATTTTTCATTGCTACAGTTAAAAAAAACGTGATAAATCCCGTGGCTTTGTTGTCTCCAGACATAAAGACAGACAGTTCTTTCTTTTGGACATAGTTAAGCTGACAAGGTTGTATAAATGCTGGGCAAGCAAGACTACTCCATCCTCACACAAAAAAGTCGCAAATAAACGGTCTAGTTGCGAAAAACAGCCTTAGGAGTAACATAAGCTACTTTTATACCGGTTTTACGCGGGTGAAAGCGCGGGGCGCTGCTAGTCCTACTAAATGTTTGCTTCTTAGTAAGTGTGTATTTCTTAGTCCTTCATGCTAAAAATACTAAATACCGATTGTGATGAAACTTGGTATGTAGATAGCTAGCGACTTAACTTAATAATAATACCCACTTCATCACTACATAGTATAAAACAAAGTCGCTTTCTCTCTCCCTATTTCCATATGTATGCTTAGATCTTTAAAACCACGCAACGGATTTTGATGCGGTTTTTTTTAATAGATAGGTAGAGTAATTCAAGAGGAAGGTTTATATGTATAATATATGCATAATATAGCCGTGCGAAGCCGGAGCGGGTCGCTAGTTTTATAATATTATTCTAATGGGACTTATGCGGGAAAAACAATTACTTAGGTACAGCTAAAAAATAATAAAAATGCTTGACAAATTAATTCATTATTTGTCAAGGAAGTAGGAAGAAAAGAAAACCTTGGCATTATTTCAATATTAAACAAAGTGGTATCAATCTATAAATAAAATTATGTTAGTTTTTAAATAGTAGGTACAATCGGGCAACAAAAGTACATACTGCAGAGCTCTAAAACTGTTATTATTAGAATATTTTCAACTCAAGCAAGATTCTAAGGTCCTGCTTGAGTTCAAGTTTGAAAACTTTCAACTCATAAGTATATTAGACAAATATTACACAGACAGATATACTGTTCTAGGTTAAATCTGTCTCGGCTCACATATTTGCCCTTTGTGGACATACTAGCTATATCCCTAAGTTTCATGGTAAATATTTAATACTAGCGACCCGCCCCGGCTTCGCACGGCTGTATTATGCATGTATTATATCATTAAAAAAACCACATCAAAATTTGTTGCGTAGTTTTAAAGATCTAAGCGTACATATACTATGTAGTGATAATATGTTTGTTGGAATATTAAATGACTTGTGGTAAGGGCACGGTTCATGTTGTATATGACTGCAGAAAGATGGTGAGAATTAACTGACAAAGCAATCATGTAAGCATCAATGAATCAATGTTGTGTATCATGATTGGAACTCTTTTTTAGGCCCGACCCATTTTCCACCAGTAACTCATACACTGCAAGTATTATTTGATGGATTACAGTCACTGGTTTTTAGAGATCAAGGCTATGTTGATGAAATTAGGGCATTTTTCATACAAAAACTTTGTCTTAGTCTAATTTTCTGCGCAGAGTGACCCGTATAAAAACTAAGTGAACACAGATTCAAGTTCGAAGATAGCTTTCTTGTTGACAACAATGTTTTTGAGGATAAAACCAGAAAACTACGAATTTCTTATCAATGTAAGGTCATGGCTGCAATTATGTACTAAATGCCAAAACTACCCTAGAGCATACATAATGAAACTACTTATGTTGAATTTACTATCTCAATAGATGCAAGTAATCGGCTAAAAACAGGTTCTCAACGAAAATTCAATGAGATACAATAAAATTGCGTATTATGCATAACTTTCCCTTTCCGAAACAGATGTGTGTAAAGCTACGAGATATTTACCTGTCGGTGTTTAGCAGCTTGTCTGCAGTTAACGCCATAGTTTTATGTTGAATAACAGTGCTTAAAACTTGAATATTTTTAAGAAATTCAGCCCAATTTAGCAAATAATTGCGATTTCAAAACCAAATTGTGATGTGTTCCTCTTTCCTTCGTTCGTTCGCTTTAGTATTTTTTTTTCATGATATGGCTTGCTTGGGCTTCGTACGACTTTTATCATGCAGCCAGTGTCATGTTGAATTTTCTTAGATTAATAAATTATTGTAGATCCATACCTAAGCTCAGCCTGCTCGGCCCAAATGAACCGACAATCACGGAACATATAAGATACTCCAAATATATAACAAGCATGATATCAAGTTGCTCTATAATCCGTCTGTCAATGGTCTGTAACTTATTTCCAAGGCAGACTAAAGACTAAAGACTGATTAGGTGAGGACTAGGTAGATTATATTCCTTGGGAATCCTAAGACATTAGGATGATAGGGCCATCCATGCTAATGTTTAATGCACAGGTATAATGTCCATCCTACATACATAAATCCATCATGTAAAAATGGTCGAAGATCATGAGTCGAGAACTTCGACCATTTACTAAAGGACGTAGCATCGACCAAAATCGTCGTACAAATATTTCTGCCACTTAATTGCGGGGGGCGAGGTAAACACGTATAGCACACTACGTAAATTCGACTCTTGCTTACAGAGACAATAATTTCTATTCATACAAACTCACACTCTGAAAAATTTGCCACACAATAAAAATACACTCACACAATAACAAAAATACGTGTTATTACGCAAATGTCTAACGACAACAAACAAACATTTTGGTAGGGATCGTAGTGATGGGACACCACCAAGATTGTGATTTTGTTCGTCATGTCAAGAATGAATGAATGAACGAAATGCTAGCTACTTTATTTGAGTATTTATTTTTGTGAAATGTATTCGACTGATGCTAAAACTACGTGGATCACTATGTGGTTCGTCCGCAGGATGTGATTGTGGTTATGGCTAACCGCTGCGTGACATTTTGCCGCTACCGCAAACGCAATGTGCGGTTGAGAGTTGTGTTGAGAGAGAGAGTTGGAGTTTTATAAATCTAAGACTTTGATTGGTGTAGGGGTACAAAAGGTGCACTATCTGAACTTGTTTTAACTATAAAAGCAGAATCGCAGACCTGATAGTTTGGCTGTAATTGCGAAGATCAGGCTAAAATCTGATGTTAATTAAAATTTTACAAAATTCTAATCAACTTTTGAACTAGTGAATATTGCAGAACATACTTGGGGGTTAAAAGGATAGGTACTGAAGTCCCCTACCCCCAATAATAGATCATCCGCATAAATAAAACGATTTTTTTTACGATTGGCTGGACCCTTTCCTGAGACGAAGGGACCATATAAATCTTAGGTTCGTTGTGAGGCACGAACGTGTATTTCTATGGTATCATAGCTAAGGTTCCCACGTATAAAAACATAATACAAAAGAAAAACAGTGTTAGAAAACAAACAACACATTCAAAAGTCACCATCGCACAAGTACAGTCACATTACCAATTAGCTGAACCCCACGTGACCCAGAGCTTATTCGCATATCTGTAAAAAATAAAATATTTACCTATTTTGTTATTTTTTTTGTATTGTATATTGTATTGTATATAATTTTGTTTAAGAAAAACAGAATCAGATACCATTACTTTACAACTCTACAGATTTGCGAGTGAGCTCTAAGTCACGTGGGGTTCAGCTAATTGATAATGTGACTGTACAATGAGTAGCAGAATAATAAAAAATAAAAATAAAAACTATCAAAAAACCCACACATTTGACAGACATACAGATTAATTGACAACCCACTGATCTTAAAACGGTTCCGTTATATCCTGTTGAGAGAGGAGCAAAATTCAAAAAATATGATAATCGTGATAATAGGTAAATACATAGTAATTAATAACCTCTTCCTTTTTTTAAAGTTGGTTGAAAACTAGATATAAGATAAAAATTATATAAGTTTTTTATAATCCTAACAAGACAGAAAAAAAATCGGAACTTATCTAGCAAACCTAGCTAGATCATTAGTCTAGCGTACGATTCATTTTTAAATCAATAAATAGACATAGGTAAGTTATCAACAATACCCGTTGTTTATTCAGTGGTACAAAACCATGATCAATCAAATCTTTATTTTACTTGGCAATATCGACTGAGACTCCCTAAGCCATTATTTACACTATCCCATCACTAGTTCAGTAGTTATTTGTCAATGTCAGTTATGTTTCATTCACTCCGTTAGGTGTTATCTGTGGAATACTATAGATATTTAAAAAAAATGTCTCCGTACTGTGGTATTTTGCTATCGCTAGGATGTAATTTTTGTTTCAAGATTTTACCTAAATAAAAACGTGCCGGTGCATAATTTTTACTTAGTTGTGTTAAGAAACACCGTGATTTTTCATATTTGATGTTTCTGATTGCCTTTTGAACGAATTGACTGAGCATTTCACCATTTTGGAGGAGCTCGTAACTGCGACACAATCACCAACAATATCGTTAGATATCGCTTCAACTAGTTTTATTTAACGTAGACGACCAGTAGCCAATGTACTTAGCCTGAGGGGGAAGAGCCTGAGGGGGAAGACCCTGCTTGTTGCTTGTTCTCTCCATTTGTTTCTACCTCCATGGTCGAGAAGTTTTGATTTGAAGTAACCACATAAAAATCTCCTCACTCACTGTCATTGTCAGATGTCAAAGATGTCAGTAAAATGTCAAAGTCAAAAAATCTTGTTTTGTGTAAAAAAGTTGAAGTTGAAGTTGATTTTCCCTCAAAACGACGATGGTAGTAGTCTTTTTCTTTGTTTTGCTCAGCTTTACCTCTAATCGCGTGACCTCGTTCTTGTGAGTTGAGTCCGTACTCTGCAGTGAAATAAAGAATTAAAAGTACCCGCATTTGAATGAAGACTGCAACGCCCACAGTAAATACTACACTTACGACTGACCCCTGACAAAATAACATTCGAAAACTTCCAAATGGAGAGTATAATATCGTCTCCAGAGGAAACGACCTGCTCGGAAGGTGAGGAGGAGCCGAAACCAGCCGGGAGCCGTCAAACGAACCACGACGACGCTCAAGGATTTTCCGCTCAGGCGCCCAACCTACTCGGCCTTACCCAAATGGAAGCAAAAATACGACGCAAACTGCAGTTCTTTTTCATGAACCCGATCGAGAAATGGAGAGCAAAACGCCAATTTCCATTCAAATTCGTCGTCCAAGTGATCAAAATTGTATTAGTTACGTTTCAGCTTTGTTTATTCGCACACAATAGGTATAATCACGTGAACTATACGTGGGACAATCGGATAAGCTTCTCGCATCTGTTTCTACAAGGCTGGGACTCCACTCGCGAGATTAACGCTTATCCTCCGGGCTCTGGACCTCTTGCTGTATACAAAATGGATGAATTCTACAGTACTTTGGACTATGCAGTGGCCGGCTACACTAACCTGTCTGATGCGATCGGACCCTACTCTTATAACAATGAAGACAACAACAGAACAGACCCCATCTTCTGCCAATACAATTACAAGCAAGGAATTATCAACGGATTTAATGAAAGTTACGAATTTAACTCCGAAATAATAGAAACCTGCATCAACTTCACTTTGAATGACCAAGATTTTACTTCAGAAACTTTTATTAAGGAAGCAGGACTTAATATCACGTTTGCATCGTTAGTCCGAGCTAAATTGATGTTTTCTATAAAGACTATAAACTTCAGGGCAGCAGGACCGATCACTCCCCCTGACTGCTACAGATTTGATGTTGAAGTTATATTTGACAATGAAGACCATGATGGACAGATGTCTCTGACTTTAGAAGCTGAACCGTATAAACTAGTATGCAAAGGGGACAAAAACTATGTCTCGGACAATAAAATTGATCAAATATTAAGAAGTATCTTAAATATCCTAGTTATTCTGATATGTGCGGCTTCTTTAAGCTTGTGCAGTCGAGCGGTATACAGGGCGCAGTTGTTAAAAGAACTTACTGTACATTTCTTTAGAAGAGCTTACAATAAAGAACTTAGTCTGGAAGGAAAGATGGAATTTCTAAATGTCTGGTACATTATGATTATTATAAACGATATGCTGATCATCATGGGATCTGCAATAAAGGAGCAAATTGAAAGAAACCAATTTGCAAACGATCAATGGAATGTTTGTTCACTGTTCTTAGGGACTGGGAACCTTCTGGTTTGGTTTGGACTGCTCCGATATTTAGGCTTCTTTAAGACCTACAATGTTGTTATCCTAACTTTAAAGAAAGCAGCACCAAAGATATTCAGATTCTCAGTCTGTGCGCTAATATTGTATGCAGGTTTTATGTTCTGTGGCTGGTTAATCCTAGGCCCTTACCATATGAAATTCCGATCCTTAGCTACGACATCTGAATGTCTATTTTCATTAATTAACGGAGATGACATGTTTGCCACTTTCTTTATAATGTCCAAGAAGTCACCAATGCTATGGTGGTTTAGCAGGGTTTATCTGTATTCCTTCATAAGTTTATACATATATGTTGTACTAAGTTTATTTATATCTGTAATTATGGATGCTTATGATACTATTAAGCAATACTATAACGATGGGTTTCCAAAGAGTGATTTGCAACAGTTTATTGGGGAGATTGCTTTTGAAGAGGTGTCTTCTGGTCTTTACCGGACACACAGCTCGACTTCTCTCAATGCAATGATGAATTCCTTATGCTGTTGCAACTTATACAGAAGCGCATATTCTAAAATCGGAGGTGGTTCTAACCTCAATCTGATATAGGCTCTGATAATATTTATCATAGTAAATATTCCATAGAGATGCCTTGTAAATATTTAATCATTATAAATGTCTGTTATCTAAAGATTATGTACTGATTGTACTTAGTAAATGGGCAGCTAAGTACTTGAATGAAATTGTAATTACATATACCTATTTAAGAATTTAAATACCTACATTATTGTAATATTTTTTTTATCTGCATGTATATTTTGAATAAGTTAATTATAAATAAGATATTTTGTTGTCAGTTACCAGTTATATGTAACCAAAGAAAAAGCTTAATCAGGGGTAATCGAATCTACACTTTATGCATAAGCAATAAGTGATAATGTTTTCAATAATGTACCAAGGACTAGGTATGAGAGAATATTGTTTTGTTGATTGGTTGAATATATTTTCGTACTTATTTATGTTGTTTTGATCATATTTCACCACAATCAGGGCAGAACTGTTATTAGATACTCTCCATACAGTTTATAAGGCATTGGAAGGTCAACACCTCATCAATATCTACCTCAAATACCTATAGATGTGATTCATACTCTACCCACATATTTACATTAGAATCTGAGAGGATGTAGTTCCTATAAGGAGAAACATAAGTCCCTAGACTTTTTTATTGCTAAGATTCCACTGTCTGTCACCAGGCTGCATCTCATTAAGAACATTTACCGTGATAGCTCCACAGATGATGTATTTTTGTTGCCGCTATAACAAAAAATACAAAAAACACATCGATTTATTATAAACATAATATTGTTTTTAGTATTTTTAGTAAGTAATATTGTTTTTAGTATTTTTAGTTAAGACTCGCACTTGGCCGGCTTATTTAAATTGCTTTCAAGTACAGACTTTTTGTCCTCTTTTTTTTATTATAAGTATAGATATAGCGATATCTAATAACTTGTCTTCTATATGTACTTAGAAAATGATTTGTCCTCATTGACTGACTGACTCGGATCAACGCACAGCCTAAACCGCTGATCGTAGAGACCTGAAACTTGGAGGGTGTGTTCTTTGTCTGACGTAGGCATCCGATAAGAAAGGATTTTCCGAAATTCTACTCCCAAGGGAGTGAAATAGGGGGCAAAGTTTGTATGGGACAACGTGATTCCTTGGTCCATTTTCGACTTCTACGCGGACGAAGTCGCGGGCAAGTCTTATCCTAAAATTAATAAGAAAAGTTCGAAGGTGTCATCAGCTGTGAATACAATTATTAATGACGCAAACTATGTTGAAGCTGTTTCTCTGGTAGATGGCGCTACGAGTCTCAATCGTAAATAAAACCAGGTCCAATTCGATACTAAAGTATTACGTCGTCGGGAGCCTCACCATAGATGGATTACCTAGTACTAATATAGTCTCATTTTGAAACTAACCATCCTGAGACAATGTTTGTTTAAAATAACAAGAATGAAATACCTAAAGCTGATCACCGCTCCGTGGAACACATAACAAGAACAAAATATTATTCAATATCTAAGGACTAACTAAATATATCAAACTAGCAATGCTCCGCGGTTGCCCCCGCGTAACTCCCGATCCCGTTAGAATATCGAAATATAAAATAGCCTATCGCCATCCTCGATAAATGGACTATCCAACACAAAAAAAATTTTCAATTCGAACCAGTAGTTCCTGAGATTAGCGCCGCGTTCAAACAAACAAACTCTTCAGCTTTGTAATATTAGTATAGATTGAAAACAACTAAAACGGTGGGCTTTGTAAAAAAATAACTACACTTTAGTTACTATTTTGAATTTAAAGTGAAATAATAAAAGAAACTACATACAACTGCAATTCATTATACATTTATTGTTAACAAAAATATTAATATTATAACAACATTACACATAAATATTTATATTTATTTATGAATATTTTTCTAGAAGTAGGTACAGATTATCCGAATAATATTTATGTGCCACTCAATATATAGGGATGGGTAACATCAGACTTCACATGCCACATAATATTAAACACAATTATTAAGTATAATTATTTAGAAAATGGCATAACATACACTTAGCAAAGCCTTAGGACACTGGCACATAATTTTAACTGCAAATCAATATTTACAAATAAGTATTTAATAATATAATTATTCCAATAAATAGACAAATGTAATTTCGATTACAAAATTGAGCAATAAATAAAACCTTGCAATTTAATTTGTAAATAACTATTATATTAATTATTATTTCAAATTAGTCACAATTTTAAAATCAATAGCCTAGAGAGAAATAAATAGTAAAAATATTACGAAATTAACAACAATTTTAATGTCAGCATTATGGCAATATTTTTCTCTCTAAATAAAAACATTCAATTTTCATCAGTGGAAATCGTTTTTTTTATAACAGATGGCACCACTGTGATTACTAATTAATCAATCAAACAGTTATTTTTATTTTCTACGTATTGGCTCTTGTTTCTATAAAATTTTACTTAAATATATAATTTATTGGCCTTAAATCTGGCCGGAACTGTTGTTTATTGACTTGATATTGTATTTTATTGGTCTTATTATTAACAACTACAAATAAAGTATTAACTCTGTTTAATTATAAAGCATTAAATTATCTACATTCTACGAGCTAAAACTATTAACTATTACTATTAGCTGCCACTACAATCTCTTAACGTTTTAATTTTATAAATATCATTGTTTTTTAAATGCTTACTCATCTTAGTACAATATACATAAATACCTAGAGGAAAATTATAGTCTTTGGTTTGTAACAATGAATATTGCTTTTAAAGCGTGCAGACACTAAAAAGTCACATTTCTGTCTACACTGTTATAAATAATCTACATTGTGAAAAAATACCGAAAAAAATATAATTAAGCTAGGCGTTTACGTAGTAACTATTATGTATAAACTGTGATGTAACAGTTGGCTCTGAAGAAAATCCACATCCTTGCGATAAACCGCCTGTGTTTGGCAACCATTAAAATAAGATTAATTTTTTAATGGAATGTGGTATGAGTACATTTTTCAAAAAGTCTTTGCAATACTTTATGATTCAGTCTTTATTTCTTTTCCTCAACGTTTCTCTGAGTCGTCGGTTCCGCTCCTAACATCACTTGAATCTCATCGAAGCTCTTACCTTTAGTCTCTGGGACTATGAAGAATATGAACACGAAACCTATTAACATAATACCGGCGAATAACCAGAACACTTGGCCAGCACCGATGGCTGTGTTTAGAGAATTGAACGTACTTGTTACTGTGAAACTTAGAAGCCAGTTCAATGTACCAGCTGTTGAACCGACGAATGCTTTGATATCAATTAGGCAGAGTTCACCGGCCATCATCCAAGGGATAGGTCCGAAACCGAGAGAGAAAGCAACAATAAACAATGAGAGAGATAATAGTGGCAACCAAGACAAATTAGATACAATATCAGATTCTTTCCCATGCGTATCTTGTAAGAAGAAGAACACTCCTAACGCGGTCGAACACAGGCACATGATCAAAGCAGACAGCAGTAGAAGGATTCTCCTTCCCAATTTGTCCACAACTAAGCTAGAAGTGAAGGTGGCAAGGACTTGAATCACTCCGATAATGATCGTGGAAATAGCAGCAGGTATGGCCGCTCCAGCTGCTTCGAAAATAGCAGAAGTGTTAAATATAACAGCGTTTATACCAGATAACTGCTGGAACAACATAAGCGCGTAGCAGATGATCATAGCTTTAATAGCTGTTTTCTTCGTCATAGCAGACACGAACGATATAGGGTTATTCCTCGCTTCTTCCGCCTTTAACTTCAAACTGTTCAATTCGTGATCCACATCGTAATTCCTGCCACGCAGTCTGATCAGAGCCTCACGAGCTTCATCATTCCTTTCTTTTACGACTAAAAAGTTCGGACTCTCTGGCATAAAGAAGAATACAACTCCAAATATAATTGGGATCAGCGTGCAGAGGATGTTAAAGATGAACACTGAGGTGTAACTGCCGACAGCGTACGCGAAGAGTATACCGATAGTTATCATCAATTGGAAGTAGCTTCCGAGCGTTCCTCTGATAGAATCCTGGGCTATTTCACTGGTATAAGCTGGAGCTGTGACACAGAACGCACCACCCGCTACACCAGTGATAAACCTTCCAGCGATCAACATGCCAACGCTCGTTCCAAACGTGATTAGAAGCCAACCGAGTGTGAAAGGTATCGTCAAAAACAGCATCGTCTTCTTCCTTCCTATAGCATCCATTACTAAGCCGATAGGGAAGCAAACAGCAGCCGCTCCGAGGTTTATGATTGATGCTATCCAGTCGCCTTGTGACATGTTCACTGGGAAGTCGTATTCGGTACTGTTCTGCTGTGTTATTTTGTAGATGACGGGCGATGACCAGCCGAGCATCGAACCTGCTGCCAGGGCGCCGAGGGTAGCTGGAAATTTAGGAAAAAGTTGTTTTAGAACATGTAGATAATTTTCATTTAGTTTGAGATCTAGTACGTCCTAATTAAGTCATTCCAAGAGTTTAAGTATGTGTGTAACATTGCAAAAAATAGAATCCCGGGATATAAATCGAGGTTTAGTTGCGAAAAACAGCCCGTAGAAAAGTGCTTGGAGAACTTTTTTCTATTTAGGTAGGTACTAGCAGTTACCCCACTCAACGATTTCCTTGCTATCCCGTGGAAATATCGAGAGATAGAAAGTTATCCATGCCCTAAGGATTCAATGTATCCTCATACTAATATTCTTCAATTTCGGTAGTTTTGGAGCCCATTCATTACAAACGAACAGCATTTATTCATTCTCTTTACCTATACTGCTGCGCTGGTGCCGAAGACGAACTAGTCCAGGACCACTGGGATAGGATTCAGGCATCGATCACTGGTGCGGCGAAGGCAGTGCTTGGCATGTCTAAAGGTGGACGCAAATGTGACAGGGAGACTTGGTGGTGGGACGACACAGTCCAGAGAGAGAATAAAGTCGCCAAACGTGCCACAAAAAGAGCAGTAGCCAGAGCCAGACAGAACCACTTACAGTCACTGTACGATAAGTTGGAAACGTCTGAGGGGCAGAAGCTTATTTATAAGTTGGCACGTTCGAGGGTAAAAGCGGCGCAGGATATATCCAAGTGCCGCTGTGTAAAAGACCCCGATGGTAACCTGCTTTGCGAGGATCTCGCGGTGAAGGAGAGATGGCGCTCTTATTTCCACGAGCTGCTGAATAAGCAGTACAAAGAGGTGCAGCCGCCGGAACTCCCTCCGAATCAAGGACTTGTGCCACCGATTACGCCTGACGAAGTCCTCAAGGCTCTTCGCCGCATGAAGAATCGGAAAGCTGTCGGAGCCGATGGAGTCCCTATCGAAGTGTGGAAGGCGATGGGTCCTCGTGGTGTGGGCATCTTGACCAACCTCTTTAACCGCATACTTGAGACCGGCGAGATCCCTGCCCAATGGAGATTGAGTGTTATTACCCCAGTTTTCAAGGGCAAGGGATCGGTGCAGGAGTGTGGCAGTTATCGAGGTATAAAGGTCATGTCCCACACCATGAAGCTCTACGAGCGGATAGTGGACTCTCGGATCCGACAGGAGTGCACTGTCTCTGGGTGTCAATATGGTTTCCGCCCCGGGCATGGCACCATGGACCCTGTTTTCGCCCTCAGGATCGTTATGGAGAAATACAGGACGAAGAATACGCCTCTGCATTTTCTATTCCTAGATTTGCAGAAGGCCTTCGACTGTGTTCCTCGCATGATGATCTGGTGGGCGCTGCGGTCCAAAGGGGTTCCAGAAGCTTATGTTGAAATCATCAGAGACATGTACCGAAATTCTGATTCTGTGGTGCGAACTGCTGTTGGCGACACTAAGCCCTTCCCTGTTACCGTTGGAGTTCACCAGGGTTCCGTCCTAAGCCCGTTCCTGTTCAGCGTAATATTGGATGCACTGTCCGTTGCCATCAGGGATGCACACGAGCAGCCTCCATGGCTGCTCATGTACGCTGACGATATTGCGCTGGCGGATTCGGATAAGGGGCGGCTGGTCCAACGTGTACACACGTGGAAGGAGTCGCTTGAGAACGGCGGTTTGCAACTGAATGTGGCGAAGACAGAGTACTTGGCTTGCAATACCACAGATCCCACACCTGTCTGCGTAGACGGTCATATGGTCGAGCGGACAGACCAGTTTAAGTACTTGGGATCTGTGCTTCGCGCGTCCGGCGACATCGATTGCGACGTCAAGTCACGCATTTCAGCGGCTTGGGCCAAGTGGCGTGAGGTGACTGGTGTCATTTGCGACCCCAAAATGCCGGTTAAACTAAAGGGACAGATCTATAAAACCATCATTAGACCTGTCCTTTTGTATGGTAGTGAGGCGTGGCCGGTACTTGAGCGACATAAGCAGGAGCTGCGTGTCACGGAGATGAAGATGTTGCGCTGCATGTGTGGAGTGACGCGAAAAGATCGCGTCAGGAACTCCCGCATCCGGGGCAGCCTTCATGTCCGAGACATTGCAGATAAATTGCAAGAATGTCGCCTACGCTGGTACGGTCACGTCTTGCGAAAACCGGCTAATTACGTGGGGAACAAATGTCTTGCCATGGCGCCTCCGCCGGGCCGTGGCAGACTGGGTAGACCCAAGAAGTGCTGGCTTAACGTCGTAAAGGGTGATATGCGTGCAAATGGCCTTACTAACCAGGATGCCGAAGATCGTGCGAAGTGGAGGCGTAAAAGTAGGAAAGCGGACCCCGGGCTCCCGAGAGGGATGCAACCGGGGACATCGCTCGGATGATAATGATGATGACCTATACTGCATTTGCAGTTCCCTTTTTTGCATGAGATGTAACACACTTTCGCAATAACTCCGCAATAAAAAAATATCTATACCTTCTTTACATTATAACTAGCGACCCACCTGTATAAACCTTCGTCTTGAATCACTCTATCTTTAAAAAAAACCGTATCAAAATCCGTTGCGTAGTTTTAAAGGTCTAAGCATTAGGGACAGACAGCGGAAAGTGACTTTGTTTTATCTATACTAATATTATAAAGCTGAAGAGTTTGTACGCGCTAATCTTAGGTACCAGTAGGTACTTAGGAACTAGTGGTTCGAATTGGAAAATTCTTTTTGTGTTGGATAGTCGATTTATCGAGGAAGGCTATAGGCTACTTTTTATTTTGATATTCCGCCGCTTTATTTTGAGCGCAGGTAGTATAATATACTCATGGAACATAATATTACCTGACAAAGCAGCGATATACTGCGGCAGTTTCCTTCCATTCCCCCCGCTCCCTTCCACCAGCTCAGCCGAGGATACTCCCATGTCTGTCATCTTACCGTTTGCACCGTCTCGCTGGAAATTAAAGAAAAAACATTATTAGTTTAATTATCTTTTACTCACGATTTTGTAAACGTAGAGGTTGAATTTCCCAAAATCGTTTTTTATAACAGTATGCCACATAGGCGCAGTGGGTGAACACCCGTCTACGAGGCTGAAAGTTGCAGGTTCGATTCCCGTTGTGAAATAAATATTGGTATGATTTATAGTTGTTTCTGTATAGGTATGTTTTTACAAACATAACTTAGTATCTATTAGTTATCTATAGTATTCTATAAATTTAAGAGCGGTGTCGGTCTAGTGGGAAAGACCTCTATTTTCATTCCGAAGGTAGTGGGTTCAAATCCCGCCCGGTCACCAATAGATTGAAGGAAAACATCGTGATGAAACCCATGGCTCACTTGGCTCCAGACGTTATTTTCTCTGCACACAGCTGACTAAGCTGAATAGGTGCTAGGAAGGCTTCTCTGTCCTCATGCAAAAAGGACCCAAGTACCAGTACTATCACTTGTCTCGCATAATTGATTAATTTGAAGCTAGATGGCATAGATACAAAACTTGTTGATTCCTTCGTGCCTTTGTTAATGCTTGATGGTATATGACGTGATTACGTCTAATAAATTGGTGGAACACCTACAATGACCTGCATTCACACAAAAGTGTCACGGTAATATTGTGTGACGTCATGCGTCATGGTAACTTATTCGAATGTAGATGGCGCTGATTTAAATTTTTTACTGCCATCTAGCGAATAAAAAATAAACTATATTTGTTTAAGTGAGTGCTAATAGATGGCAGTAGCAGATCGTTTCAAGAAATATTCTATGAGAAATAACAAGTTTATTGTTTTCACTTCTGCCTGCACTCCCGGAGTGCGCTGTTTTTTTTTAATACATATTTATTTGATTGTTTAAATAATACATAATCCTGTCTAAAGAAAGCAAGAATCATCTCAATAATAAAGATAAAAACTTTGTCAATAATAAAACATAGATAAGTAGACATAAATACCTATACCCTTATTATGTACTTCAAATACCTCAGAGATACCTATATTTCGTAGAAATTTGAATTTATCTATCTTATCTCGTTTTTTATTTATCATAGCTTTGACAAACTTTATTATGAGTTTGTATCATATCTACCTTTTTTTTACCAAAAATACTAGCATGAAATTTAAAAAAAAATCTAAATTTTCTCATGATTGCATGTAAAAATTATGCTGTTTTAGGTCTTCTTCTTTGTGTCTATGGCGTCAATAAGTATATTTTAGTCACAGTACCCTAGCCCAAAACTTAGTCACGGGAAACACATTATCTGTTGCCCTAAGATCTGCCATTTGCTGTTGTTTTAGGTGAATCTAGGACGTGAGCTAGTCACACTACATTTCTTAAGAGGAAAGGGTACCGGGGGCTCTCTCCATACAAACTATTACAAACATAGTCGACTGTTTTCTCCCTGGATAATGGCAACTAGAGCAAATATTTTGGTGCATTAAACTTATAACTGCCATAGGTGCAAAATAGGGGCAAAGTCATGGCAGTTATAGGTTTTATGGCACAAAAATATTTGTGCTAGTGTCATCATCCAGGGATGAAACAGTCAACTACATTTGTATGGAGAGAGTGCAGGTACCCTTTCACCTTAATCTAGCATTGGTGGCATAACATGATGATTTACAAGACATGCTAGTGTACTGGGCTATTCCAAATGACTATTGGATAATATTAAGCATGAAATATTGTTTATTCAAAAAAATATTAATGGAAACCACACAAAATTGATCATAAGCTACTAACAGACAATGTTTATTGATAATTTGTGTCAATTTTGAAGAAAATATAGCATGTCACACAAAGCCATGTGAAGTATGTTTACAGAATTGAGGCCCTGAAGTGTTTCATTGTCACCTATTTTTAGTCACATATTGTTAAAATCTTGGCAGTGTTTAATTGTATTTAACAAGAGAAGATACATAAATTCTACATTAGGTAACTAGTAAATCACCCACATAAAATAACAAGGTTAAATAGGTAGGTGCCTACCTATTATTATTTCTAGTAAAACCTTTGTGCTATGAGTTAGATATTAGTAATAGTAAGTCTAATTAGGTATGGTAGATCTTAACTGTTGGGTTAGTAGATTCAATTCGCACAATGGAACTATTAGTTTTTTGTTTTTACTGTCTGGAGCTCGATCTTTCAAAAGAGAGTAGGTATAAAAGTATTCTATAAATTGTCTGGAACCCATTGTATTAGCCTAGTTGCTTAGTTTATGGGTAGATGGCGATGTGTGTAATGTCACACAAAATCCAGGTAGGAATTTATGCGTTATAACTAGCTGTGCTCCGCGGTTTCACCTTTGTAAGTCTTGATCCCGTGGGAATACCAGGATAATAAGTGGCCTATGTGTTATTCCAGGTCTCTAGCTATTTATATACCGAGTTTCATCGCAATCAGTTCAGTGGTTTTTGCGTGCAGAGGTAATGAGGTAACATAGGTACTTATAAATATTAGTGGAATAAAAAATCTAATGAGAGCTAACTTAACTACTAAAGAAACTAGACAGCCTGAAGCTTTAAAATACCTCATCATCATGGAATCCATTGCTGGGTCCAGCAGCAGGGACCGCAGGAAGGAGAGGTTCCCTTTCATCAGAATCACTATGCCCATGCGAGGGCCTAAACAAAGAAGATCTCATGGTGGACGGAATAAACTACTAAAGAGAATATAATTACTACGTTTTTAAACTACGTAGATTTTCTAAATTAGCACAGAAACGAGTACACTGACTAGTATTATTGCACAAAATGAAAATATGAAACGTAAACAATAACAATCACAAGGTCGGCCGGTGACGTATGAAACAAATGACGTTTGCTCTGTTGTCATTGTCAACTTGACACTGGCGGTAACATAAATCGGAAAGCGTTACGTTGGAATTGGCGCGCTATAAACACGGGAGCCAATAATACGTGTACATGATCTTACGCTGCCATGGATTACGACGCCATGGATTACACGACCTGATATTACGTCTACAGGCTTCGTATTATAGGTTTGAACAAATAATGTTACGAAAAAAAAAATTATTACGAGACCACGTATTACACCGCCACGTATTACGAAGACATTGCCATAGACCTATAAAACCACAGAGTGGTTCAAACGTCTCTATGAATTGTGCTGTCTATGTGAGTGTGTGGAAGTTCAAAAGTTATACGGACTTTCTTTATTACATTTTTGGCGTGATATCGTCTAGTTAATTGATGGAACACCTGCATTCACACAAACGTGTCATGTTCCGGTAACATGACGCGTCCCGTTCCTGAAGCGGGGCGCATGACGTCAGGTCATAATAATACGTGGTCTTTAGGGCAGCATATAAAGACCCATCCAGAACACCCCCTACCCAGAACCTGGATAGGTTAGGTTTATGTTAGAACTGCGACCACAACGCACGAGCCGAGCGAGCGAAGCGAGCGGTGCCGCGGCAGCGGCCGGCGAGTGCTAGAAACGAATTCTACCCATTTTACTTGGTTACGACGTCAAAATGTCTTTGTAATACGTGGCCGTGTAATACTGGGTCTCGTAATATATGGACTCGTAATATCACCGCGGACAAATATTACACGACCTGTATTACGCGACCAAGTATTACACAGTCACGTATTACGAGTACATTTTGGCTTCGTAATATCGGGTCGTGTAATACGTGGTCTCGTAATATATGGACTCATAAACGCCAGTGGAATATTTCTCACTTGACATTGGCAGAATTGCGCACCTAAGTTAGCAATCACATACAAAAAAGTTGAAGTTGAAGTCTGAAGTTGAAGCACAACAACAACAACAACAAAGAGTAGTAAAATAGTTCACAACAAGATAAAGTTGAAAATTAAAATGCTGACGGATTTAAATACTTTCTCCTTACATCCGTTACTCGTTATGACGTTACATCCGTTAAATTTCGTTTTTTCCAAGTGACTTCTTAAAAAATCTCTAGAAAGACACAACAAGGCTTTCTTCCAGGTAGGTACCTACAACCTATCAGTACAACTTTTATATTCATCTTTAATTAAACCAAAATAAGGATTTTTTTGTATGTTTGACGAACTACGAAACTACTGGACCGATTTTAATGAAACTTAATACGATGCTAAATAATATATTGGGACTAACATAGTACCTAGGTACTTTTACGGAATCGAGCGCTGCTACCTTCAACAAATAACAAGCAGTTTCATCCTTAACCTAACCAATAATATAAATCCGAAAGTTTATTTTTAAGCTATTGCATAGCTTTTATCGCGGGCTTTGAGCGCGGCGACCGAATCAAGAAATTCCGTCGGTAACGAAAATAAAACCTAACACCCCCACTCCGCCTACCATGTAGCTCGGCCGAGCGTTCGCTTAACGTGTATGTACCTATATGGTACGACTGTACGAAGCTCGCACGATGCAATAGCTTTACCGCGGCAGTCCCCGAGTGCCACACGTTTTTATTTTGTATTATTTGTTTCTTCGTTATGATCGACTTGACCGACTAACAGTACTAACTATAGTTTAGTGGATGGGAATTTATGATAGGTACTTACCTACTTTTAAAAATAAATATCACTACATAGTATAAAACAAAGTCGCTTTCTCTGTCCCTATTTCCCTTTGTACGCTTAAACTACGTAACGGATTTTGATGCGGTTTTTTTAAATAGATAGAGTGATTCAAGAGGAAGGTTTATATGTATAATACATGCATAATATAGCCGTGCGAAGCCGGGGCGGGCCGCTAGTTAATTAATATAATAGGAAATGCCACACATCGCCATCTAGCCCCAAGCTAAGTAACTAGAGTTTTGTTAGGGGTGCTAGACAACGGATATACTATACTTATATACTTTTTCTTTTGTAAATATATACTTATAATACATAGAAATAAACAGACCACAGACAAATATCTTAGCATAAATACTTGTCTGGGGCGGGAATCGAACCCGCAACTCTGTATTTGGCAGTTCGGCATGGTGACCATTGTGCCAACTGAGTCGTAATAGGTACCTACTTTTTGATCCCTAAATTCCCCCGGGATCGGGCCTTGTGTGAGTGAAACCGCTGGAACACAGCTAGTTACAGAATAAATAGCCCTACACTACAGGTGTTCGTCCGTTCTTGACATTGCCACTCGTTATGCGCCCTTGACTTCTATGCAATTATGTTAGCAATTTACCATATGCTTTGTGACTTTGTTATACCACGGTATACTATGTATCTATATTAGCTTATTTGTATCTAACTACCTAAGTGGGTACATCCGGTTAGCCGATGGGCGATACCTACATTAAAATAATACACTGAATCTTCGAGCAAATGTTTTATTTTAAGGTATCGAACATTCGACGCGCAAAATTCGTCATTTTTTACGTCAAAGGGTAAAAACGGGATCCTTTTCTAATCTATAAAAATCTTTAAAAATCTAAACCTACCTACCTATAATAATCACTACTAGTATAAAATAAAGTCACTTTTCGCCGTCCCTATGTCCCTATTTCCCTTTGTATGCTTAAATCTTTAAAACTGCGCAACGGATTCTGATGCGGTTTTTTTAATAGATAGAGTGATTCAAGAGGAAGGTTCATACATGCATAAAATAGCCGTGCGAAGCCGGGGTGGGTAGCGACCCACCCCGGCTTACATAATATTATAAAGCTGAAGATTTTGTTTGTTTGAACGCGCTAATCTCAGGAACTACAGGTTCGAATTGAATTTTTTTTTTATGGTGGATAGTCCATTTGTTGAGGAAGGCTATAGGCTATTTTATATTTCGATATTCCCACGGGATCGGGAGTTACACGGGTGAAACCGCGGAGCGCTGCTAGTACTTGATATTCGCGGGCAAGTAAGTAGGTAACATTCACTTATGGTTCTACACCTTTTACTAAGTAGGTAGGTACCTAAAGATTTACCTATCTAAATTCTAAACTATCTACTCGGTTGGTAATAGCATAGAATAGGTTATCTTTATATGCATTAGCTGCCCCTCTCTTTCTGAACAATGAAATTCGATTTAGACATTCGATTAGTTTTCGCAGTTTATAGGTTTTGCAGTCGTACTTAAATAAAAACTGTAGGTATGTGTGTAGGTACTCAATATATCTATGTCTGTGATACTCAATTACATTGCACTTATCGCTGAGTTTTTACACTACGAGTCAAGCACTCAAACTTAAAACATCACTAGTACGTAAGTCCCGATCCTGTCGGAATATCGGAATTAAAAGTAGCCTATATATTTTTCAATTCGATCTAGCAGTTCCTGAGATCAGCGAGTCAACAAAAAAACGGAAGCCCTCAAAGATGATTCCCCGTTTTTTCCACATTTCCCACTGATTCTTCGCTCCTATTGGTCGCAGCGTGATGTTATATAGCCTAAAACCTCTCTCGATAAATGGACTATCCATCACAAAAATAATTTTTCAATTTGAACCAGAAGTTCCTGAGATTAGCGCGTTCAAACAAACAAAAACACAAACTCTTCAGCTTTATCTATACTAATATTATAAAGCTGAAGAGTTTGTTTGTTTGTTTGAACGCGCTAATCTCTGGAACTACTGGTCCGATTTGAATGATTCTTTCAGTGTTGGGTAGTCCATTTATCGAGGAAGGCTATAGATAGGCTATTTTTTTCAAAATTAGGGATCCGTAATAAAATTGCTATTTTGTAACACAAGGTGTAAAATCGAAAACCTATTTTTGCGTGCGCTGCAAAAACTATTGACAATAGAACAAAATGATGTACTACGGGTTTGTAGATCCCATTAAGACCTACAAAAAAGTCGGCGAGAACATATATCTAGCTATCATGGTTTAATCACAATAACCGATTTTGTGTTCAAAATAATTATCAAATCGTCTGAAGAAAAAAAACTACGTTAAATATGTATCGTAATATTAATCTTTATCTAAATTAAGCATTATGTTATCAAGAGTATTTATGTAGAAGTAAAATAGTTTTTGTTTCATCTCAATCGGATATTTCGTTTAAAAGTTATCACGTGTGTAAGATGTTAAGAGTTGGTACCTATTAATGAGTTATGGGCCATAGAGTTTTTTATGAGGGATTCCTTATTGCGCACTCATTTTAATGCGCACCCAAAACTGCGCACCCAAACTATTCCACATTTGCGCACCTGTTATCAACATAAAATCCTGTAATAATCTTTTTCGAAATATATTTGTTGATGATTGTAAGTATAAGATCTTTGAAGAGTAAGTATTCTATACTATAATATTATAAAGCTGAAGAGTTTGTTTGTTTGTTTGTTTGAACGCGCTTATCTCAGGAACTGCTGGTTCGAATTGAAAAATTATTTTTGTGTTGGATAGTCCATTTATCGAGGAAGGTTATAGGCTACTTTTTATCCCGATATTCCCACGGGATCGGGAGTTACGCGGGTGAAACCGCGGAGCGCAGCTAGTAATAGTATATACCTAGATTAACATCGTTAGGGCGCATAGGGGTGGGTAATTTGAGTGTGTCAGTAAGGGCAGACCTTCCCTTATTTTCGAAAATTATTATTTTTTTTGATTTAGTTACCAAGAACTTAAAAATAGAATTGTCTGGGTAATTATTGAATTAGGTACTTTTTTTTATCCTGTCCGAGTTAGTAGGTAGGTACTACTAATACTAAATAAAACTACTTACATACCTATAATTCGAAAAAAATAATTAAGAACTACATTAAATCGATGTAGTTTTATGAACAAAAGAAAAAAGCTTGTAGCCTTGGTTGACATATCGCTGTAGCCTATAACTAAAAATAATTAGTGTGCACTGGCAAATTGTTGTGTGAGGTAGGTATTCTTTGTAGGTATGATATTTTCTTTGTTTTCTCATCTGATTATAAAAACTTATAAAAAAAACAAAAAATTCCAAAAAGTCCCCAAAATTATCACGTGATGAAACATAATGCAAGTAGATAACATACCTACTTTAATATTTTTTGCACCAACCGAACTTCGCTGCCTTATTAAAGACGTAAAACAAGATATTTCTAAAATTACCAACCATAACCGAAGAAAAAACGTGTCCCGTTGCAATAATTGGTAGCACAGGCAAAATGGCAGGTCCGAATATGGGAAAACTCATTGCGGTCAACGCACTCGAACCACATCTCGAACCTCGATAATCAAACATTTAAAAAAAAAAAAGGTTTCTTAGTGAAAATTATACGAAACAACGGTAAGTTAAGGCTTAATGCCAAAGGAAAGTGCCAAGATCTTATTTTGTTTTGTAAAATATTTATTTATCAATATACCTATCTATCTCGATGTTTTTGATAAGAGATTACGAGGCACGAGGGTGTCTCCCTTCAAATCTAAAATAAGATCAATTTTGATTTATCAAGCACAGAAATGTTGTTCATCTGATTAAATTCTTTGGCCACAGTTTAAAATTTGAAGAAATAGGTGTAGTGTACATATAACTATTTGCTGTTGTTGATTTAAGGTGATTTAAACGAAACTACTTATAAAAGGTTTTCGCAACTCGAACAAATAAAACTAGTCTAACGGATTTAATCGGTTAAAAACGCTCGATATTCCGTTGTTGTTTCGGTTTTTTAACACCATTTTCATGAGTCTCGTAAAAACCGTTTTAAATTAACTTAATTTTTATTTTAAATTATAATATTCTACTGACCTTTATTATGATATATTTTTTTTTAATTCAATAATTAATAGTAGGTAAGTACCTACCTATACTTACCTACTACTTTTGTTTTGTTTTAAATTTGATCTCTGCAATATTTATTATGCACATGGATCAAATTCAAAACAAAACAAATATATCAAGAACACGTAATGTGTTAGGATAGTATTTGGGGGCGGTTAGGTACATACACGCGCATTGCATCATTTTTCTAAAATAATATTAGTAAACTTGCACATTATTGAACTGACCTAAAATAATATTTGGCATTAAGGCAACTATTTAAGATTAAAATCTATTTAGATAAGTTATATGCCTAAAAAATATGCGTATCAACGCCGACATTTTTTCGGAGCTAAAAGTTTTTTGAAACTCTTTGTTGACAATTGATTTTACTAGCGTCTAGCCATCAAATTTTCATTAAATTGATTCTTACTGAGCAACTTCATGGTAAATTCCAATAAATTGATAGATTTAAAACGTGGTCAGTACTTTTAAGGTTTAATTAAATAACTATATATATATATAGTTTAGTTAGATATTTACTATAGCACTTAATATAGAGAAATAACATTACTAGTTATACCTAGTCAGTTTAGTTCTCTAGCTCTAGCTATTAATATTTGAACGCCATTTGTATGGCAGAGTTCGCTTGTACTTATATTACTATTAAGACCCATTGTAATTACCGAATTCTTGGACAAATAAATACTTACTTACTTACTTACTTACTTACTTACTTACAAGATGGCATTTAGCGACAACGCAACAGGCATAATCAAAAGAATGAGTACCTACTTACCTACAACCTACTATTAATTAAGCATCAATAACAATAAAATGGATGTAATAAAGTGTATGTAGGCTTCAATACTTATCTGATGATAAGGCATGTTTTACAATTGACGCGATAACTGAGATATTTTCACATTGACAACCAATATCATAAAATTGAATTCAAATATCACGTAAAGTTCGTTCACAGTTATTTTATATTTGAGCACCTGCTGGTAGTAAGAGCCATTGAAAAGTATTTTTAAAATGTTTATAATAGATAGAGTGATTCAAAAGGAAGGTTTATATGTATAATACATGCATAATATAGCCGTGCGAAGCCGGAGCGGGTCGCAAATATTTATCTAATTACTAGTAATTACTTGTTTATAAGCAGTTTTCTCAATTTTTACGTAATGTTAAAAAAACTTTATTGGATCAAAAAAAAATTCAATCAAACTACAATTAAAATAAAACATAAGTACAAAAGAAAAATAAAATAAAATTACAAATAAAAAACATCCTCAAGCGCGTCTCTCTCAGGCATTGCATCGAGGGATTCCTTATTGCGCACTCATTTTAATGCGCACCCAAAACTGCGCACCCAAACTATTCCACATTTGCGCACCTGTTTTGTTGCGCTCACGATAGGCATACTAAACTTTTGAATAGAGATGGAAAACTGACTGAAACTATCGATAACTAGTTATACACTTTATTTTTTTGCAAAAACTTAGGTATAGAGTTTAAATTGATTTTGAAAAAAAATAAGGTCATCCTGGTGAAGTACAGTCATCAGAATAAACATAATGTTTTCAGTCGTTCCCACCTAGGTACGTTCCTAGGTGGAAACGAATGAAAATTGGAAAAAAAAATGGCACTAAACATTTTTAATAGTTGGCTATTCCCAGTCATTACTAACTACTAACAACGCTTCGCCTGGTCTGCTTTTCGTTCTGTACAACGTACAAATAGGATTTTAGTTGACTGAGGCACAGACCTGAGGATGATTAGGAAAAAACACCGCCAGTAACTTATGAACGCCTGGTCTGCTGTTTTTGCAAAAAAATCTTTCAAATACTAGATAATGATAGCACCTTATAACCTATGGAGGCCTGGTACATTAGCTTCATAATAATAAATATTTTAATGAAGTAGAAGCGTTGTTAGAAGTTAGTAATGACTGGGAATAGCCAACTATTAAAAATGTTTAGTGCCATTTTTTTTCCCAATTTTCATTCGTTTCCACCTAGGAACGTACCTAGGTGGGAACGACTGAAAACATTATGTTCATTCTGATGACTGTACTTCACCAGGATGACCTTATTTTTTTTCAAAATCAATTTAAACTCTATACCTAAGTTTTTGCAAAAAAAATAAAGTGTATATCTAGTGTATATATAAAGTGTATATCTAGTGTATAGTGTATATCTAGATAACTAGTTATCGATAGTTTCAGTCAGTTTCCCATCTCTATTCAAAAGTTTAGTATGCCTATCGTGAGCGCAACAAAACAGGTGCGCAAATGTGGAATAGTTTGGGTGCGCAGTTTTGGGTGCGCATTAAAATGAGTGCGCAATAAGGAATCCCTCATTGCATCGTCCCGAGAAGGCTAGCAAAGTAATATTTATAAAGCAATCAACGTAATTAGATACGGAACCCTCCGTGCGAGAGTCCGACTCACACTTGGCCGGTTTCTAAATAATATTTTTTCAAATAATGCCTACTTCTGACAGTAAATTTTTTCTTTCCGAAATTTAGCTTAATGCAAAATGTTTAGGATATTTTCAACTTATTTGACTTAACGTAGGTACTTCCATTTCCTTCATCCTTCACTATTAACATTTCCTTATAATGTTGTTCATTATGAACTCTTTCCTCGTATTGTTTTATTATATGTTGTAAAACTGTTGTATAATTACATGCATGTATGTTATATAAATTATAAATATTAAATGATAAACAGGAAAGTGATTGCCTTTGTTCGTTTATTATTTCTCATTATGTTTATTATTGATGGGTCCCATACAATTTTATAACAACTACGTACATATTATATATGTTAATGTAGAACATTAAAATAGATACCTAAGTACATAATGTATGTATGTTTATATGCTGGTTGACCTTTTCCTACACTTATATCCGTATCCGCACGGATGTGTTTATCCGCATTTTTTAATTAAAAAAAAACACCTGAAATTTGTTTCATGAGTTGTATAGCAAGCAGTGCAGTGGGTTTCGCGTAAATTACTGAAAAAAATAGTCTCAAATCACTACATAGTATAAAATAAAGTCACTTTTCGCCGTCCCTATGTCCCTATGTATGCTTACTGCTTAGATCTTTAAAACTACGCAACGGATATTGATGCGTTTTTTTAATAGATAGAGTGATTCAAGAGGAAATTATATGTATAATACTTGTATAATATAGCCGTGCGAAGCCGGAGCAGGTCGCTAGTAAAAAATAAAATTTAAAATTTAAAAAAACATAAACGGTTTTCTGTAAAGTCGGTTTACGGACGATAATTTTACGTGAAAACATTATGGTTCCCCTGTCAATAACGGAACATGAGCGATGACGTCACACTTTTTTCTGAGTGCCGCTGGTGTTCATCGATTTATAAGACGTTATCATCTCAAATAAGGTCGAATTTTCGAATACTGTAGAACATAAATTGTTCGTCTATACGTCCCCCTTTTATATTAGGTACCTACCCATAATGGTATATACTCAATCCTCATATTTAAAATAACCTATAGCCTTCCTCGACAAATGGACTATTCAACACACAAACTCTTCGTAGGTACTTATAGATTTCATCAAAAATATAGTTTGTTTGAATTTATTCAAACAAACTATTTCACTTTATAATATTAATTTAGATTTATCTAGATTGTACTAGTTCTCAGTAAAACACTATTTTCCGATCTACTTAGATTATTATTTTAAAACACGCAACCTACCGGTAAACTCGTGAACCATAATAATAGCATCTAATCTAAGATCCGTTATAGAAATAACAAATACAAACCTTTACGTGGCTTTAACTAATTTATAGGTTAGTATAACCATAGTTCATAGACTTATCAGAACAAAACAATCAGCCAAGTGCGAGTTGGATTCGCGTGCGAAGGGTATCATTATTAAAACATAAAATCTAATGCGCGCCTTACAGTTATGTTTTGAATTTAGTTATGCGCACGAGAAATGTGAGAAGAAATCATGCACTTTTTCAATGCTGTTTAAAATAAACGAATAAAATATCAAAATTAGTAAAATTACAAATTTAAGGCATTTAAGTTTGAGTATAATCTACGTCTCGTGGTTTTAATTTTTATTATTATGAAAAATTTACATCTAAGTAACGAAATGAACAAAGAAATAAGTAGGTAGGTACGTACTATATTTTTCGACGTAAGTATACTATATATTTTTGTTTAATGAAAATACTATATTCTGACATAAGCGTTGGCAACCCTACATCACATGGTCTCATTAGCAAAGAGATAAACCTATCTTTATCTGTCTTCAGGTATTTAGTTTAATACTTAAGAAAACACACCTAGAACTGAGTCAAAAATAACCAAGTAGTTACCTACAAGGTCTTCAAATGACACATTTTCACTAGTAATCTGAAGATTCACTTCAAAACGTCAACTGACAAATAAAGAAAACAATCGGTGATAAAAAAGTGATGAAATGATTGACGTATTTGATTTTAGTATAGTCGAATCAATAACTTATCTATCAGTTAACAACGGTTAAGCTATTATTTTGTGAGAGTTTTGCCATAGGAAGGAACTTGTTAATAACTCCGCAACTACATCTAACTACCAAAATCTAATTAAAAAAAAAGCAAATCAATTTTTGTTTGAAGCAAACCACTTAACTTGTCACCTCAAGGATAGAATCAATAACTTATCTATCAGTTCACAACGGTTAAGCTGTCATTTTATGACAGTTTTGCCCTCAACTACACCTGACTACCAAAAACTAATTTAAAAAAAAAAAGCAAATCAATTTTTGTTTGAAGCAAACCACCTAACTTGTCACCTCAAGGATAGAATCAATAACTTATCTATCAGTTCACAACGGTTAAGCTGTCATTTTATGACAGTTTTGCCCTCAACTACACCTGACTACCAAAAACTAATTTAAAAAAAAAAGCAAATCAATTTTTGTTTGAAGCAAACCACCTAACTTGTCACCTCAAGGATAGAATCAATAACTTATCTATCAGTTCACAACGGTTAAGCTGTCATTTTATGACAGTTTTGCCCGCAACTACACCTGACTACCAAAAACTAATTTATATAAAGCAAAACAATTTTTGTTCGAAGCAAACCACCTAACTTGTCACCTCAGGCTGCCTGTCTATGACCATGGGATCTGCAAAGTTCTCGAAACGTCAGGTTTTAACAAAAAAAAAACCAAAATAAATAGGTATTTGAGTTCAAGTCGTGAAAACCTTAGAAATACTATGATCCGAAGCTAGTTTATGGTTGACATACCACTGTTTTATGGTTCCGTATCCAAAGGGCAAAACCTATAACTAAGACACTGTCTGTCTGTCTGTCTATCTGTCAGTCCGTCTGTCTGCCACCATCTGACTGTATCTCATAAGCCGTGATAGCTAGACAGTTAAAATTTTCACATACTCGTATTATGTATTTCTGTTGCCGCTATAACAAAAAACAGATAAAAAAAATCAAAGTGAGGTTCCCATACCACACGGTGAGGAGGCTCACAGCTAAGCGACGACGCTCACTGATCGTTTACGGTCGTGCGGGTTCAGCGGCGCCTGGCGCGGTCATTACTTCGATGGGTGGCCAATTAGTAGTGTGGCAAAAATGTGTTTACGTGAGCCCCTCCGTGCTTGGGAAGGCACGATAAGCCGTTATACGAGAAGAAGAAGATATAATCCGCGCGCAATGAGAATGGGATGGAACCCTGTCAAAGTAAATCGAAAATGACGGTTTTCAAGTAGAGTTAGCATAAAAGTTCTGAATAATAAGTAATTAGTTTTGATTTTTTTTTATTTATTCATCTTTAGTGTAGGTATTTCTACTGTATCTGAAGACTTCGCGGACAAACATATACATTGCCACATATACGGTCCTTATGTGCTCGTTTTATTTATAATTTTAGAGAAACAACATTTTTTAAAATGAAATCGCCATTGCCAATAGACAATCTACCACAGACAATAATAATTTTTCTTTTAATTTAAAATCCGCGACACTATGACCGTGCAAATAACTAATTTATACCTAATTATTAAAGACTTTTTTGCTAACGCTACTTTTCTGTCATTTTCGATTTACTTTGACAAGGTTCCATCCCATTCTCATTGCGCGCGGATTATACCACATGGGTACGGAAACTTTGTGCGACTCCGACTCGCTTTTGGCCGGTTTTATATGAACTAATCGATTTGTGTTCAGTATGTTTGCGTTTGGCTGACACGTGCCCTTTTGTCGTTGGTATAGAAATCTACGTGAGGTTCGTAAAACCTAGATATCTGTAGATTACAACGAAGTCTATCTCATATCTTCTATCTGTGAGATAAAACCAATAAAACGAGATAGAGTAGGTATCTTACATCTAATCTATCTAATAGATTGATTTGGAGCTTGGGGCTCTAGTGACCATTTATTTTTTAAGACTTGGCCGTTAAGGCCAGTGTGAGGCTGTAAATTTCCATACAAAAAGCGGTAACGTTTTCCCCCCCATAAACGAAGTCCGATTTTAATAATTTTTGAAAATGTTCTAGATCTAGTGGAAAACTAGGTTTGACCGATTTTATTTTAAAGAAATATTGCCTAAGATAAAAGTTATTAGTATCTGAATATCTAGATTTTTGACTTAAAAACTTCATCGAGCGTTTCAATTGTTTTATAATAGACTAAACTGAATTAACAAAAAAGAAAAACGTATAAACCTAGAATAAGATGCAGTGAATTAAATGAGACCAAATTTATTTCATTTTGTGAAGGATAAAGGGGGTAGAAACGTTACGGCCCGCAACATTATTTGAAAGCAAAAATGAAGGCAATTACGTCCGAACTTAAACTCTCTCTATAGCACGATACGGGTCATTTTTGAAAATACCTACTCGCGCCGCGTATCGAAAACTCATGATTCTCTTAATGCGGCTTCGACTGACCAAAGGGCTGGCGGCTCCTTTACTCAAAGGGTGAGCCAGGCTATCCATAGAGAGAATGCCTTGGGGATGATGCCGCGTGGAGACGCTCACGACTTTTGGAAATTCGAACATTTTTAAGAAAATGTTGAGGTTTGGTTTACCTGAAAATAAGCTGTTCGTAACACGGAGAGGTCATTAACCTTAAAATTTTACATATTTTTTAAGTTTTATCGACTGTTGTTCTTGTTGTTGTTGTTGACTGTTGTGCTGTTGTTGTTTTTAACTTGGATATAGAGGTTTGATCCACGCAGGATGAATGCCATACGCCATGATGATGATCGACTGTTCTTAGTGTGAATGACCGATGTTTTAAAAAATCTGCTGTTTTTCGAATTTACATAACCTTAAAAAAAATTGTTTAAATCTTTAAAACTACGCAACGGATGCGGTTTAAATAGATAGAGTGATTCAAGAGGAATGTTTATATGTATAATATATGCATTATATAGCCGTGCGAAGCCGGGGCAGGTCGCTAGTCGATTTATAAGACGCAATCACGTCAAAAAATATACATTATAATAATAAGACAGAGGCATGGTCATAGCAGTTATATATTTCAGATACAAAAATATTTGCTCAAGTGTCATTATCCAGGGAGGAAACAGTCGACTATTTATGTATAGAGAAAGAGCCGGGTACCTTTCCTCACAATGTTTTCAATGTTGAAAGAACAAATAAGCAAATACCTCTTCAGTTATCCTTTACATTACGACATAGGTACCTAGTACATATCTAGATAGATAGATAGATAAGTGGTTTATTGTACCTACCACTAACTGCGCCCCGTGGATTTTCCCGTGTAAGCCCCGATCCCGTGGGAATATCGTGATAAAAAGTAGCCTCTATGTTAATCCCGGTCTCTAGCTATCTACATACCGAGTTTCATCGCAATTGGTTCAGCAGTTTTTGCGTGAAGAAGTAACAAACATCACATACATACACAGGCACAAACTTTTACATTTATAATATTACTAACGACCCGCCCCGGCTTCGCACGGCTATATTATGCATGTATAATATAAACCTTCCTCTTGAATCACTCTATCTATTAAAAAAACCGCATCAAAATCCGTTGCGTAGTTTCAAAGATCTAAGCATACATAGGGACAGACAGCGAAAAGTGACTTTGTTTTATAATGTAATAATTAAGTATAATAGGATAGGATTAGCTGATATTTTTTTTTAAATAAAGTATAAGAATACTTGTCTTATTTTTAAAATTATATGGGACAATGAGCGACCTTATATTGCTAACATCTAAGAGACTCAGAAAATTCTTTGCAAAATATATTACCATTTAATTTAACCGTACAATTTAAGGTTCTCCGATAAACTTCTAGGTTAATTAGGTACCTTATTATTTTATTTTGTAACTGTCTTAATTTTATTTTTTCGTCAAATTTTGTTATTTCAATAAAAAAAGAAAAACGGCTGTATAAAAATTTCACAAATTCGATTAAACCTTAATATACATTTTATGAATTGTTATGGAAAATGATAATTTTTCAATAAAATAATATGAAACCTTGTAAATTAGGTGCCTATTTATCGACTAGACTAAAACAGAATTATCTGGTTGAAATTTGAGGGTAGGTAGATATCGGTTAAAATTACAAATGAAGTGCATAAAATTAATAATTAGAATCGAAAATTCAATTAATTTTCACCTCACATCGGAAACTTCGCTACATTACATATTCTAAATTCGAAAAATTTAAAATAAAACTCACCTAATTACCCGTCTCGCAAAAAAAAAACTCGAGCCGATAAAATCGATAACTTGCACAAAACACGAAAAACCTCTGCGAAAAACAAATTCAGCAATTCCACTATTTGTAATTGGAACTCTTTGAACTTATTTTATTTTTTTAATTTCCGTATGTTTTCAGGCAAAGGCCGGTATCCGTACGCGGCCTATTTTCCTGAACAACGGTAGCGTACTGGCAGACAGTGTTGGCCACTAAGCACGTCAACTCGGGCCACAAAGCTGCATTTACAGGAAATCGTAGGTAAGTACCTAGATATAATAAAATACTAGTCGTATGTGACATTCTGACGCATGCGTTGTTTAGAAACTACAGACCCGGTTTTACTTGAATTTGCTATGTTTAATTCAAAACATGGTAATGTAGGGAAGTAATTTTCAATTAGATAGGCAGGTATGTGAGCAAATACCTAACCTACTTTAATTAGAATTCAAAGACGTACATGTATACAAATTGACAACAAAGAAAAGTGACTAACAAAGCAGTTATTACTGAGGTGTTAGTTATTTAATTTTTAGCGTATTTTCTTCACAACTTTCCCAACACTAAGAGAGTTTCATGGAAAACTAACCCAACCTACCTCTATAGAAATCACTACATAGTTTAAAACAAAGTCGCTTTCTCTGTCCCTATATCCCTATGTATGCTTAAATCTTTAAAACTACGCAACGGATTTTGATGCGGTTTTTTTTAATAGATAGAGTGATTCAAGAGGAAGGTTTATATGTATAATAATACATGCATAATATAGCCGTGCAAAGCCGGGGCGGGTCGCTAGTTGAAAATAAAAACCTTACTTATTTTATTCTTCATACCCACCTACTAAGTAAATCCTCTATGAAGTAAATAGATAATTTATTTATTAGAAATTTATCTATAATTCTGCATCGATGCATTACCAAAGGTCGCAACGGTTCATAGTCTGGTAAATTTCCTCTGAAAACGCATACGTCATACGTCATAACATCATGATTTAATTGGAATCGAGATAAAGCATGTTTACGATCTTTGTATTAGAGTAGGGGGTGTGTTGGCTTAGTGGACTGACCGATTAATAACTTGCAAACAAATGTTTTATTTTACTAAATCTATGTTACTCCAGCCACTATATAAATAAATATACCTACTTAATAAATAAATATTGTAGGACATTCCATACATCGCCATCTAGCACCAAGATAAGTAACTTGACTTGTTTTATGGGTGCTATACAACGGATATACTACTTATATACTTTTTTTTTGTAAATATATCTTATATAGAAACAACCAGACCCCAGCCAAATATCTAAGCATAAATACTTGTCTGAGGCGGGAATCGAACCCGCAACCCTGTGTTCGGCAGTCAGGCATGGTGACCATTGTGCCAACTGGGTCGTTAGGTCGATGAACTCGTTTTCTCTTTATACACGGTTATAGGTAATCATATTATCAAGCGGTTAAGGGCCACTTCTGGGCACCTAAACAAACAATTTTTGTTCTACGACTTTTGGAAATCAATTTTTTTTAAGCTATTGCATAGCTTTTATTGCGGGCTTCGAGCGCGGCGACTGAATCAAAAAAATCCGTAACGAAAATAAAACCTAACACCCCCCCCACTCTGCGTACCAGCTCGGCCGAGCGTTCGCTATGCAATTTTGAAAATATTGAGTTTCGCTCGAGATTCTACACTGCTAAGAAGTGAAACTCTGTGCCCACGTCGCTTCTCCCAAATTCTTACAGTCTAGAGTGAATAGTAATAAGGAGAGCATTCTACTTCCTCGACTTCATCGTCGCTTCCCATCGTGAGATAAGTTCAAACGAGGGTCCTGCCGGACCAGCGGTTGTGTCAGTATAATGTTGGTGCAGCTATCATTGCTGAGGCATAACCTTTTTGAAGGGACACGGCTCCTTAGATCTTTTTTTTTCTTTTGTATTATTATTTATTTATTTTTTCCTTTTTTATTTTTATACTTTTGTTTTATGTTATGGTTGGTACTACTTTCCTGATTGTCTTGTATAGTGCTTGTCTAAATAAATGTTTATCTTTCTTTCTTTCTAAATGCAAAAAAAACCTATGTTATAGACTCTTTTCCATAGGCAGCCTAAAGAGAGGAGATTCTCAATTCGTCATATCATCATCATCATCATCCGAGCGATGTTCCCGGTTGCATCCCTCTCAGGAGCCCGGGGTCCGCTTTCCTACTTTTACACCTCCACTTCGCACGATCTTCGGCATCCTGGTTAGTAAGGCCATTTGCACGCATATCACCCTTTACGACGTCAAGCCAGCACTTCTTGGGTCTACCCAGTCTGCCACGGCCCGGCGGAGGCGCCATGGCAAGACATTTGTTCCCCACGTAACTAGCCGGTTTTCGCAAGACGTGACCGTACCAGCGTAGGCGACATTCTTGCAATTTATCTGCAATGTCTCGGACATGAAGGCTGCCCCGGATGCGGGAGTTCCTGACGCGATCCTTTCGCGTCACTCCACACATCCAGCGCAACATCTTCATCTCCGTGACACGCAGTTCCTGCTTATGTCGCTCAAGTACCGGCCACGCCTCACTACCATACAAAAGGACAGGTCTAATGATGGTTTTATAGACCTGTCCCTTTAGTTTAACCGGCATTTGCAATTCGTTATATCATCATTACATAGTATCAAAGAAAGTCGCTTTCCCGCTGTCTGTCCCTTTGTATGCTTAGATCTTCAAAACTAAGCAACGGATTTTGATGCGGTATTTTTTTAATAGATAGAGTGATTCAAGAGGAAGGTTTTGGTACATAAAACAAAACTACCAAGCGTACGAAGTCGCGGGCAACAGCTAGTATACTGGGTTATTGGAAATTATACTAGCAAGCCGTTAGGGGCTACTTCTGTGCACCTTAACAAACAACTTTTGTTCAACGACTTTTGGAAATTCGAAAAAACAAAGAAAATTTTGAGGTTATGTAAATTCGAAAAACAGCTGATTTTTTAAAACAAAGAGGTCATCCAGACTAAGAACAGTAGATAAAACTTAAAAAATAAGTAAATTTTTAAGGTTAATGACCTCTCCGTGTTCAAAAATGTTCGAATTTCCAAAAGTTGTAGAACAAAAGTTGTTTGTTAAGATGCACAGAAGTAGCCCTCAACGGTTTGCTAGTATAATTTCCAATAACCCTGTATTTATAACAGCAAATACTGATATTTTATCAAATCTCAAATTACAAAGACTAAAAAAACGACAGGGTTAAACCGTTTATCTTTATTACCATACATTGATAAGATCTCGCAGCTCAGTTCTAGGTAGGTAAATAACATATTGTTTTAATTTTTTTATGGCTATGGAAAATTAGAAAAACTTTACTTATAGTTTTTACTCCGACTTTCAAATGTTAAGTCACTATCACACCTGCCTGATGGTAGGTGACGATGCGGCCTAAGATGTAGCACAGTTTCCTAGAAGATACCTATTCACTCGCGACTTGAAGACTTTGGGATTGTGTGAAAACTGTAAAGTTTTTCCCGTTAGATAGCGCTTTTAAAAATCTTTCTATAAACTCTGTTAGTTGTGGTCCCCGTAGCTCGTTGTCAGAAGTTTTTTAAAGCACTATACGATAAAGTGATTTGGGAATTGGTGATCCGATTTTGTTATAGATATTTGAGTAAAGTTATTCAAAAAGCGATATTTTTGTTTGGTAAATTATCCGTTTTTACCCGACTGCAAGTTAGGGTGTGCGGTTAGGGTTATTTCGTATCTTTGTATGTTTGTTTTTACCTAATGACTTTATTTGTGAAAATAACCATTTTAGTTAAAATCTTATTTCAATAAAGCATTATGTTTTCCGTGGCCCTACTGCGTAGTTCTACAAAGTACAAAGGTATTCGAAATGCAGAGTTAGGTTCGGCTAGCATAAAATCTTGATCTTGATTAAGGTATTTTTTGACAACTTATCATAAATGACTTGTGTCTTTGTATATTTGGTGCAATTGATTAATTAAAAAAATACCTACAGATAAAAATCAATTGATAAGATCGTATCAATCAAGCCACCATTCCTTATTTGTACGAACTTGTAACATATTGACAAGAAAAATAATAACAAGATTAAGGAATCACTACATATTATAAAACAAAGTCGCTTTCTCTGTCCCTATATCCCTTTGTATGCTTAAATCTTTTAAACTACGCAACGGATTTTGATGCGGTTTTTTTAATAGATAGAGTGATTCAAGATGAAGGTTTATATGTATAATACATGTATAATATAGCCGTGCGAAGCCGGGGCGGGTCGCTAGTAATAGTTAAGTTAGATTAAGTTTTTCGGGCATTTATTAAACTCCTTTGACATTCAGGCTTATCGAAAATAAGGCATTTTAAGATTCAGTCCTATCGTCAATTTGTCACGTAAGCTAAGATAGCTATTAAATTAGCTTCATAAAGATGTAGGTATGTAAAAAACACTGAGATCTAATCGACAAAGTCGTTCGTTTACGAACTCATTTCATCGTAAAAATAAGTTCTTGATCAAAACGACACAAACCTCATAAATCCACTTCCTTATAGATATCCCAACCACATTGCTTTCCATGATTGATAGATTTATATTTCTTCATAAAACACTGCACTTAATCGTTACACAAAAAAAAAATTGAAATATCTTTTTCGTAAACCCTTAAAACTGCGAAGGGACTACTTGTTTTTTTTTTATTTATCCTCACAAATGATGAACTTGGAATGTTCTTGGACAACCCAAGGACAACTTACAAATGATCGGAGCAAACAAAACAAACTTGTATTTATACTTGACTTATACCTACGTTATAAAGTTTCTGAGTAAATTTTCCTTGAGACATTTTGCGATGTAAGTACCGGTTTTTTGACAAAAAAAGCTGTTTTAATTTCATTTAGAAATAAGTAAGTATCCTTGAGAATCTAACCTACCGAAATTAACCAATCTTAATCAATTAGTAAAAAGATTTTTTTTTTATTTTTTGTATTTTTTTTTAAACAATATAGGCTTGCATTTGACCTCATCTCACCTGATGGGAAGCGAAAATGAGGTCGAAGATGTAGCATGCTCGCCTAGAAGGTACCTATTCACTCTAGACTTTGGTTAGGTACTTACTGCATTTTCTAATTCATCTTTCTACATAGATAAATATATAAACACTTTACTTCACCGTAAAAAAACTGAAACAAAAATAACTGATAGATTTTAAATAAATTCTACAAATTATGCTGATTTATTGTATTAATTAAGTTTTTGACTACCTTTTTTTCAGTCAAATATCGAATACCTAGTGAAATAACTCTAAAACAAACATACTCTTAAACCCTATTTAATTATCTAGATGAAAGTTGTTAAATTAATTGAAGATTATCAATATTAGGTAATTTTATCAATAAATAGGTAATCTATATTTTCCTCAAAAATTGTTTGCAAAAATTATACGCATGTGCTCAAGGAAATAATTAGATAACTGTCTGAGGGAAAACCCCTTCAAGAAACTATTTGAATTTGATAGCTACCCATCGTCTATTTTACGATTCAACTGAAACGAAAATTGCATCAACAATTAACTTTTAAACATTTTGATAAATTCTTAGTCTCGAAGTAAAAATAAGTTACGAACATGAACTTTTCTTGTTGCCTCCAAAATCTCCTAGAATGTTATAGTAGCCACTGTTTTACTATCTGACTAGACGAACTATGACAACTTCGGCTGCTTTGAAATGCTTTGAACACAATTTCTTAAAAATCGGGCCATAATTTGATTTAAAATATACCCAAAACTTGATTCTGGCTATGTGTACAACCTGTTTTAAATAAGGTACCTCTTTTACTCCACAGTCCATATTTTGCAGTATTTCTCTTCTCATACAAGATTATCGTTTACTATTTGCTACAAGAAACCTTTTTAACACGCTTTTATTAGTTTCACCTGTATGTTTGCTTGCTTGTATGTATGTAACCGACTCTTTTGAGCTCGAGTTTTTGCTGATAGGTGTTTTTCCGTAGGAAGGAATACGCTAAAAAGTATTTGAGAAAATTTATAATTAAATTTATTAACTCCTATACGCGGACGAAGACGCGGATATTTTTTTTAGATAATTGAGAATTTCTTTGTATATAAAAGTTATTGAGGAAGTTTCCAAAAGCATACGTGCTTACTAGGTATCATTTTGGAGGAACTAGTCTTGTATCAATCTTGGTAGGTACGTGCGGTGAATCAAAACATTTTTCCTGCTATACTTCACTTACAAAAATTTATTATTCGTTCACCAGTTTAAAATAAAGTTTCGGCGGAAATGTGTACGTATTTTAATTGGTAGGAAGTAGATTAGTAGGGTACTTATTACATATTAGAAGCGCTCCGCAGTTTCATTCGCGTAACTCCCGATCCCGTTAGAATATCGAGATAAAAAGTAGCCTATATTATTCCCAATGAATCAATGTATCCTAATACCAAGTTACATCAAAATCGGTCCAGTAATTTCAGAGCCTATCCGTTACAAACAAAAAACCCAAAAAAACTCTTTAAAGGTGTAGATTTCATTAAGGTGATAGGGTACCTGCGCTCTCTCCATACAAACATAGTCGACTGTTTCCTCCCTGGATAATAACACTAGCACAAATATTTTTGTCCCATAAAACCTATAAGTAACTGCCATGATTATGCCCCTATGTTTTGTTTTTTTTTCAGTTTCTAATTATCATAGAAATTCAGATTTAAAAAATAAAAGAAAAAGGGGCATGGTCAATGGTCATGGCAGTTATAAGTTTTATGCAACAAAAATATTTGCTCTAGTGTCATTATCCAGGGAGAAAACAGTCGACTACGTTTGTAATAATTTGTATGGAAAGAGCCCCCGGTACCCTTTCCTCTTAAAGGAAGCTATAATTATGTTCTATCTCTATGCTCTTTAAGAGGAAAGGGTACCGACGCTCTCTCCATACAAACGTAGTCGACTGTTTCCTCCCTGGATAATGACACTATAGCAATGTTGTTGCACATCAATAGATCTCAAATTGCATTTCTGCAAGCAGGCGCGGGGCGTGCGCGAGGCGTGCGCGGGGCGAGTGCGGGGCGGGCGCGGAGCGTGGGCGTGGCGGACGCGGGGCGTGAGCGGGTGGACTTGATAAATGCAATTTGAGATCTATTGATGTGTCATAAGACTCAAATTACATATAGAACAAATTTCAACGCGTGTTCAACGCGTGGTCAACGCGTGTGATGCGCGTGGTGGGCGCGTGGTCAACGCGTGTCATCTGAACGCGCCCTAAGGGTTTTTTCAAAACCTTGATTATAATGGCAAAATAACAAGAAAATAAACAAATGAATTGTTTGTCAGATTGACAAAGCAAATATTTATCTAATAACTAGCTATTGCCCGCGACTTCGTCCGCGTAGAATTAGTAGATTGTACCAAGGTATCGCGTGGTAAGAACAAGCTTACGTGGTGGACAAGCTTAGCTCCCCTTTTTCACCCCCATAGGGGTAGAATTTCGGAAAACGCTTTCTTATCGGATGCCTACGTCATACAAATAACACACCCTACAAGTTTCAGGTCTCTACGATCAGCGGTTTAGGCTGTGCGTTGATCCGTCGGTCAGTCAGTCATTCAGGACAAAGCATTTAATATTATGTATATAGAAAATTAGTTTTTAGGTAGTTCCCTATTTTTACAAAATATTAATATTTCAAGATTTTTTTTATTAAAACAGAGAAATTATTTCTTAAAAAAAAACAGCGCACTCCGGGAGTGCAGGCAGAAGTGAAAACAATAAACTTGTTATTTCTCATAGAATATTTCTTGAAACGATCTGCTACTGCCATCTATTAGCACTCACTTAAACAAATATAGTTTATTTTTTATTCGCTAGATGGCAGTAAAAAATTTAAATCAGCGCCATCTACATTCGAATAGCGGTCTTTCTAGAAACTAAGTTTCTCAATTTGTATAATAGATGGCAGTATAAGTTAAACAAAAAGACTAACACAAATAAAATCTCACCTGTCGCGTCAAAATCTGTCGCGAGAACGGTTGAAAATGCTCACCCACAAAAGTGCCCAACGCGCCATAAGAAGTTTTCACTTCAAAAAGTTTATTGGCAGAGGATTCTTTCTGGCTTAGAAAAAACTTTTTTTTCAGTTAGGTACCCACACAATAATATTTTGAGGTTAATAAGTAGGTAAGTATAGGCTTAGGTACCTAGAGTAGGTATGTCAGAAAAGGACTGAGGATAGCAGGTGCATATTTTTAAGTTTTAATTTTTTAAATAACGGTTTAGTAATTGTAAATTATTCTGCTTGATATCACTAAAGCTTTCGAAGTGTTAGTTATTTCACGCAGAATAACCAAAAATATAACATTAATTTCCAAATATGTATAGGGCTCAGGTTAGGTACTTTAACAACTCATATTCATAAGTGCATTTGCGGTGTCGACACGGACAACTTTGGTCACCACGGGCTTTCCTGTCCTCGCAGTGCTGGCAGACTATAAATGATGTCATCCGTAGGGCTCTTGTCAGCGTCAACGTATCGGCTCTTCTAGAGCCGAACGGTCTTGTACGTGACGATGGCAAGCGTCCCGATGGGATGACGTTAATCCCCTGGAGTCATGGAAAACCGTTAGTGTGGGACGCTACTTGTGTCGACACACTGGCGGCTTCACACCTCGGCTCCACCTCCAGAGCCGAGGTGTGCAGTATTATTTCTTTCTTTTTAACCAAAAATTATTGAACCGTCATTAAAAACTTTAAAATATATGCACCTGCTACCCTCAGGCATTTTCTGACTGTACCTACTTTATGAGTCGCGTATAAATTCCCAGATTGCGTAAATAGGTTTATTGAATCACCGCCTGATTGGTTTTCTACTTGCCTTTGTGACAAATAAAGCTAGGGTGTGACCACAGATACAGGCGCGCCTCTCGCACTTGACCGTGTTTTTTTTAACGTGAAAATGTATTGATACAGTAGCAACCTTGATACCATTTGATAATAGTCATCGTTCAAGGAATTGTTTAGCAATTTACTTTCTATCTATGTAATTTGAATTAAATAAAACTCCTGAGAAAAACGTTTATGTAAGTTATACTAACTGTTTCGTCATGGGTAATGTAATATGAAAGGGGGATGTTCTAGACGTCTAGGCGAACAACTTTTTTCCGCGACTTTTGAATATCAGAACTTATTTTCGAGAGAAAAAAACAGCATTTTTTCTAGCAAGTACTTGTTAACAGCTGCTTTTTGCTACTTGCTAGAAAATCAGCTGTTTTTCGGAGTTAGAGTTTAGGTAGAGTTTTTTGACCTTCAGGTTTTATTTGTTTATTAAGTTTTTACTAATATTTTTAACATTAATGGTATTTGTTAGCAAAACAGTAGATTCTTATGGGATCTGCAAAGTTCCCGAAACGTCAGGTTTAAAAAAAAACGCGAATATAATATGCTTTAAAATATATGTTATAATTATGAGAGTCTTATTCACAATTTTTTAAATTAAAAATTAAGCGAACGCTCGGCCGAGCTACATGGTAGGCGGAGTGGGGGGTGTTAGGTTTTATTTTCGTTACGGAATTTCTTGATTCGGTCACCGCGCTCAAAGCCCGCGATAAAAGCTATGCAATAGCTTAAAAATTCCGAAGTCCGAAAAAATGTTGTTCGTAGAACAACCCCCTTCCTGATTACACTGCCTGCTTATACTTACCCAGTGTATTATTTATTGTTTCGTGGAAGATTGAATAGCTATTTGTGTGCCTTTTGTCCGTTCGTTTCAGCCATACCTTGATAAATCAGTCAGTCGGACTTTGAATATAAATATTTATTTGTTCTACAGAAATAATGACTGTAATTTCTTTAAATATCTTTAAAGACATAATGACCTTAGTAAATAAGTGTGAAAATGTAAGAAACGTGAGGCATCGCATGTGGGAAACATGTGACTAAACCTATTTAAGTAAGTATAACTACTTATGGAACTAACAATGTCTATGTCAAGGATAAAAAATTGGCAAAGTGCGAGTCGGATTCGCGCTCGAAAGTTCCGTACCATTACATTCTGTTTTTAGTATTTGTTGTTAGCGGCAACAGAAATACGTAATCGGTGAAAATTTCAAGGTTCATAGCTATCACGGTTCATGAGATATAGTCTGGTGACAGACAGACAAAGAGTCTTAGTAATAGGGTTCCGTTTTTACAATTACGGAACCCTAAAAACGAACGACCCATGTATACTCGTACCACATCTCGTACATTACTTTGAGGGCGTGTTCAGATGACACGCGTTGACCACGCGTTGAACACGCTCTGAAATTTGTTCTATACATAATTTGAGTCTTATGACACATCAAAAGATCTCAAATTGCATTTCTGCAAGCGTGCGCGGGGCGTGCGCGTGGCGGGCGCGGAGCGGGCGCGTGGCGTGAGCGGGTGGACTTGATAAATGCAATTTGAGATCTATTGATGTGTCATAAGACTCAAATTACATATCGTCGTTGATAGTCCAAAACCGCGGATCTAGCATTGTATAATACCGCGTATCTACCAAAAAATCAAAAATGAGATTTCGCGCCCTTAGATAGCTGTCGGTGATTGGCGCCGCATTATAAAGACACTTTTTAAGTTGACCAATAGACGACGGAATAATTGATGAATAACAATACCGCGGATCTGTCGTTGAACAAGTTACAACATGAATTCCGCGTAACTACGTGAATTGCTAACTGGATGGCAGAATTTGTGTGACGCTCCGTGTAAAAAATCAGTTCACGTTGTTACTGTTGACCTGCAAGCCGTCAAGTTGTGCCCTTGCTTAAATGCTAGTGCGCTATACTTATACTTCAAAACTAAACTAGCTGTACACAATTTTACTATCTACAATCTAGGGGCAAATGCCACGAATGCCCCTTAAACTGAAGGGTAAAATCTAAAAAATAAGACCTGTCGTCATGTATGGATCGGAATGCTGGGCCATGAAGAAGAAGGATGAGAGAAGATTGCATGCAGCGGAGATGAAAATGTTGAGATGGATGTATGGAGTAACGAGGATCGATAAAATAAGAAATGAGTATATTAAAGGAAGCCTGAAAGTAGCACCGGTTACTGAAAAAGTAAAAGGGAACCGTTTGAGTTGGTATGGACATGTGATGAGAAGAGAAGAGACGCATGTGACTAGAAGAGTGATGAGTATGAATGTAGAGCGATGGAGAGGAAGAGGACGACCTAAGAAAAGATGGATGGACTGCGTGAGACAAGACATGAGAGAGATGAATGTCAACTATGAGATGACGACTAATAGGAGTGAATGGAAGAAGAAAACATACTGCGCCGATCCCAAATAAATTGGGATGATGAATCTAGGGACAAATGAAGTTATTTGTTATTGGTTTGACGAAACTGCGTGTGATCTAGTACTTGTAGACAGGCTGTTTTCCGCGATTAGACCCTTTTTTAATTGGGTCCTTTTTGCGTGAAGATGGAGTAGGCTTGCCCAGCACCTACTACCCTCTCAGCTTAGTCGACCATGTCCAGAGGAGAGAACTTGTCAATACTTCTGGAGTCAACTAAGCCGCGGGTTTCATCACGATGTTTTCCTTCACCGTAAGAGCAATGTCAATTATTAGCGCACATAAATTTTTCTTAAGAAAAATACATTGGTGCACGGCCGGCCTGGATTCGAACCCACGACCTTCAGAATGAAAGTCGAGGTATCTACCACTAAGCCAACACCGCTCTTTGCGTGTGATCTAAAAGCGACAACATATGCCTCGTTTTTGGTTGATTATCTAACGAAATTGTTAGAGAGATCCAAAAGATGTTATCACTTGGAGCGATGGATGCACAGCGCAAAATAAAAATAATGTTCTGGCACACTCCTCAGCAATGGAGAAAAATATAAAGATCACTCAAAAGTATCTTGAAAAAGGCCACACCCAAATGGAGGTGGACTCCGTTGAAAAATGTCGAGATATTTTTGCCATCTCAATACGCATCCATTTTTTCACAACCACACTATCACAACCACACTTTTTTCAGTGTGGTTGATTTCAGTGCCAGAAGGTTTCAAGTTTACGATTCCATAAGACCTGGACGTGGGGGTCGATGACGGATGTGTTGTTGATCTTCGTGTCCTAAAATATAATCCTAACGGAACAATAGAGTATAAAAATTCTTTTCAAACCGATTTTAGCCCCTTACCTCGAAGACCTAACAACGCTGTCTAGCGTTCCTCCTTAGTATCCGTCCAGGTTACCGATACAAGAAACTAAGTATGACCACTTACAGCAACTGAAATCTGTCATCCCTAGCGATTGCCACGCATTTTATGATAATCTACATTTATACGAATTTAATTTTTAAATTAAATCAATTATATATTAAGTATCAAAACAATTTAAAAATTGTTTCGATACTTTATAAATAATTGATTATAATGGAAACTGTATTGTTTTTATATTATAACTAGCTTTGCTCCGTGGTCTTACCCTCATAAGTCCTGAACCCATGGTGACATCAGGATAAAAATTAGCATAAGTGTTAACCCATGTTACAAGCTATCTACGTACCAAGTTTTATTGCAATCGGTTCAGTAGTTTTTGCGTTAAGGAGTAACAATACAAGTTTATAACATCAGTGGGATAGTGCGATTTCGCGTAAGTACAAAAAAAAAATCTACATCCAAGTGAATCAATACAGCGTAAGTGATTTTGTCACAAAACTACTGGAGTTATTGACTTTAAAATAAGTCTGTAAGGTAAAAAAGAACAAAATGAGTCTAAATTCCAGTTCATTCAATAATTGGCTTGTTAGTTTTTACAAAAATTAGTTTTTTCGCCCTCCTGTAAAATTAGCCAAACTGTACATACGCGCTATTAACCAATGCGGTTTTGGACTATCAACGACGATATAGAACAAATTTCAACGCGTGTTCAACGCGTGGTCAACGCGTGTGATGAGCGTGGTGGGCGCGTGGTCAACGCGTGTCGTCTGAACGCGCCCTGAATGTGAGATGGAAACTGCACAGAAGATAGACTTTAGTCTCCCTGTCTGTTAAAACAACAGCGCACCGCGTCCGTTTTGGCCCTGGCCATTTTTTAAAGTATAAGTACAGTGTGTTTTAACGAGAGTATTTTAATGACGAACAGGAGTAGTTCTAAAAGTCTAGGACATTTAGGACTTTTGAAAAAAAATTATTTGAAAATCTTGAGGCTATTAACTTGAAAAAAATTTAGCTGCTTTTTGCAATTAGGAGTCATTGACATTAGGGGTTTTTTATTAAGTGTGGACTTTTATGTTAAACATTCATGGTCTTCATTTCCAAAAACAGCTTCTTCTTCTTCTTGTATATTGGTGTGGCTCACCTATTGTTAGAGTTTTCAGATCGCCTTAAGGCCTCTAACTTGACCTAACGACTACTAGAGGTAGCAACCGGGACCAACGGCTTAACGTGCCTTCCGAAGCACGGAGGGGCTCACGGAAACTCATTTTTGCCACACTACTAATTGGCCACCCATCGAAGTAATGACCGCGCCAGGCGTCGCTTAACCCGCACGACCGTAAACTATCAGCGAGAGTAGCTTAGCTATGAGCCTCCTCAAAACACCTGATTTTCGTGTATTAAACAAAACCTCAAAATCCAAAAGTCGTAGAACAAAAGTTATTTGCCAAGACGTCTAAAACAACCGCCTTTCGTATAACAATACCCTCGTCGTAACACATTGTATTCGTTGTCTGGTCACCACAACACAAGCCTAGTTGCTTAGCTAGGGGTTAGATGGCGCTGTTTGGCATGTCCCACAACTATTATTTATTTACATTTTGCACGAATTAATTATGTAAGTACTAACTTACTATACCTTCTTACCTACCCAAAATTTGATCATTAAAAAAACAAAACAATATATAAATAGAAGTATGTCAGTACTTTTATCTAATTACAAATTACGACAATATGCAGCTGTTATAAATTTAGTTCAAAAACGAGTTAAAGTGCTTAAAATAAAATACGCATTTTAGGTGATGTCGAACTAACGGCCCGCTAAATTCAATTTTTTTACCTGTTCATAAAAAATTACTAAGTAGGTATGTTAAAACAGCAATCGAAATCTAATCTAAGTATACTAATATTATAAAGCTGAAGAGTTTGTTTGTTTGTTTGTTTGTTTGTTTGTTTGTTTGTTTGAACGCGCTAATCTCAGGAACTGCTGGTTCGAATTGAATTGATTCGATTGAATTGAATTGGAATTGATAGTCCATTTATCGAGGAAGGTTATAGGCTACTTTTTATCCCGATATTCCCACGGGATCGGGAGTTACGCGGGTGAAACCGCGGAGCGCAGCTAGTATTTTATAAACTGTGCTTGTAGAACAATATTATGAAAATACTAAATTCTTCATTAGGCTTTAAAACTGGCCTAAAAATGAAAGTGTCGTTTCTATTTAACTTTGAAATAACAATTAAATAATAAAAAATTTAAATTAATTAATTCAACTACCTACTTACTTTTTATTAAAATGAATTTAATAATTTAACTGCCAATTATTATTGTAAAATAACTGTTATTTAAGTCTGGAACAGTTTCAAAGCCTACGAAAAGTTAAAACTTAGTTGGAAAATGATGTTTTAGAAGCCGCGGATGATAAAATAATGTAACATTTTAATTTTTAACTGGGTAATTTGTAATATAATTAGTATTTTTTTAAATAGACATAATATTTAAAATATAATAAGAAAAGAGAAATAAGAACCTTATGAGTTTTTGTGTCTTCTTCTCATTCGGAAGACTCACATCCCATCTTAGTTTTAAGACTATTAATGTGATTTTATACGAATGATGATTCCACTGAATAAATATTTCTTTTATGAAATTATGCAAATTTTTCTAATTTGGCGGGCACCCGGTTAGAATTTTATAATTTATAGAAATATTTTCCTTTGTTACCAACCGTATTTTCCATGACTAAATTGGCAATTATTTTGCAGTCACACAAAAACACGTTTTAAGTTTTAATTAAATTTCCAGTTTTATTCAATATCGTAATAAAAATATCTCGTTTTTAGATCGATATTTTTTTCTCCTATAACGTGTAGCGGCATTATGTTATTATGTAAGCGGCACCGCAACTTGGGAGCGCGTGTTGGCTAGTGGTAGACACCTTGGTTTTCATTTAGAAGGTCATGGGTTTGAATCCCGGCCGGCCATGCACCAAGAGATTTTTGTTAGAAAAAGCATATTATTATATGCGTGCTAATTGACATTGATCTTACGGTGAAACCCGCAGCTTAGTTGGCTCCAGAAGTATTGACGATTTTTTTTCCTTTGGACATAGTCGACTAAGCTGAGAGTGTAGTAGATATTAGGTGCTGGGCAAGCCTACTTCATCCTCACGCAAAAAGGACCTAACTAGAAACGTCTGATTGTGGAAAACAGCCCAACAAGTACACCACAACACGCATCACTACATAGTATAAAACAAAGTCGCTTTCTCTGTCCCTATGTCCCTATATCCCTATGTATGCTTAAATCTTTAAAACTACTACTTTAAAACTTTTTTAAATAGATAGAGTGATTCAAGAGGAATGTATAATACATGCATAATATAGCCGTGCGAAGCCGCAGCGGGTCGCTAGTTGTTATATAAATTTACCCTTACAAACTCACTGCGGCTGCGTCCTTGATAAGGTTTAATTTTTTTGTGTTCCGTACCCAGATGGTAAAAACTGGACCCTATTAATAAGACTTTACTGTCTGTCCTGTTACGATTGTTATTGTTTGTCATTCAAATAAAATATTATCTACTAGCGATCCGCCCCGGCTTCGCACGGCTATATTATGCATGTATTGTACATATAAACCTTCCTCTTGAATCACTCATCTATTAAAAAAACCGCATCAAAATCCGTTGCGTAGTTTTAAAGATTTAAGCATACAAAGGGATATAGGGACATAGGGACAGAGAAAGCGACTTTGTTTTATACTATGTAGTGAAGTAGGTACTTATAACTACGTAAGTAAGTACTTACTATTACGTAAATGACGACTATCTCATAATACAAAAAATCTCCAAAACAGAAATTGAATTGTAACAGGATATTTTATTATGAAATACCTATTAATTCCTGAGTAACCTGCATAATTTTTCCATTTGTGGAATTCACAGCTAACATATAAAGACAGGTATTATTACATACGTATACAATTATTATTATTTTTTAACAATTTTCCTTGTGTATTTTGACACCGGAACGCTAATAAACATCTTGTTATTGGGTTGACTTGATAATTGACACAGCAAATTGTCAAGCTACGCTGAGATGCTATGTTCCACTGGAGGTAACTAGGTGAAGAAAAATCGGGTAAGCTATGTATCAGGGACGATGAAAACGTCTACCTACAGGCTGCAGGTAATAGGGCCACCTGTCGCCTTAATTAAAAAATAAATATTTCGTAATACTAGGGAAAACTACTAAAAACAGGTAATAATATAAATAATATTTGTTTTATTGTCAATCTGAAAAACAATTCATTGGTTTATCTTGTGTTAATTTTTCACCAATATCAAGGTTTTTAAAAAACCTTTTAGTGACCCTCATTGTCTGCGGCAAGTGGGTACCTGAGGTATAGAAGATAGTTTGAAAAGTACCACCAGTTTAGGACCCAGTACTACATTTGGTCAAGTTTTAAGCCCTACAAACAACAGCTGCCAGACCTCAGACGGGACTCAGGAAACCATCAGTCAATATTGCGTACAAAGGAAACGTTCCAATCATTTTTTGTAAATTATACCGTAGTTTAGTAACAATTCAAATAATTTTGTAATACTTAATAATATCACCTCGGTCTTCTTGTGACCATGAAAACTGTAAAGCTATCGAAACGTCAGATTTTAACAAAATAATAACGAAATAAAAGCGATTATATCCGTTCATTCATTGGCAAAATCCGTTACAAAATCATGACGTATTTATGACCTCAGATTTTAAAGACACGTCAAATGTTTGAAACGAATTTCGTGATCCAACCGACTACATTTGACAAAGGTGCGCGCGCACCTCGCGCTACCGTTTTTCGTTGCATATTTTTTCTTCGTTTTGACATCTCTATTGGAAACATTGTACCTCAATCTTGAGCCATCAGTTGTTATTAACTTATACTTAGATTCAACAAAACGTGAGGCAAACTGGTGAGATTATAAACACGTGGTCTAAACTGCGCAGGAGTTGAAGTACTTACGATTTGAGTTAAGTTAGTCTTATCCTCATAATAAAAGCGTCATTAATTTGAACTTAGGAAGTAGTTATTAAATCTAGTGACGTAAATTCCACACAGTCCTAATCTTAATTCTTATGTTTCTCACATTGAGTTATGGGTTTTATAAAGTCTGCTACTTAAAACCTAGTAAAACCAATAAAATAATGTCTCTTAAGTGACTAACAGATAGACAACAAATCATCGTCTTTGGTAAACAAAACCGAGTGAAATTAATCAAGTTAAGTAATCGGTAATCGATCAATAAACCGGATTATCCAAAGACAAACAAACAATCACATCGTTAATTGTTTGTGTCTTCTATTAAAGTTTATAAGCCCTTGTTATTAAGACTCCACTGTCGGTCTGTCAGGCTGTATCTCGTGAACTATTAAGACAGTTGACATTTTCACAGATGATGTCTATTGTTGCCAATACTAAAAAAATATCAGGGTACGGAACCCTCGTGCGACTCCGACTCGCACTTGGCCGGTTTTTCATGTACACAAATACATTATAAAGAGAAAATATGTGTTTACTTTGTAATAAAAAAAATAAAAAAACGAAAAATCGATCGTAAATCGATTGGATCTTTGAAATCGCTTTCAGCGATAAGGCCGCCTATTTGTGCAACTTGTTCTTTCTAGCTTTTACTTTACTTTGTGTTTATCGTGTTCTGTTTCTTTCTGTGTTGTACAAATAAAGTTATCTATCTATCTAATATTATTTATTGTTGGTATAAGTATTAGGTACTTTAGGCACATCTTTAGGTACCTGCTGGACCTATTTTCTACACTGTAATGACACTCATTTGATTTAATACCTCCAAAAAAAGTTTTAAAAAAGAAATGGTAGTCTGCAATGTTGGTTTACGGACGATAACTTTACGTGATAACGTCATAAGGAACCGATGAAAAATTGAGTTTCTTTTTTTTCTTCCAATAATAATAATAATTCTTCTATATTATATGTCACTCGTCACCATAACACAAGCCCAGATGAGCGATATTATTATTAAACAATATAAAACAAACATGAGACGCGTGACGTTTTACCATGACGCCGTCACTTTACCGGAACATGACGGTTGCTGTTACCCGGAACAGACACTTTTTTGTGAATGCATGTTCTATCAATTTATTAGACGTTACCACGTCAATAATGTTAAATTATTTTTGTTACAAATCACAATAATGTTTATTAATAAACTATATTTATAAATCGTATACAAAGATCACCTTGACTTTGACATTCATTTTAGAGTACAATGTATGTATTTAATATACGAATAAAATAGTGTTATGTATATAAATCTTTAACCATGGGTCTATTGTGCGTTCTTCTCATCTCACTCGGCACAGCCTAACTAAGTTTTTAAGACGATTCAAAGTGTAGGTGACGATGCAAATTGTAGGATTCCAAAATAAAGAATTTTGAGTTTTAATTCTTATCTTATATTATTTCTGGGGCTGACATAGCCAGCAACACTTCGACCCAGTGGGATCCTTTGTGTTTACCCCTACCTTAATGTTTCTTACTCTTTGAATAAGTGGTCGATTAACGCGGTGATCCCTGTAAGAGAAAGAAACCTGTATTCCTCCGGTTTGGGATACGCATTCCCAAGGCTAGACTTTGACTTACTAGTACCACTTGTTACCACTAAGTACATTTCATAAATATTATAGAATACTAATAAATAATTAATATTGTAGTACAAGACGTATCTAAGTGTTCATTACACAGATAGTTAGAGATAAGTTTTACGTAAGCTATTGTTGATGAAATATATCACAGCAATTGTTTAATTACTCAGAGATTTCCTAGAATAGAAGGAAAAATAATCACTTAAGAATTCAACGTACCAATACTCGCTAGTTAAGTATTTTGAAATCTGGTTATCTTACTTCACTATCACTATCACTACATAGTATAAAACAAAGTTTTTTTTAATAGATAGAGTGATTCAAGAGGAAGGTTTATATGTTTAATACATGAATAATATAGCCGTACGAAGCCGGGGTGGATACCGTGGATAGCTAGTAATATTATAAAGCAGAAGAGTTTGTTTGTTCAAACGCGCTAATTTCAGGAGCCACTGGTTCGAATTCAAAAAACTTTTTGTGTTGGTTAGTCCATTTATCGAGGAAGGCTATAGGCTACTTTTCATTTTGATATTCCCACGGGATCGGGACTTACGCGGGTGAAACTGCGAAGCGCAGCTAGTGTAATATACCTAATGTTAAATTTATTTGGTTTCCTATAAAAGGGAAACCCGGTTGGCCGATTTCTGAACATCGGGCAATAATTTAATTTAAAATTGAAACCTCCTGGCTATATGCAAAACCTATGTGAAGCCGCAATTAATAACAAAAAAGATGGTAAATATCTTCGATCTTTGTGAACGTGGAGCTTTCAAAATTATTGCCTCCTGTTAGATTTATAGCTACATACTACCTATATCTAACGCTTGGATACCTACATACATACATACATAAGTGCTAATTTAAGTATTTGCTTTAGTCTTTAAGAGTCACCTTTTACGGTTAATGCACTTAACGGTTGAAAACATGTGTGAATTAAAATTTAAGCTAACTGCAGAATTTAGAAAAGATTTAGAAATTGCAAGACGTTGTACCCAACGCCTCTAATGTCTAATCAATCTAAGGAACTGGGCTTGCGTTATGGTGGCCAGAAAACAGACATAAAAATTATTTATTGATTAACTGATTAATATATTAACGCACGGTTTAAACCAAATGATGAATCGGACTAAAATTTGAAATACGAATAGCTATTATGACGTAGGCATCCGATAAGAAAGGATTTGAAAAACTCAACTCCTACGCAGATGAAGTAGCGGGTAAAACTAATAACCCATATGAATATACCTAACTACTTATATGCAGAAAACCGAGACTAGAAACAAATATTTAAATGTAAAACAAAAAAATATTTGGTTCTTTGGTCGGAATCGAATCTGCACCACGTCACAGAGGTTATGTTATTTCATCACAATACTTTTAATGAAAGTAAAAAACTATAAATACATATAATAAATGCATTGTAATCGCAATCGACTTTTTTACATGTTTTTGAAGTGAAAACTTCTTTAGCGGCGTTGAGCACTTTTTCTGTAATGGGTATAAAATCTTAAACTCGCGTCAGGATACGTGACCTGATCGAAAAAGCGTAAGACGGATGGAGAGAAGACAGCTATCCCCTCTCTACGGCGCGGGCGCGGCGAAAATGTATGCCTGGGCCTACTGTTTTTAATTTGGCTGTGAGTGTATTAAGACGTACATATGGTATTTTTTAACGGACGACTATTGACGGACGACAAATGTTGGACGACAAATGTCGGACGACAATTTGTTGGACGACAAATGTCGGACGACTATTTGTTGGACGACTATTTGTCGTCCGACTATTTTTTTTTTATCTAAAACTCTTTTTGCGTATGTTCTCGCGACATATGAGATTTTTTTTTATGGTTCAATATTATTTTAATGGGCAATATCAAAGTCATGGTTTATCAGTTAATTTAGGTATTTCCAATCGTTTATTTTTGTCCGGTTTTTAAACCCGGACTATAATCGTAAACCATAATCTATACTTCCCCAAGTAACACATTTGGTAACAAATAGCTTGCATATAGTATTTTTTTGGAACCTTTAGTAATAAAATCCACCTTGATTAAGTTCTATATAGGTGGTTAGAACCTATATGCAACCTATATATTACCAAAGGGAGAAAAATTGCAACTCATTTATAGTTGCAGAAGCGTTGCATAAGAGTTCGAATTGTTACCCTGAGTGGTACTTGGAACTAACGGTGCAAATTGCGCGCTGTGAATGAATGATTGAACGATAAAGCGATACATTCATTCGTTGAGTGATTAATTTGTCATAACTAGTCTTATTTTCGGCGGAGATAAACGAAAAACGGTGTGCTTTGTTCTATTGTGTTAATTGTGACAGCCATATTGCATCTATTTGGTGAGTATTAAAAATGTACGTGTAAACCGCAGCATAATATCATGGAGCCCTTGCAAATGGTTTTTTATCGTGAAACCATGGTATATTTACTTAGTAAATTTTGATGCGCCTACAATTTAATCAAAAAATATCAAAAAATATATGCTAATCAAATAAATAAGATAATACTTTACAACAATTTGGTTGTTAAAAACCTAACATTATAGTTTCACAAAAAGTATAATGTCAACAACAGTTATTAAAACTTATTTTGTTAAATGTTATTGTAATAAAATATCATTAAACAAATAATGCTTTTCAAGGTTATTATTTTTAAACATGGCGATTTAAAGTAGACCTTGTAGTTCTTATTTTCACTAATTTGTTACCTTATTGGAACTCTTAAGCCCAAAAATCACTCATTAGTACCTAGTAGTGATATTTTTCACTTCACAGGTCTTGCTGTCTCTACTTTGAATTGGGGATCCTCAAGACGGGTACAAAACCCATTGTGAAGGTTAATAAAGTAAAAAAAAAAGTAAAATTTACTTAACTTGTAAAGTCGAGGACTGTCTGTACAACTGTCTGTGCAACTGTCTGTCAACTGTTTGTGCAACTGTCTGTTGTCTGTGCAACTGTCTATACAACTGTCTGTCACTGACTGGTACTGTCTGGTACTGTCTGGTACTGTCTGGTACTGTCTGGTACTGTCTGGTACTGTCTGGTACTGTCTGGTACTGTCTGGTACTGTCTGGTACTGTCTGGTACTGTCTGGTACTGTCTGGTACTGTCTGGTACTGTCTGGTACTGTCTGGTACTGTCTGGTACTGTCTGGTACTGTCTGGTACTGTCTGGTACTGTCTGGTACTGTCTGGTACTGTCTGGTACTGTCTGGTACTGTCTGGTACTGTCTGGTACTGTCTGGTACTGTCTGGTACTGTCTGGTACTGTCTGGTACTGTCTGGTACTGTCTGGTACTGTCTGGTACTGTCTGGTACTGTCTGGTACTGTCTGGTACTGTCTGGTACTGTCTGGTACTGTCTGGTACTGTCTGGTACTGTCTGGTACAGTCTGGCACCGTCTGGCACCGTCTGGCACCGTCTGGCACCGTCTGGCACTGTCTGGCACTGTTTGGAACTGTCTGACACTATCTGTAACTGTCTGGAATGAAACTAATGTACGGAACCCTCAGCGCGTGAGTACGACTCGCACTCGACCCGTTATTATTTTAATTAGATCTTGTGGTTCTAAATGAGAAAAAAATGGAACCGATATACGCTTTACAGTGGCATATAAGAGTATATTAGACCTTACAAAGGCAATTACACTAAGGTTCCAAATGAGCTTCAATAATAACTCTTAAGCCACTACAAGTGATAAATAACTCATATATACTACTTATTTAGTACTAAAGGTGCCAAATGAGGGAAAAATACCACCTATTAGGGCACAGTTCTTTAGGGGGGATTTTAAGATGTCATATGCCTCTTTGAGTTCTAAAAGAGAGAAAATTAAAACCTTTATGCGCCTATGAGTAATAGATTCGGCTTAATGCTACCATAGGTAATAAAGCAGAAACAAAAATCACTCAAAAGCAACCGTTAGTGATAAGAGTTACTCATTTGCAAATTCGAGTGCTGTTTGCATCTTTAAGTAATACCAAACACTCTTGCATCACTAATATGCTACCTACAGTTGCAAAATAAGTTCCAAAATTCACTAACGTGCTACTTGGGTCACTACATAGTATAAAATAAAGTCACTTTTTCTGTCCCTATTTCCCTTTGACTGCTTAAATCTTTAAAACTACGCAACGGATTTTGATGCGGTATTTTTTAATAGATAGAGTGATTCAAGAGGAAGGTTTATATGTATAATACATGCATAATATAGCCGTGCGAAGCCGGGACGGGTCGCTAGTAATATTATAAAGATGAAGAGTTTGTTTGTTTGTTTGAACGCGCTAATCTCAGAAACAACTGGTGCGAATTGAAAAAATCTTTTTGTTTGGGATAGTCCATTTATAGAGGAAGGCTATAGGCTACTTTTTATTTTGATATTCCCACGGGATCGGACTTACGCGTGGTTAATAAAGAACTTTTGAAGCAGGTGCTAAAAGTACTTTTTGAGATAATATCTTAAAAAGTTTAGTTTTTATAAGCAAATCACTAATAAAACAGGCTGCGCTGCGCTATGAATTTATTTGTGTCTGCCTTTATGGCAGACACAATTAGGAGTACTTATACAGGAAAAGTATTTTTGTAGTGCACAAATTTCGGTATGTTTTAAGCACATTCAAATAAAAAATATTGTTTTTTTTATTTTGGAGCTAACTCAAAAACTCTCAGAGCTATAACCATAATAACCATTTAAGTGTTTCTAACAAAACGACGAAGTCCATGGACACAATACTAGCGCCAGCGAGTTTAATAGCGCGCTCTAAATGAAGGTAGGTACCTACGTGTCACTGTGTGTATCAATACTGAGATACCCAATAATTTTGAAATTGCAGGAAGTTTTTCACATTAAGTTTTGGTTTTTTTTTTCATTTATTTTTTTGCGTAAATGTACTCCACTGCCGACATATATTCAGCAGAAAAAAAATGTGCACTACAAAAATACTTTTCCTGTATATAGGTGGTATAGGTAGGTACCTACATATATAATGCGATTTCTCTGGTGTCTGTGGTATCTGGATAAATGTTTAAAATAATGGACCAAGCTTAAACAAATAAACCAGCAAGGTCAATGACCTTTAACACAAAAAACAGCTAATTTTCGAATAAACCTTCAAAATCATAGAAAAAAAAGTTAATATTTTTAAAAGTCGTAGAACAATATTTCGCCTAGACGTCTAGAAATACACTTAAAATAGTCTCATAGAAACAAGAATGGGAAAAACAATTAACTACCTACCTAATTAATTATTTAACATTGAAGCGTTTCATTGCTTTTATAATTGCAATAAATAGATCTTTTATCAGACTATTATAAGGTACTAGCTGCATCCCGCGGTTTCACCCGCGATCCCGTGAGAATTTCGGGATCAGAAGAATTCTATGTCCTATTCCATTCCATAAACTACGACTATGCCAATTTACATCCTTATCGGTCGAGTCGTTTGAACGTGAAGAGGAAACGAACAAACAAATAAATAAAATACTTTCGGATTTATATTAGTAGTTAGGTTTTTTTTACAAAATAATGAAGTAGGTACCTACCTTAAACAATTTAAAAAAAATGGTTGTGTGGTCTGTAAAGCCGGTTTACGTGATAACGTCATAAGAAAACATTGATGGTAACCATAGCAACGTATTATCGTTACTATGCTGGTTACCTTTTCAATAACGCTCACGTTCCCGTAACGTGAGCGTGACGTCACACTTTTTTGTGAGTGTAATACGGTGTTCATCGATTTATAAGACGTTATCAATTACCGACGACGTTATTTGTTATCAGACAAATATTTATGCTTAGATATTAGTCTGTGGTCTGGTTGTTTCTATGTATTATAAGTATATATTTACAAAAGAAAAAGTATATAAGTAGTATATCCGTTGTCTAGCACCCATAACACAAGTCTAGTTACTAAGCTTGGGGCTAGATGGCGATGTGTGGAATGTCCTGCAATATTTATTTATTTTATTTATCACGTCAAAAAGTACCTACCTAATACATACAAAATGAGTTTTAACAAAGGTAACATAAGACCAAAAGGGGTTATATTGTACTAGACGTAAGAAGACTATGTCCTAGCCTAGACTACAAACAGTTAAAGAAAAAAGTGAAAATAATTTGCTAGGTTATAATTTTATTCTAATAAATGCTTTGTTACGCATTATGATTTATAAAACACAAGGCCGATTTAACTGAGATCTTTAGTCTCATAAATCTTTAACTTATTAATATTAAAAATAGTTTTTGACAAGGGGTCCTAGCCGAGAAAATGTAACGTATTTTTTACGGTCCGTAACGGCCCCTCGTTACGAAAATGGGGAACGAAAAACCGTAAACAAGAGAAGGAGAGAATGAAGGAGATCGATAAGATATATTTATATAAATTGAAAAGTACCAATTATATATAGTTAGAGATCAAAGTGAAACCGCATTATTTGGGGGCAACCAGTGGGGGCAATACACGGCTACTTTTTCTTATTCCATAAATTTTAAACCATATCTATTTTTGTGTCTTTTCTTCTGTAACTTTGTTATCCTGTGTTTTGCCTCAAATAAACTGTACTATTCTTTAAATCCTTTTAACATAAAAAAACAGTATGTCTCACCTTATTTCCCGTCCAAATATTAGTCTCTGTCATAACGAACGCTGAATTATCAAGACCGCTCAAAATTTCTTTGTTATTTCCAAATATCTTCAAGTTTTGATCCATTTTTACAATGCACGTAGTGTGACGAATTTAACTTTAACAAACTGCACTTATGAAAGCAAATTATATTTAAATTCGATACCACTAAATATTATAGTTTAAAAAAAATCCGCGAAATTATGTAGCAAAATAATTATTCGAAGGAAATCCGTTTGTCATTCAAGCGCGAAGTATACCGAGTTACTGGTCCATAGAAAGAATGCCGAGCAAAAATGTAAAAAAATTATTAAGTGGCAGAATCCATGATTCACTATTGAACATTGACCAATGGAAACAGTTTTTCATTTTGTGACTTGTAACTGAAGTGGCTGTAAATAAGTAGGTGTTGGAATTTAACAGCAAACAATGACGTAGTCGCATAACTGCAAAACAATGGCTCCATAAGTGTTTATTTGAATTTTGCGTTTGCGGGAAATTAATGGTATTTGTTTAAAATGGAAATTATATAAGATTAGGTTTTTAACACGCTTTTATTAGTTTCACCTGTATGTGTGTATGTTTGATTGTATGTAACCGATTCTTTTGGGCTCCATTTTTTAAACTTAAGGTGAAAGGGTACCGACGCAACGCTCTCTTCATACAAACATAGTCGTCTGTTTCCTCCATGGATAATGACACTATAGCAAATATTTTTGTTGCACAAACATGTGACATGTTTATTTATTTACTAGTATTCGCCCCACGACTCTGCCCACGTGAAACTAAAGGTACAGTCGGCATTAGAGTTAGAGCCATTAGAGTTCGAAAATTACTATTATTGGAATGTTTTCATTTTAATAATTTTTATTTGATAAATTGATAAGTTGAAAACATTCTTATAACAGCCGTTTTAGAGCTCTACGGTGGGTCTGCAATTATGCAGCCGACCGTACGTAACTACGTACAAATTCGGGGGGCTGTGAACACAACCTTTTTTAAGGGCTGGAGCCGCGTCTGTAGGCATGTAGATAGCTGGAGTCCTGAATATACATACGGATAAATAAAAAACAGTTTATTTGAACTTGCTGATCAATTAGGTATCAAACGCAATGCCGCAAACCTTGTAAAGAAAATGCGCCCTTATGCGTCATCACGCCGCTCCTGGGAGAGAACAGCGTGATGAAGCGCCATTTGGGCCATTATTTGGGGTACATGGGGCCTTAAGACCAGAGAGACTGGCCTCGAGGTGGAAGGCTTCAGAAGTTTATCCAGTAAGACTCCTAGGGATCCTCACTTGGGAGTCCCAGGGACTACGGGTCTTCGAGACCATCTTGCCTTCTTTTCTCTCAAGTATTTTCATTGAGTAATGACTACATAGTAATAAACTCTTTACAATATAGTATGCTTTAATTTCCCCAAACACACATACATTCATACTATGACATTTTATGTATGTCCTATACAATGTGTTTCGACAGGGGTAACGTAATACGAAAGAGGGTTTTACTAACTTTAGGAAAATTCGAACGTTTTTAAATGAAACTGTTTCCTTAGGGGGTGAAACGTTGGAGCTGCATTTCGGGCAGAAGCAAGTTGAGGTTTTGTTTATCTACTCCAAGGTTTAAAGGTTCCCTTAGGTTAATGGTGACCTTGGGGTTTAAATTGTGCAGTGATTTTGTAGCTACTGCTTTTTCAATCATTATTGGTCTTTACAAAAACAGCTGATGTATAAATCATAAACATAATAATCTCTAAATTTTTAAATTCTCAATTATGTATTGCTATACAAAAGCTGTCATGGACGCAAAAAGTTACGAACGAGGAAGTTCTACGTCGAGTTAGTCAAAAACGCAAGCTTTTGGAAACCATCAAACAAAGGAAAGTTGCTTATTTTTTTATTTTGTGGTATTCCGTCGCTTCCGCGGACAAATTCCACGCGAACCTACTAAGGCTAAAGTGTAGTGTCATGGAAGTGCTACTAACATAGTTTTAAGTTATCTATTAACACTTTCAATTTATACTATAAAATATGTATGTTAGTCTATAAGGTATGTATCTATGGGCCTTCGTAGCTTGAAATAAATGATTTATTTATTTTATTTAGGACACCTTTTGAGGAATCCGAGATATGAACTCCTGCAATTGATAATGATGGGGAAAGTTGCTGGAAAAAGGAAAGTCCGGCAGGAAAAAATCCTGGTTGCGGAATATAAGAGAGTGGACAGGGATAGCGAGTGCCGCACAACTTTTTAGCCTCGCGAGAGATCCGGTCAAATATTCTGAGCTGACTGCCAACCTTCACTAATTGGAGAGGCACCCTGAGAAGAAGAAGATACAAAAGTTCTTAAAAAAAATTACAACCCTCTTTCGTGCAACTCTACCCTCATCGAAACACAGTGTACAACATCAGCCCAGGGTGGTAATTGACATGGTGAAAGTTGGTAGCCTCGACCTAACAACAGACTCATGAAAACCAGATAATTAAGGAGAAACAAATAAGATGATATGTCAAAGTAACTACTTTTGTCGTAATATAGTATTTTTATGGAGTGTTATGAAATCTTACGCCCTTTTCTGGTTGTTCCGTAATTTTAATTTTTATACAGTGTGTAATATTATAAACCCTGTAATCTCTCTAAGGTACTTGTAGGTATCACCAAGACAGTGTTAAAATACATTTTTGTATGTTATCAAATATTTTTGCAAGAAAATGAAAAAAATATTTTAATGGAAAATTCGGGATTATTTTAAGTAAATCTATAATAGTGAGTTTCCAAAATGTGGGGACATTATTATTGGCCTGAGCCCTTAGGTGAAAATTGGGTTTTCACATTTTAAAAAATACTTCAAACTCTCGGTGAATTACGGTAATTTTCCAAATAAAAAGAAAACATTATTTTCCAATGTTTTGGGTAAGTAAAAAATAATTTTATAAAATGAATTATAAATATCTTATAAACAAAAATTAATTCCTATACGGCACGGCATCACGCGTGAATGGCTAGACCAATTTCGCTAATTCTTTTTTTGTTGTATTTGTTATTGTTAGAAGAAGGATTTAAAAAAAAAACGTCACGCAGAAAAATATTACGCGATTGAAACCGCGGGGCGCAGCTAGTAGGTAAATATAAAAAAAAATGCAATCGGTCCCTGAGTAAATTCCAACGGTAGGTAGGTGTGTGCAGTCGAGCCTCCGCACTGCACCAACCAGTTTCCCCATAATCACGCAAAAACAATTATTAAAAACCGATCATTACTTCTTGGAAATTTATGACAGGTTTCCACACGCAATGCAATACGTGTAAGTCTTGCACGTAGAAAAACAATGGTATATAGACTCTTTCTTAAAAACGTTACAAATAAAAATAATTATTAAAATCTGTTCATAAACAACGAAGTTATGCAAAAATATATAAATTAATAATACTAGCTGCGCTCCTTGGTTTCACCCGCGTAAGTCCCGATCCCGTGGGAATATCAAAATGAAAAGTAACCTATAGCCGTCCTCGATAAATGGACTATCCAACACAAAAAAATTTTTACAATTCGAACCAGTATAGTAGTTCCTGAGATTAGCGCGTTCAAACAAACAAACTCTTCAGCTTTATAATTTAGTATATAGATTTGAAGTCGATTAAAAATACCCTTATGATGAGCGCACACCTAACCGCACCGCACGCGCCGCAGTCGCCCGCGCCGCAGCGAAGGAAATCCCCAAGGCCGATGCTGATGACGTCACCAGCCGTCGCTGCGCGCATACAAACGGAGACTGCGGCCCGTGCGGTGCGGCTAAGTGTGCGTTCACCTTTATTTCTAGATGGCACCACAGCAATTTTTTTAACATAACTTTCAACTCTTGTTAAAAAATATTAATAACTCCCGTGGGAATATCGAAATATAAAATATTCATAAAATATTCTGGACAAATGGACTATTCAACACAAAAATATTTTTTCTATTCGAACCAGTACTTCTTGAGATTAGCGCGTTCAAACAAACAAACTCTTCAAGATATACTATTAGTAGGTATAGATAAACGGAGAAAAATCGCTTCTAATAAGTATTTATTTTACTGTCATTAAGTTCACTAATTCTTTATTACAACTTACAACGCTATCTGTGTGACTCATTAAAAAAAATAAGGATCGTAATATTTGTTATGAAACATAACAGATGGCGCTACTAAAATGGACGTACGATATTTTGTATGGGTGATGTTTATCTATATACTATTGTTAATCTATGTTTAGTACTATAAGTTAAATATCGTTATAGGTATTATAAAAGCAAAGGTTCTTAACCTTTCATTTTAATAGGTTAACATAGGATTGGTCGTTCGTTAGCTTTCATTTCGACTGAAAATTATCAAATGAAATTCAATATATTTTAATTTTAATCTCTCGGTTTGAAACGCATAAATGAAAGCGTAATAGAACTTATTCTGTGATTCTATTACACTTTAACGTGATAAATTAATTCCCTAAAACAGTTTTTTTGTAATAAGAGGGTTTCCCTCTTATTACAAAAAAACTGCAAAACCATAGTTTAAACCTGTACTAAAAGATGTAGGTTTTTGTGTTAGTTTTGGTTTAAAATTGATTCTTATTACAAAAAGTAAATAGACCAAGGACCAGAAGATCCCTGGTTTTAGTCGCAACCTTATACAATAGATAGCAAACTTGAAACAAACCATTCTTTTGTTCGTTCAGCGTTCGAAACACCGTTCCTTTTCACAAAATGGTGGTAAGTGAGTAAATATTAAAAACTTATTTAAGAAATCGAATACTAAAGTGATAAAAATAAAAAATTTTGTGTTTAATTATTGTGAAATAGCGTGACTTGTATTTGTTATTCTATGTTCGCGATTACGTTGTTGTATTTAAATACATCAATTTATGTAGCGTATATCGGAACGCGGCTCGAGTTGAGTTGTCAGAAGAGGCTGTATAGGTTAAGCCTTTTGCCTGGCCGTTTAGAAGTATAAAACAAAAAAATATTACCTAAAAAATAGTAAACATGAAAATAACTTAAATTTCTCAAAAACATAAGCAAACGTAGTGATTATATCCTCTTTGAACATAAGTACGTACTAAAAATATTTATTTATTTATGTTTTTAGTAGGTTTAGGTAATATGTTGTTAAAATCTGTGAAAATTTCAACTCTCTAGCTATCACGGTTCTTGAGATAGAGCTTGGTGACGGACAGAAGACGGACGGATAGCGAAGTCTTAGTAAGAGGGCCCCGTTTTTACCCTTTGGGTATGGTACCCTAAAAAGGAGCGAGAATTGGAGTAACGAGGAAAAGGTGAACGTCAGAATTTAATTTTTTGAGGTTATAATCTGCGTACTAAGTATAGTTAAACTAGGGTGCTCGGCAGTTTATCTTTGACAGGACAGACAAACCTGGTTTTAGCAGTAAACTTCTTTTTGTAATAACGTTTAACTAAGTCCATGGTTTTAATCTCACTAAAACGTAGTTTAATTTTTAGACTTCGTTTTGGAATAAGGGGGTATTAATAGTTTTAAGATATAAGTAGTTCTAAATTTTAAAGAAATCAGGTAAAGCCTGTAGAGTTTTCAGACTGCGAAAATAACATTAATTTTTCACGAACACAAAAAAATTGAACACAATAAACGGAAACAAAAAACGACCGAATAATAAACATTAAGCGATGAAAACGGAAACAAAAGGCTATCGAAAAACAAACAAAAGGTGATCAAAAAAGAAACAAAAGTGAAAAAGGAAAGAACAGACAAAATTCAGTTGCAATCAACATGTTTTTTTTTTTCAATCATTTCATACATTAACTACCAACTCATAATAAGTTCACAAGATGTCACAAGTCAAGCGCAGAGGGTCAATGTAAACATAGTAATCGAAGAAAGTTAAAAGACAAGCTTTCTTGCTATCGCCCGCTCTGGGTTATCCTATTAAATGGTCCGATAACAGAACAACTAATTATTTTATACAGTGGGTAAAGAAAACCCTAAAAAACAAGTAAAATTACCTATCTACAAAGTGTAAAGTAATCTACTTTTAGGCACATGATTGATTATTTCATCACATAGAATAACTAAAATGACAGCATTTTTAGGAAAAAAATTGACAATTGTGCAGTCAGTTTAGTGTCAGTTGAATTTACTTTTTTTTTTTCAGTAAATTTTGATAATTTTCCCTAACTTCAAATTAAATTATGTATTTTTTATTTAATTGCAAAGAAAGATAAATAGATAGATAGAATGCTTTAGGTCGGGTTAAATATTATTGTGACGTAAGGATTTTATCGTTCATCTTTAGGCTCATACGGCAATTTATGTGGTAAACTAACCTAATACCTACTAATATGTACTTACTAGTTTTACATAACCATAGATACCATTCATTATTAATCTTCAGCTCAGCTAATCACTTAACTGACAGAACAACTTTCAATTTTTCCGGCTTTACGTTCTGTCATTTCATTAGTCCATTTGTTAATTTATTGATGATTGATGTGATTATGATTAATTAATTAATCGTGTGCCTTCAGAGATTACAGGGTTATCTCTACACATTGTATACGGGTATTTATATAGGGGATAAAGTCCATTTTTCCAGTATAGATACTGCAGGCCGGGTTAAGGGTTATTGTGATGTAATGACTAAACTTTATCGTCATAATATTTTGGTGTAAACGGCAACTTATGAGGAAAATGACTAGATAAATAGTACCAAAATGTGATTATCTCCTAGATTTTTAAAATTGGCCTTAAATCTGTTGGAGCCTATATGAATTGACTGACATAGACAGATAGCAGCGAACCACCGGCCGAAATAGGTACTAGATAATATACGTCATCTTTAGTGGGATCTTAAGGTTATTATTATTGTTGATTGTTCTGCGTTAATGATTAAGTTATGCCATTTCATAGAAATAAACTACGTTTTATGAGACTCCGTGTTTTAAATACACTACAGATTGGCGACGAGGATGGGACATCTAATCTTTATGATCTCAACTTTTTATCCATATTATTAAAGGGCGCTTTAATGGATGGAGTAGGCTTGCCCTCTCAGCTCAGTCGACCGGAAAGAACTTGCCAATACGTCTGTGGACCCAACCAAGCCACGGGTTTCATCACGATGTTTTCCTTCACCGTAAGAGAGATGTCAATTAGCGCACGTAAATTTTTCCTAAGAAAATTCCATTGGTGCACGGCTTGAAGACGTAGTCTCAGAGCTTAAAGCCGCGGACGAAGACGAACATGGTGAAACTATAAGGGTTCCTTGTTAGGATGCGATAGAACCTTAAAACACATAGAAACGACAAGAGAGTTCATCAAAATGTTGGAAGATATTTCACCTAAAACTTTCTATGATAGAATTGCTTTTGACTTATTTTAAGGCGTTGTTTGTTGGTAAAATCCGTTTCGAACATTTTGATAAAATCTCTTGTCGTCTTAATACATTATTATCATTTTATTTATTAATAAGTAATAATAATAATTATAATAATTAATTAATTAATTTCTTGTTGCGTTGTTTGTTGGTAAAATCTCTTTCGAACATTTTGATAAAATCTCTCGTCATCTTAATATAATATTATCATTTTATTTATTAATAATTATTATTATTATTTAGTCACTCATTACTGATAATAATTATTTAAAAATTAATTGATATGATACTAATATATTAAGACGACAAGAGATTTTATCAAAATGTTCGAAAGAGATTTTACCAACAAACAACGCCTTATAATAAGTCAAAAGCAATTCTATCATGTAAAGTTTTAAGTGAAATATCTTCCAACATTTTGATGAACTCTCTTGTCGTTTCTATGAGTCAATTCCTGTAATTACTCAAGTATCAACTGCACGGAATATTTACCTACTTATATTTAGCGACTTGGAGACTACAATGGTTTGCTAACTAATTCAATTAAAGTCGAATGAGCATTGACTCATCTACTTAGCTGCGTACTCATACTGCAGTTTTAGCTGCATAATTCGAGATGAAAACAACCGTGTGTTATTCCAAGGATCCAACTATCCGTTCAGTAGATTTTGAGTGAGGAGTCGCAAATTATTTTTACCCAACTGCAAGGGAAGGTTTATGTTTTTCGCGACTATCTTTGTATAATATCTTTTAAACGATATTTTTAATGAACGTGATTACAATTCAGTTGATTACACAATCTTTATGAATATTTCCTTTTCATTACATCTAATTTAGATCATTCCTACAGCGAAAGGAACTTCTATGCTATTCTATTATTTGGGACATATCGCAATAGATGGAGTAGGCTTGACAAGAACCTATAGGTATACCACTCTCTCTCAATTCAGAGAAAAGAACTCGTGGAGGCAACTAAGCTGCGGTATTTCATCACTATATTTCAAGTAATAGGCACCTACTTTGCTTACCATCCTATTCGTTCATCATTTTAGTTCATACGATTTGACCATTTATTACCTTAAACACTTAGTTTAATATGTTATGTGGAAATTGCCAATAAATCAAGGCCAATCGGTAAGAATTTATTAAAAAAATTTAGGTAAGTATCTACTACCTGGACCGTACGTGGTTTCTTTCAATTAACATTCGCCTGTTAATCACGTAACACTAAGTAAATAATGTGGGTAGGTACTAGGCACCTATAAAATCTATGTATTAGGGACACGTGTGCTAAAAATAAACTAAAATCCTGCACCGTAACTTCAAAGGAATTTCGACTTTATCCAAGAGGAGTATAAGAACGAAATCCACCCTAATTCATTCGACCTTAACTTGACATTTACTTAAAATTACCTTACCTTATTATCAAGAAGTTTTATTGTTTCATTGGGCTCCACTGTTTTCTTTTCTTCAGACATTTTTCGGTTCTTTATATCACTGTTTTTCTTCAAAATTCTGTATAATTAGAATAATTTCGTAGGACTGTTTGGAGTCGCGTGGTTATATCCGACTGTCAGTGACCTATAGGATTGACGCATGCGCAGTGTGCCCTCACTGAGTCCCGACTGGACCCCTATAATAGAATACAATGGAACGGTAACATTAGGGTTCAGTTTTAAATCAATGGACCCCTATTAAATGACATACCTAGTTAACAAAACGCAGTTGCCGATAAATAATTATTGTATGAAAAATTGTTATGTGTTTTTGTGTATTACGGTTTGTAAGTGAGTTCTTTTCCTACATTTTGGTATAAGTTGGAGACTAAAAATCCTTGTCCTTCTAAATCGATCATATAAATTTAAAAAAAAATACCTTTACCTTTTTTTTTAACGTTCTGAAAAGCTTAGAAACAACCATTGAATATGTGAAAAGGACAAGAAATTTTCGTTTTTAAATTATCTATGTATACAAAAATCGAAGCAAAGAACTTTCCTGCATACTTAAAACAATTTTCCATGAAATTATTAATTTTAGTAGGTACTTATTAAATATTTTGATCTTATTTGCGACACTGTTAAGTAAACTGTGGCAGTTATTAGTTTGTTTGTAATATTGATTTAACAATCTAGTTTGTGTTGTGATAAGTTGGCGCGAAGTTTTGAATTGTTGATGAGGAAATAAAGACTGCAAATGGTAAGATTACTTTTCTATAAGTCCTACTAGAGTGTTCCGAGGATTCACCCGCGTAAGTCCTGATCCCGAGGGGATACCGGGAATTAATTACAAACGAAATCCAAAAAAAACTAAATATTTTCTATTTTCGTCTGCTATTTGCGTGATTTTTGGATATGTTTAAAAAAAATAAAGAAGAGAAGGAGTAATTTAGGGTCAATATCAACCTCCTGGGCATTTATGGGTATTAGTAACTATGCGTCTTGTGGTTTCATTTGTGTAAGCATCCTGGGGCTCTATTTTTGAATCGCTCGTGTGATAGCTTCGTCGTATACGCCTACAAGTCATGTTCGACTTCCAAGTCGAATGAAACCAATTTTTGTGTATTTTTGAATCGTTCGTCGTCGAAATTTAAAATGTCAATTTTTAATTCGTTTCACGCAAAAAAAATTAAAATCGGTAATTACCGACGAACATGCGAAATAATCCCAAAAGATATCAATATTTTTTAAAGATCGTTTCCGAATTTTTGGCTATGATTGTTTAACGTTTATTCTACCACTCGCCTGTCGGCGACGAGTGGTAGAGACCACTCGTTACGATCGAGCGATTCAAAAATAGCGAATTTCCGATGTCGAACGCATATCAGTAGAAATCGAGCGCTCGACGCGGGGCGAACGATTAAAAAATAGAGCCCCTGTTACTGTTAGAATACTTGTCACTCTCAAAGATTGAATGTATCCTCATACTAAGTTTCATTATAATCTGTTCAGTTGTTTAGACTATTTTCATTACAAAAAAAACATTTAAAAGACACAACTTTTTCGTTTTATTATTTTAAGAAACTACTCACTTTACTGTTTTGTATTTGATTCATTTGCCGTTTGATCAAGCTGATTTGAAGGCTTGACGGTTTTATCATGTCGCTTCAATGGTGGGGCAACACCCGATGCAGAGGGTCGGGGGTTCGATTCCCGCTTCTAACAAACATTTCTATAATCTACTGGTATTTGTTTGACGTTGCTTCTAGTCCGGGTGTTATTTACCTAAATATGTATTAAAAATTGAAGTTTAGTTTTATCCGTTGTCGAGTCATAATAATATTCACATCACAAGCCTAGTTCTTTAGTTCGGATATAGATGGCGCTGTGAAAAATTTGCTGAAAAAATATATCTTCATAGTTTATGAATTTTGCTTCATTTTAAACAAATCCACGGAACCACGGCTTGGATAACAATTCCAATGAATTTTAAGAACAGATAACCCTATGCCATGTTATCAGCGACCACCCAGCCTTGGCTTTTGAAATCCGTCCGACAAGTAGGTAATACATTCGTAAACAACTTAGAAGGACAATGCATTATACCTACTTGACTTATAAGTTTAAGTAATTGTCTTTTTACCATTGCCACTCGAAAAAGGGCATTTTATTCATCGATAACAGTGAATAAAACGCTCTTTTACTCACTGAGTGAATAAAATCATTTTGAATTTGGAACATGCACGAATATACGAAATAATTTGGACTTTAAAAAAAAACGTACCTACTGAAAGTGTGCTGAAAGAACGTACTGGCTGGATGGAATATTAAATTTAAAAAAAGTATACCGCCAATTTAGATTTTTTTCTATCTGATAAAGTGGTTGTTTAATGTCATTGAAAAATCGAATAACATAAATAATTAAAAGGAGTTGTTCCAGTGACGAAAATGAGACACTGACTCCGGAATAATTTCGAAATAATGCAGCAATTATAGTAGATAATTTGTTGCCGCCAAAATCTCGGGAGCATGACAAGGGGAGTATGACATGGAATAAAATTAAATTAAATGGAATAAAACTTAAAAATATAAGTATACAATTAAAAAAAATATTTTCTATCTGTTATCGTGGTTGTTTTAAGTTATTGAAACATCTAATAACATAAATTATATTAAAATGAGTTCTTCCAGTAACGAAAATGAGACACAATCTCTGGAACTATTTCTAAATTTATTTTCTCGCAGTCAATGGTAAAAAGTAGAGTACACAACTCGTCAAAAAAATAATTTATCTCGGTCCTTGTATCCCTCGAATTAAATTACATTTTTTTTCACTTGTTGTATAATCTACTATTATTTAGATTATTTAATTTTATAACTAAAACAAAATAACAATATTAAAAATCTAAATAAGTTTCCCTAGACAGATAGATAACTTTATTTGTACAACACAGTAAGAAACATAGAAATACACAAAGCAAAGTAAAATAATAGCTAGAAAGTATAAGTTGCACAAATGGGCGGCCTTATCGCCGAAAGCGATGGAAAAGAACTGATTTAGCTATGTAGGGTGCCAAAAAGGCTCGTTGCATTGCCTCTTTGGATGGCAATGCCGATCTGTTGGCCAAAGTAGCAGTCAGCCCTTTGGTCACCTGAAGCTAATACTAGTAATTTTGAAATCTATACATATAAAATGCTTTGTCCTGAACGACTGACGGATCAACGCACAGCCTAAACCGCTGACCGTAGAGACCTGAAACTTGGAGGGTGTGTTCGTTGTATGACGTAGGCAACCTATAAGAAAGGATTTTCCGAAATTCTACCCCTAAGGGGTTGAAAAAAGGGGGCAAAGTTTGTATGGGACAACGTGATTCCGAGTCAATTCAAATCATTTATTTGCTTTTACAGTTGGTTACATAGGATCTTAAATAAATATGTAGGTACAGGTTCTCAACTTAAGCCAATAGTCATTGACATGCTAGTAGTTAGGTACAATTACAAATTACATGGTTAAAATTTATTTTAATACATTTAATTTATAACGCAAACAAATTTCAAACGCAAACACTGACAGCTGTCATGTCAAATTATGGCTTCGCACGACTTGTGCAATCTGCATGTAGCCAGTATCAGTATCATTACGCATTAGGAACTTCAAAAACCTAACCTCCTTGCTTTTTATTTTTACACCAAAGAATAATAATTATGGCTTGGCACAGCTCATGCATACTGCCAGAGTTTAGTACTTATTAACTTTTTTCTCAGAAATCAAATTCAAGTAGGTACCTATATTTAGTTCAAGATATCTTTTTTAATAAAATAAATGTAAAGACGAAAATGGTCAAAGCGACCTATGACCATGCCGCGCCGCCCGCGCCCTGTCGATGTTTTTTGGAAATGCTAGCATTTCCAAATTATTTTAAACGTTTTAATTAGTACTATTTTTTGTTATTTTATTATGTTTTTGTGTTAAGTTTAATCTGATCTTTCATTTATGATTGTGTATTTTGTGTAAATAACATTTTCTAGACAAACCGTGTTACAAAAACTTTACCTAAGTTAAATCTACGGAGTTCGCGTAATTTCCCAATGTTGGATTAACTCATTAATAAAAATTTCTTCGGTAAGTACCGCCGTATTTGAGTATGAATACAAATAGCAGAAACCTAAAAAAACACTACATAATGTATAACCTCTTTGGTCCCAACCTTGTAAGAGGATCAGGTAGTATGGACACATGAGTACCTACTCATGTGGTAATGGAGTCTCCTAGTCTCATTCACTCTTGTTGTTAGGAAGAATTTTAAGTGTGTGAAAGATTCATTAGGTCCCTCGAACTATTAGCGCCCTCGCTACGCTCGGGCGCCAAACTCCATTTCGGCTCTTTTAATGAGTGACTTTCACACCTAGGGTAACAATGTACTATTATTTACCTCGCATGAATAATGTAAAGTAGTATACTTACCTCGGTTGTAAGTGGCTATTACACCCTCGAACTCTTGTTCTGTAATAGCTCGCTTACATACCTTGTGTAGTAAACTACTATGTTGTATCCCGAAATTCCGAATTGAAACAGAGTTTAAAGCCAAATTAATTGAAGAGTTTTTCTTAATTTTTCTCCCTCTCTCCCTTTATTTATACGATATGAATATTTTACTCATAGACTAACAAAAATTCTATATCTATGATTTTACTGTACTGAAAGGTGTATTTGAAGAGCTTTTCCTAATAGTTCTTCCTCTCTCCCTTCATTTATAAGATTTATTCTTGTTACTTCTTGTACTAACCTATGTAAACTCAGTATACCATCGTCTGAATTTATCATAGAATACTGCGTTAATAGTTGAATGGCAGCCCCTAACTCTCTTATAGCATCATCTTCATTAATATCATTTTCGCGACAGTTTAAAAATACTACAGAAGGTACATAGTCTGGTCCACAATATGCTAACATTTCTAAAATATACAAAGCTTTTTTCCCATATTCCTGTTTTTTTATCTTATCAATGCTAACTTGGAAAGTTGTAAAGGTTGTTCTGTTATATTTATCATTGCTATCATCTGGCAATGGAAAGTCAAGTAATTTTTGCTTCTTCTCTTCAAATTCTTTTAGATAATCGTCAATATTAAATTCTCGTTCTGGGTTTACATGTTTTACTTGTTCATCTACTTGCTTGATGTATGCAACCGCTTGCGTCAAGGCCAAAGGAAACTGCTGTAATGTCTCCGATAATTTTTGAATTTCAATTTTTTGTGAATCATCTTTAATTTTGAGTTGTTTTCTGATGAAGTCGGTAGCTTCTTTTTCACTAAATATACCCAATTGTATTACTTCTATATCTCCCCATTTCTGATTACGGGAAGTAATGAGGATATGTGGTTTAATAGCATTAGAAGGCAAAGATGGTAAAAAATTATCTATACCGTCGTCACCATCAACTTGAGATCTCCGCTTTTCAGCATTATCAAAAATAAAAAGACTCTTTCTCTTTGAAAAGAAATCATATACCTCTACCACAATAGAATTTATATGTTTTTCTTTCACATTGATTCCTAACTTATCCTGAGCTAATCTACGAAAAGATTCAGAAAGAGTTTTAAAACTTCCTGAATTAATCCATATAACGTTACCGTCATAATAATTTCTATAATCAAATGCATACTGTCTGGCCAATTCGGTCTTACCTATTCCACCTAACCCACAAATAGATGCTATTTCTAAAATGGCTGTTTCACCTCTTTGTAATACCATATGCAACTTTTGTAGTTGCTCTTCTCTACCAATAAATGTGTCTGAATTTCTTAGCTCAAATACAATGTCAAACTTTAGTACCTCTTCAAATAAACCATCATTCTTTTCTAAGTAATATTTTTCTTCACCCCTCCAATACTCTTCTCCTTTCTCTTTTAGTTTTAGAAAATTATCTTCAACTTCTTTATCAGTAAGCTTATGCAAATCCTTTATCTCATTTTTAATTATCTCTCTTAACTCCAGATCACTAGCTTGACCTGTGAAAACTTCCAACTCATTGAAAAATTCTTCAACGTTTGTCCTATCTTCATCATTAATATCCAGTGAATCTTTGGGAAACTTCTTAACTTTAATATCAAATCTATAACTATTAACCTCTAGGTCACGTTTTAGAGCAGTAGTTTTTAATTCCTTGAAGAGGTTCAATGTATTTTCATCTAAATTTTCTTCGGTTGCTAATTTTAGCATTTTTTCTTCCTGATCAAACACAAGCAAATTACCAACAAGCTTTCCAATATTTTTTATATCTCCATCAGTCAGCATTTTTCGAGTACTGACTACATTGTCATCAATCTTTATAACTTTGTCAGATTTGTGTTTCTTAAATAACATGATTAATTTTTCAATTAAATGTTTTTGTTTATGAAATTCAGGACTAATATTACCAAAACTGACATGTAGCTTTAATGGTTTTTTTTGTAATTGTTTTTCCAATGTTTGTTTTACAAGTTCATATGGAATTTTAAATTCAACGTCAGCAAGATTATTAACTTTACTTTTTAAATCACTTAAGAACTGTTTAACGCTCTCATTCTCCAATTTCCCTTCATTCGCAAACTTTAATATTCTGTCTTTATCGTCTAATATAATAGCATTTCCACCTAAGTTCTGAATTATATCTTCATCTACTTCCAATTCTTTTTCAACACACAATTTAGCCACTTTATTGACTAGTTTATTTAGTTTATCAGTATCGCCTAACTTTGTACTAGACTTTTTGTTAAACATTACTTTATTTGCATACTCATACAGAACTTCATCTTTTAGATTTTTTCGTAACTGATCTTTTTTATCGTTATTTAAAAAATCAACCTTGAATTTACCTTCTCGGTATTCTAGTTTTATTTCTTCGGTAATGTCAATGACATTTCTTGCCAAGAAAACGTGGTAGGTTATAAATAATTCATTTCCCATCATGTTATTGTAATTTAGTTTACCACTAATACAGCTGACAAGAGCCTTTGCTAACGACTTTATTCTTTCTTGACAAGAAACATTTTTCAACATGGTAATTAGACCTGAGTTTTTATCATCGAGACTAAATTTAAATGCCTTATTCTTATTTTCTTTAGACTTTGTAGAAATAACACTATTACTATCATCTATATCAACTTTCCCGGATTTATCAAATTGTTCATCTAGGATAGCATTGGTATAAATAATGTACCTAACTTGAAAATCACCCTGAAACGCAGGATCTTTAGATTTTTTATTCAAAACATTTCTATTGATTAAATAGTCCACGAAATATTTGCCGAGATAGAATTTACTATCGCTTTTTTGATTTGTAAATTTTTCCTTATGATTATTTGGCTTTTCTAGATGTTTTGCTTGTAAAATAATAATTAATGTTGATTTTTCCTTATTCCAATATCTAAAAACGATATCATCAAAAGCACCTACGCCACCCATATTTGTTGTTAAGTAAAATTTATCTGTATACCTTTGTCCTCTTAATTTAATTAAAATTAATAAATGAATTTCGAAAAAATGTCCATATAGACCACCTGTAGTTCCTTTCCTTGTTTGAACTTTAAATTTATCTGAGTTTTTTTCTCTTTGTTGCTTAGAGAATTCCTGTAAGTCAATACTTTCTTTTGTATTAATTAGTTCTTTCTCTGGTGTTATCTCTTTGTCGTAGTCAGAAGGGTCGGAACACTGTCGCTTATGCTTAAACTTTTGTGTATCCAATATTGGTTTAAAGTGTGATTCTCCTTCGTTTAATATATGAATAGTGTTTACATCATTGTAATCTACACTATCTACAGATTTAGAACCTGAATGATCTACAATTTGATCTGCCCTTATTCTTTTGCTGACTACATTATGTTTCTCTACAATATGTAGCATAACGTTATATTTTTCACAAACAATTCTACCCTCAATCTCTGTTCTACCCCAAATAGGAGCTAGTAATGTTTCTCCATAATCAGTCGTGACTAATTTGCTATAGAGATCTTCATCACTGCTCTTTAGTTTTGCTATATCATCTCCAGTGTAGCAAATACGGAATAAGTATACTTTCCATATGTCATCATCTTTAAAAGTACTATGAAGGTTTGAAGTAATCCTTGCATCTTTTACAACTGCAGACTTTACCCACTCATTCTCTATAGCATAATTGTGACATAATTCTCGCAACTGCTTTATACAAATTTTTTTATCAACTCTAATCTGCTTAAGACCTTTTGCAACTGAATCAAAGAAACAATCTCCTCCACCGACTGCTCTGGCCACTTTAAATTTTTCTGGTAACTTGAGGTCATCATCTTGATTAGCTACGCGCCTTGGTTGCTGTTCTTTCTCCAGTGGCTTAACGGTCTGTAAATTAATTTAATGAATAATCTATTAAACGTTACAAGTTCAGTAAAACCTTCTACCTACCTACCTTGGACAGAATTATTGGTAATTTAATTTACTTATTTGTAAACGGTTGAAGGCTATGTCTGTAAACCTTAACCGGCTAATTTGGAATTTCAAACATTTATTCAAAAATTTTGAGGTAACGTTTACCTGAAAATCAGCTATTAGTTACACGGAGAAGTCATTTACCTTAAGATTATACTGAGTTTTTAATTATATCGACTGTTTTAAGTCCGAATGACCCGATCTTTAATTTAAAAAATCTGCTTATTTTCGAATCAACTTAATCTCAAGCATTTCCAAAAAATGTTCTTATTTTGAAAAGTTGTAGGTCAAAAGTTGATTGTTAAGTTGCACAGAATTAACCCTCAACCAATTTCTTATATGATTAAAATTACCAATAACCCTGTATTAATACTGCTATTAGGTAAAGTATTTTTAAGCACACTTTAGGTTATTCTAAAGAGGACGTAGGTACTCAATTCGACCCGTTTTATTGATATATATTTTATTATAAACTTATTTGCTAAGTGCTATAGAATTCACACGCACAACGGCCCAAATGATGAGGCTAAGTGCGGAAACAGCCCCGTAAAACTAAACTAAACTAAACTAAGTGCTATAGAATGGTTTTTTCCATTCATCTTTTATTAATTTTCTTATAACTCTAAATAATTTTCTTTGAATTACAAGAAATCTATCAGTCCTTGTGCTTAATTTAAAGCTGATGAATGTTTTACCCAACCTTGACTGGAAAATTTACCCTGAACCCGAAACCCTGACAAACTAAGTTTTAAACAAAAAGAAATCTGTCAGTTACCTACCTACTTTTATTTGTGTATTTATTACTGTTATTCATTAGAGACTAACAGAGACCCGATCTACAACTTATTATTGTTTTGATCTATTCATAATACATACCTGTAATGACAGGATGGCCAAGCGCATATTATTTTCAAAACTCCAAAATGTGAAGGCGTCTCGTTTATCATCACGTCGCTGATTTTAAATCAGAACGATGTGCTGATTTAGACCTCAAACGAGTCGCGATAAAGGCCAGACCATTCTCGGCCATTTCGTGTAATTCTGTAAATGGTGTGCTTACGTGCCCGATATGCGATAGAACATTTTCTGCAAAAATTGGGTACGCCAGTCACCAAAGACCACACCATAGACGAGCTGCTGAACATCGAATCTCGTCATCGCTTACCTACATAGGTAGCCAGAAATAGCCACTGTCACCGAAATCGGTCAAGGAGACATCAGCATTAATGTACCTAGTACCTACCTACCTACTAAGCAGACTAAAGTCTATCTATTTATAAATATGACAACCGCTTAGAGATTTTGTAACATAGAAATTGTCCACAATCAAGGCCAATCGGTGTTAGATAAATGGTCAAAATATTAAAATCCTGGACCTTATTTACGTATTTAAGTACAGGTATTAGTGCAACACCAGCAGATAATAACTCGATTTTTTCGGTCTGCAGCTAGATTGCCTATCACAAAACAACCGCACGTACCTAAAGTCAATTCAATTCTTGATTAATGGCGATTCTGCCCACATTGCGTTGCAATTCCGCCAATGTCCAGTGACTAAATACAATACAGAAAGTCTGTTTTCAAAACATCAAAAATGTAAACAAAGAACTGTCAAATAATGTCAAAGTGACAGGTTAATCAAATTTTTTTATTAAAAGTGGCTCTTTCTTTGACTACCATTGACTTTTGAAACTTGTAATAACTTTGTTAAAATTTAATAACATAAAATAAACAACCTAAATTTGATATTGATTTTATTTGCAATCGGATTTTTAGAAATAGAGGTATTTGTTGTTTTTTTACCCAATTTTCACTTCCCATAGAAAAAACAACCAAAGCGCGATGTATTTTTTACTCTGGTAACACCGTTGTTTACAATTTTGATCTTAGTTTCGAAATTAATCTTGTTTGTTATACGTTTACTTAAACTAATAAGCTATTAATATGCTAAAGATAATCATGAATCACGTTCTCTTAGTTTCAAGGAATTTGGACTTTAGGTATCTAATAGGATTTATTACCTACGAAAAAGCACTGTCTTTAAAAGAACTCTAAAACTACCATAACCTCTTAGGATATTTGGAGGCAACAAGAAAACTCCATGTTGGACAATGGTTTTCAATTTTACAACACTTTTGCACCTTCACTAAACTAAATTCGACCTTAGACTAATAGCCTAAGAATTCGACACATTGTTTACTCGTTCCCGCCAAAACCTCTGGTTGATATTTAACTAAAATTACACATAAACAAGTTACTCACCGTTTCACCAAGGAATCCTTCGTTTTCACTGGATTCCGCTGCTTTCTTTTCTTTTGCCGACATTTTCAAATCAAATCAACAAAACAATACTGAGGTTAATAAGAGTATGACTGATAAATAAGTGAAAAAATATTTTATGACCTCGTGTGGCAGACACAGGATAAAGAACTAATAATCGTAAGTGACGCATGCGCATTGTGCTTTGGGTTGCCAGATGGCTTTATTTTGCTTGCTTTTTTTAAAGTTATGTTTGCACCATTTGCACGAATTTCAAAACTTTTTAATACTAATTTGTGCTTATGGGTCCAAGCTGTCAAACTCACGGTATGCGTCTAATTTTACACCACAAAATTATCTAAGAAAAATAGCGGCGGTGGCGTAAACATTAGCGATTGCGGAGAAGAGTGGGACGAAAATGATCCGGGGGAATAAAATAACATTTTAATTAACAAAAAATGAAGCAATTTAATTTCTTCAGAATATTCATAGTTAGTTACGTCTCTCAGTTTCCTCCTTCTAAGGTGAAAGGATACCTGCGCTGTCTCCATACAAACGTAGTCGACTGTTTCCTCCCTGGATAATGACACTAGCACAAATATATTTTTTAACCGACTTCAAAAAAGGAGGAGGTTCTCAATTCGCCGCGTATATATTTTTTTTATGTATGTTCGCGGATTACTCGAAAACGCCTAAACCGATTTGGAAAATTGTTTTTTTGTTTGAAAGGGAATAACTCGCAGGTGGTCCCATAAAAATTGGATGAAGATCTGATGAGGGTCTTCGGAGTGATGAACAGAATTACACCTCGAGAGTGCAGCAAATTGCTCAGTTTTCGATTTCCACCAGTAGAATTGGGCCATAAACTAATAGTTACCGATAAATAGAATGTCTGAGACCACCTTCTTATCAGACAACTCTTCAATCAGTTACGATTACAGGTTAAAATTTGAATAAAATAATCGCTTTCATCTCGCCGGACTGGGTTTGAATGAATGTTGCTGGAGAACCCTATTCTAAATGAAGATCTGATGAGGATCTTCGGAGTGATGAACAGAATTGCACATCAAGAGTGCAGCAAATTTCTCATTTTTCGATTTCCACCAGTAGAATTGGCCCATAAACTAATAGTTACCGATAAATGGAATATCTGAAATCACCTTCTCATCAGAAAACTCTTCAATCGGTTACGATTACAGGTTACAATTTGAATAAAATATTCGCTTTTGCCTCGCCGGACTGGGTTTGAATTTTGATAGAACACTTAACTTAAAATCTATAACTGCCATGACTATGCCCCTTTTTTGTTTTTTTTTTCAATTTCTAAGGTTTATGCACCAAAAATATTTGCTCCAGTGTCATTCATTATCCAGGGAGAAAACAGTTGTTATATAATACATAGTTTGTATGGAGAAAGCCCCCGGTACCCTTTCTTCTTAATTAGGTATTCAGTTGATATTCATTTATTGAATATAGTCAATCATCATCACGGTAGGATACATCAGTTCTTTCTTAGTCTACTTTTTTTTTTGTGATCTGCTCTATTCAGTGAGCGTACGTAGAGTATACCTACAGAGTTATGTAGGGTGGTAATAATAACAATTTCATTAGTTATGTACTTAAACTAAGACACAGGTTTGTTTTGTTAATGGAGAAATAAATCTGGATCAAGTCTATTATTGGGTCTATATATCATTTCAACCTTTGTCTAATTTTAAATCTAATTATTAGTTATGGCGAATTGCCATTTATAATAAGAATTACATTTAATAAAAAGGAAAATCCGGACGAATTGATAACCTCCTCCTTTTTTTGAAATCGGTTAAAACCTAAAAAATATGAACAATAAACATACCCCCTAAATATTAAAATATCGTAAAACTGGGGCTGTTATGAAAAATAGTAGCAGATATAAAATTACCACACCTAAAAACATAAATTCGAATAAAGCCTGGAAAAATTTATAAAACTGAAAAGTGCTGAATGGTGAAATTGAAGAGTTTTTCCTAATGGTTCTTCCTCTCTCCCTTCATTTATAAGATTTATTCTTGTTACTTCTTGTACTAACCTATGTACACTCAGTATACCATCGTCTGAATTTACCATAGAATACTGCGTTAATAATTGAATGGCAGCCCCTAATTCTCTTATAGCATCATCTTCATTAATATCATAATTTTCGCCAAAGTATATAAATATTTCAGAAGGTATATAGTCTGCTTCACAATATGCTAACATTTCTAAAATATCCAAAGCATTTTTTCCATACTCTTGTTTTTTTATCTTATCAATGCTGACTTCGAAAGTTGTAAAGGTTGTTCTGTTATATTTATCATTGCTATCATCTGGCAATGGAAAGCCAAGTAATTTTTGCTTCTTCTCTTCAAATTCTGTAAGATAATCGTCAATATTAAATCTTCGTTCTGGGTGTTCATGTTTTACTTGTTCATCTACTTGCTTGATGTATGCAACCGCTTGCGTCAAGGCTAAAGGAAACTATTGTAATGTCTCCGATAACTTTTGAATTTCATTATTTTGTAAATCATCTTTTATTTTGAGTTCTTTTCTGATGAAGTCGGTAGCTTCTTTTTTACTAAAAATACTTAGTAGTATTACTTCTATATCTCTCCATTTTTGATTACGGGAAGTAATTAATACAAAAGGTTTATTAGCATTAGAAGGCAAAGACGGTAAAAAATGATCTATATCTTCGTCACCATCAACTTGAGATCTCCGCTTTTCAGCATTATCAAAAATAAAAAGACTCTTTCTCTTTGAAAAAAAATTATATACCTCTTCCACAATGGTATATATATGTTTTTCTTTCACATTGATTCCTAATTTATCCCGAGCCAACCTACAAAAAGAATCAGAAAGAGTTTTAAAGCTTTCTGAATTAATCCATATAACATTACCATCATAGTAATATCTATAATCAAATGCATACTTTCTGGCCAATTCGGTCTTACCTATTCCACCTAACCCACTAATAGATGCTATTGGTGAAATTGCTGTTTCACCTCTGCTTTGTAATGCCATATGCAATTTTTGTAGTTGCTCATCTCTACCAATAAATGAGCCATTTGAATTTCTTAGCTCGAATGCAATACCAAAGTTTAGTACCTCTTCAAATAAACCATCATTCTTTTTTAAGTAATATTTTTCTTCACTTCTCCAATACTCTTCTCCTTTCTCTTTTATTTTAAGAAAATTATCTTCAACTTCTTTATCAGTAAGCATATGCAAATCCTTAACCTCATTTTTAATGATCTTTCTTAACTCTTGATCACTAGCTTGACCTGTGAAAACTTCCAACTCATTAAAAAATTCTTCAACGTTTGTCCTATCTTCATCATGAATATCCAGTGAACCTTTGGGAAACTTCTTAACTTTAATATCAAATCTATAACTATTGACCTCTAGGTCACGTTTTAGAGCAGTAGTTTTTAATTTTTTGATGAGCTTCAATGTATTTTCTTCTAAATTTTCTTCGGTTGCTAATCTCAACATTTTTTCCTCCTGATCAAACACAAGCAAATTACCAACAAGCTTTCCAATATTTTTTATATCTCCATCAGTCAGCATTTTTCCAGTACCGACTACATTGTCATCAATCTCTATAACTTTGTTAGATTTGTGTTTCTCAAATAACTTGATTAATTGTTCAATTAAATGTTTTTGTTTATGAAATCTAGGACTAATATTACCAAAACTGACATGTAGCTTTAATGGTTTTTTTTGTAATTGTTTTTCCAATGTTTTTTGTACAAGTTCATAAGGAATATTAAATTCAACGACTGCAAGATTACTAACTTTGCTTTTTAAATTTCTTATAAACTGCTTAACGCTCTCATTCTCCAACTTCCCTTCATTCGCAAACTTTAATATTCTGTCTTTTTCGTCTAATATAATAGCACTTCCACCTAAGTTCTGAATTATATCTTCATCTACTTCCAATTCTTTTTCAACACACAATTTAGCCACTTTATTGACTAACACAAGCATTAAGTTGCTTAGCTTGGGGCTGGATGGCGATGTGTAATATGTCCTGAAATATTTTTTTTTTTTTTTTTTTTTAGTTTATTTAGTTTATCAGTATCGCCTAACTCTGTACTAGACTTTTTGTTAAACAGTACTTTATTTGCATACTCATACAGAACTTCATCTTTAAGTTTTTTTTCTGTCAGATTTTTTTTATCGTTATTAAAATAATTGTCTTTGAATTTACCTTCTCGGTATTCAATTTTTGTCTCGTCTTGTTTTATTTCTTCTGTAATGTCAATGACGTTTCTTGCCAAGAAAACGTGGTAGGTTAAAAATAATTCATTTCCCATCATGTTATTGTAATTTAGTTTACCACTAATACAGCTGACAAGAGCCTTTGCTAACGACTTTATTCTTTCTTGACAAGAAACCTTCTTCAGCATGGTAATTAGACCTGAGTTTTTATCATCGAGACTAAATTTAAATGCCTTATTCTTATTTTCTTTAGACTTTGTAGAAATAACACTATTACTATAATCTATATCAATTTTCCTGGATTTATCAAATTGTTCATCTAGGATAGCATTGGTATAAATAATGTACCTGACCTGAAAATCACCCTGCAATGCAGGATCTTTAGATTTTTTATTCAAAACATTTTTACTGTTAAAATAGTCTAAAAAATATTTGCCGAGATAGAATTTACTATCCCTATTTTGATTTGTAAATTTTTCAATGGTTACCTTATTTTTATTCGGATTTTCTAGATGTTTTGCTTGCAAAAGAATTAATGTTGATTTTTCCTTATTCCAATATCTAAAAACGATATCATCAAAAGCACCTACGCCACCCATATTTGTTGTTAAGTAAAATTTATCTGTATACCTTTGTCCTCTTAATTTAATTAAAATTAATAAATGAATTTCGAAAAAATGTCCATATAGACCACCTGTAGTTCCTTTCCTTGTCTGAACTTTAATTTTTTCTGAGTTTTTTTCTCTATGTTGCTTAGAACATTCCTTTAAGTCAATACTTTTTATTGTATTAATAAGTTCTTCTTCAGGTGTTTTCTCTTTGTCGTAGCCAGAAGGGTCGGAACACTGTCGCTTATGCTTAAACTTTTGTGTATCCAATATTGGTTTAAAATGTGCTTTTCCTCCATTTAATATATGAATAGTGTTTACATCATTGTAATCTACACTATCTACAGATTTAGAACCTGAATGATTTACAATTTGATCTGCCCTTATTCTTTTTCCGTCTACATTATGTTTCTCTACAATATGTAGCATAACGTCATATTTTTCACAAACAATTCTACCCTCAATCTCTGTTTTACCCCAAATAGGAGCTAGTAATGTTTCTCCATAATCAGTCGTGACTAATTTGCTATAGAGATCTTCATCACTGCTCTTTAGTTTTACTATATCATCTCCAGTGTAGCAAATACGGAATAAGTATACATTCCATATATCATCATCTTTAAAAGTACTATGAAGGTTTGAAGTAATCCTTGCATCTTTTACAACTGCAGACTTTACCTACTCATTCTCTATAGCATATTTGTGACATAATTCTCGCAACTGCTTTATACAAATTTTTTCATCAACTCTAATCTGCTTAAGACCTTTTACAACTGAATCAAAGAAACAATCTCCTCCACCTATTGCTCTTGCTACTTTAAATTTTTCTGGTAACTTGAGGTCAACATCTTGATTAGCTACGCGCCTTGGTTGCTGTTCCTTCTCCAGTGATTTAACTATCTGTGAATTAATTTATATACCCATCAGCATTATTTTACTACAACGCCTAATCCACTCTATAAAAGGTATTAAACTAATTAACTCAAATAAATTGTGCGACTATGAAAAAGTTCAGGCGTTATGAAGCTACTGCCACTACTGCGACAGAATCTGGACAGAATGAACCACGTTCCGTCATTTTATTCATATACTAGCTGTTGCCCGCGACTTCGTTCGCGATGTGGTTTTGGTTTATATAGAATGCCTAGCATTTTCCCGCATAGATACTATTTAACGTTCGGTGTAATTTATAATAACAAAATAGATACATTGTTTTTAAGCTATATTTTTTGATTGATTTGGCAAAGGCACTTATGTAGGTAAGTAATATTTATATTTATTTATTTCACTCAAATAGAACATAATACACAACAATATAATAAGCTAAAACTAAGTCCAATTCATATTCGCACAAAACTTTCAACATTCTTTGTCTTCCTCATCATCTCATCTTTGGTTTTTTGTAAATTAAAGTAAAAAAGAATTATTAACTACCGTTGTCCCTCTATCCATATTTTTGTATTCATAATATAAGAGGTTATCTATATATATAAAAGAGAAAATCACTGACTCACTGACTCATTCACTCATCACGATATCTCAGAAACTACAAGTGCTAGGAGTCTCAAATTTTGCATGGGGGTTCCTTTTATGACATAGGTGCTCACTAAGACGGGATTTTGCGAAATTCGACCCCTAAGGGGGGAAAATGGGGGGTCGAAGTTTGTATGGGACAACGTGATTCCTTGGTCCAATCTACTTCAAATTTTGCATAAACATTGTTTAACAGAATTAATGGAACACGTGTTTCGTATTTTATTGAAATTCATCCCCTAACGGGGTTAAAAAGGGGTAGAAAATTATTTTGGGGGTGATTTGCTTCGAAGTTGATATCAATACTCTTTAGTGCTTTTGATTAGATTGGTAACACGTCACCTCAAGCTGTCAGCAGCTGATGTTAACGTAAAACCAAAGAGGCAAAAAACTTCGAACATTGAACTGAAAAAAGGTGTCTTGCCATTTAGTACTGGAAACTTGACATAGTATTTTAATGCCCGGTATTTTTGAGAACCATAGGTACCTATCGATAGAGGACATTACGGCAAATGAAATATGCCTTTACACCAAATCTCTTATAAGCGTCTCGGAAATGGGGTATTTGACCAAACGCGATGTCTTAATTTTTTTCAAAAATGCACTGTGCACAAATAATGCTTTCTACCAAACTTCTAAACCATCTCGGAGACGGGATATTTGTTGAAACATGGAACTGTTATATCTGTTATTGCGTAGGGATTTTGGAAAACAGTTGGATAGCCCATTTATCGGGGAAGGTTATAAGGCTATTTTTTATTTCGATATTCCCACGGGATCGGGACTTACGCGGGTGAAACCGCGGGGCGCAGCTAGTAGTATTTATAAACACCAACATCATGCAAATAATAATCTATTTTGGTGCAAATAAAATTTTGTTTTTTATTTTCAAATATTACTATTAATGATTAAATATGAAAGGCCATTGGACAGAACAGATACTTATACATAAAATAACGTCCTTACCTATTGATAGCGGGCATTACGTTGAACAAAAAATGCTTTCACACCAAACATCTAAAACGTCTCGGAAATGGGGTATTTGAAGGAACATGATGTCCTATGATTTTACAAAAATGCACGATGCCCTTAGAGACCTATACCTATCGATAGAGGACATCGAAGAAAACAAATAATCCCTTCACACCAAACTTCTAAAGCGTATTGGATACAGGGTTTTTGAAGAAACGTGATGTTCCATGATTTTCCAAAAGTGCGCGGTGACTTTATGCCAATAATAATTGTGTAAAATTACGATATGCCTAGGGTTTTTTTATGCTAAAACGTTTATGACAAACTACAAAAGGACATTTTGTTTATGCCAAAAGTGTGGTTCCCATCTAAAACCTCTAAGCCAACCTCCAACTACTAAAGCTTCTGGGAAATAGAATATTTAAAGAAAAATGATGTCCTATGATTTTTCAAAAGTGTGCGGTTCACTTTGAGACCCATACCCACCTAAATGAACAAAAAATGCCCTCATACAAAACCTATAAAGCGTAAGGGCATTATTAATCCATCGGGTCTAAAATCACAGCGCAAAAAACATAACACTGCCACGCTCCCATACTGAATGTCCGGACCCTTTTTGCAATTTTCTGAATTCTAGACCAAATTGCCCAGATTTTTGCCAGGCTACGTAATTTTGTGGAAAACAAAAAAAAAAGTAGCTGTGACATACGGCAGACAGACAGACATGACGAATCTATAAGGGTTCCGTTTTTTGCCATTTGGCTACGGAACCCTAAAAATTGATTTTTACAAACATACCTTATCTAGTATTTTCTAAGGTTTTCGCGACTCGAACTCATAATTATAAATATATTTGAACGGATACCTTATCTATTATTCACTTCAAAAACTTCAAAAAAGGAGGAGGTTCTCAATTCGTCTCGTATATTTTTTTATGTATTTTCGCCGATTACTTACTCGAAAACGCTTGAACCGATTTGGAAAATTCTTTTTAGGGTTTCGTACCTCAAAAGGTAACAAAAGGAACCCTTATAATATCACTTTCTTGTCTGTCTGTCTGTCTGTCTGTCCGTGTGTCACCACCGATTATCTCAGGAACGGTTGGACTTAGCAAGTTGAAATTACTGAAGTCTATGGTCCCATTAGGTGTATAAAAATCAAGGTGTATAAAAACTAATGAACGGAACCCTCGGCGCGCAAGTACGACTCGCACTTGGCCGGTTTTTTTATTTTCTAAGGTGTCCGCGACTTGAACTCATAATTCAAACTATTTAAATAAATTGGTTGAGCGCGATACATAGACTAATAGATTTTCTAGGACCATGGCGCGATATAAGTGTAACATCGAGGAGGTCTTCGGTAAAGGAGAGGTAATTTTATGTAGTAGTACCTCTTTGTACTAACCTCATTTTCAGTTTCACGTAGGTAGTAGATATATGCAAACTATTTGGTTTTATGACAACTGTCATCTTGAGCGGAGGCATGTACCTGTACGCCTAGTATGACTTGTTGAAGCACTCGAAAATAAGGAACCCTTATAAGGTCACTCTCTTGTCCGTCTGTCTGTCGGTGTGTCACTACCGATATTCTCAGAGACGGGTGGATCTAGTAAGTTGATTTTTAGGAAGTTTCATAGTAAATACTCAATTTAGTAAGTTTGATCGAATACGTAAAAAAGTAGTGCTAAGCGTACTGTTCCTTTTTGACGTTTGATTACGTTTTACACGGAAAAATATTTCGATTTCACATTTTTTAAATGTTTTTTTATCAAATTTCATAATTATTGTATTAAACTTAAATTAAAAAATACCCTAAATGTTAATCTGGTATTTTCTGAACATATTGGTGTGGAGCTCGTTGAAATCTGTTCTCTAGTTTATGAGATTACCTGGTTCAAACAAACAGACAAACAGACAAACAGACAAACAGACAAACAGACAAACAAAAATTCTAAAAACTACCCTATCGTGTTCAGCTAATGATTCTAAGACGACCTGTGTATTTTTTTTCTGGATATTTCACAATTACAGATTTTTTTATGTCTACAGATTTATTATATGTATAGATAAAGACACAAAACAGTAAACAAGATGGCGGCGCCACAATCAGCGCACTGACATGACTGTATACATACATCAAATGAAGCACTGTATTGTTGACTTCCTTCAGTCGTTGTAGGTCAAAAGTTGATTGTTAAGGTGCACAGACCAATGACCCTCAACCAATGAAGAATGTTAATAGGTATGAAAATCGGTTGAAAGTTTGTTACAGAAATGCTTGTACGTATACAAATACACTAGTTTTTGTTCTAGTCATTATTTAATTAGTGCTAATAAAATGGTCAAATTATTATTTTTTTTACTTATTTACACTAAGTAAGTATTAGTGCAAAACCAGCATATAACTCGATTTTTTCGGTCTGCAGCTAGATTTCCTATCACATAAAAACAGCAAGTACTTACCTATTACGTTTTAAGATATTTTTAAGTGCTGATATGATAAAGATAATCATGAATCATGTTCTCTTAATTTTAAGGAATTTCGACCTTAGGTAGGTATCTAGGTAATAGGATTAAGTACCTACGAAAACCATTGTTTGTAAAAAGACCAAAACTATCATAACTACATAGGAGATTTGGAGGCAACGAGAAAACTCCATGTTGGACACTGATTTTTTTAATTTTACAATACTTTGGCACTTTCACTGAACTGAAATCGACACATCGTTGACTCGTTCTCGCCAAAAACTCAAGTTGATATTAACTAAAATTACACAAAAACAAATTACCCACCGTTTTACCAAGGAATCCTACGTTTTCACTGGATTCCGTTGCTTTCTTTTCTTTCGCCGACATTTTCAAATCAAATCAACAAAACAAAAAGCTTGAGAGGTATGTCAAGGGACACCCGGATGGAACGAAGTTCCTTTCGATTATTAATTTTTAATAAAGAGTGGCGTTTCGCACGTTCGTGCGAACTTCTTGCGGGCGAAACGACCACCTACTCAATTAGTGAAGGAATTGTAATTTTTTTTTTTGTAAATAATCTTCGCGACACCACACTGTTCAATACGAAATAGAAAGACGAAACGAAAATAACTGGCTTGCTTTCTATGAGAGAGAGAGAGACAGACAGACAGAGAAACACGAAAGTGTCGTTACAACTTTTGGTTTTAATTTTTTTCGTCTAGCCCCCTTTCGCAACGCGCGATAAGGAACTATCGTTCCAAATACTTATATAACTACTATGATAATGACTGTTAGATAAGTAAAAACATATCGTATGACCGCAAGGAAAATATTCGCATGTGTGACGCATGCGCAGTACCTATTTATCATATGGCATTCGCCTATATTCACACCTCAAAATTATCTAAGAAATTACCAGCGTGAACATAATATATTTTATTGAGAATAGTAGGACGTAAATAACTTTATCCGATTATTTCAAAGAGAGTAAACTAATAACGTAAGGTTAACATTACATTTATGCTTTCGTTAGTTAAAATAACTATGTTTTGTCACTTTTGCACAACTGACTGTCATCTGTAAAAGTACGGAAATATCAAAATACATTTTTACTGAGGAAAGTATAATTTTACTATATGTTTATAATTAAGGGAGTTCGTAATATGTATACCTATGTAGGTAGGTATTATTAGCCCCACACCTATAATTTGACGTAATATTATGGGCGCGTTCCACACATCCTAACTTAGTTTTTTTTTAAGACGATTTCAAGTGATCAATGTATATATACATAAGCATCGAACGAAATAAAGAAATTTGACTTTGACTTTTTTATTAGTTAATGACTTACATAGTTGACTCACTTATATACCATAGGTATCATAGATAGCCCTCTGTGCAGAGGATGCATGGGGGCGAAGGATAACCTACATTATACGCCCATGGAGTGCAGTAGCGAGGCAGATCAAGGTTTCTTCAATCGCCGGCATCTCTCCCGGAGACCTGCAGCAGCCTGAAAAGGCTGCTAGCCTTCTGGAAGGACCTGGGATGGTTGGAGTGACAAGAAGGATCTTCTCACACGCACAATGGCTCAAATGAAGAGGCTAAGTGCGGAAACAGCCCCTGTAAACTAAACTAGGTAATGGCTTTCTGTCCCCATAGATAGGTAGGTATTAGTGGCTTAGTTTCAGTTGGTAGCTACAGTAGCTAGTTTGGTTATACAGGGGCCTAAGTCTGCTAACACAATTCAGTTTCATATAATCGTAATAGAAAAATGTCAAAAATATGACATTACATGTCAAATTGGTATTCTCATAATGTTAACTATTCTATAGAAACACCACTGACGCACCACTGACTCACTCACTTTAGTATTCTGCTCTAGAATCGTGGCTCAATGGAATCTCGATAGTTGTCAAACCCGTATATCGCTTAGCAACAAATACCATGTTGCTAGGCCACCTTAGCGACGCATCTTTATTACTATTCCATTGGGACGCCCCATAGTGATTCTATCTATAACGATGTTATTAAAACTTTAGCAGAATACCAAATAAAGTCACAATCTCGATATAATATCAATAGAATCTAGACATAATGATAATGGTAAACCCATTAATGCAAAAATAGCAGAATAAGGCCCCAGGGGTCTAAGTCTGCTAACAAAATTGTGGTTCAATAGAGTGTCGATAGAATCGTAATAGACATTTAATGTCAATTAAAAATATGACATTTCATGTCAAATTGGTATTCTCATAATGTTAACTATTCTATAGAAACACCACTGACGCACCTCTGACTCATTTTGGTATTCTGCTTTACAATCGAGGCTCAATGGGATCTTGATAGTTGTGAAAACGGTATATTACTTGGCAACATATACCTACCATGTTGCTAGGCAACAACTGCGACGTATCTATTACCATTCCATTGAGATTACATAGTGATTCTATGGCGATGTTATTAAAACTTTGGCAGAATACCAAATAAAGTCACAATCTCGATATTATAATATCGAGATTGTGACTCGATATAATGACAATGGTAAATCCATTAATGAAAATTAGCTGAATAAGGCCCCTGGACTGTTGAAACTGTTTAGTGTCACTGTCTTTTGGTTGACAATCTTACCAAGCCGACCTACTGCGTGTGTTTAAGTGTTTAAAGATGGTCCGGTTGAAACAAAAACTAAAGACAATTAAAAAAAAACAAAAGATTGTGGTAAAATAAATGTTTTATTATAATTATTAAATATCATTACAGCTAGCTACTCCAGCTACTTACCATAATAAGTATTATCATTATCGCTCTACATATAATATTACAGTTACCCAAAGCGTCAATGTAGAGAAACATACTGTAGAATGTATGACTACAAATTAAAATTAAGCTAAAACTACGTATCACTGTAAAGGAAAATTATTATCTAAGTATTCTGTGGTAGAGGTGGGTGGCTTCCAACGGTTCGTAGGGTTCGTAATTCTGCGGATCTTAGCACGGACATCCACGCATGCCACTGGCATTGATGAGTCATCAGTGCTAAATGGTCTGCGCCCGTCCGCAAAATCCAGTGGTGAAGTTCTATTATTTCAAGTGAAAAAATATCTGTCAAAAGAATCTTAAAAACTAAATAGACCAGGAGATGTTAATACAATGTAGTTAAAGTCGATAAAAAACGAAATAGGCGGTAGCGTAATGCTATACTTCTCCGGTGTGGCTTACAGCCCGACGCGAATTCGGTAATTTTGGTAAAACAATTCAATCATTTGTTCTAAGTCTAATTTTTGCACCGCTAAGCCTCATCGAGTAGCCTTTCACGAAATACACCATGCCATACTTTTCCGACGGTTCCCAATGGCCGCCATACCGTCGCAAAGAAGTGTTTTTTTGTTTCGCTAAACGATTTGTACAAGCGCTATGACCATCATTTTCGTTTTTGTCATTCCGTAGTTTTATTAGAAACCTGAAGAACCGCCGTGTAGAACCGCCGCGCTTAGTATTTTGTGTCACTATCTCCCGGTCTAATATAACTACCTACTTACTCAGTTTCTTGCTGCTCATTTGGTACTGAACAAAGTATCAACTTTTCCAAAAGCAAATTTATAATATCGATCTGTTCATTAGTAGCAGCTTGTAGAAGTGTGTTGTGTTTACGATCACGAGCATTGAGAATTGATTTAAGTGCATCAGAATTTTTTCCCTTAAGCAAACTATCAAGCTCATCCTTTTTACCATTCAGAACAGCTTTAAATGCTCGATCTATAGATACAAGTAAATTGTTAATATCAGAATTAAATTTTGCTATATTATTAGGAGTCATCCTGAAATCATTAGTAACTTCATAGATTGCACCTTTTTGTAGTAAAAGCTTAACAATTTCTAAGTGGTTTTCCTTTGCAGCAATGTGTAAAGGAGTATAGCCTTTAGTATAATTATCATCGCCTTTATTAAGCGGATTAATCATGTCCATACGCCTCTTAATACACGAAGCAACAACGTCTCGTTTAGCGTGCGAAGACGAAGCCGTAGAAAAACGACCCGGCCCGGGTCGACGACGAGCCGGTTCGTAAAAATACGACCTACTATTAACATTCGCACCGTAATCTAATAAGATTTTGACAATCCTAGTGTAACCTAATTCAGCAGCTAAATGTAATGGCGTCATTCCCGAAATATTTGCAGAGGAACCAAGGGCAGATTTTTTTTCCAAAAAATATTTGAAAATCTCTTCAACATCGGAGAGATGTGTATTACACATTTTTAAATGACGAAGAGCGTAGTGCAGAACATTATTTCTGAATAATTCATCCGTTAAATCAATATTAGCGTTGTTATTTACTAGGCATTCTATAAAATCCATCCTAGCATTTTGGGCAGCATAGTGAATAGGAAGTTGACCTTTTTTACGTCTTATATTAGGATTGACTCCTTTTATACGCAATAAATATTGTAGAATATGTAATTGATTGCCAAAAATGGCCACATCCAGTGGAGTATGTTCACTATTATCAGTTAAAAAATTAATATCAACTCCTTGTTCTTCGATTAGGTATTCTACTATCTCCTGGTGACCATTCAAAGCTGCTGAATGTATGGAAGCATAACCAATTTTATTAAACTCGATTACCTTATCCATCAAATTGCCTTGTATGTTTTTTAATAACGACTTAATAGCTTTTATTTTACCATTAATGGCAAATAAATTTATTGGTGTATTTCTTGTCTCACCATAGGCAGAATAAAAATCTTCAATCAATTTAACATATTCACTGGCATAACACCAAATATATGAAGCGTGTTTTTCGACGTCACTTGATTTTTCAGCGTTTGTTATTATCCGTTTTTCCTTTGTGAATATCGGCCTACTACTTGTGTTCTGTTTCCACCAAATGCCAAATGTTTCTCCATTTATACTTGTGTTGTGTTTCCACATCACACAAGAAGGTGAAAATTCAAATCTATTTTTTGAATCATAACACTTTATTAATTCAAGGGCTTTTCTTAATGTTTCTTCCTCTCTCTTTTCATCCATAAGCTTTATTCTTGTTACCTCTTGTACTAACCTATGTACACTTATTATACCATCGTCTGAATTTACCATAAAATACTGCTGTAATAGCTGAATGGCAGCCCTGAATTCTCTCTTAGCATCACAATTATCTTGATCTAAGTTTAAAAATATTTTCGGAGGTAAGTTGTCCGGTGCACAATATGCTAAAATTTCTAAAATTTCCAATGCTTTTTTTCCATATTCCTCTTTCTTTATCTTATCAATGCTAACTTTGAAAGTCGTAATCATTATTCTGCTATATTTGCCATTGCTGTCATCTGGGAATGGAAAGTCCGGTATTTTTTTCTTTTTCTCCTCATACTCTTTTAAATAATCGTCAATTTTAAATTCTCTTTCTTTTTCTACAAGTTTCACTTCTTTAACTACATGCTTGATGTATGCAACCGCTTGCATCAAGGCAAAAGGAAACTGCTGTAATATTTCTAATAACCGTTGAATTTCATTGTTTTGTGATTCATCGTCTATTTTAAGTTCTTTCATGATGAAATCTGTTGCTTCTTTTTCAGTAAAAGTGTCCAATAGTATTTGTTCCGTATTTCCCAATATCTGATTACATGAAGTAATAAGGATATAGGCGTTATTAGCATTAGAAGGCAAAGATGGTAAGAATAATTTTATACCTTTATCGCCATCAACTTGAGTAATACACTTATCAGCGTTATCAAAAATAAAAAGACACTTTCTATTTTTAAAAAAATCATACACCTCATCAACAATGCACTTTATATTCTTTTCTTTTATACTAATTCCTAACTTATCCCGAGCCAACCTACAAAAAGATTCAACAAGATTTTGATAGCTCTCTATATTTATCCATATAACATTGCCGTTATAGTAATTTCTATAATCAAAAGCATACTTTCTGGCTAATTCGGTCTTACCTATGCCACCGTGCCCACTAATACATGCTATTTGTGAAATAGCTGTATCACTTCTGCCTTGTAATACGTTATGCAACTTTTCTAGGTGCTTAACTCTTCCAGTAAATGACTCTACTGGTTTTCTAACATTAAATACAGTATGAAACAGCACTGTACCTTGGTAAAAATCATCATCCTTTTCTAAATAATATATATTTTTATTTCTCTTCCAATACTCTTCTCCTTTCTCTTTCAGGTTGAGAAAATTATCCTCAACCTCGTCTTCAGTTAGCTTATACAAATTTCTTATCTCATTTTTAATGATCGTTCTCAACTCCTGGTCACTAGCTTGATCTGTGAAAACTTCTAACTCATTCAAAAATTCTTCAACATTAGTTCTATCTTCAGCGTTAACATCCAGTGAATCTTTAGGAAAGTTTTTAACTTTAGAGTTAGTGTCAAATTTCAATCTACGAGTATCAATCTCTAGATTACGTTGTACAGCAGCTGTTCTTAATTCTTTGATGAGCTTAAGCCCATTTTCATCTAAACTATCTTCGCTTGCTAACCTCAGCATTTTGTCCTCCTGGTCAAATACAAGCAAATTACCAACAAGCTTTCTTATATTTCTTATATCTTCATCTGTTAGCACTTTTCCATGGCCGACTACATTGTCATCAATCTTGAAAACACTTCTAGATTTGCTGTTTTCAAATAACTTGATTAGTTGTTCGATTGAATGTTTTTGTTCGGTGAAACTTGGACTAATATTTCCAAAACTGACGTTGAGTTTTATTGGTTCTTTTTCTAATTGTTTTTCCAACGTTTTTTTAACAAGTTCATAAGCAATTTCAAATTTATAGTCTGGGAGATTATTAACTTTACTTTTCAAATCTCTTATGAACTGTTTAGCGCTTTCATCCTCCAATTTATCTCCATCAGCAAACTTTAATGTTCTCTCCTTTGTGTCTAAAATAATAGCATTTCCGCCTAAATTCTGAATTATTTCCTCATCCACTTCCACTTCCATTTCTTTTTTATCACATAATGACGCTAATTCAGCCACTTTATTGACTAAGTCATTTCGTTTGTCATTATTATCTAACTCTGAACTAGATTTTTGTTTAAACATTACATTCTTTGCATACTCATACAGAATTTCTTTTTTAAGATCTTTATCTAACTGATCATTCTTATCGATATTAAAAAAATTGTGCTTGAATGTACCTTCTCGATATTCAATTTGTGTCTCGTCTGTTTTTATTTCTTTTCCAACGTCAATAACGTTTTTTGCCAAGAAAACTTGGTAAGTTGAAAGTAACTCATTTCCCATCATGTTTTTGTAATTTAGTTTACCACTAATACAGTTGACAAGAGCATTTGCTAACGACTTTATTCTTTCTTGACTAGAAACCTTCTCCAGCATGGTAATCAAACTATTATGAAGACGAAATTTAAAAGCCTTTTTCTTATTGTCTTTCGATTTCGTACAAAAAATACTATTAGTATTATATATGTCAATTTTATGAAACTGTTCTTCTAGAATAGCATTGGTATAAATAATGTACTTGACCTGAAAATCACCCTGAAATATAGGATCATCGAACCTTTCATTAAGTTTTTTTCTACTAATTAGATAGTCTGCGAAATACTTGCCCAGATAAAATATATTATCGCTATTCTGATTTGTAAATTGGTCAAAGGTAAGCTTACTATTTATTGGATTTTCTAGGTGTATTGCTTGCAAAAGAATTAATGTTGATTTTTCCTCATGCCAATATCTAAAAACTACATCATCGAAAGCACCTACGCCACCCACATTTGTTGTTAAGTAAAATCTATCTGTGTACCTTTGTCCTCTAAATCTACTTAAAATTAATAAAAATATTTTATAAAGATGTCCATCTAGACCACCTGTAGTTCCCTCCCATCGCTCGATCGTTCGTATATTCAATATTGGTTTAAAGTGTCCTTTACCTTCGTTTACTATATGAATAGTGTTTATATCATTATAATCTACATTATCCACATATTTAGAACCCGACATATCAACAATTTGATTTTTTCCGTCTACATTATGTTTTTCCGTTTTTTCTACGATATGTAACTTTACGTTATATTTTTCACAAATAATTCTACCCTCAATCTCCGGTCTACCCCGTATAGGGGCTTGTAATGTTTCTCCATAATCAGATGCGGTTAATGTGCTATAGAGGATTTTATCAATTCTCTTTATTTTCTCCATATCATATGCAGTGAAGCGAATGCCCAATAGGTAAGCATTCCATATTTGATCATCTTCAATAGAAAAAATATACGATCTCGTCCTTGCGTCTTTTACGACTGCAGTCTTTACCCACTCATTCTCTACAGCATATAAATGACATAGTTCTCGTAACTGCTTTATACTAATTTCTTCATCAACTCTAATCTGCTTAAGACCCTTTACAACTGAATCAAAGAAACAATCTCCTCCACCTATTGCTCTTGCTACTTTAAAATTTTCTGGTAACATGAGGTCATCATCTTGATTAGCTACGCGCCTTGGTTCCTGTTCTTCCTCCAGTGGCTTAACGACCTGCAAATAAACCTTTCGTTTAATTGAATTACTCATTTGACGTCCCAAGTTCAGCAAAACCTTTACATAAACCTCATCAAAATGTCAAACTTTTGTGCTAGCAAGTTTAGTAAGCTTGCTTCTAATACACAATGCAGCATAACTATGTATTTTCATTTTTAAATGGGTCAAACTGATAAAAATCTTGCTTTAAGGGTCCTCTTACAAAAATCAATTCTTGCGAATTGAGCTCACGTCGCGAACGCAGGAAATAGTGTTATACTTTATTAGATTTATTATTTATTTATTAAAAGCCTACATTGTCCCACTGCAGGATCTGCAGGGGACAAAGGCCTCTTCCATTGATCGCCATCTGTAGCTGTTGCACACCAGTCATTAATATAGGAGTTTTTATCCTGCCATCGTCGCCATGGTCTGCCGCGTGGTCGTATCTCATTCTGTTGTTATTTTAGCCCATCATTCATCTGCCATGCGGCAAACTTATCCTGTCCAGTCGTATTTTAGCTTAGCAGCATTCTGGGAGACGGAAGCAATGCGAGTTCTGGAGCGCAGGTTCGTGTTTCTGATGGGATCGGTTAATTTATCTCCCAGCATGTGACGCTCCATACCTCTCTGAATCACCCCGAGGGCGAACCCCTGTTTATTTAAAATTTATTTAATAATAAATCATATTCAAATTATTTTATATTTTCTTGTATTGGTCTTTAATATTATTATGTTAATTAATATTACAAAATAATCACCCTGTTTTTGTAAACTTTGTAATAGGTCCATCAATTCGTCTTTGATTAGATAAGTCGGACAGGTGTAGGTAAATATAAATAATAATAAAACTTCTCCATATAGGTAGGTAGGTATAGGTATCTATATCTACCTATGTAAAAGTACCATGTATGTGTGATGTAGGTGTATAGAGCACAACCTTCTTTAGTTGTAACTTGCAACCATACACACTTACACATCTCCACCTAATCGATTGCCACCACAAAAAAATGATGTTAAAGTAATAAGTAGGTACCAATAAATTAAAAAAAAACAGTGTCACGGACCCGATTTTTGAACCATTTTTATTGTTTACTAGCAGCACCCCACGGTTTAACCCGCGTAAGTCCCGATCCCGTGGTCATTCCGGGATAAAAATAAATTGTTTGCAAATTTTGACGGACAACTTACTTACATACGAACTGTGCAAGCTTGTAAAAATAGCTTATGACTATGACACTCTTCTACACCCAAACTATCTCTAAGCAGAATTTCATTCAAATCGGTCCACTTGCACTGGTTTTAGACACTACCTCCTACACTCACACTACCTCCTACACTTTAGACACTACCTCCTACACTCACACTACCTCCTACACTTTAGACACTACCTCCTACACTCACAAACTGTACCTATTTATAATATTAAATTAAATAGTAAAGTATAGATGAAGTCAAGAAAGAGTAATTTTAAAGTTGCCTCAAAACCATAATACACAGTAGTTTTTGAGATGGTAAAATGTTTTGTGCTTAAAATTGTCAAAATAAATATTTAATTCGAGTTAATAGATTATTGCATAACATCTATAGATCTAAGCAGGGGCGCCGACTTCGTGGGTGCTCGGGTGGTCGGGTGCTCCAGCACCCACGAGAGGTAAATAGTGGATGCGGAGCACCCTCTATGAATACTATGACTATGAATATATAATAAAAAATCTCATTCTCGTGTTTTAACAAACGCGATCTAAATAATTTACTTACCTAAATAATGTCCAAACGATCCAAAATATCGACTGCAACTCTAATGTTTGAATTTTTAATCTGTACTAGGGCGAAGGCAAGCTATAGCTTTAAACCTGAAAGGTGTATTTGCGAAACGCAGAATTGCCGAATTTCACTTTTGTTTTGTTTTGTTACATTGGTCTGTGATTCATAGATTTTATTTGTTACCGTTAGTAATTTATCAAAGTGCCGAAGATCGTGCGAAGTGCCGAAGATCGTGCGAAGTGGAGAAGTAAAAGTATGAAAGCGGACCCCGGGCTCCCGAGAGGGATGCAACCGGGAACATCGCTCGGATGATGATGAGTAATTTATCAAAGTTAAAGATTTTTAATGAGATAAATGACGAGCAATTTTATTTATGTTGAATCGAATGTTTTAAAACAAAAGTGTGTGTGCGCACGGTGCAGCATTCAGTACAAAGGCACGGCGGCGGCGGCGCGGGCGGCGCGGGCGGTACGAAGTTTTCCAGGTCAGATGTCATTAAAAAAGCTGGAGCACCGAGCACCCACGGAAATTTCAAAACGCGGCGCCCCTGGCTCTAAGTTTCATGAAAATAGGTTCAGCACGACATTTGTTATTGACTTGTATTCGCAAAAACCCCTAGTTTATCTATACATATAATAAAATCGTTCGTGGATGAATTCTGTACATGTACTGTACTGGAGGGCAGTCTATGATCGTATTCACTAAAATTATAATAAACAAATACCTTTTTATCAAGTTCTATGGCTTCATTAGAACCCGCTGTTTTCGTTTCTTCTGCCGACATCTCACAGGTTTTTCAAATCAACAAAAAAATATTAAATACCTAGTTAATGTTCTGAGATTAATATTTTAAGTAAACAATTATGTTGTATAGTCAATGTAAGATAGTTAAAAGAAAATATGTTGCGTGTTTTTAAACACTAAATCTAATCTAATCTAGCTATTCTAAGAGGTACTAATTTATCAATTGGTAGTTCCCCTAACAATTTCGATTATCTTTACATAAAATCGAAGCTTATTTAAAACGTCGCGCCGGACTTTGATCTTTTTAAGGGTTCCGTAACAACATAAGGAAAGGACCACAAAATGCAATTACGTAAAAATTCCTAAATTTCTTAAAAAATATTTTTTCACAAACATTGTCTTAACTTTTTAACAAGTACGGGGGTTGTTTTATGGTGTCGAGTATCTATAATATAAAAAATGAATCGCTGAATGTGTTGCTAAGAGCAAATCTCGAGAACAGCTGAACCGATTTCGCTAATTCTTTTTTTGTTGTGTTTGTTATTGTCAGGAGAAGGTTCTTATGAAAGAAAAAAATATTGCGTAAAGTGAAACCGCGGGGCGCAGCTAATCGTTATATAAATACAACTTCACATTGCAAAATAATTATTATGATACAAGACATAGAACACCTACCTACGACGTAGGCGTTTGCGGGTTCGATTCCCACCTCAAACAACTATTTATGTATTGATTGATTTTTGTTTCTGGTTCGGGTGTTTCTCTATGTACAAAAGAAAAGTATAAAAGTATTAAATCCGTTGTCTGGCCACCATAACACAAGCCTAGTTGCTTAACTTGGGGCTCGATGGCGCTATAGGAATTGTTCCACAATATGTTATAAAAAAACAAAAGATTGTGATACCATAAACGATTCGGTTATATGTTTTATTTCATTTATTAAATACTACTTACAGCAATTTAATATAATAATTATCATTATCGCTCTATTACAGTTTTCCAAAGAGACAAATATGACATATTATTCATATTCATTTATACAGAGTATGTATCAATTCTTTTCCATCCAAAGGTTGCCTGGAAGAACTCGCTTTCAGCGATAAGGCCGTCCATTTGTGCAATATACATTTTCTAGCTATTACATACTTTGCTTTGTCAATAGATATCGACAAATAAATAAAGCAATCTGTCTATGACTACAATACAAATAAAAAATAAACTACCGTAAAACGCTACAATTTTGCACGGATTTCGACGTTTTTGCATTATATCTCTTTGATGTTTTTCTTTTATGGCTTTTTCAGTCCATAAGACACATAATATACTGTTTGCCTTGATATGTAAGGTAGTATTTTGTGTAACAGATGCAAATTCTACGAATTATAGTCATTCAAAGTCGTAGGCAAAGTTGTAGGCAAAAAATGCAACTTTGCCTAGAAGGATATCTCAATAAATAATATGTGGATCGTTTAAAATTTAATTTCAGCATATGCATAAAACATTATACCCGGCCCCAGCACTAAAATTATTGATATAATGACAATGAAAAAAAAATTAGAGCCATTAGGTAATGTTGTATCAGGTTCTACTAACTTTTCATACAAAAAATAGGGTTGTCAAAATAAAATATTGATGTCATAAAAATGTTTAATAAATAAAAATACTCTTTTATAATCTATGAAACAAAATAGAAGTTCAAACAATGTCATAAAGTACATGCTTAAAAAGACATCACTTTTTAATGTAGGTAAGTACAAATAATAACCACTTTGGCATCTCAACAACGAAATGGTATCTTTATATAAAATATTAAAACAAAAAATACTGCAATTATGCAATTCTTCTTCTGCTTCGCCTTTTGCTTTTGTCCATGTTTAATAACTGTAATAGAATTAATTATTTTTTATGTATTCTTAACGTCTTATACCTACATTTTGTCAAAATTACAACGTCGGCAGTGGAAACAATAATTATATCACGCATAAGGTAACCTATTTTTAAACTTTTGACATTCCTTAGTACAGCAGTAGGAAAAGTAGATACATGTTGAAGTATGCTACGCGTATGTAAATACTATATTATATGTAAGAAGATGTAGTGTTTTTTTTAATATTGTCTGATTTTATTGTCAACCCTAACCCCAGGTAAAGTTGCATCACCTATGTTCGCAAAACACTGTCCATCTTTGCCTACTAAGTTATTTTGAGAAAATAATGCTCTTATCGTAAAAATATAAAACAATACGGCTAAAATAAGCAAATTTCTTACCCCTGAGTGTTATAACCGCACAAAAACACCTTTCCAACGGCTCACACAGCAAAAGTTCCAAGACGCCAAAAATTCACTGCCACTCGCGCTGACCTTTGTCATTTAATTGCCGACCGTACAACCACAGAGTAATAAAAAAAAGTAAAAAAAGGTGGTCCCATAATAATGTAAAATTAGTGCCAAATGGTAAAAAATAAGAAAAACCTTAGCAAACGCGAGATATTTTAATAAAAACGAAATAGGCAATTTTGCAACTGGTTGGCAATGTTGCAGTGTTTTACGGTAGCATATAATCACGTATCCACCTTAAAGGTGGACGCAGATTGATCGAATTTTTGCTGTTCACGAGAATTTATTATTCTAAGGTTCTTAAGAAAGAAAAAAATATTGCGTAAAGTGAAACCGCGGGTACCTTACCTTATATTAATAGAGATAAGGTACCTACGTTTATATTTCCGATGACGTCATCAGAGTCGATCGCATCATCAGAGGTGAAATATAAAAAATATAAATGGACCTTATCACTATTAATATAAGGTACATTTTCCCGTGGACGGCAAAAATTCGATTCTTTCGGCTCTGATCAGTCTGCGTCCACCTTAAAGGAGGATTATTGTCTATTCTGTGGTAAAGGTGGCTTGTCTGATCGGTGACCTTAAGCAGGGACAGTCACGCATACCACACTACACAAGGCTCTTATTCAGTTACCGAATACTGACAGGCTGATCGGCCACACTATACCGGATATGTGTCTGCGCTCCCATGGTATGACAGTGCTAGCTGGTGTGCGCCCGTCCGGCAAATCACAACCGTTGTTAGCCAGTGGTAAAGTTCTATTATTTCAAGTAAAAGAAATATCTATCTTTTCACATATTATTTGGTTCACTACACAATCTAAGGCTCTTTAGTACCTTCCGGGACTAGGCTGTTCACACGTCTGAACGTCCAAGGGGTTATATTGTGTAAGTGACAAAAAGTACAACAGTTGAACAGGTTAGAATGTCATAGTGACAAAATGACGAAAATTCAGATTATATTTACGTTATATCGTGCTTGTGTCAGAATGTACAAATTTTACTATGTGTTTATGTCAAGTCATGAACAGCGGAGCCTGTCGAAGCGTCCTAATTCTCCTACTTCGTTGCACGCAAACAATAAGTGATACCTAGCTTAGACGTTGTTACCTGATATAAATTTGAAGCATAATAAAACTTGATGACTATGCATGCACTAGACCTCATATATTTTTTAAAAACTAATCAATAGTTCCTTTCGTATATGTTCTACCATCCTTTATACGAGGTAGGAGAATTTTAACGGATAAAATTGGTATACGCCAGATTCCTTAAAATGCGATATACCTACCTACTTAGTTTCTTGCTGCTGATCTGATACTGAACAAAGTTTTTTTTTTCGCCCTTGTCATGTATCAAGTCGCGGCCATCTGTTTGTCAACAATAAGCCGTTTCATTGTCTGGTAGAGTATTTATGTTTTTTTTTTAATTCAGAGGAAGAGCCCAGCGACTCTTCATTCATTGGCTGGACAAGAATCTATCCAGGAGAGTAGGGATACTATGTCTTTTCAGGCGTCGGTTCCACGCTTCCTGCGCCACAAAGCTGAGTCGCCAGTTCGTTGACGTGGTTTGACAGTCTGGCTTGGTATTTTTTGCTATATTTTGCAATCTCTTGGGCTACGGTGTCAGACTTGAACAGTCTGCATGAATGTATGTATTGCTGACATAATATTACCGAACATGGTTCTCATCGTTTTATTCTGGAACCGTTGCAGAATTTCGATATTGCTATTGCTGGCCCCACAACTGTATACCATAGGTCCAGATAGGCTTCAAGATGGATTTATAGATGGTAATTTTACTTGTGAACGAAAGCTGTGATTTGTGATTTACCAACCAGTACATGTTCCGGAGTTTTGTGTCCAGTTGCCTCCGTTTGGTCCAGATGTGCTTTTGCCATGTTAGTTTTCGGTCAAGGTGCATACCAAGATACTTAGCATCTTCCGTTTGAGGAATGTCTTTTCCGTACAGTGCAGTGTCGTTTGCGTAATATGTTGCCGTTATAGTGTGGACGTCAGTTGGCAAGTCTGCTGTGAATATCAGGTAAAATACTGGCCCTAAGATACTTCCCTGTGGCACTCCTGATAGTATTTCAACCATTTGTGAAGTTTCCTCGTTCACTTTTACTTCAAAGCATCTATTGCTGAGATAGGAAGACAATATTCCAAAGAATAAGTGGTAGTAGCTTTTTAAGTTTGTAAAGAAGCCCCTCGTGCCATACCTTGTCAAATGCTTGCCCTATATCCAGGAAAACAGCTGAACAGTACTGTTTATTTTCGAGTGTGTGGCTTATTGTTTGTACCAATCGATGTACTTGTTCGATTGTTCCGTGCTGTCCACGGAAACCGAATTGATGAGTTGGAATTATATTCGTGTAAAGTAAATGAGTTCGCATCCTGTTGAGTATCAGTTTTTCTAGTAGCTTTCCCAACACCGGTAGTAGGCTAATGGGTCTGTACGAGCCGACTTCATGGGGTGGTTTCCCCGGCTTGGGTATCATGATGACTTGGGCTTTTTTTCATTGGCAAGGGTAGAAACCATATCTTAGGCAGGCATTGTAAATGTAAGTAAGCAGAACGAGGCCCTTTTTTGGAAGCTGCTTTAGGAGAGTAGCGTCTATCATATCGTAGCCTGGTGTCTTTTCTCTTTTAAACCCCTGATTTCCTTTCCAATCTCTACTGGGGTAACAGTTTTCAGTGGTAGGCACATCTGCAATGGAGATTCAAAATATTCAGAAACGTTGGTGTCGTTGTCGTGGTATTTACTGGAATTTGGTTTGAAAACCGATTCAAGATGTTTTGCATAGACTGCGGATTTTTCAGCATCTGATCTAGCCCAATCGCCTGTGTTTGTTTTTATTGGGTGGATTTGGTTTTTAGATCGCTTCATATCCTTTGTGACTTTCCAAAGAGAATAGTTGGAATCTTTAAATGGCGTCAGGTCAGCTAGGCGCTTTTGAAGATTTTCATTAGCTAGCTCATTTAGTTTCTTTTTGAGATCCTCTGATGCTTTGTTAAATGCCGTTTTGTCTGAGGGGTATCCCGTATTGTGCCATATCTTTCTTAGGCCCGTATTAACAAATCGCTCTCAATATCGATCTTGAGTGCGTATCAGTCGAGTGAGTCTTGAGATGTGGTCACTATCTTAAGTTAGGCGTTAATTAATAGATAAAACTCAAGTTTTAACCAGGCTGATATCGCTCTTGAGATTTGAGACTGATCTTGAATGACAGTAACGCTTTGTTCTTACCTTGAATGATATGTTCTTACCCTATGGCCTACCATAGGGTAAGAACATAAAAAAAAAAAATATGACGACACTACCTATAGTGTCGTCATATTTTGCTGTCAACTTGTTTTTAATGTGAAAATATTTAAAAAAATGTAAGATTTGTATGACCCGCAATCAGACTTGAGTTCACGAAACTACATCTTGAGACATATCTTGAGAGCTGAGTTTGATTTATTAATACGGAATGACTCAAGTGATACGTCGCTCTTTAATCGCGTCTTAAGATATGTTTATTAATCAGCGCAACAACTCAAGAGCAAACTCAAGATTGAAATCGATATTGAGTTCGGTTTATTAATACGGACCTTAGTCGTCGTCGTTCCCTAACTATATCCTTAATTACCTTTGGATTAGTCATAGATTCACCTGCCTTGATTCCGGCTTGCGGTGGGGTAGCGCCGAGTGCAGCCCGGTGAATAATCTTATTGAAGTCTTCGATTGCTTTCTCGATCATTTCAGTGTCTTTTAGGTTTATTTTAAGGTCTAGTTGGTCGTCAATAAAGTGTCTAAACTTATCCCAGTCGGTTTTGCGGCTATACACTCTAAAGGGTATCGCTTTTATAGGAATTTTTGTATCTATGTTTAAAAGGACTGGTGTATGGTCCGATGAAAGGTCAACACATTCGTCAACAGTCATGTAGCCAGTTAGTACGTTTTTAGCTATATAGAAATCCAAGAGATCAGGTTTTTTGGTTCTGTCAGTGGGCCAGTGTGTGGGTTTTCCATGAGACATGCAACACACGTTGAGTTCACTGATAGCCGGATGAAGTTGTCTTCCTCGTGTTGACGTCAATCTAGAGCCCCAGTAGACATGATTAGCATTCCAGTCTCCACCACACAGAAACCTATTTCCAAGTGTAGAGAAGAAGTTCACGAATTCCTCTTTTCTTGTGGGTGTTTTCTTATTCTGTGGTGGACAATAGACCGCCGCGAAGGTCGTTTCGGTCTTGTTATCCTGTATCTTTACTGAAGTTGCCTGGATTTTTTCAGTACAATATTCCTCCATTGGGTAATGCTTTATGTTCCTCTTTATTATTACAGCTGTACCTCCGTGAGTGTTACCAGATGGATGGTTCGTAAGGTAGATGTTATAGTTCTCAATGTGTAGGTAGCTTTTCGAGGTGAATCGGGTTTCTGTTATTAGTGCAATATCAATGTTCTCTTCCCTCAAAAAAATTTCGAGTTCTTGTTTGCGTCCTTTATTGCTAAGTCCATTGGCATTCCAGAGGTTCAATTGAACAAAGTATCAATTTTTTCAAAAGCAGCTTTAAAATATCAATCTGTTCATTAGTAGCAGTTTGTAGAAGTGTGTTTTGATTACAATCACGGGCATTGAGAATTGATTTAAGTACATCAGAATCTTTTCCCTTTAGCAAACTATCAAGCTCATCCTTTTTACCATTCAGAACAGCTTTAAATGATCGATCTATAGATACAAGTAAATTGTTAATATCAGAATTAAATTTTGCTATATCATTAGGAGTCATCCTTTCTTTATAAGTATTTTCATAGATTGCACCTTTTTGTAGTAAAAGCTTTACATTTTCAAAGTCGTTTTCCTTTGCTGCGATGTGTAAAGGATCGCTTTTATTAAGCGCTTTAATCGTGTCCTTACGGTTTTTAATACCAGAATCAAAGTTTCTTTTAGCATGCGAAGACGAAGTAGTGGGTTTGTAAAGATCCGACCTACTATTGACATTTGCACCGTAATCTGATAAGATTTTGACAATCCTAGTGTAACCTAATTCTTCAGCTAAATTGAATGGAAAATTTGCAGAGGATCCAAGGGCAGTTTTTTTTTCCAAAAAATATTTGCAGATCTCTTCAACATTTTTACCTCTTTTATTAGGATTGACTCCTTTTATACGTAATAAATATTGTAGAATATGTAATTGATTACCAAAAATGGCCACATCCAGTGGAGTATGTTCACCATTATTAGTTAAAAAATTAATATCAACTCCTTGTTCTTCGATTAGATATTCTACTATCTCCTTGTGACCATTCAAAGCTGCTGAATGTATAGGAGCATAACCAATTTTATTAAACTCAATTAGCTTATCCATCAATTTGCCTTGTATGTTTTTTAATAACGATTTAATAGCTTTGATTTTGCCATTAATAGCAAATAAATTTATTGGTGTATTTCTTGTCTCACCATAGGCAGAATAAAAATCTTCAATCAATTTAACATATTCACTGGCATAACACCAAATATATGAAGCGTGTCTTTCAATGTCACTTGATTTTCCAGCGTTTGTTAATATCCTTTTTTCCTTTGTGAATATTGGCCTACTACTTGTGTTATATTTCCACCAAATGCCAAATGTTTCTCTATTTATACTTGTGTTGTGTTTCCACATCACACAAGAAGGGGAAAATTCAAATCTATTTTTTGTATCATAGCACTGTATTAATTCAAGAGCTTTTCTTAATGTTTCTTGCTCTCTCTTTTCATGCACGAGATTTATTCTTGTTACTTTTTGTACTAACCTATGAACACTTAATACACCATTGGCTGAATTTACCATACAATACTGGTTTAATAGTTGAACGGCAGCACTGAATTCTCTCTTAGGATCACAACTATCTTGGCCTAAGTTTAAAAATGTCTCAGGAGGTATATTGTCCGGTGCACAATATGCTAAAACTTCTAAAACTTCCAGAGCTTTTTTCCCATATTCCTCTTTCTTTATCTTACCAATGCTAACTTGGAAAGTCGTAAACATTATTCTAATATATTTGTCATTGTTATCATCTGGGAATGGAAAGACCAATATTTTTTTCTTTTTCTCCTCATACTCTTTTAAATAATCGTCAATTTCAAATCCTCTTTCTGGCTCTACTTGTTTTTCTTCTTTATTGACCTGCTTGATGTATGCAACCGCTTGCATCAAGGCAAAAGGAAACTGCTGTAATATTTCTAATAAACTTTGAATTTTATTTTTTTGTGATTTATCGTCTATTTTAAGTTCTGTCATGATTAAATCCGTTGCTTCTTTTTCAGTAAAAGTGTCCAATGGTATTTTTTCCACATTTCCCCATATGTGTTTACGGGAAGTAATGAGGATATTGACTTTATTAGCAGTAGAAGGCGAAGATGGTAAGAATAAATTGATACCTTTATCACCATCGACTTGAGTTATACACTTTTCAGCGTTATCAAAAATAAAAAGACACTTTCTATTTGAATAAAAATCATATACCTCATCAACAATGCACTTTATATTCTTTTCTTTTACACTGATTCCTAACTTATCCCGAGCCAGCCTACAAAAATATTCAACAAGACTTTGATAACTCTCTATATTAATCCATATAACATTGCCGTTATAATAATTTCTATAATCAAAAGCAAACTTTCTGGCTAATTCGGTCTTACCGATGCCACCGTGCCCACTAATACATGCTATTTGTGAAATAGCTGTATCACTTCTGCCTTGTAATACTTTATGCAACTTTTCTAGTTGCTTAACTCTTCCAGTAAATGACTCTACTGGTTTTCTAACATTAAATACAGTATGAAACAGCACTGTACCTTGGTAAAAATCATCATCCTTTTCTAAATAATATATATTTTTATTTCTCTTCCAATACTCTTCTCCTTTCTCTTTCAGGTTGAGAAAATTATCCTCAACCTCGTCTTCAGTTAGCTTATACAAATTTCTTATCTCATTTTTAATGATCGTTCTCAACTCCTGGTCACTAGCTTGATCTGTGAAAACTTCTAACTCATTCAAAAATTCTTCAATATTAGTTCTATCTTCAGCGTTAACATCCAGTGAATCTTTAGGAAAGTTTTTAACTCTAATGTCAAATCTAAATCTACGAGTATCAATCTCTAGATTACGTTGTACAGCAGCTGTTCTTAATTCTTTGATGAGCATAAGCCCATTTTCATCTAAACTATCTTCGCTTGCTAACCTCAGCATTTTGTCCTCCTGGTCAAATACAAGCAAATTACCAACAAGCTTTCCTATATTTCTTATATCTTCATCTGTAAGCTCTTTTCCATGACCGACTTCATTATCATCAATCCTGAAAACTATTCCAGATTTGCTGTATTTTAATAACTTGATTAATTGTTCAATTGAATGTTTTTGTTCGGTGAAACTTGGACTAATATTTCTGAAACTGACATGGAATTTTAATGGTTCTTGTTCTAATTGTTCTACCAAAGCTTTTTTTACAAGTTCATAAGTAATTTTAAATTTATAGTCAGGAAGATGACTAACTCTACTTTTCAAATCTCTTATGTACTGTTTAGCGCTCTCATCCTCCAATTTATCTTCATCTGCAAACTTTAACGTTCTCTCTTTTGTGTCTAAGATAATAACATTTCCGCCTAAATAATGAATTATTTCCTCATCCACTTCGACTTCCATTTCTTTTTGATTACATAATGTCGCTAAGTTAGCCACTTTATTGACTAAGTCATTTCGTTTGTCATTATTATCTAACTCTGAACTAGATTTTTTTTTAAACATTACATTCTTTGCATACTCATACAGAATTTCTTTTTTAAGATCTTTATCTAACTGATCATTCTTATCGATATTAAAAAAATTGTGCTTGAATGTACCTTCTCGATATTCAATTTGTATCTCATCTGTTTTTATTTCTTTTCCAACGTCAATAACGTTTTTAGCCAAGAAAACTTGGTAAGTTGAAAGTAACTCATTTCCCATCATGTTTTTGTAATTTAGTTTACCACTAATACAGTTGACAAGAGCATTTGCTAACGATTTTATTCTTTCTTGACAAGAAACCTTCTCCAGCATGGTAACTAAACTATTATGAAGACTAAATTTAAAGACCGTTTCCTTATTTTGTTTGGATTGCGTACAAAAAATCTTATTAGTATTTTCTATGGATTTCGTACAAAAAATATTATTAGTATTATATATATCAATTTTATTCAACTGTTGTTCTAGAATGGCATTGGTATAAATTATGTACTTGACCTGAAAATCACCCTGAAATATAGGATCATCGAACCTTTCATTAAGTTTTTTTCTACTAATTAGATAGTCTGCGAAATACTTGCCCAGATAAAATATATTATCGCTATTCTGATTTGTAAATTGGTCAAAGGTAAGCTTACTATGTATTGGATTTTCTAGGTGTATTGCTTGCAAAAGAATTAATGTTGATTTTTCCTCATGCCAATATCTAAAAACTACATCATCGAAAGCACCTACGCCACCCACATTTGTTGTTAAGTAAAATCTATCTGTGTACCTTTGTCCTCTAAATCTACTTAAAATTAATAAAAATATTTTATAAAGATGTCCATCTAGACCACCTGTAGTTCCCTCCCATCGCTCGATCGTTTGTATATTCAATATTGGTTTAAAGTTTCCTTTACCTTCGTTTACTATATGAATAGTGTTTATATCATTATAATCTACATTATCCACATATTTAGAACCCGACATATCAACAATTTGATTTTTTCCGTCTACATTATGTTTTTCCGTTTTTTCTACGATATGTAACTTTACGTTATATTTTTCACAAATAATTCTACCCTCAATCTCCGGTCTACCCCGTATAGGGGCTTGTAATGTTTCTCCATAATCAGATGTGGTTAATGTGCTATAGAGGATTTTATCAATTCTCTTAATTTTCTCCATATCATATGCAGTGAAGCGAATGCCCAATAGGTAAGCATTCCATATTTGATCATCTTCAATAGAAAAAATATACGATCTCGTCCTTGCGTCTTTTACGACTGCAGTCTTTACCCACTCATTCTCTACAGCATATAAATGACATAGTTCTCGTAACTGCTTTATACTAATTTCTTCATCAACTCTAATCTGCTTAAGACCCTTTACAACTGAATCAAAGAAACAATCTCCTCCACCTATTGCTCTTGCTACTTTAAAATTTTCTGGTAACATGAGGTCATCATCTTGATTAGCTACGCGCCTTGGTTCCTGTTCTTCCTCCAGTGGCTTAACGACCTGCAAATAAACCTTTCATTTAATTGAATTACTCATTTGACGTCCCAAGTTCAGCAAAACCTTTACATAAACCTCATCAAAATGTCAAACTTTTGTGCTAGCAAGTTTAGTAAGCTTGCTTCTAATACACAATGCAGCATAACTATGTATTTTCATTTTTAAATGGGTCAGTACTGATAAAAATCTTGCTTTGCAAATAAACCTTTCATTTAATTGAATTACTCATTTGACGTCCCAAGTTCAGCAAAACCTTTACATAAACCTCATCAAAATGTCAAACTTTTGTGCTAGCAAGTTTAGTAAGCTTGCTTCTAATACACAATGCAGCATAACTATGTATTTTCATTTTTAAATGGGTCAGTACTGATAAAAATCTTGCCCTCTTACAAAAAATCAATTCTTGCGAATTGAGCTCACGTCGCGAACGCAGGAAATAGTGTTATACTTTATTAGATTTATTATTTATTTATTAAAAGCCTACATTGTCCCACTGCAGGATCTGCAGGGGACAAAGGCCTCTTCCATTGATCGCCATCTGTAGCTGTTGCACACCAGTCATTAATATAGGAGTTAAATTTATCCTGCCATCGTCGCCATGGTCTGCCGCGTGGTCGTATCTCATTCTGTTGTTATTTTAGCCCATCATTCATCTGCCATGCGGCAAACTTATCCTGTCCAGTCGTATTTTAGCTTAGCAGCATTCTGGGAGACGGAAGCGATGCGAGTTCTGGAGCGCAGGTTCGTGTTTCTGATGGGATCGGTTAATTTATCTCCCAGCATGTGACGCTCCATACCTCTCTGAATCACCCCGAGGGCGAACCCCTGTTTATTTAAAATTTATTTAATAATAAATCATATTCAAATTATTTTATATTTTCTTGTATTGGTCTTTAATATTATTATGTTAATTAATATTACAAAATAATCACCCTGTTTTTGTAAACTTTGTAATAGGTCCATCAATTCGTCTTTGATTAGATAAGTCGGACAGGTGTAGGTAAATATAAATAATAATAAAACTTCTCCATATAGGTAGGTAGGTATAGGTATCTATATCTACCTATGTAAAAGTACCATGTATGTGTGATGTAGGTGTATAGAGCACAACCTTCTTTAGTTGTAACTTGCAACCATACACACTTACACATCTCCACCTAATCGATTGCCACCACAAAAAAATGATGTTAAAGTAATAAGTAGGTACCAATAAATTAAAAAAAAACAGTGTCACGGACCCGATTTTTGAACCATTTTTATTGTTTACTAGCAGCACCCCACGGTTTAACCCGCGTAAGTCCCGATCCCGTGGTCATTCCGGGATAAAAATAAATTGTTTGCAAATTTTGACGGACAACTTACTTACATACGAACTGTGCAAGCTTGTAAAAATAGCTTATGACTATGACACTCTTCTACACCCAAACTATCTCTAAGCAGAATTTCATTCAAATCGGTCCACTTGCACTGGTTTTAGACACTACCTCCTACACTCACACTACCTCCTACACTTTAGACACTACCTCCTACACTCACACTACCTCCTACACTTTAGACACTACCTCCTACACTCACAAACTGTACCTATTTATAATATTAAATTAAATAGTAAAGTATAGATGAAGTCAAGAAAGAGTAATTTTAAAGTTGCCTCAAAACCATAATACACAGTAGTTTTTGAGATGGTAAAATGTTTTGTGCTTAAAATTGTCAAAATAAATATTTAATTCGAGTTAATAGATTATTGCATAACATCTATAGATCTAAGCAGGGGCGCCGACTTCGTGGGTGCTCGGGTGGTCGGGTGCTCCAGCACCCACGAGAGGTAAATAGTGGATGCGGAGCACCCTCTATGAATACTATGACTATGAATATATAATAAAAAATCTCATTCTCGTGTTTTAACAAACGCGATCTAAATAATTTACTTACCTAAATAATGTCCAAACGATCCAAAATATCGACTGCAACTCTAATGTTTGAATTTTTAATCTGTACTAGGGCGAAGGCAAGCTATAGCTTTAAACCTGAAAGGTGTATTTGCGAAACGCAGAATTGCCGAATTTCACTTTTGTTTTGTTTTGTTACATTGGTCTGTGATTCATAGATTTTATTTGTTACCGTTAGTAATTTATCAAAGTGCCGAAGATCGTGCGAAGTGCCGAAGATCGTGCGAAGTGGAGAAGTAAAAGTATGAAAGCGGACCCCGGGCTCCCGAGAGGGATGCAACCGGGAACATCGCTCGGATGATGATGAGTAATTTATCAAAGTTAAAGATTTTTAATGAGATAAATGACGAGCAATTTTATTTATGTTGAATCGAATGTTTTAAAACAAAAGTGTGTGTGCGCACGGTGCAGCATTCAGTACAAAGGCACGGCGGCGGCGGCGCGGGCGGCGCGGGCGGTACGAAGTTTTCCAGGTCAGATGTCATTAAAAAAGCTGGAGCACCGAGCACCCACGGAAATTTCAAAACGCGGCGCCCCTGGCTCTAAGTTTCATGAAAATAGGTTCAGCACGACATTTGTTATTGACTTGTATTCGCAAAAACCCCTAGTTTATCTATACATATAATAAAATCGTTCGTGGATGAATTCTGTACATGTACTGTACTGGAGGGCAGTCTATGATCGTATTCACTAAAATTATAATAAACAAATACCTTTTTATCAAGTTCTATGGCTTCATTAGAACCCGCTGTTTTCGTTTCTTCTGCCGACATCTCACAGGTTTTTCAAATCAACAAAAAAATATTAAATACCTAGTTAATGTTCTGAGATTAATATTTTAAGTAAACAATTATGTTGTATAGTCAATGTAAGATTGTTAAAAGAAAATATGTTGCGTGTTTTTAAACACTAAATCTAATCTAATCTAGCTATTCTAAGAGGTACTAATTTATCAATTGGTAGTTCCCCTAACAATTTCGATTATCTTTACATAAAATCGAAGCTTATTTAAAACGTCGCGCCGGACTTTGATCTTTTTAAGGGTTCCGTAACAACATAAGGAAAGGACCACAAAATGCAATTACGTAAAAATTCCTAAATTTCTTAAAAAATATTTTTTCACAAACATTGTCTTAACTTTTTAACAAGTACGGGGGTTGTTTTATGGTGTCGAGTATCTATAATATAAAAAATGAATCGCTGAATGTGTTGCTAAGAGCAAATCTCGAGAACAGCTGAACCGATTTCGCTAATTCTTTTTTTGTTGTGTTTGTTATTGTCAGGAGAAGGTTCTTATGAAAGAAAAAAATATTGCGTAAAGTGAAACCGCGGGGCGCAGCTAATCGTTATATAAATACAACTTCACATTGCAAAATAATTATTATGATACAAGACATAGAACACCTACCTACGACGTAGGCGTTTGCGGGTTCGATTCCCACCTCAAACAACTATTTATGTATTGATTGATTTTTGTTTCTGGTTCGGGTGTTTCTCTATGTACAAAAGAAAAGTATAACAGTATTAAATCCGTTGTCTGGCCACCATAACACAAGCCTAGTTGCTTAACTTGGGGCTCGATGGCGCTATAGGAATTGTTCCACAATATATGTTATAAAAAAAACAAAAGATTGTGATACCATAAACGATTCGGTTATATGTTTTATTTCATTTATTAAATACTACTTACAGCAATTTAATATAATAATTATCATTATCGCTCTATTACAGTTTTCCAAAGAGACAAATATGACATATTAATCATATTCATTTATACAGAGTATGTATCAATTCTTTTCCATCCAAAGGTTGCCTGGAAGAACTCGCTTTCAGCGATAAGGCCGTCCATTTGTGCAATATACATTTTCTAGCTATTACATACTTTGCTTTGTCAATAGATATCGACAAATAAATAAAGCAATCTGTCTATGACTACAATACAAATAAAAAATAAACTACCGTAAAACGCTACAATTTTGCACGGATTTTGACGTTTTTGCATTATATCTCTTTGATGTTTTTCTTTTATGGCTTTTTCAGTCCATAAGACACATAATATACTGTTTGCCTTGATATGTAAGGTAGTATTTTGTGTAACAGATGCAAATTCTACGAATTATAGTCATTCAAAGTCGTAGGCAAAGTTGTAGGCAAAAAATGCAACTTTGCCTAGAAGGATATCTCAATAAATAATATGTGGATCGTTTAAAATTTAATTTCAGCATATGCATAAAACATTATACCCGGCCCCAGCACTAAAATTATTGATATAATGACAATGAAAAAAAAATTAGAGCCATTAGGTAATGTTGTATCAGGTTCTACTAACTTTTCATACAAAAAATAGGGTTGTCAAAATAAAATATTGATGTCATAAAAATGTTTAATAAATAAAAATACTCTTTTATAATCTATGAAACAAAATAGAAGTTCAAACAATGTCATAAAGTACATGCTTAAAAAGACATCACTTTTTAATGTAGGTAAGTACAAATAATAACCACTTTGGCATCTCAACAACGAAATGGTATCTTTATATAAAATATTAAAACAAAAAATACTGCAATTATGCAATTCTTCTTCTGCTTCGCCTTTTGCTTTTGTCCATGTTTAATAACTGTAATAGAATTAATTATTTTTTATGTATTCTTAACGTCTTATACCTACATTTTGTCAAAATTACAACGTCGGCAGTGGAAACAATAATTATATCACGCATAAGGTAACCTATTTTTAAACTTTTGACATTCCTTAGTACAGCAGTAGGAAAAGTAGATACATGTTGAAGTATGCTACGCGTATGTAAATACTATATTATATGTAAGAAGATGTAGTGTTTTTTTTAATATTGTCTGATTTTATTGTCAACCCTAACCCCAGGTAAAGTTGCATCACCTATGTTCGCAAAACACTGTCCATCTTTGCCTACTAAGTTATTTTGAGAAAATAATGCTCTTATCGTAAAAATATAAAACAATACGGCTAAAATAAGCAAATTTCTTACCCCTGAGTGTTATAACCGCACAAAAACACCTTTCCAACGGCTCACACAGCAAAAGTTCCAAGACGCCAAAAATTCACTGCCACTCGCGCTGACCTTTGTCATTTAATTGCCGACCGTACAACCACAGAGTAATAAAAAAAAGTAAAAAAAGGTGGTCCCATAATAATGTAAAATTAGTGCCAAATGGTAAAAAATAAGAAAAACCTTAGCAAACGCGAGATATTTTAATAAAAACGAAATAGGCAATTTTGCAACTGGTTGGCAATGTTGCAGTGTTTTACGGTAGCATATAATCACGTATCCACCTTAAAGGTGGACGCAGATTGATCGAATTTTTGCTGTTCACGAGAATTTATTATTCTAAGGTTCTTAAGAAAGAAAAAAATATTGCGTAAAGTGAAACCGCGGGTACCTTACCTTATATTAATAGAGATAAGGTACCTACGTTTATATTTCCGATGACGTCATCAGAGTCGATCGCATCATCAGAGGTGAAATATAAAAAATATAAATGGACCTTATCACTATTAATATAAGGTACATTTTCCCGTGGACGGCAAAAATTCGATTCTTTCGGCTCTGATCAGTCTGCGTCCACCTTAAAGGAGGATTATTGTCTATTCTGTGGTAAAGGTGGCTTGTCTGATCGGTGACCTTAAGCAGGGACAGTCACGCATACCACACTACACAAGGCTCTTATTCAGTTACCGAATACTGACAGGCTGATCGGCCACACTATACCGGATATGTGTCTGCGCTCCCATGGTATGACAGTGCTAGCTGGTGTGCGCCCGTCCGGCAAATCACAACCGTTGTTAGCCAGTGGTAAAGTTCTATTATTTCAAGTAAAAGAAATATCTATCTTTTCACATATTATTTGGTTCACTACACAATCTAAGGCTCTTTAGTACCTTCCGGGACTAGGCTGTTCACACGTCTGAACGTCCAAGGGGTTATATTGTGTAAGTGACAAAAAGTACAACAGTTGAACAGGTTAGAATGTCATAGTGACAAAATGACGAAAATTCAGATTATATTTACGTTATATCGTGCTTGTGTCAGAATGTACAAATTTTACTATGTGTTTATGTCAAGTCATGAACAGCGGAGCCTGTCGAAGCGTCCTAATTCTCCTACTTCGTTGCACGCAAACAATAAGTGATACCTAGCTTAGACGTTGTTACCTGATATAAATTTGAAGCATTTTAAAACTTTATGACTATGCATGGACTAGACCTCATATATTTTTTAAAAACTAATCAATAGTTCCTTTCGTATATGTTCTACCATCCTTTATACGAGGTAGGAGAATTTTAACGGATAAAATTGGTATACGCCAGATTCCTTAAAATGCGATATACCTACCTACTTAGTTTCTTGCTGCTGATCTGATACTGAACAAAGTTTTTTTTTTCGCCCTTGTCATGTATCAAGTCGCGGCCATCTGTTTGTCAACAATAAGCCGTTTCATTGTCTGGTAGAGTATTTGTTTTTTTTTTAATTCAGAGGAAGAGCCCAGCGACTCTTCATTCATTGGCTGGACAAGAATCTATCCAGGAGAGTAGGGATACTATGTCTTTTCAGGCGTCGGTTCCACGCTTCCTGCGCCACAAAGCTGAGTCGCCAGTTCGTTGACGTGGTTTGACAGTCTGGCTTGGTATTTTTTGCTATATTTTGCAATCTCTTGGGCTACGGTGTCAGACTTGAACAGTCTGCATGAATGTATGTATTGCTGACATAATAGGGAGTACCGAACATGGTTCTCATCGTTTTATTCTGGAACCGTTGCAGAATTTCGATATTGCTATTGCTGGCCGTGCCCCACAACTGTATACCATAGGTCCAGATAGGCTTCAAGATGGATTTATAGATGGTAATTTTACTTGTGAACGAAAGCTGTGATTTGTGATTTACCAACCAGTACATGTTCCGGAGTTTTGTGTCCAGTTGCCTCCGTTTGGTCCAGATGTGCTTTTGCCATGTTAGTTTTCGGTCAAGGTGCATACCAAGATACTTAGCATCTTCCGTTTGAGGAATGTCTTTTCCGTACAGTGCAGTGTCGTCTGCGTAATATGTTGCCGTTATAGTGTGGACGTCAGTTGGCAAGTCTGCTGTGAATATCAGGTAAAATACTGGCCCTAAGATACTTCCCTGTGGCACTCCTGATAGTATTTCAACCATTTGTGAAGTTTCCTCGTTCACTTTTACTTCAAAGCATCTATTGCTGAGATAGGAAGACAATATTCCAAAGAAGGAGTGTGGTAGTAGCTTTTTAAGTTTGTAAAGAAGCCCCTCGTGCCATACCTTGTCAAATGCTTGCCCTATATCCAGGAAAACAGCTGAACAGTACTGTTTATTTTCGAGTGTGTGGCTTATTGTTTGTACCAATCGATGTACTTGTTCGATTGTTCCGTGCTGTCCACGGAAACCGAATTGATGAGTTGGAATTATATTCGTGTAAAGTAAATGAGTTCGCATCCTGTTGAGTATCAGTTTTTCTAGTAGCTTTCCCAACACCGGTAGTAGGCTAATGGGTCTGTACGAGCCGACTTCATGGGGTGGTTTCCCCGGCTTGGGTATCATGATGACTTGGGCTTTTTTTCATTGGCAAGGGTAGAAACCATATCTTAGGCAGGCATTGTAAATGTAAGTAAGCAGAACGAGGCCCTTTTTTGGAAGCTGCTTTAGGAGAGTAGCGTCTATCATATCGTAGCCTGGTGTCTTTTCTCTTTTAAACCCCTGATTTCCTTTCCAATCTCTACTGGGGTAACAGTTTTCAGTGGTAGGCACATCTGCAATGGAGATTCAAAATATTCAGAAACGTTGGTGTCGTTGTCGTGGTATTTACTGGAATTTGGTTTGAAAACCGATTCAAGATGTTTTGCATAGACTGCGGATTTTTCAGCATCTGATCTAGCCCAATCGCCTGTGTTTGTTTTTATTGGGTGGATTTGGTTTTTAGATCGCTTCATATCCTTTGTGACTTTCCAAAGAGAATAGTTGGAATCTTTAAATGGCGTCGGGTCAGCTAGGCGCTTTTGAAGATTTTCATTAGCTAGCTCATTTAGTTTCTTTTTGAGATCCTCTGATGCTTTGTTAAATGCCGTTTTGTCTGAGGGGTATCCCGTATTGTGCCATATCTTTCTTAGGCCCGTATTAACAAATCGCTCTCAATATCGATCTTGAGTGCGTATCAGTCGAGTGAGTCTTGAGATGTGGTCACTATCTTAAGTTAGGCGTTAATTAATAGATAAAACTCAAGTTTTAACCAGGCTGATATCGCTCTTGAGATTTGAGACTGATCTTGAATGACAGTAACGCTTTGTTCTTACCTTGAATGATATGTTCTTACCCTATGGCCTACCATAGGGTAAGAACATAAAAAAAAAAAATATGACGACACTACCTATAGTGTCGTCATATTTTGCTGTCAACTTGTTTTTAATGTGAAAATATTTAAAAAAATGTAAGATTTGTATGACCCGCAATCAGACTTGAGTTCACGAAACTACATCTTGAGACATATCTTGAGAGCTGAGTTTGATTTATTAATACGGAATGACTCAAGTGATACGTCGCTCTTTAATCGCGTCTTAAGATATGTTTATTAATCAGCGCAACAACTCAAGAGCAAACTCAAGATTGAAATCGATATTGAGTTCGGTTTATTAATACGGACCTTAGTCGTCGTCGTTCCCTAACTATATCCTTAATTACCTTTGGATTAGTCATAGATTCACCTGCCTTGATTCCGGCTTGCGGTGGGGTAGCGCCGAGTGCAGCCCGGTGAATAATCTTATTGAAGTCTTCGATTGCTTTCTCGATCATTTCAGTGTCTTTTAGGTTTATTTTAAGGTCTAGTTGGTCGTCAATAAAGTGTCTAAACTTATCCCAGTCGGTTTTGCGGCTATACACTCTAAAGGGTATCGCTTTTATAGGAATTTTTGTATCTATGTTTAAAAGGACTGGTGTATGGTCCGATGAAAGGTCAACACATTCGTCAACAGTCATGTAGCCAGTTAGTACGTTTTTAGCTATATAGAAATCCAAGAGATCAGGTTTTTTGGTTCTGTCAGTGGGCCAGTGTGTGGGTTTTCCATGAGACATGCAACACACGTTGAGTTCACTGATAGCCGGATGAAGTTGTCTTCCTCGTGTTGACGTCAATCTAGAGCCCCAGTAGACATGATTAGCATTCCAGTCTCCACCACACAGAAACCTATTTCCAAGTGTAGAGAAGAAGTTCACGAATTCCTCTTTTCTTGTGGGTGTTTTCTTATTCTGTGGTGGACAATAGACCGCCGCGAAGGTCGTTTCGGTCTTGTTATCCTGTATCTTTACTGAAGTTGCCTGGATTTTTTCAGTACAATATTCCTCCATTGGGTAATGCTTTATGTTCCTCTTTATTATTACAGCTGTACCTCCGTGAGTGTTACCAGATGGATGGTTCGTAAGGTAGATGTTATAGTTCTCAATGTGTAGGTAGCTTTTCGAGGTGAATCGGGTTTCTGTTATTAGTGCAATATCAATGTTCTCTTCCCTCAAAAAAATTTCGAGTTCTTGTTTGCGTCCTTTATTGCTAAGTCCATTGGCATTCCAGAGGTTCAATTGAACAAAGTATCAATTTTTTCAAAAGCAGCTTTAAAATATCAATCTGTTCATTAGTAGCAGTTTGTAGAAGTGTGTTTTGATTACAATCACGGGCATTGAGAATTGATTTAAGTACATCAGAATCTTTTCCCTTTAGCAAACTATCAAGCTCATCCTTTTTACCATTCAGAACAGCTTTAAATGATCGATCTATAGATACAAGTAAATTGTTAATATCAGAATTAAATTTTGCTATATCATTAGGAGTCATCCTTTCTTTATAAGTATTTTCATAGATTGCACCTTTTTGTAGTAAAAGCTTTACATTTTCAAAGTCGTTTTCCTTTGCTGCGATGTGTAAAGGATCGCTTTTATTAAGCGCTTTAATCGTGTCCTTACGGTTTTTAATACCAGAATCAAAGTTTCTTTTAGCATGCGAAGACGAAGCAGTGGGTTTGTAAAGATCCGACCTACTATTGACATTTGCACCGTAATCTGATAAGATTTTGACAATCCTAGTGTAACCTAATTCTTCAGCTAAATTGAATGGAAAATTTGCAGAGGATCCAAGGGCAGTTTTTTTTTCCAAAAAATATTTGCAGATCTCTTCAACATTTTTACCTCTTTTATTAGGATTGACTCCTTTTATACGTAATAAATATTGTAGAATATGTAATTGATTACCAAAAATGGCCACATCCAGTGGAGTATGTTCACCATTATTAGTTAAAAAATTAATATCAACTCCTTGTTCTTCGATTAGATATTCTACTATCTCCTTGTGACCATTCAAAGCTGCTGAATGTATAGGAGCATAACCAATTTTATTAAACTCAATTAGCTTATCCATCAATTTGCCTTGTATGTTTTTTAATAACGATTTAATAGCTTTGATTTTGCCATTAATAGCAAATAAATTTATTGGTGTATTTCTTGTCTCACCATAGGCAGAATAAAAATCTTCAATCAATTTAACATATTCACTGGCATAACACCAAATATATGAAGCGTGTCTTTCAATGTCACTTGATTTTCCAGCGTTTGTTAATATCCTTTTTTCCTTTGTGAATATTGGCCTACTACTTGTGTTATATTTCCACCAAATGCCAAATGTTTCTCTATTTATACTTGTGTTGTGTTTCCACATCACACAAGAAGGGGAAAATTCAAATCTATTTTTTGTATCATAGCACTGTATTAATTCAAGAGCTTTTCTTAATGTTTCTTGCTCTCTCTTTTCATGCACGAGATTTATTCTTGTTACTTTTTGTACTAACCTATGAACACTTAATACACCATTGGCTGAATTTACCATACAATACTGGTTTAATAGTTGAACGGCAGCACTGAATTCTCTCTTAGGATCACAACTATCTTGGCCTAAGTTTAAAAATGTCTCAGGAGGTATATTGTCCGGTGCACAATATGCTAAAACTTCTAAAACTTCCAGAGCTTTTTTCCCATATTCCTCTTTCTTTATCTTACCAATGCTAACTTGGAAAGTCGTAAACATTATTCTAATATATTTGTCATTGTTATCATCTGGGAATGGAAAGACCAATATTTTTTTCTTTTTCTCCTCATACTCTTTTAAATAATCGTCAATTTCAAATCCTCTTTCTGGCTCTACTTGTTTTTCTTCTTTATTGACCTGCTTGATGTATGCAACCGCTTGCATCAAGGCAAAAGGAAACTGCTGTAATATTTCTAATAAACTTTGAATTTTATTTTTTTGTGATTTATCGTCTATTTTAAGTTCTGTCATGATTAAATCCGTTGCTTCTTTTTCAGTAAAAGTGTCCAATGGTATTTTTTCCACATTTCCCCATATGTGTTTACGGGAAGTAATGAGGATATTGACTTTATTAGCAGTAGAAGGCGAAGATGGTAAGAATAAATTGATACCTTTATCACCATCGACTTGAGTTATACACTTTTCAGCGTTATCAAAAATAAAAAGACACTTTCTATTTGAATAAAAATCATATACCTCATCAACAATGCACTTTATATTCTTTTCTTTTACACTGATTCCTAACTTATCCCGAGCCAGCCTACAAAAATATTCAACAAGACTTTGATAACTCTCTATATTAATCCATATAACATTGCCGTTATAATAATTTCTATAATCAAAAGCAAACTTTCTGGCTAATTCGGTCTTACCGATGCCACCGTGCCCACTAATACATGCTATTTGTGAAATAGCTGTATCACTTCTGCCTTGTAATACTTTATGCAACTTTTCTAGTTGCTTAACTCTTCCAGTAAATGACTCTACTGGTTTTCTAACATTAAATACAGTATGAAACAGCACTGTACCTTGGTAAAAATCATCATCCTTTTCTAAATAATATATATTTTTATTTCTCTTCCAATACTCTTCTCCTTTCTCTTTCAGGTTGAGAAAATTATCCTCAACCTCGTCTTCAGTTAGCTTATACAAATTTCTTATCTCATTTTTAATGATCGTTCTCAACTCCTGGTCACTAGCTTGATCTGTGAAAACTTCTAACTCATTCAAAAATTCTTCAATATTAGTTCTATCTTCAGCGTTAACATCCAGTGAATCTTTAGGAAAGTTTTTAACTCTAATGTCAAATCTAAATCTACGAGTATCAATCTCTAGATTACGTTGTACAGCAGCTGTTCTTAATTCTTTGATGAGCATAAGCCCATTTTCATCTAAACTATCTTCGCTTGCTAACCTCAGCATTTTGTCCTCCTGGTCAAATACAAGCAAATTACCAACAAGCTTTCCTATATTTCTTATATCTTCATCTGTAAGCTCTTTTCCATGACCGACTTCATTATCATCAATCCTGAAAACTATTCCAGATTTGCTGTATTTTAATAACTTGATTAATTGTTCAATTGAATGTTTTTGTTCGGTGAAACTTGGACTAATATTTCTGAAACTGACATGGAATTTTAATGGTTCTTGTTCTAATTGTTCTACCAAAGCTTTTTTTACAAGTTCATAAGTAATTTTAAATTTATAGTCAGGAAGATGACTAACTCTACTTTTCAAATCTCTTATGAACTGTTTAGCGCTCTCATCCTCCAATTTATCTTCATCTGCAAACTTTAACGTTCTCTCTTTTGTGTCTAAGATAATAACATTTCCGCCTAAATAATGAATTATTTCCTCATCCACTTCGACTTCCATTTCTTTTTGATTACATAATGTCGCTAAGTTAGCCACTTTATTGACTAAGTCATTTCGTTTGTCATTATTATCTAACTCTGAACTAGATTTTTGTTTAAACATTACATTCTTTGCATACTCATACAGAATTTCTTTTTTAAGATCTTTATCTAACTGATCATTCTTATCGATATTAAAAAAATTGTGCTTGAATGTACCTTCTCGATATTCAATTTGTATCTCATCTGTTTTTATTTCTTTTCCAACGTCAATAACGTTTTTAGCCAAGAAAACTTGGTAAGTTGAAAGTAACTCATTTCCCATCATGTTTTTGTAATTTAGTTTACCACTAATACAGTTGACAAGAGCATTTGCTAACGATTTTATTCTTTCTTGACAAGAAACCTTCTCCAGCATGGTAACTAAACTATTATGAAGACTAAATTTAAAGACCGTTTCCTTATTTTGTTTGGATTGCGTACAAAAAATCTTATTAGTATTTTCTATGGATTTCGTACAAAAAATATTATTAGTATTATATATATCAATTTTATTCAACTGTTGTTCTAGAATGGCATTGGTATAAATTATGTACTTGACCTGAAAATCACCCTGAAATATAGGATCATCGAACCTTTCATTAAGTTTTTTTCTACTAATTAGATAGTCTGCGAAATACTTGCCCAGATAAAATATATTATCGCTATTCTGATTTGTAAATTGGTCAAAGGTAAGCTTACTATGTATTGGATTTTCTAGGTGTATTGCTTGCAAAAGAATTAATGTTGATTTTTCCTCATGCCAATATCTAAAAACTACATCATCGAAAGCACCTACGCCACCCACATTTGTTGTTAAGTAAAATCTATCTGTGTACCTTTGTCCTCTAAATCTACTTAAAATTAATAAAAATATTTTATAAAGATGTCCATCTAGACCACCTGTAGTTCCCTCCCATCGCTCGATCGTTTGTATATTCAATATTGGTTTAAAGTTTCCTTTACCTTCGTTTACTATATGAATAGTGTTTATATCATTATAATCTACATTATCCACATATTTAGAACCCGACATATCAACAATTTGATTTTTTCCGTCTACATTATGTTTTTCCGTTTTTTCTACGATATGTAACTTTACGTTATATTTTTCACAAATAATTCTACCCTCAATCTCCGGTCTACCCCGTATAGGGGCTTGTAATGTTTCTCCATAATCAGATGTGGTTAATGTGCTATAGAGGATTTTATCAATTCTCTTAATTTTCTCCATATCATATGCAGTGAAGCGAATGCCCAATAGGTAAGCATTCCATATTTGATCATCTTCAATAGAAAAAATATACGATCTCGTCCTTGCGTCTTTTACGACTGCAGTCTTTACCCACTCATTCTCTACAGCATATAAATGACATAGTTCTCGTAACTGCTTTATACTAATTTCTTCATCAACTCTAATCTGCTTAAGACCCTTTACAACTGAATCAAAGAAACAATCTCCTCCACCTATTGCTCTTGCTACTTTAAAATTTTCTGGTAACATGAGGTCATCATCTTGATTAGCTACGCGCCTTGGTTCCTGTTCTTCCTCCAGTGGCTTAACGACCTGCAAATAAACCTTTCATTTAATTGAATTACTCATTTGACGTCCCAAGTTCAGCAAAACCTTTACATAAACCTCATCAAAATGTCAAACTTTTGTGCTAGCAAGTTTAGTAAGCTTGCTTCTAATACACAATGCAGCATAACTATGTATTTTCATTTTTAAATGGGTCAGTACTGATAAAAATCTTGCTTTGCAAATAAACCTTTCATTTAATTGAATTACTCATTTGACGTCCCAAGTTCAGCAAAACCTTTACATAAACCTCATCAAAATGTCAAACTTTTGTGCTAGCAAGTTTAGTAAGCTTGCTTCTAATACACAATGCAGCATAACTATGTATTTTCATTTTTAAATGGGTCAGTACTGATAAAAATCTTGCCCTCTTACAAAAAATCAATTCTTGCGAATTGAGCTCACGTCGCGAACGCAGGAAATAGTGTTATACTTTATTAGATTTATTTATTAAAAGCCTACATTGTCCCACTGCAGGATCTGCAGGGGACAAAGGCCTCTTCCATTGATCGCCATCTGTAGCTGTTGCACACCAGTCATTAATATAGGAGTTAAATTTATCCTGCCATCGTCGCCATGGTCTGCCGCGTGGTCGTATCTCATTCTGTTGTTATTTTAGCCCATCATTCATCTGCCATGCGGCAAACTTATCCTGTCCAGTCGTATTTTAGCTTAGCAGCATTCTGGGAGACGGAAGCGATGCGAGTTCTGGAGCGCAGGTTCGTGTTTCTGATGGGATCGGTTAATTTATCTCCCAGCATGTGACGCTCCATACCTCTCTGAATCACCCCGAGGGCGAACCCCTGTTTATTTAAAATTTATTTAATAATAAATCATATTCAAATTATTTTATATTTTCTTGTATTGGTCTTTAATATTATTATGTTAATTAATATTACAAAATAATCACCCTGTTTTTGTAAACTTTGTAATAGGTCCATCAATTCGTCTTTGATTAGATAAGTCGGACAGGTGTAGGTAAATATAAATAATAATAAAACTTCTCCATATAGGTAGGTAGGTATAGGTATCTATATCTACCTATGTAAAAGTACCATGTATGTGTGATGTAGGTGTATAGAGCACAACCTTCTTTAGTTGTAACTTGCAACCATACACACTTACACATCTCCACCTAATCGATTGCCACCACAAAAAAATGATGTTAAAGTAATAAGTAGGTACCAATAAATTAAAAAAAAACAGTGTCACGGACCCGATTTTTGAACCATTTTTATTGTTTACTAGCAGCACCCCACGGTTTAACCCGCGTAAGTCCCGATCCCGTGGTCATTCCGGGATAAAAATAAATTGTTTGCAAATTTTGACGGACAACTTACTTACATACGAACTGTGCAAGCTTGTAAAAATAGCTTATGACTATGACACTCTTCTACACCCAAACTATCTCTAAGCAGAATTTCATTCAAATCGGTCCACTTGCACTGGTTTTAGACACTACCTCCTACACTCACACTACCTCCTACACTTTAGACACTACCTCCTACACTCACACTACCTCCTACACTTTAGACACTACCTCCTACACTCACAAACTGTACCTATTTATAATATTAAATTAAATAGTAAAGTATAGATGAAGTCAAGAAAGAGTAATTTTAAAGTTGCCTCAAAACCATAATACACAGTAGTTTTTGAGATGGTAAAATGTTTTGTGCTTAAAATTGTCAAAATAAATATTTAATTCGAGTTAATAGATTATTGCATAACATCTATAGATCTAAGCAGGGGCGCCGACTTCGTGGGTGCTCGGGTGGTCGGGTGCTCCAGCACCCACGAGAGGTAAATAGTGGATGCGGAGCACCCTCTATGAATACTATGACTATGAATATATAATAAAAAATCTCATTCTCGTGTTTTAACAAACGCGATCTAAATAATTTACTTACCTAAATAATGTCCAAACGATCCAAAATATCGACTGCAACTCTAATGTTTGAATTTTTAATCTGTACTAGGGCGAAGGCAAGCTATAGCTTTAAACCTGAAAGGTGTATTTGCGAAACGCAGAATTGCCGAATTTCACTTTTGTTTTGTTTTGTTACATTGGTCTGTGATTCATAGATTTTATTTGTTACCGTTAGTAATTTATCAAAGTGCCGAAGATCGTGCGAAGTGGAGAAGTAAAAGTATGAAAGCGGACCCCGGGCTCCCGAGAGGGATGCAACCGGGAACATCGCTCGGATGATGATGAGTAATTTATCAAAGTTAAAGATTTTTAATGAGATAAATGACGAGCAATTTTATTTATGTTGAATCGAATGTTTTAAAACAAAAGTGTGTGTGCGCACGGTGCAGCATTCAGTACAAAGGCACGGCGGCGGCGGCGCGGGCGGCGCGGGCGGTACGAAGTTTTCCAGGTCAGATGTCATTAAAAAAGCTGGAGCACCGAGCACCCACGGAAATTTCAAAACGCGGCGCCCCTGGCTCTAAGTTTCATGAAAATAGGTTCAGCACGACATTTGTTATTGACTTGTATTCGCAAAAACCCCTAGTTTATCTATACATATAATAAAATCGTTCGTGGATGAATTCTGTACATGTACTGTACTGGAGGGCAGTCTATGATCGTATTCACTAAAATTATACCTTTTTATCAAGTTCTATGGCTTCATTAGAACCCGCTGTTTTCGTTTCTTCTGCCGACATCACACAGGTTTTTCAAATCAACAAAAAAATATTAAATACCTGGTTAATGTTCTGAGATTAATATTTTAAGTAAACAATTATGTTGTATAGTCAATGTAAGATTGTTAAAAGAAAATATGTAGCGTGTTTTTAAACACTAAATCTAATCTAATCTAGCTATTCTAAGAGGTACTAATTTATCAATTGGTAGTTCCCCTAACAATTTCGATTATCTTTACATAAAATCGAAGCTTATTTAAAACGTCGCGCCGGACTTTGATCTTTTTAAGGGTTCCGTAACAACATAAGGAAAGGACCACAAAATGCAATTACGTAAAAATTCCTAAATTTCTTAAAAAATATTTTTTCACAAACATTGTCTTAACTTTTTAACAAGTACGGGGGTTGTTTTATGGTGTCGAGTATCTATAATATAAAAAATGAATCGCTGAATGTGTTGCTAAGAGCAAATCTCGAGAACAGCTGAACCGATTTCGCTAATTCGTTTTTTTTGTTGTGTTTGTTATTGTCAGGAGAAGGTTCTTATGAAAGAAAAAAATATTGCGTAAAGTGAAACCGCGGGGCGCAGCTAATCGTTATATAAATACAACTTCACATTGCAAAATAATTATTATGATACAAGACATAGAACACCTACCTACGACGTAGGCGTTTGCGGGTTCGATTCCCACCTCAAACAACTATTTATGTATTGATTGATTTTTGTTTCTGGTTCGGGTGTTTCTCTATGTACAAAAGAAAAGTATAAAAGTATTAAATCCGTTGTCTGGCCACCATAACACAAGCCTAGTTGCTTAACTTGGGGCTCGATGGCGCTATAGGAATTGTTCCACAATATGTTATAAAAAAACAAAAGATTGTGATACCATAAACGATTCGGTTATATGTTTTATTTCATTTATTAAATACTACTTACAGCAATTTAATATTAGTACATTGCGATACAAGTGTGGAAAGTTGATCATTCCATAGAGGCGGTTTATGACGCGCGAGCGGAACGCGAGCGTGGCAAAAGCCGAGATGGAATGATCAATTCACACGTGTATCGTACGACGTTTTTTATCACAGTTGCGAATAAAAAAAAAGACTTGTTAAAATTTTAATAATAAAAAGTTTTAAAGAATTTTAGGTTATGTTTACTATTTTTTGTTAATTACACTCCCGAAAGGCTGGGCAAAAGACTTTTAACCTATACAGCGTCTGACATACAATATTTTTTTAGGGTTTTTTTCATTTGTTTTTGCGTCGGCGGTTAAAAACAGAATATATTAGTTCCGGGTTTCATTAAAAACAGAATATATAAAAAAAATATATTTATGTACCTAAAGAAAAAACAAAATAAAAACAAAACTCAATTTTTAATTATTTTCAAAGACGTCATTACGTAATATTATCGTTCGCAGACTTTAGAGACAACCTTTTGAAAAGAAGAAAAAAGGTACCAACAAAGAGTTTTAAGCCAGCAAGGCTTAAAAACTCTTTGGATGTTACCTTTTTCTATACATCAAAACAGTATAACCCAGATAAAGGATCATGTCATTCATGTTTCTAACAAAAAATACCCACAAAAAAAAATGCCGGCCAGTAATAAAAATTATTTGTATCTTGTAGAGAATAACATTTTAAACAATGTTTACTAAGGCAACAAAGAGCTACGATCAAAAATCGTTGAGTTATTTTACATTGAAAACCCAAAAAATGCATTTTATAGGGATCCGTTTGACCACTTTTAAGATCCCACTATAACTTCTGAAAGGGTTATTGGATATACCTATGTATATAAATATAATAAAAACAGACAAAACTTATCCATTTACTACTTATTTTTATATTTTTTCTGTAGTAATATCTTAGAAGTGGTCAAACGGATCTCTACAAAATGCATTTTTTTGGGTTTTCAATGTAAAATAACTCAACGATGGTTCATCGTAGCTCCTTGTTGCCTTATTAAACATTATTTAAAATGTTATTCTCTACAAGATAGAAACATTTTTTTTTGTGGCCGGCACGTTAATTTTTGGGTACGATTTGAACGATGTCCTTAAGAATGTTTCATCTACTATATGTCATTAGCAGTAAGATACGTATTTGACATATCGGGATGACGTATTATTTTCCAACACTAGTTGGATTTTTTTTTATCGCACGCGTGTATTACGTTGCATTATGAGCCTAAAAGCGGTTTAATAAGATCCACTTTATGAGCAACTGTGATAAAAAATAATTATCATTATCGCTCTATTACAGTTTTCCAAAGAGACAAATATGACATATTATTCATATTCATTTATACAGAGTATGTATCAATTCTTTTCCATCCAAAGGTTGCCTGGAAGAACTCGCTTTCAGCGATAAGGCCGTCCATTTGTGCAATATACATTTTCTAGCTATTACATACTTTGCTTTGTCAATAGATATCGACAAATAAATAAAGCAATCTGTCTATGACTACAATACAAATAAAAAATAAACTACCGTAAAACGCTACAATTTTGCACGGATTTTGACGTTTTTGCATTATATCTCTTTGATGTTTTTCTTTTATGGCTTTTTCAGTCCATAAGACACATAATATACTGTTTGCCTTGATATGTAAGGTAGTATTTTGTGTAACAGATGCAAATTCTACGAATTATAGTCATTCAAAGTCGTAGGCAAAGTTGTAGGCAAAAAATGCAACTTTGCCTAGAAGGATATCTCAATAAATAATATGTGGATCGTTTAAAATTTAATTTCAGCATATGCATAAAACATTATACCCGGCCCCAGCACTAAAATTATTGATATAATGACAATGAAAAAAAAATTAGAGCCATTAGGTAATGTTGTATCAGGTTCTACTAACTTTTCATACAAAAAATAGGGTTGTCAAAATAAAATATTGATGTCATAAAAATGTTTAATAAATAAAAATACTCTTTTATAATCTATGAAAGAAAATAGAAGTTCAAACAATGTCATAAAGTACATGCTTAAAAAGACATCACTTTTTAATGTAGGTAAGTACAAATAATAACCACTTTGTCATCTCAACAACGAAATGGTATCTTTATATAAAATATTAAAACAAAAAATACTGCAATTATGCAATTCTTCTTCTGCTTCGCCTTTTGCTTTTGTCCATGTTTAATAACTGTAATAGAATTAATTATTTTTTATGTATTCTTAATACCTACATTTTGTCAAAATTACAACGTCGGCAGTGGAAACAATAATTATATCACGCATAAGGTAACCTATTTTTAAACTTTTGACATTCCTTAGTACAGCAGTAGGAAAAGTAGATACATGTTGAAGTATGCTACGCGTATGTAGTTACTATATTATATGTAAGAAGATGTAAAGAGACAAATATGACATATTATTCATATTCATTTATACAGAGTATGTATCAATTCTTTTCCATCCAAAGGTTGCCTGGAAGAACTCGCTTTCAGCGATAAGGCCGTCCATTTGTGCAATATACATTTTCTAGCTATTACATACTTTGCTTTGTCAATAGATATCGACAAATAAATAAAGCAATCTGTCTATGACTACAATACAAATAAAAAATAAACTACCGTAAAACGCTACAATTTTGCACGGATTTTGACGTTTTTGCATTATATCTCTTTGATGTTTTTCTTTTATGGCTTTTTCAGTCCATAAGACACATAATATACTGTTTGCCTTGATATGTAAGGTAGTATTTTGTGTAACAGATGCAAATTCTACGAATTATAGTCATTCAAAGTCGTAGGCAAAGTTGTAGGCAAAAAATGCAACTTTGCCTAGAAGGATATCTCAATAAATAATATGTGGATCGTTTAAAATTTAATTTCAGCATATGCATAAAACATTATACCCGGCCCCAGCACTAAAATTATTGATATAATGACAATGAAAAAAAAATTAGAGCCATTAGGTAATGTTGTATCAGGTTCTACTAACTTTTCATACAAAAAATAGGGTTGTCAAAATAAAATATTGATGTCATAAAAATGTTTAATAAATAAAAATACTCTTTTATAATCTATGAAAGAAAATAGAAGTTCAAACAATGTCATAAAGTACATGCTTAAAAAGACATCACTTTTTAATGTAGGTAAGTACAAATAATAACCACTTTGTCATCTCAACAACGAAATGGTATCTTTATATAAAATATTAAAACAAAAAATACTGCAATTATGCAATTCTTCTTCTGCTTCGCCTTTTGCTTTTGTCCATGTTTAATAACTGTAATAGAATTAATTATTTTTTATGTATTCTTAATACCTACATTTTGTCAAAATTACAACGTCGGCAGTGGAAACAATAATTATATCACGCATAAGGTAACCTATTTTTAAACTTTTGACATTCCTTAGTACAGCAGTAGGAAAAGTAGATACATGTTGAAGTATGCTACGCGTATGTAGTTACTATATTATATGTAAGAAGATGTAGTGTTTTTTTTAATATTGTCTGATTTTATTGTCAACCCTAACCCCAGGTAAAGTTGCATTACCTATGTTCGCAAAACACTGTCCATCTTTGCCTACTAAGTTATTTTGAGAAAATAATGCTCTTATCGTAAAAATATAAAACAATACGGCTAAAATAAGCAAATTTCTTACCCCTGAGTGTTATAACCGCACAAAAACACCTTTCCAATGGCTCACACAGCAAAAGTTCCAAGACGCCAAAAATTCACTGCCACTCGCGCTGACCTTTGTCATTTAATTGCCGACCGTACAACCACAGAGTAATAAAAAAAAGTAAAAAAAAAAAAAAAAATTTTTTTTTTTTTTTAGCAAACGCGAGATATTTTAATAAAAACGAAATAGGCAATTTTGCAACTGGTTGGCAATGTTGCAGTGTTTTACGGTAGCATATAATCACGTATCCACCTTAAAGGTGGACGCAGATTGATCGAATTTTTGCTGTTCACGAGAATTTATTATTCTAAGGTTCTTAAGAAAGAAAAAAATATTGCGTAAAGTGAAACCGCGGGTACCTTACCTTATATTAATAGAGATAAGGTACCTACGTTTATATTTCCGATGACGTCATCAGAGTCGATCGCATCATCAGAGGTGAAATATAAAAAATATAAATGGACCTTATCACTATTAATATAAGGTACATTTTCCCGTGGACGGCAAAAATTCGATTCTTTCGGCTCTGATCAGTCTGCGTCCACCTTAAAGGAGGATTATTGTCTATTCTGTGGTAAAGGTGGCTTGTCTGATCGGTGACCTTAAGCAGGGACAGTCACGCATACCACACTACACAAGGCTCTTATTCAGTTACCGAATACTGACAGGCTGATCGGCCACACTATACCGGATATGTGTCTGCGCTCCCATGGTATGACAGTGCTAGCTGGTGTGCGCCCGTCCGGCAAATCACAACCGTTGTTAGCCAGTGGTAAAGTTCTATTATTTCAAGTAAAAGAAATATCTATCTTTTCACATATTATTTGGTTCACTACACAATCTAAGGCTCTTTAGTACCTTCCGGGACTAGGCTGTTCACACGTCTGAACGTCCAAGGGGTTATATTGTGTAAGTGACAAAAAGTACAACAGTTGAACAGGTTAGAATGTCATAGTGACAAAATGACGAAAATTCAGATTATATTTACGTTATATCGTGCTTGTGTCAGAATGTACAAATTTTACTATGTGTTTATGTCAAGTCATGAACAGCGGAGCCTGTCGAAGCGTCCTAATTCTCCTACTTCGTTGCACGCAAACAATAAGTGATACCTAGCTTAAACGTTGTTACCTGATATAAATTTGAAGCATAATAAAACTTGATGACTATGCATGCACTAGACCTCATATATTTTTTAAAAACTAATCAATAGTTCCTTTCGTATATGTTCTACCATCCTTTATACGAGGTAGGAGAATTTTAACGGATAAAATTGGTATACGCCAGATTCCTTAAAATGCGATATACCTACCTACTTAGTTTCTTGCTGCTGATCTGATACTGAACAAAGTTTTTTTTTTCGCCCTTGTCATGTATCAAGTCGCGGCCATCTGTTTGTCAACAATAAGCCGTTTCATTGTCTGGTAGAGTATTTATGTTTTTTTTTTAATTCAGAGGAAGAGCCCAGCGACTCTTCATTCATTGGCTGGACAAGAATCTATCCAGGAGAGTAGGGATACTATGTCTTTTCAGGCGTCGGTTCCACGCTTCCTGCGCCACAAAGCTGAGTCGCCAGTTCGTTGACGTGGTTTGACAGTCTGGCTTGGTATTTTTTGCTATATTTTGCAATCTCTTGGGCTACGGTGTCAGACTTGAACAGTCTGCATGAATGTATGTATTGCTGACATAATATTACCGAACATGGTTCTCATCGTTTTATTCTGGAACCGTTGCAGAATTTCGATATTGCTATTGCTGGCCCCACAACTGTATACCATAGGTCCAGATAGGCTTCAAGATGGATTTATAGATGGTAATTTTACTTGTGAACGAAAGCTGTGATTTGTGATTTACCAACCAGTACATGTTCCGGAGTTTTGTGTCCAGTTGCCTCCGTTTGGTCCAGATGTGCTTTTGCCATGTTAGTTTTCGGTCAAGGTGCATACCAAGATACTTAGCATCTTCCGTTTGAGGAATGTCTTTTCCGTACAGTGCAGTGTCGTTTGCGTAATATGTTGCCGTTATAGTGTGGACGTCAGTTGGCAAGTCTGCTGTGAATATCAGGTAAAATACTGGCCCTAAGATACTTCCCTGTGGCACTCCTGATAGTATTTCAACCATTTGTGAAGTTTCCTCGTTCACTTTTACTTCAAAGCATCTATTGCTGAGATAGGAAGACAATATTCCAAAGAATAAGTGGTAGTAGCTTTTTAAGTTTGTAAAGAAGCCCCTCGTGCCATACCTTGTCAAATGCTTGCCCTATATCCAGGAAAACAGCTGAACAGTACTGTTTATTTTCGAGTGTGTGGCTTATTGTTTGTACCAATCGATGTACTTGTTCGATTGTTCCGTGCTGTCCACGGAAACCGAATTGATGAGTTGGAATTATATTCGTGTAAAGTAAATGAGTTCGCATCCTGTTGAGTATCAGTTTTTCTAGTAGCTTTCCCAACACCGGTAGTAGGCTAATGGGTCTGTACGAGCCGACTTCATGGGGTGGTTTCCCCGGCTTGGGTATCATGATGACTTGGGCTTTTTTTCATTGGCAAGGGTAGAAACCATATCTTAGGCAGGCATTGTAAATGTAAGTAAGCAGAACGAGGCCCTTTTTTGGAAGCTGCTTTAGGAGAGTAGCGTCTATCATATCGTAGCCTGGTGTCTTTTCTCTTTTAAACCCCTGATTTCCTTTCCAATCTCTACTGGGGTAACAGTTTTCAGTGGTAGGCACATCTGCAATGGAGATTCAAAATATTCAGAAACGTTGGTGTCGTTGTCGTGGTATTTACTGGAATTTGGTTTGAAAACCGATTCAAGATGTTTTGCATAGACTGCGGATTTTTCAGCATCTGATCTAGCCCAATCGCCTGTGTTTGTTTTTATTGGGTGGATTTGGTTTTTAGATCGCTTCATATCCTTTGTGACTTTCCAAAGAGAATAGTTGGAATCTTTAAATGGCGTCAGGTCAGCTAGGCGCTTTTGAAGATTTTCATTAGCTAGCTCATTTAGTTTCTTTTTGAGATCCTCTGATGCTTTGTTAAATGCCGTTTTGTCTGAGGGGTATCCCGTATTGTGCCATATCTTTCTTAGGCCCGTATTAACAAATCGCTCTCAATATCGATCTTGAGTGCGTATCAGTCGAGTGAGTCTTGAGATGTGGTCACTATCTTAAGTTAGGCGTTAATTAATAGATAAAACTCAAGTTTTAACCAGGCTGATATCGCTCTTGAGATTTGAGACTGATCTTGAATGACAGTAACGCTTTGTTCTTACCTTGAATGATATGTTCTTACCCTATGGCCTACCATAGGGTAAGAACATAAAAAAAAAAAATATGACGACACTACCTATAGTGTCGTCATATTTTGCTGTCAACTTGTTTTTAATGTGAAAATATTTAAAAAAATGTAAGATTTGTATGACCCGCAATCAGACTTGAGTTCACGAAACTACATCTTGAGACATATCTTGAGAGCTGAGTTTGATTTATTAATACGGAATGACTCAAGTGATACGTCGCTCTTTAATCGCGTCTTAAGATATGTTTATCAATCAGCGCAACAACTCAAGAGCAAACTCAAGATTGAAATCGATATTGAGTTCGGTTTATTAATACGGACCTTAGTCGTCGTCGTTCCCTAACTATATCCTTAATTACCTTTGGATTAGTCATAGATTCACCTGCCTTGATTCCGGCTTGCGGTGGGGTAGCGCCGAGTGCAGCCCGGTGAATAATCTTATTGAAGTCTTCGATTGCTTTCTCGATCATTTCAGTGTCTTTTAGGTTTATTTTAAGGTCTAGTTGGTCGTCAATAAAGTGTCTAAACTTATCCCAGTCGGTTTTGCGGCTATACACTCTAAAGGGTATCGCTTTTATAGGAATTTTTGTATCTATGTTTAAAAGGACTGGTGTATGGTCCGATGAAAGGTCAACACATTCGTCAACAGTCATGTAGCCAGTTAGTACGTTTTTAGCTATATAGAAATCCAAGAGATCAGGTTTTTTGGTTCTGTCAGTGGGCCAGTGTGTGGGTTTTCCATGAGACATGCAACACACGTTGAGTTCACTGATAGCCGGATGAAGTTGTCTTCCTCGTGTTGACGTCAATCTAGAGCCCCAGTAGACATGATTAGCATTCCAGTCTCCACCACACAGAAACCTATTTCCAAGTGTAGAGAAGAAGTTCACGAATTCCTCTTTTCTTGTGGGTGTTTTCTTATTCTGTGGTGGACAATAGACCGCCGCGAAGGTCGTTTCGGTCTTGTTATCCTGTATCTTTACTGAAGTTGCCTGGATTTTTTCAGTACAATATTCCTCCATTGGGTAATGCTTTATGTTCCTCTTTATTATTACAGCTGTACCTCCGTGAGTGTTACCAGATGGATGGTTCGTAAGGTAGATGTTATAGTTCTCAATGTGTAGGTAGCTTTTCGAGGTGAATCGGGTTTCTGTTATTAGTGCAATATCAATGTTCTCTTCCCTCAAAAAAATTTCGAGTTCTTGTTTGCGTCCTTTATTGCTAAGTCCATTGGCATTCCAGAGGTTCAATTGAACAAAGTATCAATTTTTTCAAAAGCAGCTTTAAAATATCAATCTGTTCATTAGTAGCAGTTTGTAGAAGTGTGTTTTGATTACAATCACGGGCATTGAGAATTGATTTAAGTACATCAGAATCTTTTCCCTTTAGCAAACTATCAAGCTCATCCTTTTTACCATTCAGAACAGCTTTAAATGATCGATCTATAGATACAAGTAAATTGTTAATATCAGAATTAAATTTTGCTATATCATTAGGAGTCATCCTTTCTTTATAAGTATTTTCATAGATTGCACCTTTTTGTAGTAAAAGCTTTACATTTTCAAAGTCGTTTTCCTTTGCTGCGATGTGTAAAGGATCGCTTTTATTAAGCGCTTTAATCGTGTCCTTACGGTTTTTAATACCAGAATCAAAGTTTCTTTTAGCATGCGAAGACGAAGTAGTGGGTTTGTAAAGATCCGACCTACTATTGACATTTGCACCGTAATCTGATAAGATTTTGACAATCCTAGTGTAACCTAATTCTTCAGCTAAATTGAATGGAAAATTTGCAGAGGATCCAAGGGCAGTTTTTTTTTCCAAAAAATATTTGCAGATCTCTTCAACATTTTTACCTCTTTTATTAGGATTGACTCCTTTTATACGTAATAAATATTGTAGAATATGTAATTGATTACCAAAAATGGCCACATCCAGTGGAGTATGTTCACCATTATTAGTTAAAAAATTAATATCAACTCCTTGTTCTTCGATTAGATATTCTACTATCTCCTTGTGACCATTCAAAGCTGCTGAATGTATAGGAGCATAACCAATTTTATTAAACTCAATTAGCTTATCCATCAATTTGCCTTGTATGTTTTTTAATAACGATTTAATAGCTTTGATTTTGCCATTAATAGCAAATAAATTTATTGGTGTATTTCTTGTCTCACCATAGGCAGAATAAAAATCTTCAATCAATTTAACATATTCACTGGCATAACACCAAATATATGAAGCGTGTCTTTCAATGTCACTTGATTTTCCAGCGTTTGTTAATATCCTTTTTTCCTTTGTGAATATTGGCCTACTACTTGTGTTATATTTCCACCAAATGCCAAATGTTTCTCTATTTATACTTGTGTTGTGTTTCCACATCACACAAGAAGGGGAAAATTCAAATCTATTTTTTGTATCATAGCACTGTATTAATTCAAGAGCTTTTCTTAATGTTTCTTGCTCTCTCTTTTCATGCACGAGATTTATTCTTGTTACTTTTTGTACTAACCTATGAACACTTAATACACCATTGGCTGAATTTACCATACAATACTGGTTTAATAGTTGAACGGCAGCACTGAATTCTCTCTTAGGATCACAACTATCTTGGCCTAAGTTTAAAAATGTCTCAGGAGGTATATTGTCCGGTGCACAATATGCTAAAACTTCTAAAACTTCCAGAGCTTTTTTCCCATATTCCTCTTTCTTTATCTTACCAATGCTAACTTGGAAAGTCGTAAACATTATTCTAATATATTTGTCATTGTTATCATCTGGGAATGGAAAGACCAATATTTTTTTCTTTTTCTCCTCATACTCTTTTAAATAATCGTCAATTTCAAATCCTCTTTCTGGCTCTACTTGTTTTTCTTCTTTATTGACCTGCTTGATGTATGCAACCGCTTGCATCAAGGCAAAAGGAAACTGCTGTAATATTTCTAATAAACTTTGAATTTTATTTTTTTGTGATTTATCGTCTATTTTAAGTTCTGTCATGATTAAATCCGTTGCTTCTTTTTCAGTAAAAGTGTCCAATGGTATTTTTTCCACATTTCCCCATATGTGTTTACGGGAAGTAATGAGGATATTGACTTTATTAGCAGTAGAAGGCGAAGATGGTAAGAATAAATTGATACCTTTATCACCATCGACTTGAGTTATACACTTTTCAGCGTTATCAAAAATAAAAAGACACTTTCTATTTGAATAAAAATCATATACCTCATCAACAATGCACTTTATATTCTTTTCTTTTACACTGATTCCTAACTTATCCCGAGCCAGCCTACAAAAATATTCAACAAGACTTTGATAACTCTCTATATTAATCCATATAACATTGCCGTTATAATAATTTCTATAATCAAAAGCAAACTTTCTGGCTAATTCGGTCTTACCGATGCCACCGTGCCCACTAATACATGCTATTTGTGAAATAGCTGTATCACTTCTGCCTTGTAATACTTTATGCAACTTTTCTAGTTGCTTAACTCTTCCAGTAAATGACTCTACTGGTTTTCTAACATTAAATACAGTATGAAACAGCACTGTACCTTGGTAAAAATCATCATCCTTTTCTAAATAATATATATTTTTATTTCTCTTCCAATACTCTTCTCCTTTCTCTTTCAGGTTGAGAAAATTATCCTCAACCTCGTCTTCAGTTAGCTTATACAAATTTCTTATCTCATTTTTAATGATCGTTCTCAACTCCTGGTCACTAGCTTGATCTGTGAAAACTTCTAACTCATTCAAAAATTCTTCAATATTAGTTCTATCTTCAGCGTTAACATCCAGTGAATCTTTAGGAAAGTTTTTAACTCTAATGTCAAATCTAAATCTACGAGTATCAATCTCTAGATTACGTTGTACAGCAGCTGTTCTTAATTCTTTGATGAGCATAAGCCCATTTTCATCTAAACTATCTTCGCTTGCTAACCTCAGCATTTTGTCCTCCTGGTCAAATACAAGCAAATTACCAACAAGCTTTCCTATATTTCTTATATCTTCATCTGTAAGCTCTTTTCCATGACCGACTTCATTATCATCAATCCTGAAAACTATTCCAGATTTGCTGTATTTTAATAACTTGATTAATTGTTCAATTGAATGTTTTTGTTCGGTGAAACTTGGACTAATATTTCTGAAACTGACATGGAATTTTAATGGTTCTTGTTCTAATTGTTCTACCAAAGCTTTTTTTACAAGTTCATAAGTAATTTTAAATTTATAGTCAGGAAGATGACTAACTCTACTTTTCAAATCTCTTATGTACTGTTTAGCGCTCTCATCCTCCAATTTATCTTCATCTGCAAACTTTAACGTTCTCTCTTTTGTGTCTAAGATAATAACATTTCCGCCTAAATAATGAATTATTTCCTCATCCACTTCGACTTCCATTTCTTTTTGATTACATAATGTCGCTAAGTTAGCCACTTTATTGACTAAGTCATTTCGTTTGTCATTATTATCTAACTCTGAACTAGATTTTTTTTTAAACATTACATTCTTTGCATACTCATACAGAATTTCTTTTTTAAGATCTTTATCTAACTGATCATTCTTATCGATATTAAAAAAATTGTGCTTGAATGTACCTTCTCGATATTCAATTTGTATCTCATCTGTTTTTATTTCTTTTCCAACGTCAATAACGTTTTTAGCCAAGAAAACTTGGTAAGTTGAAAGTAACTCATTTCCCATCATGTTTTTGTAATTTAGTTTACCACTAATACAGTTGACAAGAGCATTTGCTAACGATTTTATTCTTTCTTGACAAGAAACCTTCTCCAGCATGGTAACTAAACTATTATGAAGACTAAATTTAAAGACCGTTTCCTTATTTTGTTTGGATTGCGTACAAAAAATCTTATTAGTATTTTCTATGGATTTCGTACAAAAAATATTATTAGTATTATATATATCAATTTTATTCAACTGTTGTTCTAGAATGGCATTGGTATAAATTATGTACTTGACCTGAAAATCACCCTGAAATATAGGATCATCGAACCTTTCATTAAGTTTTTTTCTACTAATTAGATAGTCTGCGAAATACTTGCCCAGATAAAATATATTATCGCTATTCTGATTTGTAAATTGGTCAAAGGTAAGCTTACTATGTATTGGATTTTCTAGGTGTATTGCTTGCAAAAGAATTAATGTTGATTTTTCCTCATGCCAATATCTAAAAACTACATCATCGAAAGCACCTACGCCACCCACATTTGTTGTTAAGTAAAATCTATCTGTGTACCTTTGTCCTCTAAATCTACTTAAAATTAATAAAAATATTTTATAAAGATGTCCATCTAGACCACCTGTAGTTCCCTCCCATCGCTCGATCGTTTGTATATTCAATATTGGTTTAAAGTTTCCTTTACCTTCGTTTACTATATGAATAGTGTTTATATCATTATAATCTACATTATCCACATATTTAGAACCCGACATATCAACAATTTGATTTTTTCCGTCTACATTATGTTTTTCCGTTTTTTCTACGATATGTAACTTTACGTTATATTTTTCACAAATAATTCTACCCTCAATCTCCGGTCTACCCCGTATAGGGGCTTGTAATGTTTCTCCATAATCAGATGTGGTTAATGTGCTATAGAGGATTTTATCAATTCTCTTAATTTTCTCCATATCATATGCAGTGAAGCGAATGCCCAATAGGTAAGCATTCCATATTTGATCATCTTCAATAGAAAAAATATACGATCTCGTCCTTGCGTCTTTTACGACTGCAGTCTTTACCCACTCATTCTCTACAGCATATAAATGACATAGTTCTCGTAACTGCTTTATACTAATTTCTTCATCAACTCTAATCTGCTTAAGACCCTTTACAACTGAATCAAAGAAACAATCTCCTCCACCTATTGCTCTTGCTACTTTAAAATTTTCTGGTAACATGAGGTCATCATCTTGATTAGCTACGCGCCTTGGTTCCTGTTCTTCCTCCAGTGGCTTAACGACCTGCAAATAAACCTTTCATTTAATTGAATTACTCATTTGACGTCCCAAGTTCAGCAAAACCTTTACATAAACCTCATCAAAATGTCAAACTTTTGTGCTAGCAAGTTTAGTAAGCTTGCTTCTAATACACAATGCAGCATAACTATGTATTTTCATTTTTAAATGGGTCAGTACTGATAAAAATCTTGCTTTGCAAATAAACCTTTCATTTAATTGAATTACTCATTTGACGTCCCAAGTTCAGCAAAACCTTTACATAAACCTCATCAAAATGTCAAACTTTTGTGCTAGCAAGTTTAGTAAGCTTGCTTCTAATACACAATGCAGCATAACTATGTATTTTCATTTTTAAATGGGTCAGTACTGATAAAAATCTTGCCCTCTTACAAAAAATCAATTCTTGCGAATTGAGCTCACGTCGCGAACGCAGGAAATAGTGTTATACTTTATTAGATTTATTATTTATTTATTAAAAGCCTACATTGTCCCACTGCAGGATCTGCAGGGGACAAAGGCCTCTTCCATTGATCGCCATCTGTAGCTGTTGCACACCAGTCATTAATATAGGAGTTAAATTTATCCTGCCATCGTCGCCATGGTCTGCCGCGTGGTCGTATCTCATTCTGTTGTTATTTTAGCCCATCATTCATCTGCCATGCGGCAAACTTATCCTGTCCAGTCGTATTTTAGCTTAGCAGCATTCTGGGAGACGGAAGCGATGCGAGTTCTGGAGCGCAGGTTCGTGTTTCTGATGGGATCGGTTAATTTATCTCCCAGCATGTGACGCTCCATACCTCTCTGAATCACCCCGAGGGCGAACCCCTGTTTATTTAAAATTTATTTAATAATAAATCATATTCAAATTATTTTATATTTTCTTGTATTGGTCTTTAATATTATTATGTTAATTAATATTACAAAATAATCACCCTGTTTTTGTAAACTTTGTAATAGGTCCATCAATTCGTCTTTGATTAGATAAGTCGGACAGGTGTAGGTAAATATAAATAATAATAAAACTTCTCCATATAGGTAGGTAGGTATAGGTATCTATATCTACCTATGTAAAAGTACCATGTATGTGTGATGTAGGTGTATAGAGCACAACCTTCTTTAGTTGTAACTTGCAACCATACACACTTACACATCTCCACCTAATCGATTGCCACCACAAAAAAATGATGTTAAAGTAATAAGTAGGTACCAATAAATTAAAAAAAAACAGTGTCACGGACCCGATTTTTGAACCATTTTTATTGTTTACTAGCAGCACCCCACGGTTTAACCCGCGTAAGTCCCGATCCCGTGGTCATTCCGGGATAAAAATAAATTGTTTGCAAATTTTGACGGACAACTTACTTACATACGAACTGTGCAAGCTTGTAAAAATAGCTTATGACTATGACACTCTTCTACACCCAAACTATCTCTAAGCAGAATTTCATTCAAATCGGTCCACTTGCACTGGTTTTAGACACTACCTCCTACACTCACACTACCTCCTACACTTTAGACACTACCTCCTACACTCACACTACCTCCTACACTTTAGACACTACCTCCTACACTCACAAACTGTACCTATTTATAATATTAAATTAAATAGTAAAGTATAGATGAAGTCAAGAAAGAGTAATTTTAAAGTTGCCTCAAAACCATAATACACAGTAGTTTTTGAGATGGTAAAATGTTTTGTGCTTAAAATTGTCAAAATAAATATTTAATTCGAGTTAATAGATTATTGCATAACATCTATAGATCTAAGCAGGGGCGCCGACTTCGTGGGTGCTCGGGTGGTCGGGTGCTCCAGCACCCACGAGAGGTAAATAGTGGATGCGGAGCACCCTCTATGAATACTATGACTATGAATATATAATAAAAAATCTCATTCTCGTGTTTTAACAAACGCGATCTAAATAATTTACTTACCTAAATAATGTCCAAACGATCCAAAATATCGACTGCAACTCTAATGTTTGAATTTTTAATCTGTACTAGGGCGAAGGCAAGCTATAGCTTTAAACCTGAAAGGTGTATTTGCGAAACGCAGAATTGCCGAATTTCACTTTTGTTTTGTTTTGTTACATTGGTCTGTGATTCATAGATTTTATTTGTTACCGTTAGTAATTTATCAAAGTGCCGAAGATCGTGCGAAGTGGAGAAGTAAAAGTATGAAAGCGGACCCCGGGCTCCCGAGAGGGATGCAACCGGGAACATCGCTCGGATGATGATGAGTAATTTATCAAAGTTAAAGATTTTTAATGAGATAAATGACGAGCAATTTTATTTATGTTGAATCGAATGTTTTAAAACAAAAGTGTGTGTGCGCACGGTGCAGCATTCAGTACAAAGGCACGGCGGCGGCGGCGCGGGCGGCGCGGGCGGTACGAAGTTTTCCAGGTCAGATGTCATTAAAAAAGCTGGAGCACCGAGCACCCACGGAAATTTCAAAACGCGGCGCCCCTGGCTCTAAGTTTCATGAAAATAGGTTCAGCACGACATTTGTTATTGACTTGTATTCGCAAAAACCCCTAGTTTATCTATACATATAATAAAATCGTTCGTGGATGAATTCTGTACATGTACTGTACTGGAGGGCAGTCTATGATCGTATTCACTAAAATTATACCTTTTTATCAAGTTCTATGGCTTCATTAGAACCCGCTGTTTTCGTTTCTTCTGCCGACATCACACAGGTTTTTCAAATCAACAAAAAAATATTAAATACCTGGTTAATGTTCTGAGATTAATATTTTAAGTAAACAATTATGTTGTATAGTCAATGTAAGATTGTTAAAAGAAAATATGTAGCGTGTTTTTAAACACTAAATCTAATCTAATCTAGCTATTCTAAGAGGTACTAATTTATCAATTGGTAGTTCCCCTAACAATTTCGATTATCTTTACATAAAATCGAAGCTTATTTAAAACGTCGCGCCGGACTTTGATCTTTTTAAGGGTTCCGTAACAACATAAGGAAAGGACCACAAAATGCAATTACGTAAAAATTCCTAAATTTCTTAAAAAATATTTTTTCACAAACATTGTCTTAACTTTTTAACAAGTACGGGGGTTGTTTTATGGTGTCGAGTATCTATAATATAAAAAATGAATCGCTGAATGTGTTGCTAAGAGCAAATCTCGAGAACAGCTGAACCGATTTCGCTAATTCGTTTTTTTTGTTGTGTTTGTTATTGTCAGGAGAAGGTTCTTATGAAAGAAAAAAATATTGCGTAAAGTGAAACCGCGGGGCGCAGCTAATCGTTATATAAATACAACTTCACATTGCAAAATAATTATTATGATACAAGACATAGAACACCTACCTACGACGTAGGCGTTTGCGGGTTCGATTCCCACCTCAAACAACTATTTATGTATTGATTGATTTTTGTTTCTGGTTCGGGTGTTTCTCTATGTACAAAAGAAAAGTATAAAAGTATTAAATCCGTTGTCTGGCCACCATAACACAAGCCTAGTTGCTTAACTTGGGGCTCGATGGCGCTATAGGAATTGTTCCACAATATGTTATAAAAAAACAAAAGATTGTGATACCATAAACGATTCGGTTATATGTTTTATTTCATTTATTAAATACTACTTACAGCAATTTAATATAATAATTATCATTATCGCTCTATTACAGTTTTCCAAAGAGACAAATATGACATATTATTCATATTCATTTATACAGAGTATGTATCAATTCTTTTCCATCCAAAGGTTGCCTGGAAGAACTCGCTTTCAGCGATAAGGCCGTCCATTTGTGCAATATACATTTTCTAGCTATTACATACTTTGCTTTGTCAATAGATATCGACAAATAAATAAAGCAATCTGTCTATGACTACAATACAAATAAAAAATAAACTACCGTAAAACGCTACAATTTTGCACGGATTTTGACGTTTTTGCATTATATCTCTTTGATGTTTTTCTTTTATGGCTTTTTCAGTCCATAAGACACATAATATACTGTTTGCCTTGATATGTAAGGTAGTATTTTGTGTAACAGATGCAAATTCTACGAATTATAGTCATTCAAAGTCGTAGGCAAAGTTGTAGGCAAAAAATGCAACTTTGCCTAGAAGGATATCTCAATAAATAATATGTGGATCGTTTAAAATTTAATTTCAGCATATGCATAAAACATTATACCCGGCCCCAGCACTAAAATTATTGATATAATGACAATGAAAAAAAAATTAGAGCCATTAGGTAATGTTGTATCAGGTTCTACTAACTTTTCATACAAAAAATAGGGTTGTCAAAATAAAATATTGATGTCATTATAATGTTTAATAAATAAAAATACTCTTTTATAATCTATGAAAGAAAATAGAAGTTCAAACAATGTCATAAAGTACATGCTTAAAAAGACATCACTTTTTAATGTAGGTAAGTACAAATAATAACCACTTTGGCATCTCAACAACGAAATGGTATCTTTATATAAAATATTAAAACAAAAAATACTGCAATTATGCAATTCTTCTTCTGCTTCGCCTTTTGCTTTTGTCCATGTTTAATAACTGTAATAGAATTAATTATTTTTTATGTATTCTTAACGTCTTATACCTACATTTTGTCAAAATTACAACGTCAGCAGTGGAAACAATAATTATATCACGCATAAGGTAACCTATTTTTAAACTTTTGACATTCCTTAGTACAGCAGTAGGAAAAGTAGATACATGTTGAAGTATGCTACGCGTATGTAGTTACTATATTATATGTAAGAAGATGTAGTGTTTTTTTTAATATTGTCTGATTTTATTGTCAACCCTAACCCCAGGTAAAGTTGCATCACCTATGTTCGCAAAACACTGTCCATCTTTGCCTACTAAGTTATTTTGAGAAAATAATGCTCTTATCGTAAAAATATAAAACAATACGGCTAAAATAAGCAAATTTCTTACCCCTGAGTGTTATAACCGCACAAAAACACCTTTCCAACGGCTCACACAGCAAAAGTTCCAAGACGCCAAAAATTCACTGCCACTCGCGCTGACCTTTGTCATTTAATTGCCGACCGTACAACCACAGAGTAATAAAAAAAAGTAAAAAAAGGTGGTCCCATAATAATGTAAAATTAGTGCCAAATGGTAAAAAATAAGAAAAACCTTAGCAAACGCGAGATATTTTAATAAAAACGAAATAGGCAATTTTGCAACTGGTTGGCAATGTTGCAGTGTTTTACGGTAGCATATAATCACGTATCCACCTTAAAGGTGGACGCAGATTGATCGAATTTTTGCTGTTCACGAGAATTTATTATTCTAAGGTTCTTAAGAAAGAAAAAAATATTGCGTAAAGTGAAACCGCGGGTACCTTACCTTATATTAATAGAGATAAGGTACCTACGTTTATATTTCCGATGACGTCATCAGAGTCGATCGCATCATCAGAGGTGAAATATAAAAAATATAAATGGACCTTATCACTATTAATATAAGGTACATTTTCCCGTGGACGGCAAAAATTCGATTCTTTCGGCTCTGATCAGTCTGCGTCCACCTTAAAGGAGGATTATTGTCTATTCTGTGGTAAAGGTGGCTTGTCTGATCGGTGACCTTAAGCAGGGACAGTCACGCATACCACACTACACAAGGCTCTTATTCAGTTACCGAATACTGACAGGCTGATCGGCCACACTATACCGGATATGTGTCTGCGCTCCCATGGTATGACAGTGCTAGCTGGTGTGCGCCCGTCCGGCAAATCACAACCGTTGTTAGCCAGTGGTAAAGTTCTATTATTTCAAGTAAAAGAAATATCTATCTTTTCACATATTATTTGGTTCACTACACAATCTAAGGCTCTTTAGTACCTTCCGGGACTAGGCTGTTCACACGTCTGAACGTCCAAGGGGTTATATTGTGTAAGTGACAAAAAGTACAACAGTTGAACAGGTTAGAATGTCATAGTGACAAAATGACGAAAATTCAGATTATATTTACGTTATATCGTGCTTGTGTCAGAATGTACAAATTTTACTATGTGTTTATGTCAAGTCATGAACAGCGGAGCCTGTCGAAGCGTCCTAATTCTCCTACTTCGTTGCACGCAAACAATAAGTGATACCTAGCTTAGACGTTGTTACCTGATATAAATTTGAAGCATAATAAAACTTGATGACTATGCATGCACTAGACCTCATATATTTTTTAAAAACTAATCAATAGTTCCTTTCGTATATGTTCTACCATCCTTTATACGAGGTAGGAGAATTTTAACGGATAAAATAGGTATACGCCAGATTCCTTAAAATGCGATATAGATAGATAGATAACTTTATTTGTACAACACAGAAAGAAACAGAACACGATAAACACAAAGTATAGTAAAAGCTAGAAAGAACAAGTTGCACAAATGGGCGGCCTTATCGCTGAAAGCGATTTCTTCCAGGCAACCTTTGGATGGAAAAGAACTGATTTAGCTTTTATGGTAGGTTGTGAATAACTTAACTTATCATAGGTGATGATATAAAATATTTACAAAATTATGGATTTTAAATAATTACCTATATATAATACATACCAAATAATTATATACATAGATACATACAAATAAGTACATACATACATGTATACATACATAAATAATACAGGAATATATACAGATATTAGACAGTACTGAGGTAGTGATCAGCTACCATAGCTTTGAAAATGGGTAGGGATTTAGCAGATCGAATAGGTTGAGGCAGGGAATTCCAGAGGATGACAGAGTGAAAAGAAAAGGATTTATTGTAGAAAGTAGAGTTGAGAAGAGGAGCTTGAAGGAGAAGGGATTCTGTCGAACGGAGTTGTCGTGAATGGGCATCACTCAGGAACTTGAAACGTTCTCTGAGGTAGTGAGGAGAGGAGGGAGCGAATAAGACTTTGTAGAGGAAGCAAAGGATATGAACATTCCGGCGAAGGCGGATTGGCAACCACTTGAGCTTATGGCGAAATTCAGAGACATGGTCATATTTGCGAAGTCCAAATATGAACCGTATACAGAGATATACCTACCTACTTAGTTTCTTGCTGCTGATCTGATACTGAACAAAGTTTTTTTTCCGCCCTTGTCATGTATCAAGTCGCGGCCATCTGTTTGTCAACAATAAGCCGTTTCATTGTCTGTTAGAGTATTTATGTTTTTTTTTTAATTCAGAGGAAGAGCCCAGCGACTCTTCATTCATTGGCTGGACAAGAATCTATCCAGGAGAGTAGGGATACTATGTCTTTTCAGGCGTCGGTATTCCACGCTTCCTGCGCCACAAAGCTGAGTCGCCAGTTCATTGACGTGGTTTGACAGTCTGGCTTGGTATTTTTTGCTATATTTTGCAATCTCTTGGGCTACGGTGTCAGACTTGAACAGTCTGCATGAATGTATGTATTGCTGACATAATAGGGGGTACCGAACATGGTTCTCATCGTTTTATTCTGGAACCGTTGCAGAATTTCGATATTGCTATTGCTGGCCGTGCCCCACAACTGTATACCATAGATCCAGATAGGCTTCAAGATGGATTTATAGATGGTAATTTTACTTGTGAACGAAAGCTGTGATTTGTGATTTACCAACCAGTACATGTTCCGGAGTTTTGTGTCCAGTTGCCTCCGTTTGGTCCAGATGTGCTTTTGCCATGTTAGTTTTCGGTCAAGGTGCATACCAAGATACTTAGCATCTTCCGTTTGAGGAATGTCTTTTCCGTACAGTGCAGTGTCGTCTGCGTAATATGTTGCCGTTATAGTGTGGACGTCAGTTGGCAAGTCTGCTGTGAATATCAGGTAAAATACTGGCCCTAAGATACTTCCCTGTGGCACTCCTGATAGTATTTCAACCATTTGTGAAGTTTCCTCGTTCACTTTTACTTCAAAGCATCTATTGCTGAGATAGGAAGACAATATTCCAAAGAAGGAGTGTGGTAGTAGCTTTTTAAGTTTGTAAAGAAGCCCCTCGTGCCATACCTTGTCAAATGCTTGCCCTATATCCAGGAAAACAGCTGAACAGTACTGTTTATTTTCGAGTGTGTGGCTTATTGTTTGTACCAATCGATGTACTTGTTCGATTGTTCCGTGTTGTCCACGGAAACCGAATTGATGAGTTGGAATTATATTCGTGTAAAGTAAATGAGTTCGCATCCTGTTGAGTATCAGTTTTTCTAGTAGCTTTCCCAACACCGGTAGTAGGCTAATGGGTCTGTACGAGCCGACTTCATGGGGTGGTTTCCCCGGCTTGGGTATCATGATGACTTGGGCTTTTTTTCATTGGCAAGGGTAGAAACCATATCTTAGGCAGGCATTATAAATGTAAGTAAGCAGAACGAGGCCCTTTTTTGGAAGCTGCTTTAGGAGAGTAGCGTCTATCATATCGTAGCCTGGTGTCTTTTTCTCTTTTAAACCCCTGATTTCCTTTCCAATCTCTACTGGGGTAACAGTTTTCAGTGGTAGGCACATCTGCAATGGAGATTCAAAATATTCAGAAACGTTGGTGTCGTTGTCGTGGTATTTACTGGAATTTGGTTTGAAAACCGATTCAAGATGTTTTGCATAGACTGCGGATTTTTCAGCATCTGATCTAGCCCAATCGCCTGTGTTTGTTTTTATTGGGTGGATTTGGTTTTTAGGTCGCTTCATATCCTTTGTGACTTTCCAAAGAGAATAGTTGGAATCTTTAAATGGCGTCAGGTCAGCTAGGCGCTTTTGAAGATTTTCATTAGCTAGCTCATTTAGTTTCTTTTTGAGATCCTCTGATGCTTTGTTAAATGCCGTTTTGTCTGAGGGGTATCCCGTATTGTGCCATATCTTTCTTAGTCGTCGTCGTTCCCTAACTATATTCTTAATTACCTTTGGATTAGTCATAGATTCACCTGCCTTGATTCCGGCTTGCGGTGGGGTAGCGCCGAGTGCAGCCCGGTGAATAATCTTATTGAAGTCTTCGATTGCTTTCTCGATCATTTCAGTGTCTTTTAGGTTTATTTTAAGGTCTAGTTGGTCGTCAATAAAGTGTCTAAACTTATCCCAGTCGGTTTTGCGGCTATACATTCTAAAGGGTATCGCTTTTATAGGAATTTTTGTATCTATGTTTAAAAGGACTGGTGTATGGTCCGATGAAAGGTCAACACATTCGTCAACAGTCATGTAGCCAGTTAGTACGTTTTTAGCTATATAGAAATCCAAGAGATCAGGTTTTTTGGTTCTGTCAGTGGGCCAGTGTGTGGGTTTTCCATGAGACATGCAACACACGTTGAGTTCACTGATAGCCGGATGAAGTTGTCTTCCTCGTGTTGACGTCAATCTAGAGCCCCAGTAGACATGATTAGCATTCCAGTCTCCACCACACAGAAACCTATTTCCAAGTGTAGAGAAGAAGTTCACGAATTCCTCTTTTCTTGTGGGTGTTTTCTTATTCTGTGGTGGACAATAGACCGCCGCGAAGGTCGTTTCGGTCTTGTTATCCTGTATCTTTACTGAAGTTGCCTGGATTTTTTCAGTACAATATTCCTCCATTGGGTAATGCTTTATGTTCCTCTTTATTATTACAGCTGTACCTCCGTGAGTGTTACCAGATGGATGGTTCGTAAGGTAGATGTTATAGTTCTCAATGTGTAGGTAGCTTTTCGAGGTGAATCGGGTTTCTGTTATTAGTGCAATATCAATGTTCTCTTCCCTCAAAAAAATTTCGAGTTCTTGTTTGCGTCCTTTATTGCTAAGTCCATTGGCATTCCAGAGGTTCAATTGAACAAAGTATCAATTTTTTCAAAAGCAGCTTTAAAATATCAATCTGTTCATTAGTAGCAGTTTGTAGAAGTGTGTTTTGATTACAATCACGGGCATTGAGAATTGATTTAAGTACATCAGAATCTTTTCCCTTTAGCAAACTATCAAGGTCATCCTTTTTACCATTCAGAACAGCTTTAAATGATCGATCTATAGATACAAGTAAATTGTTAATATCAGAATTAAATTTTGCTATATCATTAGGAGTCATCCTTTCTTTATAAGTATTTTCATAGATTGCACCTTTTTGTAGTAAAAGCTTTACATTTTCAAAGTCGTTTTCCTTTGCTGCGATGTGTAAAGGATCGCTTTTATTAAGCGCTTTAATCGTGTCAAAGTGTGTAGTGTCTTTTATCCTTTTTAATACCAGAATCAAAGTTTATTTTAGCATGCGAAGACGAAGCAATGGGTTTGTAAAGATACGACCTACTATTGACATTTGCACCGTAATTTGATAAGATTTTGACAATCCTAGTGTAACCTAATTCTTCAGCTAAATTGAATGGCGTCATTCTCGAAATATTTGCAGAGGATCCAAGGGCAGATTTTTTTTCCAAAAAATATTTGCAGATCTCTTCAACATCGGAGAGATGTGTATTACAAATTTTTAAATGACAAAGTGCGTAGTGCAGAACATTATTTCTGAATAATTCGTCCGTTAAATCAATATTAGCGTTGTTATTTACTAGGCATTCTATTAAATCCATCCTAGCATTTTGGGCAGCATAGTGAATAGGAAGTTGACCTTTTTTACCTCTTTTATTAGGATTGACTCCTTTTATACGTAATAAATATTGTAGAATATGTAATTGATTACCAAAAATGGCCACATCCAGTGGAGTATGTTCACCATTATTAGTTAAAAAATTAATATCAACTCCTTGTTCTTCGATTAGATATTCTACTATCTCCTTGTGACCATTCAAAGCTGCTGAATGTATAGGAGCATAACCAATTTTATTAAACTCAATTAGCTTATCCATCAATTTGCCTTGTATGTTTTTTAATAACGATTTAATAGCTTTGATTTTGCCATTAATAGCAAATAAATTTATTGGTGTATTTCTTGTCTCACCATAGGCAGAATAAAAATCTTCAATCAATTTAACATATTCACTGGCATAACACCAAATATATGAAGCGTGTCTTTCAATGTCACTTGATTTTCCAGCGTTTGTTAATATCCTTTTTTCCTTTGTGAATATTGGCCTACTACTTGTGTTATATTTCCACCAAATGCCAAATGTTTCTCTATTTATACTTGTGTTGTGTTTCCACATCACACAAGAAGGGGAAAATTCAAATCTATTTTTTGTATCATAGCACTGTATTAATTCAAGAGCTTTTCTTAATGTTTCTTGCTCTCTCTTTTCATGCACGAGATTTATTCTTGTTACTTTTTGTACTAACCTATGAACACTTAATACACCATTGGCTGAATTTACCATACAATACTGGTTTAATAGTTGAACGGCAGCACTGAATTCTCTCTTAGGATCACAACTATCTTGGCCTAAGTTTAAAAATGTCTCAGGAGGTATATTGTCCGGTGCACAATATGCTAAAACTTCTAAAACTTCCAGAGCTTTTTTCCCATATTCCTCTTTCTTTATCTTACCAATGCTAACTTGGAAAGTCGTAAACATTATTCTAATATATTTGTCATTGTTATCATCTGGGAATGGAAAGACCAGTATTTTTTTCTTTTTCTCCTCATATTCTTTTAAATAATCGTCAATTTCAAATCCTCTTTCTGGCTCTACTTGTTTTTCTTCTTTATTGACCTGCTTGATGTATGCAACCGCTTGCATCAAGGCAAAAGGAAACTGCTGTAATATTTCTAATAAACTTTGAATTTTATTTTTTTGTGATTTATCGTCTATTTTAAGTTCTGTCATGATTAAATCCGTTGCTTCTTTTTCAGTAAAAGTGTCCAATGGTATTTTTTCCACATTTCCCCATATGTGTTTACGGGAAGTAATGAGGATATTGACTTTATTAGCAGTAGAAGGCGAAGATGGTAAGAATAAATTGATACCTTTATCACCATCGACTTGAGTTATACACTTTTCAGCGTTATCAAAAATAAAAAGACACTTTCTATTTGAATAAAAATCATATACCTCATCAACAATGCACTTTATATTCTTTTCTTTTACACTAATTCCTAACTTATCCCGAGCCAGCCTACAAAAATATTCAACAAGACTTTGATAACTCTCTATATTAATCCATATAACATTGCCGTTATAATAATTTCTATAATCAAAAGCAAACTTTCTGGCTAATTCGGTCTTACCGATGCCACCGTGCCCACTAATACATGCTATTTGTGAAATAGCTGTATCACTTCTGCCTTGTAATACTTTATGCAACTTTTCTAGTTGCTTAACTCTTCCAGTAAATGACTCTACTGGTTTTCTAACATTAAATACAGTATGAAACAGCACTGTACCTTGGTAAAAATCATCATCCTTTTCTAAATAATATATATTTTTATTTCTCTTCCAATACTCTTCTCCTTTCTCTTTCAGGTTGAGAAAATTATCCTCAACCTCGTCTTCAGTTAGCTTATACAAATTTCTTATCTCATTTTTAATGATCGTTCTCAACTCCTGGTCACTAGCTTGATCTGTGAAAACTTCTAACTCATTCAAAAATTCTTCAATATTAGTTCTATCTTCAGCGTTAACATCCAGTGAATCTTTAGGAAAGTTTTTAACTCTAATGTCAAATCTAAATCTACGAGTATCAATCTCTAGATTACGTTGTACAGCAGCTGTTCTTAATTCTTTGATGAGCATAAGCCCATTTTCATCTAAACTATCTTCGCTTGCTAACCTCAGCATTTTGTCCTCCTGGTCAAATACAAGCAAATTACCAACAAGCTTTCCTATATTTCTTATATCTTCATCTGTAAGCTCTTTTCCATGACCGACTTCATTATCATCAATCCTGAAAACTATTCCAGATTTGCTGTATTTTAATAACTTGATTAATTGTTCAATTGAATGTTTTTGTTCGGTGAAACTTGGACTAATATTTCTGAAACTGACATGGAATTTTAATGGTTCTTGTTCTAATTGTTCTACCAAAGCTTTTTTTACAAGTTCATAAGTAATTTTAAATTTATAGTCAGGAAGATGACTAACTCTACTTTTCAAATCTCTTATGTACTGTTTAGCGCTCTCATCCTCCAATTTATCTTCATCTGCAAACTTTAACGTTCTCTCTTTTGTGTCTAAGATAATAACATTTCCGCCTAAATAATGAATTATTTCCTCATCCACTTCGACTTCCATTTCTTTTTGATTACATAATGTCGCTAAGTTAGCCACTTTATTGACTAAGTCATTTCGTTTGTCATTATTATCTAACTCTGAACTAGATTTTTGTTTAAACATTACATTCTTTGCATACTCATACAGAATTTCTTTTTTAAGATCTTTATCTAACTGATCATTCTTATCGATATTAAAAAAATTGTGCTTGAATGTACCTTCTCGATATTCAATTTGTATCTCATCTGTTTTTATTTCTTTTCCAACGTCAATAACGTTTTTAGCCAAGAAAACTTGGTAAGTTGAAAGTAACTCATTTCCCATCATGTTTTTGTAATTTAGTTTACCACTAATACAGTTGACAAGAGCATTTGCTAACGATTTTATTCTTTCTTGACAAGAAACCTTCTCCAGCATGGTAACTAAACTATTATGAAGACTAAATTTAAAGACCGTTTTCTTATTTTGTTTGGATTGCGTACAAAAAATCTTATTAGTATTTTCTATGGATTTCGTACAAAAAATACTATTAGTATTATATATATCAATTTTATTCAACTGTTGTTCTAGAATGGCATTGGTATAAATTATGTACTTAACCTGAAAATCACCCTGAAATATAGGATCATCGAACCTTTCATTAAGTTTTTTTCTACTAATTAGATAGTCTGCGAAATACTTGCCCAGATAAAATATATTATCGCTATTCTGATTTGTAAATTGGTCAAAGGTAAGCTTACTATTTGTTGGATTTTCTAGGTGTATTGCTTGCAAAAGAATTAATGTTGATTTGTCCTCATGCCAATATCTAAAAACGACATCATCGAAAGCACCTACGCCACCCACATTAGTTGTTAAGTTAAATCTATCTGTGTACCTTTGTCCTCTAAATCTACTTAAAATTAATAAAAATATTTTATAAAGATGTCCATCTAGACCACCTGTAGTTCCCTCACATCGCTGGATCGTTTGTATATTCAATATTGGTTTAAAGTGTCCTTTACCTTCGTTTACTATATAAATAATGTTAACGTCATTATAATCTACACTATCCACATATTTAGAACCCGACATATCAATAATTTGATTTTTTTCGTCTACTTTATGTTTTTCTACAATATGTAACTTTACGTTATATTTTTCACAAATAATTCTACCCTCAATCTCCGGTCTACCTCGTATAGGAGCTTGTAATGTTTCTCCATAATCAGATGTGGTTAATGTGCTATAGAGGATTTTATCAATTCTCTTCATTTTCTCCATATCATATGCAGTGAAGCGAATGCCCAATAGGTAAGCATTCCATATTTGATCATCTTTAATAGACAAAATATACGATCTCATTCTTGCGTCTTTTACGATTGCAGTCTTTACCCACTCATTATCTACAGCATATAAATGACATAATTCTCGCAACTGATTTATACTAATTTCTTCATTAACTCTAATCTGCTTAAGACCTTTTGCAACTGAATCAAAGAAACAATCTCCTCCACCTATTGCTCTTACTACTTTAAAATTTTCTGGTAATTTGAGGTCATCATCGTGGTGAGCTACGCGCTTTGCTCCCGGTTTTTCCTCTAGTAGTGTAACGACCTGAGAATAAACCCTTTATTTAATTCAATAATCTATTTGACGTCCCCGGTTTAGCAAAACCTTTATCAAACCTCATTAATAATGTCAAACTTATGATCTAGTCAAACTTATGCTAGTATAGGTAATAGATAAGCTTGCATTTTTGAAATAAACTATGTTGTTTCATTTTTAATGGAATCAGTGCTGATACTGCTGATATAATGCTTCTTTGACCATGTTACTTGTTTATCGCCGACTGGGTGTAATAAGTTTGACGTGTCTGTGTGTGTGTGTCTGTCTGTGGCATCGTATCTCCCGAACGGATGTACTGATTTTGATTTTGTTTCTTTTGTTTAAAAGTTGAATTAGTCTGCGGTCTTTTAGCTATCTGCTTGCTTCAAGGTACTTTTACAAAGTTCCAACTATTGCGAAGCATTTGCTTAGAATTGAACTCACATCGCGAACGCAGGTAATAGTGATTTATTATATATTAGTTAAAATCCTACACTGTCCCACTGCAGGGCAAAGGCCCCTCTACCTTTCTTCTATTGATCGCGATCTGTAGCTATTATTCCATACCAGTCATTCCATGAACCATTTATTTAATTGTTTACTAGCAGCACCCCGCGGTTTAACCCGCGTAAGTCCCGATCCCGTGGTAATTCCGGGATAAAAATACTCTATGACACTCGGCTACACCTAAACTATCTCTAAGCAAATTTTCATTCAAATCGGTCCACTGGTTTTACCCCCTACACTCACAAACTTTACGTCTTTATAATAATAAAACACCCCGTCGTTTTTGCGTCGGGGGTTAAATAAAGTAAATAGTAAAGTACTAATAGATCAAGACAAGACTTATTTTAAAGTTGTGACAAAACTCGAATACACAGATTATTTCAGACTGTAAAATTCTCAAAATAATTATAATTCGAGTTAATACATCATTGCATAACATATCTCTTAGTTTCATGAAAATAATACAGCACGACATTTGTTATTGACTTGTTTTCGCTAAAAAACCCCTTGTTTATATTCACTAAATTTATAATAAACAAGTACCTTTTTATCAAATTCTATGGTTTCAATAGGGTCCGCTGTTTCCTTTTCTTCTGCCGACATCTCACAGGTTTTACAAATCAACAAAACAATATAATAAATAGTTATTGTTCTAAGATTACTAATAATAAGTAAACAATTATGTTGTATGGTCAGTGTATGATTGATGAAAGAAAGTATGTTGCGTGTTTTAAACACTAAGTCTAATCTAATCTATTCTAGGAGGTAGGTACTTTTTATCGATTGGTACTTCCCCTATTACATTTTTGATTATCATTACCTAAAATCGAAGATTAATTAAAATGTCGCGCCGGACTTTGATCATTTTTAGGGTAAAATCAGGACCCGTTTACTAAGACTCCACTGTCCGTCCATCTGTCTGTCTATCATCAGTCTGTATCTTATTAACCGTGGTAGATAGACAGTCAAAAAATATTTCGATGATTTTTTTTGTGCCCGCTATAACAACAAACACTAAAACAGAATATGTATAATGATACGGAACCCTTCGTGCGTGAGTCCGACTCGCACTTGGCCGGTTTTTACAATGATAGCTCAACGATTGACCACTATTTCATGACGATGCGGTCTAAGATGCAGCACAGTTTCCTAGAAGATCCTATTCACTCGCGACTTGAAGACCCCCAAATTTTAAAAGAAAGATAGACACAGGCAACTTATTCCATTCCCTTACTGACATATCATAGTGAGGATATCTGGTATTTCCACCATGAATCGGTGCCCCATATCGCTTACCTCTATTAATCCAAAATACCATATCAAAAACCATACCGATTACCTAAGGAACCTACTCAGACTAGACACTGTGACATAGAAATATTGAACGGAGCGTTAGGTAAAGCATCCTCTATAATCTAACAATTTAACAAACCTTTAAGCCTACTTATTTCTTTATTAACTCAAATCTGTTTAAACGACAATAATAATAATTAATTCATTTATTTCAGGTAACAATAGCCATAATACTTATAATTAACCTACACTAATATTATAAAGAGTAAAGATTTTTATTTGTTTATAATTTTATAACGAATAGGCTCCAAAACTACTGGACCGATTTTGATGAGACTCCGTATGAAGATACATTGATTCGTTGGGAGTAACATAGGCTTTTTAACCCGATATTCTTACGGTATCGGGAGTTATGCGAGAAACCGCGGAGCGCTGCTAATTCTTACAATAAAGTGAAAAAATTAATAATTAAGAAATGCAATAAATTTTAAGTTTGACATGTCTTCTATACAAATACAAAAACATGAATTAGCTTTCTTAAAAACCTGTGTACATAGGTGTTCTTTATTATTACTAAATTATGTATAGCATCTACAGTTTGGCCATTGCGAGCATATTGCGAGCATGCAATTTCCGGTTAGTTTGACCCTAGCATGGCTGTACATCCAAAACCTCTGCACGGTAATGTGTTAGATTTTCCTTGGCTTCTTCTGGAAGAACGTTCATATCTGAGGCGTTCACATAGTCCTTGTATGTCAAGTAGTGAACGTACAGAGTCACCCAGTAAATTGCTGAAATAAAACATTATTGATATTAACTAATTAAATATTTTGTTGATTTTTTTTATTGTATAAAGTATAAAACAAAGTCGTTTTCTCTGTCTCTATGTCCCTATATCCCTATGTATGCTTAAATTTTTAAAACTACGCAACGGATTTTGATGCGTTTTTTTAATAGATACCTAGAGTGATTCAAGAGGAAGGTTTATATGTATAATACATGCATAATATAGCCGTGCGAAGCGGGGGCGGGTCGCTAGTTTATTATATTTTATTGATTTTAGCTGATTTTTTTGTTCTATGGAAAAAGATCCCGCCTATAGCGCCAGACTTTCATGATTTTATAAAAGCTGATACGAATTAAACGCATGCCTCTTACACAGTTATAAACGATGTGCAATTATGAAGTTCAGATCATAATTGAGAGGTACCAGGAAGCAAAGCCAAGAATCGGACCTGTTAATCTAATATTACTAATATTATAAAGCTGAAGAGTTTGTTTGTTTGTTTGAATTTCAGGAACTACTGGTTCGAATTGAAAAATTATTTTTGTGTTGGATAGTCCATTTATCGAGGCTACTTTTTATTTAGATATTCCCACGGGATCGGGACTTCCGCGAGTGAAACCGCTGGGCGCAGCTAGTTTTATATATATAGGTAGATAGGTAGTTTTATGAATTCTTTATTGTATCACGTCATACATTATTTTACACAACTGGACAGATTTTGAAGAAATTTGGTATTAGAATTCATTGAGATTATTATTATAATACTCTACTTTATATAATACAGGTTGAATTTTTTACATGGGCCTTCAGGGCTTTATACTAAACTATATGAGATAGCGAAAAATGCTGAAAGGAGTTGCGTGCCCGATTATGACAAAACTAAAACGTTTATTTCTAGGAATTGATCTCTTTCAGCAACAAGGCACATCTTTACTCATGTGAACAAGGTATCAGCTGTTATTCAATAGTATGGATGTACTCAAATAGACTCCTGCACTTGTTTTTTGTTTTCATTTTTGGAACGATATTGGAACGATAGTTCCTTATCGCGCTTTGTGAATGAGGGCTAGACGGAAAAAATTCTTACGAAAAAGTTGTCCCGACACTTTTTGCTATAGTAAGCTATTGTAAGCTGTGCGGCGTCGCTTGTTTCTCTGTCTGTCTCTCTCTCTTATAGAAAGCAAGCCAGATATTTTCATTTCTATTTCGCATTGAACAGTGTGGTGTCGCGATTCATTAAAAATGTCGTTACAACTTTTGGTCGTAAAAGTGTCGTTACAACTTTTGGTCTTAAAAATGTCCTTACAACTTTTGGTCTTAAAAGTGTCGTTACAACTTTTAGTCTTAAAAGTGTCGTTACAACTTTTGGTCTTAAAAGTGTCGTTACAACTTTTGGTCTTAAAAGTGTCGTTACAACTTTTGGTCTTAAAAATGTCGTTACAACTTTTGGTCTTAAAAGTGGCGTTACGACTTTTGGTCTTAAAAGTGTCGTTACAACTTTTGGTCTTAAAAGTGTCGTTACAACTTTTGGTCTTAAAAATGTCGTTACAAGTTTTGGTCTTAAAAGTGTCGTTACAACTTTTGGTCTTAAAAGTGTCGTTACAACTTTTGGTCTAAAAAGTGTCGTTACAACTTTTGGTCTTAAAAGTGTCGTTACAACTTTTGGTCTTAAAAGTGTCGTTACAACTTTTGGTCTTAAAAATGTCGTTACAACTTTTGGTCTTAAAAGTGGCGTTACAACTTTTAGTCTTAAAAGTGTCGTTACAACTTTTAGTCTTAAAAGTGTCGTTACAACTTTTGGTCTTAAAAGTGTCGTTACAACTTTTGGTCTTAAAAGTGTCGTTACAACTTTTGGTCTTAAAAGTGTCCTTACAACTTTTGGTCTTAAAAATGTCGTTACAACTTTTGGTCTTAAAAGTGTCGTTACAACTTTTGGTCTTAAAAGTGTCGTTACAACTTTTGGTCTTACAAATGTCGAAAGAAACTTCGTTCCATCCGGGTGTCCCTTGACACCTCTCTAGTTTTTTTATATCATTTTTATTTTTACGCACTTTAAAAAAAACAGCATAAACAATTAAATCTAGCAACGCCCATCCCATATTTTTTTTTTGACGATTCTAACTAAACCATAATTAGATAATTAATCGAGTGATTTGGAAGATATGAGGGAATGGAGAATATTACAAACAAACAAACATACAAAGATGGGCGCGAAAAACATAACCCTTTCCTTACAGTCGAGAAAAAATAAGAGACTATAACAGATATGTATACTTACCACAACCTAATATTATAAAAATCAATACGACAACATAAACGTAGGTTCCAAATCCTAGTACTAAAATCATAATAACATGTATAACAGTGAGGACCATTCCGTAGATGATGTAACCTTTTATCAGTATTGGTCTTCGCTGAAACATAAAATTTTATTATTTAGTTTTAGGCGCAATTAAGAATTAAAAGCAAAATACATAAGAGGAAAGGGTACCGAGTACCGGCGCTCTCTTCATGAAAACGTAATCGACTGTTTCCTCCCTTCCTCCCTGGATAATGAATAAATATATAATAATAAATCAATATTGCAGGAAATGTCATGTGGAATGCCACACATTCATCTAGCCCCAAGCTATGTATCTAGACTTGTGTTAGGGTGCCAGAGAACGGATATACTACTTATATGCTTTATTTTGTAAATATTGGGTAAATACTTATCTCTATAAATATAAAAAAAATCAATGCCACTTTTTGTTGTAATTTTATAACTCAAGAACGGGCTGAGCTATCCAAACCAAATGTTTAAGCTTTGTTCGGACTATTTAGTATAGATGGTTTATTTATGTGAAGTTTGCACAAAATCGGTCGAGCGGTTCTTCATTTTTTCATTTTTTTGCTATAAAGGACAGCTAGTAAAAGTTATACATATAAACAACCAGATACTAATTGTCTGAGGCGGGAATCGAACCCGCAACCCTGTGTTTGGCAGGCCGGCATGGTGATCATTGTGCCAACTGGGTCGTCGATGAGATAATGACACTAGCACAAATATTTTTGTTGCATAAAACCTATAACTGCCATGACTATGCCCCTATGTCTTGGTTTTATTTCATTTTCTAATTATCATAGAAAGTAAGAGTTAAAAAACAAAATATTTATAAAAAAATAGGACAAAAGTAATAAAAAATAGGGGGGGCATTGCCATGACAGTTATAGGTTTTATTAAATGCTACAAAAATATTTGTGCTAGTATCATTATCCAGGGAGGAAACAGTCGACTACGTTTGTATAGAGAGATAACCGGTACCTTTTCTCGCAAAAACTACTAACTTTAACGTGTTTGTCTGTGGCATCGTAGCTCCCGAACGGCTGAACCGATTTAGATTTTGTTATTTTTGTTTGAAATGTGAATTAGTCGGGGTGTTCTTAGCACTGTTTGATCGGAATCGGTTCAAACGTTTGAAAGTTACGGGGGATAAAAGTTGCCTTTTTAAATTTTAATTTTAAGGTTTTTTTTTGTCGTCTGCAACTTTACCTGAATAATTCCAATAAGTAGAATGACGAAAGCAATGAATCCAATACTGAAGTATGCCAAAAGAGAAGAAGTTGTGACATAAACGGTAACGCCATATGGATAATAGATGTCACCAGTGGTTATTAAAATGACATAAACCAAAGTTGCGATGAAACAACCCACTGTCCCGAGACCCGACAATATCTGAAAAGATAAATCTATTTAGACCGAAGATAAAGACTAGATTCAATAACAAAGTCAAAATTTCTATGTGCAGTTGGAATCGTTCGCATGACAGCGTATCATCACTACATAGTATAAAATAAAGTCACTTTTCGCCGTCCCTATGTCCCTTTGTATGCTTAGATCTTTAAAACTACGCAACGGATTTTGATGCGGTTTTTTTTAATAGTTTAGTGATTCAAGAGAAAGGTTTATATGTAATACATGCATAATATAGCCGTGCGAAGCCGGAGCGGGTCGCTAGTAATATAATAAACGTGCAGTACGGACGGGCTCCACTCCGGACTCGGTCCGCTTCGGACGGTGTAATGAGAATCATCCCTAGACCTATCCCTGAAGGGCGAAGATCAGGAGCCTAAGTCTGCTAACACAATTGTGTTTCAATAGAGTGTCGATGGAATCGTAATAGACATTTTATGTCAAAAATATGACATTACATGTCAAATTAGTTTTCTTCTAATGATAACTATTCTATCGAAACACCACTGACTCACCACTTACTCACTTTGGTATTCTGCTCTAGAATCGTGGCTCAATGGAATCTCGATAGTTGTCAAAACGGTGTATCGCCTTGCAACATAAACCATATTACTAGGCAACACCAGCGACGTATCTAATACCTAATACTAATACATTGCGATGTTTTTACAACTGTAGCAGAATACTAAATAAAGTCACAATCTCGATATAATATCAATAGAGTCTCAATATAAGTATGTAATGACAATAATAATATGGTAAATCCATTAATGCAAAATAGCAGAATAAGACCCCAGATAGATAGGAGAAATATTGAATAACCTACCTTACTTACTTACGACTATTAGTTTTAATACTTACAGCACCAATCCACGCAAATATCAAGCTGGCAGTCCTCGCATTCATGTAAAACATGAAATTGCTGTCGCAGCATATTACATTCATATTTGATTCTGTAATTGTAACGAATGAAAAAATGACTTTAGAGAGACATGACTTTCTTTATACTAGGCAGCTCGTTAGCTACTTTTAACGTGGGTAGATTATAGACTACTTTCTAATTTACTTAACAAATAAACAATAAATACATATAAAATAATTTTTAAGGAATAATGCGTCTTCAAAAACTGCAACCGAGACAAGACTTGAGTAGACCGAATGCGCAATTGGTGAGCTCCCATTCCGACTACGAACAACGCCCAATAAAAATGACGTTATCCCACTTGTAAAAGAATGTAAGTAGCTATATCTAAGCACTAACCTTCCTGCCTAGGTACTGATTTAAAAGCTCTTGCAGCTACATCAATGAAGCAATCTTCTCCATTTATTGCTGTTGCTGGTTTAAAATTGTCTGGTAACTTGAAATCATCTTGGTTAGCTGCGCGCTTTACTTCCTGTTCTTCTTCTCGTGGCTTAACGACCTGTTAATAAACCCTTTCATTGAATAATCTATTGACGTCCCAAGGTTCAACTACTTTACATAAAACCTCATCAATATGTCAAACTTATGTGCTAGCAGGTTTAATAAGCATAATTACTTGCCATCGTTATCTTTAGAGATCCATTTGGTAACGACGAAATGTCTGGAGTTATCCAAGCACAAGGCCTCTCCTGCAAAAATATATACAGGTTTATTGGAAATTATACTAGCAAGCCGTTGAGGGCTACTTCTGTGCACCTTAGCAAACAACTTTTGTTCTACGACTTTTGGAAATTCGAATTTTTTTTCGAAAATTTTGAGGTTAGGTTTACCTGAAAATCAGCTGTTCCATACACGGAGAGGTCATTAACCTTAAAATTTTACTTATTTTTTTAGTTTCATCTACTGTTCTTAGTCTGAATGATCTTTGTTTTAAAAAAACAGCTGGTTTTCGAATTTACATAACCCCAATTTTTTTTTTTTCGAAATTTCAAAAGTCATAGAACAATAGTTGTTTGTTACGGTGCACAGAAGTAGTCCTCAACGGCTTGCTAGTATAATTTCCAATAACCCTGTATTTGAAATAAAAATTATACAAATTGTACCATCTGAATAAAATGTACTTTGTCCTAAACCCAATATGAGAGTAGATCTTATGGTAAATTTCTTCGAAGTGTTTTTAGGTTTAGGTATAAAGAACTTTATTTTCAACAAAGACACAAATGTCACTTAAGTGATAACAATAAATTAAACTTAATGTAGGTATTTTTAAGGAAAAATGCGTCTTCAAAATTGCGACTAAGACGAGACTCGAACTCGCATCCCTTGAATACCGTTCAAATGAAGACGCATTTTTCCTTAAAAATATTTTCAGATAGCCCAGTGCAGACTTAGCACTTTAAAAAAAAAATAATGTCGGTACCTATAAAACATTCATCGTTCGCTATTATATCAATTTAAATTGGTTGCTGCGGTTGCTGCCTAAATAAATAAATAAATATTTCAGGACATATTACACATCGCCATCCAGCCCCAAGCTAAGCAACATAATGCTTGTGTTATGGGTGCCAGATAACGGATAAACTACTTATATACTTTTTTTTTTTGTAAATATATACATATTATACATATAGGAAACACCCAGAACCAGAAACAAGAATTTATGGTCAGCATAAATACTTGTTCCCGGCGGGAATCGAACCCGCAACCTTCTGCGTCGCAGTCGGGTGTTCGCCCGACGCGCCACAGAGGCTGCCTAGTTGCAGTGGTATTCAGTTCTTATAAAACATAAAACGGAAAAAGCCTAAATGCGTGCTCATGTATGTAAAACCCGCGGTGGAGTCTATAATCACCATAATAGTTAATATTATTGTGCTGACGTATTGTTTTTAATATTTAGAAATATTTTTAATTTCATTTAACATTTATTTTTCTATTTTACAGAATTATAGATCATTAAAAACTTTATAAAGTGTTTTTATAACTTTGTAATAGGGCCCTTAATTCGTCTTTGTTGTTCAAATAATATTTGATTAGATAAGTTGGGCAGATTAAATACCTAGTCTATGTAGGTAGGTATGTAGGTACATATCTAATAGTACCCATGTATGTACGATCGGAGTCAGAGTTAGGTACACACTCACCGTGCCACCGTAGAGCTCCAAAACTGCAATTACTAAAATGTTTTCAAGCAAGATTCTGAGGTTTTGCTCGAGTTCAAGTTTTAAGTCGTTCAACTTGCATGAATTTATAAGATAAATATTATTAGAATAAATACATTTCAATATTAGTAATTATCGAACTCTACGGTGGGTCTACAATTCTTCAGACTGTACATATGACGTAGAGCATAACCTTCTCTAGTTGCAAAACTTTCTCCTAATCGATTGCCACCATAAAAAGTTGGTTTAAATACGAGTAGAACAGCAATAACTACTAAGTACAAAATTTTACTAGATAACACGCAAAAGTAATCGTAACTCATTGAGGTGTTTTCTGATGAGAAGGTGGTTTTAGATGCTCCATCGATCTGGAGCCCATTCTATGTGCAGAATTTGCTGCACGCTCGAGGTACAAATAAATAAATATGTTCTTCACTTCGAAGATCCTTAACTGATATTCACCAAAATTTTCACTTCACAAAAAAACCCCTAAGGTTTCCACTTTCTACATCTCAATCGGTTGAGTAATCTTCGAGTTCGATTGACATACAAACAAAGAAAAATACGTACTCCTTTTTTTTTTAAGTCGTTCAAAAAAGTAAGTGTCGCGGCCTAGATTAATGAATGAGCCGTATCTATATCTATTATCTATACATTCAAAATAAAAATGACTAATATATAAACACTTTACCTATATTGCGTAATAATTTTCTGCGTAACTTTCTTAATATTTTTTTCAGTTAAACTTTTTACAATGAACCTATTAGAAACCTTTTTAAATAAGAAGATGGATAAAATCGGTTGAGTCGTGACCAAGGGAAATAACGATTCATTTTAGGGATGTTTTAGGGTCCCAAAGGGTAAAAAACGGAACCCTATTACTAAGACTTTACTGTTTGTCTGTCACCTGGCTGTACCTCATGAACCATGATAGCTAGACATTTTAAATTTTCACAGATTATGTATTTCTGTTGCCACTATAACAAAAAATACTAAAAATAGAAAAAAATATCTAGAAAACCATACAACATGGTACGGAACCCTTTGTTCGCGTTCGTATAGAGTTTCATGAAAATAACTTCAGCACAAGTTATTGATTCCGTTTCCGCCACAAACCTTTTATATAAACAAGTAAGTACTTACGTACCTTTTTATCAAGATGTCCGGTTTCATTAAGGTCCACTGTTTCATTTACTTCAGCCGACATCTTTCAGGTTTTATAAATCAACAAAACAATAGTTAGTAGTTATTGTTCTGAGATTAATATTTTAAGTAAACAATTCTGTTGTATGGTCAGTGTACGAGTGGAACAAAGAATATTGCGTGTTTGTTAAACACTAGATAAATATAATCTAATCTAAATACTTATTCTAGATTAATCGTACCTACCTGACGTACGAATTTATCGATTGGTTCTTCCCCTGACATTGTCGATATTATCTTTATGTAAAATCAAAGCTTAAATAAAACGTCGCGCCGGACTTTGATCTCTTTTTTTATTTTAAACTAGCGACCAGCCCCGGCTTCGCACGGCTGTATTATGCATGTATTATACATAAAAACCATCCTCTTGAATCACTCTATCTATTAAAAAAACCGCATCAAAATCCGTTGCGTAGTTTTAAAGATTTAAGCATACAAAGGGAAATAGGGACAGAAAAAGCGACTTTGTTTTATACTATGTAGTGATAGTGATGGTAGCTCAACCTTTAACCACTATAAATAAATAAAAAATATTGTAGATCATTTTTACACATCGCCATCTAGCCCCAAGCTAAGCAACTAGGCTTGTGTTATGAGAGCTAGATAACGGATATAATACATAAATACATAGATTTTTTTATATAGATACTAATTTAATATACCTACCTACATACAGACAATTTAACCAGGCTAGAAACAAATATCTATAGCATAAACATTTGTTTGAGGCGGGAATCGGACCCGCAACCTTCTGTGTAGCAATGTGGTGTTCGCCCGACGCGCCACAGAGGTCGCCAAACAGGATTATTCCGATCTGTCCCATTGTTTTGTCCCATTAATGGGACAGATCGAACAAAAAAGTTCGATTTGTCCCATTGTTAGCAACGAAGGGACAGGTCTCCCTATCACTAACAGAGGGACAGATCAAACCGTTTAGTGGTTATAACGGTTTGATCTGTCCCTCTGTCAGTGATAGTGGGACAGATCGAACCGTTAAAGGGTGAATAAAGTTTGATCTGTCCCCCACACAATCTAATAAATATTACATGGATTTAATAGATAAGGACCGATAACTGTTAAAAATTTTATTTACTAAAATGAACCATATTAAAAGTAGGTAAAGTTTATTTTCTGTTGCGCCTTACATAGAGGCTAATCCGAGCCGAGAGGAATAGCAATAACCGAGGCCGCGTGTCTCGTTCTTTCATCTTGCCAGTCTAAAAAAATGTTTTTGTTCAAAAATGTTACCTCATAAAACTCGGTTGACAGTGTCAACCGAGTTTTATGTCAACTTGACACAGTTGTATTTTGCTGTTATTTTAACAATTTTAAGTCCTATAGTCAAATATCATAATTGCATTAATTTCGTTGTATATATTATTAAATAAAAAAGACAAAATATCTTATTTATTATGTAGCGTTATTTTGTATTTCTAATTTGTTAAAGCGTTTTAATTTAAAACTCATTTATTAGTCACTCTTTAATATCCGTCATGTCATGACGTCAGTGACGTTCAAGTTAGATTTAACGTCATTTACGTAAAATTACATAAAATTTGATAAAAAATGTAAGGAATACCATCACTTAAAATGGTGAAAAAGTGTTGCGTTTACACTTGTCCAAGTGAATCATAAAGTGATTGCAATATATCGTTCCACATGTAAGCAAAGAATCATTATTATTGTAAATCTAACATGGACGAACAACTAGGTTGACCATGAATTATTGTATTGTGTGGTCGAGTAAGGTCCTTACTATTTATTCTGTTTGATATCACTAAAGCTTTCGGAGTTTTAGTTATTTCACGCAGAATAACCAAAACTTATTGAATCGTCATTAAAATAATTAAAACTTTAAAATATGTACCTGCTACTGCTACCCTTAGTCCTCTGCTGACTGTAAGTACTTACCTACTATTATTACAGTTTAAAAATGAAGAAATGCGACACAAAAATGGCTCAACAGTATACCTACATATTATATAAGAAGCAAAAAAATACAAAAAAATCAGTCGTATGCAGTCGTCCTAGGCATACGTGGGGTAAATCTGCTTCTGAGGATTCTAAATAAAAATTAGTGTGGTCCCTGTGGCGGAAGTTGCATACCGGCCCTTAAAATAATTGTACTGGCATTATTTGAACTAAAAATAATATTTAATTGTCACTTGTTTATATTTAAGCATTAAAATAGTATCGGTCAATTAATAAAATTAAATCAATACCTTATATTATTTGTATTATTTATATTAGCCCTCGGACATTTTCCATTGCTAATTTCAACTTCAATACCTACTTATGTGTTTATACTAAACTATCAGTAGGAAGATTGCAAGATTGAATTTGTCTTACACAGCAAAAATCTTATTATATTGTCACCCTGATTGAAAGTGACGCACGGCCTTTGCTATATCTGTCTCGGGGTGGCACGCTTTTCAGCTCCAAGAACTCAGTCCTGTAGTATTAAATAATATTAAGTCCATGTAAATATTAATTCTTTTTAAGCATCATTATAAAATAATGTATAACATAGACTAACAAAAAAGAGCAGACACCTCGTTGCTAAGGAAGGATTGAAGTAGCCTAATCGTGTCGAAGTAACTATGTGTGAATGTGTACAAGATTGCCATATCGAGGAAAATATTGCTATTTGTTACCGTCCTCGGAACTTCGTCTTTATTGAACGCTAGTTTTTAACATGTGTTGTTTTAATAAAGGTTTAATTAAATGAATATGAATAAAACACATGAATATGATAATATTTATTTATTCCTTTGTTAGGTAGAAAAAACAAAATATGTAGGCTTATTATTTATTTAACTGTGTGGCCTCGTAGGGACTACACGGCGTGAGGTACAACGCGAAGAAGTCCACCTTTAGTAACTGGTATAAATAATTTTCCTAAAGAGTTTGTTAACTAACACCGCAACATGAGAATTTTATATACCTACTTAAATTCTCATCATTAAAAAAAGTTATACGTATCTATATCTAAAAAGGTAGGTATTTAAATTAGGTAGGAATTCCAAGGGAACCAAAACATAAGTCGGTATATCCCACATTTATGGTGATTTTCAAAAATCTACTTCTGGTCACACTGGCTTATTTTTGTTTTGGTTAATAAAATAATTTGAAAACGAGAACTTAAGGGGGGTCTATACGCCAACGACCTTGATACACAGCCTACTAAATACTTACTATTGGCACCGGTGGCCATCGTTGGTGAAAATTGTTGATTGTTACGAATGTGTTTTGTTTTTCTCAAAAGTGCTGAGATGGAATTGTAGATGAGATTTTTACCGATATTTTGGTGTGATTTTAAGCCAAACATTTCCTTTAGTTTTGAAGCTATCCTAAAATTAAGACATAAAACTAGTCTAGCTTTGAGACGACAAAGAATTTTCGCCTCAAAATTACCCCAAAATATCGGTAAAAATTTCACCTACAATTCTATCTCAGGACTTTTGAGAAAAACAAAACACATTCGTTACAATCAACAATGCTAGTAGTAAGCGACGGGTATTTCTGACGCGTTGCGTTTAACTGCATAAGCAGCCTTAAGCTGTAAAATTACTTGCTTACCTGTGAAATGTGATCCCCTGGCTTTTTTTATTAGAACCACTACGGTTGTGAGTTGTGACACATTATTACTACACATGAAGGCATTTTTAATTTTTTATTTTTACAGCAATTAGAAAAATTTAAAGTTTGAGAAATACTACGATAATGTACCTAATTATTTACGGCTCAAGTATCAATCTAATTTCAATATTAATTGGGTATAAAGCATACCAAACGCATTGCGTTAAAAAAATAATCCCATGAAAAGTTACTTTTTTTTAAATATTACTTAAAATATAATACCTACAATAAATGTGACTTCGCATGTTTTGTTACAAATTTTATTACCTATCATTTGCTACCTAGTTTGTTTAAATCGGATAAATGGTTATCGCAATAGTCGACAAAATCTAAACCTGTCCGGCGCCATCTTTGTGACGTCATAGATGGAGCCCCCACTACTTTAGAAAGCGACAACATACACTTTCGTAATCAGTAAGCCACGCTGATTCCAACGACACCTGTTGTCGTTATAAAACTATCCAGTCCTACGAACTTCGTAAATAAGCGACTTTTTGTCAATAGGCCTCCCTACTAAAAGAGGTTATACATTAAGTAGTGTTTTATTTAGGTTTTTGTTATATTCAACACTCAAATACGTCGGTACTTACCGAAGAGATTTTTGTTAATGAGTTAATTCAACACTGGGAAATGACGCGAAGTCCGTAGATTTAAATTACAGTTTTTGTTGCACGGTTTGTCTAGAAAATGTTATTTACACAAAATACACAATCATAAATGAAAAACCAGATTAAACTCTCTCTCAAAAAGAGTCTCTCATTTACCCTCGTTGTTAGGAGGAATTTTATGTATTATTCGTAATGAAAAGCACAGTGTTTACCTCGAGTGAAAGACTCATTTAGTCCCAGGACTTAATGAGTGACTTTCACACCTAGGGTAACAATGTACTATTTCATTACTCATACTCCGAAAGTAGGTCTAAAGATGCCTGAAGAGCGTGTAGAAAATAAAACTTCCAGCCCTAGGGCTTTTCGCTTTCACTGACAGCTGTCATGTCAAATTATGGCTTCGCACGACTTGTGCAATGTGCATATAGCCAGTATCAGTATCATTATACATTAGGGACTTCAAAACCTAACCTCCTTGCTTTAGGTAGCACCAAAGAATAACACTACATGTATAAATAACCTCTTTGGTCCCAACCTTGTAAGAGGATCAGGTAGTATGGAGTCTCTCATCCAATCTCGTTGTTAGGAAGAATTTTATGTATTATTCGAAATGAAAAGCACAGTGTTTACCTCGGGTGAAAGACTCATTAAGTCCCTCGAACTATTAGCGCCCTCACTACGCTCGGGCGCCAAACTCCGTCTCGGGACTTGTAATGAGTGACTTTCACACCTAGGATAACAATGTACTATTTCATTACTCATACTCCGAAAGTAGGTCTAAAGATGCCTGAAGAGCGTGTAGAAAATAAAACTTTCAGCCCTAGGGAAAATAATAAACTTGAAGTTCTAAATAATCTCAAAACATAAATTAACGAAATCATAACAAATTTTAAAACGAAAGAGCCCCCGGTACCCTTTCCTCTTAATATATTGTGTTGTCAACCGCCCGTGCGGGGGGCGCGCGGGGCGGCTCGCTGATATTGTTATTACAATTTACTTTAGGTACTATTGCATTAGTTAGTGCACTCCCAGCTATTAGTGTGTAAACCATGTCGGATTTAGCTTGTGCAAGTACCTCGTCAGGAAATAGTTTTATTATTATTTTATTTTACACCTAATAGGGACTATAATAGAGGCTTCCGGCGACTGGGACCGCAATCAACTGGAACCGCGGTCCCGGTTACCGGATTAATATTTTTAAATATTTTTCTTCCGTCGACTGATACCACTCGTTGTTCAAGTCAAAAACAGTACAGTCAAACGAAAAAACGTTTAAAGTAATCATTAAAGAAAAAACTCTTTGATTAAATAATAATTATCATTTATTTATATAATATAAAAAAACACTCTTTGATTATCGTTCTTGTTACTTATTTAAAATTTACGCAATCAAAACATACACCTAAAATATGCTAAAAATAATCAAACAAACATTGTCACATTTATTGTAGGTATTATATTTTAATTAAAATATAACATATATTTATATTTTAAATTATATTTATATTTTTATTATATTTTTGGAGTAATATTTTAAAAAAAGTAACTTATTATGGGTTTCTTTTTATAACGCAATGCGTTTGGTATGCTTTATACCCAATTAATGTTGAAATTAGATTGATACTTGAGCCGTAAATAATTAGGTACATTATCGTAGTATTTTTCAAACTTTAAATTTTTCAAATTGCTGCACTACGCTAATTGTTGTGTTTAAAAAAAAACTCTTAAAAATTACTTTTTTTTAATATTGTTTCAAATATAATACTTATAATAAAAGTGACTTCGCATGTTTTGTTAGAAATTGTATCACCTCTCATTTGATACCCAGTTTATTCAAATCGGATAATTGGTTATCGCAGTAACCAACAAAATCAAAACCATCTTTGTGACGTCATAGAGGGCATCCCCACCACTTTAGAAAGCAACAGCATGCATTTTAATAATCAGTAAGCCACGCTGATTCCAACGATACCTGTTGTTACTATCTAAAGCGGTGGAGGTGCCATCTATGACGTCACAAAGATGACGCCTAAACCAACAACCGACAAAATCTAAACCTAACTTTTGTGACGTCATGGATGGTACCCTCACCACTTTGGAAAGCGGTAACAGGTATCGTTGTAATCAGCGTGGCTTACTCATTATCAAAATGTATGTTGTCACTTTCTAAAGTGGAGGGGGTGCCATCTATGACGTCACAAAGATGGTGCCTGACAGGTTTAGGTTTTGTAGGTTATGCGTTAACCATTTATCCGATTTAAGCAAATTAGGTATCAAATGAGAGGTAGTGAAATTTCTAACAATCTAAGCGAAATCATTCTTAATTTAGGTATTGTATTTTAAACAATATTTAAAAAGTAATTTTTAAGAGTTTTTTTTCTAAACACATTACGTTTAGTAGGCAATATACCCAATTATTATTAAGTATTCCTAAGAAAATATGTGCGCCTTGTATCTAGCAATTTAAAACTGTAATGTATGTATAAACCTAAGAAACTTTTTGTTAAAATCATTAAATAAATAAAAACTCCCTACCGTAGCTAAATTATGAATGACTAGCTGACCCGTGCCCACTTCGTTGGGCATAATGTTAAATTCGACCGTTTTTTAATTCTCCGATTTACTTTGCAAAACGGACTACCACGTAAAACCCTTTTTATTTTTCGGTTTTTTAAATAACCTATGACACTCAGCAATAATGTGGCTTTCTATTGGTGAAAGAATTTTTAAAATCGGTTCAGTAGATCCCGAGATTACCCCTTACAATTTAACAAATATACAAACACACAAACTTTACTTCTTTATAATATTAGTATAGATAAGTGAAGTAAGAAGGACCCCATAATATGAAGCATGTCAGAAAGAAGAATAAAAGGTTAATAATAAACAATGGCTGTAGGGGTATCATATAAAAAATATCAATAAAAGAACGAGATAACCATGCGGAATCGATTGAACTCTGGTAACGACGAGGATTTCGCCGCAATAATCTCGTTGCTGTTTTTATTATTTTAAAATAACTAAGTAATGATTTTATCACTCTTTTTCTATCATCTTTGACATTTATTCTTATTACTGCTTGTACTAACCTATGTACACTCAATAGACCATCGTCAAAATTTACCATAGAATACTGCGTTAATAATTGAATGGCAGCTCCTAACTCTCTTTTAACACCATTATCATCTTCGCCAGAATGTAAAAATATTTCAGAAGGGATATTGTCTGGTATTTTGCAATATGCTAACACATCTAAAATTTCTAAAGCTTTTTTCCCATAATTCTGTTTTTTTATCATATCAATGCTGACTTGGAAAGTTGTAAAGGTTGTTCTGTTATATTTATCATTGCTATCATCTGGCAATGGAAATGCAAGTAACTTTTGCTTTTTCTCTTCAAATTCTTTTAGATAATCGTCAATATTAAATCCTTGTTTTGGGTTTACATGTTTTACTTGTTGATCTACTTGCTTGATATATGCAACCGCTTGCGTCAAGGCCAAAGGAAACTGCTGTAATACCTCCGATAATTTTTGAATTTCAATATTTTGTGAATCATCTTCAATTTTGAGTTCTTTTCTGATGAAGTCAGTAGCTTCTTTTTCACTAAATATACCCAATAGTATTACTTCTATATCTCCCCATTTCTGATTACGGGAAGTAATGAGGATATGTTGTTTAATATCATTAGAAGTCAAAGACGGTAAAAAATTATCTATACCGTCGTCACCATCAACTTGAGTTCTTCGCTTTTCAGCATTATCAAAAATAAAAAGACTCTTTCTCTTTGAAAAGAAATCATATACCTCTACCACAATAGAATTTATATGTTTTTCTTTCACATTAATTCCTAACTTATCATGAGCCAGCCTACGAAAAGACTCAGAAATAGTTGTATAACTTTCTGAATTAATCCATATAATGTTACCGTCATAATATTTTCTATAATCCAATGCATACTTTCTGGCCAATTCGGTCTTACCTATTCCACCTAACCCACTTATAGATGCTATTTGTGAAATTGCTGTTTCACCTCTGCTTTGTAATGCCATATGCAACTTTTGTAGTTGCTCATCTCTACCAATAAATGAGTCTGACTTTCTTAGCTCAAATTCAATGTCAAACTTTAGTACCTCTTCAAATAAACCATCATTCTTTTCTAAGTAATATTTTTCTACACCCCTCCAATACTCTTCTCCTTTCTTTTGTATTTTTAGAAAATTATCTTCAACTTCTTTATCAGTAAGCTTATGCAAATCCTTTATCTCATTTTTAATTATCTCTCTTAACTCCAGATCACTAGCTTGACCTGTGAAAACTTCCAACTCATTGAAAAATTCTTTAACTTTTGTCATATCTTCATCATTAATATCCAGTGAACCTTTGGGAAACTTCTTAACTTTAATATCAAATCTATAACTATTAACATCTAGTTCACGTTCTAGAGCAATAGTTTTTAATTTCTTGAAGAGGTTCAATGTATTTTCATCTAAATTTTCTTCGGTTGCTAATCTTAGCATTTTTTCTTCCTGATCAAACACAAGCAAATTACCAACAAGCTTTCCAATATTTTTTATATCTCCATCAGTCAGCATTTTTCCAGTACCGACTACATTGTCATCAATCTCTATAACTTTGTTAGATTTGGGTTTCTCAAATAACTTGATTAATTTTTTAATTAAATGTTTTTGTTTATGAAATCTAGGACTAATATTACCAAAACTGACATGTAGCTTTAATGGTTTTTTTTGTAATTCTTTTTCCAATGTTTGTTTTACAAGTTCATATGGAATATTAAATTCAATGACAGCAAGATTATTAACTTTACTTTTTAAATCCCTTAAGAACTGTTTAGCGATCTCATCTTCCAATTTCTTTTCATTTGCAAACTTCAATCTTCTGTCTTTCTCATCTAATATAATAGCACTTCCACCCAACTTCTGAATTATATCTTCATCCACTTTCAATTCTTCTTTACACAATTCAGCCACTTTGTTGACTAATGTATTTCGTTTATCAGTATCGCCTAACTCTGTACTAGACTTTTTGTTAAACATTACTTTATTTGCATACTCATACAGAACTTCATCTTTTAGATTTTTTCGTAACTGATCTTTTTTATCGTTATTTAAAAAATCATCCTTGAATTTACCTTCTCGATATTCAATTTTTGTCTCATCTTTTTTTATTTCTTCTGTAATGTCAATGACATTTCTTGCCAAGAAAACGTGGTAGGTTAAAAATAATTCATTTATCATCATGTTATTGTAATTTAGTTTACCACTAATACAGCTGACAAGAGCCTTTGCTAACGACTTTATTCTTTCTTGACGAGAAACATTCTTCAGCATGGTAATTAGACCTGAGTTTTTATCATCGAGACTAAATTTAAATGCCTTATTCTTATTTTCTTTAGACTTTGTAGAAATAATACTATTACTATAATCTATATCAATCTTCTTGATTTTATCAAATTCTTCATCTAGAATAGCATTGGTATAAATAATGTACCTAACTTGAAAATCACCCTGAAGCGCAGGATCTTTAGATTTTTTATTCAAAACCTTTCTACTGATTAAATAGTCGACGAAATATTTGCCGAGATAGAATTTACTATCGCTATTTTGATTTGTAAATTTTTCAATGGTTACCTTATGATTATTTGGCTTTTCTAGATGTTTTGCTTGTAAAATAATTAATTTTGATTTTTCCTTATTCCAATATCTAAAAACGATATCATCAAAAGCACCTACGCCACCCATATTTGTTGTTAAGTAAAATTTATCTGTATACCTTTGTCCTCTTAATTTAATTAAAATTAATAAATGAATTTCGAAAAAATGTCCATATAGACCACCTGTAGTTCCTTTCCTTGTCTGAACTTTAAATTTATCTGAGTTTTTTTCTCTTTGTTGCTTAGAGAATTCCTGTAAGTCAATACTTTCTTTTGTATTAATTAGTTCTTTCTCTGGTGTTATCTCTTTGTCGTAGTCAGAAGGGTCGGAACGCTGTCGCTTATGCTTAAACTTTTGTGTATCCAATATTGGTTTAAAGTGTGATTTTCCTCCGTTTAATATATGAATAGTGTTTACATCATTGTAATCTACACTAGCTACAGATTTAGAACCTGAATGATCTACAATTTGATCTGTCCTTATTCTTTTTCCGTCTTCATTATATATTTCTACAATATGTAGCATGACGTTATATTTTTCACAAACAATTCTACCCTCAATCTCCGGTCTACCCCATATAGGAGCTTGTAATGTTTCTCCATAATCAGTCGTGACTAATTTGCTATAGAGATCTTTATCACTGCTCTTTAGTTTTGCTATTGCATCTCCAGTGTAGCAAATACGGCATAAGTATACTTTCCATATATCATAATCTTTAAAAGTACTATGAAGGTTTGAAGTAATCCTTGCATCTTTTACAACTGCAGACTTTACCCACTCATTCTCTATAGCATAATTGTGACATAATTCTCGCAACTGCTTTATACAAAAAATTTTATCAACTCTAATCTGCTTAAGACCTTTTGCAATTGAATCGAAGAAACAATCTCCTCCACCTATTGCTCTTACTACTTTAAATTTTTCTGGTAACTTGAGATCATCATCTTTGTTAGCTACGCGCCTTGGTTGATGTTCTTCGTCCAGTGGCTTAACGATCTGTAAATTAATTTAATTAGTAATAATTCATGATCTCCCAAGTTCAGTAAAATTGTCTTGAGTTTAATAATGAAAAACCTTTATATATTATAAAAAACTAGCGACCTGCCCCGGCTTCGCACGACTATATTATGCATGTATTATACATATAAACCTTTCTCTTGAATCACTCTATCTATTAAAAAAACCTCATTAAAATCCGTTGCGTAGTTTTAAAGATTTAAGCATACACAGGAATATAGGGCCATAGGGACAGAGAAAGCTACTTTGTTTTATACTATGTAGTGATTATTAGCTATCATAAGCACACTTCTAAATTTTTATTCTTTTTGATGGAAATCAGTGCTAAAAAAGGTTGCTTGGTAATTTTACTTTTTTAGTATAGGTAAAGAGATTTTTTTAATTTTCTTAGTTCAGATAAGATTCTTTTTTCCAAATAACAAGTAAACTTTTGGTTGTAGGTACTGGGTTCCTTGTGCGTAATTTAAATGCTAATGATACGAGTATAAATGCTGATACGAGTATAAATGCTTTAGACCTTGACATCGTGACGTGTCTTCGTATATTAGCCAATATCCTGCTCGAAAACTAAGGGGCTGGATATGTTTGTGTAGATAGACATGAATTGTAAATACGCTCCTCTCACATGTGTGTGGTAGGTACAGTAAGCAAAACACATAGGTAGCAACGCACACTAATGCAAAAGAACGCCCACCTTTCGCAAGTATAGATCACGAATAATGCACACATTTACAACACTGAACACACAGACAATTTGTCAAACGATTTAACAATAAGTGATGTCCAATTTTTTTTTTGTACTTTGCATAACTGATCAGTGGTGTAGGGTGTAGTGGTATAATTTAAGGATTAACAGTCCTAGAAATTGGAATTGACTCCTGCGGGTTCGAACCCCTGATAACCCGGACGATTATTTTTGTTTACCTATTGGGTATCTATTTTGTTTGTAGTGTAATAAAATATTAACTAAAAATAAAACAAAATTTTATGTGAAACAATAATTTTATTTAAAAAAATACCTAACTCAACTTATTTACATGTGGGTGGTTCAAAGAAATTAACAAATATTAACGATTACCGACAATGAAACGTTTTAATTTCCAATAGTAGCAATCCAACGCGATGTTGGCACGTGCCAACATCGTGACTTACATGATATTATTATAAGTAAAAACGTGTAGGTAGGTATACCGTTATTGACCCAATAATCAATAATATCACTTAGGACACTTCTTCAATTTTATTTTAATCAAAACATTATACTTATACCACACTACTTATAATATTTAAACTGCCTACTCATTAATACAGAAAAATATTGATTTTAATACGGTAAAGTTTAATACGGTCTTCCTTCAAAATCGATCACTTGTTGAGTCGGCTTCTCATGCTTATTTACCATAGGTATTGTAGCAAAGTTCATTACCATGCATGAACTCCCAGATAGATGTTACTAGTTCATACAAATACTCTTTCGACCTTAAATAAAAAAATGTAAAAATATACTTATTAATTTAGTTAGGTAACTTTAATTTTTTTAGAAAATAGATATTTTTTTTACCCATACCTTATAATAATATGAGAGGAGTCCGAACCGAACAGTAGGCTTGCATTAAAATAATATTGTCCTTCTGGTTAAACAACTCTTCCTGCGTCGGTAGCATGACCAGTAGTACCTATGTACGATAGGAGTCAGAATTGCAGACCCACTGTGCCACCGTAGGGCTCCAAAACTCCAATTATTAAAAAGTTCTCAACTCATGCAAAATTCTGAGGTTTTGCTCGAGTTCAAGTTTAAAGTACTTACCTATTAAAAATTTATTAGGTAAGTAAATAGTATTAGAATTAAACTATTTAAATAATAGTAATTTTCCAACTCTACGGTGGGTCTACAATTCTTCAGACTGTACATATGACGTAGAGCATAACCTTCTCTAGTTGCAAAACTTTCTCCTAATCGATTGCCACTATAAAAAGTTGGTTTAAATACGAAGTAGAACACCAATAACTACTATAAAATGTCACTCGATATCACGCAAAAGGTAACTCGTAACTCGTTGAGGAGTTTTCTGATGAAAAGGTGGTTTTAGATGCTCCATCAATCTGGACCTAATAGTTTAAGGGTCCATTCTACTGGTAGATCTTGATACCTGAGCTGATACTAAGTTAATTTTAATACAAATTACAATTATTAATATCTAAATTAACATACATTAAAAATAATTAAAACAAATAAAATAAAATGTCAAAATTCCAAAATTTTGTAATTTTAATTAAGTTAAAATAACTATTAATTATTAAACGTCTGGTGAAGACATGTCTGTTGATACCTATTTTTTCCTTTATTACATAACATCCTGTAAACCTAACATCCGAAAACACAGTCAATCAATAAATGATTTCTGATTTCAATTTATATCATCAAAAGCACCTACGCCACCCATATTTGTTGTTTGGTACAGCAATGTTTGTTGTTTTAATTAAAATAATGTTTAGGTAATTGTTTAAGTTTATTTATTGATTAAGTACATGTTTACAATTTGAGTTACACAAACGAACTGAATGTAATAAAGTCATACGATGTTTTTGCAATTCGCGTTGCGCAATATTGACCTAATTACAATTGTTTGATTTGCTGACAACTACACAATGTAAACGGTTGTACCGTACATTTGTTGTTAAGTAAAATTTATCTGTATACCTTTGTCCTCTTAATTTAATTAAAATTAATAAATGAATTTCGAAAAAATGTCCATATAGACCACCTGTAGTTCCTTTCCTTGTCTGAACTTTAAATTTATCTGAGTTTTTTTCTCTTTGTTGCTTAGAGAATTCCTGTAAGTCAATACTTTCTTTTGTATTAATTAGTTCTTTCTCTGGTGTTATCTCTTTGTCGTAGTCAGAAGGGGCGGAACGCTGTCGCTTATGCTTAAACTTTTGTGTATCCAATATTGGTTTAAAGTGTGATTTTCCTCCGTTTAATATATGAATAGTGTTTACATCATTGTAATCTACACTATCTACAGATTTAGAACCTGAATGATCTACAATTTGATCTGCCCTTATTCTTTTTCCGTCTTCATTATATATTTCTACAATATGTAGCATGACGTTATATTTTTCACAAACAATTCTACCCTCAATCTCCGGTCTACCCCATATAGGAGCTTGTAATGTTTCTCCATAATCAGTCGTGACTAATTTGCTATAGAGATCTTTATCACTGCTCTTTAGTTTTGCTATATCATCTCCAGTGTAGCAAATACGGCATAAGTATGCAGTCCATATATCATCATCTTTAAAAGTACTATGAAGGTTTGAAGTAATCCTTGCATCTTTTACAACTGCAGACTTTACCCACTCATTCTCTATAGCATAATTGTGACATAATTCTCGCAACTGCTTTATACAAAAAATTTTATCAACTCTAATCTGCTTAAGACCTTTTGCAATTGAATCGAAGAAACAATCTCCTCCACCTATTGCTCTTACTACTTTAAATTTTTCTGGTAACTTGAGATCATCATCTTTGTTAGCTACGCGCCTTGGTTGATGTTCTTCGTCCAGTGGCTTAACGAGCTGTAAATTAATTTAATTAGTAATAATTCATTGTCTCCCAAGTTCAGTAAAATTGTCTTGAGTTTAATAATGAAAAACCTTTATAGTATATTATAAAAAACTAGCGACCTGCCCCGGCTTCGCACGACTATATTATGCATGTATTATACATATAAACCTTTCTCTTGAATCACTCTATCTATTAAAAAAACCGCATTAAAATCCGTTGCGTAGTTTTAAAGATTTAAGCATACACAGGAATATAGGGCCATAGGGACAGAGAAAGCGACTTTGTTTTATACTATGTAGTGATTATTAGCTATCATAAGCACACTTCTAAATTTTTATTCTTTTTAATGGAAATCAGTGCTAAAAAAGGTTGCTTGGTAATTTTACTTTTTTAGTATAGGTAAAGAGATTTTTTTAATTTTCTTAGTTCAGATAAGATTCTTTTTTCCAAATAACAAGTAAACTTTTGGTTGTAGGTACTGGGTTCCTTGTGCGTAATTTAAATGCTAATGATACGAGTATAAATGCTGATACGAGTATAAATGCTTTAGACCTTGACATCGTGACGTGTCTTCGTATATTAGCCAATATCCTGCTCGAAAACTAAGGGGCTGGATATGTTTGTGTAGATAGACATGAATTGTAAATACGCTCCTCTCACATGTGTGTGGTAGGTACAGTAAGCAAAACACATAGGTAGCAACGCACACTAATGCAAAAGAACGCCCACCTTTCGCAAGTATAGATCACGAATAATGCACACATTTACAACACTGAACACACAGACAATTTGTCAAACGATTTAACAATAAGTGATGTCCAATTTTTTTTTTGTACTTTGCATAACTGATCAGTGGTGTAGGGTGTAGTGGTATAATTTAAGGATTAACAGTCCTAGAAATTGGAATTGACTCCTGCGGGTTCGAACCCCTGATAACCCGGACGATTATTTTTGTTTACCTATTGGGTATCTATTTTGTTTGTAGTGTAATAAAATATTAACTAAAAATAAAACAAAATTTTATGTGAAACAATAATTTTATTTAAAAAAATACCTAACTCAACTTATTTACATGTGGGTGGTTCAAAGAAATTAACAAATATTAACGATTACCGACAATGAAACGTTTTAATTTCCAATAGTAGCAATCCAACGCGATGTTGGCACGTGCCAACATCGTGACTTACATGATATTATTATAAGTAAAAACGTGTAGGTAGGTATACCGTTTTTGACCCAATAATCAATAATATCACTTAGGACACTTCTTCAATTTTATTTTAATCAAAACATTATACTTATACCACACTACTTATAATATTTAAACTGCCTACTCATTAATACAGAAAAATATTGATTTTAATACGGTAAAGTTTAATACGGTCTTCCTTCAAAATCGATCACTTGTTGAGTCGGCTTCTCATGCTTATTTACCATAGGTATTGTAGCAAAGTTCATTACCATGCATGAACTCCCAGATAGATGTTACTAGTTCATACAAATACTCTTTCGACCTTAAATAAAAAAATGTAAAAATATACTTATTAATTTAGTTAGGTAACTTTAATTTTTTTAGAAAATAGATATTTTTTTTACCCATACCTTATAATAATATGAGAGGAGTCCGAACCGAACAGTAGGCTTGCATTAAAATAATATTGTCCTTCTGGTTAAACAACTCTTCCTGCGTCGGTAGCATGACCAGTAGTACCTATGTACGATAGGAGTCAGAATTGCAGACCCACTGTGCCACCGTAGGGCTCCAAAACTCCAATTATTAAAAAGTTCTCAACTCATGCAAAATTCTGAGGTTTTGCTCGAGTTCAAGTTTAAAGTACTTACCTATTAAAAATTTATTAGGTAAGTAAATAGTATTAGAATTAAACTATTTAAATAATAGTAATTTTCCAACTCTACGGTGGGTCTACAATTCTTCAGACTGTACATATGACGTAGAGCATAACCTTCTCTAGTTGCAAAACTTTCTCCTAATCGATTGCCACTATAAAAAGTTGGTTTAAATACGAAGTAGAACACCAATAACTACTATAAAATGTCACTCGATATCACGCAAAAGGTAACTCGTAACTCGTTGAGGAGTTTTCTGATGAAAAGGTGGTTTTAGATGCTCCATCAATCTGGACCTAATAGTTTAAGGGTCCATTCTACTGGTAGATCTTGATACCTGAGCTGATACTAAGTTAATTTTAATACAAATTACAATTATTAATATCTAAATTAACATACATTAAAAATAATTAAAACAAATAAAATAAAATGTCAAAATTCCAAAATTTTGTAATTTTAATTAAGTTAAAATAACTATTAATTATTAAACGTCTGGTGAAGACATGTCTGTTGATACCTATTTTTTCCTTTATTACATAACATCCTGTAAACCTAACATCCGAAAACACAGTCAATCAATAAATGATTTCTGATTTCAATTTGCTGCACGCTCGAGGTGCAAATCTGTTCATCACTTCGAAGATCCTCATCAGATCCTCACCAAATTGATCGCTTCACAAAAAAACCCCTAAGGTATCCCCTTTCTAATACAAAACGAATTATCTCAATCGGTTGAGCAATCTTCGAGTACCTAATCGGTTGACATACAAACAACGAATACGTGATGAACTAACAAAGTCCTCCTTTTTATTTGGGTCGGTCAAAACAATAGGTGTCGCGGACTAGATTAATGAATGAGCCGTATCTATATCTATTAACTATACATCACTACATAGTATAAAACAAAGTCGCTTTTTCTGTCCCTATTTCCCTTTGACTGCTTAAATCTTTAAAACTACGCAACGGATTTTGATGGGGTTTTTTTAATAGATAGAGTGATTCAAGAGGAAGGTTTATATGTATAATACATGCATAATATAGCCGTGCGAAGCCGGGGCGGGTCGCTAGTTGAAAATAAAAATGACTAATTTTGAAACACTACCAATATTGCGTAGGTACCTAATAATTTTCTGCGTAACTTTCTTATTTTTTTTTTAGTTAAACCTTTTACGATGAACCTATTAGAAAACTTTTTAAATAAGAAGATGGATGAAATCGGTAGAGTCGTGATCAAGGGAAATAACGATTCATTTTTAGCGCCCCAAAGGGTAAACGGAACCCTATTACTAAGTAAGACTTCGATGTTTGTCTGTCACCTCATGAACCGTGATAGCTAGACAGTTGAAATTTTCACAGATTATGTATTTCTGTTGCCACTATAACAAAACATACTAAAAACAGAAAAAAAATGTGGAGCTCATGGTACGGAACCCTTCGTCCGCGAGTCCTACTAACGCTTGGCACTCGGTTTTTTATATACAGGGTGTCTGGTAATGAATGGGTAAGCGGGCACCTACGGATAGAGGACACTGTACCGGTTCAGATAAATGAAAGTTATGTTCTCGGAAACTGAGAGTCTTTCATAGAACATAACTTTCATTTTTCTGAACCGCCACAGTGTCCTCTATCCGTAGATGCCCACTTATCCATTCATTACCGGACACCCTGTATTTAGAATTCAAATCGAGTTTCATAAAAATAACTTCAGCACTGGTTACTGATTCGTTTCTTGCCTATCCCGTGTTGATATTCACTAAAATTATAATAAACAAGTACCTACGTACCTTTTTATCAAGATGTCCGGTTTCATTAAGGTCCACTGTTTCATTTACTTCTGCCGACATCTTTCAGGTTTTTTAAATCAACAAAACAATAGTTAGTGGTTATTGCTCTGAAATTAATAATTTAAGTAAACAATTCTGTTGTATGGTCAGTGTACGAGTGAAACAAAGAATATTGCGTGTTTGTTAAACACTGAATCTAATCTAATCTGTGTTGGCAATAAAGCCGTGCCGCTTTATTGCCAAGTCGAGCAATAAAGCGGCACGGCCGTACCATCCTTTTCTCGAAACAGTTCACTGCCTGATTCACAGCTACCGAACCGACAGTCGGTTCGGTAAGGCCACTTTGTCGGAAAATGACAAACGAACCGAAAAATTCAAAATTGCGATTCACAAATCCGTTTCCGATAACATCGGTACAGCAACCGAAAGAAGAAATTCCCAACCGACGGAAGATCATAGACAATTCTTATCTACAATATTTTTGACATAATTGAATGAGTTGTTTTTAGGTCTGTGGTTTACAGTGCAAATGGTGTTGCAATATTCATGATAAATCACAAAATCTTTTACTACAAATTCCATGCTTCTAATTGGAGTTGAATTTAATTACATCAAATTATGTGGATCAATGGTGTTGTCGTTATTAACATTTCCCATAATTTAATAATTATCGAATAGATAAATAGAATTACGCATCATCGTCCACTTTTTTCTTAAATTTGACCAAAAATTTAAATATTCTTACAGAAAAATATAATGATAAATGGGCAACTCTAAAATGTTGGAATTTACTTTTCAAAAAAACGTAGTGATTAAATCCTCTTTGTTTTCAAAGTTTATTTACAATGGTGCGACAAATAGTGTTGAATAAGAGAACGCCAGGCGATAGACTACAAATAACTCTCCACCCCGAACTGGGGAAATGGCTGCACCTAGGCGCTGACGGAACAAGAACAAAAAAAGCATTGTTAGCAGACCTAGCAGAGATCTTAAATTCAATGGGGTCTGGGGCGACCAAGACCCCGGATAAGTGACCTAATGTATGTTACCTACGCACCTCTTCGTTCTATTAGGCTATCCATTTTAAACTCCGCCTGGTTCCAGACAAAAATCAAAATAAATCTAGCCTGTGTTATTTTACCAATCAACTTAAGTGCCTACAAAGTTTAATTGCAATAATTTCTATGGGTTTTGTGTAAAGAAGATAACAAACATTTCAGTATTTAAATACTCTTTGATTTCAGTCAAAACATTATAAAATAGTTGGACTATTCATTTGGTAATAATTTGTAAGTAGGTTACTTATGTATTTCTTAATAATTATTTGTTCAAATTTATTTTAGTTATGGCTGAATTGGAAGGAGCAAGGCAGTGTTCATTAATGCTACTCGGCTGGGCACAAGGGGTGGCCCTACACCTCCACTTTGAGCTCCGTTGGAGGAATTGAATGCGCCAGACCCATTGGCAGATCATCGGGTATGTGAACATTTTATTTATAATACAAGTATCATGGTTTAACTAGATTCTGCCCGTGACTTCGCCCACGATTTCACCTTCTTAGGGATTTAAAAAACCCTTAGTTGATTAGCCTACACCTCGCAAAGAACACCCTCCTTTCATGTCAGCCAGTCAATCTAGAAATTTTATTTAAGGTTTAATGAGATTAAGTACTTATTATTGATTTTGTTTTTATTTCAATTTTAAGGTTCTCCATAGGGTAACGGAGGTGAAGAGAAGGCTACCCACACACGCATCTGGCGAAGCTGGTGCACATCAGGGCAAGGACTGCCAGACCATCTCTCACGTAATCCTGGAGTGCGAGAACCTGGCGCTGATATACTTGGCAACCCGCCAACATTCCAAGAAACGTGCGAGGACCCCGGGAGGATTCTGCAATTCTGGTTGGCAGGAGTAGCGGGCAACGATCACACATCGTGGGCCTAATGATGCCTGAGTGCGGACTCGGAGTCCATCAACCTATCCTAAAATCACTGCCACCCCTAGGGTCCCCAGAAGCATAGCTGCAGCTATGCATATCATAAGCTATGAATAGATTACCTAATTTAATTTTTTAAAATAAATATTTTTAATGAAAAGCTATTTATTTGTAATCAATCATTTATTTTACAATATAAGGTGCATCATCTTGGGGTAGATATTAATTAAATGATTAACAAAAATATATAAACTAGTGGTATATTAAGTATTGCAACTAAAATAATTTAGACTTTGTTACCTAAGACTGAGTAGGTCAAGGTAGTACTAAGAATTGTTAAATCTTGTTATTTGTATTAATCATTTAATAGATTTAATTTTAGTTAAAGATATTAACTAGTGGTTTAAGTATTGAGAGTGTGAGAAATAATTTAGCTTTAACTTCAAATCTGTGATTTACCAGTGACATAATTAAAGTACTAGGTGTTAAATAAATATATTTTTTCTTGATTCTAATTATTATTCAACATCCTGGTACACCAGCAAAATTAATAAGTTGTAATTACTTGTTAATAATGGGTTGTATTGCTTGTTGGAAACACAATCCATTTTATTAAATGTCTGGGTGATTCATGGCATTTATAACCTCGTTTATGGCCCGGGAAACGGAATTTTCACGATGAAATAGTGAATTTCGATGGTTCGCACCCTCTAATGCGATCCACGGCGTCTGTTTCTCGACCTTAATGCCAAAATTATATTCATATCAATGATTTACTTCGCGCAATATATGTGTTGAACAATAATGTCGAATGTCGGTAGAGTCTCCGACAGCAAAAACTTGTCGGTAACATTCCGAAAATAATCACCTAAAAACCCGACAATAGCTGTCAAAATTCTTCGGTTGCGGGTTTGTGAATCGCAGTTTGTCGTCGGTTCGACTTTTTCCGTAACCGACGCCCTACCGACAAAATGTGAATAGCACCGCAGCTGCCTGATTCACAGCTACCGAACCGACAGTCGGTTCGGTAAGGCCACTTTGTCGGAAAATGGCAAACGAACCGAAAAATTCAAAATTGCGATTCACAAATCCGTTTCCGATAACATCGGTACAGCAACCGAAAGAAGAAATTCCCAACCGACGGAAGATCATAGACAATTCTTATCTACAATATTTTTGACATAATTGAATGAGTTGTTTTTAGGTCTGTGGTTTACAGTGCAAATGGTGTTGCAATATTCATGACAAATCACAAAATCTTTTACTACAAATTCCATGCTTCTAATTGGAGTTGAATTTAATTACTTCAAATTATGTGGATCAATGGTGTTGTCGTTATTGACATATCCCATAATTTAATAATTATCGAATAGATAAATAGAATTACGCATCATCGTCCACTTTTTTCTTAAATTTGACCAAAAATTTAAATATTCTTAGAGAAAAATATAATGATAAATGGGCAACTCTAAACTAAAAATGTTTGAATTTACTTTTCAAAGTTTATTTACAATGGTGCGACAAAAAGTAAGTTGAATTGAATTGTTTTGTGTATTGTAGATTAATTGCGATACCCTATTAAAGATTAAAATATGTTTTCGCAACACTCCGCCTAGTTCCAGATAAAAATCAAGATAAATCTAGCCTGTGTTATTTTACCAATCAACTTAAGTGCCTACAAAGTTTAATTGCAATAATTTCTATGGGTTTTGTGTAAAGAAGATAACAAACATTTCAGTATTTAAATACTCTTTGATTTCAGTCAAAACAAAAAAATAGTTGGACTACCTATTCATTTGGTAATAATTTGTAGGTTATCTAAGTATTTCTTAATAATTATTTGTTCAAATTTATTCTAGTTATGGCTGAATTGGAAGGAGCAAGGCAGTGTTCATTAATGCTACTCGGCGGGGCACATGGGGTGGCCCTACACCTCCACTTCGAGCTCCATTGGAGAAAGACATTTTAATAAATATCTATGGCCCAGAAAAGGTTGACGGGTTGAATGCACCAGACCCATTGGCAGATCATCGGGTATGTGAACATTTTATTTATAATACATGTATCATGGTTTAACTAGATTCTGCCCGTGACTTCGCCCGCGATTTCACCCTCTTAGGGATTTTAAAAAAGCCTTAGTTGATTAGCCTACACCTCACAAAGAACACCCTCCTTTTATGTCAGCCAGTCAATCTAGAAATTCTATTTAAGGTTTGATGAGATAAATACTTATTATTTATTTTGTTTTTATTTCAATTATAAGGTTCTCCATAGGGTAACGGAGGTGAAGAGAAGGCTACCCACACATGCATCTGGCGAAGCTGGTGCACATCAGGGCAATAGGACTGCCAGACCATCTCTCACGTAATCCTGGAGTGCGAGAACCTGGCTGCATACCGGGCGCTGATATACTTGGCAACTCGGCAACACTCCAAGAGGCGTGCGAGGACCCCGGGAGGATTCTGCAATTCTGGTTGGCAGGAGTAGCGGGCAACGATCACACACAGTGGGCGTAATGATGCCTGAGTGCGGACTCGGAGCCCACCAACCTATCCTAACATCACTGCCACCCCCAGGGTCCCCAGAGGCATAGCTGCAGCTATGCACATCATAAGCTATGAATAGATTACCTAATTTAATTTCTTAAAATAAAGATTTTTAATGAAAAGCTATTCATTTGTAATCAATAATTTATTTTACAATATAACGTGCATCGTCTTGAGGTAGATATTAATTAAATGATTAACAAAAATATATAAACTAGTGGTATATTAAGTATTGCAACTAAAATAATTTATACTTTGTTACCTAAGACTGAGTAGGTCTAGGTAGTACTAAGAATTGTTAAATCTTGTTATTTGTATTAATCATTTATTTAATTTTGGTTAAAGATATTAACTAGTGGTTTAAGTATTGAGAGTGTGAGAAATAATTTAACTTTAACTTCAAATCTGTGATTTACCAGTGACATAATTATGGTATATTATGTGTTAAATAAATATATTTTTTGTTGATTTTATTCATTATTCAACATCCTGGTACACCAGCAAAATTAATAAGTTGTAATTACTTGTTAATAGTGGGTTATATATGCTTGTTGGGAACACAATCCATTTTATTAAATGTCTGGGTGATTCATGGCACTTAGGTATAACCTCGTTTATGGCCCGGGAAACGGAATTTTCACGATTAAATAGTGAATTTCGATGGTTCGCACCCTCTAATGCGATCCACGGCGTCTGTTCCTCGACCTCAATGCCAAAATTATATTCATATCAATGATTTAACTTCGCGCAATATATGTGTTGGACAATAATGTCGAATGTCGGTAGAGTCTCCGACAGCAAAAACTTGTCGGTAACATTCCGAAAATAATCACCTAAAAACCCGACAATAGCTGTCAAAATTCTTCGGTTTCGGGTTTGTGAATCGCAGTTTGTCGTCGGTTCGACTTTTTCCGTAACCGACGCCCTTCCGACAAATTGTGAATAGCACCGCAGAAGATCCATGGTTTTAGTCGCAACCATAGACAATAGATAGCAAACTCGAAACAAACCATTATTTTGTTCGTTCAGCGTTCGAAACACCGTTCCTTTTCACAAAATGGTGGTAAGTGAGTAAATATTAAAAACTTATTTAAGAAATCGAATACTAAAGTGATAAAAATATAAATTGTGTGTTCAATTATTGTGAAATAGTGTGACTTGTATTTGTTATTCTATGTTCGCGATTACGTTGTTGTATTTAAATACATCAATTTATGTAGCGTATATCGGAACGCGGCTCGAGTTAAGCCTTTAAGCCTTTTGCCTGCCCCTTTAGAAGTATAAAAAAAAATACTACCTAAAAAATTGTAAACATGAAAATAACCTAAATTTCTCAAAAACATAAGAAAACGTAGTGATTATATCCTCTTTGAACATAAGTACGTACTAAAAATATTTACTTATTTATGTTTTTAGTAGGTTTACGTAATATGTTGTTAAAATCTGTGAAAATTTCAACTCTCTAGCTATCACGGTTCTTGAGATAGAGCTTGGTGACGGACAGAAGACGGACGGATAGCGAAGTCTTAGTAAGAGGGCCCCGTTTTTACCCTTTGGGTATGGTACCCTAAAAAGGAGCGAGAATTGGAGTAACAAGGAAAAGGTGAACGTCAGAATTTAATTTTTTGAGGTTAGAAACTTCGTACTATGTTAGTTAAACTAGGGTGCTCGGCAGTTTAACTTTGACAGGACAGAAAAACCTGGTTTTAGCGGTAAACTTTGTTTTCTAATAACGTTTTTCTAAGTCCATGGTTTAAATGTCATTTAAACGTAGTTTAATTTTTAGACTTCGTTTTGGAATAAGGGGGGGTATGTTTCAAATTTCATTCAATTTGAACAAGTAGTTTAAGAATTATAACTAGTCAAAGTTTCCTAATTTTGTCACTCACTCACTCACTGACCGATCATCAAAAGTCTAAGGCACTTCTAGAAGACATAGAAGCTTCAAATTTTGAATCCAATTAGTGTTAAGTGTATAAATCAAGGAAAAACTAAAATATTATGCAATTTCGATCCAGTTTTCCAGATACACCAACTGCATAAATAACTTTGTAATCCCATATAAATATATAGGATTACAAAGTTATATTTGCAGTCAATGAATTAGTGTACCTGTATAAGAAAATCCGTTGTAGGTATTCAAGAAGTAGAAGGTACCCAGTGACGTAGCTAGCATGGGTGGCACCCGGGGCGAACATTGTAAGTGTCACCCCAAACTTACACAAAATGTTAAAAAAAAATAAAGATCATAGTTTATGTTTAATATTACAAATTATTTATATAATAAAAAAAAAAATGAGAACCCTACTGTAATTTTCCTTTATAACAATGAATCAGTAATAAATTATTACTTCTTTCTTCTAACTTTAACATTTGCAAACTCGGAAATGACTTCTTCAAAATTTATATTTTGGGCTGCTTCATGTTCTATGTTGTCCATTGAAATGTTACATTTTTTATTTTTTAGATATATCAAGGATATCAATTAAAGTTAAATCCAAATTTGAGGGATTGTAGCTCTTGTCCCACAGACGGCATCTTGGAAAAGGGGATTTAAACGGTTTTTATGGTTTATCTGGCAAACTATAGGTCTCAAAAAAATATTACGTAACATTTTTTGTTGCAAATAAGACAACTTTGTTAAGTAGGTATTTTTTAGTCGTTGAACAAAAAATAAAAAGTTAGAAGCGAAAATCTATTTCTCAGTTTCCTTAGCTCTTTCCCATCTGGCTGAAAGCATGAAACTTGGCATGCAGGTAGATTTTACATATATAAGAAGATATAGACTACTATTCTTTACCTCAAAAACCTATTAAACCATAATATTTTTTCTTGATTCCTAATGAAAGTTACTTGGAAATTACAAGTTTACTAATCTTCGAAGCTAGGTAGGTTTTCTTACTATTTTACAAGTAAATTTAGAAAAATCTTATGACTTCCGGTAAAAAACTAACTCGACTAAGGTCTAAAGAAATCAAAAAAAATCACTATGTTAGGTACTGTTTACTTGTAAATATAAAAAAAATACTTTTTTTTATATTGCCATTTTTTCTCCAATGTTACCAGCGTAGGATAGTAAACTTTGTACTTTCGTGAAACGGGGCCCGTCCCCGCCGCCCCCCCCCCTAGCTACGCCACTGAAGGTACCGGAAAGAAAAAAAAAGTAGGACTATCTACGAATACAAAAAGAAATGATATCCCATCAAAAACATAACTTGTAAAAAAAACCAAGTCTCGCAACCCAGTTCTTCTACCGTAAAAAGTTGTGAGATCCATGTAATACCAAGTCGGTTAATTTATTCAGTCCAAGGGACTTTCTGTCTAAGTTATTTCATAATAGGTAGATTGACTTGGCAATCGCACTAAAAAATCTAATTTAATTATAATACCTATATATTGCTTGCGAGATCGATACATTGTGTTTTCATGCAATTGCCAAGTCAATCTATTATATTTTTTTGATTTTGAGCTGTCGAAAGAAAGTTTATGCATTTGAAGTAGATCAAGGAATCACGTAGTCCCATACAAACTTTGCCCCTCTTTAAAAGGGGGGCAAAGTTTGTATTTTTATGCCCCCCTTAAAAAGAGAGGCAAAGTTTGTATTTTTGAAATTTTGTCCTAAGTCATACAAAGAACAAAGCCTCCAATTTTCAATCAGCGGTTTAGGCTGTGCGTTGATCCGTCAGTCAGTCATTTAGGACAAAGCAATTTTATATGTATAGATAATTAAGGCTATGGCATCTTTTTAAAAATATAAGTAAACAGACATAGGCTTCATTCATTGAAACCAAAATATCACGCTATTAACAGATATTATGGTGAGTGATTGAAATACAAATTGAAATTCAAATAAGTTTATTCTCATAATTAGACAATAATTATCATTATTCAATAGTTTTGGGGCTTAATTTATTACATTAATAATATTTACATATTAATTAATAATCTGAGATGGCTTTATTAATATCAGTTCCATAGAAATGTGACAGACGTTGTTTTACATCTTGCTTAAAATAATACAACACGCGCGGTTTAAATTGACCAGTCTGAAGTTGCAGCGAATTGCGAAACATGAAGCACCAATGCGAGCGGCTCGTTTAATGCGACGATGTTCACACCACAAAAATACGTAAAGAAATAGTAATGTGAATGTAGGCGCATATCGTTCGTAGTGTAGCGATTGCGAGAGCTTTGCATGTGCAAATACAGTCGCTGCAACTTCACTATATATCCGACCAACTCAAAACGCGCGTACTGAAAAGTTATTAAAATAATTGATACATACTTTTAAAATATATATTATAAATAGCTACATCTATAAAATATTTTATTCATACACACAAAAAAAAATTTTTAACATTAAAATATTTATTCGAAATCCTGGCAAGACAAAACTGCAAAACGTAAGGGCCGAATAACAATATTTTTAAAGCTTTAATTACTATTTTTTATAATTAAAACATAATCTAAACTAAGATTCAGGACCCATAGAGTAACAAAACACTTACAAATAATTAATCAACCGATTATTCAATTAATGGCACTTAAAATAAGTGTCCCTTACTTAATCATTCTTTTATTTTACCCTATTCGCACTTGAGATTACAGTTTTCATGCTTTAAATTACAGTGACTGAAAATTTGAAAGATACAAAAACACTGAGTTAATGAGATAAAGATACTTACTATGTACATCTTGAATATGTACAGTCACATTACCGATTAGCTGAACCCCACGTGACCTAGAGCTCACTCGTACATCTGTAAGGTTGTAATAGTAGTTTACATCATACTGCTCGGTAAGGAGGGTTTACTAGTATGGTAAGAGGCTGTGTAAGTTGGCATTTACAACACAGTGCATTGTTTAGATGGAACGTTCCATTTTCAAATCACTTTACCATTCAAGCATAGGGTGAATGCTTGAACTGTAAAGTTCACTTTACCATTCAAGCTATGTCAAACTCCTTGGTTAACCAATATCTTTTGTTATAAAATGACGAAACATAGCTTGAATGGTAGTGATTTGAAAATGGAACGTTCCATCTAAACAATGCACTGTGTTGTAAATGACAACTTACACAGCTTCTTACCATACTAGTAAATCCTACTTACCGAGCAGTATGATGTAAAGTAATGTTACCTGATTCTGTTTTTTTTAAACAATATACTATACAATATAAAAAATAATAAAATAGATAAATACTACATTTTTACAGATGTGCATGTGAGGTCTGGGTCACGTGGGGTTCAGCTAATTGGTAATGTGACTGTACAGACAAAATTGCAGATTCACGCTGTAGAGTTCTAACATTACAATTATTGGAATGTTTTCCTATTAATTTGTTTGTCTAATAAATTCATGAGTATTGCAGGACATTTCACACATCGCTATCTAGCCCCAAGCTAAGTAACTAGACTTGTTATTATGGGTGCTAGACAACGGATATACTACTTATATACTTTTCTTTTCTTTTGTAAATATATACTTATAATACATAGAAACAACCAGATCACAGACAAATATCTAAATACTTGTCTGAGGCGGGAATCGAAACCGCAACCCTGTGTTTGGCAGTCCGGCATGGTGACTATTGTGCCAACTTGAACTCAATCAGGATCTTGGAATCTTGCTTGAGTTGAATCAGTTTTAGAGCTCTACGGTGGGTTTGCAATTCTGACTCCGACAGTAACTAAGCGCTGATTTTAGATGTAACACTAGTAGATCCTAAGGATACCTAAGGATAATTGTGATGCTCTTTTTCCTTACTATTTTACAACTTATATTAACAAGTTTTTTTTACAAAGTAATATTAAAAATTTAAATATAATAGGTGTCAGAGTGTACTGGTTTATATTATACCTAAATATTTATTATTTACAAAGTTATTAGAGTATTTTTGTCGAATATTTCGGATTAATCTGCTATTTGCTTTCTTTCAAACTTAACTTTTTATTTATTTAGTTGTCCATAGTTCTCAAACAAGATTTTAAGGGCTTGATTTGAATTTCACTCATGAATTTATTAGACACAAATTCTTCTTCTTCTTCTTCTCGTATAGTGGTGTGGCTCACCTATTGTTAGAGTTTTCAGATCGCCTTAAGGCCTCTTGACCTAACGACTGCTACTAGAGGTAGCAACCGGGACCAACGGCTTAACGTGCTTTCCAAAGCACGAAGGGGCTCACGAAAACACATTTTTGCCACACTACTAATTGGCCACCCATCGAAGTAATGACAGCACCAGGCGTCGCTTAACCCGCACGACCGTAAACGATAAGCGAGCGTCGCTTAGCTGTGAGCCTCCACAAACATTATTACAATTAAAACATTCCACATTTAGAACTCTACGCTGAGTCTGAAATTGTCTATATTGCCGACGACCGTACATACGGGTCAAAAACACCCTACATTTTAGCTTCATCGGGTAATAAAAGCTGGCACGCGTTCTTTCTTGAAAATTGTCACTATATTTACCTACTTACAACGTTTTTATAATATTTTAACCAGTACACTAAGTTAATTATCGTTATTATTTCATCAAATATCTACATTTTTAGGCCGGTTTACTACTCGTTGAATTAGTTTCATTAATATTTAATAAACAGGGTTATTGGGAATCATATTTGAAAGACTAACGACCCGCCCCTTCGCACGGCTATATTATGCATGTATTACACATATAAACCTTCCTCTTGAATAACTCTATCTATTACAAAAACCGCATCAAAATCCGTCACGTAGTTTTGAAGATCTAAGCATACATAGGGACAGACAACGAAAAGCGATTTTGTTTTATACTATGTAGTGAAGTTGAGGGTGTAGTGAAGTTCTGTGAATCTTAACAATCAACTTTTATTTTACGAATTCAGGAAATAGAAACATTTTTTTGGAAATTTATGTAGTTATGTTAATTTGAAATCAGCTGATTTATTAAAATTCAGTCATTCTGACTTAGAACAGTTAATTAAACTCAAAAAATAAGTATTATCTTAAGGTTAATGACCTCTCCGTGTAACAGCTGATTTTTGAGTAAACATAACCTCAAAAATTTCGACAAAACGTTCGAAAGTCGTTAAAAAAATTGAGTACACAGAAGTAATAGAACTTAACCACTTTTATGATTACCAATAACCCTGTCAAACTTAAAGTTAAACATAATCACCCTTATTCCAAAACGAGATTTAAGGATAGTTTGAGATGTGGATTTAAACCTTAGATTTACTCGTGAACTATACTCTAACTTAACACTATACCTATATAATCTATAGGGATAGTGTTTAGACTATAGTTCACAAGTAAATCTGTGTCTAAATCTAAGGTTTAAATCCACATCTCGGACTATCCTTAAATTTCTTTTTGGAATAAGGGTGTAGTGTTTATCCACTTATAAATAATACATAATATGTACAATAATTATGTATTATTATAATACTTATACTAAATAATATAATAATCATATAATTTCGATAATAACAGGTACACGAACGTATTAACGATTATGATATGTATTTTAAAACGTACATGTATTTATTCAACATGTATTTTAAACGTATGTATTTCATTTACGTGTATTTTAAACGATTAAATGGACAGAATATTATATTTTGTTTTAGAATAAACTGTTGGCGTTTTAATTAGTAACGCTACTAATAGAAAAATTTTGAAACTTTATTGATTTAATTATATTTATTTAGTTTTTTAGAGACAAGTTTATTGGCATAATTAAAATCAAAATAAAAATAATTTTAATCCTAATAAGACAATTACAATTATGTACATTTTTACAATTATTAATAGAAAATTACTTATTATAATTATTTTTCGAATCTAGGCGCAGCCTTAGATATTTTTATTAAAAAAAATCGTAATAAAAAAGCAATTTTATAAATTCAAAGAAAATTAAATAAAATTGAAATATCTGACTTTTTTTATTTGCTTGAAATCGATAGGTATTCATGTATGAATGAATGAAAAGTTTACTTATTTTGTTATTATTTTCAGAAAATTTAAACTGTAAGAAGTTATTGGTCTATTCTATAATTCTTCAACCAATCTAATACATATTATAAAAAAGATTTTTTTTTATATCTTTGTTTGTAACCAATAGGCTCTGAAACTACTGGTCTGATTTTCATGAAACTTTGCATAAAGATACATTAAATCCTTGGGAATAACATAGGCTACTTTTTATCCCCATATTCCCACGGGAACAGGACTAAGGGATGATTCTCATTGGACCGGGCCGTGTCCGGAGCGAAGCCCATCCGTGCTGCACGAGGTTTATTGGTAATTATACTAGCAAGCCGTTGAGGGCTAGTCAAGTCCAAGGCAAGAAAGTCAAGGTATCTAATCTACCACTAAGCCAACATCGCTCCTTTCTAACGTACACGGCCCAGTCTAATCAGAATCATCCCCGCGAGTGAAACCGCAGGCCCTTGCTACTCTACTATAACCTAAAGAAAGTCACCTCGATAAAACTCCAGAAGCTCCTATATCATAACCTGATGTCGTCATCGAGGCTTGATTCAACGAAGGAGGACGCTAACTCCTCGAAGGACATCCCGTCGAGGGTCATGCTGATGGAGGAGATGCTTCTGAACAGGGCTTCGGGATCGAGGTCTTCCGGTAGCTTGGTGAGGAATTGAGCGGCTGATATGAAGTCCATTGCTTTCAGTTCCTCTTGGTATAGGTGAAGGATTCCTGAAAAAAGGCCTTTATTAATTATATTTTTAACTAGCTGCGCCCCGCGGTTTCACCCGCGTAATAATTTTCTACGCAATTTTCTTAATATTTTCTTCCATAAGAACCTTCTCCTGACAATAACAAACACAACAAAAAAGGATTGGCCAAATTGGTCCAGGCGTTGTTGAGTTATGCGCTTACCAACACATTTTGCGATTCATTTTTATATTATAGACTAGCTGTCCCGGCAAACGTTGTTTTGCTATTTACAAAAAAAAAAAACAAAAAAAAAATAGATGTTGGCCGATTCTCAGACCTACTGAATATGCTCACAAAATTTCATGAGAATCGGTCGAGCCGTTTCGGAGGAGTTCAAGTTCGAACCCCGTGACACGAGAATTTTATATATATAGAGATAAGAGAAAATATTTGATTTTCTTTTTTGGAAGTTTAAGTGCTTTGTAACTTGAAAAAAGATCAGATGCGACTTTTTATAGGATAAAATGTCACATCTGGTTTTTCTTTTTATCTCATTATTCCAAACCAAACCTCAACCCACTTTGGAATAATGGGATAAAAAGTAGCATTTTTCTTCAAATTTCATAAAAAGTCTCAAAGCCTGAAATGTTGCAGAGCAGAAACTAAAATTCCAAAAAATAAAATCAAATATTTCTGTTCAGAATATTCGTATTAGTCCATACTAGTGGGTAAGCTAGTCTGTATTAGTAATTTTTTGAGCTATAGAGTATGAAAGACTTTAATGGATAAACTGAAACATAGACTGTTAAAAACATTAGCCGTCAGTGGTCGGGTTAAAATAAATAAACAACACTTACCTAATGCAGTATTAAAGAGGAATGTGTCTCCATCTCTTAGAAACACGTCCCAAACCCGGCACGTCGCGTCCAACGGCATCGCTTTAGCGAAAGCTGTGTACAGCCATTCTAATAAATATAACTCCGGCGCGATTGTGTCCGCTAAGTTTGGTAAATTGTGCTGCAGGAGGGCCGTGTAGGCTTTCCATAGACGCTGGAATTTACAAAGAATAATTAGAAAACAGAAAAGCATTCACTTAAGTGATGTCGAAGTGTTATTTTTTACTTTTACTGCGTGTTTTTCGAATTAAGCGGGCAACCGGTACGAAATACCCTTCTTTAACCCCTACACCACACTCTTTAAATAAATAAGCTGTCTTACTCTATGCTGTTCAGTTTATTAAAAAAAGTTCTTGTCTTATAAGTAAATGAAGAACAGTACAGGTCTCAGTATTGAACCTTGTGGTACACCGTGATGTAAAGAAATGTTTCAAACCTAAATGAAATTCCAATTTGATCCGCTATGCGACTCGAACCATATTACCGCTCAATCAATTCATAAAAATAAGTAAATACAATCAAAAGTGTAAGATGAATCGTTGCTTTAGTTCGTTTCTTTCTATCATTGGTTTTAATGTTCGTACAACTTGTTTTTCTTAATAATTTAAATATTTAACACGAATTAATCATAACTAAAAGATAAAGCTGAATAAGTAAGTACCTGCATAGCAGCTCCGTCTCTCGTGAAGGCTGCCCTTAAAACTGGTCCGTCGAGTAAATTGGCGAAACATACAAAAGCTTGTGGTGCTTCCATGTTTAGTATTAATACAGCTGCTATGAATGACATACCCTAGAATTTAGGAAAAAGGAAAGATTAAATGATGGAAATCTAAAGAAAATAAATCTTGAAGAAGTTTATATTAATTTAAAACTTTATAAAGATAGATAGATAGTAACTTCCTTTGAACAACAAAGGAAGGAACAAAGAACACGATATACACAAAGTAAAGTAGACGCCACAAATCTTTAAGAATGATATTAGTATGAAGTGAAGTTTGTCCAGGCATTTTAGGACGTACATAAGTATAGAAACGTTTGGGATTTGGATTGATAAATGTGGCGATGTTTGTTAAATGTTAAAATATCATATTGAATTCACCTGAATATATCCAATATCGGGTCTATAACAAACATAAGCGGCCAATAGTTCGTGTAGCACATCAAAATACGGTCCTCCCGGTTGGAATATACACAAATGTGGAAAAGTCCGTGCTATATCTAACTGTATCAACTCCATTGAACATTCATCACTGATTTCAAGCAAATTTGGATTCGATTTCGAACAACATTTTGATGGAGTTTCACTAGTAGTAGGTTTCAATTCTTCACTTGCAGAAGATTTAAGATTCTGTTCACTGTAATTCCTTGGGATAGATAGACGAGATTTCTCCTTTTCTTCAGATGAAGTGTTATCGTTTGTTTTTGCCGTATCTTCTTTACATCTGCACTTTTCTTTGGCGTTAATTTTTAATCTTTTCCTTCTTAATTGTGCTTCGTTTAGTTTCTGTTTTGCTTTAGCAACTAGTTCTTGATAGACGTCGTGTGAGATTTTGAGTTTGTTTTCGATTGCTAGTTGCCAGACGCGTCCTCGGATCGCTGGTGGAAGCCCGCTCCACCATAATTCGAGGGTGCGTTTTGAGTTTTTTCTGTAAGTAGTAAGTTTAGTATTAAAATTAAATTTACCAATAAATAGAAGGGGAAGGATTTGGTATTTAAGTGTCATAAATGCATTCGAATCTTGTTAAATTCTGAGGCATTGCTAATCCACATAGAATTCTTGCATAGTAATTAAAATACAAACTGTTAAAACAACAAAGGTTTTTTTTAATAAGTTAACAATTACTTTTTAAATAAACAACTAAAATATGCGATATTATTAAACTCGGGGTTATAAACTGTAACTAGTTTTTATTGACACAGTAACGTGACCTCTGCGCAATTACTCTGAGGTCATTGTCTGCAATAATAAGGCAAACTTACATTATTTTCTTAGGTAAATAGGGATTGGCGGTCAACAAGGAAAACTTGGATTTTAAGGCGCATTTAGGTATAACAATATAATGGGTTGTTACGTTAATTATTATATTTAAATCTATATATATAAAAGAGAAAATCACTGACTCATTCACTCATCACGATATCTCAGAAATTACAAGTGCTAGGAGTCTCAAATTTTGCATGGTGGTTCCTTTTATGACGTAGGTGCTCACTAAGACGGAATTTTCCGAAATTCTACCTCTAAGGAGGTGAAAAGGGGGGACAAAGTTTGTATGGGACAACGTGATTCCTTGGTCCAATCTACTTCAAATTTTGCATAAACATTCTTTAAGTTTCGTATTTTATTGAAATTCATCCCCTAACGGGGTTAAAAAGGGGTAGAAAGTTATTTTGGGGTGATTTACTTCGAAGTTGATATCAATACTCTTTAGTGCTTTTGATTAGATTGGTAAGACGTCACCTCAAGCTGACAGCAGCTGATGTTAACGTAAAACGTTAAAAACTTCGAACATTGAACTGAAAAAAGGTGTCTTGCCATTTAGTACTGGGAACTTGTAATATGATAAAGAGAAAAATTATCATTTTTGTAAATAGGCTCTGAAACGACTGTATCGATTTTGATGAAACTTGGTATGAAGTAACATAGGTTTCTTTTTCTCCCAATATTCCCAAGGGATCGGGACTTACTACTCTTATATGTATGGAGTTATGTTTTGGATATGCAATATAGGTAAATTTAAAAGAGATTGAGATTGATTCTCTGTGTGAGTGTGGAAGGGCCGCCCAAACGATGGCGCACTTGACGGCTTGCTCTCTCTGCCCTGTTAGCTGCTCTGCAGACGACCTCAACAGGTCAACCGATAATGCGATTGCCGTGGCTAAGTTTTGGGCGGGAGTGCTTCGATCAAGGTGCATTGCATTGGTCGCCGTTGACACGAAGAAGAAGAGTGTCAATTCCTAAATTCCTTGCAGAACTACAAAAATAAGTCATTCCCTTTGATTTACCATACTAGGTTTGTTCCCACGAATTTATCTCTATCAGCAACACTATCGATTGATACGAAACAAGATGTTTTTTTTAACCTACTTCAAAAAAAGGAGGAGGTTCTCAATTCGGTTGTATGTATGTTTTTTTTTATGGATGTTCCCGCATATCTTTTTTGTTTATCAACCGATTTTGATGAATCTTTTTTTTAACTTACTCGTTTTCTAGCTAGGGTATATCACTTTTTTTTAAATATAATGATGCAGTTTCTTATAGTTATTGTCAAAATCTGGTAACTACGTCCTTTCAGCATTTTTCGATGTCTCATTGGTGATAATAGTTCATTTAAAAGATTATTTTATTTACTTTAAAAACCTTTCTCATTTCATTAGAACGTAACGTAAAGTAACGAGATAATTCATTTGTATGAATTCAAGTAGTAGTCAACATTATTGTGGTTAGAAGGCAAAACAATGATGATACATATTATTATTTGTGATTAACTATATAGAATACAATGGCACTGTTTGTTTACTATTCGCTTTGTCTAGTTTAGTTATATGTATGTCTTCAAAATATACTAGTTACAGTTATCTACTATTCTTATTTTATTGTTAGTAGATAGTTATTTTCACGCGCCCCGCGGATTAGTCCTGATTTTGTGGGAAAATTGTGATAGTAGCCGCGGAGCGCTTTTTCATTTTCAACTAGCTGGGCCTCGTGGATTAGTCCCGATTTTGTGAAAAATATGTAATAAATAATAGCCACGGAGAGCATTTAATTTCATTTTTGTTGAAAATTAATAAAATAGTATAGACGATCTTCCAAAATATTAGAGTGATTCGTCGTCGTAAATTATATCATAATTATTCCATAATAATAATTGCATAATTAACAGAGGGACAATAAATCAACAGGCAGACAAAACTATGAATTCGTATTCTTCTGCTTATTTAGATTAGATTTTCTTAATGTGTTCTCAGCTTCATAAAAGTGTAAGAAAAAACAAACAGAAAGAGTTTTTTAGGTTCCGTAATCCTAACAAGGAAACCCTATTAATAATTAAAATAAGTAAATTTAGAGTTTTTAAATGAATAACCCCTGCTTTGCCCTGCAGTGTGACAATGTCGGATAGTTAAAAAAAACCGGATTATATGAAGGACTAACTATAAGCTACTTACTGGTTCTGCCAATCAGGCAGTACATTCTGCGTCCATTCCTTCGCATGCCTCGCCAACCGTTCCTCTAGTCGCAGCGAGTGTTGGAGCTTGGCGAGCCTCACCGCGGCTTCTTTTTCGACCCGTCTCCGAGCCGCTTCCACCATCCTCGCATGTTCCGCTTTATGTCTTAAAGCTTCCTCTGTGTTTTTTGCTGGGAGATTTGAAGGTCTGAAAATGCGCGAAAATAGAGCGGTCAGACATAATAACATCGTTTTAAACTCACGATTTCTTTGTCTCCTTGGGACCATGACTATTTCAATATAGTCGAAACGTCGAAGAAAAATAGAATTAAAATAATACACAATTATTATTGAGGGCTGGGTAATTAATTTTTATTATAACATCGTGTTTATTTGTCCACCGCTGACAAAGAAACACGATGTTATGACCGTGGTCGAATGGTTTAGCTAGAATGAGGAAAATTTTATTGTTTTTCCTTTGGAACAGTTATGTTTCATATCAGGAGCAAATATTTATCAAGTCGCAGCTGCTTACGTAGGCGTGTAATATTTACTGTGTGGTTACAATATTATTATTATATAAATAAAAATCAATTGCTGTTCGTTAGTCTCGCTAAAACTCGAGAATGGCTGAACCGATTCAGATGATTTCGGTTTTGAAATGTTTGTCGTAGTCCAGGGAAGGTTTTAAACAGTGAAAAACATCGGACTTACGCGAGTGAAACCGCGGGGCGCAGCTAGTTTTCTTTATTAAATATAAGAAGACTAGATACTCGTCCCGGCTTCGCACGGCTATATTATGCATGTATTATACATATAAACCTTCCTTTTGAATCACTCTACCTACTAAAAAAAAAGGTTTAAAGCTCTAAGCATACATAGGGACAGACAGCGGAAGGTGACTCTGTTTTATACTATTTAATGATGCAATTTAAAAAGAAATATATCTTACATAAATAACAAAATAATGTTACCGTGTTTAATTAGTTCTCCTTATAATAAACAAACTGTTGCCCGCGATCTAAGCATACATAGGGACAGACAGACAGCGGCAAGTGACTTTGTTTTATACTATGTAGTGATGATTATCTTAACACCTTATACCTACTCAATTCCCAGACTTTCTGTCTGGCTAGCCGTACTGTAAAGTATAGGATTTTGTTACGGCACGATGCCCTAGTCGAATAGTCGAAAGTCTACATTGGTTTAGTGGTTTTTTTTTTTAATATATTTTTTCTGCTGTACTTATTCTCTGATTTTTCTGTCTTTCTATTTTATACTTTTTTGTTCTAAGTAGGTATAATATTCTTTTTCATTTTCTGTATTTTCGTAAATTGTTCTAAGTATTTATTTTTGTCGTGTGCTTGTGCAAATAAATGTTTTTCTATTCTATTCTATTCTAAATAGATAGGTTAGTTAGACAAAAAATAGACAGACGGGCAAGAGAGTGATCTTATAATAATTCTTTTTTTACCTTTTAAGGTACGGAACCCTAAAATATCTTACTTGCACCGAACTGTATAAGGTTTATACAGTTACGACACATAGGTTACGGTGAAAATAAAAAAATATAATAATTCCATTAAAAGTGTATGTACCGGTAGTGAGAGGTGAAATTCTTTGAAATGTAAGCCGTTAAACACCAATAGAATAAAAACAAGTAAAAGATACTATAAAAAAATAGATACTAACTGTTAAATTTTCGCAATAACATTTTTAGCTACGATTAAATAAAAATTGCGATTTTAAAGATTCTAACATTGATAATTCGCTGTTTTTTTTTTTGAATTAGTATAGTATCGTCCCAAGTAGGTAGTCCCAACACAGGTCTTCTAAAGTGCGCCAGACGAAGTAGTGGGCAAAAGCTAGTTATAATAATAAAGCCGTTAATTAAAATAACGTTATTCAGTTTCTTAACTTACATAAAAAAATCTTTATGTATAAATTCTGCTGAAAACCTAAACTTAAAATATCAAAAACTGTATCGAGATACATCTCATACGTTTCAAAATAATCGATTTTTATTTCGGTTTCGTTTGACCTAAATTAATAATTCAACGACAGGCCTGAAAGAAACCAATATACATGTTTTTAACTTGAAACTCAAATAAGCCAAGTATGAATTCTAACTAATGCCTAACTATATTACAAGCTAACAGCGCTCCGCGGTTTCACCCGCGTAACTCCCGATCCCGTGGGAATATCGGGATAAAAAGTACCTACCTGAGACCAGCGCGTTCAAACAAAAAACGGAAGCCCTCAATGATGAATAATTTTTCCCGTTTTTTTTCACATTTCCCACTGATTCTTCGCTCCTATTGGTGGCAGCGTAATGTTATATAGCCTATAGCCTTCCTCGATAAATGGACTATCCAATATAAAAAGATTTTTTCAATTCGAACTAGTAGTTCCTGAGATAAGCGCGTTCAAACAAACTCTTCAGCTTTATAATATTAGTATAGATAGTATAGACTAGCTGCGCTCCGCGGTTTCACCCGCGTAACTCCCGATCCCGTGGGAATATCGGGATAAAAAGTAGCCTATAACCTTCCTCGATAAATGGACTATCCAACACAAAAATATTTTTTCAATTCGAACCAGCAGTTCCTGAGATTAGCGCGTTCAAACAAACAAACAAACAAACAAACTCTTCAGCTTTATAATATTAAGTATAGATACGAGAATTTGTTTATTTATTTGATTGTTTGTGCTCTCTTCAGGGCAATGGACTGGACCAATTTGGATGGAAATTGGCATAGTGGTAGTTTACGGTATAGAGAAGGAAATATAATACTTTTGATCCTAAAATTCCCGCGGGATCGGGACTTACGCGGGTAAATGCGCGGGGCGCAGCTAGTGTTATTATGAAACTGATGTAATAATGCACATCTAATTAAGAGCATGCTAAATCAACATTATTGATGTAATATCATCACGCTATTTAAACGAGGCTAAGGTTCTACAAATATCTATTTATCTTCTACGAATTAATTAAACAATAAAGTAAAAAAAATATATATAAGAAAATACAAATCTTTAAGTGCTACAAAATAACTAGAAAAAAACATCAATAGCATGAAATTAATACTTTTATTCTTAGAAAATCGTGGCGTGGTAGATAACTCTAAAAACAAATCAGTACCCTAACCATGAGTTTACATTGACCGGACTCGCTAGCGTCTGCGTAAAAAAATATACAAAAAAAAAATTTGGGTGCGTGTACTTATGTACGCGCGTGAGAAGTTGTACTTCTTTGGCATCATTAAGAAATAATTTTCCAGTTACATAATATTTAAATAAATAATTACATTTAAATAATTATGTAGTAGTACCTCTTTGAACTAACCTCATTTTCAGTTTCACGTAGGTAGCTATTTGGTTTTATGACAGCTGTCATCTTGCGGTTTGCGGACAACTTCAACATGTGAATTTTCCGTGTCACGGTGCGCGCGCATCATAAAAATTCACTCTCATCATTTTTTCATAACGCGGCTAAAGAAGTATAACTTCAAAAAAAATGCGTGTGGTATTTGGGGACTACCGGACTGCCGCGGTAAAGCTATTGCATCGTGCGAGCTTCGTACAGTCGTACCATATACATACACGTTAAGCGAAGGCTCGGCCGAGCTACATGGTAGGCGGAGTGGGGAGTGTTAATAATGTACTTCTAGTGACCGCTGTACAGTTTTTTCCTAGTACTTTTTACTCAGACGCTAGCGACTCCGTTCACGGTAAGGGTACAGTGCAAAAACAGAGGGTGACAGAGATGATTTTACACTATTTACCAATAGGTACCTAAGTATTTTTGCTAAATATAGAGCACCATAAAATAAAAATAAAAACAAAGTAAATATCCGGATTTTTAATAACTTTTGTAGTGTTTTCCATATAGACTAAAATCTCATTAAAGTACTCAGAATATCTACCAAGTCTATACTTAATACTAGCTGCGCCCCGCGGTTCCACCCGCGTAAGTCTCGATCCCGTGGAAAAAACAAAATAAAAAGTAGCCTTCCTCGAAAAATGGACTATCCAACACAAAAATATTTTTTCAATTTGAACCAGTAGTTCCTGAGATAAGCCCGTTCGAACAAACAAACAAACTCTTCAGCTTTATAATATTTAGTATTATATAATAATAATTATAAAGAAAAAATATTTTTTGTCTTTTGTTTGTAACGAATAGGCTCCAAAACTATTGGACCAATTCTCATGACACTTGGCATGAGGATACATTGATTCATTGGTAGTAACATAGGATACTTTTTATCCCGACATTCCCACGGAATCGGGAGTTACGCGGGTGAAACCGCGGAGGGCTGCTAGTTTTTAATGTTCCGTAATATCTTAAGAGGAAAAAAGGTACCCTTATAAGATCACTTTCTTGTCCGTCTGTCTGTTTTTTTAATAACTTTAGTAGTAATTTCCACAAAAATTTAAATCTCTTTAAAGTACTCAGAATATCTACTTATTTTTTAATAAAAACCGTAACATCTCATGCAGTAAACAAAACGAGAACACTAGGGCCCTAGAGCAGTCACGAACTCGCAAATTGCCGACTGCTATGTCATTACCACGGTATTTCCGCTTCTGACTGTGCAATTTGTTACACACAGACATCGTAGTACAGGATCCCTATAAGAACGAACTTCATCGAGCTGTTTAATGGATGAAAAGTATTTTATATCAAATAAGCTGTCCCGAAAAAAAATAAAGGAAATAGAAACAAGTATATGTTGTTTGATTTTCAGACCAAACGATTATACATAAAAAAATCATACAAATCGGTTCAGCCGTTTAGATGGAGATAGGTAATTAAAGGTCGCTGCATACGTGACGGGTTTTTTCCCGTGCCGGACGGAACGTGATATTTTTTTACTTATATGAAACGCTGTCAATAAAATTTCACGTCCCGTCCGGCATGGGAAACGTCACGTTACGTATGTTTAAAATCCATGTAAACTTTATGTACAATGCACGTCACGTGCCGTCCGAGGTTTTATGCCGTTACGTTTGCATCGACCTTAACACCGCGACACGAGAATGCTATAGACAGGGATTTATAAATAATAAATATAAATATTGCAGGACATTTCACACATCGCCATCTAGCCCCAAGCTAAGTAACTAGACTTGGTGCTAGACAACGGATATACTACTTATATACTTTTCTTTTGTAAATTTATACTTATAATACATAGAAACAACCAGAAGGCCAATTCTCGTAAATAAAATTGTTTAAATTACATTTCAATATCATTCCGATTGCAAAAGATACCCTTAAAGTCAGTTTTATTTAACAAAAAGCTAACTTTGAGGGTATTTTGAGCTACTTTGAGGGTATTATTTGTGATCGAAATGCAATCGAAATGATATTGAAATGTAAATTGAACAACAACAATTACGAGAATTGGCCTTCTGACCACAGACAAATATCTAAGCATAAATACTTGTCTGAAACCCGCAACCCTGTGTTTGGCAGTCCGACATGGTGACCATTGTGCCAACTGGGTCGTCAATTAAATAGGTCAATAAACTAGGGTTGCCTAAAAATTTTCAGTCAACCCAATTGCCAATATATTATTAAGCAGCTCGATGAAGGTCGTTTTTAAAGGGATCTTAGACTATGAGTACCAAGGGATACGACTTTATTGCTGTGTAGTACCATGTTATTGTGGCATGTATATGATTATTTCTGCTATAATACTGTGACAAAAAATAATTCAGTGTTGATTTTAGATACCCTATTTTAAAACATCTTCAGTAAGATTGAGAAATGTCATAATTTTGGCGCTGGTTTATTTGTTATTTAATACTGACTGTTTGTTTGTTTGCATTGAATAGACTCCGAAACTACTGGACCGATTTTGATGGAACTTGGTATGAGGATACATCGATTCATTGGAAGTAGCATGGGCTACTTTTGTCCCGATATTCCCACGGGATCGGGAGTTACGCGGGTGAAACCGCAAGGTGATGCTATGTAAATATATACTGAATATAGGTACAGTCGGCTGCATAATTGCAGCCCCCGGTAGAGTTCGAAAATTACTATTATTGTAATGTTTTAATTTTAATAATTTTTTTTTGATAAATTGATGAGTTAAAACAAAGAAGATATGCGCGAACATACATAAATAAAAAAATACATACAATCGAATTGAGAACCTCCTCCTTTTTTTGAAGTCGGTTAAAAAGACTTAAAACTTCAACCAGAGCAGGTGTCTAGAATTTTGCTTCAAGTGTAGAAAACATTCTCATAACAGCCGTTTTGGAGCTCTACGGTGGGTCTGCAATTATGCAGAAACAAATATCACTACACTACAAATATCACTACTGTACACTAGCAGCGCTCCGCGGTTTCACCTGCGTAACTCCCGATCCCGTGGGAATATCGAAATATAAAATAGCCTATAGCCTTCCTCGATAAATGGACTATCCAACACAAAAATAATTTTCCAATTCGAACCAGTAGTTCCTGAGATTAGCGCGTTCAAACAAACAAACAAACTCTTCAGCTTTATAATACCTATTAGTTAAGATAAATATATCCGTAGTATATCCGTTGTCCAGCACCCATAACACAAGTCTAGTTACTTAGCTTGGTGCTAGATGGCGATATGTGGAATGTCCTGCAATATTTAATTTATTTATTTATATTTGTTTGAGGCGGAAATTGAACCTACAACCTTTTGAGTCGCAGGTGTTTGTCACCACAGACTTCGTGAAAATACCTATGACGTATTTTCACGAACACAACCAGAGCTAAGCTATAATTACTTATCGTGTTGGGATTTTCCTAGGTAATTGGTTTAGGCAAGTAAAACCTGAAAGCCGTATTAACATACTGGTGATCGGTATCTTGAGGCAGTCACGAGCGGCGCGGTCAAGTGCAGACTGCGTGTGACTCGCGAGAAATAATAATTTGTTAGGAAAATTCTTGCCTGTCGCGTTGTGGTGGAACAATTGACAGACTAATTTTCAGTGTAGAAAACTACATAGTATAAAATAAAGTCACTTTTCGCCGTCCCTATGTCCCAATGTATGCTTAGATCTTTAAAATTACGCAACGGATTTTGATGCGGTTTTTTTAATGGATAGTGATTAAAGAGGGAGGTTGCATAATACAGCCGTGCGAAGCCAGAGCGGGTCGCTAGTTCGTTAATAAATAGCTTTTGGTCATTTCCACAGTTTTATTTATTTATTTGATTATTTATTCGGGTTCCGTACCTACCTCAATAGGTAAAAAAGGAACCCTTAAAAGATCACTCTCTTGTCCGTCTGTCTTTCCGTGTGTCACCACCGATTTTCTCATTAACGGGTGGATCTAGCTTGTATTTGTAAATAATTACTTAATACAAAATGCTGAAACACCCATAAAAATATTGTATTTCTGAACATAAATATTTGTTTGACGGCAAGAATCGAATATGCAACCTTCTGCGACGTATGCGGGAGCTATCACACCGCATCAAACAGTACAGAGAATTTCATTTTTTTATTTTAGAAATGGCCTTATTTTAATACTGACATAGCACCCCTAGGTAACTAATAGAATAGGTGCTTTAAATCTTCTTTATGTTGCAATCAATTGTACCACAATCACCCAAGCCAGGCTTTAATGATACGAACGTAGCGTACGACCAAAAACCACAAACAAGATTTACTTCTCACGTTGTAAAAACGTGCTTCAAATACCAGCAAAACCAACGCGTATAATCACATTATGAACATGCCAATAATAATAAAATACAATAAGTACTGTGTTTATATTACGAATGAGCTGCGTGGAATCAGGAAACAGATCTGTGGCACTATGCCACCTTAGCCAATGTGTTGGAGGTTCGTGAGATGCAATTATTATGAACAAATAGGGTTGAGGGCAAGCGTACTACGGAAATTTTCCAAAAATATAAAAATTTATTTGTGGAAAATTTCCGTAAAACATTTCTGTGGTAAATTTGTCTAGTGTCTTTTGTAATATTAATTATATTGTTGCTGCTTAAAGCTTTAGCCGGCTAGAACTAGTTCTAGCTGGCTAAAACTAGGTGTAGCCGTGAAAAAACTGTGTAGGTGTGAACGCTTGCATCTAGATGTAGCAGGTGGTTAAACTTGGATGTTTCCTACTTATTTTCGGTTAGAACTAGGTTTAGCCTTCATCATAGGTACCGGCTAGAACTAGGTGTTTTACTATTTATCTTTGGCCAATAAGCCGACAGACAGCGGTAAGTAGCTATTATGTTGATGGCACAGAACTAATTATATTAGTTATGTGGTTGTAGGCATCGCATCCGCTAAGAAAGGATTTCGGAAAATTCGGTCCATACACGGACGAAGACATGGGTGAAAGCTAGTTACGTGATATTACGGAAATAATTCAAAAAGTTAGTAGGCCATTTTGTTATTCTTAAATCAGGGTTGCATCATTTTACTATACGGCCCTTTTAATTATATTACACAAATTGAATAAATAAATAAACATTTTGTTTTCGATTAAGTGATCAAAGCACTCTATATTAATTAATGCAAATTAGAAGAACTCATCCGAGCGCGTTTGAAACGTGAAAATACTGTTTTATTAGGACAGTCAATGTCGGTCACACGGCCGCACCCGTACTACTTTAATTACAATTTTAACAAGAATTAGAATAAGGGTACTTCCACCACATTCCACTACTGACACTTCCATCTATATACAGGGTTATTGGAAATTATACTAGCAAGCCGTTGAGGGATACTTCTGTGCACCTAAAAAACAACTTTTGTACTACAAACAAACAAAGGTCATTTAGACCAATAACAGTAGATGAAACTTCAAAAAATAAGTAAAATTTTAAGGTTACTGACCTCTCCGTGTCAGAAACAGCTGATTTTCAGGTAAACCTAACCTCAAAATTTTCGAAAAAATGTTCGAATTTCCAAAAGTCGTAAAACAAAAGTTGTTTGTTTAGGTGCACAGAAGTCTGCGAAGTCTGCGGTGCGAAGAACGGCTTGCTAGTATAATTTCCAATAACCCTGTATAATATTTAAAGTTCTCACTGACTGATATTATGACCGTTTAACTCAAACCAATTTAAAGTCACGTATTTTTCATTTTCCTCATCAGCATCTGACGCCATTACACATAAAGGAACTTCAAGCACATCTTCAAAAACCTAACCTCCTCCAAACAAGTAATTTTTATTCGAAGTTTTGCCCGTAGAAATACACGTTCGTGCACGAACTTATGATTTCAATGGTTTTGCCATTATTCTTTGGCATACAGACAGCTGTTTTAACTTAGGTTAGAAAAGTCAATTATCACCAAGTCCAGCACATTCAAAGACATAGTTTGTATAAAATATTACAGAATCAAAGACCCAAAGAGGATTGACAAAGTGCGACACGAAAAGTAACGATCCTAACAAAACTGTGACCCTAGAATAATTGGGTCATTAACCCCCGAATACTGAAAGGCTACTTAATCTTAAGTGGCGTTTAAATTGAAATTTAAGTGTAAGCTTCAATAGAAAGCATACACTTAAAATCAATTTAAGCGCAACTCAAGATTAAGTAGCCTTTCAGTATTCGGGGGTTAGTGCACTAACCCCCGAATACTGAAAGGCTACTTAATCTTAAGCGGCGCTTAAATTGAAATTTAAGTGTAGGCTTCAATAGAAAGCATACACTTAACGTCAATTTAAACGCTAACCCCTAAATACTGAATATTTAGGGGTTAATGTATAGGAACTATTATACAATACTTGGCTCCTTATTATTGTGTAGGAGTGAAAAACAACCAGGAGACAATCCGCTTAAGAAGAGGGGATGAGGTTTTCTTCTTGTTTTTTTATGGGATTCGATTTTTTTTATTTAGAAACTTATCGAATGAAAGGGCTTCGTGAGCCAGTTCTAAAATTGTATCACATTTAATACACATTAGCTGATTGTTTTCGAAAAATCCAAAAAATATTTTAATTTTTACTCTTCCAGGTTGAAAACGGAAAAAAACACGCCAAATGTCTCGTTATATCCTCATATCTAAATAAAATGTATGCCAAGTCTTGTCCAATAAGCAGCGTTTCAAAGTCTTTAGTACCAAAAATATTGGTTTTAGCGTATAATGACCGAAGACTAGGTTGTCATGTGGTAGGTAATAGTAAATACCGAAACTCCATAATTGTGGTTTGTGGAATGGGGCTTGTAATTTGAGTGAAGTAGTCGTATCGATTGGGGAGTGAGTAAGCAAGTCGTTAAACCTAATTTATTGAACGGGAACTAAGAATAGAATCCATTTCGTTGTCTGGAGTTAATAATTAAATATTACATACAATACTTTATACCTATCTGTTTGTTTAGGATGTGTGTTTCCCATTCTATATTCAGAACGCTTTGTTTAGTTTGTGGTTTATTTTTAATTAATATTAGGTTAGGTTTAACCAATATCAATAATAAAAAAAATACATTGATACCTACATCCTTTTAAAGATTAGCTTAATACAAAAAAAGTCTAAATAAGTTTCCCTTGGTGAATGCCCAAAAGGCCGGCTTTGCCTCTTTGGATGGCAATGCCAATCCGTATGCCAAAGTAGCAGCTAGCCCTTTGGACACCTGTAGCTACTTAGTAATTGGACTTTTCAAAGTAACATAACATTTTGTATAGCTACTTCAAGTATATAGAAAGATGATACCATGATATTTAACAATGCCAAAGGAAAGCCTTGAGCGCGTGGCTATTTCCTTTCGAAAATTATTAACTTCCACTCAATATTCTTGAACCTTTACCAGGCCAAAGGACCAATGAACCACGGTATAGGGCAAGGTGTAGAAATTCAATTACACGGTAAACCATAATTTCTGTATTGATCGGGTTTAACGGCCTCACCCACTCTACTTCCATATTTACACTGTAGGTATTTATTATAGGTATGCCTTGTTGACGATGAATTGAAATTTCAAAGAGAATTTCTATTAATTTTGATGAAAGATAAGTTGAAATAAATGTATGGCCAGTCATACTACATATTTATGGGCTTAGGGTTGCTATGCATGTACGATATATGTATTTAGGCAGAAAGTGCAAAGTGGTTTCGATATCCGAAATTCAATTTTTCGCTTGGATACTGCATAAATGCTGTTACGATTACTTTCATAGATTCTCCAGTACCTATAGTGCAAAGACCACTTCACTTGTTCTAAAGTATTACTCGTATGACATTTCGAAAAGATATTTTACCACATTCTCCGTGTAACATAGTCGCTCCAAATAAAAAACGTTTGTCAAGACCTTTTTCAAACGACAAAAGTAGAGTGATTCGTGCTATATCCATTTTAGGTAAAGTAAGGTAGACCACAAGCAAGAATCATTGTCCATAATCTATCCTACAACCAGATGAACTGAGGTGGACCGATTTTAAAATGACTTACCTATCATGTTGTATCAGCGCAATAGAACTGGCCACCAGATCTTCAAACTGCTTCTCACTTGTCGAACTTCCTTGCCTTTTGTGATGGTGGGGAGTGTTAGCCACTGATGACGTGGGACTCAAACTCTTTTGACTGTCAGCTGTAAGGGTCTTAGCTGATAGGTTTCCTTGGGACTTGCTGCTAAATAGCTTCCAGGATATAGGGGTCGATGACTCGTGGGATTTTGAACTGCTTTTCCATGGGAAAACTCCTCTGAAACAATGAAACAAGGAAATTTTAATACTTGAATTTTTTGGTAAAATAGAGTCTATTGATATGCGCTGTGATGTTTGGTTTTTATTATGTTATGCAGTATTTTTTAAGAGCTGCTGCTCACTAATAGACTCCATAAACAAAACACCCAGACTGAAAATTTTGGATGTTAATGAATGTAGACATTGGCGATGGCCACTACGCCTTAAATATCACCTCACCCTCAACAATACCAATTAAAGTCTGATATGGGTTCATCCCAGTAACAACCAGGAAAAAATGTAGCGTTTTGGGTATCTGTTTTGAGTAAACGGAATAGATAAGAAAGCTATGTGCATTATTTATTTATAAAGGTATTTATAAAATGTCTGTGTGTAGTGGTTAGAGTGAACCTATCGCAAAGACAGCAAACTGACAAGGCTCAGATCTTTCTTTACTTTAGGCATTTGTTGTTAGAATTTTCAGGCTCAGAGGACTCTATTAACTTTATTTAAGGACTACTATCTAAAGTAACACTATGGTCAAACACGTGTCTTTCAAAGCACGGCCTCTTATTGCCAGCTAAGCATCTTCTTTTGTGTCTGTGGGCTTTACCCCCGAATACTGAAGGCTACTTAATCTTAAGTGGCGCTTAAATTCAAATGTAGGCTTCAATAGAAAGCATACACTTAACGTCAATTTAAACGCCACTTAAGATTAAGTAGCCTTTCATTATTCGGGGGTTAGGGAAGCTGCCATTTAGGGGGAGCCGTTCGCCCGTATTCAGAGATCATTTTTACTACACGATTGTATAATAATTAATCAGAGGATAGGGAAAAATATCCACTCTTCCTACCAATCGGAATGTCCATCGGAGGATTGCCAATAAACCTAAGCAACATAAATTAAACTCACATTAAGCGTCGCACATAATAAAACATGGGTTCAACGTCGAGATGAACGCCAGCATGTGATAGTGGCAATCGGTCGCGTGTCGGTCGAAAAATATGATAACGAGACCGACAATGTCATGTTTGAGAGACTTAATTGTGAGTATAATTACTCTATTATTATTTGTGAGAACTGAGGAGTCTTCTAATTAGATTGTCAATCATTTTCGTAAGTAAACTTATTTAAAGTAGCACACAAAGTTGTGAGAGAAAGTTAGACTATGAAGAAGAGGGAATATGATAACTGATTACGTACTGTTGCCCATTTTTAGATGTTTCGGAGTCGCTATGTTACTACTTAGAACTTAGGAATACCATTAGAACTAAATTTTTTTAGCTAATAATAATTGTTGTTTTTATACTTTTCAATACAATATATAGGTGTGATCTTTACCGGCATTATGATAAAATCTTAGTCTGAAAAAATCTTTATCAAAAAATCTATTTAGTTTTACGCAACAGATCCAAGCCCGTTGGCATCGCTATCGGCCATAATTCTAATTTTTAGTACGTATTATGAAAATAGTAAATATTTGCCAAGGAATGTAGAAACATGTGCGTGATGGAAATTGGCGATTTCGTTTATAAAACAAAGCATTCGAACATAAAACGTTGTAAAATATTAATTGAGCCAGACTTGTGTTGTGTCAACGAAACATTTTAAATTGTCCTTCGAATGTATTTACAGAACAAACAGTTGGTATTAGTAATCATTGACTGCAGTGGATATTTTGGACTGAATTATTCACCAATCTAGGTACATTCAAAAGAAAGAAACACTCATCAAGAAATCCCTGAAACTACACGAGTCTCAGCCTTCGTAAGGGGGTTGCTTTTTTAAATTCGACCTATAAAGATGTAAATATGGCTGTAAAAGTTTGTACTTCGTAGTAATTATTATGTATTGTGTCGGTAGGAAATCAATATCACTTTTAAAGAGACACTAACCTGGGTAAAACCGCGTGCAGCTAGTAGTTTATAAGATAACAATATACAGCTAACGAGCCTAAAGCCTTATTGGCAGTAGGAAGTGCAAGCGACCTTTGGGTGTGTGCTAAGACTTACTATCGCACCCAGATACGATCCTCAGCGATACTTTAAATGGTTTGTCTCGCTCTGTGTGTGACATTTAAGTATTGCGGAATATTTATGAGTGTGACCGTTACTGCTCAATCGTGGAGGAGTGATTAAAGAAAAATGTTGCTGAACATTGAAAAAAAAAAACGGTTGTCTGTAAAGTCTGTTTACGGACGATAATTTTACGTGATAACGTCATAAGAAAACATTGATGGTAACCATGGCAACGATAAAACGTTGATGGTCGATGAGGCGTTCCAGTAACGACGCATGACGTCACACTTTTTTGAACTGGCAGGTGTTCACCAATTTATAAAACGTTATCACGTCAAAAATTACTTAAGTGACTGGATATTCACAAGTAGGTACCTAACAGTGAGCGAAGTTATATAAAAGTGGTCCCTACCATATACAGCAGCAAAACTAAACCCTCTTAAATTATTCAGCTTTCAATATCATTCGACCAATGTCAATGCTCCACTCTTTGTGATAGCAATCCATTCATCAATGTCAGATGACGGAATGGAATTCTTGATCGAACATTAGATTTTATGAAAACATATTAATTATAGGTGTGTTTATTGCATTAGCGAATAGAATCATCTAATTTCTAATGATTTAATGTAATTAATGATACCACAATGATACAACTTACAAAAATTTCATTTCAATGGTGTCCGTTCTCAAAAACAATTGACATGAAGTTAACTAGCAACATAGTTCCATGGACGTAGCAGTTACGCAAGTCTAAATGCATGTTTCCTACAATTGTTCTAATCTACAAGCTTGAACGTAAAAAACGCGGGAATCTTGCGCGGAGTTGCGCGCGCGCCGCGTACCGGGCAGCGCATGGTACACGCTGGTACAAGACGCGTAGATTCGACCCTGTTGACTTTAGATCTCATGTTGAATGCGAATGTGGGACACTGTGTAAATACTGAGAAATATGTATTATCTTACAGCTAATGCTTTGTCAAAACATTGTTTGCGTTATGAACTACTCTTATGTACTTAGTAGAGCAAATAATAATAAAGCTTAGAAGATGCTTACAAGTAAGTATAATTTTTAAATCTTCTTAAATCAAAATAATAATTATTAATGATGATTTTAGTTTGTGAAGGAAAATAAAGATTTTTTTTTTATTATTAAAAAAAATGACAAACTTTATTTAGTTGGAATAATTCCTATGATAACACATTGAATCGTCCTAAAAACGAAGTGTCTTCGGGATGCGCTAACCAATAATGAGAAGAAAACGCAAGAAACTTACGGAGTATTGAATTTTTTTGTGATAATGCTCACAAAAATATTACAAAATATTTTTGTTGTAAGATGAGCGCTATGCTCATAAATCGGAAACACAAGATAAACTTTAGAGGTGAAATCAACGATTTCTTAATAATTACACTCATGTAGGTATACAATACCGACAATCAAATAAAATAAAACGCAATAGCCGAATTATTACAGTACATAGACTCTATTGCTGTACAAGTGTAGATAAACGAAAAAAGTAATGGTTTTTCGTGTACTAACAATTAAAAAACCTTCGAAAAAACATCTCATAACCTTGGTAATTTAATATGCAGAGGTATTCTGGTGGGTAAAACCATAATGCGGAATATTTATAAGATTAGGACAAACGCAGACCACATATTAAAATATCGGCGGATTTTAAGGCTGTATTCAGTGTTGGCCTTTTTAAATATAACTAAAATAGCTCCGCCACGCGGTTCCACCAGAGTAAGTCCCGAACCCACGGGAAATTCGGGATAAAAAGTATGCTTTGCCCTTTTCCATCCCCTAAATTAAAACTATGCCGATTTTTATCCAAATTAATCAAGTTGGTTGACTGTGCAGAGAGGACAAACAAAGAAATAAACAAATTTTCGGTCTTAAAATACTAGCTAAGATTCTTCTTCTTATTATTGTGCAATGGTCTTTTTATCTCCTTATCAAAATTTTCCCAGACCAGGAACTAGCCACATCTAAGGCAGCGTCTGTGACTCTCATCAGGTCTTCTCTTGTTCAGGAGAATTAGGATACACACGCTTAGATATTTAATTAGAATACATAAGAATTGAAGTCTTTAATCAATAAAGCGTGGTCTTAGAAACCAGTTGTAACCAAGAATGATCATTGTAAAACCAGAAAACAACAAACAACCAATCTGTAAACATGACGAGCAATTAGTTGATGCTTGTAAATATATAATTAAAACACAAATATAACAGAATACAGTTTTAATTAATGTTAAATAAAACTTATTATCAGATAAATGTCTGAGATTTTTAAAATACAAGATAGTGTTTTGATTCCTAAAGGGATAGCTATTAAATTTGTAAAGAAAGCTTTGTCGAAGAAACACATAAATAAAAGTAATAAACTTCAAACATAAAATAGAGTTAATGAATTAAGTGAAGGTTTTCATAGTTCTTTAGGACACAACACGTTTGAATAAGGAAAATAAGGAAATTCTAAAGCATAAGGATAAATCTTTAATATTTTCATTATATCTAAGGTAAAATATAATAGAAGATTCTGGGAAAGATAAATCCTACATAATGAGATAATAATATGTAAGCGACTGTTGTATTTTTGTGATTAAAAAAAAAAACGAAACCTATGGATAAAACTCGATGAAATATTGATAATGAATATTCCATAGACTACTCCTGGGTTCGGGATAAAAAGACGTAGTAACTAATTACGAAATATGTTCGATTTTAACCAAAGTGAGGTGCTTCAAGTAGTTATCTGTCTGTTCCGGTATTACGTAGCGTGTAACTAATTCTCTCTACTGATTTTATGACGGATTAGGAACGCTGGAAATATCATCACGCCATATTATCTAAGAGAACATGGATGGAAAGTGATCAACGCAGTATTACAAAATAAGAAATGTCAACGGCAAATCAAGCAAATAAGTACTCTCTATGGTCTATTACGCTTTATGGAGTAAGCACCCAAGTCCTTAAAACCGACTCCAATAAAATTATTTATTTGGATATCCTTCCTATAATCAACTGTTAATTTACATAGCACCTAGATCCTCAAAGGCGATTCGATTTAAATTATAATTTTGATGTCCTATGATCACCCAGGAATTATTGGGGAATATCGCAAGACAAAGAACGCTATATGGTCAGTTGATTTAGGAATTTACTCTTGCGTTGTTGATATTCTTGAAGCTCTTTGGTTACTTTAATCATGTTGTTCAATTAAATTTAGAAATCTTTTAATGATAACATTCAAGCAAATGTAGAACTCATAACACGAATGGAATGCGATACGATGAGTGTTGTATATCTACGTTATTATGATGGAAGCGAGCTATGTGGGGTCAGGGAGCAATAGTATTCGTGGGACCCGTTTTAACGAGCATGTGTTCAACACGTAAAATATGCAGTCACTGAACTGGAATATATTCGAGAAGTTTAAGGTTTTTTTTAGATTGTCAACGAGTATTTAAATATGAACGATGCTGTAGTTAGGGTTGCCATACACAATAAATTCAAGGAAATTAGCTAATTCTGTTGATTTGTTATACTATGTTTGTTTCCAGGAATTGATTCTCTAGACGACCATTTTTTTTGCAAAATCAACAGGTTCCATTTTTGGATAATGTCGTTCCAGCATTGAATGTGTTAAAATGTTTTAAGCGTCAAAAATGTGAGAAATTAGAATGTCCCGTATTAATTTTAAACAGTTATGGCAACCCTAGCATTAGGAGATTAATATTGAAAGTTCATCTCGTGGAATGAGAAAGCATTTTCGCGCAAACATGTACCTGTAATCACGCCACAAAACAACATTCATTCAATAGTGAATAGAATTTCGCAATCGTTATTATTCGACATACAGTCACGCACAACTGCACAATATTAGAATATAAGTTACAGTCGATAGCGTATCAAATATCAAATGTATTCAAATCACGGCCTCTGCGCATCAATTGTTGCGTTTATAACATTCCATTGTGTTCAAGGTTCGTGGCCTTCTGGGTCCCGTATTTTTAGACGGATTAGCTGTTCGAGATTGTATTGAAACCAACTTTTAGACATATCCAGACATGTTCCTTCTAGGACGGCGTGTTATATCTTAGGCCGCATTGTCACCTACCATCAGGCGGGTGGTAGTTTAGGGTCGACATAATGGTAGTTTAGGGGATGAAGAAGGACATAGGACTTTTAATCCCAAAATTCCTGCGGGATCTATTTGTAAATCTTAGATAAAAAATGTAAACAATGGTGTTATCAGAGTAAAAAAATACATCAAGCTTTGTTAGTTTTGATTTAGGGAAGTGGAAATTGGGTAAAGAAAACAACTTAGACCTCAATTTCTAAAAAATACGATTGCAAATAAAATCAATATGAAATATGATTGTTTATTTTATATAAAATTATTATTAAACAAAGTTATTACAATATTCAAATTTGAATGGTAGTTTTTTTTACACACTGGCAACAATTACAGCGGCTTTCAACCTTAACGAAATGACGTTTCTGTCAATATTTGACATTTCTTTGTTTACATTTTTGATCTAAGTTTTACAAATAGAGTATAGTCTGGTTATAATAGTGACCTTTTAGATAAGATAAATGATTGGAGGACAAAGTGAGAATCTATTTCAAAAGATATCAAACAACTATACTTACTTATGCTGGATAAATATGTATCAAACTTAGTAGTACTTGTACTTGTATATGGGCTGTATTTCGCAACTATATCTCTTTAGTTGAGTCCTTTTTGTGTGAGGATAAAGTAGGCCCTGACTCATACAGCTTAGTTGACATAAACTTAAAAACTAATATTATACCATATCAAACCGATTGTATTAAACATCAGACTTCAAAACATTTGTTTAAATAAAAAGTGGCAGCATTGAATATCTATCTACAAAGAAAGATGCAGCAAGAAAAGATAATTGTCATATAAGTTTCTGCATCAACCTATTCTTATTTCTTATATTCAATATTTTATAAGTGTCATGTTGCAATTTCCATCAGACTTCGACAGATAAATTTGGTAAAAATATGGCAACACTTAATAAAACTAATAAAAAACTACTCTAAAATTAGCCACCTATAAACAATTACTGAATTCGTAAAGGTTAAAGTCGTGATTTAAGATGAAGTGATTGAAATCTGTAATTCGACCATTGAAGCGCGAAGGTAGGTTTTGTCTGGAAATAGAAAAACTATAGCGAGACTAAAAAGGCAATGCCTGAAATGGCTGTTTTTTTGTGGGGCGCGTTTAGGAAAAGTTGGGCGTATACTAGGCGATCATAAATTTATAAGTAGGTAATATTTAATAGTCATTTTAATTTTGTGAAAACAAAAAAAAATGTGAATTTGTCCAGAGAAGGAATATAAGGATAATATGGGACTGTCAGCATTCAGTCTTTTGATTGCACTTAAAAAGAGGCCTAGCTTATAATATGAAGGACTAGCATATATTTTATTTGCTGTGCCCCGCGGTTTCATCCGCGTTAATCCCGATACTGTGGGAAAGTTGCGATTTTCGCAGAGCGGTCGCAGTGTTTCGTTTATATTTGGTGTTTTGATGAATCGTATACAACGACCTTTCCAGAAAATGGTGAAACGTTTTAAGAAATTATTTTTAATTGCTTATTACTTAATGTAAGATCCCTAGACCCGATTTTCTTGTACTTTGATTCTAATTAGACTTTGTCTTTTCTTTCTTTATTTTAAGTATGAAATAGATATAAATCAATAGATAGACAGCAAAAAATATGCTAATTCATTAACACCTAGTTACCTACAGTTTAATCATAACAAGCTGTTAATTTGAACTATCAATTGATAAGTTGCATTAATCCAAGTATAAGATTTGCAATGATAAGATATCGTTCAAACATCCAAATACAAGGAGCACCACGTGGTTTTACCCGCGTAACTCAAAACACCGTGGGAATTTCGGAATAAATAGTATCTTCATACCAAGTTTCCTAAAAACCGATGATGGACATGAATTGTTCCATTTCAAATATCTTCAATAATATTTTAAATCTTGACCTTTGTGAGCATGATCACAAAAAAACCTTATGAGTTTCTTGGGATTCTTCTCATTGGTGGGGGCCTTCCGACAGCAGCATCCTTTGTGATTTCATGTACTTTGATCCTGTAGTTTCGGAGCCTATTTGTTACAAACAAACAAAAATTGTTTTCTCTTTATAATGTTAGTGTAGATTAAACTGTTACTTTAGTATCGTCACGTACAGATAAGTTTCTTAATCAGGATGAAGTAATTATTCAAGTTAAGAGTGTTACATACCGCCAATCTGTTTATACAATAGAAAATACCTCTTTTCTCCCCTTAATATTGTTCAATTTCGGCCTGCCTTTTTTGTGTAATTAATTTATTATTAATCAGCCTTTTATTTCATTTTTTTTTCATTAATTAAAAAAGTTAAGGTTAAGTTTCAGGGTTTCGTACCTCAAGAGGAAAAAACGGGACCTTTTTGAGATCACTCGATTGTCCGTCTATAAAGACCATTTTTTTGGAATAATAAAACATGTCAGCCTAGCTAGAATACAAACCTATAAATATCAAGCGATTGAGATCAATAACATAACATTTCGTTGCAATTTAAGGGATGAAAACAGCTAACTGTTTATTGATGGAAAATTCCATCAAAAAATTTCAGTGGGTAAGTATGTTAATGATAATCTTTAAAAAAAATTGTGTAGACTTTCAAATTTAAAGTAGGTATGTATTCTAGGTATACATATCCGTCTTGTATCTTGAAAACTTATCAAGCGCTTGGCATCAATAATATAACACTTCGTTGCAATTTAAGGGATGAAAACAGTTAAGCCCCGGAACGAAAATTTCATCATAAAATGTTATTGGTATGTTATCCTCTTAAAAAAATGTTCACATACTTTCAAATTTTAAGTAGGTATATCCGTCTTATATCTTGAAATCACGTTGGTTTTTAGTATTAATATCCTAACTGCATTAAATTTTGCAAGGTCCGTCTTGCTCAATCTCCGGTTTGTGACGGTGACGTCGTCGCGACGTTTACCGTGTGAACTCAAGCTGTGACGCAAAACGTGTATATTATACTGTCTTTGACGAAAGTTGAAGGTCTTCTAGTAACTAAACGAGAACTAAACGGATGAAAGCTTCAAATAATAATAAATTAAAAATATACTTAAGCACTTTCTTGCTGACGGTATCAATTTTATTAAATCGTCATTTGTCGAGAATTTAGAAATTGGGTTTCTTAGGGACGGGTCGCTCGGGGATCGTGTCGCTTCGGCACTAACCCTAATCCTTTATAATATTACAAACATGGTTATTTTTACTTAAAATTTTGATATTTTCCATATTTTTTGTTTTTATTTAGACTCATGGAAGAGTCCTGCACCAATATTTTGCTGATATGATCCTTGATAATTAAGTTATTAAAAAATGAGTGCAAACCATATCTTCTATGGAAATGGACATTGTCCTTTTTGTGGATAGTTTTCCAAAAATTGCAACTTTACTACAACCAACCTCTTTTTCTAAAATGTAATTTTCTCAACTTATAGTTCATTGTGACGTTTAAATACAAGACAATTTGAATAATTTTAAAATAAAAACATGTACTTATCCAAATAAGACCCAAGTAGGTATAATTAATTAAACAAAACAGTAGGATGGTTCACAAGTAATTGAAAATTGAAAAGGTAATCATAACAAAAGGTTAATGAACATAACAATTTGAATAAATTACAAATGTATTTAAATTTACTAATGAATTTAATTTGACGACCTTTATGGCGCAGTGGATGAACACCCACATACAGCGACATAGAAGGTTGTGGTTTCGATTCCCACCTCGAAGGAATATTATTGTGGAGTATTTGTTTGTGGTCTAGGCATATTTCTAAGTATAATAAGTATGTTTTTACAAAAAAAAAGTATATGAGTATTCTCTGTCGTTTTCTAGCTACCATAACACAAGCCTAGTTGCTTAGCATTAGCTTGATGGCGCTATGTGCATTGTCCAGCAATATTTATTTATTGAAATCATACGATGAATAACACCAGTGTTTTTACCTTGAAATTCTACCATTGCCATTGCAAAGTAATTATAACAATGATAACATGAAGCTATTTGATTAATATCTACAAACATGTGTATGAATACATCATGTGACCATAATTTTCTATCATCAGAGAGGGACAACTGCAGAATTTTCTTAGTTTTGAATCCACTGCCGTCCTAATACCTTCACTCGAGTCTCTCAAAGACATTTATTTGGGGGTCTTTGAGTCACGAGATAGATAGATAGATAACTTTATTTGTACAACACAAGAGTAAACAGAACATGATATACACAAAGTAATAGCTAGAAAGTATAAGTTGCACAAATGAGCGGCCTTATCGGTGAAAGCGATCTCTTCCAGGCAACATTTGCCTTTGCCGAGCGTATAGGACGTATAAATAAATAAAATAAATATTGCAGGACATACCACACATCGCCATCTAGCCCCAAGCTAAGTAACTAGACTTGTGTTATGGGTGCTAGACAACGGATATACTACTTATATACTTTTCTTTTGGAAATATATCCTTATAATACACTAGCTGCCCTACGCGGTTTCACCCGCGTAACTCCCGATCCCGTGGGAATATCGGGATGTAAGCTATCCTATCTCTCAAGTTGGATCGAACTGCACATGGTGTGCGAATTTTATTATAATCGGTTAAGTGGTTTAGGAGTCCATTGAGGACAAACATTGTGACACGAGATTTATATATATTAAGATAAGATAGAAACAACCAGACCACAGACAAATATCTAAGCATAAATACTTGTATGATGCGGGAATCGAACCCGCGACCCTGTGTTTGGCAGTCCGGCATGGTGACCATTGTGCCAACTGGGTCGTCATTGCTACCTGATACTTGGTATCATCTAGGTAAGCATACTACATCTTCACTTCGACCGCATCGTCACTTACCATCGATCGTGTGAGATAGTGGTCAAACGCTGACCTTATTATTTAAAAAATTGGGTTAAATTTTCGATCGAATTTCGTAGGTATTGTAGGAATCAGGTTAGAACTATGGACATTCGACATGCATGAGTACTCGTATATCAAGCGCCAAAGAATTTTTTGTGTTTTCAATCGTTGAAATTGGTGTAAAATAGCCGATTCCGCGTTCGATCAAGGACATTTTACTTCAATATGAAACGAGGATATACTTGTCCTCGCCGGGACAGCGGGATAGTCAGCTTGAAAGTGGGACTGTCCAAGCGGGCCGTATGGTCACATCAGATTATACATGCCATATGTATTATGATACTTACAATATAATGCATTCGCTACTGATACGAATCTAAATGAAATCTTATTTCATGACTAATGAAAACTGAGCAATTTACTGCACGCTCGAGGAGAAATTCTTTTCTTCACTCCGAAGATTCTAATCAGATCCTCATCAAATTTTTAAGGGACCACTTCTGAGGTATTCCCTTTTCAACAAAAAAAGGAATCTTCTCGATCGGTTCATCTGTTTTCGCGTAATCGATGTACATACATACATAAAAAACATACCTACGCGTTATATATAATTACTGAACATGTTAAAAAAATACATAAAAAAAAATTAATACTATACGCGACGAATTGAGTACCTCCTCCTTTTTTTAAGTCGGTTAAAAATACGCTAACAATTGAGAACTCATACAGCCGGTTAAAAATATATTTTTGTTTAAACAATATAAAGCTTACGAAAAGATATAACCACTTTATTCATAGTATCTCGATGGCAACACCCTGGATGCCGGCCGAGACCTATTTACGTATTTGGCCGACCCCCACACACGTTTTCTTTCACGAAAATGGAACGCAAATATTTATTTTGCATCATCCGTGAAAGGGTAACACACGGTCTTAGCATTTGTGAGATATGCCAAGAGCTATAGGATAAAATTACCTTTTATACAAATACTAGCTGCGCCCCGCGGTTTCACCCGCATAAGTTCCGATCCCGTGGGAATATCACTACATAGTATAAAACAAAGTCGCTTTCTCTGTCCCTATTTCCCTTTGTATGCTTAAATCTTTGAAACTACGCAACGGATTTTGATGCGGTTTTTTTTAATAGATAGAGTGATTCAAGAGGAAGGTTTATATGTATAATACATGCGTAATATAGCCGTGCGAAGCCGGGACGGGTCGCTAGTCAAAATAAAAGTAGCCTATAGCTTTCCTCGATAAATGGACTATCCAACACAAAATTATTTTTTCGATTCAAACTATAGTTCCTGAGATTAATGCGTACAAACAAACAAACAAAACTCTTCAGCTTCATAATATTAGTATAGATATAGTTTGACTACTATGACATCTGCCTGATGGTAAGTGGCAATGCGGTCTGAGATATTATACGCTTTCTTAGAAGATTCGCTCGCGACTTGAAGACCCCCCAAATAATGTATTTATGTCAGCAACAAACGCATCGGGCAACTGCTTCAATTCCCTTGCTGTACGAATAAGGAATAACGAAGCAAAACGCTTAGTGGGGTGTCTAGGATTTCCACCATGAATCGGTGTCATCAGTTTCCCTGGTTGTATGACGAAAGAATGGAGATGGCAAAATTAGATCGTGTAGTTACTAACGACTTTACAATTTAATTAACAACAGACAAACGTAAGCACAGTGAATTTGATTTGCTCAATCAAAGGCGAATTATCGCAAAATAATAATCATGGCAAGGCAAGGGAATAAATAAATTAATTTTATTGCAAGTAAATATTGCAAGAGCATCTACAAATCGCCATCTAGCCCCAAGCTAAGGAACTAGACTTGTGTTATGAGTGCTAGACAACGGATATACTACTTTATACTTTTCTTTTGTAAACATCACTACATAGTATAAAACAAAGTCGCTTTTTCTGTCCCTATTTCCCTTTGTATGCTTAAATCTTTAAAACTACGCAACGGATTTTGATGCGGTTTTTTTAAATAATATAATACATGCATAATATAGCCGTGCGAAGCCGGGGCGGGTCGCTAGTATACTTATAATACATAGAAACAACCAGACCACAGACAAATATCTAAGCATAAATACTTGTCTGAGGCGAGAATGGCACCGCAACCCTGTGTTTGGCAGTCCGGCATGGTGACCATTGTGCCAACTGGGTCGTCAGGAATACTTGAGCATAACACAATCAGAAAACCTATAACAAAAATCTCCGTTTTTATAGATTACAATGAAATTGATAGTATTTCGTGATACGTGGAAAAAACAATTTAAAGTCATGAGTTTTTCATTTTCTTCATCAGCATCTGACGCCATTACACATATAGGAACTTCAAGAACCCAAATAAGTAATTTTTGTTTGAAGTATTTCCATTATTATTTACTCACTCAGTTTTCGCAGACATTATCAACCAACATAAGCAAATAAACTCCACGTAAACAGCACTCTACACACGCTACGAACACATGACTGAAAAAGAACGTCTGTTTTCAGTCAATACATATAAAAACAAGAGTGATAAAATGTAAAATCCTCAAACGTGCCAATAGAAAAATAGTTCCCTTTTCATTTTGGTCTATGGAACGTGACGTTTTATCGGAAAACACAGTTTTTCCTTATTTTTTCTATAGCACTACATACTAACTTTTCTCCCGAGTCTACTCTTAACAAAATAGGAATCTTAATTGCCTAAAAACTTCCATGACATACCCACTACACAGTAATGTACATTTTTTGATCGGAAATTGATAAATAATCAATGAAAAGCTATGCTCAACTATTATTGGTAATTAAAATGTATTGTCATCAGAACTATAAAGGATCTATCAACAGGAAGAAAATTCCCACTAGGACCTGTTTGGAAAACGTTTAAGACCACGTAAAAACTGATAAAGATGGTTAATATAACGGGGCTTTTATTATATTGCCCAGATAGCCTTAAGGTCAAGAGCAATTCCGAGCAATATATCTTGAGATCATATCCTAGCTGCTACCCACTTAATGGTAGGAACGATATCATCTTCCAAACGAAGTAACTGGAAAATTGTAGACGCCGTGTTACATTTAGGTATTTCGAAAGTTTTGTATCCCAGGTTTCGTACACAAAGAGTAAAACGGGACCCTATTGCTGAGGGTCCACTGTCTGTCTGTCCAGGCTGTAACTATATCATGAACCGTGATAGCTAGACCTTTGAAATACTGAGATTCGAATCTGGCTAACACAACATGTGTTCGAATCGAAAACGCTTCGCACTTCGCCAGTTTTTTTTAATGATTTAACATAGGTTACTGGAAAATTGAAGACGCCATGTTACAAATAGATATTTCGAAAGGTTTAAATACCCGAGAATTTTTTTAATGATTTATATTGTTGACGAGGACGAAGATGTTTGTATTCGAGACGTTAATGATAATTTAATAGGCGAAACGTTATTATGGATAGCATCAAAACACGCGAAACAAATAATGCTGGTGTCGTAACGGAATGAAAGTTAAGAATTCGCGAAAATGTTTACGTAACATTCAGGGAATTCACCGACAATGGTCACTGTCCGCATGGTTTATTAACATGGGTTGGATTGCGTGAAATATGCGAGTTAAACTTCGGAATTTCAAATCACAATGCTTAAAAACAACATCTCATTTTGGGTAAGCAACAATTTGATGGTCGACGAATTACATAGCAATTCACATATTGTTATGCAAGGCCTACAATTTTATATTGCAAAGTACTAAAGTCATACAAAACATGTAAAAGAGAGGTAATAGTTGCGTCGCTACACGACCAAAAAGTGTCAAACATGGCTATTGATGAACCAAAGATTTCCTTTGGCAGAATTGTTCTCTGGTTTATTAAGATGGATTTACGAAGTGGAGTCACCTGATTTTTTGATGATGGTTATTTAGCTTTAACAAAGTTCTAGCTAAATTACTGCGTATGTTAAAAAAACTAACATTAAAAATCTTGGTGGCTCCACTTCTTAAATCCATCTTTAGGTCCTAAGGACCAATCCTGCCAAAGGAAACATTGTTTCACGAAAAGTCGTATAATTTTAGGTAAACTATACGAAATTCAAGTTACAGTGAATAAGCGTGATAAATTTTTCAAATTAACAATGACAAGAAATGCAGCTCTGCAAGAGATTGTGGTTTGAAGCCTCTTGCTTAATGAAGTGTTTACAACACTTCAGTGCCATCGCAATTTAGCTAAAGGAAGCACTAAATAAACACCGCACATCTGTTCTACATAAATGGAATTAACTGAAAAACTATAAGTTGATTAATTTTATAGTAAACATTAAATTTGAACTTGAATTACGAAAAGTCGTTAATACTAATTAGGTATTCGGTTAGTCATATTGTACTACCTAAACTCTAAAAGTTAGTAGACAGAACATAAAAACCCTGACGTAAATGCTTCGTCCAAGACGATAAAAATAGGTACAAAGGACATTTCCAATTGACGTAGAGAACCGACAAATAGTACTTATCGAATACTAGCAGCGCTCCGCAGTTTCACCCGCGTAAGTCCCGATCTCGTGGGAATATTAAAATAAAAAGTAGCCTATAGCTTTCCTCGATAAATGGACTTTTCAACACAAAAAGTTTTTTCAATTCGAATCAGTAGTTTTTGAGATTAGCGCGTTCAAACAAACTAATTTTCGAATTTCGAAAATCGAATTTGACTAAAAATATGGTTTATCGAACCTGCATTGGTTTGATAAACCGTATTTAAAAGTAGGTCGAATTTTAAGCAGGTGTATTACAGTTCATTAGCCACTATTGGCCGGAAGATTGGATAGTCAGGTCAGTCGATTTGAAATCCGCTTAATTTTCAAATCGTGTTTCTCCATGACCAACACAATCGACATTTCCACATGACCTCAAAAATCTTGTATCGTTATTTTACGGTATCTCAGGGCTATAGATTATTTGGTCTTTGGTAGGCTTGCCCATGGCAAGGCCTTTCTTATTATCAGGTAAGAGCATAAAGTATGTTTTTTTTATGAAATGGAAAAACATTTGACATTTTTAGATCAATTATTCCATTTGGAATTGTCACAGGAAACGATTGCGTAACGTTCTCTACAAAGATTGACGACTTCCCCTATGTTACACTTATCATTTTACTGATGTATATGACATGTTTGATATATTTATTTTCGTGTAATATATATCTCTATGTTAACATCCTTCTTGCCTTGATACTTGCGAACGCGGTAGACAAATATTACGTATGTTGTTTACCTCTTGTCTTTTCCATGACTTAGATTGAAATAGGTATTATTACATGTATTCTTATTTCGTCAACAGACTATTGGCTTCGGTACCAGACGGTATCAATAAATTGACTCAATTGATCAATTAGGTTTTCTATTCCGACTTGTAATCATTCGACTTTAGACTTTAACGGATAGAGGTCATTGAAGGAATAACTATGACAAAAGTACGTATATCAGCAGCTCTCTAAGCAGCAGATAGGTCAAAATATTATCATACATACCTTAGAACAATTTAGAGACGAGAGAGATAGGTTGATAAACACTTTATTGCACCATAATAAACAAAAACGCAAAAAATTACATATAAAAAATAACACAAAATACATTTGAACTTAGGTGACTATCTGCTAAAAGAAAGAGAGAGAGTGATCTTATAAGAGTTTCTTTTTTTACCTTCTGAGATACCGAACCCTTAAAAACAAAAAAATCTTTCCTCTTTACAATATTAGTATAAATATAGATCTATCCTAGTTAGTTACCTAATACTAATGTGAAGTACCTAGGTAAGTAGATCTTTAAATTTTGTAAGAACATAACGTAAACAGTATTTAAGTTAGGCAAATCATTTTGCAATGTTGTGTGTTGTGTTAGCCAGTTTCTATATTGCAAACGTAAAGCAAGGAATACGTGTTTCAGGTATATGGACTAGTTTTGGATGTAATTAATGGCATATTAACATACTCATAAGCTTGAGGTAATTTCAGAACTCGTTTAAATACATCAACACTAATATTATAAAGAAAAAGATTTTTTGTTTGTAAGAAATAGGCTCCAAAACTACTGCACCGATTTTGATGAAACTTGGTATGAGGATACAGTGGTTCATTGGTAGTAACATAGCCTACCTTCGTTATTTCCACGGGATTGGGAGTTACGCGGGTAAACCGCGGAGCGCTGCTAGTCATTACATAGTATAAAACAAAGTCGCTTTCCGCTGTCTGTCCCTATATATGCTTAGATCTTTAAAACTACGCAACATGATGCGGTTTTTTTTAATAGATAGAGTGATTCAAGAGGAAGTTTTATAATATGTATTAAACATGCATAATATAGCCGTGCGAAGCCGAGGCGGGTCGCTAGTTTTATATAAAGTGTATAAAATAGGCCTAGTTAATTGGCTCCAAATGTATTCATTGACGAGTGATTTCCTTTGACGATTGACTGAACTGAGAGGGTGGTACTTGGCAAGCCTACTCCATACATTCATGTACCAGGCTTTGCAGCGCTCTGAATAGCAAGGATTAAAGCTGCTGGTGCTGAATAAATAATCTAAATTACCTAGACGTAAAGGCCCGGCATTTAGTATACTTTTATTCTTGTGCTTTCTGGGGTTTATGTATTTATTATTAAGTTTTTTTTTACATATGATAGGTCACCGTTTGACCACTATCACACCTGCCTGATGGTAGGTGACGATGCGGTCTAAAATGTAGCACGCTTTCCTAGAAGATGCTACATCAAGCTTCACTCGCGACTTGAAGACACCCAAGTGTTCTAATATATTGTATACTAGCGACCCGCCCCGGCTTCGCACGGCTATATTATGCATGTATTATACATATAAATCACTCTATCTATTAAAAAAAACCGCATCAAAATCCGTTGCGTAGTTTTAAAGATCTAAGCATACAAAGGCACATAGGGACGGCGAAAAGTGACTTTATTTTATACATGTAGTGATTGGTCAACTTATGCCGATCGGCCGACTTGTACCTATAACTCTTTGCAATTTTATTGTTAAACAAAACTACCCTAATTGTTTTCATTGTTTTTTATTCTGTTGAATGATGTTTGTGATGTATTAGGAATTAGTTTAGTTTATTTGTTTATTTAGCACTATTCTATTGTAATTTAACTTAGTTTATTTAGCAATGTTGTTAAAGAAGAGCGGGTCTACCTGGCACAGGTATTTTTGTACCTAAAAGGTAGTCCCAACCTCAATATCATAAGGACTTTTTGGTAATGAAATAAACTATTTATTTATTTATTATTTATGTCTGTTGTCGAAAAATTAGAACGCATCGTGACGTGAATCGTGCAATTAAATACTAATTTTAAATAATTGTAGAGAAAGAAAGTAGGTACTTGCGGAAATACAACTTACTAAAATAAATATACCAACACAATTGCAATAACTTCGTGCAGAACTTTCACTGATCAAAATCAATTAACAAATACCCACTTACTTCTGTAAATCGGATTACGACGGAATTTAGGTACCTACCTACCTATAGAAAACAACTTAATAGTTCTAGACTAGAGTCCAAAATACATAGGTTACCATTGTCTATTCCGTAACTGTACGGAGGAAACGAAATATATCGATTTCAAATAAAAACAATACCTAAAGGAATTATTCCGAGTAACTCAAGCGGTATCTTCTCTCACGCAACCTGTGAATGTTATTGTAACAATCTTATCTTTAATTTCATCCTTATGCAATAGATGTGATAAGGAATACGTCACAAAGATATTGTTACTTAAATGAATTAACTATTTCTAATCGTATTATAAAGATTCATACGTCACGTAATGGAAAATCCGAAATGATTACAATTGAGACGATTACGATGAAATGATTATGTCTGTTATGTGTCCCATATGACAGGGCTATGGAGCCCCGGACCTTTGGAAAGCGTGCGTGGAGCCGAAGCCAACACGTAGAGAGAAAGATCTTTTACAATAACAAGTTTAATAGCAAAGTATGATGTGGACACTAAACAGGCGACTAATGTTTGCACTATGAAAATGCAGCCAAGGACCTCCGGTTTGGGTAGAAATTGATAAACTACAGAAGAAAACTACTTGGACTATAGTGATGGGAGTCTGGACAATGGGAAACTGTGAATACTATGGCGTCTATCGTAACAATATCTAACAAAGCACGTAAAAATTACCAACTCTCAGACTGATGTAGTATCTCATATTATCATTTTTAATTATTAAGAGCCCTTTCCCACAGCAGCCCATTCAAGACCATTATGGATAGGTAGTTTCCAATGGGTGTAAACTCTAAATAGTATTTATTTCGTAAACATCATTATTATGATAAAGATAAGATATGGATTGATATGATATCAATATGGGATGAGCAATGCGATCATTCTCAATAGAAAATAACTATCGACAAACGAAATATTTGGAAGAGCATTTCGCTGTTTAATACAGTACAAAGAGTCGAATATCAAATAGTTATCATTTGACAACGTTCTTTGTTATAGTTTTTACATAGCTATTGTTAGTACGGTGTGAATCACTAATCCATTCCGTACGGAGTTCAAATGACACACAAATGGACTTTATAGTCAAAACACTCAAGTTTTAGGAAATGATTCATAACATCATTTAAATGTATGGATCATAAGTCTTGATGCTGTTAAGGCATTTGAATTCTACCTATTTCCAGGATATACGTTGACTAAGCAAATGAGCGAGCTTAATGAACCAACATGCAAAAATTCAACTACGTAGGATAAAAGGACGTAAGCGTAAGATAAGCGGATAAAAAACTGATGTCTATGGCCAGAAAATAAAGAAAAAAGCAGTCTTATCGACCCATAGACAAATATGCTTTTTTATTTTAGTAAGTTACGATAATAAAACGAAATATCGTTGTTTATTCTACGTAATTGGATCAAAACATCACTAATTATGTAAGTTAAAAAATTATTATACTTCCAATTAGTTTGTATTATTATAATTAAAACAATATTGTTGAATTTCTAATTGAAACGCTTCAAGTGCTATAGAAAGTTGTCCACTTTGATTACGTAAAATGTGTTTCATGTTTTTTTTCATCTAGTTTTACCTATACCGATTAAATAAGGGTTACCACTTCCAAACTGGTCGTGGTTTAAAAACGTTACAAAAGTCAAAAAATAAAATCGCAAAGTACTTATCCGAAATCAAACAACACATACCTATCACACAAAAATCACATTTGACATATTATTTTGTCAAATCACCTACGAATCGGCTTCAGCATCCCCAAAAACCTTTAAAAAGATACCCATCATCGGAATGACAGTTGTAAAATTGACAGCCAATATCATTTTCTTACATTCATTTGTTGAAGTTAATACCATTTTACACAGGCCATAGAAGAAACAAATCATTCGAACATGGAATAATACGTGACACTTTGACTGTATTTTGGTACCTATCTTCCTACGTCATCAGTGATAGTGGTTAGTCAGCCTATTTCAGTAGACTAATTGGCGAGGTAATACAGGCGTACAAAGAGTACAAAAATTGATAACATTGGAATGTAAACAATGACGATGATGTCATTTAGGACTCAACTACCGATCTGGATGATGATTCATTCGTACTAATTCGGATCTTTGAAACTGAAAGCAAACAGAAATGTAATGGTAATGAGGGAATAACGTGGACAGAATTTCGTTTAGATGTGGTTAGAAAAAAACGTGTGTTACTAAAATTGATTAATTTATTCATGCGACTAAAATGGCGTAGTGAATGAAGAAATGAATGGAAGGAAACCTTGGTATTAAAATGTATTGAACGATGGCAAAAGTCGCGGTGACATTACAGATCTGACGAAGGCGAAACTAATTTGAAACTAGCAGCTAAATTGAGATCACTTAAGTTTTTATTGGAATTTAGAAACTACGTTTTACTGCTTTAGAGAAGCGCAGAAACTTGATATTTATGAGGTGTTTTTGCGCACACAAAGGCTTTGGACGCTTGACGCATAATCGAGATAAAGATCATGTGTCAGCCAGCCTGCCTGCATCTGGTGTTTACTTCAACTCGACCGAACTAATATCAGTTTGCACCTGCAGTAAAACGAGGGCGATAATTCTCCAATGAATCATTCAAACGTGATAAAGTTAAGGACATCAGCACTCAAGGCGTATTTAAAAAAAATACTACAATTGATTTCTCTTCCGTCTTTTTTACCCACTTTCCATTGCGGCAAACCGATCGCTGTTGCAAAATATTTACGTGTAGTGGACCCGTAATGGTTTCAGAATTCAGTAGCTGGTTCAAGACAAACTAACCAAGGTTAAACTGACCGAGGAGTTCACAGGGGCGCTGTTTCAAACAGGTTTGACAGGTAGAGTGCAAGAATTGGCTATAGTGCATTGTGCAGACTACACAGTATTACGTATGCAGTTATTCTTAGCTCTATAGTAGGTACTGCATTGTTTTTTCAACTGGTTTGCACATTTATTTCTTTACGTTCTCTGTGGTCTGCTGTGGTTTGCACTCTCAATTACCATGTTCGGCGAGTGAAAACCACAAGCAGACTTTCTGAGCGTGATTCGAATGGAAAATCACTGTTTCGTGTTTATTTTTGTTGATATCTTTATTTAGAGATAGTCTCAAGGTTTTTAATCGATTGAAGTGGGCAATGTTTGCTTTAGACTTTGGAAGCACTTAAGTCAAAGACTGTAATAATACTCTTTACCTTGTTAAATTACTTGAGCTTATTGATCGTTCACCTAAATACGATAAGATAAAGTTTTTTAAACCTGTCCTTAAATAATGGAAGTAGAACCTATCAGATAGATACATCATTTAATTTTATATTATGTTCCGCCAAATATCAATGTCAAGAATAATTATCTTAACGCTGGAGCGTATGACGTCATTTATTCCAGTTACAGTTTATTTCTTTAGTAGGTGTTTATCAGTGCGGTATGATATGAATGCAATACAGTTGCAGCCGATCTTGCGTCACGTCTCGCCACGCACCATCACTCGGTTCAAAGAACCTTCTTCAAATCAAATAGACTGGTTACGACCGCTAGGAAAAAAACAGCTATAAAAACTGTTCTCGGAAGATTTGATTACTTGGAGCTATATGTGTATGTTTGTCCCTTTTCCTAGTTCGATAGGCTTTGTTGGTTGCCATTGTGTGTGCAGGTACGAAGACCGTTTGAGGTTCTTTGTGTTTGATTTGTGCTTTTATTATTTTCGTAGGTCAAATTCCGTATTGATCATCATACCAGTCGGGATTATCTGGCTTAAATTTTAATTTAGAATCTTGTAAGTACGGAATCTTCATGATTTCGGTGAGATGCTATATTTCTTATTCGAGTAATATAACGGTAACTCGAAGAAATATCGCACCAAATGAACGTAACCACAAAAACCGGTCCTTGGTGACCAGCAAATGCTGTAATTAGAAATCAACTGGACCGCGTTAAATACCAACACGCATGCGTCGTCGCGATTATTTGCAAAATAAACAAGTCCAAGAAAATATCCATATCCTGTTCAACTTTAAAGTTTAAAATCATGTTTGCTAGAGATTTGCAAATATGTAATCTTGCCATCTACCCACAAATATGTAGTATAGGTATAGCCCGTATTAGCATACTGATATGTTACATCATCTGTTCAGCTTTTAGTCAATCGCGAGGGCACGATACGATAATACATGTAGTAGATTCATTTCGATAAAAATGTGAATCATTTTACAATACCTATTTAGGTATTTTAAAGTTATTGTTTTTGTTTTTCAGTAGCAATCAACCGGTGATGTTAATGAGCGTCATTCAACCAAGGACTAACGGTACAACCAACATTGTGGAGAGAAAGCGTCGAGCCGAGGATTTCCAACGGAGTGAAAGCCAGCCAGTACGATCGACGCGTTGTTATAGACGGACGACAACATAACCTCAACATGTCTTTGGTTATCGCTTCTGCGGTCGTTTTGACAACTGCGGCCGCTGTTTACTGGTATTTCAACAGAGATAAACCCCTTAAATACATCTTGAGTGAGTTGAAAAACTCGATTGACATGCAGGGGACTGGGGTCGGCGGCCTAATCGACGACTGGGTGAATATTCGCAGAAACAGAATAGTATTGCCAGACGCAAAGCAAAAAGTCGCCGTTATTACCGGTGGAGCGAGGGGAATCGGTACCGAAGTCATCAGAGGGCTGCTCCAAGCGAATATGCACGTTGTTATGGGCATCAGAAACCCTGAACAAGCGAAGAAATTAACAGAAACCTTGGAAAATGGAGAGAATTTAAAGGCATTTAAACTGGATTTAAAATCTTTAAGATCAGTCAAGGAGTTTGCTGAAACTGTACTGAAAATCTACCCTGAAATTAATATTTTAGTCAACAATGCTGGGATCATGTTTGGGGACTATGAGCTCACTGAAGATGGTTTAGAAAGTCAGCTGGCTGTTAACCATTTAGGACATTTCTATCTAACACATTTATTATTACCAGCTTTGAAAAAGGGGGGTACAGTTGATGAACTTTCAAGAATAGTAAACGTGACTTCTTGTGCTCATTATCCAGGAAAAGTATACTTCGAGGACATAAATATGAAAGAGCATTATGATACAACAGCTGCTTATTCTCAAGCTAAATTGGCTCAGGTATTTTAATGTTTCTATCTAATTTATTATTCTTTGATACACATTTTACTAGATCTAATAATTTTATTTGTTTTAGCTTATGTCAGCGAGGTATGTAAACAAAATTATGGAGGAAGACGGCTGTCCGGTACGTGCTTTCGCAGTTCATCCAGGCATCGTTGACACTGACCTATTTGATGGGACTTTGTTCAGAAAAGTATTCCCTTGGGCAATGAAACTATTCTTTAAGACACCAGCAAAGGGAGCTATTTCCATACTTTATGCTTGTTTTGACAAAGATTTGAATAAGAAAGGAGGCCTGTATATTAGTAATTGTATCGAAGGGATTAGCAGCAAGTTTTCAAAGAATGTTGACCACCAGAAGAGACTTTTTGATATATCTTGTGAATTGATTAAAATAGAAAAAACCAAGTTTGGTCAAAGCGCTTGATAAAGTCTTTTTGTAATGGCAGAGTTTAACTACAGATTAAAATGTACTTATTTTGTGTATAACATGAAAATTTTAAATAAATTATTTATGTGCTTTATTTTCTAGTATTATTAAACCTCAAATAGAAAAATATTTATCCGAAGTTAGAACACTTTTAGCCTACATTTAATAGCATTCATTTTTGTTTTTTTTTTAGGCACAATGCTTTTATTACAATTGAACATTGTACAATGGACAAAAGAAATAATAGTGGGCCATAAAATCAGATGGTATTGTTGCCTAGTTTTAATGGGTTTTACGAGCATTAGGTAACATTTTAGTCTTGAAAATAGGTAATTTTAAATGTAATATTTTTTGTAGTTTTCTGATTACAGCATAAGCTATTTATTTTAAATATCATCTATATATGTATATATATTTAAATTAATCCCTTTTTGGTTACAGCATTACGAGTGAACTGGCTGAACCAATTTCGGTAATTATTTTTTATAGGGTTTGTTATTTTCAGGAGATGGTTCTTCAGACAGAAAAAATTAAGATAGTTGCGCAGAAAATTATTACACAGGTGAAACCGCAGGGCGCATCTAGTAATAAATAAATACCTACCTATTTTAAATATGAATTAATTCATACTTATCGAATGGACCAAAGCACATTGAAATTGATTGAATGTACCTATGTAACATCTTCTAGACTCTAGGAAATAGATTTAATTATTTATTGAATGGCCAATAAATTTAAATCTATAATACTACCTATGTTTCAAAGAAGTGATTGTCGACATTTTATGACTGTGATAGATTTGTCAGTTTAATTCTCATCATCATATTGATATGATCGTAGTACCATGGACTAATGTTTATATACTTACAAATCATGATGAGAAATGTAAGTAGATATTAATTTAATTAAATAAAATGGAGTGTTCAAACTGGCACATAGATAAATTATAATTAGTGTTAGAAAACAAATTTATCTAAACATTAATAAAAGTATTTTGACGACCTCTGTGGCGCGTCGGGCGAACACCCGACTGCGACGCAGAAGGTTGCGGGTTCGATTCCCGCCGGGAACAAGTATTTATGCTGACCATAAATTCTTGTTTCTGGTTCTGGGTGTTTCCTATATGTATAATATGTATATATTTACAAAAAAAAAAGTATATAAGTAGTTTATCCGTTATCTGGCACCCATAACACAAGCATTAAGTTGCTTAGCTTGGGGCTGGATGGCGATGTGTAATATGTCCTGAAATATTTATTATTTATTTATTTGTTCTGACTGATTTAACTTAAGAACATACCAGCTTAATTTAGAGACAATATGCATTATCTATATAAATAAGATGATAATAGGATGTCTGTTTGTATTGTTCCTAATGGATAATTTCAGGAACTACTGAACAGATTATGATGAAACTAAGTATAGCGCTACATTGAATCTTGGACATAGGCTAAAGTTATTATGTAAGTATCACAAACATACCTGCTAAAAAATCCCGATAGACCTTTCTTCTTCAGCTTAGCCTGATCGTGCTCCGTGCAAACATCACCGACCTCATCCTCCTTGGATGCAGAGGATCCCAGTGAACACTCAGACAGGCTGGACACAGTGGAAGAGAATGAACCACCATCCTTGCCCCTATGATGTCCTACACTACCCCATTGTAATGTACTTTTAGGTGAATCACTGGAATCACTTTTTTCACAGGTTGAAATGGAGAAATTTCCTTCGTCACTGAAGCTACTTTTTTTAGACAGTTTATCTATGTCATCTGCGATTTCTTCCCGAGTTTTGTCCACCTTTGGACTAACGAAGTGCAGTTGCTTCGTGATTGGGTTGTAGGCGAGCTGCATGTTATCCAAGGCCTCGCTGAGACGCATCGCGCCTTTCTGGCACGGCGTCGAACTCGACATCGTGATTTTATTTGTCTAATTCCCACATCCATGTTCGCTGTGATTTTTATTAGACATCATGTTTTCACACTGATTTGAACTTAGTTTTAGCAGAACTATTATCTTTATAGAGTTAACTTCAATTTGATAAAACACTTTTTATCAAAACAAAGTCCGTGAGATTGTTTTTGGCATTTGTTTTTGTTATTTTTCTCACGAGTATCACTGAGTCCTCAACAATCTTTGACGAAAAGTAATTTCACAAGCGACTATTTACATTCAGATTTACGTAATTTTATTGAGTAGGTACCGCTAATTACTATAAATTACAAGATTTATCTACGATAATTAGTTCGAATCTAACTAAATTACAAAATTAACAAAACACAAAGCTACACACACCCATCGCCTTTTACTTTTCAATGGGAAATATTTTTTGGAATTTTGTTACATGGTACAATGTTGCCAGCCGTGTCATAATTACTCGTTTCTAGGGAAAATCGAAAAATCTCCCCTTCTGTTTTATTTATAAAGCGTTTGCCTGAATTTAACCATATAAACGTTGTTGACAAGTAACCATAGCAACGTATTGAAGTCAATAATGTAAATGATACAAAATAGTTCTTATGACGTTATCACGTAAAATTAGCGTCCGTAAACCGACATTACAGGCAACCATTTATTGTTTACTATTTTACAATAAATAATTTATCCTTTGTTCAAAGAGAATATTATCAGTGATTTGTGGAAATTACCACTTCAAAGCTTGCAACTCTGATTTTCGTTCAAAAAACGAACGTGACCATAATTCGTTCAAAAACTGTTTTATGACGGATTGGCTGCAGTGGCGGGAGTTTTAAAAGGTTGAAAATGGATATTTAATTTTGTAAGTTAATGTTTCAAGATGTGAAAAATTTTTACAAAAATCGGAACACCACCGATTGGATTTTCATTAAATTAGATAGTGGAGACAAAATACCAGTCTATATTTTTTCAAAACTCCGCCGAAATATAATAATAATAATTGGCCTATTCACTATCACTATCACTTCATCAATACTAGTATATAAAAAAGTCACTTTTCGCCGTCCCTATTTCCTTTTGTATGCTTAGATCTTTAAAACTACGATTTTGATCCGGTTTTTTTAATAGATAGAGTGATTCAAGAGGAAGGGCGCATCAAAATCCGTTGCCTAGTTTTAAAAATTTAAGCTTACAAAGGGAAATAGGGACAGAGAAAGCGACTTTATTTTATACTATGTAGTGATACATGCATAATATAGCCATGCGAAGCCGGAGCGGGTCGCTAGTATCTAATATAAATGATAATAGGCGCTGGCTGTGATGCCAGGGACATCGTAATTAGGCTTGCTCAGCACATCACCCTTTCAGCTTAGTCAACCATGTCCAGAGGAAAGAACTCCTTAATGCATTTGGAGCCAACAACAAAAATAACAATTTAGGTAACAAACTTTTGATTTTTTTATTCTTGTTAATTTGATCCCTTGTATTATTTAATTGATCTATTTTATTTAGGTACGGGTAAGGTTCTGCGGTAAGTAAAATAAAAAAACAACTGTTTATCAAAATAATTTATTTATTTTCAAAATGAAAATATCATTTTCACCCCTTCATTACAACCTGAACATGAGTTATCGTGTTTGTATTAGCTAAATAAATATAAAAATATATTATTATTGTTATTACAAATATTTACATTAATCGTTGAGTTCATGAGACTTTAGTTGCCAATAATTATATTATGATTTTAATATTTAACTAATAGGAGATATCAAAATCACCATAATTAGCTATTTTTTGCATATTAATACTATCTAATACATTTTGAAAATAATTGTTTCAAAATTTTGAATAAAAATTGCTATATCTATGGTATCTAATATAACCGAGTTTGCCTTAAGCCGAAAGGGTACCTGCGCTCTCTCCATACAAACGTAGTCGACTGTTTCCTCCCTGGATAATGACACTAGAGCAAATATTTTTGTTGTATGAAACTTATAACTGCCATGACCTTGACTATTCCCCTGTTTTGTTTTTTTTATCTATTGTTTGCTCTAGTGTCATTATCCAGGGAGAAAACAGTCGACTACGTTTGTATGGAGAGAACCCCCGGTACCCTTTCCTCTTAAAATGTTGAAAAATAAAAAGAATCCTTGTCAAAGTTAAATACTGGATAACCGCCACAGTGAAATATTAATTTGACAGAATAACTTTTACTTATTATTTTCTTTAGTTCAACTCATAAACTCTTTTAGTTTCAATCGAAATTAGCTTTTCGATTGACACCCATCCCATTTTCACTATAATAAAATTAAATTTCCCTAGCTAGAAAAACAATTAAATATAAAATACAGAATGACCTCAGTGACATACAAATATTATGGAATGCAAAAAACAATTTGGTCCATTCCGCTTAGAACAAATAATTGTGCGAAATACATACAATAATATTACACAAGTAGATACATATTACATAAATGTGTATTAAAATTATAATTTAATCCTATTTGCCGTCTGTCGTATCGTAACACAATTTATTTTTCCATACTTTGCCAAATTTAGATGGAACTTGTGGAAAATTTCCTTCAAAGCTTGGACTGTGAACCCGTTGAAAAGTAGGTACGGTCGGTACAAAAAGTAGGTGCATTATTGCAGCCTCACCGTAGAGCTCCAAAACGACTGTTATAAGAATGGTTTTCAACACAAGCAAGATTCTAGGCACCTGCTTTGAAGTTTAAAGCCATTTAACCCATGAATTTATCAAACAAAAATTATTAGAATGAACATATTCCAATAATAGTAACTTTAGAAGTCTATGATGGATCTACAATTATGCTGCCGACTGCATGCCCTGTATGCTGCTTACAGGGTGAATTTTCAAACCATAAGAGAGAGAAACACGCTGACATAAGTTGCGTGCCCGATTTAAAAAAAAACTGAAAGTATTATTTGATTTTTGGAAAAGCCATTCATTTCCAGAGCTAGGAATCGAACCTGTTGATTTTCCAAAAAATATCATGTATTTTATTTAAATTGAGTTTTGCTGTTAGAGATCAATTCCTGGAAACAAACATAGTATGACAATCCAAAGAAATAGCTCATTCAGCAGTTTGTCAATTTTTGACTAAATGGAGTAGTTATACGCGCTTCTTTCAGCATTTTTCACCCAGAAGGCCCATTTAAAAAGTTCACCCTGTTTACGTGAGACAAATTGGATTTATTAGAAAAATAATAAACATATTAAACACAATCTAAAACCACGTAGACAATAATTTTAGAAACACAAGTGATTAAAAGATAATTTCACAAAAGTTTTTGACAAAAAATAAACATAAATCAAACTTGACGCAAGTGTTGACGAAAATAATTTATAATCAAATCTTAAATATACAATTGAAATCAATTTTAATACTGAAGAATACAGGGTTATTGGTAATTTTATATGGAAGCTGTTTAAGGCTATTTCTGTGCACCTCAACAATCATCTTTTGTTCTATGACTTTTGATTAAAAATACAAACATATTTAGAAAATTTTGAGTTTTGGAAATCAGATAATATTTACACTGAGAGGTCAGTTACCTAAAGAATATACTTTTTTTATTTAGTTACTTTATTTTAAAGACGGAGAACAAAATTCTGCATAATTTTCTCTCATTTCCAGGTTGAAAATAGAAAAAAACTTAAAGTAACAGCCGTAGAAAATATTTTTTTTTTAAAAAGAAAGGTTTTATATGACTCTGAATGAGTTTTATATAAAAATACTGACAGACAGACAGACAGACAGACGACGAATAAACAGATATTTTCGAGCTGACCTCGAAAGTTTAAAAATGATCTAATTAGCAAAAGCTGCTTGATATGCACCGAAATAGACCTCAACCACTTTTTAACCGACTTCAAAAAAAGGAGGAGGTTCTCAATTCGGTTGTATGTATGTTTTTTTATATAATTACCATTATCCCTGTATATATCTCATACGATACGTATATATCCGTACGTGATATTTTACTATGTTTATATTATGGCATATTTTTAAAACGACTGAACCAATTTTCATGAAATATAAGGCTGAGAACACTCAAAGATTTAACTTTTAGACAACAAAAACACGCAAATCGGTTTTTTCGTTTTGAAAGTATCACGCCACGTATGAAGACAAACAGATATAGTCAACAATATATAACAAAGAATGTGTATCGGTTTATTTTTATTTGTCGGTATATACCGGTATATGCAGCTTGCGGCTCAAAACAAAAACAACATTCAAAGCCTAATAAAAGCTTATATTTACCGGTATCTAAAACACCCGCCCCAACCCATGCCGCATGAAATAAAACGGATTTATTCCGCTCAAAACCGACATTTTGAATAAATAATTAAGCTGAAACAACTTCTAACTAAAACAAATAGCTTTTTATGAACTAATAGCTGTCCTGGCAAACGTTGTTTTGCCATATACAAAAAATAGATGTTGGTCGATTCTCAGACCTACCCGGTATGCACTAAAAATTCATACAAATTGGTTTAGCCGTTTCGGAGGAGTTTAGTCACAAACGCAGCGACACGAGAATTTTATATTAATAGAATACGCTTTTTAAGGTTCGGATTTTCAGTCCCTACATAAAACACACCGTTTTTATTCGCTCTCTCCATACAAACGTAGTCATACTGTTTCGTCCCAGGATAATGACACTAGCACAAATATTATTGTTGCATAACACCTATAACTGCCATGACTATACCCTTAAGTCTTGGTTTTTTCATTATCATAGACATTTAGATTAAAGAAACAAAAAAAAACATAGGGGCATGGTCATGGTAGTTATAAAGCTTTATGGCACAAAAATATTTGTACTAGTGTCATTATCCAGGGAGGATACAGTCGACTACGTTTGTATGGAGAGAGCGCCCGCTGCCCTTTCCTCTTAATTTGACATATAAAACATTACTGGAATCAGGCCCTTTGGAAACGGTATTTAGCATAATTAAATATCAAATTACTCATAATAATGGCCCGTAATAATGATAAATACTATTTCATCAACTTAACTAGTAGGTGCCCCGCGGTTTCACCCGCGTGAATATCGAAATAAAAGGAGTCTATTTTATTTCTCAAAATTAAATAAAAAAGAAAAATCAGTTCAGTAGTTTCAGAGCATATTTCATTACAAATATAAAAAATATCTTTATAATATCAACTAACAGGGCTCTGCGGTTTCACCCGCGTAACTCTCGATCCCGTAGGAATATCGGGCTAAAAAGCCTATATTATTCCCAATGAATCAATGTATCCTCATACCAAGTTTCATCAAAATCGGTCCAGTAGTTTCAAAACCTAAAACATAAAAACAAACAAAAAAATCTTTTCTCTTTATAATATTAGTGTAGAAGTCCTAAAAACAGGACCCTAGCTACCTTAAAAAGAGCCCTAAAATCAAGGCCCCAGAATACATAGTTGTAAATGAACCATTAAGTATTTAGCCTTAACAATTGAATTAGGCGTTCGATCTAGTTGAGTATATCTCAACTTTTCACTTCGTTTTGGTTTTCATTGCTCAGCTCAGGGAATAATTCAACGATGCAGAGGTCCAGGAGATTGTAAACTAGCTGAAACATATTCAAAAAATAAATGTTGAAAATGAATAATTGTTTATGTAGGTTAGAATAGTCTGTATTACTTGTAACGTTCAATTTTGTTTTTAGTTTTAAGAGGAAAGGGTACGGCTCTCTCCATACAAACTATTACAAACGTAGTCGACTGTTTTCTCCCTTGATAATGACACTAGAGCAAATATTTTTGGTGCATAAAACTTTTAAGCCTGTAATCCTTGACCGTGGGAACTTCTGATAGAACACACACATTGATATTTTCTAGCCACACAGGTGCAACGCAGTATTAAAATTACGCACCCTGGAAACAAATAAATCTACTTTCGATGCATCGTACATTTTGTACAAGTTACATATTCATCAAGCGTTCGTCTTTGTAGGATGTTTATGAATATCATAGAAAACACGCAATGTATGTAGTATTTAATTTGTCACATCGCAAAACTGCAGTCCGGTAGTAAGTAGCTGGCGGGAATGGGTGGGGTCAGAGTGTACGTTTTTTGGGTATTTTGTTTGATAACGAAATTGTCAATAAGTAAATGTTCTGTACTATAATAATTTTTATATTTATATATTTTTATAATAATAATTATGCGAAATAATTATTACATCCGTCTCTATATATTGAAAATTCACACATAAACGTTCGTATGTACCTATGTGCCCTACTAAGAAACAGGTTAAAACGTGTCGGTATCGGCATTATATATTATTATATAAATATTCAGGCAAAACACCTACCAATCTTTATAATATTCAATATAGTTGGGTAAAAAGATGAGTACATTATAGTTACTGGTTTGTCTTAAATCTTCCTTTATTTTTTTGGGATTTATAGTAATTTCCTTTTACTTTTCCCATTATTATGAAACTTGAATAAAAATAAGTTACGATATATAGGATTAAAATATAAAAATAAGCTACAATTTTAATACATCCTACCTACCTAAATCATACCTTTTCCATATTTTTATTTAATTTTTGACAGCTCAATAAATTCCTATTTTAATTTCTTTAGAGAAAACAAAAAAAAAAAGTCCTGCAAAAGGCAGGAACGTCAAATACTAGTTGAGTTTTTCTTTCCCGCAAATTGTTTGTAAAACATATCCAATTAGAGATCGAAATGTAAAGATCTTTGGACACAACCGACATAGTAATTTAAAATGCCGCTGTGCAGTTTGACACCCATACCTATTGATAAAAGGCATTACAATAAAAAAATAATGTCTTTACACCAAACCTCTAAAACAGCTCAGAAACGTGATATTCAAATAAAAGCATTGTGACCAAGTATTTCTACAAGACGTATCACCGCGTCCTTTTCCGTGACACTTTTGAGGTTTGTTGTGTAGGCATAATTTTTTCGCTGTAATGCCCTCTATCGAAGGGTATGGGTCTCAAAGTGCACCGCGAACTTTTATAAAATCGTAGGATAAACGTTTCTTCAAATATCCCATTTCCGAGACGCTTTAGAGGTTTGGTGTGAAGGCATTATTTGTTTGTTGTAATGCCCTATATCGAAAGGTCCATGAAGTATTTAATTTTTTGTCTATGTTTGCCTGTCATAATTATGTCAAAAATTAAAATGAAATATAGAAACAGTTATTTCTTAGGTTAAAATAAATAATCAATATCACATTATAACCCGCGCGCAATGAGAATGGGATGGAACCTTGTCAAAGTAAATCGAAAATGACAGAAAAGTAGCGTTAGAAAAAAAGTTCTGAATAATAATTAGGTATAAATTAGTTATTTGCACGGTCATAGTGTCGCGGATTTGAAACAGACCCATTGATTTAAAGAAAAATTATTATTGTCTGTGGTAGATTGTCTATGGAGCAATGGCGATTTCATTTAAAAAAATGTTTTCTCCAAAATTATAAATAAAACGAGCACTTATGGACTGTGCTTATTAAAGTGATTAAATAAACAAATAATAAATTCCGACCGTGGTTTGTGTTGTTATAAATTGTGGTTTGTTTTATTATAAATGCTAGATTTATGTAATTAATTATTGTGTGATTATTTTAGTGATTTAGTGATAATGAGTAGAAAATGGGGTAAAACTTTGAATAGTCAACCACCTCAAATAGTTCTGGCAGTCGATAGATATTTCGATCAGGAACGAAGTCGGTTGTTCTAACGCATTGAAAATGATGACATAGTTGGCTGTGGATCACGAATCTAGTAATTCGGGAATTACATTGTCAAGAGATCTTTTTGACGAACCTATGGGTTTGTTCAAAAATACAAAAAAAAAACAGCGCACTCCGGGAGTGCAGGCAGAAGTGAAAACTGTATATCTGTGTAAAATCTCATCTGTCGAAATCTCATCTGTCGCGAGAACGGCTGAAAATGCTCACCCACAAAAGTGCCCAACGCGCCATAAGAAGTTTTCACTTCAATAACCGAACGAGCAACAAGCATATCTAAAACACGGTGTCACGCATCCGAGGTGAGGGAACTTTGGCTGCATCAACTTCATTTTTTTTCAGAAAGCGATACTTCTGAAGAAAGTCAAAGCTCTGATGATGATTCCCATGAAGCACATATGAGTGGCATTGGGGAATAATAATTGGAATAACTAAAAAAAATATTCCTAAACATTATTATTGAAAGGATTACAACCATGAAACATTTTTGTGTATTTTTAACAGACTTCAAAAAAAGGCGGTTCTCAGTTTGACCCGTATATGTGTCAGTATGTATGTTTGTTCGTAAAGTCTTCACATACAGTAGAAATGCCTAATACTATATATGTAGCTACACTAAATATGAATAAATAAAAAATAACTAATTACAACAAAACGAATTACCCATTATTCAGAACTTTTATGCTAACGCTACTTGAAGACGACCCAGTTGGCACAATGGTCACCATGCCGGACTGCCACACAGGTACGATTCCCGCCTCAGACAAGTATTTATGCTTAAATATTTGTCTGTGGTCTGGTTATTTCTATGTATTATAAGTATATATTTACAAATTTTTATAAGTAGGTAGGTATTTGCTGATTTTATAAAACAAAGGTCATTCAGACCAAAAACAGTACATGAAACTTAAAAAATAAGTCAAATTTTAAGGTTACTGACCTCTCCGTGTAAGGAACAGCTGATTTTCAGGTAAACCTAACCTCAAAATTTTCGAAAAAAAGTTCGAATTTCTAAAAGTCGTAGAACAAAAGTTGTTGGTTTGGGTGCACAGAAGTAGCCCTCAACGGCTTGCTAGTATAATTTCCAATAACCCAGTATATGTAGTATATCCGTTGGCTAGCACGCATAACACAAGTCTAGTTACTTAGCTTGGGGCTAGATGGCGATGTGTGGAATGTCCTGCAATATTTATTTATATATGTATTTATAAACTGTCATTTTCGATTTACTTTGACAAGGTTCCATCCTATTCTCATTGTGCGCGGATTATACCTAGTTTCGACTCCTTGCTCGAAGAATAGGTACAATTACAAATTAGTTGTCGTGTGCAACACTCGCACCCCACCCTTATGCCAGGTCAAACAATAAATGTCGGGAAACAAATGGACGTGCTCTCACCTTGAATACTGAGATGACACTGTCAATTTTGCGCGCCGCGACATCTAATATAAAGCGAAATGTCGCGAGCTACTGCTTCATACTAAAATGTATGGGCAGCGAGGAATGATTTTAACCAAAAAAAAAATCTATGTTTCGGCATTGATTATTATTATTTGGTTTCAATAAGTAAAAAACTGCAATGATGAATGCATTCTCTATACTTTTGTCTCACAATTTAACCAAAAATATTTTCAAATATAACAACGAAGTAGCACAGATACTTAAAATAGAAAAGGTCGATTTCTATGTTTTTCATCAAAGTTAATAATTGTTTTTTCAAAAACTATGGATTATTTTCAAAATATCTGACAGTGAAACTGTAGACTCATCTAATAAGCTATCGAGAATTCTTTTTAGTGTCTTACAATGCAGGGAGTTCTTCAATATTTTTAAAATAGTAAATGACGTTTTTAGGGACTCGCCTCTTAAGTAACTGTTTGTTTTTTAATTTTTATTTAATTAGAAAAAAAAACACAAATAGGGGCCTGGTCATGGCAGTTATAGGTTTTATGGCACAAAAATATTTGTCATTATCCAGACAGGAAACAGTCGACTACGTTTGTATGGAGAGAGCGCAGCTACCCTTTCACATTAATTGTAATTAAGTTTATTACGGCCATATTGTTGTGCGTCAAAGAGAAAAGACAAAAACCGGCCAAGTGCGAGCCGGACTCATGCTAGAAGCGTTCCGTGCTATATTTTATGGGAGCCCTACTTTTCTGTTTTTGGTATTTGTTGTAATAGCGGCAATAGAAATATATAGGCTGTGAAAATTTCAACTGTCTAGCTATCATCGTTTATGGGATACAGTCTGGTGACAGACAAACGAACGGACAGACCGGAGTCTGGGTACGAAATAGAAAAGTATAATAGAAAAGTATAATTATAAGTAATCGTCATGTCAACGGCTTGCTAGTATAGTTACCAATAACTATATATGATAGATAGATAGATAGATAGATAGATAGATAGATATAACGTTTATTATAGGATAGCTTACATCTTAATTTATTCCGATATTCCAACGGGATCGGGAGTTATGCGGGTGAAACCGCGGAGCACAGCTAGTAATATAATAAAAAAATGGAAAGAAAAGTAAAAAAGATCCAAACGAAGCCAAAAAACTCAAATTAACTTGATACTCGGGCATATCTACTAACATTCGGTTGTTAATCCTGAGTATTATCCCCCATAACTTTTAGACGGCTGGACCGATTTTGATCAAAGTATATTAAAATATATAGAAGATTTCTCATTTTTATATTTTACCTGTTTATTCCCCTGTGGCTGCTGAATAAGTTCGAAGATGTCATTGACGGCCGCCTTCAGTTCCGGTCCGCAGATCACGCTCGCCACCGTCGGTATGGAAGACAGGAGCTGGTTTCGTGCAATCTCGCGCTGTTCACTCGAATCTAACTCTGCCAGCGTCACTTTTTTGTTGAACAGTAGACCTGGAACATTGGTATTATTATTAGGAGCCTGTAGTGTCCTCTTCCATAGCGATCTTCCGCGAATAAGACAGCCAGACTTAAACTGCGGGCCTTATGATCAATAAATAACGTCATAAGAAAACAGTTGCGCCCCGCGGTTTCACCCGCGTAAGTCTCGATCCCGTAGGAATATCTAGATAGGTACCGAGTTCCATCGCAATCGGTCTAGTAGTTATTGCGTGAAGGAGTAACAAACACACACACAAACTTTCAGATTTATAATATTAAGTTCGACGACCCAGTTGGCACAATGGTTACCATGCCGGACTGCCAAACACAGGGTTGCGGGTTCGATTCCCGCCACAGACATGTATTTATTCTTAGATATTTGTCTGTGGTCTGGTTGTTTCTATGTATTATAAGTATATATTTACAAAAGAAAAGTATATAAGTAGTATATCCGTTGTCTAGCACCCATAACACAAGTCTAGTTACTTAGCTTGGGCCTAGATGGCGATGTGTGGAATGTCCTGCAATATTTATTTATTATTTATAAAGTACGATACGATAAATAACGTCTTAAGAAAACATCGTTGCTATGGTTACCATTTTGTCAATAAAACTAACGTTACGCGAAAACGGCACACTTTTTTTGTGAATGTCGGTGTTCATCGAATTTTAGACGTTACAACGTCAAAAAATAATAAATAAATACTACATAGTATAAAATAAAGTCACTTTTCACCGTCCCTATGTCCCTTTGTATGCTTAGATCTTTAAAACTACGCAACGGATAGTGATGCGGTTTTTTTTAATAGATATAGTGATTCAAGAGGAAGGTTTATATGTATAATATAGCCGTGCGAAGCCGGGACGGGTCGCTAGTATACTAATATTATAAAGAAATATGTTCTTTTTTGTAACGAATAGGCTCCGAAACTACTGGACCGATTTAGATGAAACTTGGTATGAGGATACATTGATTCATTGTCAGTAACAGAGGTAACTTTTTATCCCGATATTTTTACGGGATCGGGATTTACGCGGGCGAAACCGCGGGTCGCAGCTAGTAAATAATAAAGGTAAAAACAACTTACTATGTCCCAATCTAATCAAATGAGCCAATCTTCTCTCACTGACCACAGAGTAGAGTTTAGTTTCTAAATACTTGTTGAAAGCTTCATCGACGATGTCCCGAGTGAAGCCGAGGATCGTGCCTAGTGTGTTCACTACTATACCGCGCGCGTTTATTACTTGGGTCACTAGAAAAAGAAAAAAGTTGATAATAAACGTCTTCACTTAAGGTGAAAGGGTACCGGCGCTCTTTCCATACAAAAATAGTCAACTGTTTCCTCCCTGGATAATGACACTAGCACAAATATTTTTGTGCCATAAAACCTATAACTGCCATGACTATTAATTAAATCATTTATTTCAGAATAGAATTCCATATACATTAATAAAAAGAAATAAAAATTAAATTAAATTAAATAGGTAAGTACAAAAATAAATCACACAAAATATAACATTATTCATCTTAGGACTACACAACACACACGTACACTAAGCATCACTGGACACCGAACACCGCTCTCTCCCCTCCCAACAAGATTGCAGTCCAGTGTTTGTGAAAAGGGCCATCGTACCTTGACTCAAACATCTTCAGGATGCTATTGCTGCTGGACCTGAACCGTCGGAATAATGATGCTACTTTCTTGCGCATGATAGCTTTAAAATCATCAGTGCGAGCCTCCGCGAACATACCCGACGCACTGCACTGCCTAGGCAGCCTCAACAGCATCCTAAAGATGTTGTTGTACTGAACCTGTAGAGCTTTTATAGAACGCTTCGTATAGTTGATCCACAAGCTGCTAGCGTAAAATGATTGGCAGTACGCCTTAAAAAGTGTTATTTTGACCTGTGCTGAGCAGCGAGTGAATCTACGAGCAATCATGTTCCCCCGAACTATGCCCCTATGTTTTGGTTATTTTCATTTTCTAATTAACATAGAAATTAAGTGGCATGGTCATGGCAGTTATAAGTTTTATACACCAAAAATATTTGCTCTAGTGTCATTATCCAGGGAGAAAACAGTCGACTACGTTTGTAATAGTTTGTATAGAGAAAGCCCCCGGTACCCTTTCCTCTTAAGAGGTAAGCATCTGTTAAAAAAGGATTTAAAAATAATATAAATATTGCAGGACAATTCCCACATCGCCGTCTAGCCCCAAGCTAAGTAACTATACTCTATTCGTAAAACTTAGATCAAAAATGTAAACAAAGAAATGTCAAATTTTGACAGAAACGCCATTTCGTTAAGGTTGAAATCCGCTGTAATTGTTGCCAGTGTGTAAAAAAACTACCATTCCAATTTGAATATTGTAATAACTTTGTTAAAAAATATCTATAATATAAAAATCAATTGCTGTTCGTTAGTCTCGCTAAAACTCGAGAACGGCTGGACCGATTTGGCCAATTCTTTTTTTGTTGTGTTTGTTGTAGTCCAGGGAAGGTTTAAACGGTGAGAATTTAAAGATCGGACTTACGCGGGTGAAACCGCGGGGCGCAGCTAGTCTATAATATAAAAATCAATTGCTGTTCGTTAGTCTGGCTAAAACTCGAGAACGGCTGGACCGATTTGGCCAATTCTTTTTTTGTTGTGTTTGTTGTAGTCCAGGGAAGGTTTAAACGGTGAGTACTTACGCGGGTGAAACCGCGGGGCGCAGCTAGTCTATAATATAAAAATCAATTGCTGTTCGTTAGTCTGGCTAAAACTCGAGAACGGCTGGACCGATTTGGCCAATTCTTTTTTTGTTGTGTTTGTTGTAGTCCAGGGAAGGTTTAAACGGTGAGAAAGATCGGACTTACGCGGGTGAAACCGCGGGGCGCAGCTAGTATTTTATATATATAAACAATCATATTTCATATTGATTTTATTTGCAATCGTATTTTTTAGAAATTGAGGTCATTGTAGTTTTATTACTTGATTTCCACTTTCCTAAAAAAAACTACCAAAGCTTGATGTATTTTTTACCCTGATAACACCATTGTTTACATTTTTGATCTATGATTTACAAATAGAGTATAGACATGTTATGGGTGCTAGACAACAGATATAAGTACAACTTATATACTTTTCTTTTGTAAACATATGCTTATTATACATAGAAACAACCAGACCACAGACAAATATCTAAGCATAAATACATGTCTGAGACGGGAATCGAACCCGCAACCCTGTGTTTGGCAGTCCGGTATGGTGACCATTGTGCCAACTGGGTCGTCGTGGGATATAATAACTGATTTACTTTTGAATAATTAATCGAGTGAGTCTTACATAAATACATGAAACACTGTGTAAATCCATTGACACATCGTTGATGCCCTCCTCCGTGTAAATTTACACTGTAGTCTTCAGTGTTCATGTTGTTATCGAAGACACCGGTGCGGATGTCACGTTTGTTGTGTCTTCGCGGATGGATCTGTTCTATTTGGATGTCTTCGCTCACTTCGAGGGCTTCCTCTATGTGGGTGCCTTGTTTTCTACAAAAAAAACTCAATTTGTGTAATAGATGGCAGTATAAGTTAAACAAAAAGACTAACACAAATAAAATCTCATCTGTCGCGTCAAAATCTGTCGCGAGAACGGCTGAAAATGCTCGCCCACAAAAGTGCCCAACGCGCCATAAGAAGTTTTCACTTCAATAATGAAATTGCTTTTTTAACAATCATTCTCAGAAAATCCAGGATGGATCTAGTGAGAATATGAATTTCTTATTGGATCCAGATTTCAGATTGTGGATTATTTGAGAACTTTATTAGATTTAATTAAAAAGATTATTTGCAACATAGGGGCAGTTGGTATAGGTAGTAAGGAAACCGATTACCAAGGGCATCATGCAGCAAAATCTCAATTTTACTAAACTTAACTTTAGTCCATACATTTTTGAGCTTAAATCGAGTCTAGATTAAATAAAATCGAAATTTGTCAAATATTATAAATATGAAAATTTGTGTGTTTGTAAAAAAAATCCGAGTTCTAGGATACATGTTTGTTACTTGTCGCAAAAACTTTTAAACCGATTGCGACGAAAGTAACCCAAGTCCGGATCCCAATCCTGCCGACCCCGGACTTATTAGGGTGAAACCGCAGTGCGCAACTAGAAAATCCTAAAAGAATATTTTTTTTGGAAAAAGGCTACGAAACGAAACGTGGTAAGAAAATAATTCATTGAATACTTGATAGTAATATAGACTAGTTTTTATTCCGATATTCCCACGGGTACAACACCTGTAAAATACTTACAATGCTTGATACCTATCCATATCAGAAGATATCAGTAAATTCTTCAAAAAGCTCTCCAAATGTTGCCCTTTCTCTTTCCTCAACTTATGCGTTACATTCTGGTAAATATTCACCAAGTCTGTACTGTTAGCGTTCAATGTCGACGCTTGTACTACGAGCGTAAAGTCGCCGTCTTCCGTTAGAAATATTCGAAGTAATTCACTAGTTTGTAAGAGACTTTTCTGGAGTAATCGTTGGAGGAAATCTTCGTATTTGTATCGTAGGGTTTCTAAGGGGCTGTTGTCTCTGAAAATAATTAAAATAGAAAACTCGATAAACCTTTGATACATAGTATTTTCTGGGAAAGTATAAGGGCTTATAAATATTTGAAAATTTAATATTTAAATAATCTATACATATAAAATGCTTTGTCCTGACTGAATGACGGATCAACGCACAGCCCTCCAAGTTTCAGGTCTCTACGATCAGCGTAAACCGCTGATCGTAGAGACCTGAAACTTGGAGGGTGTGTTGTTTCTATGACGTATGAAAGGATTTTCCGAAATCCTACCGCTTAAGGGGTGAAAAAGGGGGGAAAAGTTTGTATGGGAGAACGTGATTCCTTGGTCCAATATACTTCAAATTTTCGACTTCTACGCGGACGAAGTCGCGGGCAAGAGCTAGTAATTTAATAAAATCGGTGAAGACAAAGTTATTGTTACAGTTGTTTTAAAGTATTAAGTATAAAACTAGCTACATCTTACAACTTTGTCGTAAATTAATAGCTTATTTTATTCGTTCCACTGCGTGTTTTTTTCATTTTTTCAAGTTGCCAAGACGCAACTTGAAAAAATCTATACTAATATTATAAAGCTGAAGAGTTTGTTTGTTTGTTTGTTTGAACGCGCTAATCTCAGGAACTGCTGGTTCGAATTGAAAAATTCTTTTTGTGTTGGATAGTCCATTTATCGAGGAAGGTTATAGGCTACTTTTTATCCCGATATTCCCACGCGATCGGGAGTTACGCGGGTGAAACCGCGGAGCGCAGCTAGTCTATGATAAATATCTAATTTTCAAACCGGTTTTTTATAAAAACAAAAAAACGTAATGTCGGTGTTACCTTCTAGAAGGTAGTGGCAAGTCCATCAAGAGTTGATCTCCGTGGAACTCGTGCAGTTTACTCCTGAGGAGATGGAAGTCGTGTTCGCTTCTCTCCACCGTCCACAGACTAGCGTCCGCGCCTGCCTCCACTCGGTGCACTGCTAGAGTGAACACACGGACGGTGCCTCGGCGGGGAGGCACTTGCTGGAAACATTATAAAATTAAATATGGTTATTTTTAAGTAAGGCAAATTATTAAGATTGTAATATTTAACACTAGCGACCCGTCCCGGCTTCGCACGACTATATTATGCATGTATTATACATATAAACATTCCTCTTGAATCACTCTATATCTATTAAAAAAACCGCATCAAAATCCGTTACGTAGTTTTAAAGATTTAAGCATACATAGGGATATAGGGACATAAGGACATAGGGACAGAGAAAGCGACTTTGTTTTATACTATGTAGTGATAATACATTTATTGGTCAAAAATCTTAAAACAAAAAAAAAATACAAATAATAAACAATACAATAAAAAAATATACAATTTACATAATTAGTAATATCAAGTTATAGCCACGTAGGTATATCAGTTTCCAACAAAAAAAAATCGAAGGTGATCACGCCACCTATATTTCTCTTTTTCTTTGAGAGCAAAAAAACCGTTTTACTAAAAAAATATTGTACTTATTGTTTTTTTATAAATAAATAAAATAAAATAAATAAATAACACCAATAATAATAATTAACATAATAATAATTATCGAAACAAAAGGGGCCCAAAGTGGAAAGAAAAGGGAATCAAAGTGGGAACAAAAGATGATATCGTACTATAACTACGTAAAATCGTTCGGGTCATTGACAATAAAACTATGCTTAGAAAAAGATAAGATATAAGGATTTATCTTCAGTATTTGTATATGTTTTTAGAAATTAAATATTTATCATCATATCAGCCACAGGATAGTCCACTGCTGAACATAGGCCTCCCCCAAATACTTCCAGAGCGATCGGTCGCATGCTCTCTGGGTCCAATGATTTCCCGACTCAAATAAATATATATATATTATTTACTTATAGATCCACTAGTGGAGCCTCGTCGATGGATTCAACATAGAATGAGGGGATCCGTAGCGACAAAACAATCTAATCTAGTATGACTCACCAATCTAATCTCAACATTAGTCAAAACAACTTTATAACTGCTCAAGTCCTGTCCCCTCATACTTTGCTCAGCTGCCAAACTATCCAAATACTTCAATATATCAACATTTTCACTTCCATCTTCGCTGTTTGAATCGAACTGTCCGTCAAGTGTCGGTGGTTTTAATGCACTTTTTAATCTGTTCCCCAGTTTTAGAGCTGAGGCTAGCATTCTTTCGTGTGGTCTGGAAAAAAGAAAAGGAAATAAAATATCAATATAAAATAATTGTCTTTCACTGAAAAGATACATTATTTTACTTAAAAATGGCTGTTTCTCGTTAAAAGATGGGTGTTATTGAAATGGTTGATAATTATTTCACTAAAAGATAGCTGTTTCACTAAGAAGATACATTCTGCATTCTTTTACAAAAAAGGCTGTCTCACTGAAATGGTCCATAAATGGTCGATTACTACTTTACCAAAAGATAGCTGTTTCAATAAAAGATATATTATTTATGTATTACAAAAAATGGGTGTCTCACTGAATTGGATGATTATTACTTAATAGATGATTTAAAACGATAGGAACATAATTCTTCCACAAAAAATAATCATAACAGTCTCACTAAAATGCTCCCTAATAAAAAAACTGTTCCACCAAAAAGATATACTTAACAGCCATCTTTTTAGTAAAAGAATTATGATTTTATCTTCTTGATAAAACTTTTAACTTTTAGCGAAATACTCAGTTATTTGAACACGAGTTTTTAAACCTTAAAAGAACTTACTTTTTTGTCATCTGTTTCTGATATCCAATAGGTAATCTTGAACCAATAAGTAATTTGTAGAACTGTAACAAGCATTATGAAAAAACAACATCAACTTCAGGTTCGATAAAATGGCGGATTTTCTGTTTTTATTGACCAGTGAAAAAGTTAGAACTTTTAAGTAATAGTTTAATTCAATAAAGGTAAAGTGAATGCGACACCCAATTGATTTGGACGTTTTCTTGTTGACATACAAACTCCACAGCGAGGTTTCGTTAAAAAGTCCTTTTATAAAATAACTAAAGCAGCTGCTGCTACTACGTTCTATACTAGCTTTTCCCCGCGACTTCTTCCAGGTAACAGTCGAAAAAGTTCTAATAGGATTGGACCAAGGAATCACGTTGTCCCATGCAAACTTTGCCACTCTTTTTCACCCTCTAAATGGTAGAATTTCGGAAAATCCTTTCTATCGCCTACGTCATACAAAGAACACACCCTCCAAGTTACAGGTCTCTACGATCAGCAGTTTAGGCTGTGCGTTGATCCGTCAATCAGTTCACAAAGCATTTTATATATTAGCTAGCTAGTGAGTTGAAATTTTTACAGATTATGTATTTCTATCGCCGCTATAACTACAAATACCAAAAACAGAAAAACAAAAACAGAAAAAAAAAATTGTGGGGCTTCCATACAACATGTACGGAACCTTTTGTGCTCGAGTTCAAAGGGTACATGTTGTATGTTGTTATAGCGGCGAGAGATATACATAATCTGTAAAAATTCGGTGTTCTTTTAATTACCTCTTCGCTATGTAAGAATTTGGGGAGCAGTATTTTCTCCAATATTGCATGTGAATGCCTTGCGGCTTGATACAACGCTCTGCTTGTCTGTAACCTGGAAAAAAGAGTTTTGAAATTGTACCAGTATGTAGAAAACACAATAAAACTTAACAAAAATCCATGCAATTGGGATTGTCCAAATTTCCTGACCTATGGTTTTTATATTCTTTTCCGTAAATAAAGACTAATTTAGGATAAGTACCTACTCATTTTAATTTTTGTGATTTTCTCACTAGTTCTTTTTTAATATTTTTTTAAATATTTCTAAACTTTTAAACGTGGTGACGTCACCAATGGCGTAATATCACATAATAGATAACATATTTAATCGAAAATATGCTACATCAACGTTTTTTTTAAAATATGCTACATCAATGTTTATCTATGATGTAGAAGAAGACTATTTCTCTGAATGGTTTTGTAATTTAAATTTAAAAAAAAAATTAACAATCCCAATTAACAAAGTCAAAAGACGGAGCATGATTTATCAATTCAATGCGACTGCGGGGAAGCAAACTATGCTGCACTTCTTATTCGGTCTCAGCAGCTAATAGCTGTACGTTGGCTGCCCTTATGATAACAACACCAAAGACCTCATAGCACACTTGTGTGGGCAGACCCTACCTAATTGATTCCCCTCTAATTTGTGTTATCGATACGAAAAGAGAAGTTAAATTAATTTCCTTATGAGTTGAAATTATTCGCATGAGAGTACATTGAATCGTATTAAAAACTAACGCTGTCGGCGAGACGGGCGAGCTATAGAATTCATCAAAATGTCCATAGTGCAAAAATAAATAAATATTGGATGACTTTGCATGGGCTTGTGTCTCCTTCTCATTGGTATGTTCGTACCATACACACACATCCTAACTAAGTTTTTAAGACTATTCAAATCTACTGAAAATTCTTTGTAAACGGGTTTATTTAGCTTACCCTGTTTGGGTCAATGATAGTAATTGAAATTATATACTTAGATGCTGATTTTTTTTGGAGTGAAACTCTTTTCCGGCAAAACCGTGGGTCGTTTATTTTTATACCGATCAAAGCTTACCTCTTAACACAATCATCACCCTGCAACAACTCGTGTAACTCCCTAGCTATGTTAGCTTCTAGAGGCACCTTGCTCGCGCTCTCTCCGTCTAAATACGTGTTGTAAATGTCACACGCTTCTTTGTGTAGCGACGATTTCTCACTCTCACTCAGATCTGGGTTCAGGAGCTTCGTTTGAAACGATTCTGTGGATAAAATAAAAATCACTATCGCTATATAGGGGTTTTTTTTCTGGATAGGGCAAAAAGTTTTGATTTTCAAAAATCTTTTTCGCTATCTCTTATAGTTTAGGATATAGCTATGAAGGCCCACGTAAAAAAAACATATTATACCAGCTGCGCCCCGCGGTTTCACTCGTGTAAGTTCCGATCCCGTGGAAATATCAAAATAAAAAGTTGTCTTCTTAAAAAGAAAAATAAATGTAATAAATAAGTAATGTAATTCACTCAGATACTATTTATTTTTATTGTCTGTTCTTTGTATTTACTTTTCTCTGTACCTATCTCGGTAATGTTTTTTATTTGTATTACTTTTCTCTATAACTATCTATTACTGTTTCTTATTTGTGTCTAAATTATGTCGTGTGTTTGTTTGAATAAATTCTATTCTATTCTAATTAAAATTAAAATGGACTTATCCCACACAAATATATGTTTTCAATTCGAACCAGTAGTTCCTGAGAAAAGCGCAACAAACTCTTCAGCTTTATTATATAGTATAGACACTAGCTGCGCCCCGCAGTTTCACCCGGGAATATAGGGATCAAAGTAATGTGTCAACCCTAGTCTCCAGCTATCTACATACTAAGTTTCATCGCAATCAGTCCAGCCATTCTTGAGTTATTAATCTAACTAACACGACTTTATCTCTATACTCATATTTAAAAAAAAAAGTTTTTTGTTAATAACAAATAGGCTCCGAAACTACTGGACCGATTTTGATGAAACTTGGTATGAGGATACATTGATCTATTAGGAGTAACATAGGCTACTTCTTATCCCGATATTCCCATGGGATCGGGAGTTACGCGGGTCAAATTTTACTTCCAGCTTTCTGTGTTTTTACGTATAATAACGTTCTAAGAGTTGTGTTTTTGTGGAAATAAATCTATATAGTGAACTTACTGATATCTTTATAAAACTGTAGCAGGTAAATGTGGCTGGTGGTCTTCAGGAACTGCATGAAGTAACAGAAATAGTACTGGTCCGCTAACACCAGTTCCAGATCCATTTTCATAAGGCGACAACGTTGGACGTAAATCGAGTCCGTTTGACGGGCGAATGTCTCGAGGAATTCTACCTGGAAAATAATAATAGATGGTTTTTTACTTATCAGTAAACAAAGGCCGCGATTTCACCCGCGTAATGTGTAATTACAGGGGCCTAAGTCTGCTAACACAATTGTGTTTCAATAGTGTGTCGATATAATCGTAATAGAAATTTAATGTCAAAAATATGACATTACAATGTCAAATTGGTATTCTCCTAACGTTAACTATTCTATCGAGACACCACTGACACACCACTGACTCACTTTTGTATTCTGCTCTACAATCGTGGCATAATGGAATCTCGATAGTTGTCAAAACGGTATATTGCTTAGCAACATATACCATGTTGCTAGGCAACACCTGCAAGGTAAATATTACCATACCATTGAGACTCCATAGTGATTATATTGCGATGTTATTAAAACTTTAGCAGAATACCAAATAAAGTCACAATCTCGATATAATATCAATAGAGTCTCGATATAATGACAATGGTTGGCCAAATAGCAGAATAAGGCCCCAGGTTTCAAGCTATATACGTACCGAGTTTCATCGCAATCGGTTAATATTTTATTGCGTGAAGGAATATCAAACATGAACTTATCATGTTTTTATCGGGCCGGAAATATCTGCCGTATGCCGGAAGAACTTTAGGCCAAATCAACAACTATTTGGACACCCACCAACGGATTACCCGACAGACCCCGTCGAAGGTGACGAGACGATATGGACAAAGGAGACGGGGATCGTTTCTTAGGATCTGGGGCCTGAATGTATATAAAATAAGCATTTTTGTAGCTATATCTCAACTTCTTACAACAAGCCCACATGTCCCATTCTCCTTTATGACAGACTAGCGACCCGCTCCGGCTTCGCACGGCTATATTATGCATGTATTATACATATAAACCTTCCTCTTGAATCACTCTATTTATTAAAAAAAACCACATCAAAATCCGTTGCGTAGTTTTAAAGATCTAAGCATACAAAGGGAAATAGGGATAGAAAAAGCGACTTTGTTTTATACTATGTAGTGATTGGCAATCCGTCGCACAAGATCGCGATCAGTAGAAGAGAGGTCTGCTTAAGAGGGGGCTGCTGAGGAAGCTTAATACAATTAATTTTAGTCTTTATAAATGTTGGCCAAGATTACACCTACAAAAGTTGCACACAGCAACTACAATTCTAGTAGGCGATAGGTATTGCATTCGGCGACTTTATTTTTCTTCTTACTCTTATCCCAATATATTTGAGGTCGGTGCAGTATGTCTTCTTCATTCACTTGTATTGGTCGTCATCTCATCGTTCACATTAATCTCTCTCGTATCTTATCTCACGCAGTCAATCCATCTTTTCTTAGGTCGTTCTTTTCCATTACATGCGTTAGCTATCGTTTCTTTCCACTTTGTTTCCATGTGTTGTTTTTGGCGGATTATTAAGAATATTTTATTAATCCGCCAAGAATACAATTAAGAATATTTTATAGTTACCTTATAATCAGGAGTGGCAGGTAATGGTGCCATAGTTTCATCTCCCAATATCAGGGAGATCAGTGTGTTGAGAACAGCCGGTGTTGCCAGCACGTCGGTCAGAGACAGCAGCACCCAGCCCGCGAATATTTCCCTTATTAGCAGTTTGAATACTCTGTGGATTATTTAAACAGAGAAATACAAATACTCGTTTGGATAGCTAGAATTTTTACTATTTAGAATTTGCTCTACAATTTAACCTGTTTTTAAGTATTTTCCCTATTATTATGTTAGTTTTTAATTAAAGTGGCCGGTGGCTTACTTGTCAATTTATTTTAGTTCTTCATATTTGACGACCCAGTTGGCACAATGGTCACCATGCCGGAGTGCCAAACACGGGGTTGCGGGTTCGATTCCCGGCTCAGACAAGTATTTATGCTTAGATATTTGTCTGTGTTCTAGTTGTTTATATGTATTATAAGTATTACAAAAGAAAAGTATATAAGTAGTATATCCGTTGTCTAGCACCCATAACACAAGTGTAGTTATTTAGCTTGGGGCTAGATGACGATGTGTATAATGTCCTCCAATATTTATTATTTATCTGATCGTATGATACTTACGGGTTGTTAAACTCCTGCTCTCTCAACAACAGAGGCATGAGCGTCTCAGTCATCGCCCTCAGATAGTGGAGCTCGGTGTGTCGCGAGCGCACGGCCACATGAAGCGCGGGCGCAGGCCGGCGCATTGACATGTGCCGGACGAAGCATGGGATCAGGCGGGAGGTTAGGAACCGAGTGTAGTCTATCTGTAAATAAAACATTAAATAAATAAATAAATTTATTTTTCCAAAAAATACATATATGTCTTATTTTAGTTACAATCTTGACGTTCATGCATTAGGGTAAAATATAAGTAGGTAATCTTCTAATGATATTCGTAACTGTTGGTCGAAGTCCTCCCAACCAAACTAAGCTTTAAGCTTGTGAGTTAGAGAGAAGGATTCCTCCACAGCAAAAGCGATCTCAATTTAGACCCAACATATGAAAAGGAAAAATAAAGCTTAGACCTTACAATATTCGTTTTAACACCAGGTCTCTATACTAAGCTGAAAGCTTGATAATATAGAAAACTGGGATCCTAAGTAACTAAACAAAAAGTAAAAATAAAGAGTAATAATAAAGAGTAAGAAGGAAACTAGAGCAATTTTGTAAGTGTAGGTGTGTGATTGTGTGTGTCGGAGTGTGCTTGTATGTGTCGGGGTGTGCTTGTGTGTGTATGTAAGTGTCAGAGTGTAGATGCGTACTTGTGAGTGAGTGAACGAGATGACCTGGTTTTTGACGTGATAACGTTTTATAAATTGGTGAACACCTGCAATCTCAAAAAAGTGTGACGTCACGCGTCGTTACTGGAACGCCTCATGTTATTGACAAGGTAACTATAGCAACGTTTTATCGTTGCCATGGTTACCATCGAATGTTTTCTTATGACGTTATCACGTAAAATTATCGTCCGGAAACAGACTTTACAGACAACCATTTCTTTTATTTTATTTTTATATCGTCAACGTCAACAAATTATTATAAATATTAGCATCCCTTAGGAATATCGGGATAAACAACGCTTTAGACCTGGCAGCACACTGGAGTGGGCGGATTAGCCCTACCTAATCAACTCCCCTTTAATTTGTGAAATCGATACGTAGAAGAAGATCGGGATAAAAAGTAGCCTATGTTACTCTCAATTAATCAATGTCAGACCATATCGTCATACCAATTTTTATCAAAATCAGTCTAGTAGTTTCGGAGCCTATTTGTTACAAATAAAAAATCATTTTACGCCAAATAGGCTGGCATTTAACCTCATCTCATCCGATGATGCCGCGGCGATTAGGTCGAGGATGTAGCATGCTCGTCTAAAAGGGGAACGACATGCCTGGACAACATGATGGAACGCGACGAGTCACTTGGCACCATGACTTTGTCCCAGGGGGTGGTGTTAGAAGCCGCTGGTCATTATCATATTAGTGTACTTAATTCTACAAAATTCATCATTATTCAAATTTAAAACACAAAATTAAATATCAATATTACAAATTACAAGGATATGTCTAATTACAAAACACGAAATTATTAAAAAAAAAAGCTATACAAATGTACCTACTTAGATTTAATAACAAACTTTAATAAGAGAATGAGAATGTCATTTATTTGCTCGAAATATGGTATAAGGATGTTACATAAAAATATAGTTCAACATATTTCACCAGCACTTAGCTTAGCATGCAAATATATATTAGCTTTTAATAAATCAAAGTATCACTATAATATCTAATAATTAATCCAATATCGAAAAAAAATTGCTATAGATGTCAGAAAAATGTCATTTTATAAAATGATATATGGACGAAAATAGACTAATCATAAATTGAAATACGTAATAATTAACAATAATACGAGTAATACGAAAAGAAAGAGGTCCAATGTCAATTAAATTAAATAATATACAATTGAATTGGGAATCTTTTTAACCGACTTCAAAAAAAGGAGGAGGTTCTCAATTCGGTTGTATGTATTTTTTAAAATTAGGTTTAAAATGGTATAATTGGCTTGTAGTTTTAGAGTAAGCAGCTTATCTTTAAAGGTATTCTTTGACTCTAATACTATTGGTGACACATAAGAGGCAGAAAACGATGTTTTTCAACCAATCTAAGATGTAGTTCAGTGTTCAGTTCAGTGTATAAGAACTACTGGACCGATTTTGATGAAACTTGGTATGAGGACACATTGGTTCAATGTAAACTTAAACCTAACAAAATGTTGCTTATCTTAGAGTAACTTACTTTGACAGCCCTCTGCAGTAAACAAGCGGACGCATAACGCAGCTGATGCCTGAGTTCATCGATAAAGAATGGCTGGAGGGTCACTTTACTGTACCAACTGTTTATAAATTGCTCTAATATTGTGTTGTAGAACTGAAAACAAGAGTTTATTTTACAAAATATCTGAAAAAAAAAAGAGTTATTTATCGACTTATTTTAGAGTGATATAGATTTAAAATTATTAAAATTTAAATTTTGACGTGATAAAGTCTTATAAATCGATGAACACCATACTGCACTCACAAAAAAGTGTCATGTTACGGGAACGTGAGCGTTATTGACAAGGTAACCATAGCAACGTATTATCATTGCTATGGTTACTATCAATGTTTTGTTAAATAATCACGTAAAATTATCGTCCGTAAACCTACTTTTTACATATTATCAGCGTTTGACTACTATCACGCCTGCCTAATGGTAGGTGACGATGCGGTCTAATATGTAGCACGCTTTCCTAAAAAGATAACTATTCACTAGCGACTTGCAAGATCCCCAAATTATACATTCCAGGAAAGACAGACACAGCCAACTGTTTCCATTCTTTTGCCATTCCCAAAATACCTGATAGGATTACTCTGGTCTTCTAATTTAGTGTGTTACTGACACATTTAAATAAATGAGGTTGCCAGTATTTCAAATATCTCTATTAGATTCTTTAAAATTATATTAATTCTTATATTATTATCTCATGATGAACCACGGCTGGGCAAATGCCTCCCCAAATTCCTTCCACCTATTACTATCACCTCGATGAAGGAGTCGGTAACTCATTCCGCCATCGTCTTTTGGGCCTACCTCGAAGGCGTCTGCAGTAAATAGGGTTCCAGCAAGTTGCCAATTTGGCCCTGGATTCATTTGACATACGGCATAAATTAATCCATCATAAAATAAAAAGCACATCATAAAAGCGCATAAAATTCATTTTAAATAAGTTCATTTTCGACAAAAACATTAAAATAGTGGAATTTTTGTTCAATTTATGAACATAATTATTCTAATAGCTTGTCAACAACATAATAGACTGATTTTAATAAAAGATAAGATTAAAAAAATATAACAGATTATTATTTTTTATCTTTATCATCACTACATTACATACATATAAAACAAAGTCACTTCCCCTGTCTGTCCCTATGTATGCTTAGATCTTTAAAACTACGCAACGGATTTTGATACGGTTTTCTTAATAGATAATGTTTCAAGAGGATGGTTTATATGTATAATCCTACTAATATTATAAACGTGAAAGTTTGTATGTATGGATGTCTGGATGTATGGATGTTTGTTCCTCTTTAACGCAAAAACTACTGAATGGATTTTAATGAAACTTTACAATAATATAGCTTATACATCAGAATAGAACATAGGCTATAATTTATAAAGATATTGTGTGAATTGTCTAAAATATAACGAAAAGTGTCGAAAAATTGACAGATGTCAAAGTGACAGATGTCAATGTGACAGATGTCAAAGTGACAGATGTCAATGTGACAGATGTCAAAGTGACAGATGTCAAAGTGACAGATGTCAAAGTGACAGATGTCAAAGTGACAGATGTCAAAGTGACAGATGTCAAAGTGACAGATGTCAAAGTGACAGATGTCAAAGTGACATTTAACAGATGTCAAACTGTGTCAATTTGACATCTGTGAATTTGCTCAGCGTTTTTCGTCATATATTTTCACTGGATCGGGACTAACGCGGGTGAAACCGTGGGGCGCAGCTAGTACTTGTATAATATAGCTGTGCGAAGCCGGGGCGGGTCGCTAGTTAAACAACAAATTACATGATATGTTTTTCTCTCTGTTACGTATGCAATCAAAAACGACTGAACCGATATGATTTTTTACAATTGGAGCACTTCTTTTTGGAAAGGTCGTCGTGGTATACTTGACATTCAAATTCACTAAGAAGCTTAATTATCAACGAAAATCTGCAGCCGCTTTACGAAAATGCGTAAATCCCCATTTTCCTACAGGATCAGGACAAACGCGGGTAAATCCGCGGGTGGCAGCTACTATAGTTAAACAAACCACAGAACGCTTCATAGAAAAAGCAATTCACATACCGTTAACACTAATTAGAGCTCAATCAATAGTAGTAATTACCTTACTTAAATTGGCTACTATTTGCTATGCTGTTTCAAGGTTGCTAACAACAAACTATCTAAGTTACTAGCTGCGTCCCGCGGTTTCACTAGCATAAACTCTGATATTGAGTACCTATTCTATGTCTTTCGTCATTCTATAGACTATCTTTATTTAAGCTTTCATCAAAATCGATCAAGCTGTATCACCGTGAAGAGGGGAAAAACAATCATAAATTCAACATTATTTTTATTCGATTTATTGATAGCTAATTGCGGCCTGTGATTTTACGCGCGATCACGTGCCAATATCTATTTATTGATAGCTAATTGCGGCCTGTGATTTTACGCGCGAGCTGGAGTCCTGGAAGTCCTGGAATAACTTTCAGGACTCCAGTTATCTACATACCAAGTCTCATGGCAATCGGTTTAGTAGTTTTTGCGTGAAGAGGTAACAAACGTAATAATTACATTAATGGTGTTTTATTTTTATTCTGGATGATTTATACAGTGCAAGCAACTTTAGTCCATGTCATTCTGGGGACTGTATATCATGATGCCTGGGACCGTTCCGTCGCGTTTGGTCAAAATCGCAAACGGTCAAGTGACTGAAAACCGTCAAAATCGCGATCGGTCAAAATAGCGATTGGTCTATATCTCGAACCGTCAAACTAGCGGTTGGACATGTATTAGAAGGAGTAGGCTTGCCCAGAACCTGTATACCCTCACAGCTTAGTCAACCAAGTCCAGAGAAAAGAATTCTTTAAATCTACAGTCAACTAAGCACAAATACATGCAACTAACTCACAAAGGAGCAGTATTGGCCTAGTTCCAAAGACTGTGGGTTCAAATCCTGGCCGGCCATGCACCACTGGCTTAGTTGGCTATAGATGCTTTGTTATTTTGCCTAGACACATATTAGTGCTGGGCAACCCACTCCATCCTCAAGCAAACTATAAAGGACCAAACTATAGAGGTCAAGTTTTCGAACTATGTGTTTTACAGATAACCTAATTTTAAAATTAAAAACCTGAGGTCTAGGTATACAAGTAAGTACGAACACACAAACTTCCGCATTTATAATATTAGTGAGATAAGTATAGCAATTCGTTTTCATTATTATAAGGAGTGAATGACTCATTTATTTCATATCAGTATCAGAATTTCTTTGTGTAATGCTACAGTACAGATGTTTTTGTCATGCTTATTATGGCAAATGGAAATATTTATTAGCTGTGTCCTGTAACTTCACTTGAGTAAGTTTTGATGTTGTAGGGATATTTAGATGTTGTGTTTAATTCTAGGGGTTTAGCTATCTCTAAGGTAAATTGGACAACAAAGATAAACTGTCTCATTCTATACTATTATCCTACTAATATTATAAATTGAAAGTTTAGTGTTAGTTTGTTACTCCTTCACGCAAAAACTACTTGAAGAAAGATTCAAATGAAACTCAGTCTGAAATAGCTAGGGACCTGGTTTAATACATAGGCTACTTTTTATCCCAATATCCCCATGGCATAAAGACTTACGCATGTGAAATTTCAAGGCGCACCTAGTCCTATTCTTACTAATACTATCATTATAAATGTGAAAGTTTGTGTGTGTATGTTTGTTACTTCTTTATGCAAAAACTACTGAACGGATTGTGATGAAACTCGGTAAGTAGATAGCTAAAGACCTGGATTAACAAATAGGCTTTTTATCCGAATATTCCCACAGGATTGAGACTTACTCTGGTGAGACCGCGGGCCCCATATTACAGATTATAGATGTGAAAAGTTCTGTGTATTTCTGTTACCTTTTCAGGCAAAAACTACTGAACCAATTGCGATCAAACTCAGTATATAGATAGCTAAAGATCTGGATTAACACATAGGCTAATTTTTATCACAATATTCCCAAGGGATAGCAGATGCATCCGCGAGGCGGAGCTAGTTTCTAATATTAGTAAAAAACTTACATCTTCTATAGCCTGGTCTAGTTGCTTATGTATTTGAAGTCCAACCCATGGCTCTGTTGATAGTGTCACCTCATGTCTCGGGCAATCCTTAGATCCACATGCATTGCACTGAAAACATTGGTTAATGGTCATTGTGTAGGACAAAAAAGGAAGGTGCTAATAAATACAAATATTATGATGAATATTAGAGGAATTTCCCAGTTATATCACGATTCTACCATGAATTATCATTAGTTGCAGCTGTATTGAGGAAAAAAACACCGAATAATACCGGAAAACCTTGATATTTATGTAATAATAAACAAATAACAAACCAAAACAAGTCTTGCGCTCACCTTTTTCGGGATATTTTCTACAGCTTTATTTCTCTTTTTGTCGACGAAATGGCACTTAAATTTATTTACATATTCACGTGTAATAGACGAACTGAGACCGTAATAACAAGCCAGACATCCCAGCCCATAGCTAAAGGCTATTGTTGCGAAGTGAAATCTGGAACGAAGGCAAGTAGGTTACAGCGTTTCTAAAAGGGGGAGGAACGCACAAAATTAACCCCCAATTCTATGAACCTGTAGAAATATAACACAGCACTTGCAGTACAAAGGATGCCGATGTAAATAATATAATTGAAATTTTCGAATATATCTATAAACTTATTTTGACATCTTTCAGTCATGGCTACATAAAAAATTAATTTGTGATTTGTGACGTTCCAGACATTTGTGTGAATAGTTTGACATATCGAAATGCCATTTGTTATTGCCATGTGTGGTCTACAAATCTCCTTATATACATACAATGAACTAAAGGCTTTTACACACGTCCCAATTTCGGGTCGTGTGTCGGGTCCGACATCAGTGTTGCCACATTTCAATTCGACAAATCTGTATCGTTAAGTGAAAAAATCTGTGTAAAATCTGTATGAGAACAGCTTTAATTGTATAAAATCTGGACTATTCATAATCGTAGACAGAGAATAAATAGTTATTCTCTGTCTACGCTCCATAATACCTAATATTAAAAATGAATAGTCCAGATTTTATACAATTATAGCTATTCTCATACAGATTTTACACAGATTTTTTCACTTATCGATACAGATTTGTTGAATTGAATTGTGGCAACACTGATGTTGGACCCGACCAAATCGGGACGTGTGTAAAAGCTATTAGGGCTTCTACACACGTTACGATTTGGTCATCCCGACTAAATTGACACAACCAAATCGGGTGTCGCAACACTCGCTACGATTTGGTCGGACCCGATTCAGAGAGTACATTGATACACATCGTGGTCATTAAGTAGTTTCTAGGGTTCCGTTCCTCAGGGGGAAAAACGGGACCCATTTACTAAGACTTCACTGTCGGTTCATCAGTCCGTCCGTCTATCAGTTCCATCCGTCCGTAAATACGTCTGTCCGTCTGTCCATCTGCCTGTCTGTCCGTCTGTCATCCGGTTGTATCTCATGAATCGTGATGGATAGAGAGTTAAAATTTTGACAGATTATGTATTTCTATTATTGTCGCTTTAACAACAACAACTAAATACAGAAAAAAAATAAGTAGGGCTCAAATACAACATGATACGGAACCCTTCGTGCGGGAGTACGACTCGCACTTGTTTGTTTCGAACACGAAATTGGGTCCGACGCGTACACACGTCCCGATTTGATCGGATACAACCAAATCGGGTGGGGCGTATATCTAATTCGATCAATTAATAATAATTAAGTCGGCCCGACTACGATACACACGTCCCGATTTGGTTGTACACCTGATCAAATTGTATGTCGGACCCGACCAAATCGGGTCGTGTGTAGAAGCTATTATATTATAGAGGACCAAATTATGAAGGAAGGCTGTAAGAAATGGTTTTAAAAACGTACCTATGTAAAGCGTTATTTATTCCAGACCTTCAGTCCATGTTCCAGACGGACACGTACTACGTCCAACCAAATACGTATCTACAAATCATTTGTTTGTTTTTGATATAATTATATCCTTGCAACGGACAATGGGTCCGTAGGTGATTTTAACACATCCAGAACGTGATGTACCGTGGGCGTGAAGTGTAATGTTTGGTCGGAATCATTCTGGATAGGGTACTCGCTCGCTAGTTTCGCTTTTTATTGGGGAGATTTTTAACTAGTAGAAACATTTTTAATTTACGTTCAAAAACTTGGTGACTCAATAGCAATGTTATTAATCAGCTGAAAAATGTCATCTGTCAAACGAAAATGATTTCTGAACGAAATTATAACCTCAAAACAATTTTATTTTTGCCGTTCGACCCGCAGAAATCGAAGAAATAAATTATATCCGTTATTACACAGTTTCCCTTTAGTAATAAGACGTTACCTACAAGGATAATAAGCAGGAGAGATATTTGTGGAATAAAAAACACTAACGGTTAGTAAATATAGGGTTTTCTCAACTTTTAATAAATATTGTTCGGGATTATAACTAATTTTGTACTTAATACTTATTAAGTACAAAATTAGTTATAATAAGCTCGAAGCTAGGTACTTACCTAGCTTCGAGCTTTTAGAAGATTATGTAGGTATAGTACCTCATAATTTATTAATCTTATTTTAGCCCTTTTCTCTCATAAACTATTCAAATCAAAACCTTATTAAATGTTTTCAACTGCTCAGGTTTTCCAATAAGCTCACTTACCTACTGTTTATCTAAGTAATTACAATTCATAAAATGTAAAATGTCATTAATTTACTGTGTAGAGTGTTAAGAGGAAAGGGTACCGAGGGCTTTCTCCATACAAACTATTACAAACGTAGTCGACTGTTTTCTCCCTGGATAATAACACTAGAACAAATATTTTCGGTGCATAAAACTTATAACTGCCGTGACCATGCCCCTATTTTTGTTTTTTTTTTATTTTAATTTTTTTTAAATTTTAATTTCAATGGTAATTAGAAAATGAAAAAAACCAAAACATAGGGGCATAGTCATGGCAGTTATAGGTTTTATGGCACAAAAATATTTGTGCTAGTGTCATTATCCAGGGAGGAAACAGTCGACTATGTTTGGTTGGAGAGCGCGCAGGTACCCTTTCACCTTAAGATAAGTATAATAAAGCGGTTAGGAGTTCAACTTTTATCTTATTATTATTTATTTGTTCATTTATTCTCACTCAATCTGTACATACTGAGGCCCTTGCCTTTAGATTATACTTGATAAATAAACGAATAGTTATCTATCATACAAAACTGAGTAGTACGTTTTTATTCTACAATTTAGTACTTTAAAATATCCAGAATTTAAATCTACCTTCAGTTTTTTTCACTAAGTCTAATTAAGTACCTTTTATTTCAGACAAACCATGGTACTGCAACAATGTTTCTACCAGGCCACAAGACAGTACTTATCAAGACACTGTCTCCAATCCAAACCACAAACATACTGCCAAATACTTCACAAATACAGTACAAAACCTCGTAAATTCACCGACAGACATGAATGGGTCATCATAGACAACAACATTGGCACGGTCGGCATAAGTAATTATGCTCAAGAATCTCTTGGAGATGTAGTCTTCGCTCAGCTCCCAGACCCTGGAACAAAGCTAACAGCTGGAGAAGAATGTGGAGCCTTAGAAAGTGTTAAAGCAGCTTCTGAAATATACTCGCCTGTCACCGGAGAAGTAACAGAGAAAAACTCAGAGGTAGAAAAAAAACCAGCATTGATAAACGTTTCTTGTTATGAGAAAGGATGGCTTTTTAAATTAAAGTTGACGAAACCAGAGGAGTTGGAAGAATTGATGTCTGAAGAAAAGTATGAAACATTTTTGAAGACAGATGTTGAGAAAGATTCGTAGTTTATTATTGTTCCTGTTAAATAGATAAAGTAAAGTTTATGAAAAAATAGTCTAATATATGCAGTCTGGTCAATATAAAGCATTTTTAATTTTCATTTAATGAGTCACTCTTTTAAGAGGTTTATTTTCCTCACAATTAACTATGAAAATGTAGTCAAAATATCCCATAAGAAAACCTAGGGTTTTACAAAATAGATTGATTTTAAATAAAAACAAACAAAATGTGCATTATCATTTTTTAATGTAAGTGCATTCATAAAATAATAGTGGTAGGTACATAGTTTTACATTTTGGCATTTTTTGCACATATTTGTATCACATTCAAATATTCAACATTGATATTTTATTTTGTAACATTTATTGAGATATCACATAAAATGTAGTCAAAATATCCCATAAGAAAACCTAGGGTTTTACAAAATAGATTGATTTTAAATAAAAACAAACAAAATGTGCATTATCATTTTTTAATGTAAGTGCATTCATAAAATAATAGTGGTAGGTACATAGTTTTACATTTTGGCATTTTTTGCACATATTTGTATCACATTCAAATATTCAACATTGATATTTTATTTTGTAACATTTATTGAGATATCACATAAAAATGTACATAACTATAACTTTAAAAATTTTATGGCACAATAATATATGAAAAAGGAAAATTCCCAAATATGGGTATAATAGTTGAAACATAGTTGGCATAACCATTAGCTAGAATCTCTATAGAAAAAGAGCATTCTCTTGAAAATAATTGGTAATTATATTGCTCAGTTTTTGTTAACTGCACCTTAATATAAAATTCTACTTTTCAAAATGTCTACAATATATACTAAGTAAGTATACCTATATTAAAATGTGCATTGGACAATCCACTTAAGCCATGTAATAAAAAATATAAACATTGATTAAGCTTTGTGCATTACAATTATATTCTTAGTCTAATTACTAGCCCACTAACTTCCCACGGTTGGGCTTGAGCTTCCTCCCTGACAATCGCTAATCCGGAGGACGCCTGTGTCTTTCTATGGACCCAAACACGGTAAAAACAGATTTCTCGCAGTGAGAATATCCTCATAGCGAAAAATCAGTGTTTATCATGTAGTTGCCCAACCTGGATTGGCAAACATCCTTTCAAATCCCGTGTCTTTGGACTTATACTTCTTCCGCATATTGTAACGGGTAACTACGGCACTGCGCAAGGCCCGTTAATACGCACTTGCACTTTTTTTATTAAAATTATGGGTCTATAATATCTTCGAAACGTGACTCTTTAGGACATCATGTGACTGAATATTTTGTTTATCTACTCAAGGACTAAAAATTGGACGATGACAACGTCCATACATTTGGTAACAATGTCCTTTATGATTTTTCCCTAAACATTACAATCATAAGTTTTAATTGGCAATAATTTACACAAATTCCCTGTTTATACATATTTTAACTTACTAATTAAAAGATAGGTAAAATAACTATATTTTCTTACATTAATAAACACAGCAAGTAAAAATTAACATGTATAAAATAGGAATAGTATGTGGAACTTACATATCTTTTTAAATCTTATTTGCAAAATTAGAGGTAAGAAGACATTGGATTTGTATTGGTATAATGTATAAAATTTCAAGAACCAACAGAAAATATATTTGGATAAATCTGGCAGTTATTCAGTTATAATAATAAAATTATCACAAAATATGGTAACTTGTATTTACTAGACAGTATTTAATCCGAATAGCGTAGCCCGGCAGCTGATGAACGAGACCTACAACAGGCGACTTAAGCGCAAAGATATTCTATGAGCAGAGAACCTCGATGGAGGACTCGCTCTCATGCCAGACGGACGCTCGGAACACATCCGCTCATAGTCCTAGGACTGATTGCAGATGCACCCAAAAAACTAGACAGTATTAAAAAAAGATAGCTTTGATTGGATGTGGTCCTCATAGCTCAGTCGGTTAAGAGCTATTATAGGGAACCGGAGATGGTGGATTCAATTCCCACCGGGGTAAAAATATTTATTATTTTAATTTTTAACTTTTATATATTGAACGACTAGACTTGTTGATTTTAACACAACGCAAGGAACAAGAGAATAAAAAAATATCAGAAAGGTATTTAATTCATTACAATTTTTGAGATCAAAATTATAAACTTGAGATTCTCAAAGGTAACTTCTTTTTTTTTTTCAAATATATTTGTCTATCAATTTGTAGCCCGAATTGAGCCGTGTCTTTACCTACATTTATGCTAGCCTTGAAAGAATTCTACTTCTCTTTTGACCACAATTTTACTTAGTCTATCAATAAAACTGTTAGGTAACATTAGGTTACATAAGGTTGAAATTTTTTACTGCATTTTTGACCTCAATACATATTCTATAATCGGTCAGGTCAAACTGGGACCTTACATTGTATCTAATATTTAAAATTCTCGTGTCACAATGTTAGTTACCATACTCCTCCGCAACGGCTTGACCGATTTTTTATGATAGTAGATTATGCATCAAGGGCATAAAACAATGTCTTATGTTGTGGGTGGCATATTGAACCCCGAGTGTGGCCTGCTAGATTTTTGTAGACCAATCAAATGACTTATTATAAATAAAACCTATTTGCTGAAACCTTAAAAATTAAAACCCAGAGTTTTCACACATATTTCAACTTCCAAATTCAAATCACTTTATTCCCTTGGGAGTTTCATACAACATTATCTCCCTTGGGAATAATGTCTTGCTTTAAGTTGAGGTTAATAGGACTTTAATCCGTGATTAAAGTGCTGCAGGTGTGAAAAATTTTATATGCATATTCAGTAGGTCTGAGAATCGGCTACTATCTACTTTTTTATTTTTTTTCCTTTAGTATTTTTTTTGTATATGACAAAAACAATGTTGGCTGGGACAGCTAGTGTATTTATAAAAGTATACTCACAACACAAGCTTAGTTGGTTGGGGGCTAGTTTTCGCTGAACGCAATGCCTTGCAATATCTACACTAATATAAAGAGGAAATACTGTTTGTTTTTGGTTTTAAAACTACTAGACCAATTTTGTGGAAATCTGGTATGAGGATGATTTATTGGGAGTAACATATGACACTTTTTATCCCGATATTCCTCTTACGCGGGTAGTTTATCTATTTATAATATTTATATAACCACATAAAAACTTACAACACAACTTCACCCAAAACCAGGTAATACGGCCCCTGTTTTAAAAGTAATCTTCGGCTTATACAACCAAGTGATCGAGAATGGCTTATCGAGTGACAGATTAACGTTAATTTCTAACAATCTGATAGTTGCATTGTAGTTGAACTCACACGGTTTCTTGCAAACCTGAAAGGAAATAATTTTATTTGAGTTACATAGCGCAGAATGTACGTACGTAAAGTTAACGATTAATTATTAATTAATAATTTATAAGTATTCTACCCGTTACCTGGCACCCATAACACAAGCCTAGTTGCTTAGCTTGGGGCTAGATGGCGTTGTATAAATTGTCCCATAATAGATAGCTAGATCATTTTATTTGTACAACATAATATAAGTATAAGTTGCCCAAATGGGCGACCTTATCGCTGAAAGCAATTTCTTCCAGGCAACCTTTGGATGGAAAAGAACTGATTCAGCTCCACAATATTTATTTATATCGAGCCAACATTTTCTAATCGTGTTATGGTGTCCCAAAAAGAATAGTGTTTTGTTAACATTTACTCTTATTTCTATCAGCAACACTATTTATACAAAAATGTAGTGATTTTTTTTTGAAGTGAAAACTTCTTATGGCGCGTTGGGCACTTTTGTGGGTGAGCATTTTCAGCCGTTCTCGCGACAGATTTTGACGCGACAGATGAGATTTGACGCGACAGATGAGATTTTATTTGTGTTAGTCTTTTTGTTTAACTTATACTGCCATCTATTACACAAATTGAGAAAATTAGTTTCTAGAAAGACCGCTATTTGAATGTAGATGGCGCTGATTTAAATTTTTTACTGCCATCTAGCGAATAAAAAATAAACTATATTTGTTTAAGTGAGTGCTAATAGATGGCAGTAGCAGATCGTTTCAAGAAATATTCTATGAGAAATAACAAGTTTATTGTTTTCACTTCTGCCTGCACTCCCGGAGTGCGCTGTTTTTTTTTTTAAACTAGCAAGTTCGACGATTTGACGACCCAGTTGGCACAATGCTCACCATGCCGGACTGCCAAATTCAGGGTTGCGGGTTCGATTCCCGCCTCAGACAAGTATTTATGCTTAGATATTTGTCTGTGGTCTGGTTGTTTCTATGTATTATAAGTATATATTTACAAAAGAAAAGTATATAAGTAGTATATCCGTTGTCTAGCACCCATAACACAATTCTAGTTACTTAACTTGGGGCTAGATGGCGATGTGTAGAATATCCTTTTTTTTTTTTTTGTTTATTAATAATGGGTTTGCACTTGACCATAATATATGCCTGATGGAATATTTTTTTATTTCCTGCAATATTTATTTATTTCTGGCTAGAGTAATGACTTTTCCAAAAATCTAATGATACACTTTTAGTTTTAGTTTTTGTCAAAATCGGGCACGCAACTCCTTTCAGCATTTTTCCCTTTCTCTTATAGTTTAGGATATAGCCCTGAAGACCAGTATAAATAGTTTACCTGGTTGTTAATATTAACAGTTTTGACAGGTGGCTGGTCGAAGATGCTTATCTTGTTCAGTGAAGGCACTCCGTAGCCCCACCAAGTGATCGAGCTTCGGATTTCAGTGTGGTTCAGTTGGAATTCTATGTGGCTGTATTTCTTTTCTTGGTAGCTGTCTGTAATTGTTTAACGTAATTTAAATACTAGATCATTCTGTTTTAAATCCTCATGTTTTTTACCTTTACCAACTTATTATATTTTTTACCAACTCAAAATATCTATTGGTCTCAAAAATCATAAGGATCGGAGCATGTATTTTGTACCCAAAGGGTAAATACGGGACCATATTACTAAGTCCACTGTCTGTCCATCCGTCTGTCTGTCACCAGGCTGTATCTCATGAACCATGATAGCTAGAGAGTTAAAATTTTCACAGATGCAGACCAGCTGGCACTGATGACTCATCAGTGCTAGCTAGTCCGTGCCCGTCCGGAAAATCACAATCATGGGAAGCCAGTGGTGAAGGTCTATTATTTCAAGTGAAAAAATATCTATATTCTCACATATTATTAATCACAGATTAGATTTTCACAGATTATTTATTTCTGTTTCCACAAACGCTTCAGCATATCACATCATACTTCGTTACATATGATCAAGAGACCCCCTATAGATGGAAATGAAAGCAGTTTAACTGAGAATCATCATACTTACTGATGCTATCACCATCGTCCCAGTACAACTCTCCGTGAGCCATCAGGTTGCGACACGGAGCCGCTGCCAGCTGCAGCGGTGAACTGCGTGTAGTCGACGTAGATACAGGACCGCGGGGGTTCGGTTCTTGTAGGGGTATTATTGATCCACCCTGGGGGAATAATAATATTGATTTTAAATCTATATTATCGATGTAGTGAGCGAAGCGTCTCTGCCCCAAGTCTGGCAAAATTTGCATTTCTTCTGTCACTTCATCATCATCATCCGAGCGATGTTCCCGGTTGCATCCCTCTCGTGAGCCCGGGGTCCGCTTTCCTACTTTTACGCTTCCACTTTGCAAGATCTTCGGCATCCCGGTATAGTAAGGCCATTTGCACGCATATCACCCTTAACGACGTCAAGCCAGCACTTCTTGGGTCTACCCAGTCTGCCACGACCCGGCGGAGGCCCCATGGCAAGACATTTGTTCCCCACGTAACTAGCCGGTTTTCGCAAGATGTGACCGAACCAGCGCGAGCGTAGGCGACATTCTTGCAATTTATCTGCAATGTCACGGACATGAAGGCATCCCCGGATAAGGGAATTTCTTCTGTCACTTACAGGAGGAATACTAACAGACATCTATAAGTCGTATTTTACAACCGATCTGAAAGGGCATAAAGGGAACTATGGAAAAGGTATCTCTGCCATATGAGATACGATTTTGATATTTTTTTGGTCTCATGAAAAATTTGTGAAGATTCACTGAGGATTATCAGATTGATGAGCAAATATGGTCCTCCGTGCGCCAGGAGTTATAGTGCCTGGTAGTCTGGTACTACTGGTTCTGGTAGTGCCTTGCGACAGTATGGGAGTTACTCACAGCAACAGCGACTGTAGTATCCTCATCGACCTGCATCCATTGTCCTTGCGCGATATGTCTACCGTCCAGCGAGCGCCACGCGTTACCTCCAGGATAGTACGCCTTGACCGTGGTAGTGCCTTGCGACAGTATGGGGGTTATCATGATGTGGGGACCTATTAGGAATTGATTGTCTATATCGTGTATGTCTGTGTTTGATGGGAACCTGGAAAAAGAACGATAAATATATAATTATCACCAAATTAGCTACAAGGCCACTTTAATTAGCTCAGCGAAGGTGAGCGGCTAAAGGATGGAAAGGCCTCACTGGATTTTAACCATCACCCCATTGAGTCATCCAAAGGAAACGGGTCAACTCAACACTGATGTTAGGCATCCTGCTGAGTTGCTGCTGTGTTTTTAATTTTATTATTTGACATTTCACTACTTATTTAGGCTAATTCACATCCCTCAAATGAGGTTAAATAGTCAAGTACTTTTTTATAATTTTGATATCTTATTACTCTATTTAATGTGGAAAAATTATTGATTTGATTTTGAGCATTTTTTCTCACACCACTTCACTCCGACCAGCCAACTAAGACAAGCCAGAGATGAGGAACGGTGGAGTGCTCCAGGGTGATCCTGGAGCACTCGGGACCGCGGGGTTGCTACTCCCTAACATATCGCCTCAAGATGCCCTGCGAGCTTATTATTACTTACTCAAAGAACAGAGGTCTAGCAACAGTCTCTCCATAGACATGGGCTCTCCAGAACATGGTGTAGTAATAAGGCAGCAGTTTGTATCTGATACGTAAAGCTTTACGACTCGCATCCACTACTTCTGGACCAAGGCTTACTGGATCTTGGGCCTGGAAATTATACATATTTATTTGATAACTGTCATGTATTTATTTATCATCTTCCCGAAAGGCGGCTTGATTCCATGCAGTTTGGGCATTCGGCAACGGTAATTACACAGGGTGCGGCCGGAAGACCGCACCCTGTGTAATTGTTCCTTTTCTCTGTAAGTATCTCTTATTGATTTTTAATTGTGTGTATATTATGTCGTGTGTTCGTTCGAATAAATAACATTCCATTCTAATTATGAGAGACTATATGTGTATGTTTGTTACTCTTTATTGCAAAAACTACAAACTGATGCGATGAAACTCTGTAGATAGCTGGAGACCAGAAATACCTAAATAAGTTTTCTTCTGAATGACTGACTGATCAACGCACAGCCTAAACTGCTGATCGTAGAGACCTGAAACTTGGAGGGTGTGTTCTTTGTATGACGTAGGCATCTGATAATAAAGGATTTTTCGAAATTCTACCCCTTAGGGGGTGAAAAAGGAGGGCAAAGTTTGTATCGGGCAACGTGATTCCTTGGTCCATTTTCGCGGGCAAAAGCTAGTTTCATCATAACAGCCACACACGTCCACTGCTGAACATAGGCCTCCCCCAAAGACTTCCAGAGCGATCGAGCTCTTTGCGTCCAACGCCTTCCCCCGACCTTAATTAAGTCGTCTGTCCATCTAGTCTGAGGCCGTCCTGCGCTGCGCTTTCCGGTACATGATCTCCAATCTAAGACTTTTCGGCCCCAACGGCCATCAGTTCCAAAGCAAGTTTACAATGACTTACAATAGATGTATCGTCGTTATGGTTTCTACTGAACGGGTAGAAGGCCCCTAGTTGCATCCATCGCTTGCAGAGCTCCGGGGTGGTGTTGCCAGAGAAGCCGCAAATGTCAGCACCCATCGTGGGGATACCGAACAGGCTGAATGACAGTAGTTCTGGAAACAAAAACAGACAGTGAAGTTGGTAAAATGTCACCCTCCCCAAGATTCGCAACTAGAAAAAAGAAATATCGAAAATAATATATCTAATATTAGCTGCGCTCCGCGGTTTCACCCGCGTAACTCCTGATCCCGTGGGTACATCGGGATAAAAGTAACCTATAGCCTTCCTCGGATATATGGACTATCCAACACAAAAAAAAATACAGTTCGAACCAGTAGTTCCTGAGATTAGCGCTAATCTCAGCTTAATAACATTAGTATAGATTTAACAGAGTACTAAGACTTCGCTGTCCGTCCGTCTGTCTGTCACTAGGCTGTATCTCATGAACCATGTTTGCTAGAGAGTTGAAAGTATCATTATTATTTTCACAAAGACAGTCACAGAGGTCGATTCTAACTCCAATAAACTTTATGTACCTGGTATAGTCATCCTCATATCATGCCAATCGCTCCTGATATCCCCGCTCCAATGTCCCGCGTACTGACCGAACCCCACGAACGTTGCACGGGATATTATGAACGGACGTTTGCCACGGATCTCTGATAGTGCACTGTCAATAAAACATATTTTGTTAATGATAAACAATGTTGGCCTAGTTGTAGATAAATATTGAAGAGCACTGAACACAGCGCCAACTATAGCCATCTAAGCAACTAGGCTTGTGTTATGGGGGCCAGACAATGAATAGACTTTTTTCGTAAATATATCAAATAGTATAAAACAAAGTCGCTTCCCGCTGTCTGTCCCTATGTATGCTTAGATCTTTAAAACTACGCAACGGTAAGAGGAAAGGGTACCGGGGGCTTTCTCCATACAAACTATTACAAACGTAGTCGACTGTTTTCTCCCTGGATAATGACACTAGAGCAAATATTTTTGGTGCATAAAACTTATAACTGCCATGACCATGCCCGTATTTATTGTTTTTTTTTAATTTTCAAATTTTTTAAATTTTAATTTCTATGATAATTAGAAAGTTAAAAAATCCAAAACATAGGGGCATAGTCATGGCAGTTATAGGTTTTATGGCATATTTAAATATTTGTGCTAGTGTCATTATCCAGGGAGGAAACAGTCGACTACGTTTGTATGGAGAGCGCGCAGGTACCCTTTCACCTTAAGTCACGAGTGGTTAGGTGTCTTCTAGGAAAGTGAGTTACATTTTAGACCTACCATCAGGCAGGTGTGATAGTAGACCCTGTCGCGAATTGCTAATTAAAATTATTATTGAATTAAAAATAACCAGACAAGAAAGGATTTGATGGAACGGAACGAATTTTTGGGCATAGGGAAGGAAGATAAGGATGATATAAGGGGCCCAAGTGAGTTGCATAAAAATAGCGGCAGAGGTGATGTGAGAATGGAAGTTTGGTGTAAGAGAAAAACAGTTAACAAAAACAGCCGTTTAAAGAGGAAGAATAAAAAAAGAAGCAGTTAAACTATTCTGTAAGAAGCACAGGGTATATAATAATAATAATAATAATTCATTTATTTCAGGTAACAGCCTTATAAATAAGTACAGACCCAAATAAAATATATACCTTACAGACTAACATACATACAGATAATATTATAATAAATTAGTTTTAGGGTTTTCAATCTTCGTTCTCGCCTCCCTATAGCGTCGGTATACAATGCCTGCGGGCCAGAAATCAGCCGAGAAGAACATGTCCTTCAGCGTCGCTGGAATCCGAAACACGTACGACTTAAAGTTAGTCTTCCTTTGGGATTCCAGTTCCACTAGTTCAAGGCTGATACCCAGCTTCTCCTGTTCCAGCCGTTTCCGGCCGTTGGTCTTGATATACTCTTGTACATCGTTCGTGGTTGTACTTTTACTGAACCGGGATATGTACATAGGAATCACCGGTTCTACAGCCTTCAAGCTAGTTGTAGCTGCAGTACCACGGTGATTACGGTTCGGCAGATGACGGTTTTTCTTCTCCACAAGCGTGAAACCGTCACTGTCGATCTTTCGCCCATTGGATGTTTTCTTCACATTCTCTGGAACGTAAGCGGCCTGTGCGTATGATTTTTTCGGGATAGAACAAGTTTCTTTCGTCCCTTTAAATGTAGGTCGGTCATTAACCTGCGCGCTCACCTTCGAGTTATTTGCGCAGGCAGGAGTGCTGAGTCGTGCAATGTGACGATTGCCGCGGTCGCCTCGCTGCGTGTTTACGTTTTGTGCTGACGTCGGTGAAATATTCAGCGCGGGCGCAACTGTATTATTGCGCAACGCTGAAACCTCGGCCCGCAGCTCAGCAACAGTACGTTCGGACGTTTCAAGTTTCATCCGAATGTCAGTGACGTCAGCCCTCAGCAACGTGATGTCCTTTAGGAGCCGGGTAACGTCGACATGATCGAACGTTACCGGCGGTAGCTTGCAGAGGTCCTTTGCTACATACGTAGGGATGTCATCAGGATCGGTTTCCTTGAACACCCGGAAGATGTCCTGCAGGTCCTTTTCCCCATGTCCATCTCTTTGTCTCGTCATTAATCGGATCTTGAGAGTTGCGGTGTCACCCAGGAACCTCTTGGCCTCCAGGATCTCGGTTTCGGTATAGCTTGTCTTGCAGATTTGAGCCAGGCTTAATTCGTCCATCACATCTAGTTTGTTCTGGATGAAAGCCAGGCACTCGTGAACGAGCACAGTATCCGAACGCTTAGGTTGCGCCATGTCGATGCGTAGGTAATTCCACAGTGTTAAATAAATTCACACTGCAAAAATTACTAGGTCACACATATCGGAACGACCGCTGTTGGTAACAGCATTGACACGACGATATGTAAAGTAATGTGGTAAGAAAGAGGCTAAACCGATGATAATTAACCCAGAGGTTAGTGCTCTGGCCTTTATGTATCTAGCCGCAACCCTGTGTTTGGGAGTCCGGTATGGTGACCATTGTGCCAACTGGGTCGTCAAAACTATATTTTAACTTACAAATGTGTAGCGACTGCTTCAGTGATCCCATATAAGTTATGTACGTTATAATGTTCTCCGGCGTAATGTACAGCGTCCATACATAGCGTGTGTGTCCGAAGGTAAGGGTCGTGGGTTCGAGGCAGGTATGGGAGGTTCTCTGGTGCGCACGCGCCGTACGCTGACCCGTCTAAGAAGTTTGACGGCTCGTTCATATCCTAAAAAAACAATGTATAAATAAAATTAGCTGCGTTTAACGTTAAGACAATGCTTTCGGTGTTATTTTTGAAGGGTATTTCGTACTAGTCGGTTTTTAATAAAAACTAGCGACCCGCTCCGGCTTCGCACGCCGAAGTAATTATTATGCATGTATTATACATATAAACCTTCCTCTTGAATCTATCTATCTATTAAAAAAAACCGCATCCAAATCCGTTGCATAGTTTTAAAGATCTAAGCATACAAAGGGACATGACACATAGGGACGGCGAAATTGATTTTATTTTATACTATGTAGTAGGGTGGAGCGAAAAAACTTTTTTTTTAAATTCGATTTTCCTGTATTGTTAATTAATGACCCGTTGTCTTAGGAGTGTTCATGCAAAATTTCAGCTTTCTAACTTAATATCTTGAGGTGGCGCACTAGACTTTAAGATTGGAACCAAGGGCATTTTTGCGTTACCAATAGAGCTAATGTAACATTATAATTACCATCTTTATGAACAATATTATTACTCAATATTACTATTACAAGTAATAACTTTATCAATACGTAATAAATCATTATAAAAAATATATCGTAATGCCCTAAATCAGAATTCTCAGAAACATCTTTTTTGACGGAAATAGTAAATTTTGGTGTTATACTGTGGTATGTCTTGCCTGGCTTTTATTCTGGGAATGAATGAAACCATACCTAGCTTCGGGTTCACAAACAGACTACGAAGCCTCTGATGCAAGCTTGACACATCTCTGTACTGCCTGAGTGTGGTTAGGATACTTTTAATGTCAATTAAATTACTTCCTAGAGAAATGATTGCCATAATTTCGGTGTCCCTATATTTTAATACATCGTAGGTTCTATTAACTTCTATTTCACCAAATCTACTGCAACCATCTTAAAATAGTGTTAAAGACATGATTTGGAACATATTTACAAGAAAATATTGACTTGATATCAAACAAAGTTGGTGCGTAAACTTTCATGGTGAAAGTAGCTAGGTTCCTTCTAGTTATGTGTCAATTCAGCTGTTCCATTAAACAAACGAAGAATCCTACTTGCGCAAGTCAATCATCAAGAATAGACCACCTTTCCTAGGCTTTTGTTAACGAAGGTTTTGAGACTGTACCAGCAGAAATAGCAGAACACTCTGAAACAGATATTTCTGATTGGTGCTTCACAAATCAGTGTTTAAATCCGGGAAAGATAGAGATCGGAGGTGCAAATGGGTTCAAATCCTATATTTTGAAGTCGAGACACTTGTCGAGCTTTTTTCTAAGCTATCAGTAAAGCTATTAGGGCATGTTGTGGTACTAGTCGAGTCTAGATAATGAATGGCATGCAGATAATTGACAATTGACATTAATAAATACCAAAAACATTGAAAACGCGGCTTCAGTTGTTTTTCTGGTAAAAATTGACTATATTTTTGTGTCTGATGTTCACAGCGGTACCATCGCATCCAATCACCACCAAAAAATAACAATATTCAAAAGTCCTGTGATGAAAGTTCCACGGTAGAGTTTTTGAAGAAAATTTCCTAAAGTGTGACATTTTTCAACATTGATGTACTTATAGAATTTTATTGGACCGCAATGCACTCACGTCTTAGATAAGACATCGAAGAAAGTAAAACCCGTATTTTTATTGTAAAAAGTTTCGAAATTAGTTAAATTTGCGAGTAGAATATAAAAGTCAAAAAGTAAATTTTGTATAAACTACCTTCTCAGTGCGCCACCTGAAGATAAAGTCGTAGACTTTTGATTTTTTGTCTGAATGAAGCTTTTTCATAGGGTCATCGATTAACAATACAGGAGATTTAAAAAAAAGAAAAAAAAAAATTTTTGGCCTGTTTCGCTCCACCCTACTATGTAGTGATAGTGATAACCGAATTAGAAATTGAAATGTTACATTTTGTAATGCATGCTTCTAGAACTTAATTTTCCAATAACGAAATGTCAAAGTGTAGTTTATAATAATTGACGGTTAATTCATAAAAGACACTTTCGTTTACATTTGAGTTAGATAGATAAAATTTGGCGACCCAGTTGGCACAATGGTCACCATGCCGGACTGCCAAACACAGGGTCGCGGGTTCGATTCCCGCCTCAGACAATTATTTATGCTTAGATATTTGTCTGTGGTCTGGGTGTCTGTATGTATATTAAGTATATATTTACAAAAGAAAAGTATATAAGTAGTATATCCGTTGTCTAGCACCCATAACACAAGTCTAGTTACTTAGCTTGGGGCTAGATGGCGATGTGTGGAATGTCCTGCAATATTAAATATATATTATTATTATTAAATATTAAATATAGCATTTAGAATTTAGATAGTCTTAAGTCCTCTATAATAATTATTATCTATACTAATATTATAAAGCTGAAAAGCTTCTTTGTTTGTTTGTTTGAACGCGCTAATCTCAGGAACTGCTGGTTCGAATTGAAAAATTCCTTTTGTGTTGGATAGTCCATTTACGCGCGTGAAAGGAACGTTGCTAGTATTCTATATACTTACAATCCAAGCGCCGTCGTATGGTACAAGTTTGTGGAAGTCAGTCATCATTTCAACCCAGTAAGGTGTTGAATTTGGATGAGTGAAGTCGGGGAACACTGTGTGTCCTACATTCCATACCTGGAAAACATTTATTTGAAATAGGCACATAGTTTATTTCACTTCTTCTTTTCGTATCAATTAAGTTATGGTATTTTATATTTATGTATTTCGTTTTTTATTGTATTTGGTTTGTTTTTATTATTATTATACAGGGTTATTAACCAATAACCCTGTAACCACAGGTGGTTATACAGGGTTATTAGCAAGCGGTTAAGAGCTACTTCTGTGCACCCTAACAATGATATTTTGTTCTACTAGACGGTAGGAAATACGAAATAAATTTTTGAAGGTATGTTTTTATCCGAAAATCTTCTGTTACTTACACAAAGAGGTAATTTTTTAAGCTATTGCATAGCTTTTATCGCGGGCTTAGAGCGCGGCGACCGAATCAAGAAATTCCGTAACGAAAATAAAACCTAACACCCCGCTCCGCCTACCATGTAGCTCGGCCGAGCGTTCGCTTAACTTGTTTTTATTATTGTTATTGTTGTTCAAGTCATAGTTACCTGTCCAACAAAAGGTTGATTAGTAGAGTTTTTAACGAATACATCCATTTCTATTCCGCGGTCGTACGGCGGGTATGTACCTGGTTTTTCATTAGCACCCACTCCTGGATCTAAAACAGTTAATTATTTCATTAACAAAATTATTTCAAACAGGATAATATTTGTCATGACTAGTCTTTAACCTAATTTAAATCCCATCCTAGATTAGTCCTTAAGCTATGAGTAGTTTGTGTTTAAGCCAGTTTGGATCCTTGAACCTAGTAGAAATGGCTTTCAGCGACAAGGTCGCCTATTTGTGCAATTTATACTTTCTAGCTATTAATTTACTTTATGTACAATCCACGGTCAAAAGCCTCTGCCCACCGTAACGTTTACAATCCTGCGCAGCACTATTTAAACATTATAACAACGTAACCTGTGGGTCGAACCCACGTCGGTTGGTGTAGCGGGTGGCGGCTTATACCACTCACACAACTAAATACATAGCTAACATGTTGAACATAATAATCACACTGAGTACTTTTAATTCAAGTATTTAAGTTTGTGTGTAACGTCTATTAGAAGAAGGTCGTAACTCCAATACTTGTTGATAGTATTATTGGAGCAAACTGATCATTTACTTATGACCCATACTGTATATTGTGTTGTACCTATGTTCCTTCCTGTGTTGTACAAATAAAGTTATCTATCTCTATATACAATTCTCGTGTCGCGGTATTAGTTACCAATCTCCACCTAAAAGACTGAACAGATTTATATGAAATTTTTTGTGTATATTCTTTAGGCCTGAGAATCGAACAGCATCTTTTTTTCCCCTTTTTTTTGATGACAAAAAAACGTTGCAGTATAATTGTTAAAGCAAAGTTGTATATTCCTATTATTGGTAACACAATTTACCATAATTTCAGCAATATATTTTTCAATTTTAGTAGTAACATGTATGTTTTACCGTCTACGGAAAATTCGTCTAAAACAATTCGACTAAAACAATTCGTCTAAAAAACAATTCGACTAATAACAATTCGACTAATAACAATTCCTCTAAAACAATTCGTCTAAAACAATTCATCTAAAACAATTCGACTAATAACAATTCGTCTAAAACAATTCGTCTAAAACAATTCGACTAATAACAATTCGTCTAAAAATATTACCATTCCCGATTACACTTGGGTGGAGGTATACTGAGTCGCGGGTCTGGTACACTGCCGCGGCGGAGTTAACATTCGATGATGGAGGTAAAATAAAACGTGGGTATGTAGGACGCAGCTGCAGTGGAGTTAAGAGAGAGATATAAAGACCCATCTAGAAAAACCCCTACCCAGAACCGACATGGATAGGTTAGGTTTATGTTAGAACTGCGACCACAACGCACGAGTCGAGCGAGCGAAGCGAGCGGTGCCGCGGCAGCGGCCGGCGAGTGCTAGAAACGAATTCTACCCATTTTACTTGAATATTAACTCCACTGCAGCTGCGTCCTACATATCCGCTACTCAGCATAACTCCATTACCGAATCTTAACTCACTTCGAACTTAATGTTTTAGACGAATTGTTATTAGTCGAATTGTTTTTAGACGAATTGTTTTAGATGAATTGTTTTAGACGAATTGTGTTAGACGAATTGTTATTAGTCGAATTGTTTTTAGACGAATTGTTTTAGACGAATTGTTTTAGACGAATTGTTATTAGTCGAATTGTTTTTTAGACGAATTGTTTTAGATGAATTGTTTTAGACGAATTGTTTTAGACGAATTTTCCGCAAATCATGTTTTACTGATCAATAGATAGCTGTTATTTTGGATATTCAACTATTACGCGAACTAAGTTGCGGGCAAAAGCTAGTGTTAGTCGATATAATACTAGTATCTTACCAATAATCATCATGTAATGCATGCCCTCATCGTGTAAATGTTTGACAAATTCAGGCAGTTCCGCGAACGTTTCCATGTTTAATGTGAAATCGTTGTGATCTATCATGTAGTCTATATCGTTCCATTGGACGTCCTGAAACAAAGTGTTCAAATTATATTAAGTTAGTATTCTAGTAGTGCTAGGTTATTTATTAATTATTCAGGCTGATTTTTTATTAAATGCGTCTTCAGGGCTATATCCTAAAGTACAAGAGATAGCGAGAAATGTAAAAGGAGTTGCATGGCCGATTTTGACAAAAATTAAAACTGCATCATTATATTTTTGGTAAAAGTCATTAGGCTAGCCAGGAATCAAACCTGTTAATTTTTCAGAAAAATATTGATTCTACTTTTTTTATATCAATCGATAGTGTTGCAGACAGAGATCAATTCCTGAAAACAAACATAGTATGGCAAATAAAAAAGATAGCTATTTTTTTATATTTTTATGTAATTTTCACCTTTTTGTCTGAGGCAAAACAATAGTGTATGAGGCAAAAAATTTAAGATGAATAGGTATACCATTAACTTTGGTGGCCCTTTATTTCCTATATAGCGCACTAGGAATACTCGTCTGAGTTAAATTTTCCGGCTTCGATTCCCGCCTTACAACAAAAGTATAGTAAGTATAATTATGTTACTTACAAAAGGTATCCCAGCATCTCTGTTCGATTGCCAAACGGCTTTCGTCTTATTTAGACTTCCATAATTAAATCTGAAAAGTTAAACACAGGTTTTGTAATTTGTAAACATAAAATTATTAGTTTACAATACTTTTGACGACCTCTGTGGCGCGTCGGGCGAACACCCGACTGCGACGCAGAAGGTTGCGGGTTCGCTTCCCGCCGGGAACAAGTATTTATGCTGACCATAAATTCTTGTTTCTGGTTCTGGGTGTTTCCTATATGTATAAATTTACAAAAAAAAAAAAAAGTATATAAGTAGTTTATCCGTTATCTGGCACCCATAACTCAAGCATTAAGTTGCTTAGCTTGGGGCTGGATGGCGATGTGTAATATGTCCTGAAATATTTATTTTATATTTATATTACTTTTAATGGATAAAAATAATTAAACAATATTACAGCAAAATAGACAAACTAGGCAAACCCCTGTGACTTAAGGTACAGTCCTACCGCATTGGTTAGATTAACAACCAATTCGGCATTATGTGCTATTGGTGTTCTTAACTACATAGTATAAAACAAAGTCACTTTCTGTGTATGCTTAAATCTTTAAAACTACGCAACGGATTTTGATGCGGTTTTTTTTATTAGATAGAGTGATTCAAGAGGAAGGTTTATATATGTATAATACATGCATAATATAGCCGTGCGAAGCCGGGGCGGGTCACTAGTTTACAATAATGTAAAAAAGAGGAAAGTTTTTTGTTTGTTTGTAATTAATAGGCTCCGAACCTACTGGTCCGATATTGATGAAAATTGATATAAGGATACATTGACTTATTCGGAGTAACATAGGCTAATTTGTAGCCCGATATTCTCACGGAATCGGGAGTTACTCAGGCGAAACCACGGAAAGCTGCTAGGTATAAATAAAATTGTAATTAACCTGCACAAATGGAATCCCAGAGCCCAATATGGCGGCATGAAAGGCCTGCCGACCACCTCGGTGTACTGCGAGACTACATCCTTTGGAGTAGGGCCGAGGAATATGAAGAAGTCCAGGATACCGCCGATGGCACGGTATGTTATAGCCGGAGATGGTTGGAGGACTATGTCTGGAACATTATAGAAACAATTGTTATAAGTCAAGTAAATAGCCATACCTAGGTGTAACTAAAGGTAACACAAATTATAAACGGGACAGGAGATAAGTTAACGATCTCGATTATCCTGACTTTGACATATTTAAAACAGCACCACATAAAATTAAAATGCTATGGAAAGTAAAATACTCTTGAGCTATCATTTTACACTCAAGAGTTACACAGTTGTTTTCCTTCTTTTTGTTGTTAAATTTTCTTTTACGTCTATAGCAAACAAGCGTATTAATCTATATGTGAAAACATTTAAATGGTGTATTTGTAACTACTTAAATATTTAAGTTGATAATTATACTGTTTGTTTTCCATTGAGAATAAAATAAATAAATAAATGTTGGAGTTCACTCAGATATATTTAAGGACAATGTACACAGCGCCATCTAGCCCCAAGCTATGCAACTAGGCAAGGCTGAGCAAGCTCGTTAATGATTATAAACTTTTCTTTTGAAAATAAATATATACTTAATAGCTGTCCTGGCAAACATTGTTTTGCACAAAAATATATATATAGGAAATATAAGAAAAAAAAAATAGAATAGTGTTCGATTCTCAGAACTAACGAATATACACAAAAAAATTATACAAATCGGTTCAGCCGTTTAGGTGGAGTTTGGCAACTAACACCGACTGCGACACGAGGATTTTATATATATAAAGATACTAGCGACCCGTCCCGGCTTCGCACGGCTATATTATGCATGTATTATACATATAAACCTTCCTCTTGAATCACTCTATATATTAAAAAAAACCGCATCAAAATCCGTTGCATAGTTTTAAAGATTTAAGCATACAAAGGGACATAGGGACAGAGAAAGCGACTTTATTTTATACTATGTAGTGATAGTGATAGTGATACATGTAAAACAACATAGAAACATATATCTGTACACAAATATTTATTTGAGGTGGAAATGGAACCCACAACTTATGAAATAAATAAAAACAAGTCGTTTATTGCCATTATTACAATTTAAACTTAAACAATAAATAAAATCATATGGCAAAAGGCTCAGCATTACGCGTTTTCACCCGCGTAAGTCCCGATCCCGTGGGAATTTCGGGGTCAAAAGTATCCTTTATCCCTTCTCCATCTCATAAACAACCACTATGCCTGTTTTCATCAAAATCGCTACAGTCGTTTAACCGTGAACAGAAACAAACAAACAAACAAATAAACTTTCTGATTTAGGACTTTCTAATTAAACCTATTAGAAATAGCATACCCATAGCATTAGAATTGAGAAGAAGCGTTCCATGTGAGTTCCCATCGTGTTCCACAGCCAGGTAGAAAGGTTGTGATCCGTATACATTTATCTATAATTATTGGAAAATATGTGTGTGAGAGAAAAGTGAGAGATTTCAGTGCAATAAAAGAGATTATTTACATAGTATGTGCGCTAATTGTCATTGCACTAAGCCTAGTTCGCATTAGGCTACTATTTTAGTCGAGTAGCGAGTAATTTAGTAGCTAAACGTTTCTGAACACTATAAATTTAGTCGAGTAGGTTAGTAAGTAATTTAGTCGAGTCAATCCATTTTACTCTATTTTTATTAGGCGAGTGGCGAGAAAGAGCTGATAAAGTTTGTTATTTATATTAGTGTCGGTAAGAAATCAATATCAATTTTAAAGAGACACTAACTCACTTTCTATACATAAAAATGACATAATTATTTATATGAATGATTGAATTTAATTAACTACTATTACATTATTCATAAACTTAATATTAAGATTTTGTACGTCAAATGGCAGATCACAGAGCGCAATAATATTCGTATATCAATATCTTTTAAAGGAGATCATTCATGTTTCTAACAAAAAATACCAACAAAAAAAATGTTGGCCAGTAAAAAAAAAAGTAAAATATTAATGTAGATAATATCATAAAAGTGGTCAAATGGATCTCTATAAAATACATTTTTTTGGTTTTTCAATGTAAAATAACTCAACGTTGGTTGATTGTAGCTCTTTGTTGCCTTAGTAAACATTGTTTAAAATGTTATTCTCTATATTATAGCACCTTAATTTGCCTTTGCTTTAAGCCTTAATTTATGGGTACGATTTGAATTTGATGTCCTTTACCTGTAAATCACAAATAAATGATTTTGATTTGGTTAAAACCGAGGGATGCAGTTAGTTTACTATGCACTTACCCCTTCGGTAGGTTGTCTATCCCTATTAAATATAGCAAAGGTATTCCAATTGATATCGTTCATGAACCGCGATCGTTTCTCGCCGAGACCGAATATATGATCCGTTGGTAACATGGCTGATAGTTGGAGGAATTTATCGGAGAGAATCAAACCGCCGACATCTTGGGCATTGAAACTGAAAAAAAACAATAATTATTTTTCTTAAACATAGAATCAACAGCACTATCCAAACTAGAGGTTTTCCTTGTCAATATTTCTATCACAAATAATCGTCTTAAAAACTAAGTTAGGACGTGTAGAAGTGACGACGTAGAAGGCACAAGAAACTGAAACTGCATTTTTTTATCATGCTCACAAAGATATTGCAGAACATTTCACTCAGCGTCATCTAGCTCCAAGCTAAGCAAATAAGCTTGTGTTATGGAGACCAGTTATAAGTAAACTTTTAAGTATTATATCAGTTTAATACTTATGCATAAAACGTGCGAAACCAAAATGGATAAAAATATTTACTTACATGGTAACATTATCAGATTCCCTGATAACTTTGAAGCCAGTACTAGAACTTTCTACTTCAACTCTGTATTTAGGTTTTGTTAGTGTTTTGGACACCATTGATATTTCTGGGTACATTGGTTCGAATCTTTTATGTTCCGCGTCGTATATCTGGAATATACAAAAATAAATATTTTAATATACTGCGTCCCACGGTTTCATCCGCGTCAGTCCCGATCTCGTGGGAATATCAGGGCATATTTATTTGCAATTTAAATTTATTCACATCTATTTTCAAATCAAAATAAGCCAAATTGGTGCAGTTGTTCTCGTGTTTTAGCTAGATTAACGAACAGCATACAAACATAATAATATATGCTAGCTGCATCTCGCGGTTTCACCCGCTTAATAGAGAATCTAGAGTCGTTATACGGGGAGTCTTTGGACTAGACATACTAAGCGCTCGCTGGAGACTTTTCGTATGATGTTGATGATGTTGGGGTTGTTAAAATACCATACTTACCGTGTAACTAAGCCCTTAATAAAGGACAATAGAATAACTATATAGTCTGTGGACTTTTATCTGTTTCCGCTTGTCGTTGTCACCTATCTACTCTCACTCGAAGCTCTGTCTTGATACGATATATAAATTCTTTCCGCATATTTAATTTGATACTTATTTATTAGTTAATAACATTGATAGGTTTATAGTGAATATAAATCCTAATCAATATATTCACAAGTTGTCTTATTTATTTCTGCTGCTGTGCACGGAAATTCCTTGGCTGTGCATTCCACCATCCACGTGCCACTACAGGTTATGGGCCCAGACCTTGGCCCGACTCGGTTTTTGGAAGGATTTCAAGATCGTGCAGCGTTTGTGAAGCGAGATGCCATTATCCGGTAATATGGATGAGAATGAGCAAAATGCTGGTCACGGCGGCACTGGCGGCAGCGTAAGACGACAAGATGGCGGCATTTCTGTGCCGGCCGCTACAATGGCGGTGAATAATAGCTATGTGATAAATGGCCATATTGACAAGTTGGAAGGCGTGTCGAATTTTAACTCTTGGAAATTCACTATGAAGAACACATTAATCCTAGAGGGACTGTGGTCTTGTGTTCTGAATGAACACGGCGTCGATCCTAGACATGATGAACGAGCTCACGCGAGAATTTGTCTCAGTGTAAAACAGAGTCTCCATCAATTCCTTTATGGAACTACAACAGCAAAAGAAGCTTGGGAAAAGCTATGTGGAGTATTTGAAGACAACGGATTATTTCGACGGGTTGAAATGCTACGTCAGCTTCATAATACTAGACTTCAAGACTTCAACTCCATGACTGCGTACATTGAAGCTGTATTTACCTTGGTGCAGCGCTTGGCTGACATAGGAAAGTCTATAGAAGACAGTGAAATTGCTGAAATACTACTCTCTGGTCTACCGAAGGAGTATGACAATCTAGTTACTGCTTTAGAGACAGCAACTCTCACTACTACGCTATCGTCTGAGCTGGTGCGGGCACGACTAATTCAAGAGGAATCTAGAAAAGGTAACACGACAGATGATAGATGTGATGCAATGATAGCTACAAGTTCCAAAAAGATTACCTGTCACTTTTGTAAGAAACCAGGACACATAAAATCTCGATGCTTTAAGTGGAAGCGCCAGAAGAAAGAAAACAGGAATGAACAAACACTGGTTGCAACTTCTTATCTGGCTGCTGAGCATGGTGATAGTTTTATTGTGGACAGTGGATCATCTTCACATATGTGCAAGGACATAAATTTGTTATCGAATATTGAAAAACAAAAATGTGTTATAACATGTGCTGACAGGGAAACAAAACTAGAAAGTTCTGCAATTGGTGATATTCATGTAAGCGTCAATAAGTTAAATATTAATTTGAAAAGGGTCATTTATGTATCAAAATTATCGGAGAACTTGCTATCAGTGAGTAAGTTATGTGAGGAAGGAATGACAGTAGTTTTTGATTCTGATGGCTGTTGTATTTACAAAAATTGTCTAATCCAAGGTGAGGTTATTATGAAAGCAGGTTTGTGTAAAGGTGTATATAAACTAAATGGTACTTTTGCAAAGGAGCGGTCGATGGCTGTCCTGCATGAAGTGCAGGAAGCACAGACTGCAAGGTTGACTGTGTCTGAATGTTTGGATGCTGATTTATGGCATAAAAGGTTAGGGCATTTGAGTCTTAAAGGTATGCATTCACTTAGGGAAAATGCGATGCGTAAAGTTTCTTTTCAGGACAAGAAAAACCCAGATTCCTGTATAGTTTGTCTGGAGGGGAAGCCTGTGGCCAAGGCTTATCCCAAAAGTCAAGCGACGCGTGCAACATACCCCTTAGAATTGGTACATAGTGACGTCTGTGGCCCTATGTCAGACTGCAGTTGGAATGGTGCAAGGTATTTATTAACCTTTACTGATGATTATTCTAGAAAAAGTTTTGGTTACTTGTTAAAGAATAAATATGAAGTTCTGTCTTATTTCATACAATTTAAGAACTTTGTTGAGAAGCAAACCGGCTTGTTCATAAAATGTTTACGTTCTGACAATGGAGGTGAGTACTGTAATAACAGTTTTAGGTCTTTCTTGGAGAAAGAAGGTATAGCTCACCAGTTAACCGTACCTTATTGTGCTCAGCAAAATGGCGTCGCAGAGCGACTTAATAGGACACTGATGGAAAGGACAAGGTGTATGCTGTTACAGGCAGGTCTCTCTAACCGATTTTGGGGTGAAGCAGTCATTACTGCTATTTATTTAAAAAATAGGAGCCCTACAACGGCGCTTGGAGGACAATTGCCAGAAGAGGTTTGGTCTGGACACCCAGTGAGTCTTGGACACCTTCGTGTGTTTGGATGCATAGCCTATACCTTAATATCTGAGCATGTTCGAACTAGTAAATTGAATTCTAGGTCGAAGTTATGTATTTTTGTCGGTTATTCAGAAGTAACAAAGGGATACAGACTTATGGAGCCATCAAATGTTAAGAGAGTGATTTTATCTAGAAACGTTAATTTTATTGAAAATAAGTTTCTTAAAGATTTTAAAAATAACGACATTAAGAGTAATTATAATAACAATGAATTATTAATTACTATTACAGAATATAATGATAAATTAAATAATGAAAATTCAATTCTATTAAATAATGAGAATTCAAGTCAGTTAGAGAAATGTGATAGTTTTAATCAGTCTGGCAATAATGTTAATTTAAATAATTCTTATGAATTTACAGATTGTGAGTCTGGAGAAGGTAGTGACGCGAACGAGAGCCTGGAGGCTGAACATGCCTCGGCAGAGCCATGTCTTGATGTTGGGAGGCCGCATGCACAGCCGGTCCCTCATGCTGAGACTGCTGTTCGAGGGGAAGGCGCGACGAGTACAGATGTTCCTGTGACTGTCGGCGACACCCCGCGCCCGCGTCGTACTACTGCTGGTAAACCACCAACTAGGTATGGTGATTATGAAATGGGTATGTTTGCTGCTTCTATATTTAATGAGCCTCAAACTTATGATGAGGCTATGGTGTCTGAAAATTCATATGAGTGGCGCACTGCAATGCAGACGGAATTTGAGTCACTTAAACAGAATAATGTCTGGAAATTGGTAGATAGACCTACAGATGCAAACATAGTAAAATGCAAGTGGGTATATAAGTTAAAACATGATACGTCAGGCAATTTCGATAAGTTTAAAGCTCGTTTAGTTGCTCGAGGTTTCAGTCAGAAAGAGGGCATTGATTATGTCGATACGTTCTCTCCTGTTGTACGTCATTCAACAATGCGTATACTCTTTTCGTTGGCTAATCAATTAGATATGACTATTGAACATATCGATGTAACTACAGCTTTTCTGAACGGCGATCTGAATGAAAAGATATATATGGAACAACCACAAGGTTTTGTGCTTGATAATAATAAGGTTTGTTTACTTTTAAAAAGTATTTATGGTTTGAAGCAGGCTAGTCGCATGTGGAACATCAAGGTCAATGAGCTATTATGCAAGAATGGATATGAGAACAGTAAGTGTGAGCCCTGTGTGTATGTAAAGAAAAATGGAAGGAATCTCACTGTTATAGCTCTCTATGTCGATGATTTTTATATTTTTTCGACTTGTGATACAAAAGAATTGTTTAATTTATTAAATACTAATTTTTGTATTAAGCACCTTGGTAGTTTAACTAGTTGTTTAGGCATGCGTGTCACTAGAAATAAGAATATTTTAATATTAGACCAATCAGAGTACATAAAGAGATTGTTAAAGAGATTTAATATGCTAGAGTGTAAACCTGTTTCAACACCTATGATTGTAAACAATAAGTTAAATAAGTCAAATACTGAACAATGTTTAGATGATAATGTTTATCAATTTAGGCAATTAATTGGCTGTTTAATGTATTTATCTGTATGTACAAGGCCTGATATAACATTTACTTGTAGTCAGCTAAGTCAGTTTTTAACTAGTTTTGACAAAAGTCATTGGATAGCTGCTAAGCGTGTCCTCAGGTATTTAGCAGGTACTATAGATTTAGGTTTATGTTTTTATAAAAATGATAGTTTCAATTTTAATGTAACTGCTTTTACTGATGCTGACTGGGGTAATGATGTCTGTGATAGGAGATCATATACAGGCTTTGTTGTCAAACTTGGTAGTGATGTTGTTAGCTGGGAAGCTAGGAAACAGCGTTGTGTGGCTTTATCCAGTACTGAGGCTGAGTATTTGGCCATTAGTGATGTAACAAAAGAATTGTGTTTTATTAAGAATTTCTTGCTTGAAATTATTGATAAACACTTAAATATTGTAATTTATAATGACAACCAAAGTGCTCAGAAATTGTTGCTGGCAAAAGAATATTCCCATAAACGTACTAAACACATTGATCTACGCTACCATTTTGTAAAGGATTTTATACAGAAGAATTTTATTACTGTAAAATATTTAGAAACCAGCAAAATGACAGCCGATGTATTTACTAAGCCTTTATGTGTTAACAAACATTGTAATTTTGTAAAGGAATTGAATTTAAAATGTATTACATAACTGACATGGATTGTGTTATACTGAAATGAAGCATGTGTGTTTACATATAGTTAATGTTCTGTGTGCATATTTTGTTATGTATGTTGTATGCAATATATGTTGTGATATTGTGTTTGTATGTAGCGTCACAATTTAAGAGTAGTTAGTAGAGTCTATACTATGTAAACGGTTAAGTATGAGGGGAAGTGTTAAAATACCATACTTACCGTGTAACTAAGCCCTTAATAAAGGACAATAGAATAACTATATAGTCTGTGGACTTTTATCTGTTTCCGCTTGTCGTTGTCACCTATCTACTCTCACTCGAAGCTCTGTCTTGATACGATATATAAATTCTTTCCGCATATTTAATTTGATACTTATTTATTAGTTAATAACATTGATAGGTTTATAGTGAATATAAATCCTAATCAATATATTCACAAGTTGTCTTATTTATTTCTGCTGCTGTGCACGGAAATTCCTTGGCTGTGCATTCCACCATCCACGTGCCACTACAGGGGTTGCCTCGTTACTGCAGTGCTTCAGGGATGTTTGCTCATTACGAGACAGATGGATTTCATGCCATGCTGCGCAAAAAAACAGCATCCTTGATACGCAGGTTGCGGGGCAGCGGCAACAGCATCCTGAAGACAGTGGCAGATAGGTATGACTCCCCACTATGGCAGTCTCTAATGAGAAGGGTAATAGCAGAGTTCCCCTTACTGCCACCTCTATAACTGCTAGTCTGCCTGTGTACACTGGTCTTATTTTTACTCCCTACATAAGTTTAGTTTGTAAGCTACTAACATCTAGTCGTATAAGTTTTATTTTATTTTTGATTACTAACACTTTTTGTATGGACCATATTAGTTGTCTGAAATAAATGATTTTTATTTTATTTATTTTAATACCGATCCCGTAGGAATATTAGCATAAAGTCAAAGTAATTTTTTTTTATGCATTTGGATGCTTAATACATTTGTACACAGATCACATAGAAACGTCTGCTTTTTAGTTCAATATTAGCATTGCCGAGATCTTCCTTCGTAAAATATTTCTGTTCAAGTCGATGGTTTGTGTTACAATAAACTTTTATTTAAAATGAAAAGTGATACTCGTACTAGGAACCTAAGGTTGATGTTTACTAATATCTATTTAATGACCCCCCCCTTGAGATGGTACAGTCACATTACCAATTAGTTGAACCCCACGTGACCTAGAACTCACTCGCAAATCTGTAAGGTTGTATAGTAATGTTACATGATTCGGTTTTTTTAAACAATATGCTATACAATACAATATACAACATAAAAAAAATTACAAAATATGTAAATACTATATTTTTTACAATGATCTCTGGGTCACGTGGGGTTCAGCTAATTGGTAATGTGACTGTACGTCGATTAATTTTTTAACCGACGAAAAAAAAGCAGAGGAGGTTCTCAAATCAACGCCTATATTTTTTTAAGTATGATCTCCGATTACTCGAAGACTACACTTGTATTCAAATTAAATTCAATTTTTTTTATTCAATAGGAGTTATACAGTGCATTACATCACTTAGAAGCGTCTTAAAAACTAAGTTAGGATGTGTGCCTTCGGAACGCGCCCACCAATCGGAAGAAGGCACAAGAAACTTTTTCTTTTTTCTTTTTTTGTGATCACACTCACAAAGGTCAATATTATAAATACCTACTTGAAGGTATTATTTAAAATGGAGCAATTAAAGTCACATCCATGGATTCTTATCATTAAGGTACGAAGAGGTCCTCCTTATCGCACAATTTATGCTTTACTAGCGACCCGCTCCGGCTTCGCACGGCTATATTATGCATGTATTATACATATAAACCTTCCCCTTGAATCACTCTATCTATTAAAAAACCGCATCAAAATCCGTTGCGTAGTTTTAAAGATCTAAGCATACAAAAGGACACAGGGATATAGGGACGGCGAAAAGTGACTTGATTTTATATTTAGTGATAAAAAATTTGAACTTGTTAATGGACATGTCATATACATCTTTATGTAACTTATTATAATAGAGCACACAATGTGTCATTAAACGACGATTAGCGCAAAAAAACGACTCACCTTAACTTGCACAACATCATCGGACAAATATTTAAAATCAAATCTTGCCACATTAAAATCTCCAGGATACCCGGACGGCTTGACACGTTCGTAGTATACGGACATCGAATGTTTGTCTTCTGTTATGTTTATGCAGCGATAGGTGCTGTATTGTGGGGGGTAATAGCAATAGGGAACGCCCACGGTCTCGGTGGGGGACCAGCAGCAACCTGGGGAATTTATAACAAGGTTTTAATTATAAAATATAGCACGCAACCCTAACAAATAAAATAAATAAATAATATTAAGTACTTATCTAAAAAACTCCCGATCCCATGGGAATATCGGGATAAAAAGCCTATAGCCTTCCTCGATAAATGAACTATCCAACACAAAAAGATTTTTTCAATTCGAATCAGTAGTTCCTGTGATTAGCGCGTTCAAACAAATAAACTCTTCAGCTTTATAATATAAAATACTAACGACCCGTCCCGGCTGCGCACGGCTATATTATGCATGTATTATGTTTTCAACTTGTACCAGTTTAGTTTATTTAGGCAGTTTAATTTATAATTAACAGTTAAACGAGTATAAACGAGGAAAAAAATATGTTTTAATTTATGTTTCTTTATTTATTAACTAGCGACCCGCCCCGGCTTCGCACAGCTATATTATATATATGTATAAACCTTCCTCTTGAATCACGCTATCTATTAAAACACCGCATCAAAATCCGTTGCGTAGTTTTAAAGATTTAAGCATACAAAGGGATATAGGGACAGAGAAAGCGAATTTGTTTTATACTATGTAGTGATTATGTTCTAAAATACAAATGTATGTTACATTTTGATTTATTAAATATCCAGGTTATTTTTTACATAAATCTATATTTTTTATATATATTTATTTCATTACCCCAGTTCATCACTTACCTCGTTTCTCACACTCAGCTTCACTAGCGCCACCTTGCGGGTAGCAGTCAAACCTCATTGCTTCCACAACTTTAGGGCAAACAGTGCTAAGTTCAATAATTTGCTCGGTATAACTCTTCTTGTGTTCTTTCTTCTTAGATTCAGTTCCATTGCCACGGTTTTTAGTGCTTAGATTGTTGTGATCGTGGTATCTATGTTCGGTTGTCTGTGAAAATAGAAAATATTGAACACGGCGCCATCTATGCCCCAAGCTTAGTAACTAGGATTGTGTTAGGGTTTTTTTTTCTTTGATGTATTTTTAATATACATGGTTATTGGTAATCGGTAAGCGGTTGAGGGCCGTCCAAACGATGGCGCATCTTAGGTATCGTAGATAGTTGTCTGTGGTCTGGTTGTTTCTATGTATTATAAGTATGTATTTACAAAAGAAAAGTATATAAGTAGTATATCCGATGTCTAACACAATTTGGGGCTAGATGGCGATGTGTGGAATGTCCTGCAATATTTATTTATTTATCTGACGGCCTGCTCTACAATCTCAACAGGGCAAGAGATAATGCGATTGCCGTGGCTACGGTACTGTAACTGAACTATATTGGCAAGAAAAAGAAGGAGAAATAAACCTTTTCAAGTTGCATCGGTGATATTGGTGCCTTCACAGTTTCGGGATGGGCGCGTTCCCAGAGTTTCCTGAAAAAGAAATGCGATTTTTTAACACCAGCAGTTGTAGCATTGGAGTATGCGTACATTGTCAGTATAAAGTTTTTAAATCCTTTAGTCACCTTTTACGACATCCATAGGAGAAGTGAATTAGCGCTATTCAACACCAGGGGCTATGTAGAAGTGTATTGTTAATTTTATTCATCATCATCTGTTCTAAAGAACTCGGTCTTCAGTCAATCGGTGAAAGTATTTGCGGTCTTTAGCTGCACCTTTGAGTTGCTGATAGTTAAGTCCGTCCAGTCTTTAAAGTCATCTAACTACAATCTTATTTTCCTCCTTATTTTTTACCACCCTTATATATATTTTTACACGTATTAGTATAGACTAAGCATAGGCTTATTAGTATTTTAGTTTTGTTAGAGTTAGTAATTATTTAGATTATCATTCGTTAATCTTAATATATATAAATCTCGTGTCACAATGTTTGTCCTCAATGGACTCCTAAGCCATTTAACCGATTATAATAAAATTCGCACACCATGTGCAGTTCGATCCAACTTGAGAGATAGGATAGCTTACATCCCGATATTCCCACGGGATCGGGAGTTACGCGGGTGAAACCGCGGGACGCAGCTAGTAATAATATATAATAATAATTAATAAGTTTCGTATATTTATGGAGATATGTACAATTATATACTTTATTTATTTAATTTTTCTATTGTTTTTTTAGTGCCAAGAGCGGAGGGGGCGGTATTTAAATCTAGCTAGCTAGCTAGAATGGCTAGCTGTAGCTAGATGGGTCTGGCCGGAAGACCAGCGCTGCAGTTAAGCTTGCTTGGCTGCAGTTGTTAGCTGAGGTCGACCCATTTGGGTCAGCACACGACTCCTCGTTGTTTTTTCTTTACCACTTTTTTTTGTTTTGTAATTAATTTTCATTGTCATGTTCATTTCTTCATTCCTGTGTTTGTCGTGTGTTTTTACTCAATAAATGCTTTCTTTCTTTCTTCTCTGAAACTTTCCTTCCAGTACCCTTCTGGGGAATTTATACTGTTATTCATAATTCATCTATCTATATTATTGAAAACCCACAGCATGTGCTTATGGAGTCCAGTAGCGTGGCAGATCAACAGGCCCGGTCACTTCGATTGCCGGCTTCTCTTCCAGAGGCCTGGAGCAGCCTGAAAAGGCTGCTAGCTTTCTGGGAGTACCTGGGATGGTTGGAGCGACAAGTAGGATTTTCTCACACGCACAATGGCCAAAATAAAGAGGCCAATTCATCAATGATTACTTACTTATAATGTTCATCAGCCCATGCACCGCCCACAGCACCGCTGACAGCCCACCAGCCGGCCACACAGACTGCACAAACGAGCGCGATGCCCAACACGCCGGACCCACCGCCCGGGATGCGGTCCCATAACCGTTGCACCATGTTCCGACGTGAAGAGAAGCGTTGGTATCTGAGGAATTATTTTAAAAGGTTTGGAAATAGTCTATAGTATTTTATAGGTAAAAACAATTTACAGGTTTAATAATGTGTAACATTTGTAATTGATAAAATGCATTGAATAAATTTAAAAAACATCATCATCACTACATAGTATAAAACAAAGTCGGTTTCTCTGTCCCTATATCCCTTTGTATGCTTAAATCTTTAAAACTACGCAACGGATTTTGATGCGGTTTTTTTTAATAGATAGAGTGATTCAAGAGGAAGGTTTATACATGCATAATATAGCCGTGCGAAGCCGGGGCGGGTCGCTAGTAATATTATAAAGCTGAAGAGTTTGTTTGTTTGTTTGAACGCGCTAATCTCAGGAACTACTGGTTCGAATTGAAAAATTCTTTTTGTGTTGGATAGTTCATTTATCGAGGAAGGAAGGAGGAAGGCTTTAGGCTATATAACATCACGCTGCGACCAATAGGAGCGAAGAATCAGTGGGAAATATGGAAAAAACGAGGAAAATTATTCATCTTTGAGGGCTTCCGTTTTTTGTTTGAACATGCTGATCTCAGGAACTGCTAGATCAAATTGAAAAATATAGGATACTTTTTATCCCGAGATTCCCACCACGGGATCGGGTCTTGCGCGGGTTAAACCGCGGGGCGCAGCTAGTAATAAATAATTATATAATAATTAATAAATAAATTCATTTGGTAGATCACGAGTCAAGTATTCCTCAAGACTGTAAAACATTGCTCAATCAACCAACTCTTCAGTCTATTTTTTTGTGATTTTTTCGAGTGAATCTGTCAGTCATAAAAAAAGATACTCTTTTACAATTTGATAGGTCAGTATTTGACGATTATCACACCTGCCAAGCAATGCAAATTAGCATACATTGCACAGATGGTTTCATATACAAACTCATAATATTATTAATTTACTATTGAATGGCCTAGATTAATAATAATTGCTACAACCTTCATTTCTAAGATTAGATTTCTACTGATTTCACTACCTATATGTTGAAAACATTTTATCAATCTTAAAAGATAAATTGTATAATTACTTTAATTTTGAATCCATTGTCATTATCACAATTTAATATCATTTATTATTAATTTTAAATCACAACAACTTCACAGTAAGAGTTATTTAACTTAAATAATTAATTCAATTAAATGATAACTTATTTAAACACTGACATGTAATCGATTGACACAATTTGTTGAGTAAAATAAATAGATAATAATGTTTATTTATGTTTGGACCGCTGTTTGTGGCGTATCCCCCCTGGTAGGGATAAGTGGAATTTTTTTCGTGACAACAACTGTGCTCGAGTGGAAGGGACGCGTGCCTTTCACTTTTTATGTCTGTCTCTCTCGCTCTTAGGCGGGCTAACCATGCCCGCGTGCCTCTCACTCGCTCTCATTGTGAGCGCATAACGTCAGCGGAGCGTAACGCAGTTTCTTGAAGTGTCACCCGGCAAACCAATTTATAAAACGTTGTAACGTCAAAAAGTACACATTTTCTTACATACTAATTTCCCGCCAAACTACAAAGTGCAGTTTGTTGGCGAGCGCGCGCTTATTTACTAACATTACATGTATGTGCACTAATTGTTAATGTAGGTACTTAATATACTTTTACTTGTATACAGCATGTATTTTTTTTTCCTTAACTAATCCTCTTTAGTTGTGTCCTTTTAGTGTGATGGAGTAGGCTTGCTCAGCTCTTATACTATCCTCTCGGCTTAGTCAATCGTGTGCAGAGGAAAGAACTCGGCAATAAATACTTAACATTAAGCAGGGTCTTAAATATTTTAGTTATCATACAAGTCAACTCGGTGTAAACCTGGAGTAATCCTAATATAGTAGACTAGCGACCCGCCCCGGCTTCGCACGGCTGTATTATGCATGTATTATATCTAAAAACCTTCCTCTTTTATCACTCTATCTATTTAAAAAAACCGCTACAAAATCCGTTGCGTAGTTTTAAAGATCTAAGCATACATAGCGACATAGGGACGGCGAAAAGTGACTTTATTTTATACTATGTAGTGAAAGCGGTCATCGCTTGATGCATCAGCTGTGTTAAGATCATACCTACGCATATCAAATTCAAGCATCGCTAGTAATAAACGACTCTTCATTCTATGCGTTCATTTCATTGCCACCTATATACATCTCAAATCCATATATTATGTGGATTAAAATGTGGTCTAGACTTATTCCCATTTATTCCAAAACGAGGTTTAAAGATAGTCCGAGATGTGGATTTAAACCTTAGATTTAGATACAGATTTACTCGTGAACTATAGTCTAAATACTATCCCTATACAATATATAGGGATAGTGCTTAGAGTATAGTTCATAATAGATTATATGGGAATAGTGTTTAGACTATAGTTCACGAGTAAATCTGTATCTAAATCTAAGGTTTAAATCCACATCTCGGACTATCCTTAAACCTCGTTTTGGAATAAGGGGGTCTAAGTCTAGACCACATTTTAATGCTTGTACAATAATACCTATAATTCTTCTTATACACTATATATAGAGAGAAAAGATTGTTTCAATTTCATTTGACGACCTCTGTGGCGCGTCGGGCGAACACCCGACTGCGACGCAGAAGGTTGCGGGTTCGATTCCCGCCGGGAACAAGTATTTATGCTGACCATAAATTCTTGTTTCTGGTTCCGGGTGTTTCCTATATGTATAATATGTATATATTTACAAAAAAAAAAGTATATAAGTAGTTTATCCATTATCTAGCACCCATAACACAAGCATTCAGTTGCTTAGCTTGGGGCTGGACGGCGATGTGTAATATGTCCTGAAATATTTATTTATTTTTATTTATTTTAGTTTGCAATGAATTCACTCCGAAATTACTGGTCCGATTTCAATGAAACTTGTTGTGTGGATACACCGAAACCTGGGACATAGCTACTCTTTATCCCTAGCTGATGAAATTAAAGAAGTAGCGGGAAATGTGTGGAAAATGAGGGCAGGAGAATTAAGGCAGTTAGAAGAGGTCTTTGCTAGTAAAGGGCAGACGAATGGGGCAACTATGTTTAACCAAGACAACAAGCAATATTATTAGAAAACCGTTTGAATGAATGGCTAATCTATCTATCTTTCTAGTATATATAAATTACGTGTCACGTTGTTTGTGCACGATGGACTCCTAAACTTCTTAACCAATTTTAATCAAATTTGCACCCCGTGTGCAGTTTGATCCAACTTGAAAGATAGGATAGTCTTAATTTATCCCGATATTCCCACGGGATCGGGAGTTACGAGGGTGAAACCGCGGAGCGCAGCATAAATAACTAGCGACCCGCCCCGGCTTCGCACGGCTATATTATGCATGTATTATACATATAAACCTTCCTCTTGAATCACTCTATCTATTAAAAAAAACCGCATCAAAATCCGTTGCGTAGTTTTAAAGATCTAAGCATACAAAGGGACATAGGGACGGCGAAAAGTGACTTTATTTTTACCCGACTACGGCGAAGCCAAAAGGGAGGGTTATATACTATGTAGTGATAGTGATTCATACCTATGTTCCCTGGATGTTGATACATTATCAGTTTCGTCTCTAGATTTTGGTATCACACCACTGAATGGACCTCTCCCGGATTTTCCACTAAACTTCCCAAATGGCGCAAAGGAGTTCGACAGCCTCCTTTTAAAGTTACCACTCTTCGGTCCGCTGAGTGACGTCTCCTGACGGTCTACATCCCTGGAAGATTCACCCCCATCAGCGTAGTCAAGCTTTTTATCATTCTCGAAACAAAGACGATAGTTTATATTGTCGTTTAGTGTTAATAAATCGGTTTTCGACCCCGGAGATTTATCGCAGAAGTCTTCGAATGATACTATCTCGTAGTCGTCTTCGTTTTCACCTGAATTCTCTGGTTTGTAAGGTATTTTCGGCATTTTTTGTAAGTCTTATTTTTAGTGTCGTAGTTATTTTCGGCGATTTCTATTTTAGTTCTTGAGGCTGCGCAGATTCATGATTGTATTGGTTTGCTTTGTTCTTCAACTGATGCTGACTAGTGCAGAAGACTGTATTTCTTTATTTTTATTGTACTGTATTTTTTAATCACGAAATTTGGATTCTCACACACAACACAAATCCTCTTTTTTTTCTTTATTTAGACGAAGCCATAGATAATGAAACAAGCACTTTGAATGATTGTAGCACTCACAACAAATACCAACCGCAAAAATCCAATTTAAGCAAACGGAAGTAGTTAGCAAACACTGAATCTTCTTTCTTTGCCTACCTACCTACATACAATTAATGAACGGACATACAATTCAATTTCGTTTTTTGAGAAATGTATTACGAAATATTTATTCAGTAAAAAAGCGAAAACAATAATATGTATTTAACAGAGTTAGGTTAGTAACTTAATTTTTTATATAAATTAGAATGAGGGTACTTCGAAAATGATTCACCATTTTAATTTTAAGGGTGCATCAGATGCGTGGACATAATGGTGGACGATTGTTAAGGAAACAGTAACTTTTTAATTTGTGGCATCGTGGCTAGTTTTATATTAAAATTAATGAAACACCTCGCATAACATGGATTGGAGAAGTGCAAGAATTTTATTGGCATCGACGGCTACTGCAGTTGTCGCCTCGCAAGTAGCAAAGAAGATATACAAGTACTTCTTCAACACCGAAAATGGCTCGAAAACTGAAGTTAATGATGACGAATCATGCAACGAACTGATAAGTTTCAAGAACAGAGAAATCAACGACGTGATTTTATTTTCTGATGATATAGTTCGTCACACGATAAGGATACCGCCAAATAAAGACATTACAATATGTGAAAGCCGTGAATTAAATTGTTTTAAGTTGATAAAGTACATAAAATCAGCACGTGAAACGCTAGACGTATGTATGTATTTGATTACTAGTGGTGAAATAGCAGAGCAAATAATAAGATTGGGACAGAAACATGTTTTAGTAAGAATTGTTGTTGACAGCGACATGGCGAATACTCCACCATCACAAATTAAAAAGTTAAAAGAATACAGTAAGTACATAAACCTAATATATAAAATAAGTCGGGTTTTCCTTCCTGACGCTATAACTCCAGAACGCACGAACCGATTTAGATGATTTTGGTTTTGAAATGTTTGTCGTAGTCCAAGGAAGGTTTAAACGGTGAGAAAGATCGGACTTACGCGAGTGAAACCTCGGGGCGCAGCTAGTACTAAATAAATTGTAATATTTCATTTTTCTATGCGGTGCGGTGACTAACGATGACCCTCTGCCTTTTCAGGTTTTATCCAAGTACAGATGAACAAAAAATCTATTCTAATGCATCACAAATTTTGCATCGTTGACGGGCCGAGAGCTATCAGGCGAAAGAATATTCTTAAGGCATATGCGGAGAAGTTAAACGTACATGCCCAGTTCACAAAGAACACTACACGATTACAACCAAAACCTAAACTGCCCAAAGGTTTTGTCATGTCAGGATCGTTGAATTGGTCGACTCAGGCAATGGTGTCAAATCACGAGAGTGTAATCGTTACTTCGCATCCCAATATAGTCGGAAAGTTTGAAAAGGAATTCGAAAGCTTGTGGGTGGAAACAGAATCTGTAAGTAGGAAGTTTTTATTTTTAGGGTTCCGTAGCCAAAGGGTAAAAACGGGACCCTATTACTAAGGCCGACAGACGACGGACGGACAGTGAAGGACAGACCTTCACTGTCCGTCCGTCGTCTGTCTGTACCTATCTCATGAGCGTGATAGCTAGACAGATGAAATTTTCATATATTATGCATTTCTATTGCTGCTATAATAACAAATATTATAAACAGAAAAAAATTAAGTGGCCATACAACATGGTACGGAACCTTTCGTGTGCGAGCCAGACTCGCACTTGGCCGGTAAGTTTGTTGGAGCATTAATTATTAGTAAGGCGACCCGCCCCGGCTTCGCACGGCTATATTATGCTTGTATTATACATATAAACCTTCCTCTTGAATCACTCTATCTATTAAAAAAAACCGCATCAAAATCCATCCGGGAAATAGGGACAGAAAAAGCGACTTTGTTTTATACTATGTAGTGATGTAATATTATGATTTTTAAATTTCAGGTAGTACTGTCGGCATCGTAAATTAATCCAAAGTGGCTCATTAATTTTTCGCTGTAATTCGTGTAAGTATTTGATCTTTTTATCTTCTTATTGATTTATGCTGAAGTGCTCTTCGCGCCACTTCGCTCCTCGGCGGTGCGTCTGAATCAGTGTGGAATAAAAATAGCATGTATCCTACGTGTGAAAAAGTTGGAAAAACGTCTATGGTTCTCAAAACACCATTCGGTCATATCATTCGGTCATTGAAATTGACAGAAGTGACAACCGTAGACAAACTTCCATGTGCACTTCGATCGATCATATGTTTTCTTTGTGTAGTTTTTTCAGCCGCTGTAATTCGAATTGGTTAGAAAGTCCTCGTGTTTAATCGCCTGTAAATTCGTGTACATATCGTAGATTACAGTTATCTACCCAGTTGAGCCTTATCCCAGTGGTTTACATCGATTTAATAGTTAAAATAAGTTGTGCATTTCGTTGCATTTCTGTGTGCACGTGCTTGCACTTTTTCAGGTCTAATAACTACGTCGAGTGCTCTAGTGGTCTGAAAACGTGTTCAAATTGTAGTTAGGACTGTAATCCGTGTAACACCGCGTGATCGGGGCTAGTTTCGTGCGTTTCATCATGGAAATGCGTTTTCAAAAGTAGATCGTAGTTCTACATAGGTTGGAATAGTATCTTCAGTGTTTCCACCTGTTACTATCATGTATTATGGATTCTGGACATCCCTGCGCAGTGATTTAGTGAAAATTGTAAGTATTTAACCCGTAAAAGATAATTTTAGGTTGATTTTCTTTAGGTGCAATGTGCATTTCGTATGACATTCCTGTAAGGTCATCCCTGCATTTACAGCACGTAAAACTTCAGATTCTTTTACTCATGAAACTATTCTAACTTTCTGTCTTTCCTACTGATATATAAATACAATATTTATGATGTTATAGAGAAGATAAAAAAATATTTCAAAACACCATGTGTTCTATTTTCTTCTAGTATTTTTTTTTGAAGCACTTACCTTCTTTTTTATAGTTAGCTTTAGCCTAAATATAAATTTAGATATTTAGAGAGATAAGTACAATTATATTTATTAATTTAATACATAGTTTAGTAGACTGACATCCATTCATCTAGGTTAGATAGTTGGTGTATTGACCAAACCGGAATTGACACCGAAACGGGTCATGATTTAATATAATAAGTCCTTTTAAAAGAGGCCCATATCCTGCAGAATAACGTAATCGGGCTATTATATTAATTAATTAATCTGACTTCAAGTAGTTATTATTAACTTGTAATTGTTTACGGGCTATTGCCACTTTAGTTTGGTAATTAAATAATGGTTAAGTAAGGTAATCATTATCATTACATAGTATAAAATAAAGTCGCTATTCGCCATCCCTATGTCCCTATGTTTGATTAGATCTTTAAAACTACGCTACAGATTTTGATGTGATTTTTTTAAATAGATAGAGTGATTCAAGAGGAAGGTTTATATGTATAATACATGCATAATATAGCCGTGCGAAGCCGGGGTGGGTCATATAAAATAAAGTCACTTTTCGCCGTTCCTATGTATACTTAGATCTTTAAAACTACGCAACTTATTTTGATACCGTTTTTTTAATAGATAGAGTGATTAAAGAGGAAGGTTTTAGATATAATACATGCATAATACAGCCGTTTACTATTATTACTGTTTTAACTTACTAAACATTACTTATATTTAAGGCTAATTTTTAGAAACAGTTTGTCTTGCGACTTCCACATTACTCTATTCTGTCGCTACTCGGATCAATTCTGGTCCATCCACCTCTTTTTATATCATCTTCCCACTGTTTCGTTTGACGCACTTGACTTCCTTTACCATCTCTTGGATACCACTCTGTTATTATTTAGTTCCACTTATCCTGTAAACAGGAAGTAAGGTAATAGGTTATTATTAATTTGACTTAAGTTAGTTAATTATCAATCTAAGAAACAAATACAAGGAATTTAATTTGCTGTAAATCTGTAGACTAATCCTTCGTCCATTATTTAAATTTCTTAAAAATAATATTCATTTTCTGTTTGTTTTAATTGCTTGTAGTAATGTTTTGAAAAGGGGCAGATTATAAAGTTTCTGTAGAACTCTATGGTGCTATTTTGGAGTTAGGACACTCCATACTTAGGCCATCCCCTCGGAAGCATGAAATTTTTGAGAATGTTCTCTTCTCAATTTCTTAAGTTTTGTACATTAGTTAATCCACGTTTTGTGATGTCATTGGCTTAAATTAAGTATTTCCTTGTACTGGGTAGGGCATCATGTGCAGGAAAGTGGGAATAAAAATAATAAAAAATAATAATAATCAATTATCTCAGACATTGACCACCAAAATACTAGATGTATTTTGGTCTGCCTAGATGATTTATACATGCCAGCAACTTTTGCTTCTTCATGCTTTTCATGACACTGTTGTGCCTCGGACGTACTAGATGGAGTAGGCTTACCCAGTACCCACCACCCTCTCAGCTTAGTCGACCATGTCCAGAGGAAAGAACTGCTCAATACGCCTGGGGCAAACTAAGCCACAGATTTCATCACAATGTTTTTCTACACCTTAACATAACCTAACCCTTACATGTGGGACATAACATCAACATTTTTATGTCTAATGATAAGTGATATATCTGCCTAAATCTATAAAAAATATATTATATATTAAGATTTTGTAATATTTTTTAATTAATATTTATTTTTTGTTTGTTACAGGTGAATGAAAATATAACAAATCACAAGTTCAAAATATGTGCCACTTGTAAATATTCAGTGAAAAAATACAGAAAAAGTGCAAATAACATGAATAAAGAGAAAAAGTGCAAATAACATGAATAAAGTGTATATTACGTGAATGCCGACAGTGTTTTTAAAAAAATATTTGTGTGAATTATTGGATGCAGTGTTCTTCGACAGATGGCGCTGTAAAGGATTGTTGCTGAAAAGTGCGGACGTAGTACCGCTATTCACCGGCAGGTGGCGTTGGTAAGTGTTTTCACTTTTGTCCGTTTAGATGTCGCTACTGGGTCGCACTACTAGCGACATCTCGTATCGAGTAGCGTAGGTTAGGTTTGCAGCGTTGTTGGATAGATGGCGATAGTAGTTTCGAATTGCAGCAAGTTACATTTTTGTACCTTCTTTAAAATATTGAGTTTATAATGTATTCTTATTATTTTATACGTTTGGTATATTGGTAATAAAAAGAAAATATTGAAATTGAAAATAATTAAACATATTTTTTTCAAATTGTAAATTAAAAAGAAGAAATCAGGAACGCAGCCGCAGTCTGCCAACACGTGAAAACGTCTTATTTAAACCAAAAAGTTTTTTAAATGCAATAAACCAAAGGTCGAATGAGATTTTATGAGATATACCTATCCCTTACATACCTATTATTTACGACTTCACATCAGTCATTTGGGTTCGGCGTAAAGTGAGTCTTTAAATAAAATAAAATAAATAAGGCGTTTATTTACACAAAACTTAACTCAAACATTAATACCCACCCATCTTAAACTAATTTATGAAACTTATTATACCTACTTATAATATTTCTGTTATAAGATGGATATAAGACAATTTTAATTTAAGAGTTGTAAGTATATATTAAATAACATTACACATTAGGTAGGTACATGCCCAAGAAAAACAAAGGTAAAAAGGAAGAGAACTCAGCTAAGCTGTTTTTCAGTCTCTCCTTACTAAAAAAAAGAAAAAAGAAATGGCCTCTGCCATGTTTAAAATATGATTAGGTATTATATACATTTGCAGGGTTCTATAGGTAGAATAAGGTAAATAATAAGACAGAATAAAAAAAAAAAAAGTCGAAAATGTATCACGGTATCATAAACGTAGGTACTTACCTTATTTTATTTATTTATTATGAGCCTACACTTTCTCACTGCAAGACAAAGACCACTCCTTTTCTTCCATTGATTGCGATATGTAGCTATCGCACACTAGTCATTCCTATAAAAGTAAAAACATACATACGGGTCAAAAACATAACCCTCCCATTTTGGCTTAGCCGTAGTCGGGTAAAAAAAACCTCGCGCACGAAGGGTTCCGTATCATATTTTACCCACTTTTTTCTGTTTTTAGTTTGTTTTACCTGGTTTGTTATTATAACGGCAACAGAAATACATAAACTGTGAAAATTTCAACTCTCTAGCTATCACGGTTTATGAGATTCGGCCTGGTGACAGACAGACGGTGAAGTCTTAGTAATATAATAGGGTCTCGTTATTACCCTTTGGATACGGAACTCTAAAAATAAAGTAACTTACATTTAAAAAAATCCTTATCACTACATAGTATAAAACAAAGTCGCTTTCTCTGTCCCTATGTATACTTAAATCTTTAAAACTACGCAACGGATTTTGATGCGGTTTTTTTATAGATAGAGTGATTCAAGAGGAAAGTTTATATGTATAATACATGCATAATATAGCCATGCGAAGCCGAAGCGGGTCGCTAGTTTATAATATTCAGTTAATTACATCTAGGCACTTAGGTAGGTATCCATTATTTCGTAGTCTTCTTAAAACATCGTCACAAATACAAAATACCTAAAACAATTAATAATAAACTTTAAACTTAGCAACGTAGAACGCCAAAATACTAGCATATTGCGTCAGAACAAGACGTTTATTTTACATTGATAAATTTAAACTGCCTACTTAAGCATTCTCTATTATTTGCCTTACTATTTATTATTGATAGGGTTGACAGATTCGTTTAAATTATCCTGAGTTTTTTGTGACTACTATTAAATAAAAAAAAACCCGATTATTAATGGAAAAATACCGGCCAAGTGCGAGTCGAGTACCTTACCATTTTATTCTGTTTTTAGTATTTATTGAAGCAGCAACAGAAATACATCATCTGCAATAATTTCAACTGTCTTGCTATCACGGTTCATACAGCCTGGTGATAGAGAGACAGACGGACAATGGAGTCTTATTAAAAAAGTCCCGTTTTCACCCTTTGGGTACAAAGTTTGTGTGTGTGTTTGTTAGTTGTTACTCCTTAACACAAAAACTACTGAACCGATTGCAATGAAACTCTGTATGTAGATAGATAGAGACCTGGATCAACATATAAACTACTTTTTATCCCGATATTCCCACGGGATCGGGACTTACGCGACTAAAACCGCAAGGCGTAACTTTCAATTTTTATCTATAAATATAAAAGTCCTAACTGACTAGTACTGACTACCCTCCTACGTAAATACCTACTTAATCTATAACACGTTTACAGTTGTAATTGTCAATATCTGACCCCAATAGTAATTCAGAATCGCAGGTGGAGAGACGAAAGACTCGCACACAAACAACTGGCCCACCCTGACGTCACCCTAGGCCCCAGACGGAGGGGAATGAAAATAAGAAGAGGCCCTTTGCCTTGCAGTGGGATAAAAACGGTCTTATAAATAATATTTTTCTCGTAAAGCTGGTTATAATTTTATTGACTTACAATTAGGAAATGCTAGATACTTATGAATACGGAACGTACGTATTTTCACGTAGGTATGTCATTACAGCTCTCAAGGGCAATTTCGTGCGTGAATTTTTAGAAATCCTTTCTAAGCGGATGTCTAGTAAAACCTTAGCCGTTATATTTATCTGTATACAAAATTTTAGACCAATCCTTCCATTGCTTCGAGCTATTCATTGATAAATGAGTCAGTCAGTCAGGTTTTTTAATTTGGCAACCCTAATTTGGCTAGTAAAACTCGTCTGTCTCAAGGACTTTGGCTAGGAAACGTGTGAAATGCATAAATTATCTAGGTAGCTAGCTGTGCCACTCGGTTCGACTCGCGAAAGTCCTCCCTCACCTGATGATAAGTGACGATGTGTTCTAAGACGTAGCACGCTTACCTAGAAAATACCTTTCGTGACTTGAAGTCAGGAAAGTAAGGCAACTGATTACATTACCTCGTGATACGAAATGAATGAAGGAATCACTGATATATTAACGCACAACTCATATTAATGGACTGATTAGGATAAAATTTGCTGTTATATACGTAGGCATCCGCTTCTTCTTCTTCTTGTATAGTGGTTTGGCCCACCTATTTTTAATTAGAGTTTTCGTCTTAAGGCCTCTAACTTGACCTAACGACTGCTACTAGAGGTAGCAACCGGGACCAACTTAAGTCCGAATCGACATCTTAATCGTTCGATTTGGGAAAATTTAACTCCTACGCAGACTAGCAGTCAAAGCTAGGACGTTTGTAATATGATTGAATAATAAGAGACAACAATCCAATTGAATCTGCTTAGAATTCAGTTTTCCCAACCAATTTGAATACGTTAGTTTGTCCACAAACGTTCGTCTAATATCTTGTTAGAATCACATCGGTATTCAGACTAGTCTCTGTTAATATTCCGTTCAGTTGAAACACTCTCTTGTTTTGGAATTGTTATTGATTCAAATAAGAGATATTTATTTAATCGTTTTATATGTCTATCGGTAACTTTTGAGCTCGTTTAGCACCACCCAGGAGAGACGTGCAGTGCAGGGTTGGGGTTAGTAAGAGAGCTGAGCTGATAGAGATGAACGAGATTAGAGAGATTAACAAGCAGCAAGCAATTATTTTGTTAGAGATGATATTAGGAAGTACTAGCGACCCGCTCCGGCTTAGCACGGCTATATTATGCATGTATTATACATATAAACCTTCCTCTTGAATCATTCTATCTATATAAAAAAACCGCATCAAAATCCGTTGCGTAGTTTTAAAGATCTAAGCATACAAAGGGACATAGGGACGGCGAAAAGTGACTTTATTTTATACTAGCGACCCGCTCCGGCTTCGCACGGCTATATTATGCATGTATTATACATATAAACCTTCCTCTTGAATCACTCTATCTATATAAAAAAACCGCATCAAAATCCGTTGCGTAGTTTTAAAGATCTAAGCATACAAAGGGACATAGGGACGGCGAAAAGTGACTTTATTTTATACTAGCGACCCGCTCCGGCTTCGCACGGCTATATTATGCATGTACTATACATATAAACCTTCCTCTTGAATCACTCTATCTATTAAAAAAACCGCATCAAAATCCGTTGCGTAGTTTTAAAGATTTAAGCATACAAAGGGAAATAGGGACAGAGAAAGCGACTTTATTTTATACTAATGTAGTGATAGTGATTTTCATACAATTTGTCGTTGTTTCATTCTCTGCTCAGAACACAAACGTCTCACCAGACTGAGCAATTTTGTACTAGAACGTAAATTTTGCGACAAAATGAAGGTGTAGTTTAGGAATGAAGCGTCAAATATCATTAATTACACTGTTTTTGGGATAGCTTCAAGCTTCACAAATAGTTTTGCAGTTGAATATTATATTCTATCTTGAAGCGCGTTTGACAAAAAATGTAACATTTCAGACTCGGTTTTTTTACAATTACTTAGTTAGCTACATTTTTTTTTAATTTGGGCTATGTAGATTGAAATACCAGCGACTTGATGTCACATAACTTTAGGTAAACTTATACGAATTATGTAGGTAAGTACTTATAACTAAATTAACTTATCAGAATTTTTAATATCGAATAAGAAGGTTGATAAAATAAAATACTATAGTTTTATTTTTACTTAAAAACTTACTACATTTTTTGTTTTTATCAAGAACATTGGAATGACAAGTCAATTAACATTAATGCTTGTGTGCATTTTAATTACCTCCTTAATACGTTATGAAAGAGTTTAAAAATACCATTAGATAGGGAATAACCATTGAAATTGAAAGCCCCCGTCGTCTTAATAGGTTTAAGATTGTAATTTAGTGTTTAGAATAGATTAGGGGTTATGTTTTTTTGCTGTTTTTGGTTTCTAGTCGATCGAATATTATGTGTTTTTGTTCTTGGCTGTCAAATGTTATAGTATCTTATTATTATGACGGCAGGTGGCTTAGTGTCTTGTCTTAATTACTCAAAATTCATGACTGGATAAATCGTTATGAAATTGAGTTCTCGATACAAAAGTTATTAAAAACTAACTGCTCCCCGCGGTTTCACCCGCGTTTGTCCCGATCACGTGGGAATTCCGTAAAAAAATTATCTATCTATCTCCAAATTATCTCTATGAAAAAAAAAACATCCAAATCGGTCCACTAGTTTCGGAAATTACAACCTCACAAACTTTACCTTTTTTATTATTAGTACAGATTTACCGTCTTTATTTTGTGGAGTTCCATACTTCGATGCTACTACAAGCACCATTTTCATGAGACCCCGACCAATATCGAGATCCACAAAATAAAGGCAATTAAAAGAAACATAGTTATTATCCTGTTTTAGTGAAAGTAGCCATAGTTTTAAAATTTTACTTACTATCTCGATTATTTTAAAGTAGGTACACTTTTGCTATATTTCCACGAAACATAATTTTATCGGAAAAATAAACCAATAAGAGATTTTTTGAAATTCCCACGGGTTCTTCGGTGATAAAACCGCAAAACAAAAACTACCATCCATTCTTATTTTTTTCTCTCTATTTTTGTTTTTTTTTCTGTTGTTCATTGTTTTTATCGGCAACGGAACGGAGGACGATGCATTTAAGGTGAGATGGAGTTTTCTGTATTTCAATATCCTGAGCTTGTCTAGTAATCGTTTTCTTCCTACCTATCTTTCAAAAAACTTACACCTATTTTTCTAATAAACGTTTTCTATCTCTCTATAAATGTAAAATAAACTTTATTCGCTAAAAACCATATCGATTATAATAAAGACGACCCAAATAGCACAATGGTGACGGACTTGCCATGCCGGACTTTCAAAGGTCCGATTTCCGCCTCGGACTCTCCCCTCCGCCTCGGATTTATGCTTAGATATTTGTCTGTGGTCTGGTTGTTTCTATGTATCATAAGTATATATTTACCAAAAGAAAAGTAAATTAAGTAGTATATCCGTTGTCTAGCACCCAAAACACAAGTCTAGTACTGGGGCTAGATGGCGATGTTTGGAATGTCCTGCAATATTAATTATATTTGATACTTAAAGAACGTATGTCTAAGATTTACTATCTTTTTCAAATTAGCTGCGTCGGCCTATAGTGAACTTATTCCTGACTTACCTACTCCTAGTCACGTATAACTTAAATATTTAAATAGCTACAACCTTTCCGATTATAGGGCTAACCACCGGATACGCATACGGGATGCGGCTACCGGGTTTAATAATGTTATTGTTTATGTAGGTTGGTATATCTATCTATACTTATCTATTCTCTATGATTTAAGGAAGAGAGGACAAAAAGTCAGTACTTGGAAGCAAAAAAAAAAGAGTTATCTCTTTGATTTATTTTTGCATTTTAATGTCTCTTAAATACAGTAGCATTATCACATTCAGAATCACATGTTCTCAAAATAACATCATTTATCCTTTACGACTTCCCATTCAAAAATGGTATCAAATTACTTACACAACTTAACGTCCAGTAAAGTCGTAAAGCTATTTTATTGCTTTAAATTGTTGACTTCATCATCAGGACATAATCTCTGTGCAGGAAGCGTCCCTGTTAAAGCTAAATTCAACCGCTTGATACAAAGAGTGACATTTACGATGTATTTATTACGTGACACTCTATTCTATGCTCGTATCTTGCTTCACTGATATAAACGGTTACTGCCGAAAAACACAATATCACAACCCATAAAACTATTACAATTGGGATGTTTAAACACACACAGCAACAATACATCTTGAATATATTTATAGTGACACGGTAGGATGGTAAAATAATAACTTGTAATAAAGTAAGTTCTCACAATGGCTTATACACTTAATATTACGATAAATTTACGACCAATTTGCAGAAGTGCTGGAGTTCTATACAGTTGCGTATGATTGTGGAAATCCGTCATCTTAAGGCTGTTGAATTAATTTTGATAGTAATGTGTAAATTTTACTATAGTAATAGGTATATTGAGCTTCACACACAGCGTAAACAATCAACTTAAATCTTTGCTAGAACACTGTTGTTCCTGGTTCATGTATTAGATAGAAAATAGGCCTGCTCAGACCCTTCAACTTATTCGCCTTAGTAGCCTGACTTATTAGTTAGTAGTCAGCTTAGCAGAGGAAAGAACTCTCTAATCCGTCTGGAGACAACTAAGCCGCAGGTTTCATAACGATTTTTCCATCACCGTAATGTTAATTATAAAAATTATTAAACTTTATCATACACTTTTTACTAAACGGATTAAACGTAAAACCTAAATCGATCCTAAAGTTAATTCGTCCACTCATTTACCTTGTGTATTCACATGGCTTAATTTGGAGCTGTTAATTTATTAGATTATGTAGACGTAATTTAAAATATTTTTTAGCGTACGTAATTGTATTCCGCCCTAAAATAGTTTGTAATTCAAATTTTATTATAACTTTTCTCGATGCTACCATTAAAAAAGTTTTTATAAGCGAAGCTATTTTGTTTAGCCCGCGGCGGGCGTTGTGATTCTTGGTTACGCAAAGCTGTGCGCAAAGCTTGGCTCTAGGCAGAGAACGCTTCCGTACGATTTGTTCTCATGGCCCATGGCAACAGTGTTAGAAACGCTCCAGTATTGTCAATAGGCGAATAATTGAATTCTACAATTTCTATAACTTTACCATCACCTGCATTTGCTCGAAGCAAAAAAATCGGATCCCTCCATATTTTTGTCTCGTTACTCAATGTCTTGTGCCTTTGTATGATCCAAGACTGCATTGTCTGCTGGGGATTAAATCCGACCCTAGTTCCGTATTAAGAAATTAGGCCCTTATTTATAGCGGGGCAGTATTGATTTACGATCGCAGTACTCGAGTAGTTACATCCTTTTGTAATGTGCGAGCAGAGCGCCGCCGTCTTGGCCAGGTGTGACTCGGGTTTTTTCCTGAATCGCGAACGGTTTCCTCTCATACAATGGATGCAAGATTTGCACAAAAACGTGTTATATAAAGGGGCAACTAAAAAAACTAGTGCATGGTTTATGTAGAAAGCTACGAGTATGTCTGTAGTTCGTTGGACCGAAGTCGCGTGCCGACGTAATGCTTTGGATTTTAATAGGGTTTTTTTACAAAGCGTTTTGTCCCACCCGACGGCGCAGCTTGACGTGATAGTTCGAGTCGCGCTTTGCTTAATCGCATAAGCTACGCGATATTGTTTCAGAATACGCTCCATTGATTATTTAATCGATTTTGAATATTAAATCCTTGTTGAAAATTCATAGCAGACGTCTTTTTCTACGATTGTACTAGCTGATATATTACCTGACTGTTACCAACGTTTTTATGATTCGCAAGATAATCTCGAAACATTGTTGTATGTAAATTGAAGAAGCTTGTCGGAATAATGTTGGATGAATCGAGAGCACCTCTCTCATTATTCAGTACCTACAATTTTAAATGTGATTTATACTGGGATGTTAAATTGACATGTTTTGTGACGTCAATCCGTGCTACAGTGCAATAAAATCAGAGATCAAATGCACGTGGGAGCGCAGTTTTGACATGCATTCATGGTTCAATTCACAAAAGTGACAACGTCAATCTGTCAATCACTCTACCTATTCCCGAGGTTTACCTACTAGAGCTGAATGGATGCGACCACTTTTATTAAAGTAGACACACGCAGCGGGACACCGATCACGGGCTTGTGTTGACTGAATTATTTAACCATTAGTTATAATAACTTTTTAAGTTATGATGTGTTTTTTTTCGTTAATCGTCAAACGTGCTTTACGAATCATTCAGTTGAACAATTCTGTTAAATTCTATAGGTTATTTACGAGAATTCGAGTAATTAGAAATATTTTAAGGACATTTACCATGTTTATTGTTTTTTTTGTGGAGCTCGATATTTCGATGTTGTTGCAAACATCATTTTCAACGAGACTGGAGTTTGCGGGTGGATCTTGATAGTTTGAGGCAGCCGTATCCGACTACCTACTTTCGCGTGCGTTTGCTGCATGAGTTTAATATCAATCACCTAAAATCGTCACTAAACGAATAAACATGGTAAATTAAATAACTTTAATAGTGAAAATAATCAAAGTTTATACATAAAAAACCGGCCAAGTGCGAGTCGGACTCGCCCACGAAGGGATCCATACCATATTGTATGGGAGCCTCATATTTTTACTGAATTTAGTACTTATTTTTTGTTATAGCGGTAACAAAAATCCATAATTTGTAAAATTTTCAACGCTCTATCTATCACGGTTCATGAGATACAGCCTGGTAACAGACAGACAGTGAAGTCTTAGTAATAAGGTCCCGTTTTTACCCTTTGGGAATGGAACCCTAATTATATATTGATGATTGATTTCATTTGAAAACGCACAATGATAGTGATGTCGATTATTGTTAACAGTTAAGACCATATTTGCCATAGTACCCATATGTTCGAATAATGAAAATACACTGCAAAGAAACGGTCGGCTTTCTTTCATCTTCGTAATGAGTGGTGAATTAATCCCATGTTTTTATCGTATTAACAACCGGTAGAATTTTAATCCGTTATGGAATTCAAGTATATTGGTTAGAACGATATGGTTTAGCATTATTTACACTAGATGTCGACACGGGCTTGCGTTTGAGATATTTGTATTAGAAAAAGGCGGAGAAACGGAGAGCTTTTTCTATGTTTCATTATATGTGCTTTCAGTAGATATAGGTACGGTCGGCTGCATAATTGCAGACCCACCGTAGAGCTCCAAAGCGGCTGTTATAAGAATGTGTTTAACACAAGCAAGATTCCAGACACCTGCTGTAGTTGAAGTTTAAAGTCTTCTAACTCATGAATTTATCAAACATAAATTATTAGACTGAAAACATTACAATAATAGTAATTTTAGAACTCTACCGGGGGCTGCAATTATCCAGCTGACTGTACCTAAATAATTTTATGAATTCAGTGTCAGGTATGGCAGGCAAATACACCTTTTTACTTAAAATCGAAACATAGACGATAACTGAAATTAATAAATAATTTTGTTTACATCTACACTAATAGTATGTATGATCTGATCTGCTAGAAACTTGGTATTTAGGAAACATTCATTGGAAGTTATATAGCCTAATTTTTGTCACCATATTCCTACCGGATCGGGCCTTACGCAGGTGAAACCGCAGCCCTGTGCTAGTAATCTATACTTCACTACATAGTATAAAACAAAGTCGCTTTTTCTGTCCCTATTTCCCTTTGACCGCTTAGATCTTTAAAACTACGCAACGGATTTTGATGCGGTTTTTTTAATAGATAGAGTGATTTAAGAGGAAGGTTTATATGTATAATACATGCATAATAACGCCGTGCGAAGCCGGAGCGGGTCGCTAGTATATTATAAAGCTGAAGACTTTGTTTGTTTGAACTCGCTAATCTCAGGAACTACTTATTCGAATTGAAAAATTATTTTTGTGTTGGATAGTCCATTTATCGAGTAAGGCTATAGGCTACTTTTTGTCCCGATATTCCCAGGGGATCGGGACTTACGCGGGAGAACCGCGGGGTTCAGCTAGTTATATTTAAAAGAGAAAATATTCTAACAAAACATAACTAAGTATAACAAGTCATTGAGAACTAAGTAATCCTAAAACAAGCTTTCCAAACATTAATATTTTATTGCCAAAGTAGGAATGACAGGAAACATGTAAAAATTTTACGATAATGTCACGTTAAACATGGTACCTACGAACCGTACAAAAACCGGGTTTTATTGTCGAATAATAAAACCGGCTCTACTCAAAAAAAAAAACCGGAAAGTGTATCGGTAGAAGTTAATCGGGAAATGTAAGGAAGAAGGGAACTGATGTTGTAAGAAGTTTATTGCAAACTAGCTGCGCCCTGCGGTTTCACCCGCGTAAGTCCCGATCCCGTGGGAATATCAAAATAAAAAGTAGCCTATAGCCTTCCTCGGTAAATGGACTATCCAACACAAAAATAATTTTTCAATTCGAGTAAGTAGTTCCTGAGATTAGCGAGTTCAAACAAACAAAGTCTTCAGCTTTATAATATACTAGCTGCGCTCCGTGGTTTCACCCGCGTAACTCCCGATCCCGTGGGAATATCAAAATAAAAAGTAGCCTATAGCCTTCCTCGGTAAATGGACTATCCAACACAAAAATAATTTTTCAATTCGAACCAGTAGTTCCTGAGATTAGCGCGTTTAAACAAACAAACAAACTCTTTAGCTTTATAATATTAGTATAGATATTATTGTCTAGATTAAAAGGCATTCGTGTGTGAAACATACAATATGTTAAATAAAACTAACTAGATAGGTATTCTAGGTATATATTGGAATAATATTATTTCTCCAGCAAGAATTAACACTAGGTTAATTTATTCTTTAAATATAGATATAAACCCTACGTCAGTTTTTGTTTTGAAATTGAAAACGGATTATATGTTTTTATTGTGTGGAGCTCGATATTTCGGCACTGTTGCAAGCACCACGTTCACGAGGCTGGAGTATCATTACATATCGTAAAACAAAGTCACTTTCCGCTGTATGCTTAAATCTTTAAAACTTTTGATGTGATTTTTTTAATAGATAGAGTGTGTCAAGAGGAAGGTTTATATGTATAATACATGCATAATATAGCCGTGCGATGCCGGGGCGGGTCACTAGTTTAATAAATTTTTTAATAGATAATATAGAAATTATTATACTAAATACAGAGTCCTGACTGATTTGAGTGATGTAGGTACTTTGTATTTTATATTCATTTCTTTTTTATTGACTAAAAATAATAATTGTCTTAAAAATGTCACCCATTAAGTACATTTTTATTTTTTCAATTTAACCTTTTATTTACTTAATCCATTGTTATTTTGTTTATTTAATTTACGAAGTATTTACTGACCATGCGAGATCTATCAACTATTTGGATCCCGCGGGATTATAAATGTCCAGTCCTGCAAAAACCGGGACTGCATATTGCATTCCACTGGCCACATCTCTACACCCGGGCACAAAACATGTCTACTTCGCGCCTAAATTTGAAATGAGATTGCGTGAGAAACCGCTTTCGGCATGTCTCATATTACCTACCGCGAGAATGTGAATGAACCAGAATCTCAACTAAAAAAAACCTTGCAATCACCTTTTTTGCTTGTTAGTTTTGAACAAGGAAAAATTGTGTGTGGTTTTCTTGTTTGCTTTTTTTTCTAATCAATTAATCGTTATTGAGTCATTGCGATGTCAAGAACCTGGTAAGTAGACCTGCTTAAGTTGTCTAAGATGATTTGCGTGTCGTCGATCTGCGAACTAACTATGCTACTATTTGAACGGCTTCACTACATAGTATAAAACAAAGTCGCTTTTTCTGTCCCTATTTCCCTTTGACTGCTTAAATCTTTAAAACTACGCAACGGATTTTGATGGGTTTTAATAGATAGAGTGATTCAAGAGGAAGGTTTATATGTATAATACATGCATAATATAGCCGTGCGAAGCCGGGGCGGGTCGCTAGTTTTTAATAAAATGTAAGATAATTTTCTGTAAATTTAAGATAAGATTTCAAAGATAATGTTTGTTATTTCGCAGTTTTAAGTCAATATATTTATCCCCGCGTAAGTCGCGTTCCCGTGGGAATATCGTGATAAAACTAGCCCAGCTTTTATACCCAAGGTTTCAATGTATCCTTATACCAAGTTTCATCAAAATCGGTCCTGTGTTTTAAGAGCCTATTCGTCACAAACAAAGATCCTAAAGAAACTTCCGTTTATAAATAACTAGCGACCCGCCCCGGCTTCGCACGGCTATATTATGCATGTATTATACATATAAACCTTTCTCTTGAATCACTCTATCTATTAAAAAAAACCGCATCAAAATCCGTTGCGTAGTTTTAAAGATTTAAGAATTCATAGGGAAATAGGGACAGAGAAAGCGACTTAGTTTTATACTATGTAGTGATATTTACTTAAATATTCTATAAGTATAGTTTTTTTATTATAAATTAAGCAATAAAGCAAGCAAAATATTTTGCGGTTCTTATTCTCCCATAAACCCCGCATCAATTCACAAAAAAAATCTAACGGAACCGAAATAATCCCATTTTAATTCCTTCTTATTTTAAACCACCATATAAATTCTACATCATTTCAATTCTGACATAATCCCTATATTTATTACTATAAACTATTCCAATAATATATACGGTATAATATACGGGGTGGTTTTTATATCGACTATTTAGAATAGAAACACGTGCTGTCTTGAAATTACAGGGTGTTGTTAAGTTTTGATGCGAATCTAAAGAGACAATCGTTTTGTATTGTGACTTTTGGGATTGCTTTGGGACTTAATTTTTTCTTTGTTAACCTGTTTTATTATTTATTTTTTCTTAGTTCTAGTAATTGTTGAATAGAGATTTTTAAAAGCCATCCATTTTGCAAACAATGCTCGGATTTGAGTAAATTCCGGAACCACTTATGTTTTTAAGACATATCAAAAGTTATCTACATTGCAAAAGAATACTTAAACTTAAGCAAAACACTTTTGATTAAAATTAAGCAAAAGACTTATTTTAAAATTAAATTGTAGACTGCGTATATTTGGGAAAATTACTATGCTTAAAATACAAAAACATAGACAATTCAAAGATCTTCAGAAACATCTGGCCACATTAAATTTTAAGTAAGAAAGCGTCGGGTACGACAGATGTTGTATCTCAGTTGCTCCCTTTTCAATTGGCCATCTATGGTTCGGTTTTTTTACTCTGATTGTGATCGCAGCATTGTGTATCGTACCTTTTGTTACCGGTGAAATTCTAAGATTCTCCCGTTTCTAAGGCAAATTGCAATTTTCAATTTTTGGCGTTATACTTTAGCTAATTCATGGGAACGCAATTTTGGATTAGGATCGAGGGAGAGGATAAGCCGAAGTACAATGGATGGTAGCGATTGAATCATCGATACTGCTATTAACGTTTTTATGTGATTTACTTTGTACACACCCTGTACGAATTTTTAAAAGACTTTTCTACCGAAGACTATTCAGGTGAATAATCAAACTTTATCTTTGATAAAAGATCGTTTAATTTATAAAAGAAGGTAGCAAATAAGCCCTTGTTTTGGTCAGAGTAAAATTAAGTGACCGTTCATCTAAACAAGCAAGATATTTTGACGAAATCACCCGTATAAATTCCAAGAATGTTTTCGATTCTTTCAAGTTCTTCGACAACTTTATATTTTCTTGAAACAACTTTCAACTTTGTTTGATTGAAGTTAATCGGGGTCACAAATTGTACGGCTTCATTGTTATGGCAACTCGGGAAGCTTTATGTAAATACCAATAGCTATTCTAAGTTAAAAAGTTTTGTCGAAATGCCACGTAGTTGCCTCCGGTAAATAAATTTTGTGATTTTTCTCCGATCTGTCCAGTCATGCAGTCGCTGGGTATTGGGTTATAGTGAACTTTTGAGGCTGCAGTAAAAAACAACCCAAAAACATAGTGCGACGTGCACAAAGTGCCGTCATCCTTGTTGATACGGTGTTTCAAGAGTTGTGGCGTTCGAGAGTGGCCCTCACCCGTTCGGTAACTTTGCCTTATCGCAGTTCAGTAGTATCGCTTTACAAATGTGCTTGAGAATCTTGAGATGCTTCTTGATGTTGTTAGAATTAATTACCACTATAGTCGGCTTCTTAAACACTGTAGGTAAACTGGTTGAATTCCACCCTTGATGTTAATTTGGTGATAATAATCGACTGTTGATGACATGCGTTAAAATATTCGTGCGGGCATTTCAAGTTGCGTCTTACGACACACTCCCGCCTGCGAAATTCCGAATCTGTATGAAGTTTAAAAATAAAAGATTGTAAACGGTATGTTTTATGTATGTCCAAGGACTTCTTTGATCGAGTAGCATGGTCACGTCTGGACGATAACATTCGGTTAGGCTTCAAAATGTTGTGACCGTTTATTGCCTCAATACACTTAAATCGATGTCTTAAAAGATTTAGTATTACTGAATTGGACATGGAAAACTATTTTCTGATCTTTAGCCTTATTGTAATGGAATTACCGATACGGATCGAATTAAATATTTAATTTATCTTGTGAAAGTTCCGCTTTGATGGAACTTCGCTTGTTGCTTAGAGATTTCCTGTAAACTAAACTGATTTCCGAATCTTATTAGATTTTAAACTTGTGTCATATTATTTACTAGCGACCCGCCCCGGACGGCTATATTATGCATGTAATATACATATAAACCTTCCACTTGAATCACTCTATCTATTAAAAAAAACCGCATCAAAATCAGTTGCGTAGTTTTAAAGATTTAAGCATACAAAGGGATATAGGGACAGAGAAAGCGACTTTGTTTTATACTATGTAGTGATGCCCAAGAAGTATTTTACTGGATATCAGAAACTGAATGACCAAATAAAAAAGTAGCAGAAAATGTAACGCTATCTTGAGTTGATCATCTTTTCAATAACAAAACGGCGGCGTTACTGTGCGAAATTACTTCTGAAATATGCAATAACGACCTGTTTAGACGGCTATGATGTAATAATTTATGAAATTGAGTTACACCCGTAAATCCGGCAGAACGTCTTCATTTTAAATTCGCCAGCTGTCCATTTCGTGCCTAACGAAATTACCTTGTAATTTTTAGTTCTCATCCTGTATTCTTGTCACGTTTCTACAGTTAGGAGCATCTAGATGCAGGCTAAGTTTAATCTTGGAGGAATGTTGGGGTACGACGCCTGTTCTGAGTTATGGACCAATAAACGCGGGGGATTTGAATAGCGTGCGTCGAGACGGCGGCGATTTCAACCCCATCTTTGAGAGATAAGCACTAAAGCTGAGACTTTTCTCGACTGGCCAGAGAGACGCGCGCCTTATTTCCAACCGTCCAGTCTTTCTCCTCGTTACTTATCTCGTTATTAACTTTCAGTACAGTTGTTGGAACTTATTTCGCAATACATTATACGTTTTAATTAACTTGTTATGTAAAAGCTCCGTCTGCCCAGATTGTCTTAATACTGTTGCTACGTTGAACTTAATCGTATAATTTTGTAATTTGTCTGTCTGCCTTTTCTCATGTCGTATCTCCCCTTATTTTTATTACGTTTGGTGCTATTAATGTTGGTATAAATGGACAATATGTACTTTCCACCTTTTCCCCCTATTTCAAGGGCACTATGTCCATTATAAATCTTAGCTATTAGGGGTGTAATAAACAATTTCGTCTAGACGCTACATTAATATATCAAAGATTAGTATAGGGGATTCAAATTTAATGGCCTTGTTTGTGAATATTTTTGTTTTATCACCAATTTCGTATTTATAATATCTATTTTAATGTATTTTTAGTCTACAAAATGCTTGATATTTCTAGATTAAATGTCATGTAAGTATATTATTAACACGCGATACATATGCTAGGTTTTTATATAAAGAATACCTATATGAATCAATGTAAGGTTATTGATCCTAAACAAACTATTGGTCGTGCAAGCTTATCTAATACCGACAGCAAATATTGGTGGAACGCATTCCCAGAATCGAACCGATTTAATCGTATGCGAAGCCAAACAATTTATTGACTCTGCGATTCTCGATAAATCTTTATTCACCTGTCTAATCGAAACATTAATGTTACCAGTCTAGTTTAAATTACATAATAATGTTTGAAAACATAAACAGATCTGTTATTTTATTTATAACTAGCATCACCTCAAGGTTTCACCAGCGTAAGTCCCGATCCCGTAGGAATATCGGAATAAAAAATAGCCTATTTTACTCCCAATGAATGTACCAAGTTTCAACAAAATCAGTCCAGTAGTATCGGAGCCTATTCAATGCAAACAAACAAATCTTTTCTCTTTATTAAATAAATTTACTTTAACTAACAACTTAATCTTGTCTATAGTACATACAGGATAAAATTAAAAAATAAACTAGTAGTAGAACTTTATAAAATAAGTTAGATTAATTGTTAAGTAACAGCGAAACAAACCGACAGACAGATACGAATTTTAAAAACTATACTTTCTTCGTTACTAACTTGTTTGACTAATTTTATTTGCTTCTAAGTACAGACTTTTTGTCCTCTCTTCCTTTATTAAAGCATAAGCTAGCAACGGTCTACGATTTCACCCGAATAAAAAGTCTTCAGCTTTCTAAAGATTGTGGACTACTACTCCTGTAAAAATTCATCATTAGTTAAATCGTTTGATCAAATAAACTTCTCAATTATGATTGAGAATGAATTTCAGCATTGTTTGAACAAATGGACTCAACTATTGTTTACACTTCGATGTTATCCGTAGGACCTTTATTACGTACAATGTAAAGAAATAAAATACTTTTACTACCTAAAATAGAGAGGACATTAGTCCCCTTTTTAGCAAAATTTAATCCAAAGTCGGGTGTAGTTTTATATGGTCTTCTATCAGCGACTTCTGCTTGAGGCACAGAAATATATGTACAAGTACTTGAGGTTGAATTTTCCAAAATACTTCGTTAGCATATGCCTACATCCTAATAGCTATATGTGTGTGTTTTATCCCGATCCATCCATTGACTTTGCGATAATATGTCAGTCAGTCAGGACTGTATATTCATAGTAATAATGGATGCTATCTCTTTGGAGTAAGTAAGAATTTAATTGATACTTACTCGACCTAAATCCATTGATCTTTTAATTTGATAAATAACTTTAAGGAAAGTAGCAATTAATAGTAATCTATAGCAATATTTGAATCTAGATTAACTAAGTAAAGTAATAGTTTAGTTTAGTAGAATAACTCAATGTTGGCTTAAACTTTATCATATTTCAGTTAAGATCGAGTTTCTACTAAAAATAAGCCATGTCATATTATATACCAATGTTATAAAGAGCGAAGATTTGATTGTTTGTTTGTTTGAATGGGCTCCGAAAGGATATATTGATTAATTGGGAGTGTCATTCTACTATTTTATCCCGATATTCCCACGGGATCGGGAATTATGGGGAACGCTGCTACTAGTAAATAAATAGGTTTATGTAGATTCACATGTAATCGATTCAAATGAAACAATTATCATTACGTAAGGTATATTTCAGGGATAATTAAAAAGGTTCTAATATAGGTACTCTCTTTAATAGTAAATGTGTTTTATCTTTATGGTAGAATGTGTAGGTGGTGTTTTGATCGACATTGAACTTTGCGAGGGCAGGTTGTCGAAGGTTAGGAACAAGAGTAATTGCGACGAAAATATTATTTATCGATATTAAACACAATACAAGTGGGTAGTAGTATTATTTACGCATTTTTTTCAGTGGGCGAAGTGTGAAAGTTTGTTTACCTACTTTACTATCACTTCGTTTGGCGTCATGATATCAAAATGTCTGGTAAATAGTTTTGGAAATCCATGGAAAAAACCACTAGGGTTTGGTCGATATCTTCGTTACATAGTATAAAACAAAGTCGCTTCCCGCTGTCTGTCCCTATGTATGCTCAGATCTTTAAAACTATGCGGATTTTGATGCTGTTTTTTAATAGATAGAGTGATTCAAGAGGAATGTTTACGTATATAAAACAAACTACCACACATACGAAGTCGCGGGCAACAGCTAGTTAAATATTCAATTTTGACGGATTTACTGATGGATCTGGCTAAAATTTTATGCACTCGGACAGTGACCAACCATTAGCTCCTATAAAATGCGATGCGATGCAAAACGTACAGAACATCGTGATTTGTTGTCGTCTGCATTAGATTAAAATTGCGACCACGTCGTGTCTTACGTCCGTTCTGTCTAAGTTACGCTTTAGATTCACAAGTTCTACGTGTATGTAATAAAAGTAATTTTCTGTCTGATTTCTTACAACCACAAACGACTAAGTTATTAAGTTTGTGTAAACTAACCAACTATTCATTTTTAGGGTTCCGTCAAGATACCAGGACCCATAGGGCTGATTCTCATAAGACCGAGGCGTACCGTGTCCGTGGCCTGGACGGGGCACGGATTTGAAACGTTTTGTATGAAGCGAATTATGTTACACCGTCCGTGCCCGGACGATCCACAGATCTGCCCCGTCTCCTCGGCGGCTGATAACCCGGTGTTATATAAATGTGCAGCACGGGCCCCGCTCCGGACTCGGCCCGGTCTATGAGAATCATCCCTTATGAGACTACTCCGTGTGTCTGTCTATCTGTTTTATGTGCCTATACTCGACGTTTGCTTCCTAAAGACATTTTCTAGCCAAAATGCATACAAAATAAAACTAATAAATCTCTCACTAGATAACTAATTACAGAAAACATGCATCAATGTTGAAAAGCATTGATCTATTAGTGAAAGGATACATTTTATTTCAAAGACAGTATATTACGACATGGCTATAAATTTAATCTGTTCGACTTAATATCACTTTAAATTTGTTTGCTTTTTAACAATTTATTGTTATTGTCGCTTTGAATTGTAACTAACTTTACAACGAATGATATAAATCGTGAAAACCGGATGTTTGTCGCTTGCTACATATTGACTTTTGATGTTTGAATATATTTTGGACAATAGTGCTTTTAAAATTTCATTTTTTCCTTATGCCGATCTATATAAGGTCGGAGCAGTATATCTTGTTCAATTCTTCTCTATTAGCCGTCATCTCATCGTTCACATTCATCTCTCTCATATCCTGTCTCACGCACTTCATCTATCTTTTATTTGGTCGTCCTCGTCTTCTCCATCTCTCTACATTCATATTCATATACAATAGGATTCTTATTCTAGTCTAAATCTTTACGTAATATAGTAATAGTAAGGAGTTTGATATTTCGTTTGTTTGTTTGAAAACCATATTCTATGGATTTGAAAAATATAATATAAGTAGTATATATCCGTTGTCTAGCACCCATAACACAAGTCTAGTTATCTTGTTATGTTATCACAAGTATGACGACTCAGTTGGACTGCCAAACACTGGGTTGCGGGTTCGATTCCCGCCACAGACAAGTATTTATGCTTAGATATTTGTCTGTGGTCTGGTCGTTTCTATGTATTATAAGTATATATTTACAAAAGAAAAGTATATAAGTAGTATATCCGTTGTCTAGCACCCATAACACAAGTCTAGTTACTTAGCTTGGGGCTAGATGGCGATGTGTGGAATGTCCTGCAATATTTATTTATTTATTTAGTTACTTAGCTTGGGGCTAGATGGCGATGTGTGAACAGGGACAGGGAATGTCCTGCAATATTTATTTATTTGCATTTGATATCCCAATTATTTAGGAAGGTTAATAGACTTTCGTTAACCTGAAATTCTCACGGGATTAGGATTTGTGCGGGTAAAATCGTGAGTCGGAGCTAGTATTATATATGAATAACTATCATGTTTCAATTTGTACTTTGAAAAGTAACAAAAAAGTAAAAACGATTCAAATCAAAGCATTCATATTCAGACAAACGCATCTTCAACGATACAAAATATGTCAAAGCGCCGACGCCTCGTGTATTAAAAGGCAAATTTATTTATCCACGTTGCCGCCTCGCCGGATGTTTTGTTTGCATTACATTGTATTATTTGTCCCGATAAACCGTGAATATTGCTTGCAGGTAGCCAGCCAGTTTTACCTGATCGTCCTTTGCTTTGCGTAGGACATCAATTCTTGGAACTATTCTAAAATGTTATATTTAAGACATATTTGCCGCTTTTCGTGACTGATCAGTTGCTAAATTGCTGTTATTGCGGATTGTTTACGTGTCACCAATGTGTGATAGTCAGCAATCTCTCTGATCGATCATTCATGCCAAAATATCGCGAAAATTACTTCTTCACCCAGCGGCTTGTAAGAATCCACTACTTGTTCCAGTTTGTAGCCATTCGAACAAGTTCCTCAAGCCGTTCAAGAGCTGTTTTGTTTCAGCTGGTCTGACGATTTCGTAGCGGTTCTATTACGTGAAGTTCCATACAAGAAAATTAAAAGCCTCTTACGAAACCAGTTCCGAAACTTCGGTTCTATAGACGGCCGAAGCGGTAACCTCTTGCATTTCTCTGACGTCTGATAATGTAGAGAAGGCGAGTTCCGTCAGTATAGACAGCACAAGGTTTTTAAATTCCTTAGTTGCCTTCCACGACACCCACGGGACCAGATAAGTTAGCTCTATTATATGCAGAGGGCTACACTTAAATTGAATACGCCATAAAATGTTTATTCCCTACGATCTAATAGGAGTTCCTAAAGTGCAATACTAATTCCATTAAGATGAACTTATTCGAAGTGGAATGCATAAAATTGTTAATGCACTTCTAAGACGATTGAGTCACGCATATTCGGGGATGTAGTAAGAGTTTTCATGTCGATTTTAATATGCGTAATAAAAACAAACGATACGGTCAATAACGTTCGTAGTAGGGGTGGGTTTTACGACTACAGTCGAATAAGGGTTGCAAAGCAAGGTGCAACGGGTGGCATATTGTTGCGATTTATATATTGTGTCATGTTTTTACAAGTGAAAGACGGTACATGCATTTTAGGACGACCTTACCTCGTCTAGTTTTAATTTTTACAGCCGCGTAAATCCCGATCCCAGGACATCGAATTAAAGAGTACTCTATCTTACTCCTAATGAATCAAAGTATCCGCATACCAAGTTTTATACAGGTCCAGTCGTTTCTAAGCCTATTCGTTAAAAACAAACATAAAACTAAAAAGCCATGAAACCTGCTAAACGAAAATAGTTTGAGGTAGGTACTTACTTACCTACCTAGTAAATTTAGGTATTTTAGTAATTTAGGATATTTGTATTGTATGAAATACCAAATCTAGGTATTATATTCAATTTTATATAATTTACTCGTGACGGAACGGAGCATTTAGAGTGAAATGATGTTTGTTTGTGCACGCAAATGTTCTCATTTATTTCAAAACTGCTAAACCGATTTAGAGACGGTTTTCTATAACATATTTGTGATTTATTGACAATTATAGTTAGTAGCTAGTTGTAGTTGTTACGGTAATTACTGACCAGGGGGCCCCGCAATTCACTTTTTATTGCCAAACCAATGGTCCCATTTATCTCCAAAACGGCTAAACCTATTTAGATACAGTTTTAAATATTTTTAATACAATGAGTAAAAGTAAAAATAAATCTAAATCAAAAATTTCAAAAAGAGTACTTAATTTATTGAAATTTTGTAGAAATAAATAAATAAATATTGCAGGACATTCCACACATCGCCATCTAACCCCAAAGCTAAGTAACTAGACTTGTGTAATGGGTGCTAGGCAACGAATATACTACCTATATATACTTTTCTTTTGTAAATATATACTTATAATACATGGAACCAACCAGACAAATATCTAAGCATAAATACTTGTCTGAGGCGGGAATCGAACCCGCAACCCTGTGTTAGGCACTCCGGCATGGTGACCATTGTGCCAACTGGTCCGTCAAGAAAATAATATATTATTGAATTCAGTGCAGTACCACCCCTAGAACGTACAACATCGTTACTGCAGTTATCAAATCAGTGGATGGATTGCATTGCGTGTTCGTTTCGACGTCGCACGTTACGTAGTTATGGCACTGCGCGATCGTAAACCATAAATAATTAACGTTACACTACAATACACTACAGAACACTACACATACGATAGCAGTTTATAGTCTGTCTACTCAAAGTTAGTTGTATGTGTCGAAAGGAAATAAGCAAACAAGGGAATTTATTTATTTAATACCTAGCGACTCGCCCCGCCTTCGCACGGCTATATTATGCATGTATTATACACATATATATATATATTAAAAAAACCGCATCAAAATCCGTTGCGTAGTTTTAGAGATCAAATCATACATAAATCAGACAGCGGAAAGTGTCTTTGTTTTATACTTTATACTATTAAGTACAAATGAAAGAAACAAAATAGAATACAATAAGGGAAAGAAAATAATATAACGGAAAGTAGAAGAATTCATAGAATCAAAGACAAAAGTTCTTAAGTTTTTTGTTCATTTGGAATCATACAATTTGTGAGATCACATTGAAACGTCTTAAAAACTAAATTAGAATGTGTGCCTTCGAACGCGCCCATCAATGAGAAGACGGCACAAGAAAATCATGGGGTTTTTTGTGATCATGCTCACAAAGGTCAAGATTACAAATATTAATCACTACATAGTATAAAACAAAGTCGCTTTCTTTGTCCCTATATCTCTTTGTATGCTTAAATCTTTATAACTACGCAACGGATTATGGTGCGGTTTTTTTAATACATAAAGTGATTCAAGAGGAAGGTTTATATGTATAATACTAAATAATATAGCCGTGCGAAGCCGGGGCGGGTCGCTTGTATTATATATAAATATTATAGAAAGTATATAATAGAAAGTCACATCCATAGGTTATTATCATTAAGGTTCGAACGGAGGTATCTTACTCGTAGTAGGCCTTACCGCACAATTAATACTTTTTAAATTTTTACCTGGTAATGGACATGTCATATACATCTGTAGCTAACATATTAGAATAGTAATAGAGCATACATGAGCTATTAATCATATAATATTATCTACGTAATACTAACTTACTCGCTGGCTCAGCAACCCAAAGTGGATCTTGGGCTCCGAAACTAGAGTCTTCCATCGCTCCCTGCACCGCGCTATTTCTTGCCAATTGTTGACTTGAAGTTCGATGTAGACGAAATGTGTATGTTAAGGTGAAAGGGTACCTGCGCTCTCTCCATACAAACGTAGTCGACTGTTTTCTCCCTGGATAATGACACTAGCACAAATGTTTTTGTGCCATAAAACCTATAACTGCCCCTATGTTTTGGTTTTTTTTTCATTTTCTAATTCACATAGAAATTAAAATAAAAAACATTCAAAAAATTCAAAAATAGGGGCATGGTCATGGCATTTATAAGTTTTTTGCACCAAAAATATTTGCTCTAGTGTCATTATCCAGGGAGGAAACAGTCGACTACGTTTGTAATAGTTTGTATGGAGAAAGCCCAAAGAGGTTATAATGTCTCTCGTAGTATTAGTACACCGGTGCAGCCACAAAAGGGGGACGGATGGAAAAAGTTTTAGTTCCACTGACGTCTTCCTACTTATTTGGGGGTGTTAGAATCACGAGCGTATAGGAGTATCTCCTAGGAAAGCGTGCTTCATCTTAGTCACGTAGTACGTGTGAGATAGTGGTCAAACGCTTACCTATTTATTGTAAAACAGACAGACAAGAAAGTTATCATATTAAGATATGAAGTTTATTCAATTCATTATCTTACATTTCACATTAAAACAATTACAAAATAAGTACATAAGTACATAAAACAATAAATAAATAGAATAAATCAAAAAATTAAAACTGAACCTAATCAAACAAACCCCTCCCCAGCGTTCCCGGTGCAAAGCTGGATAATAATTATGCAAGCAGCGTTACCCCGCTGAGCCGCTATCGACAGCCTTTAAATGCCTCAGAACGCGGATAAGGATTCCTTTTTTTTACCTTTTGAGGTATGGAACCCTAAAAGGTAGTAGACCTAGGTGTGAAATGCAAAACTCATTTTCTTACTATACAGGGTGATTTTTTTACATGGGCCTCCAGGGCTATCTATCTATATCCCAAACTATAAGAGATAGCGAAAAATGCTGAAAGGAGTTGCGTGTCCGATTTTGATAAAAACTAAACCTGCATTTGCAGAAACCTACAAAATTGCGCTATTTCCTTTAATTTGCCAGACTATACTCGTATTTGTTTCCAGGAATTGATCTCTAGTAACACTATAGATTGGTAAAACGTTTGGCGCAAAACTTACCTAACAAATTATAATACATTTCACTTACTACCGATAAGTATATTTATTATCTGTTATTTATAGATATTTTACAACGTAAATACGAAGGAAAAAAACGTGAGTTTATTACGCAGAACACTTTCTATTATTAACTTGTTCCAAACTCAACATAACACGACGTGAAGTAGGTTCTTAGTACCTATTTATTTTTTAACAACAACAACAACAACTAAGTCACATGCGTCTTTTTTCTGCTCATTACATGTTCCATTTCACCTTTTCCGTAACTGGCGCTACTTTCAGACTTTTGAATAATATGAAACCATTTTTTGCCTATTTTAAAACTCGCCACTTATTATTTTATAGTTACGGCTAATAATAACTCAATATCTATAAATTCAAAGTCCTGACTGACTGAGATCAACGCACAGCTCAAACCTATCGACGTATTGGGCTAAAAATTGCTACATAAGTAGATACAAATACAAAATACAAATATATGTATTAAAAGACATTTTGCATAGTATAAGAAATATATAAGAATTCCATATAAGAAATAAACAACAATAACAACAACACAAATCATACACAAGACATATACAGGGTTATTGGAAATTAATTGACACGGCGTTATGGGCTTCTTCTGTGCACCTTAACGATCAACTTTTGTTCTACGACTTTTGGAAATTCGAAAAAAAAATGAAAATTTTGAGGTTATGTAAATTCGAAAAATAGCTGATTTTTTAAAACAAAGGTCATTCACACCAAGAACAGTAGATGAAACTTAAAGAATAAGTAAAATTTTAAGGTTACTGACCTCTCCGTGTAAGGAACAGCTGATTTTCAGGTAAACCCAACCTCAAAATTTTCAAAAAAATGTTCGAATTTCCAAAAGTCGTAGAACAAAAGTTGTTTGTTAAGGTGCACAGAAGAAGCCCTTAACGCCGTGTCAATTAATTTCCAATAACCCTGTATAAATAACTCTTAAACTAGGAATTTCTGTGTTTCAGACGAAAAAGGACTTGCATTATAGCTGTTATAAAGTATGCATCCGCTAAGAAAGGATCTTAGAAAATCCAAACCCTACGCCAAAGAAGTCGCGAGCAAAAACTAATTTAATTAATAAAGGTGTTACAATATTACAATGTTAAAAGTTTTAAAGCTCGCAATCTTCAGAGCGTGAAGAAGCTTTGCGCTCGCAATTTAGTGAATTTAAATTAAACGAGCATATCAATGACTGCATAATGGCTTTAACAAAGTTGTCTTGAAGATCGTAGTCATCAGTGCGTATCGTCTGCCAACAATACTCATATTTTACTTGTTAGACTATAGAATTAACTTGAGACTTAAAAGCTAAATTATGTAAGTTGAATTCTTTGATGTTACTCGTACAATCAACGTTCAAAAGTCCACCGGCACCGGGTAACAATCCTGTGCAGTACTATTTGAACATTATAATAACGTAACCTGAAAATCGATCCCACGTCGGCTGATGAAGGCTTATACCACTCGGCCAGCCAAATACATAACTAACACGTTGAAAATAATAATCACACTGAGTATGTTTCGCACGGCTGTATTATGCATGTATTATATCTAAAAAACCTTCCTCGTTAATCACTCTATCTATTAAAAAAACCGCATCAAAATCCGTTGGGTAGTTTTAAAGATCTAAGCATACAAATGGAAATAGGGACATAGAGACGGCGAAAAGTGACTTTATTTTATACTATTGATGTGTATGTAACGGCTATTAGAAGAAGGTCGTAAGTCCAATACTTGTTGATAGTATTATGGTAGATACATTAGCTTTAATCTTCGCCCGATCCATCGATTGTTTGATCTGTGCATTGATCATATTGATAAATCTATTGGTCAATCGGGACTTTATATTTATTGATTGAAAAGAAGCAGGATTTTAAAAAGGAGGCATTAATTTGCAATTTGTTCGGTTCAAATACCTATTCGCAACCTTAGACAAATCTAAAAACATAGTACCTAATTATGTAGTAACTTCTTCTGTTTGATTTCGGAGAAAATTGCCCAGTAAATAACTATTAACCATAACACGGTAGCAATAAATCAGATAAGTACATCGCGAGAAGTCTTTATTCTAGACGTTCGTTCGTTAGTTCACGTTTCGAGCATAATAATTGCAGTCGCTGTAAATCGCAGACCATAAAACCCATAAATAATTGAAACCGAGAAATTAGTAATTTAAAATTATTGTTACTTCTCCCCTACCTTATAAAGAATTCAAAAGTCTCAACGGAAACTTAGCCGGCTATAATAAACAATCCCAAATAGACAGACCGAGTAACTATCACGCGAAATAAATTGCGAATACCATGCGCCCCATGTTTAATGCACCAAGAAATTTATTATGGCAAACCCGGACGATAAACTTAAAAATGAATTGGGTGCGTCTGTAGTGGGTTACCTTTCTACCGTACCAGAGTATCAGCGGCAACGTATATAACACTAACGGTAGGCGATTTCTTTCCGATCTTTATTGTTCGCGCGCCCGTTTTCGCGTCGTATTCAAAAGAGTTATTGGTTATCGTCAATAGGCACGGCATTGTTCGTCTACAGTGGGGTGCGTACTTTCCAAATGTTATCTATTTCGAATGGCAATAAATTTTAAATGAATCGCCCATGTGATTGCGATCGTTGAAGAGGTTATCGTTTTTAAAAATGTTCTTTTGTGCATTGCGCTGCCGGCTTCCAAGCATCCAACTTTAAACGCCTGCAAACTTTATGCTACGTATTTTTATTGTTCCGTTGTCGCTTCGCATCCGTTGATTAACAAACTGACCTTTAAAATTTTTAATTATACGATAATATTTTTATTTTATGCTTGAATAAACGCTTATAGTTTATTTTTACATTTAATCGTGTTTATAGGTTCATTAAAATTTTGCTTTTTAATATTTGTTATAGCTATTTATAAGATTAAATTTATTCAGAACATGCGAATATGTAAGTTAAAAATTATGATTGCTTATTTAAGAGCACTATAATATCGGTTTAATCGATATTCTCATGATTCATGTCATAAAATCGTTAAGACTAAAAGGTTTAAACACCTGCCACCGTACTTCGACGACCTCTGTGGCGCGTCGGGCGAACACCCGACTGCGACGCAGAAGGTTGCGGGTTCGATTCCCGCCGGTAACAAGTATTTATGCTGACCATTAATTCTTGTTTCTGGTTCTGGGTGTTTCCAATATGTATAATATGTATATATTTACAAAAAAAAAAGTATATATGTAGTTTATCCGTTATCTGGCACCCATAACACAAGCATTAAGTTGCTTAGCTTGGGGCTGGATGGCGATGTGTAATATGTCCTGAAATATTTATTTATTTATTCGACCACAAAATGAATTCTGTAATAAAAGTAAAGTAAAAACAAAACATAGGTGCGTTTAATATAAAATATTTGATTTCTTTTTGTTTGTTATTGTTTGTGTTTAACGTTTTACGATGTATCGACGGAAACGCGTGAGTAGGGACAATATACATTTATATGCAGGTTATTGGAGTGTATCCTGTGAGCCTATCTCGATGCAAAGTGCGTATGCGCATTGCGCACTAGTCGAGGACATTTTTGAAATTATATTTCTATAGGCGCGTTATAAAAAATGATGAGAGTAATGAGAGAATTTTAAGATGCGCGCGCATCTGTAACACCAAAGTCACATGTTGCAGCTGCGTAATCCAAAAGTAAAACAGATCGAGGCTGCGAGAGTGAAATTTCAAGATGCGCGCGCATCACTGTTACACGTAAGTAACAGATTGAAGCTGCCCGCAAAATAAATATCAGACGAACGGACGGACAGACAGACAGACCGATGGACGTATAACTTCTAGAAGTATAACTTCTCACGCGCGTAAATAATTTTCTAAGGTAGTAGGTATAATTAATATAAAAACCAAATAAAAAAGCATTTCATTCACTTAGTAAATACGTTTTTTTAATATAATAAAAATTAGATAGATAGATAAACACTTTATTTGTAAACACACAAAACATTGAAAAATATCAAACATGACAAGAAAGCTTATTAAATTGTACAAACGGGCGACCTTATCGCTTAAAGCGATTTCTTCCAGGTAACCTTAGGATGGAGAATTACATGTTTTTACCAAAAATATTTTAAAATATTTTCATGTATTTTGGGTTTATTCATATTATAAAGTTTGTAACTAGTTTCTTTAAATATCGTGTACTATCCGGCACAAATATAAAAAATACTAAAAATAATTCACTACCCTACTTCCTACTTAACAATAAAATTTATATTCAACAATTTGCATGTACTTTTCCATTCGTGTTCTAAAAAGGTAGGTCACTATTTAAATTTTCCTCATCAAAGCCATGAACTTAGTTCATTATGATTCAAATTAGTTTTGCTATTTTTGGACCTTATTAAAATAATTTTATTTGCTCTTAGCAACTGCTAATTTTATATACACCTACATCCTTATGCTATTTATGAATAGCAGTATAGGCTATTCAATCTTTACATATAAAATGCTTTGTTCTGACTGACTGACGGATCAACGCACAGCCTAAACCGCTGATCGTAGAGACCTGAAACTTGGAGGGTGTGTTCTTTGTATGAAGTAGGCATCCGTTAAGAAAGGATTTGTCGAAATTCTACCGGGTGCAAAAGGGGGGCAAAGTTTGTATGGGACAGCGTGCTTTCTTGGTCCATTTTCGACTTCTACGCGGATGAAGATCGGTTTTGAAATGTTTATCGTAGTCCAGGGAAGGTTTAAAGTTTAAACCTTCCCTGGACTACGACGTTTAAACTTTAAACGGTGAGAAACATCGGCCTTACGCGAGCGAAACCGCAGGGTGCAGCTAGTTGTAAATGAAAACCGGCCAAGTGCGATCCGTACCATTATATTTTTATTATAAAAAATGTTGTTGTAGTAGCGGCAACAGAAATACATCATCTGTGAAAATTTCAACTGTCTAGCTATCACGGTTCATGAGATACAGCCTGGTGATAGACAGACAGATAGTGGAGTCTTAGTAATAGGGTTCCGTTTCAGGGTTCCGTTCATACCCTTTGGGTACGGAACCCTCAAAATATATGGATCCCTGTTATAACCGCAAAATAACCGCTTTGATCAATACGCTGGGATTATAGGATTAATAAATAAATCCTACTAGGGGAAAGTTTGTAAGTATGTTTGTTACTTCTTTTCGCTAGAACTACTGAACCGGCCATGATGAAACTTGGTACGTAAGTAGATAACTGATGGGGTCCTGAAATAAGGAGCTGAGCACACTGCGGAGACCGTATTCGAAGACGGCTTAAGAGGAAAGGGTACCGACGACGCTCTCTCCATACAAACGTAGTCGACTGTTTCTTTCTTGGATAATGACACCAAATATAATATGATAATTAGAAAATGCAACTAAAATATTTGTGCTAGTGTCATTATCCAGGGAGGAAACAGTCGACTACGTTTGTATGGAGAGAGAGCCGGTACCCTTTCACTTTAACCAATTGAGTTTTTTCTGTTGAAAATTGAATAATATAACCTAACTGTTAACTTAGTGTGAAATAGAAATTATATTTTTTTACAAAAAGTGGTGGTAAGAATACCCTCCAGTTTTACATGTTTGTTTTAAATCATGAATTTTTGCTTTATCTTGTTTGATTTATTAATTGGATCACGTATGTGGGCTTTTGATACGTAAGGAAGGGCGAAATAATATTTATGGCGTAATTTTTAGGTTTCGTTGATAACAACCCAAGTAGCACGTTAGTGAATTTTGGAACTTATTTTGCAACTGTAGGTAGCATATAGGTGATGCAAGAGTGTATGGTATTACTTAAAGATGCAAACAGCACTCGAATTTGCAAATGAGTAACTCTTATCACTAACGGTTGCTTTTGAGTGATTTTTGTTTCTGCTTTATTACCTATGGTAGCATTAAGCCGAATCTATTACTCATAGGCGCATAAAGGTTTTAATTTTCTCTCTTATAGAACTCAAAGAGGCATATGACATCTTAAAATCCCCCCTAAAGAACTGTGCCCTAATAGGTGGTATTTTTCCCTCATTTGGCACCTTTAGTACTAAATAAGTAGTATATATGAGTTATTTATCACTTGTAGTGGCTCAAGAGTTATTATTGCAGCTCATTTGGAACCTTAGTGTAATTGCCTTTGTAAGGTCGAAAATACTCTTATATGCCACTGTAAAGCGTAGATCGGTTCCATTTTTATCTCATTTAGAACCACAAGATCTAATTAAAATAATAACGGTTAGAGTGCGAGTCGTACTCACGCGCTGAGGGTTCCGTACATTAGTTTCATTCCAGACAGTTACAGACAGTGTCAGACAGTTTCAAACAGTGCCAGACAGTGCCAGACAGTGCCAGACGGTGCCAGACGGTGCCAGACGGTGCCAGACGGTGCCAGACGGCACCAGACTGTACCAAACTGTACCAGACTGTATCAAACTGTACCAGACTGTACCAGACGGTACCAGACGGTACCAGACGGTACCAGACGGTACCAGACGGTACCAGACAGTACCAGACAGTACCAGACAGTACCAGTCAGTGACAGACAGTTGGACAGACAGTTGGACAGACAGTTGGACAGACAGTTGGACAGACAGTTGGACAGACAGTTGGACAGACAGTTGGACAGACAGTTGGACAGACAGTTGTGCAGACAGTCCTCGACTTTACAAGTTAAGTAAATTTTACTTTTTTTACTTTATTATCCTTCACGATGGGTTTTGTACCCGTCTTGAGGATCCCCAATTCAAAGTAGAGACAGCAAGACCTGTGAAGTGAAAAATATCACTACTAGGTACTAATGAGTGATTTTTGGGCTTAAGAGTTCCAATAAGGTAACAAATAAGTGAAAATAAGAACTACAAGGTCTACTTTAAATCGCCATGTTTAAAAATAATAACCTTAAAAAGCATTATTTGTTTAGTGATATTTTATTACAATAACATAAAACAAAATAAGTTTTGATAACTATTGTTGACAGTATACTTTTTGTGAAACTATAATGTTAGGTTTTTAACAACCAAATTGTTGTAAAGTATTATCTTATTTATTTGATCAGCACATATTTGTTAATACTTTTGATTAAATTGAAGGCGCATCAAAATTTACTAAGTAAATGTACCATGGTTTCACGATAAAAAACCATTTGCAAGGGCTCCGTGATATCATGCTGCGGTTTACACGTACATTTTTAATACTCGCCAAATAGATGCAATATGGCTGTCACAATTAACACAATAGAACAAAGCACACCGTTTTTCGTTTGTCTCCGCCGAAAATAAGACTAGTTATGACAAATTGTCACTCAACGAATGAACGGTATCGCTTTATCGTTCAATCATTCATTCACAGCGCGCAATTTGCACCGTTAGTTCCAAGTGCCACTCAGGGTAACAATTCGAACTCTTATGCAACGCTTCTGCAACTATAAATGAGTTGCAATTTTTCTCCCTTTAGTAATATATGGGCATTTCTCCACTAAATGGAAAATCACTGTCCCAAGCAAATTTTATGTAATAAATCTTTTTATTTCTCAGTTTTTTGTATTAATAACGACTCAGTATTAGATATTCTTGGCATGTCACAGCTTATTTAGTAATTAAATAAAGTAATATTTGAATAAATTAAGCGCAAACACCTCAAAACACAGTCCCCTGTTACGTCCCTTTTCCAGCATTACAAGCCTTGTGATTAATATGTTCTTATTTTCCTTTAATAACAGAATAAAATATATCCAAGTATTAAAAAAAAAAGGTAAGCTTCTTTATAAATCACAATTATATGTTCACAATGGAATTTTAATAAAAATATCTATCTTCGAATACTGTCCTCAAATTTTTGAAACAGTCCCCTGTTAAAATTTAAAAACCACGTTGAAATCAAATTTTGTATTGGCGCGAAACGTTTAGAGCATGAAACGGAACGCAATCGGTGTGAAGTTTGTTCGGTTGTAGAACTAAGCGGACAGCCGCCATTTTGTTAGTGTCACCACTGCGTCTGCGAGTGAAGCACGTGCCTCGGCCGTTAGTTCAAACAGTCCACTGGTAAGCCTTTTTTTAACTATTTTAATAGTTTTAGTTACGACAAATTGTTTAAAATGATTGATTATTGAGTAACTGTTTCTGATCTGCTTCGTTAACGCGATATGTTTAAATGATTTTGTTGTAATAAGTTTTGATGGTAAAATGACAGTCCCCTGGCCAACAGTCCCCTGTCATTTCATAGCACAGGGTACTGTTCTATACCACAGGGGACTGTTTGCTTCAGGTATCGTCAAGTCTGATATGTCAGACTGCATATCTACGACTAGTAAATAACAGTATTGTCTCTTTCGTAGGTCAAAATGCCACCCAAAAAGAAGGCACCCAAAACAAGAGAAGAAATATTGAAACAAAAACGTATAGCTGAACGTTTGAGATATCAGCGACTTAAAAATGACCCTCAAAAAAAAGAAGAAATGAAGGAAAAAGAAAGACAGAAATACCAAAACAAAAAAGACAAGGGCACAAGAAAATTAGTTAAGAATATGAGTCGTCGTGAGCATAAGGCTGTAAAAAAAACTTGGAAAGAGCATTGCTGCAAATATCGCGCAAAGAAAAAAGTCATGAAAGAAATAACAAATACTTTTTTAAGGGAAAATACACCTGATACAGAGGATCTCGCGATAGAACGTCCGGTACCTTTAAGATCATCAGAAAATGCATTAGTTGCAGCAAGAAAGAAAGAAGCTAAAAAGAAACGCCAAAAGATACTGAAAGAAAAAGACCTTAAGATTCAGGAATACAAACAGAAAATGGAAAAGTATAAAAAGAGGTTACAGCGGTTGGAAAAAAAAGCTAATAATAACAGTAAAAATGATGAGACACCTAACACGAAACTAACAAGGATGTGTGATACTCCATCAACTCGCAAAGATGTTGTTAAAAAGGCACTTTTTGGAGAAGTATTGAATAAACAATTGAAAGAGAACTATGCCGGTTTAAAAACACAAAAAGAGAAAGAAATTTTTGGGAAAGTTTTATCTGGTGCAATAGTAAAAAAATATAAACTATGGAGAATCGAAGACAGTGCTATATCGTATAAGAGACTTCAGAGATCCAAAAATCAGTCCCTATTACCCATGACACGGACTCGTTTAGGACTTATTACATCCGAACATATGAAGACAGTGCAAAAATTTTATGAAAATGATGATAGTAGTCGAATTGGCGCAGGAAAACGGGAATGTGTGACCAGAAACGGAGTCAAAAACAAAAAAGGTATTTATTGGATACAATGTTCAACCTATACAAAAAGTTTAAGAGAAATAACCCTGGTCTAATCAGTTACCAGACATTCTGTCGTTTACGTCCTTTTTGGGTAGTAACACCTAAGATAACTGGACGGGATACATGCCTGTGCATAAAACATGCTAATATTGATTTAAAATTGTATGCATTGCACGGCCGTAAGATTTTGGGTTATGATACGAGAGCGGGTCAACAAGTCCGTGACTTTTAGAACTTCTGACCTCTTTATTGAAAAAGCAACACTGCTCCTGTCAACAGGCATCTGTCAGTTGACTCCTGTTAAAATTTGAACTTACTGCGTCAGTTAGTTTGTGTTTGGCAGCTATTTTTATCAGACTACCCAGTGATCTAAGAAGAAAATGGAAAAAAGTGAATTTCGTGTGCTTATTTAGCATTATTTTTTGCGAAAAAAAACCATTACCGAGATCAAGGCTAAGCTTGATAAATACTATGGGGACTCTGCACCCTCGATTTCAATGGTAAAAAAGTGGTTTTCTGAATTTCGTTGTGGCCGTACAAGCACTGAAGATGCCGAACGTCCTGGACGCCCAATTGAGGTCTCTACACCCGAAACAATCGAAAAAATTCACGATATGGTTTTGGCCGACTGAAGATTGAAAGTGCGAGAGATTGTGGAAGCCATAGGGATCTCACATGGCTCAGTGGTTTCAATTTTGAATGATCACTTGGGCATGAGAAAGCTTTCCGCAAGATGGGTGCCGCGTTTGCTCACAGTCGACCACAAACGCAATCGTGTAACACACAGGAGGGTTTGGTGTTGTTTAACCGCAATATGGAGGAGTTTTTTCGCCGTTTTGTAACCGTGGACGAAACATGGATCCACCACAACACACCAGAGACCAAACAACAGTCAAAACAGTGGGTTTCTAAGGATGAATCGGCGCCAAAGAAGGCCAAGGTGGGTTTGTCACCCAATAAAGTCATGGCGACTGTTTTTTGGGATTCACGCGGGATAATCCACATTGACTACCTTCAAAAGGGAAGAACAATCAATGGGGAATATTATGCCAACTTATTAGACCGATTCAATGACGATTTGAAAAAAAACCTACCACATTTGGCCAAGAAAAAAGTTCTTTTCCACTAAGACAATGCAAGGGTGCACACATGTGCAGTGCAGCCATGGCAAAAATCCATGAATTGGGCTATGAATTGCTCCCTCATCCGCCCTATTCTCCAGATTTGGCTCCGAGTGACGACTTCTTGTTCCCAAACCTGAAGAAATGGCTTGGTGGTAAAAGATTTGACTCTAATGATGAAATCATCTCACAAACAAAGACCGATTTTGAGGACCTCGACAAATCTTATTTTTTGGAAGGGATAAAAAAATTGGAGAAGCGTTGGACAAAGTGTATAGAGCTCAAGGGAGACTACGTTGAAAAATAAAATGATTTTTTTATCAAAAAATCTGTGTTTTATTCCAAAAGTCACGGAATTATTGACCCGCCCTCGTAACCACAAAAAACTCCTTGAAAATACTTGCTGCGATCGATATGATGAACAATGTTTATCTAGGGAATGCCAGCGTTGTCTAAACAAGTATCCTGATTACAACGAGTTCGATAATAGCAAACCTATACCGCTCAAAAAATGGATAGCTGAAAAGCAAGATTACAAGGATCCGAAGTTAAATAAAGTACGATCTATAACAAAATACGTAAAAAGATCTTTAACAATTCATCCGCGTGACCTAATACAAGAGCTGCACGAAGAATTAGAGGCATTTTATAATCATGAAAGAAATATCTTAAATCAATACAAAGCTATAAAGGCTTTAAAAGAAAATCTCAATGATACTGAAGTGGCTATACTCATGGATTTTTCAGAAAACTACTGTACCAAGTACAGTGAAGAAATACAGGCCTATCATTTTGGGGGGTCTAGACTTCAGCTGAGTCTTCACACTGTTGTAGTTTACACTAAAGATTCCACAAGATCGTATTGTACTGTTTCCCAAAACACTACACATTCTCCAGCTGCTATATGGGAGCACTTGAAACCAATTTTCAAAACTTTATCGACGCATATTACATGCATTCATTTTGTGAGCGACGGGCCCGTTACACAGTACCGAAACAAAACTATGTTCTATATTTTGGCTTCAAGGCTTCATGTAGAAGTCCCAAATATAGAAAAATTTTCCTGGAACTTTTCAGAGAGTGGCCATGGCAAAAGTGCTGCAGATGGTGTTGGCGCTACGTGCAAAAGAACTGCAGATGCCATCGTTGCTACAGGAGGTGACATTGATAGTTTGGAATCTTTTATAGACTCTGTGCAACAAAGATGTCCTGCAATTACAATGTTTACTATTGACGATGATGCAATTAAGAATATGACTGACGAAATTCAGAAAGACGTCAAGAATTTGAAAAGTTTCAATGGTACTCTCAAAATACATCAGATCAAGGGTAAAGTATTACGATGCTCTTTGGGATTACCGCAAGGCACTAACAAGCTTATAATGAAAAGTTTAAGCTGTTCTTGTGAAGAAGAGTGTCAGCATTTTAACCTCGGGGTTATGAACTACCAAGTGACGAAACTTCGCGTCGATGACGTTTACACAGACTCCGAATCCGAAAACGAAACCAGCCTTGCACATATCTCGCCTGATAATAACATTATTACAGAAACCGACATTTCACGACCGTGTGAAAATGTCAATACTAATATTGAGAATACTGCAGGGCCTAGTACAATAAGCCAACAGCAATACAACAATGGTGAGTACGTTCTAGTCAAGTTTAACGTTAGAAACACGGAATATCGTTATGCTGCTGTTATTAATCAAGTTGATAATGAAGAAGGCGAACTCACAGTTACTTTTATGAAAATTTGTGATAATAAGGGCCACGAGTTCAGAATGGATGAAGATGATATTTCTGATGTAAGTTTTGACCAAATATTGGAGAAGTTACCAGATCCAGATCTAACTCTAAAAGGGAGAAGAATATTTTTTTATTTTCCAATATCTGTACCGGTCTTTGAGAAATGAGTTAATTTTAAGATTTTTTCCTGTACTGCAATGTTAAGACTGATTTTTTGTAAGGTGTTGTGCAATTAATGTTAATTACTTAGTTAGGTAAATACTTCTAAAGTACAAATGTTTCTCGTTGATTTAAATAGTTATTAATCGGTGGTAATGTTCCTTTGTTTATATTTTTATTTTGTATCATCATAAAAACCGACTTACGTGTGTCTTTATTAAAAATACTGTTAAACTAAAAGTTTATTAAGAAAAGTTACTATAATAAGTGAAATTGTTGGATTTATACCAAATAATTAAAAATTGTAAGAATTGCAAAAAGAAAAGACTTTGATTACATACTTTAATAAACAAAAAATATTGTTTTTGTTCAAATAAAACATTCCCCTGGATGATTACAACAGTCCCCTGTCACGATTTTGCATAAAATCGTCCATAACTCAAAAACTAAGAGGGAAATGTGTGGGCTATTTTAAGAATAATATTAAATTTACTATCGCCCTTCGTTGTATTATTAAACATTCTCAACATTTAATAAAATTTGCTTAGGACAGTCTTGTATGGGCGAGTTTCCAAATAGCAGAGAAACACCCATATAGGTTGCATATAAGTTCTAACCACCTTTAAAGAACTTAATGAAGGTGGATTTTATTACTAAAGGTTCCAAAAAAATACTATATGCAAGCTATTTGTTACCAAATGTGTTACTTGGGAATCTGGTTTTTTTTCTTTTTCTCAGCTTTGCTGTATTTTCTTGTACAGTAATAATTATGTGATATCTATAGTGATATAGCTCAATTTTTTTAGTAAGATTGTAACTGCTTTAAAAAGGGTGATAAACGGCTCGGGACACTTGATAAAAATCACCCTGTATTTATGCACTTTGGCAGTACTTAGATATTGTAATTATTTTCAAGACAAAATGCACAAAATTTTGCACAGCGACGAGACTAAAACTCGCGATATTACCTTGCAGGTGCGATTAACCACTACGCTACGATCAAGTAACTTCGCCGTCGAAATGCGTTGCATTTTTCCTTAAAAATATCTACAGAAATGCCTAGTGCTCGCTTACACACATAAAATAAGATTGTAATTATTTCACTACATTAGCTGAAATAGCTGAAATAAGACAATAGAGCCCCTTCTAAAATGAGTCAACCAATAGTCGCCAAGTCTCTTCGCGAGAATTCCTTACATAATTTGTTTTATATGGAGTAACATTTCGCACGTTATCCGCTGTTACTAACCGAACGTCGTCGCCAGGTTTGATTATTCCGCATTCTAGTCGCTCTAGACAGATAATAACATCGTCTTTCTTACCACTGAATACGCAATTGAAAACAAAGAAGGAACCAAGCGAACGAGTGCCTTACTCTCGCTCTAACGCGTGATATTCAAAGAGCCTAGCATAATGATTACGTACGTAGTAAGCAATTACTCTGTACATTTCGCAGTGAAACAAAACTCAATATATCCTCGTAAACATTAATGGATAATAGCTCCGTGCCATCGTCCCACGTTCAGCGGTTAAGGCCGAGCTCTATCGGGAATTTTTATGACCGGTGTGGACTTAATAACGATTAATCTAATTGTTATTAACTGTTTTGTGTGTCACGCCCGTCGGCTGTTGTACACGTAGATTGCGAATTTGTCTGCGAAATTACTCGCAATCTTTGAATACCTTCCCAATCTCGGGGAGATCGGAATCAGCAACGCAACTGCGTCTCATTTCGTTTCTTCCTATACGTTTTAGTATTTTATTTAGCAAGTACTATATACGACATAAGTCCACTATCAGTGCGCTACAATGTTACTATAAACCAGTATTGAACTTACGACCTTATTCTAATAGACACTGTGCTACTGAGCCATTTAAAACGAAGTTGTAAATTACTGGTTACTTGATTCGTCTGAATGGGTAGTATTGGGTCGTAGGTATTGCCACATATTACTTGAGTAGTAAGCAGTGACTCACGTTACGGTATTGAGTAGTTACACTGTAAGGAGTGCGTCTGTGTGTTTCAAATAGTGCTGCACAGGATCTTAAAACACTTGAGTAGGAATACAACCAGAGGCTAAGGTTGTTCTGAGCTGTCAAAATTGATACTTACTCATCTAAGGTTAGCACAAATAAAAAAAATGTGTCTTTTATTATGGGCGTTTATTTTGACGCGGTGACAATGTAACCTGATTTTTGATGCATAATAAATAAACGAATGTTAAACATAATACCTGTATCAGATATTTTTATGGCTTTCCGGAAAGCTTTACTGTCACCAAACCGAACGTTAAATAGATAAACGTTGTGTATTCACGAGTAGTCCGTTACGGTGACGGTAGACTTTCAAACGGCGATTGGACGTTCTACTAATCCTGTCTCCTGTTATAGAAAAACCCGCTCGGGTCGAACAGGTCTAGCCGACACCGGCCCCGCTTCCCCTTAACCAGTATTACATGTAATTGGGCCAGGATGTCGTGAATAACCTACACTGAGTCATAGCTCTCGTTACTGCGCTCACCACTTTCGATCTCTGCTAAATCCACAGCTGATCTATCTTCCACGATATTTGTACAATTTGGGAGTTTTTGGACGTTAATGAATAGAAATCTACTAGGCCGCATCGTCACTAATAAAATTTAAACGCTCGTATATAAAATACTTAGACTTCAGCCTAGCTAGCATGGCTGTTCGTGATATGATATGATAAAAGATAACGTATTATATCCACACCTAAATAATTATCGATTTCGCGAGTATGACAAATGGAGCGATATGATATGTTAAAATAATATCACGCAATATGAGATGATAAATACGTCACATCCACTTGATATGAATTTCTATGCTGCCAATTTAATAACGTTAACCATTCATTCTTTTCTTCTTTTTTTGCAACTTTTAACGCAATCTGTGACTGAATTTGACACATCTTTGTTGACAGAACGATCAAACAAGATTTTCTTCAATGTTTATATTTTGAAATCGTGCTATCATCGTGTTTGAGTGTTGGCGTTTTCGTGTAAATCGCGTTTTGGAACGCGAGAGCAACATGGCGCGCTGATTTTTATTTTAGCAAAACTTTGTAATAATCGAGTTAAATTTAATTTAATTTCGTGACAGTGCGAAAATAGTAACTCGACACTGGATATAATGCACACTGCGAAGCTTTAATTATAATTATAATATAAAAAAAACGAATGGAATAGAATCTTTTTAGTTTAGTTATACCTACAAGTAGGTAGGTACATTTTCTGTATTTATTATGAACATTTACACAAAAATCATTATAATATTTCTAACATTCTAGTCTAATAATGGATTTAAGTTAATATTTGTTAAGCTAAATAATCTTGATAAATTTATCACACCCTCCAAACGTTGTCGATAAAATAACGCGCCTTAATGTCAAAAATCGATACTTTTCACGTTTTTTATCGACAATTAGTCGGTCATGCTCGACCTTTCGATAAATAAGAGACTGTCGTGCTCGCTCTTTTGTCTATCTTATCATACCGTAACACGTGACATCACACACGGGCCATGCTCGCTGTTTCGATAAAAATTCAACATGGCGGCGTTATATAGCATATTTTGACAGTTTTTGTCGATAAATCGCTATATCGTGCTGCACATGCTAGAGGGGCAGGTCTAACCTTCATTATGTTGTGAGACCTTATGCTGAGATTTCTTATAAATTTTATCACAAATTTCGCTGATCCGGAAAATAATGAAGGTTGATAATAAAATTTAGAGGTTCCTTGTAACTTCTTCTTGATTTTTAATAACTGTTTTAGATTTAGCGTATAGGGTTCCACGGTCATTCAAAATGTTGGAACTTCAAAATTAGAACAATCTTGATATCACGTTTTAAAGCATCAAAGGTCAGTTATCACAAAGACCAAAGGCGGTATTTAATTGGCGTTTGTGGGAGACCCCAAAATCAGACTATCCCATCCTTTGGCGGGATTAAGGACGTACTTGAAAATTAATAGACCACGCAACGACCTCTGCTGAACTAAGAACAGGAACCGATTAGTTGGACGGACATTGCTGGACAATGGGTGAGGAATTGGCGAATTGTTATGTCAAAAGTGACGTGAGAGTACGGTTCCAAAGTTATGAATCGGGATGTTCATTTGCTGGACTGTCATTGCCCTTGTGAAACGGCTGAAGGATTACCGGAGAAAGATTTTTAAACTAGTGGCTAAGCTATCTGGATGTTTTATGCGTTTGGCCTTTTGTGATGCGGATCTCGCGGAGTAGTACGCCTAAACTCTTGTGTGGTTTAAGACCAGTGTGAGGCTGTAAATTTCCATACAAAAAGCGGTAACGCTTTCCCCCCCATAAACGAAGTCCGATTTTGATAATTTTTGAAAATATTCTATATCTAATGGAAAACTAGGTTTAACCGTTTTTATTTTAAATAAATATTGCCTAAGATAAAAGTTATTAGTATTTTAATATCTATATTTTTGACTTAAAAACTGTATCAAGCGTTTTAATTGTTTTTTAATAGACTAAACTGAATTACCAAAAAAGAAAAACGTATAAACCTAGAATAAGATGCAGTAAATTAAATGAGACCAAATGTATTTCATTTTGTAAAGGATAAAGGGGGTAAAAACGTTACGGCCCGCAACATTTTTGAAAGCAAAATGAAGGCAATTACGTCCGAACTTAAACTCTATCGCACGATACGGGTCATTTTTGAAAATACCTACTCGCGCCGCGTGTCAAAAACTCATGATCCTCTTAAAAGGATGGGCAATTGGGCTTCCTTTTCAACTACGCCAAAGTTTAGTTTTATCACTACCAAGCATTTTTTAAACATTTAGTTAAATGTTATCATCAGTTTTCCACGCTTTTGTTACTAGAACAACTTTGATTAAAATTTATAATGTCATACTAATGCAACATGAAGGTCCAATCGTTATTGATTTATGAAATAAAAGTTTCACATTACATGTTTATGTTCTTATGGAACTAATGCTACGGAACTAATTTTAGATATTATTTGATACTTACCATAATTCAATAAACTATAATATGGCTATATAATGGTTTAATTCTGCTTTAACATGTGATTTTGTATTAGGTTTGTTTATTTCACTTTGGATTTAATCTAATATCTCTATTTCCCATAACACAAGTCTAGTTACTAAGCTTGGGGCTAGATGGCGATGTGTGGAATGTCCTGCAATATTTATTTATTTAATATCTAGGCAGGACTAAGTTGGTGTTTAGCGTATATGGTGTTATGCGTCTAAAGGTGCACCACTACTACCTGGACGTCAGGAATTGCATTTTGGTCTTCGGAATTGCCTGATAATGATTCCAAATAGGAATGTGGTGTTAGTTTCATGTCTGTTCCATGTTAATATAGGTCAGTGTTCAGCAATTTAGGATAATTATTCCATTATATATCAATGCTATTTAGTTCACATATTGACGACCCAGTTGGCACAATGGTCACCATGCCGGACTGCCAAACACAGGGTTGCGGGTTCGATTCCCGCCTCAGACAAGTATTTATGCTTAGATATTTGTCTGTGGTCTGGTTGTTTCTATGTATTCTAAGTATGTATTTACAAAAGAAAAGTATATAAGTAGTATATCCGTTGTCTAGCACCCATAACACAAGTCTAGTAACTTAGCTTGGGTCTAGATGGCGATGTGTGAAATGTCCTGCAATATTTATTTATTTATTTATATACTTAGTAATTACCCTCTTACTGGATTCATCTTAATATTAAGAGCTTCACTAACTACTAGGATCGGCATTTCGAATCGTATTTGTTCTATTATATTATATTTGTTTACAAAGGGGGCAAAATGTTTCCCCGGGCAAGTGTTATACCTGGTTGGCCCCACAGTTGATTCTGTGGTGTTCATGTGCCTAGACAGTATTTTTATACATTTGCGAACTTAACCGACGTAGATCCTAAGCTTGTCATCTTTTTATAAAATATCAAGGGCACTATGGGTGCTACATAATTTGTATTATTTATTTTGCAAAATTGCCCGAACTTTTCCAAAGAATTGCTCTATCTCGGAAATGAAATATGAGAAATATTGTGGTTTTTTCCGCACATATGACGCCAAAATGTAAATTACAACCCAGACGACAGTCAATTTTTTTTTAGAAACCAGCCATTCTTTTTTTGTATATCTATAAAAATGAATGGATTCACAAATTACTATGTTCAATGTCACGTCTCGCGAATTTAGATTATACGTGCCAATTTCTTGGGGATTTGGGCGTTCAAGGTTTTTGATAGTGGGTGAAATAATATAGGTTAGTAGGAAGACTTGGCTTACAGATAACGTGGGTTAAATACTACAACGTTTAATAGGACAGTAGGTATGTAAATGATTCTCAAACAATTGTATATGATATGAATAGATTTTGAATGCATGATGTCATTGCCAAACTGGACATTGGACCAGGCGAATATCTTCCGAGAATTATAATCTGAGCCAGAAACAATGACGGCTTTTGAATATCTTTTGGCTTCAATGGATTTCTTTAAATTGCGATAGCATACAAACACCCTTTCACGGTTCGTCCTCTATAATTTTACAAAAGATTTATTATTTGACATTGTTTTTCATAGCATCAAGTAATCCTCAAAAAAAAAGCTGTTTCCGCTGACCATTGTCTATTTATAAATAAAAAAATCAAAAGCTTGACTGACTGACTGACTGACTGATATTTACATACAGGGTTATTGGTAAATATACTAGCAAGCCGTTAAGAGCTAGGTACTTCTGTGCACCTTAACAAAAAACTTTTGTTCTACGACTTTTGGAAATTAACGAGTTTATGTAAATTCGTAAAAACAGCACATTTTTAAAAAAAAACACAGTAGATAAAACTTAATAAACAAGTGAAATTTTAAGATTAATGACCTCTCCGTATAAGGAACAGCTGATTTTCGGATAAACCTATCCTCAAAATTTTCAAAAAATGTTCGAATTTTTAAAAGTCATAGAACAAAAGTTATTGGTTTAGGTGCACAGAAGTCTGTAGCCCCTTAACGGCTTGCTAGTATAATTACCAATAACCCTGTATATCAACGCACAGCTCATACCAACAGACGGATCGGGTCAAATTTTTCCATATAGATAGCTATTATAACGTAGGCATCCGCTAAGAATCCATCTTGAAAATTTGTATTCCTACGCGGACGAAGTAGCGGCTAAAAACTAGTTAAAAAACAACAGCTGATTGATGGTTAAAAAGTGTTCAAACGGTACCTGGGATCCGTGAAAAAATTACACGCAATTCCGCCAAGGTCAGCCCGCCAACAGCTTAATCTATTTATCTCTGACACGTGATATTCAATAGGTATATACCTAAAATACCTATATAATTATCAGTTACAAGTACATAGATCATATACCTATAGTGCACTTACCTACCTCAACGCTCAACGCATGTTGTATAACAGAACCGTGATATCCGCGTTCAAAACCAAATCTGTTGATGTGTTTTAACCGTTACATTTGGTTTAACAAGTAGTCGTGATTAATGTAGTTAATATATTATGAAAATACCTTAAATTTTGATCAGATCTATCTATACTGAGATTATAAAGCTAAAGATTTTGTTTGTTTGTTTGAACGCGCTAATCTCATGAACTACTGGTTCGAATTGAAAAAAATATTTTTGGGTTGGATAGTCCATTTGTCGAGAAAGGCTATTTTATATTTCGATATTCCCACGCGATCGGGAATCACGCGGGTGAAACTGCGGAGCGGTGCTAGTTAGATAATAAAGAGTACTGCACCCGTAGACAAGATAATTTTCCAATACTTAGCATTATCGCCAATCGTCAGTTTTTTTGAATTAAGGATTGAATTGACGTAAGATGAAACTTGCTAACATTTTTTTCTCCAAAGTATTTTACATGACTTTTCGTTGGCCTATGTCAATTTCATACAAAAAAAAACATCAATTGGCAATATCGATAATGGAAAGCAATCTTGTATAAAGGGGCTAGACAGTAGACAACGCTATCGTTATCCATTTCAAGGTTGGTATGATTATAAATATGATCTCTTATTAAATATTAAAATATTAACAGAAATGGAGACCAATATTCTCTTAGGATACTAAACTTTTCGTTTATTTTTAAACGACCTAACATAGTTTTCTAAATTAAGATATCTCGTTCTAAAAACGGTGCCCGGTAATTATCCCATCGCACCGTTAATAAACCTGAAACAATTATTCAATTTGATCCCAATGTATGTAAAGATAATTAACCGACTAGACGAACAAATGGCCAACATTAAACTAGTACATTTGCCAAGTCTTGCATTTTAGAATCCTCTAAAAATACTTCTAAGATTCATTTACACAATTGTGCACTAATTTAACATTTCCTGAGTAACCCACCTACCTAATTCCCCTGGCTTTGTGTTACTGTGTTACCAATGTTTTCGCGGATCTTTTTGCGCGCAATTTTTGACGGGCGCATTGCCTGCGCGTGATTCGGTGTAGCTGACGCAACTTCGCGATAATGTATACAACTTTGTGTGACACCGAACAAATATAATATTATAGAACAGCTGCTAGCTGCGCCCCACGGTTTCACCCGCGTTAGTCTCGATCCCGTGAAAATATATGACGAAAATTAAGTAGCTTTTAATCAGCATAAATGTGAAAACAGAAGGCTGAGCTATTTCACAGATGTCAGTGATATTTGACAGATGTGCAAATTTTTCATCACTTTTCGTTATATTTTGGACAATTCACACAATATCTTTTTAATTTATAACCTATGTTCTATTCTGATAAAGAAGCTATATTATTGTTAAGTTTCATTAAAATCCATTCAGTAGGTTTTGCGTTAAAGAGTAACAAACATCCAGACATCCATACATACAAACTTTCACGTTTATAATATTAGTAGGATTTTCTCTGTAAGATATCATATTTCTCCCTCAACTATAGTTACAAATTTGCGGTGGATGTTCCTACACGGAATATGATACTATCCAAGAAACAAACGAACAAAAGATAGACCTGTTTGGATAACCTGTTCGCTTTTTAACGATACTGTCTAGTGAAGTGGAATTAGATGGAAGCAGACAGCCCATGAGGCCGTGCAGATCATAATATGGCGGGAACAAAATAAAATAAATAAATTTTGCAGGACATTCCATATATCGCCATCGAGCCCCAAACTTAGTCCTTTACTAGACTTATGTTATGGGTTCTAGACAACTGATATACTACTTTATATACTTTTCTTTTGTAAATATATACTTATAATACATATAAACAACCAGACCACAGACAAATATCTAAGCATAAATACGTAAGGCAGGAATCAACCCGCAACCTTGTGTCTGACAGTCCAGCATTTATACCATTGTGCCACGAACTGGGTCGTCAAAAGCAAGATTTTTTGCAAAAAAATAACCATATTAGAGATTGAAATGTTAACCTTCTTAAAAACTAATTATTTTAAGTTAACTTAAATCATTTCCAACCTTAAAGCCTATTTAACTTAACGGTTTTGACGGATTTGGCTAAAAAGTTTGAGTTAATTACTTAAAAAAAGGTTAAAGACTTCAGGAAATGATGTTCCTTATAAACAGTTTGCGAGAAAATTTTACATTTCGATTTCTAATCTATACTAATAATAATATTATAAAGAAGTAAAGTTTGTGTGTTTGTTAAACTGTAAGGGGTAATCTCGGGACCTACTGAACCGATTTTAAAAATTCTTTCACCAATAGAAAGCCACATTATTGCTGAGTGTCATAGGTTATATAAAAAACCGAAAAATGAAAAGGCTTTTACGTGGTAGTCCGTTTTGCAAAGTGAATCGGAGAAAAAACGGTCGAATGAAAGTATTTTTTACGAACGCTGCCTTAACTATGAAAGATATATTTTTGAGTTCTATAGAAAAGATGTGGAGCTTAAAAATGCCTACAAAAAAGTCAACGTCAGCATATGTCTAACTTTTATATTTAAGTTACAAAAAGTATTTTTTTTAATTTTAGTGTAGATAATTTAATTTTTAATATTAATAAAATAAATGCCCAAGGAAGTGGGCACGGGTCAGCTAGTTGGGTATATTTTGCAAACATCTACCTTTTACTTTGTTCCCGCCAAATTCTTCTCTACTTACCCATAACAGACAAGGCCGGTTCACGCGTGATTCTGCACAATTTAGCGCAAAGCACGTGCGTGCTACCCAGCCCGCCCACTCTGATACGTACATTTTCGAACAAGTGTTCGTTTATAACAGTTTCTCACTGTTATTGCTTAGGAAACTAAACAAACCTTCAACTGATGACGGTAACAGAACTGACCTTTATACTGAAGTTTCCTTGCACCTAAAATACTATTCAAAACATTACAGTTTCAGGTACTTTCATTCGTACATTCGGTTGCAATGTTTAGGCTGAAAAGAAATGAAACAGAAGGAAGAGAATTGTGTATTATGTATAAACCTTACTCTTTAATCACTCTATCTTTTAAAAAAAATCGCATCAAAATCCGTTGCGTAGTTTCAAGATCTAAGCATACAAAGGGAAATATTGACGGCGAAAAGTGACTTTATTTTATACTATGTAGTGATTTATTTATTTAGTTATTTATTTATTTTTAGGAGAACCAACAGCTACCATAACCATAATAACCATAACAGAGATGAAAAATGTCCTCTCGGACTATGTTCTTTGAAGAACTTCGTTTGAAACCTTCTTGAAGTCTAATTATGCTTAGAAACCACACCCCTTTAAGTAGTTTAACTTAACCGGTAACTAAAGGTATTCTTTACAAATAGAACGCGAAGAATTTTGCTAAGTCTAGCTTTTATTTCGTTTTCACCACATTAAGCTAGACACAGCTTTTTGAGACCCCAGTCGCATTGCTACAACACACAGCTAATATTAAAAAAAAATCTGTATTTTCCCTTTTAAATGACGTAGAAACTCATCGGATTACCACCAGTGGTTCTTCTAATAATAGTATCTCTATAATTACCCTGTACGATAGTCTGCATTAAGACATGCACTGGACCATGCCGAGACAATTTTTTAACGCGCTTTTTTATCTAATTCTCTTTACATTTTCCTGGTATTTCATTAACCGTGGTATTCGGAAAGCCATGTCAGAAGTGGCGTGCGTATTCTCTGCTTATTAAGAGGACAGTGTAACTTGAATTTTCTAACTTACATTAAATTCATTCATATTTTCCAATTTACAAATTAACGGGTTCAAAACTTTTTATAAAGCATAAATTGTGCGGTAAGACGTATTATGCATCGCGTCGTGTTAAGAACGCATGGACAATTTGGTTGTTCCATTTTAAATATACCTACAATCTCCAAAAATATAATATGATCTTGATCACAAAAAAAAATAAGAACCCCCATGAGATATATTGTGTCTTCGTCTTATTATTGTGTGGGCTCGTTCCGAAGACAAACATCCTAACTTAGTTTTTACGACGATTAAATGTGATCTTATGCGAATAATTCTAACTAACTTTTTACTTAAGACATACTATTTATATCTTTAACGCCCTCAAAGCCCAGATGGCTATGTCGGGATGATTCAGACTCCTTTATGAAAGAGTGGTCATCCATAGCACAGAATGGTGATAGGGCTTTTACACAGCAGTGGGACATCATGGCCTAATAAGATCAAATAAGATAAGACGCTATTTAAAAATACCAATGTGTTAAACATGCCTGAAGTCGCAAAGGGAGCTCTTAACACAGGATCTAATTAATATTCCGTTGGTAGTTTGCGTTGACAATCGACAATTAGTTCGAATTCGTCCCTAATTAATAATCTTGCTGTCTGTACTCTGCTATATTATACAACGGTGTTCGCATTATAACATATATTGATTGCTTCAAATATTTGTAGCTACCTTTTACCAGCTGCTTCTCTTGATTATATACAGAGAAGTAATGCTCTATGTCTTCTTATTCTTGTCTTTTTTATTAACTATAGCTGCGCCCCGCGGTTTTCCCGCGCAACTCCCGATCCCGTGGGAATATCGGGATAAAAAGTAGCGTATAGCCTTCCTCGATAAATGGACTATCCAACACAAAAATAATTTTTCAATTCGAATCAGTAGTTCCTGAGATTAGCGCGTTCAAACAAACAAACAAACAAACAAACTCTTCAGCTTTATAATATTAGTATAGATGTGGGGTCGGAACTTAAGTCATCTTTCTCCACTCTATTATACAGAGAGAGAAAAGTACCCTTTGTCTTTTTATCCTTGCCCTTTTTCACTATGTGGCGTCAGCATATCTATACTATTAATATTATAAAGCTGAAGAGTTTGTTTGAACTCAGGAATCTCAGGAACTGCTGGTTCGAATTGAAAAATTATTTTTGTGTTGGATAGTCCATTTATCGAGGAAGGTTATAGGCTACAGATATCTTTTATTATTATTGTCTGTTCTTTGTATTTATTTTTCTCTGTAACTATCTCGTTAATAATAAATAATAAATAAATAATAAATATTTCAGGACATATTTACACATCGCCATCCAGCCCCAAGCTAAGCAACTTAATGCTTGTGTTATGGGTGCCAGATAACGGATAAACTACTTATATACTTTTTTTTTTTGTAAATATTTACATATTATACATATAGGAAACACCCAGAACCAGAAACAAGAATTTATGGTCAGCATAAATACTTGTTCCCGGCGGGAATCGAACCCGCAACCTTCTGCGTCGCAGTCGGGTGTTCGCCCGACGCGCCACAGAGGTCGTCAAAATGTCGTCGTCGTAATGTTTCTTAATTGTATTCTTTTCACTATAATTATCTCTTACTGTTTCTTATTTGTGTCTATGTCGTGTGTTTGTTTGAATAAATTCTATTCTATTCTACTTTTTATCCCGATATTCCCACGGGATCGGGAGTTACGCGGGTGAAACCGCGGAGCGCAGCTAGTCATATTATTTTTCTCCACCTTTCCCATATATACTTAATCCCTCTACACCTTCTTTGGCCTTACTTTTGCTTTACGATCATTTAATTCTAAGAAAAGTATCCTCTAGATCCAAATTTTGGTCGACCGCTATACCTATAATGTGATGAGGGACCAAAATTTTCTCTTTCTCAAAATTCTCTTTAATTTTCCTCATTGCTTTTCTACGGTAGATATTGTACGTATAATAATAAAAGAATTTTCTCTATTTATATAACTACCGACCCAATAAAAAAGTTTTTGTTTATTTACCGCCTACGTTTGTTCCAGTCAGGCTTTGTATTTTTTTGAGAATTATTCTTTCTATTTCGCAATATAAAATATGAGATAAAAATTTAGTGAAAACTTTATCAATGTTATCATGTTGAATCATGGTTCAAATGTTAACGTTTTGTGTTTCAAATGTACACAGATGAGTACTAAGTGGTGACATTAGATAAAGTCTTTATTCATCCGTCCAAATCAATTTGTCACGGGCGCGACAAGATGCCAATGTGGTAGAAGCGCCGCGTATGTTGCGTCACATACATGCTAGGCGCCAATCACACGCACCTCACCAGGGCTGCCGCCATCCAGTCAGATCATCGCCGCCCACGCATCTCTTTTTTCTTCAGGAAACGTCACATGCTTGTCAGACGCCAATGAAGTGCTAATTGAAACGCTTAATTGTTAAGTTTTTCAACAAAACTGCGGAAAAGTGTCGCAGACTTCGTTACGGGATTTAGAAATTGTAATGTATTTTGTTTTGTGTCGATATTTATAATACTAAACTGAAGTTTTGGTATATTGGCTTACATATTTTTGAAAGCAAATTAATCCAGGAGTTTAATGATCCTCGAGAAGAGCGATCTTCTGAAACTATTTACGAGGTAAATAACATTTACCTAAATATAAATTGCACGCTACTTTGAAAAATTTTCTCTCATAGTCTGAGTGGATTTCTCAAGTTTTTCTCGCATAGAAAAGTCTCGAGTTAAAACCCTAGTAAATAGGGCATCTACCTCAGCCCTGGACGAATGTCGGTCAGTGTGCCAGCGCGGCGGCGCGCGCGCACCTACCGACTGCCTAATCACGCGGCGCGATCTCGAGATTCACGCATTACGTGTTTACACGGCTTTCAGCACGGTCTACATTCAACGGTGTAACGTTAGTTAGCTGAACGAACATTCTTAGCTACAGATAATGTATTTTTAACCAGGTATTCATGCCATCAAATAGGCGTCAATTTCAAGTTTTTAGACTATTAATAGATAAATAAAGGATATTTTAGAACTATTGAGATTAAGTACCTGTTAAATACATTTAGCTAGAATTTAGCTAAATTTATTTAAGCAACCGTCAAAGGTGACGAGACGAGATGGACAAAAAGACAAATTAGCAATCCGTCGCAGAAGATCGCGAACTATGGAAGGGGAGGATTTTGCCCGGCAGTGGGATACTACAGGCTTCCTGACGCGATCCTTTCGCGTCACTCCACACATCCAGCGCAACATCTTCATCTCCGTGACACGCAGCTCCATGTCGCTCAAGCACCTGCCACGCCTCACTACCATACAAAAGAACAGGTCTATTGATGATGATGAATTAAGCACAATCTTATGCAAGCAGTAAAACGCGAGCGTTTTTCTCCTCACTCATGCAACCATCTTTAGCTCCGTCATCCCACGATAAAGTTTTATTTGAGTTCGCCTTTATCTCTTATTACTATGTAATAATACATATACCTAGGTATCTCACATAGTATTGCAAACTGTTTCCTCATTGCTCACACAAGGACTTTTAACACGTGGTTTTTCTTTACATAATCTCATTATAATATATAGCTGACATTTAGTTGTGTTATATATGCTTTGAGAATTGCTACTGCGTATATTTTATTTCTGTATTTTAGCCTATTTAAACTAGCTTATGTCCGCGGCTTTGCCCGATATTTCACCTTCTTAGAGGTGGATTTTTTAAAAACTCTTTCTAAGTATCCATTAAGAGAGGGTTCTTATTAGGGCAGGTATCCACCTACACTTCACAAAGGATACATCCTTCGAATTTTATGTTTCTGGGACTAGCTGTTTAAGCTGTGCGTTAATACATCAGTCAGTCAGTCAGTCAGGCCTTGCCCAATACCTATACCACCCTCCCAGTTTAGTCGACAGTGTTCAGAACTCGTCAATGCGTCTGGAGCCAACTAAGCTGCGGGTTTTCTAGACTTGCCATATTTTTTTTATATATTCTATTGAAATTAATTAATAACTGATTAAAATTATTGCTAACTTTTATTTTTATTTTATAACTAAATAAATGTTTTATGACGGTACTTGACTGAGTGGCGTAATTGGTAAGCGCACTTGAACTGTATTCAAGGGATGCGAGTTCGAGTCTCGTCTCAGTCGCAATTTTTGAAGACGCATGGGTCTAACAGTTTTGTAATTCAATGAATTTTTCATTACATGACGTTTTAAATCAGTAGAACAATTCAAAAGTTTGACCACCCCCAAGCTTAAATGCATAAACTTTTATTTGAAACTCAAAAAGCTTTTATTAAGATTCTCCCTTTAATTATCCTGGAATAACTGTTATTGTTTCTTATCCATTAACGTTGTCACCCTACATATAGGGCGGAAGATAACACGATCAATTTGCAGATCTAATATACCGGGTCCCACCAAATTATAGTCACCCCAGTTAGCCCCACAGGGTTTTTTGACGGATCCATATGGGGCTCTTTATGACATCCCGCGGATCCCGCTCTCCTTATTAGATAATGAGCTTTCGCCCTTTCTACCCCAAGTTTTCGTAGTTTTTTCCCGAGATTTGCGCGGACTTTTTTGTTTCTTTTGACAATAATAATTCGTAATGTGTCGGTAGGGATTTGTCCTCTGATAGTTGTCCTGCTTTTAAGGATTTTGTGGATAACCTTTTAAGTTATTAGGGGATTTATGATTTATTTATGTTGTATATATTCAGAAAAGTCCGTGTTTAGATACGTAGGCCGGTGTGTAGTCACAAAATGAGCACTTGTTGGAAAAGTTTTTGTTCTTTTCCCGTCTTCCTATACCTTTACTCGCGTCTCTTTAAGAGGATCATGAGTTTTCGATACGCGGCGCGAGTAGGTATTTTCATAAATGACCCGTATCGTGCGATAGAGAGAGTTTAACTTAGGACGCAATTGCCTTCATTTTGCTTTCAAATAATGTTGCGGGCCGTAACGTTTTTACCCCCTTTATCTTTCACAAAATGAAATAAATTTGGACTCATTTAATTCACTGCATCTTATGCTAGGTTTATACGTTTTTCTTTTTTGGTAATTCAGTTTGGTCTATTAAAAAACAATTGAAACGCTCGATACAGTTTTTAAGTAAAAAATATAGATGTTCAGATACTAATGACTTTTATCTTAGGCAATATTTCTTTAAAATAAAAACGGTTAACCTAGTTTTCCATTAGATCTAGAACATTTTCAAAAATTATCAAAATCGGACTTCGTTTATGGGGGGAAAACGTTACCGCCTTTTGTATGGAAATTTACAGCCTCACACTGGTCTTAAAACCCCAGTTTATTTGGAGGCCTTTGAGTCACGAGCGTATAGGTATCTTCTAGGATAGCTGCTATACTTTAGACCGCATCGTCACCTACCATCGTGTGAGATAGTGGTCAAACGCTGACCTATCACCACTACATAGCATAAAAAAAAAGTTGAAAACTAAAACCCGACTACTTAAAAAAATTGTAGTTAAAAAAACAAACTAGGTACTTACATAAAAATCGCGTATTTTACTTACATAAAAATAAAATTTAGTGTTTATACTCCTTCAAAACGGCTCGACCGATTTTGATTAAATTTTAGATGTATATTCAGTAGGTCTGAGAATAGGTATAACATTTTTTTTTGTAACTGTATATGACAAAACGTAGCAGTGGCAGACCCCGTAAAAGATGGCGTGATGATTTCGATACATTAATTAGATGAAGACTGGCCCAGCACAAACAGGCTTGGAAACAGATGAGGGAGACCTGTGTCCTGCAGTGAAACAATGTAGGTTTTAACAGCTAGTATACTATAAAATTAAAATACCTAAAGTATATGCTGGCGTTCATTAAAATATGATTCACCTTTTCGTGCAATAATCCGATAAATGTCCAGTATGTTAGTTTTGTAAACAAACCAGTAGATATTATTAGATTATTTCAGCTGTAATCTGTTTCGAACATCGTTTTCCGGCCCCCGCTGTTATTATCGGAACGGTTTTAAGATACTATCCGTTGATAAACCGGGGGCAAATTGCCTTGTGTTGTCGATAACCCCACGAGTTGAGGTCTCTTCCTATAATACTAATGTTATTTTAGTTTTTCCTTGATGAAATAAGTGAAATTATCGATATTAATTGCGTTTAGTCGGGTTAAATAATAACTAAGTTATCTTTGTGCTTTGATTACAACAACGTAATTAAGCATACTTAATAAAGGGAGTAGTTAGGAGTAATGGCTTTGAATAAACATACGACAAAGTATACTACACATAAGAAACAATAAGAGATAGTTACAGAGAAAAGTAAATACACAGAGAATAAATAATTACTTACTTAGTACCTGAGAAGTCGCGAAGTTAATAAAGATGAGGCTGTATGTGCTCACTTAGCAGTATTTGCAAAATTAAAAATATATATCATTATTTTGACCAGAGACAACGCTGGCTAAAAACCCTGCCATCTCACCCTGTCATGACGACCCAGTTGGCACAATGGTCACCATGCCGGACTGCCAAACATAGGGTTGCGGGTTCGATTCCCGCCTCAGACATGTATTTATGCTTAGATATTTGTCTGTGGTCTGGTTGTTTCTATGTATTATAAGTATATATTTACAAAAGAAAATTATATAAGTAGTATATCCGTTGTCTAGCACCCATAACACAAGTCTTGTTACTTAGCTTGGGGCTAGATGGCGATGTGTGGAATGTCCCGCAATATTTATTTATTTATTTATTTTATCTTTCAAGGAAATCAGAATTAGCTTAGAAAAAAAATAAGCCAATTGAGTATCCCTCGTTATGAATAAAACTTAACTCCATAATTCAGTAACAACGTAACAAGACACAATTATGAGTGGCATACACGAACTCTGTTCGCCAGACAATTAATTTAACCAAGCATCCTGTCTAGACTTTCGGGGGCACTTGGGACATTTCGTGTAGTGGACTTAACTTAAAATTGTTCACTAAGGGTCATTCCACACGATGCTTTGCGTAGTAATTCCGCCGCAACTTCGCTACTTTGTGCTTCGGTAATGGCACATCGTTTTGATACAATGTACTCTTTACGTGACTCGGATTTTAAGCCCGAGGGTCGGAATAAATAGCGTTTGTGATGGTGATGATGTATCACAAGTTTTGGCGTGGTCGCTCGCTTTTGCACTTCGCATTTTTAAATTTCGGTTGTAAAGTTTCTTGCCCTATAGGAATTAATTCGGAGTGCCCGAGGGTCTTTCATTGACGTCTGTTCTGCAAGTGTATTTGTTAAATTTTGTTAATTATATTTCATACTGTGTAATAAATTGCTGCCAATTGCGAAAAGCGGACCCCGGGCTCCTGAGAGGGATGCAACCGGGAACATCGCTCGGATGATGAATAAATTGCTGCCAATTACATCATTCATATAACCGTAATGTAATTTACATATTACTGAACTTCAAAAATAATAGTTGTTACCATTATTCACGCCAATAGGTAGGTACAGTATGCGTCAGAAGTCCACTATCAGTTAGCTACAATAATACTATAAACAAGAATTGAACTTAATACCTTCTAATAGACGTTACACACAAACATAAATAGGTACATGAATGAAAAGCACTCAGTGTGCTTATTATTTTCAACACGTTATGTCTTTAATTGGCAGAGTGGTATATGCCGTCACCCGCTACACCCACCGACATGGGTTCGATCCACAGGTTACGTTATTATGATGTTCAAATAGTGTTGCACAGGATTCTAAAGGTTACGGTGGCGGTGGACTTTTGAGCGTCGATTGTACCTAACTTTCTATGACAGAGGCATACTTCTTCTCATATGCCTCTCCAACATCCACAACATTCTATCACCGGTCTTTGTGGACCACGCTGCCCCAGCTTGAGCCATGTCGCCGGACTTTCTGGCTGGTGGTAGTAGTCCTCGGACCATCTGGCTGGTACTCTACAAGTAACCCTACCACTATATTAATATTTGGTAAGTTCATATAGAAGGGGGAATATTTATCTGCCTGTTAGTCATCAATCGTTGAAACCGGAACTGATTTTAAAAACACAAGTTGACATCTTGAATGGGTAATGAAATGTCAAATGAAATGAAAAATGTCACTCTGTTTTCGGAGCCTGGGTGAAATTGCAGGGCTATTAATAATAGTGTTTCTAATGCGGTGTGTGTACAAAGGGCCCGTGTCGGCATCGTGCGCAAGCGCATTAATCATTGTAAATGCCGGTTAAACGCTGTAATGGTTGCTAAATCCAATACATATCGGTACAGTTATATCTGTGTTTTCGTATCGTATAGAGAATTCTTAAATGCAGGTCACCTTATCCTATCTAAACTAAATCTTTAAAAAAAAAGGAAAATTATTTTACAAAAAGTTTATTTTTTTAAAGAAATTTATGTTTCTAGGAATTGATTCTAGATGAGCGCGCGAAGCTCCTCTGCTTGAAGTCTGGATAAAATTGCTTTCCTCTGTTACCATCTTTGTTTGTATGTATGTTAATATTTCTCTACAGATCGTATTTTACAAGAGATCTGGACGAAACTTGATTATTTTTGCCGTCGTTTTAGAGGGATACTTTCCCCAAAAAGCGGGCTTCTTTTTATTATACGAAAGGTAGCAACTTGATGTTTGGTGAAGATCTGATGAGGATCTATGGAGTGATGAGCACAATAGCTCCTCAAAAATGCAAAATTCTGTTAGCGAAGTCTATTATTCGCAGAACCACTAGTAGTATAGCAAATTCTCTCTTGGCTTGGCCATACAAACACATTGATTATTCTCCGTGCAACCCCTAGAAGAAAGTTGACAAATGATGCACCATATTGGAAAACACCCCAGTATTAAATTGTCACCGAACCATAATCTAATGTTTCAATGCTATAGAAAAGAATATATCTTGTACCCTAATAAGTATTCTAACGGACTTTGAAGTTATTTTTCTTCTACATCGTTAGGAGAGAAAAAAGTACACACTGATTGTAGATATTTTATTTTTTGCAATAGTGTGCGAACCTCTTGCGTGCGAAAGGCCTATCTACTAATATGTAATGTGAATAAGTACATACATACATATAAAATGCTTGAGTAGGTGGTCGTTTCGCCCGCAAGAAGTTCGCACGAACGTGCGAAACGCCACTCTTTATTAAAAATTAAATTATTGATGGTCGTTTCGCACGAATTCATTTTATACCTACTTTTCAATGAAAGTACTGTTAGCACCAAAATTGTTTTAGATGAAATAAAAAAAGGTAAGTTTAAAATAATAAGATATAATCAAATAATTAAAATTTGAGTACATAAGAATCACACAGATACAAACAAAAGGATCACTTATGTTAATTGTTAATGTTACGTTCTAAAATTAACCCAATATATAAATATCACATACATTAATAATATATAGGTAACACTTTGATAAACTTACTAAAAATCAACTTTTATAATCAGTCTTAATTAAAAAATAGGTAACATTTTTATTAACTTACTAAAAATCAATACTATAAATTACTCTGCCTAGGATTTACAAGTATATACTAGATAAACGTTTAAAAACTTACAATTTTTTGTATTTATTACAAATCAACAAAAATCACCATTGTACTTAAAGGTTTTATAGTAATACTAGCTGCCCTCCGCGGTTTCACCCGCGTAACTCCCGATCCCGTGGGAATATCGGGATGTAAGCTATCCTATCTCTCAAGTTGGATCGAACTGCACATGGTGTGCGAATTTTATTATAATCGGTTAAGTGGTTTCCCAAGTAGCACGTTAGTGAATTTTGGAACTTATTTTGCAACTGTAGGTAGCATATAAGTGATGCAAGAGTGTATGGTATTACTTAAAGATGCAAACAGCACTCGAATTTGCAAATGAGTAACTCTTATCACTAACGGTTGCTTTTGAGTGATTTTTGTTTCTGCTTTATTACCTATGGTAGCATTAAGCCGAATCTATTACTCATAGGCGCATAAAGGTTTTAATTTTCTCTCTTATAGAACTCAAAGAGGCATATGACATCTTAAAATCCCCCCTAAAGAACTGTGCCCTAATAGGTGGTATTTTTTCCTCATTTGGCACCCTTAGTACTAAATAAGTAGTATATATGAGTTATTTATCACTTGTAGTGGCTCAAGAGTTATTATTGCAGCTCATTTGGAACCTTAGTGTAATTGCCTTTGTAAGGTCTAATATACTCTTATATGCCACTGTAAAGCGTAGATCGGTTCCATTTTTATCTCATTTAGAACCACAAGATCTAATTAAAATAATAACGGGTCGAGTGCGAGTCGTACTCACGCGCTGAGGGTTCCGTACATTAGTTTTATTCCAAACAGTTACAGACAGTGTCAAACAGTTCCATACAGTGCCAGACAGTGCCAGACGGCACCAAACTGTACCAAACTGTACCAGACTGTAGCAGACGGTACCAGACGGTACCAGACGGTACCAGACGGTACCAGACGGTACCAGACAGTACCAGACAGTTTCAGACAGTTCCAGTCAGTGACAGACAGTTGTACAGACAGTTGCACAGACAGTTGCACAGACAATTGTACAGACAGTTGTACAGACAGTCCTCGACTTTACAGTTAAGTAAATTTTACTTTTTTTACTTTATTATCCTTCACAATGGGTTTTGTACCCGTCTTGAGGATCCCCAATTCAAAGTAGAGACAGCAAGACCTGTGAAGTGAAAAATATCACTACTAGGTACTAATGAGTGATTTTTGGGTTTAAGAGTTCCAATAAGGTAACAAATTAGTGAAAATAAGAACTACAAGGTCTACTTTAAATCGCCATGTTTAAAAATAATAACCTTGAAAAGCATTATTTGTTAAATGATATTTTATTACAATAACATAAAACAAAATAAGTTTTGATAACTATTGTTGACATTATACTTTTTGTGAAACTATAATGTTAGGTTTTTAACAACCAAATTGTTGTAAAGTATTATCTTATTTATTTGATCAGCACATATTTGTTAATATTTTTTGATTAAATTGAAGGCGCATCAAAATTTACTAAGTAAATATACCATGGTTTCACGATAAAAAACCATTTGCAAGGGCTCCGTGATATTATGCTGCGGTTTACACGTACATTTTTAATACTCGCCAAATAGATGCAATATGGCTGTCACAATTAACACAATAGAACAAAGCACACCGTTTTTCGTTTATCTCCGCCGAAAATAAGACTAGTTATGACAAATTGTCACTCAACGAATGAACGGTATCGCTTTATCGTTCAATCATTCATTCACAGCGCGCAATTCGCACCGTTAGTTCCAAGTGCCACTCAGGGTAACAATTCGAACTCTTATGCAACGCTTCTGCAACTATAAATGAGTTGCAATTTTTCTCCCTTTAGTAATATATAGGTTGCATATAAGTTCTAACCACCTATATAGAACTTAATCAAGGTGGATTTTATTACTAAAGGTTCCAAAAAAATACTATATGCAAGCTATTTGTTACCAAATGTGTTACTTGGGTTAGGAGTCCATTGAGGACAAACATTGTGACACGAGATTTATATATATTAAGATGAATATTAAATAAGTTACATAATATTTGAATACTGGAGGTACTTAGTGATTATAACTTACTTACAAAAATCAATAATATCACACTTACTAGGCTTAAAAACGTATTAATTCTTACAAATTTCCAGCAATTAGAATTTTGCCAATAATAGCATAAAACAAAAACATTTAAATTATAAAAATATATCAACTTACCAGTGATTGTTGTGATGGGGAAAATGAAATCCAAGAAGTGACGAAAAGCCAGTCGTAAGCAAATTCAAAGTCCAGTTATCGAGCCACAAGTCACATAATATCACACGTCACAGTAATCCAAATTCAAGCCAAATGTCACAAAATAAGGTGATCGCAATAAAATCGAAGAGAGTACTTTACTAGTCCAGAGAGAAAAGCAAATAAACATTATTTTTTTAATTTTAGAAAACCAAAACATTTTATTTACGTAAGGAATAGGTATTTTTATTTTTTTGACAAGCGGCAATCTATTGACTTACTATCTACCTATTCAAAAAACCAGAAGTCCTTAAACGTGTTGCATTAAATACTAAGATTTGTGAGCACATGGTCACTTTCGCAATTCGTCACATGAGATGTTTGCTTCATTATACTTAGGTCACTTTCATAATTTGACACATTATCTCCTAGCCGCATAATACATAGCAACCACTTTTCATTATTTAGTAAACTAGAATAGAATTTCCAAGGAAAACAAAAGACGATCGAAAATAATAAACAAAAGACGGTCGTAACGGAAACAAACGACGATCGAAAAAATAAACAAATGAAGATCAGAAAACAAATGAATTTGGATAACGGCGACAAATGGCAAGTAACTGTCAAAATGACAGACGTCAAAGTGACAGCTGTCAAACTTAAAACTGCTATATCTCAGAAGCTATTGATCCTAGATTGACGGTCTCTTTGCAGAAGTGATAGATCTCATCGGGATCTTCATTTCAGGTGACAGCTGTCAATCTTAAAACGTCTATATCTCAGAAACTGTTTGTTCTCGATTGATGATCTCTTTGCAGAGGTCTCGTCGAGATCTTTATTTTAGATTTTCATTTTAAGTTTGACTGCTGTCATCTCAAATGAAGATCTCGATGAGATCTATCACCTCTGTAAAGAGATCATCAATCGAGAACAAACAGTTTCTGAGATATAGACGTTTTAAGTTTGACAGCTGTCATCTGAAATGAAGATCTCGATGAGATCTATCATTTCTGCAAACAGACCGTCAATCTAGGATCAATAGTTTCTGAGATATAGCAGTTTTAAGTTTGACAGCTGTCACTTTGACGTCTGTCATTTTGACAGTTACTTGCCATTTGTCGCCGTTATCCAAATTCATTTGTTTTCTGATCTTCGTTTGTTTATTTTTTCGATCGTCGTTTGTTTCCGTTACGACCGTCTTTTGTTTATTATTTTCGATCGTCTTTTGTTTTCCTTGGAAATTCTATTCTAGTTTACTAAATAATGAAAAGTGGTTGCTATGTATTATGCGGCTAGGAGATAATGTGTCAAATTATGAAAGTGACCTAAGTATAATGTAGCAAACATCTCATGTGACGAATTGCGAAAGTGACCATGTGCTCACAAATCATATAAATTATCTGGTTTTTAACCGACTTCAAAAAAGGAGGAGGTTCTCAATTCGTCTGTATGTTTTTTTTTTTTTGTGTGTATGTTACGCGATCATTCGAAGACGGCTCAACCGATTGAGATGATTCTTTTTGTGTTCGAAAAGTGATACCTCAGGGGTGGTCCCATAAAAATTTGGTGAGGATCTGATGAGAATCTTCGGAGTGATGAACAGAATTGCACCTCGAGAGTGCAGCAAATTGCTCAGTTTTCGATTTCCACCAGTAGATTTGGCCCATAAACGAATAGTTACCTATAAATGGAATATTTGAAACCACCTTCTCATCAGAAAACTCTTCAATCGGTTACGATTACAGGTTACAATTTGAATAAAATATTCGCTTTTGCCTCGCCGGACTGGGTTTGAATGAATTTTGATAGAAAACCCTATCCTAAATGAAGATCTGATGAGGATCTTCGGAGTGATGAACAGATCTGCACAGCGAGATTCAACAAATTGCTCAGGTTTCCATTTCCACTAATAGAAGTGGCCCATACACAAAAAGGATGAATGGGGCATCCGAAAACACCTTCTTATCACCAAACTCTTTAATGGGTTACGATTAGGTACAGGTTGCAATTTGAAGAAACAGTCGCTTTCGCCTCATGGAGTAGAATTTTCAGTGACAGTGGCACTAAAAATGGTTAAATAAAAAATAAATAAAAATTTAAAAAACCGACTTCAAAAAAACCTGAAAAGAAAAACTAACAAAACCTGAAAAAAAAAACCAAAAAGTGAAAAATAATCCATTTCGGGTCACTAAGACAGCAGATAACTTAAACATAAGTACTTACTTGGAAGTCGGACTGTTTTCTTTATACCTCTCAACATTCAATGTAACCCAGTCCGACTTCCAAGTAAGTACTTATGTTTAAGTTATCTGCTGTCTTAGTTACCCGAAATGGATTATTTTTCACTTTTTGGTTTTTTTTTTTCAGGTTTTGTTAGTTTTTCTTTTCAGGTTTTTTTGAAGTCGGTTTTTTAAATTTTTTGACACAAGTTTCGACTACTGTTACGTATGTTACGATTTTTTTAAATTAATTGTTTATTTATTTTCGTTTATTTGGGAAACAGGTGTATCATTCTTTCATAGCTTATGATTATGATTCAAGTTGTTAAACCATGTTGTTGCTAACTGTACTTGAAACCACCGATCAGCAGGTATAAAATAAATTCGTGCGAAACGACCATCAATAATTTATTTTTTAATAAAAAGGGTCGTTTCGCACTTTCGTGCGAACTTCTTTCGGGCGAAACGACCACCTACTCAAATGCTTTGTCCTGAATGACTGACTGACGGAACGACTGATGGATCAACGCACAGCCTAAACCGCTGATAGTAGAGACATGAAACTTGGAGGGTGTATTCTTTGTATGACGTAGGCATCTGATAAGAAAGGATTTTAAAAATTCAAACTCTACGCGGACGTAGTCGCGGGCGAAAGCTAACTATGTAGTTACATATAAAATATAGTACATTGTTATCCTAGGTGTGAAAGTCACTCATTATAAGTCCCGAGACGGAGTTTGGCGCCCGAGCGTAGCGAGGGCGCTAATAGTTCGAGGGACTTAATGAGTCTTTCACCCGAGGTAAACACTGTGCTTTTCATTACGAATAATACATAAAATTCTTCATAACAACGAGAGTGAATGAGACTATGAGACTCCATACCACATGAGTAGGTACTCTTACTACCTGATCCTCTTACAAGGTTGGGACCAAAGAGGTTATACATTATGTAGTGTTTTTTTAGGTTTCTGCTATTTGTATTCAATACTTAAATACGGCGGTACTTACCGAAGAAGTTTTTATTAATGAGTTAATTCAACATTGGGAAATGACGCGAAGTCCGTAGATTTAACTTACAGTTTTTGTAACACGGTTTGTCTAGATAATGTTATTTACAAAAAATACACAATCATAAATGAAAAACCAGATTAAACTTAACACAAAAACATAATAAAATAAGGAAAAAAAGTTACTTAGTACTAAACTCTGGCAGTATGCATGAGCCGTGCCAAGCCATAATTATTATTCTTTGGTGTAAAAAAAAAAGCAAGGAGGTTAGGTTTTTGAAGTTCCTAATGCGTAATGATACTGATACTGGCTACATGCAGATTGCACAAGTCGTGCGAAGCCATAATTTGACATGACAGCTGTCAGTGAAAGTGAAAAGCCCTAGGGCTGGAAATTTTATTTTCTACACGCTCTTCAGGCATATTTAGACCTAGTTTTGGAGTATGAGTAATGAAAAAATATTTTTTTATAGTTTTGATTGGTTTTGAAATTTTATGTAATTATCTGTTACCCTTTTCGTATCAGGGGAACTCCCACATATGCCAACAATATTAGTATCAATATAGAATTTGAAACTATTATGATTATTAAAAAAAGGAGTTATTTGCCATGTGTTTTCCAAGCAACGCCATCTATTGACACAGTTGATGAATTATTGGTTAGGGAGGAAATTAGTCGCCTCTAACTATCAAGATCTACCATCTATAACTACAATCTCGTGACAATGGCGTTTGTAACGGCATTGAAATAAGCTCTACAAGAACATACATAAAAAATACACGACGAGATGAGAACCTCCTCCTTTTTTGAAATCGGATAAAAAAATGATAAATTTTAAAATAAAAATGATGTGCCATAAAACACGTTATAAACACCTAAACCAAATGTTCCTAAAGATATAATTTAGATTCATGCTAATATTAGGGGGTTAGTAAAAAACAATATTTTTCACTGTAATACTCTTATCGCGTAGTATCAAATCGCCCTCATACTCCTGCATAATAATAATGTCGGCAAATTATAAACTACCCACATACGGCATGTGGTGTGTGTTTGCCAATTTTTTTCCTTAAATTCGATGAGGGTCTGAGTCACCACCAATTATGGGTGAAATGATTTTAATGACGGCGAAATTGAGTATTTTGATAACGTTTCGAGATTGTTATCTTTACACGATATTTGCTGGACGCTTGTATGTTATGTTTGTAATATATTTTAGTTTTAAGTACTTAAGTATTTCTTTTGTGATTTTTTATAAATTTTTATATTCGCATCGCTTCGTAGTTTCACCCGCTTAACTCCTGATCCTGTGGGAATATCCGGATAAAAATTCTCATTAGTACCTACCAAGTTTAATCAATCGATCCAGTAGTTTCGGAGCCTATCAACAAATAAATAAGCAATACCTAACAAATCTTTCTTCTTTATAATTAGTATAGATAAAACATAACCCTTCCTCTACGGCTTCGGCATTGTCGGCTAATAAAGTAAATATTACTCCCAATGAATCAATGTATCCTCATACAAAGTTTCAACAAAATCAGCCCAGTAGTTTCAGAGTCTATTCAATGCAAACAAACAATCAAATCTTTCCTCTTCACTACATAGTATAAAATAAAGTCACTTTTCGCCGTCCTAATGTCCCTATGTATGCTTAGATCTTTAAAACTACGCAACGGATTTTGATGCGGTTTTTTTTAATAGATAGATTATCAATAGATAGATTCAAGAGGAAGGTTTTTAGATATAATACATGCTTAATACAGCCGTGCGAAGCCGGGGCGGATCGCTAGTTTTATTATAAGTATAGAAGATATAAATACTCGAAGCGCTTCGCGGTTTACCGGCTTTAGTTCACGATCAGACTTGGAATAAAAAGTTTCTTTTATCGTCTATTAAAATCAGCCTTATAATAACACACATAAACTTACAATAAATTCCTTGATATAAAATTAAACCACCAACTAAAAAAACTACTGTTAATTTCACCACTTTTCTGTATTCTATGATTTATAGCACAATAGTCTATAGTTAAGATTACTGAATTATGGTATTGAACAATTTACAAAACTATTAATTTACACCATGCGGGCAACGCAAACATAAATGTAACTTCGTAACGCCCTCGGTTTTTAAAAGCTCATCTCACCCTCTCAATTTCATAAGCGAGAGAACGAAATATTCCATTTCGTACCACTGGTCAATTTCTATTAAGTCATTATAAGTTTTAGTGATGGGACATGCTTTATCTGAAAGTTTCCGGGAATGACGGATAAAGTGTTAAAAGTTAACCGAATGAAATCGGACTGAACTTATTATTAAAATTTGTCATAGCGCCATTCTGTCGTTATAAGTTCGTAAACTTTCGTTCTTACTTAGTTTGAGAGTAGTTAAAAAGTTAACCCATGTTAGAGTGAGGTGAAATTTCTGGTCGGTAATAATTTAATGAAGTATCTACAAAATATAAAATTCAAAGTCGTGACTGACTCAACGCCCAGCAAATATAATTTTGGAAAATTCTACCCCTACGCGAAACAAGTCCCAAGTGAAAACTAAAGCCTGAATTAACATTTTTTAAGTGAAAAAAAAAAAAAACATTTTATTGAAATACTAGCTGCGCCCCGCGGTTTATAGCCGTCCTCAAAAAGGACTATCCAACACAAAAAGAAATTTTTCAATTCGAACAATTCCTGATATTAGCGCGTTCAAACAAACAAACTTTTCAGCTTTATAATATAGATTTGGGGGTCTTCAAGTCGGGTGTGATCTTCTAGGAAAACGCACTACATCTTAGGCCGTTTCGTCACCTACCATCAGGCAGGTGTGATAGTGGTCAAACGCTGACCATGTAAAAAAAAACTTTACCGCATAAATTCGGTTAATTTTGTTCAAACTTTATCCGGATCCGACCGGATAAAACCAGACATCCTTAGCAATAATATATACATACATATGTTTGTAAATGGGACCCGCATCATCGACACGCGCCTCTAACGAACCATAGAATCGGTCCCCATCGGTGTGTTCTTACGGCTTTTTCTCAAATATTTTTAAGCTTTATCTATACGTGTGTGGGCACGCTTCGGCCACCGACAAAAGCATTCCGAAACCAAAGAAACAAACGATTTTCGCATCACTCATCTACCTTATAAGGTTTAAAATCCACAAATCCTTCATCAAATTTTTATGATTCTTGTTTTGAATCTGCAAAAATATTGTGATATGAGAACGAGATTAAAGTTGCGATTTTTGAGAATGCAGTTTTTTGGACCGGTTTTTTGATGGGTTTATTTAAAAAAAAAACTAAAACACCTTCATTGAGTGCATAACAATGAATAAACATTTAATTTTTTTATATGTTGGCTTTTTTTATATGGTAAATAGCTGCGTTCCGCGGTTTTGGATCAAAAGTATTCTGTGTCCTTCTCCATCCACTAAACTTCCATTATGCTGATTTTCATCCAAATTGGTCCAGTTGTTTGACCGTGAAGAGGAAATAAATAAACAAACTTTCGGGATAGTATTTTCTAAGGTTGGGATGGGATCTGCAAAGTTCCCGAAACGTCAGGTTTAAAATAAAAATAAAAAAACGCGAATATATCCGTTCAAATATATTTATAATTAAAACTTTCGGGATTTATAATTTAGGATAAGGATAATATGTTTTAAACCCCTCATTAAGACAATAACACGAATGCATCAATCCCAGAATCCACAAACCCCCCGGGAATCGACACTATTGTGCCAAAACGTTTCTCGCTACTCGGTAAACAAAGTCGGATGAAAAAATAACCGGCCAAGTGCGAGTCGGACTCGTGCACGAAGTGTTCCATCATTCCGTACCAATATATTCTGTTTTAAGTATTCGTTGTTATAGCGGCAACAGAAATACATCATCTGTAAAAATTTCAACTGTAGCTATGACGGTTCATAAAGTTCAGCCTGGTGACAGACAGACAGTGGAGTCTAGTAAAAGGGTCCCGTTTTTATCCTTTGGGCCGTACCCTAAAAATGTAGTAATCCGGAAACGAAACTGTCTGTGTCAACAGTATCCTTCTGCGAAACTGAGTAATTAGCATGAAAAGTTACTGCAAACACACTGGCCAGATAGCTTTGATGTTTTTGTAGATGTTATATGTAGGTAGAAAAATTGTAAACATTGATGCTCTATAAGCTTTTGAAACTCACATGATTTGTTTTCATAGTAATTTATAGTTATAGTAACTGCTACGCGGCAGAAGACGCGGGTAAAAGCCAGTTCTTTTAGTAAAGGAAGAAAGAACTTTACTCAACACAAGCCTTTACTCGAAGCAAATAAAAAAAATCCAGTCTAGGGGTCTAGAAAATGGATTCATAGTTTTTAAAATTCGATAAAGACATAAATTTTGAATTGCACTAATAGCGCTAGGTAATTAAAAACTACTTACTGAACTTTTTCTTCTTCTAAACCAAATTGGTTCAAACCGTGCCCTGTGGCTTCAATGATTTATTCCGAGTTTACCATTAGATCAGAACGAATGCGGGTAAACCCGAAGGATGCAGCTTGTTTGTTTAATATATGTAACTAATTAACGTTCAAATTAATTAGGATGTCGCTTATTCTTTTAATTAATCATAAAATATAAGTTTCAATACTTTAAAACTGAATAATTTAAAGCTTACAAAGTAGTCCCGACGGATTCTCAATTCACTAGAGAAATTTATCAAAGAGTTCTACTTTAAGTTTAACAAGTTGAATAAATTTAATAATCTTGAGTCTGAGATTTCTTTAAAGTCTTAACACTGTTTCATAACAGAAATAAGACATTAAAATGACACTTTGAAAGTATCTCAAAGAACGCACTTTGGATAATTATAATTTATTTATAAACTTTCAAAGTAGATACTTACTATAAATTATAATTATAAATAAACATTATAGGATAATTTACACAGCGCCATCTAGCAACTAACTTAGAAAAAAAACTGCATTCTTATTTTTATCTGTTTTTCATTTTTATTTATTCCATTCGTTTATATTAATTTATTAAAAGCCACCTCTTAATGGCTAATGTGGCAACTGGAATGCTGTCTTTTTATTTTTCAATTAAATTTATAGCTATTCAAGATATTTAAATAAATTGTTCAACAAAATGCTTATTAGTTTTACATGGTTCTTTTTGTTTGGAATTCAAAATTATTCTTTTCTATGACCGATCGCTGATTTTTGTTAGAGGCAATCTTAAAAAGCTCTGAGCACACTGAGGCACACTGAACGCTGCGGGGGCGGGAATTGTAATATTCGAGATTCTATGCACCATGACACATACATAGAGACCGGTGATCGCTAAAACTTTTTACGAATTCAACATTATGAGATTCAACATTTTAGGAATTCAACATTGTGTATTCCGAAAATCTTTTTACAAATTCAACATTTTGAGATTTAACATTTTGCAAATTCAACATTACCTATAGGAATTCAACATTTTTCAAATTCAATATTAAGTCCTGAAAGAAAAAAACCCATGAGTTTCTTGTGCCTTCTTCTCATTGGTGGGCGCGCTCCGAAGGCACACATCCTAACTTAGTTCTAATTGTATGATTCCAATGCATAAAGAGTTTTAAATTTTGAGGTCTTTGTGTGGCATGATGCATAGAAACCTCAGCTCCAGCTACCTTCAATGAACTCAGTTCTCTCTCACTACCCAAAGAGGGGTGATCACAATTGCCAATTCTGTTTCAAACCCACGTCAAATTATCGTAAGGTTGCCGAACCCACACGGTTCTTAAGTAAACGAAACTCCGTCATTGATGACTTTAATAGGCTGTTAAACACGTGATTTACGCAACTAGATTCCTAAACAGAGGGATAGGTAACAAAACGTTCATCTCGGAGGATGTAATCGAGATAAAGCTGGGAGATTTACATCGCCCTGTTTCGTTGAAGGTTTAAACACATAATAATATTGCCCTTTACTAATCTAGATGAATTTTAACGACCCAGTTGGCACAATGGTCACCATACCGGACTGCCAAACACAGGGTTGCGGGTTTGATTCCCGCATCATACAAGTATTTATGCTTAGATATGTTTGTGGTCTGGTTGTTTCTATGTAAGTATAAGTATATATTTACAAAAGAAAAGTATATAAGTAGTAAATCCGTTGTCTAGCACCCATAACACAAGTCTAGTTACTTAGCTTGGGGCTAGATGGCGATGTGTGGAATGTCCTGAAATATTTATTATTTATTTATTTAATTATACAGTGTCATCAACTTTAATATGTATTATGTATTAGATGGAGTAGGCTTGTCCAGCACCTAATACCACCCTCACATCTTAGTCGTCCATGTCCAGGCGGGTTAGTGGCTTAACGACCCGTCCCTGAGGTTCACATTTTCTAAATTCTCGACAAATAACGACTACAAATTTTTTTTGAAAAAATATAAAATTCCGTCAGTAAGAAAGTGTTAAACCAAAATTTTAATTGAATTTAAATGAAGCTTCTTGTTAATAATTATACTAGTTCTAGAACTCGTCAGTTCATCTGTAGCCAACTAAGCCGCAGGTTTCATCAAGCCACGTGGTCTTGAGTTAGAGAATAAAAAAATTGGTAGACAAGTTTCATCTTATGTCAATTTCATACAAAAAGATTTGTCGATTATCGATATCGCTTAGAAAGTAATCTTGTCTAAAGAAGCTGTCTAGAAGAAGCTAATTGTTAATTAATGCGTCCTGATTGGGCACTTTACTTAAGAAGAATATATACCTATAGCTATATGCGAGTATGTATATTGGTCCCTAAGTCTTACTTTTTACGGAATTATCCTAATTTTCATCCAAGACCCTGTCATGAAACTGAAACCTACCTCAATAGCTGTCTGGCTGTCTGCATGGAACACTTAATTTTCTTAACCGGAGTCTTACTCAGAAATATCTCGGCTAAAACGAATCGCGAAAGATGATCGTGATCGGTTTTATTTATTATAATGTATGAGCTGAAAGGTTGGATTTTGTGGGACTTAAACTCGTCTGAAATATGGATCATTGAGATCAGAGTTTCGTTCATGAGTACCTACTTCTAAATTGTTTTTATTTAGAAGTAAATGTCACTTGTGACTTTGTTTCGCTTAAAGTAGTATTTCATAGCCGCCAAGTGCGGGTGCATTTGTCGCTTGCAGATATTGGTCTAATTAGCCACGGAAGAGCATGCATGTAGAATATAGATAGATGCAAAATCATTCTAAAGAGACGAATGGATACGACTTTTTCCCTTGTTTCCTATCTGCGAGTGGTCTTTGGACCAAAATACGGAACAGATTTTTATGCGGCTTCGAACGCGTGGTAGATACTAAAACCTTCCTCTTGAATCACTCTATCAATTAAAAAATCCGTTGCGCAATTTTAAATATCTAAGCATACATAGGGACAGACAGACAGCGGGAAGCGACTTTGTTTTAAACTATATATGATGCCTGGGCAAAGTCGGTGCGGATCGGTAGTAAAAAAAATTAGTTCAAAGCTTTTATTTCCAACATTATTTGTAGGAAAACTACAACAAAATGGCGGTCGGCGTTATTCGTTAGAAATAAATGAAGCGATGCGAGAAGGAAGCTCGATTTCGGAGTAAGCCCCCGGGTCTGGAGCTATCGGGTCGCCTTCAAGGGCAACAGACAATGTCACTTCTATTCGCCTTTGGGCGTGCGAGGTAAATAAACCCTGCGTACACTTACGTACGTATTTATGCTAGTCTGTACAACTTTTCACTAGGAATTCCACTATTGAGTGGACTAAACAAAGAAACATCAAAAATAAAATAAAAAAACACGAGGGTAGGTAGAAAGTTTATTGTTTATTTTTATGCTATTGCATAGCTTTTATCGCGGGCTTTGAGCGCGGCGACTGAATCAAGAAATTCCATAACGAAAATAAAACCTAACACCCCCCCACTCCGCTATGTAGCTCGGCCGAGCGTTTGCTGTGCTGTAGTGTATGTATGTATATGGTACGACTGTACGAAGCTCGCACGATGCAATAGCTTAACCGTGGTAGTCTCGAGTGCCACACGTTTTTAACACGCTTTTATTAGGTATCAAGCGGTTTTTGTTGCCAAGTAATTTAAAAAAAAAAATCAGTTCATACATGGAATCATATATTTTCCTTACAACGTGTTTGATTGAACATGGGTATATCGCTGGGGGTTAGAGATAGTGAATGCGAACCCTGAATGCTCCCAATGGTTTTGCGTGATACACCTTGTTAATTAAAACGTCTGATTGTCGGTGAATTTTAATTTTTAAATTAACACCTACAGCGCCTACAACCATACAATTTCGTGGTTAAATTCTTGGTTTAAGGGGGGTCCATACGCCAACGACCTTGGTACACAGCCTACTAAATAGTTACTACTGGCATCGGTCGCCTTCGTTGGTGAACATTGTTAATTGTTACGAATGTGTTTTGTTTTTCTTAAAAGTGCTGAGATAGAATTGTAGGTGAGATTTTAACCGACATTTTGGTGTGATTTTGAGCAAAAACTTTCCTATAATTTTGAAGCTATCCTAAAATGAAGAATTAAAACTAGTCTAGCTTTGAAATGACAAGGAATTTTCGCCTCGAAATTACCCCAAAATATCGGTAAAAATTTCACCTACAATTCCATCTCAGCACTTTTGAGAAAAACAAAACACATTCGTTACAATCAACAATGTTAGTTGTAAGCGACGGGTATTTCTGGCGCGTTGCGTTCGGCAGCATAAGCAGCCTTAAGTTAAATATTTAACAGAGGTTTTTGAACATCAAAGATATATAGTCTAACTAAAGTATATAAAGTTTTATGAACAAGAACGCGCCAAGATAAGACTTTAAAGTCATATTTTATTTCTAATCTCTTAGTTCTAGCTTTGTGTTTAGTTTATTTCTATCTTGTTAGTGCTAACTTCGTAGGTACATTTTTCCATTAGAAAAATACTCGCTCTTAACTCAATTTACTGCTTAGTTATTTGTGGATTCGGTTGCTTACTTTAGTAAGTAGATTTTCTTTCTATCTCTCGGTTTTTTTTTTTACTGAGTCATTTGATTAGTTTGAGTCAGTGTTTTCGGTGGTTTGTTAGGTGACTCATGTGAAATGGGAAATTTCAGTGCTTTTTTAAATTTAGGCTTTTGGAAATGTATCACATATTTATAAATACACGCATTTTTATCCGACTGGAAGAAAAGGGTTATGTTTTTTGCGCCTATCTTTGTATGATTGTTTGTAGTATTCTTTCTTCCGTCATATCTTCCAAACCACTCGATGGATTTCTTTATTAAGGGTATCGTTAGATTCGTCTCACAAATATTCTTAGATAGGTAACTTACGGGTAATTCATTGTAGGTTTAAAAAAAATCTTGCTGTAATATTTTAATTGAGAGCGGCGTGTGTTTATTTACTTCAAAATGGTCTTATTGTATCTAAGCCCAAAATAACATTTTCAAAATGTATTCACCCATTGTAAATCAGCTCGAATACTGGTAAGTACTGCGCATTTTTTTCTAAACTGCGTCATCAGCGAATTTAGTTACGAGCTGAACACCCGAAACGAACTCTTTATCGCAATGAATAATGCAGCCGTATTTGTAAATCATGAGCGATGTTGGCTTAGTGGTAGATACGTCGGCTTTTATTCCGAAGTTGTTGGATTCGAAGCCCAGCTGGCCGTGCACCGAAAAGTATAACCGTTCATAAGTAATTTTTTCTAAATTAATGTGAGCTTTCATAATTTAATGTGAGACAACTATGCCTTCAACTTCAGACTATGTCCTTCTTTATCCCCTTAACTACTACTATGCCTATTTTCATCCGAATCGGTCCAGTCGTTTGAGAGAAGAGAGATCAAACAAACAAATAAACAAACTTTCAGACTTATAATGTTGCGATTAGTACGGGATCCCTATAAGGACGACCTTCATCGATCTGTTTAATAGATTAATAGTATTTTATATCAAATTAAATAGGTTAATAAATATATTGCATATATTGATATTTCTTTATCTAAAAAAATTCAGTCCAGAATGATTATAATGTTTATTTTTATTTTTAATATTTTCACTGGTTTGGTTAATAGACAAATTCCGTACCAATGAAATACATAATCTTTATTTTAACTTAAATTTAATTAATTAACCAGACCAGTGCAAATGGCTAGTATTGATTTACCTGCCTACCCACGAGTTGTGACAGGAAAAAATAGGCAACCTAACAATTGCATATTCTATAGGCTTCATTCTTTCTATTGGTATGGAATTTGTCTCTTAAACAAGCCAGTGAAAGGGCTAAAACACAAAACAAGAAATTAAATTGTTAATCACTACATAGTATAAAACAAAGTAGCTTTCTCTGTCCCTATATCCCTATGTATGCTTAAATCTTTTAAACTACGCAACGGTTTTTGATGTGTTTTTTTTAATAGATAGAGTGATTCAAGAGGAAGGTTTTTATGTATAATATATGCATAATATAGCCGTACGAAGCCGGGGCGGGTCGCTAGTTAATCATATTTTGGACTGAATTTTTTTAGGCAACCCATTTACAATATATTTATTGACCTATTTAATTTGATATAAAATAACTTTTCATCCATTAAACAGCTCCATGAAGGTCGTCTTTAAAGGGATCTCCGACTATATGTTATTTGTAAATCAATAGGACAGTTGTTAGTAAACAAAAAACAAATCCTTCGCATTAAATTATGCGTCAATTGTTAATTCCAATACCAGGACCTCGTTCTTGACATTGACATTGGCAGTGAGTCGCTTGTCGTCGTCAAATGACGCACTTTTAAATTCGTGTTTGGTTCCCAGGCCGCTCCTGCATATCATTGACCTCACCGCATACTTGTTATACGCATTTGATACGTGAATTTTAACACTAAATACGTTATTTCTAACAAAAAAGTACAGCGGTAAGCTACTATATATAGATACTTACATACTTAGTTCGTTTTTAAGAAGATTTGCGAATGATTACAAGTGAATAAGGAAATTTTTAATTTTGACTTACATTGAAACCTCGGCTACTTTTTAATCGTTTTCAAAAAAGGAGACGGTTTGACCGAAGCTGATTTTGTTCCTAAAAGTAATACCTTAGGAGTGGTTCCATAACAAAAAAAATACGGCAAAGTATTTTCGTCTTTTGAATTATACCAAAATGTAAGAAAAAAAACTCGCCTAAAAATGTCATACACAACGATACCCTAAAACCATTTTCCTCGCAATAATTAACAAGTATTTTAATTTTACATGAGTTATTTAAAAACTGAAAACCATATATTTTGTTTTTATTTTCGAAATCTCGATATTTCGATGCTATTACAAGCATTAAAAAATATATAAATATAAAGAATCTCCTTTTTTGAAGTCGGTTAACCTTTCAGCTGAAGCGCTTGGCGCCCCCTATACTCCAGGTATGAGTAGTAGTCAAAAACAAAATGGCCGCCTGAAGGGGGCAATCCCTTTAATACCATTTTTTATGATGCTTCTGAAATTGATATATTCTGTACCTAATCATTAACAATTTTATTCATCTTCGACAAGTATTTTGTATCAGGCCCCTATATGCACCTTGAATATAGTATGTATTAATTGAAAAGGCCCCTAACCTAAACAATCTGAGCGATAAGGCTAAACAAACCGAGGTCAAGTTTATGGAGGTCCGCGAGACAAACTAGGGTCCTCCGGTTTAATTTGAGGCAATCAAACATAGAATATTGTTGCTAAAGTTGGACGAATTATTGCCTAGGGGAGGTTAATTATGGACTTTACACAGCTTGGAAAAGTTCACACTGTTAAATCATAACTTTGAATTTAGATACAGTTGGTAACAAAATTGTAGACCCACCGTAGAGTTTTAAAATCTATACTTTAATATTATAAAGCTGAAGAGTTTGTTTGTTTGTTTGAACGCGCTAATCTCAGGAACTACTGGTTCGAATTTAAAAATTATTTTTGTGTTTGACGGTTCATTTGTCGAGGAAGGCTATTTTATATTTCAATATTCCGGGATCGCGGGATACACGGGATCGGGAGTTACGCGGGTGAAACCGGTGAACGCTGCTAGTAACCTAAATATCTTAATATTATAAAGAATAAGAATAGGCTCCGAAACTACTGGACCGATTTTGATAAAACTTGGTATGAGGGATACATTGATTCATTGTGAGTAACATAGGATACTTTTTATTCCGAGATTCCCACGGGTGCGGGAGTTACGCGGGTGAGACCGCGGAGCGCTGCTAGTATTCTAATGTCTTACTAATAAACACATAAGTTGAAAGTCTTTAAACATAAATTCAAGAGGGACCTTTGAATCTTGCTTTAGTTAACACTCCAATAATAACTAGATATGGTAGGGCTACACGGCATTCCAGGCGGCGGGCGCACCAGGGTTCCTGCGTGCGTCGTCTAGAGGCAAGAGGTCAATGGCCACTGTTTACCTGATGCTGGGGCCCTCCTGTTTGCCAACGCCTGTTGGTGACGTGGAAGAATGGGACACCGCTCCCAGGTCACCAACTTTGAGCGAGATAAAGAACCCGGTGGAGTTTTAGTGGGTAAACCCTTGGCTGCCTACCATCTTAAGCCAAGAGGAGCCCCACCAACCCCGCCACCCTCCCCCGGGGTGGCGGGTTAGTGCATAAGGCTGCATTTCTCCAACTTAAAAAAAAATAAAAAAGGGCTACACGGCATTCGTCTATATCGTCGACAACATTCGTCATAGTTCAGTCGTCTACAGACTAAAATCAACTAAAAGATCATTGTACTAAACACATAAATAATGATGTCATATTAACACTTGGACTGCTAAGTGGGTAATTCCAATCTTTTCGTAAAGCAATACGTAAAATATCTAATGAGACATTTAAAGTACAGTCATGTAGAAAAATATGAGTATGTAGTCAAATATAAAACGCGGGAAGCTTTTGGACTGACAAGTCAGACGCTGAACCCGACGATGTTCTGTGGCTGATTTGAAAATTATAAAAACTAAAGCCTTCTTGGGAATTTTTAAGGTTTTTGCGACTTTAACTCAAAGGAAAACTAATTTATCGGATACAATCGCGCTTTTTTTGTTTTTATTAAGCTATTGCATAGCTTTTATCGCGGGCTTTGAGCGCGGCGACCGAATCAAGAAATTCCGTAACGAAAATAAAACCTAACACCCCCCCACTCCGCCTACCATGTAACTCGGCCGAGCGTTCGCTATGCAATAGCTTTACCGCGGCAGTCCCCGAGTGCCACACGTTTTATTTTTTTAATAAAACCTGACGTTTTTAAAGTAAATCGTACATCTGTTTCTCCTAATTTCCTTACTACGCGTATTTTTTACGTAGCTTGCTTTATCTCATGAGTAAATACTTGAATCATTTCGTTCCATGCGTCCCGATTTCCAGTTATTTCTGGCAATGCAATGGGTCACCTCGAAGGCTTTTGATGTTTAGAATGATATTTTCTAACTTTTAAAAGTTAACTTAATATCTTCACTGACAATCACGCGACACATTACGCGTATAATATGTTTTGCCCGTGACTGTCCCCACTCAGACAAAACAATTTGTTTCACGATATATCCTAATTTTACCATAAAAAGGTGACACTGGCGTTATCCACGGTACATTTTCATTATTCCGTCTGCTACCAAGGTTAATGCCCACTCCGTCGTATGCTAATTTGCAAGAAAATTAGTGCTTTTTACATTACGCTTAGATTTTAAAAACTAAGCGGTACCGGTAGTTAGTTGGCATTCCAATTTCTATCCTGAATATTCACTAAATAACACGATACTCCCACATATGTAGTTATTCTGAATTGCATTGTTTTAGTCTAAGATTATGTTCAGAAGAGGGATCAGTATTGAATCTAAATGCTGCGATAAAAAACTTCAACTTACGAATGATCCTTCTATCCGGAACGTTTAGAAAATAAACCTAATGTGAGCTAAATCAGCGAACTATTTTTTTATAATGGCATGGTCACACTATGTAGTGTGAAAAGGAAAAGGGTGACTTACGGATTTTTCAATATGGCCATAGTCAGTTTATATAATTATTGACATTAATATGTCTAATTGACGATATGTTTAATAAAAAATACCGAGTAGTTAAAGTCAAACCAACTAAAATCTCGAAAAAAAAGTGTCAAAATTTTTTTTACCTTTTTTTTGACACTTTTTTTCTGTGCAGACTCGAGGTCTAAGGCCTCATTCGCACTTTCCTTGCATTCATCCCTGAGCAGTCTTTCTCCAGTTTCCTTCGATGGCGCGGGATGACACTGCAGTCAGTCCCAAATCTGCTTCAAGGTTCAAGGGTCCGCCCAGACCCGGACTTCAAGGTTCTCTAATGTACCTACCTATGCATGCATTATGTGTATAAATGATACGGTGTGGTGTACATAGGCCTTTAGCGTCAAATTTCTAATGCTAATTTCGAGCTACGCAAGTTGCCAAAACTGTTTTTGTCTAGTTTTTCTAGGAAAATTAGTTCATCGCCCTAACCTCTAATGCCCTCTGTATACAAAATTGGATTTCTTCAACATTGCAAATGGAAAATATATGTATTAAAGGTTGAATATTTCGCGTGAAAATATATGTAATAAATGTCCATAAAACGAGACTGAACAAGAATTGTTTTCTTTCTATTATTTTTCTAAAGATATCTATATAATCATTCTCCATGTAGGTACATATAATTAAATCTCTCCGTTCTAAAGTTCTTCTTATTAGAACTTTTTTTAAAGGGATTTCAATCTGAATGCCTATCATTGAACTCATTTATTTTATTTTTGATAAAATTCTCAGAAATCGAAATTAGAGTTATGATTTTATTTGCAAGTCTAGATAGAACATAAATTGCTTTTTAATACCTTTTTTAACAAGCATCTTACTGCCTCCTAAACTCTTTGAGAGGAGGCCCTTGCCCTGTAATAGGACTTATTGACGGGCTGAGTTCACTTCACTTATGTATATGGTAACGATGTAAGAAAATATTTCTACATTTAGTTTTATAGCTGAACTGTCCCGGCAAACGTTGTAAACAAAAAGATTTTAAAAAATTAGATTAGATGGATTTTTTGGTGTTTTATGCTTATGCGGAATAAGCGGATGTAGGTAGTATTCAATTATTTTTCTTTTTGACGTGACAACGTCTTATAAATTGGTTTGCCGGGTGACACTTCAAGAAACTGCGTTACGCTCCGCTGACGTTATGCGCTCACAATGAGAGCGAGTGAGAGGCACGCGGGCATGGTTAGCCCGCCTAAGAGCGAGAGAGACAGACATAAAAAGTGAAAGGCACGCGTCCCTTCCACTCGAGCACAGTTGTTGTCACGTAAAACTTTCGCCCGTATACCGACTTTACAGGCAACCAGTTTTTTTACTAATTATTTTATAACTGTTTTCTAAGAAAAAAATACGGTTTTCGAATTTTAGCTGAACATTCGCTGGTTATTACGCAGAACATGCAAGCCCACCCTAAAATTTCTCGGAATTGGTTTTTCGTTAATTTAATTTGTTTTATGCTTATCAGCGTTATTTACCTGAAAATTTTATTATTTTTTAAACAAAGTACTTAAGTACTTATTTTAGTTTATTGTAGTATCACTACATAGTATAAAGCAAAGTCGCTTTCTCTGTCCCTATATCCCTATGTATGCTTAAATCTTCTAAACTACGCAACGAATTTTGATGCGGTTTTTTTTAATAGATAGAGTGATGCAAGAGGAAGGTTTTTATGTATAATATATGCATAATATAGCCGTGGGAAGCACTTAGTACTTATTTTAGTTTATTGTAGTATCACTACATAGTATAAAGCAAAGTCGCTTTCTCTGTCCCTATATCCCTATGTATGCTTAAATCTTCTAAACTACGCAACGAATTTTGATGCGGTTTTTTTTAATAGATAGAGTGATGCAAGAGGAAGGTTTTTATGTATAATATATGCATAATATAGCCGTGCGAAGCACTTAGTACTTATTTTAGTTTATTGTAGTATCACTACATAGTATAAAGCAAAGTCGCTTTCTCTGTCCCTATATCCCTATGTATGCTTAAATCTTCTAAACTACGCAACGAATTTTGATGCGGTTTTTTTTAATAGATAGAGTGATGCAAGAGGAAGGTTTTTATGTATAATATATGCATAATATAGCCGTGCGAAGCACTTAGTACTTATTTTAGTTTATTGTAGTATCACTACATAGTATAAAGCAAAGTCGCTTTCTCTGTCCCTATATCCCTATGTATGCTTAAATCTTTTAAACTACGCATTGCGATGCGGTTTTTTTTTAATAGATAGAGTGATGCAAGAGGAAGGTTTTTATGTATAATATATGCATAATATAGCCGTGCGAAGCCGGGGCGGGTCGTTTTGATATAATTTTATTGTAGTTTTTTATGGTTCCGAACCAAAGAGTAAACGGATCCTTATCCCATAAAAAATGGTACGGATCACTACGTGCACAGGTCCGACTCGCACTTGTCTAGTTTTTTTAAGTCTAAGACTAAGTGGAATAAAATATATTTTATTGTTATTTTACCGCAATTGGTCTAAAAAATACGCAAGGACCGCAATCTCGATTAGTGCCGCAAGGCGTCTGCATTGCACCAAACGGCCGCCTATGGCCAGCTATGAACGCTACGGAATTGCTACGATGAAAAATTGCTTGCAAAACTATTCTAAAAGCCTTTGGATATTTTGGCACAGTAACTTAAACAACACGTTTTGTTTAATATCCCGTTTCCGAGACGCTTTAGAGATTCGGTGTGAAGACATTATTTGTTTACTGTAATGCCCCCTATCGAATAAATGCACCGTGCTAAAAAAAAACACTATGCCAAGCTCCCATACTAAATGTCCGGACCCCTTTGAAAGTATTGTATAATTTATTCACTTTGAAAGTACTTTTACCTCCTTAGAGTTTATTACTAAGAAGTTACGTCATACGTCACAATAACTAGATTAATGATTACGTATTAAAGGACGCATGTATTAGAAAGTTATCAATGTGATACACGTTTCAAAGCTCTAATTTCAAAGCCAAAACATGTTTACTCTTGAATTAATTATTACATTACTGTTGACTAAAATACTAGAAATATTTACATTTGCAACTGAATCAATTAATTATTATAATGAAAGTGCGCATAAAAATACTGGAAAAGTTTTTTTTTATACCAAGCGGAAAGTAATAAATCAGTCTGTCTGGTTGTCTCGCCTTATTAGTACCTGTTGATCTTGATGTAATATGAGCGATCGACGCCGCGCCCAAAAACGGGTCAACGCACTTGCTTACCGATAGATAACTTATCACTATTTAAATTAAATGTCAGTGCACTTTTAGATAGGTGTACTTATACAGGATGGTTTAATTTAATGGAACTAAGCGGGGGGTACTAGAACAGTTGTAGAATGCATTCCTTTAAAAAATATATAACCTTTGCGACGAATAGAAAATCTCCTTTTTTTGAAGTCGGATAAAAACAAAAAAAAATTGGCCTATTCCGTCAATTTCCAGGGAAAATGCCAAAACTTCCATCCTTTTACTGTAGTGCCAACTGGTTCTGGACCCTCCGATGCGAATTTAGCGACTCTAAACAATGATTTTGAAATAATCATTATCTGCTTTTTTTACATACTTGGTTTCAAATTAATTAAAATCAAAATGGTTTAGGTACTAGAGGCTTTACAAATGAACAAACCCGTCCCCAAGGTGTAGTCTGCTAAAAATAATTGCCCTTAGTACTAACTTGAGCAACAAAACACCTTTTAATACTCCGTACTCAGTCTTAGAGCTTTCGAATCTATACCTTATAACCATTAGATACGTACCAATTTACAGTGGTTTTAAAATATACTACCCCGTCGCGCCGTCTATGCCGTTTTGAGCTGGCCTTTAGTGTTCTATAAAATTTGACCACCTTGTATATGATTATTTTTTATAGCCTCGTGACTTGTCCAGACTAGAATGTTGTTTCGTCGATTAAGACTAAGCTGTCTGAAAGTGATATAATTAACTAGTTAAGTCTGTGATTGTAAAAATATTTAGATTAATGCTGGATTAATGATTTGTTCATTTAAGGTAGGGGTGGCCATTGGCTAAACTTTTGCGGTGGCTACATTATCATTATTCAAATGTCACAAAATGTATTTTAAATTGTTAAATATATATTTTGCAATAAACCGTACCTACTTGAAAAATGGGAGCGAGTAAGTAAGAATTTTTGTTTGGAAATGAAAAGATATGAATAAAACCATTGCTTTATTTGTATTTCCATTGGTTTATTAAGTAAATAATTTAAGGGAAAAAACATAATTTGAAATGCGACCCTGCCCCCTTAGACAAGATTGCTTTCTATTAGCGATATCGCCAATCGACAGACTTTTTTTTATTATTTTTGTATTAAATTGACATCTAAGTTAACGAAAAGTCACTTAGCCTTGTTTTAGAGAAAAAAAAGATAAATACGTAGCATCTTATGCCAATTTAATATAATGATTTATGTCAATTTCATACAATTAAATCTTTCGATTGGCGATATCGCTAATAGAAAGCAATCTTGTCTAAGGGGGCTGGTTCGGCAGTCAATAGGTAATATTTCCTCAAATCAATTTTCGGTTACAAAGACCCGTGACGTAGATGACTAGGTTAACTTTAATGCTAAGTTTGATGCTTACATTTTGATTTCTAGGCGCGAAAAAGAGTGTGGCTTGTATAAACCAAATGTAACGGATATTACGTCATAAATGCGTCATAACGTGTAACGAATGTGAGGAAAGAGGATGTAGCCAATCTAACCTCTTCCATGCCTTCTTAGGGGTAAATTAGTTTTATCCATCAGAATTGTATCCACTTGAAGTAAGATATATCACGTTTCACGAAGTCCACTGCTACCTCCCCGATATTTACCCCCTGTTTTACAACCTTGATTTGCTATCATGTTTTCCGGTCCTTAGAGACTAACTGTCACTACGGTGATAATAGATTTGTAATATTCCGTCTTCTTGTTACAGAATGCCGGAGTTCACTAGCCGATAAGCCTGATATGGTAAGTCTAAAATTCGCATTGATATCATACATTTTTTTGTACGTGTACCTACTATTTGTTGCTAAGGTCCGTTTTGGAAACCTTATCTGTTAATTTTTTCTGCTAGTAACTATATATATATATTAATATTTTCTGCTAGTAAAATAGTAGACATTGAGCTGTTGCTAAGTGGGTATTTGATATATGATATAAGCGGTGAGCACACTGAGGCGGTATCGGGAGCTAGAGACCGGCCGGGCCGGTCTCTGTGTGGCATGGTGCATAGAAACTCAAACGTTACTGTCCTGTTCGCAGACTGTTTATTCCTGAAAATTATGCGCGTTCCTGGCGAGTAGGGTAGGCAGTGGGTACACTATTCTATAGCCACGATCACAAGTAGATTGGATTGGAGTATACAAAGCGCTGCAGTGCCACTGCTAATGGTGTGACAACTTAAAGAAAATGGCACCATGTGATATTTAATGTCTTTATTTGCTCTTCGATTACTTATATAAGAAATACCTAAGTATTTTACTAACAACATGAGTCTTTGTTACTTGAATTAATATATTAAATTTCCGCCTTCCGGAAAGCTTCCGGTACCGCCTCAGTGTGCTCGGTGGTTTATATGGTTGAAATTATTTTGTATTTCTTGAAATTAGTGAAGTCAATTTTAAGATTTTTCGATCGAAATTTTTTAAGAAATTTCTTAGCTAAAGAATTATACTACCTAAATATATTTTTACTGTGAAAAGAATCGAAAGCTCCCTTAATTGACTCAAACATTTGTCGCTATATATTTTTTCCCATCAATAATTCATTGATACGATCTGTGAGCCGTTATGGTGCATTGTGTTTGCAATAAATCAGAGCGGTTGCAGAATTTGCCGGTTCTATGCCCCGGTTCGTTGTGATCGATGGCTGGGGGCCAGGAATTGGGGCAAACTGTTCGACTTATGAGGCTAATGTTTGACGGGGATATTATGAAGTTTTTTACCGTGAAAACCACCAAGTACTCAAGAGCTTTACCGGTAAAAAGACAGCTGTACAGTATGTTTTTACTACGCGTCCTCTGCAGCTTAATATTTTGATTTATTTCTTTATTATAATAATATTCAACGTAAACGTAATAAAGCATTTCTTCTGTATTTTGACCTGCTAGTTCTCCAAATAAAAATAAATATGCAGTCTTTCGTAAAAATTACCGAATTTATAAATCGAAAGGTTACATTATATTGTTAAACTAGCGACCCGCTCCGGCTTCGCACGGCTATATTATGCATGTATTATACATATAAACCTTCCTCTTGAATATCTATTAAAAAAAACCGCATCAAAATCCGTTGCGTAGTTTTAAAGATCTAAGCGGTCAAAGGGAAATAGGGACAGAAAAAGTGACTTTGTTTTATACTATGTAGTGATGCGCTTCAAAAACCTAATTTTTTAACTACTTAATAATTTATTTGGTTAATTCACAAACGATACTTTTATTTAAATTTCGGATAGTTTTCAATCCTGAAAAGTATATAAGTCTTTAGTTTTAATTATATTCTAAAAGCACGTTTCACAAAATAGTGTTAGATTTCGGTTTCTAATTGGGTTATTTTTACGATAAAACTAAAAAAAATAAACCTAGCGGCCTGAAGTAAGGACTTGTTTCTTAAGTATAAACTTGTTTCTCTGAACGTCTCTGAGTACGGAGTTGTCTATAAAACTACTCTTTTTCCATTCAAGAGCTAAAATAAGTCTAGCTTGAAACTTATTTACTACAGCAAATAACTGTAAATCGTACTAAAACTGCAATATATTATAAAATATGATGATCACAGAAATCCAATCTAAGTATAAGCATTTTCATCTCCAAACAGGGTACTTATTATATTTTTTTCATAGCAATACAAACAAAGTAAACCAAAAGTAGTAATTGCGAAGTTGGCAGTTTTCCAAATTTTTCTGAAAATTCACTTTCATCCCATGCAATTTACGCAACCGTCTGAAGTATGCTATTGAATTACAATGTATTTCGAAAACGAATACTCATCTTCTTAATGGATTATCATCGAATAATTTTAACTGAAGTCTATACATCGCTGAGGTGAAGGAGAGGTCGTGGATTTGAATCCGACCGGAGGATAAAGTTTATTTTGTAAAATGTAAATGACGTAATGTGACCTTCCCTGGACTACGAAAAAACTTTTCAAAACCGAAATTATCTAAATCGGTCGGAGACTAACGAACAGCAATTGATTTTTATTTATATAGATATATAAGTAGTAAATCCGTTGTCTAGCACCCATAACACAACTCTAGTTACTTAGCTTGGGGCTAGATGGAGATGTGTGGAATGTCTTGCAATATTTAACAATATTACAAAGCTACCAAATGTAACCCAAATGTTCCCAGAATTCAACCGATACCTTCACCCGATCCAAACACACAAAATATAAGGAACGACAATTGAAACGTCACGATCACCGCAAGTTATAACAGGGTTATGCATCGGAACATTTTCATAAAATTTTAAGTGTCTTTGCTTCATAAAATCATATGTTATTGGAGGCAGCCGATCCGAATCTCAATTTACTAGAAGTGCACGTATAATTTTCCCCTTGACGGGCGGCGGGTGTCGTACGTGCCCGGGAATTCTGTATACAGGATGTTTGTAAAACCTTGGATAGTAAAAACATCTTTATGGTAAAAAAGTTTTACCATAAAAACGTTTTTACCATACATGCTTAAATAATATCCAGAAATATAGATTAAAATAAGCAAAAATAATACTACCTATAATTTTTTTTTTTGCCTATTAATAAAAAGTTATCTCACTGAGCACAAATTACCCATAATGCTTAGGTCTTCCCTCTATAGGGTCCTCTTCTAATTTGTCGACGCCAAGCCATCGTGTCCTAGGTTGTCGGATCCGGTAGACCTTCCTTCCACCATGTCGTTGGGAAGGACTACATAAATAAATCAATAAATACTGCAGGACATTCTACACATCGCCATCTAGCCCTAAGCTAAGGCATGGTCTTAAGGTCTTCTCCTCACTTTACTTCATGAGACGGCTTGTAAATTTTCCGGTATCAGGGCTATACCAAAGCTATCGCTAGACATATTCAATCTAGATTCTGTCGAACTGGATTACCCCTCCCGGCCACTTAGCATCTTTATATACATTTTCAGGACATGGATACCCAAAATCCAAACAAATTTGAAAATTTTGCTACATAGGTATTGTTAGCAAGCAGAGATATTTTTTTAAATTTAGTTTAAATTTCTATTTGCATATACATTTTTTGACATTACCTACATATATTTAAAAGGGATTAAATGGCTTTTAAAACATCCTGTAGAATCCGCCCGGTAGGAATCGAAACACCCTGTGTATCGAGAGTAGGGTGAATATTTTCTCCATACATCGTCTCCCAACGTACTTTTAACGGTTTCCCTTAAGTTTTTGTTGTGAATATAAGTTATGGATATTCTATTTCAGTTTTTAGATTTGTTTGTGACGGTTTTATTGGTATTCTTGTATGGTAATTATAATACAGACACCAGCTTCCTCTACATAATTATTATTTTCACAGTGTATAAGCCTGTGCAGCGAATGGTGAGCGCTGGCGGAAATTGGTGGGGATGGTTTGCGCATGTACAATCGCGCACAGAATTATTACAGCCAAACCGTCATACTTTGTTTACATACCGTATATGATTTGCCCAACCAGAAAAACATTCATTTAAATACTATTACTAATTAATAAATAAACATATCTTTTGGTATCTTTTAATGTAATTACCTTTTATTGAAACAACTACCTATTGACTACTGATCTTCTATTGATCGATAATCTGTCACTGTCACTTTAAACCGTCAGATTTCTGTCAAATCTATATTTTCTATTGTTTTTGGCGCGAACTTCAAACCACGGAACGAATACTGTCCTGTACATTTACTGAACAAAGGTACGAACATGGATTTCTATGCCTGCACCAATGATTACCAGTTTTTCTGTATAAAGTTGAATTTTCGATCTGGGTAAAGTTAGCTACGCGTCTGCAATGTTAACCGAGTGATGGTAAATTTTTATGTGCGCGACAGTACTTAGACGTGCGGGAGCGAGACAGAGCGCGGCTAAAGACGTGTGTGCGGAACAGAGAGCGATGATGTGAGCAACTGACCCTCCCTTCGCTCCTGTCCCCCCGCCCAAACAGACCTAAAAATTGACTTCTGCGCATACCCCTTCCACTTTCCGCCGGCAGTCACCATTCGCTGCGCAGGCTATTACCTATATAAGTGTATTTAAATTAAGAGGAAGAAATAAATATTAATTTATTATATTACTAGCTGCCCTACGCGGTTTCACCCGCGTAACTCCCGATCCCGTGGGAATATCGGGATGTAAGCTATCCTATCTCTCAAGTTGGATCGAACTGCACATGGTGTGCGAATTTTATTATAATCGGTTAAGTGGTTTAGGAGTCCATTGAGGACAAACATTGTGACACGAGATTTATATATATTAAGATACTAAAATAAGCCAAAATAAAATGGAAATGGCAGAACTACAATAAAAATTATTTATTTTCAAATTAAACAATAATTTACTTATTTATATTCAAATCAAAGTTTTGGGTGTCTTTGTGTCCTCAAAATGTCCACAAAACATTGGGACCTCATATAGCGCTATTGGTGAAATAGCGTTAGAACCAGGCTTGAACAAAAATACCCTCAAAGTAGCTCAAAATCATTACATAGTATAAAATAAAGTCACTTTTCGCCGTCCCTATGTCCCTATGTATGCTTAGATCTTTAAAACTACGCAACGAATTTTGATGCGGTTTTTTAAATAGATAGAGTGATTAAAGATGAAGGTTTTTAGATATAATACATGCATAATACAGCCGTGCGAAGCCGGGGCGGGTCGCTAGTAAACAATAATTTACTTATTAAAATCAAAATTTTAGCGCTATTGGTGAAATAGCGTTAGAACCAGGCTTGAACAAAAAATACCCTCAAAGCAGCTCAAAATGTTTATATTAAAATGGTTGTCTGTAAAGTCGGTTTACGAATGATAATTTTACGTGGTAACGTCATAAGAAAACATTGATGGTAACCATAGCAACGATAATACGTTGCTATGATTACTTTGACAATAACAAACTTCCCGGAACATGACGCATGACGTCATGTTTTTGTGAATGCAGGTGTGCATCAATTTATTAGACGTTGTCACGTTAAAAATAGTATTAGAAATGCAATCGGAATGATATTACAATGTAAATTGAACAATTTTATTAACGACTAGCGACCCGCCCCGGCTTCGCACGGCTATATTATGCATGTATTATACATATAAACCTTCCTCTTGAATCACTTTATCTATTAAAAAAAACCACATCAAAATCCGTTGCGTAGTTTTAAAGATTTAAGCATACAAAGGGATATAGGGACAGAGAAAGCGACTTTGCTTTATACTATGTAGTGATGTAGTGATAATTAACCTTCTGATGTTCCCTCTACATACATTTTATATCTTTAGTAGAAACAAATACACAGTACAAGTAACAAGTACAAACGAAACGTTGTAATATTTACTTATTTACACACACCGTTGTAAAAACATCGTAAACATTGTTGCGTGTGTATTGTTTATAGAATAGTGCTGTCCGTCAGTTTTTATGTATCCACGGAAACTTGGTAACTACAGAGAAAACGGACCAAAATGATATATTGCTCGTAATATCTAGACAATAAAGTCTATTACAAAACTATTCTATCCAAAAGGTCTAACTAACCCTAACTAGTAGTTCGCCCCGAACTGAGACCTCAAGGATTTTTTTTAGCGATTATTATATTTCAGCGTAAAGTAGGTACTAAAATGTATAATATAACGACGAAAAACTCAAAATACGACAGGTCTATCTTATTTGAATGATAGGTGCCTAGTTATCTGACATTGGATGATTTAGAGAATCCAAACACGACATGCATAACTTGTTGTTGTTGTTGTTAACTTGTTGTTGTTGTTAAGTTCTAAAAGCATAGGTCCAGCTCAATAATCACACCCGTTAAATTTGGATTAAGAATATTGTAAATAGTAAGCGTGTTACATTGTGTTGTGATGCTACACCTTAATTATTTTTCTTTTGCAGTCACAATGTAACACGCTTCCTATTTACAATATTCTTAATCCAAATTTATTAAATTTTATTTTCTATTTTTTAGTTGGAGTTTTTTATTAAAGCGGGTTTTTTTAGTTTTTCTAAACTATCAATTTATTTTATACTTTTTGGTCTTTGATAACGAAATATGTTAGATCAAACCCATTGACCCAATGGTTACCATTGAAAGACAAACTACTCGTCAAGACGATTCTAACGAGCCCAAACTCTATGGGGTTGTGTCGTTTCATTGCGAAGTTCCTATGACAACCTTCCAGTTCCATCATCAGACCCTGGTTACCATTGAAAGACAAACTACTCGTCAAGACGATTCTAACGAGCCCAAACTCGATGGGGTTGTGTCGTTTCATTGCGAAGTTCCTATGACCACCTTCCAGTTCCATCATCAGACCCTGGTTACCATTGAAAGACAAAGCAAGTACTCGCCAAGACGATTCTAACGAGCCCAAACTCGATGGGGTTGTGTCGTTTCATTGCGAATTTCCTATGACCACCTTCCAGTTCCATCATCAGACCCTGGTTACCATTGAAAGACAAAGCAAGTACTCGTCAAGAAGATTCTAACGAACCCAACCTCGATGGGGTTGTGTCGTTTCATTGCTAAGTTCCTATGACCACCTTCCAGTTCCATCATCAGACCCTGGTTACCATTGAAAGACAAACTACTCGTCAAGACGATTCTAACAAGCCCAAACTCGATGGGGTTGTGTCGTTTCATTGCGAAGTTCCTATGACCACCTTCCAGTTCCATCATCAGACCCTGGTTACCATTGAAATACAAAGCAAGTACTCGCCAAGACGACTCTTGACGAGTAGTTTGAATGAATGAACTATGAAGTATGGCTAATGAGATAATTCCTGCAGTTCCTTCCAGCTCTATCATCAGATCAGTTCCATGGTACCATATTATTGTCACCGAAGTTACGCCCTTTCATTTGATACCCCACTCGGGTATATTTGCCCTATAGTTTGTGTGGCAAAGAGGTAGATCCCCTTTTGGACCCCCTGTCTCCGTAACCCCTTGACCGATCCTGCTCATGTTCGAACTTAAAAATTCTATGAACCTCAACTACTTGTATACCAAAAATCATGAAGATCAGAGCAACGGTACTCAAGTTATCGTCGAACAAACATACAAACATACAAACATACGAGCGACCGACCCTTCTCAACACTAGACCTCTCTCGCTTCGCTCGTTCGGTCAACTAAGTTCAATTAATAAATAAATATTACAGGACATTCCACACATCGCCATCTAGCCCCAAGCTAAGTAACTAGACTTGTTTATGGGTGCTAAACAACGGATATACTACTTATGTACTTTTCTTTTGTAAATATATACTTATAATACATAGAAACTAGAAACAACCACAGCACAGACAAATATCTAAGAACTTTTCCCAAACACTGCACATCCGATTTCCGAATCTCATATTCTTTAGGTATAACGTGACACAATAAGCCATCTTGTGATACAATATTACTCTGAATGTCCTCTACCTATCCAAATAAATAGGTCCCTAGAATGTGTGACTAGAAACACAAAAATTAAGATCGGACTATGCCAGATCGGACTAAGGGAGTTGAATCAGTTGCCTGCGTCTGTATTACCAGACGTGTACAATTTGGGGGTCTTCAAGTCGCGAGTGAATAGGTATCTTCTAGGAAAGCGTACTTCATCTTAGGCCGCATCGTCACCTATCACGCAGGTGTGTGATAGTGGTCAAACGCTGACTTAGCATATTTTTTTTACATATGATAGGTCAGCGTTTGACCACTATCACACCTGCCTGATGGTAGGTGACGATGCGGCCTAAGATGTAACACGCCTTCCTAGACGATACCTTTTCACTCGCGACTTGAAGACCCCCAAATTGTACACGTCAGGAAAGACAGACGCAGGCAACCGATTCTATTCCCTTGCAGCACGAATAAGGAATGACGAAGCAAAGCGCTTAGTGCGAACGTCTGGTATGTCCACCACGAATCGGTGTCGCACATCAGCCTGCCTGGTTGTATGACGAAAGAATGGAGATGACAAGATTAGGTCGTTGAGTTCTGTTGCACACTCCTTGAAATGTAAAAAAATGCCAAGTATGCCTTGACAAATCTATATTTTAGAAAAAAAATTTTTACTTAATAACAGTTAAGTAGGTACTTATGTAAGCCTAAGGCCCAAATATCACTATCACTACATAGTATAAAATAAAGTCACTTGTCGCCGTCCCTATTTCCCTTTGTATGCTTAGATCTTTAAAACTACGCAACGGATTTTGATGCGGTTTTTTTTAATAGATAGAGTGATTAAAGAGAAGGTTTTTAGATATAATACGGCCGTGCGAAGCCGGGGCGGGTCGCTAGTTAATCATAAACTAAACATTAAATCATAAGGGTCATTGAGTAAAAATTGTAGCTAAAATGTACGATGAAAAGACAAAGTAATCGATTCATAAATTACACTAACCTACAGACAAACTTTCGCATACAGCATTGGTTAGTAAATTACAGCTAAATGTGACACTAGAATTAAGTACCTAATTAAAATTACTCATAATAAAATTTTATTTTAGATCCGTTTTGAAGATAAAACTTGACATTTTACATGATTTTACTGTAAAGATACGATACGGATAACGTGACCATGCGTCCCGCTTTGAGCAGGATAGTCCCACTTTCAAAGTGTGTTTCGCGCTGCGCTTTTCCTGGCTAGGGAAAATGTCTCGCTTTCATATACATGTAATTGTAAAGTGTTCTTGAACGTCGGGATGACTCAATCAAGAAAGTCAATGAAAAACCGACGATCTACACAGATTTAAACAATTATTGAAAACATGAAAAAAATAGAAATCACTACATAGTATAAAATAAAGTCGCTTTTTCTGTCCCTATGTCCCTATATTCTTATATACATAAGTTAGCGTAGTTATGCGTAGTTTTAAAGATTTAAGCATACGCTTAAATCTTTAAAACTACGCAACGGATTTTGATGCGGTTTTTTTAATAGATAGAGTGATTCAAGAGGAAGGTTTATATGTATAATACATGCATTATATAGCCGTGCGAAGCCGGGGCGGGTCGCTAGTAAAAAATAATTTATTCGAACAAACACACGACAAAATACACATGAAACAATAAGAGACAGCTAAATATTAATTACAAAGAAAATAAAATACACAGAGAATATAAATGATTATCTGAGAAGTAGTATGTTGCCCGATTGGGTAAAGCCTTAGCGCTGGTCTTTCGGCTATTGCTATGGTCCCTGTTTTAAAAAGTTAGATAATATGTTAGAAGTTCTAACCTTACTTAACTCACTTTTAAATTAAATTGGTGTATGATTCCTTCAAAAATCACAATATTCCTTCGTAGATATTTGTTTCAAAATCTAATTAAACATTTATTTTAACAAAATTCTTACGTTTCCCCCCTCTGACGTACCTACTGCACTGTATTTTTTAATAAAATGTTTCTTAACTTATAATTATGGTCACGTTAGGTATACCTAACAATTTATCAATTCTATTTTTAGATGAATTTATGGTTGATTTTCTGTTTATGATAAATTTTATGTTTAGCTGTAATAGTAAAATTAATATTAGTACGTTCCCAGACGAACACTACTTATTAGTTTTCGTATTCAGTATTAAGTTATTAATATAATGTAGGTACTACTAAAGATTATCTATCTTTTCTAATCTTAATATATATAAATCTCGTGTCACAATGTTTGTCCTCAATGGACTCCTAAACTACTTAACCGATTTTAATCAAATTTGCACACCGTGTGCAGTTTGATCTAACTTGAAAGATAGGATAGCTTACATCTTAATTTATCCCGATATTCCCACGGGATCGGGAGTTACGCGGTTGAAACCGCGGAGCGCAGCTAATTAAACATATTATAAAACTGTGTTTATCGACTTTACAAATTAGTTCTGTTCATTATTTTAGAGAGCTCCTCATATAATTGAAGTGATTGTGTTGGTACCATCTGCTTCGCATGGGAAGCTCCCTGACTAACAGAAAGTTTATGTGAGAATAATCGTAAGAAAAGAAAATAGTACCTACCTACTTGCAGCGGTCGATATTTTTCCAAATCTAGAGATTTATGAGAAGATAATAATTAGACATTAAAGTTATTTATCTTGTCATTTATATAATTTTGACATACGTGTACAATTTGGGGTTTTCAAGTCGCAAGTGAACAGGTATCTTCTAGGAAAGCGTGCTGCATCTTAGGCCGCATCGTCACCTACCATCAGGCAGGTGTGATAGTGGTCAAACACTGAGCTATCACATATAAAAAAATATCATGGCAAAATTTGGGGAATTTGTACTATGAACTATGTTACCAATTGACATCTTGGCCTCTAACCATTTAGTATCCGGTCCCTTTTAAAAGTGTAAATACGTGCAAATACTTATGATTTTGAACATATTGATTCTCAGAAAATTCTCGGAAGGTAAATTACGTTTGCAAAATATATTTTTGGAAAACATAAAGAGCAGAATACTTATGTTCTGTATGCACCATTATCCGAAAATTACTGGACCAGTTTGCATGCTAATTTTCGGCGAGTGAAACTGTCTTCTTATTGTATTGTAAAAAAACTTTAACTTAACATTTAATTTTGAAATTATGTCAAGGAAATTACTTTTATTATACTTTATATTTAGCTAAAAGGTTTAAGGTGAAAGGGTACCTGCGCGCTCTCCATACAAACGTAGTCGACTGTTTCCTCCCTGGATAATGACACTAGCACAAATATTTTTGTGCCATAATTCCTATAACTGCTATGACTATGCCCCTATGTTTTGGTTTTTTTCATTTTCTAATTATCATAAAAATTAAAATTTAAAAAATTTAAAAAAAAACAAAAAATAGGGGCATGGTCATGGCTGTTATAAGTTTTATGCACCAAAATTATTTGCTCTAGTGTCATTATCCAGGGAGAAAACAGTCGACTACGTTTGTAATAGTAGTAGTAATGGAGAAAGCCCTAGGTACCCTTTCCTCTTAAGTATAAGGGCATTTACTATCAGCGCATCTCAAAATAATAACATACCGATCTGAATATTTTACCACTATACCTAATCTACACTTTATATTCATAAAACAGTAGAAGTAAATAATTTGGGAGTCAACTAAACGGTTCAAGTTTCACGAAGCCACTGGGACGGAGGGAACTACGTTCTGGCATTTTTTCTTTAAATAGACACACGTATACTATAAGTATTATATTAAACTAGTAACTCCCGATCCCGTGGGAATATCAGGATAAATTAAGATGTAAGCTATCCTATCTTTCAAGTTGGATCAAACTGCACACGGTGTGCAAATTTGATTAAAATCGGTTAAGTAGTTTAGGAGTCCATCGCGCACAAACAACGTGACACGTAATTTATATATATTAGAATAGATAGTATACTATAAATATTACAGTGAAACAAGATGGTGAAAACCTTAAAATTTTGAATGCAAACGAATGAAGTAAAATGTGGGCGCTGCTAAGTAGACACCTTTTTTTTTTTTTTTTTTTTTTAACGTCTGGAAATGTACCTTCCGCATGCCCGCCGACCCGGGGAGGTTGACGGGTTATGTCGGGCTCGCACCGACTAAAACCAGACGTGGTTCCTCCACTTGCCATATTGTCAGTGTGTGATACCTGCGTTAGCATTGAACCACACACCGACGGCCAGTCCTTTCGGACCGCTCTTCCAGAGGTCGCGACGCGACCTCATCCTCTTGAGCGACGCACGCAGGAACACCTGGTGCGTCCGCCGCTCGGGCTCTTATACTGGCGGCGAGCTAGCCCCGCGCTCACCGCCACGAGCCAGCTATGGAGGCATGAGGTCGTCCTGACGACGCCTTCTCCGTCCATGTCTTCTGGTACGGAGCGGGTTGTCAGTGCTGACCTCCCGCTCCCTCTCTGTTTCCTCCTTGACTGCCATGACCACCTCTGCGAAGCGAAGTATGGCTGTCCAGGAGTCCTCCTCCTGCACCATTGACCGCACCAGTGACGGAAGTGCAAGGTCGCGGCCTACGACTGCTACCAGCTCTTGCCTCTGAGGCTCCCAGGCGGGACACTCTTCGAGCGTGTGACGAGCGGTATCAGCCACATTATCACAATGATGGCACCGCTCGTCTGGCTCCCTCCTCGCAACGTGACACAGGTACTGTCCGAAACAGCCATGTCCGGACAGTATCTGTGTCAGTCGGAAGGTCAATCGGCCGTGATCACGGTCGAGCCATTCCTTCAATACCGGTCTGATTGCCTCCACCGTTCGGTGTCCCGCCGCGGGTTGTTGAAGCCTCTCGCTCCAGCCCTCCACTGCGAGCCGGCGGAGCTCCAATCGACACGCGTCCACCTCCTGTTGTGCCGGTCGGGCGTCCTGCCGAAGCGCCTCCTCGCGCCAAGTAAACATGGCAGCGAGGGCTCTCGCTTCCAGCTCCCAGGGGATGCTACTCGCTAGGATGCAAGCCGCTTCGTGTGATACGGTGCGGTAACCGCGTATGGCCCTGACAGCTAACGCTCTTTGCGCCTGGCGCAAGACTGCATTGTTTTTGCTTGTCAGGGTCTTCGCCCATACCGGTGCCCCGTACATCGCCATGGAGCGCACAACTCCCAAGTATAGGCGCCTGCACGACGCCGAGGGTCCACCAAGGTTCGGCAGGAGGTTCCCCAGTGCCGACGCTGCGCCCCTCAGTTTGGGCGCGAGACGCTCAAAATGAGCGGCGAAGGTCCATCGGCTGTCGAGGGTGAGACCGAGATATCTCATACTCGACCCGACTTCAATACGCTCGCCGCCCACAATGATGTGGGCTCCTTGCGGCGGAGCCCTTCGAGGCCCGTGCATGCACAGGACCTCGGACTTGCTCAACGCCACTTGAAGGCCCAAACTGCGTATTCTCGACACCACATGTGCTACTCCGGCAGTAGCAAGAATGGCCGCCTCCCTGTAGTTGCTGCCTCGTGCGGTCACCAAGGTGTCGTCCGCATAGCAGACGACGTCCACCCCACGCAGATTGGCACCCCTAAGCACTCGGTCGTAGCCAATGTTCCACAGGATTGGGCCGAGGACTGAACCCTGCGGAACACCACACGACACCTCATAGGTGCCCATCCCGCTGCACGTCGGATATTCGACGCTGCGGCCGCTCAAATACGCGCTAATGACGCGCCGGAGGTAGGGGGGCACTTGGTGAAACACGAGGGCCTCCCGTATGGCACTCCAAGGGAGGGAGTTGAAGGCATTGGCGATGTCCAAGGACACCGCCAGCATCACCTCACCTCGGGCTATGGCCTCCTCCGACATCGTCTTCACGCGCATAATCGCGTGCATCGTCGACCGCCGTCTTCGAAAGCCGAATTGATTTTGCGCCAGGTCCGGTCCCTCCGCTTCCAGGTGCGCGACGAGGCGTGCTGCGACAATCCTCTCGAAGATTTTACACACCTCGTCCAGCAGCACTATTGGGCGGTACGCAGACGGCGTGTCGGCAGGGCGCCCCTCTTTTCGCAGCAGGACCAGTTTCCCCGACTTCCAGAGTTGGGGGAACCGGCCCCGGTGCATACATGCACTGAGAAGTGCCAGTAGCCTCGGTCCAAGCTCCTGCAACGCCAGCGCCAAAACCTTACCAGGGACTCCATCCGGTCCCGGCGCCGTGTTTTTAGCGCACATGCGTCGCACTGCGAGACGCAGTTCGACCGAGGTCACTGCCACCTCCTCCTCCTCTTCATCCGCTGGTTCGGGCAGCACTCCGATATGGTCCTGTGGCTCCGCGGCTGGTGAGGCAGGAAACAGTGTACCCACTACGCGAAAGAGCAATTCCGAATCGAGGGTCTCTGTGAGCGGGGGAGCATACGGACGAAGTTTATTCCGTACCATGCGGTACGGACGCCCCCAGGGATCCTCGTTTAGACTCTTCAGGAAATCCTCTCTCGCTTCCGCTTTCGCTTCGGCAATCGCAATCGAGAGCGCCTTTCGGGCATCTCTGTAAGCCTGGTGCAACTCCGACTCTCTCTCAACATGGTCGACTAGGCGGCGACGCCTCCTCCTGTGGTGCTGGTACCGGCGGCGCTCAATCACGCAAGTTTGTCGAAGCCGTGCGATGTCGGCACTCCACCAGTACACAGCACGCTTCGGACGTGTCGGTCCAGCCCGAGGCATCGAAGCGTCACATATACGCGTCAGAGCCTCCCGGAACGATGTTGCCTCCAGGTCCACGTCAGCCGGCCGCTCCGGAGTGGAGATCCAGGACTGCACCAGGGCTGCCTCTTCAAGGAGCTGTCGATCGAGACGCTTCAACGACCAGCGCGGTCTATCCCGACGGGGGACGTGGAGTGGAGGGTCAGAGGTTTGGGCCGAGATGGTGAACCGGATGTACCTGTGGTCCGATGCCGACTCCACCTCCTCAATAACCCTCCAGTCCCTAACGCGCGCGGCGATGCTCGGGCTTGCAAAGGTTAAGTCGACAATGCTGCCGCATTGCTGTCGCTGGAACGTGTTTGTGGTCCCCCTATTCAAGCAGACCACACCAACACCAGCCGCCCAGTCCTCAAGGATTCCGCCCCATTGATCTGTTCTGGAAGAGCCCCAGGTCGTAGACCAGGCGTTGAAGTCGCCCAGAACTAGAACGGGTACCCCGCGATTAAATCCTATAAGGACTTCCACCTCCGCGAGGAAGTCTTCGAACGCCTCCGTGCCGCAATTGGGGGAGCAGTAGACCCCGATGAAGGCAAGACCACCGATTTGGGCGGAGACGCATCCCCGACCCTTCGCTACTTTTTCGAAGGGCGGGGAGCCAACCGCACCTCTCGAGGTCATAGCCACAACACCGGTGTTGTCAGCTATCCACTCTGCTGTCCGCGGCACGTAGAGGGGCTCGCAGACCACCGCGACCGATATCTGCCACTGCGCCATGCTCTGCCCCAAGAGACTGTGAGCATCGTTGCAATGGTTGACATTAATCTGGAGGACCCTTACGTCCATTATTGATTACGGGACGGAAGGGTCCTCTTGCCGGGCTGTGATGCCCGGGTATTTTCCCTTTTGCCCTCTGGGCAGGACGGGGAACCTACACTGTGCCCGGCGTCCCGATTAGCCGCAGCGCAGATGCCACAATGTGGCGCAGCTTGACATTGGGCGGCCTTGTGTCCCGGCTGGCTGCACCGGAAGCACAGACCTGCCCTGTCGACCTCTGCACTGCACTTGCCGCCGACATGACCCCGGTGTAAACACCTGAAACAGGTGAGCGGCCTCTCCTCTAGCACGGTTACTCGCGCCGAGACCCAGCCGACTCGTAGCCTGCCGACATCCGCCACCTTTTTAGCTGCTGCGACGGGGCAGCGAGCCCATATGGTGCCTACGCCGGAGGCTCCACGGCGAATCTCCCCCACGCGGATGTTCTCTACTACACAACCCCCCTCTCTGGCCAGCGCCTCAGACACTTCGCCTGGAGTGACAGAGTCGTCCAGGCCCGTCACGCGCAAAGCTGCGCACTTCGTGGGCCTGGCGACTTTTAAGGTATCCGAGCCGAAGAGCTCTCTGATCTTTTTGGCCAGATCGTCCGCCTGCTCTTCGGTGGCGCCGGAGCCGGGAACCTCCAAAATTCTGGCACCAGTCGCTTTCGAGACCCGGAAACGCAGGGCCGAGGCCGGGTCTATTTTGGACTTGGCCTCTCTTATAACTTCGGCGTACGTCGTTCCCCGCTCAGCCGCCGTCGGCTGCAGCGTCAAAACGATCGCAGCAGACCTAGGGGGCTTCAATTTTGCCACTCTCCTCTGCTGCGTCATTCTGGGCGCCGGCTTGGGGGCTTTCCGCCCTACCACCACCCATTCGCTGTCCACCTCTGCAGCCTCATTGGCGCTTCGGCGAGCCGCCTTCCTTTGCCTCTGTCTCTTCCTACTTTCTTGCCTCCTCGCCCTTTGCACCTCTGGGCCAGACGGGGAGATTCCTACCGCTGTTGTTGTTGTTGTTGTGCGCGGTGCGGGTTGTGGCACCGCTGCAGCGCTCTTTCGTGACTGCATAACCACCGTCTGTGGTCGCGCTGATGTGGCTTGAGGCTGCGTCGCTGTGGAACTCGCAGACTGTGCAGCCATGCGAGTATCTGACCGCAGCGGGGGACGCAGGATCGGCGCCGGTGGGAGACGGTCCTCCAAATCGGCAAAACGGGCATTGAGCATTGCGCCCACCTGCCGAATGATCGAGGCCGTCAGCCTGTCCTCCTCCGTCGGAGCTCTGACCGGCACAGACACACCTCCAACCCTCACCTCCGGCAGGTCCTCAGCATCCATAGACTCCGAGGCCCGGTCCCGGGGTGGCGTAGCCGGTGGGCGTGCAGCCGGGGTTGGTCGCCCCGCTGCTAGTGGTGTCTGTCTCAACGCTGTCGGATTTGACCTTCTCGCTGGCGGATAGGATGACGCCGTGGTCTCGTTGATCCGCAACGTTGCCGGGCTAGATGCTTCTGTTGGACTATTCGGCCGCATGGGTGTTGTCACATCTCTTTGTAGCCGCTCACGCAACTCCTCCATCTCCCGGCGCATGGAGGCCAGCTCCTCTTCAAGAGCCTTAAGCTGCTGGTCTTGGCGAGCGCATATTGCCTGCAATACACGGTTCTCCTCTGTAGCGGATCGCCCGCTCAGCTCCTCGACCGCTTCAGCAGCGGTATCCACGGCTTCCTTGAGCGACTTCACAAAGGTCCCCTTCAGGTTTTTCGACTTTTGGGCGACAGTCGTGACGACGCGCAAGGCAGCCCGAGCTTGCTCTTTAAGGACCGCAGCAGAAGCCTGACCATCATCGTTGGCGGCACCCGACGTGACCCCGGCCAACCGTTTCGCCCTGGTGTTCCTGGCCAGTCTGGCGACCACCGCGATTTCCTCCTCTACATCCTGCTCTACAGAGTCCCGCTGGTGCTTCAGCCAGAACTCCTTCGCTTTGGGCAGTTCAACGCATTGCCCAGTAGCGGGTGCTCGTCCGCGACCTCGGCGGGCAGTCGACTCCTTTCGAGATGGTCCAGCCTCATCCGAGGTCGAGTTCGGCCTTTTCCGTGCCTGGACGAATGGCTTAGAGACGAGAATGACTGAGGTGTCGGATGTGTCAGACGTTGTTTCTGACTGATTGCCCTCACTCTGCCACAAACTGTCCTTCTTCCTCTTTTCCCCAGACTCCTTCAAGCCTCTTTTTACCTCCTCCTTTCCATTCCTAACGGCATCAGCAGTGGCAGTAGCTGTCCTTTCCTCTCTGCTGCTCTCTCTGCTTCTGCTGTTGCTTCTTGATCTTCCTTCGGAACTGCTTTGCCTGTCTCTCAGGCCTAGTCTTTTCCTTGTCAGGACGGCAGAATATGTCCTGGTTCTGGACCGCTCTCTCCCCTGTTCCTTTCTCTCATTCCCTGATTCTCCTCCCCTCACTTCTCTTTCCCTACTCCGCTCCTTCTCGGAGCCTAACGACGACGCGGACGTCGAGCAATGGTTGCCCCCCCCAGATACGATGGGGCAGCACGCGGGCTCAAGGCCGGCGTGGTGGGATTCCCTCGTTAGAGGACCCACCTGGGGAATGTTTCCAGTGCTTTCTGTCATTGTTTTTTGTGCTGATCCACAGCTTCGTTACCTAATCTATTTGTTATGTGTAGTGTAAATGTATGTGTGGTGTACGTGTGTGTGATCGGTTCGGCCAAGCCGATGGTAAAAGCCCATCGACGAGGACGAACCGTGCGTGTGTATGTGTGTATGTAAAGTGTACCTACTATGCCAGACCATTGGCCAGCGCCGATCAATGGAAGAGAGAAACTAATCTTCGATTGATCGACGCTGTTTCCACCCACGCCACGAGGAGGCTGTCCGACTGGTGGGCGCTAAGTAGACACCTACTCTAACTAAAATCCAACGAAAATATCGATTGACATGTACAAATACTGGTGAAACGAAGGTACATTGTTATATTGAATTGATATGATGTTTGCGGCAATAAAATGGTCCACAAGAGGCGGTCAAGTAGAACTGGAGATCTCTTAGAGAGGAGTCCCTATTGTCTGTTGTACCATATCGTGATTTGTTCATCATATTATCTATATAAGTGGACGAGTAAGTACAATAGGGAACCAAACTACAATCTTGGAGTCTTAAAGTCTACAGTGAATAGGTACAGTCGACTGCATAATTGCAGCCCCCGGTAGAGTTCAAAAATTACTATTATTGGCATGTTTTCATTGTAAATTTTTTGTTTTATAAATTGATGAGTTAGAAGACTTTAAACTTCAACTAACGCAGGTACCTAGAATCTTGCTTGAGTTGAAAACATTCTTATAACAGCCGTTTTGGAGCTTTACGCTGGGTCTGCAATTATGCAGCCGACCGTACAGTCGGAATACCAATTAGCTGAACCCCACGTGACCCAGAGCTCACAAGCACATCTGTAAGGTTTTAAAGTAATGTTACCTGATTCTGTTTTTTTAGAACAATAATTATACTTAGTATACAATATACAAAATAAAAAATAACAAAATAGAGGTATAAATACTACATTTTTACAGATGTTTGAGTGAGCTCTGGGTTACATGGGGTGCAGCTAATTGGTATTCCGACTGTACCTAGGTACTAGACAAGCGTTCTACATCTTCGAACACATCATTGCTTCCAAACAGGTGAAATGGGGTCAAGTGGAAGCCTTATTTTGCGTAAAAAGATACAAATTTTTTCAGCACCGGGAACCGAGATTCCCGAAAAATTTCGGCACTAGCAATGGAAACTTTTTCTCTTAAATATTGCCTCAGAATGTCATGTTTAGATTGTTTACTCCTTGTATTTTTCACTGTCAAAAAAACGGAAATTCCTACTTATTCTTAACTTTAAGGTGGCAAGTAATAATTGAAAAACTGGCAAATAAATTCAAGAAGTCGTAAAGGGACCTCGTAATAACATAAAGGGCGCCGATTATATCATATATCCATCATAACAAAATAATTTAATTCATATCTCAACTAATTGTAGGCTAGGCCGATATAAAGGGTGCACGAATACTAATAATTGAAAGTTAACTGACGTAATTATTTGACATGTTAGCAATTACGGAACACGTTGTTTTCTACAAAAAAAAAGAATAAGGAAAAAGAAACTCCAGTACCGAATTATAGAAAATGACTACTTGTAGTTTTTAAGGTTCCGTACCAAGGGGTAAAAACGGGACACTATTACTCTAAGACTTCTCTTTCCATCCGTCTGTCCGTTTGTCTATCGCCAGACTGTATCTAATCGAATTGTGATAGCTAGAGAGTTGAAATTTTCACCGTGAAATGTCCTGCAATATTTATTTATTTATTTATACTTCTTTTTTTTGACATTCCACCATCCATTCCATCGCCTCCTAGCCCCAAGCTAAGTAACTAGACTTGTGTTTATGTATCTCTGTTGCCGCTAAAAACAGAAAAAAAATGTTTAAGTGGGGTTCGCATACAACATGGTACGGAACCCTTCGTGCGCGAGTCCGACTCGCACTTGGCCGGTTTTTTTTTAAGTTATCTATCATTAAGTCGGTCGTGTCCCGGGAAATTGGCTGGACCACCGTATTGTAGAGTATATCCAAACGAAATTAAACTCTAATCACATATAGAGTCTTCTAAATATACGAAGCAGGAAAAGTGCACCTTTATTTACAAAAAATAATTTACAAAAAAAACTTAGTTCCCGTATTAAAAGCTGAACGATAATCAATCTTGAAACTGAAGCTGTTAGATCGGTTTTAGATTGTACGTGTTCTTTGTAAATATAATTTTCAAGTAGGGTCGATTACCTAAGGGCACGTGCATAAGTAATTGTTATAATGTTTGAAATGCCCGCAGTATTTAGTGTTTTGAATGACGGTAATGATTGGTTTGCTTTGAACTTTGAGGTATTAGATTATTATCGAACTAGGTACCTTCTTGTAAATCTATACTATAATATTATTAAGCTGAAGAGTTTGTTTGTTTGTTTGAACGCGCTAATCTCAGGAACTGCTGGTTCGAATTGAAAAATTCTTTTTGTGTTGTGTATCGAGGAAGGCTTTAGGCTTTATAACATCACGCTGCGACGAATGGGAGCGAAGAATCAGTGGGAAATGTGAAAAAAACGGGGAATATTATTCATCTTCGAGGGTTTCCGTTGTTTGTTTGAACGCGCTAATCTCAGGAACGACTGGTTTTTGTGTTGGATAGTCCATTTACCGAGGAAGGTTATAGGTTACTTTTCATTTTGATATTCCCACGGGATCGGGAGTTACGCGGGTGAAACCGCGGGGCGCAGCTAGTAGTAAATAAATTGGCCTTTATGTCTAATCTAGATTACTAATACAGTGACTTTGATGCATGCTATTTATGTGCTTGGAATTATTTATCAGATAAAGTGCGCTACTAACATTGATCTTTTGGTGTAGGAAACCATCGCGATGAAACCCACGGCTTAAGCTTTTGGTATACATAATTAAAAGTGAAAAATGCCTCGTCGTTTTCAAGCTTTTCCAAAAAGGTCAAAAAACATTTTTGACGGCGTATCTACTTAAGTTTGGATAAGCATAGAAATTACAAGAAATTTTTGTCTTTAGGTCATGTCAAAATGTAGGAAAAGAGTTACCTAAGATGCATACAAAAATATTTTTATCACTGACTGCATACGATCTAACCGATGAAACGGCGCGATTGTTAGATAGCGTTGTCTCTTTTCCGCATAGTGATATAGACTATCGATCGATAGCTGACTAAGCGCGATTGATTTCTACCTTACTTATTTATTATATTCATTGTTTATTTTATTGTATCGTTTTTAATTATGTAAGTAGTCGCATTCTATTTGTTTTCTTTTCTATACAATTTAATACTGTAACGAACTTAACCTATGTATGGCAAACCGGACAAATCTCTGTGATTTTTGGTTAGCTTATAATTTTGATTTATTGTAAATGTTAATTAAATAAATAAATAAAAATAAACTTAACAACAATTTTGTACGCAATAAATGACCAATTTTAGGCAAGGACTTAAATACTATTTATAGATATTTTATTTTTCTTGTGGCTTAATCATTGCAATCGGTAGTTACTCCGCACTCCCTAAACGCGATTCAAAAAGCGTTTACAATTTCAATAAAAAGCTAAACGTATTAAAAAACTCTATTTCACTAAACTCATACACGATCAGACGACCCAAACAGAATCGATTCCTGAACGATATTTCTCAGAATAGAGACGGACCCAAAAAATATTTGCTCAACAACAAAAACTGGGGAGTCCATTTCATCGTCCACCGTGGCTTCACAAAGGTCCGGACGGGGACTAAGGAACGGAACCTATTGTCATATCACCTTTTATGTTTTCGCATTCACCAAGGTTTAAGGATGGTTGCTATGCTCATTTATAACATGTAACAATATTTAGAAAAGGAATAGATTCTTTTGTCTGTTGTGGTACAAACAATGTCCGGAGTGTCGTTTATGACGCCTCGTCCCTTAATGAAGGCAGATGGTGCTTGAAGGCCTTACATCTGTTTATCTATACGTAATGACCACCACCTGCCTCCTATCTTAATGCTTTGTGGTAAATTAATCGCTTTAAATATGAAGTCGATTGAATTTCGATTATGTGAATTGAATGATTGGCCAATGAGATTGGTTGTTTGATTGACGTAAGATTGAAATAAATACGAAATTTCCGTTCTACATACTAAGAACTTTATGCTCGCTAAAAAGATGCATTTGATTGGTCAATAAAATCGAGTAGGCTTGATCGCCTTTATCCAATGGATAGCCCACTTGCTTGAGGACTCGTTTGCCTTTGAAGTAACAGGGTAGGCTATTTGAGTAATTCGTTTTACTTGCAATGATGTAACTTTACCTAAACTGTTGTTGAAAGCACTTGAAGAGCTTTATTTCAACCTTTAAAAAAGCCGGAATTTAGTTTTAAAAACAAAAGGCCGATTCCGCATGTATTTATTTAAACGAGTCCATGTTTTTTAATAAACTAGACAGGTGACAGGTCAGATGGTAATCTTAAACCCACTCGGGCGCCGCCCGTTCCCATAATGAGTCCCTAACATTTGTTAATACACAAAGATGACTTTTTAATGCGAGTTTTTGTGATTTCCACCTTTTTTGGGGTAATCGCGATCTCAGTTCCGCTATTGTTCTGAACATCATTTATCATGATCAGGACGGGACAGCGATAATGGTATGCCATGTTTATACCAGATTTTGCTATGATGTTAACCGGCTCAACGTTATCATATTTTTAACATGAATAGGACATTTTTTTAGGACAGGTTACGGTAAATTATACCTGATGACATATTTCGTCTTAAACAATCTCAATTTTGAAGATGTCACTGTTTTAACCGTACCTATATCATTTTTAACCAACTTATTTCAGATGGCTAACACCTGTCTTCAATATCAACCCTATAAGATTGCATAGTGTGCGCGAACGTATAGAGCCGCAGATAATATAGTAGGGTGAAGAGAGCAGAACAAAATTGACCAATCATAGGGCCGCATTTAGTGCGTTCACTTATCCAAGAGCAATTTAAGTACTGTTTATGAATACGGGCGTAATATCATCACGCAATGGGTGCCGGAAGAAGGAGCCTCGAAACCGAAGCAGTCTCCGGAAAAGATGGCATGACAATCTAGATGCCTTCGAAGAAGACTGGTCAATTTAAACCCATAACTTGATGGGTGTGAAAGAGACTTTTGCCCAGCTGTAAGAACAATATAGGTTAAGTGAGATCAAAGAGTGAGTGAGTTTGATCAGATCAAATGATCTGCAGAATAAATGCCTGTCATAGCCATGCAAAAGTGACCATTTTAAACAGGAAACGTGTGAAACGGCTTTACAATAGGTACATAATTATAACGACCAATTAATATCTTTGACTTTCACTATTCAATATTCAACCTTTTCTTGACGACCAAGCCCCGGAGCTTACAGTTGACGACAACTGAACCAAAAACAATATTTAATGAATATTTACGTAAAACACGCAAACGGTACACACATAGGGTTGTCAAAACACCAAGATATAATGATATATATTGGCACAAAGTATATTAAGTACATATTATAAATACTAGCTGCGCCCCGCTGTTTCACCCGCGTAATAATTCTATACCTACTTACCCAATTTTCAAAATTTTTTTTCATAAGAACTTTGGCCTGACAATAACAAACACAACAAAAAAAGAATTAGCGAAGTCGGTTCAGCTATTCTCGATATTTGAGCTTTGCAACACATTTAGCGATTCATTTTTATATTATAAGATAAAAGTTTCACATAATTTGCCAGAAATTTTTAGCATTTGTCTTTCTTTTTCTTTTTTTTGTGTCGGCTTACGTTCGACTTACTTATACCTTATCTGCCCAAAAGTAGGTCACTGTAATTTCAGCAACGTTGGCTTTTGTTAGGTCCTCCAGGTGCACCATGGATTGTGATGAGGGTCCACAATATAATTGCTCATCCATCGGCGTAATTTACTTACTAGGCTATGGTCAATTGGTCAACTCCGATTATCCCCGGGTGCAAGCGAAATTCTTTATTTGTGTCAACTTCCGCTTAAATTATATTAACTGTAGTCCATAAATTGCGGTCGCTCTCTCCTGTTTTACTCTTAAAACCATTTTTTTTGTGGTAAATTGTTGAAAGACTTACGCAAAAAGTTTTATTTGCTAATTGGAGCTCATCAGTGAATACGAATTCATTAATGAAATATTACCGTGTTTTATTGTGTATGCAAAAAATGCCCAAAAAAAATTGGATGTAAGTGACATAAACCTTCGTTTTTCAAAGTTGGCAACCCTAAAAGACACATGAAAATATCTTGTTACGTTTAATACCAGTTCATTATTTTTATAGTAGTGAATAAATTACTCGTGCACCCAAAATCCGAAAGCAGGTGTGGTGCAATGATCACCTGTCGATCGCCGATAGTTTTTACAGCTAGAATTAAAATGGAAACACTTTCGTACTTCAATTTTATGTTCCGTGATGTGATGCAGGTGGTTCTGAATGTTTAGTTGTCTTGGTTAATTTCTGAAGTGCGGTTATTTATGGTATAGCAATATTATCGTGGAGTTATTGTGGTTTTGTAACAAAGAGACAGAAAAAAATACCAATTTTCTTAATTTGGAAATTATTACCGCTGACTAACGGACATTGCAGAGTCGAAACAGCTGGTTCCAGAGGTCTGTTCCCTCTAGTTCTATTGATTGAACTAGAAGCAAGCATTTTTATATGTCCTACATTTTATCTATTTAATATTATAACTAGCTGCGCTCCGCGGTTTCACCCGCGTAACTCCCGATCCCGTGGGAATATCGGAATAAATTAAGATGTAAGATATCCTATCTTTCAAGTTGGATCAAACGCACACGGTGTGCAAATTTGATTAAAATGGGTTTAGTAGTTTAGGAGTCCACCGCGCACAAACAACGTGACACGTAATATTTATATTATATTTATATATATTAAGACTAGCTGCCCTCCGCGGTTTCACCCGCGTAACTCCCGATCCCGTGGGAATATCGGGATGTAAGCTATCCTATCTCTCAAGTTGGATCGAACTGCACATGGTGTGCGAATTTTATTATAATCGGTTAAGTGGTTTAGGAGTCCATTGAGGACAAACATTGTGACACGAGATTTATATATATTAAGATTATAAGGTCACTTAGCTATGTTCCTCCGTATAACCCGCGTAGATCCCGATACCTTAAGTATTTCAAAAAATCTCAATTACGACACCGTTCTTGTTCAATATGTCAGGTTTCTTGATCCAATCAAAAAAGGCCAACCTGTGCGATCGTGCATAGGTACTTGTACATTATATATTCTGTGGCATATGGCTGGCCACCTAAAGAGCTGCCGCGGCGCTACTTAAATCGTCTGGTTATAGACGTAATAGGCCAATGATGATGATCCAGTTCAGGCTGTTCTTTTTCATCAGTAAGTCAGTTAAAATTGTGTTATTTAAGTATGATTCATAAACACCATAGCAACAAGACTTCATAAAAAAAGACATTATCTAAATCGTAAAGATAAATGATAACAATAACGTGTGGATTAGTTTTTTGACGATCGACATATTATATTCATAATTCTTTGAAAATGTATTGAATATAGCCGAAAGTGATAATTACTTAATACTTCGATTTTGATTTATCTTTCAAGGTTATTCGATATGGATGGAAAAGTGCGGTTTTGTGGAAAGTTTTCTTAATGTTATAACTGTTATATTACTTAATATTTTATTGATATGTCTTAGAAATTGCTACAGCTCTTAAGCCTGTAATCCTTGACCGTGGGAACTTCTGATAGAACACACACATTGATATTTTCTAGCCACACAGGTGCAACGCAGTATTAAAATTACGCACCCTGGAAACAAATAAATCTACTTTCGATGCATCGTACATTTTGTACAAGTTACATATTCATCAAGCGTTCGTCTTCGTAGGATGTTTATGAATATCATAGAAAACACGCAATGTATGTAGTATTTAACTTGTCACATCGCAAAACTGCAGTCCGGTAGTAAGTAGCTGGCGGGAAAGGGTGGGGTCAGAGTGTACGTTTTTTGGGTATTTTGTTTGATAACGAAATTGTCAATAAGTAAATGTTCTGTACTATAATAATTTTTATATTTATATATTTTTATAATAATAATTATGCGTAATAATTATTACATCCGTCTCTATATATTGAAAATTCACACATAAACGTTCGTCTGTACCTATGTGCCCTACTAGGAAACAGGTTAAAACGTGTCGGTATCGGCATCATATATTATTATATAAATATTCAGGCAAAACACCTACCAATCTTTATAATATTCGATATAGTTGGGTAAAAAGATGAGTACTTACATTATAGTTACTGGTTTGTCTTAAATCTTCCTTTATTTTTTTGGGATTTATAGTAATTTCCTTTTACTTTTCCCATTATTATTAACCTTGAATAAAAATAAGTTACAATATATAGGATTAAAATATAAAAATAAGCTACAATTTTAATACATCCTACCTACCTAAATCATACCTTTTCCATATTTTTATTTAATGTTTGACAGCTCAATAAATTCCTATGAGACTGTAGTCCTGCAAAAGGCAGGAACGTCAAATACTAGTTGATTTTTTCTTTCCCGCAAATTGTTTGTAAAACATATCCAATTAGAGATCGAAATGTAAAGATCTTTGGACACAACCGGCATAGTAATTTAAAATGCCGCTGTGCAGTTTGACACCCATACCTATTGATAAAAGGCATTACAACAAAAAAATTATGTCTTCACACCAAACCTCTAAAGCAGCTCAGAAACGGGATATTCAAATAAAACCATTGTGACCACTATGTTTGTTTCCAGGAATTTATCTCCATTAGCAACACTATCGATTGGTACAAAAATATACGATGATTATTATTTTGCAAAATGAACAGGTTCGATTCCCGGCAAGGGAAATGACTTTTTCAAAAATCGAATGATGCAGTTTTAGATTTTGTCAAAATCGGGCACGCAACTTCTTTCAGCATTTTTCACTATCTCTTATGGTTTAGGATATAGCCCTGAAGGCCCACATAAAAAATTCACCCTGTATGCCTACACTAAAGATGAATAAATAAAAAATATCAAAACTAATTACCTATTATTCAAAACTTTTTTGCTAACGCTACTTGAAGACGACCCAGTTGGCACAATGGTCACCATGCCGCCGGACTGCCAAACAGAGGGTTGCGGGTTCGATTCCCGCCTCAGACAAGTATTTATGCTTAAATATTTGTCTGAGGTCTGGTTGTTTCTATATATTATAAGTATATATTTACAAAAAAATGTGTGCGTGTACAGTCACATTACCAATTAGCTGAACCCCACGTGACCTAGAGCTCACTCGCAAATCTGTAAGGTTGTAAAGTAATGTTACCTGATTCTGTTTTTTTTTACAATATTACTATACAATACAATGTGCAATATAAAAAAAATAACAAAAAAAAAGGTATATACTATATTTTTTACAGATATGCGAATGTGCTCTGGGTCACGTGGGGTTCAGCTAATTGGTAATGTGACTGTACTTATGCACGCGCGTGAGAAGTTATACGGCCGGCTGTCTAATATTTGCGCAGCTTCAACATGTGGTTTTTGTGTAACAGATGCGCACGCATCTTAAAATTTCACTCTCGCAGCTTCAACCTGTTACTTTTGGGTAACGTAGCTTCAATATGTGACTTATGTGTAACAAATGTGCACGCATCTTAAAATTACACTCTCGCAGCTTCAACCTGTTACTTTTGGGTTGCGCAGCTTCAACATGTGACTTTTGTGTAACAGATGTGCACGCATCTTAAAATTTCACTCTCGCAGCTTCAACTTGTTTTACTTTTGGGTTGCGCAGCTTCAACATGTGAATTTTCCGTGTGACGGTGCTGCGCGCGCATCTTAAAAATTCACTCTCTTCATTTTTCATAACGCGCCTAAATAAGTATAACTTCAAAAAAAGACTTGGCGCCAAGTCTTTTGTAGTATATTGTAGTATATCAGTTGTCTAGCACCCATAACACAAGTCTAGTTACTTAGCTTAGGGCTAGATGGCGATGTGTGGAATGTCCTGCAATATTTATTTAATTATTTATAAACTGTCATTTTCGATTTACTTTGACAAGGTTCCTATTCTCATTGTGCGCGGATTATACCTAGTTTCGACTCCTTGCTCGAAGAATAGGTACAATTACAAATTAGTTGTCGTGTGCAACACTCGCACCCCACCCTTATGCCAGGTCAAACAATAAATGTCGGGAAACAAATGGACGTGCTCTCACCTTGAATACTGAGATGACACTGTCAGTTTTGCGCGCCGTGACATCTAATATAAAGCGAAATGTCGCGAGCTACTGCTTCATACTAAAATGTATGGGCAGCGAGGAATGATTTTAACCAAAAAAAATATCTATGTTTCGGCATTGATTATTATTATTTGGTTTCAATAAGTAAAAAACTGCAATGATGAATGCATTCTCTATACTTTTGTCTCACAATTTAACCAAAAATATTTTCAAATATAACAACGAAGTAGCACAGATACTTAAAATAGAAAAGGTCGATTTCGATGTTTTTCATCAAAGTTAATAATTGTTTTTTCAAAAACTATGGATTATTTTCAAAATATCTGATAGTGAAACTGTAGACTCAGCTAATAAGCTATCGAGAATTCTTTTTAGTGTCTTACAATGCAGGGAGTTCTTCAATATTTTTAAAATAGTAAATGACGTTTTTAGGGACTCGCCTCTTAAGGGAAATTACTATAAACACTCGTGGTTTCTTACTGTCTAATATTTTTTAGGTTTTTAGGGCTACATTTATGTTTATAGGCTATTTTATCTATTTCCATAATGGCAGTTCTTTCAGTTCGATTTTTTTTAAGAACAAATTATTATTAATTTCAATATTGTTATTGAATTAAGCTAAACACGTCAAAGAATGTAACTTAATTTATCTTCAACACAAATCAGGTAGAAATAAGGGGTCATCTAAAAAAAACTACGGCACAAGAACCTTTAGATTCGTGCCAACTTTTTATCTCTCCCAAACGTTTTTAAGGCGCCAAAACACCGTCGTTCTCAGAAAGGCAATGAATGAAAAAAAGTCAGAACTTTAAAAGCTGCTCGCGGGTAATGCCTCACAAACGTGCCGCTGCAACATTTTAATGATTTACGAAATGGGGTTGTGTGCATTCACAAATATAAGGTTTTTTAAATGTTCACTCAAACACCTTATATGTATAATTGTTTACTAACTGTTGTTTTAATTATTGATCGTAAAATTAACTGTAAGTAGAGACCACATTGTGCCACAATTATTTAATTTTAAAATGATTGCTGTTTTTGGTGTCGGTATTCTATTTGAATCAAAGATTATTGAAATGCTTGGTGCAGTGGCTATTTTGGTGACTGTCTTAATACGTATGTCGTAAAAGATGGGTATTTGAAAGTAACCGTACCAGTATGCTGCCAGATGACTTTGTTGTTAGCTGACATTACTAGTATTGGACGTTAACACTGATTTGGCATGGACCAATCATGCAATCATTTACGTACTGATAGGTATCAAATTCTTCATCTCTACGCCAAAATTGTAACCCTGGGCCACCGTGTAATTAATTGATCCATTAGATTGATACCTCAAAACCGTTCCATTCAAACCTGCCACACAACATTATTAAGAGAATCGAATCGAGTAAACGAGTTAATCGATTTAAACATCACTCAATGCATTCCGATTCGAATTACGATTCTGTTCCGAAAACTTGACGATTTATCATTATCAAAATATGACGGTTGAGTATTTTGAGTAATTGGTGTTGGGAACTTCTCCACCTATGAACCTGCATCATTTATTCTTCGCCTCGAAGGGTTTCCGTAGTACTTTAATGTCATCATTACCGACTGACAGCATCGCATGACTTCTCAATAATTATGTGCGAGAATCAGGTTTTGATTTTGCGAACGCCGAAAAAGCAAAAAGCGGTGTTATTATCTTAATGTTTTTAGGATATGCGTGTGGATATTGATGAGATTTTTAAATTTCTTTTTTTTTTTACGTTAATTTTGACACGTTCACAGGCAATAAACTGTGTTCCTTGGACGCGTTGTGATATTTATTTCAAGGTCTAGTAGTTAACGCGTCATGACAGTTCCAGGAAACATGTCCTCTATCGGAACTATATCATTCTAATCCACGATTATTATTGAAGTAGGTCCTCTAGTCTGTTCGATCCGCAAGAGAACATATTATGCTCATTTCTACAAAGTACTAAACAGTATAATGACCATGTTACGTGAAAAATCTTAACAAAAGGAAATGTAACTTTTACTGCCATATTTTGATCACAATTTAAACTGACTTTTTACCCTACAAGGAAAGGGTTATGTTTTTCGCGCCTATATTTTTATGTTTAAAATATTCTCTCATATCTTCGAAACCACTCGATAGATTTCTTAAATTGAGGTATCGTTTGATTCGTCTCATTTGACCAAGTGTTCTTAGATAGGTGACATACAAAAAATATGGAGGCTGCTAGACTTCATTGCATAACGTGTTTTTTGTTAAAAAAATTTTTGATCATATAAAAGCTCTCAGGGTGTGAATATTATTTTTACAAACGTTTGCCGTGTCAATATCGTCGTTGTTGCCCACAAATTACAAAAGAAATAAAGTGCTATTACATTCGCGTGCCTTTTCCTATCCAATATTGGAACAATGTGGTGATTAGCGACCCCTGTTGCAAACCCCAATCTCCCCTGTTTTAAGGATAGAATTACTTTTTTTTCGTAACTTCGCAAATGGCGAACGAAGCGGTGTCTCAAATCATTTAATTGCTTGAGTTTTGGAGGTTTTATATAAAGTGTAATGTTGGTACCTTTATTTAAAATTATTTTATGTCAGTTTGTAATTTGATTATCCTGGCTGAAATTACACACACCAATTAGCCTTGTTTAGTAATACTTTTCTAATTTGTTCCTTTATTATTTTATTAGCCCGTTTGGTCCCACTGCAAGGCGTTATTTCGTTCTTTCCAATTCCTTCAAGGTGATAATTTGTAGTTTACGGTAATATTCTAAAAACGTTTCAGTCATATCAACAACAGATGGCACTACTAGTCACTGTGTAACGGGAAGATTTTTCCTATAAGTACGCTAGAGATTTCTTTTCTCTGGAAATTTATGAACATTTTTTGGGTTCCTATAAATGGTTTTTTTGATGCAGACGAAAAGAAAGTCAGAATAACAAATGAAAAAGATAAAAAATAATCGATTTATCAAACAAATGAAGATCGAAAAACGAAAACAAATGACGGTCAAATGACATTGGGTAATGTGAAAATGCTTTTTTTTGCGCGGCCATCAACCGAAATTAATAATTTCGTTGCAGAATACTGAGATGGAAAAGAGTGTTTGAGGATGTCATATCTAAAGTTAGTCTGGGTGCAGTTATGTTGATTATAAAAGTTGAGTGTGTCACTCATGTACCAAAAATATCAAAAAACAATAAAATGCACTCTCCCTGAAAAAGTCCTAATTTATCGCTAGATTGGTTGCTAATACTTGGTAAAGTACGATATCTAAATATCACTACATAGTATAAAACAAAGTCGCTTTATCTGTTCCTATGTCCCTATCTCCCTTTGTATGACTAAATATTTAAAACTACGCAACGGATTAATAGATAGAGTGATTCAAGAGGAAGGTTTATATGTATAATACGTGTATAATATAGCCGTGCGAAGCCGGGGCAGGCCGCTAGTCACTACATAGTATAAAACAAAGTCGGTTTCTCTGTCCCTATATCCCTTTGTATGCTTAAATCTTTAAAACTACGCAACGGATTTTGATGCGGTTTTTTTTAATAGATAGAGTGATTCAAGAGGAAGGTTTATACATGCATAATATAGCCGTGCGAAGCCAGGGCGGGTCGCTAGTATAAAATAAATAGATATATGTATGTATTTATTTCCTGAACACCATTTATAAACATGTAAGTAGTACAAACAACAACGTGTAGAAAGTTCATTATTAATTATGAATCTGTTGTGCTGACGCCTAAACTTTGCAGTTTAAATGAAAAAGTTTAGACGGTGAAGTTTTCAGGAGGCGTGAGTCATCGTGTGAGTGCTCCAACTCCTTTGTAATATTAATTAACGTGTCATAGAATAAATAATGTTGTATTGGAAAATGGTATTGTTAAATGTCTGGGGTAGTTTTAAAGGGGTAATAACATGGAGATTCGTACTTGTTTGTGGGCTGTTTTCGTAACCAGACAAGGTTCACCTATTTTTTCATGTAAAAAAATGGTGGTCTGTAAAGTTGGTCGTTCGATAATTTTACTTGATAACGTCTTAAGAGGAAAGGGTACCGGGGGCTCTTTCCATACAAACTATTACAAACGCAGTCGGCTGTTTTCTCCCTGGATAATGACACTAGAGCAAATATTTTTGGTGCATAAAACTTATAACTGCCATGACCATATTGACCATGCCCCTATATATATATTTTTTTTTTAATCTTAATTTCCATCATAATTAGAAAATGAAAATAAAATAAAATAGGGGCATAGTCATGGCAGTTATAGGTTTTATGGAACAAAAATATTTGTGCTAGTGTCATAATCCAGGGAGGAAACAGTCGACTACGTTTGTATGCAGACAGAGCCCGGTACCTTAAATGTCTGGGGTCGTTTTAAAGGGGTAATTACATATAAGTATTAATATTCGTACTTGTATACGGGCTGTTTTCGTAACCAGACAAGGTTCACCTATTTTTTCATGTAAAGAAAATGGTGGTCTGTAAAGTCGATTTACGGACGATAATTTTACGTGATAACGTCTTAAGAAAACATTGATGGTAACCATAGCAACGATAATACGTTGCTATGGTTTCCTTGTCAATAACTCACGTTCCCGGAACGTGAGTGATGTTGCTATGGTTAAGTTGTCAATAACGGAACGTGAGCGATGACGTCACACTTTTCTGTTAGTGGTGCCGGTGTTCATCAATTTCAAAAATTGAAGCAGTTTTTTTAAAAAACAGTAAAACTTGACACTTTACTAGGTTTTGTTACATATAATTTGTTGTTTATATTAATGTCCTTTTTACATTGCCAAAATTTAAAAGGTAGCCGCGCATATAAAAAAAAAGTGATCCTTTATGGGTTCCGTTTTTTTCCTTTTGAGGTACGGAACCCTAAAAATGGCTGACCGTTTAATATTCCAAAATGTTACAGCGCCTTTGGCAAGGGAAAGCCAGTTCTTTTAAAGATCCACTGTTTCTCTGTTCTGTCCGTCTTTCAGTCAAGCACTTTCTTCAAGAATTAATTGTAAATTCTACAGATGCCAAGATGAAACTCAAAAAATCAAATACCGGTTTTCTTTATTGATGCAATGTATTCCGTCCATTTTGTTATTTATTTTCTTCTTATCTACTATCTCTTAAGAGTGTTACATACCGCGTACATACCCATACAAAAGTAATTAACTTTTTTCTCCTCATAATATTGTCCGATTTGCGTTTCTTTTTACCCGACTACGGCGAAGCCTAAAGGGAGGGTTATGTTTCTGACCCGTACGTATGTATTTATTAATGTAATTAATTCTTTAAAAGTAGGCTTGTATTTATTCTTTTAAATTACTATAAAGTTATAAGGTTTTTTTATTTATTTTATTTTATTTTTAGCCTATTCCGTCCCACTGCAGGGCAACCTCCCCTCCTTCCACTGTTCCCTGTCTAGTGCCAGCTGGGTCCAGTCCCTACGATGCGAGTCCAGGTCTTTTAATAATTAAATATGTAAGGCTAGAATATCAACTATTCAAGCGACTGAATCGATGACATTTTATTGCAATTTAAGGGATAAAATCAGGCATGCCTCGGAACGAAACTGGTTAATTCTGCTTTCATGTTGTCTAGCTGAGTTAAATCTCTGATGACCAGGTATTCTGCTTTCGCATCATCTATCTGCATTGTGTTTCGGCTATCTAGGTACACTGAAAGCAGGGTACCGAAACCGGAATGACCATTTCGCTCTTCTTCTTTTCGAGTCAGTGACGTTTGACCAGTAAATTTTTTCCTGCCCAATAATTAGCCACTGCAACTGCAGAAGAACTTTTATCTATTCGCTGAAAGTTTCTACTAAAACATCGGATGTACGTGAAGACAGTTTCAGCGGAAAGGTCATTTCGATCACTATCGAAAGGAAGGGAGGCTGAAAGTTTCTACTAAAACATCGGATGTACGTGAAGACAGTTTCAGCGGAAAGGTCATTTCGATCACTATCGAAACTGTCATAAATATAATAGAATTTTATCTTAATATATATAAATCTCGTGTCACAATGTTTGTCCTCAATGGACTCCTAAACCACTTAACCGATTATAATAAAATTCGCACACCATGTGCAGTTCGATCCAACTTGAGAGATAGAATAGCTTACATCCCGATATTCCCACGGGATCGGGAGTTACGCGGGTGAAACCGTAATTCTATAAAATTCTATTATATTTTTTTCTATTCGTCACTCGTCACCATAACAAAAGCCCAGATGAACGATATTATTATTAAACAATATAAAGCAAACATGAGACGCCTGACATTAACCATGATGCCGTCATGGTACCGTAACATGACAGGTCTGTTACCCGGAACAGACACTTTTTTGTGAATGCAGGTGTTCCATCAATTTATTAGACTTTATCACGTCCAAATATGAGTGGTGTGTCATGTGATCCTCTTAAGTAACGTCTAAGTTACGATCCATACATATAGAGTAACAATTGAGATGTCTGATCAGCGTCGAAGCACTCCGTGACATTGATATGGTAATACTGAACAATAATTTAAGTTGCGATACCATTCGTTCGACGTTTCCACACTTAAATTCCAAATAACATTCAAATGATATGTAAAGTTATAGTCTGTACGTTGCTACACGGATATAGTCTATATCGCAAAAGGAAACTCGCGGAAGGGACGGTCTGCGAATGCGCATCATTACCTACCATTTTTTACAACTTGATGAATTCCAAATTCAAAAATTTATTGCATACTAGCTGCGCCCCGCGGTTTCACCAGCATAAGGCCCGATCCCGTGGGAATATCAAAATAAAAGTAGCCTTTGCAGTCCTCGATAAATGGACTATCCAACACTAAAAGATTTTTTCAGTTCGAACCAGTATTTCCTGAGATTAGCGCGATCAAACAAACTCTTCAGCTTTATGATAGAACTTTTGCTGGGTGTTAAAAAGCCACGTTCTTTCTTAAGTTTAAGTTTAAGAACTAACATTAACTTTTAGTTTTAATTTTTTACCATCAATTTTATGGATCTGTGTACCTAATATTATGCGATCTGAAATAAATGATGATGATGATGATTATTAAAGCTTTATTGAGTCTTAAAATGATAAACGGCAACATACATTGACGACCCAGTTGGCACAATGGTCACCATGCCGGATTGCCAAACACAGGATTGCGGGTTCAATTCCTGCCTCAGACAAGTACTTATGCTTAGATATTTGTCTGTGGTCTGGTTGTTTCTATGTATTATAAGCATATATTTACAAAAGAAAATTAATAAGTAGTATATCCGTTGTCTAGCACCCATAAAACAAGTCTAGTTACTTAGCTTGGGGCTACTAGCTAGATGGCGATATGTGGAATTTCCTGCAATATTTATTATCATCACTACATAGTATAAAATAAAGTCACTTTTCACCGTCCCTATTTCCCTTTGTATGCTTAGATCTTTAAAACTACGCAACGGATTTTGATGCGGTTTTTTTAAAGGATAGAGTGGTTCAAGAGGAAGGTTTATATGTATAATACATGCATAATATAGCCGTGCGAAGCCGGGCCGGGTCGCTAGTTTATTTTATACTATGTAGTGATCTATCAAATAAGTTCCAGCAATTGCTGCGGGAATCCTTTTGTGAAGTGTACTATATACCTAGTTCTTGGTATCCCATCGGAAGTACGTGAGGTTTCAAAACAAATCGAGTCTGTTATACCATACCTATTTGATTGTCAATGCAAAGGTCGGTCGTTCACTGTCTGCATTCTTCTTGCCCGATGTCAAGGTAATGCATTCGACTAATTCGAAGATTAGAACGTCCTTTAATTTTTATTGTACTGAGAATTAAGATTTTTTTTGAGGCATGCTGTATTGGATTTTACTGTCTGATGTCATGGTTTAAAATTGCATACGAGTTTTTTAAAGTCACAACATGTCAATTGGGCAATTTGGAGTCTCAGCCTAAACGTATTAAAGTTTAACTCAAAACATTAACGGAAATGAATAAAAACAGAATTGCAATGTAGAAACGAACCTCTGACAGTTATACCATAAAAACATTTTTGCATATCTAAGTATCCTCTATAAAACTATATAGACTGCTAAATCATAACTCTGTTCCTTACTTATAAATAAATAAATAAGGTCTTTAAGTCTTCTACTTCTTAAACAGCATCTGTAAAACAAAGTCGCTTTCTCTGTCCCTATATCCTTATGTATGCTTAAATATTTAAAACTACGCAACGCATTTTGATGCGGTTTTTTTTAATAGATAGAGTGATTCAAGAGAAAGGTTTATATGTATAATACATGTATAATATAGCCGTGCGAAGCCGGGACGGGTCGCTAGTCACTTATAAGGTGCAAAAGTGGCCAAATGATGACCTACGTGATGTAAACGAACAAATCCCAGACAACCGCACTAAGCGTTTTGTTGCGGCATACAATTTCTGGATCCCCAAGTCACTAGTGAACAGGTATCTTCTAGGAAAGCGTGCTACATCTCAAACCACATCGCGACTTACTATCAGACAGGTGTGATAGTAGTCAAACGCTAACCTATCATTAGTAAAAATAATCTTACATTGGATAATCCTAACATTCAAAAGTGACCAATGATGAGCCGCATCGTTAACAGAAACCTTTGAAAAACTGCATTTAAAAACGCCCATTTACCCGAAACGGATATTTTCGAAATGACTTATGTCATCCATCACAGTTTCGTGTTGCGTTGTGTGACATAAGTTTTCCTCACCATATAAGTCAAGTGTCCTCATCACACATTGTAGGTATCTATTACGGTAACAGTGTAGGGTGTCGTGTGTCCAGAAATATCCCGCTATTTATCCGCAGCATCGTTTACACTGTTGTGTAATAATGGAATTCTTCTCGCGTTTCTCTCGTCTTGGTGTATGCGGATATCAAATAATAACTTGTACACGCGACTTCGCCTACTTTATTCTTATCTTACATCGGGGCCTGACATAGCCAGCAACACTTCGACCCAGTGGGATCTTTTGTGTTTACCCCTACCATAATGTTTCTTACTCTTTGAAGAAGTGGTCGCTTACTTTACCATAAATGGCACCGGGTTGAAAGTCATCCAATGTCCTTACTCAAGCTGGCTTTGCAACCCGAAGTGGATCATGGCCTCAGACACCAAGAGACGCCATTGCACTCTATTCCGTGCCACTAACTGTCATTCGGCTGCTTAAAGGGCTTGTTGGATTTGCTTACTTTATTACCATAGATGGTACCGGGTTGAAAATCATCCAATGTCTTTACTTAAGCTGGCTCAGCGACCCGAAGTGGATCTTGGCCTCGGACACCAAGAGACGCCATTGCACTCTATTCCGTGCCACTAACTGTCATTCGGCTGCTTAAAGGGCTTGTTGGATTTGCTTACTTTATTACCATAGATGGTACCGGGTTGAAAATCATCCAATGTCTTTACTTAAGCTGGCTCAGCGACCCGAAGTGGATCTTGGCCTCGGACACCAAGAGACGCCATTGCACTCTATTCATTCATTCATTCCGATCATTCAGTGGCTATGCTTGGTATAGCCACTCATAAAGCAAAAGCATCTAGGCCCAGCCGTTTTATTAAAAAAAGAGACATCGAGTCGATAAAAAACGAGCTCAAAACTATATGTTGGCAAAACTTAATTACAAACAATGATAACGTAAACAAAATAACAGATGATTTCACGAACACGGTACAGAAGATTATAGAAAAGTATTCAAAGACAGTTAAATTATCGAGGTCCAAGTATAATATCAAGCCATGGGTTACTCCCGGCCTGATGCGGTGCATGCGGCAACGAGATAGACTCCACCTAAAAGCAAAACAGGATCCAGACAATGAGTATGCCCAACTTATCTATAAACGTTATAGAAACTTTTTTAGAGATTTACTACGAAAATTAAAAAATCAATACGAAAGGACAGAGCTAACTAATAGTAAGGGAAACACAAAGAAACTGTGGAGAACTATTAAAGACATATGCCATTTAAACACCACAAAAACCGATAATAATGAACTTACTAATCTCGAGAACACCAATAATGCCCATCATTCCTTAGACATCTGCAATACATATTTCACAACTGTGGGACAGAAAGCAGCTGAATCTATAATGCAAAACAACTCTGTTTCAGAAGTTGACCTTGTAAATTCTGTACATTTACGTACCTCACCGGTAGATTCCTTTTTCATGGAACCAACGGATTCTAAAGAAATCGAAGACTTGATAAGTGGCTTATCCAACGACAAGGCACCAGGTATAGATGGCATAGATAATTACCTACTGAAGACTATTAAGGGAGAGATATCCGAACCGTTGTCAATAATATTCAATCAAAGTATGACTAATGGTATATTTCCAGAAGCCTGGAAACTCGCAATAGTGTGTCCAATTTACAAAAGTGGACCAAAAGATAAAGTTGAAAACTATCGACCCATATCTCTTTTAAGCGCGTTTTCTAAACTGCTTGAAAAGGTTGTGAATAGCAGGTTAATTAAATTCCTGGAGTCGCGAAACCTCATCTCCGACAGGCAATTTGGTTTTCGTCAAGGCAAGTCGACGGAACAAGCTGTGTCTCTGCTGACATCAACAATATCGTCCTACCTCGACAAAAAACAGAAATGCGTAGGAGTGTTTCTCGATCTTGCTAAGGCGTTCGACACTGTTTCTGCTCCTATTCTTTTGAAGAAGCTAGAACTGATGGGAGTACGCGGCTTGGCGTTAAACTGGTTCGCAAGTTACCTTAGAGAGCGGAAACAGGTCGTTCGGGTTGGTTCCGTAAACAGTGAAGCAAAATCAATGAGTTACGGAGTCCCACAAGGTAGTATCCTGGGGCCCTCTCTATTCATTGTGTACTTAAATGACATTCATGAACTTTGTATAAGAAACGCCGAAATCCAGTGCTACGCTGACGACACAGCTATACTGTTTAGTGGTCGAACATGGTCGGAATCTTTTTCGGCGGCTGAGGAGGGTATGTGTGTGATCCAGAAGTGGCTGCAAAACAATCTTTTAACACTGAACACACAGAAGACAATGTATTTGTGTTTTCACATCACTGCGTCATCAGCACCACCTTCTTCACTCTCGCCGATCAAGTTACACAACGGCTGTGACGACAAGAAAATAACATCTGACTGCAACTGCACTGAACTACAGAGATCAAGTACAACAAAATATCTAGGCGTACTAATTGATGAAAACCTGTCGTTCAAAGAGCACATCCAAGCGCTATCTGCCCGAATCAGAAAAATAATCTTCGTCATGAAGAAACTTCGAGATGCTGCCAGCTTTGAAACCTTGCAACACGTTTATATCAGTCTATGTCAATCTATTATTCTGTATTGCATTACCTGTTGGGGGTCTGCTGCTAAAACCACACTACTGCAGGCTGAAAGGGCTCAGCGGGCGGTGCTAAAGGTCATGTTGGGAAAATCTCGTCGGTACCCTACGGTGGAGGTTTACAGAGAGAGTGGTGTCCTTAACGTCCGGCAGCTTTTCATTCTTAGAACAGCACTCAAAGTACATAAAGCAACTATATCTTCCAAAGAGTATAACAAATTAAATAAGCAGAGAGTCTTTAAATTGCCAGGTAAGCTTGTGTCGACCGTATTTGCACATCGTTTTGGAATATTTGTAGAAGCACACATATACAACTTGTTAGCCGAGCATTGTGGCGTGGATATAAGGCACTTGTCAGTTTCCCAATTCAAACCCAAAATTGAACAATTTCTGAAAACACTTTCTTACGATGAAACAGAAGACTTGATAGTAATTATAACCTAAAATTCTTGAGCAATGTCAATGTTAATTGTATTTTATTTTTTCTATTAATTTTGATTTTAATATTATTTTGAGAAGTTACTAACTTTATAGGTACATAGAGGCAGACAAAAATTATTTTCTGTAAAGGCAATCCTGGTGCCCACGATACAGGCTTAATGCTTAGTGTGGTCACCAACAGTAATTTATCTTTTTATAAATGCTCTCAACACTAACACATCTTTTATACACTAGGATATACCTTGTTTGTAGAATATACTTATATGTAACTTGTGTTTGTGCTGTAAATAAAATAATTTTCATTTTTATTTTATTCCGTGCCACTAACTGCCATTCGGCTGGCTAAAGAGCTTGTTGGATTTGCTTACTTTATTACCATAGATGGTACCGGGTTGAAAATCATCCAATGTCTTTACTTAAGCTGGCTCAGCGACCCGAAGTGGATCTTGGCTTCCGACACTAAGATGCCATTGCATCCTATTCTGTGTCCCTTGCTGCCAGTCGGCTGGTTGAAGGGTTGTCTTGTTGGACTTGCTCAATCTTGTGTATCTAGGTCTTACAACGAGCCGTCTGCCCTGAGATCGTTTCAGTTACGCCCTATCTTTGTCTAAATCTGCCAGCAGCTTAACCGTGACTAAGGAAATCTCTCCGTTTTGATTAATTTCAGGAAAATTAGCAACAGACTGGATGAAAAAAAAGGAGACCTTGTCGCCGCAGATTTTTAAAAACGTTGTCTTTTCTAATAGTTTTCTCCATCATTAAAATGTATTCGGTGTAACAAGCGACCAGATTAGTCGTTTAGGCGCGCCCGTTCTTATATACTTTTTGTACCGGGGACACATCTAAATCGGGCCCGGCTGTTGCCAGTCTAAATCCGGGCCCGCACCAACTCAGGACTTCCTATTGTGTAATGCGTTGACAATTGATCCGTCGCAGTAACTACCTAGCTGGTTAAAGTGGTTAACTTGACACTGTTGTGTCTGCTTTGAATAAACTTGTTTAATGGAATTGTAGTTGAGCCAAGTTAATCAGAGCTTCGTTAAGGGAACAACACCACTTTGCCTTGTTTTGATTCAGTTTCTGTGTTTTGTTTGTATCTAATACTCTTTTGATTTCCTGGTAGCCGAGGGCTTGTTGTGAAACTTTAGGATTAATACAAGTTACAGATAGATTGTCACACCCGTTTCTCTGTTATATGATTGAATTGGAATGATCTACTATATTAATAAGACGCCTATGTTTTCATATTCAACAAAATTTAAAAATAATATTTATTGCTTGAAGTGTATTTCGTCTTGCATTAGATTTCGGATTTTAGAGAGGAATAGTCAGAATCTAAGGCTTAACGTGCTATTGAGACCTAATTTCTTATCCTCGATTTTCTGTCAAACTTCTCTTTCTCAATACTGCTCCAGATTCCTAAACAAACTGGATTACATTTTCTCAAATTGCAATTACGCTTTGCATTGCGTCACCTACTTTAATAGATGTAGACTGGTAGTGACTAACCAGTGCATCTACTTCGGCCATTAGCAGATATCAAATGTGGGTGTGGTTATCAAACAATACCGACATTTTTGACAGATTTCAGATTAGATTCCAGATTAAGATACAGTTTGTTTGATTAGTTGAGATTGATAGTCGATCGTTAAGGGACTAATGGGAAATTCCTTTTATGTTCCGTTTGTGTTTCTTTTATTTATGTAATTATTAAAACAACGATGAAATTATATTATATTTTGAATCTCATAAAGGACCGCTATCTCCTCTGAAGAAAACCCGCATGAGTTTCTTGGTTAAGGAAACGACTTTCAAAAAAGCAAGAAGTTCTTAATACCTTAAATTCTTCTTTTTTTTTGAAGATTTTGTTTGAAGAAAGAGAAATTTAATTGAAGACGGCTCAACCGATTAAGATTTTTTTTAAACCCGTCAATGCGATTATGCGAATGAATAAAATTTTATTGAATAAAATACTTTTGAATTCTGAATACTTATTCAACCGTGACTTGAAGAACCCTGAGTTTATTATAAATCTAACATAGGTCAAAACAATACAGTATTTCTAGCTGATAAATATTCCAAGTTCATAAATAATAAACATACAAACATAATGCATGTAGCTACAAACATTAGGTTGGCTTGCGCACGCGTCGATGAACGCCAACTAATAAAATACCAGCCCTTTATGGATCTTCATTACAGAGTGCGCAGACGCTTTTTTGTTACAAAATGGCGCGCGCGCTGCTTTTTCCCGCCAACCCAACACGCGCAAGCTGTAAATAAATAATGTGGACTAAGTATTGTTATTATCATATTAAATAGATAGATAATCACGAATAAAGTATCTATAATATTGAATTTATAAACGAACAGCTGTCCGCGGTTTTAGCCTGGAATCAATAATATTATGTTTTCATACCAAATTTCATAAAACTCAGTCCAGTTGTTTCGGATTCTATTTATTAGAATAGAAACAAAAAACATTTATAACATGAGTGTCGGTAGACGATATCACTTTTGGGTGACCCTTTCATTTGTCCCATAGGGGTTGAATTTAAAGGATCAAAAAAATTATATCCCATATTTCTTCTATTTCCCATATTTCATATTTCCCATATATTTCTAACCTAACGTACGGCGCTCAAACTTGGTCTTTGACTGGTCGTCAGAGGTCCGCACTCGGGGTATGCCAAAGGGCGATGGAACGAAGTATTCTTGGGGTCAGACTTACTGACCGAATTCGGAATACCGAAATACGTTCCAAAACCCAAGTAGTCGATGTCACCCAAAAAGCTGCCACACTGAAGTGGAATTGGGCCGGCCATATCTGCCGTATGCCGGAAGAACTTTGGGCCAAATCAACAACTTTTTGGACACCCACCAACGGTAAAAGATTACCCGGCAGACCCCGTCGAAGGTGGCGAGACGATATGGACAAATTTATGACAGACTGGCAATCCGTCGCACAAGATCGCGATCAGTGGAAGGGGAGTAGAGAGGCCTTTGCCCTGCAGTGGGACACTACAGGCTCTTAATAATAATAGTCGGGCGAACACCCGACTGCAACGCAGAAGGTTGCGGGTTCGATTCCCGCCGGGAACAAGTATTTATGCTGACCATAAATTCTTGTTTCTGGTTCTGGGTGTTTCCTATATGTATAATATGTATATATTTACAAAAAAAAAAAGTATATAAGTAGTTTATCCGTTATCTGGCACCCATAACACAAGCATTAAGTTACTTAGCTTGGGGCTGGATGGCGATGTGTAATATGTCCTGAAATATTTATTTTATTTATTTTTATTTAATAATATTTCTTGTATGGAGTTTAAACGTCAAGTACGTACAATCATCAGGAATATCGTTTATCTATATTTATGTCATTAATTTTATACTTTTCTTTATAGTTATTTTTTACTTTAAAAATCATAACATATACGTTATGTAGCCGATCCTTCTATGCTGCTTGGGTGCTAGTAGTTTCCGTAGGAAAAGAGATTTATATTTTATAAAAATCTTTTATTATGTCTTTTTTACCAGTACACATGACAATTTAGTATGACAAGACAATATGACATTTTGACGGTATATCGTACAAAGACGGAGCTGAGACTAAGGTGTTATACGTAAGTCATTAAATATACATATATGTGGTCTTTAAAATAATATAATTAAAAAAATATTACGCGTGGTGTTAGGTATATGTTAAAATTAGTTTTTGTAACATTTCCTAAGTGTAAAAGTTAATATTCTTGAAGTTAACGTGCGCGTTTGTCCGTTTGACTATTATCTCACTTGGTGGGATGGTATAATTTATGATGCGGAACCCGTGCTAAGAAATTTATGAACCCTAAATAATTTTATAATAGTTCTGTTAAATACAAGTTAGGTGTATATTCATTTATAATTTGATTAAATAATTTAATTGATCATTTGTAATTAATTAATCTCTAGTCCGGGTATATTATGCATCATGCAGCTATATTATGCATGTATTATACATACATGAATAACTCTATCTATTAAAAAATACCGCATCAAAATCCGTTGCGTAGTTTTAAAGATTCAAGCATACATAAGGACAGACAACGGGATGCGACTTTGTTTTATACTATCTAGAGAGTGAAGAGTAGAGGTAGGTAAAATATTTCACATTTAAACTGACTTAGCGGCCTAAAGAATACCATCGACAAATCTAAATACATATTGTATTAAAAATTCCTTTCAGTTAAAGAATATACACCGCCTGTCATTAAGCCAGGGCCAATGTATGGGCATTTAAAAGTACAAATAAAATTCAGAATATGTATACTTAACTTACTCACAATAATTCAGAAAATACTTATCTAATTACTTCTGGTTTTATTTATTATTTAAAATACATATGTATTTATTTTTATTTAGGTAAAATATTTGTTAATATTCATTATTTTTTTGTTACAATGCAATGCAAAGTTATTTAGCTGTATAACTGTCCATCGATTATAAGTTACAAATAATTATAAATGGGACAAGTTTCGTTTTTTTTCATGGGACGATTTGCGAATGGGACGATTTACGTCGGATCCAGTTTTTAGAAGGTCTTGAAATATTTCTTGCATCTCCATTTATTAATTTGTTCATATTCAGGTCACCATTATGTAAAATGCCCAGAATTACTCGGTCGGTTCGATGACCGACTCCTTCAGCCATTAATCAAACTACTTAAAATTTCGGAAAATCCTTTCTTATCCGATGCCTACGTCATACGAAGAACACACCCTCCAAGTTTCAGGCCTCTACGATCAACGGTTTAGGCTCTGCGTTGATGCGTCAGTCAGTCAGGACAAGGCATTTTAGATGTATAGTTATATAAAATGACCGGCTTTATCAAACTACCCACAACAACTACACCGTCTCTACTAGGGCTTCCAATCCCGCATGCTGTTGCGGGATCTCGGTATCAGATCCCGGTATAACGGGATTCCCGCGTTTGTCGATAGGAAAGGTTAAAAGTCAGCCAGACTACTTCGTATCTCGTTATGGTGGAGTTTACACTCTGCTCTAGTTCTTCTTGCAATGTCGGAGCTTGAGTAGACGTGTTCTTTTCCGTGTTGAATACATCAGCAGTTTGATTTTGGACAATGAACGAACGATAGCGCTCACGAAAGCACGTGGACACGTACCATTTTTTAATCCCACAAATTCCGCGGATCCCGGGATGGAAAAATCAAGCGGGATCTCGGTATTTCGGGATCTCGGTATACCAAGATTGGAAGCCCTAGTCTCCACTAAGCACAGTTGAATTGCAAAGCCTACAAAACACAATGGTCATTAAAACATGAAGAATCATAAAAATCCATATAAATATCGGAATGCTGGCGCTCGAACGCTCGTATGGAACGAAAGAAAAAATAACTTAAATAACTAAAGAGCCTTACCTACATCAACCGAAGGTAATTACCAACAATACTGGGAAACTTACGGTCGACTGACAAACAGTTTTTTTAATAATAATATGTTTACATTACAGCTATTACGAGATAGGAGAGAGTTTTTCTAGTAATTGTTTATTGAAAGTAATTTTGGTTAAGTGTGGGCGTAATGCTAGTAGGTAGGTAATTATTTCTTAATGTAACATGTTTTTCTGTGTGAACTTCCTTTATTAGGAAAAAAGTTGAAAATTACAATAAATTTTGGTACTACAAGTTTTCGTGAAAATCTAAAGCCTGTATCTTTTTATCGTATTGACTCAGGACTTTGATTTTTATACACCTAATAAGGATTATAGACCTGAAGACCAATTCTCGTAAATAACATTGTTTAAATTACATTTAAATATCATCCCGATTGCATTTCGATTGCAAAAGATACCTTCAAAGTCAGTTTTTTTTTACAAAAAGCTAACTTTGAGGGTGTTTTGAGCTCTTTTGAGGGTATTATTTGTGATCGAAATGATATTGAAATGTAATTTGAACAATGTTATTTACGAGAATTGGCCTTCTGACCCCCTTATTCCAAACGAGGTTTAAGGATAGTCCGAGATGTGGATTTAAACCTAAGATTTAGATACAGATTTACTTGTGAACTATAGTCTAAACACTATCCCTATATATCTATAGGGATGGATTATAGTTCCTAATAGATTATATAGGGATAGGGGATAGTGGGGATAAGGGGTAAAGTATAGGGTATCAACTTACTAGGTCCACCCGTTCCTGAGAAAATCGGTGGTGACACACCTTTGTTAAAAAAACATTTGAATTTCTTGTGTCTTCTACTCATTGGTGGGCGCGTTCTGAAGACACACATCCTAAATTAGTTTTTAAGACGATTCAATGTTATCTCATACGAAAGATTACTTTTGAGAGATTTTGACTTTGGATTTTGTAATTTTCGCAGAAAAGCATCCCTGTGGCATTGACCTCTCAATCTCAATAAGAGATGACTTGTAAATTATCATAGGGGTACCACCGAATTTTTATAGAACCTAACCTAACCTAACCATACATTTCAATCTGACAAGTTCTCTTTAGGTTATAGTGCTTTATTTGCTTTGATAAGGTCATATTTGTCACATAAAAAACGATCAGTTTTGCGCAAAAAAACCTTTAAAACCAAAACAATGACTAAAATTTCCAATTACTTATTTCGAAAATTGTAGAACAAAAATAAATTATTAGCTCAAACACCCTTGTGTCAACCTTAAAAGATAACGGATTAACTAAAAGTCACTGCGGGCGGTCGACTAGATTCAAGGAGGTGGAAAAAAACGGTCAAGTGCGAATCGTAGTCGCGACTCGATAGTTCAGTACGAAAGATAAAATTATGTTTTCGCATCGTGTTAGATGTTGAGCTGATACAATTTTGTTAGACCAGCATGCAACAGCAACGGCAGCATCGGCTTCATTTAGGTTCTCTTACGTGCAGATGTTATATACTATTTGCAATAATATTTTATTACTATTATATAATGTGGTGTTCGTTTTACGTCATTAGTTTCCTTGATATCTAAGATTGTGTAAAATAACTATATTAATTGTCAATTTAGGTTTGTCAAACTCAGGGAGAAAAATCAAAATTGACACAGTCTGCTTGCAGTGGATCTTCTGTCGCTGATATATCACTACATAGTAAAATAAAGTCACTTTTCGCCGTCCCTATGTCCCTTTGTATGCTTAGGTCTTTAAAACTACGCAACGGATTTTGATGCGGTTTTTTTAATAGGAGTGATTAACGAGGAAGGTTTTTAGATATAATACATGCATAATACAGCCGTGCGAAGCCGGGGCGGGTCGCTAGTAATACAATAAAGGAATTTTTGTGATGTGCTTTCTATAATCGCGGTCTAATATATCTAAATTACAACTATCTAAATTCCGCGCAAAAATTACCGTGTAAAGTCACGCACAGCCGTTTACATATTTCCTTTTAATAAACAGTCAGTCTTGGCGCTCCAAGCAGATCCATCCTAGCTAATCAGCCAACCGGACATCGTCTCCTTAACCGTTAAAGCTGACGGTGACTATACTGGCCGCAGGACGGTGACTTCTCGCCTAGTAAAATTTGTTACCAAGAAGCATATCCTTATTTTTAACATATAGTTTCCAATATCCCATATTTATTCCCCTCATCATTTAAGACACCTTCCTCATCACTTTATTCATACAATAATACAGTGTAGGTACTATTTTCACCTTTATTTATTCTTCTCCATATAAGCTTCACTTTAGGAAATATAAAGACTAGACGAAAAGCTCCACCTTCATTTTCTATATAGGTCTTGCCCACCACTTCATCCGCGTAGGATTTGAATTTTCCAAACCTTCTTTCTTAGCTGATTCCTTCGTTGCAACAGCTATCTGTATTTCAAATTTTAGCCCTATCTAAACATTATTTTAAGCTGTATGTTGACTGATTAGTTGGTCAGGAATTTGAATTTTATATTTATAGATTACAATATATACGAATTGACTTTGTCTCAATAGTTCGGTTGCTAGATAGTCCGAGTGCAAATTTCGGGAAGATAGGGAAGAAGAACTGTTCCGACTATTTTGTCTCAGTAGTTTTGGCACTCCAGTTACCGATTTTACGTTGGCTTAAATATGCTTCTACTGTGTTCGCTGAGTTCCGTTTTTCCCAATCGAGGTACGGTACCCTAAAAATAGACGATAATTAATTTTATCTCGTTACCAGGCAAGATTCCCACAGCAGGACGTTCGAACCTCAACGGGATGGATGTTATCCATCACGGAAGGCCAACCCGGATTTGGAAGTGTCCCCTTTTTATTGCGGAATGGTTATTAGTTGAGGTTTTTTCTATGTTGTTATAGCACCTGCTTATTTAATTAGGTTGTAAGTTGACTCTGCGTGTTTTAGAGATGGATTTATCTGTTACCACTGTCCAATTAAGACGTCGCGTCTGTGGCGGGAAAGGACAATGATCATAAACGCTCAGCGTCAATAAAAAACATATAGCAGGTCTGTATTAGATGTGCAATCAGTTTCTCTAAAAAATAAAACGACGTAGGCGTGTTACAAATAAATTGCAAATCTATGGGTAGCCAAATAACGTCGGGATTTGTGGTAGTAGTTCCATACACACATTAAGCAGCGTATTTGTACTCTTTCTATACAAACATTAAGGATCTGCGCAAACGGGCCACCAATCACAGCCACCACCACCGGTGGCCAGCCACGTTTGCGAATAGCCTTAGTGTTGCTTGCAGCGACAGTCCGGTTGCATTAGTTAGACTTGCTGTGGCCAACACTTTTTAGAAGTACCGCATCAATTCTTCTTAATTCATTTTTATGCCGATAAATGCAATGCTATAGCTTGCATATAAATCGTAAAAATAGTAAGTATTTATTAAGCTAAAATATTAATAATACGTATCCTAAGTTTTAAAAAAGCGAACTAGCTTTCTAAATGTTTTTTTAATTTTAAGTTGTCAGATTTAGGAATTTGCTGACGTACACTGGAGTTGTAACTTATTACCTAAGCATATTATCACTTCACTATCACTACATAGTATAAAATAAAGTCACTTTTCGCCGTCCCTATGTCCCTATGTATGCTTAGATCTTAAAAACTACGCAACGGATTTTGATGCGTGTTTTTTTAATAGATAGAGTGATTAAAGAGTAAGGTTTTTAGATATAATACATGCATAGTACAGCCGTGCGAAGCCGGGGCGGGTCGTATTTAATAAAGATTACTTATTGAAATCGAAAAAAATATACGAACATAGGTCGCGTCGCTTTGTGAGATGGAAACACTATACTTGCTTATTTGAAGAATATGCAGCATGAATATAAAATGTTGACTTTAGATGTCAGGTTAAAGACATGTCGCGGTACAAATTGAGTGCCTATATCTACATGTAGTATGTATGGCACTTCAAGTATCCTACTGATTTAGATATGTCCTTGTAATTTGTAATATTGACTTTACTTACCAGTATCCTACTTAATATTATAAACTACTAACTAGCGACCCGCTCCGGCTTCGCACGGCTATATTATGCATGTATTAGTTAGACATATAAACCTTCCTCTTCAATCACTCGATCTATTTAAAAAAACCGCATCAAAATCCGTTGCGTAGTTTTAAAGATCTAAGCATACAAAGGGAAATAGGGACATAGGGACTGCGAAAAGCGACTTTATTTTATACTATGTAGTGATTTGAGCCCCGTGGTTTCACTCGCGTTAGTCCCGATCCCGTGGGAATATCGCGATAACTTTTTATCCCGATATTCCCATGAGATCGGAACTTAGGCGGGTGAAAACACGGGGCGCGGCTAGTTCCAAATAAGACTTATTTAGTATGTCGTAGTCATCACCAAATTATAATGTGAACGAGTACAGTACTACGATCCTGATTGTGCGTCTCGGTAACTTTTGGTTTAGTAAAAAATATAGTTACAGCCAATGCCCAGCCTTTGTCGTGGTTACATTGTCACTAACAGACGTCAAGGAAATGTATAAATGTTTTTTTTTTCAAAGCACAAAAATACTAGTTGTAACAGCTCTAGATTTTTTAATAAATGTGATCTATGATGCGTGATGGTAAGTGACGATGCGATTTAAGATGTAGGACGCTTACCTTAAAGAAAGACCCCCACGCAGTATCTGGGTGACCGAGCTTTGCTCGAATAGATTACGTTTTTTTTTACCTCGATACAGAAACCCCCCGCAAACTAAATTTCATGAAAATCGATGAAGCCGTTTCTGAGATCCTGATTATCAAGAATTGCTCGTTTAAATATATTAGATACGCGCGAATACTTATTCTAAGACTCGTTTGAGTATTCGGCCATGATTCTATTCCCATTAAAATAATTTCCGATTTCTGATGATGAACGAAAGTTCCCGAGATGCATAACCCAGATCGTAATAGTACACTATCGCTCAAAGACTACGTGAATGGGTTATTGGAAACGAAATACAAATTAGTCAACTTCCGAAGTAAGTACTTATCATACACTTCGCTATTATGTAAGGGAAGTCGGCTTCCGTCCGTCCGTTCGTCTATCGGTAATGCCCTAAGCGTAGGTCAAAATTAAATACAAAAAGGTTCTTGTACTTACTATGTTTTTTTACGCTAATAGGCTTATTGGTAAATTAAAGAAATATTAATATTATAAGGAGGAATTATAATTTTGTTTGTAACGAATAGGCTCCGAAACTGATGGACAGATTTTGATGAAACTTGGTATGACGATAATACCGATTCATTAAGAACAACATAGGCTACTTTTTATCCCGATATTCCCGGAATCGGGATAAAAAAAAATATACGGTTGAGGGCCATTTCTGTGCATCCTAACTATCAACTTTAAATAAGATTTTTTTCCGAAAATTCCAAGAAAATCCGAAAATCACATGATACACGATGAGGTCATTAAACTTGAGATTATAAATATTTTTTAAATATTACGGTAAAGAAAAATCATGATGAAACCCGCGGCTTAGTTGTCTTCTGATGTATTGATTGAGTTATTTTCTGGACAAGGTCGACTAAGCTGAGAGGGTGGTATAGATTCTAATAAACGTACCAGAAACTTCGCCATAGATTAAAGTGGCAGAAGCTGTATAAATCATCTACGATGTAAAAGCCAATATTATTATTATTATCTTTTGTATGATGATAACACACGTTAAACTAATACAGTTCTAGCCCAAGTGGCCGTTTGTCATTTAACCGTGGCCAGGTTGTTTTGACACTCCTCAAGGTCAAGGTCAAACGGTCGGTCGCTCCGAAGGTCACCGTCTCGACCCCAGAATTTTATTCCAAGTTCAAAGAGCTCTTGCCGTTGAATCCCTTCGGTTTTTAAAGTATACGTACTTGCCCAGACCGAGACGGGATTTTCGTCTGACGAAATGAACGAAAACTTTTGAAGTACCCACAGTCTGTTGCTTTCTGTACAAGTCAACTAATTCCAAGATATTTAAATTACAATGGAATAGAAAAAATGGATGCGTGTACTTATTTTGTACGCGCGTGAGAAGTTATACGTCCGTCCGTCTGTCCGTCCGTTCACCATCCCATCCCATCCCAACTCATCCCTTCCCAACTCATCCCATTCCAACTCATCCCATCCCAACTCATCCCATTCCAACTCATCCCATTTCAACTCATCCCATCCCAACTCATCCCACCCAACTCATCCCATCCCATTTAGTAGGTACAGTCGGCAACAAACGTTGAGGCCCACCGTAGGGTTCTAAATCCAGCCAGGGTCTTTTGGCCGTGGGCTGCAGCACAAAAATCCGTCTGCAGCTTCAACATGTGAATTTTCCGTGTGACGGTGTTGCGCGCGCATCATAAAAATTCACTCTCATCATTTTTTCATAACGCGCCTAAAGAAGTATAACTTCAAAAACATATAACAGGTTCTAGTGCCAGTAACACCTCAGGTATTACTATACCGTGGAGTTGTTGGCACTCAATTGTGCCCTAGAAAAAATCGAGTACTAGTGACAACTCAGTATTAATAAGTGTTACTGACACTTTTGCCTTAGAACGTGTTAAATGTTTTATCTAGCGAACACGTTGTAATATTTCATTTATATAAAGCTGTTGGGAATACGATATGAGAGAAGAAATAAACTGCAAAGTGTATCTATACGTTAGAAGGTATATGTATGTGTCCTATCACACTGAAGGTCGAAGAATAATAATAATAAATATTGCAGGACATTCCACACATCGCCTTCTAGCCCCAAGCTAAGTAACTAGACTTGTGTTATGGGTGCTAGACAACGGATATACTACTTATATACTTTTCTTTTGTAAATATATACTTATAATACATAGAAACAACCAGACCTCAGAAAAATATCTAAGCATAAATACTTGTCTGAGGCGGGAATCGAACCCGCAACCCTGTGTTGGCAGTCCGGCGTGGTGACCATTGTGCCAACTGGGTCGTCAAAAGAAGAAGAAGAAGTATGTGCGAGCGATACTAAGCTCGGCCATTGCTTTTATAGTAATTAATTAGTCACTAATAGACAGCAATACAAGTAATAACTTAAGAAATAGAAACACTAAATCAATAACAGACATACTAGAAACAGTCTAAGAATAAAAGAGAAGACGCCGTGAAATTAAGGTAAGTATTGATTAAACTTGCGGTTTCATTTACGTCTATAACAAGTAAAAGTTCAACGTCTTTGTATAAAGTATACAATTTGACGTATTTACGAACTTTCCTTTCCTCTGTTAAGTTCACCCTTCATCGATTTTCCTTCTTGGTACTTACATACTTGAGAGCGTCTACACGTTTGCTTTACGGCCCTTGATCATGTTTATTAAAATCAAAATACAATATGCGAAAATGGTTTAAATTTAATTATTCTTAAGTAATTAATAGAAGTACAATACTCGTCATAAAACAACCATTGAAGTCGTGTTCATGAATTGATTATTCTACGAACACAGTCAATCAATATCGCTGTAAACTTGTTCTCATATAGGGACGTATCTCAACTTTCATAGTGGGTTCGAAAGTGACTGTGCACTAAAAAACAGATGTAGCTCTATGTTCCCTTCAATTAACTACTTGTGTTGATATGTTTGCCTGGTACTTCCCATTTATATGGTCGACTCTATTCTATAGGCCTCCCATTTCGCATTTGAACCAATAGATTAAACTCTAACATCAAATGTAGCTCAAGCTATACGAAAGATGAATATGTTCTTAGTTGCCTTCAATTAACTACTTGTGTTGATATATTTGCCTAGTACCTCTTATTATACGGTTGACTCCATAGGCCTACCATTTCGCATTTGAACCAATAGATTAAGCTCTAACATCAAATGTAGCTCAAGCTATACGAAAAGATGAATATATTCTTAGTTGCCTTCAATTAACTACTTGTGATGATATATTTGCCTAGTACCTCTTATTATACGGTTGACTCCATAGGCCTACCATTTCGCATTTGAACCAATAGATTAAGCTCTAACATCAAATGTAGCTCAAGCTATACGAAAAGATGAATATATTCTTAGTTGCCTTCAATTAACTACTTGTGATGATATATTTGCCTAGTACCTCTTATTATACGGTTGACTCCATAGGCCTACCATTTCGCATTTGAACCAATAGATAAAGCTCTAACATCAAATGTAGCTCAAGCTATACGAAAACATGAATATGTTCTTAGTATTCAATTCAATTAACTTTTTGTGTTGATATATTTGCCTAGTACCTCTTATTATACGGTTGACTCCATAAGCCTCTGATTTCGCATTTAGCTGTAGCTCAAGCTATATAAAAAGATGGATATGTTCTCGGTTCCATTTAATTATTTTCTTGTGTTGATATGTTTGCCTGGTTCCTCTTATTATACGGTTGACTCCATAGGCCTCCCATTTCGCAGTTAATTTAAGACCTTTATAGCTTCATAAAAACAATAACCCCAAGCGTAAATAAAAATAATCCGAAGCTCGAATTACGGGAAACTATGTTATTATACCTATTAAAAGTACAAAGGTAGATTTTAATTTCACGTTACGTGACGATGGAAGTAGCAATTTTGTCGCTACAATGTTGATTTTGGCAGATAATATCTTTGAAACATGATGACGGTATTATGCTTTCATTATCCTTAGTACTCTCTGTGACACTATCATTATTATATTCTTTGTTACCAGTTCGCGTAGAGACGGTGAAATAAGTATTATGTGACAAAACTCACAAGTTATAATCAGCTAGCGTTTGCAATCTCTCTTGACGTTAAGTGACGATGCGATCTAAGATATATCCCATTAGAAGTAGATGAAGAAGCTCTAGAAGATAATTAACTACTCAAATGTGACTTTAAGACTTCTACTAGCACATTTAAATAACCGATTGATAAAGTTTCATCATATCATATTATGATTGATTTGCAAAAGAGCATTTATTTAAAACAAAGTATTTCTTTTTACATTCATTTTCTGCAATTAATCAATTGTGATTTAGCTACATTCTTATGCTGTTGTATTTACCGCTGTTCACTATACGCTGCAGTAAATTTTGAGAGCATCAGTGCTCTTAAAGCCAATTATTCGGTTGAAGATCCATAATAATACAATTTATATATTGAAATATTCTTCCAATTGACACGGCAAGCTATTAAATACTAACATTAAACGAGTACGTAGGTACCTAATTTTATTTCCTCCAGTAGTAAAAGTCTGCTATTTCGATCGTGGCCTTGGTAATGAAAAGTGTTAGTGCCCCAGCGATCGATCGTTATATAAAGTAGGTATAATGTACGTTGTAGTGTCGCTAAGCGAGGTTCAAGGCTGGTCAGAATTAGCCCTTGAAGGAGGTTTAATCAAAGTTACTTCCATGGGGCCGGGCTTGTAGTACCTAAGCAAATTGTGGTTTCTTTAGAAGAGATTTTTCTCAAAAACGATACAATTATTTTCGAGTCAGTGACGTTCGAACGAACAAATTTTTCCTGCCCAATAGTTATCCACTGCAACTGCAGCAGCATTAGCCTCTATCAGGTCGACCAATGATCAGATATAAGGGCACAATGGGAATTGGAGTAGGTGAACCAATATAACCCCTAAAATAAAACATCATTTATTATATTCCGATTTTTCTAGAGATCGGAATTCACGCTCGCGCTGCCGTAATGCGCTTACCCAAAAATAAATCCACATCTAACAGATTTTACAGATAGCTTCTTCATCATTAAAGCTAGATGCGTAAAATATTTTGAATCATCTAGTGGGAGTTGATTGCCAAAAATAATTATTTACCCGTCAGTCAGGAGTTCACCGACTCCATGACGTCTTCCGACCCTGAGGACACCGTGACAGGAAATCGTGGAATTTATAGGCTGATTACAACGATCTCTATTACCTATCTACAAAAATAGAAGTCATATAATACAATCCAGGCATTATGTAGTTCAGGTTTTTTCCGCGTTTTAGGCATTTTGCGTTTTAGACATATAAGCTCCAGGCATTATGTGCTTCGGGAATTACGCTACCTAGGCATTTTACGGCAGAAACTGAAATAATACTGTATGCGTAACGATTACTTTTGTAAAAAAGATGAACCTTCCTTTTGGCTTCGCCGTGGTCGGGTAATTAACCTCTTTAATTCAAGTAATCATTATTCAAGAAAATTCTATAATAAGTGAGGTTTTCGAGTCGCCAAGGCTTAAGCCAAGAATAATTCCTTAAAGTACCGACTGCTTACCACTAGCCTCAAGGTCGTAACAACCACCTAAAAATAACATAAATATTTATACATAGTCTAAAGGAAAATCATTCTAGTCTAAAGTCGATTCTTTAATAACATGCCTACATTATTGGGAGGTTCAAGGCCGGACGATTCCCAATCTATATACATTCCCGTATGATCTGATATAAATATTTAGGGCTTCATGATCGATTGCTCAAATGCGCGCAATAATAAATGGAAGCCAAATAACCGCCTATATTTCTGGCTACTAAATTAGTTTCATAAGAAGTTAGTTATTGAAATTTTAGTAATCGTTCGAGTTACGATGCTGATTTACGTATTTAAAATCTATTGTTATTAGGATTGCTAGAGGTACGAGAAATCACGCTGTTCGAAGTTAAGCAATCCTGTGGAAGAGAATTAAGAAAAATAAAAAATTGTACGAGATTACAATGCTGTCGGCTTTCACAAGGAAGGTATAATGTCGGCAAATAAATGAAAACTTATATCACTAGATTCATTACCCCATAACAATCAATTTTTTTCTTAGTATGTTTAGTCAATATGTAATGAATATAATAATTTTACAACAAGTCTAGTTACTTAGCTTGGGGCTAGATGGCGATGTGTGGAATGTCCTGTAATTTTTTTTTATATTTTTAGAATTTTTTTTGATTTTTTGAATGATACCTACTTGGTACGAGAGAAAAAAAACCGGCATCTGGCAACACTATTTTTTATCGTATATCGCGTATGTTTAAATTGTACAGGCATTTACCTACCTACTAACTAAAAACGTTTAATTTTCACATGTTCGAAACGTTTTCTCCTAAGCGCTTCATTCACTAGTACATTTATTAAGCTTCTTGTATTGTAGATGTAATGGTGCTTTTAGTAGTAGTCTAGACTGTTTAATGTATTCTATCAATCTCTATCATATTTAAATGTGATATCTGGAGATAGAACTTGAGTTTACAACAATTGCATATTATTTGCAAATAAACAGCTTTTATCTTTAGCTTATTATCAGTTTTAATTTTTAAACCACAGATCGCAATCGCGTTGTTTCTACCTGCTAGTTATTTTTATATTTACCGGACGACGTTTCGATTGAGTTACACCGATCATGGTCACGGGAAGACTGGAAAAGCTGCGAGTGTCTTCAGGATCGATACGGATAATTTAAAAATTAAAGGAACAAGAAAGAAAACATTATTTGGACAAGCACGCGACACAAGACATTTTATAAAAGTAAATAGACAAACAAACAAACAGAACTAAAAAAATGGCCTTATACATTCCATAAAGTTTGTAAACACACGACACTCACAATATCCGAAGATATTTAGTACTCGTAGGAGATAATAGGACATTCTTATAAACCGATCCTGCCACGATCAAGAGTTTATAATGATCGGTTTTAGATTGTCCTTGCATTCCGTCATCCTCTCGTTTCTAGAAGTGGTACGAGTATATAATATGAATGCTAATGTTGTTGTCGTGTCCGTCCGTCTCTCAGGGCACGCGTTGCAAGTTCAAGGGCGGCGGCCGCTGCGGTCGTTCCACCGCACTTTTTGCGCGTTTGCGTAACTAACTCACCAGACTGCTGTCATAGATTCGTTTATTACATGCGGCACAGATAAGACGTATTTTATTGCCTAATGCCTTATTCATTGGATATTCAGAACTGACACTGTGTCTACGGAGCTTCTTTTATGTGAAATATTAGAACCAAGCTAACTGATATACTTACGGCACCGACTCATGGTGGAAATACCAGACGTCCGCACTAAGCATTTTGCTTCGTCGTTACTTATTCGTACCGCAAGGGAATGGAATCAGTTGCCTGTGTTTGTCTTTCCTGGCGTGAACAATTTGAGGGGCATCTTCCAGGAAAGCGTGCCACATCGTAGGCAGCATCGTTACCTGCCGTAAGGTGGATGTGATAGTGGTCAAACGCTGACCTATCATAATATGTATATAAAAAACGCTCTTTTCGCCCTGTTTTACCTGATGCAAAGTGACTATTTTGAAGATGTAGCATGTTTGCATCAAGGGTACTCTGATCTTCAAGATTATTTTAGGTTATTTTTTCAACGTCTACCTACTCAGGAAAATTGTAATACAAAATGTCACTTCTGTCTTCTTTGCTTGCCAACTGACCATGATCATAATTTACAGAGAGAAGTGGGCAAGACGACATGCATGATTTTTTAATTTGACCGATCCTTGGAAGAGACGCAATAAAGTAAACGTGAATTCGTCGTTATTTTGTTGATACTGCGTAAGAACTTTGTGCCAATACCTATTGCATTTATGTATATTTTCATCAAACTCTGTAGTTTGATGAAAATAATAAATAAATTCTCTCTCTCTCTCTAAGATCTGTATCTTAGAGAGAGAGAGAGAAAGATCTCTTTCAGAGATCGATTATTTAGCCATAAGTTCGCCCATTATGTCATACTGTTTGGTTTATATTAAAAAAAATGGTTGTCTGTAAAGTCGGTTTACGGACGATAATTTTACGTGATAACGTCATTATAAGTACTCTTTTGTATCGTTGACATTACCATTTTGCATACTTTAATACGTTGCTATGGTTACCTTGTCAATAACGTAACGTAGCGCATGACGTCACACTTTTTTATGAATGCCGGTTTTCATCGATTTATAAGACGTTGTCACGTCAAAAAATGTAATTTTTTTTTTTAGAATTAAAGATTTTAATCTGGTACAGTAAAAAGTTTATCTATCTATCTTCTTAAGAAGTAACAAAAATATTATAAACGTAACCTAAATTATAAATATCAACTTATAAGACCATGATGACAAACAATTCATTGCTCTTATATTTTTTTTGTTATATTCATTGAAATGTCACCCGCGATCAGGGCACGGCATCCATGGGTGGGCCTACGTGGGTCGATTGTTGTGTCGAATAAAGTATAAATAAGCAATTTGTTTGTCCGTCTGTTTGTTCACACCTCTGACTCTCAACCAAAGAGCCCCTTGGACCGATAGGGACGTTGTTTATTTTTATACCGATCTCGAGGCTTCTGTGTCTAATCGACAACCCTTCCCCTAAATCGAACCCTAAAAGATATCGAAAATTGGACCTTATCTTTTTAATCATACCGTCAAAATTTACTATTAGCTATTCATCAGCGGCAGACTGTATCAAATTCCTAACAATACCTTAACGCTTCGTAGTCAACAAAAAAAAAAACTTTAGAGCAAACGTGCTCTCATTTCAAAAGAGACTGTGTTATTAAAACTTTAACACCTTCCTTAAGAATTCTGGTAAAAGTTTACTGATTAGGATCTAAACGGTACTTCCGTAGGATTACTTTTACGATTTCTGTTTGTTTTTGAATGAGCATCGAGGGAAGATTTTCCGAAAAATCGTGTGATATGCGTATGGAATAGCGATATGCAACGTCATCGCCTCTTGAATACGAATAGGTCATTAGACGCGATAATGCTGGGTCACGTGTTAGTTTGTGGAAACACACACTTAATATGGGTGTCGGTTAATACTCGTGATGATCATTGCTTTTTTTGATACCTATTATGTCTCGCTTTAAATCCTGGAATGGCCTAGACTACAAGTCATAAAGGTTCAAAATTGACTTATGCTACTGGCTCAGTGACTCAAATTGAATCTTGCTCTTCGAAACGAGACTCCTCCACTAACTCCTTGTCCTGCACTATTCCTCGTCAATTTTTGGTTTAAACTTCGTACCAGGTCAGCTTCCATCATATCATCCAGATAACATATTCGGAAATCCGTAGTGTAAATATACCACTGTCCGTCTCAGATGCCTATGGCTTGTAAGGCAGGCAGTACTGCATCCAGAACGGCATAGATAAAATTTGCTGGCGCTGTGTAACTCATCCTAAATAGATGTAAGTAGATGTGTCCATCGCCCATATTTTTTTTTGGTATACTCTTCGCATTGATACCCAAAGGGTCCGAAGTTCATTTAACCATTTTTGCACATGACAAATCGCAATACAATGGCACTTGTAGGCGTATGATTCACCAGTCCTAATCCATTGACAAGGTTACGCTGTACCTACGCGCCATTCAAATTTTATGGTCTTTTAACAACGAAATTAACAATTACAAGAATAGAGAGGTAATCGTTACATTTTGTTTCGCAAAATTTTGAAATTTCTACAAGGAACATAGATAAATACCCCAACTTTATTTGCACGTCACACAAAAGAAACAGAACACAATAAAAGCTAACGATAAGGAAGGCAGCTTTATCGCTGAAAGGGATTTCCTACAGACAAACCTCACAAATCTAACAACTCTATTTTAAAGAAGATGAAGAGTAAGTTTTTCCAAAACTTACAATATGTTCACTTAAGTAACTGGTTCATATTTTACTCTTTAATTAGTGTTAAATTGATAAAAATGTTTATATAGTTTTATTTTAACGGCTGATGATATCTATATTCGATTGTAATTTTAATATCTTTGTGTCCCAACTTATGGAATGGCAGGCACTTAGGATAAATATAGTGACTACCTCACGAAACGCCTTGTTTGGTATTTTCTTGGTGTCCCATAAGTAATATTGATGTGATGTCGACTAATAAAAGGATGAAGGAAGTGTAGGAAATTAATCAAGAGTGTGACAAACTGTTGGTGTGAGAATTGCGTAACCTAATGTAATGATGAAAAGGATTACTCGGGAACTTGTTTTAGACCTGAGTGGTTTTTATTTTCGTTTTGCTTTAAATGTTATTCGGCTTGATAACACTACAGGATTTTGTCTAATTCTCTTTTCTTTACGGCCATTATTACGTTGAGGATATTCAAGTAAAGGTAGAATAATCAGGTAAATATTTTGGGTAAGGAAGCTGCATATTACTAACCAATATTTGGGATTGTCTGACGTTTAGCTATGGTGTAATTCATCAGGATACGTGCCAGAATTCGTTTTATATATCTATTCGTGGTAGCCATGATGGAGGATTGTTTAGGATTGTGAATTGTTATGGTCTTTGTTAAGAGCAACTATTGTAACAAACGATAAATGATAATCCCATACGTTTTTTGTTTATGTCCAAGAACTAAAACTTAAACTTAAACTTAGAAAACTTAATTTTCATTTGTATCGGAGGTTTCATTTATTAATTTTGAAAAAGAAAACACTTCACTGTGCGTCTGAGTACATTGTATTTAAATAAATAAACCATCTCCCGCGATCAGAATCCCAAAGTAATCTGACTAATTTATCTTCGATATTTTTATTTGTCTGTTCGCGGAATTTTTGTATTATCGTTAGTATACACTAGTAGGTATACAGCTTCCATGATTCATATCTGGCTGTCTACGTAAATTCTCGGAACGTCCATTGATAGACTTTGAGTCAGGGGTCATGGTTCCACTCGCAGACGATGCTGACTCGAGGTTTTGATAAACCTACCGACTATTGAAACCAGAACGACCTGTCTATTTCTTACAAGCAGCGCTCTGCGATTTTCCCGCGTAACTCCCGATCCCGTGGGAATATTGGGATAAAAAGTGGCCTATGTTACTCCCAATCAATGTATCCTCATGCCAAATTTAATCAAAATCGGTTAAACAAAAAAATCTTTCCTCCTTGTAATATTAGTGTAAATTCCCGTAAAATTGGCTCAAAAATTTGCCACTTTTTGGTTTGAACTTGACCTTGAAGGTTTTATTAATGTGAACAAAGTTTCGCAAGCAACTTGTTACCGGAAATCGTTTGCCTTTGAATAAATATAAATACTTTTTTTTATCCTGTGTACCGGATGTCACTATTAAAGGCAAACATGAAGCTTCACCAACTTTACTATTATAAAGTTACTACGAAATTAAGTTTTATCAAAATTGTAAGGTTTAACGTAAAATTAGGGGATTGCTTGTGAATGTTGCCAGATGTTTAGTAAATTATTGAGAAGGTGGGTAGCGATCTATGAATCATAGACGAAGTGGTACTAATCAAGACACTAGTATCTAGACGAAATACTAATATTCGGCTTCTGTGGTACTGTGGGCGACGCAGATTGTTGCGGGATCGATCCACTCCAGAAAAAAAAACCCTTAAATATTACTTTTTTATAATATACAGGGTTATTGAAAATTATACTAGCAAAAGTTATACTACTACCGTTGAGGGCTACTTCTGTGCACCTTAACAAACAACTTTTGTTCTACGACTTTTGGAAATTCGAACATTTTGAGGTTAGGTTAGGTTAGGTTATCTGAAAATCAGCTGTTCCTTACACGGAGAGGTCATTAACCTTAAAATGTTACTTATTTTTTAGTCTTTATGACCTTTGTTTTAAAAACATCAGCTGTTTTTCGAATTTACAATAAGTTTCTAGTAGGTATTCGATAAGTTAGACCCTTGATATTTTAAACTCATTATTATTCATCAATAAAATAACAATTCATTTAATAAAAACCTACAAACACTAGTACAAACTAAAATGGTTAAATAAAATGGTGGTAGGTTTTAAAATATTGTTAAAAATATAATACCTACAATAAAAGTGACTCTGCATGTTTCGTTACTTTTACTATCTCTCATTTGATACCTAATTTGCTCGAATCGGATAAATGGTTTTCGCAATAACCGACAAAACCTAAACGCCATCTTTGTGACATCATAGATATCACTCCAACTACTTTAGGAAGACCTTTCCAGTCCTACGAAAATTACAATTGTTCAACTTGGCCTCTCTACTACAAGTTTAGACGCCTAGCTTGATGACCGCTAAGTGCAATATTCTACAATATCTACAATATTTTCAAAAGGCTCTGGACAAACTAGGTACAAAACTTATCTGTGTGTGTATACACAGATAAGTTTTACGTAACGTCTAAAAATAATCCCACAATCAACTGCTAATTTATATTTGATCCGAAAGCGGCAACGCTTCACCGACACTGTCCATCATTCGTCTTTAAGGCAACCTCGGGTCACAAGTTCAAATCGAACCACAAAATATAGGTGAACGACCTCAGTTAAGGCTATAGTTAAAATTAAATTAAAAGGCGTAGTTACCAGTGTATATGACATAACTAGCTATATCCTTCGGTTTTACCCTCGTAAGTCCCCCTGTTGAAATATAAGCATAAAAATAGCCTTTGTGTAATGTCAGGACTCCAGCTTTCAACATACCAAGTTTAATCGCAAACGGTCCAGTAGTTCAGGCGTGAGGAGGTAATAAAGTAACAAACATATTAACACACAAACTTTTACATTTATAACATGAGAACTTCGGTGTCTGTGGGCGAATTAAAAACATATTATTATGAGTGTCTTATTAGCTGCACCTCGCGGTTTTACCAGCATAAGTCCCGATCCCGTGGGGATATTCCCCTAATTCACCAAAATCCACTGTTCGGATCCACCAGTGCAATTAATTGAATAGCACTCGAGTTCACTGTGATTCAGTATTGGTATGGGTGGATTCTGTAACACTTGCAAATCCACTAAAATCCACCTCGATCCAACTTGATCCACCGGTTGATACCACTATGGAGTTCACAGTTATACACCTTGGGTATTGGGTAAAAACCTCAGGAAAATGGATTACTGCACAAAAAAAATAAAATACAAACTAAGTTAAAAACATTCTCTCTACCCGTTAGTGAGGAAAAGGGTCTTGATAGACAGACGGACGGACAATCGAGTGATCTAGGGTTTCGTTTTTTCCTCTTGAGAACCCTAAAAACAAACAATTTTTAAGAAGTAGGATTTGTGAACAAAATAACTCTTTTCCTTTTGCCGCGTTGATTACTATAGGTATGAAACTATAGGTATAGTTTCAAACTAATATTCGTTACTTTTGGTTTGTTTGTGTCCGTCGATTCATTGTTTACATAATGTATTCAATCTACTCGTCATGTGATGGGTTGGCCGTGACTTATTAACTAGACATAAAGATGTATCGTGACTACATAACTATTACTTAATATTATAGATACCTAATACATGCACTGCGTCTTACGTTAGTGTGGATCCCTTGGGAATATCGGGATAAAAAGTAGCTCATGTCACTTCTAAAGACGTAGTATTACAGACTCAACTCATTTGCATATATTACTACTTTCTCAGCATCTTCTTGCTCTTTTTCCATATTGTCAATCTTCTCCACTCCAGCCTATGCCCTGTCAAGTCTGTGTTCACTCCCGTCCCTGTCAAAGTCCCCGGTCACTCTCGTCTAATCCCTGTCAAGTTAGCGTTCACTCCTTTCTCCACTCTACTCTATACCCTGTCAAGTCGGCGTTCCCTCCCTTCTCCCAAAGAAGAGGTGGAGACCTCTTCTTTGGCCGTCTTCTCGCTCTACGACCATTTACTTCCGAGTTCTGTACTCTGATTGTATGAGTATCCTCATACTGCTACAGGGCAAAGGCCTCCCTCCTTTCTTTCCACAGGTAACTGTCTGAGTCAACTGTATCCAGTACCTACGATGCAAATCCAACTCATCCCGCCATCTCCATCGGGACATCGGGATCTAAATAAAAAGTATCTGAGAAGCTAAGCTTTAGCTTCTCAGATACTTATTATTTATTCTTTGTGTATTTTCTATTCTTTGTAATTAATATTTAGCATTATCTTATTGTTTTATGTGTATTTATTTCGCGTGTTTGTTCGAATAAATTCTTTTCTATTTCTTCGATGAGATGATTGAGACGAGATGGCGCTTAGGGCTTCGTCCGTTAATATTTAAATATTTATAAAATATTATTAATAGATTAATTATGACATCGATTATCCTGTTAACTCCGTTTTCCTTGAACGTTTCAATACTAAATATTGTATCCGGATGATTCATACGTTAACGATTTATTAATTCCAGTTCTACCTTTTGCACTTAAGGAGTGACTCAAAGTGGTAGCTTGACCATTAAGATGCTGTTTACTCTTTTCAATGATTGCATGACTAGATGCGACCCGTGGTTATTGTTTGTCCTAGGGCAGTGGTTCACCTTTTCAAACTTGTCACTCCTATGACTTACCTAGGAAAACTGATTTACCCCCTTTACTTTTGGAACCTGCTTGAATTTGAAAACATTCTATTAAAAGCTCTACAGTAGGCCCTAAGACCGAGGGTATAGGAGAAATACCTGGATAAAAATTTCTTAATCTCATTACCAAAGGATTTTTCATAAGAAAAACTGATGTGCGCTTATTGACATTGCTTTAACGGTGAAGGAAAACATCGTGATGAAACCTGCGACTTAGTTGACTCAAGATGTAAAGACGAGTTGTTCCCTCTGGTCGACTAAGTTGAAAGGGTGTTTAACTTTAAAAAAAACTCTTTTTTTTGAAAGGGTGTTGTTTCTGGGCAAGCCTACTCCATCTAAATAACTGAATTAGCCCTAACTTAGTTTTTAAGACGATTTTATGTGGTCTATATACTTTTAATGTATTATGCATCCAAAGAAATAAAAAAAATTGACTTTGACTTTGAATAGTATGGATTAAAACTGGCGCTTTATAAATCGCGACGACCCAATTAGCACAATGGTCACCATGCCGGACTGTTAAACACAGGGCTGCGGGTTCGATTCCCGCCTCAGACAAGTATTTATGCTTAGATATTCGTCTGTGGTCTGGTTGTTTATATGTATTATAAGTATATATTTACAAAAGAAAAGTATATAAGTAGTATATCCGTTGTCTAGCACCCATAATACAAGTCTAGTTACTTAGCTTAGGGCTAGATGGTGATGTGTGGAAGGTCCTGTAATATTTATTATTTATTTATAAATCATCTGGAACAGTTTTAAAGGCTAATTTAACTAGATTCTAGTGAGTGATATACATTTTTCTCTCTAACTCTACCAACGGCAGAGCAATGCTCCTAAGTTTTTGTACTCGTCTTTTTACTATAGTCCAGTTTATTGACACTACATAAAAGGATCGATTTATATTGCGCAGTAGTTTTTATTGTGAACTAATTACGGTACGCGGTTTTGCCTGCTAACATTATGATCTTTAAAAAAATAAAATGCGGAAAACTGTGCCTGAAGTTTGGCTAGGACAAACTTTAAGCTCTAAGGTTTTCGCTAATATAATTAGTTTCGACCGTTTTTTTGGCCGTTCGATATTTTTGACGTGATAACGTCTAATAAATTGATGGAACACCTGCATTCACAAAAAAGATCACGTATTCGCGTTCCATAGCAACGTCATGTTATTGGCAAGGACCGTTCCATAGCAACGTATGAAGTATGCAAAATGGTAAAAATTAGTATTTTACCATTGCTATTATTACCGTTGCTATTTTACTTATTTATTATTGCTATTTTACTTATTTATTGTTTGGGTGTGTCTGTGTATGCGGGAGTTTGAGACGACGCCCGACGGCAGCGGGTTTGGCCGGAAGACCAGCGCTGCAGCCAAGTTATGCTTGACTATGGCTTACAGCTGAGGTCGACCCATTTGGGCAGCATATGGCTTCTTAAATATTCTTAAGTTTAATGTATGTTTTTTCCTTATTTCTTCGTTGTATAAGTTACCTATTTCTTTGTGTGTGTTAATTTAAAAGTTGTCGTGTGCCTGTACCAAATAAATGTTTTTCTTTCTTTCTTTCTAAAAACAACGAAACAAAAGAGTTCTGACGTAATCACGTAAAATTATGATCCGTGAACCGACTTTACATTCAACAATTTTTTTTTAGTTATTTTTCAAAATCGGTATAGTCAGACGTCATACAAACAGCTTAGATTAGACTAGAGTCCGCCCGCAGTTCTGGTCACCTGTTGATTCTCATTCTCGCTAGCATTATGTTTAATTCATTCGTTGCATGACTTTTTAATGGTTTGATTGACAATCGCTTTAGTGATATCAGATCTAGTTGATTCGAATGTTTTTAGGTCGTCTATTTTAGCGCTTAGATTTTTAGACAACGTAGATTCTAATCTGATAAATTAAGAACTGTTATTAATGTATTATTAATCTTTAAAAAAAACAGCTCTATGTAGGTATGTATGTTTATATTAGTTTTTGTAGCTAAAACTACGCGTTCTTAGTTGTTTGATGACAATCGTTATAATTAATTGTGAGTCTTTTTGTTTCAAGGAATTTGTATAAACACCAATTAGTCTTAATTTTAAGTAAAACTTGAAATATTATGTTAGTTATTTTCACTGTTAAGAGTAAAGGTACCCGGCTCTGTCTCCATACAAACGTAGTTGACTGTTTCCTTCCTGGATGATGACACTAGAGCAAAACATTTTGTAGCATAACTGCCATGATACTGCCCCTATGTCTTATTATTGTACTAGCGACTCGCCCCGGCTTCGCACGGCTATATTATGCATGTATTATACATATAAACCTTTCTCTTGAATCACTCTATCTATTAAAAAAACCGCATCAAAATCCGTTGCGTAGTTTTAAAGATCTAAGCATACAAAGGGAAATAGGGACGGCGAAAAGTGACTTTATTTTATACTATGTAGTGATATATTTTGTTATTTAGGAGTCTTACTTCCTATGAAGAAGGATGAATGAAGGAAGGGAACCCTTCGTGCGCGGGTCCGACTCGCACTTGGCCGGTTTTTAGGCATTGTCTAAGATAAAATCGAAACGGTTACCCGCTTTAATTAGCTCTAATGTCCCCATAATGCTTCCCTCGTTATAAATTCATGGTACGGTAGCGCTGTAGGTGATTCTTTTATTTGTCCAAAATGACCCCTTTGAAATTACTCTAATTATATGTCCTCTCACGGTGTCTATGTTATTAAGTGATTTGGAACTTATTTTCTTATTGTTTTGTTTCAGATATCGGTAAACATGTCATCAATGTTTATTCTCATGTGAGTATTTATTTGATGTAAATATTAGAGTTATGATAAATAAGGTTTTATTATGCTGTGTGGTCAATATCTATTTCCATAGAAGATATGGTTAACATTCATATATTTTTTTAATTCAATATGCCTTTTTGAGTTCTAAAAGAGATAAAATTTAAACCTTTATGCGCCTATAAGTAATATATTCGGCTTAATGCTACCATAGGTAATAAAGCAGGGACAAAAATCACTCAAAAGCAACCGTTTGTGATAGTTACTTATTTGCAAATTCGAGTGCTGTTTGCATCTTTAAGTAATACCGTACACTCTTGCATCACTTATATGCTATGCTACCTACAGTTGCAATATAAGTTCCAAAATTCACTAACGTGCTACTTGGGTAACTAGTACAGCAAGACTAGATTCTGGGTTTTGTCCTTTCTTTCCTTCTTAAGGTGTGTTAGTTATGCTTAATGTTATGCTTTTTTGTCTGAGAGAACGTTTAATTTAGACCTTATGTAGCATTCGTTAGGTCAAAATGAACCCATTTTATTATTACAAGCTTTTATTTTTCACCTGTCCTGATGGTTGTCATCAAACCTTGAAAATTTTTGATCCACTTCCGATTGAACTGAAATTTGTTCAAATTTGAGTTATGACCAAATATTATTTCGGGCCAGTTTAAAAAGAGGGTTACATTCTGAATTAAAAAAAACAAAACCTTTTATTAACCTGACTCGCTACTGGTTCAGGTTTTTTTTTTTCAGTATATTGTTACTTGAAATTACCGCTGCTGTCGCTGATGTAGCACTTAAGGTGAAAGGGTACCTGCGCGCTCTCCATACAAACGTAGTCGACTGTTTCCTCCCTGGATAATGACACTAGCACAAATATTTTTGCGCCATAAAACCTATAACTGCCATGACTATGCCCCTATGTTTTGGTTTTTTTCATTTTCTAATTATCATAGAAATTAAAATAAAAAAAATAAAAAAAACAAAAAATAGGGGCATGGTCATGGCAGTTATAAGTTTTATGCACCAAAAATATTTGCTCTAGTGTCATTATCTAGGGAGAAAACAGTCGACTACATTTATAATAGTTTGTATGAAGAAAGCCCCCGATACCCTTTCCTCTTAAAGCTCACTTTAAAATAACCGTATAACTAAACATGAATCTAAAATACTAAAACTGGGTCAGGTTAAGTACTAATAATCCCAAAAATATACGAGACGAAATGAGCACCAAGAATTAGAGACCTTCAAGACCTAAAAAGCATTTAGTAGTTAATCATCAGTCGCATACACCCCTTACAAATTCCTTACACACACCATCATCATATTCCTGCCCTTATCCCAATTTATTTGGGGTCGACGCAGTATGTTTTCTTCTTCCATTCACTCCTTTAGTCGTCATCCCATCGCTGACATTCATCTCTCTCATGTCTTGTCTTACGCAGTCCATCCATCTTTTCTTTGGTCGTCCTCTTCCTCTCCATCCCTCTACATTCATACTCATCACTCTTCTAGTCACATGCGTCTCTTCTCTTCCTTTACACACACCATAAGACAGAAATACCTATAACATAGTAACATCACAAAAGGAGACAACTTCCTCAACACACACAGAAAAGGCAAACCAGATTAACTTTATAACGATCTTTTAATTTGTCCGGGATGTAAACAAAGCTTGTGGAAACAAAAAAAAATGGTGAAGTAACGGTATCCCGAGATAAAAGTAGGTAAATATAGATTTAAATGGGGCAAAGGCATTTTTTCTGCTCTGTTTTGGTTGCCGCTATCAAAAGGTTGAATGAATGTGGTTCTAGGAAAAGGTATAAACCGTATAAGCGCTTTCTATTTTTATGTTTTGTTTGTTTACATATGAATCTACTTAAAATTCAGCATTAACTGTGTTTTCAGACTTTCATTTATTTTTTATCATTCTCATTCATTGAACTTAAATTTAGGTTTTTGTAAAAACAAAATGAATACCTACAAAATATATACATGAGTATACAAACTTATCAAAAAATCTATTTAAACACTTATATGCTACCTAAATAAAATTGTATTTACAATTCTTAAAAATAATGTACCTATATTTTTTGCATATAAAACAGTAAATTATTATAAAAACTGTCAATATTATTTGAGTCATTCATTGGTTTTTATTTGCTTATAAAGAGAAAAAAAATTGAATAGAAAATCTTTATTCTGATTATACGTGTTAAAAAAACTTAGATTAGAATATGAAGTACAGTGCTACCAAAAAAGTAGCTATCGGTACTTTGAACCAAAGAATGGACATGAAATTAAAGGTCTTTAATTTGCGTGAAATTATGGAACAGTTTCTCCTCGGTCAAAACATTCAGTCAATAGGTTACTTTATTATGAAAACACGACAATAGATTTTTTCCCGTCAATCAACCGTTTCCTGAGAAACTTTCACTTACAAGCGGAGCATGGAAAAAAATCATAACAATATTATCTAATACATGAATTTATCTGGGGTCGTCCTTCGCGGAAGCGAGGGGTTATCGACGAGTCATATATCTATCGATAACTTTACAAATATCAAGTAACTAGAATAACCACCCACACTTACAATAAAAAACCGGCCAAGTGCGAGTCGGAATTGCGTATGAAGGGTTCCGTACCATGTTGTATGAGAGCCCCACTTAATTTTTTTTCTGTTTTTAGTATTTGTTGTTATAGCGGAAACGGAAATACATAATCTGTAATTTCGACTGTCTAGCTATCACGGTTCATGAGATACAGCCTGGTGACAGACGGGAAGCCAGTCGAACGGACGGAAAGTGAAGTCTAAGGCCGCGCGCACTTTGGACACGAATTTTAATCGTACGTGAACGTACGATCGTGGTCGTACGAATTGAGTGCGCACACTGCATACGTTTTTATCCGTTTTAATTTTCTAAATTTAAATTTTTCCACATCCATTGCATCCATTCGTACGAACGCGTATCAAATTCCACAAGTTCGGATTGTGTTCGGAAGTCGTAAGTAAACGTACTTACGTTCACGTACGACTAATTCGTAAGCAGTCTGCGCGCTTCCATAGTACTTAAAAGGATGGGATTGTTCGTACGTCTTCGTACGTTGACGCACGAATGAAATTCGGACGAAAACGTATCCAAAGTGCGCGCGGCCTTAGTAATAGGGTCCCGTTTTTACCCTTTGGGTACGGAACCCTAAAAAATGACGATTTTGGTGTAACAGAATATTCCACATCATTTGCCGAATTGGACTGCATAAATCTTAATAAAACTTCACATATAAAACAGTGAAACTGCATAAGAATAAATGTTGGCAATAAAATGAAATGTGCCACTAATAAAAACGAGAATTCTGTTAATGAGATATGTTGAGTGAGAGATTGTTGTCCTTTCACTAAACTGAATTGAGAATAAACCTGATAAAATGTCTTGATTAAAAGTGAATTATAATTTTATTGGTTTTGCTAATATTCTTACAAAATGTATTAAATTTATTAATATAATGCTTGTTGGCTTTGTTTTGACGTGACAAAGTCAACGTCTTATACAGGGTTATTGGAATTTATACTAGCAAGCAGTTGAGGGCTACTTCTGTGCACCTAAACAAACAACCTTTGTTCTAAGACTTTTGAAAATTCTTTTAAAACAAAGGTCATTCAGACCAAGAACAGTAGATGAAACTTAATAAATAAGTCAAATTTTAATGTTACTGACCTCTCCTTTTAAGAAACAGCTGATTTTCAGGTAAACCTAACCTCAAAATTTTCGAAAAAATATTCGAATTTCCAAAAGTCTTAGAACAAAAGTTGTTTGTTTAGGTGCACAGAAGTAGCCCTCAACGGCTTGCTACTATAATTACCAATAACCCTGTAGATAGAAATGCACTAGCAAAAAAGTGTGACGTCATCGCTCACGTTCCATTATTAACAAGGTAACCATAACAACGTATAGAAGTATGCCAAATGGTAATCTGTCAGGTTCTGTTGATAAGTAACCATAACCATAGCAACGTATTATTTTATCAATGTTTTCTTATGACGCTCGCAAAATTGACTTTACAGACAACTAGACAACTATTTGTTTTTTTTAGGGTTCCGTACCCAAAGGATAAAAACGGGACCCTTTTAGTAAAACACCACTGTCCGTCTGTATGTCACCAGGCTATATCTAATGAAGCGTGATAGCTAGACAGTTGAAATTTTCACAGATTATGTATTCGCTATAACAATAAATAACGGAATATAAAAACTAAAAATGGAATATAATATAGTACGGAACCCTTCGCACTTGTTCTAATTGTCATTTTACGGTAACGAAAATTCTTAATTTCTTAAATTAAAATGATATTTTCTTGGATGATGCTTAATTTACCTAAGTAACATCTGGAAAATGGTATGCTTCTAAAAGGATTAAATACGAAAATTTTGAAGCTTCGACTTCTAGATTGTGTAGTTAAACAGATCATTAATCCTTTGCTGAGAGATATTTGGATAGTCCTACGAGATCGGAATTTACAGAATCTTCTTCATCTTTGTCTCCTCGCACTTTAGGTGGTCGGCTCTCCTAAATTGTCTACACTTAGACATGTTGTCTCTGTTCTGATCATTTTTAATAATTGGGTCATGATTCTTCACTATGTCGCAGCCTCTGCTTCTTCGGCTTTCGAGGAGGGTTTTTGGATAATTCGATTTATAATTTAAAACTCTAGTTAAGTAATACGTTCCCAAACTGAAATTAAGGATTTTAGTCGGCTTGCTGCCGAAGTCAAATGGAACCGGGCTGATATTTGCCGCATGTCCGACGAGATGTTGGCTAAAACCATCACGGTAGTCCGTAGTACGGTAGTCAGTTCCCCGTGGTCCCGATCCCGCGCAGGACCAGAAAAAGATGAGTCGACCCAACTGACACAAGGCTGGGATTAATGGATAGCTGGGAGTCTTGACAATGTTGTGGTACGAACTTGTAAACCTACTATACAAAAATAATGTTCACAAATCGTCCGATACTAATCTTCTTTTTTCAGCGATATTCTTATTCTTATTCGATATAAGTACTCGACAAAGTTATTTAGCAGTACCAACGTAAAGCAATAAAGACCAAAAAATGAATGAAATCCGTTACTTCATTGATAGAGTTGAATCGAACACGATCGCGATGGCAAACATTGTCCCTATCAAAAAAGCGTATTTCTCGGTAATCGAAGTAGCGGTAAAGGAAAACGATTTGATTGAAAACGTGAGGCAGGTATTTGAAGATGTAAGTATAATAGGCGAGTAGACGAAAGACATGTCGTAAATGTTCAATGACTTCAGTAGATTAATATGCGTTATTAAAAAGCACGCGCTGATGTCAGTGACATATTCTATAGAACATTCACATAAAAATGGATTTTTATATGAAATGTAATAAATGATTGAAAAATACTCTTTTACGAGAAAGAAATATGACGGAAAGAGCAGTACTATTATTACTTGGGTCATGTCGCATTGCGTCCATCGTCGTATCACTCTGAAATTGTAACGTCTATGTGCAATTTGCTGTCATCCACATCTCAAACGGGTACATAGTGCTCATGCAAGTGCACTTTTGTTTGAAGTCTAATATATAATGAGATCATTTAGACCCAATTCCATTGCAAACCGAATTCTCCGCTCCCATTCCCTAAATTGAATCTAGCCAAGTTTTATGCCGTTGACGGATACGTCATGGAAGACCTCAAATTCTGCCATGTGTGTATTTTAGTCATTTGATTTCTGAAAATTACTAATCTTTAGTCTCCATGTGGCACCAAATACCATGCAAATGTAGTAGGAAAATCCTCCATATCTTGCCCATGAGTCATTGCGATTGTTCAGTACAATCCGATAAATGATATCACCACGTTTTTGGGAATCAAGTGCTCACTTGTTAGGCATTAGGTAGCTGGCGCCAGATATGAGACTCGATTTGTCATGGTTTGCAAATACTGGTAGGTATTTAGGTCCTTATCAGTGTAAATACTCACGAGTTCAAAGTCAAAACATCCTTCTGCTAGTTTTTTTACAAGTATCCAATATCCGGTAACTATAATTCATAGAACTACTCCTGTTTGATCTTAAGTAAATATAAATACATTCATTTCATACTGCAACGTCAATGGCAAGATTCCATGTCAAGATTCCTTGTTACTCCCAGAGTCATTTTTCTACCTTCATTCGCAACCTCATCTGCCCCATAAACTTTAGGAAAATTGGATAAACCTTACTAAAAATGCTTAACCTGTCAACTGACAGAAAATTAATTAACTACAATTTCGATTTATTGAATAACCGACCAATCAGCTGCTTCACATATTACTCTCAAATTACTAAGTTTCCCAGCGGGTAGTCTGATATTATGCAAGGATCCTTATGAACGTGACCAAAAAAAGTAACTTATATGTTATCTGATAAGGTTCAAATTGGATTGAGTTGTTGAAGCCCTCACTCACGTTCTTTGAGTTCCATGTCGCCGTATACTTCATGTAAAACTCTATACATACTGTTGAGCACCCCATTAATATTCAATTTGATTTAGGTATTTTGACGTAGCCATCGTCGGTAAAGAGGATTATGATTTTTAATGGTTCATTAATGTCTTGCGATGTGGTTTTTTGTGTATTGAATATTTATTCGTTGTTGTTAATGAATGTATTTAATGCTTCGATATGTGTGGGAATCTTTGATATTATTGGACACTGATTTTTAAATAAGTTTGACTTTATCACCTTCTCACTTATCTTGTCAAGTTTTTGATGGGCAATATTATTTTTTTAAACAATATGTTTTTGATGTGTACTAACATTTTTTCTAACAATAAGTTATTGATGTGCAATAACAATTTTTCTTGACAATTATAGTCCGTTTCGCACGAAAAATTTGTCTGTTGATGATTCCAAATATTTTTATTTATATATGTACTTACTTATTTTTTTATTGAATAGTAAATATTTGGACAGCATTCCTGAATTTATTGCTGCCTACAAAAATGCTAACAGTTTCGAGCTGTGTTTTAGGTATAAAGTAGCTATTTGGGAATGTACGTATAATATCTTCAATAATAAAGTTTTTTTATTATTTCTTCATTCTAAACGTTTTATGACTAAAATGCTAACAGATACGCACTATACATCCGTATGACTGAAAATATTCCGTATTACTTTTAATAAAATTGCCATTTTGAGTAATTTTTACCCGGCGGCGTCTGACAAGATGGACAGACGACTTAAGGCTGCTTATGCTGACAAACGCAACGCGCCAGAAGTACCCGTCGCTTACAACTAACATTGTTGATTGTAACGAATGTGTTTTGGTTTTCTCAAAAGTGCTGAGATTTAATTGTAGGTGAAATTTTTACCTATATTTTGGGGTAATTTTGAGGCGAAAATTCCTTGTCATTTCAAAACTAGACTAGTTTTAATTCTTAATTTTGGGATAGTTTCAAAGCTATAAGAAATTTTTAGCTTAAAATCACACCAAAATGTCGGTAAAAATCTCCTACAATTCCATCTCAGCACTTTTGAGAAAAACTAAACACATTCGTAACAATCAACAATTTTCACCAACGAAGGCGACCGGTGCGAGTAGTAACTATGTAGTAGGCTGTGTACCAAGGTCGTTGGCGTATGGAACCCCCCTTAATTAAAGTCGCAGAATGCCGTTGGACGCAGAGGGCATGCGACCGATCGCTCTGGAAGTCTTTGATGGAGGCTTATGTTCAGACATGGACGTCCTGTGACTGATCTGATGATGACGGCAATTCAAAAGGAAGGTTATGTTCAACCACACTATTCTTACGCCACTGATGTGACCATAAGACGTTATACTCATATTCAAGCATCACTTTAAAGTTTAATGGGTACTGACATCAAATTTTTGGCAATATATTTAACACTTAAGAAATATGATAGTTATTATTTTGAACATTTCTGAGGATTCATACGGACTCACCCATTTAACCTGCCCTCTCCATGGGAGGCCTCTCAATGCTATTATACTTTATTCTATACAATTACTCGGAACACCCATACCTTAATGACAACCTTTTGGAAAAAAACAAATTTCTAACCTGTAAGAACATTGTACTTCGAGAGCATTTATTTTTACATTGTACCTGAATATTTCAATTGTGTTAAGTACTTAGGGATCAATTGTTTTTCGCAAACCAAAGACCATCCTTTCAAATAACACCTGTACTCTGGCCCTACAGGAAAGCCATTTAGATACCGATTCCTTGATTATGTTGGAAATACCGATATTTCCATTGTGATCGAGTCATATGCTGCATTTGACGAACCAGTTGGCACAATGGTCACCATGCCGGACTGCCAAACACAGGGTTGCGGGTTCGATTCCCGCCTCAGACATGTATTTATGCTTAGATATTTGTCTGTGGTCTGGTTGTTTCTATGTATTATAAGTAGGTAAGTATGTAAGTAAGTACTAAGTACTACACAAGTCTAGTTACTTAGCATGAGGCTAGATGGCGAGGTGTGGAATGACCTGTACTATTTATTTATTTATATGCGAAAGGAGGACGGGTCGGAAAACTTTTTGGTCCACTGGCGTCTTCTTGCCTTAGCTCCTGTCCCTCAAACACCCCCTTTTATTTGGGGGTGTTTGAGTCACGAGCGTATAGGTATCTACTAGGAAAGCATGCTATTTCTTGAACCGTATCGTTATTTACCATCGAGAGTGATAGTAGTTAAACGCTGACGTACATACTTATTATAAAAAACCCAAGGACAAGGGAGTGATCTTGTAGAGCCCTAAAGCTTTGAGGTACGGAACCTTAAAAATAAAAAAACTTAAGAGGTGTCAAGGGACACCCGGATGGATTATTTAGTTAATTCCTCTCGATTAATTATTGAAGTAATTTTTTTTTTGTAAATAATCCTCTCGACACCACACTGTTCAATGCGAAATAGAAAGACGAAACGAAAATAACTGGGTTGCTTTTTATGAGAGAGAGAGAGACAGACAGAGAAACACGCGCACGCCGCACGGCTTACAACTAGAGTTTAAAGTGTCGTTACAACTTTTGGTCTTAATTTTTTCCGTCTAGCCCCCTTTTGCAACGCGCGATAAGGAATTATCGTTCCAAAATTCGTGGTTAAACCGTGAGGCACTGCTTCTAAAGTCTATACAATTCGCCTACTTTAAATAAATTAAACCAGAATTATTCCTATCCTGATCCATTCTATTGTTCTCGTCAAAATGTATGAATACATTGATTGCCATGATATTATTTTACGACACACACACACATATCATTGAAAATGTCTTGTGATACGAAATTTAAAATGCTATTGTAACTATTATACACATAATTACCTACAGGAGATTGAGGGGGCAGACTGTGGTTTGACATTTTCGGCTTGTAGACTAGCTTTGCCTCGGATTTTTCATCTGGTCTCGTGGGAAAAATATTGGGATAAAAACCGGCCAAGTGCGAGTCGGACTCGCGCTCGAAGGGTTCCGTACTGCCCCACTTAATTATTCTTTCTTTCTGTTGTTGTTATAGCAGTAACACGACATACAAAATCTGTGAAAATTTCTACTGTTTTGCTATCACGGTTTATGAGATACAGCCTGGTGACGGTCAGACGGACAGTGAAGTTTCAGTAATAGGGTCCCGTTTTTACCCTTTCGGTACGGAACCCTAAAAAGTAGCTAATTTCCATACTAAACATTCAATCGGTTTAGTATGCAATCGGGCCTAAACTAAGATGGTATATCGATGGGAATGGAAAATGTATTTAAAACCAACAGCTGCTCGTATTCCAACATAAGGCTTGCACATTGCCGTCTAATAATACACATCATGTGCTAGCCTTATATGGATACGCGAAAATTTATCGAGCTCTAAGACTCTCGTTTGTCAGAGATTTAATATTCCCCTTGGAAACTATCACATTTGTCCGTATGTTTGCCAATAAATTACCCAAAATCTTCTACTTCTATATAAATAAAAATCAATTACTGTTAATTAGTCTCGCTAAAACTCGAGAATGGCTGAACCGATTTAGATGATTTCGGTTTTGAAATGTTTGTTGTGGTCCAGGGAAGGTTTGAACGGTGAAAAACATCGAACTTACGCGGGTGAAACCGCGGGGCGCAGCAAGTTATATTAATAAAAGTCTAAAGTAACTTAATATTACTACTAAAAGAAATACTGAAAAACGCAAAATCACATCAAAGTATGGCATATAAAACTGTATCCCTGAAATGACACGGTTACTTTTTAACCGACATAAAAAGGGGGAGGTTCTAAATTCGTCTCGTACCTTCATACTATATAGTTTTATGTATATTCACCGATTACTCGTGTACCAAACATTAAAAAAACTGCAGGGCGTAGTTGGTAGAAGGTTTTTTTTTTATTGACATGGTTTTTTTACTACTAAAGTTACCTAAAAAGTTATATTTACTTGTATTTTGTTTTTATTTAGTAGAGCTTGATGGTAAATTTCGTGAAGTGAATAGAAGAAGACACTGCGCCGATCCCAAAAAAATGGGATAAGGGCAGGAAGAAAAAGAAGATAGTAAATATCTCGTTTTAAATAACTTTGGAATTATTTTAATTGAAAAACGAACAGTTTTAAAGGTAAGCTGAAACATTTTATTCTAAGTTTCCCTATATAAATAAAATTATGGGGATGATTCAAACCACCCTCTAATTTTCAGTCGTGTCGCGGTGTTAGTTGCCAAACTCCACCTAAACGGCTGAATCTGAATTTTTTTGTGTATATTCGTCAGGTCTGAGAATAGAATAACATCTATTTATATATTTTTTCTTTTATATATGGCAAAACAATGTTTGCCGGGACAGATAGTTTTATTAAAACATAACCCTCCCTTTGGCTTCGCCGAAAATATGCTGAAAATGGTCATGAAAATAACGAAATATTTTTAATACAATATTTAATTTCGGGTTCCGTTGTTGTGTCCAATTTATTCGTAGCACTAGGCAAATTTACAGCGTTTGTTGGCGTCGTCGCCAAGTCTCCAGTAGTCTCCACTGCTTTTCAAGTACAAAACTTACTTTTTATTCTCATTACGGTGACGGTAGCTTGTGCCTCTGTCGTTATGTCCTCTTTTTTATGTATAAATAATGGCCCGTTTGTATCGAACTTAATTAAGACATTTAGTTGGAAACTAAAAAACTGCATCATCTCGTTCTTCTGTCTGTTCCCTTAATCTTGGAAAGATGTTAGGGAGGTATTTGCCCAGCAGAATGGGACAATATAGGCTAACGAAAAAAAAACTGTAGACACATACATACTTTTTTAATCAAGGGAAACTGTTATTTTAAAGCTAACTACGGTGAAGTGTGACATTCACCATTCCAGAGTAAGCAACCTTGGTGTATTCCTTGTTTTTAGGGTTTCGTACTTTAAAAAGGTAAAAAAGGAACCCTTATTAGATCACTCTCTTGTCCGTCTGTTTGGCAAAAACCTCGTTTGGCAAAAACGACAAGAACCTTACAATCAGCATCCGTTCTGACTTTCGTAGAGGTGCAGTCCTACTAGCTTTTACCCGCGATTTCATCCCCGAAAGAGTTATTGACTCCTACAATGGTCACCTATATAGAGGCTAAATCTACAACTTTCATTCCGTGGCACGAAGATGTTGAATTTCCTCGAATCCTTTCTTAGTTACTTGAAGCCTACTGTATAATATACACATCAACAAAGTCTAGGAAACAAGGGTAAAATAGCAGTTTATTGGGGTAAAAAAGGTTTGTTTTTGGCTTAAATATCCTATATCAAGAGAAGCGGAATTTTATACTCTTTTTGTTCTATCAGTTTAGTGCCTTGAAATAGATTAGATTTTTTAATGGTGCAATACATGGTAAATTTTGATACCACTTACCGCACAGGTAGATTTTCTTTAATACCAACGATGTAAAACAGTAACTCATCGCCCACTCGTTCTGCATAAAGTAATGCGGTGTACAGAGGTAATCGACACTCGCATTGATCAGTTGTTCCTTTAGGTATGCACCGCCAGCGCCAAGGTCGCGTTGCATCTGCTGGACCAGTTGCACCGGACGCCCGAGCGTTGCCGGCTGCCATCTAGCCTTAACAACGATTTATATGTTTTAATTAACCAGGCTTCGGCACTATTTCAAAAATTTATAGAGTTATTGGTAATCCTTCCTTCTGTGTATTTTAGCAACCAACTTTTGTTCTACGAGATTGGAAATATAAACATATTTTTCAAAAATTCTGAGGTTATGTATACCCAAAAATCAGCTGTTACCTATATTTACTTAGAAGTCATGTACCTTTACATTATTCTCATTTTTTAAGTTTTATCGACTGTTCTTAGTCTAAATGACCACTTAGCCACCTTATTTTTAAATGTACTCGTATTTTTTTTTTCTGGTTGCTTGACTAAATTCGTGAATACGAAACGGTCTTCGATTCGTAAAATAAAACAAAGTTAAATATACCATATGGCCATATGGCCAGAATTATACTTGTGACGTAGTTGACCGCGTAGCATAAATGGTAGCACCTGCACGGTGATCCATAGGTCGCGACTTCACATCTCGTCGCAGAAAGTAGAATTTTATAAAAATATTTTCAAAAATTTGCATAAATTATCAAAACGAGATACATTTTGCATCCTAGATCATTGAAGTAAGCACAATGAAATTCCAGAAAAACGCGACAACGCCTTAAGAGGAAAGGGTACTGGTCTCTTTCCATACAAACGTAGTTGACTGTTTCGTCCCTGGATAATGAATGACACTAGCACAAATATTTTTGTTGCATAAAACCTATAACTTTTTTTTTTCATATTCTAATTATCATAGAAATTAAGATGTAAAACAAAAAAAAAACATAAGGGAATGGTCAATGGTCATGGCAGTTATAAGTTTGATGCAAAAAAATATTTGCTCTAAGTGTCATTATTCAGGGAGGAAACAGCCGATTACGTTTGTATGGAGAGAGAACCGTTTCACTTTCCTCTTAAGCTAGTATTACTGAATAAAAATGACGTTAACATTGTTATTTCAAAAGTTCCTGGAAAAGACGCGTTGAGCGCACCTACCATTGCCTCAAACCGGAACAATAACACTCCAGGAGAAAGTGAAGTGATTGGAATTGCAGATTGAAAGACAGATGTTGTTTGATGTAGGTGTATCTGAGTCTGCCGACGCAGTACCAAATTCGATACCAGACATGACTCATTTGATTCATGCTTGTCAGACATTTCACTTCCGACAAAAGGTTTAGGCACAGCGGTATATCGTGGCATATGTCATGACTATTTCCCATACAATTTTATTAAATGGCGACAATTTCATTTTATGTATGTCACATCATGACGACCCAGTTGGCACTATGGTCACCATGCCGGACTGCCAAACATAGGGTTGCGGGTTCGATTCCCGCCTCATACAAGTATTTATGCATAGATATTTGTCTGTGATCTGGTTGTTTCTATATATTATAAGTATATATTTACAAAAGAAAAGTATATAAGTAGTATATCCGTAGTCTAGCACCCATAACACAAGTCTAGTTACTTAGTTTGGGGCTAGATGGCGATGTGTGGAATGTCCTACAATATTTATTTATTATTTATTTATTTATCACATGGGTATCAAACACCAATTGAAATTACTAGTGTATCATTGGATAATGTATAATCTCGGGTTTTTTCAATCATCTGGTTTGCGAATTACATGTGTTAAGCCTGTCACAGACGTAGCTATATAAATGTATATTACAGGAGCTTAAAGTATATTAATATATTATGCTATACACCATAATAAATTGCCCGCATTAGATCTTTATGCCAGACTATATATTAATATGTCTTGCTATAACTGTGCATATATTTTGTTGACGTAATAAAGATATTTATTATAGCTTCGTCTGTTACTCGAAGATTACTGGGTATAGAAAATATATCGTAATATGCCTTGCTATATTTACGTCTGTGACTGGTTTGAAACTTTTTGATAGCAATGTTATGTAAAAACTGTTTTACTATAAACTGCTTCAAATAACTTTGAATCATTCAAATTCATCGCACCATCACGCAAATATGAAGTGACAAAACTTTTTCATCTTCATATATTATTGTTGAATAACATTTTCGTATGCAGGTTAAACTTTCTTAATTCTAATATAGTATCGAAGTAGTGGGAAAGTGATATAAATTCCGGCTCATATACTCCGATTGTGAGTTCTTCGTGCGAATCGGGTCACTGGGGACTGAATCATTCGTTCCTTTACCACATTTCTAAAGTGCTAAGAAGATCTTACAACTCATTTCAGGATATTCTGCCTTAATTCCTTGTCATAAAGATGTAGTTAACAGAAAATTAACATCAGCTTTTTGTTTTATTTGGAGCTTTAACCGTTTTATACGTGCCTTAACTTGTTTTTATAGGAACTGCAGCTTCAATGAAAGTTTATTTAAACGGCGCAACATTTTTTTTTTTAAATTGAAATCAATTCAATTTTTGATGGCGATTCTGTCCACATTGCGTTACAATTCCGCCAATGTCCAGTGAATAAGTTAAAATGGAAGTCTAAATTATGGTTTCCACAAATTCCAAAAGGTGGAATATTCATAAATCTGTCAGATAGTTCATAGAAACGAACAAAAGTGTCATCAGGTGTTGGTTTACACAAATCAATTTCGATTGTGCAAAAATTATTTACTAAAACTTTTGTCAATGGTTATTTCTTAGAACGAGTTCCATTCATAGAAACATAATTGATAAATTCCTGCAGTATACTATTGAATAGAGCCGTATTATGCGAGAGATGCGAAGACAACGTCTCGCGTGCTCACACTCGGACGCATTGATCTAGTTCGCTTTTGTGATTGTAGAAAGGCGCGATTTTCTCCGGTGTGTCGTATCGCAAAGCTCATTTACATTCGGCTTCATAAATCAGAGAGAGAATCTTTTGATAGTCGCCGCAGGTGTCCGCAAGGTATCACCGCGCCGTCGAGACACCATTGTAGTCGACTACGATTGTTCCGTTCATTCTTTCACCTGCGATTTGTCCATCCCTTATTAGCTCGCCGATCGGGAGCGTCTCCTTCCCGACGCGTCCTGTAGACGCTGCGTCATCTATAGTTCATTTTGATACTGCGAACTGGATCGTCTTGCTCTCTGATAAGGATTATATTACTCCGGACGTCGGTATAGTGTTAGACCGGATGGGAAGCCGAGATGCTGTAATTTGGCGGCACAATACCGCTCAGTAATAATCGCAACCATTCGTAATTGCGACGACATCCGTTATACAAGATGTAAGTACAATGTACTGTACATGTGGTCCGAGGCTCGGGCGTGTGAAAGTTCGAAAGGGCTAGTCGGTCTCGTCTCGCCGACCGGAGTCGTGTTATCAGAACCCGTTTCACGCATTTCTGATACGTCAGCTTTCTTAGACAAGCGACCGGCGACGATGCTTTAGGTAACTCGTGCTCTGACAATTTTATTGCTTTTAAATTGACGAGACTTTCTTTGTATGTCCATGTTCGTTTACTAAAAAGGGATTAGAGCTCGTTTTCACACCTAATAAGGCTGACGAAAAAAAATGTATAGCGGTAACAATGGGGTCCTACCACAACATACGGTCGCTTTCGACCGATTAGCGCTTTTGTTGGTGTTATTTTTTAGAGGGCGGAAGTTCCATTGTGTGAGCGGTAGTGTGGTCACCAACCGATGTCATTTTTTCAAACATTTAATGTGATGAAAAGAAAGTATCAAAAGGCCAGCCTACACTTGTGCAAACTCAGGTAACAAAAGCAACGTACGTTTAAAAAGTTCAATTGTACTAAACGATAAGATCTCGTTCCGATCCGCCCTTCAGAGATAAAGGTTTGACGCGGTGTTTAATTTTGTATTATCAATCGTAAAAAAGAAATATTGTTACTTATCGTGGGCGTGGGACCTCGGGCGTCTATTAAAAAACCGGATATCCTCTATATAGTTTCGTATCAATCCGATACTGGTATCGTTATAATATTAGTAGAACCCTTTGTATTGACTCATAACAATCTGTTACCTGATTTCGTAGCTATTATTTGTGTGAAGAGGTTTCTAAAAGGATGTAATTTCAAATGATATTAAATTAACATCTTTCCTAGTTTTTATATTGCTACTATTGTGATGATGATAACAGTAAATACAAGTGCTTAATACATATGAATATTTAATTTAAAGATTATTACAATACACAACCCGACATTTCCCTCATAGAGCATTTTGCTGTAAGTAAGTATGTACTGCCTCTAAATCTAATGTAGACTTAGTTTTTAAGACGTTTTTATGTGGTCCTGTATACTTTTAAGTATTAAGTATCCAAAGAAATAAAGATATTTGATTTGATTTGATTTGATTTGAGACGATTTATACAGCACCGACAACTTCAATCCTTGTTATTCAGGGCGCTGTAATGTCACAGTCATGTATTAGATGGAGAAGACTTGCCCAGAACCTATACCAACCTCTCAGCTTAGTCGACCATGTCCAATGAAAAGCACTCGTCAACACGTCTGGAGCCAACTAAGCCGCGGGTTATGTTTGTACTTGTATACGGGCTGTTTTTCGCAACTAGACCCTTTCAGTTGGGTCCCTTTTGCGTGAGGTAAGCCGCGGGTTTCATCACGATGTTTTCCTTCACCGTAAGAGCAATTTTAATTAGCTAATTTTGCTGAATCCTCGAATAAACTCAGTGAACCATTAGACCATAATATCAAAATTAAGTTCGCCACAAAAATAAAAGAGACATAATCGAAATGCAAATCTATTCATGATAAATCGATGACCGGGACGTTCTTTACCATCGCAATGAACTCGTAAAAACTAATAAGCCTTCATATACCCATAAAAACTATTATTACATAAAGTATAAGCAATACGGAGTGACGGACCAAGATGAAAGATTCAATCACGGATCGCATCGCTTCCGAGAACTGGCTTTGCCCGTTTTTTTTTGGCTATCTTCTTGTCTTCAATAGTTTTGGGGTTCAGTGTGAAATGAAACTTTTTGCATGGCTCTGTCTACTTCCTTAATAAAACTGATGATGTCACAGCTGATCGAACTGGGTGCAGTCCATGTTATTTTTTATTACTTAGATTTTATGGACTTGACTTAACACGCCGTACTTTAGATGCATGTTATTGTAAATCTTATTATTGTGTTAATGGGTCTGCGCGTCAATCTCAAAATGCAAACTACATTTTATAAAGCACACGGCACATCTGTCTGTCTCAACTCGATAAACTCAAAAACTTCCTAACGGATTTTCACCAATTTACAACGTGATTCATAAGATAGGCAAATTAACTGAAATATGACAGTAAAAAATGTAGGCGTATATCCTCAGCTAGCCGTACGAAGGTGGGGTCGCTTGTATATAATATACTTTGTTATTTTTTTATTATATGTATTTATTAGTCAATTAATTCGATTAAAAACTCGTTTTGAACGGTACAGATGTTTAAATTTCTTCAAGAAAGCTTTCGTTTTAAACTTTTTTAACCTTAGCTCAGGACCGCAAGCTTGGAAACAGATGTGTTTTGAAAAAGATATATTTTGCCCTGCAACGGGACAACTATCATTGGTTGATTAAAAAAATGTAAACATGAAAATAATAACCTAAAATTCTTAAAGTCAAACGCTAAAAATATTTACTTTTTTCTGTTTTTGGTATTTTTTGTTATAGCGGCAACAGAAATACATCATCTGTGGAAATTTCAACTCTCTGGCGAGAGATACAGCCTGGTGACAGACAGACAAACGGACAGCGAAGTCTTAGTAAAAGGGTTAAACATTTGGGTACGGAAACCTAAAAACTAACTTTAATCTGAAAATAGCGCATGTTTTGAAAATATATTGCGGAATCCTCAAACCTTATAACAGGGATCACTCTTACCCCATTTTTTCTTCAACACCAATCACTCGGGAGCCGTGAGATGCTTTTTTTTACAACGTGCCCGTTATTGACCTGCACTTTAGGATCCTCCATAACAGTTTCGATAAAAAACAATAGCCCGTTTTACATTAGCCACCTTAGCATAGTCATCAATCTACTGATCCATGTTAAACCAGCAATGTATTGTAATCATTTCTGATTTATCATCCTTCTAAATACTGATTTATTTCACCGTTCATACAAGTGCTAAGTGGAAGGTTTTTTGTTTTTCTGTCGTGAGGAGATCTATTTCTTTTATAGAGATCAAATACTTATTCATTAAAGAAAACATTAGAGTGTTTTCCTCATCAAAATGTATCTCTTTAGCTTGTTTTTAAGTAAATACTGTCGTATTTAACGTTATTACATGGCAGTTACTCAAAATACTGTCAGATTTAAGACAATTAGTGAACATTTATTTCAAACACTGTCACATTTGACACAATTACACCACAATTATTATAAAAACTGTCACATTTGACATAATTACACGGCAGTTTTTCGAAAAACTGTCACCGTCAATTCTTCACCGGTGAATGTATTGACGTACACTGGGCCAAAGACTACCCTAAGTATTTTGTTGTCTGTACCAAGGCAAAGTTATTATCTAAGTAAATTGTTTAGGAATCTTTAAAAAGATCCTGATGTCCTCTCTATTGTAGTATTAGTATTTTATCTCTGATTTCTTTGTTTGTTTTTTTTTATTCGAGACCACCTCGTTCGGTAATAGAGAAGATGTGTCATTCATCACACGTGTTGTAAGCTTCGGTATATTACTGTTTCGTGGGAATTTTGTAAATTATGATCTGTTTTGGGGAACAATTTTAACTAATTTATTGCGTTATTAGGAAGACGTGTATTGTGGACATATGGAGACAGTAAACTTTTTAGTAAGCTTTCTCGTTTTGGAAATATTCAAAGGGCATTATTGAGATAGGCAAAGTTGATTCCGCCATATTTATTTCTTTTCAATCTCTTGTCGCGCCATTGTCACGTATTTATATATTATTAAACTGTAATTTAAATCTACGGACTTCGTGTCCATTCCCAGTGTTAGATTACTCATTAATTAAAATGTATTCGGTAAGTACAAACGTATTTGAGTATTGAATACTAATAGCCAAAACCTAAAAAAAAACACCAGTTAATGTATAACCTCTTTGGTCCCAACCTTGTAAGAGGATCAGGTAGTATGGAGTCTCTCATTCACTCTCGTTGTTAGGATTTTGGAAGTTATAGAATAAAAATTGTTTGTAAAGATGTATACAGATGTAGCCCTCAAGTGGTTGTATGGTTAAGTAATAACCCTGTATTTAGCAGCACGAATCTTGAGCAATTGATTAAAATGCATTATCTGTTGCATTTAAAACAATTTAATTAATTGACCAGTACTTTGAATGGAATAAAATAAAGTAATATCATTGCAAGTAAAGAATTTAACCTAACGATATACACCAAGTTTCGAATACACTTTTAACGCCGTTTCGTCACTATAAATAACGACAAAATTAACGAATTTAACGATATCGTAAATTCCTGCAATTTTTGTTGCATTTTTATGTCCTTTATTACGACTTGCAGTTTTTGGTTATTGGTTTTTTACGACTACTTTTTATAAGTTTCAAGTTTTTCGACCGGTAATTTTGAAGTTTATAAAGTTATTTCGTTTTTATTAATTATTCTCTTTTCGTAACAGGTTCCCTTGTAATTTTTTTATTGATATGTTTCTCGTAATGCCTCGATGTTTTACACGTTTTTATTTGCATTTGCGATGCCTGGACAACATGATGGGACGTTCTACTGCCGTCTTTCTGCCTTCACTCGCTTAAGGCCCACTATTTTTTGGGGATTTCAAGGCACGAGTGTATAGGTATCTTCTAGACGCGCGTTATACATCTTAAACCGCATCGTCACTTACCATCGGGTGGGATAGTGATCAAACGCTGACCTATATCACTATCACTACATAGTATAAAATAAAGTCACTTTTCGCCGTCCCTATGTCCCTATTTCCCTTTGTATGCTTAGATCTTTAAAACTACGAAACGGATTTTGATGCGGTTTTTTGAAGTTATACTTCTTTAGGCGCGTTATGAAAAAATGATGAGAGTGAAATTTTACAAAAGCGTCACACAAAATTCTCACCGAGAAGTTGTCCGCAAACCGCAAGATGACAGCTGTCATAAAACCAAATAGTTTAAGTAAGTACAAAGAGGTACTACTACTACATAATTATTTTAATGTAATTAATTATTTATATTTGTCGGACGAGTATTTTGTCGGACGAGTTTTTTGTCGGACGAGTTTTTCGTCGGACGAGTTTTTTGTCGGACGAGTTTTTTGCCGGACGAGTTTTTTGTCGGACGAGTTTTTTGTCGGACGAGTTTTTTGTCGGACGAGTTTTTTGTCGGACGAGTTTTTTGTCGGACGAGTTTTTTGCCGGACGAGTTTTTTGTCGGACGAGTTTTTTGTCGGACGAGTTTTTTGTCGGACGAGTCTTTTGTCGGACGAGTTTTTTGTCGGACGAGTTTTTTGCCGGACGAGTTTTTTGTCGGACGAGTTTTTTGTCGGACGAGTTTTTTGTCGGACGAGTTTTTTGTCAGACGAGTTTTTTGTCGGACGAGTTTTTTGCCGGACGAGTTTTTTGTCGGACGAGTTTTTTGTCGGACGAGTTTTTTGTCGGACGAGTCTTTTGTCGGACGAGTTTTTTGCCGGACGAGTTTTTTGTCGGACGAGTTTTTTGTCGGACGAGTTTTTTGTCGGACGAGTTTTTTGTCGGACGAGTTTTTTGCCGGACGAGTTTTTTGTCGGACGAGTTTTTTGTCGGACGAGTTTTTTGTCGGACGAGTCTTTTGTCGGACGAGTTTTTTGTCGGACGAGTTTTTTGTCGGACGAGTTTTTTGCCGGACGAGTTTTTTGTCGGACGAGTATTTTGTCGGACGAGTTTTTTGTCGGACGAGTATTTTGTCGGACGAACTTTTCGTCGGACGAGTTTTTTGTCGGACGAGTTTTTTGCCGGACGAGTTTTTTTTTTTAATAATGCCAAAGATGTATAACTTCTCACGCGCGTACATAAGTACACGCACCCATTTTTTTTAATAGATAGAATGATTCAAGAGGAAAGTTTATATGTATAATACATGCATAATATAGCCGTGCGAAGCCGGAGCGGGTCGCTAGTATTATATAAAAAAAAAGGACAGACTGTTAACAAAACCTCAGAATTACCGGATATTGACAGCAATGGAGTCCAAACATCGCGTGTCAATTAAGTAAATAAATACTTGCAATGATTCGCAAGTAAAAAACCCACATCAGATATCCATTCCCTTCTCGGAATAAAGCATTCAACTGCATCTGTGATCTATCGATAAGTAAAGGTTAAATTGTTAATATTTAAATCCAATAACAACACGAGATTGTGCAACTTGAAGTCTACAGGAAAATCCTTATATTATTTGCTCTTATAGTCTGTACTACATCTTTTGACGTGCTAATGTTTTTAAAATAAAAGGATAGGCATTGCAAAAACCAAATGTGGATTTATGTAACGTCATAAATACCTCATGAAACGGATATTGTACCGTTTCAAATTATGGTAGCTAAGACGTTCCAAACAGACAAACAATCAAACAAAACAAGCATTTTATGTTACGCGCATTAGCTTGAGTTGGTCAGCATATTTCTTATTATAAGTTTATAGTTATTAAATTAGTTATTTACAATATTACTGTTAATTTATATCTGTTTACTTATCCAATTGCAAAGAACACCGATTTCTACAGATTTACTACGTAAGAGAAAGCACGTGAATAGCTAGACTTTCTCGACATTTCTTAATTAAAATTAGTAATTGATCGTTTACTATCTGTTAAAATCTTAAATACACGCTTATTTGGCGAAATCAGACTGGTGACTTAAAATTGGCTGACAGAACGGGCGAGACTGTCGCTTTTTATATGCGTTTTCTTACATTGTAGGTAAAATTCAAAGTAAAAAAAAGAACAAATAACGGTATATACTATAACCGTATGGCAATATATGCCTTTTTTTATTACTAAGACTCCACTGTCCGTCCGCCCGTCTGTCACCAGGCTGTATCTCATAAACCGTGATAGCTAGACAATTGGAATTTTCACAGATCATGTATTTATTTTGCCGCTACGACAACAAATACTTAAAATAGAATATAATTATACGGAATCCTTTGTGTTCGAGTCTGACTCGCACTTGGCCGGTTTTTTAAAGCCTGTTCAGCACCACCCAGATGACACGTGCAGGATTATGGTTAGGTAACTCCTGTGCACGCGAGCTTAACATCGTCCCCTAGAAGACAATAATTTCGTACGAACGAATTCGTACCCAAAGAGCAATTCGTGCATAATTTGCTTTCAAATCTGACAGTCGCTATTCTATCTTCTAGCTTCTTCTAGCTTCGTCTGTTTGTAGTCTACCTTTGTACGAACAAATTCTGCAAGGCATTCATTATACCTATTTAATATTTTATTACATCTGGCTTAATACTCGTATCGGCTTTGTTGTTTTGGTATTAAATTAGTTATTTTAATTGAATTTCTGATTACTTGGAGATTTTCTCAGAATGTCTTAATATAATAACGTCCTGAAAGATCGGATTCCATATAAATTGAATTCGCACATCGAATGTTCGAGATTCTAAGAAATGTTGAACAACTAAATGTAGCTTCCGCCGATTTTCAAAAACTTACGTACAAACATATTCAGTAATCTTGCTATTTTTAATATTCTATGTTTATTGGATAACTTCTTCTTCTGCATACCCTTATCCCAATTTATTTGGGGTCAGCGCAGTACCTATGTCTTTTTCTTCCGTTCACTTCTATTAGTCGTCATTTCATCAATCCATCTCTCTTATATCTTGTCTCACGCAGTCCATCCATCTCTTCTTAGGTCGTCCTCTTCCTTTCCATCCCTATACTGTGCCTATACGTTCATACTCATCACTCTACGAGTCCCAGGCGTCTCTTCTCTCCTGTTCCATCCTGTCCCAAATGTTGAATTGGTATGGTCACATGTCAATACCAACTCAACGTATACAATATTTCACGTTTTAAGTGGTTTCTATAATTTTTTAAATTTTATTCTATACTTTATCCATTTTTGAAGTACGTACAGAAATCATACATTTTATGATTTCTGCACGGTTACTAATAGTTTCTATCTATCTACTTACCTACCACGTTCTGACGTATTTACACCTAATAAAGAGATTAATCGTAATCATAAGATTAGTGTATGCATAATCGGTGATTTAAATATTTTCCTCAACAAATATAGAAGCACGTGATCATGGGAAAACACTAGAGCACAGTTGACGTATGACTTACATAACACCTGTCATTATAATGATAATTATATCATTGTCCTCTCGGTCGCCGGCGCCTGCGCCTGCGCAGCTATTGCACAATTCCACGTAAATTATGGTAGTACAACGCCGAATGTAGGACGACACGACGACGCACTATGGAAAATTTTGGTCTGTTTCTGATTAAAAATCTATATCTTTTTTGTTTATCAAGATATACTTCTGCAATTTTGCATACATGTTAAGTGATATATATAGCCTACGATCAATAAAACATAATTTGTATTTTTGCATTATTTTGAAAAATAAATTCATACAAAGTCAGTAGAACATTAAAAATCGACTTAATTATTAATTTAGTTCTTCTTAACATTAGAATATCACTATAATTAAATGAATACAATATGTATTATTGATTACAAATCACAAAACAATATCTAAAACACTAATATTGATGAACTTAAACCTTAAATCCAAAGAGACAATGGAGCGAGCCTTTTGGGCACCATACCTAGGGAAAGTTGTTTAGATTTTTATATTGCTATAGTAGCTGTCCCGGCAAATGTTGTTTTGCCATTTACAAAAAATAAAAAAGTAAAAAATTGATTTTGTTCGATTCTCAGACCTAACGAATACACACAATAAAATTCATACAAATCGATTCAACAGTTTAGATGAACATAGGTAACTAACACCGCGACACGAGAAATTTATATAGGTACATAAAAATCGTTTATTCCACATAAACGTTTTTTTTTATTTAGTGAAAAAAATATATCTTTCATTTTTGTCTTGATGTAGCTCCACATAAAGTACAAGTAGAACTCGATGGAGTGTCTGTCGGTACATACATAGGCTACTTTGCCATCTAGAATATTATAAAAAGAGAAAAATTTCCAAAAGGTAGGTACTAAGTTCTTCAAATTGTAACGCGTAATTGCAATTCATTGAGGAGTTTTGTAATGAGAAGGTGGTTCCAGGTGCACCGTCAATCTTTACCTATTAGTTTAAGGGTCGATTCTACTGGTAGATCTTAAAACTGAGCAATTTGTTGCACGCTCGAGGTGCAATTCTGTTCATCACTTCGAAGATCCTCATCAGATCTTCACAAAAATTTTAAGGGACCACCCCTGAGGTATGCTCTTTCTAACACAAAAAGAAATCTTCTCAATCGGTTGAGCCGTCTTCATAAAAAAAAAACATTGCTACAGTTGAATTGAGGTTCTCCTCCCTTTTTTTAAGTCGGTTAAAAATAGCTCATGTTCCACTTAAGCTCCGTCGCCAGTTTTTATTTATTTATTTTCATATTACGTAAATAAAATTAAATATATAATAATACAAATTGTAATTTTTGCCAGATTTATCTTCCGACTTTCCAGACATTTTCCCATGTAACTTTCAAGACCGCAAAAAACCGCACCTAATTGTTTCACATGCTTATTACTGGATATATAAGCTTTTAACTAATACCAGAATTAGAGGATGGGGAAGCGTGGGTAACTGCGAAAAGCTTCGATGAACTTTCTATATTGACTTTTTTTCCTTAGGCCATCTAAACTAATTTACACTTGAAAAAAAAATACAAAATTACATAAATTTATAATTGCATCAAAATTGACGTAAAACGAGCTTTTCAAAAAGGTGTAACACATAATACTTTATGTACTAATTCTAAGAGATAACAACCTTCAAAGCTCGTTAAATAACCACCTCCATAAACGTTGACGATATAACGATGTCGGTTTTAGTGCTATTTATTTTAAAAATTCTAATTTATTAGAAAAAATACTCAAAGTATATTAAAGTGAGATATTTTAACTTCATGAAAAAACAAATAAGGTTTCATTTTCGCGACATCCGTAAAAATGAATTTCGAGCAGCGCTTGTTCTATCATTTTCTATAGTGCGACGTTTCGACAATATATTAATACGACCCAGATAATGAATGAATATTTCGACGAGAAAAACTGTTTATGACCAACTTTTTGTTTATGAATGAAACGTTAAGATTCCGAGACTGCAATACGAGTTGTGATTTAAACTGCCATGGTTATTTTCACTATTAAAGTTTAATGGGTTTCAATTGTCAAGAGTTTGGAATCCAGTGGTTAAGTTAATAGAGCCAAAAAAAGTGTGTAGAAAAAAATGTTTGTCTGTAAAGTCGTTTTACGAACGATAATTTTACGTGATAACGTCTTATGAGCTCTTTTGTATCGTTAACATTACCATTTTGCATACTTTAATACGTTACCTTGTCAATAACAGTAACTTGATATGACATCACACATTTTTGTGAGTGCACGTGTTCATTGATTTATAGGACGTTATTCCGTCAAAGGATACGGTGAGTTTCGCCTGTCGAGTTACGTATGAGATCAGTGACGAGACTAGTGGACCGATATTAAACTCACGCAGCAAACGCACGCGAAAGGATCTACTCCAATACGGCTGCCTCAAACCAGTCTCGTTGAAAATGATGTTCGTAACATCATCAAAATATTGAGCTCTACAAATCAAGAAAATAAACATGTTACCATTTTAAATACGAATTGTGTTGAATTTTAATTTGTAACATTCAACCTCAAGAGAAAATAGCGAAATACAAATCATGATTCGATTGAAAATGTAACATTGCATGAATGCACGATTGCGCACATTATGGTACGGTGTACAGCTCGCAGCAAAACAAGTACATAAACATGAGTTTAAACTGTGACCAACGTCGATAGGTGGCGTGGGGGAGCGGGGGTGAATGCAGCTTTACAACTGTGTACCGACTACACCATCCACCATTAACTGAGTGCTAAAGTTAATCGCGATCCTCGTATCTTCTATCTATAAATAGACATGTCTGACTTTGCAGACATCCCGCAACCTTACACATTTCCTCAAAGTCTTATAAACGAGCTACTAACAACCAAACTGAATCGTATTTCATCGCAATAAAACTCAACTCAGAACGTAATGTCCTCAGATGTAAATGCACTAATGGACTTGCAGCGTCGGACGTTTGGCATGCGATAATGGACCGCAACTGTCGTGGAATAAGGTCGTATGTCTATTGTTGTGAGATATCTTCGTCGAATATAGGCAGCAGCGAGTTAGTCGGGAAATGAAGCGCCGTTTATAGTACTCCTTATAGTACTAGCGTAGTAAGTTGTGAGTTTGTGTGCGAGCGACGGAGACGTGGCCTGCCTTGTCTGTAGTACACTGCAGACAATGCAGTTGCCTGCGGGCTTGCATGTGTGCATTGCAGTATAGTTGGTATACTCTGTGAATGGAAAATGTATTTATGTTTCCCGTCTGAGGTCGGAGTGCGGTTTTATCGATTTTTTTTCACCGCATTCCTTTTTAACTTGACGTCGGATATATTGGCGGGGAAACGTGCCTTACAGTTTCTAGACGTTGGCAACGGCCGTGCAGAATTCTACTTTTATATTTTTTAAATATTTCTCGATTCTTTTTTCGAATCACATTCCATTGCAGTAACAGGATGTCGTTTCACTAATGTATCTATTTCAATATTAATTGATCGTAAAATATGAAGAAGTCAAAAATGAATTAGTCATTTCATAAATTAATTATGCTGCGTAACGTTCGATTGGCTTTCTATAAATCACTAATAATGTTTCTTGTTTCAGGTAGTTTTCAACGCTTCTCACCACTTTCAGCAACGGTAAGACAATTTCTTTTTTTTAATTAGTTTTTTCTCCGAAACCCCCAACAAAGCTAATCTATTTAATGTACTTTAAATTAAAGATAATTAGTAATTACACATAATAATCCCAAAACAATAGTTTACCTTCAATCTTATCACAATAATGATGTAAGTACGACGTTAACACGCGATTATTCCCAGTCTATAGATAAAAATTATACCGATATAACACCTGCCCTTCGGATGCGATTTATCGAAACTATAGATAAATGGGGCCCCGCACGGTTTCGATGCATTTTGTTCATGTTTTGTTTTAACGTTGAATGAAATTTTTTTTCTGGAATCATCTGCAATTAAGAGAATCATGAGTTTTCGATACGCGGCGCGAGTCGGTATTTTCAAAAATGACCCGTATCGTGCGATAGAGACAGTTTAAGTTCGGTCGTAATTGCCTTCATTTTGCTTTCAAATAATGTTGCGGGCCGTAACGTTTTTACCCCCTTTATCCTTCACAAAATCAAATAAATTTGGTCTCATTTAATTCACTGCATCTTATTCTAGGTTTATACGTTTTCTTTTTCGGTAATTCAGTTTAGTCTATAAAAAAACAATTGAAACGCTCGATGAAGTTTTTAAGTAAAAAATATAGATATAATAAAATACAGATACGAATAACTTTTATCTTAGGCAATATTTCTTTAAAATAAAAACGGTTAGGTAAACCAAGTTTTCCATTAGAACATTTTCAAAAATTATCAAAATCGAACTTCGTTTATGGGGGGTAAAAAGTTACCGTTTTTTGTATGGAAATTTACAGCCTCACACTGGTCTTAATCCTATAACTATGAACAGATGTGTTGATCTGGCATGAGAGCGAGACCTCCATAAAGATTCTCTGCTCAGAAGACATCTTTGCGCTTCAGTCGCTGGTTATAGATTCTGTTTATCAGCGGCCGGACTAGGCAAAATTTCAGGAATTTTCAATATGTGGCAATGGCAACACCATTATTGGCAGTGGGTATCCTTAGTTACCTATTACAGTTTTTTGTTACACTCTGTAAACACGGTGCCGTATTTGTTTAAATCAATATGATACAAAAGACAATCAATTCGTACAAAAAAATTAGTATCCAAAAAGCGCCCGGCTTTAAACGATTTCTAAACGACACAACAAAAAAGCAGGAAAATATATTTTATTTTAATGGTGGTGAACATGCCAAACATTGCTTAACCCGTAAACGACTGGCGAGCGCCGTTTACATTTCATAAATAAATACACCATTTTAAAATTGGGACACAAATATAAAATTAATTAACCGCCTCTTTTCTAAAAACCGATAAATTTTATTAAAGTAAACAATAATATCATATCATACTTTATTACTTAGTTCAATGCGTTATAGTTTTTACATCGTCGTGCACTTACATATTTCAAAATTGTTTGGGTTTCGGAAATAAAAACAGTTTGGAGTTTGAAACATTGAATGGGGCTGTATTGCGAAAGTTTTGCTGTCTAGCGATATATCGCTCGGTAGACACAATGCAGTTATTTGCTTTGTAGGATTCAGCTAGCGCCATGTTGTTTGTTATACCTGAATATAACGATTTAAAGTCATATGAATAGCTAATTTACTGTTCATATATACCAAAATTATCCTTCGTTTTTGCTTTTCGACATTGCTACATCCACAGCGTTATTATTGGCCTGACTCTATACTTTTCTAGAATGTATTGTGTCGTGTCCATTAGTAGTTTTTCTATTTTTATTTATGCAGCGCCAAGAACTGCCCCATATGGAATATCCCATACATTATATAAAAATTATAAAAATTTCATAAAAATTCATTATAAAAACCCTATAAATAGCATATCACAGACATAAAGTCTAGTGTGAGCACACTCTTATTTATATATAAAGATATTTTTATCTAAAGGTATAGAATTCTCGTGTTGTTGGCAAATGCCAAACTCCATCTAAACGGCTGAACCGATTTGTATGAATTTTTATGTGAATTGGTTAGGTTTGAGAATCAAACAGCATCTATTTTTTTCCTCTAAATATACTTTTATATTGCAAAATAACGTTTGCCGGGACAGCTTGTATTATATATATTTTAAGAAGTTAAATAGGTATAGATAGTCAAAGTTGAATGAGTGAATTAATTTGATCTAGACTGTTAGCAATTTAACTACATTGTACAGCAGGCCCTACCTATACATTTTGTTTAGCTAAGCGCGTATCAATTCATTTGCATTGTTTCATCTTGATATGAATGCATACAAACAGGTACATATGCATGATTTATGATTGGCGTGTAAAGTATTTGCCTATATTGACCTCACGGTGGCAGAGCAAAGCATCACGTTCACTCGATTTCAAGATTAAACGACGACAATCAAGCCTTATCAAGCGATCTGTAAATGATATACGATGTAATATGAATGATCTTTTTATAAACTTTAGAATAATATTATGCAAAATTGGCAAGAAAATGGAACATAATAATCGCCAACACTTTTGAAAATAATAAGATCAGTAAATAATTCAAATCAAGTTCAAGTTGAAATGGCAAATATTGAAGAAATGATTACAAAGATGAAAAATATAATGTAATTCGAAGACTAATGGCTTACTGACAATAAAACAACTGAAGAAATAAAGGTATTTTAAATATTATGCTGAATTTTCTGTGTTTATCGGAAAGAGAGTACAAGAAACCAGTTCATTAAATAAAGAAGTTTGCAAACATTTTAAGATTAGATGTATAAATAAACGAACGGAGGCGGAAGCAATCAGGGCGAAATCAACGTGGACCAGGACGCATCATCAATAAATATACTATTGGATATGGAAGCCAAAGAGTTCTTGTGCCAACATTGGAGATACATGACCTAATAGCACCAGAAACTTCGAGCTCGTAGATATCAGGTGTAAATGTGTATTTCAGATCCTTTTCTATTCTTGTAATTCATCGTCAGGTCATTAAATACTAAAGTCATAATGCTCGTTTAATTCAGTTGCCATCTGAACACTACCACTACATCGGATCACACGCAGTCAAGCAAGCACATTACGCACACACTAACAGTTATTGTTTACGATTTGTTCAGGTGTGCCTCTGTGTTGCCATGCTCCGACACCCATTGTTCTATCTGAATCCCACTGAATTCCTATGTATGTCAATGGGTCAGTCACTGTTGATTCATTAACATTGTGATTGGTTGTTACGTGAAACGCGGCCCTTAGATATTTATCTATTTGGTTTCATTCATGATCAAGTTTGTCAGGGTCTTTAAATATTCATTTAATTAGAAAAACTAAGCCCGATTCAGCAAATTTTATATCATTTTTATTTGTCATAATTTGTTATGCTTTAACTGATGCCAGTTTTCTTCAGACGTTTTATTTAAAAGTTTATTAAAAATATTAAACTTTTATAATAAAACTGTAAGAGATATGAGTAAAATTGTTATGTTTAATTTAACATAATTAGTAATTACACTTAATTTTGTGATATCAATTTTACACAGTTTACACACACAAATATAATTAAATCGAAAAGAAAGGCTTGTTAGTTCTTAGGTTATAAATTTTTATATCCTCTAATTACTACTGTTTCGTATAATTTGATATATTGTTCAAATATAATTATATTTTTATAAAAATTCTATACAGTTATAATATAATACAAAACAATAGATAGAAATAAACAGGATGTATCCGATATTAGTAGAGATAATCACATAGAAGTAGTACGTTACGGTATTCGATAGTTTTATTAGAATATGTTCGTAAATTAATTGCACAAGTATCACTCAAAGAACAATTAAGTTTAATGTAATCAAAACGACAGAGTTAACGGAACCGTGGTAATCACTGAAGGGTACACCAAAGTGTCAATTAATCACCGCAGATATTATATAGGGCGATATATCGATTTTAATCTCGAACATTTTATAAACTAATTAATTCAACTCCGTCGTTGAAGACACTAATAAAGGGGAAGCAAACACTCAAACAGTTCCAGTTCTGTGCTCCAGGGCATTATAATTGAATTAATTAACTATTATAACCCGAAAAAATTAAAAGTTTCACCAGTTTTACCATAATTCGTCGCTCGATAAACCAGGATTCTTGGCTCATTTAAATGAAGTAAAAAACTCTACGAACTCTAGGATTATTCAAATATGTTACACAGCTAATTTATACCGAATAATCATTGTAATTCGTATGAAATACTACCGTTCTCGGTGCCCCCGATCGGTATTCTGATAACCAAATTCCCAGGAAACTAGACGCGTCTTTTAAGAATTACATTTTGGACTGAATTAAGAATGTTTATGCGTATATAATATTAAACAAGCATTTGTTTAGTATTTAATTAATGAGGCCAGACGTTCGGTTAGTCAATGGGAATAGAGCAATCAGGGAAAAGGGCTTTCGGTTGTCTCTATCAACGTCGCCAATTAACGTAGATCTTTGATTGCGAATAGTTCGGGAAGGTATAGGCGTTTCGGTTGATTGGACGAGTTGACCAGATAGAGCTCCCGCTTTTTTTAGGAAGTTATGGGTCAGATTGAATTGGCTGGGATTAAGAAATGGGGTAAATAGCAAAGATTAAAACTGGGCGTGGGCCGAATCGAGGCCATGACGAAACTGATTGATAAAGACACAACTGACTTTTGATAACCGACCGGTGTTGTCTTGTTGCTATGCGTGTTTTTAGACTACACTTGCTAAATGGAACGTGTTCTTGAGCGGATTATACCAAAGACCGTGGATGGAAAAGATTATTCTTCTCTGACCAATGGAAAATGGCTTAAACTAACTGACGGGATTTTTATTATTATTATGTAGGTACTACTTTTCTTTTAAGCAAAGAATCGTACAGTCTTCTCACAAAATATCAGTAGCAGATTATACTAGTTTTATTCAAGTCTTTACACCCGTGTTTATTTTTTGTTACTACAAGTAATAAATTACTTTTTTGTTTATGAATTATATTAAAAAATATATACTATTATAAACTACAATAGTCAAAGTGAGACAATTCACTTTAAATTCAACATTATTTACCCATAAAGTTTCCCTTAACCGCTGACTCATTCGGACTATATTAATCATTGCAACCCCCTTTTCAGATTTATTATACCAAATCCCTCGCACTGTTATACGACCAATTTTAGAGTGTTGATGCGTTTGCGGCATCTAAACATACAATATAAAGTTGTCAATGAATGCGTAATGGTACTTTATAAGTTTAAATAACGCCATTACCGCGTAAGAGCGTCTTAAGAACTTCAAGTGATGACTCATCGTTTTTGCAATCTAAATTTTAATTGAGATCGCTAGTTGCCATAAGGGTTGTTTTTTCTACTTTGAAGCAGATGTTTGAATAGAATTTTGCACTGTCTGAGCACCGTCAATAGATTTCTTCTATTTAAATCATCTTTGAGTTGACAATGTAGATTTCTTTAACATTTTTTTGGGTAGATAATGCGGCATTATCAATGGTTTTTAAAAATGTATTTTTCTTGTTACAGATTCGATTCAGTTCGTCAGATGCAATATCGTCATCCACAGAAGCAAATTAGGCTTTAAGTTTTACAATTACTTCATTTATAATAGCTACTTTGTCCTAGGAACATCTGTAACGTACTGAAACACGCAGTCATCTTTGATCATTGATCTTATTATTTATTCCATCATTTTAACATGATAAAGATTCACTGCGGTTTTATTACTACGTAGGATGAATTGATTTGTAATGCTTAAAAGCCCAATTATACACGTGAAATGGTTTTAATAACAAGTTATTGAGTGAAACAATCTCGAAGGAAATCGAAAAAATGATCTTTTCTTATGACTCGAAAATATAAATATCTCGTTGACGTATTTTCGTTTTCCTCCGCGATTCTTGTGTTCTCGCAACAAAAGATTACAAAGTTATTGTGTTTGTTTTAAATTACTTTTTCATAAATATTGACTAACAAATACTAAATTTTTCTAACGCATGACTTTTTTTTGTTTTACTTATTCAACTCGCGGGTGTGCATGACTTTGGTTTTATTTAGTTTTTAATTTTAATGAATCTAATCGTCAAATGTTTTTGCTATTTAATTTTGAGACGCATTTATTTTGACATATACATATATATTTTAATTATTGTTTTATATGGTATGATTATTTAATTATTGATTTATTATGAAAAAATGTTTACTTCAACAATTCCCCATTTATAAAATAATGTGTAAAATAATGAGATCAAATTGCTATACGCCCTGCTGTATGAAACTTGATTTTAGGTTTTACAAATAGCACAACTTAAAGTCGAGTTTTGGTTAATGCATGGCAATACCTAGGGATTGCATTCCTAGTTTTTAAACAATGAAAATTTTGATTATGCAATCTGTAAAATTCAATCTTATAATGATGTTAATAATATTATGTGATTTTTATATGAATAAAAGTTTAGGCATGAGTAATCGGTTTTATTTGCGTTTCTTTCCCACATTAGTTCGCATGTCTTGAGAATGTTGGAGGTCGGACGGAAAGTCATTTTTCAATTAATCCAATGTCATCCGAACGTAGCGTCCTCTGGTCTCCTCTAAGTGCGATAAGCACGCGATAGTGCACCTTATGTACATCTCATTAACCATTGATCTCGATCATCAGATCTCGAGACATCAGGCTGAGCAAATTTGTACAGATGTTGTTTTGCTGACTGTTGTGGAGACGGGTCCTGAAGGTAACTGACGATGAAAGGTTAGCAGACGCTGTTGTATCCATGCTTGCACATGTTATTGTTTAAATCATCAAGATCATCGTTTTACAAAATAATAAGCCTTTCTTTTAAATAATATTAAACATAAATGAGACGCGTATTCAAAGACTATCAACCTTTTTTACATATGATAGGTCAGCGTTTGACGACTATCACACCTGCCTGATGGTAGGTGACGATGCGGCCTAAGATGTAGCACGCTTTCCTAGAAGATACCTATTCACACGAAACTTAAAGACCCCCAAATTGTACACGTCAGGAAAGACAGACGCAACCGATTCCATTCCCTTGTATACGAATTACGAAACAAAACGCTTAGTGCGAACATCTGGTATGTGAACTATGAATGAATGAACTACACTCAGTTGTAAAATGATTTCTTTATGACTTACAATTAAAACTTCCCAAAATATAAACTCACACATAACTCGCGTCCTGCGGTTTTACCTGCGTAACCCCCGATCGCACAGGAAAATAAAGATAAAAATTAGCTTATATTCATTCCCAGAATTCAATATATCCTCATGCCAAGTTTCATAAAAATCAGTTCAGAAGTTCCGAAGATTTATTCATCCAAACTTTACATGTTTATAATTTAAGTATGGATTAAAAGGAAAGGTTACTGGCCCTCTCTCCATACAAACGTAGTCGACTGTTTCCTCCCTGGATAATGACAATAGAGCGACTATTTTTGTAGCATTAAACTTATAACTGCCATGACCATGCCCCTGTCCTTTTGTTTTAATATTTTGTTTATTAACTCTTACTTTCTATGATAATTAGAATAGAAAAAACCAATACATAGCAGCAGTTATAGGATTTATGGAACAAAAATATTTGTGCTAGTGTCATTATCCAGGGAGGAAACAGTCGACTACGTTTGTATGGAGAGAGAGCCGGGTACGTTAAGTAGCTGTAAGTATACAGTCATTCCAACGCATTGGGAGTTCAGACAGAATCATATTTGCGGTGACAAGCTCGTACGACCGGTTCAGATATTTTAATTTGAAGACTCGCAACCGGCTGTTCATTGACCACAAGAACACGTACGTGGAATGTTAAGACCTAGCTTAAACTGTACTTTAAATATAGTAGGTACAGTATGCGTCATAAGTACACTATCAGTTTGCTACCATAATACTATCAACAAGTATTGGACTTACAACCTTCGTCTAATAGACGTTACACATAAACAAAAATACTTGAATTAAAAGTACTCGGTGTGATTATTGTATTCAACATGTTGAAATACTATGTATTTAGTTGTGTGAGTGGTAAAAGCCGCCACCCGCTACACCAACCTACGTGGGTTCGATCCACATGTTACGTTGTTATAATGTTCACATAGTGCTGTGCAGGATTGTAAACGTTACGGTGGGCAGAGACTTTTGACCGTTACGTTGATTGTTCCTATCTATGCTTTTCGGTTATGATTTTTTGCTATAGAGATTTGTGAGCTATAATAAGGTTGATATTTAATAGGTTAATAAGATAGAAGACTCTATTGATTTTAGCACTGTAAAATTTTGTACTAATTCAAATAGTATTTACAGTTCGAGGTCGCTTCACGTAGGAATCTAAGTTGACAAAATGACTTTTATTTACCAGGGATAGCAGTCGGGACTATCATTTTGACTTGCTTTTCAGAACACGGATTAACTTGAGAAATTGATTTTTGCTTATAAACGATCACTCTATCGATATAGTGCTTGACATTATTGCTTTTAAAACTTTGAAGACACAGATCAAAGATCGTGCTGAGCTTTTTCATATCACTTAAATCAAATCGTGCTTGTGCCAGTAGGAAGACGAGGAATATTATGTTCTCGTGCACCTACCAGTAAGAGAGTTAAAGTAGGAGCTAGAGGAAACGGCCAATCTACCAATTTTGGTATTTGCTACGAAAAAACTAATTAGCATGACATTCCAAAAAAGAATTCAAAAAGTATTTCAATATTCCCACAAAAGTTTATAAATATTGAAACAATATGTAGATCAAAGGAGGATTGATAAAAAAAATATTTCCCAATTATAGAACAATTTTAACGAAGCGGTAATGAATGGTTACAGATAGCCTTATCATATGAAATCTAGACAAGTTAACCGCGTTTTGATAATTATAATTTCTCTCTCAACCACTTAATCCGGTTCTTGGAAATTTGCGGCTTATTTGTAAAGAGATATACTGTAATTTTATTACAGGAACGATTGCCAGTTGACTACACAACTTCAGGACTTGTTAATCTAGGTGATTCTAAATATTCTTAGTATTCTATATCAGCGGCTGGAGTTTTCCAGAATTGTTCCCGAAAACCAAAACCTCTAAATATTTTCCAAAAAGGTAAGTAGGTACGATATTTCACAAAATGAAAGCCGAAGTAATCAAACAAGCACTCGCTTACGAAATGTTCTTCCCTAATTGGATTGGTAGTTTAAGACACGTTTTGATCAGTGGAGGAATATTGATTAATTTATTTTTTGGCTGAAAGTGAAGTGCAACGTGACGAAACGAGACGATGATTCACCTGATATATAGTTGTACTAGCTTATACCCGTAACTTCGTCCGCAAACAGTTAGAATTTTTCAAAAAATCATTCTTAGCGGATTTCTACGTTATGACGGCTGTATGCCAAATTTACCCCGATCTGTAGATTTGAGCCGTCTAGGGCAAAATTACTGACAAGATCAGAAACACGGAACCGCGCTCCCAAATTAAAATCAAGGACGTTGGCCACACTGCTGCCGAACTCAAATGGAATTATGGCCAATAATAATTATAAAATAAGTATTTCTGCATAGATGAAGTAGAAGTGCAAAAATTGTTTGCTCCAAATCTCTCGTCACGCAAGGCTGTAATTGCGAATCTGTCAAGATGCTCCGGAGGGAAATATAAACCATAAATGTAATGCCACCACTACGCATTCTTGGAAATAGTCTCACTAATCTTAATTCGTAAAAACAGGTAGAATGCATACCATGCCCCTCTAGCATGAAGACCAAAACACGATAGGATAAAGCGATATAACTACATCAACTCTCAAAATATGATAGATAAAGCCGCCATGTTGAATTTTTATCATAATTTTATTGCAATTTATAATAAAAATTCAACACGGCGGCTTTATCTATCATATTTTGAGAGTTGATGTAGTTATATCGCGTGATATCGCTTTATCGTATCGTGTTTTGGTCCTCATGCTAGGCAGGCTGATTTCGAACGACGCGTTATTTGGGCGCTTATCGTTACTTGGCCGCGTAGTGTGACTTTGGCGCGGAGCGTTAAGTACTTGGCCGCGTAGCGTGATTTGACCACGGAGCGTTACTTGGCCACGAAGCGTGACTTGGCTACGTAGCGTTACTTGGCCGCGTAGCGTCACTTAAGCAAATTGGCTAAGTATAAAATAGTACGGTACACATTTTTGGAAAAGCATATTTTCTTTAAAAAAAACTATAAATGTAAGGTTGTGTCCAATCCATGGACTGTTGTCCAGTTGAGAATCTGTTCAGATAATTCTGAGCCTATAAAGACGTGGGGGCAGTACGCAAAGTTGTATGTTTTTATGAACTTTTTAGTTCGTGTGCATAAGTTTAGTCAAAACACTTACCATCCGCTGATTTTATGACTTTAAGGAACAAAACCGGTGGCTTTTTGTATTGTTATTGCTTTTATTGAGATAAAAAACCGGGCAAGTGATTATCGGACTCGCGATATTCTGTTTTAAATATTTGTTGTTATAGCGGCAACAGAAATACACCATCTGTGAAAATTTCAATTGTTGTAGCTTTCACCATTCATCAGATACAGCCTGGTGACAGAGAAACAGACAGTGGAGTCTTTATAGGGTTCCGTTTTACCCTTTTGGCCTAAAAAGCCCTAAATATTCGAAATATATTTGAAATGTAGAGCTTTCAGATGAAAGCTCTACATTTCAACATCATACAGTTACTTTTACCTTTCGCGAAGGTAAATTGACCGAAGCTCGTTAAATTTCACATTAAAAGCCTCAGAAGTAATTATTAACAGATCGATAGCGCACAACAAGTATAATTTTTAAGCAACTGAACACGGTTCTTAAAGCAAGTGACCTGACATTAATTAGCGCTGTCAAGTGCGCGGGCGCAGAAAGCAATTTGGCAACGGCTTATCTGATTGAACAGTGTGATTACAAGCATGCGATTGTAGGTACGTAAAGTGACCTAGACTAACTCTTTAAAAGTGACCTAGGTCTAGACTACGCAACACTTCAGACGAGCAAAAAGGTTAAACAAAAAACATATGTGATTATTTCACACAATGATCATAATTTGTTATAATCATTTGTATTAAATGTTTTAAGCGTGACGAACAAGTTTTTACTTTTATATTTATTAATTGTTTTTTAGGGTTCCGTTTGCAAAGGGTTAAAACGGAACCCTATTAGTAAGACTTTACTGTCTGTCTATCCGTCCGTCGTCTGTCTGTCACCGGGCTGTATCTCATGCACCGTGATAGCTAGATAAGTTGAAGTTTTTACGGATTATACAGGGTTATTGGTAATTATACTAGCAAGCCGTTGAGGGCTACTTTTGTGCACCTAAACAAACAACTTTTGTTTTACGACTCTTGTAAATTCGAAAAAAAAATTAAAAAAATTAAGGTTAGGTATATAAATTCAAAAAACAGCAGAATTTAAAGCAAAGGCCATTCAGACTAAGTACAGTAGATAAAACTTAAAAAATAAGTAAAATTTTAAGGTTAATAACCTCTCCGTGTGAGGAACAGCTGATTTTCAGGTAAACCTAACCTCAAAATTTCCAAAAAAATGTTCGAATTTCCAAAAGTCATAGTACAAAAGTTGATCGTTAAGGTGCACAGAAGTCCTCAACGGCTTGCTAGCATAATCACCAATAACCCTGTATATTTCTGTTGCGGTTTTATAAACAAATACTAAAAACAGTATAAAATGGTACGGAACCGTTCGTGCGCGAGTCCAACTCGCACTTGGCCGGTTTTTTTGTCTGCTTAATACCTACTTATACACTAGGATAAAATTAAATATAATTCTTTTTAAGACAATATTATTTCAAGTGTCAGAATGACGTGGGTGCAATGTAATTTGCAAAAATGAGCAGAAAAATAAAAAAGAAGTTAGTATGTAGTTATTATAATTTTATAGCTAACTTAATCTCGTATACATTAAGAAGAAAACAGACCAGATTTATTAAGACACTTAAAATACGTATAAAGCCTTAGAAAAAGGAGAATGTTCAGCAATGGGCCCCTTATTGCGTCGTTTCTAAATTTTATACATGTTATGTTCATTACTTTTGATTAACATTTTGTCATCTTAATTTCCAAAATCAAAATATTTATTACATATTATCTCCTTATCGATTCGGAGTATATATCCGCAATTGCGCTGCTAAGCTTCAAATAAAATGACATGGACATTATGGACAAGCCAAAATGAGATAATTAGCGGGTAGTTCAAGTTGGTATTTACCAATATATTTAGACTGATTTTAGCAATACCCGCCCGCTTTAATTGCTTTTTTCCGTCAATAGTGAAGAATGTAACATAGTAACAAATGATTTCTCTTAACCCATGGTAAAAAAACTAGAAACCCATATCAGAATATAAATAATTATAAACACCTATTTGTTTACCTATAAATAGAAGCAGAAATGACATTGGCATAACTGTACCTATAAGGATGGACATTCCCCTTTATTAATGTAAACGTACCATTTCTATGTGTAAGTATTCTTCCATAAAAAGTCATGTAAATGCACAATTGTAGACCAAACCAGGATGGGAAACTATTCAACAATAAATTAAAATAACTACCAACTATAAAATTAAATAATAACCTATGAATTAGCTTAATATTTGTTTACATTAATTATTATAATTAATTTCATTTTTTTATGGGTCGGTAGAATTCCGAAGATTTATAGGAACGTGATAGTCAAGAAAAAGGTATTTGGACTAATTATAATGATTTATTTTTATTGTGCTAAGTCTTTTAACATTTTTTTATGAAAAAGTAAGTTAATGTAACTTGTATGTATGTAGTTATGTTCCTTTGTATTAGTGTGAGGTTGGCGCTTTGTTTCTAAGTAAAATAGAACTTCAGACTTGGTACTTATTGTAAGTCTAGAACTAAAGCTTCTTAGAAATCTCTTCTTGAAAGATTGCAACAAGGAATTTTTGAAGCCAATATAATTATTACCTAACTTGCGATTTGCGGTTTTACTCATGGATCCCGATCAACATCTATTTTTAAAGTAGGTATTAGCATTATGTCTGTCTGTTTGTTTGTGTACCATCATGGCGCCGAAACGAATAAATCGAACAGTTTTCCTGTTTATATGATATAGCAGCGCTCCGCGGTTTCACCCGCGTAACTCCCGATCCTGTGGGAATATCGGGATAAAAAGTAGCCTATGACACTCCCAATTAATCAATGTATCATCATACCAAGTTTCATCAAAATCGGTCCAGTAGTATCGGAGCATATTCAATGCAAACAAACAAACAGTTAAATATTTGCTCTTTTTAATAGTTTAAGTATATCTATAGGTACACTAACCTATAGATAAACTCTGAAACTACTTGACCAATTTTGATCAAACTGTGTATGAAGATACTTTGAATACTTGTAATGTATTCTCATACCAAGTTTTATCAAAATCTGTCGAGTAGTTTCTGAGCTTATTCAATTAAAAAAACAAACAATCAATTATTTTTACCCGACTGCTAGGAAAGGCGTGTTAAAATAGTTTGGATGAGGTTTTTTATATTGATTTGGAATATTTTTAATTTGTCCTTTCAAATAACTCGTTTGTCGCATACCTGAGTAATATTTTACTTACGTTTATGGTAAGAAAGACCATCAAGTATTTAATATTATGTCCAAGGTTTTTCACTAGAAATTCCAACTCTCCAATTCGTTCGCACGCATCGCGAATCGTCTTAAAACACAGGATAGTTAAAGTTTATAGTTTTTAATTATTTACTTACTGTTCAAAACTGAACTTTGTTTTCTAAGGTGTAGAGTTTGAGTTGTATTTCGTCGGATGATAATGCACAAGCAAGGTAGGTAATCAATCTTTTAGGAATGCGAGTTGCAGGCGGAGTCGTCGACCTGCGGTGACACGATGACGTTACAACCATTTGACACATATACATGTTTACAAACATACTATGTTTGAACTTCTACGGTTTTATCTGTCAAAATGATAGAAAGGGTTTCGTAATGTTGTTATGTATGTTTTATGATATGATATCATAGGTTTATTAAGTTAAAGTTTGTGTGGTTAATGTGAGTACAGGTGGAAAGTAGAGCAGGATATATTGGTAATTAATGATCGGAAACGTTTCTAGAAAATCATAAAAACGTATTGTATATAAATAGATTATACTCTTTTAAGTAAATTAGCGGAATACACTTTGTACATTTATTTATTTATTTTTCTCTTGGTGACCAAGCCGTTTCCTGGGAGCGGAAAAGTCACCCACAGGGTGCGGCAGGAAGACCAGCGCTGCAGATGCGCCTGCGTATCTGCAGCACATGATCAGATACTTTTTATTTTTATTGTCTGTTCTTTGTATTTACTTTTCTCTGTAACTATGTCGTTAATGTTTCTTATTTGTATTACTTTTCTCTATAACTATCTCTTACTGTTTCTTATTTGTGTCTAAATTATGTCGTGTGTTTGTTTCAATAAATTCTATTCTATTATTATAACCTACAACTTTTGAGAAATAAAGGTCTAGTTTATTTGCCCTGCGGGTTCACGTAAGTCCCGATCCAGTGGGAACATCAAAATAAATAGTAGCCTAGCCTTCGATAAATGGACTATCGAACAAAAAAATATTGTTTAATTCGAACCAGTATTCCTGGGATTAGCGCGTTCATCCAAACCAACAAACAAACTATTCAGCTTTATAATATTAGTATAGATTTAACAAAAAAAAACAGATGGACTAGAGAGTGATCGGATTATTTTTGATTTACGGAACCCTAAATATACCGAAATTGATCAATATCTATAGAAAATAGTTATTTCTTTTTGTATGTAATCCACTAAACCTTTTAAGCACAGTATAATTAAAAAAAACACGACAAATTAAGAACGTCCTTTTTTTCAGTCGGTTAAAAATAAATAGCGAAACTTCTCAGAAACATATTGAATGAATGAACTTATTAAGTGTAATGTCGATAAAATCAGCAGACCAATCTGTTATGGTGGCTAAACCAATCGTATTGTTTCATATGTACATCAATCTGTGGTCCAATTAGAGCATTCGATGGACATGCACGATTAAACAACTATTACATGGGACGTGGATTCATAAAACTTGTCATAAATAGCAATATCATAATCTAGAAATATTTTTTGTTTATAATAAACTAGCGACCCGCTCCGGCTTCGCACGGCTGTATTATGCATGTACTATATCTAAAAACCTTCCTCTTGAATCACTCTATCTATGAAAAAAAACCGCATTAAAATCCGTTGCGTAGTTTTAAAGATCTAAGCATTCAAAGGGACATAGGGACGGCGAAAAGTGACTTTATTTTATACTAGCTACCCGCTCCGGCTATATTATGCATGTATTATATCTAAAAACCTTCCTCTTGAATCACTCTATCTATTTAACAAAACCGCATCCAAATCCGTGGCGTAGTTTTAAAGATCTAAGCATACAAAGGGACATAAGGACATAGGGACGGCGAAAAGTGACTTTATTTTATACTATGTAGTGATAGTGATGAAGAATAGTGCTCCTCGGTTTTACCCGCGTAACTCCCGATCCCGTGGGAATATCGGGATAAAAAGTAGCCTATGACACTCCCAATTAATCAATGTATCATCATACCAAGTTTCATCAAAATCGGTCCAGTAGTATCGGAGCATATTCAATGCAAACCAACAAACAGTTAAATATTTGCTCTTTTTAATAGTTTAAGTATATCTATAGGTACACTAACCTATAGATAAACTCTGAAACTACTTGACCAATTTTGATCAAACTGTGTATGAAGATACTTTGAATACTTGGGAGTACGACATTTAACCCTCGGGATAATTACTTTTTTTACTTGTGATCTAAAAACCCTTTCAATATTCTATTTAACATTAAACCAATATTTCTCTTCGAAACAAGGCTACAGTAGAATACAATAAAACTCCAACGCACAGGCAGTAAATTCTTAATTTCACCACAACTTGCTGTTCACCTTGAAAGCGCATTGCTTTTTTGTTTTTATTGAGATGCCACCTCCATGCAATCGTACATCATTGGACACAAGCCCGACCGCTTCACCATAACATGATTGATGGAACTAAATGAGATGAGATCGGCATTTCATTCATAACTTTACTATAACTGTTTTAGTACATAACTAATAAAGGTTCAACATAGAGATTAAAACTTCTTACAAAAAATCTGATCTGTAATAAGTACCTACATAATTTTTTTATTTTAAAGTAAAGTACCTACTTAAGGTGAAAGGGTACCTGCGCGCTCTCCATACAAACGTAGTCGACTGTTTCCTCCCTGGATAATGACACTAGCACAAATATTTTTGTGCCATAAAACCTATAACTGTTATCTATGTCTATGTTTTACTTTTTTTTATTTTCTAATTATCATGGAAATTAAAATAAAAAAAATTAAAAAAAAACAAAAAATAGGGGCATGGTCGGTCATGGCAGTTATAAGTTTTATGCACCAAAAATATTTGCTCTAGTGTCAGTATCCAGGGAGAAAACAGTCGACTACGTTTGTAATAGTTTGTATGGAGAAAGCCCCCGGTACCCTTTCCTCTTAATTAGGCTCAAATTAACTATTGAACGTCTGGTATAGAAATGCAGACATTGGCTAACTTTTTTTTTTTTTCAATATTACCTAACATCTGTAAAACACATAGTTATTCAATAAATATTTCTGATTTCATAATACAAGCCTAGTTGCTTAACTTGGGGCTAGATGGCGCTGTGTGCTTTGTCCTGAAATATTTATTATCTATACATACTTAGATATACCAAAAGATATTAAAATTGTAAAATAATGCAAGAAGTTGAAATCAATGTACGCTAACTTTAAAAACTTTAATTACTTTTGTAAGGTTGTTACTAACAAGTTATGGATTTTTAATTATCCGAAATTAACGAATAATAATAATAAAAAGGGGATGTAACATTTGAGTATGGAGCTTGCCATAGCATAGTAACCTGGGGTGCATCCCATCGACCCCGGTGGTCCTGCCCCGGTAACGGGGCCGTTGGGAAAAATTGTTTCATCGACCCCGGTAGTGCCGACCCCGTCGTTTACCGGGGTAGATGGCACAAATCAAGTGTCATCTACCCCGGTGTGTTTTTAAATGAAAAGCGCTTTAAAACATAGTAATGTTTAAAGCGGGGAGAATAGATTATTATTGTGTGACCAAAAAATACGTTTTATAATTAAAAAAGGTATTCAACGCATTGTGAAAATGTCTTATTACCAGACCGATAACAACGTGAGCAAAGCTAACGTAATAATAAAAAATCAAAATATTTTCAGTAGTTCGTCCATCACTCAATATTTATGACATATCAAACAACAATAGGCACTTAGACGAGTCAAGTTTGAAACGGTACCTAACGAACAAAATAAAATAGTCTATCCATAACTATCTTTCAACCAATAGAAAGCGATTCACAAATGCATTGTCCAGTGACGTCAGGCAGTCAGCCGCTTTAAAGCGATCAAAGTCGTGTGGTGTCTTAATGTGACTAGGTAAGTGAAGTGATTTAAATACTATTCTTATTAAATGTGAGACAATGTATTTTGAACACGATTTTATTAGTTTCACCTGTATATTTGCTTGCTTGTATGTAACCGACTCTTTCAGGCTCGATTTTGCCCTACTTAGAACGATCAGATTTTATTCTAACTTTGCACACCTGTCAAAGACTGATGACAATTTAATGCAATTATTCGATTAAACAATCCGATTATCCTGATTAGTTTCGCCAAGATTCATCAATTTCTTTCCGTATCCTTGCGCGCAGTTCCAGACTCAGGCGCAGAACAGACGATTGGAAACCGTAAATCCATTGGGATAGAGTCTATATCTGTATACGCCCGCGTCACATTTTGTATGAAACGGCGATGCGCGGGTACCGCTTGCGCACCGCTACAAATATAGACTCTATCACAATGTTCTTACTAAAAAGCGAAAAATAAACTCTTTAAAAACTAAAACACGATTTTATAGAAAATTCAACTAAAAAATAAAAAATAAGTAATAGTTTAAAAAATAGAAAAAATAAATAAACTGAGAATAGTGTAAATTAGAAATAAATGTATATTATTGTAAAAAAAAGCGTAGGTGCATAGTGTCAATAGTTATAAATGTTTTATTGACAGATATGAGTAAAAGGCTTATCATTTTAATAATATATTAAAAAGCACGTTTTTTTTTACAATAATATACAATTATTTCTAATTTACACTATTCTCAATTCAAATTTATTAAATTTTATTTTCTATTTTTTAGTTTTTTTATTAAAAGCGTGTTTTTATAGTTTTTTTAAACTATTATTTTATTATTAGTAGATGTTAGTGATTCTAAACATGTGTAGGAATTCTAAATTTTTGAGTTGCAGGATAAAAAATGGATGAAGAATTCCAAGTTGCTCTACCGGCCTACCATCTTTAACATTTATAATGAGTTATCCCATTTCAAACTAATAAATAATTTTCTAAATCGGTCCAGGTGTTTTCGAGTAATCGGCGAACATACCATAAAATATACATAATATATTATGCTTGTGTATGCGACGAATTGAGAACCTCCTCCTTTTTTGAAGTCGGTTAAAAACAGAGTTGGGCAATATGTAATCTAACTACTGATTACTAACTACGATTACTTTAAGTAGTTAGTAATCAAAATGTTTAACTACCTAAAATAATCGTAAAAAGTAGTTAAACAATTTGATTACTAACTAATAATAATAATTGTAGTTGCAATCACGATTACTTGATTACTTTTTTTAACTACATTTACAATAATGTTGAGTGTTAAAAAACCCGGCCAAGTGCGAGTTGGACTAGCACACGAAGGGTTCTGTACCATGTTGTGGGAGATCCACTTAACTTTTTTTATTTTTTTATACCTGTCTGTCTGTCTGTCCGTCCGCCCGTCTGAAACTGTCTGGAACTGTCTGGTACAGTCTGGAATTGTCTGGCACTGTCTGTCAATGTCTGTCACTGTCTGGAATTGTCTAGCACTGTCTGTCACTGTCTGACACTGTCTGGCACTATCTAGAACTGTCTGGATTTGTCTGGAACTGTCTGTCACTGTAGAGCACTGTCTGTCACTGTCTATTGGTTGAAAGATAGTTATGGATAGACTATTTTATTTTGTTCGTTAGGTACCGTTTCAAACTTGACTCGTCTAAGTGCCTATTGTTGTCAAAGAGAATTTAAATACTACGTAAGAAGAGACGGGACAACCATAGATTGCAATAGGATCGATTTACATGGCAATGCAATACCAACATAACAGAAATATATGACGTCATATAACAATACTACCAACCTAACAAACAATCAAATCAGTGCTGCCCGCGATTTTATCGATATCGATATCGATAAAAACAGGACGAGAATCGCTAGCCCCTCCAATGCTACTTTTTTATAATACACATTAGGTAGGTACTTTCAAGTCCACATTATGAATCCAACCTTGTTTATTAAAATTTGAGCACTTTAATTACAAGCTTGGACTTAAATGGGGACTCGAAATAAAATTAAAGACTTTCTTATATACTTGAATAGTAATTTTATTAATAATGTGAAGGTCTGCCTTAAACAAATATTTATACATATACGTACAGATATTTGTACATAAATTATACGTACAGATATTTGTACATAAATATTTGTAAAAATTTACAAAAGACAATTAGTATATAACTGGCCATCATAACACAAGCCCAGTGGCTTAGCTTGGGGCTAGATGACGCTGTGTGAAGTGTTCAACAGTGTAGATATATATTTAACTAGCTGTCCCGGCAACGTTGCTATGGTCAATTGTCAATAACGTGTCTATGGTTACTTGTCAATAACGCATGACGACACACTTTTTTGAGAGATCAGTTGTCTACTACCTTGCACAGATTAATTGTGGAATATGTTAGATGTAATAATATCTAATATTTTGTAATATGTAATATCTTCTAACGATGACAACGGTTAGGGTATTATTGACCGAAAAAACATTGACCGACAAAGATTGACCGACTAAACATTGACCAAAAAAAACATTGACCGACAAAACATTGACCGAAAAAAATATTGACCGACGAAACATTGACCGACAAAACATTCACCGACAAAACTTTGACCGACAAAACATTCACCGACAAAACATTGACCGACAAAACTTTCACCAACAAAACATTCACCGACAAACATTGACCGACAGAACTTTCACCGACAAAACATTCACCGACAAACATTGACCGACAAATCTTTCACCGACAAAACATTCACCGACAAAACATTGACCGACAAAAGCATTGAGATGGTGGTCGAATATTTGGTGTGTTCTAAATTCAAACCCACGTTTGATTTTACTTCCATCATCGAATCATAGCTCCACTGCAGCTGCGTCCACTATTTTGGAGTTTGAATTTAGAACACACCAAATATTCGACCACCATCTCAAAGCTTTTGTCGATGAATGTTTTGTCGGTGAAAGATTTGTCGGTCAAAGTTTTGTCGGTCAATATTTTGTCGGTGAAAGATTTGTCGGTCAATGTTTGTCGGTGAATGTTTTGTCGGTCAATGTTTTGTCGGTGAATGTTTTGTCGGTCAAAGTTTTGTCGGTGAATGTTTTGTCGGTCAATGTTTCGTCGGTCAATGTTTTGTCGGTCAATGTTTTGTCGGTCAATGTTTTTTTCGGTCAATCTTTTTTTCGGTCAATGTTTTGTCGGTCAATGATTTGTCGGTCAATGTTTTTTTCGGTCAAATTTTTTCGGTCAATCTTTGTCGGTCAATGTTTTTTCGGTGAAAGCTAGTGATACGGATGACAACGAAGTCACATATTCCTGAACGAGTGCACGCATCTTACATTTTTAAGTCTTTAAAAACTGTCATTGCATGTTCCGGGAACGCGCCATATTATTGACAAGGTAACCACAGCAACGTTGACACATGATTAAACAAGGACCAGATTGTAAGGTTTCATACAACTCTCTGTGATAAGTACACTACTACAAGCTTGACGCGCGCGCGTGTGTGAGTGACTAGGCTTATGTTATGGTGACGAATACAAGATTCTATATTAAGAAAATAAAGGAAAATATCTATAAAGGAAAAGGAAAAAGAAAAACTTCCATATCGCACATTCCTTGAGAGATACTAAGATTGGTGAAGTCGGTGTTTGAAGCAACATGACACGGGAAAACAAGCAACATTTAATTTTCATTTGGAAACACCTGGAAGTAAAAATTACAGCTCTAAAAATACACATAAAATTACAAAAATAGTTTGATGGAAAAAAGTACGAGTAGGACTAGCGTACCGAGAGTCCCTTTACACATGTATTTCTAATAGCATTACATTTTGTAGTGGTATGGTGGGTACCAATTTAATATTGAATGATTCAATACTGACTTATTCATAATAATTCAGGTATGAATAAATAAATCATACCTGAATTACTAGGTCCCGCAATTGGCTCAACATGGGGTAGTGAAACTTCCATATCGTATATTCCTTGAGAGATACTAAGATTGATGAAGTCGGTGTTTGAAGCAACATGACACGGAAATTCAAGCAACGCTTCATCTGGACGTGGAACAGCTTTTAAATTTTTTGATGGTATGGCTGACTTTCTTAGGCAATTTTTTGAAGTGAAAACTTCTTATGGCACGTTGGGCACTTTTGTGGGTGAGCATTTTCAGCCTTTCTCGCGTTTCTTAATAAAAGCTCTGTCGTCGACGTGAGAGCCACACACATATTTTATACTATGCAGCTTTTCTATGGAAACATATATTAAATCTTCTTTGCCCTCAACCTGAACCCACTTCCTGCATCTGAAAATATTTTATAATTTTTTTTATTATAAAACCCGATCGATAATTATATAAAAAGTAAAAATAACCTACATAATCTGAAGTCTAGCTGGTTTACGTGCCTCATTCTCAAGTTGGGTTCGGTTTTTGAATTGAACCGATTTTTATAAAATTTATGTTGGACCAATCTAAATGTAGGTAAGTAGGTAGATCATATCAATAAAAAAAATCAATTTTCGAAATCGGTTGATAAATGACAGTGTTCTAAAGTACCTACCTAACAAACATAAAAAAAAGATTTTTTGAAGTCCGTTACAAATGTAAATAATAGGAGTGAATTAACACTTATGCTACTTTTATCTTAATTACGCTAGTGAAACCACGGAGCGCAGCTAGTACATCAATAAATATAAGCAGTTATCGATAGTTATTAAGACACATCACTAGTAACAAATTAAAGGTTAAGAAAATGTGAATAATGATTATTCCGAAGCTCCTTTATTTACATGATATCTAAATACATTTAATTCAATGCTTACCGGGCCTCATCTGAAGGAAATTTCGCCATAAACATCCTGCTTTCGTAATTTGTTCGATTGGATTCCCACAATTTTACATACGTTTTTTTGGTGGCATGTCACTAAAACGTATTTACCAACACGTGCCAACAAAAATAAAACACTTTTCATTTATAATTTCTACTTATTTTAAAAGAAATCAAGCTAAAATATTTTTTACAAATGAGCTAACCAAAAAATAAACAAACAGTAATCATAGCACTGACAGTAATATAACAGGATTAAGAAATGAAAGAGAAACTGTACTGTGGGAGGGTGATAGCAGTATCCGCCATTAATTGCCATGTCAATTCCATACAAAAGTTTTGTTTGTTCCGTGCTTCGATAGGCTGATTGTTGTTTGATATGTCATAAATATTGAGTGATGGACGAACTACTGAAAATATTTTGATTTTTTATTATTACGTTAGCTTTGCTCACGTTGTTATCGGTCTGGTAATAAGACATTTTCACAATGCGTTGAATACCTTTTTTAATTATAAAACGTATTTATTGGTCACACAATAATACTCTATTCTCCCCGCTTTAAACATTACTATTTTAAAAGCGCTTTTCATTTAAAAACACACCGGGGTAGATGACACTTGATTTGTGCCATCTACCCCGGTAAACGACGGGGTCGGCACTACCGGGGTCGATGAAACAATTTTTCCCAACGGCCCCGTTACCGGGGCGGGACCACCGGGGTCGATGGGATGCACTCGTAACCTGCATATTTTTTTGCGAAGTTTACCAATCTGTGCGAATAGATAGCCGTGTGGTTTGTTCTAGACGCCAAGGAGAACAACTTTTATTCTACGACCTTTGAAAATTAGAAAGTTTTTTTTAAATTTTGAATCAGCTGTTTCTGACCTCAAAATTTTCGAAAAAAGTTCGAATTTTCAAAAGTATTAGAGATAAACTTGTTCGTCTAGCCATCTAGAATGACGAATCTTTCGTCCTAGAATACCTTAGTTTTAAAGTTTTCCTGATACAGAACTGTTGCATTAGAACGTATATTCAATGCCTACTTCTCAGAAAGCGTTACTCACAATCAAGTTCTGAAGCCTAGCCTAATATTGATGACGCACGAATTCGAATGAAAGGCCTAACCAGATTTCTCTGAACTTTAGATCTGTAGGTAGATACTGTCGGAGTCAGAATTACAGACCCACAGTAAATTTTTAAAATTATTGTTGGAATGTTATTATTAAATAAATAAATATTTCAGGACATATTACACATCGCCATCCAGCCCCAAGCTAAGCAACTTAATGCTTGTGTTATGGGTGCGGTTAACGGATAAACTACTTATATACTTTTTTTTTTTTTTGTAAAGATATACATATTATACATATAGGAAACACCCAGAACCAGAAACAAGAATTTATGGTCAGCATAAATACTTGTTCTCGGCGGGAATCGAACCCGCAACCTTCTGCGTCGCAGTCGGGTGTTCGCCCGACTGCGACGCAGAAGCCACAGAGGTGGTCGGTATTCAAATAATCTTAATATATATAAATCTCGTGTCACAATGTTTGTCCTCAATGGACTCCTAAACCACTTAACCGATTATAATAAAATTCGCACACGATGTGCAGTTCGATCCAACTTGAGAGATAGGATAGCTTACATCCCGATATTCCCACGGGATCGGGAGTTACGCGGGTGAAACCGCGTAGGGCAGCTAGTATTTATCTAATAAATTCATGAGTTGAAAGACTTGAACTCGAGCAAGATCTTAGAATTTTGATTGAATTACAAATACAAAAAATATACAAAAATATTTATTAAAACTCATTTTACATAATAAACTAAGCACTAAATATTAAAGAGAACAAAAATAACACATATGCCTGAACTAGGTAATCCTGTATCTCAGGCGAAAAAGGACTAACATTAACTTATGAAATAAATTAAAATAATTTACTTGCAAAATACTAACGAGAAACAATAATTGGGTAAAAATATGTATGGATATTAAATGCTACAAACTGTGTAAAAATATTAAATTGAGCAAACTTATAATTGAAAACATTCTATAGTACACATAACCATTTTGGAGCTCTACGGTGCGTCTGCAATTCTGACTCCAACCGTACCTACTTCTACTATGAGTTATGTATGATAGTACCAACTACGCCCCGCGGTTTCACTCGGTTTTACCAAAAAGTAACATGTCTTTGTTCAAAGTTCAGATCTATCTTAATGACTTCTATGGTGCGGCAGACGAAAACATACCTGCGTTGCAAAACGTTGCTGTTTCGATTTCCGTCGTCGAACTTGTTTTTGTGTACAGATATTTGTTTCTGTAAATATATTATGGTCTGTATGTTTCTATGTAAGTATTTATTTACAAAAACAAGTAAGTTTCTTCCAGGCATCCAAAGGTTGCCTGCAAGAAATCGCTTTCAGCGATAAGGCCGCCCATTTGTGCAATTTGTACTTTCTACCTACTTTGATTTGTGTATATCGTGTTCTATGTTCCTTACTGTGTTGTACAAATAAAGTTATCTATCTATTCAATCCGTTATCAGGTTACCATAACACAAGCCCAGTTTCTGAGCTTGGGGCTAGATATCGCTATGTGCCTGCAACATTTATCTATACTTATAATAAAAGAGAGGACAAAAATTCTGTATTTGGAGGCAAATTAATTATCTATTAATAAATAACTAAACTGATTAGGTTCAGATATATTCAGACGTGAAAACGTAATAGACAGAACAACTTTCACATTTTATAATATCAAGTAGAGCTAATATTAGTTGAGATTCGACAAAAGTCTAAGCTTCACTATCACTACATAGTATAAAATAAAGTCACTTTTCGCCGTCCCTATGTCCCTATGTATGCTTAGATAGATCTTTAAAACTACGCAACTGATTTTGATGCGGTTTTTTTAATAGATAGTGTGATTCAAGAGGATAGTTTATATGTATAATACATGCATAATATAGCCGTGCGAAGCCGGAGCGGGTCGCTAGTTGTATATAAAACGCCAGTACTTATTCTGACACCCACAACATTCAAAAGGAACACGCTAGCGATTTCTATTGTAAAATCAATATCTATTTTCTGTATAATTTTTAATAATTAACAAGGAAATCCTATTAAATTATCTATATTCAGACTTTAGAAGCTATGAAATGTTTATCTTTATTAGTTTATACAAAGAAAGACATTCCGGAAGCAAAAGTTGTACGTTTAAAAGGTCAATTAATATAAATGTCATATATAATAGTATGTCACAGTTAGAGTCCGTTTCACAAAAGATATCCCGCGACATTAACTATAAATATTGCCTCCAGAAGTATTGACAAGTTCTCTCCTCTGGACATGGTCGACTAAGCTGAGAGGGTAGTAGGTGCTGGGCAAGCCTGAGCCCAGCACCTACTACCCTTCGGTCCTTCAAGCGTGAGGATGGAGTACATCCTCACGCAAAAAGGACCCAATTAAAAAAGGGTCTAATTGCGGAAAACAGCCCGTATACAAGTACAAGTACAACTATAGATATAAAGAATAATGGCAAAATTTTAACATAAATTACTTGTTTGCAATTGCAAGGAGCGAACCTAAAAAATACATAAATGGTCGAAGGAGCGGAAAAGTCACACACAGGGTTCGGCCGGAAGACCAGCGCTGCAGATGTGCAGCACATGCTGAGGCTTTACCCATTCGGGCAACATACGACTTCTCAGATACTTATTATATATTCTCTGTCTTTTGTATTTACTATTCTCTGTAACTATCTTTTATTGTTTCTTATTTGTGTGAATACTATGTCGTGTGTTTGTTTGAATAAACTAAATTCTATTCTATTCTAAAATCGGAGATTTTTTTCATATTTTGTCTATTTGTGTAAAAGCTCAAGTATTTTGCCTTGCCATTATCATTTTGAAGTCCTGACTGACTGTTATATCAACTCAAGAGAAATCAATGGACGGATAGGACTAAAACATGGCATATACATATCTATCATGACGTAGGCATAGTATAAGAAAGGATTTTGAAAAATTCATCTCCGACGCGGAAGCGGGTTAAAGTTTAATTACAAATCGAAATTACGAAAACCAAAAGAAAGCAGACTTCAACAATCAAATGCTAATAAATTAAAAAGCACCACCCTTGCTTGAGGTAACCTTTTATCAACAAAAAATAATAATCTAAATCGTTAAACAAAGAAATTGTGCCCAAACATTTAAAAAAATATCCAGTCGAATTGCGAAACATTTAAAAATAGAAATATTATTTATTTGCATGAAGTAGGTTACAAAAGATCTTATAAAATATTTCAGGTCATTTCAGGTTTTTTCACCGACTTCTTTTTTTTAAGTAGGTTGTAAAGATGTCCAGGATTGATATGCTGAAGCGGTTAATCTACTGCAAGTGCAGCGTCTGCGGAACTTTCTTTGTGAAAGGTGTGTATGTTGCGCGGGCGAACGATCCGATACATTAATAATGCGGCGCGAGAGTCGCCTACTGAGCTGATGTGCTCGAAATAACACACTTTCCATGCCGATCGGTAGGAGGGCTTTTTAAGATAAACGTACATTTAATCTATACCTTATATTATAAAGCTGAAGAGTTTGTTTGTTTGTTTGTACGCGCTAATCTCAGGAACTACTGGCTCAAATTGAAAAATTCTTTGTGTGTTGGATAGTCCATTTATCGAGGAAGGCTATAGGCTACTTTTATTTTGATATTTAAACGGGATCGGGACTTATGCGGGTGAAACCGCGGGGCGCAGCTAGTTCTCAAATAAAATCGAAAATACATATTTGCAGTTTGCAGTAAACTACTATCTGGTCGAGTTTCACATATAACACTTACACGTAGAACACTACTAAGCCTCACAAATAAGTTATGTTTTAAACCCACGATTTGCTCCACTGGCTATATTCGATATACCCAATGGCTAATAAAATAATTAAAGATTTAGACTCCATATCGGTGGCAGAGTCTTTGTGTTGCGATGTAGAAAATTCTAAAAATTATATTCATAAAAGGTCTGATAATCTGATAATTCTAAATCAAAACATTCGGAGCGTTAACAAAAATTTTAACGAATTTCTGGTTTTGTTAAATAGACTTGATATAGTCTGTGACATAATGGTGTTAACTGAATGTTGGTTAAAGAGTGACCCAAAAATCCCAGTTTTGGAGGGTTATCATAGTCATACCACTACCAACAACATAATTCAGAATGATGGTGTAATATTATATATTAAAAACAGTTTAGAAGTTGTTGTTGAGGAACCGCAATTCCTAGATGGTAACTGTCTCATAGCAAAAGTAGGTCCGGATACTGTGTTTATAGCCATATATCGATCACCTTCGTACAGTGACTTGGATACATTTTACGAATCACTTAAATCAGTTTTATCCAAGTTAACCTCTTTTAAAAACATCTGTATTATTGGCGATATTAATATAGATATTTGCCCTGCTACTAAAAATTCAAATTACCAAAATTATCTTGAATTATGTGCGACATATGGATTGTTACCTGCGCATAACCTTCCCACTAGAATGAACAAATCTTGTCTAGACCACATCATTCTAAAAACTAAAGTCACTGCAATAGCTCTGGTTACCAGTTCTACCATCACAGATCATAATGCTGTCCTGCTTTGTCTTAAACATAAAGAAAAAAGAGCCCCATTACAATCTTACGTAACTAAAGTCAATAATTTTCAACTTAAAATAGATATAAGCAATATTGATCTTAATCAAATTTACAAATCTGTAGATCCAAATTTTTGTACAGCGTATCTAGTTGAGGCACTTATGCAGGCTATTCGGAATAATACGACGACAACTAAAGTGACTCGCCGTTTTAAAATTTTTAGACCGTGGATAACACCCGGTTTAATACGATGCATGCAGCACAGAGACCGATTACACAAAAAAAGTAAACAATTTCCAAACGATCTTGTTCTGCAGTTAACATATACTAGGTATAGAAATTTCTGTACCAAGTTACTAAAGAACTTAAAAAGAGAGTATGAGAGGAATTTATTGCAGCAAGCAGGTGGTAATAATAAAAAAATATGGGAGTCTATAAAACAAATAACTAACTCGACAAAAGCTAAAAATCAAGCAAATGAACTAATAGACTCTTCCTCCCCACAGAAATCTTTGGACGTTGTAAATGAATACTTTACTAACATCGGTAACCAGTTAGCATCCAATATAAATTTATACAAATATCTTGACCAAGACAGGCTGATGACAGAAAATAACAAAGCTTCTACTTCTCTTGTTCTTCTGATGACTGATGAAAAGGAGGTGGAGGACATGATTTTAAATTTAAAAAACGTTTGTGCAGTAGGTTGGGATAAAATTTCAAACACTTTTTTGAAAGAACATAAAGAGTTCCTGATTCCGCCACTAACATATATCTTTAACCTTTGTTTAGAGCGTGGTATTTTTCCTGCCTACTTAAAAAAGTCAATAATACATCCGGTTCATAAGTCAGGCTCTAAAAGTATTGTTAATAATTATAGGCCAATATCGATTTTGCCATCTATATCGAAATTGTTGGAGCGGCTCATCAACTCCAGATTTATCGACTATCTGGAAGCAAATTCGTTTTTGTCAAGTTGCCAATTCGGCTTTAGGTCAGAAAGATCAACAGATGATGCTGTCCATGAACTTACTGATTACATTGTTAGGAATCTGGATAACGGACGCAAAACTTTAGGTATCTTTTTAGATCTAGCCAAGGCGTTCGATACTGTTAGCATCCCTATGTTACTGAATAAGCTAGAACATCTTGGCGTCAGAGGTAATCAACTGAAACTCCTTGAAGATTACCTTTCTGAGAGATATCAATGTGTCAAAATCAACGAGTACTGCAGTATTGATCTCCCTGTAACCATTGGCGTGCCTCAAGGCAGTATATTGGGACCGATTTTGTTCCTGGTGTACATTGACAATCTCCTTCGAATAGATATCGACAGTGGCAAAATTATAGCATATGCGGATGACACCGCCCTTCTTTTTTCTGCAGAAAGTTGGAGCAAAGTTTTTGACATAGCACAAAGAGGTTTCAATAGAGTCTCAGGTTGGCTTCGTCTAAATATGCTCACACTTAATCCTGACAAAACAAAATTTCTAACTTTTTCTATGCTTAACTCTACCCAGCCCTCACCAGATTTTTCCCTCATAGCACACAAATGTAGTTTTCCGAATAATCTGAACTGCACTTGCCCCCTTCTTGCCCGAACAAATAAAATCAGATATCTAGGTGTAATGTTGGACCAAAACCTAAATTACAAAGATCACATAGACTTAATATCAAGTAGGGTTCGGAAACTGATGTACATATTTAAAACATTAAGACAAGTCGCTGACACTAAACTGATAAAACAGGTTTATTTATCTCTCTGTCAGTCTGTCTTAACGTATTGCATCACCGCGTGGGGTGGAATTGCTAAAACCACACTCTTTGCGCTTGAAACTGCTCAAAGAGCGGTTTTAAAGGTTGCTACTTCCAGGCCTAAACTGTATCCAACGGAATTGTTGTACAAAAATTGTGAAGTTCTCACTGTTAGACAGTTGTTTATCTTAAACATCGTTTTAAAACAACATAAATTGGTTTTTAAGGACGCTAAATTAAGTCATCGTCGTACCTACAATGCACTACTCCATTGCTCGTTCAAGCATGCCTTTGTTCACAGTTTCTTTTGTTTCATGGGACCATATCTATATAACGAACTGCACACAAAGTTAGACTTGATTCGTTTAAATAATTATCAATGCAAAAATAAACTTATTATCTGGCTTCAAAGTCTCACATACGACGAAACAGAACTTTTATTACAAGCATCAAAATAAATTATTTCTTACGAAAAAAAATAAAAAAAAATAAAACAATTATATTTATATAAATATATATATTAATAAATAGTAAACACATACTCTAGTCTATTTCCCTAAAATATATGAAATAGTACTTCTCACGATTTTATTAATACTAAAAATTTAAGTTTGCCGATCTTTAAGTATGAAGATGAGCCACATCTAGTATAATGCCATCTTTGTTAGTTCAAGCGTTTACGATATTGGTACCTACCGCACGAACCTACCTACATAATTTGTCAAGTGAGATTCGACTGGTTTTTGGTTTTCTTTGTAGTTTTTAGTTTTTCTGGATAAATTACGAGTTTTAAATTGTTACAGTTTCTGTGTTAAATGGCCCGAATATAGTTTGATTTGTGTTATTGTTTTTTTTGAGCGTGTGTAAGGTGCAGCAAATGAATGATAAATACCGACCACTAATACCTACCTTGAAGTTTGTGATGTTTGTGTCAATATATTTAAATTGCATAATCCTGGAACTATGTAAGTACTTGTAAATGTTTGAGCGCTTGTTATTGTAAATGTTTTAATTTCCATCAACTTAAGCTTTTTCGTATTGTGGATAAATAGGATACCTACCTACCTACCTATTTTATTTTGTCTAAGCATACAAATCTCGTGTTGCCTGTTACTTATAGTACCTACATTATTTTAATGAAGTACCTACAGTAATTTTTAATTTAATTTAAGTAAGAACATTAAAATTATTATTTAAGTAAATAGAAAATAGTATAAGGGATGAAGAGCGCTGTAGTCTGAGATACAAGCTTACCGCTTAGTTCAGACACAGATGTAACTGAATATTGTAACTATTTACTGAATAAATCATTATTTATTTATTTATTTATTTATTTATTTATTTATTTATTTATTTATTTATTTATTTATTTATTTATTTATTTATTTATACTTTACCTCTAGCAAAAATGAGCATAGGTTTTAAAAATAAGCACTTTCTTTTAGCGCGCTTTTTTTTCACACTTTCAGCACTTCTTTAAATAATAGCAATTCATATTGATCAGGATATTTTACCTGCACCATACCTCGTTTATTCTCTGTATAAGAAACAAATGAATTGACAGACCACGAAACGGTTCAAATATTACGAAGCCACTGGGACAGTGTGAACTATGATCCCTCATTTTATTGAAATTACGGATCGTGATCATTGTTTTTTAAAATTACAGAAAAATATAAGATGCGACACTATGCGCGCTCTGACGTTTATTACAAAGAACAATGTATGTTGAAATATATTCCAAAAAAATTGATAAAATTATATCTTATAAATGGTTCTCAATATACCGTAACATAATATTATTATGATTACTGTTTGTGCAAATTGTTTAAAATTGTTGCTTATTTTGTCGCTTTATATTAGAGAGCAGATCCTCATCTCAAAAATGTCCACTATATTTATCGAACTCGTCTTAAGAGAGCTTTTTACAACAAGTAGGCAATTACTCCATATCTATAGCTTATCAAGTCTTCAATGTGCGCCGTCTCTTAGCGTAGGTGCGCCCGCGCACGTTGAAATGTGAACGGTTGAAACTCTGAAACAGTTAAATGTACTCCAGTTTAGTGCAGTGGGCGGTGGCCTTTACGCTGCCTTCAACTATCGCTTATCTATTCATTTTACTAATCCATAATAATAATAGAAAATATGTAAGCTCCTTTTTATTCCGATACTAGCGATCCGCCCCGGCTTCGCACGGCTATATTATGCATGTATTATACATATTATAAACCTTCCTCTTAAATCACTCTATCTATTAAAAAAACCGCATCAAAATCCGTTGCGTAGTTTTAAAGATTTAAGCACACAAAGGGATATAGGGACATAGGGACAGAGAAAGCGACTTTGTTTTATACTATGTAGTGATATAGTGATTCCCTCGGGATGTGGACTTACGCGGGTAAAGCAGCGGGGCGCAGCAAGTTTATTATAATTAACGTCCGTTCACTTCTATGTTTTGACAAATTATCTAGGTTTTAAACAGATGTAGCTGTTTTAGATTACTTTCCAGGAAGTAATTGGCATAATTATGTGGGGTTTTCTTTGAATTTGAAATAGCGTTTTAGCTACACATCGTAGCGACCCATATTTTTCAAAAGTTTTATGTTCTAGTACTATATTCTAGATTAGCCTAATATTTACCATATACCGCCCTCTTTGCTTAGTCGACCGTGTCCAGAGGAAAAACTCGCACATCATTTTTGTAAGAAAATAAATTGCACTGTCGGCCGAAATTCGAAGCCATTACCTTCGGCCAGAAAGTTGAAGTCTACCACTAAGCCACTCTGGCCTTTTACATGAAGCGGTAACAAACATACAATCCTACTATCCAATCCTATCCTACATCCTTATCACTTCATCACTACATATTATAAAACAAAGTCGCTTTCTCTGTCCCTATATCCATAAGTATGCCTAAATCTTTAAACTTACGCAACGGATTTTGATGTGGTTTTTTTAATAGATAGAGTGAAGAGTGATTCAAGAGGAAGGTTTATATGTTTAATACATGCATAATATACCTAGCCGTGCGAAGCCGGAGCGGGTCGCTAGTCTTCTTAATATATATAAATCTCGTGTCACAATGTTTGTCCTCAATGGACTCCTAAACCACTTAACCGATTATAATAAAATTCGCACACCATGTGCAGTTCGATCCAACTTGAAAGATAGGATAGCTTGCATCTTAATTTATCCCGATATTCCCACGGGATCGGGAGTTAAGCGGGTGAAACCGCGTAGGGCAGCTAGTAATATTATAAATATCTGAAAGTTTGTGTGCGTATAAGTTTGTGACTCCTTCGCGCAAAAACTACTGAACCGATTGCAATGAAACTCGGTATGTAGATAGCTAGATACCAGTATTAACATATAGGCTTCTTTTTATCCCGATATTCTCACGGAATTGGGTGGGGGACAAGAGTGAAACCGCGGGGCGCAGTTAGTTTCACATATATAGCAGTATACTTATGAAGAAGTTACTGCAAGCCAAAATGAAGTAAGTTGGTCACAAATTGTCCCTCTCCCAATATGTCGTTGTTATTTGTTTTCGTCCCTCAGACTCGGGATAAGATTGGAAAATAATAACCACATCAGTTTCCTGATACCAATTGGTGCACTTTTCGGGTTTTCCCTGCGGATATAATGTTTTCTCTTCTCTTATTTTGTTAGTTTACTTTGTAAGTACTTTAAGTAAGTACTGTTCGTTAGTCTCGCTAAAATTCGAGAACGGCTGGTTTGATTTAGATGATTTCGGTTTTGAAATGTTTGTCGTAGTCCAGGGGCTCTATTTTTGAATCACTCGTGTGACATATCTTCGTCGTATACGCCTACAAGTCACGCTCAACTTCCAAGTCGCATGACACCAATTTTCTGTATTTTTGAATCGTTCGTCGTCGAAATTTAAATTGACAATTTTTGGTTGTTTTCTGCAGAAAATTAAAAAACCAGTAATTACCGATGAACATTCGAAATAATACCAAAAGATATAAATATTTTTCAAAGATCGTTTCCGAATGTTTGACTATGATTGTTTAACGTTTATTCTACCACTCGCCTGTCGGCGACGAGTGGTGGAGACCACTCGTTACGATCGAGCGATTCAAAAATAGCGAATTTCCAATGTCGAACGAATTTCAGTAGAAATCGAGCGCTCGACGCGGGGCGAACGATTCAAAAATAGGGCTCCAAGGAAGGTTTAAACGGTGAGAAAGATCGGACTTACGCGGGGGAAACCGCGGGGCGCAGCTAGTTGGATATATATAGTTTTTTGTTCTTTAATATTCTTCCTCAATTTCTGTATTTTTTTTATGTTCTTATGATTGCTTGTCAACATCTCTTAAATTGTTCTAAATATTTATTTATGTCGTGTTTTTCTATTCTATTCTATATAAATCGCGTGAAGCCATAATATAAAAAAGTTATTAATTTAGTCTATTTGAAAATATGAAAATGCATGTTATACTAGTTGCACCCCGCGACTTTACCCGCGTTAGTGTCTCTAAAAATGATATTAATCACTACATAGTATAAAATAAAGTCGATTTCTCTGTCCCTATTTCCCTTTGTATGCATATATCTTTAAAACTACGCAACGGATTTTGATGCGGTTTTTTTTAATAGATAGAGTGATTCAAGAGGAAGGTTTATATGTATAATACATGCATAATATAGCCGTGCGAAGCCGGAGCGGGTCGCTAGTATAAAATAAAGTCACTTTTCGCCGTCCCTATGTTCCTTTGTATGCTTAGATCTTTAAAACTACGCAACGGATTTTGATGCGGTTTTTTTTAATAGATAAAGTGATTAACGAGGAAGGTTTTTAGATATAATACATGCATAACACAGCCGTGCGAAGCCGGGGCGGGTCGCTAGTTTCCTATAAACATAGAATACATAATAGTTGCTACGAACCCCATGAGTTTCTTGTGCCTTCTTCTCATTGGCATTGGTAAGCGCGTTCCGAAGGCACACATCCTAACTTAGTTTTTAAGACGTTTTTATGTGGTCTGTTATACTTTCAAGGTATTATGCATCCAAAGAAATAAAAAAATTTGACTTTTGACTTTTGAACCACCAACTATAAAAGCCCCTTTTCGTCGCATATTTTTGGAGTCGAATTTCTAAAAACGTTTTTAGTCCTACATCCTAATAGAACCCTTTCTTTTAGGACGTAGACAAGCACAAAAAGTTCGAGTTTTTTTGAGAAAATTCGAGTTACAGTCTTGTAGCTAGTAGTAGTAGTTTCAGAGATTTTTTCATGAGTATTTTTTAACTTTTAAGCTATTGCATAGCTTTTATCGCGGGCTTTGAGCGAGGCGACCGAATCAACAAATTCCGTAACGAAAATAAAACCTAACACCCCACACTCCGCCTACCATGTAGCTCGGCCGAGTTTTATAAATATAGAGGTAGTCGAAGAAGTCTGTAAAACTGCAATTCAGTCTAGTTTCATATTTCTTTAAGTTAGTTATTAAATTCTATTTCATTGGAAAAACGTCAGCGTAATAACATTTTTATTTACATATCTATGTAGGTAACTTAAATACTTACGTAGGTTAACTACCTATAACCAACACAATTATGAATGAATCAAATTGAATAATAACTTCTTAAATTAAGCAATTTATTTCGAATTATTTCGAATTCGATTAAGACTAATTGTAATGAAGACAAAACAAAACACAACAGGCCTCTTTTACTATAAAAAGTGGATAAAAAAAAGAAAAAAGTCTGCAAAGGGGTATGTCAAGACAAAACTGATGTTGACAATGTATTAAGATGGTCACAAACTTACCTACCCTATGCTTTATCATACAAAAAAAATTGCCTATTTTCTCCCTTAAATATTGTCCAAATGTATTTTAACTAGGCTTGTATTTCTTTTTTTTTAATGAGTTCATAAGTGAGAGTCATAAGTTATAACCGAAATTATTACTTTTTCGAAATAATCAAACATGTAAGTCTAGAATACAAACTATTTATGCGATTGTCATCAATAACACCACATATTGTTGCAAATTTAAGGATGAATATGGAATGTCTTGGATCGAAAATTCAAACAAAAATTGTCCTTGGTATGGATAGAATATAATATACTAGCGAACCGCCCCGGCTTCGCACGGCTATATTATGCATGTATTATACTTGTATTATACATATAAACCTTCCTCTTGAATCACTCTATCTATTTAAAAAAAACCGCATCAAAATCCGTTGCGTAGTTTTAAAGATTTACCTAAGAATACATAGGGATATAGGGACATAAGGACAGAGAAAACGACTTTGTTTTATACTATGTAGTGATTTTGATTATACACTGTACTTCCTAACTTTCGAAAGTTAGTTTATTATTTGTTTGTTTGCTATCTATCCACGGTCAAATGACTGGACATATTTGGATAAAAATCGGCATAGTGGTAATTCAAGGGATGGAGAAGGACAAAAATCAAAAGTATCAAAAGTATGATTCCGATATCACCGCGGGATCGGGATTTATGCGGGTGAAACCACAGGCGTAAACTAAACTTAGACTAGATAAGTATAATTGGTATGTACTCCTCTTAACTTCGTCTAGAACGAAGGGTTCCGTGATCCCGTTTACTGATACAAACCCTATCGCGATTAGAGACCCGTCAGGACCAACAATCTGATATGGAAGTAATTACGCGATAAAAACGATATTTTTTCTAAAATTTTCTTTATATCCTGTATGAAAATGGTAAATGTTTAAACAACCATGGTTATTTTTTACTATTAAAGTTTTTGCTACATCAAAATATCGAGCTCTACAAAATAAAAATAGTAAACATGGTTAATTTCCCGTTTTGAATAACTATAAAATAATGGTTTATTGGTCAAAAATAAGGATATAGGAACAAATACGAGGAATCACTACATAGTATAAAACAAAGTCGCTTTTTCTGTCCCTATTTCCCTTTGACTGCTTAAATCTTTAAAACTACGCAACGGATTTTGATGGGTTTTTTTTAATAGATAGAGTGATTCAAGAGGAAGGTTTACATGTATAATACATGCATAATATAGCCGTGCGAAGCCGGGGCGGGTCGCTAGTTAAGAATAAATTAAAAAACTAACACAATTAAAAAATGACATTAAAAAATAATAAAATAGTCACAAATAATACAATTATACAGTAAAAACCAATCATTAAAATATTGGTTAAATGTATTTATGGATAAGTTAAATTTTGATAGCAAGATCTTGGTGCTCTTTCGATGGTGAAAAAAGCGAGAAACGCGCGGCTTAGTTGGCTAATTTGACGAGTTATTTGCTCTGGACAAAGGTCAACTAAGTTGAGTGTATCGGTGCTGGTCAAGCCTACTAATTCTAATCTAATGCATGTTCCAGGCAATAAAACGCTATTACTAGTGGAGAAATTTGCTCGCACTGTAAAAATGCCAATATTTATGCGTACCTTCGGGTCCCAGAAAACGGTTAAAATTCTATTGTAAATACGTATTTTTTCAATATTGCACGACATTGCACACAGTAGGTACCATCTAGCCCTAAGCTAAGCAACTAGGCTTATGTTATGGTGGCCAGACAATGGACATAATATGTACTTATATACTTTTGTAGATAAAAATTGCTTCGTCCTTGGGGGCTTCTAATTTTACCAATAATTACATTTTGTTCGTTTAAAATGAAGTAAATACATGAATAAATACTTATATTATGCTACATAGAGAAACAAAAATATCAGAAGATTTTACAAATATATTCGACGGCGGGAATCGAATGTGTGTCGCAAAAAGATCGTCAAATGTAACTAGGTAAGGTAGGTGTTATAATTATAAATACTTTAGCCAAACCGTTTTTTACCAACAAAACCTACGTAGAGACCGAGAAAAACTTTCAATAGAAGTCTATCGTCCATTGCACCCATATAACTCTAAACATTTGGTAACAAGAAATGTAACGCAAAAAACTAACAACACGGTGTGGGTGTAGTTCCATGAACTAATATCTCATTGACAAACCATTTCACAGACAAAAAACTACTTTACTAACATAAATTAAAGTTTAAAATTGTATTTAGTTGAACGAAATTAGACTTGACTAATTTTCCATCAGCACGCGCCGCGTATTTTAAGATTTTTCTCTCTTTTAATTTTGTTTTATTTAATTAGTTTGGGAGCTCTAGTTTCTGATTGCTAAAGAGTGCAGTGAGGATTCGATCAGAATGTTTATTAGCATACGTTAAAAGAAAGTTCGCGAAATCAAACCAGTCCAGTAGTACATTCCATTCGCTAAATTACGGTGCGAATCGGTTTTTATTACTTCAAAAGCTTTATTACCGATTTTAATCAGTATTTTTTATTAGATATACAGTAATTCGATTATGGTATGCAAGATATTTCTGTGTTTCATTAGTAAAAACACTAATTAATTTTACTGTGACGTCCGCACTAGGCGTTTTGCTTCGTCATTCCTTATTTGTACTGCAAGGGAATGGAACCGGTTGCCTGCGTCTGTCTTTCCTGACGTGTACAATTTGGGGGTCTTCAAGTCGCGAGTGAATAGGTATCTTCTAGGAAAGCGTGTTACATCTAAGGCCGCATTATTACCTACCATCAGGCATATGTGATAATGGTTAAACGCTAACGCTCCTGGAGAAAAAAAAACTTAACTTTACTTAAATATGATAGTCTTTAAGGGTCTTTGAATCCTGAAATAAATGGTTTATTATGACTTATATGAGACCTAAATTTGAAGTCCTGACTGACTGACTGACTGATATTTTACAGCTCAAAGTAACTGATGGAGCGGGCTATTTAGCATACAGATAGCGTTTACAACTTAGGCATACGGTTTAAAAGGATTTTTGAAAAATTCAACCTACGCGGTCGAAGTCACATGTACACTTTAGTATGTTGATAAAGTAATAAATATGTTACCAACAACAACCGCAAAAACCAAAAAAAAACTCGTGATAGGTAAAATTCAATTGACAAAATCAAATTACATAAAGATTTCACAATAATACCTATTCACCGTGTGCGGTAAAATAGTCCAAACCCTGAAATCTAAAACCGACACGTGTACCGGAAATGTGAAAATCGCACTTTGAATTGCCGTGTAACTAACACTACCCACACAGACAAAAAGAACTTACGTATGTATGTTGTATACCCACATTGTCTAAATTCGCCCCGGTTATTGACCCAACGGCCATGGGACCCAAAACTGGTCCTTAAAAAAAGGCTGGGTTTCGCGAATGGAACGCGAATCAGAGCGGACAAGTCAGGTGCTTTTATGGGAGCGCTAATGGAACTATACAATGTAACGCTCATTTTTGCACGAAATTCGCGGGATTGACCTAATTGGGTGTGGAGATGATGTCAGATTTTTAATAAGTGTTTTTTAGTTTTTATTTTTAAGTTATATTGATAATTAAGTTTATGAAACAGACATGAACTTTAAAAACTTTTTTTTTTTTATTCTTCTTCTTCTAAGTCCCCTAGACTCATTTAATTTGCTTTCAGTTATATAGATTGCGATAAAGAAAGTCACTTAAGTCATAAACGTACGCACCCAGGAACTTTCCAAAGTGAAAAGTTAAGGAATATTTTGACTTGCTGTTGTGTGATATTCAATGTCAGTATGTGACAAAACTATTTTTCTTTCCGTTCATAAAGGTAACTTAACACTTTGACCGCTAACTCATCTATGCGGTAGCACGCTGGTAGAAGATGGTTTAGTAGAAATTGGATTTATTCGCAAAATGACCTGTCGTCGTTTTTGTACTTATTCGCTTATTCGATATGCCTCATGCTAAAAATGCCCTATTCGTAAAATAACCTATTCTATTTTTCCTTCTTAGATAGATAGATAGATAAACACTTTATTTGTACAACACACAAAACATTAAAAATAACAAATATGACGAGAAAGCTTATTAACTACGAAATTGTACAAACAGGCGACCTCTTAGCAGATGCCTACGTCATAACAGCTATCTATTTTTCAAATTTTAGCTTGATCCGTCCGTTGTTGGTTTAAGTTGTGCGATAACTATCAATCAGTCAATCAGACAGGATTTTGATCTACATAAAGATAATAATTTCTTCACTGGTGACTCAAAGACCTCTTAATCGTACACATCAGGAAACATACTTCGGTAATTGATTTCTTTTCTTCGCGAGTTCAAAACGAAATGCTTCGTACTCAAATAAGTGAAAAGAGAGTGGAATATTTTAACTGACTCGTTTTAAAAGCTCATTTAAAGAATCTTGACTACCTTATTCTATTTACGTTTCTAAGCAACAGACAGACGCGTCCTGCCTTCTATACCACGTCGTTATAGACCAGGAAGTACTACAAATATCACAAAGTGACGACCTGTTGGATTATTTAATTTTATAGGTTTCTGCCAAGATATTTGGTGATGTAGACCGCTTGGCGAGGGGCTTGACTAGTGATGTTAATGAACTGTTGGGCCTTTTTTCTTTGAGATGTATAAAAAGTGTTGACTAAAATAAATATCATTGAAAAAACACCGTAGGAAAACGTACGTAGTGGTGTTAGATTTTAGTGTTTTTTTTTTAATTTCTAGGCAGATTCAAAAGTTGATAGTATAAGCTAGATGCTGATGTGGGCCAATCGTATCTTATAGAAACTGTATTGATGATAAAAAAAATTAATGCCTTTGCTTAGATGTGCGTGGACCAATAGTTTAATGATATTTAACAAATACTAAGACGATTATGAGGCGTTAGTTTTCGGAACTCTATAACAATTATTTAAACATTAATATTTATTTTTAGTAATAACATCTTTTTAGTATATCTAAAGTTCCTGCAATAGTTTCTGCAATAACCAAAAGACAGAAGAAAGAAGAAATTATATACTACTTAATAAACTGACTTAGTCAACTTTTAGTTTTTAATGCCACCGCAGACCACGAACTTGTTAACTTTTGTAAGAAAATGTGTCAGGTCCACAACATGAGTGGTTTGAATGAAAGTCACTAAAGTGCTCACCGCTCGCCACCCACGGCCGGGTGAAAGAACTCCAATCATAATACCAGAGTGACGGCTGATCTCATCTCCTTTTTGCTATTTCTGGATACTATTTACATTAAGATTACGGCTAGAACGAATTTTTGAGATGATCAGTTCAGAAATTTTCCGAAAAACTTGGGCGATTTTTTAAATGCCATTTTTTTAATCATCTCCAATAATAATAAGAACGTCCAATGGGTCAAGAAAGCTATGAAAGGACTTTGTGGCGGAAGACCTACGACAAATGGGGAAGTTTGTCTTGAAACACCAAAATAGTCCACAAGATCCAAGGAGCACAGGAAGTGAATAATTTCCTAGCGATTATTGATGTCGGTTCATAGATATATTCATAGTTTTCTTAATATTTAAAAGCGTGGTTGTAGATTCAAATATTATGTTGCACAAATTCTAAGAAACATAAAGAAAATGGTTTCTATCGGAGAAGTTATTTGCCTAGTTTTAGGGTCGTTTCTAACGTGCGGGTTGTTCTTTCCTAGATTCAGCAGCCGATGTGTTGACTTACAAGTCACTTAGTTGAAAACAAAATAAAAACAGCAAGTATATATTTCGTGGTCATTAAGTAGAGTAAGTACATACCAAACTTACAGTAACATATCATCTGTCGATTGATTCCTCTGAATCGTGACTACAAAACTACAAAAAAGCTTTCATTTCAATAACACGTTAATAGTTAATAGTGATTATTTAAATCATCACAACTTATATTTAGTACCTAATTAATGCGTAGTGAAGAAAAAGTTGGGTTAAAGACGATGATATTTAAAATTACAGAGGTGGAGAGAGAACATATCACGAGTTGTGATAGTCTAAACAAATATAACAAAGAGGAAAGATTTTTTGTTCGTTTGTAACGAATATAGGCTCCGAAACTACTCGACCGATTTTGATAAAACTTGGTATGACGATACATTGATTAATTGGAAGTAACATAGAACTTTTTATCCCGAAATTTCTACTGGATTGGGAGTTACGTGGGCGCCCTTGCATTCCGAATTTAAGATGTTTGCAAGTGGTCAATTGTTTTTAAAATAAATGGCATATTATTTTGAATTTGTGTATGTCAAATGTGTGAGGCTGTCAACAGCCCGCATAGCCCATACTCTCCGCCCCTCACTGACCGCGTTGTCGCTAGCAGAAATTGCAACTTGTGATAGAGGTGCTGGACCTTTCCAGACAGTGTCATGAATGTAAAAATTAGCTATATTTTAGAAATGTACATATTTCCCTTATACATATTTCTCTTTTGTCCCTTCTTCTGCTGTTGGACTGCTCGTATGCCTCCAGAGCGTACCTATTCATCCAAAGGTCAGACTATCCTGACACTACTGAACCGAAACTGACATCTCAATGAGGGCATCAAGTCAAAGTTTTTCCAAGTAAGAGGTGTTCTTTTTATTCCGCTAAAAGTTAAAGTCTTTTTCCTCGACGATATTTAAATATAACGCCAATCACGATGTATGGATCACCGGTGATTATTCATCACCTCTTTTCTTTTCGGTAAGAGAAAGGAAGACGGAAGATTTGGTCGATTCGTGACGTTTTTGCTTAAAAGCTATCTCGTTGGAGCCGAAGGAATGCAATATTGAGAGTAAAAAATAAAGTGCGCGATTGAGGCGATCGTATCGGCAGTACGAGCTTGGTTGGCCAATAATTGGGGGTTCCATAGCAACCGGCACGTTGCCATGGAAACTTATTTGTTTGGGCAACTGAGTTTTTCGGCCATTCCTGTGGTGTATAAGTGACCACTTCGATTGTTAAGATCTATGTATTATAGGAAAATAACTGAACTGGGTTAGGATTCCATATGACTGTTTTATGATATAGCGCAAAATACGATTTCAGAAAATAGTTTTTATTTAAGAATAAATAAATAGGATCCAATTCGGTCGACAGCCTTCATATTATCGTGAAAATTACTGAAAAAGATATATGCGACTAAGTGGAGCAGGATATACGTTATTAAGTCGCCACTTTAGTCGTCTTCTACGACACCTACGGAAGAAGATGGACTAACAACATTTTATACTGAGGCATGATACCTAACATGCCTATTATTGAGCATATTGAGCATATTTTTTACGAAATAAAATTACTTATCTATTAATCCATGCTATTCAAAGTAATAATGTTTGGGTCATGTATTAGATGAAGTAGGCTTGCTCGACACCTAAACCGGATGGCATATTCATAAATAAATAGCAGACATCCTAGACAAGCATCAGTTATCTTGCAGTCAATTATGGCCCAATTTTACTGGTGGAAATCGAAAACTGAGCAATTTGCCGCACTCTCGAGGTGCAATTCTGTTCATCACTCCGAAGATCCTCATCAGATCTTCATCCAATTTTTATGGGACCACCTGTAATCGGCGAACATACTTAAAAAAAATATACATACTATATATATTGAGAACCTCCTCCTTTTTTGAAGTCGGTTAAAAATATACGATGCGCTAACCAAGTAGGTGTCTAAAATAGATAGAATTCGGTTCTGGCGTTTTGTGGTCACAGTTCTAACCTAAACCTAGATGAAACACCGGGTGCCTCATCCTAGTCGGTCAACTTTATTATTTTAATCAGCTGATAGTTTTTTAGTAATCAATTAACCTTTTACCAAGGAACTATGTTAAGGTAGTGAGTGTTTAATGTACCTGTGAAAGCAGCGGGTCTTGGTAAAAACCATTTAAAATGTTCTCGAACTATACAAGTACAGACAGACAAAAAAACACAAAAAATATATTCATTACTGCAGCTGCTACAGTCTGAGACATACCGACATTGGTACTGGTTGCAGAACAAACTGATTCCAATATTTTTTTTGAACGATATCATCAATAAATAAAAAAATAAATAAACATTCCACACATCGCCATCTAGCCCGAAGCTAAGTAACTAGACTTATGTTATGGGTGCTAGATAACGGATATACTACTTATATACTTTTCTTTCGTAAATATATACTTATAATACATAGAAATTACCAGACCACAGAAAAATATCTAAGCATATATATTGTCTCAGGCGGGAATTGAACCCGCATTCCTGTATTTGGCAGTCCGGCATGGCAATAAATAAATGTTCGATGTCATAGTCCGACCTTGATTGCTAAAATGTCTTATCGCACGATGGGCCCCTAAAGTTCGAATTTCCAAAACTTGTAGACAGACCCCTAGATGTCTACAACAACACTGTTTCGAGGACCTAAAAATCACGGTTTGAAAATATGAGTCTCGGACAGGGAAGGCACGACTTTTAAAAAACTTTAATGGCTTAGCGTAACACTTTAGGATAATAATATATTGTTTCGAAATATAATTTGATTTTATGTAAGTCCTAATTTAAATATATTTGTGACATGAGATACGAGATTGGGATTCACGCGGGTAAAGCGGTGGGATTAGGTACTAGTTAATTAAATATTATAAAAATAAAAACAAAAAAAAATTACTTATTTTTCCTTACTTAAAAAGGTGGACATATTATATATTTTTTCTTCCTTTTCGTTTAAGATATATTTAAATGTTTTAGAGAGAACTATTTTTCTATCGCTACAACCTGTCTGAGCAGTGGCCAGTCGAGCAAAACGAGCGGCTGAGATCAAAATCCTCAGAAGGAAGTAAATATTACACACCACAATCCATTACGTAACGATTATTTTTAATTGTTTTACATTAAAATTGTTCAGTGCTTTCATAATATTTACCTTGTTATGTTAAGCTTCGTGTAATCCTGACTGAATGTTAAACATATAGACAAAGACTTTCAATATATATTTACACATAGATTGAAATTTTAATAGAGATGACATTAGAATATTTTTCATATGGGGTCCTGACATTTATTATGGGGGCATGGCATGGTGTTTTTTCATAATTTTTGTGCACTTTAATGCCCATGCTTATCGATAGAAGACATAACGACAAACAAATAATGCCTTCACACCAAATCTCTAAAGCGTCTCTAAATATTCCGTTTTAGATAGATAGATAAATTCTTTATTGTAAACACCAATTTCAAATAACATTAATATTAAAACAAAAAAAGTGTTACAAAGGGACGGCCTTATCGCTTAAAGCGATCTCTACCAGGCAACCTTTGGATGGACAAGAAGTTGAGGAAGGTGAAAGGTAGGGTGTAAGGTGTTTTAGAGAACTTTAGTTAGAGGTTTTGTGTCAAGTCATTATTAATTCGCCATAATGCTCTCTATATCAATAGGTATTGGTTTTAAAATGGACCGCGCCCTTTTGGAAAATCATGGGACACTGCGTTTGGTTAAATATTCCGTTTTCGTGACGCTTTAGACGTTTGGTGTGAAGGCATTTTTTTTTCGCTGTAATGTCCTCTTTCGATAGATATGGGTCTCAAAGTGCACCACGGTATTTTAAGTTACTAAATCTGATAAGTTCAAAGGCCTTTTGCGACAAAGTGCAATAACATTTTTACAGTGGATTTCGCCACAATTTGTGACTGTTGTCCAGTCTACTATAATATATTATATATATAAAAGTCTTTCATATTATACGGTGTCAATGTATGTCAATCATGTCAAAGAACTAGAGATTGATATCAAATTAATTAATTTGTCACTCGGTATAAAATTAAAATAAGTATCTACCTATATCCCGTATGATTCGTTTCTGGCCGTTATGTCAGTTATAATATGTATATGCTACATGTTGATATGTTTTATTTTATTGGTTTATTATGTATATAAGTAAAAGGTATAAGTGAAAAACATCAAAGGAAAGCACGTTTTAAGATTTTTTACCAAGTGTCTAATTTTTAAGAGACGACCCTGTTGGCCCCATGATCACAGGGTTGCGGGTTCGATTCCTGCCTCAGACAAGTATTTATGCTTAGATATTTGTCTGTGGTCTGGTTGTTTCTATGTATTATAATTACTTATATATTTACTAAAGAAAAGTATATAAGTAAGTAGTATATATCCGTTGTCTAGCACCCATAACACAAGTCTAGTTACTTAGCTTGGGGCTAGATGGCGATGTGCGGATTTTTTTTCTTGCATATTTTTTTGCCCAAGTACCTAAATGTTTCAAAGTCCAAAATGTCGAATTATTGTTTTTAACAAAATGTTATGTTTTCAATTAAGGTTTTTTTATTTATATTACAATTATAAAACATAATCACTACATAGTATAAATAAAACTATATTCAATTATCTAGACGTCTAGGCGAAAAACTTTTGTTCTACGACTTTTTTTTTAAATTTTGAGACTTGTTGTAAATCAGCTTTGTTGGAATACATCATACAGCAGTAAAAACGATAATATTGCTTCAGCCGCAACTATAAATAAATTATTATGAAAATTTTATTGCTGAATTTTATAAATAATTCGCCATAAATAACATTTTTTTTGTTTCATGAAATTTACATAATCATAGGTTAGTTGGTACACTCGAGTGCAAAAACCTTATGCCAATATTTTAAAAATGTATTTCTATTTGTCAATCAATTATCAACTTACTACTATAATAAAAATAAAAGTTTTATTTGTTTGTTATATATAAATAAGCTCTGAAACTAAAGCGATTTTGATAAAACTTAGTATGCTTATTAATTAAATCCTTAAGATTAACATGGGTTACTTTTATCTCGGTGTCCGTCCGTACAGGATCGTTATTTTTGCGGGTGAAACCGCGGGGCGGTGTTATTGTTTATATTTGCGTGTCAATACACCTATGGTATAAAACCGATCGAGTCATTTGTGAGTATGCTTCACTGGATACGCAAGCAGCCTAATAAATACGGTAATCGAAATACTGTCGAGAACAAAATTATAAAGTTTTTTGTCAGTAAAGGATTTTAAATTAACATGATTATTTTCACTACTAAAGTTATTTAAAAACAATATTTATAGAGTTTTAATTTTACAAAGCTCGATATTGCGATGCTTTTGTTTTTCCGTAAATTGCATAGTAGATAACTAATTGCATAGTCAATCAAACAAAACGATAGTTTTGTGTCTTTCCTTTTTTTCGTATAAAGGTTACATACAATCGATTCAAATAAAATATTAGATAGGTAGACATTTTTTCCCGTTAATATAAATTTAAGTGGAAAAAAACGAACATATACCAACCAATCTATGTTGGTTTACATGAATAAACAAAAAAAGGATAATATTTTTATATATTTTTTTAAGTTAACACTTTTCAACCTGAATGTACGTGGTACGAATATGGTTTCACGGACGCTCGGGTGTGTACGAACCCTAAATCATTGCTGTTTGTGTAGACGCCGCATTATAAAAAACTACTAAACTAGCTTATCGACCATACTTATTTTGAAATTAAACATGCATTTTGTTTTAATTTTCTTAACGTATCCGTGCAAAAAATATCAAGAATTTATTACACGAAACGGGCTTAAAACAATGTTTGAGCGCGCAGAACTGGAGAAAGCTGGCAATAACATAAAAAAAACCTGGCAAGTGATAGGGAACATAACTAATTACAAGCCCAAAAAACCACTTCCGTTGGATTTAATACAAAATGTTGAAGATCCTTTAGGCAGCATAAATAACATAAACACCTTCTTCATCAATATCGGCAAGGATCAGGCAGACAAAATTAAACAATCTGCTTTAGCATGCAATGATAAAAATTATGTCAAGAATTTGAGGTCTAATACATCTTCCTTTGCTCTCATAGAAACGGATGAAGGTGAGGTATTATCAATAATAAATAGCTTAAAACTTGAATGCTCTATCGGATGGGATCAAATATCAACGCGTATGATAAAGCAAAATAGTAATACTCTTACCACGGTTATAACCCATATCTGTAATCTTAGTCTTAATACGTCAGTCTTTCCAAGTGCGTTCAAAAAAGCTATAGTATTACCCATCCACAAGAGCGGAGACAAAACTCTTGTAAATAACTACCGACCAATCTCTATATTACCTGCTCTATCCAAAATATTGGAAAAGATTATAAACAAGAGACTTATATCTTACTTCGATAAATACAGGCTGGTATCGGATAATCAACATGGTTTTCGTAGACATAGATCAACTTCAGATGCTGTATCTAGCCTAAATGACTATGTAGTTGGAGCCTTGGATAGAGGTGAGAAATGTATTGCTATCTTTTTAGATATGGCGAAAGCATTTGATAGTCTCTCAATCCCATTGTTATCAAAAAAACTAGAAGGTTTAGGAATCAGAAGTGGACAATTACAACTACTTCATAGCTATCTCACTGATAGACGCCAATGTGTAAAAGTAGGAAACTATACTAGCAATGAACAAAGCGTCTCTTACGGTGTTCCACAAGGGAGCATATTAGGCCCTACATTATTTTTGGCATATATAAATGACATATGTGAAACAAATCTAATAAATGGTAAAATCATCACATATGCAGATGATACTGTTCTGCTATTCAAAGGCAGCACATGGAAGAAAGCTTTCCAGTATGCTCAGGAAGGATTTAACGTAATAACCGAAAAACTTGGTTGTAGCCTATTGACGATAAACCCCACTAAAACAAAATACATGACTTTCTCCCTAAGAAAACCTGGGCTATCAGGCATATGCAATTTTAGTATCCTTGCGCATACATCGCTGTGCCTACATGGCCGGGTAAATTGTTCATGTCCGATTCTAGAACGATGTAACGAAATAAAATATCTAGGTGTTACTATAGATACGCATCTCACTTATCAACCTCATATACAGGCACTAACAAGTAGAGCTCGTAAATTGATCGCGGTATTTAGAAATATTCGTCATGCAGCAACTAAGAAACATTTACATACAATCTACTACGCTCTGTGCTACTCTATCCTATCATATTGTATAACCGTGTGGGGAGGATCAGCCAAATCCTTTATGTTACCACTTGAAAGAGCTCAGAGGGCAGTCCTCAAGGTAGGACATGCCCGAACAATTACATACTCTACTGAGCAACTCTATAAAGACTGGAAGGTACTCTCAGTGCGACAAATATTTATACAGCAGATATTCCTAAACCAGCACCGCAAGCTACATGTCGTTGATGATGTAGCACTCACTAATGTAAGACGTATTGACAAAGCTTTCATAAATCCCACTGGTAGATTCAATACGAAATTTGCCAAAAAACATGAATGTTTTCTTAGTTCCTACATATATAGAACAATAAATGAAAAAATTTCCACTTATCGTCTCTCATTTAAGGAATGCAAAATTAAAATAAACGCATTCTTGTTGGAACTCGATTACACGAAGACTGAGAATTTGTTGACGTTGACGGAATAAAAAAAAAAGAAAAAAAAAAAAAAAAAAAAACTCTCAAAAAAAGTTCTCACTCACTCACAAGTACGCATTAACACTCTGACACCTACATGCACATAAAATCACACCCCTACACACACAAACACACCTCGACACACACAATCACACACCTACACTTACAAAATTGCTCTAGTTTCCTTCTTACTCTTTATTTTTACTTTTTGTTTAGTCACTTAGTTAAATTCAAAAATAATAAACTCGCTGACTGAGGTGGATCCCAGTTTTCTATATTATCAAGCTTGCAGCTTAGTATAGAGACCTGGTGTTAAAACTAATATTGTAAGGTCTAAGCTTTCTTTTTCCTTTTCAATATGTTGGGACTAAAATGAGATCGCTTTTGCTGTGGAGGAATCCTTCTCTCTAACTCACAAGCTTTAAGCTTAGTTTGGTGGGGAGGACTTCGACCAACAGTTACGAATATCATTAGAAGATTACTTATTTTACCCTAATGTATGAACGTCAAGACTTTACTAGAATAAGACCTATGTATATTTTTTGGAAAAATAAAAATTTATTTATTATTTATTTATATTTATTTATTTAATGTTGTCCTTTATTTTAGAATAATCCAATAACCATAATATTAAAATTGTCCAAAAAAAGTCGTAGGCCAAAAGTTGTTAAGTATTATATAAGTTGATAAAGATTTCAAGATACCTAGAATACACTAAGAAAAAAATTGATTGCGTTTCTGACTCATTTTAGTTTACCTAGCTATTCTTATGAATTATTTAAATCGTTTAACTAAGCTCTATAATTTCCGACAACACATTATAAACGAATTTTAATTACATCAACCATTATTATTAAAGCATTTTTCTTTATTTAGCATTTTAATTTCACGGATTAAAGTAGTAAAGTAGCATTTTAATTTCACGGATTAAAGGTATGTCACTATGCGCATATATTATTGACTAGCAGCACTCCGCGGTTTACCCGCGTAATTCCCGATCCCGTGGGAATATCGAAATATAAAATAGACTTCCTCGACAAATGGACTATCCAACACAAAAATATTTTTTCAATTCGAACCAGTAGTTTCTGATATTAGCGCGTTCAAACAAACAAACTCTTCAGCTTTATAATCACTACATAGTATAAGATAAAGTCACTTTTCGCCGTCCGTATGTCCCTATATCCCTTTGTATGCTTAGATCTTTAAAACTACGCAACGGATTTTGTTGCGGTTTTTTTATAGATAGAGTGATTCAAGAGGAAGGTTTATATGTAAATAGGGATAGACAGCGCGGAACGACTTTATACTATGTGTGCTTAAAACTTAAAGCACGCTTTAAGTCAACTCTGCATTGTCGCAACAAAGCTCAAGGCGATAAGACTGCCCATTTATGCAACAATTCTAGCTTTCTGTGTTTTTTGTGTATTATAATTTTCTATGTTTGATGTGTTGTGCAAATAATGCGTTTATCTATCTCAAAACCCTCGAGAATTTACCAAAATAATATATATAGGTACCTATTTTTTGCATGAAAATGAAATAAGTTTGGGAAAATTATCCAGTGGTGCCATAAATTCATGTGAACTGTTGCTATGACAACTAGCCGCTGAAGCAACCCGTTGCTAAGCTACGAGTTTACCGACCTCTATAACCTATAGTATTTTTTATTAAACTTGCAAAACCATCGCCGTGAGACTCATCAATGTAATATAATACCTCTGAAAAATATCTTTCTAATTTAATATTAATATATTTAATGCGAAAGTTTGGCAGTGTGTTTATACAGGCTTTACGCTAAAACTGTTGAATTGTGAAAGGAAGATACTTATATAGCAGAAATTGTTTTTGATCTTAATGTTTATTTATTTACCATTATAATTTATTTCAGGCAACAAGACTATCATATAGATAGATAGATAGATAACTTTATTAACTTTGCTTCTCTATATACAGGGTTATTGGAAATTATACTGGCAAGCCGTTGAGGGCCACTTCTGTGCACCTAAACAAACAACTTTTGTTCTACGACTTTTGGATATTCGAAAAAAAAATGAAAATTTTGAGGTTATGTAAATTCGAAAAACAGCTGATTTTTTAAAACAAAGGTCATTCAGACTAAGAACAGTAGATAAAACTTAAAAAATAAGTAAAATTTCAAGGTTAATGACCTCTCCGTATAAGGAACAGCTGATTTTCGAGTAACCTCAAAATTTTCGAAAAAATTATCGAATTTCCAAAAGTCGTAGAACAAAAGTTGTTTGTTTAGGTACACAGAAGTAGCCCTCAACGGCTTGCTAGTATAATTTCCAATAACCCTGTATATAATTTACTAGCTGCGCCCCGCGGTTTTTTCCGCGTTATTGTCTATTGAAAAGTGATATTGATGCAAATTTTAACAGTTTTTTTTACCCATTTATAGTTCGGATTTCCAAAAATTATTTCTTAGTGCTCGCTTACGTCATTGCGTAGTTTCAGACTCGAAGCTCCTGTAGTTTCAGTGATTTCATGATGAGTATTATTCTCTTTTATAGGTTTTAATAATAGTTAAATTCCAACAGGGCTGGAAGTATCTGATTTACTCAGAAACCGAACAAAAAAAACATAACTGTTTTAGATTTTGACGACCCAGTTGGCACAATGGTTACCATGCCGGAGTGCCAAACACAGGATTGCGGGTTCGATTCCCGTCACAGACAAGTATTTATGCTTAGATATTTATCTGTGGTCTGGTTGTTTCTATATATTATAAGTATATAAGCATTTACAAAAGAAAAGTATATAAGTAGTATATCCGTTGTCTAGCACCCATAACACAAGTCTAGTTACTTAGCTTGGGGCTAGATGGCGATGTGTGGAATGTCCTGAAATATTTATATTTATTTTATTATTATTATTTTGACCTAAAATCATAATTGACTTTTTTCGTTTCTGACTAAATCGACTGACATGAGTAGAACCACACAACATAACTAGTATCACACTAAATATTATTTACATACCAAAACACGGTCATTTCCCGTAACAATTACTGACCGTATTAAAATAAATTACTTTATGATGTACCGCTTTCAACTGCCAAACGTATCTCAACTTTCAGAAACCGATTCGGTGATGCACCTTATAGCTTCTTGGAAATAAGTATCAATTTCCTTTGCTATCAATCGTGAAAGGCTGATTTAGCTTTTCAACTTCAATCAATAGGTTAATACAATATAAAAATCTAGATAGACCGTTAGTATTTCTAAGAACGTGTTTCGGTGATCGGTATCTAGTTCGGACCGGAAGAGGCGCGTGATTCTTGAATAACGGCGAACTTAGATATAGTCAACAGATCGGGCGATGATTGATCGAGCGATAGAAGGCTTATGGTGAGATAGTAGGCCCCTCATATGCATTATTTCCACCTCATTGTGGAAATGCATATTTTTTCCTTAATAACGTCGAACCAGAAGCAAATGACAATCGAAACGGAAACAAAAGACGATCGAAACGGAATATAAAAGACGATTGAATCGGAAACAAAAGGCGATCGAAGCTAAAACGTTCGAAGCATCGAGCGATAGAAGGCTTATGGTGAGATAGTAGGCCCCCACTTATTATAATATGGTGGAAATCCATATTTAATCCTAAATAACGTCGAACCAGAAGCAAAAGACAATCGAAACGGAAACAAAAGACGATCGAAACGGAATATAAAAAGACGATTGAATCGGAATATAAATAAAAGACGATTGAATCGGAATCAAAAGGCGATCGAAGCTAAAACAAAACACGATCGATAGTTATCCGTTTGTATCTTTTTATGTTTGTTTAATATTATGATAATTTGAATACATTTGCTACGATTTTCATAATTTTTAATACAAGAATAGTTGAGGCCAATTGAGAATTCTAGTTTCGAACATGAATAGTAACGGTGGTGAGGGTAGGAGATAGGAGAATCTTCTTCTTCTTCTTTTCCAGTCAGCAACTGCAGCGTTGACCTCCATCCTTCCAAATGTATTAGTATTAGGGCACAGTGGAGCAGAGCACTACTTTAGAATGTGTTGGGGTTCCACAAATGCATTGCTCCTCCATCGATCGGTGCAATGTACTTGCATTTGCTTAAATTTTGTCTGGAGTCGAGCGGGGTGCATCGTAAGTCGTTCGAAAGGCGGGATAAACAATCTATTAGTATGCATTATTTAGTTGTTATAGACATATATCGGCCGACCGTGTAGTAACTAGTCTGTGTTAGCCCTAACGGAATTAAGTATCCGATTCTAGTGACAATTGCGTTAGCACATATCTAACATGTTTTGTGAAAGTCACTCTGGCTTGCGTTCGTTTCTGTTACTCTTTGTTTCTAGGCTCAGTTTCTACCTGACGATAATTAGTTTGTTGAAAGTTTTTGACAGTATTATAAGCTGCATTTTCTAATAAAAAACTTCCTTTTTCCATAAAAGCATTTATTTCTAAGTATTAAAGTAAAACAGATAAATACCATGTGTTTTGTTTTGTAAAGCTTGATATTTCGATGATTTAATTTGTCATTACCATTTATCCACTCGTACCACTCGAGAACGGCTGGACCGATTGCGATGAAACTCGGTATGTAGATAGCTGGGGAAATGGATTGACACTTAGGCTACTTTAATCCTGCTCTCTTCTTCTTCTTCTTCAGCAGCATGTATTAGCCCACTGTAGGGCATATGCCTCTCCAACGCCTCTCCACAACGTCCTATCACCGGTCCTTCTGGACCACGCTACCCCAGCATGAGCTCTTATGTCGTCGGACCATCTGACTTCTCTTCCCGATTCTTGGTCTCCATTTGAGAACAGCTTTGCTCCACCTTCAGTCTCCCCTCCGACACACATGTCCAACCCACGCCCATTTTAATTTCGTGGTACCCTACGTTCTATTACTTTGGTGCGTTGTCGAATGATGGTATTGCGCACTTTGTCTCGTAGAGATATTCCGAGCATTATGCGTTCCATTGCTCTCTGTGTCACTTTTAGTCTGCGGATCAGCTTTATCCTGCAAGGGTGAAACCGCGGGACTCAGCTAGTAATTTAATAAATAAAATTCTCGTGTCATAGTGTAAGTAACCAAACTCCTCCGAAACGGCTGAACCGATTTATATTAAATTTCTTGTGTATATTCGTTAGGTCTGAGAATCGAACAACATCTATTCGTAGTTTGCCGTAGAGCTATAATTTAATAAAAGCTTAATTTTGAATGCTTTTTTAATGCTTTATGGAACAGGACCCATGTTTCCCGATATCTTTTGGATCTAATTTGCAAATCGGGGCCAGTTGAATGCAGGCACTAATCATGCCGGGCCCTAAGGGAGTTCCGAACATTAAAAAAAAAACATGGACTCGTTTTCGGTATTCTGCGTGTGAGATCTTATTTGATCGACGTATTTGGGTGTATATTTTATGTTCGCTCGATGAAAAATTTATTTTTTATTTTGGAAATTGGCCTTTGATGGATTAGGTAACTTAGTATAAATGCATACTAGCTTCTGACCGTGGTTTTGCCCACCATTTCACCTTTAAAAGAAAAATCCTTTTTTAGTGGATAGTTCACGAAGAAGAACACGCCCTCGAACTGTATTTTATTCTAGGGATTTATTCCTCGTTTGTCTTAAAGTTTTGTCTTTCATTCCAAAAAAAATTGTTTTGTTCTTACTATTGAAGTTTAGTTTTTGACTTTAATTTATTTATTGTTTTGATTAAATAATTTATTACCGTAGGTATGTGTAATTTGGTTAATTAATTAACATTTTTTTTTTATTAAATATAACTTCAAAAATATAGTTCTATAGATACTTACTTAAAATTAATACAGAAACATTCAGACTAGAAAGAAATATTATAAGTACATAAATATCTTCTAGTTATATTACCACAAAACATTACAAAGGTAGAGTGCCACAACTAATAAAAATTAAAGTATGTTTTATATAAATTATGGCTTGTTTTATTAACCAGATTACGTAAGGTACATTAGGCTTGTGCAGAGCGCCGGTCGCGGTGCAAATGGCAAGTAAAAAGCCGCCCAAGTGCGAGTCGGTCTCGCGCTCGAAGGGTTCCGTACAAAAAAAACGAGCTACATGGTAGGCGGAGCGGGGGGTGTTAGGTTTTATTTTCGTTACGGCATTTACGGAATACGGTCGCCGCGCTCAAAGCCCGCGATAAAAGCTATGCAATAGCTTAAAAACCTTTTCTGTTTTCGGTATTTGATGTTATAGTGGCAACAAAAATTCATAATTAAGTTAATTTAACGGATATAATTCCATGGGTCACCATGGAAACTGCAAAAGGCAGAGTGAGTTGACAAATACGTGTCACAAAAATATATCAAATGCTGTCAAACTACCGTCAAAACAAAGTAACCAAATAACGCGATTGATTGTTAATTAAATTAAATTATGAGTTCGCGAAAACCTTAGAAAATAATAGAAGTATATCATCTGTGAAAATTTCAATTGTGTAGCTCACGGTTTATCATAAACAGCTTGATGACAGACAGACAGAAGGTCCGTCCTTCTGTCTGTCTGTCATCAAGATGTATCAAGCGGACGGACAGCGGTGTCTTAGTAATATGGTCCCGTTTTTACCCTTTCGCTACGGAACCCCAAAAAGGTGCACTGGACCGAAGCGAACTCATTAACTTAATATAAACGGAACGCCGCCGCCGCCGCCTCGTCGAGCGACTTCTACTCCTGCCTTCCAGGAATTGAAGGCATATTGGAATTTTGGAAGTGATACAACGAGGTTTACAAAGACTAGCTGCGCCCCGCGATTTTAGCCGCGTATGTTTCGATTTCGAAGGAATATCGAACAAAAAAATTCTGACTAAGTGCAAATCGCGCGCAAAAGAGTTTAGTATTTTTTGTTATAGCAGCAACAGAAATACATCACAATATGTGAAAATTTCAACTGTTTAGCTATTACGGTTCTTGAGACCGTAATAGCTAGAGGTGACAGATAGACAGACGGACATTAGAGTCTTAGTAGGGACTACTATATAAATATAAAATATAAATATTTCAGGGGCCCTACCGCGGTAAGTGCGTCGGCTTCAAGCCGACGTCGATATCCCAAACCGCGTCTTACAATGGGCAAATTTTTGAGCTTGCTTTTCATAGAAATTTTGAATAATTAAGTAGTGTTTTCGTGTGTTTTAAGTATGCAGGATTGCCGGGGACATCAAAACATTAAAAAATACGTGATTATGGTTTTATTATTTAAAAAAAAACAAAGTCATATTTTGTAGTGTTTTTTTAGAAATAACAAAACCAGAATTACTTATTTTTAAATGTTTTGATGTCCTCAACAATCCTGCATACTTAAAACACATGACAAAAACCACTTAATTTTTCAAATCTCCTATGAAAGACAGGCTCAAAATTTCGCCCAGTGTGGGGCGCGGGTCGGCGTAAACCGACGCGTTGGTTTGAAGCCGATGCACTTACCGCGGTAGGCCCCCTGGACATATTACACATCGCCATCCAGCCCCAAGCTAAGCAACTTAATGCTTGTGTTATGGGTGCCAGATAACGGATAAACTACTTATATACTTTTTTTTTTTTACTTGGGACCCGTTTTTATCCTTTGGGTACGGAAAAAGTGTTATTCCTGGATTTCCAGGACTAGCTATCTATTTACATATTTATGTTCCGATTCCGATGGAATAAAATTAAATTGTGTTATTCCACGATTTCTAGACCTTCAGCCATGCTGTGTTATTTCAAGATTTCCAGGACTCCACAAATCCTACTAATATTATAAATGTGAAAGTTTGTGTGTGTGTGTGTATGTATGTATGTTTGTTACTCCTTCACTCTAAAACTACTGGACCTATTACGATGAAACTCAGTATGTAGATAGCTGGAGACCTGGATTAACACATAGGCTACTTTTTATCCCGATATGCCTACGGGATCGGGACTTACGCGGGTGAAACTGCGGGCCGCAGCTAGTGACTTAATAATATTTATCCAAAAACCGAATCTGTGATTTTTCAAATAAAAAAACCACACCTTATATTGTTATACCAATCGATGTTGTTACTAATAAAGATCAATTCCTGGAAACAAATATAGTATAGCAAATCAATAGAAAGAAGTCATTTTTGCAGTTTTTTGTAATTTTGTAGACAAAGTATTCTTCAACTTGTAAATAAGTAGGTACTTATTACAGCAACTTATAGAACATTTAAAAATAAAACCGGTCAAGTGCGAGTCGGACTCGCACATGAAGGATTCAGTACCATGTTGTATGAGAATTGTTTTTTTCTGTTTTTAGTATTTGTTGTAGCGGCAACAAATATGCCCGTACCCGTGTGTAAAGTGAAAATTTCGACTGTCTAGCTATCACGGTTCATGAGATTCAGCCTGGTGACAGACAAACAGTGGAGTCAGTGGTTTTTTTTGACGACCCAGTTGGCATAATGGTCTCCATGCCGGACTGCTAAACACAGGGTTGCGGGTTCGATTCCCGCCTCAGACAAGTATTTATGCTTAGATATTTGTCTGTGGTCTGGTTGTTTCTATGTATTCTAAGTATGTATGTACAAAAGAAAAGTATATAAGTAGTATATCCGTTGTCTAGCACCCATAACACAAGTCTAGTAACTTAGCTTGGGGCTAGATGGCGATGTGTGAAATGTCCTGCAATATTTATTTATTTATTTTTATTTTAGTCTTAGTAAAAGGGTTCCGTTATTACCCTTTGTGTACGGAACCTTAATAATAAAATAACACAAAAACAAGGTGCATAATTTCAAACGTATCAAATTAAATCCATTCATGTATATTATCGTATTGATTGCATTTTTGTGTTTTCGTCATACATTGGAATTTCGATGAAACCACAAATCAGATTACAATAATATGTACAGACCTACTTGATTATTGTAAATTCTTTTGTATATTACGTAAATAATCCATCTCTTATACCTAATTTTCTACGAAAACTAATTTATACAAAGTTTTTGGAACTAAAGTTGTAATCGAATCGATAACGTCGATGTCACCTCACTAGCGGAGGAAGCTAGCGCCGCGGCGCGGGCGCGTCAGGACACTAACTAACAACGCAACGCACACGACGCGACTAGACGCGATTACTTCCCTTTATTTTGTGAAACTAATATCTTCGTATTTAATTAAATATTTTAAAACAAGTACCTACCTAATTTCAATTGAACGAGCCCGAACCCCAACAAAAGTTATTTTAATATTAGAAACGGGATATTACTATGTTTTATTTGTTTTTAGTTTGTGGATATTTTATTATTTTTATCAATGATGCATGTAACCAGAATCGAAATAATTTTTACTTGTCTTCTTTTTACTTAATTGTGGTAGTTGTTTACCTACTCCAGCTGGAAAAATTTAATTTTATAGTATTTATACTATCTTTTAGTTACCAAGGGCTGACTTTTTTAAAAGTTGTGTCTTGAAGATGGCAGACAAAATGCAGACGGTTAGGTTAATGATTTCAACCATACCTACTATTAAACTTTTCAGAGACGGTATGTCAGTTAGGGCGGCGCGAGCGCGGCAGTAGCCAATAATATAGCCAAAAAATTTGGTAGTATTAGGAGAAAAGAAGAAAAATACGTATACTGTGCTAACCGCAAAGAAATTGGAATATCGGCAGAAAGAAGAAGGTATCTTTATAATGATAATACCAATATACAAAGGTGATAATTGATACAAACTTGATTTATGCGGGTTACTATGGATTTTATCGTTTGACGTGCTGTCCGAAAACGATGCGATAATTAAAGTAATTAAAGGCGATATTTTTAGATCGATTTGTTGATTTATGACCACATAACTGAACTCCGACAAACTCTAATTCGACGAGACTTTACTTCGATATACTGAACAAGAAAACGATGCTAGTTTGACGGCAATTTCCTTCGACAATAGTGCTACTTCGAAATATCCATGTAGTGATAATATTTAGCTAGGTATTATTTAAAAGAAATACTTAGAAAATATTTGTTGGAGAGTAACACAGACTACTTATTAATTTTCCATTTCTTTTAAATTAAGAAAAGACAAGCTAGATTAAAAAATCTTAAGAGGTAACTTAAAGGGAATCAATTATTAGGGGAACCTCTACTACTAATTTATATGTTAATAAAAGTTATCAGAGTCTTGTTTATTACTGAACACTCTGAACTGAAATATATCTTAAGGAACCCTTTTCGTAACAATCTCAGCAATTCTGATGGAAATCAGTGACAGCACAGTGATCCAATTAATAATAATAATGCAGTAAAAAAAGCACGTCCGTCGACGTGAGATTTTGGAGCGAAAATCGCCCGAAATTCCACCGCCTTGGGCCAAAATTTCGGGTCAACAAACTCAGAACGGGTCCACAATTATTTGCCCAAAAAAGCCCTTGCCTTGAAGGGTTAGCGTCGAATTTTTTTAACCCGTCACTTCATTTTAACGTTAAGTGTATTAAATTGATCAGTAGAGCTTTCATTCTACCTACTTAATAAATGCGAAAGTTTGTGTTTATTTGTTACGTGTTCATGCATAAACTACTCAACTGATTGTGATAAAATTTGGTAGGCAGATTGCTGGAGTCTTGGACTAACACAAATGCTACTTTATACCCCAGATATTTCTATAGAATTGGGACTTAAGCGAGTCAAACTGCTGGGCGCAGCCATAGTAACTTAGAAGAGATCTAACATAAAAATTACCTTTTTCTGTGCTTCGTAACTCCGAAACGAATCAACCGATTTTAATATACCTATTTTAATTTGAGAGCTGAATGTTTTCTTAGTGTTTATAATTTTGTTTTATAAAAATCGGTTAAGATGTTTAAAAGTTATGATCGTTTTTAATCGTCATTCATGGATCAGTCGAACAACTTTTTGTCTAAGAAGTATTTAAGTATTGAAAACAATGAACAGATTTATCATTCCTTATCTTGTTTAAACAGATTGAATTTGTATATTCTTACAAATGATACGTGACATACAGACAGCTGTTTGTAAGATTAATTATTATAACTGAGTGTCGAAGTGTTAGTTTCTAATGATAAATAAATAATTTATTTTCATAATAACGAGTAGGTACAAATTTTACGTCATTGGATATCTATAAAATAAATATTTATTTATATTTTTATTATATTATTTTTTATGTTGTATAATATTAACTTTCCTTTTGCAAATACCTACGATTTACTGGTGCACCATTGAATTAGAAAACACCTTAAGTCCCGACTTTTGCGCAAGAGTACAAAGCTGACACTGTACAAAACTCTTATACGACCTGTGCTAACTTACGGTTCTGAGACGTGGGTTCTCAGTAAAAAAGACGAAAATGCTCTGTTGATCTTTGAACGAAAAATACTGTGGAGGATTTTTGGCCCTGTTTGTGAAGATGGCGTATGGCGAATACTGTACAACCATGAAGTCTACGATCTATACAAGGACCCCAACATCATTCAAGTCATAAAAACGAATAGACTGTCTTGGCTTGGCCATGTAAACCGAATGGAATCAAACAGGGTACCTAAACGTTTGCTTGAGTCCAACCCAGATGGTAAGCGCAGGATTGGAAGACCTAAGCTTAGATGGTTGGATGGAGCTACCCAAGACCTAAGAACCATCGGCTTAAAAAATTGGAAGAGAGCGGCGTTAGACAGAGAAGGATGGAAGAAGGCGCTGAAGGAGGCTCAGGCCCATAGAGGGCTGTTTAGCCATTGATGATGATGATGATTGAATTAGAAAATGCTTTTGTTGCACCTTTAATTTATTAATATAAAAATATTAGTGTTTAATATAATTTTTTTCTTCTGCTATAAATAAATTATAATCTAAATCTTGCAAGACCCTTATATTCAAGTAGTACATATTTAAAAAATTACATAAATTGAGAACCTCTTACCTTTTCAAACTCGGTTAAAAAGCGGATGCTTTATAATCAAAAGATAAAATAAATTACCTACAGTAATAAAATACTATATTTTTTTATAATTTTTTTTAAATACAGGAACCCTAGACCATTAAGCTAGGTTTAAATTTAACATGATATTGTGTAAAGGTCAAAGCACACAAGCCACCCGTATAGCGCACGGAACGATATCATTCGAAGCGAAACGTTAACGAATATCATGAGCAATATTGCTATAGTAAAAAATTACGTAGCTTAACAATTTATTGTTCACAGAATCCTACTATCTATTTATAGCGTGTTAAATAGTTACCATCATAAACTACTTTAACTACAAATTTTAACAGTCCTTTTTAATCCTTTAGAGGTCGTCTTTCCAAAATTTCTTTCTTAGTCCTTCTTAGTCGTCCTTAGCCTACGTCTTATAGGGAAGTTTCAGATCTTTTTTTGATGAGTCTTTTTCTTTGTTCCAATGAAGGGTTGTTCTAGACGTCTAGGCGAACAACTTTTGTTCTACGACTTTTGAAAATTCGAAACAAAAAAACAAACAGCAGATTTTTTAGTCAAAATTCCCTCAGAATTATCGTAAACAAAAATTTTCTAAATTACAAAAGTTGTAGAACAAAAGTTTTTCATCTTGACGTCTGGAGTCTGTTCTAGGGTCGTAGCCTTCAAAATAACGTTACATTTTTACGAAAAATTAAAAAAAATATTGTGTCTTCGCAGATTTTCTCGCATTTTACACTTTTTCTTAAAGGATATTCTGATGGTAAATTCTAAGAGGATGAGAAATATTTCTTTCCCACGGAAGTAAATGACGTATTAAACAATTTAAAAAACTCAAAAACCGACTAAAAAAACAGGGGAAAAATAACTGCAACTTTTCCCTTTATTTTTGAACTCGGTTTTTAAGTTTTTTAAGTTTAATTTCTAATCTTAGTTATTTTATTGCATATTTTTATTGTCTATGAAAATTCCACTCGGTATCGGGCAAAATAAATTGAGATATTCTCCGTTTTTTAGGTCTGTTAAAAATAATTGATTTCCAATTTTAGTCATTTTTAGTGCATATCTTCTCTTAATATATATAAATCTCGTGTCACAATGTTTGTCCTCAATGGACTCCTAAACCACTTAACCGATTATAATAAAATTCGCACACCATGTGCAGTTCGATCCAACTTGAGAGATAGGATAGCTTACATCCCGATATTCCCACGGGATCGGGAGTTACGCGGGTAAACCGCGGAGGGCAGCTATCTTAATATATATAAATCTCGTCTTAATATATATAAATCTCGTGTCACAATGTTTGTCCTCAATGGACTCCTAAACCACTTAACCGATTATAATAAAATTCGCACACCATGTGCAGTTCGATCCAACTTGAGAGATAGGATAGCTTACATCCAGATATTCCCACGGGATCGGGAGTTACGCGGGTGAAACCGCGGAGGGCAGCTAGTATAATATATATACTATCTCTGAAAATTCCACTGGATATTATTCAGAAGAGACGAATTGAGAATCTCCTCCTTTTACAAAGCCTGTTAAGCATCTTCACAGGTCATGTACTAGGCCTCCTAATTTTTTCTACACAACTTATAAAACAAAACCCCAATTTGACTAGACATCGGATTCATTTTAGCATACATTATCTTATCGTTCATGTTATATGTTTGAATCCAGTCCAATTTCAACTGACCGACAGCCGATCGCAATCTAGATCGGAGCTCTTTTAGGAGTGGCCGATCGAACTATCATTACAAATAGTTTTAATACTCAATTATTGGAAAATAGTTCTTGTACAGATACATATAAGATTGTTACAAACAGTAAATGGTACAGTATTCTATAATGCTCCGGGCGTTACTCGTCGCCAATCTGTCAAAGTCGCGGACTAGTTAAATGATTAGAAAAAAGTTGTGTAAAAAATGAAATTACGACGTCTTGTATGGACCCTCGTAAACTACAGACTTTTTTGCGGCTGATAGTCCGCATACAGTTTATATTTGAAACCAAATTAATAGTATTTTCAAACGCTTTGACCCGTCAAGGCGCTTTTAACAAACATTTTTACAACGGACTTGTATAGGGCTGTTTCCCGCAACTAAACCTCTTCAGTTGGCAAATAGACCTCGTATGCAGAGCATGCATGGAGGCTGAAGAGACGGTCACACACTCCTGGATTGCGTAGTACTAGTGAAAGTTAGACTCAGGTGGCATCAACAGCCTTCCAAAAATGTTCATGAAACCACTGGAAGAGCTGGGTTGGATCTCCCCCTGATAAGCGCCAAAGGACCCAAATTAATAGATCCAGTTAAGGAAAACAGCCTTATACAAGGATAAGTTGGCCATTTCTTCATCATATCAGCCACAAGACGTTCACTGCTGAACATTGGTCTCCCCCTAAGACTTTCAGAGCGATTGGTTGCCAGCCCTCTACGTCTAACGGCTTTTGCTTATTTAAAACTATCGGCATATAGAAAGTATGTTGTCTATAGTGGTTTAAAAAGTTGATCTGGTATTCGATTGTGTTTGCTTTCTAAGTGTTTGTTAATTTATATGAGACTGATTATGTAGGTCCGGGTTCCTTATATTGTCGTGGGTTGTTGCTAGGTGTAAGTTAGTAGAAGTAGGTATCTACCTACTTACCTAAGAATAAAAAGACTCATTTAAATATAAAAAGACTCATTTAAGAATAAAAAGACTCATCACCAAATCTCTGAAACTACAAGAGCTACGAGTCTGAAACTTCGCATGGGGGTTACTTTTATAACGTAGGCGAGTATTAAAAAAAGAATTTTTGGAAATTCGACCAATAATGGGGTAAAAATCGTTGATAAAGTTTGTAGTTCGTAGTAACTATTATGTATTCTGTATTTGTAGAAAATATATGTAACTTTTAAAGAGACACTAATGCAGGTTAAACCGTAGAACAAAGTGCTTATATAAAAGAAAGTACTCCCACCGTGCTTTCTGTCTGTCTTAAAAACTACATAACGAATTTTCATAAAAATTTCACCAATTGGCATAGTGATTCCTAAGGAAGGTGTAGGTGTAAATTGGCTGAAATATGACAAAAAAATATGCGTAAATGCTCTTCCTTCCATGCAAAGTCAGGGACGGGTCGCTACAAATATTTAGGCAGTCAATTATATTTTCCGTGTTTTAGGTTAAAATTCGAGAAAAATCATTATTGTTTAGGATAAACATCTTTTTTATTTAATTCCACCGCGTATTTATTACTGTCTAAAATCTTTAAAACTATGTACTTACGAATATTCATAAAGTTTTCACCAATGGACATAGTGATTCGTGATAAAGGTTTAGGTGTAAATTGGCTGAAATATGACAAAATTAATAAGCGTAAATGCTTTTCCTTCCATGTGAAGTCCGGGACGAGTCGATAATCTTACTATGTTAAACAAATATTTATGTAAGTAGGTACTTAGTCGATTATATTTTCTGTGCATTTAGGTTAACATAAAAAAAATTCGTTTGTTTTTATTAGAAAAATATTTTTTATTTATTCTATTAGCAGCTTTTACTACAGACTAGGAACAAAAAAATTGAAACGTGCCAAAATTAAATTTATTCTCACAAAAACAAAACGACCCTTGTTTTGAGAATAATCGAGTTCCACTTCAACTCACTGCCCTTAATTAAACCATAACCTTCGCCATTCATATTTTAATAAAACACATCAAAATTAATTAACACAAATAAACAGAAATTAAAGTTAATTAGCAGTCGATTCACCATTAAACGTTTTGGCGGCAAAAAGTTTGGAGATAAAGGTAGACGAGGACAATTTAAGGAAATAATGGCTAGAGGGATTAATGATAAGTATTTACTTTACAACAAAAATGTAAAAAAATGAAATAAGTTTCCCTAGAGCCCAAAAGGCTCGCTGCATCGCCTCTTTGCCGATCCGTTGGCTAAAGTAGCAGCCAGAAGGCCAATTCTCGTAAATAACATTTTTCAAATTACATTTCAATATCATTTCGATTGCATTTCGATCAAAAAATATTACCCACAAAGTAGCTAAAAATATCATCAAAGTTAGCTTTTTGTAAAAAAAAAATGATTTCAAGGGTATCTTTTGCAATCGAAATGCAATCGGAATCAGTTTTTTTTACAAAAAGCTAACTTTGAGGGTATTTTAAGCTACTTTGAAGGTATTATTTGTGATCGAAATGATATTGAAATGTAATTTGAACAATGTTATTTACGAGAATTTTCCCTTCAGACCTTTGGTTACCTGTGTATTTACTATGTAAGTATTTAAAATACAAATTCTAAATGTAGTTTATTAAACATCACACTATCAATAATATAAAACCATTGTCACAGATAATAAAATTACCCCTAATATTTATAATAATCACAAATGCTTAACACAAAAAAAACTGATGACTGTTTGTGCACCTTTCCGCTCCCATTTCGATGGAGGACAAAGTCATGGTGATAAGTGTCTCGTCGCATTCCATCATGTTGTCCAGGTATGCCGTTCTCTTTCTAGACGAGCATGCTACATACTCAACCTCATACTCATACTCAACATTCGCTTTCCATCAGATGAGATGAAGTCAAATGCGGCTTGCATATTTGTGTAAAAATAAACATGGTAAAGTAAACAGTTAAACAAGAAGTCATTACTTAAAATTATTAGTGTTACAAAATGTTTTAAAACGTGATATCGTGATTTATTTACTTTCTTAATTGTCCATTAAATATATACGGTCGAGAGTGCAACAACTGATTATTGGCCGCATATTTTGGACTGTTTTGTTTTCAATCCCTCAGGCTACCAGATTGGAGCCCGCAAACTTAATTTTTCGCATAAAATTAATGTGTGGGTGTGTTTTACATCGAGATACGTGGAGGAATTTGATTGTGTTATCTTTTATTTGAAATAAGAGGTCGTTATTTTTATTTAAGTAAAATAATATTTTTTATCTTAGAAAATTTCCCATGGCACTAAAAAAAGCTTTTATTTTTATCCATATTTTTCTTCAGAAAAATATCCATTCACAAAAGTTATCTCGTCTCGTACCAAATTTCCCATGGCACGAAAAAAAAATCGTATTTTTAAAAACTGTGAAAATAAAGCTATAATTCACACAACAATCAGTCCATCCATATAATTAACTAAATAATATCAATTTACATAATTAAAATGAGGTACTTATCCCCTTTTCAAGAAAAAAAAAATCAACTCAGTTGGTTGAGCCGTCTTCGAGTAACCGATAAACATATTGAATATACATAAAACAACGGCCAAGTGCGAGTCGGACTCTCGCACTAATGGTTCCGTACCGTATCAACTATTCAGCTGTCTAGTCAGTTCATGAGATACAGCCTGGTGACAAACAGACGGACGGTTAGTATAGGATCCCTGTATAGAATGACAGGGATCAATTTAATATTTTAAATAAGTCATTATATATATTGCAAATGGATTGACTAGAAAATTTCACTCCAGAATGACTAATTCCAGTTCAAAATAAATTTCCTCTTTTTTTTAAATAAGTTAATAAAATACAAATTTCGTAAGATAATAATATAATTCATATTAAACGCGCCAATATCGTAAATAACACCATGAAAACTGTTCCTCGTGTAATCTGTGATTAAAATCGGACTTGCAAAACTCCGGCCACTACTATTTTAAGTTGCATTAACTACTTAACATAAAAATTTGAGACGAAAATTCTATACAATTACTGGAGTACAGAATTGCGAAGTGTATAATGCCGGCCCGGAGCTGCAACAGAGATACAACCAATGGATCTGATTCTGCGTTTTTTAATAATAAACTGGTCAGCGTTTGACCACTATCTCACACGATGGTAGGTGACGATGCGGTGTAAGATCTAGCACGCTTTCCTGGAAGATACCTAGACGCTCGTGATTCCAAAGACTACCTAGGAGTCACGTGTGGGCCATCTAGGGTTAAATCCCACGCGGGACGCTACGAACCGAATGATTGTACCTTAAACCCAAAAATAAAAATCTGTCTGTCATCCGTGTTTTAAAATTCAATGTATAAATAAGTAACTAAGAATATAAGTCGAGAACCAATGTTCATACATATACGTGAGTTAGAGCAAATTGTAGATAACGAATGCAGGAAGATATTGGTAGTTAAATTACCAAAATAATGAGATAGGATAGTTAGTCATGCGAGGGACGATATGGTAGTAGTTCTGAAATTAAAACAAAAATCTAGAACACCGCGTCTGTCTGTCTGAACGCGATAAATACAAAAACTACTGAACAGATTTTCTTAGGGTTTTCACTAATTGACGAAGTGACGCATGAAGAAGGTGTTGGTGTATAATTCATTAAGGTTTTGTGTAATTTTGGCTGAAATATGACTATGATTGTTGAAAATGTCGGAAAAAATGTTGACTTCAAGCTTTACTGCTCAAAACTACGGAACGGATTTTCTTCTGCTAGCCGTGTGAAGCTGGGCCAATTTTTATTAAAAAAATCATCTAAAAATTCAACCAACAATAATAATTAAATATGTATAAACAAATTTAATTACAACGTTATAAATAGAAGTTTTTAATCCAGATAAATTGCAAATAAGGAAAAACATTGGGTAAGACCCGAAACATATTTTTTTCTTTATTTATTCCTTTGATTTTCCCCTTCCGATTAGGGCGATGATTATGCTTCCTGTTAGCCACATTATTGGTAGGTAATCTGCTAGTTATTTATTTATTAATCATACTCACAAAAGTACAGCAGTCATAAAGTTCTGTAATTGTATAAAACCCTACAATAGGTTTTTTAATAGCTTTCCAGTAAGTACTGTAAAATTCGCAAATGTTTTAAACCTCTTACAATTTATTTTTCTTCCGAAAAGACTTTAAAATTTAAAAATAAAATTATATTAATTTGTATTGTCGCACGAAAATACTTGATAACGTCACCAGCTCATTCTTAAATGCTCACCCCATGTAGGTTTTGTATTTTTTCTTAGTAAATTATTGCTGCAGGTACTACCTATATTTTTTTATAGTTACCACCCAGTATGGGAAAAATCAGAATTCCCAAAAACAAACAACAATTAAAAAACATCAACATTTTATTAGTTTTTAAAAACTATAAAAAACTAAAATACCTATAAAATGTCATTGGGGCCGCGACTCACTGCAGTGACAAAACAAAATAAAGAAAATTCAAAACTTGGAACTTCGAGGTTAAGTTCTTGAAGTTCCTACATAAGTAATGGCGTCAGATGCCGATGAAGAAAATGTAAAACTGCTTATATCTTTTTTTCACATCTATTATACACGAAATACTATCAATTTAATAGTAATTTATAAAAACCGAGTATTTGCTCATCATTTTTCTGTTTCTGTATTTGCCATGCCAAGTTATAAAAATGCAAATACAGTTGAAGCTCTGATGAAAGTACCTAGTTACACTTCAGCATCACTACATAGTATAAAACAAAGTCGCTTTCTCTGTCCCTATGTATGCTTAACCTTGCTTGGCCTTATCGCTGAAAGCGATAAGGCCGCCCATTTGTGCAACTTATACTTTCTAGCTATTACTTTACTCTGTGTTTATCGTGTTCTGTTTCTTTCTGTGTTGTACAAATAAAGTTATCTATCTATCTATCTATCTATCTATCTATCTTAAATCTTTAAAACTACGCAACGAATTTTGATGCGTTTTTTTTAATAGATAGAGTGATTCAAGAGGAAGGTTCATATGTATAAAACATGCATAATATAACCATGCGAAGCCGGAGCGGGTCGCATTTTATATTACGTTACCACGGCAAAAACATTGTCAGTTTCACTTTAATATGAAGTCTATTCCGTTCCCCAGATATCTGTATACAACCCACCCGCACAGTAACCAACAGCCGAAACTCGTATGAAACGTGAAAAAACTAAAGAACAGGTCCTCGCCGCTCCAGATCAAATGAGCTCCCCGACTCGGCTCCCACCGGCATGCAAGTAGAGTAATGAAGTACAATCGACAAAAACGAGCAATTTTAACATGATATTCGGCTGGATTTCGGAGAATTATTAATTGTGATATGAGTGCACGGGGTATGTTTGCAGTTATGTACTTGTTAAGTACATAAACAAGCGTTTATTTAACTATTAAATCTGCCCTGGGACAGTTCTACTGCAAAATGCTAACATTCCACTTTGCCCAACTAGTAGAACAGAAGTATAGATGTCTAGACAAACAACTTTTGTTTTACCACATTTCGAAAAATTTCGAAAATTTTGAGATTCTGCATACTGGAAAATCAGTTAGGAATAAAGCGCCTGCTACCACTACTGCCAACGGAATCAAAAACTAAATATTTCAAAACAATTCTAAAAAAAAACGAAAAATAGCTAAATAAAAACAATTCATTTGTTTATTTTCTTGTTATTTTGTTACTAATATCAAAGTTTTTTAAAAAAGGTACTCTAATTAACAAGATTAAAAGTTATTTTACACAGACTTTCACGGAAATTTCATTAATTTTACTCAAGTCAATTAAACTCTGTTCCATTATGTCTAATAGATATTATTCTATCTATACTACTATTATAAAGCTGAAGAGTTGGTTTGTTTGTTTGAACGCGCTAATCTCAGGAACTGCTGGTTCGAATTGAAAAATTCTTTTTGTGTTGGATAGTCCATTTATCGAGGAAGGTTATAGGCTACTTTTTATCCCGATATTCCCACGGGATCGGGAGTTACGCGGGTGAAACCGCGGAGCGCAGCTATTTATCAATATAACTAGTATTTAAGTTTAGAAAGCTATTTCAAAGAAAGATCGATCCTTCTTAGGACGGGCAGTTAAGAACAATAACGACGTCCGATAAGCAAATTGATTCTAAGAATTATTCCTATTCTAAATTCAGAGTTTAAGATCGTAAGGATTAATGTCCATTGTGCAATCTCTAGATTTTGCATCTTGGATAGATTTATCTAATTGTTAAGATGGTTACCTTCCGCGTACTTATCCAAACACAAAGAAATAGCCCTTTTCCCACTTAATGTTTTCCGATATCGGTGTTTCTTTTTTGTGTCATTTTAAACTAGGCTTGATTTTTTGACTCTTTATAAGTTTTAAGTTGAAGTTTAAATAATAAAACATGTAGGTAAGCCTATAATACAAACCGATTGCCATCAAAATTTTGTTGCAATTTAAGGGATTTAACAGTAATACCCATGAACGTCTTTCCTGAAATCTTAAAACATACCTACAACTTGGGTGTCTTCAAGTTGCGAGTGAACATGTATCTTCTTGGAAAGCTTGTTATATAAAACTAGCGACCCGCTCCGGCTTCGCACGGCTAATATATTATGAATGTATTATACATATAAACCTTCCTCTTGAATCACTCTATCTATAAAAAAAAAACCGCATCAAAATCCGTTGCGTAGTTTTAAAGATTTAAGCATACAAAGGGAAATAGAGACAGAGAAAGCGACTTTGTTTTATACTATGTAGTGATGAAGCCGCATCGTCACCTATTAGGCAGTTGTGATAGTGATCAAACACTGACCTATGATTTGTGAAAAAGAATAAAATCTTCAAAAGTTGTCTTTAGTAAGTGCTGATGAGTGTGATGCTCTTAACAAAAATTTAATTTCCTTAACAGTGTTTATAATTTTACGAATCATTTGCTTTTCGATTCAATTACGTGCATTAAAAACGCTATGTCCATGACATTTATCATTGGAATATAATTAAGATATAATTTATAATGTAGGTCGACGGTCGTTATTTAAGTAATCGATTTTGGGCGGTTTTCACATTGAGGCGCGGCGAGACGTTTAAGAAATTTTAAACAAGTATTTTTTTGGTTTCTTAAAATGGAGTGTGTTTTCAAATCGAATTTTGGACTTCAACTTTATTAAAAAACTAGCAGCACTCCATGGTTTCACCCGCGTAAATCCCGATCCTGTGAGAATATCGGGGGAAAAAGTTGCTTATATGTTAATCCAGGTCTCTAGCTATATACATACATACCGTGAAGGAGAAACAAACATACTAACACATAAACATTTACAATATTAGTAGGATACACCTTTAAAACCGCTTAGATAAAACAGAAGACAAAAAAAATTTGTTTACAAAATACTCTATTATTTTTTAAATTAAGAGGAAAGGGTACCGGGGGCTTTCTCCATACAAACTATTACAAACGTAGTCGACTGTTTTCTCCCTGGATAATGACACTAGAGTAAATATTTTTGGTGCATAAAACTTATAACTGCCATGACCATGCCCCTATTTTTTGATTTTTTAATTTTCTAATTTTTTTAATTTTAATTTCTATAATAATTAGAAAATGAAAAAAACCAAAACATAGGGGCATAGTCATGGCAGTTATAGGTTTTATGGCATAAAAATATTTGTGCTAGTGTCATTATCCAGGGAGGAAACAGTCGACTACGTTTGTATGGAGAGAGCGGAGGTACCCTTTCACCTTAAGATCGAAACACTATTAGAAAAAGTTGGCTCCATAGAAATCAATCTTGAACTTTTCATAAATTCTCCAATGAAAAAACTATTTTTAAAAAACTAAATAAAATTGATTCTTCGTCGGCGACCACCACGGTTGTCGAAGGATCAACTTTATTTCGTTTTTTCAAAGATATTGCCGCAATACAAGCTGTAACGTAATGATATTTTATTAACGATAGTGAAACTATTTTGTGTAAAATACTCTGATTATTTGTATTTTAGTTTTTTGTTTGTAACGAATAGGCTCCAAAACTACTGAACTGATTTAGATGAAACTTGGTAAGAGGATACATTGATTCATTAAGAATGACATTGGCTACTTTTAATCCCGATATTTCAACGGGATCGGGAGTTACGCGGGTGAAACCGCAGGATGCTGCTAGTGTATTGATATATTTTTAACTATACTGGAACAATTTTGTGTAAAATAATTAATTGTATAATAAACCACTGAAAAATATTTTCCCATTCTTTCGGCTTATTTTGCATCATCTCGAATCTCATTAATTTCTATTCAATCCCACAATTAGCTGTTATTAATGTTATTAATGAATTAATGCAAATATTAATTACTTTTATAAAGTTTGTGTGTTTGTCGGTTACTTGTTAACTTTAAAACTATTGATCCAATTAAACTCAGTATGCACTTAGATAGCTGAATGACGCTACTTTTTATCGCGATATTCCCACGGCATCAGAGTGAAACCTTAGTAGATATAATTCAGAAAAAATTGGTAAAAATAAATATACCCAAAGAGTATGTAGGGTACATTTTATGTGTCTACCCCTTTCCTTTTTCTGTATTATTACAAAAAGCTCAATACAAAACGAAATCCAAAGACAGCATCCCCGAACCCCTCATAGCTACTTTAATTCACATTTGATCAGTTTTATTTCTTTTACGACCAAACCCCTTGGGAAATTACGTAGGTACGTAGAGAACTAAAATATTTAAAGTCAATGACATTTCGTAGGTAGGTAAGTAGGTAGTTGAAGACAGTTGATACTTATAACACAAATCACTAATAGTTTAAAATAAAGTCACTTTTCGCCGTCCCTATGTCTCTATGTCCCTTTGTATGCTTAGATCTTTAAAACTACGCAACGGATTTTGATGCGGTTTTTTTTAATAGATAGAGTAATTCAAGAGGAAGGTTTATATGTAGAATACATGCATAATATAGCCGTGCGAAGCCGGAGCGGGTTGCTAGTTAAAAACGATTATGATTTAAAACTAAAAATGCTTTGAAATACTACATACCAAGATTCATCTAAATCGGTCCAGTAGTTTCGGAGCCTATTCGTTAAAAACAAACAAAATAATCTTTCCTCTTTCAAATATTAGTGTAGACTACTGACCTGAAAGACGTTCTGAAACGCCATATTGAATTGCAAATCAAATTAGATTTGCAATTCGATCAATCCATCTTATCAAACGCAAAATAAACATCAAACATGACATAGTGAATTAAAGCAAGCTAGATTTAGGCTATTATCCTATAATTTGATATTGGTGCCCTCAGGCAGAAGCCTGTCCTTATCCCAATTTATTTGTGGTAACGCAGTATGTCTTCCAATTACCTCAATAGCCGTCATCTCATCGTTCACATCCCCTCTCCCACGTAGTTCATCCACCTTTTTTAGTTCGTCCTCTTCCTCTCCATCCCTCTACATTAATTACTCTTCTAGTCACATAGTCACGTCTCCTCTCTCATCATCATCCGACACCAACTCAAACGGTTCGCTTTCACCTTTTCCTTAAATAATTTTAGGCAGTTTTCTTAAATATAAGGGTACTTCTTCATTATTTTATTCAACCTCATTACTCCACAGACTCCACACATCCATTTCAACATTCTCATCTTCGTTGAATGCAATCAATTTACCCTATTAATGATTAATATTGTAGGTGTCAAATTTATCGAATGTAGAGATTAAATTGTCACAAAAGCCGAGATTTCCCTTTCAAATATTGTTACGAAAGGAAAACCAAAGTTATGGTTGAATGATCGATACAAATTGGCCATTTCTACTTGTAGCCTCATTAAGTTTATATAGTTCATTGAATTGCAATAAAATTTCTGTTGACATACAATGTTGCTTAGTAGATAGGTAAACGTACCTTATTAAATTCCGTAGAGTGCTGTTTGTTTGATAATTTATTGTCTATATTTAACTTGAAAAATATGACTTGTGTTCTCAGTTATAACCTTTTATTATCTTAGTTATAACCGCGGTTTCACCTGCGTAACTCCTGATGCCGAATATCGGGATAAAAAAATTCCTTCGTCCAAAAATTCAATTCAAACAAACGATCAAATCTTTTCTCTTTATATTATTAAGTATAGGTAGATATAGACAATTAAGCACGAGAAAAAAAAACAGATAATGTATAAAGAAAATGATAGGTATTTGTTAAGAAGTCATAAAATAAACTGCTTATCCGATTTTGATGGCTCCAATGCCCATTGTGCCCTAATACCTGCACATTGGAGGACCTGATAGAGGCCAATGCTGCTACAGTTACAGTGACCAACTATTGGGTAGGAAAGAAACTGAAAGTTTACTGACTCAAAAAATAAGAAGTGAATATTAAGAACTACTAGTTGCTTAGCTTGGGGGCTAGATTGTGAAATGTCCCACGGTAAAAATAATAATAAAGAAAAACTTAATACATCCTAACTTGTTGATTAGGTAAGGCTACTGTCTAATTGCCAAATACATGTTCCAAAAAATATAACCCTTCCTTTTGGCTTTGTCGTTGTCCGGTAATAAGCTTGCTTATCCTACTAATATTATAAAAGTGAAAGTTCGTTTGTTACTATGTGTGTGTATTTGTGTGAATGATTATTCCTCCTACACGCAACAACTACTGGGCCGATTGCGATGAAATTCGATATAAACAATGTGTTTCAGCGAAGGGGTTCTAATACTAAAGGGGGTTATTCTAGACGTCTAGGCGAACAGCTTTTGTTCTACGACTTTTAGAAATTCGAACATTTCGTTCGAAGTTTTTGTATGAAACAGCTGATTTTCAAGTAAAATTTCCCTCAGAATTATCGCAAAAAAAGTTCGAATTTCCAAAAGTGGTAGAACAAAAGTAGTTCGCCTAGACGTCTAGAACAATCCCCTTTCGTATTAAAACCCCTTCACTGAAACACATTGTATAGATAGATAGTCGGAGAACTGGATTAGCATATAGGATACTTTTTACCCCGATATTTCTATAGGATCGGGATTTAAGCGAGTGAAACCGCAAGGCACAGCTAGTGTTACACTGTTATTAAAACCCAAAAAAATATGAAACTTCCTTATGGAATTTGGCCTCGGAGGTTTAACCCATAAATGTACAATAATCCTTTTATTGTTACGATCCAGGACTTCATTGTTTTAACGTAATTTCGTAAATACAATCCGTAATACTTTAGTAATAATATTTACCCCCATCAGCCCCCATGTCGCTATCGTAAATTCTTAAGGGTTTTTTTACATGATAGGATGAAAGAGCGGTGTTGGCTTAGTGGTAGATACCACGACTTTCATTCTGAAGGTCGTGGGTTAGAATCCAGGCCGGCCGTGCACCAATGTATTTTTCTTAAGAAAAATTTATGTGCGCTAATTGACATTGCTCTTACGGTGAAGGAAAACATCGTGATGAAACCCGCGGCTTAGTTGGCTCCAGAAGTATTGACAAGTTCTCTCCTCTGGACGTGGTCGACTAAGCTGAGAGGGTAGTAGGTGCTGGGCAAGCCTACTCCATCTTCACGCAAAAAGGACCCAATTAAAAAGGGTCTAATCGCGGAAAACTGCCCGTTTACAAGTACAAGTAAGTACATGATAGGATTTTTTGTTGTGTTTGAAGCAATTATTCTTGGTAAAGTAAAGACCCAAGTAAAACATACATAGGAACTTTAAAAGAAAAATATTGATAACAATCCATTAAAAATGCTTTGTCCTGACTGACTTACCCGACGGATCAACGCACAGCCTAAACCGCTGATCGTAGAGACCTGAAACTCGGAGGGTGTGTTCCTCTTATGACGTTAGGTATCGATAAGAAAGAATTTTCCGAAATTCTACACCTTAGGGAGTGAAAAAGGGGGGCAAAGTTTGTATGCAACAACGTGATTCCTTGGTCCATTTTTGATTTCTACACGGACGAGATCGTGGGCAAAAGCTAGTTTAATAATAAAATCTTAATTAATTAAATAACTACCTACTTACATAGATTAAACATTATTTTTTTATCCTGAGGAAGTGTGCCCAAAAAGCAGGCTGCGTTACTACGTTAGATGGCGAAGCTTATCCGTTGTCCGAGGTAGAAGCCAGGCCTTAATTTGGATACCCGAAGTTAGAACTAGTATTTTTTACAAATACAACTTCTTAACTTCTTTATAAAAATTTAAGGCATCTGGACCTTGTACCTAGTGTCTCCGTAGCAAACGGTGGAAATATGTATCCATCACCGAAATAAACATACCTATTGCTAAATAATTTTTGACTGAATTAGGGGTGGACGGAGTAAAGATTTCTCTACTCAAAACCTACGATTTCTCTTTTTACGGAACTAAAAGTCAAATTATCACTTAGTTTCTAGATTTTAGGCCTCACTTAATAGAAATGTCACGCTCAACACGAAGTATCAATCAATTTTAATCATTGAGAGAAACACGGCAAAATATTACATAAATACAGTGTGAGACAAAAACCTTATAATTTTTCTTAGATACTTGTATACTTAGGTACTTATAACCCCAGCCTGCCTAGCATGAAGACCAAAACACGATACGATAAAGCGATATAACTACATCAACTCTCAAAATATGATCGATAAAGCCGCCATGTTGAGTTGATGTAGTTATATCGCTTTATCGTATCGTGTTTTGATCTTCATGCTAGGCAGGCTGGATATTCCTAAAAAAATAATTATTTTTTTTGCATTAAATGATATGAAAAATATAAATATAGATAGAACGATTGAAATAGACAGAGGGTTCCGAAAGCACACATCATAAACTATGTTTTTAAGTTGTTTCATGTGTTATTTTATAAATTTGTAAAAAAATAACTATTTACTTTATTTTACACTTTTCTCTATGATTTCGTCACGGGGAAAAGCCAATGACTTGTCTAGTCTGTCTGTAGGTCAACGACCGATGAAATAAAAAAAATCATTTTGGCATCCGTTTGATGGTTCGTTACGTGACATGTCGGGCGTCCCTTTAATGTTTTTTTTAACAAACATACATAACGAAAACTTGATACGGAATACGACGACTGATATAGCGCGTGCGTCGTTTCAAACGCGTCCGATTTTAAATTATTTAAATGCATTCTTCGTTAGTATCCTTTTACTTGTACTACACACTAGCAGCGCTCCGCGGTTTCACCCTCGTAACTGTCGATCCAGTAAAAATATCGAGATAAAAGTAGTAGTATCTTATTTCCAATGAATCAATGTATCCTCATGCCAAGTTTCATCAAAATCGGTCCAGTAGTTTCGGAGCCTATTCGTTACAAACATTTAAAAAAAACTTTGCTCTTTATAATATTACTAGCTTTTGCCCACGACTTTGTCCGCGTAGAAGTCGAAAATAGACCAAGGAATCGCGTTGTCCCATACAAACTTTGCCCCCCGTTTTCACCCCCTTGGGGGTAGAATTTCAGAAAATCCTTTCTTATCGGTTGCCTATGTCATACAAAGAACACACCCTCCAAGTTTCAGGTCTCTACGATCAGCGGTTTAGGCTGTGCGTTGATCCGTCAGTCAGTCAGGACAAAGAATGTGTAGATGTAGATAGATAAATGACAAAACTAAGTTTAAGTAGATAAGTATATATTTATAAACGTTTTAACATTCCAACAAAACGCCACGCATTTCATAAACATAGTCGTAACAACAAATTGCTAAACAAAGTTGCAACAACGCAAGCGTCGTCGGGTGTTTAGTTTTGTAAATTAATTACCCTTAAGACGTTTTCAGTTTTATTTGCAGTAACTTACCTACTTAGTGAAACGAAATAACATCCTGTCTTTGTACAGTTAGCAAAATAATATTCTTGTATAATCTTTAAAACAGAATAAACAATATAGTCGTAAAATTTGAAGAGTCGTTTAATAATCATATGCCATAACTAGCTTTTACCCGCTACTGCGTTCGCCTAGGAGTTGACAATCCAATCCTTTCTTAGCGAATGCCTAGGTCATAATAGCTATCTCACACACGGCTCCTTAGATCTTATTTCTTCTTTTGTATTTTTTTTCCTTTCTTTTTTATTATTATTTTTTATTTTATTTTAAACTTTTGTTTTAGGTTAGTACTTTTATGTTTGTTACTACTTTTCTGATTGTCTTATGTCGTGTGCTTGTCCAAATATATGTTTTCTTTCATTCTATCTATAATGCTAAATTTTATACTGATTCGTATATCAAGCAGTGAATTTTATATCTATAGACCTTTGGCTATTACGTATAATCTATTTTAAACATCAGTTATAGAAAATGAATTGTACACGTATGCGTAACACGTTTGGAGTGGGCTTGTCCTGCACGTATACCAACCACCCTTTCAGCTTAGTCGACAATTTTCAGAGATAGATGACTCGTCAATAGAGTCAACTATATGGTAGGTTTCATTACGATATTTTGTTCACCGGTGAAGCAATTTTGTGAGATATTTACGATTTTTCTTAATCAACTTTGGTTTTAAGGCTTCCGTATCTCAAAAAGTAATAAAGGAACCCTTATAAGATCACTCTCTTGTCCGTCTGTCCGTGTGTCATCACCGATTTTCTCAACAAGTTGTTTTCTGCTAAATTCACACGGTTTCAAATAATAGAAACATTATTTTTTGATGAATTTATGGCCTTTATTTATGTTGAATTCGAAGTCTTTGTTCTTTGTTACAAATCAAATAAAATATCAGTATTTTACAGATATCAGTTAAATGCTTACAGTAAAATACATAATCAATCAACGCTTTATTTGCTAACGGTACAACAATATAACGTGTGGGAAATATTCTCCGGGCGTCATCGTTAATTTAGTGCAAACATGCACATGGTTGCGCTCGCGCCCGGTCATTGTCTTATTTGCCAGTTTGCTTGCGCCCGCGCACCATGGTTACAAAAGGTTATGTAATTTGGTATCCGGTCTGTCAATAGAAATGTTAACGGCTATTGAGAGGGATAATTGTAAATGTAGTTGGCAACTGAGGTAGTACTTCTGTAAAAGATATGCATTAACAGCTTAGGGTTTGAATTTTCTACCAACGTTGTAGGTACCAACTATCTGTATATATGTTTTTTATCATGATCTGAGCCTAAGATGACTTTCCATTAGCGATATCACCAATCGACAGAGTTTGCTGTATGAAATTGATATAAAGCACTGTATGAAATTGGCATAAAATTAAACTTATCCACCATTTTGTTTTGTCTAACGCACGACCATGTGACTTTTAGTTGGCTTATGTCAATATCATTAAAAAAATCTGTCGATTGGCGTTATCGATAATGGAAAGCAATCTTGTCTAAGAGGGCATTTTTCGCTCATTTAATACACGATCAGGATGCTAATTTTTTTTTTATTAATCTTCCTACCAGAATTACCCAGGTATTTTTTATAATAAACCGTAAAATTCGCAAAGAACGTAATAGAAACACAGGAATAAATGAAATTTTTGTACCAATTTTGGCCGCCCATTTTCTCAGTAAGTATTCGGAACAAGTAATTAACGCTCAATTATCGATACTTTCTCTCTCTCGATCGAGTCAAGGCCGAAACTTTTGAACTATCATTCGTTATCGAAGTTAGCAACTACGTATTAAATCTTTGGTTATTGTTCCGTAATCATTTTTGACTACTGACTTTTGAACCACAATGTTGAGGTCCTCCGCCGAGTAAAGCAGAAACGTGAACTTTTGCAGCCCATCAAACAAAGAAAAGTTGCCTACCTAGGACATGTATCTCAATACATGTCCTAGGTAGGCATGATAGGTACGAGTTACTGCAACTAATTATGATGGGAAAAGTCGCGGGCAAAAGACGTGTCGGTCGGAGGAAAAAATCTTGGCTGCGTAACATCCGGGAGTGGACGGGGATAGCGAGTGCAGCCGAACTCTTTCGCCTCGCTAGAAATAGAGAAGAATACTACAAATTGACTGCCAACCTTCGTTAGTCGGAGCGGCACCTTAAGAATAAGAAGAAGATTGAACCACCCGCGGGAAGCCGTTGGACGCAGAAGATATGCAACTGATCGTTTTAGAAGTCTTTGGGGGAGGTCTATGTTTAGCAGTGGAGCTCCTGTGGCTGATATGATGATAATGCTTGACCCGCCCTGGCTACGGGTAGCAGCTCGGATAGTCCGATCCGTCCATTTTGGCTTGAGCTGTGCGTTCAAGTATTAGTCAATCAGTCAAGACTTTGAATTTTATATTTATAGATAGCCGCTCAAACAGAAGCTAACTTAGAAGTCGCTGATTTTAGACTTAAACTACTAGCCTTTGCAGAGACCAGGTTATGTTTTTCATTTAAAATTTGATAGTTGCAATGGTTAGGAAATGACTATATTGCTTTACAAAAAAGATAGTTGGAAAGATGGGTTCACATGCTACAAATATCTAGTTGTCTATCAGAAGTATGAAAATAAAACTATAAAATCAGACTTACAGCGCAGCGCGCGCCGACGCAATTTTCGTGTTTCAATTTTAGGCCATCCCTTCGTTCAACGTGAGTGGATAGAAAAAATTAGTAAAACTTTTGAAGTTTCTATTTTCCATTATGTTCTTGACCTCAAGACTAATCTCGTAAAAACTATTTCTTGTTATTGACATATATTATGTTAGACCTCAAAAAGCAAAGTTTATCAACAGTCACTAATTTATTGCTTGAATTGAGTTGATAATAGTAAAGCATTGGACATTGTAACGTTGTTTATATTTGTTGACACTTGACAAATTATTTTAGGTACATACTATTAATAATTTTCTAAGTAAATATATTATCTGTTTATTATTCACTCTTTCTAAGGTAGGTACTCTTTCTAATGTCCAAACGCAAAATGCCTGTCGGCTATTATCTAATTTTTATTTATTTCATGGAATGGACTGGTTGTTTTTTATTTAGTTTATGTGTGTACGTTTGTAGGTTAGTTATTTTCCTACATTTTGGTTACCAAAAATATATGTAAAATAAGTTGTCTGGTAGAAACCGCTCTAAGCGATAAGGCCGTTTATTTGTACAGCTCATAATATCAGTTTTCTTTAAAAAAAAACAATGGAGATGAAATGTAACCTATTCATAGAGTGAGCATTAAGACAATTTTCATACTAAATTAATTTTTAAATTAAATATACGAAATTAATCAGGGTTTTTTAAATCTTTGTTCATGCTACTTTTTCGTTATTCAATGAATCAAAATCAGATACAAAATTTTGATTTATAAAATTACAGTATAGTTTTAGATGAACGTTAAGGGTAAGACGGGCATCAACGTCAACACTAGAATCTCAATAAATTTTCAAAGTGCGGCGACAACTTTCAAAATTGAATTTAAATAGCCCTTTATACATGGGCTTTGATCTGCGACCCCTCAGGGTTGGGGACTTGAAGAGGGTTAACTTTTCACCTTAGAGAATTGACAAGTTGCAGTCACTGTTGTCCTTTTTATTCGATTCGTGTTTCCTCTTGTTCATTTTTCGTGTAATAAATAATTAAAATGTTTAAACTTTAAATGAAACTAACTTTTAGTCGCTCTTTTTTAAACATTTGTCTAAAGAAAAAACCTAATAGAACCTTTTTTTAATCGAAAAAGGTTTTCATTTGACTTCATGTTATCTGATGGTGGCGTGACGATGAGGTTGAGGAAGTAGTATGTTGGCCTAAAAGGCGACGGCATGCCCGGACAACATGATGGAACGCGAAGAGTCACTTGGCTTGGCACCAAGACTTTGTCCAGGGGGGTGGTTTTAGATGCCGCTGGCCAAGGTCTACCACCACATGATTGTCTGCTCCCGAGGGTTAAACGTTTTTTCATTTCATTTATTTGCATTCATATGGTAGGTACTAGATGTTACAATAGGCATACAAGTTCACATATGAGCCCTGCCGCTTAATGCAATTGCGTGCGGTGACTTTTTTGCACTATTTGTACATAAAGCCAGTATCAAATACGTTTTTGAGTATTTTAGTATGTTTTTTTTATTTATAGCTGATGGTAGGTCACCATGCGGCCTAAGATGTAGTCTAGATACCTTTTCACTTGTGACTTGAAGACCCCCAAGTTGTAAACGTCAGGAAAGTCAGACACAGACAACTGATTCCATTCCCTTCCATATTTGTATGAAACTTAGACCAAAAGGGCTGAATATGTGTTATTTTAGTAGGTTTAAGTAAAGTAAAGTTACTTGAACTCTGTCGAGGAGTTTCAGAACAAGGATAATCTTTAATTGAACTTAAGGGAGGTCCATACGCCAACGACCTTGGTACACAGCCTACTAAATAGTTACTACCGGCACCGGTCGCCTTCGTTGGTGAAAATTGTTGATTGTTACGAATGTGTTTTGCTTTTCTCAAAAGTGCTGAGATGGAATTGTAGGTGAGATTTTTATCGACATTTTGGTGTGATTTTGAGCCAAACATTTCTTATAGTTTTGAAGCTATCCTAAAATTAAGAATTAAAAGTAGCCTAGCTTTGAAATGACAAAGAATTTTCGCCTCAAAACTACCCCAAAATATCGGTAAAAATTTCACCTACAATTCCATCTCAGCACTTTTGAGAAAAACAAAACACAAACTTACATAGCGTTATAAAAACATTTTTTTTATTTCTTTTTATTCCCGACAAAACTTCCGCCGTCGATCTAAAATAACAATCGGTTTTTTAGAAAGATATCTAATGCGGAAATCATTATATCTTCTTTATAAATAAAAGTACCAACTTCTACAAATTGAACTAAGTATATACTTGTTATCAGTTAATTTTTTTTATTATCATTAAACTATATTTCAAGGAACAAATTCGATTAACCGTGTTACACCATTCGATTATTTTTTATCAATATATTTTATTGGTCATTAATTTCAGTCATCGATATAATTTTATATACTTACTTATCTGTAATACTTATTTAATAAATTCTTTGGGTTTTTACGGAAGATAACTAAACTAGTCTATGTCATATGATAATTTAGGTTATGATGTGTTTGCTCAATTCGGTTGTTTCCAGTAGTTTTTATTAATTATTTTGGAATAGTAGCTAAAAGATAACAAAAAGTTTAATTAATAACATACTAACACATCACAACACCTACATCTTAAGGGTAGTAAAATAATAATATTAAATAAATAAACCTTAAAAACTAATGTTACGTAGACCAAGTGATTACAATTCATGAAAGGGCAATCCCGTCAGCAAAAAATAAACATCGGGGATCAATTCTGTGGTTGAATGAGTTAGTGCCGGAGTGACCCGATCCCCAATCGACCCGTCCCTGAGAAGTCCACTTTCTAAATTCTTGACAAATGACGATTTAGAATCACTGCAGCACCCAAAAAAACAGATTAACATGAACTTTTAAACCAAATAAGTTTCAGGAAAACCGCTGAACATTGAGAAAAATCGCAAAAAAAAGGGTGCGTGTACTTATGTACGCGCGTGAGAAGTTATACTTCTTTGGCATTTAAAAAAAAAAAAAAAAAAAAAAAAAAAAAAAAAAAAAAAAAAAAAAAAACTCGTCCGACAAAAAACTCGTCCGGCAAAAAACTCGTCCGACAAAAAACTCGTCCGACAAAAAAAAAAAAAAAAAAAAAACTCGTCCGACAAAAAACTCGTCCGGCAAAAAACTCGTCCGACAAAAAACTCGTCCGACAAAAAACTCGTCCGACAAAAAACTCTGGACTGGAAAAGGATTGTCAACACAATCAATAAAGTTCAATTTAGATTTAAACAACTTCTCCCGTGAGAATTTTGTGTCTCGCTTTTGTAAAATTTCACTCTCATCATTTTTTCATAACGCGCCTAAAGAAGTATAACTTCAAAAAAAACAAACAGTTAAAACTTGATTTCTAAAAGAACTGACAGTTCTTTTCATGCTCTCCCTGTAAAATGCGTAACAACATTAAATTAAATATTTATATTACTTATAATATGTTGATAAGTACCGAGTTATCACATCGTAACCGAGGTCGTGATTCAGGAAGCGGTAGTTACCAAACTATTATTGCGACGAATTTGCTAATTTTATAAGGTTTAGGGAGTTAAGGTTAACATTAAAAAATGTTGCAAGTTCAGCGCCGCGAAAGCCCGCGATGTATTTAAAAACGTATCGTATTTCAGTAAATTTTAAACCTATACTAACAAGTATTAGATTTCAGTATTTTTTAGCAGATTTTAACTGATTTTTGTAGCTCTATAAAGAGTCTCAAAGACCTTAACTATTAGCAATTTATTTCCTATTTTTTTTATTTCATTGCATGCCTAATTCATAATGAAAGAAACCCGCTACTTAGCTCCAGACATATGTAATCTTTCTTCTGGACATGGTAGACTAAGCTGAGAATGTAGTATAGTCTAGGCAAGCCTACCCCATTTAATACATGTCTCAGGCACTAGAGAGCGCCCTGAAAAGCATGGATTGAAGTTGCTGGCGCTGTAAATTATATAATAGATATTAATTGTTAAAAACTAAAGAAAGTGAAAAGTAGGTATCTTGAAAAATGTGATGGCCTTGAACATAATATACCTAATAATAAAACTAAAGATAATAAATATTTGATAATGTTCCAGTTCGCCATAATTTATCTTTGTTCGATTTACTTTATCGATCAGCTGATTAATTAAACATTTCGCAATAATTTTTAATAAAAAAAGTAAGTAAAACATCTGGTTCGAACCACAAGATTTGAGTTTATTTGATAAGGTTGTGATTTTCTTTAACTTAGTATTAAAATTTCATTTCAGTTTTATTTTTTTGCTGGGGTTTTTAAGTTTTATTAACTTAAAAATCACCGTTTTTACTATGGTTTATCACTTTAGTTAACGTGAGGATAACGTTTTGTACTGGAATTAATACCTACATGGATTGAAAAAAAAACTGGTTGCCTGTAAAGTCGGTATACGGGCGAAAGTTTTACGTGACAACAACTGTGCTCGAGTGGAAGGGACGCGTGCCTTTCACTTTTTATGTCTGTCTCTCTCGCTCTTAGGCGGGCTAACCATGCCCGCGTGCCTCTCACTCGCTCTCATTGTGAGCGCATAACGTGAGCGGAGCGTAACGCAGTTTCTTGAAGTGTCACCCGGCAAACCAATTTATAAGACGTTGTCACGTCAAAATCTACTACTATCTCTATCTACTATAAATATTTGAAAGTAAAGGCTTTAGCGAAACAAGATGATGAATGAAAGATAGAAAAAAACTTCATGCAATAATGATTTACTTGGCTCTGATGGCTTAAATGCGCAGGTCGTGAGAAGCTGAAATTTTAAAAAAAAAAATATCGTGAGATTTCCCAAAGTAATCTTACTTCGTTCTTTGTGAATAAGAATATTATGAAATAAATATTTCATTTTACAGTTTTTAGGATAATTTAAATATTATTTATATTTGTTTGTTTTCATAATTATTTTAACTTTCCTTATCTCACGGCCACGGTGGAGTTTTACCACGTATAATTGTTATATTTCTAATAAATCACTTTATATTTGACATATTCATACTTGCAAACCTCAAATACACAAGAGAATAATGTATTCAATAGCACTTACCTAACCTACTCCGTAATCATTTTTCACATAATATATTTTAAAATGTTTCAAAAAAGAGGTTCCTATTTCGTGTGAATTTTTAACGTAATTATTTGTGCCGTGAAAAACTGTATTTAATTTTTCTTACATCGACTTTTCAACGCCAAAGACTTTTATGCTAAGAAATAATTATTTTATACTTATCGATTGCTTAAAATCTAGATAATAAAATTCCACCAGACAGATAAAAAAACTGATAAGTGGGTACTATAAATATTTAAAAAAAATTATGCGTATAAATATTTTTCTAGAATCGTGCCGACAATCGAATAAAATTGGTACTTAAATTGTAATTCGATAAGAGTCATAAAGACAATAAAAATAAAATTTCACGCGCGAATTATTACACGATTCATTTTACCATGCACATTGTTTATATGTAGCTTTATAACGACAAGCTGCTAAGTTAACATAACGGAGATATACAGTGTTATTCGACGAGGGTATTTTGTAATATGAAAGGGGTTTGTTTTAGACGTTTAGGTAAACAACTTATGGTCTACTATTTTTTGAACATTGAACTTTTTTTGTTGAAAATATTAAGAATATTTTTACAGAAAAATCAACTGTTTTATAAATAAAATTACTAGTATTAAATAAATAAATTACTAGTAAATTACTAGTATTCCAAACTAAAAAAAAAACAAATAAAACTCCAATGTCAATGACCTATATGTAAAAAAAACAGCAGATTTTCGAGTACTTACTTAAACATAATATTACTTCAATATTTTAGAAGAAAAGTTCAATTTTTTAAAAGTCTTGGATCAAAATTTGTTCACACAGACACGTCTAAAAACAACCCCCTTTCGTATTACCACACCCTTAACGAGACACACTGTATTTTTACCATTGTACATAAAGTGTAAATTACATTTTTATTATAGTTCGGATTCATACTACTAGTGTTGATGACTTTATCTCTACTATCTAGAGATAGTGGCTATATCTTATCACGCGATTAACCTACTTTGTATTATTTATGTAGACAGGGTAACTGGCTCATAATATACGCGAACTTCGCGCTAAATTTGTCATTCTAAACTTCACTGTGCTAAATATAAAAGTTCTGAATGACTTACTGATATATCATAGCACAGCTCAAAGCAATGGGCCTCATATTTTAGGTTACGATATAAATCAGTATTCATTAAGAGAATTTAGTGTAATTTGCTTTAGTTTTTGTATAACTGACAAATAAATAAAATGAATATAAAAATAACCATTTAAATAAAAATATTTGTGGATAATACAATTAAAAATATACATTTTTCTAAATAACCATCATAAAACCATCCACCATTTAGCACCATACCATTTTTTAAATAGGTTTGCAATATTTAAACTATAATATTAACTATTTTTCACTAATTAGCGACAATTTCAGTATCTATCGCCTCTTCCATCCTTTTAAATTTTCCGATTCTGGCTGTTCAAGCTAGTTCCATGGTTCAAGCCCACGTCAAACCCGCTACACGTTTTTTTTAATTTCATTTTTTATTTTTATTATAATGGACCATTTTCCACCTACGATTCTATCGTAAACGAGGTAAACACCCTGACTTGCCCAAAATACAACATTCGTCACTTTGCCACACGTAACTGGCTGTGACTAACTGCGAAATATATTTATTTCAAGTACTAAACTCCAATACTATTTTTATGGGGTTTGAAATCCAGCCAATAATTTTCCAATCATGGCGGTATTTTTTAAAGTATTTGATTTCAGTACCAGAATGACCTACTCCTATCAGTTAAAATGTTTGCACGTATGATACAATAACCCTGTATACCATATTTTGTTTAGAAACGTCTGTTGGGGTCTCGGGGTATCAGTCGAGGAAATTATGCCGAGATTTTTCATGTCATGTCTGTTTCAAAACGCTGTTGTCTCTCTGTTAAGTTTTTTAAATAGATTTTGTTCTAGTTTTTGTTTGTTCCGCATTTTTCTTGTGAGAAAATAGGAGAATTGTTGCGGTTGATATTTTTAAAGATAAATTGATACAGATCCGATTGCAAACTTTCAGTAGTTTAGATGAAGGAAGAGTCAAGAAAGGAAATAATTATTTCCTTGCAGTCGGGTAACATGGACGTTGTAAGCCATTTATTCGATATCTATGTTTTATCTGTCTACCTTATTTATAATCGACTTTCAAAAAAGGGGAGGTTATCGTCAATTCGTCGTGTATATATTTTTAGTAATGTTTTTAGGCTTTGGAACTATCCTTATACAAATATGAATTCATATACAATAATATACATTTATAGGTAAATGAAAACTATATTTATAAATGAAAACTACATTAAAATTTATAAATGAAAACTACATATAGGAGACGAAAAACCCTGTTAAAGATTATTAAAACTGATCATTATTCCATGGTAAATTATGGTGTTGTTGTGTGTACCGTGTGTTACCTACTTGTTAAATGCATTTGACGACCTCTGTGGCGTCAACAACAAGCCGGGAACAAGTATTTATGCTGACCATAAATTCTTGTTTCTGGTTCTGGGTGTTTCCTATATGTATAATATGTATATATTTACAAAAAAAAAAGTATATATGTAGTTTATCCGTTATCTGGCACCCATAACACAAGCATTAAGTTGCTTAGCTTGGGGCTGGATGGCGATGTGTAATATGTCCTTAAATATTTATTTTATTATTTTATTTAGCTAAATTTGTAAATTATATTTCAATAACCACAAAGTCAATATTATTTAATCAATTTGACGCTTTTATTAATCATGTTTATTTTTATATTATTAATAATTCACACAGCAGATTACAATCACAGTAAGTAGGTAGGTATACAATTGCATAACAGGTCTAGACTGTAATCCTAAATGCGAATATGAAAGCTTGTTATATGTTACAGTACTAATAATAATTAGAGCAGATGTATAATAAGACATTATTTTATAAGATGACACAGACACCTTTTGAATTGGGCATAGTTGCCGTCGAATACATCTATCGAGTACTAGCGACCCGCCCCGGCTTCGCACGGCTATATTATGCATGTATTATACATATAAACCTTCCTCTTGAATCACTCTATCTATTTAAAAAAACCGCATCAAAATCCGTTGCGTAGTTTTAAAGATTTAAGCATACATAGGGATATAGGGACATAGGGACTTTAGGGACAGGGAAAGCGACTTTGTTTTATACTATGTAGTGATGCAGCTGCCTGCCGTAGTGATATCTAGATTGGGTAGATTGGGTTTAATGTCCAAAACGCATTTATTGTTTGTTGTGCAAGTCAAGCTAAGATTTTTCAGCATTTCGCTTCAGTCTCGCGACTTGTATCTGTAATAACTTCATAAGCCGTAACGGATTAAATATGACACTTTTCTAAATAGTAATTTTAGGAATTATTGAAAGGATTAACTCACAACGTTTGTGATAAGAGGCGTCGGGCGCCGGAGTAGGCGCCGCCGTCTTGAGCCTTATCATGATTTCCTAGATACCACCACTCACACATATATACCTCTACAACTGATTACACACTCGTGTCACACTTGAACGAGTTTCACTTTAACTGTTATAAAATAACGTACAATTATTTAATACAATTTTCCTACTAAGATACCTGCAAGGGAAAAGGCCATAATTAGGTTTTTAAAAACATTGATTTTAGTGACCAAATAACAAGAAAATACACAAACAAATTGTAACTTTTTTTTTAAACTTGCAATTTATGTATGTTTTTTCAGTTAGAATCTTGCAACTTAATTTTGATCCACTTCCCGGTTACCAATTGAGCTGAAATTTTGCATACCTACTTTAAATTTACTTTTTTAAAGATTTCCCTACTTTTACGAAATATTTAGTTCCCCACCGGTATCTTTATTTAGAAAATGCAAAGTATTGTCTATGTGTAGAAAGGCCGACTAGAAATTGATAACTAAATACTAGTAAATACTAAGTTTATGCCGGCTACACTCTATGTAGAGCTCTTGTGAGGGGCAGTCTGAAAATATCAGTAGCGGTGAGATGGTCGCACATCTCACAGCATATTGCTGAGACTGCACCCTCCTTTGCACGCACATATGTTTGTTGTTGTTTAATGTTTAACTAGCGACTCGCCCCGGCTTCGCACGGCTATATTATACATATAAACCTTCCTCTTGAATCACTCTATTAAAACAAACCGCATCAAAATCCGTTGCGTAGTTTTAAAGATTTAAACATACATAGGGATAGAGGGACATAGGGACAGAGAAAGCGACTTTGTTTTATACCATGTAGTGATGATAGTGATAGTGATGACTTATGTTTTGTAATCTATTTCTGTATATGTGTTATAAATGATTTAAATGGTCTGTCCACTGATGACACTACGTAGTGTGCAAAGATATCAGAAAGAAGACTAGATTAGAGAGTTTTTATTGCAGACTGTAGAATAGAATATTCAGTAGGATTCTTACCTTATTATAGTGTTATTCTTTTACCGTTCATTCTGTGACATTACCATTCATTCACACACACAAATGCGGTTCAACGTATCGGCGTGTTAAATCCACAGTAGCACATTTTCTCAAGAACTTGCCCTGAATGAAAACATTGTATACCGCACATCAGATAAGGAGTTGTTATTTAATACGAATTGCATAACGTATTTGTGCACTATATTCCTAGAAATGTACCTTATTTACTTAAGCGCGACCGTACACATTCGTGGCATCGACAAAAGAAAAACAGCGGCAGCTGGTCATAAATATAAAGGTTATTTGAAATATAGGAACGTCATCACGCCAGTTGTGGAGCCGTCTTATGTTTTACTGAAAAAAAAATAGGGACTATAGATCTCAGTATCTCAGTATCTGGTATTTTCAACTTGCTAGGTCCACCCGTTCCTGAGAAAATCTGTGGTGGCACGCGGACAGACAGACGGTCAGACGGACTTACAAAGGTTCCATTTTTACCTTTTGAGGTAGGGAACCCCAAAAATGACGGAACGCGGTTCCTTCCGTCGCCAGTGGCTTCATAATAGTTGAACCGTTTATTTGTCCACCAATTTATTTGTGTTTACTACTTGTTTATGGTTATGAAGTGTAGATTATTTATGGTGCATGTAAAATATGCTGTTCAGTATGTAATTGCTATTATTTTAGGATCTGCTGATACTAAATGCCCTTAAACTTAATCTGCGTTCATTTTTAGCTATAGAGATAAAGTAGATAAAGTAGTAGGCGCTGTGTCCAATGTTCTGCAATATTTGTTATATTTATTTTTCATAGATGTAGATTTTTACATAAACAAACTGAATACAAAATACGGTTTAGTCTAGGAACCACTATGACTATGAATTGACTACAGAGTCTATATCCATCACTATAGAAACTTATAAACAATCTAAGTACCTATAAATTCTACTTAAATTAAATTAAATCTATTTATTATTGTGCAATAAAAGAAAACAATAATAAACAGTTACGATTAGGTCATTCTAAATAAAATATTTCGGACTTTTTGAACCTTATCCATATTAATAATCTAAATCAATAAGGTAAAATCAATATTTTCAATCCTTCGTCACATTTCGGCGAAACATCACAACAAACAAGTTACCTAGTTTTTTATTAAACACTGATGTCAAATATTTAGAAATATGTATTACGTCAGTAGAACTGCACCTTTATTGATATCTACTATGTGCATTCTGATAAGTGTTATCGCTTCAAAGAACCCCTATGGTTGTGACCGTTATCTGTAATTAGGTAATTTACCTACCTACTAAAATATGACAATTAAGTTCTAGGTATAAATTAGTAGTTAAATAACCCAGGTATTTACCTATTTAAATATGAGTCACTCTGGATACATATTTCTGCCGTTTGCTACGGAGACACCTGGCCCTTGGCGCCAGAACCCTTTAAATTTTATAAAGTTTCAAAATTACTAGTTTTGGCTTCGGGTGCCCAAAGTGCTGGCGCTGGTGCTGGTGCTGGTGCTGGTGCGGGTGCTGGTGCTGGTGCTGGTGCTGGTGCGGGTGCTGGTGCGGGTGCTGGTGCTGGTGCTGGTGCTGGTGCTGGTGCTGGTGCTGGTGCTGGTGCGGGTGCTGGTGCGGGTGCTGGTGCTGGTGCGGGTGCTGGTGCTGGTGCTGGTGCGGGTGCGGGTGCTGGTGCTGGTGCTGGTGCTGGTGCTGGTGCTGGTGCGGGTGCTGGTGCTGGTGCTGGTGCGGGTGCTGGTGCTGGTGCGGGTGCGGGTGCTGGTGCTGGTGCTGGTGCGGGTGCGGGTGCTGGTGCTGGTGCTGGTGCTGGTGCTGGTGCTGGTGCTGGTGCTGGTGATGGTGCTTGTGCTGGTGCTGGTGCTTGTGCTGGTGCTGGTGCTGGTGCTGGTGCTGGTGCTTGTGCTTGTGCTGGTGCTGGTGCTGGTGCTGGTGCTGGTGCTGGTGCTGGTGCTGGTGCTGGTGCTGGTGCTGGTGCTGGTGCTGGTGCTGGTGCTGGTGCTGGTGCTGGTGCTGGTGCTGGTGCTGGTGCTGGTGCTGGTGCTGGTGCTGGTGCTGGTGCTGGTGCTGGTGCTGGTGCTGGTGCTGGTGCCTCGGATAGCGGATATGCATCGCCATCCAACGAGGTATCGCAGCCAACCTTTTTTTAGGCACACTTCCTAGGGACTTTTTGAAAAGGAGGGTTATGTTTTTGATCGCTATGTATGTTTATATGTTTGTCTGTGCCCTCATAACGTCTAAACTATTTAACATAATTCAACAAATGAGGTATCGTTTGAAGCGTCTAGACCAGGGGTCGCCAAATGGCGGACCACGCGCCGACCCATTTTGTGCGAACCGCGAGAACACAGTAACTTGCAGTACAAAGTATGTTATTTAATAAAAATGTATGCCCCGCATTATCTTTGTTGACGTCCATTCGAAAACGGCTGAGTTAAGAAAGTGACGAGCTTGATCGTCGCGGCGGAGAAGCGCGCTCCGCGTCGCGAGGACGTGGGTAATCACAAATCGAAGATGAACTTCATTAAGAATAAATTTCGTTCTCGACTTACTGATGAGCATCTCCAGGATTTAATATCAATAGCCTGGACCACTTCTACTCCAAACTTCAGACAGATAGTACGCAACAAAAAAATGACATTTTTCTCATTGATATGAAAAAAATACCTTTGTTATTTTCGTAATTACATTTGTTTGGTAATTTTTTTTATAAAATGTTGTGCGGACCGCTATGGTCATTTCATTTCTTAAAACGGACCCTGAGCGAAACTAATTGGTGACCCCTGGTCTAGACCATCCGCTGGTTATTTTAAACGTAAGTAGGTTTACAGATAATGCGATTGACGTGGCTAAGTTTTGGGCGGGAGTGCTGTGATCGAGGTGCATTGCATTGGTCGCCATCACGAAGAAGAGGAAGCAGGTATTTGATTCCTTCAGAAAATAAATTATCTTCTATAACGTCATTGTAAATTTATAACTAGTAAAGTTGTAATTCATAACATAACAATTTATTCATGCAATAGGTAACTGTCAATTTTAGTTGAATATAACTGGCATTAGTGTATTTAAGACCATAATAAATATGTTCCACTATAATTTTAATTTATTTTAATATCTTAAGAACAGCCTACTACAACTAGAAACAAAAATACAAATCAAATAGCCAATAACGGGTACTAGTACTAAATTAAATAAATAAAATAAATAAATATTTCAGGACATATTACACATCGCCATCCAGCCCCAAGCTAAGCAACTTAATGCTTGTGTTATGGGTGCCAGATAACGGATAAACTACTTATATACTTTTTTTTTTTTTTGTAAATATATACATATTATACATGAACCAGAAACAAGAATTTATGGTCAGCATAAATACTTGTTCCCGGCGGGAATCGAACCCGCAACCTTCTGCGTCGCAGTCGGGTGTTCGCCCGACGCGCCACAGAGGTCGAAATTAAAGTAACAAAGCAGATTTTCCAGAATAAAGATGCCAGCTACTCTATGTTAGAGGTGTCCTAACACAGAGACACAAAATATAAATTAGTACAAGTAGTTTAAGATGTTTTTTTGACCGTAAGAACATACACACATAAATTATCTGCAGTTGCAAACAAAAAACGTTGAAAAAGAATCGTTGTCCTTTAATTAATGCATGTATAGTATTAGATACCTAAAGATGTAGAAGATGCGATGCAGTGGTCTTGTTTCTACCGATTTTTTGGTATTTCTACCGATTTTGGATCTCTATTACCGAAATAACGAAGTGTAGTGATTTTCACACGATGTTTGACCTACCTACATGGGATTTCGCTCATTTTTTTACGATTATTGACTGTATATCACACGATAAGGTTTAATTTAATACCTACGTGAATTGTTGTCGTAGCTGTGACAAAATAACGACGCAAAGCAAAATATGACCAAGCGGTTTTTTTTTGTTTTTAAGTCTCCCACAGTCAGGTAAAAAGTATTAAACTTTTTTTTAATATTGTATTTTTGTTACCTACCGATTTGAGGTCCAAAATCTACCGATATTTGAGGGAAACCCTACCGATTTTGCATTTTGAAGCCAGAGACCACTAATGCGGTGATACCTAATTTTAAATTAACCCATAAATCTCTCGTCAAATAAAACGAACGGCCATTTATTAAGAGCTTTATTGAATACTAAAATAAAACATTATTTACATTCAGTTTTACAACTTTAATGAGTGCATGTGGTTCGATATAATTAATAAAATGTTTATACTACTGAAATGTAAATATTTCCTTTTTGTTTTATTTGTTTATTTAAAATCATTATTATAATTTGTAAGTGTAACAATTCATAACGCCTGGCCGTGGTAATTTAAGCTGAGTTTTTACACGAAAATGTAGATGTTTTAGCCATCAATTAATCCGGCAACGGATCATGCTAGAAAGCAAACTATGTATAAAAAAAATATATATATATATACGCGACGAATTGAGAACCTCCTCCTTTTTTGAAGTCGGTTAAAAATTCATAAAAGAAACGGTAAGAGAAGATCGACAAAGAATTGCAAGAGATGTCGCTTATACTACACTAGCAGTGCCCCCGCGGTTTCACTCGTAAGACTTGATCTCGTGGGAATATCGAGATCAAAAATAATTTTGTTACTCCCAATGAAACAATGTATCCTCATACCAAGTTTCATCAAAATCGGACCAGTAGTTTCAGCAAAGTAGTAGCTAATAAATAAGTTGGACGCAATAGTGGGGGGATGTAGATCCCTGAAATTAAAAAAAAAAGAAGTAGTACCTATCTATTTTCTGATACCTTTCCGCACCTATATTCGGATGTCCGGTCTTTAAAACACTAATAACAACAATATGACACCATCATTATAAAAATCCAAGAAAAAACCTAAACAGTTTTAATATTGTATGTACTCGTAAAATGTTGATTTCTTAGAACGTTTTTTTGGCAACGACCGGCGCGAGTTATGCCTCCGAGTATGCGATATTTTTAATTCATGAACAAAACGCAAGCTGAATGCGTTTTGCGAGGCGTCGGCATATGAAAATAAAAAAATCAAAAGTAAAAAATGGCCGTTTCCGGACTAAACAAATTTTTGCAAAGCGAATCGTGGTTTGAATAATGTGACAAATAAATGTGTTGAGAGCTTTATTTGCGATGTTTGTTTTACAGGTGAATGCCTACTTTCCCGCGAAAATAAAGTTTTATAATTTTTTTCATTGAAAATTTAACGAAATTTTATTTGGTCGTTTTAGTAACAAACTTTTAAAATATTGTTCATAAACAGTCAAATAATAAAAATCTTAATAATTTAAACCTACTTACATTTCATAAACAAAGTCCGAATGGAAATCTCTAGTGTGCCCAAAAGGCAGGCACGTTGCCTCGTTTGATGGCGATGCTTAAATCCGTTGTTACTAAGTTTTTTTTTAATTAAACAAAGAAAAACTAAATAAAAAAAACTTATTTGTAATAATGTTATTATTGTTTTGTTGTTATTGTTTTGAAATTGTGTAATAGATCCGCAGATTACTCTGCGGATCTATTACACAATTTCTTAAGAACTAATAACTTTTAACTAAACCTTGTGACCGTCTATAATTTTTAATTACAAATTACAATAATTGATTATAAATGACACACTGATAAGAAAATGAAATGATACATTTTTTGGAATAGTTGCAAGGTTAGGTTTTAGTAGATCATAAATTGTGTTATAGTTCCGTTGATTGAAAAATAACGATGACATTGCAATTTCTAGCTTGACCCGTTTTACGAAACACTAAAAAAAGATTGTCGGGCTGGAGACGGTAGTTAAGAGCCAATATCAACCAAAATGGTTCCTAAATGTGCAGAAATTGATTATTACGCACATTATTTGCGCATCGTGGCCAGAGTAATAAATTATCAAAACCTATTTGTTAATTACGACTTACTATTTTGTTCGTCTTAGTGTATGCTGGACCTTAATATTTATTTCGAAATTGTATTGTTTTTACGTGTATGGGTTTATTATCACCTTGTAAGTAAAGGCATGCAGAACAACTTTTATCATTAAGTACTTTAAAAACAACTCTTAATTGTCAATATTTAGTTTTTGCTTCATGTACCATTTTCATTTTCGTTTCCATTTTGGTGTGACCAGTATTAACTGGTCACACCAAAACCAAACCAAACCAATTATGGTATTAATGAATGGTAAATATTTTGGCTTAAAATACTTAAGGCGTTGCTACTTATTGCATAAAAAATGATTATTTTTATCCTAAATTAGAACAAGACTTTATTGAACACAGAAGACTGTGTTCAATAAAGTCTTGTTCTAATTTTAAAATTAGGTACCTACATCAAATCAAATTACACAAAATAAAAAACTAAAAATAATAATAATAATTACAAAATAAACTAAAATGACGCCAAAAAATACCCCCACCCAGAAATTAAAAATAAATTTAAAAACAATGTTTAGGTGAGATCTTTACTGATATTTTGGTATAATTTTAAGACGAAAAATTTTCGTAAAAATCTATTTCGAAAAAAATTGCCGTCTCATTTTGATGGTTATTTTTGTTTATTCGAAAGGTAAGTAGTAACTTTAAGTTAGTCTTGTTAGAAATGGGTAACGATTTGATTAAGAGCTTCCGTCCGAGTGATGAAAATTCCAAAAAGTTTGCGCTAACTGTTCGTAGAACTTACATCATAGTTTTCGGACCGTTTTTTTTAAAAATCTCGTATGTAAATAGAAGTCAACGCACTGCAGATGTTAGATCGCACATCGTTGTTCTAAACACGTTGGGTGTAGTGAATCAGAGGAAATCCGCACGCCCGGGGCAGATGAATATCTGATCAGTCATTGTTTGTTTCTTACGCACGGTATTTCATTCATGCACGTTATTCAATTACCTATGTGTAAGCTCGTTGAAGTTTCTTTTGCGACAAATCGATGTGACGAATTAAAATCTATTTAATACTAGCAGACCCGGCCACGCGTTGCTGTGGCTAAGGTTTTTGTTATATTACATTGTAGTAAACTATTTAAGAGGAACTGTAGGAGAATATTGCGACTATAAATTAAGATGTAAGCTATTTTATCTTTCAAGTTGGATAAAACTGCACACGGTGTGCAATTTTGATTAAAATCGGTTAAGTAGTTTAGGAGTCCATCGCGCACAAACAACGTGACACGTAATTTATATCTTAATATATATAAATCTCGTGTCACAATGTTTGTCCTCAATGGACTCCTAAACCACTTAACCGAATATAATAAAATTCGCACACCATGTGCAGTTCGATCCAACTTGAGAGATAGGATAGCTTACATCCCGATATTCCCACGGGATCGGGAGTTACGCGGGTGAAACCGCGGAGCGCAGCTAGTAAAATTATAAAGCTGAAGAGTTTGTTTGTTTGGACGCGCTAATCTCAGGAACTACTGGTTCGAATTGAAGAATTATTTTTTGTTGGATAGTCCATTTATTTAGGCTACTTTTATTTTGATATTCCCAAGGCATCGGGAGTTACGCGGGTGAAACCGCGGAGCGCTGCTAGTGAAACAAATATAGTAAAAAAATAAAAAATACCGACGAAAAATACGCTAACCCGAAAAGGAACTTCTATCCAATAAAATTATGATATCGTTAGGCTTCGCTATAATGTATATATAACAAAAAAACGGTTGCATTTCGGAAGTGCGGACAGAACAGAAAAATAAAATAAAAAAAACTTATTTACTAAGCAACTACAAAATATTTGTACATGCATTTATGCACACACTGTAGCTGCGTCTCGTAACGGTGTCGCGAGATCAGATATTTTATCTCATCTAAAAATATGCGTATCGGGCTAAAAGAAGTTTTCACTTCAAAAAAACAAATTCCTGGCTGACTGACTGAATATTAAGAAATTAATTTGAAAAATGGAACTCCTAAGCTGACGTATTTGCGGGTAAAAGCTAATATAACGCTACGGTTATATCGGCGGTGATCCTTAAACCCTTCTTACTCATTACTTTTTAAAGGCTGCTTCTGCATACAAAGGCTTAAGAAATACCAAATAAATACCTACAGTTAAGAGGAAAAACAAACAATACAAATTGTATAAGTAAATAAATATTGAAAGACATTAACTTTTTCATTTACAACTCAAATGAGATGGTGGGAACATGAAAAACCTTGAAAAGAAGCTGGTGTGTAATGTTCTAAGGTATTTTCAGGGTCATTCCTGTTTGTCACCGAATCCTATCCCCAAATGGAGACTTAAAGAAACAGTAATTGAAATTCCTGTTTGTCCGGCCAGGAATTCATAGAGCCAGCAAAATCGGTTTGATTTGTTCTTGAAGCTCATTTAAAGCAAGTTACTTTGAGGATAGGGTACCGGGGGCTCTCTCCATACAAACTATTACAAACGTAGTCGACTGTTTTCTCCCTGGATCTCACTAGAGCAAATATTTTTGTGCATAAAACTTATAACTGCCATGACCATGCATGCCCCTATTTTTTTTTAATGTTTTATTTTTTTAATCTTAATTTCTATGATACTAGCTGCTAGCGAAGTCCCGTTCCCGTGGGCAGCTAAATATTAAAATAGTATAGATTAAGTAGAAAATTATTTTTACCTATGAATTTTATTGTTTTATTTCAGTACCTAGTCAAAAAATATGTTGTTAAAGAGCGACATCAAGGTCTGTTTTATTTGAGTTGAGGTTACGGCTTGGTTGCGGCACAATGTTTGTGGCGTTTGTTAGCGGATGCGTGAGGTTTCAGGGATTATTGCTAAATTACAGTGGTTTTGTGGTTACAATAAGGGCCTATTGGTATATTCTACAATATTTACCTATTTTATTACCTAATTTGTTTTATTTGAACACTTTTTTGTTAGCTGAATTTTTTGGAACGAATTTCCTTATTGCGGATTTGCGAGAAAAATTGTACTCAACGTTTCGAAAACGTGTCACGAAAAACCGTAAGAGATCTTTCTCTTACGGTTTTTGTGTTCATTTTCTCTTGAAAATGAAGGAGACCGATAACTAAACTACCAAATGAAAAATATATATAAAAAAAAGTTAAAGGGAATGCGTTCCAAACACGTGTTAATTTTTTCCTCCATTTTGGTGTAATTCATCCATCATCTTCATCATATTAGCCGCAGGACGTCCACTGCGAAACATAGGCCTCCCCCAAAGACTTCCAAAGCGATCGGTCGCTCTCTGCGTCCAACGATTCCCGCGACCTTAATAAAGTCGTTCGTCCATCTAGTCGGAGGCCGTCCCGCGCTGCTCTTTCCAGTACGTGGTCTCCAATCTAAGACTTTTTGGCCCCAAAGGTCATCAGTTCTACGAGCCACATACACCCCGTCCATTGCCACTTCAGCTTACTAATTATTTGGTCTATGTCGGTAAGTTTGCCTACGAATCTCCTAATTTCTGATTCATTTTTGATTTGGTGTAATTTAAAGACGAAAAATTCCTTGTCGTTTCTAATCTTAATCAAACTCTGACCTATCATTTGTAAAGTAATTACCTACGTAATATGACAGCTATGTGTCAATTATGTCACCTCGTTCAATTGACGCAATTGGAGGTCCAAATTAACGCATCAATTCTTTAATTTGCACTTCCCAAGTTCCTTTCAAATTAATTAATTCTTCCGTGTTGGACACATTTTGGAGTAATACCTAATTAAGGTCGACGGCCACTGCTCTCTATTAAGAACCAGATTCTGGAAAACTGGAGATAATCAATCACATGGCGTATTTCCGCAGTCAGTCAGCAGTCGGATCCCAACCAATACCACAAACATCAGACAAGAAGAAGACTCCTCTATATACAGGGTTATTGGTAATTATACTAGCAAGCCGTTGAGGGCTGCTTCTGTGGACCTAAACAAACAACTTTTGTTCTACGACTTTTGGAATTCGAATTTTTTTTGATAATTTTGAGGTTAGGTTTACCTGAAAATCAGCTGTTTCATACACGGAGAGGTCATTAACCTATTATTTTTTAAGTTTTATCTACTGTTCTTAGTCTGAATTTTCGAATTTACATAATCTCAAAATTTTCATATTTTTTTCAAATTTCCAAAAGTCGTAGAACAAAAGTTGTTTGTTATGGTGCATAGAAGTAGCCTTCAAAGGCCTGCTAGTATAATTACCAACAACTCTGTATAGGCTTACCTAAAGAAAAGGAAATAGTTCCTGAAGTCTCTACAGGTGGTAGAACTCAGTTTGCCACAGGATTAAAAAAAATTAAAGATATCTATGGTCAACAAAAATAGACAAAGTGTGTAATGAGGCTGTATGGTATCTTTAATATTTTTCCTTAAATAAACAATGGTTGTCTGTAAAGTCGGTTTACCGATAATAATTTTACTCGATAACGTCATAATAACTCTTTTGTATCGTTGACATTTGCATACGTTGCTATGGTTACTTGTCAATATGGCATGACGTCACACTTTTTTGTGAAGTGCACTCACCAATTTAAAAGACGTCAAAAAGGTTGTTTGACTCTGGAATTAGATTTTACAGCGGTCCACACATTCGGAAGTAGTTTAGAAATAAAGCGAATCCTAGTAAAGACCATTATTAAGAGGAAAGGGTACCGGGCGCTCTCTCTACACAAACGTAGTCGACTGTTTCTTCCCTGGATAATGACACTATAGCAAATATTTTTGTTGCATAAAATTTATAACTGCCATGACCTGCCCCTATGATTTGTTTTTTAAATCTTAATTTCTATGATAATTAGAAAATGAAAAAAACCAAGACGTAGGGGCATATTCATGGCAGTTTTAGGTTTTATGCAACAAAATCCATTATCCAAGGAGGAAACAGTCGACTACGTTTGTATGGAGAGAGCGCCGGTACCCTTTCACCTTAATGTCATCACTGTGCATGAGGTTTAGCTATCATATCAGAGTGTGACAAACAATAGTATTAAATGATTCCCATGAATCGTGTCCCACGGCCCCTGGCAGTTGGTACCAAGGCTGTGACACACTGACGTTTACCAATTAGGGACAATTTTTATACGATCATTTGATGAACAGCCCTTTATTTTCACGTGTAACGTATTTATAATTGGTCAGTACAGTACAGTCAATTGCAAAAACCAAATGTAACGTCATGTGACGGATGCAAGGAAAGACTTGTGTTTTCTCTGAAGCTTAACAGCTAGGCAGCAATCCTGGGGAGCATAAGGAATTCGTAAAACTCTCTCCGCCAAGGAATCCATTGATAGTCAACTGAAAGGTGCAAGGAGCATCTTCTCGCTTTCAAACTAAGAGGTTAGATTAGATACATCCATCAGAATGATCTCCACTATAGCAGTCTCTGATATCGCCAAATGCAACCCGTAACTTAATTTTATTTCATGTTTACAAAATCTGTTAAACGATAATATTTATAAGAAATCATTTAAATGATGGCTTATTCATATTCATCCCAATTAACTTCATAAACAAAATCATTAATAAAATAATCAACATAAACTTTGTCACGGTGGATTGGATAAATTGGGTTTCAAAATTCGAGGAATGTACTTATTATGAACTAAAACAATTTAGAACAGATAATATTAATACTTAAAACAAAATCAAGGAGCGGTGTTGGCGTAGTTGTAGATACCTCGACTTTCATTCCGAAGGTCGTGGATTCGAATCCAGCCGTGCATCACTAAAAAAATTTACTAACGTAAATGTATGTGCGCTAATTATTGCTCTTACGGTGCCATCGTGATGCAGATTAGTTGTCTTCAGAGTACTAAGCTGAGAGGGAAGTTTAGGTGCTGGCCAAGCCTACTCCATCCTTACTCAATAAGGACATAACTAAAATGTCTATTCTTGCGTATTCTTCAACTGTAAACGAAGTATTTCGTATTTCATCATTTAGAAAATATAATTATATTGAACTTTATTTTTTAGCTTCATCGTACAGCTAAAAATGGTTGTCTGTAAAGTTGGTTTACAGGCGATAATTTTACGTGATAACGTCATAAGATAACTATAAAAAATTGAGATTCTTTTTTGTTATTCCTTTGTATACTTTTATTTTTTTTTGTTTTTCCCCTTTTTCTTTTCTTTATAATTATTTTTCTTTAAATAAGTCTTCTATTCGTCACTCGTCACCATAACACAAGCCCAGATAAGCGATATTATTATTATATACTCTGTTTCCTAACGGGAACGGACGCGTTATGGTCATGTTACCATGACGCATGACGTCACACAATATTACCGTGACATTTTTTTGCGAATGCAGGTGTTCCATTAATTTATCAGACGTTATCACATCAAAAACTCCACTGCACGCCCCAGTGTGTGCTAAACTTTATCCCAAACAGATTTTATCATCTTTCGACAAAAAGATAAACGCCAATAATGGTGTTATTTAAACGTATATTATTTTGATTGGCACTTAACGAAATGTGGAGCTGTTGATAAGTGAATATCATTATACCTAAAAAGAAGATTTTTATTGGAAACCGTTTGAGCAATTCAGAGAATTAATTGGTGTTGTCAGTGACCCGAGGATGAGCCTGTTTGGAGATCAACTTGATATTATCCGAGTCAGGTTTTTTTCTAATAGTTATGACTTCGCTATGCTTGTGCATAATGTGCAAATAGTTTCATTATGGCCATTATATCAATTATGGCCCGATTTTCAGAAATCTGGCCAATTTTTTTAGGTCTCTTTCTGGAATAGAAAATATTAAAAAAGTGTGAATCAGCCAAGTGCGAATCGGACGGGTTCCGTACCATTTTTAACCGACTTCAAAAAAAGGAGGAGGTTCTCAATTCGGTTGTATGTATGCTTTTTTTTTATGGATGTTCCCGCATATCTTCTTTTTTTTATCAACCGATTTTGATTAATCTTTTTTTGTTGAAAGGAGTCTACCTCAAGGGTGGTCCCATAAAAATTTGGTGAAGATCTGACGAGGATCTTTGGGGTGATTAACAGAATTGCACCTCAAAAGCGTTTCAATTTGTATCTGCCGAAACATCTTTTAGACGCGTTCCAAAAAAATTTGCACTAAAAGGCTAAAACATGATGACGATCTTCGAAAATATGAAGAGATCGATCCACATAATCATAATACGGTAGATTGTTCAGTTTTTAACCGACTTCAAAAAAGGAGGAGGTTCTCAATTCGTCTGTATGTTGTTTTTTTTTGTGTCTACCTATGTTACGCGATAATTCGAAGACGCCTCAACCGATTGAGATGATTCTTTTTGTGTTCGAAAGGTGATACCTCAGGGGTGGTCCCATAAAAATTTGGTGAGGATCTGATGAGAATCTTCGGAGTGATGAGCAGACTTGCACCTCGTGAGTGCAGCAAATTGCTCATTTTTCGATTTCCACCAGTAGAATTGGCCCATAAACTAATAGTTACCAAATGGAATATCTGAAACCACCTTCTCATCAGAAACCTCTTCAATCGGTTACGATTACAGATTACAATTTGAATAAAATATTCGCTTTTGCCTCGCCGGACTAGGTTTGAATGAATTTTGATAGAGAACCCTATCCTAAATGTAGATCTGATTAGGATTTTCAAAGTGATGAACAGATCTGCACAGCGAGATACAACAAATTGCTCAGTTTTCCATTTCCACTAATAAAAGTGGCCCATACACAAAAAGGTACCGATGAATAGAGCATCTGAAAACACCTTCTTATCAAAAAACTCTTCAATAGGTTACGATTAGGTACAGGTTGCAATTTGAAGAAACAGTCGCTTTCGCCTCATAGAGTAGAATTTTCAGTGACAGTGGGACTAAAAATGGTTAAATAAAAAAATAAATTTAAATTTAAAAAACCGGCTTAAAAAAACCTGAAAACAAAAATTAAAAAACCTGAAAAGAAAAACCAAAAAGGGAAAAATAATCCATTCGGGTCACTAAGACAGCAGATAACTTAAACATAAGTACTTACTTGGAAGTCGGACTGGGTGACACCATTTTTTTTCTTTATACCGCTCAACATTCAATCTAACCCAGTCTGACTTCCAAGTAAGTACTTATGTTTAAGTTATCTGCTGTCTTAGTGACTCGAATGGATTATTCTTTCTTTTTTGGTTTTTCTTTTCAGGTTTTTTAATTTTGTTTTCAGGTTTTTTTTAAGCCGGTTTTTTAAATTTTATTATCTTCTTTTAAATATATCATCTGTCAAATTTCAACTGTCTAACTATGGACGTTAAAAGATACGGCCTGGTGACAGACAGATAGACCGACGGACAGTGGAGTCTTAGTCATAGGGTCCCGTTTTTACCCTTTGGGAAAGGAACCCTAAAACAATAATATTTTTTTTTTTAAAACGCGTCAAATTGAGAACCTCGTCATTCTTTAAAGTCGGTTCAAAATGGTCGCCAAATATTCTCTTATAACTAAATCAAAATTTAGTTCACATTGCAAGTCGTTCAAGAAGCCAGACAGCGAGCCAGACTTCCTTCGCGTGTCCAGAATCAAACCCATTGTTCCAAAACTAAGATGTGACGAATTAATATGGCCAAAATATTGTTGGGGGCATTAAACGGTTAAATGATTTAGGAGGTTGTCACAAATTCATTCAAAATTGGTAGCAAAATGGTTTGATTTGATATTAAAACCAAAATGTGTAAAGATAGTTTTTCGCAATTGGCAAAGTTTCTGATTCAATACTCTAATCTATGTTATTTTGTTCCTTAAATAAAACTACATAAATTTTTTTGAAAAAAAATTATGATAAAATCGCGGTGAACTCTACATTTTAGGCCACATCGTCACCTACCACCATCAGGCAGATAATATGATATTGGTCGAACGCTGACCTAAAATATGTAAAATAAAACTTTTTTCGACGAACTTATTCGGTAACTGCAAAAAAAAAACAAAAAAATTAAGTGTAGATGTTAATTATTTTAATAGTAGATTATGCATCAAATCAAATCAAATCAAATCAAATCAAATATCTTTATTTTCTTTGGATACTTAATACTTAAAAGTATACAGGACCACATAAAAACGTCTTAAAAACTAAGTTAGGATGTGTGCCTTCGGAACGCGCCCACCAATGAGAAGAAGGCACAAGAAACTCATGGGGTTTTTTTTTTCATGTGGTCACGCTCACAAAGGTCAATATTACAGTATTTGAAAGTATTATTTGAAATGGAGCAACTAAAGTCATGTCCATGGGTTCTTATCATTAAGATAAGACGAAGTATCATAGTATGCCTTACTGCACAATCTATGCTTTATAAAAGTTTTGAACCTGTTAATGGACATGTCATATACATCTTTAGGTAATTTATTATAATAGAGCACACATGTACTATTAAACGACCTGTTTATTTTCCGGAGCCTGCTACCGGGCACGGTAAGTTCACCCTTATTTCTTAAATTGAAATTATGAATATCGCTGTTTTTACGGAAAATATCAGGATTTTTGTGAACGTAGAGCAAGTTTTCGTAGATATATTGTGAATAGAGCGTTAATATATTTATCTCTTTAAATTTTTCTCTAAGTGATTCCCTGGGGCCCATTTTGTAGATAGCTCGGACAGCTCTCTTTTGCAATATGAAAATAGCATCAATATCTGCAGCACACCCCCACAGTAGGATGCCGTACGACATGACACTGTGGAAGTAGCCGAAATAGACTAGGCGAGCAGTCTCAATGTCCGTGTATTCGCGAATTTTCTTAACGGCGTAAGCGGCAGAACTAAGTCTATTGGACAATGCTTCCACATGCGGGCCCCACTGAAGCTTAGGATCTAAAGTTATACCTAGAAAGACAGCCTTACTGACTAATTCAACTTCCTCATCATTAATTTTTACAACAGTTTTTACTTGTTTTACATTTGGAAGTGTGAACCGAATTAATTTAGTTTTGGATCCATTCAGTAATAAATTATTGGAATTGAACCAATCAACTATTCTAGAGAGAGCATTGTTCACATCGTCAACGTTGGACTGACGCCTTTTAACCTTGAACACCAAGGAGGTGTCATCTGCGAACAACACTATCCCATAGTTGTCCCTTACAAGGTAAGGTAAGTCATTTATATAAACTAAAAACAGGAAAGGTCCTAATATGGATCCTTGAGGAACCCCCATTGCTATCGCAGATCCGGGGGATCGTTTCCCGTTAACATCAACACTCTGGATCCTACCGCTCAAATAAGAAGAGATAAGATCCAGGGCGCCGTCCCTAATACCGTAGTGGTGTAGTTTCATGATCAATGTATTATGTTGAACGCAATCAAATGCCTTGGATAAGTCACAGAATATGCCATACTGACCTGACCAAGACCATACGGTCGCATAATGCCACATCAGCAACATCGACAGGGCGCGGGCGGCGCGGCATGGTCATAGGTCGCTTTGACCATTTTCGTCTTTACATTTATTTTATTAAATAAGATATCTTGAACTTAATATACCTACTTGAATTTGATTACTGAGAAAAAAGTTACTAAGTACTAAACTCTGGCAGTATGCATGAGCCGTGCCAAGCCATAATTATTATTCTTTGGTGTAAAAAAAAAAGCAAGAAGGTTAGGTTTTTGAAGTTCCTAATGCGTAATGATACTGATACTGGCTACATGCAGATTGCACAAGCCGTGCGAAGCCATAATTTGACATGACAGCTGTCAGTGAAAGCAAAAATCCCTAGGGCTGGAAATTTTATTTTCAATACGCTTCTCAGGCACCTTCAGACCTACTTTCCGAGTATGAGTAATGAAAAAGTAAATTAAAGTCTTCTAAAAACGTTTTCTCATAGCTACAACAGCTCTAAGACCTACCATTACTGACCCATTAAATTAAACCACCCTGTATAGGTTGAAGCCCTAAAAGTATAAGCACATGAACGATAAGAAATATTAAATTAATATGACACCATACATAAATTTTGATTGATCCATAGATAAAACAGAGGTAACAGTGGCAGAATAAAGACGTTATATCTTGTGTAAATATGTTGAGGCACAAGCTAGATAAAATATACAGGTACATACTTACCTTACTTTTGATACTTGTACATTATATATTCTTTATATGGATAACTTTAACCTAGTTGCTGTGGAAATATCGTCGACAGACAGAGGAAAGGGTACCGGCGCTCTCTCCATACAAACGTAGTCGACTGTTTTCTCCCTGGATAATGACACTTGCACAAATATTTTTATTGCACAAAACTTATAACTGTCATGACTATGCCCCTATGTCTTAGTTTTTTTCATAGTCTAATTATCATAGAAATTAAGTGTTTTAAAAAAGTTTAGAGCATTTAAAATGGCTTATGTATATCTTTTCTTAAGCCATTTTAAATGCTCTAAACTTTTTTAAATTCCCACGGGATAGCCATTTAAAAGTAAAACCGCCAACTTGTTCCATCATAAACCTATCATATCACAAGACAGACACCCCTGCCTGACCGGAAGGAGCGTCATATAAATATGGCGCCGGCATTTGTCTGCGATGCGTCTGCGCACCGTATTCAACGCACATCTCACCTTCCGACTGGTACTTACTATGTTGTATTCTGTTAGTGTCAATAAACTTAGCGCTTCTATTGTGCCTATAGGGTCTTTGAAAGGCAGTTCCTGTGACGTCAGCAATCTTGGCTGTCTAACTTACGATCAAATCGAAGTCAATAACGTATATCTATCAGCTAGCAAAGATAAACCGATTTTTTGACAGCTTTGCTATAGGAAATTCATTTTTTTTTGTATTGACATGACATTTTATTATGTTAGTTTATTATATGAATGATTTTATTTTTTTAATGATATCATTCATTTTGATGAAATTATGTATTCTTAACTAGCATCTGCCTGATTTGTTTGAATTTTCAAAACGCTTTCCTAGCGGATGCTTATTTAAAAAAAAAGGTTAATAAAAGAGAACTTTTTTTTACCTCCACTTTTTTTGAAGTTGGTTAAAGACAGACTTCACAAGCTGCCCGCCGTTAAAAGACAAGTCAATTTAAACACTCATCTACAATTAATATTACTGTAAATGATAACATCACATAACAAATTATCAAATGATTTACAATATGTAAGCCTAAATAGACAACTGCATCGCTCGTAAATTTAACTATTTATAGAAAGGAGTCCACAGATTATATTTGGAGAGCGATCAAATATACTGGACTATCGCACTGAGTTACTGTTCTACATTGGAGATGTTAAGTCGAAGAAAAAGTTTCCACCGAGTGGTGGGGTATGTGACAAATGTTTAATTTATTTATTGTGTAAAAATTATCATAACAATTAAATATTAAAAATCTAAATCAATCAAATAACCTACTTACCTACTTTAATTTAATAAAAATAAAGTTTTTTAGTTCCTCGTTGGACAGTGGATAAACACTACTTTGGACAGAGCTTTGGTCACCTGAAGCTAAAACTAGTAATTTTGAAACTTATTCATTTAACTCCTTTTTTGTTTTATTATTTATTAATCCCGATCTCCAGCTATCTACATACAGAGTTTCATCGCAATCGGTCCAGTAGTTTTTGTGTGAAGGAGTAACAAACATATACACACAGGAACTTTCACATTTATAATATTAGTAGGATTTGTTGTTATCATAAAAATGGGGAATAGAATTCCTTGTTTTTAACAGTCCCAAATTGCTAAAGGACGGCGCTAAGATCTAATTTCAAAATCAAGGAAGATAAGTGGTAAATTACTAGCCCATACATACTGTAGCAAACTAGGTCTGTTATCTTGGAGGCACCTGGTGGTACCCTTTTTTAGTAAGCTGATCTTTAAGACAAATAATACAGGCTAAAAACAAAAGTATCCAAAGTGACCAATATCGGACCAATATTAATGTTGTTTAATGATTTTGCGGCTAAAATCGCTCCAAACTTTTTCTTCATCTTGTCATCTCCATTGGAACTTAATAGCTCAGCGATTAACATTTAATTTTGTCGACATCCGTAACATAATAATGTTAACAGGCTTATTATATTACATTAAATAGGAATTTATTTAAAAATAGGTCGCCTTTAATATGTTAAAACTGGGTTTATCTGATTTTTTTTATCTTGAAATAACTGGAAATGTCTAAATATTTTTGTCACTTCATACCGGCGCGGGCGCTGCGCTAAATAACTTAACACACGTCTCGCCCGTGTCACGCAAGCTATCAAGTTGTCATGCGACTACTCAAAACTGTTTATGTACCTACAGTCTTAGTTACCCGCGTAACTCCCGATCCCGTGGGAATATCGGGATAAAAAGTAGCCTAAGTCACTCCTAATAAATCAATATATACTCATACCAAGCTTTATCAAAATCGGTCCAGTACTTTCGGAGCATATTCAATCATAAACAATCAAATCCTTAATAATATTAGGATAGAAGAGTCGAAATCAAAAACCCTATCTTACTTGCTCCAGTTAGTCGCTGATATATATTTTTTGCGGACATCCTAACTTATTTGTATGGTTCCGTACCTCAAAAGGGAAAAAAACCTTATTAAGATCACTCTCTTGTCCGTCTAACTAGTCCAAAAGCAATGTTAACTTTTACGCGATATAGTCATATCGAGATTTAGTCTTATAGCGCTCTAGTTGTACATGCTATCTAGTCATATCAAGATGTAGTCGTAAAGCTTCTAACCCCGTCTGTCTGTCCGTGTGTCACCACCGATTTTCTCAGGAATGTGGACTTAGCAAGTTGAAATTTTATGATGTGAGTGCAAATGAATGAGGAACTGTCAGTGACAAAACGAAAACGACTGAAGGAAGTCAACAATACAGTGCTTCATTTGATGTACCTATGCGTCAGTGCGCTGATTGTGGCGCCGGCCGCCATCTTGTTTACTGTTTTGTGTCTATAAATAGGAATAAAATGACGGAACGTGGTTCATTCTGTCGCAGTAGCTTCATGATGTCTGAAATTTTTCATGGTCGCACAATTTATTTGAGTTAATTAGTTTAATAGCTTTAAATAGTAGAATAGGCGTTGTAGTAAAATAACGCTGATGGGTATGTAATTTATATGATTAAAATATGTTCTGGTGATAAGTCCCTTAAGATTTACGTAACTAACGCTCAGATTTGGTTAAAATAGCTGGTCCTATAGAGAACTTTAACTTTGTTGCAAAACTGCAGGCACGTCAGGTCAGTGGCATGTCCAAAACTATCATAACCTGCAGCTTTATTACCACAACAACATAAAAAACGAAGGGATTATAAGTTCACATTCAAAGCAAGTTACGGTGTATCTATTTCATGATTTTAATTAAGACTCGGTCACGGTGTATTAATACAATTAATGGTAACGTCCAAGCGACGACGTAGGTAGGCTGTTTCTTGCCTCGTTGCTTTTTCAACATTGGCGCCTTCCTCACCTTAGGGTGCATACTTGCATAGGTCCCAACGCGAAATGGCCGATAGGCTATTGTTAATTTTGTATCAAATTGTTTTAGGTGTTGTTTGGCTACATTTCGGTCTAATACCATATGAGTCTGTGATAGGTATTTCAATACTTCTATCTTTACTTTTATTCTACTATCCTACTCATCCTTCTAATCACTATCACTACATAGTATAAAATAAAGTCACTTTTCGCCGTCCCTATGTCCCTATTTCCCTTTGTATGCTTAAATCTTTAAAACTACGCAACGGATTTTGATGCGGTTTTTTTTTATAGATAACTAGCGACCCGCCCCGGCTTCGCACGGCTATATTATGCATGTATTGTACATATAAACCTTCCTCTTGAATCACTCTATCTATTAAAAAAACCCCATCAAAATCCGTTGCGTAGTTTTAAAGATTTAAGCAGTCAAAGGGAAATAGGGACAGAAAAAGTGACTTTGTTTTATACTATGTAGTGATAGTGAAGTGATTCAAGAGGTAGGTTTATATGTATAATACATGCATAATATAGCCGTGCGAAACCGCGGGGCGCTGTAAGTTGTTTAATAATAACAAAAACTCCTTGTCGTTTTTCAATCTATCCATATTTGGGTTAAATATTAACTTTGGTAATAAATGTTAAACAGTACAAATCGTACGAAAGCAAAAATGCGCCCCGCGGTTTCACCCGTTTAAGTCCCGATCCCGTGGAAATATCGGGATACAAAGTAACCTTTATATTAATCCAGGTCTCTAGCTGGTTAAGCTGAATAAAACATACCAAGTTTGATTGCAATCGGTTTAGTAGTTTTTGCTTGAAAGAGTAACAAACATCCATAGTAAAAATTACCAACTTTAGCGTTTATAATAACAGGATTATGGTCTTTTTATTTTTAAGTAAGTATATTTACTTACCAAAGAAGCGACTTATCTAAACATATTTTCTTATTCACAATATGTATTTATATTAGAGTGAAACAGAGATAATATCTCGGCAACAATTGAATACTTCGACAACAATGCGCTGTAAAAGTTCAAAAGTTTTATTGTTTTCACGCGTTTAAAGACATCCAATAAAAATATGTCTCGTTAAAGGATCCGACCATCGTCAAAACACTTTAAGTATCAAGCTTCAAGTATAAGACTGCACTTTGCTGAATGCTGGTGGGCTCAGGTGTGTCGTTGTAAGACCAACCTTAGCCGATGGGGTTACACCGACCCAGGTCTTAAGGTGAAAGGGTACCTGCGCCCTCTCCATACAAACGTAGTCGACTGTTTCCTTCCTGGATAATGACACTAGCAGAAATATTTTTGTGCCATAAAACCTATAACTGCCATGACTATGCCCCTATGTTTTGTTTTTTTTTAAATTTTCTAATTATCATAGAAATTAAAATTTAAAAAAAAAAAATAGGTGGGCATGGTCATGGCAGTTATAACTTTTATGCACCAAAAATATTTGCTCTAGTGTCATTATCCAGGGAGAAAACAGTCGACTACGTCTGTAATAGTTTGTATGGAAATAGCCCCGGTACCCTTTCCTCTTAATTGCGTTTTTTCATTTTTATTCCTCTTACCTCGACTATGTTACAATATTCATGGTCGCAAGGAAGACTGCTAGAACAAATATTTTTGTAGCAGAAAACATAACTTTCCTTTCCCCTTAACAGTTGCTTGTAACATTATGTTTGTGACAAGCAGCTTGTGTAACTTGATCGTCCGTGGTCAGTGCTTGACCGTGTCATGAACGCATACCTGGGTCCCTCATGCCGACAAAGCCCGAGAGAAGATTCGGCCCGTTACGATATTGATTAGTAATTATATTTTATTGTGTGCTTTAGGTTTATGGAAATGGAGAACCTTTTGAAAATAAGTAGGTTTTAAAGAGTACTGTATAAATGTTTTGAATGGTTGTATTTCTACCTGGATTTCATGGAATTTTGTTTTGTTATTTTTCAATTGTGTATTTGTAATATTTGCCGGCATCGTAAAATATTATACTTGTTTAGTAATGTGTATAACCAGACTTAAACAGCAAATTAGTTTTAACAAGAAAATTTATTTCCCGTCATCTTAGTTAGGTAGTTAGTTAAGTCTTTTGTCGTGTGTTTTTCTACATGAATTCTTCTTCTGATATTTTCCAAACTACTATATGTAAATAGAAACTTAATATATATACAGACACCCAGACCCGCAACAAATATTTGTACATAAATACTTGTTTGAGGCGGGTATCGAACTCGCAATCTTCTGTATCTCAGACGAATGTTCGCCCACCGCGCCACCAGTAGTCGTCAAATTGACAATCGGCCGATGTTTCAGTATTGTATCTGTAGTCTGTTACAAATATTCGAAGTATTTTAAAGTTACAAAGGCCAAACGATTAAATAAATAGTCTGTCAAAAAATACCAGAAAATGCACACATAACATCTCTGTAAAACAATTAGTGGACCGGTCGGCCTATTTTAAACTAGGAAACATTTAACGACCGAGACGCGTTGCACAATATTAACAGATACAACAATGGAAACGGTTAATTTTAGATTGGAAACAGGAAAAATATATGAATACTTCACGCTTGTGCGTTTCCATTGACTTAGAAAGTCGTAGGCCGGTGTAGCCAAAAAAGGACGCGTCAGAAAAAGTCTAGTCTTCCTATCTCCACTCTTGCCCATCGAAGATGAAGAAGAATATAACTTCTATCTATTATAAAACACCGGCCAAGTGCGAGTCGGGCTTACGGGGTACCATGTTGTATGGGAGTTTTTAGTATTTGTTGTTAAAACTGCAACATCACTATTCACTATCACTACATAGTATAAAACAAAGTCGCTTTCTCTGTCCCTATATCCCTATGTATGCCTAAATCTTTAAAACTACGCTACGGATTTTGATGCGGTTTTTTTTATTAGATAGAGTAATTCAAGAGGAAGGTTTATATGTATAATACATGCATAGTATAGCCGTGCGAAGCCGGGGCGGGTCGCTAGTAATAAATACATAATCTGTGAAAATTTCAACTGTCTAGCTATCACGGTTCATGAGATATACTTCCTGGAACAGACAGATAGACGGACGGACAGTGAAGTAGTAATAGGGTCCCGTTTCTACCCTATACTTTAAAAATATGTTTTACAAGTAAGGTAAAAATGACCTGCATAAACAAAGCAAACCTTTTTCAGGATTAAACTATAAACTATCTAAGGGGTTTTTCGAACAATACCGTCAAAATAAAATAGTAGATTCACAGAAAGTCTTACAAATCATATACAATGTTATCTCCAGTCTTTTATTGTCTTATCAAATAGTTTAAGTTTTTATAAGTACCTGCTGGTGTTATGCCGTATTATAAAACTAAATATTTCGTAAAAATATGGATAACTACTTAAAATCAGGTAATTAGTTGAATATTAGCTTTATTATCAATCTGAAATCAATTTATTTGTTTATTTTCTTGTTATTTTGTCACTAAATATCAAGGTTTTAGAAAAAGCTTTCGTGGCCTTTATTACTAAAACTAAAAGTTTTACTATATTTTTATGAAATTATCGATATTTCGGCACTGTTGTAAGCGTTATGTTAACCTAACGCTAATATAAACCTTCCTCTTGAATCACTCTATCTATTAAAAAAACCCCATCAAAATCCGTTGCGTAGTTTTAAAGATTTAAGCAGTCAAAGGGAAATAGGGACAGAAAAAGTGACTTTGTTTTATACTATGTAGTGATAGTGAAGTGATTCAAGAGGTAGGTTTATATGTATAATACATGCATAATATAGCCGTGCGAAACCGCGGGGCGCTGTAAGTTGTTTAATAATAACAAAAACTCCTTGTCGTTTTTCAATCTATCCATATTTGGGTTAAATATTAACTTTGGTAATAAATGTTAAACAGTACAAATCGTACGAAAGCAAAAATGCGCCCCGCGGTTTCACCCGTTTAAGTCCCGATCCCGTGGAAATATCGGGATACAAAGTAACCTTTATATTAATCCAGGTCTCTAGCTGGTTAAGCTGAATAAAACATACCAAGTTTGATTGCAATCGGTTTAGTAGTTTTTGCTTGAAAGAGTAACAAACATCCATAGTAAAAATTACCAACTTTAGCGTTTATAATAACAGGATTATGGTCTTTTTATTTTTAAGTAAGTATATTTACTTACCAAAGAAGCGACTTATCTAAACATATTTTCTTATTCACAATATGTATTTATATTAGAGTGAAACAGAGATAATATCTCGGCAACAATTGAATACTTCGACAACAATGCGCTGTAAAAGTTCAAAAGTTTTATTGTTTTCACGCGTTTAAAGACATCCAATAAAAATATGTCTCGTTAAAGGATCCGACCATCGTCAAAACACTTTAAGTATCAAGCTTCAAGTATAAGACTGCACTTTGCTGAATGCTGGTGGGCTCAGGTGTGTCGTTGTAAGACCAACCTTAGCCGATGGGGTTACACCGACCCAGGTCTTAAGGTGAAAGGGTACCTGCGCCCTCTCCATACAAACGTAGTCGACTGTTTCCTTCCTGGATAATGACACTAGCAGAAATATTTTTGTGCCATAAAACCTATAACTGCCATGACTATGCCCCTATGTTTTGTTTTTTTTTAAATTTTCTAATTATCATAGAAATTAAAATTTAAAAAAAAAAAATAGGTGGGCATGGTCATGGCAGTTATAACTTTTATGCACCAAAAATATTTGCTCTAGTGTCATTATCCAGGGAGAAAACAGTCGACTACGTCTGTAATAGTTTGTATGGAAATAGCCCCGGTACCCTTTCCTCTTAATTGCGTTTTTTCATTTTTATTCCTCTTACCTCGACTATGTTACAATATTCATGGTCGCAAGGAAGACTGCTAGAACAAATATTTTTGTAGCAGAAAACATAACTTTCCTTTCCCCTTAACAGTTGCTTGTAACATTATGTTTGTGACAAGCAGCTTGTGTAACTTGATCGTCCGTGGTCAGTGCTTGACCGTGTCATGAACGCATACCTGGGTCCCTCATGCCGACAAAGCCCGAGAGAAGATTCGGCCCGTTACGATATTGATTAGTAATTATATTTTATTGTGTGCTTTAGGTTTATGGAAATGGAGAACCTTTTGAAAATAAGTAGGTTTTAAAGAGTACTGTATAAATGTTTTGAATGGTTGTATTTCTACCTGGATTTCATGGAATTTTGTTTTGTTATTTTTCAATTGTGTATTTGTAATATTTGCCGGCATCGTAAAATATTATACTTGTTTAGTAATGTGTATAACCAGACTTAAACAGCAAATTAGTTTTAACAAGAAAATTTATTTCCCGTCATCTTAGTTAGGTAGTTAGTTAAGTCTTTTGTCGTGTGTTTTTCTACATGAATTCTTCTTCTGATATTTTCCAAACTACTATATGTAAATAGAAACTTAATATATATACAGACACCCAGACCCGCAACAAATATTTGTACATAAATACTTGTTTGAGGCGGGTATCGAACTCGCAATCTTCTGTATCTCAGACGAATGTTCGCCCACCGCGCCACCAGTAGTCGTCAAATTGACAATCGGCCGATGTTTCAGTATTGTATCTGTAGTCTGTTACAAATATTCGAAGTATTTTAAAGTTACAAAGGCCAAACGATTAAATAAATAGTCTGTCAAAAAATACCAGAAAATGCACACATAACATCTCTGTAAAACAATTAGTGGACCGGTCGGCCTATTTTAAACTAGGAAACATTTAACGACCGAGACGCGTTGCACAATATTAACAGATACAACAATGGAAACGGTTAATTTTAGATTGGAAACAGGAAAAATATATGAATACTTCACGCTTGTGCGTTTCCATTGACTTAGAAAGTCGTAGGCCGGTGTAGCCAAAAAAGGACGCGTCAGAAAAAGTCTAGTCTTCCTATCTCCACTCTTGCCCATCGAAGATGAAGAAGAATATAACTTCTATCTATTATAAAACACCGGCCAAGTGCGAGTCGGGCTTACGGGGTACCATGTTGTATGGGAGTTTTTAGTATTTGTTGTTAAAACTGCAACATCACTATTCACTATCACTACATAGTATAAAACAAAGTCGCTTTCTCTGTCCCTATATCCCTATGTATGCCTAAATCTTTAAAACTACGCTACGGATTTTGATGCGGTTTTTTTTATTAGATAGAGTAATTCAAGAGGAAGGTTTATATGTATAATACATGCATAGTATAGCCGTGCGAAGCCGGGGCGGGTCGCTAGTAATAAATACATAATCTGTGAAAATTTCAACTGTCTAGCTATCACGGTTCATGAGATATACTTCCTGGAACAGACAGATAGACGGACGGACAGTGAAGTAGTAATAGGGTCCCGTTTCTACCCTATACTTTAAAAATATGTTTTACAAGTAAGGTAAAAATGACCTGCATAAACAAAGCAAACCTTTTTCAGGATTAAACTATAAACTATCTAAGGGGTTTTTCGAACAATACCGTCAAAATAAAATAGTAGATTCACAGAAAGTCTTACAAATCATATACAATGTTATCTCCAGTCTTTTATTGTCTTATCAAATAGTTTAAGTTTTTATAAGTACCTGCTGGTATTATGCCGTATTATAAAACTAAATATTTCGTAAAAATATGGATAACTACTTAAAATCAGGTAATTAGTTGAATATTAGCTTTATTATCAATCTGAAATCAATTTATTTGTTTATTTTCTTGTTATTTTGTCACTAAATATCAAGGTTTTAGAAAAAGCTTTCGTGGCCTTTATTACTAAAACTAAAAGTTTTACTATATTTTTATGAAATTATCGATATTTCGGCACTGTTGTAAGCGTTATGTTTAGACTATTTTATACAACGATAACTTTAGTAATTAATTGTTTTAGAGGCAGAATTGTCAGAGAAATTAAATAAATAAATAACACAAAAATCCCGAAATCTCTGAAACTTCAGGAGCTACGAGTCTGCAACTTTTCATGGTGGTTCCTTTTAGGAATGTTTGAAAAAAATGTTTTTGAAATTTCAACCTCAAAAGGACTGTTAAAGTTTGTAGTTCGGAGTACTAACTACATATCACTAGGTACATAGTATAAAATAAAGTCACTTTTCGCCGTCCCTATTTCCCTTTGTATGCTTATATCTTTAAAACTACGCAACGGATTAAGATGCGACTTTGCCGTGCGAAGCCGGGGCGGGTCGCTATTATATAAATAAACTAGCGACCCGCCCCGGATTCGCACGGCTATATTATGCATGTATTATACATATAAACCTTCCTCTTGAATCACTATATCTATTAAAAAAATCGCATCAAAATCCGTTGCGTAGTTTTAAAGATTTAAGCATACAAAGGGATAAAGGGACAGAGAAAGTGACTTTGTTTTATACTATGTAGTGATAGTGATAAATATTGCAGGACATTCCACACATCGCCATCTAGCCCCAAGCCAAGTAACTAGACTTGTATTATGGGTGCTAAACAACGGATATACTACTTATATACTTTTGTTTTGTAAATATATACTTATAATACATAGAAACAACCAGACCACAGACAAATATCTAAGCATAAATACTTATCTGAGGCGGGAATCGAACCCGCAACCCTGTGTTTGGCAGTCCGGCATGGTGACCATTGTGCCAACTAGTCGTCATATATTCTGTGTTTGTAGAATGTAGAAAATTCAGTTTTAAAGAGACTCTAGTAGTTCGTAGTATTGTGTTTGCAGGAAATGCTAATAACTTTTAAAGAGACGAAAGTAAAACCGCGTGACAGAGCTAGTTTAATGAATATTCCGCGAAGCAATGTACACTGCATAAGAAAATGTGTCACAACATTATGTAGGAAGATTCTGAGACTTTGTGACCCAGTTGGCACACTGTCGTCTCCACCCACGTAACGTGCTAGGAAATCAAAGAAATACGAACATACCTAGATATACATCTTGTCATATGTATGGGAAACTTTTTTGACGTGTAAACTTCTTATTCTTGACTAGCGACCCGCCCCGGCTTCGCACGGCTATATTATGCATGTATTATACATAAAAACCTTCCTCTTGAATCACTATATCTATTAAAAAAAACCGCATCAAAATCCGTTGCGTAGTTTTAAAGATTTAAGCATACATAGGGATACAGGGACAGATTTAGCGACTTTGTTTTATACTATGTAGTGATGTTCAAAACTTATTTCGCCACCACTGAGGGACATAACAGAAAAAAAACCGGCCAAGTGCGAGTCGGACTTACGCATGAAGGGTTTCGTATCATGTTGTATGGGAGCCCTACTTAAATATTTTTTGGTAGTTTTTAGTATTTGTTATAGCGTCAACAGAAATACATAAAATGAAAATTACAACTCTCTAGCTATCACGGTTCATAAGATACAGCCTGGTGACAGACAGACGGACGGACGGACAGACAGACGGACAGTGAAATCATAGTAAAGGAGTCCCGTTTTTACCCTTTGGGTACGGAACCTTAAAAAAGGTTTTATGAAGCAAGAAATAATCATCTCCCAAAAGACGACAATAATTTCATCTTTTTAGTTGAAAATAATAAGCATTATTCTAATTTAAGAATAAGGTACTTACGGGTAATTAATTGTTATTAGCAACATTATCGATTGGTACAAAAATATAGAAAATTTCCTTTTTTGCAAAATTAACAGATTCGATTCTTGGCTTTGCTACCTGAACACTTTCCAAGCCACTATAGTCTGAACTTCATAATTGCACATCGTTTTATGTTGGGTAATTATATGCGCTGAGTAATTTTCAGCTTTTATAAAATCACGAAGGTCTGGCAGTAGGCGGGCTCTTGATCTATTATTTTTAAGTAAATTTCCGTATTTTTTTTCGCAATATTTAGTGTTTATTTAAGGTGGCAAATACCCCTATTAGTTGCCTTACTTATTGCTTTTAAAATTAAGGATTTTGCTTATAGTACAGGATCCCTATGGACTGATTTTTTTTAAGCAACCCATTTGCAATATATTTATTGATCTATTTAATTTAATTAACTTTTCATCCATTATACAGCTCGATGAAGGTCGTCTTTAAAGGGATCTTAGGTTGTTATAATTTAAAGATTTACTAATGTGCCAAGAGCAAGAAATTATTCTCTAGAAAGACGCTAAAGGATTATTTATTTAGGGAAATGATTATTTATTGATTTAAAAAACCTTATGTTTCTGTATTGAACGCATTAGAAAGCCAGCTAAGCTAAGCTTTGCGTTAATAACCTAAAATGATACATCGAAGTGATCGGCATAGCTCAACGGATTAGCAAACTAAAGTGGCAGTGGGCTGGTCATATCTGCCGCAGGACTGATAATCGTTGGGGTAAACTTGTTCTGGAGTGGAGACCGCGAATTGGCAAACGTAGTGTAGGACGCCCTGTGACCAGGTAGACTGACGACATACGCAAACCGGTGGGCAGTGAATGGAGAAGAGCCGAAGATCGGGCTCAGTGGCGTATCTTGGGAGAGGCCTACGTCCAGCAGTGGACTTCTTCTTCTTCGTATCGATAGCACAAATTAAAGGGGGGTATTGATGAGGCAGAGTCAGATCCGCCCACTCCAGTGAGCTACCAGGTCCCTGGCGTTGTTATTAGCTGACATCAGGTCAGCCAATGTACAGCTATTAGGATTGGAGGGGCAGGTCAATAGGTGGACCATAGTTTGCTCGGGAGTCCCGCAGTCGCATCGAACCCAGCACGGATCGATCGAGCAGTGGACTGGCACCAGCTGATGATGATGATGACTGATCCATCATCAACGCAAGACTGACTGCAGTCTACGGACTTTGAAATTTTATATTTATAGATTATAATTCACGTGTTGCCATATCACATAGGCACATTTTTTATCTTGTTAACCCAATTACTTTTAAATTATAAGTATTAGTTTATCAATGTGTTATCATCGTGATAGTTCCAATTTGGGCCGGTTTATCGGAGACGTGAAATTATGCTTTTTAAGTCTTGCTTGTTGCTATGCGAGGATATGATTCAAATAGTTATTTTTTTTCCCTTTAGGTCGAATATTCATGGATTTCTACTACGTTTCTACTTACTAACTGTCCCGGCAAACGTTGTTTTGCCATATAAAAATTTAGATTTTAGCCGATTCTCAGACCTAACGAATAAATACAAAAATATGATACAAAACGGGTCAGCCGTTTCGGAGCAGTTTGGTAACTAACACCGGGATACGAGAATTTTAAACAAGTATACAATGTGTTTCAGCGAAGGGGTTTTAATACGAAAGAAGGTTATTCTAGACGTCTAGGCAAACAATTTTTGTTCTACGACTTTTGGAAATTCGAACATTTCGTTCGAATTTTTTGTATGAAACAGCTGATTTTCAAGTAAAAATTCTCTCAGAATTATCGAAAAAAAAAGGTCGAATTTCCAAAAGTCATAGAACAAAAGTTGTTCGCCTAGGCGTCTAGAACAACCCCCTTTCGTATTAAAAGCACTTTCCTGAGACACATTGTATGTAGAGATTTATCTATAGCACGAGTTTAGAATGGAACCATTTGGAAACCGTCAGAATATTATCCAGGTTTACCGACACTTCGTGCTGTGCATTTTATCAACCTGGGAGCACGATGTAGATGTAGCAATTCACGACCGTAACATCCAATTTTTAGGGCAATTTTTAAGCCACCTGGGGGCTTAAAGTTTTCGGAGTTTCGATTGTAGGTAAATAACTTACTGTTTTTATTAACCTAGGCAACAAGCAAGATAAGTTTATCATAGTTTTATACTTTCAAAACGTTAAGCTAAAAAACAGCGTAATTTTTGAGAACAGTTTTGTGACGTAATAAGTTTTTTACTATTCTTCGATGTAAAAGTTAGCCACATTTCAAAATTTTAAACATAGCCTTTATTTTTTTCCTTCATTGATAAATAATTTAACAATACTAATGAATAACAATTAGTTTTAATAGCTTTAGTTCTAACTTATTACTTGATCTTTATTATTTTCAAAATTAGCTAATCTATTCTAACCTTTTGTTAATTGTTGGTAAGTACCTCATTTAGGTTAGTACTTTGGGAATGTATACGTAAATATGATGACGTCATCCAGTATATCGCTGTATAGCAGTGCAAGTGCTACACTACTACTTGTATTTGTATACTTTTTTAAATACATAATCGTAAATTGCCATAATTATTATTGAAAAGAAAGAAAGAAAGAAGAAATAAAACTTTATTTTCTGAACACAAAAAAATGGACACGTAAAAAAAAAAAAAAAGTAGAACAGCGCCCAGAAAAAAAGGACCAGGAGGTCTTATTGGTGTTGGGAGACCAGCTGCCCGATAGACCGACGACATTGTGGCGGTCGCGGGTAGGTGGATGGAGGCGGCTCAGGACCGCTGTTTGTGGCGTCGTATGGGGGAGGCCTATGTCCAGCAGTGGACGGTTATGGGCTAATATGATGATGATGATATTGCCATAAAATTAAAAATAAAATACAAGAAACAAACAATAATAAGTATGGTAAAAGGAGCACTCTCAGCATATGCTCTGAGACGCAGCTGCACAGCGCTGGTTTTAAGCCTGACCCTTTCTCTCTGTTTTTTTGTATTATTTTAGTGTAGTCATGCACAAAAATAAAATAAAAACAACCCAGATGATAAAAACCAAATTACAAATGAGCTATAAACTAATATTTTAGAGGAAAGAAAATCATCCATACAAACTATTACAAACGTGTCTACTACTAACGTTCTAATTATCATAGAAATTAAGATAAAAAAAAAAACTAAAAAAAACAAAAAAAAAATAAAAAAAAAAATATATGGACATGGTCATGGCAGTTATAAGTTTTAGGGCACAAAAATATTTGTGCTAGTGTCATTATCCAGGGAGGAAACAGTCGACTACGTTTGTATGGAGAGAGTGCAGGTACCACCTCGCGCGGGTTTGTACCTGCGCTCTCTCCATACAAATACCTTAAGTATTTCGACAAAAAAAAACATACATACAACCGAATTGCCTCCTCCTTTTTTTGAAGTCGGTTAATAAAATATAAGAGTTACAAAAATGAAATCATCCGGTAAGTATTCGGCATGTACAATAAATCCTTTTTTTTTGTAACTAGACCTCTTTGTTTGAGTCCGTTTTGCATGAAGATGGAGTAGGCTTGCCCAGCACCTTTAGCTCAGTCGTGTCAAGAGGAAAGCTCTTGCCAACTATAAGCCAATTATTATTATCATAGCAGTGAAACGAGAGTCTTTCATCGCTCCCTGTCCTGTGCTATTTATTGCCATAAAATAATACATTTTTTATTTATTTTATTTTTAGCCTATTCCATCCCACTGCTTGGCAAAGGTCTCCCTCCCCTCTTTACACTGTTCCCTGTCTAGTGCCAACTGGGTCCAGTCCCTACGATGCAAGTCCAAATTAATACATAATCTAACCAAATATTTTTCAATGAAACGGGCTAATTTGTTCAAGTAACATCTGCTTGATAAGATAACGCTGTTAGAGTTTTACTCCAAGGAGGTTTCGCAATGGCAAGATGGATTTCTGACACGGAAACTACTCTGTAAAGGTTAACAAAGATTTCATAAGTTTATTTTACTTGAGACGGCTGAATAAGGTTGTCAGTCATTACTATCACTACATAGTATAAAGAGTATAAAACAAAGTCGCTTTCTTTGTCCCTATGTCCCTAAATCCCTTTGTATGCTTAAATTTTTAAAACTACGCATCGGATTTTGATGCGTTTTTTTTAATAGATAAAGTGATTCAAGAGGACGGTTTATGTGTATAATACATGCATAATATAGCCGTGCGAAGCCGGGGCCGGTCGCTAGTGTGTTGATAAAACATGGATATTGGACCAGCCTTGCCGAGAAGCTGAAGGGACACAGACGACTAAGCTGAGGTGGTAAAAATCTTGACCCTTTACCACCTTAGCCGTATTGGCTTAGTTGGCTCCAGCTTCCTTCGACCGTATCCAGAAGAAATAACTCTTCAATTAGTCTGGCACTTACTAAGCCATGAATTTTATCACGATGTTTTTACCCTATGAGCAATTTTAATTTATAACCTATCCCAGAACTGATTATTGGCTTCTGACGGTTTTCGCATACCTACCAGTATAATCATAGAATTACTGAAAAGTATTGTTTTATATAAAACATATGTTAGATCGTAAAATTTAAAGCAGTAAAATAATTTGAAATATTAACATTTTAAGTTTCCTTTATAAATTTAACTAGAAATCTTTTGTCTATACTTATTAAAGTTTATTTAAGTTCGATTCAAACGAACCTTCTCCGGTCATAAAGTTATTGTTCAAAGCTTCAATGATATTCTATCTTTTGTTTATTCCTTCTTTTTGTATGAATTAGGTAGAAACGGACCCTTTGGGTTTAGTTCATTGTTAATTGTTTATGGTCGTGGGTTCGAATTCCGGCTGTACAAAAATGGATATTTTTATGAAAAAATTATGTGCGGTGTTATTGCTCTTACGGCGAAGGAAAATATCGTGAAACCTGTGGCTTAGTTGGTTACAGATCTACGAGTTCTACAGAATTAGAGTTGCTGGCGTTGTATAAATCATCTTGATTCAATGTAACGGTCAATGTTATTATCATTATGGTATGATTAAATGTGGCTATTAATAAATAAAACCCACTGGTACTAAATACTTCGACTTTTCAAAAAAAAAATTTTTTTTTAATTATCTGAATTACAGTAACATTTCAACGTACTTATCTATTACAGGAACTGTCTTTAAAAAAATCGACGCTTATTTTTAATTATCCAGTAATTTTTACCTGATCGCGGCAAAGCCAAAAGGAAGGTTATGGCTATGGTCAAGAAACTTAGAAGGTACGACCGTCAAATTGTATGGCTGTGGTACAATGTTGCTAAGTAAAGCAAATTAAGTAACATATTTGGGTAAGTAATCCAATGCTTTTGATAATTTAACATTTACTTCAACAATTTTATTAGACAACATATTTTTTTTTGTTTTTTTTTTTTTAGTAATCCAATTAATTACCTGCCTATGCTAATGGTCAAAAAACACCTTCAAAAAGCAACAGGACAAATTAAGATGATAAGTAAAAATTATTATTTAAAAACTGGGTTTTAAATACCATACAGTTATCAGGTTGAAATATACATAAACTTAAACGGTATAGGCAGGAAAAAATAGGTAGTAAGACATGCCTACTGCCTAGCCTACTCCAGGAGTTTAAAACCTATGTTTAAAAATAAATATTTTAATTTTTATTTTTTTATTTTTTTAATATTCATTTTAATAAATATTGTTTTCTTGTTTTAAATCTTGTGTTTAATTTTTGTATGTTGCTTGTTTACTTAATTTTACGGTAATAACGAAACTTATACTAAGTATACAAATACGATGATTTAGTTACAGATGGTAATATTGTTCTAAGAAAAAAGAAAATAATAATAAGTATTTTTAAGGTATAAGTTACAGCGGCACTAAGCAAGCTTGCCTCGCAGAACTTTATTAAATATTATGTTGTCTTCCCAACCTTCTTTCACCTATGATGTCGCCGTCACCGGTCCTTTGATATAGACGCCCATTTCCCATGACGGAGTCTAACTTATCATAGTCTTTTGAGCCTACCTCGGAAGCGTCTGAAGTGAGTAGTGTCCAGCAAGCCCAGTACCATTTTAATTGTGCAGACTTTTTGGAAAACGCCTGTCATACGACTTCTTGAGCGTCTAGTATTGATGCGGTCCGTCAGTCTGACTCCTAGCATGCTTCATCTGTTGCTTGATGAGAGACCAGGTTTAGGCAGTTCAGGTGCAGACTTTTTGGAAAACGCCTGTCATACGACTTGTTGAGCGTCTAGTATTGATGCGGTCCGTCAGTCTGACTCCTAGCATGCTTCATCTGTTGCTTGATGAGAGACCAGGTTTAGGCAGTTCCGGTGCAGACTTTTTGGAAAACGCCTGTCATACGATTTGTTGAGCGTCTAGTATTGATGCGGTCCGTCAGTCTGACTCCTAGCATGCTTCATCTGTTGCTTGATGAGAGACCAGGTTTAGGCAGTTCAGGTGCAGACTTTTTGGAAAACGCCTGTCATACGACTTGTTGAGCGTCTAGTATTGATGCGGTCCGTCAGTCTGACTCCTAGCATGCTTCATCTGTTGCTTGATGAGAGACCAGGTTTAGGCAGTTCAGGTGCAGACTTTTTGGAAAACGCCTGTCATACGACTTGTTGAGCGTCTAGTATTGATGCGGTCCGTCAGTCTGACTCCTAGCATGCTTCATCTGTTGCTTGATGAGAGACCAGGTTTAGGCAGTTCAGGTGCAGACTTTTTGGAAAACGCCTGTCATACGACTTGTTGAGCGTCTAGTATTGATGCGGTCCGTCAGTCTGACTCCTAGCATGCTTCATCTGTTGCTTGATGAGAGACCAGGTTTAGGCAGTTCAGGTGCAGACTTTTTGGAAAACGCCTGTCATACGACTTGTTGAGCGTCTAGTATTGATGCGGTCCGTCAGTCTGACTCCTAGCATGCTTCATCTGTTGCTTGATGAGAGACCAGGTTTAGGCAGTTCAGGTGCAGACTTTTTGGAAAACGCCTGTCATACGACTTGTTGAGCGTCTAGTATTTCTAATGCGACCCGTCAGTTTGACTGCCAGCATACTTCTTCTGTTGCTTGATGAGAGACCAAGTTTAGGCACCATACATTTAAATTATTATTTTTTGCTTCGTGTGAAGTGCATGCTTATAAAAATAGAGTAATCGGTTTAACCAAATTTTCCTGTTGAACAATAACAACAACACAGCTAATTATTTTAATCAAACATCCTTTTTCCTTAGGAACTTGGTTTTTAATTAACACAGTGTTATTCGTTAAATTTATCGATGATTTATTATTTAAGTAACTAAGTAGGTACTTATCGGTAATTACCTAATAATAAGTCAACGGTTAATTAACAAACCCCTACATTTATGATGATTCATATTAGGATTATAATAAAGACTAAAATCCAGTGGCACATTGTCGTCCTTGTTTTTTGGTTGATTACTAAAGTTCTATTTGGTAGATTTTGATAAGAGGCATTTAAACTTTAATCAATATTATGATTTTTATTAATAATGGCTTCGCACAGGTTGCGCATATAGCCAGTATTATATATTTGGACTTTTTTTTTACACAATTTTGTTCTGTGTGTCAATTAAGATCCAGCATCTTGATCCACCAGTGGCTTGACAAGCTCGCTGAAGTTCACTGTGATCCAAATTTTTATTTCGCCCACGCTGGCGAAGTCAGGGCAAAGTCAGTTATAACTAAATATTCAAGTATTCTTTATTTGCTTAAAATATAGGTAGTACATAGTAAGTTGGTTTTAACATTGTTCAGAGCCTTGTACATTTTATATGCAGCATGTATAAATATAAACATTAGGTAGGTATAAACAAAATCAATAAATTAAATTCAATACAATAAAACAAAAAAGTTTAAAAAATTTAACTACAAAATTGCAATGGGGATCCTGTAATGATAGATGTAGTTTTCTAATAATAAATAAAATGTTCTACAAATTCGAAAGAATGTGAGTATCCAAAATTATTTTGTGAATTTCGTATTTTTTTTTGTTTTGCTTATCCGTTCTTACTTCAAACGAGATTTTTCGATTCCCAAACTTTGGTCGCACTTCGATATTGAAAGAACATGGGCAGTTTTCCATACATGGTTTTCTTTTATATAAAACTTTGGCGTCTTGATGTAAAAAAAATACTAAAACAATCTACACAAGTCCTAGAATACATATAACAACCAAAATTCTCCATAGGAACCGCCGTTAAAAAGATAATAAAAAAACAAAATCGCAATGAAACACAAACAACCTCAGCAAACAACACGCTCGGCGGCGCGGCGCCGGAGTCGCATGTCATTCGTCCGTCACTTGAGTTTAGTGTTGCCATAATTTCAATTTATTTTCTACTGCTAAAATATCTTAGTTCATTATTTTGTTGTTTATTTTGTATGTTCATTATCTTTGATTCATTATAATTAGTTATTATAAGTACCTACATAATGCACAATAATTAAAAATATAAATACATATCCATAGAGAAAAAAATGTGTCATTTAATATTTATAACTTCTAAAATAGAAGTAATGCTCTAGTACTGGTATTACCGAAATGCAAATTGAGTAGAACGGAAGTACCAAGTAATCGTGTTTATACTAATCAATATGATTTTATAAACGGTGGTTATATAGAATAAATAATTTGCGCCAAAAAACATTATATAATTAATTAAACACCATGGTTGTACTCAAATTTTAAGACGCCAAAACTTTTGAGACAATAATTCGCCCTTGTTCTTTACCGTTATGACAAACTAACATACTTTATCTACCTTTTTTTTTATATGTTTAATTATCTGTAACAGTGAAAGACATAATATATTTAACATTATAAATACAAATAAATGAAGTCACCAGTCAGTCAAATAACCTGCCCCTTATCGTTCCCGGCAATTTCTATAAATAAAATTAAAAATAGTTAAAAATAAATAATAATCATAAGAAAAAAAAAACTAAGATAGAGTAGACAGGTAAACTGTAACATCTCTCAAATCTAATGTTACCTGTCTCTCATGCCTACCAAACCAACAATATGGTATCGCATAAATAGAATATAATTGAATGTTTCTTATCCCTTTATTTACTTCACAAACGTTTAGCCATCGTGGGAGTTCTTAGCTCGCAATATATCCGCAGGTGAGTAAATCAATTTATGTACTTAGATGCAGTTACGATCAGTGGATTTGAGACCTAAAAAATAAAGAAGCGAGAACTAACAGAAAATAAAATTACATGTTAATAACTGCGCGGGATCGGGACTTACTAACTTAAATTAGTAAGTCCCGATCCCGTGAGAATATTTGTATACAAAGTAGAGTATATGCTACTCCAGGTCTCAAGCTAGGTATTTACATATCGACTTAAATTGCAATCGGTTCAGTAGTTTTTGCGTGAAGGAGTAACAAACATACAAACACACACAAACTTTCACATTTACAATACAGGTTAAACAAAAGTTCTAAGCTACCACCCTGCTAATTTACAGTCAAATCGGTTCAGCTGTTCTCGAGTTATAAATCATGTAACTAACACGACTTTCTTTTATTATACCTATACTAGCGACCCCTCCCGGCTTCGCACGGCTATATTATGCATGTATTATATATATATACATATAAACCTTCCTCTTGAATCACTCTATCTATTAAAAAAAACCGCATCATAATCCGTTGCGTAGTTTTAAAGATTTAAGCATACAAAGGGATATAGGGACATAGGGACAGAAAAACCGACTTTGTTTTATACTATGTAGTGATGATGATAGTGATATGACCTATTGATAGAAGATTAGGTAAGTATATTAAATGTCCAAATGTGTGTGCCCATAATATTCTTTCAATTACAGACTTTTTTTCATCTCTTCCTTATTAGATATTTCGTAGTGACCGACCTGAATATATAACTCGTAAGTGTACGTTCATGAAATATGGTTTATACAATTTTTGTGGCTCCGTGAGAATTCGTACAAGGTGTTATTTTTTGACGAAGGGTTGAAATAATATCACAATGCTACGATTGTCGGTTAATATTGTAACTTATCCGGCTATTATTTTCGTTGAAATGGTTTTTGAAGTAGCAGATTATGGATTTGCGTTTCTTAGAACTAACTACCTAAATGCTTATAGTTACCGGTATTAATGATGAGCGATGAGTAATATCTACCAGCGCTCATAATTTAAGCTAGATTAATATTTTCGGCATGAACATCTAATTCAGATGTTTATGACGACCCAGTTGGAACAATGGTCACTATGTCAGACAGCCAAACACAGAGTTCCGGGTTCGATCCCCGCCTCAGATAAGTATATATGCTTAGATATTTGTCTGGGGTGTGGTTGTTTCTATGTATTATCACTACATAGTATAAAACGCTTTCTCTGTCCCTATATCCCTATGTATGCTTAAATCTTTAAAACTACGCAACGGATTTTGATGCGGCTTTTTTAGATAGAGTGATTCAAGAGGAAGGTTTATATGTATAGTACATGCACAATATAGCCGTGCGAAGCCGGGGCGGGTCGCTAGCAAGTATATATTTACAAAAGTAAAAGTACTTATAGAAGTAGTATATCCGTTGTCTATGACCTATAACACAAGTCTAGTTACTTAACTTGGGGCTAGATGGCGAGGTGTGGAATGTCCTGTAATATTGAATATATTTTTATACAACAGCAACATTTATACACGATATTTAGGGCGCTGTAGTGCCTGAAACATGTACATCAACACTTTTTTTTTACAATAAAATTATTAACATAGATTGAAAACATAGATTTATTTACAGAAGATATTTTGTTAATGTTGGCAATACTCCACTATAATGATAAAATTATGTTTTAATATAAATTTTATTTACACCCCAATTTCATTCAATTTTATGACACTTCAAATAAGTATGTTGCTACAAATTTTGGCAACCTACCCCTACAATTATAGTAACCATACATTTAGAGATTAACAATTTTATAATAGGGATTAACAACACTTTCTTACATTTTAATGAGGATAATCTCACTTCCTGTTGTGACAAATAGCCAGTTAGTGACAACCCTCGCTTCGAACGGTGATTTTTATATAAATTATTTATTAGGGTTGTCTCTTGAATTATATAAATAAATAAATATTTCACATCAACACATCGCCATCCAGCCCCAAGCTAAGCAACTTAATGCTTGTGTTATGGGTGCCAGATAACGGATAAACTACTTATATACTTTTTATATACTTTTTTTTTTGTAAATATATACATATTATACATATAGGAAACACCCAGAACCAGAAACAAGAATTTATGGTCAGCATAAATACTTGTTCCCGGCGGGAATCGAACCCGCAACCTTCTGCGTCGCAGTCGGGTGTTCGCCCGACGCGCCACAGAGGTCGTCATTCCTTATTTTTTTTCATTCCTTATATCATTCCTTATTTTTTTTTAATGGTAATATTATGATTACTTGTATTAGAAAGGAAGTTGAGGAAGACGGAATGGTAGACTGGAACCTTTTTATGGCCGACTTAAAAAGTGGTTTTAAAATAATTATTAAACTGCAAATTTTTACTAGATGCTAAGTCCAGATCCCGGGGGCATATCGGGATATACGTACAGTAGTACAATTTCGATTTCTTATATCTATCTATAATCTATATAAATAAAAAACTAGCTGCGCTCTGCGGTTTCAACGGCGGCGGCGTAAGTCCCAATTTCGAGATAATTTCGGGATCAAAAGAACCCTATATACTTACCCCTTAAACTACCACTATTTTTATCCAAATAGGTACAGTCGTTTGACCGTGAAGAGGGAACAAATAAATAAACAAACATTTGAATTTATTATATCGGATGAATTGGACTGATTTGGCTAATTTTGGTCTTAAAATATTTATTGTAGTTCAAGTTTAAACGGTCAGAAAATAAGAAAAAAAATAAGAAAAACTAAGATCGACTTACGCAGTATTTTGTCACTAATATCAAGGCCCTTATTACCTTACAAAAAGCTGTATGAGCACGAGAAATGTCACAATGACGTCACATCCGTTACATGTCCATTACATAATACTCCGACCTACCGACCACCGAAATAGACGTTTCCAAGTTAAAACCATTGAAAATCCCGTTTTAAATAACTTCAGTATGTAGTAAGAATATTTTCAATTCACAGTTACAACATAATTTCTTTATGATAATCAACAGTCGTTAATTCCATTGAGACGTGTCTAATTGCATTTTTTTAAATACACTTACATAGCATAACACAATAATTTACAGTTTTTGAACTTAGTTTGCTTACTTTAAACATTGACTTAATTCGTGGCTTTAAAATATTATTCAAATTGATGCAGTTCCGGTATAAATTTAAAAACAAATCATATATTTACTTTTATTATCATATTCTATCCATATTTTCTTCCTTTGCCTATGATCGGTGCAACCCGATAGAAACTTCGGTAAAATAAAAATAAATTGGCTTAAATATTAATATCAAATTCAAAGATTCAATAACAAATCTGTTTTAAAATATCCTAAAACCTAATCTTCTTGTTATCCTTTTTGCAATTTTTTCCCTTCTTTTCTCCTATCATATTCTTGTCCTAAATATTAATAAATTGATGCAGTTCCGAAATAACAAAATCGTATCCTATTTTATTTATCATTTTTGCTATTCTATCCCATTTATTCTAATAATTCCTGTTCTATCTCTACTTTCTGTCTTATCCTATGCTAATTTTTATCCTAAAAGTATTCAAATTCATTCATTAAGTTTGAAAATAATCAAATCGTCTCTTATACTTACCTACTTACGATTCCTGCTATCCTATGTTATCCCACTCAAAGTTAGATCTATTACTTCAATACTTATATAATATTTGATATTATAAATATAAAAAAAATTAATAAAGTCAAAGTTATATTTTTTAATGGTTGGTAATTGACTAGTCAAATTAACTGACCAATTATGCAGTCCACTCACATAAAAACGGTAGCAAAGAAAAAAAAATGTGTATTTCATGTTGCACTGCTCATCAAAACCCTTTCACTTGTCAAAATAATAATGACATGACGTCATAAAAATGACGTTTGACAGCCCTAGACAAGACAAATACCGGATTATCACAGGTTTAACCCTATTTGTCTGAAAAACCGCGAAAAAAATGAACCCTAACGTTAAAAATATAGGGTTGAAAATATTCGTTTTGATCAGCTTTTTTTTTAATTTGAATCGAAATTGTAGATTAAGTGGGCATTGTGTGACAACCCTTTTGCATTTGGTACATAACTTCCGGCTTATCTATTTATTATTTATTTTTTAGGGTTGAATTTGATATTAATTGAAGGGTTTCGTAATAAAATTAAGGGTTGGAGCTTCTAGTTGATATAATTTGTTAAAATAACATGGAATCGTATATCCGTGTCATCATCAGTAGCCCCAAACTAAACTATACTCCGTAGGCCGTCTCAATGATTAGTCAACATACTGATCCAAGGTCGCAAATTCGAATCCTTCCGTGGATTTATTTTTGGAAATTACTTCCTGTAACTTGGTCTTTATAGATATTAGTATTTTTATTTTTAAGTATACTAGCTGCGCTCAACAGTCTCACCTGCGTAAGTCCCGATCCCGTGGGAATATCAAAATAAAAATTAGGTTAAATAGTAGCTTTTAAGTACATTATTAAAAGGAAGAGAGTATAAAAGTCTGAAAGCAAATTATAATACATAATTCAGATCGTTCAAAGTAGGGCAAAATCGAGCCCAAAAGAGTCGGGTACATGTTCGTATGTACCCGACTCTTTTGGATACAGGTGAAACTAATAAAAAAAATACATACAACCGAATTGAGAACCTCCTCCTTTTTTGAAGTCAGTTAAAAACCGTGTTAATTAAAAGTAGTCCAAATTAGTTGTCAAGAGAGGAGAGGATCCGTACTTTTATCCCAATATTCCCTTAAGGGACCTACGCGATTTCAAAACACTGAATTTTTACCAGGTTCCTAAGTTATTAAAAAACTAGATATTTACTGTTTTTGTTTTTATTCTGTAAATTGCGATATTTTGATGATGCTATTACAAGCACCATTTTCACGAGACTTGAGTTTGAAGGATAGTAAACCGATGTTGGTAAAAAATTTTTTTACAAAAAAATTAGAAACATTTGTGTTTTTTATTTCAGCACACTGCGGTCCAGGAATGCGAGGGGTCATCGACCTTTGCAAAATAGGGTTACCAGCGGGGATTAGCTATTTGTTCCCAACTTTGCATAACGCACTCCTTTGAAATTCAATCCGACAAAACATTTTGCAACCCTTGTTTGTGAACATGTAGGTAAATATATAATTTTTTTTGAAAATGTATTTGTCTTTGATTTTTAAAAACCGGCCAAGTGTGAGTCGGTCTTTACCTTTATTTTTGTTTTAGTATTTGTTATAATACAGGAATACAGAATAACAGGAATACATCATCTTTGAAAGTTTCAACTGTTTAGCTATCACGGTTCATGAGATACAGCCTGTTGTGGTGACAGACTGACAGACGAACAGTGACGTCTTAGTAAGTACTAGCTGCGCCCCGCGGTTTCACCCGCGTTACTCCCGATCCCGTGGGAATATCGGGATAAAAAGTAGCCTATAGCCTTCCTTGATAAATGGACTATCCAACACAAAAAGAATTTTTCAATTCGAACCAGTAGTTCCTGAGATTAGCGCGTTCAAACAAACAAACAAACAAACAAACTCTTCAGCTTTATAATATTAGTATAGATAAGGGTACCTTTTTACCCTTTGGGTACGGAACCCTAGAAATAACTGTGTGAAATACACTTCCTTCGTAAGGTGTATTTTGGCAAATTAATGAAAAGTATAAGTGCTAGTAAAAATTAGATTGATAAAGGAACACACAAATTGGTTGGAACACACAGGTTGGGAAATTCATCCTTTTTTATCAAAGTCGGATGGAACACCGCGTTGCTTCAAAACTACATCTTAGACGATGTTTCGTTAATGATTGCCATTGGCTTTAGCGTAACAAGAAGATGGAATGGAAGAAAGGAAATTACATCTAGTTTAAACTAATGAGTTATTTATTGCAATAAACTTAATAACCCAAAGAGGTTGGATAGCAATTAGCAACATCCGTTATAAATTATGACGTAGGTATTTATGACGCCACTGCATTTGATTTCTGCAGGTGACTACTATACTATAAATCTTCTATTTTTAAATATGTTTAACACACTAAAACAACAGAAAATTTAACAAAACAAAATGATATCAAATTGGGATTATCACGGAAGGGTAGTTCACTAACCCTAAAAATTTGGTGCAAATAATAGCATAGTGATACTGGTTACTGGCTGAATGAAAAAGTCGTACAAAACTAAAGCTCTTAAAAATATGAGTGCTTCGTCGGTCCGCCCGCGAGGCGACCGCCCGCGAGGCGACCGCCCGATCGGGCGGACCGCATACAGTAATAAATCCAAGGGGCAGACCGCCCGATTGTAATTTATACCTACTTATTTTAATAACTTACTTAGATTTAGTACAGTTAGCAACAAAATCGGTTTATTACATTTAATAAAAACTACAGACTGGAGTTATGAATTCAAAAACCGCTGGATCTTTGCTCAATTAAAAAGGACATGATAATCCTTTGTGATGACCTTTTCAATTTTACGTAAAGCCTTTTTATCAGTTATTTACTTACACTGCATGTCGATTATGGAGTACAAAACCCCATAATAATGTAGTACCTATTAAGCTGTAGAAGATGTATTTCCTACACCAAAAAATAGGGTTGCCTGTTTCACTTTCTTAGATGTTTGTGGAGAAAAAAGTCTAAACTTGTGAAAAAGCACATAAAAAACCAGTCATTGCGATTCGTACTCGTTCGCCGAGGGTTCCATACATTACTTCCAACTCTCTTTCTCTACCCTTGCAGTGGTATGGTAGTTACCAATTATCTTAACCCAAATTTCGTTTGAAATATAAAAAAGATGAAAATTAAGGTAAATTATGGTATACTTACAAGTTTTTGCGAAAATGTAAATTTGCCCATATCTATAATCATGTTTACTCAAGACCTCGATTTTTATACACCTAATAGGGACTATATAGACCTCAGTATCTAGTATGAATTTCAACTTGCTAGGTCCACCCATTCCTGACAAAATCGGTGGTAACACATTCAGACTGACAGACGAGCAAGAAAGTGATCTTTTAAGGGTTCCTTTTTTACCTTTTGAGGTACGGAACCCTAATAAGATCACTTTCTTGTCTGTCTCTCCGTATGTCATCACCCATTTTCTCAGGAACGAGTGGACCTAGCAAATTGAAATTCATACCAGATACTGGGGTTTATAGTCTCTATTAGGTGTATAAAAATCAAAAGTTCTGAGTCAACATGATAAAAAGATATGGGCAAATTTTCATTTTTGCAAAAACTTGTAAGTACCAAAATTTACCTTAATTTTCAACTTTTTTATATGTCGGATTTTTCCCAATACTTGTGCAATACCTAGCTTTTAACCAAAATTGACAATTTCAGGTCAACTGGAAGTACCCTATTGGAATTTTCCTTTATGTGTGCTGTAAGACCTTGTTTTTAGCCAAATTTCGTGATTCTAGGTCAACGGGAACTACCATACCTATAGGTTTTAGACCCAAGACCTATAGCACACATGCAGGAAAAATTCCAAAAAATAAAAAAGTTGAAAATTAAAGAGCGTCCCCATACGTTTACATAGTTAAACCAATTTAACTTGAGCCTTACATTGTAAGGGCGCGCAAACGAAACAGGGGTCAAGTTAAATTGGTAACAACCGTACCACTGCAGGGGTAGAGAAAGAGAGTTAAAACTAAATTACGGAAGCCTCGGCGCGCGAGTACGACTCGCACTTGATCGGTTTTTTTTATTAGTAATTGGAATTGCTATAACCAGCAACACAGAACCACTAATATGGTTGAAATGTAAAATGAAATGTAGAAGGTAATTAATATCTATACGTTAAGTAATTTATTTTAGTTTATCTATTCATACAGTTGAATAACGTGTGTACTAATGTACTTACTTAGCTTCAGATTATTGTATTCAGTATACAATTTATAAACCATTTTTTACTTTTATTTCATCAAATTATTTTGTTGCCGACTGTACTTTTATAGAAAAATAGGTATCAAATAAATTCGGGCGGAACGCGGAACGAAAATAATATTTTTTTTGCAATACTGCGGTCCGCCCGATTCGGGCGGTCGCCTCGCGGGCGGACCGACGAAGCACTCAAAAATATTTGGTTAGCAACGTGCTAATGATTCTAATGAGCTTACTAATGGTTCTGTGTGTTTTAATTTAAATAAATACGTTATGTATAAATGTACATTAAAATATTTAACTTATCTACTAAATTTAGCAGAACCACATCGATTAGTCACGCGGCGGTGCTCATTAATAGTTAAAGAAATAATACACTAGTTATCGTGGTTATTCTATACAGTTAGGAGCGCTTACGTTGTGAAGGAAAATAGAATAACATTGCATTAAGCCCAAAATACACTCATAGTCAGCTTTTGGTATTTTAAAGAATATTTTTGACGTCAAAACGTCCAATAAATTGATGGAACACCTGCTTCCACAAAAAAGTGTCATGTTCCGGTACCATGACGCGTCATGGTAGACGTCACGGTCTCGTGTTTGTTTAATATTAATATCAGTCTGGGCTTGTGTTATGGTGACGAGACGAATAGAAGACTTTTATAAAGGAAATAACAAAAAAATCTCATTTTTTATCGTTTTCCTAAGACGTTATCACGTAAAATTATCATCCGTAAACCGACTTTACAGACAACCATTTTGTTTTGTAATTGAATGCGAACAATGATATTTACGAGAATTCCCATGGTATTCCCGAGATTCCCACGGAATCAGAATTGGCGAAACTATTTGAAGGTATTATTTGAATTGAAATGGAGCAATTATTAGTCTTCTAACTTTAAGAATTATTTCAATACTAGCGACCCGCTCCGGCTTAGAACGGCTATATATAAAACTTCCTCTTTAATCACTTCATCTATTAAAAAAATTGCATCAAAATCCGTTGCGTAGTTATAAAGATCTAAGCATACAAAGGAACAGACAGCGGAAAGTGACTTTGTTTTATACTATGTAATGATGAAGCGACGAGAGAAATGAATGTGATCGTAGTATAAAGAATGTGAGTTTTATTATCATTCATCATTTTATTATCAAGTAGGTAGGTTAGTGCGTCATTCATTCATCATTATCAGATCACTGGCATGGCAACAAAGGTTGTTGACCGGGGGAGAACAGGGAAAATTTAACGTAGGTCGGAAAATATACACTTTTATACATATAAGGGAAACTATGGAGCACATACTGTGTGAATGCGACGTCTTAGCAGCGAAGCGCTTGAGCCTCCTTGGGAATGCGTATCCCAAACCGGAGGAATATAGGTTTCTTCCTCTCACTTCTTCAAAGAGTAAGAAACATTAAGGTAGAGGTAAACACAAAAGATCCTAATGTGTCGAAGTGTTGCTGGCTATTTGTCAGCCCTCGATATATAAGATAAGACACATATTTAATAATCAATAGTGACGGCTAAGTCAATTTTAACGCTTTTTTTCTGTTAATTATGCCTTTATCGAAAACGAAAACGTGATGAAACCCGCGGTTCAGTTGGTTCCAGACGTAATGACTTTCTTCTGTACATGGTCGACTAAGCTGAGAGGGTAATAGGTGCTGGGCCTATTTTAATACATGACCAGGCACTACAGTGCCCTGATTACCAGTTGCAGTATTGTAGGTATCATCACTACATAATAGTATAAAACAAAGTCGCTTTCTTTGTCCCTATACCCCTATGTATGCTTAAATCTTTAAAACTAAGCAACGGATTTTGATGCGGTTTTTTATAATAGATAGAGTGATTCAAGAGGAAGGTTTATATGTATACATGCACAATATAGCCGTGCGAAGCCGGGGTGGGTCGCTAGTAAATCATATAAGTCAGATTTAAGGCCAATATAATTTTTATTAAAAAATAGTTTCTAGTAAAAATAACGAAACTATTAAAATAAACTATTTTCTAGTAAAAATTATACTGGCCTTATCTTTCACTCACTCAAAATTTTAACAAAAATGCCAATGCACTTTAATCGGCGGCTCTAATCGCCTGAAGAAAATGCCTCCGGGGGTATTTATCCAGGACATAATGTTCAGGAAATAATACAATTTTATTAGGCAAAAAGAGCCACGGCTCCTTTTTGAAGTTTCATAAGTACTCATTATTTTGCAAGAGCTTAAAAATAGTTCGACCGATTTTGATAATTTTTTTGAGCTAGTATTTTTACAAGCTTTTATTATTTTATTTATTTATAACTTGCACTGTTCGTATGTAAGTAAGTAAGTAAGTAAGTTGTCCGTCAAAATTTTTGTAATGTATGGGCTATAAAACGCATAGAACGATGTTAATGAAATTTGGTCTAAGAAAACATATTTGGGAGTGATATAGGTAATTTTTTATCCCGATATCTACACTAATATTACAAACAGGAAAGATTATTTTTGTTTGTTTTTTATGTTTGTAACGCTCCGAAACTACTGGATCGATTTTGATGAAACTTAGCATGGGGATACATTGATTCATTTGGAATAATATGGGGTATTTTTTATCCAGATATTCCCACGGGATCAGGAGTTACACGGGTAAAATTCCTACTAAGATTAGAATTTACGCGTGGTAGATTAGATTACGAAGTTACTCGGGGCGCTTGCTGCTAATTAACAATTTAGGAATTTAGTTCAAATTAAATATTACTTGCCATAATAACCCTACGAATTAAGTAGGTACCTACCTACCTAATTAGTTAAAATAGAATTTTAATGTTGTCATGGCGATAACTAATTGACGAACCTAATTAATGGAACAATTATAGTAAGTAGGTAGGTTTATTGGATTATTATATTACTTTTACGATAAGATTATTTATCGTAATTTTATTCCTACTAGAAATAAGAGTACACAGTCCGGCCCACCGTAGCCAAAGACTCAAAAAATAGCTTAAATCACAATGAAAACAATGATAGTAAATCTCCAAGAATGAGTAATATGAGCTTCGATTTCTGTTGCATGAGTTTTTAGTGATAAGTAAATTAGACTATCATTTTTCTAAAATTTTTTTACCCATGATAAGTTAGGTTGTTCTAGAATAAAGTTATTGATTGCACGCAACCAGCAGTTTACAATGCTATGGTTAACGTAAGTAGGAAACTTAAATAATGCATTGCAATTCGTCAGAATCGCTCAGGTATTCTCGTTTCGCGCTGCAATCGACCCGCGCCGGTTAGGAATGTCGACTCGATCTTTAAGCATCATGATAAAATGCGGCACAGCCACCTCGTTTAGAGGCCGACGGCCGACTGAAGCCGGCAAGCCAAGCCAAGCCGTGCGCGCCGCCGCCGCCCGCCCGCCGGCCGGCCTCCGCGTACGCCACGCACACATCCTTGCGTCCGTTCGTATTTTCTTCGAATGCTGTGCTGAATATCCTTCATCGGTAGCCCCCCACTTCCCCTAAATACAGTACAATTACAGAATTTTCCGCTTAAAACTGTGGCCTATCGAACAATTCTTACTGCAAATTAAATACTTATCGTACTCATGCGTATATTTTCTATATTTCTAGTGTATTTTTGATAGTATTTGTAGAATGACATGGTATAAAATGCCGGCACTCGATCGGGCGGCAGTATGTCGGTGCGGGTGGAAGAGGGGGCCCGGCCGGCGCGGCGACCGGCGACCGCAGCTCCGCGGTTGCCCCGCGCTCGCTACATGCTCGCTTGCAGTACGCGCGACTCGCTCGCTCGCTCCGTCAGTCGTTCTCACGGCGCCATAGGAATTGCACGCGCGGCTCTCATTAGACCCGGCCGGCTCCGAATAATGTTTCAGTGTTTGACAAACTCAATTGGAGGTCTCGGAAGAAGTATCGTATTTAGTAATTTACACTGTACAACCGTTTGCATATTCTCAGTGAGTGTTACCCAGTGTGTACGGAAAAAACTTTATCGAAGATTTTGAAGAATTTGTGTAAAATTGTGAAATAGGTACGCCGGCTCCTGTCGGATTGCTTTTTGCACAAAACTTTTTGGTGAGTGTTGAAGAATATTACTGTATTTTCTATCGAAATCTAAGTGAATTAAGTGACTGAGGGTATTTTGTAGAATTTGTGCGGGTATGAAACATTTCGCGGTAAGATTGCCGGGGCGTTGCCGGCGACCGGCTTAACTCAAGTTATACCACCTACCTAGTTTTTCTGCGAATGTACATTAGTTGGTGCGCCCAAATTCCTTAAATTATTGTGGAGGGAAATATTGCACAACCTTATAAAAAAGCAATTTTCATGGAAAATTTTAGCCTGTGGGTACCTTCCTATCTACTTCGTTATCTATCTATTAGGTTCGTATTTTTGTATACCTACACAATTTTTAGATTACTTATAGTTTAGAATATATTTTCATACAAAATAAATTTACTTAATATTATTTAATTACATTTAACTAACTACTGTACGTAAAATAAGAAGAGTAAGGACGTCGTACGAGAATCTACCCACAATATTGTGAAACATTCAATGTTGATACCGGCACCGCCACACAAGTAAACAACCACCTCTAATTTTTGTTTTTCATCAGTGCATTTACTTATTATTGTGCAATTGAAATGAAATATTTTGTCCAAAGTTCATGAACGAACGTAGGAGTACCTGCCTGAAACTTAACATTACCTAGGTACCTACAATTATTTTACAAAATAATATTCTCACACAGCTAGATTGGATTTATTGGTGCCTAAAATCTAGTGAGTCTTTCCTACAGTACTTAGAAATTTCATTGACCATACCTACCCACCTAACAAATTTTACAAAAGAAAATTTTTCTAAGTTCATGTAAAAATTCCATCGATCATTAAAGTGCCAAATCGCACAGCTGTTTCGCTATAAATGACAAATTCTAAAATTGAAGTTTACCTATTTGCTTTTTTTTTTACTTTGGAATTTTGCATGCAAACTTTTTTCTCTTATAATGAAGAAGAGGGCTCCACAGAGGTTTTATCTTTTCATATAGTTTATTGTACCACAATCTGCGCATGAAGATCGGTATTTCTCCCATTGTGTAACCAGTCAGACGCAAAATAGCGGGAAAATTTCTCGTTCAATTGCTTTATTAGTAAACATTCATTTCGCGCCATTCTGCACTTGTAAACAAAAACACTGCGGAAATATTAGGAACTTACCTGTGATGCGCGCAAAAACTACCTGAGCCGTGTCCCGGCTTAGTGATGGGCATTCCAGGTAAAAATTAGTTATCGATAAAAAAAAAAGTGGCGGGGGAGTGTTTAGGACAATGAGCTATTGTTGTACTTCCAAAATGGGACTGTTCCCAAGGACAATGCACTATTTAAAACACATTGAATTCACATCCAGACTTCAGTATGGTTTCGGGCTTCGTAGTGGACACTTCATATTAAGTGTTCCTCTCGAAGGACTGACCGTGTTCCTATCGTGAATAAATACGAGTGTCATTCAACTTGTGCGTCTTTCTATTTGCAACAACAATAGTGCAGTTTTCTAAAATAGTGATTCTTCATGTTGCAGTCTGTGGTTGAGTTAACTTGGACTTAAAATATTTTACTACTCTTCCTATAAAGGATGCAGCTACCTATTGGTAGTAACTGGTGCGTAGTCTTTCATTGTTTGAAAACATTTAAATTTTACAAATTCATTGTAAATAATTTAAAGAGTATATTTTTGAATTCTTTATTTTGTGGAATATCTTTTTTTTATTATTATTTGTTATGATATTCTGAAATAAGGTGCTGTACTTTACTGATTTTTTAGAAAGTTTGTTTGAGGATACATTGAATCATTAGTAATATAAAGGCTACTTTTTATCCAGATATTCCCAAGGGATCTAAATAAATTAAATAATAAAATAAAACAAATATGGTATAATATTATTACTAATTTATAAGGTACTAATAATTATTTATTACGAATTTGTACACTTTATAAATGTTTTTAGGCCCTTTTAACTTTTCGTATTATTTTATTTACCCTTATTTTTGAAGTCGTTTGTTGCTTTGTTTAATTTAACCCTTTTAATCCTGTGTCAATTTACGATAGTATGTTATAGTATTGTTTTTCTATTGTTACAGACGGTGTGCGTAGAACCCGCGCATCGTCCCTGTGATAAGAGGGCCCTGCCTGTGATATCGACGAGTTCGTCTTAGCTTTAAAACTAGTTATTAATCTAGAAGTAAATATGTCGCCGCCGTTCGACTTCAACCTCTGGGACAACCTCGACGAGGAATCCGTCAGATTGACGCAAACTTCCGAGTTTTGGATACAAGTGCAGTCCGAAGCGGAGGGGCTCGATATAGTCCCGCCCGCCAACTTCTCGGACTCGCTACAGGACAGCGATGAGGACTGGAGCATAATCGGAGCTACCGAGGAAGCGCACAGAGACATCAAAGTCCTACACGATTGCATGTGGGCTGGATCTTGCAACGATCTCTCTAGCAACACTTTCGTGCCGTCTGACTTGATACCAGCGACGCCTGGCCAGAGTCTATTGCGTAGAGATATATCGCCGGCTCGTCCTGACCGGCCTGACACTCCGCCTTCTCTCGATGGAGACGAGCCTCCGCAGTTCCGTCATGCCGTCGACGTGGCCAGCACCGCTCGCAGACTCCTCAGGGATACCGCGGTCTCTGTCGCTGCAGACCATTCCTACACGCTCGCCAGGCAACAGTTCGACTGCCTCGGCGTCCAGACACCATCAGACTCTGGTGAATCAGGTATGTTTTAACAAATTTTATCTAGCTATTAGAGGTTGAGATTCGTATGGAACTGACCTACGATTTCCAAGGGAAAAGCAATAAAGTCACGTGTTTCGTGACAGCCCGGCGCGACGGGTGGTCTTTCAGTGGTCAAGTGTAATGAGCATTCGATTGTATATTATATTTTTTCATTTATATCGGTTGTCTTCACGTTTTTTATATTTAACCATTGGAAAAACTGTTAGTCAAGATATGAGTACTACAAGTAGATATGTACCTACCGACTTAGGATAGGCAGTCAAGTTTGGTGTTAGCGCGGGTAGGTACATATCACGCAGGCGCCGTGGTGAGCGCGGGAAACTGCGTGTATCGACCGCCATCCCACGTCCCCCGCTGCGTCTAGACGCACCCGTGATTCTGTTCTTCCGGCACCTTTGCCCATAGCGACCTTGAACGGCTCAACCTTCCCTAATGTACGATTGCGCAACAATTCGCACCCACCATCTCTCGGGATTGACACGTTTAATTAAAATTTGGATTAATACACTTCATCCCCCGTCGGTCTGACTGTTGTGAGGGTAGAACTTCGGGTCGATTTTGTAAGGTTATAAGGACGTCGACCGAGACGTCCCGACCTTGATGCATCCTCCGATTGCGAATTGCCGTTTCCCGGCGCGCCAGCTGCGACAGGGTTAACATCCTCGAGAGCCCATTAATATGATGAATTGCGTTCTATCAAATTCGACCGACCTCTCAATATAAATGCATCATTCATTACAAACGTACCTACTCTGTCTGGATTAAAATCCGTTTTTTTAGCCATAGAATTACGAGGACTTGCTACTTAGAATGCATTGCGTGTGCAAATTAGATACTTAATATCAGTGGACGTGCATTTTAGTGCCTACTACTCCTCAAGTTTTATTATTCTGTGATTTATTATTACGCTTGACCTCAAAGTTGCATGCAAATATAATGAACGCATCACAAGTTGCAACAATGTAACGTAGTAATGTTATTGTAGGTATCATCTAATAGTATAGGTAGTTTGATATAATCGTTATCAATATCAGTGGGTAAGGTCGCGATGGGCAATGTGTTAATTCGCATTTCAAACTGTTTACATTAACTTGTTGCGCAGCTTTTACTGAAAATAGATGTCGGAAGTTTTAATTGAATTAAAAATGAACGGTGAATGTAAAAAGGTTTATTTTAACGGTTGGCTCGCGGTCTGTAATCTCCGCTTGTTTAGTTTAGTCCGTTAGTCGTGTAAGAATGCAGCGGTATGAAATGGAATCTCATTGAAGTGAAGCTGGGTTCGATTCCAGACCGGTTCCGTACGGCCGTCTTCTACTTCCATCTAACTAATGACAATTTGATAGACAGCTTCTTAATAATTCGTGATCTTCGATTGCTACATAACTGTGTTATTCAATTATCATCTTAATTACAACCGGATATATATTTTACGATTCGTATGTAATGCTATAATTCTTGACTTGTGTCAGATTCTGATTTCGATGTCGCATATTCCTACGTTTTCTAACAAGATAATGCTTCAGATTAGCATTTTAGTAAATCAGAATTTGAATTCCAAACTGACTAATTCGTCGTCGTCTTATGAGAATTATAAATTCTCAAGACATATTTCGTCTCCATACATAATTTAATGCTCGTTCAAGTTTTAAGGTATTCGGTATTATAAAGTAGGCCAATACAAGTTTTACCTGTGAATTATAAGTTCCTTTACGGGCAATTTAGGCCACAAAGATCCGGTTTGTACGGTTGGCCTAAACATTTTAGTATCAATCAGTGAGCCAAGGCTGTGTGCCAGTTTATAGGAGACTGTATCCAAGCGGTCGACTTTTTTTTAATTCATCACAAAATGTCAACGTAGATACGTATTCTATATGGAATTTATGTAAGAACTTTTAAGTGTTCGTTTTACATAATTAACTCTTTGATCATGTTTAGTACATGTATTCGTCATTTTACTCGGAATGTTAATTTTATTGTGCGTATTAATTTTTTATGTAAAGCACACTCGTTTTTATCATCTACGTGGTATATTTTATCGAGTTACTAAGCGAAATGATTATGTAGGCCTCAGCTGCGTAGTTAAGCAATTTTCGCGGTACCTATACCCTTAGTACCTACACCTAGAAACATTAGCAACAAAGTTGGCAACACTTGTGATAGACAGGTGCAAAGGTCCGTACTCCTGTATTTCTCTTGACCTACTCCAAGCTATAAGAACATGACTAGTCTAAATATCAAGATACGGTAATGCGTGTGACGTAATTTGTACCTATATTTTGTGATCGGATTTTGTTTGGTCTATATTAGAAATTGCTCGCTATTCGTCGAGTTCATGTGGCCCAATTCGTCCATCGCGATATTAAACCACCGTGTTAATTTAACTTGCTCAAGGGCCATTTCTGTTTTTACTTTGCAGCTTTGTTAAGATATCAAACTTGAAATACGATAGATAAGGTCTCTTCAGGTTAGTATGTTAAATATGAATAATAATAATAATAATAATAATAATTTTATCGATAAGTAATAATTTTAATCATTGATAAGTACATTCGAGTCAATGTAAGGTAGGTATAGGTACTTATAGTAAGTAGTAAAAGTCCTTGAGTGTTATCGAATATGCATTTGATATATCAACAATCCGGTAAGAATGTTGATATTAGCGATGTGTTAGTAGGTATACGCGATATTGTAGTATTCGCGATTGTAACGGAGTTGATGTATATGTAGCCGCCATCTTGGCCTCCGTGCGACCTTCGCATTATCAATGCTGATAAAAACAGTAATACTACAACGTGACAATGTGACACCCTAACATAAATTTGTATTGTCTTATCACGAGAAAAAAAAACTAAAGCCACGCTGTACAATACTTAGATAAACTTACATCGCAACAAGATAAACTTTAAATTAAGTATTTTAATATCGAACAGCTTAAACGTGTCTGTGGAATATTTCCCACTGTTTCTACAATCTACATACATTATAGGATGAATAAACTTGGAATTTTGAACCGGTTTTTTTATATCTTTCGAATGGGCGTGGTGAGACGGCTAGTTTATGAATGTATATTTCGCGTAAAACCTGTTTTATTTTATTTGATAATCATCGATATTAGGTTAAAATTATCGATATCGGTGGCACAGCCCTATTTTTTTCAATTGAAGACGGGTGAACTATGACGATTTGATGTCTAAATTCGCGCCAATTTTGTGAAACAAATAATCGAATTCACGTGGGAATTCTTCTATCTTAAGGTCTTCGCCCACTATCCAGAGCATTCTATGTACCTAAAAAATACTTTAGCAGTACTTTATCAATCTTTTCATACAGGTCCTGTTCTAGTATGCTATAGTATAGTAGGCGTAGACCTTTATTGGGTTAATGTCCATTAAAAAATGTATCGTCGAATTATCAAACGCACATACGGACGCCCGTGAACTTCCGTGCGAACATAGTCCAAGGTCACCAGAGAACGATGGAGTGCGATCGATCCAACAATGTACATGTATCGTAGGTACATGAGTATTACGATAAATTGGCCGGCACTATTTTAGCGAGTCGGTGTACATGTATCGTACATACAAGTGGGCCAGAAGCGGCCAGATGACCGAGTTTTCGCGGTTACGTAACATTTACAGAAATAACCTATGAGCCTGTGCTTAGCGCCCTATCGCGCCTGCCTACTGCCTCACCGAACGGCCGACGCGTCGTCGAACGTATAGGCTTGTGTGTTGTCACGCTCGATTCGTTATCGATAATAATTGTCATGCTTCAACGCTGACGTTAAATTATTAAATAATAATCACCCCGACGACACGGTGCGCGCGTAACTGTATAGAATACATGTTTGTAAAGTTTACGAATACTTTTATGGTATAAAAATATTAGAAACAATATCCTAATGAAATTGTAGATCTTGCAGCTTTTACGTTTCCATAAAACAAGTACATTTAATTATCGTGTCATTACTGAGACCGCCGCGCGCCGTATAAGAAGATGGCGTGCGCCTAGCGCGTCACGATAATTTTTAATTATCGCGCTCAAATGCCAGTGAACTTGGCCTCGAGTTGTGACCAGCCGAGCGTGAACTGTGAGCCCCTGCTTTACCACTACCATGTCACACTTGAGGACACCATCGCTTGGGCCTATACCTACCTATCGCATGCCATCATCAAATCTTCATTTGTTGTTTATTTTGACACCTGTCTGTCACTTTTCCCCCCTAACGACTTGTTAAATGTAGGTTTAATTAAAAACCCCGCCTCGAATAATCTCCCGGATCCCACTCTTTGATGTGTCAAAAATTATCTTCACACAAAACGAAGCAGATAACGTAGAAATATTCAATTTCACAATAGAATCTGGAGTTGTTCTGGTTGAGGTCGTTTACATTGCGCCTAATTAAACAAGTTATCGAATTGCCAAAGTTATCCCGCCCCGAATGTTGCCAGACAAAAATGTTTCCACAAAATAAATCGCATCTTTGCACAAAATTCATGGTTAATTGCGAGTTAACTCTAATTCCGGCGAGGGAATGCGACGCTTTACAAGACTGTTTCATAATCAGGGAAGTTATGGTGGAAATTCCTTTCTTCCAACGATTTCAGTTTGAAGAAACTTGTAATATGAGAATTGCAGGCGACGCGACGACGCTGTTTTAATTGGATAGTAGCTATCTAGGTGGTTAGGTGAGAGGATAGATAACAGTAGGGCAATAGTGTTAGTGAGTCATTGTATTCTCACGGCGAACGAGTCTTGTCTGTTACTCGGAAAGTGACTAATCTAGCCTAGGCTGCATTCTACTGTGCGCCCGCTCTAGGTGCAGTCTGCTTATTTTTAATCAAGTTTTTATCGTAGAATATTTCAAAGTTTGGCGTGCTCGTAAAACCCCGTACAAAGTAATAAGACGGAGAGAGCCGAGGATTTTTTACTCTACGGTACCGGTCGGACAATAAAAAGCGGATTATCTCTGGTATCGTTAAAATTGGAACGGCGTCGTATCTGAGAATCGCGTCTCGAGTGATGGAGATATAATAGATATGCACTAGACCGGATCCCGGGCGGCGCGCGGCACACAATACTGTTGTCCATATCGGTTTACACGCAGACCTCAAACAAATACTCTCCAGTGTCCGTTAATCGCGTTGGCGCCAGGAGAAAATCCTCACGTGGAAATCGACTCGGACAATGACGTCTACGGTCTAACTCTACCTCTATAGTAGGGTAGATGGCAACACAATGCACATAGCACACGCCTATTGTTCTTCACTACTTTTTGCGTACAATTTGCAACCGTTATACTGAATAAGCTCTACTTTAAATTCATTCATCGATTCCAAGTCGCCAGGGCTGGATTGTATGTAATAACCCATTAATTCTTAAAGAAAATTCGGGGTGTGTCTTTGTCGGTATCAAAATTTGATACAGGGAGTGCTAGAAGCATAGCAAGCACGGCCCACGCCTTGTTTTAGACGTAAGCGAGCGTGTTTGACGACAAGCGCCGATACTCGAATTAGATCGACGCGTAATCACGATAGCCGACCGCGTAGCTATGCGGAAATGTATTAAAAAGAATGCGTTACTGTGTAAATTTATCTTCGCCATGTTCGATAAATTTGTCTTGATGCGTAATTTTTTTTTATTTTACTCGAAAACTGCGCAGAACGGAGGAAACTAAAATTTCGCGTCGTCCCTGACTCACGCTAACATTTCGTAATGACTAGCTGCCGAGTGCAGACGACGTAACTTGTTTCTATTTCCAGTGCCTAAGTACGGTAGGTAACTTCTCGTCCTTGTTAACTACGTAAATAGCTCTGTTACATCGAACCGGTAACCTTTAATCACAATGAACCGGTGACATAGTTAATTATTTGCATATGTAACCGGAAAGTGCGGTTCAGTTGCTATCGATTCCGCGAAACTTACTCTACGCTGCCATACCTCCGTCCACATCCGCACTTAGTGCAATGCGATCGCGAAATCACACATACCTACCCCTACCCATTCATGTCATATATGTATACACTCACTTATATGCTACGTAGGTACAACACTACGATCGAGGCGACATTCTCTCTACTCAACCTTATCGCAATGCGAACTGTGAACCGATCGCTATTTAGGCCGTTTCCGCATACCGGTCCAGGTAATATAGTCGGAGACGAGACTACTGCTCCAACAACCTGCTCATTTGGGAACCTCATGCCCCATGGCTTTGGCTCTAGAAAATGCAGGAACATTATAATAGAGAGGCGCCCGTGTTGAGGCAGCTACTTTTGGCGCCATGCAACTCCGTACGTCTCTCACATTCGATATCTAGCTTATGTATGTATTAGTAGTGATAGTAGGGGGCCATGGTGGCCGCTTAGCGACAATACCGGTCTGGCCGGTTGGTATGTCAGTTTCGAATGTGTAAGCCGGTCTACCGTCGCTAGTCGTCGGTCGGTCGTTATAGTGCAACTCTTGCGTGACAGTTAATTCCGAATCAATGCTCTGTTAAATGGTTGCGGCAGAGGCCGGAAAGCGTGTCCGTCGCTTGATAATCCGGAGTCCATTGAGTGCGGACGCTGCGGCAGCGGGCCACGCATGCGCTCTCGTTTTGGCGCGAATGGCGCGCCGTGACGTCAGGCGTCTGGATCGATGGCGGCAGACGCTGCGGTAGTACGCCGGGGTCGACGGCCTCCCCCTGCGCCGTACGCCCGCCGCCTACCCCTCCCCTCTCCTCCCCTGCCCCCCACTCCCCGCGCACCTGACTACTGCTGCAGTCGCATCTCCCCGACCCGCGCGACCCGCGCCCGGCTAAGTCTAGCCCTACACTACACTTAGTCACATACTATGCCTAACTACATACTATTACAATCGACTTCCGACTATTATAGTGATACGCGAGATATGAATGAATGAAATGCATGCGGTAATTCTGAAATAACTGCACCGTTTTCATTAGATTAAGCATTATTTTCTTTTGTTGCAGAGGAAGAGATCGATGTGGTATCTGTTGCAACGACTCAGAATCCGCCTTTACCATCGACGTCGCACGTGCGCACCGAGAGCCTGCCACGGTCGCCTTTGATGCAGCAGCAACACCCGCTGCAACGTAATATAATGTCAGAGTCTCCTCGGTCTAGACCTATAGCCCGGAAGCGACTCGTGCCGCCGCCGAACATAGCTGCCACCAGCGTAGCAGCACCGAGCCGGCGGCGAGCTCGCGGGCCAGGCCGACGCGGTCGCCGCTCAAACACCGACACTGACTCGGAGGCCGAATCCCCAGAGATCGAGCGCCGCTCCATACACAACGACATGGAGCGTTTGCGCCGCATCGGCCTTAAGAACCTCTTTGACGAGCTCAAAAAGCAAATACCGGCCACGAGAGATAAGGAGCGAGCGCCGAAAGTGGTCATTTTGCGCGAGGCCGCAGCGCTCTGCAGAAAACTCAACCAGGAGGACATCGAGCGCGAGAAGCTCAAGAAGAAGCAAAATCAGCTGATGACGAAGTTGAAAAAGCTCCGCACAATGCTCGCGGTACGTTATCGCTCGTATTGAGCACATTAATATCTTAGACTGGTGACAGATGCGTTCCTAAAGTGGAACTCTCGCTACGTGACACTTTTATTGACTGGCCGACTTGTGTTTGAAGCGCTTCCGAACGTTTCAAGAACTTTAATATTCGTTTATTTCGGGATGCGATTGTCTCCGTTTCCATATCGATTACAGAATCGTTCGTAATGAAGTGTTTGAGAGATAGTTGTCAATGGCTTACTCTTGCTTCTGTGGCGATGTCTCGTGGTCTCACGGTATTGTGATGCAATTACCGCCGGTTTGTTTTGCTCAAAAAGGTTTTGCAGTGCCAAAGTGAGCCATAAAAACTGTATTCGATAAAATCCTTGGTCTTCAGTAAAATGTCTTAAATAGTACAGACTGCTTCGTAAACTAGTAGACTGGTTTTACCTCTAAACTTTTTTGAATTTATCAATAAAAAATATACATAGTTGAAATAGCACATTATTAATTTTACTTCACGTTGACAGATTGAAAATGATATGACATTTTGAGTGTATGCTTCGCTAGGGAAGGATTGTTTTACTGGACCTTCTATTAGATAAGTACCTATTGATATAATGTTATTTACAGTGTCCGTAACAATAGCATGTCATCCGATTATGATTGACTAGAGAACATTTGTTTGTGCAGATTTGTAACGTTGTAAATATTGGGGGGTAGTCTGCAGATAATATAGACTGGTTGTGTAGGTGGCTATCGAAGCTTTGGGCAATGATGGAGTTGTGTATGGCCACTTATATGTTTTCGGCCCGAGTAATGTAGCATTTTTATTTTAAACCTTCGTCTCGACTGAGCGGGGTAGTGATACAATATTGTGTTTAGACGATATTAATAAAATATGTTAAATATAATACTTTAGGTTAGTTCGCTTACGATTTCTTTTTTTTTGTAGTGTTTTGTTATTTTGTAAATTTTAACACTGATATATTTTTACAATTTAGTCACGCGATTAACTCTGAGTCACTATTTTATCGATAACTTGGTAATATTCGATACGTTGGACCATCATCATTATTAATTATTATTATACTCTTCAATGGGATACTTTCAAATTATGTAACGCACTCATGAAATGCACATTTGGCTTGATTATCAAATATTTATTTAATGATTTTTTTCTTGTCTTTTTAATGACTAATAAGTGTGTAATTTGTATACAGTCGAGTCGATTAGTAAAGAGTGGAAATGTCGTAGTGCCTAGTTGTAACTAGTTTCGTAGGATGTCTACATTTACCTCGAGTTTTTCACTCTCACTACTCGAATATGACTCCAGCACTATTTCATACATGTTTGTAAAACCATTATCATGTAATTACTTATTACCGTTTTATTATATTATCATTGTGCATCTTATTATTCCAAGCATTAGATCATAATAATTATTTTAACAGATCAGATCAGATTTTACAGTTGTCAGTGCAAATAATCTCAGTAAAAATATTATCGGAATATTTAATAGACTGTGTGTGTATATTGATAAAAACATCAAATCTATAAAAAAATCGAAATGGTCCAAATAAGGGCTGACGTGAAAATAAAATAACCAAGATTATAGTTCCTCATAGTACCTAGAGTACCTACTAATAGTTGCATTTTCTTTATGATATATTTTTTAGTATTGCAAGTAAGTTAGTGATGTACTCGCGATAGTTATTTGAGTATCGATACTTACAAACTAACCTGTTTTGAAAAATGAAATTTATTACGTACGATACGATGACGAAACATGAGTTTAATTGAATAATATGTGAATATTTTTTTATTTTTCCGATCAGGTTTGTCCACAGATTGATGTTTTATCAAACACATGGTCAGCAGTTTTGTATGTCGAAGGCTTTAATTGTGTGCGGAATGTGCCTTGCTATATGTAAATTTGAAGTATAGAAAATTAGGTTTATACTTACTCGAATTAGTTGCAAGAAATATTTTTTTGTGAGAGAATTATTAAGTAGGATTATAGCGTTGTTCTAAGTAGTAGTACACGAGGAGTTTTAGATATCGTGTTAAAGATTTGCAGTTTATCTTCCACTAGACATAAAGTGTAAATAAACTAGACGATAGATAGTAGTTATATTATGTCTCTTGTTTATTTTTTTTATTAGATGAGGTTTTTCTAGTAATTGTTTAGTTTCTTAAAACTGGAGAGTTGCGAATTCTCGAATGTTGTACCTGCATTTAATTTTTTTGTTTCGTATCTTGACATAAATATCTTTAACGATTATGATTTAGTTATCCAAAATATAAATTGGTTTCTAAACGAGGTGATATTATATAGCCCAGTCTTATAATAGTTTCACATAAGAAAAAGTCAGTAGTTAAATATTAATTGTAAGGAAATGACAGCTTTATACGTCGCGTCGTCGGTAGACAAAACGAGATAAAGGTAATAATAGTAAATCAGTAAAACTGCACATAATTTGTGACAAGGCACATTTCCACCACTGCCAAAATATAAAAATAGGCGAAAAGGTTTTTACATAATATCTGATTTTTGTACATTTTAAATAAGGTTGGGATTGTAAATGATGTTTATAGTTTAATTTTTATTATTTTTCTTTGTGTAGTATCCGTTTTTAATGTAAGAATGTTTTCCACCTAGTCGTCGTTGGAGGTTTGAAGACTGGTCGAAAGATGTACAATTATTTTTATGAACGTTCGACTGGTAGGTTAGGATAGTATTGTAGTGTTGTTTATGGGTCACCCGCGCCTGCGGCCGCGCTGCCGCTAAAAGTACGCGAGTACGCGGTTGCGTGTGCGGCGTGGCATCCAACGACGACGTTCTCACTCCGCTACAGAGAATGCAGGGTACAAAATAGATTCCGCCTAATATTAAAGTTGTCCTCTGCAATCTTTGAAGCGGCGTTCTAATATCTAAGGACATGTGTACTTACCGCGCCTATTTTTTTGGATACTATTATATAAAAAGAAGTTTTTTGGTTTTTGTTCCTTAATTAATGTATAAAAACATTAAGATAATCATTACATATAAATAAATGCAATGTTGAACTCGGATAGAACTTGGGAGTTGATAGTAGATTGATTTTAATTTTTTATAATGAGTGGTGTAATTTGGGATAAGTAAATCAATATTTAGATTCTGTGATTTTGTACCTTTGTGGTATAGGGGTTGCGGTTCCCAAGCATCTATCCGACTAGACAGAAAAAAAACATGAATGGTTTTAATTGATTTAACCTCACTTCCTTAACTTCCCTTAAAACCTATTGAGAAAAGTAGGTAGGCATTATACCTATAGCTAAATCGACTAATATTGTTGCTGAGAATAAAAGAAACAAGTACCTAAGTATTTAATTGTTTCTTGTTTTTAATTACTATTTAGTAATGTCGATAAAAAACTATCGACTAAGTCCCATCCCAAAACAGCAGGCACCAGCAGCAAGAAATTAAACGCCAGTGGAAAACACCGGAAAATATGGTAGGTATTAATTACCATTGAGTAGATAGGCTATAAAATGAATATATTTACTTAATATATAAGGATAAAACGCACACCCATCCACAACCAAAATCTTGTAAAAATACATAGAAACCATTACCACAACCATACTGACCATACATAACTTTTTTACTATCTGAGAGCAAAAAATGAGCAAAATATCGAGTGTAGAACAAGTATTACGTTTCGTACGCTTTAACTTTGTTTTATACAGTTAGGTATAATTAATCATATCTCAGTAACTACTTTGTTAACCAATTGGCACTTTCTTAAATAACACGAATAACGAGTTAAATAAATAAATGTTATGTGCAACAATACAAAAAAATAGAATATAAACTGATAAAATTAAGTTGAAAATTACGCACATCGATTGAATTTATACTTGCGTACAACGGAACGTTTTCTGCGCATCTGTCAAACCAAAATTTTCAAAACAATAGTGAAGTTCGTGTGGTTCGACCAAAACGATGGCTTTGCGGGCAGTGATTAATTCTAGGATTCCTATGGTGATAATTCTTGGTGCAACTGGAACAGGAAAGACCAAATTAGGTGTGGAATTAGCCCAGAAATTCGGGACGGAGATTATCAGCGCAGATTCTATGCAGGTACGTGAATAAACTAACCTAACCTCTCAACCAATTTTCTTCGTACAGTTTTAGTGTTTTAATAGACTTTTCTACTATTTAGATCTACAATCTTCATATACGACGAATTCCTTCTTGTTTTCTATTATCAGAACTACAAATCTAGCAAGTATTTTACTTCTAATTTAGTTTTTAAATTTCAAAACATAACCTAGAAAAGTTTGGCTTATTGGCTCTAGTTATTGTATGGTTAGGTAAAACTATTTCCTATTAGCATCGTATTGATACTGATGTCTTTAACTGAACTTTGAATGACTTCAATTGCATTATTGACTTCAATTATTTTCGATAACTTTTCTAAATAATAACTTTTTAAACCATTCTAAAACAATAAAATACCTGAAGTAAAATGAGCCAACTAGGATGTCTCGAGACGAGGTAAGGGCGTCTTTTCAATGGCCCCTGCCCATTGAAAAGACGCCCTTACCTCGAGTCTGTTGGCAGTTGTCGTAAAAACTTTAGCCATGGTGAGTTAGAACTCGCCATGGTTTTAAAGCCTTGAGGCCATGATTATTTTCTTCACCTTATGAACCTGTGTTTAAATTTATCATACAGAATAACTCATTTCCCCAACCAGTATCAGGATTCAAACCCACAATCAAAGTATATCTTACTATGCCAATAAAATATTTAGCAATTCCAATTAGATTGCAAGTTTTATTAGGAATTATAGTCAGGCTGAATTCTGGTTTCGGTGATGCGTTGAAAAGTGTAAAAGCTTGGATTCAATCAAGAATCATAGAAAAATTTAAGTCATCAGGCAGAAAAGCCCGACCCGTGACATGAGTTGAGGGCCCAGTTGGCACAATGATCACCATGCCGGACTGCCAAACAGGGTTGCGGGTTCGATTCCCGACTCAGACAAGTATTTATGCTTAGATATTAGTCTGTGGTCTGGTTATTTCTATGTATTATAAGTATATATTTTCAAAAAGAAAAATATAAAAGTTGTTAATCCATTGCCAGCACCCATAACACAAGTCTAGTTACTCGTTCATCACATCTCGTTGTGTTAAGAAAATTAGTACATTATGCTGGCTTCCAATAGAGGAATGCAGTAAAGATAAATGGGAGTTTGAAGCAGTTCTTTTCTATCAGGGCGGAGCTATTAGAATTTTGTGACACCACATAACCAGAAAATCTAATTTTAGTTTGATCGGTCAAGTTAGATGTATAAGATTGCAAAGATCAGTTCTAATTTGCAAATGAATATTATATTTTTTTTAACACAAATAGAAATATTTTTTTAAACATTAACTATTAGTATATAATCTTCAGTCTTAAGTCAGTAATTATTTCAAAGCGAGCTTTTTGACTTTGAATGGGTTCAAATTCTGGTCTTGTGGTAGTGAAAATTGTTGTCTTATTTTAAGACACTAATTAATTGACACCGTCTAATTAATGTAATGTCTTATTATACTAAGAATAATATTAATTATACTAAGAATAATATTAGGTTCTTACACACTTACTAATTTAAATTTTAGTTCTTACTCATAAGAAAAATAGAACATAAAGTCTGTACTAAAATTGGCTACTATTTATGTGGGGCAGAGCTAGTACAAAAATAAATCAGACGAAATAACTTAAAATCGCGTACTTCACCATACAAAAATAAATAGCAGCTTGTTGGTTGAAAAACGAATCACCGAAATATTAAGGGGAGGTCCCCTTAATATTTCGGTGATTCGTTTTTCAACCAACTTGAAAAAATAGTAGAAGTTTTCAATCCATCGTGTAAAAATATAATGATACCAGCTGTCCAGGGAAACGTTGTTTTGCCATATACAAAAAGAAATAAAAAGGAAAAAAAAAATACTGTTCGCTTCTCAGACAAAAAAATTCATGCAAAAATATACTTACACAAAAAATTTCATACAAATCGGTTCAGCCGTTTAAGTGGAGTTTGGCAACTAACACGAGCATTTAACATTTTTATGAAGAGAAAAGATTTGATAATTTGTTTGTTTGCAACCAATAGGCTCCGCAACTACTGGACCGATTTTGATAAAACTTGGTAAAAGGATACATTGATTAATTGGGATTGTTATAGGCTACTTTTTATCCCGATATTCCCACGGGATCGGGAGTTATATTTCACATTAGCAAAGCTGTTTGAAATCGGTGGATTGTACGTATTTTCAGGTGAAAAGGTACCTGCGCTCTCTCCATACAAACGTAGTCGACTGTTTCCTCCCTGGATAATGACACTAGCAAAAATATTTGTATATACCTATAACAGCCATGATTATGTTGCTATGTTTTGTTTTTTTTTTTTCATTTTCTAATTATCATAAAAATTTAAATTAAAAAAAAAATAGTCATTGGTCATGGCAGTTATAAGTTTTATGCACCAAAAATATTTGCTCTAGTGTCATTATCCAGGGAGAAAACAGTCGACTACGTTTGTAATAGTTTGTATGGAAAAAGCCCCCGGTACCATTTCCTCTTAATGACTACATTAAATTGCAAAAACTAGATGTATAGTAGGCGTTGGTTGTCATGTCTGTCAGTGAATCATATGTGCGGTCAACACACTGCTCGAATGCTCACATCATTTGTAATAGGTACCTATAAGAGGTGACTTGTAAGTACTTACCTAAGGCTATTTGTCGTATAATATGTATAAGATTAAATATCTTATTTGAATTACTTACCTAACTGTACTTATCAGAACCAATTCTTATTAGAAACTAGCGACCCGCCCCGGCTTCGCACGGCTGTATAATGCATGTATTATATCTAAAAACCTTCCTCTTGAATCACTCTATCTATTAAAAAAAACCGCATCAAAACCCGTTGCGTAGTTTTAAAGATTTAAGCATACATGGGGATTAGGGACATAGGGACGGCGAAAAGTGACTTTATTTTATTTTTTGTAGTAGTGATCAGTAAATCTAATACATACCATATATTATTATTTAAATAACCGATTGAAGAGTTATCTGATGAGAAGGTGGTTTCAGATATTATATGGTCCAATTCTACTGGTGGAAAACGAAAACTGAAGATCCTCATCAGATCTTCTTCCAATTTTTATAGGACCACCTGTGAGTTATCCCCTTTCAAACAAAAAAAGAATTTTCCAAATCGGTCCAGGTGTTTTCGAGTAATCGGCGAACATACATAAAAAAAAATATATACGCGACGAATTGAGAATCTTCTCTTGTTTTGAAGTCGGTTAAAAAAATATATACGCGACGAATTGAGAACCTCCTCCTTTTTTTTGAAGTCGATTAAAAAAGTAAAAGGCTTATCAAGAAATCTATGAGACTACAAGAGCTACGAGTTTTAAACTTTCCATGGGAGTTCCTTTTAGACGTAGGCGCGCGGTAGCAAAGGATTTTCGAAAATTCGATCTATAAAGAGGAAAACAGATAGATCTACACCAATATTATAAAGAGAGTAGAGTTTTTTGTTTGTATCGAATAGGTCCCAATACTACTGAACTGATTTTAGACGAAAGGGTACCGGCTCTCTCTCCATAAAAACGTAGTCGACTGTTTCCTCCCTGGATAATGACACTATAGGACATATTTTTGTTACATAAAACTTATGACTGCCATGACCATGCCCCTATGTTTTGTTTTTTAAATCTTAATTTCTATCATAATAAGAAAATGAAAAAAAACCAAGACATAGGGGCATAGTCAAATGGCAGTTATAGGTTTTATGCAAAAAAAAAAATTGCGCTAGTGTCATTGAGGAAACAGTCGACTACGTTTGTATGGAGAAAGCGCAGGTACCCTTTCACCTTAATGAAATCTAGTATGAGGGCATTGATTCATTTGAAGTAAAATAGGCTTATAACCCGATATTTCCACGGAAACAGAACTTACGCGAGTGAAACCGCAGGGCATGGCTAATTTTTAACCGACTTCAAAAAAAGGAGGAGGTTCTCAATTCGGATGTATGTATTTTTTATCTATACTAATCTTTATCTATACAAATTAAATAAAAAGGAAAGATTTGATTGTTTATTTATTAATAGGCTCCAAAACTACTGGATCGATTTTGATGAAACTTGGTATGAGGATACATTGATTCATTGAGAGTGTCATAGGTTACTTTTAATTCCGATATTCCCACGAAACAGAACTTACGCGAGTGAAGCCACAGAGCATGACTAATCTATACTTCTAAAATAATATTATATATAGGAAAGATTTGATTGTTTATTTGTTTGAATTGAATAGGACCAAAAACTACTGGATCGATTTTGATGAAACTTAGTATGAGGATTCATTAGGAGTACTTTTTATTCCGATATTCCCACGAAACAGAACTTACGCGAGTGAAGGCACAGGGCATGACTAATCTATACTTCTAAAATAATATTATATATAGGAAAGATTTGATTGTTTATTTGTTTGAATTGAATAGGACCAAAAACTACTGGATCGATTTTGATGAAACTTGGTATGAGGATACATTGATTCATTGAGAGTGTCATAGGCTACTTTTTATTCCGATATTCCCACGAAATAGAACTTACGCGAGTGAAGGCACAGGGCATAACTAATCTATACTTCTAAAATAATATTATATATAGGAAAGATTTGATTGTTTATTTGTTTGAATTGAATAGGACCAAAAACTACTGGATCGATTTTGATGAAACTTGGTATGAGGATACATTGATTCATTGAGAGTGTCATAGGCTACTTTTTATTCCGATATTCCCACGAAATAGAACTTACGCGAGTGAAGGCACAGGGCATGACTAATCTTTACTTATAAAATAATATTCTAAAGAGGAAAGATTTGCTAGTTTTTATATAAATTAATTTGCGAAACGGCCCCCAACTCAGCATAACGACTTCATCTCAGCACGTCTTCGTCTTCGCAGACGACCATTGACTGCCGCCACCATAGACACCAATAGACATGACAAATGACATTGGGCATTGACTGTCTTGCGGTTTTTTTTCTAACAAAAGGTGTCTAACAAAATTTGAAAACAAAGAACGTCTCTAAATACGTCTGCGGCGCGAGTTTTATCTACATTTTGTATACCTATACTCGTAATAGGTACGTATAACAAAAACAAGAAACGTGGGATGTTGCTGCGGCCTTCGTAGAGGTCGGTGTCTCTATATTTTAGGCAATAAGATGAATTAGCAGTCTTATAGACCGGAATCATTGTTTACATTGTCAAATGTTTTAGTTAAAAAGTTTTTGTATACTCCGTCTAGATGAAATCTGTGATCTTTTTTTTTTAGTTGTCATCGCTCTAAAATGAGATGGTACGAGCAATTTTTGTATAGACTCAGTATTATACGGGTCTTTGACTCGACAAGTTTATAAAAAAGTAGATTGGGGCCCCTTTATTCTGATAGCTTGTTGTGCTTATAAGATTTTAATTGATTTTCCTTTAGATTAAGTTGGTATATGGTCGTAACACTTTCTGAACGACATTAGATCTACTAAGCAGATTTACTTTAAAAAATATTAAAAAAACTGGTTGCCTGTAAAGTCGGTATACGGGCGAAAGTTTTACGTGACAACAACTGTGCTCGAGTGGAAGGGACGCGTGTCTTTCACTTTTTATGTCTGTCTCTCTCGCTCTTAGGCGGGCTAACCATGCCCGAGTGGAAGGGACGCGTGCCTCTCACTCGCTCTCATTGTGAGCGCATAACGTCAGCGGAGCGTAACGCAGTTTCTTGAAGTGTCACCCGGCAAACCAATTTATAAAACGTTGTCACGTCAAAAAACCGGACAAGTGCGATTCGGACTCGCGCACGAAAGGTTCCGTACCATTATATTCTGTTTTTAATATTTGTTGATATAGCTGCAACAGAAATACATTATCTGTAAAAAATTCAACTGTTTAGCTATCACGGTTCATGAGATACAGCCTGGTGACAGACAGGCAGACAGACAGTGGAGTCTTAGTAAAAGATTCCCGTTTTTACCCTTCGGGTACGGAACCCTAAAAAACCGCCACATTAAAGTGGAATCTGGCCGATACATCGATCATATAACCGATGGTAGTGGTCGATGGGCCGATATAACAACATTTTGAACCCCACCCAACGGAAGACGACTACCCAGCAGACCCCGTCAAAGGTGGCGGCGAGATGACCAGAAGGCCAATTCTCGTAATTAACGTTGTTCAAATTAAATTTCAATATCATTTCGATTGCATTTCGATCACAAATAATACCCTCAAAGTAGCTCAAAATACCATCAAAGTTAGCTTTTGTAAAAAATAAACTGAAGATGCCACTATAGAACCTCCTTATTTTCTTCTTTGTCGGCATGTCTTAGGCCATGCAAATTGCAAGGCATATGCCTTTCCAACGTCTGTACACATCTTCCTATCACCTGTCTTCCTGAATCACGCTGCCCCAGTATCAGCTCATATGTCTTCAGGCCGTCTGGTTGGTGATAGGCCCAATCTTTTTGGATTTTTATTACGAAACATTAAGAGGAAAAGGTACCGACGCTCTCTCAACTATAGCAAATATTTTTGTTGCATAAAACTTATAACTGCCATGACCATGCCTATGTTTTTTTTTGTTTTTTTTTCCTAATTTCTATGATAATAAGAAAATGAAAAACCCAAGACTTAGGGGCATAGTCATGGCAGTTATAGGTTTTATGCAACAATAATATTTGCTCTACTGTCATTATCCAGGGAGAAAACATTCGACTACGTTTTTATGGACAGAGCGCCTATACCCTTTCCTCTTAATTATGTGTGGTGATTAACATTGCTCTTATGGAGGAAAACTTCGTGACGAAACCGCTGCTTAGCTGGCTTCAAACGTCTTTCTTTCTTTCCTCTGGAAACGGTACACTAAGAAGGTAGTATAGATTGCTGGGCAAGTCTAGTCTATCCTCACGCAAAAAGGACCCAACTGAAGAGCTCTAGTAACGGAAAACAGCCCGAATACAAGTACTTCCGTCTCCTCTTATGATCATACTAGCGACCCGCTCCGGCTTCGCACTGCTATATTATGCATGTATTATACATATAAACCTTCCTCTTGAATCACTCTATCTATTAAAAAAAACCGCATCAAAATCCGTTGCGTAGTTTTAAAGATCTAAGCATACAAAGGGACATAGGGACGGCGAAAAGTGATAATTTTATACTATGTAGTGATGATGCATGCAGTATTTTCAATTCAATTAAAGTGTATCCCTTTTATGCTATTTTGACCTTTACTAGAGCGATCCAGCCTCCCCCCACAGAGAAGATATTAAAAAATTACGATCTAACCTAACGTGAATGTTAATAAAGAATGACTTATTCCCTTTTTTAATAACCATAGCATCGAATGACGCTCTCAATTGAATTGAATTTAATTTAATTTACTATGCTATGAAATATAATACTTACGCTCTTTTCCATAATTCAATCGACTCTTAAGGGGAATGGATAGGATGCAGACCGGATGCGCGCGTAATTTTTGATTTTTTCGTAAAAGTGACCCAGTTAGAAATCGGATTGTAATGTTATTTTGTAGTCTGGGCGACTCTAGAACATAATTTAATTTTCCAACATCCTTTCCTTTGAAAATATCCTGAAATCAAATGATTTGGAGTTTACGATAATTGATAAATTAAATACTAAATATAGATAAATATTACAGGACTTTGTAGGTAACTGATATACCTACTTAGATACTATAAACTTACAGCAGCACCAAGACCAAAAACAAATGTCTGTATATATTATCATTTTTCTGAGACGAGAATCGAACTCGCAGCCTGATGGGTAACTTAAAAGCACCAACATTTGATATTTTACAAAATAACGCTATGTTTCGATTTCTAACTAAGTCGTTTTTACGAAAACTACTATATTTTTTAATTTCGCGGGCATCCGGTTATAAGGAAAAATTCTCGTTTGTTTTAAAATGTTTTATCATTAAGATATCTTATAATTTTACGACGCACCACACGCATTATTAAACCAAATATGGAGTTCTTAAAATACCTTTCTGTTTACCAGCACATTTATAGGTGTTTGTTTTGATAGTTTAAAATCGAAAGTTGTCTTAAATAAACCTATTTTAGAGTCAAATAATAAATAAATATTGCAGGACATTCCACACATCGCCATCTAGCCCCAAGCTAAGTAACTAGACTTGTGTTATGGGTGCTAGACAACGGATATACTACTTATATAATTTTCTTTTGTAAATATATACTTATAATACATAGAAACAACCAGACCACAGACAAATATCTAAGCATAAATACTTGTCTGAGGCGGGAATCGAACCCGCAACCCTGTGTTTGGCAGTCCGGCATGGTGACCATTGTGCCAATTGGGTCGTCAAAATATAATGTATATAAAAATATAATGTGATTCTGTAGTGTTAGCGATTAACTGAGTAGGTTACTTGGAAGGGGTGACAATCGGTGATACCTAGATTATGTTTGCTTGGCATTATTGACGGCTGAATGAAATTTTCGCGCTCTTCCATTCCATCCGCATTCTGTCAAGGAACCTCCCGAGTTACGCGCTACCACAATTGGTAAAAACCCACGAATTGAAAACCTTTTCCTTATTGAATTAGTGTTTTACACATGTTAGGTAATATAAAAAAAAGGTTACTACAGCCATGTCTGTAACGAACGTTTAATAAATATTTGAACCTAATAATAACATTGGCCTTTACTTCTAATTTACACGATGTTGCTGGGGCTGTATAAAGCCCCAGCAACATTTATGCCCTTCAGGGCGATGTAGTGCCTAAGTAATGTATTAGATGAAGTAGGCTTGCCCGGAAGGTATACCACCCTCTTAGTTTAGTCAATGATGTCCAGAGGAATTAAATCATAAAAACATTTGAAGTAAACTAAGCCGCGGGTCATCATCACGATATTTGTATTATATGACAATATTATATACTAGCGACCCGCTCCGGCTTCGCACGGCTTTATTATGCATGTATTATACATATAAACCTTCCTCTTGAATCACTCTATCTATTAAAATAAACCGCATCAAAATCCGTTGCGTAGTTTTAAAGATCTAAGCATACAAAGGGACATAGGGATATAGGGACGGCGAAAAGTGACTTTATTTTAAACTATGTAGTGATTCTCATTTTTTTTGAAGGTCGTTTAATCGTTAATCATCCAGAGTACACGTCCAGGGTTGTTTAGCAACTCCTGCGCACGCGAGCTTAAGACCGCCCCCCATCATCACGAAGAACACTATCCACTTTAAAAAAAATTAAATACGTTAAGTCTAGGTATTGCACAATAGCATACTAACACTATCATATTATACATCCTTCCTTAAGTCGGCTAATAAGTATGTTTATGTCTGTATGTACGGTTGACAGCATAATTGCAGACCCACCGTAGAGTTCTAAAATTACTATTATTGGAATATTTTCATTCTTAATTTTTGTTTAATAAATTCATGAGTTAAAAGACTTTAAACTTCTGTAATGGTAGTATTAATATTTAGTTTTTAGTGCCAAAACATAAAATGCAATGTGCACTTCCCGCCCACTTGAAGAGGCATGCAATGAGATGCAAAGCCTCATTGTATGCCTAAATTAATACTTCCATTACAGATATGGAGTTCCGAAAAGTAACGCCGGATTCAATCAACTATACTTTAAACTTCAACTAAAGCAGGTGCCTAGAATCTTGCTTGTGTTGAAAACATTCTAATAACAGCCGTTTTGGAGCTCTACGGTGGGTCTACAATTATGCTGCTGACCGTACCTGTAGATTTTATGTATCTATGTGAATTGGTAGTGTGAATTTCGGCGCGATGATCAGCGTGGCTGGTCCGTGTGTTTGCATTCCGCGGCGAGTTCGACGTCTGGCCCAAGGCCGAGCGCTCCGCACTGAGCTCGGTACTGCCTCCTCGTCGGCGCCCCTGCTGATCCAAACTGCTGACTAACCGCGCACTTGAGACGTGTCCTTTATTAGTCAATGCTCATTGGTCATCCTTCGGTTTGGTATTTTTATAGCCGTTTCATTCATATCGTTTGTATTATCATAACCTTAGATATGGCGAGATCGGATATAGCTTGTACTGAATCCGTTTCGTCTTAAACGCACAGTAACTATTTTGATTAAAACTTTTAATTTTATTTAAGGCTCCATCAAACATAGGTATCGCAGGAATTTAATAGAAGCTAGATTTTTACAAAATAAAATCCCCCAATAAATATCTAAAATGTCTCCTCGCGACCATAACTATTGTAACAGTATTTTAATTTTATTTATTATATATTCGTATGAAAAGTCTACAGCTAAGTTTAACACAATAAACAGAAGAAATATAAACAGAAAGCCAATTACAGACAATCAATCACAAATAGTCGAAACGTCGAGGTAAGAGAAATAAAAATACGTGATTAGACTCGGGAATATAATTACTATGAATAAATACATGGTAGGCGGAGTGGGGGTGTTAGGTTTTATTTTCGTTACGGAATTTCTTGATTCGATCGCCGCGCTTAAAGCCCGCGATAAAAGCTATGCAATAGCTTAAAATCGTGTGAGTTTAAAAAGTAAAAAAAATATCAATATTGAAATCGATTTGTAAAATCATCTCGGACTCTTTGTAAAGAATATCATTTCCAATCTTCTTAATTAAAACCTGCCAATGCTTTGAAACTACCCCAAAAGTATAAACTTTTGAAACTCACACGATTGGTATTCATAATAATAAATACGCGATTAAGACCTGGGAAAATAATTACTACCCTAAATCGTATTTAACTTAATCGGTCAAAATGGTTAAATTAATTTAAGTTACTTAACCAATTTGACCAAAACGGTAAGTAATAAGCTAATAGCCAATTGAGGTAAAACATAATTAGGCTTTAACTAATGTATCGAAAGCTTAAGACGAAAGGGTACCGGGGACTCTCTGCATACAAACTATTACAAACGTAGTCGACTGTTTTCTCCCTGGATAATGACACTAGAGCAAATATTTTTGGGGCATAAAACTTATAACTGCCATGACCATGCCCATTTACCATTTCAATATTTATTGTTTATTTTTTTAAATTTCTATGATAATTAGAAAATGAAAAAAAAAAATCAAAACATAGGGGCATAGTCATGGCAGTTATAGGTTTTATGGCACCAAAATATTTGTGCTAGTGTCATTATCTAGGGAGGAAACAGTCGACTACATTTGTATGGAGAGAGAGCCGGGTACCCTTCTACCCTAACAACAGTGAGTATTAACAGGTAAGTATAATATCGAACAGCGTTACTCATAAAAGCCTGTTTTTTTCCTATCGCAGCCAGTCTGATAAAGTTAGTCCTTAAACTTTACGAACCTTGAAACGGTTCACCAATTCGAGTCTAATCTATTGAAATGAAACCATTTAATTGCTGTGTAATTTTACTATTAATTGTTCTAGTTAATTGTCCCTTAATCTAAGTATTATTCAAATTAATTTGTCATACAGTGTTTCAGTTGTTCTTGGGAATTTTAAGTGAGTTTTAAAATTTGGTAAATTTTCTGCGTAAATGGGGCGCGCATTTTTAGTAATTGTAGAAAATGTATACTTCTTCGTCTATCATATCAGAGGTTCCGCTAAACTTATTTTTTGTCTAATCGATAGCTTGCAACAGCGACTGCAGCATCTTTGTCCTCGAAGAGGTCGTCCAATGTGCAGGGTATTAGGGCACATCGGAAAATGTGCTTCACAGACTGTTGAGGACCCTTAAGAGGAAAGGGTACCGGGGGCTTTCTCCATACAAACTATTACAAACGTAGTCGACTGTTTTCTCCCTGGATAATGACACTAGAGCAAATATTTTTGGTGCATAAAACCTATAACTGCCATGACCATGCCCCTATTTTTTGTTTTTTTTAATTTTCAAATTTTTTAAATTTTAATTTCTATGATAATTAGAAAGTTAAAAAAACCAAAACATAGGGGCATAGTCATGGCAGTTATAGGTTTTATGGCACAAAAATATTTGTGCTAGTGTCATTATCCAGGGAGGAAACAGTCGACTACGTTTGTATGGAGAGCACGCAGGTACCCTTTCACCTTAAACAGGCAGAAAACATGTCTTTTAAAGTCATGGCGGAAAAGAAATTAAAAATAAGTGTTAGATAGCATAGAGAGAAAATAAACATTGAAATTATGAGGAACTATCACGTGTGCCGGAACAATGTTTTATGGGTAATATCATGTAATCATTTTATAATAAACATCAAACATTTTTGATAGTTACACGCGTAAATATTTTGTTGTATAATGTTGAACACACCTTCCAAGGCAGTCTATTTCGGTACGAACTTTGCACGTTTTAAACCGAACAAGTAAACACTGAATTAAACTTTATTGTTAATTTGAACTAGTCGAAGGTTTTACTTGAAATGCGATGTGGTCCGCAGTGGTCCTACGAGAAGCTTCATATGGTCCCACTGTGGAGACTCCGGAAATGCGAATTGCCAAAAGAAAAAAGGGACGCGTGCCTTTCACTTTTTATGTCTGTCTCTCTCGCTCTTAGGCGGGCTAACCATGCCCGAGTGGAAGGGACGCGTGCCTCTCACTCGCTCTCATTGTGAGCGCATAACGTCAGCGGAGCGTAACGCAGTTTCTTGAAGTGTCACCCGGCAAACCAATTTATAAAACGTTGTCACGTCAAAAAGAAATTAAATCGATTTTACTTACCATCTGGCAACCCTATGCTATATCACATAACATTACTGCAGTCACAGTACAATTATGAAAACTTTTTTTTAAATACGTTTAAAAATAACGAATTAAATTGATTTACAACTATAATTTTTTGCTTGATCCATAAACGCTTAATTTTAATCACTCTAGGTTTTCGTCCTTGTTTTTATTGTAATCTGATGATTTTTTATGATGTGATGAGTTGTAAATCAATCGTCAAATTTTCCACATTTATAGTTTCCATATTCTCGCAAAAATACAACCTTGAAGTCTTCAAGGCCAGAGGGTATAGGTACCTAGACAATAACTTCAGCCTCGTGGCTTGCTATTAGGTGAGTTGAGGTCAAAACGCGAGTTTTCCACATGGTAATAAAAATATGGTGTTCATATAGTTTGTGTACTTTGTCATTCTTCAAAGCGTGACCTTCAAAGTACCTTTAAATTGATGTTTAGAAGATTGGAACAGGTTTTTGCAATGGTCTTGCTGCGTCATCTGTTAAGAGACATTTTTGTGGCAAAAATCAACTAGCTGGATGCTTATAGCATGACAAAACTTAAGGAAAATGTTACATAAAGGTATTATGCTGTAACTTGTTGAATTTAGACTAATAAAAGAAAAAACAAGCTCCTCTAAACAAGTAAGCCAGCACAATGGATATGTTTTTGGAAATTGAACCTAAAACATGTAAAAATCATAGTGTTCCTTCCCCTGTTGCCACATAATTCAGGTGTTAAATTATCTACTGCTTATATCAAGCAGAACGGTGCGAGTTCAGTCCTCGTGGAAGAGCAATTTCTGCAAATGAATTACCTACCTAACCTATTTAAAGGGACAGGTCTATAAAACCATCATTAGACCTGTCCTTTTGTATGGTAGTGAGGCGTGGCCGGTACTTGAGCAACAAAAGCAGGAACTGCGTGTCACGGAGATGAAGATGTTGCGCTGGATGTGTGGAGTGACGCGAAAGGATCCCGTCAGGAACTCCCGCATCCGGGGCAGCCTTCATGTCCGAGACATTGCAGATAAATTGCAAGAATGTCGCCTACGCTGGTACGGTCACGTCTTGCGAAAACCGGCTAGTTACGTGGGGAACAAATGTCTTGCCATGGCGCCTCCGCCGGGCCGTGGCAGACTGGGTAGACCCAAGAAGTGCTGGCTTGACGTCGTAAAGGGTGATATGCGTGCAAATGGCCTTACTAACCAGGATGCCGAAGATCGTGCGAAGTGGAGGCGTAAAAGTAGGAAAGCGGACCCCGGGCTCCTGAGAGGGATGCAACCGGGAACATCTACCTAACCTACTTAATTTTGAACATGTTAAAAGATAGTCTTAGATAAAGATAAATGTCTGCCTCTGTAAATATGGAGATTTCATTCATAGTTATATTCATAACAGTAGAAAGATAACAGCCAAAAATTATATCTTCGTAAAATAATAGACTCAAATGTACGTTTAAATAAAGCTAGAATGAATACTAATGTATCTAAATATAGAATAATTAAATATTAGCACTGTCATTAAGTTTTTCGTAACCACCTACCTAGCCAGAGTTCTTCGTTCTGTTTTCTCACACTTTCGACAGTTCGCGTTTTTTGCACGGTTCCGTTCGAGTTTGGATGAATGTAATGATAATAATGATCCTTTGTTTCAACCAAACTTGTCAGACATAATGTTTGTATACAAATTACATGCCGGTTCGGGCTAGCGGTTCTTTTGATTCGGGAAACCTTGGCATTTCGATTTCTCAGTAAGATGTTTGGGCCCGTACTCTGTATGAAAGCAATCGGCGAGTTAATTGCAATTTTTTCTTGATAACTGTTGTGTTCCGGATATCTTCTTTTCATGTCAGTAAGGTACAACCTCTACTCTACATTTGATTTGACTGGAATTGGGCTACTGCTACAGCAGCATTATTGGCCTAAACAGCTTTCTGGTGGCTCTTGGAATATTCGTAGATTTTAGCCTTGAGAAAGACCGTTGAATTGGCTCTGAGAAGAGCTGTTTAGTGATGGCTGAACCACAGTGGTAGAAGGATTTACCTTGGAGGTGGGTTATTTTTTTTTTTGGAATGAAGTGTCTAGGGTGCGCCGTGTGTTCATGTGCTTGATTATACATATTTACCGCTCAGGGAGGCTTTTTTGAAGGGTATCGTCTGGTTAGTGGTGGTGAAATTACAGTTTAATTAAGACCATTATGTAACCGAATCTGGACTAAGCGATTGCTTTCGTTCGTGGTAGACCCCTTGTTACCTCCACAGGTATAGAGAATCGAGGTATCCTCGCGTATTTGTTTATTTTTGTTGATAGCTGATTATTTCGCTTTTAATCTGCCCGAAAAATAAACCGAGAACTCGCCATTAAAAATCAGGCCCCCGACTTTTAATGTTTTATTTTAGCACGGTTTATTTTAATTTGATAAGCGATGTGAAACAGTTTTATTTTTATTGTTTATCTTTATTTAAATTAGGTGGAGTTTGATGTTGAATATTTACTTGTGGGAACGGAAGTTTTTCATTTTGATTTTCTTCGAAAATTGCGTTCTATTTCGATTTTTAACTTTCATATTTACGAAAATTTAATCTATTTTTGAGAATAGTAAAACATAGAAATAATGTAACACATGAGTAAATAATTAAGAACTAAAATAGACCTACGTTAGTTTTTGATCTCTGTGTGTATTTTTAGGAAAAAACAAAACATGTTTTTTTGGGTTCAGTACCTCAAAAGGTAAAAAAAGGAACACTTATAAGATCGCATTCTTGTCCGTCTGTCTGTCTGTTTAAATTTGACAAGCATACGGTACTAAGGATAGCGGACCTGGTTCATTCTTAGAAGATGACGGTTGCATGACATCATATATCTATTTGGCAAGAGTTAGTGCATCGTTAGAGTCTAGTCTGAATCACATTATTTTAACCTTTAGGTGCAATGAGCTACATTGTTATGTAGGCTAAGACTTACAATTTTAAAAGTTTACTAGCGACCCGCCCCGGCTTCGCACGGCTATATTATGCATGTATTATACATATAAACCTTCCTCTGGAATCATTCTATCTATTAAAAAAAACTGCATCAAAATCCGTTGCGTAGTTTTAAAGATTTCAGCGGTCAAAGGGAAATAGGGACAGAGAAAGCGACTTTATTTTATACTATGTAGTGATTGTCAGGGTGCACCGAATTAATCCTCAACCGCCATATGCGAGAACTTATACAGCTAGTACTTATATTTACTGTCGGCTGCATAATTGCAGACCCACCGTAGAGCTTCAAAAAGACTGCTATAAGAATGTTTTCAACACAAGCAAGATTCTAGACACCTGTTTTAGCTGAAGTTTAAAGTATTTTAACTCATGAATTTATCAAACAAAAATTATTAGAAAGAAAACATTCCAATAATAGTAATTTTAGAACTCTACGGTGGGTCTGCAATTATGCAGGCCACCGTACAGCCAGAAGTGGAGGCTTTAAAGTAAAAGAGGGGGGGAGGGAGATAATTAGTTTTCCTACCTAAGCAATTGGTGTTAGGAAGTACTAGTCTAGTGTGACGTGAAATAAAACCAAGCATAAATTGTTTGAAATACTAGCTTTATCCGCGTAGTAGTCGAAAATGGTTCGAAGAAGGTTTTAATTGGTTGTTTTACGAACCATACAAACTTTGCTCCGCCTTTTTAACTACCCTACTAAGTGGTAGAATTTCGGAAAATCCTTTGTTATCGGTTGCCTACGTCATACAAAGAATACACCCTCCAAATTTCAGGTCTCTACGATCAACGGTGTAGGCTGTGCGTTGATCCGTCAGTCATTCGGGACAAAGCATTTTATATGTATAGAATAGATAGATGCCAATGCCATCTCTATAAATTATAATTTAAATCTCTCAATGGTAGTAGTTATGTAAGTATAAACAGTTGTTTCTGTGAATAATTTATGTGACTTATTGATTTAAATGCATTTTGTAATACATAATGAGTACATATTTACATAAACACTATTAGTTACTATGTGGTTGTTAAAAACATTTTTAAAAGATACTTAGGAAAATAAAAAAGTTTTGACCTTTCATAATACAAGTTCTAGCAACTTTCCGGTGAAAGGGTACCGGGCGGCGCTCTCTCCATACAAAAGTAGTCGACTGTTTTCTCCCTGGATAATGACACTAGCACAAATCTTTTTGTTGCTAAAACCTATAACTGTCATGACTATGCCCCTGTCTTAATTTTTTTTGATTTTCTAATTATCATAGAAATTAAGATTTAATAAACAAAAAAAAACAAAACATAGGGGCATGGTCATGGCAGTTAAAAGTTTTTTGCAACAAAATAACGTGTGGCACTCGGGGACTGCCGGGGTAAAGCAATTGCATAGCAAACGCTCGACCGAGCTACATGGTAGGCGGAGTGGGGGGTGTTAGGTTTTATTTTCGTTACGGAATTTCTTGATTTGGTCGCCGCGCTCTAAGCCCGCGATAAAAGCTATGCAATAGCTTAAAAATGTTCCTCTAGTGTCAGTATTCAGGGAAGAAACAGTCGACTACGTTTGTATGGAGAGACGGGTACCCTTTCCTCTTAATCCATGCTATTCGCTATAGTGGGTCATGTATAGAGTAGGCTTGCGCCTATACCGCCTCTCAGCATAAAGACTCTAGAGAAAAGAACTCGCCTAAACGTCCGGGGCAAACAAAGCCGCGGGTTCTATCACGGTGTTTTGCTTTCACCGTCTTTTTATGCCTCTGATCTATACTAATATTATAGAAATTGGCCAAGTGCGAGTCGGCCTCGCACACGAAGGGTTCCGTCCGTGCCATGTTATATGGGAGCCCCACTTCAATTTTTTGGAACGAAGTTCCTTATCGCGCGTTGCGAAAGGGGACTAAACGGAAAAAATTAAGACCAAAAGTTGTAACGACACTTTTTGCATAGAAAGCAATCCAGTTATTTTCGTTTCGTCTTTCTATTTCGCATTGAACAGTGTGGTGTCGCGACGATAATTTACAAAAAAAAATTAAACTTAATAAAAAATAAAAATAAGTAAGTAGGTTTAAGTATGTAATAAAAAAAATACAAATATTTTTTTTGGAGTTTACTCCTTAAGAATCGATTTTCATATCTATGGCCGGTATGAGAAAAATCCGAGGGGTAAAACCTACTAACAAGTAACGAAAATCGCTCGGTTAGTGCGCAACTTTCTAATTTGGCTGTGATACTTAAGGAGTAAACTCCAGTCGTGCGTCGGAGCTGACACACACACTTTTTTTAATAATTTTTTATTACAATTCCTTAACTAATTAATCGAAAGGAACTTCGTTCCATCCGGGTGTCCCTTGACACCTCTCAAGTTTTTGACGTGACAACGTCTTATAAATTGGTTTGCCGGGTGACACTTCAAGAAACTGCGTTACGCTCCGCTCACGTTATGCGCTCACAATGAGAGCGAGTGAGAGGCACGCGGGCATGGTTAGCCCGCCTAAGAGCGAGAGAGACAGACATAAAAAGTGAAAGGCACGCGTCCCTTCCACTCGAGCACAGTTGTTGTCACGTAAAACTTTCGCCCGTATACCGACTTTACAGGCAACCAGTTTTTCTTCTGTTTTTAGGATTTAATTTGTTTTATCAGCTACAGAAATACATCATCTGTGAAAATCTAATCACTGCAAAACCTATCACGGTTCATGAGATACAGCCTGGTGACACACAGACAGATAGACAGTGATGTCTTAGTAATAGGGTCCCGTTTTTACCCTTTGGGTACGGAACTCTAAAAAGTAAAGATTTTGTTTGTAACGAAATATCTCTGATTTTGATGAAACTTGGTATGAGGATACATGATTTATTGGGACTTGTAACTAAAAGTCAAAAGTCAAAAAAGTCAAAAATCTTTATTTCTTTGGATGCATAATACCTTAAAAGTATATAGACCACATAAAAACGTCTGAAAAACTAAGTTAGGATGTGTGCCTTCGGAACGCGCCCACCAATGAGAAGAAGGCACAAGAAACTCATGGGGTTTTTTTTTCATGTGATCACGCTCACAATGGTCAATATTACAAATATTTGAAAGTATTATTTGAAATGGAGCAACTAAAGTCACGTCCATGGGTTCTTATCATTAAAGTAAGACGAAGTATAGTACGCCTTACTGCACAATCTATGCTTTATAAAAGTTTTGAACCTGTTAATGGACATGTCTTATACATCTTTAGGTAATTTATTATAATAGAGCACACATGTACTATTAAACGACCTGTTTATTTTCCGGAGCCTACTACCGGGCACGGTCAGTTCATCCTTATATCTTAAGTTGAAATTATGAATATCGCTGATTTTACGGAAATTATCAGGATTTTTGTGAACGTAGAGCAAGTTTTCGTAGATATATTGTGAATAGAGCGTTAATATATTTATCTTTTTAAATTTTTCTCTAAGTGATTCCCCAAAGCGTGTGAAACCACGGGACGTAGTTTACATATTAAACATTAATTTAATTATACCTGCGAGTGAGTACTTGCATTAATCCGTGTAATTAAGTAGTTAACACACGTGACTAAACAGGGATCACCTTGACATTCTCGTAGTGTGTGTAATTGTTGTGTGTTACTTGCATAATATCTTGATATAGCGAAAGTGGGTACTTTCCCAAATATATTTGTTGTTTTTTTGGTAATTACTTAAGAGGAAAGGGTACCGGGGGCTATTTCCATACAAACTATTACAAACGTAGTCGACTGTTTTCTCCCTGGATAATGACACTAGAGCAAATATTTTTGGTGCATAAAACTTATAACTGCCATGACCATGCCCCTATTTTTTGTTTTTTTTTAATATTCAAATTTTTTAAATTTTATTTTCTATGATTATTAGAAAATTAAAAAAAAAACAAAACATAGGGGCATAGTCATGGCAGTTATAGGTTTTATGGCACAAAAATATTTGTGCTAGTGTCATTATCCAGGGAGGAAACAGTCGACTACGTTTGTATGGAGAGCGCGCAGGTACCCTTTCACCTTAAGAATTTTGCATAAGTTAAAGGGAGTTTTCAGCATTTTAACCGACGAAAAAAATACCGAAAGTTTTTCAGTTCGACGCGTATGTTTCATTATTATGATTTTTAAGCTATTGCATAGCTTTTATCGCGGGCTTTGAGCGCGGCGACCGAATCGAGAAATTCCGTAATTTTATTTAAGACTAGCTGCGCTCCGCGGTTTCACCCGCGTAACTCCCGATCCCGTGGGAATATCGGGATAAAAAGTAGCCTATAACCTTCCTCGATAAATGGACTATCCAACACAAAAATATTTTTTCAATTCGAACCAGCAGTTCCTGAGGTTAGCGCGTTCAAACAAACAAACAAACTCTTCAGCTTTATAATATTAGTATAGATCGATCACCGATTACTCGAAGACGGCTCAACCGATTGAGATTATTATTTTTTCATTAATAGGTTAGTTTCCTCTGACGTGCGCTAAATGACATTGCTCTTACGGTGTTAAGGAAAACATCGTGATACCTAAGCCGCGGGTTTCCCGCGGCTTAGTTGTCGATCCACCAGCATTTACGATCTTTATGAGGCCACTGATGCTGCCATCGCTTTTACAAGCTATAAATAGATAGAACGCTTTATTGCACACACAAGTTACAGAAAAAGTACAATTAATTTAAATTAAGTATATAAAATAAAATAGTTGCACAATAGGCGGCCTTACCGATGAAAGCGGTCTCTTCCAGGCAACCTTAATGGCCAGCTATTGGTCAAATAAAATTTAATTTAGCTGCACCTTTGACACGAAAAAAAGAATAGTTGATCCACTGTTTTCCTCCAATGGACTCTGTCCGATCCTTGCCCCTTACACCAAGATTGGAAAATCTCGTTCTTAACCCTAGAATTACTGCATAAATCACGACACTAAGACATGCTTTTCTGATTTTACAATTTTGCTTCAAATTCTTTTCTGACGTGTACAATTTGGGGGTCTTCAAGTCGCGAGTGAATAGGTATCTTCTAGGAAAGCGTGCTACATCTTAGGCCGCATTGTCCCACTAACCACTCTCACACCGATTACCATCAGGCAGGTGTGATAGTAATCAAACGCTGACCATATGTAAAAATTGTTGAAAATTAAGGTAAATTTTGGTACTTACAAGTTCTCGCGAAAATTTGCCCATATCTTTATATCGTGTTGACTCAGGATCTTGATTTTTATACACCTAATAGGGACTATAGATTTCAGTATCTGGTATGAATTCAAACTTGCTAGGTCCACCCGTTCCTGAGAGGTTTCTTTTTTACCTTTTGAGGTACGGAACCCTAGAAATGACCGTTATGGTAAGCGCACACCTACCCGCACCGCACGCTCCGCAGTCACCGTATGTATGCGCGCGGCTCCGGCTGGGGACGTCATCAGCATCGGCCTTGGGGATTTCCTTCGCTGCGGGTGGCGAATGCGGCGCGTGCGGTGCGGCTAGGTGTGCGCCCACCCTTAGTGTTGGTTAAAGCACTATTGAGAATACCATCTAGTGACTAGTAGTATATATGTATACTAGAATATACCTATAGTATGTATATCGTAACAAAGAGAAATCTAAGTTTTGGCACAGACCGCTCCGTTAGCCAATCTTGGCATAGGTACATGCAATTATAGTACAATACAAATATAGATCCAATGTTTATTTACATTAGTATAGAAAAGGGTCAAGGAACTCTCTCACGTTTTCTCGAATGTTAGGTATTAGGTAGGTGTATCCGATTTCTTTGTTGACAAGCGTATGTCGTACATGTTACCTAGCTAGTTCTAATTTTGGGATTTTAGTTTGCTTTGGAGCCGCATCGTGCCTCAAACCCCATGAGGTTCTTGTGCCTTCTTCTCATTGGAGGGCGCGTTCCGAAGGCATAGATTCTAACATAGTTTTTAAGACGTTTCAGTGTGATTATGCAAATTGTATGATTCCAAAATGAATAAAGAAATTTGAATTTAAATTGATTATTAGGTATTTACGAGTAGATTGTTTCCTCATCCGTACGTAGAGTTGCATTATCCCGAACACTTTCGGCCCAAAAAAATCGAGTAGGCTATGATAATCAAGTTGCCATACTGCCACCTTTATAGTTTGGCTATAATTCTGACTTTTTAGCGTTTAACCTAGTTATTTTTACATATGCCTCTCTGTTTTCCTTTTTTAACCTACTTCAAAAAAGGAAGGTAAGTATTTGTCTCGTATATATTTTATGTATGTTCACCGATTATTCTAACTAATTAACTTTTATTATTTTCTTGTTTTGTAATTTAAATTGTTGACAATAATAATTATAAAAAAAAAAAAAAAACCTTAACTAACTTAAAAGAAAAACCTAAAAAAAAGTAAGTAAATCACAGAGGCATGATTTTGAGCCAAACTTGGTGATAATATAAATAAAAAGAATGATTGCTCTAGACTTCTAGAGCCAGAAATTAAATAGGGGAATTCATTTGCATGGAGAATGCGCTGCTAGGACGCAGTTCTGTTGTTTTACAACGTCTAAAAATCTAACGGCTAACCAAACTAAAGTAAAAGGTACACCGTTCAAACGTCTAGCTGCTAATTATAAAGACACACATTGTCGTGAACCTAGACATGGACAAGTCATTGAACTGGGGAAGAACGCTCTGGGATTGAAGGTGGATATTGCTTTTTGGCAGTGATACTCGTCAAAAAACAGTAGTTTATCAATTTGACGCTTTGTAATATCAGAATCATATACGTGTTCTAAAAACTTTGTAATCTCTAAAACTGTAATTTCTTATTTCAAACAGTAAAGGGTCTTTCACATCTAGGTATGTGCAGTGCACAATAGTACACATCCCTTTTAAGGACCTATATGAATTTAGCCCCGGCCGTTACTCAAAAACAGTTTGGAAGCCAAAAATATGCGCAATCAGGTAACCAAAGTGGACTCACAGTAGAGTTTTTAAATCGCTATTATTTGAATTAATAACTCATTATTGAGGACCGAAGTCCTTTAACTCAAGCAAGACTTTAAAGAACTCCTTGAATTGAAAACATTCTAATAATAGCAATTATAGAGCTCTGTGGAGGGTCTCCACTTTTAATAGCAACTGTTCATTAATTAATTTTAAAAAAATTGGTGTGTACCCTAGAGTTTGATAATTTTAAGTTAATTTTCAAATTGCGATAACACCAATACACTTACGTAAGTATTTCCAAAATAGTGTATTTAATATAAAATACACATAAAATAATAAAAGTCTAAGTGTTTTTCGAAAACTATTTTGAACTCTACCGTACCAAAAATACATAAACCAGCCTATAATCGAGTTGCCTATTCGATAAATAATTGACACAAATTCCATGCCTACTTTGTACGTATTTTAACATTGTTGTACTAAATAAGTTTTCGTGAAATGCCAGTAGGTCGTGGGTTTTGATTTACAAATCAATAAAGAAATTTGAAATCACGGTACAAAAAGAAGTGCTTTGAAGGTACCTACTTTGTCCCTAAGTAGACAAATGCCTTCTCATTAGTTAGTTCTGACCGCTCTACGTCGAAGTATCAAGATCTTACACTCTTACACTTTTACACATTCTTACACTTTAGACGGTTTACAGTAGAAATCTATATCGTATAACGTTCTTTTACTTTTTCCAATCGGTTACTGTTATCAATTCTGTCACCTAAGCTGTGGTCTGAAATTGCCATTGAGTGCGCTCTAATCCCGCACATCCGCAAGCCTTTTTACTACGCACACGATTTCAGCTCAGTAGACTTGGTCAATAGTAAGCGCTGTTCATCCAATTCGGACCGCTTGCATTCGTATACACGTAAGGATGACAGAAAATATACAAGAGTAAGTAAGGGTCGTTATAGATTTTGACTGTTAGAGCCGTCTTGAGCAACACATCAGACTCCTCTTGCTTTTAAAATAGTCTTATCGTATAATTAGGTAAGAGTTTTGGCCTCTTCTATCTGTCTCCATATCCAATACGTCTCTAGTGGTTCTCAGAGCAGATCGGTTCTCCTCGATGCAGTCTCTTCATCTTTTATTTGGCTATATTAATAAAATTATTCCTCACGCAAACATATTAAAATCATATTATTGAATTACTGATAACAGTGATAACCGTTCCATTTGCCAAATTAAAGTTGCTAAGTAACTGAAATATTTTTATCATATATTTTTTTGCTGTGACAAAAGTTGCTAAATGCCGGTTCGTAACTGATATAATCATCGCTACGCACTTCAAGGCTAACGTTTTTATCATTTTTTTTAAACGGCCCTTTGGATTTTACGTGTATTTGTTAAGTAGCTTCCGTTTCTGATATCGTTTCCCGCACAGGTGAAGCCACTGCTGTATCCTATACCTACTTACTGTATTTTATGAGCCTCCTTGGGAATGCGTATCCTAAACGAGAAGAATATAGGTTTCTTCCTCTTAGTGGGATCACCGCGTTAATCGACCTTCTCCATCTGCGAAACCGCGGGGTGTAACTAGTCCCATATATATATATTTTAAATGAAGTTAACTTCTAATAATGACTGCAGAACCTGCGGTGATGTCAGGGAAACTATGGAGCACATACTGTGTGAATGCGACGTCTTAGCAGCGAAGTGTATGAGCCTCCTTGGAAATGCGTATCCCAAACCGGAGGGATATAGGTTTCTTCCTCTTAGTGGGATCACCGCGTTAATCGATCACTTCTTCAAAGAGTAAGAAACATTAAGGTAGGGGTAAACACAAAAGATCCCAATGGGTCGAAGTGTTGCTGGCTATACCAGCCCCCGATGTAAGATAAGATACTGTATTTTGAAAGTAAATCTGAATCATCATTTCTTTAGTATTTGCTAAAAACCCTTCCCAGGCTACATTCAAGAAATCCTTGTACAAAATTACTCTAAAATTGTTTTCCTTCAAGTCAATGTTTATTGGCTCTATACATAGATTTTTGTTGTCTTTGGGGTTTTTTGATTGGACAGGTACTTCCCTCATAAAGGGGCATAATTGGGGCAACAGGCGTTATGAGATCTAATGAGGATTTTCGAAGCGTTGTGCTTCTTTCATTAATTATAGCACAAAAGTTTGCGCTCTTTGCGAGCATAAACTACGGCTGCTACTAAACTACTGTTCGCAAATCATGTAGTAGTAAATCACATTTAAGAGCATTAAATTATGTTTACTGACGTTCGCTGTTAACAGCCAATAGACTCAATAGCAGTAAGTACCATCAATTTATTATATGAATTCATTGAAAAAATTATGGATTTTGGACTCTGAAAGCTGAGCTACTTCAAAAAACAAGTTTATTTATATTTTTTCTGCAAGTAAAATATTGACAAGCCTTGGATTTAACTCTAAATGAATTAGGATAAGGGGAAGATAGAGATCTGAAACATTTTTTTCATGATTTTAGTAAGTTTACATAGATAATTAGTTTAGTAGGTTGAGTAGGTAACGACTTTTATATTTATATAAAATTAATCTAAAAATAGAGTGATAAAATAATGTTAAGTGTCTACTCTTTATAATCTTATACAATTCGTCGTTATCTGTGTCGGTATGGCGCTTGCGCTTGCGCACGTTATTTCTGTTACATAATGTTAGAGATTCACACGGTACAAATGCATGGGGAATCCTAGTTATTTAGAACATTGGCTTGGAAATATTGGTCGATCCTTTAATTGTATTTTTTTCTGCTGCAAAATGAGTCCGAAGATAAAGAAATATACATATTATGGGACCTCCTCCTTTTTTTGAAGTCAGTTAAAAAGAAAAATAAGGAGGTAATAAAAAAAAACTGCGTTTATGGACTTTCTTTTGATTTGACTACTCAGTAGTCGATAGTAAGAAAGAGTAATGTACAATTAAGGAGTAGTTTGTTATCAGCTGTGTTATTTTAAATTAACCTATCTTAAATATCCTGCTTTTGCTATCAGTTTTATAAATTAATAAAAAAGGTTTATAATAGGATATGAATAGGATAGTAATAGACACATTTTCGAAATTTCAAAACAAAAAATCGCATTTTAATTAGTACTTAATTCTTATATTTGGTTTACTAAATTCAGCATCGTCCCGTTGAAAAGGTGATAACTAAAAGTAAAGCCCGGTAAAAGCATACTTACTTTCACCTACAACAGTTGACCTGCCCCCAATATCTTCGAGCTGATGACGTCGCCAGGTCGTTGCTCGTCTCCAAGTGTCGAAGAACTTTGCGACATGATTCACGACTTGTTTAAACTGTCTCAGACGTCGTCGTGCGTAGATAGATTAGGTGATGGGCAAACAATGATTTTGGACTGAAACTTTAAGAAAGATTTCACAATGGTTTGTTGCGTAGCAACTGGGTTACAGTTTTGGAGCTGCTTACGTTGACACCTTAATGCTTCTACACATTATATGTCGGCGACACAGCCGTTGGCAGCAGTACCTAAGTGTGGATTGATGGGGATATGACACTGCCGCCGGCTGAACCGTTGCCTGTGTCGTCAGCATCGCTAGTGTGTAGGAAGGAGTCTAGATCGCATCGGCACTAAATATCAGTCGATGCTGCCTTGACAAAATGTAAAAGGAGTAGAAAACCATCTCCAATGTCCACTGTTCCCCAACATCTGCACTGCACGTTGGACTACCTAAATGAGACCAATGAAGCTGTGGCCCAATATTGGTCAGACAGAATTTTAAGAACTTACACGAAAAGAAGATAACGATTAGGTGTCAAAATCATCAAATATTGTAAAAAAAAAACATGAGAACAGCGGTCAAAATTGCCCCTATAAAACAACAAAAGCAAAACTGTTAAATATTAAAAATAACTATCGATAGTAAAGATCGACTTTAGAATGAAACATTCAATGGGTTTGAAACACCACTGTTCCATCCCTCATTGGTCGTTTTCCTTTACTTCCGCGTTGTTTCAAACTCTGGTCATGCCGGATCCTTTGAAACTTGCGAAGAAATAAGATATTAATAAAGTTGACAAGGTAAGTTACTAGTTCACAGAATACGCAGTTTGAAGTGATAGATTATCAAAGTGGCAAAATTAATCATCTCTTTAAACGTTAATATATTGTACTAGCGACCCGCCCCGGCTTCGCACGGCTGTATTATGCATGTATTATATCTAAAAACCTTCCTCTTTAATCACTCTATCTATTAAAAAAACCGCATCAAAATCCGTTGCGTAGTTTTAAAGATCTAAGCATACAAAGGGACATAGGGACGGCGAAAAGTGACTTTATTTTATAAGCATATACAAAGGGATATAGGGACAGAGAAAGCGACTTTGTTTTATACTATGTAGTGACTATGTAGTGATAGTGATGCGTAGTTTTAAAGATGTTAGCATACATAGAGACAGATAGCGGGAAGCCAATTTGTTTTTATCCGACTACGCAAAGGAGTGGTTGTGTTCATAAGTTTATGTATGTATGGATCTTTGAACCTATATGGCTCTCTATAGCCCAAACGCGTGGGCCGATTTTGATGATTCTTATATACTACTAGCTGCGCTCCACAGTTTCACCCGCGTAACTCCCGATCCCGTGGGAATATCGGGATAAATTAAGATGTAAGCTATCCTATCTTTCAACTTGGATTAAACTGCACACGGTGTGCAAATATACAAAGATATTTTATTGCATAAATTGTAGTTCCAAAAGTTCTTATAGATTTAAGTATAGTTCAATTACAATTTACCTTCTAAGGTGTGCAATCTAATGTGTACAAGAAAATAATTAACATTTATAATGATAAAAAAATTTGATTTGATTTCAAATTTGATTAAAATCGGTTAAGTACTTTAAGAGTCCATCGCGCACAAACAACGTGACACGTCACTACATAGTATAAAACAAAGTCGCTTTCTCTGTCCCTATATCCCTTTGTATGCTTAAATCTTTAAAACTACGCAACGGATTTTGATGTGGTTTTTTTTTAATAAATAGAGTGATTCAAGAGGAAGGTTTATATGTATTATACATGCATGATATAGCCGTGCGAAGCCGGGGCGAGTCGCTAGTATAAAACAAAGTCGGTTTCTCTGTCCCTATTTCCCTTTGTATGCTTAAATCTTTAAAACTACGCAACGGATTTTGATGTGGTTTTTTTTTAATAAATAGAGTGATTCAAGAGGAAGGTTTATATGTATTATACATGCATGATATAGCCGTGCGAAGCCGGGGCGGGCCGCTAGTAATTTATATATCTTAGAAGATAGATAGATAGATTATAAAAATATGAATTTATCCTAATAACAAGCTGGTAGCTAAAATGTTCAAATTCCAAGGCGTGTCAATATTATACCATTGATTCGTATAGTCTTCCCTATGTAATGTTATAATTAACATCCAATTTAAAGCAAGTACCGTCTAATTAAAAAAAAAAAAAAAAAAAAAAAAAAAAAAAAATGAATAAATGAATGAATGAATGAATTCTGTACCGTTATTTGTTAAATATATTAACGAGTTATGTAGTGGTCTAGGTCTTGTACAGTCACATTACCAGTTAGCTGAACCCCACGTGACCTAGAGCTCACTCGCACATCGGTAAGGTTGTAAAGTAATGTTACCTGCGTCTGTTAAGCTATTGCATAGCTTTTATCGCGGAGTTGGCGACCGAATCAAGAAATTCCGTAACGAAAATAAACCTAACACCACCCACCCCGCCTATTTATTTTTACTTCTCTACTGCGGCTGTGTTCGCGTGCAGTGTATAGTGTCCAGTGACGACGGACGACGGATGTTTTTGTTAAACAATATACTATACAATATATAAAAAAATAACAAGGTAAATACTATATTTTTACAGATATGCGAGTGAGTTTTGGTTCACGTGGGGTTTAGCCATCGATCATATAACCGAATAGATACAACATCGCTTCGTTTTTGTTCAGGACGTAGTTCACCAAATCATGAGGTAGCGGGGGGCGTAACTGCCGATGTCATAGTGTTGGTAATAAGTAATTACTAAATATCGATACCATAGATTTTATCGATGTTTGTATTATAAAATTATAGAAAAAAAAAACTGCAACGAATGTATTATTTATAAATAAATATAAATAATTTAACCACTGAGCCGACTTACATCGTTTAATTTTATTCATGAACCCACCTTATCTTCAAGCTGTCTTCGAGTAATCGACGAATAAATATACGCAAACCCTTTCTTTTTTAAGTCAGTTAAAATACTTTTTGACAAATAAATTCATTAATGTAAAATACAAAACATGTCAGTTCTAAGTTTTATCGAATCGATATTATTTTTTTCATTTATACCCCACCACTACTGACACGTGCTTAATATTTTTGATAAAATAGCACAATTAGTTTTCCATTGAGTGAGGGCGCTGTATCGATATTTCAAACAAATTTGTTCCTTACCAATTAGTTTGCCTGTATACCGCATCAAAAAAATAAAATTGTTTTAAAACCAACTTATTTGTGCAGTTGAGTGGAGGCGCTAGTGTCTGTACTAAAACCGAATTTTCGCACCGAAATTTGGTTAGTTTTTGTTTTGTTACACGCAAAAAAATCTTGGTTTTACTGCAAAAAGACTTCAACGCGAGCCTGTATTTTTAGACGAACAAATTCTACCAAGATATCTTTTGCAGTTGGGACAGTCAAAATGAAAGTTTAAATCACTTGCTGATGGAAAGTTATCCCATCTTTCTGGTAGCTGGATGTTTTATTATTTTTCCCATACCATTTTATTGAACATGACACCATTTATAAACCGATTCTCACGACGACAACAGCAAAAAAAATAAAAAACTGCGAGTAACGGACTGCACCACTCCTTGGTTCCCACTAAAGTTGTATTCGAAAGGGTCCTTTGAGATAGAGTCCAAATCTACTATGTGTGGTGAACAATAGAGACCCTTCATTAGGAGTCTATTGGTAGTGGTCGATGGGTTTAGCTAATTGGTAATGTGACTGTACTTGTATACGGGCTGCGTTTATGTAACTAGACCTTTTTAGTTGGGTCATTTTTGCGTGAGGATGGAGCAGGCACGTATCTCTACCAATGCGGATCAGTAGGGATATATGGAGCAGAAAGTTCCATATATCCCACCGGTAGCGATAATTAAAAAAAACGGTTGCACTCCGAGAGTACCGACAGAAGTGAAAACTTATTAAAAAAAAACCTTTAACCTTAAAACTTAAAAAAAAAAAATTAATAGTAACTAAACAACTACAAAATATATGTACGATCAACTGCATAATTGCAGACCGTAGAGCTCCAAAACGGCTGATATAAGAATGTTCTCAACACAAGCAAGATTCTAGACACCTGCTTTAGTTGAAGTTTAGAGTCTTCTAACTCATGAATTTATCAAACAAAAATTATTCGAATGAAAACATGCCAATAATAGTAATTTTAGAACTCTACCGGGGGCTGCAATTATGCAGCCGAGACTGTACATGCATATATACATACATTGCAGCTGCGTTTCGTAACGGCGTCGCGAGTTCAGAAATTTTATCTCATCTAAAAATATGCGTACCGCGGTAAAAGAAGTTTTCACTTCAAAAAATCTCCAAGTAAATATTTCTACTAGAAGGGATATGTCAGTAGGCATATATGGTATAGGGGGGCTTGCCCAGCACCTACTACCCTCTCAGTTTAGTCAACCATGTCAAGAGAGAGGAACTTGTTAATTATACTTCTGGAGCCAACTAAGCCGCGATTTTTATCCTTTCGCTGTAAGTGTAATGTCAAATAACGCATATAATTTTTTCTTAAGAAAATTCCATTAGTGCACGACTGGCTGGGATTCAAACCCACGTCTTTAGGAATGGAAGTCGAGGTATCTATCACTAGACCAACACCGCACTTAAGTGTTTAGGTCTTGAAGAGTTTTGGTAGTATGATAAAATGAAGACTTTAATTTGTATTGGACTGGTTTTGGCATGTATATAATTAAAGTAATAAAAAATAAAAATTATAAAATCCTAAAAAAAATAAAAAAAAACAGCGCACTCCGGGAGTGCAGGCAGAAGTGAAAACTGTATATCTGTGTAAAATCTCATATGTCGCGAGAACATACGCAAAAAGAGTTTTAGATGAAAAAAAAAAATAGTCGGACGACAAATAGTCGTCCGACATTTGTCGTCCAACAAATAATCGTCCGACATTTGTCGTCAAACAAATTGTCGTCCGACATTTGTCGTCCGACATTTGTCGTCCGTCAATAGTCGTCCGACAAATAGTCGTCCGACATTTGTCGTCCGTCAATAGTCGTCCGACATTTGTCGTCCGACATTTGTCGTCCGACATTTGTCGTCCGTCAATAGTCGTCCGTTAAAAAATACCATATGTACGTCTTAATACACTCACAGCCAAATTAAAAACAGTAGGCCCAGTCATACATTTTCGCCGCGCCGTAGAGAGGGGATAGCTGTCTACTCTCCATCCGTCTTACGCTTTTTCGATCAGGTCACGTGTCCTGACGCGAGTTTAAGATTTTATACACATTACAGAAAAAGTGCTCAACGCCGCTAAAGAAGTTTTCACTTCAAAAAATATTCACACTCGGAATCGACACGCAAAGAAGAAGATTTAAAATAATTTAAAGAACTTATAATTATTTAAGACCCGGATTTACGCGGCCGAAACCGAGGGATACATAAAATCGATTCGTATAATATATCGATCAAATAGTTACTAATTAATGTGACACGTGACTTTTATAACGTACAAGAATAACTGGTTTAATAAATATAGAATATTCGTAGACAGGTCGTCATCTCATCTTCGTTTTATAGATTAACTATGTGATTAGGTATCTTTGATTTCTCAGAACTGCTTCAATTAAAAATGAGCAGGTGAAGTTATTTCCTATATGTATAAACTTGCTCCGTCCCGCGGTTTCACCTGCTTAAGTCCCGATCCCGTGGGAATATCAAAATAAAAAGTATACATATAAAAAACTTCCTTGATAAATGCAACGCAAAAATATTTTTTCAGATCGAACCAGTAGTTCCGGAGATTAGCGCGTTCAAACAAACAAACAAACTCTTCAGCTTTATAATATAAGTATAGATAAATCAATATTGCAGGATATTCCACACATCGCCATCTAGCCCCAAGCTAAGTAACTAGACTTGTGTTATGGGTGCTAGACAATGGATATACTACTTATATTCTTTTGTAAATATAATACTTATAAAACATAGAAACAACCAGACCACAGACAAATATCTAAGCATAAATATCTTTGTTTGAGGCGGGAATTGAACCCGCAACCCTGTGTTTGGCTGTCCGGCATGGTGACCATCGAGCCAAGTGTGTTGTCATATTACCTACAATCTAGGGAACAAGGGTAAAATAGTGTTTTGGTGAAAACATTTTGTTTTTAACTTAGGTGTTATATGTATACCAATAGAAACGGAATTTTATAATCTTTACAATGCTTCGATTTAATTAAAGGCTTGGTACACACATTACACATACTTACATTTATTATGAAAACTATAATAGTGCCGAAACTGAAAAACAATTACGTTTAGGTATCTAAATAAATAAAAAAAAATCTAATGACCACTTCTAAGACAAAAATAAAGTGTAGGTTAAGGTGAAAGGGTACCTGCGCGCTCTCCATACAAACGTAGTCGACTGTTTCCTCCCTGGATAATGACACTAGCTCAAATATTTTTGTGCCATAAAACCTATAATTGCCAAGACTATGCCCCTATGTTTTGGTTTTTTTCATTTTCTAATTATCATAGAAATTAAAATTAAAAAAATTGAAAAATTAAAAAAAACAAAAAATAGGGGCATGGTCATGGCAGTTATAAGTTTTATGAACCAAAAATATTTGCTCTAGTGTCATTATCCAGGGAGAAAACAGTCGACTACGTTTGTAATAGTTTGTATGGAAAGAGCCTCCGGTACCCTTTCCTCTTAAGTACTTCTTAATATTTTTAATTTTTTTGGGAAAATAAACATTTATTGTGGCACATTTATTGAATTTACTAGGCAATATTTTTTACACTTTTTATACTTAGACAAAAACTCACGGCGACTTTTTTTGAAGTCGGTTAAAATAATCTTAGAAAAATAAACTTTCGGTAAAGAGCAAAGAGCTTTTCTAATCGTCCACAATCATCCCTTAACCTACGAGTAATCTTGGGAAACAATATTATTAGAATTATTACCCTCTTGCTGGGTACTTCCCCATAACGGGAATTAGAAAACTTTCACCGAAACATCCCGAGCTTGTAGGGAAAAGTTTTTATCAAAGAACAGATGCTGTTCTTAAACTCCACACGGGTATTAATAACTTGATACTAAGCCACTGAGCTATTGTGTACCACTGGAGATGACAGTTCGCAGAAAAAGTTTGCACCGAACCGGCACACAGTGGTCTAAATGTTAGAAGAGGCACGGTCATCGTCTGTGTTTTACGAATTTTAGCGGAAAGCAGGATATTTACCTGTTTTTTGTTTTTATTTTGTGGAGCTCGTTGCCTTTAAAAAGACCTGTCAAACAAGATATGATTCGAGCCGTGATTCAATTCAGGGTAGAAATGAAAGCAATTTTGATATATATTTTTGTACAAAAAAAGCTATTTTCTGTCAATTTCTGTTCTAGAATTTTAAAATCATAAGAGTCAATTAGAGCGTCGAGAGAATCGTAAAACAAAGACGATGACCAGTACTCTCCTAACATTTAGTTAGACCAATGTGCGGCAGCGCGGAGTGCGCGCGAATAAATGTTTATGGATTCCAAAGTTTCTGCAAACTTTTTCGTTGTCTAGTCGTCTCCAGTAAAGCACACTAACGCAATGTACTAATCACCTTTTGGGAAACGTTATAGAGTAATGTTATTGTAGAGTTGTTTGTTTCTCTTCTTACATGGGGTGCAAATATGCTCTATATTCCATTAAAAATAGCAAACTCTCAACAAAATCGAAAGATCAGAAGTGGGATATAAATTTTATTAACTTTGGCGAAAAATATATTTAAAACATGTTTGTTTTGGGAAGTAAAATATAATAATAATCAGCCTTCTCCCAGCAGCTGTAGTAAGGCTAATAAAAATATGTTCCCATACTTTTATTTCACTAATATTTTGTTTAAAACTTTCATAATTTAACTAACTCAATAACAATATAACGTAGAAAACATGGTTCATAAATAATAAAAGAACACGTTCAAAAAGCTTATACTCACATATATTTAACATGTGGCTACTTAAGTACACAAATATTAAATATAAAATTCACAAAGCTAACGAAACGGGGACTCGAAAACCATTGTAATTCGACCAGAAGTTATTATAAAAACATTAGGCTAATTGACATTCATGTTTGATGAAATGTTTTTTTTAAAGGCTCGGACTATAAGCATTTAGAAACTACACGTACTGAATAAAAAAAAACAGCGCACTCCGGGAGTGCAGGCAGAAGTGAAAACTGTATATCTGTGTAAAATCTCATCTGTCGCGAGAACAAAGGCAAAAAGAGTTTTAGATGAAAAAAAAAAAATAGTCGGACGACTATTTGTCGTCCGACAAATAGTCGTCCGACATTTGTCGTCCGTCAATAGTCGTCCGTTAAAAAATACCATATGTACGTCTTAATACACTCACAGCCAAATTAAAAAACTGTATATCTGTGTAAAATCTCATCTGTCGCGAGAAAATCTGTCGTCTGTCGCGAGAACGGCTGAAAATGCTCACCCACAAAAGTGCCCAACGCGCCATAAGAAGTTTTCACTTCAAAAACAATCTCGAATATCCCGGAACGTATGTATTTGATGCGGATACCTACGGAGCGATATTAATACCATAGATTTATTTGAATAAGTAATATGTATTCAGTTCAAAAAGCGAATATTAGTGCTATTGTTACCTATTAAAATCACAACGATGCAATTTTATAAACTTAACAGATTTTTTGTGCTTGCGGCACTAAAACTTTGTAATAAACTAGACAATTTGCCAATTTCTGAACTCGCCATATCTGTGTCGAGAACAAATATTCTCTTGCCATCATTACACCACTCGCTTGGCTGTCAACAAACGGTTGAGTGAACATAGACGTAGGTCTTTTCCTATAGGATTTTGTGGTCTGAAGGCCAATTCTCGTTCAAGTTCAAATTACATTTCAACATCATTTCGATTGCATTTAGATCACAAATCATACCCTCAAAGTAGCTCAAAATACCTTCAAAGTTAGCTTTTTGTAAAAAAAACTGACTTTAAGGTATTTTTTGCAATCGAAATGCAATCGGAATGATATTGAAATGTAATTTAAACGATGTTATTTACGAGAATTGGTCTTCTGAACATCGCCGCATATCGTTTGTTGACAGCTGAGCTAGACTCGCTAACTCGCTTAATATCCAAATGTGCGACGGATTGAATCCATGTTTCAGTAGGGTCGTTATTTTTTTCAGATCCAGGTAGATTCCGGATGCTTGTAATCCGAGCCTTAGACGAAAAAAAAAGAAAATTGTACGTTAATAGATATTATGTCGTTTTCAAGCGTTTTTCTACTGAATTAACTACTTAATTGGCTAAGTAGACCTCACACAGTTTCAACATGATTGACTGGGATTTTGTCACAGGGTTTTCATTGCGTCTCGGATTTAGGACCCGTTACATTTCAATTTCTGAGCTATTCTTTATTTTCGTTTTTGACGTGACAACGTTTTATAAATTGGTTTGCCGGGTGACACTTCAAGAAACTGCGTTACGCTCCGCTGACGTTATGCGCTCACAATGAGAGCGAGTGAGAGGCACGCGTCCCTTCCACTCGGGCATGGTTAGCCCGCCTAAGAGCGAGAGAGACAGACATAAAAAGTGAAAGGCACGCGTCCCTTCCACTCGAGCACAGTTGTTGTCACGTAAAACTTTCGCCCGTATACCGACTTTACAGGCAACCAGTTTTTTTTACGACAGATTTTTAAAAGTCGTGTTTCGCGGAATACGCGTTGACCTAGTACATGGCTTAGTCTGGGTTATATACATTTGTGTAGTTTAAGTCTATATTTTCATTCATAAATGAACAAAATTCCTTAGTAAGGGTATTTCGACCAATACTCGCCCGCTAAATTCGCCTACTAGAATAATGGCATAATTTCGAACAAAAATCACTTGGAGGTTAGGTTCTTGAAGTTCCTGTGTAATGGCGTCAGATGCTGATGAAGAAACTGAAAAAAACACGTGACTTTTCCCCGAATACTGAAAGGCTACTTAACCTTAAGTGGCGTTTAAATTGCAATTTAAGTGTAGGCTTCAATAGCAAGCATACACTTAACGTCAATTTAAACGCCATTTAAGATTAAGTAGCCTTTCAGTATTTGGGGGTTTAAATGCTTATGTATTTTTCCTCTTTTAGTTCACCAAATACTATAAAAAAAATTGTCATATTTTTTCCATCATTATTTGGCGGGTTGTTACTTCGACATTTCTTTAACGATAATTCCACAATAGTCATAAAACTATAGTTGAAAAATAGTGTGTCTGAGACTATATAACAGGGTCTCATTTATCCATATCATAATACTGATTGCCAATTTTGCGGCCTCATTATGGTAATCAGAAAATCAGATGTCCTTTGTTCAATTATAATTATTGTCGCTAGACCTTTGTTACTTAGGGCCGTAGTTATAGGAGATTCTTAAATACATTATCAACTACGTGATACTTAATAATTAAGACCTGGTTCTCACTAAAAATTTTTTTTTCCAAAAAATGTTACCTTTGAGTGCAGAAAAGACTCTTTAACTACTTGACAGATTTACATAAAACTTAGTGCAAGTAAACATTAAATCTTTGAGAATAACATGGACTATAATACTCTTTATCCCAATATTTCCGCGGGATCGGAACTTACGCAGCTGAAACCGTAGAAAACTGCTGGTTATATAAGAACTACAATTACTCTCACCACGATTAGGATAGCGGGTACAACTGTCGAATTAAAATCACGAACTCACCCGTGTCGATTGCCGAACCCGAGTTTCGGTAAGGCCGAAATATTCGGCAGATTTAAACTAGCCTAAATCGAACTCCAATATGAAAAACTTGTTACAGATTTTTGAAATCATCTATACATACAGCTTTTAGTTATGCAAATCGTTTATTGCTATAAGTAAGTAGTGTGTAATTTACTATTAAACTGTTGAATAATTAATCAATTCAATCGAATAAATGTACCTACATTAGTTCTTTGTAATCGAGTGTTTGTGACTTTAATCATAACGCTAAATACAATACGAGATTTCAATTAACAAATATTTGATAACTAACGCCCTAAGTAACTGATAATTCACGTGGTGGAAATTAGCTAGCACTCATCACTCCGCCCCATTCCATCATCCCCGGAAATTATACCGCGCAACGCCTGCGCAACCTTGTATTAAAAACGGATACCAAATCACCTCTGAAAAAAAATTTGGTGGTGACACATGGATAGACAGACGGACAAGAAAGTAATCTTATAAGGGTTCCTTTTTTTACCTTCTGAGGTAAGTATACGGAACCCTAAAAATTTAGGACGAAAATTCTGTTTTTAGTGTTTGTTGTTATAGCGGCAACAGAAATACATCATCTGTCAAAAGTACAGCAATTTACGATGAGATACAGCCTGGTGACAGACAGACGAACAGACAGATTGACGGACATATAGACGGACGGACAGTTGGATCTTAGTAATATGGTCCCGTTTTTACCCCTTGGGTACGGAACCCTAAAAAGATCAGACTATGCCATACCATACATTTAAAAGACGTCCTATCAAACTAGTTCCACAGATTTTTCTAAATAACTCAGATTAGCATTACTGAGAATAATTTCCAGTCAAACTTGAATAGGGTCACCAAAAATCATCAGGTACCTCTTAGAACCGGGCGAGATTAGAAAAATCTAGACTTTAAAGATCATTGGCTCCATCAAACTAAAACCCATAAAAAGTTAATTTATTCCCAGGTATGGAATATAAATAATACTCGACAAATATACCTATAAATATAAGTACGTTTATGTATGTAGTTTTGAACATCTCTTGTGGCTCGGTGGGGTTTGCCCGCCTGTGGCTCTGAAGATAACGGGTTCGATTCTGAAAATATCCTCTAAAAAAATATTCATATCTTTCAAGTAACCAAAAATGAACAACGAAAATTTCGATTTGCAATTCACAGTTAAAATCTTCACACTAAAACAGGATATCAAAAAATCAAATACGAGTTAGTACCTCAAAGAATGCTACATAAAAACTATTTAATTTACAGGTGTCTGATATTTGTTTATTTTCTCTATCAAACGAGAAAACGTCGAAAAGGTACATCTTATTTCAAAATCAGAGAGAAATTATATCCTTGTGGCACCTATCGTTTACATACATTTAATTATCGCATTCTTGTTGCTAAGCGTCGTTTTGTCTCATGGTATTGACAGTTGACAGATCTATCAAAAAATTCGACGCATTAAGAAAGCGATTTTTAAGCGAATAAAGATTTTATTGCCGTGTTTTAAGAGACAGTTGAGACATAAAAGCATGAAAGCAGAAGGATGAAAAGGAAGAGGACCTAAGACATCAGAGATGGACTGTGTGAGACAGGATATTAGAGAGATGAAATTGAACGATGAGATGACGATTAATATAGAAGAATGGAAGAAGACCTGCTGCGTCGACTCCAAACGAATTGGGACAAAGACAGGAAGAAAAAGATATTAAATGAAAATTGTCTCTGGATTTGAATCGGCATAAAGAGTCAGTGTCTTGTGGACTATAAAGTACTCGTAGGTAGCTAAGCATAACAGAGAGCTGGAAGAAGTAGAAGACACAAAACAAGAATGCTCTCTTTTTAAATCAAGGAATATAGAGACTAAGTAAAACAGCATGAAGAAAATGTAATCAATATGTATTCAAGATGTACTCAAAATAAAAAATCTCCCTGAATTTGAATCAAGCTATAGAGTCAATGTCTTGTAGCCAGGTATAAAGTAGGTATGTAGATAGAACAAGCATCTAGCAAGCCGGCAGTATAATAATGTAATAGATTCAAGCGAACGACGGCCTCGCTAGGTCACTAGCTCATGATGTCACACTGAGAACGCGAAATATTCCGCAGCGCGCGCTTTGGCTGTTCGTTTCGGGGGCCTATCGTAAAAACAAGCTTGAATTGCGCACGAGTCTACCTACTATACTTTGCTGGCACTATATTAGTTCACTTCCCGTCTGATTTAGAATTCTCTAACTTAAAGGGGCATAGCGTACCTACCTTAATACTCTATGGCCCCTTTATAACTTAAATTTTCCTTTAATTTGGTATTATTCAAAACTGAAAAATTCCTTGTTATATTAAAACTTATACAAAAAGACGGCACAGGTGTTTTTTTTATTAAAATTTTGATAGGCTTAGAAACGCCAAGGAATTTTAATGTTTATATTATACCAAAATGCGTAAAGAAACAAACTTGGACACATACTCGTACATTTGCGTTTAAATGTTGTAAATACAGACGTATTTTAATGAAATTTGGGGATAGCTGTGGTTCTAGAATAATACATATGTGAGAGTAACCGCGGGGCGCTACTAGTCATTAATAAATGTACCTATGGATATGCCAATGCATAGCCTGATATGGTTTTTAAAATTTCTTGTCATATGATTGGGATACATAAAGAAATAAAAAATATTCTGAATTTCACTGACTTCTGTGGTAATTCTACCGACTTTGACCATAGCTTGTGTTGTATGAATCAAACTTGTTCGACTACTCCCAGCAAAAGAGTAATATTTCAAGTTAAACCAGTAAACAAGTGAATTGCTGTCGATACCTATTTCACGGTTAACTTCCAACCTCTGTCTGATGGACGATCAAAGGTAGCCGGAACCAAATAACTTTCACTATCCAAAAGTTGTAGATCACCTATCTGCCGCATGCCTACACAAAACACCATAAATGTTTTAACTGGATTTTTATTACCGTGCAGATCGGACTGTCTGAAAAAAAAAAGTAAATCTTATTACAACAAAAAATAATCATTTATGTGCGTTAGTTATTCGAATATTTGTCTATTTGTATCCCTTTGGTTAGCGGTGGGTGTCTCCTTTAGCTGCTTAGTCTTCTTCTTATCGTGCCAGAAGTTCAGCAAAATTTTTATCCAAACAAAAACAGCACCAGGGATGTCATCATAATTGGTCTCGAAAAGGTCATCCAATAAGGGCACATTGGAAAAAAGTGCCCCAAAGATTGTTAAAGCCCCACAGTCATAAATGTCATAATGCTCACCATTGATCTCCCCATTGACTCATATTTTGTCTGCAGCGACCTACTTCACTTGAAATCGGTGAAGTGACTTTTAAGTTGACTATTGCAGATCATGTCCTGCAGAGAGTAGAACTTTCTTGTTTCCAAAATTAAGTGGGTTACCATACGGTCGAACGTGCGTAAGCTCAGATGGTGATACAGATACCAGGCCTACAACATCTAATACATGTCATGTCTTAGGCACCACAGCGCCAGCATCCTTAAGAGCATGGATTAAAGTTTCTAGCGCTGTATAAATTGGCCTTTATATCTATTAGATGTTAGTCCAATTTTATTATTATTACAGTGCATCAAAGCCACATTGACACGCCAGGTCTTGCCGCCATTACCAAATAGCACGGATGTATGGTTCCAAAAATCGTGTAATAACACATTATCGCCCACATCGAGTCGAGCCACGTGCTTTGGGTTGTAGTATGAAAGTGAAACTTCACCGCCATTGTCTGCCTGTGGCCTGTGACACGGTGACCTTGCCACGGGGTTTTGTAAACATATTGTGTTATGGTGTTTTATGCCCGATACGGTTTCGATTTATGTGCGAATTGATCCATTGTTGGAAAATTTTAGGTGCGAGATAATCTTTATTTTACTTAATTTTTTTTACCTCGATTATGGTTTTGACGATTTCTTCAAGTAGTCATGTAATATTTAGGATAGGCTGTATTTAGGATATTAGGCTCAATCTCCTACGACCTAGGCCAGTGTTGGCCTGGGTCGCAGGTTCGAATCTCGGCCAGTCGTTTACCGACGAATTTTTCTAATAATCGCGCTATTAGTATTACTCTTATGATAAAAGAAAACATCGTGATGAAACCTACAGCTTCGTTGACTTGAGGGCGTTACTTACCAGGCTGCCATTCTGTAGTGGCTTTGGCCCATAACTCCTCGTTCATCCAAAATATGGTATATTCTCCATTTTCCAATTACTTCCATGGAGTTCTCGAATGAAGCTAGTGCAACTTTTTTTGCTGTCATAATGGGGATAAACGTACATTGCGCCGATGGAGGAGCTATGCTAGATGTGGAGCACCATCGCAGTCCATGGTGCACCTGCTCTAATGCTCATTGTGCCCTAATACCTGCACATTGGAGGACCTGGTAGAGACCAACGCTGCTGCAGTTGCAGTGACCAACTATTGAGAAGGAAAATTTTGACTGGTCGAGCGTCCCCGACTCGAAAAGAAGTTTTCATAATATTACCCAACTTTTATTCTTTATATACCTAGTAACATTTGTAGGTAAATAATGTTAATATAACAAGACTAAGTTGTTCTAATTAGCATATCGTCGATAAAATGTGAAAATTACAAGACGTCTACTTATATAATTAATGTATATTATATGTAAATAGTTGAATTTGAACTTGAAATTTCTGTGGGAAAGTGATTCCATTTTGCGTTTTGTAATTCAGTGTTATTCTAATAGGTCAACGGTAGTTCAATGTCAATGGAGTTGTATTGATTACGTCGATTGTTCTATTTGAGGATGTGCTTTTTGAATGTCAGCATTGGCAGGCTAGTTCGTTCCGATCCCGTGGGAAAATTGGGAGAAAAACTAGCTTACGTTATTTCCATGGATTTAATGTATCTCCTTACAAAGTTTTATCAAAATTGTTCCTGTAGCTTCATTGTAATCTTATATATAAAATTCTCGTGTCACGGGGTTCGAACTTGAACTCCTCCAAAACGGCTCGACCGATTCTCATGAAATTTTGTGAGCATATTCAGTAGGTCTGAGAATCGGCCAACATCTATTTTTTATTTTGTTTCCTTTAGTTTTTTTTTTTTAATGGCAAAACAGCGTTTGCCGGGACAGCTAGTATTAGTATAGAAAACTCATGTATGTATACGATTTATTATATTTGGAATATTTTAGTATGAAGACTATAGTGTTATCTTTATTAGGTTTGGTAGAGTTAAAAAATTTGGAGTCCGCTTCCAAAATACAGAATTTTTAAAATACCCGGGTGGTTCTAAAATACTTTAGTACTTAAATGGCCAAAAATTTTTTTTCAAAATATGCACCATCCACAAAATGTCGCTTTCTTAACGTACCTTTGCCAATATTGGCTGCTAGTAAACCCAACCTTGTAGTTTTGCGGATATTCTTCAGTTTTTCTCAGCATATATTGATCAACCAAACATATGTAAGTAGTTAGGTCATTTATCATGTCTACACACATACACCTAAAGCGCGAATTGACTTCATGACTGTCTCGTGCCTTCGAAATCTTCGAACTTTAATGAGTTCTAGGACCTATTGATTTCTTCGCGATGATGTAAATAGGTAAATCTATTCTTAGTAAAATCGCCTTATAACTTAATCATACAAACATTTTTTTAACATGTCCGTAATTTTTAGGGAAAACCCTTAAATGTATAATCCCCAAAGCCTGGTGACATGTCGCTGGAAGCCTATGTCCTCATTAGTGCCCGTGAACTAGTTAGTTGTCGAATTCAGGCGGGTTTTTGTTAAAGAGCTGATGATAGGCGCGAAAAATTACTTTGTTCCATGCAATTTTTGAAGTTTTTATTTTATTTGATACGTGATTATTCTGCGTAGTAATCGATCTGTTAAAGCCTATTTGAGGGAAACAATTTTAAAGAATAATTTTTCAAATAAAAACCGATTTTGTAAGTAAAACGTTAAAGGACCGCGCAAAAGACCCAGATGAAAATTGTGAGACGACCTTGACGCCATATAAAAGACTAGCTTTTTCACCCGCGTAAGTTAGAATATCGGGATAAAAAGAAGACTGAGTACTACTAATGAATCAATGTATCTTCGTATCAAGTTTCATCAAAATCGTTTCAGTAGTTTCGGAGCCGGACAAACAAAAAACCGGTCCTCTGATAGACTGGCCATCGGATACCACCATAGACGGGGATGTGTAAAAGAACGAATGTAAAGCCTTTGATCAGGAATTTCACAAAATTATGGTTAATTAATGATTATTTTTGACGATTTTCAATTAATGAGGAAATGTACCCAGCTCTCTCTCCATACAAACGTATGCTTGGGCATGGTCTTTGTCATATCAGTTATAAGTTTTATGCTACAAAAATATTTGCTCTAGTGTCATTATCCAGGGAGGAAACAGTCGACTACGTTTGTATAGAGAGAGAGCCGGTACCCTTTATTCTTAAATCGCTAAGTTTCTCGCTCAGTTCGCGCTCGTTTGTCTCGCCTAAAATGTTGGGCGTCGCGCCCCTGTTGCCTAGCGTATTGTAGGTATAGTAATGTTATAATCTCGATGACGTCATAGCCTAGACCGAGCCAACGACCTCAACAAGGCCAAAATATCCGTTTACGACTTACGACGCAAACGCTTGAAGCCTGCCGGGGTTTTTTTTTGCGCGGAAGTAGGAAGGCGCGAATCTTTGGGACATCGTTTGAATTTCGAATATTGAATTGCGCTCGCGCACTTTGTTCTATTTTTTGAAGGTCTGCGTTCGTAACGCTGACGTCTGCTTAGCCTGGTTTTTTTTAATTTTTATACTCTTCTAGCTGTCCCGGCAAACGTTGTGTTGCCTTAAAACAAAAAAATAATAATAATAAAGGTAAAAAAAATGATGTTGTTCGATTCTCAAGCTGATACATACACAATAAATTTCATACAAATCGATTCAGCCGTTAAGGTGGAGTTTGGTAACTAACACCGCGACTCGAGAATTTTATATAAATAAAGTAAGAGAGAACAAAAATTCTGTACTTTGAAGCAAAGTAAAAGGAAATGAGTCAAAGAGATTTATAAAAAGTATTAGAACGAAAATGAATAGTTTTTAAAATTTATGTCTGTCTGTCTGTTTGTATACAATATTATAAGGCACTGTTTGACTACTATCTCACTCTATAGTAAATGACGATGATATCTAAGATGTAGCACGCTTACCTAGAAGATACCTGAACACTCGTGACGGTACCAACACAGTCACTATTGGGGAGCTCCTAAGTATTTAGACTAGTAAATGACGATGACGTAACGAAAACTGAAAAAAATAGAGGAGTCAGAACTATTTTGAAATAGGTAAATTAATTTTCTTTATTATTTATTATTATTCTACTAGCGACCCGCTCCGGCTTCGCACGGCTATGTTATGCATGTATTATCTATACATATAAACCTTCCTCTTGAATCACTCTATCTATTTAAAAAAACCGCATCAAAATCCGTTGCGTGTTTTAAAGATCTAAGCATACAAAGGGAAATAGGGACGGCGAAAAGTGACTTTATTTTATACTAGCGACCCGCCCCGGCTTCGCACGGCTATATTATGTATGTATTATACATATAAACCTTCCTCTTGAATCACTTTATCTATAAAAAAAAAACCGCATCAAAATCCGTTGCGTAGTTTTAAAGATCTAAGCATACAAAGGGAAATAGGGACAGCGAAAAGTTACTTTATTTATACTATGTAGTGATAGTGATGAAGCTACTGGACCGATTTTTGTGAAACTTGGTATGAGGATAGATTAAATCCCTAATGATAATAGTAAACTAGCTGCGCCCCGCGGTTTCACCCGCATAAGTCCCGATCCCGTGGAAATATCAAAATAAAAAATAGCCTTCCCCGATAAATGGACTATCCAACACAAAAGTAATTTTTCAATTGGAACCAGTAGTTCCTAAGATTAGCGCGTTGAAACAAACAAACAAACAAACTGTTCAGCTTTATAATATTAGTGTAGATTGAAAAGGCCGTGATGCACTTTAAGACCCATGTATATCGATAGAAACAAATAAATAATGCCTTCACACCAGATCTTTAAAGCGTCTCGGAAATGGGATATTAAAAACGTTCTGTTATAGGTACGCCTTACATGTAGGTACTGAAGCTGACTACTGCTACCTCAGCAACAGTAGCCATCATTAGCTCATCAGTCTCAATCCAGCCGCGACTGCTGAAAGACGGCTTTTTATAATTATCATAATTTCTATTTCCTAGTTTTTTACTAAATCCTAATTATTAATAAAACATTTTCTATTTAGTCACAACATAATCTTTTTTTTTAAAAGCCATTCAGTGGCTATTCTATAACAGTTCCACATGTTTCAACAAATATCCCGTCTCCGAGATGGTTTAGAAGTTTGGTTAGAAAGCATTATTTGTAGCGCACTTTTGAAAAATCTTAAGACATCACGTTTGGTCAAATACCCCATTTCCGAGACGCTTATGAGATTTGGTGTAAAGGCATATTTCATTTGCCGTAATATCCTCTATCGATAGGTATGGTTCTCAAAAATATCGCGCAAAAAAATACTATGTCAAGTTCCCAGTACTAAATGGCAAGACATCTTTTTTTCAGTTCAATGTTCGAAGTTTTTAACCTCTTTGGTTTTACGTTAACATCAGCTGCTGTCAGCTTGAGGTGACGATGACGTCTTACCAATCTAATCAAAAGCACTAAAGAGTATTGATATCAACTTGGAAGCAAATCACGCTCAAAATAACTTTCTACCCCTTTTTAACCCCGTTAGGGGATGAATTTCAATAAAATACGAAACACGTGTTCCATTAATTCTGTTAAAGTATGTTTATGCAAAATTTGAAGTAGATTAGACCAAGGAATCACGTTGTCCCATACAAACTTCGACCCCCCATTTTCCTTCCTTAGGGGTCGAATTTCGCAAAATCCCGTCTTAGTGCGCACCTACGTCATAAAAGGAACCCCCATGCAAAATTTGAGACTCCTAGCACTTGTAGTTTCTGAGATATCGTGATGAGTGAGTCAGTCAGTGAGTCAGTGATTTTCTCTTTTATATATATAGATAAGCCATTTCCATGAGGTCGAGAGTCGAGACATACGTAGGTGAAACCGAGGAGCGTTGCTAGTAAATACTAATCAATAAAGGACTGATTACAGGCATAAAAATGGTTTTCGGAAGATTTGAATTATGTATTTTTTATTGAAATAAAAGAAAGATACTTAGTTATTTGTATTGGGTAAGATAGATAAGTAGCTAAATTAACTACGTTTATCACTAGTCAAAGTTAAAAATAACCAATGATTGTACAAAGTTTTAGGTTTCTTTTGAACAAAAATAGTGATTTTACGATCGTTTTTCTTTAAGTTTAATAGATTTACGCACGTTTATATATTCGAACAGCTGTGTTTTCTAGACTTAGCGGAATCTTGATCGCGTTAAAATCTTTTTGATGTTCAACTGAAAGATTTTACATGTTTTTTTTTCGATTGATGATCTCCGTATTTTTTAAATTATGTTTTATGAACTAATATTTTTTATGACTATAAGTATTAAATTATGATTTAAGAGGAAAGGGTACCGGTGGCTTTCTCCATACAAACTATTACAAACGTAGTCGACTGTTTTCTCCTTGGATAATGACACTAGAGCAAATATTTTTGGTGCATAAAACTTAGAACTGCCATGACCATGCCCCTATTTTTTGTTTTTTTTTTTTAATTTAAATTTTTTTTAATTTAATTTTTTTTTTTTTTTAATTTTTTTTTTATGATAATTAGAAAATTAAAAAAACCAAAACATAGGGGCATAGTCATGGCAGTTATAGGTTTTATGGCACAAAAATATTTGTGCTAGTGTCATTATCCAAGAAGGAAACAGTCGACTACGTTTGTATGGAGAGCGCGCAGGTACCCTTTCACCTTAAGGGGGATCCATACGCCAACGACCTTGGTAGACAGCCTACTAAATAGTTACTACTGGCACCGGTCGCCTTCGTTGGTGAAAATTGTTGATTGTTAGAAATGTGTTTTGTTTTTCTCAAAAGTGCTGAGATGAAATTGTAGGTAAGATTTTTACCGACATTTTGGTGTGGTTTTGAGCCATAAAATCCTAAAATTAAGAATTAAAAATAGTCTTGCTTTGAAATGACAAGGAATTTTCGCCTCAAAATTACCCCAAAATATCGGTAAAAATTCCACCTAAAATTCCATCTCAGCACTTTTGAGAAAAACAAAACACATTAGTTTCAATCAACAATAGTTGTAAGCGACGGGTATTTTTGGCGCGTTGCGTTTGGCACCATAAGCAGCCTTAAGTATCTATTTTTATTATGTAACTGTCTATTAAAAAATGTGGTTATTTCTAGCCCTTACTCAAGGCCTTAATAAAACTAAATAATTCGTAAAAATAGGCCTCATTAGCTAATTAGATAAATATTTTCATTAAGAATTCAATATTCAAATTCATATTTCATATTCATATTTTTTTTCTTGTTTTTTTTATTTTTTTTATCTGAAAAACGATTCATTTGTTTATTTCCTTGTTATTTTGTCACTTATATCAAGGAGCAGGCGAATCCGCGGCAGGCCCAGAAGGAGATGGCGGGACGAGTTGAACTCGCATCGTAGGGACTGGACCCAGCTGGCACTGCCTTGCTGTGGGACGAAATAAGCTAAAAATAAATTTATAAAAAAATGAACGAGTTGTGGGTCACGCGTTTAGAGCGAAGCCCTTTATTTTTTTCATTTTTTCTTTCGTCATATAAATATTTAAATAAATAAATATTGCAGGCGATGTGTGGATTGTCCACACATCGCCATTTAGCCCCAAGCTAAGTAACTGGACTTGTGTTATGGGTGTAAGACAACGGATATACTTCTTATATACTTTTCTTTTGTAAATATATACTTATAATACACTAGCGACCCGCCCCGGCTTCGCACGGCTATATTATGCATGTATTATACATATAAACCTTCCTCTTGAATCACTCTATCTATTGAAAAAACCGCATCAAAATCCGTTGCGTAGTTTTCAAGATTTAAGCATACATAGGGATATAGGGACATAGGGACAGAGAAAGCGACTTTGTTTTATACTATGTAGTAATATAACAACCAGACCACAGACAAATATCTAAGCATAAATACATGTCTGAGGCGGGAATCGAACCCGCGACCCGGTGTTTGGCAGTCCGGCATGGTGACCATTGTGCCAACTGGGTCGTCAATATAATATGTGTTTGTGTGCTATAGGGAGATTCGTTCTCTTATGGGTTTTCGTTTCACGTTTTCGCAACACGTAACATTTTTTCTCGCCTAGGAACTTTGTTCCAATAATATTGTTGACATATTAGCTTCAATTTCCAACATATTTTATCTACACTACTGGAACTAAACCAATTGAGAAAAAATGAAACTTATGAGAACCAAGTGCATTGTTTCGCATCAATTTCAGGCAATGAACTCGAGATACTGAAGTGAAACTGTAACGTAACGCACACTTGCCCATTGTTTACGTAATTATGCTGCACACATGTGCAATTGGGTGTAATTGTGTTATGTTTATGTAGGTCTAGGTCACACTGAGTATTGTTGACAAGTTTCTATGCATTATGAACATACCTGACCTATGCCTGGATTTTGATTTTTAATGAAAATAGAGTATCAGTTACATAAATTTTAACTTGAGATATATCGCCGGCAAAGTTTGACCCACGCAAGTATTTAAGATGTAAATTTCCAAAATTATGTTTATGTAGGTCTAGGTCACACTAAGTATTGTTGACAAGTTTCTATGCATTATGAACATACCTGAACTATGCATCAATTTTGATTTTTAATTAAAATAGAGTATCATTTACATAAACTGTAACTTGAGATAATAAATCTTAACCAAAGGTTGACCAACGCCAGTATTTAAGGTCCAAAGTTGCAAAATTATGCTTATGTAGGTCTACGTCACATAGGGTATGTTTATGTAGGTCTAGGTCACACAGAGTATTGTTGACAAGTTTCTATGCATTATGAACATACTAACCTGAACTTAAAACTAAAAATATATCAGTGGCATAACTTCACTTGAGACATACCCCCTGCTAAGTTAATACACGCAAGTAGTTAAGATCCAATGTTCTTAAATTATGGTGTTTTGAACAGGATCATATCTACCAAGTAAACTGGCAGATGGATTCCGTGCTGTTTTTTTTACCTAAAAAATTAGAAAAAACCTACAACCATGCAATTTGTTTTATTTTGATATTTCATGCTTAGCAAACGACACCAACACAGTCACTTAATTACAATGAGGAGCTCCTAAACTAATGTATTTAACTTGACTAAGTAATACAAGCCTAGTTTATAATGAATTAATAATTACAAAAGAAACACCGACAGCGGACAATATTAAAGGAAAAAGAACTATTTATTTTTGTATGTAAAAGTACTCGGTAAGTAACCCTCTTTTCTGTTGTGATGAAAAAATCTCATCCTTTAGAGTTGCGTAAAACTTTCCTGTTTAACTAGTTTACATTCATTTGTTATTGAAAATAAGGAACCCTTTAACTAGTGACGCTACGAATATTCGGTAACTATTCGGCCTATTCGGCTACAAAGCTCGTACAAAGCGTCACGCATCTACTTTTCTCGTGCGCACTGCTAAGTTGAACTTTCTGCCCGCGTCGCTCTTGCCTCAAAACTACAACCTTGGAGTCAAGTGTAGAGTGAATAGGTACCTTTTAGGCGAGCATGCTACATCCTCGACCTTATCTTCATCTCCCACTAGGTGAGATGAGGTCTATTTTGTGTAAAAAAAAATCGGCTTAAAACTTAAAATTAATTAAATACTTAGAATCAATCGGCGGCGGTACGTTATTATGAATGAAAACAAGTATTTCACCATTTGTTGATAGCAAACGAATGTACTTTTGCTTATAAATGATTCTTGCTTCCAAAAAACTGTTAGCGCTGTTAGATGATAAATAATTCTTAGCAAATTCTGCTAGGCTTGGTTGGATACTGTTATGCGTTGGTTGACAACTTGTAAGAATCGGAACCTGTCACCCGCAAAAGTACTAAATATCCCCGAATTTTCGGCCGAGAGCCTACTCGAATATTCGGTATTCGGCACAATCACTATACGTAGCATCTCTACCTTTAACCGTTTGCTACCATTTCCGCGGTCAAACCCTGAACGATTTGCGATTATAAACTTTATCTTAAAGGAAACAAAGCTCTTTTTATAAGATCGTAAAAAAACACCCTTAGAAATAACGATAATATCCCATTATTATTTTTCCCCGATATAAAAAGTAATGAGTTTCAACCGTTTGTTTTTCTATCCCATTTTTAATCTAATCGTCTTTGTAATAAAGTTTAATTTTCCTTGTTTCATTATGGTATTTAAATCGTTTATGTTTAAGTGAAGGCTACAGATTTTTGCAGTGTTTAAAGGTAACTGGATTTTCTCAAGCATACAGCTGTTAACTGTTATTAAAGAAGGATAAATTAAGTTGTTTGTGGATCTGATTTTAGGCGTTCTTTTTACTAAGAAATGGTAACCTATATGTAAGAGAAAAAATAGGGGTAAAAGTTACAATACAAATCTCTTTTTAGGGTTCCGTGTCCAAAGGGGAAAAACGGGACCCTATAACTCCACAGTCTGTCTGTCTGTCACAAGGCTGTATTTCATAAACCGTGATAGTTTGACAGTCGGAGTCAGAATTGCAGACCTACCGTAGAGTTCTAAAATTACTATTATTGGAATGTTTTTATTCTAATATTACCTTCTAGCTGTTGCTCGCGACTTCGTACGCCTCATACGCGTACGCGTTTTGTTTTATATACTAAAACCTTCCTCTTGAATCTCTTTACCTATTTAAAAAAAACGCATCAAAATCTGTTGCGTAGTATTTAAGATCTAAGCAGACATAGGGACAGACAGACAGCGGGAAGCGACTTTGTTTTATAATATGTTGTGATTTATTTAGTAAACTCATGAGTTGAAAGACTTAAGACTTTAACTCGAGCAAGACCTTAGAATCTTGCTTGAATTGAAAGCATTCTAATAACAGCAGTTTTGGAGCTCTACGGAGGGTCTGCAATTCTGACTCCCACCGTACAGTCGGCTGCATAATTGCAGCCCCCGGTAGAGTTCAAAAATTACTATGATTGGCATGTTTTTATTCTAATATTTTTGTTTGATAAATTCATGAGTTAGAAGACTTTAAACTTCATCTGAAGCAGGTGCCTAGAATCTTGCTTGATTTGAAAACATTCTTATAACAGCCGTTTTGGAGCTCTACGGTGGGTCTGCAATTTTGCAGCCGACCGTACCTATTTCTGTTGCACAACAAATACTAAAATACAGAATATAATGGTACGGAACCCTTCGTGCGCGAGTCCGACTCGCACTTGGCCGATTTTTTATTTATTCTAAACTAGCTGCGCCCCGCGGTTTCACCCGCGCAAATCCCGATCCCGTGGTAATATCGGGATAAAAAGTAGCCTATGTGTTAATCCAGGTCTCCAGCTATCTGAATACCAAGTTTCATCGCAATTGTGCCTGTAGTTTTTGCGTGAAGGAGTAACAAACATACATACACACACACACACACACACACAAACTTTCACATTTATAATATATATATATATATATAAGTAGGAAGGATACCAAGAGTTTTTGAATCCGGGATGCAAAGATGAAAAAATCAGTTTGTACGGGGTGGTTTTGCATGTTTGTTTGAAGTAAACAAAACAAGCGTAGCTAATTCGAAATATTATGATGTTGTTTATTTCGCTCCTAGAACATGATTGCCCTTAATTGAAACCTACAAAATACTCGTGATTGGTTATTGCGTATTTTAATGGAGTTTTTATCGGGAATAAATTGTGCATGTAACAGAAATATAAAATACTAGCTGCGCCCTGCGGTTTCACCCGCGTAAAACCCGATCCCGTCGGAATATCGGGATAAAAAGTAGCCTACGTGTTAATTCAGGTCTCCAGCTATCTAGATACCGAGTTTCATCGCAATCGGTCCAGTAGTTTTTGCGTGAAGGAGTAACAAACATACATACACACACACAAACTTTCGCAATTATAATATTAGTAGGACTAGCCCTGCCCCGCGGTTTTCCTCGCGTTAGTATTTCTTTATAAGAGTGATATTGATTTACTACAAAATACTAACTTTAACACCTTTAGGGATCGAATTTCCAAAAATGTGTTTCTTAGTGCTCGCCTACGTCCTAAAGGCCCTCATACGGAAGCTCTTGTAGTTTCAGAGATTTCTTAAGGGGAAAGGGTGCCGGCCCTCTCTCCATACAAACGTAGTCGACTGTTTCCTCCCTGGATAATGACACTAGCACAAATATTTTTGTGCCATAAAACCTATAACTGCCATGACTATGGCTTTGTTTTTTTTTCAAATTCTAATTTTCATGGAAAGTTAAAAAAACAAAATAAATTTAAAAAATAAGACATAGTGTCATTGGTCATTGCAGTTATAAGTTTTATGCTACAAAAATATTTGCTTTTGTGTAAACAGTCGACTACGTTTGTAAGGAGAGAGAGCCGGTACCCTTTCCTCTTAATGAGTATTTTTCTCTTTTATTTAGGTAGACAAAAGTATAAAAATAACCATGTTTATTTTAAATCCTAAATTAAATAAAATAAAAAAATAAAAAGGTAAGTTTAGTATGTTTACAACTAACAGAACCTTCGGGAAAGGTTTGGGACCACATATTATACCTCCTTTACTCCTACCTCCTCGGACCTCCTTTCTTAAGATAGAGAATCGAGCAGCAGGTATCACATTCAGTTAAACACACCGGTTATCCTCACAAAAATCTGTCCTACCCACAAATTCATGCTTTTTAACCACCGAGAAGGCAACAAATTTTCCTACCCCTTAGGGTAGAAGCTTTCGCAGACTAGACACTTAATGTCAGCCGATTCGTATTCACAAGGTTATTACAAATATTTTTATACACATACAGACAGACGGACAGTCGAGTGATATTATAAGGGTTCCATTTTTTCCACTGCAAGTATACGGATCTCTAAAATGCTTTATTCTTAGGAACTGGATGTACAAAGTGGCTGATTTGTTTGTTTTTGTTTTTTTGGGTTGTCTTTCGTTTTTCTTCCAACAGGACCATTGTGTGATCCATTTGGTCCCAAAGTTAAATTTTTCAGGTGGTGTTATATTGTTGAAATGCTGATGATTATAGCAATTTTATATTGTTTTTCATTTTGACTGTACTTTTATCATATCGGGTAGAGTTAGGATTTTTTGTTAGGTAATTTAAAATCAGGTAGAGCTGTGATCGGGTAGAGAGGGGACGAAGCCGTTCGGTGGGGTTTCCTGGCTGGGTCCTATTCTCGGAAAATACTTGTTACATAAATATCCTAGCTTATTTATTTTTCTTAGATTTATATTTTCATAAAAATAAACTAAATGAAAAATACATATTGTTGTTCGAATTGAAAAAGTATTTTTGTGTTGGATAGTCCATTTGTCGAGGAAGGCTATTTTTAACCGCCTTCAAAAAAGGAGCAGGTTCTCGATTCGTCGCGTATATAGAGTGTTATTGGAAATTATACTAGCAAGCCGTTGAGGGCTACTTCCGTGCACCTAAACAAACAACTTTTGTTCTACGACTTTTGAAAATTATATTTCGATATTCCCACGGGATTGGGAGTTACGCGGGTGAAACCGCGGTTCATTATATGCATTTGCATATAACCAATATTCAACTGTCAACCGATTGATTGCGTAAATACGTGGACTTTCCTGGGTGTTACGTTTTTATGCCTTTGGGTTTTGAGACTGTTGGTTCTTGGGGTCCCGGTGCAAAGGCGTTTATTAGAGTGCTTTCTTCGCGTCTTTGCGAGGCCACTGGGGAGCGTAGGGCCGGTAGTTTCCCAGCGGATTAGCTTAACTATCCAGAGGGGGAACGCTGCCAGCTTGCTTCGGACTTTGGGTTGTGGGGACGCTTTGGAGGACGGGGTTTTTTGTTTTTGATGTTTACGTGTTTAATTTTAATTTTTAGTTTTAGTTACTGGAATATGAATTAAAGCTTGATGTGTATGTATATAGGTGTGTTCTAAGACAAATAAAAGTTTACCGATTGAAAGTTTCTAGTCTGATACAGCGATAAAGCGGAGTTATATGCAACACTCTGGCTTCCTTATAGGATTATAAGCCCTCTTATACTCGAAACGTCTTAATAAAATTTGCTTTTTATCTTTTTCCGAGAAGTCCGATGTTAAATGTGGTTAAATTTTGTGTGTGAATTTAAAAGCTTTTTTATTTTGATACTTTTTGAGGGGTTTCTAGTAGAAATTCTTTGGTGGCTTTTTGTGTTAAATGTGGTTAAATGATAGATAGATAGATAGATAACTTTATTTGTACAACACAGAAAGAAACAGAACACGATAAACACAAAGTAAAGTAAAAGCTATGTAAAGTAAATGCTATATGTAAAAATATATTTTTTACAATTTAGAAGATTTTTTTTACTTTTTAGGAGTTTCTAGTAGTGGTTTTGTGGCAATTATTTGGCAGAAAATAGTTTAGTGGATATAATCGAAAAAATCACTATAAAAATGTAAAAAATATTTAATAGATTTGATAAAACATTTTGATTGTTTTTATGACGATGTTCGTAGGGGATCGGGATAAAAAGTACTTTGTTTATTTTTTATTGGAAATAAGGGTTTTCGTAAAAAGTGAGTAAAGCCGCGAGGCGCAGTACCCAAATATAACAACAAAAAAAGAGTCATCTCAATCGGTCGAGCCGTCTTCAAAATCTGGGAACTTACATTAAAAAAAAACCGGTCAAGTGCGAGTCAGACTCGCGAAAAAGAGTTCCGTACTATATTGTATAGTACGGAACTCTTTTTCTCCTTTCACTAAGAATATTTAAATAGGGCCCCCATTGAATTTTTAAGCTATTGCATAGCTTTTTTCGCGGTCTTTGAGCGCGGGGACCGAATCAAGAAATTCCGTAACGATAATAAAACCTAACACCCCCCACTCCGCCATGTAGCTCGGCGTTCGCTTAACGTGAATGTATATTATTATGGTACGACCACAGGGTACGACTGTACGAAGCTCGCACGATGCAATAGCTTTACCACGGCAGTCCCCGAGTGCCACACGTTTTTTTTAAATGTGTTTAGTATTTATTGTTATATCGGCAACAGTATTTTCACAGATTAAGTATGTATATACGTAATCTGTGAAAATTTCAACTCTCTAGCTATCACGGTTCATAAGATACAGCCTAGTGACAGACAGACAAACAGTGAAGTCTTAGTAATAAAGTCCCGTTGTTACCCCTACCTCATTTTTTAAAGTCAGTTAAAAGTAGGTAATAGTACAATCGACTATCCAGGATGTACGTAGGTACATCCTGGATAGTCGATTGTGTCATTGTGTCGTCGTTGTGTCAATGTCAGCCACGTTATGCTGACGAACACATCGCAACAAATATTGACGGCAAACTGCAATTGTTTGCAAACTTGCATTCTGCCAGCTTGCAAGGATGCCTTCCAAGAATAATGTTCACACGTTTGTAGTTAACAGTAATATGATAATTAAAGTAAATATTGGGTTTCGGAATCAGTTTGTTTTTATGTAACCGAAATACGTATTTTTACTTACTTAAGTCGATCACATTCCTCGTACTTTGCGTAAAGAAATAGTTATTTTCTCTTAGTTTAAGTATATATTTACAAAAGAAAAGTATATAGGTAGTATATCCGTTGTCTAGCACCCATAACACAAGTCTAGTTACTTAGTTTGAGGCCAGATGGCGATATGTGTAGAATGTCCTGCATGTTTATTTATTTATATTGCCCGATTTCCGTTTATATTTTTTGGTGAAATTAAATCTTGATAAACCAAGCTTGGGTTTCTTCCTTTTAAAAGTTACGTACCCAAAGGGTGAAAACGAGACCCTATTACTAAGACTTCACTGTTCGTCCGTCCGTCTGTCTATCTCTCACCAGGCTGTATCTCATGAACCGTGATAGCTAGACAGTTGAAATTTTCACAGATGATATATTTCTGTTGCCGCTATAACAACATAATACTAAAAACAGAAAAAAAAACAAGTGGAGCTCCTTTACAATATGGTACGGAACACTTCGTGCGTGAGTCCAATTCGCACTTGGCCGTTTATTTTTATTTTTAGAGCACTTAAGTTATTGGTTAAACTTATATTTTAGACCACACACAAACAGTAAGAAGCCTTGCCACTGTAAACTATCCATCAATTTTGTCGTCTCCCTAATGCAAAACATAACCCTTTCAAAGTCTACAGCACAAAGGAGCAAGGCCTTAGAAATTTAGCATTCAAGAGCCCACTGTAATATGATATCGTCTCATCTAAATTTCATCGTCGATCGAGCAACTGGAAAACTGAAGGATCCATAAATGTAGAACAAATCAAATTAGTGGCAAATTTATTGTAAGGGGATTATTTTCATCGCATATGTTGAGAATGAGGAAATGGTACCGGCTCTCTCTCCATACAAACGTAGTCGGCTGTTCCCTCCCTGGATAATGACTCTAGAGCAACTATTTTTGTGGTATAAAACCTATAACTGCCACGACCATGCCCCTATGTCTTATTTTTTATTTCTATTTTGATCTTTTAACTCTTACTTTCTATGATAATTAGAATATGAAAAAAATCAAGACATAGGGGCATAGTCGTGGGAGTTATAGTGTGGTTATAGGTTTTATGCAACCAAAAATATTTGCTCTACTGTCATTTTCGAGGGAGGAAACAGTCGACTACGTTTGTATGGAGAGAGAGCCGGGTACCTTTTCTCTTAGGTGTTGATTTTTTTCACAAATTATACCTATAATTTTTTGCGTTTGACCACTGTCACACCTGCCTGATGGTAGGTGACGATGCGGCCTTAGATGAAGCACGCTTTTCTAAGATACTTACTCACTCGTCGGGATAGAGGCAACTGTTGTGGCTACATCGCTGTTAGCTTATGTAAATAATGGTGTCACATTTTGAAAATTCCCCAAAGTCTGGGATAGTGTTAATTTTGTTAAGTAATTATTTTACCGGGTCTAAATCGCATATTTCTATTTCTCTTACCTCGACGTTTCGACTATGATACAATAGTCATGGTCGCGAGGAGAGCCGGGAAAATAATTACTATGATTACAAATCGTGTGAGTTTAAAAAGTTTAAAGTGTTAATTTTTCTCTAAAAAAAAATCATTTTTCATGCAATTTTTTCAGTTTAGTTATTTTATCTAAGAGAGATTACATGGTTTTTAGCACTCGCTGCATTAATTTTAAATTACTATCTGCTATAAATAATAACAATATATAAAGAAAGGTAAATACTAATTACCTATTACTTACATGCTGTTTGCGACTGTAAAATATGGTTAGTTACAGAGAGATTGAAATTATAATTAATAGAGATGACATTAAATTATGCTTCATACAAAAACTTCGTCCTTGTTTTTCTTTACTGCGCTTCTTCTTCTTTTCGAGTCAGTGACGTTCGACCAGTCAATTTTTTCCTTCCCAGTAGCTAGCAACTGCAACTGCAGCAGCGTTGACCTCTACCAGATCCTCCAATGTGCAGGTATTAGGTCACAATGGGCATTGGAGTAGGTGCACCAGGGACTGCGACGGGGCTCCACACTCGCATTGCTCCTTAGTCGGTGCAATATATCCCCATTTGCTAAAATTTTGTCTGCAACGGCCTACGAGTTCGGAGTCGATTGAGTGACTGCCACGTAGGCCATTACAGATCGGAACCCGGAGGTAGCCTCTCTCGCAGGTTTACAAAAGCTGGAGGTACGGGATGTTTCATTTTCCACCGTACCACCCTTTCCTCAGCTGGCTACAGCAGCATCATTTAATTTGATGTGAGAAATTATTTGTAGAGTGATTTGTGGAACGTTCAGTCTACGTCTACTGATATTAATTAAATAAATAAATAAATAAATAAATATTACAGGACATTCCACACATCGCCATCTAGCCCCAAGCTAAGTAACTAGACTTGTGTTATGGGTGCTAGACAACGGATATACTACTTATATACTTTTCTTTTGTAAATATATACATAATATAATACATAGAAACAACCAGACCACAGACAAATATTTAAGCATAAATACATGTCTGAGGCGGAAATCGAACCCGCAACCCATTGTGCCAACTGGGTCGTCTTAAGGAATTGGGTCGTTTTAGTCTCTGGGATTAATTGAATGTCTTTGATTAGTTACAACCTATTGTGTCACTGATTAGGAAACCGATAGGTGTTCATTAGAGGATAGATTAGTGTCGATTGCGTACACGTCACTAATTAGTTGACGACTTTCTCTTTCCAGTTTTACTTCGTTTTCAATCCTATTAAGATGGCTTATTGTAAACTTCATATTGCGTTTTGTTTTCCGAGTTTTCTCCATGAGAAAGTCTTACTTCTAAAGATTTCGATTTAAAATACAGTAGATTTAGAAATGAACACTAGTACTTTGTTTTTTTTTTACAAATAAAAGGTCAACCGACCACTACTGACGCACCGCGCGTCTAGAAGTGATTTGTTGTGTATTACACTGCCCCGGATCAATGAATCCGCGGCGACAATCGATCACGAGTCCCATTTAACAACAATCGTAACGCATCGCGTATAAAAAACGTTTGACTGTCTTCAGCTCTGAGAGTTTCTAAGTAAGCTCAAAAATATAAAAAAACCACCAAGTAGGTACGTTCCATGCTTTTAGTATTTAATGTTATATAGCTTCAACAGAAATACATAAGCAGTGAAAATTTCAACTGTCTAGCTATTTCGGTTCATGAGATACAGACAGACGGACGGAAGGAAAGTGATGTCTTAGTAATAGGGTTTTTATTCTTTAGGTACGGAAACCTAAAAACTTTCATTTTTTTATTGTTTATTTTCATCTGCGAAAAACATAACGCAAATTGTGCGCTCTAAAAAGCTTTTCCTTTTATGATTAACTAGCTGCGCTCCGCGGTTTCACTCGCGTAAGTCCCGATCCCGTGGAAATATCAAAATGAAAAGTAGCCTATAGCCTTCCTCGATAAATGGACTATCCAACACCAATATGTTTTCAATTCGAACCAGTAGTTCCAGAGATTAGCGCGTACAAACAAACAAACAAACTCTTCAGCTTTATAATATTACTAGCTGCGCTCCGCGGTTTCACCCGCGTAACTCCCGATCCCGTGGGAATATCGGGATAAAAAGTAGCCTATAACCTTCCTCGATAAATGGACTATCCAACACAAAAAGAATTTTTCAATTCGAACCAGCAGTTCCTGAGATTAGCGCGTTCAAACAAACAAACAAACTCTTAAGTATAGAGTATAGATAGTATAGATTCCCTAAAACTATGTAGTATTTGTTTAGTTATGTACCCTACTAGATGTGCCAACAATATAAACCTCCGTCAAATTCCTATACCTCGTTTAGAACCCTTTAAACAACACTTGCCTTTGATATGGAATAACCTCGAATGCTTTGGATTCCTGATTGAGAGTATCTGGTGCCGTCTTCACAAGTCTCGTTTTAGGGTAGGGGACGTTATTAGAGTTTGAATTTTTAAGAAACACTTTTAAAATCTTTGGTATTTATGTGTGGGACACGAAAAAACCTTTTTTCGAATAACATTATCCCTTTACTCCACGTTCGTAACTGATCTTTGATAACCAGATACGAAAATGGATTTTTTTTCTTGTTTGATTACCAGTTACAAAAACGGAATTTACTTGTTGTATTTGTATCCATGGTTCATAACCAGCTGCGAAATTGGTATTTTGTTTTCTCTGTTCATTCATAACCGGTTATTCATCACTACATAGTATAAAACAAAGTCGCTTTTTCTGTCCCTATTTCCCTTTGTATGCTTAAATCTTTAAAACTACGCAACGGATTTTGATGCGGTTTTTTTTAATAGATAGAGTGATTCAAGAGGAAGGTTTATATGTATAATACATGCATAATATAGCCGTGCGAAGCCGGGGCGGGTCGCTAGTTAGGAATATTTTTTTCATCTTAGGCCAAGCAGGACATTGGAATATTGCTTGAATTGAAAACATTCTAATAATAGCAGTTTTGGAGCTCTACGTTGGGCCTGCACTTTTGTGGCATTTCATTTTTACATCTTGAACTTTCGACTAACTAGTTTTTTGCCACTTTAGACGTTTTAACATGTACGATCGCGTATAGGGCTATGTATTTATTAGCCACCAAAAGAGCTGCCGCGGCGTTGCTTATATCGTCTGGTTAAAGACGTAATAGGCCAATGATGATGATGATGATAGAGCTCTACGGTGGGTCTACTTCTATTGCCTATTATTCTTCAATTACTATCACTACATAGTATAAAACAAAGTCGCTTTTTCTGTCCCTATATCCTTTTGTATGCTTAAATCTTTAAAACTACGCAACGGATATTGATGCGGTTTTTTTTAATAGATAGAGTGATTCAAGAGGAAGGTTTATATGTATAATACATGCATAATATAGCCGTGCGAAGCCGGGGCGGGTCGCTAGTATATACTATTTCACATTACGGACTTATTACCACAGGTTTTTACTAGCTAGTCATTTTGCCACTTTAGACGTTTTAACATGTACGATCGCGCGTAGGTCTATTTAGCCACCAAAAGAGCTGCCGCGGCGTTGCTTAAATCGTATGGTTAAAGACGTAATAGGCCAATGTTGATGATGATGATAGAGCTCTACGGTGGGTCTACTTCTATTGCCTATTATTCTTTAATATATACTATTTCACATTTTGGACGTATTACCACAGGTTTTACTAGCTAGGTATTTTGCCACTCTAGACGTTCTAACATGTATAGACTTTCTATAATCAATTTCATTTTTTAAAGGACTTCTGCCCCCTTATACAAGATTGCTTTCTATTAGCGATATCGCCAATCGATAGACTTAATTGTATGAAATTGACATAAATCATTGTATAAAATTGGCATAAGATCTACTTATTTATCTTTTTTTTTTTCTCTAACACAAGGCTAAGTGACTTTTCGTTAACTTAGATGTCAATTTAATACAAAAATAAGAAAAAAAAGTCCGTCGATTGGCGATATCGCTAATAGAAAGCAGTCTTGTCTAAGGGGGCTGATTCGGAGCCATTTTACCGAAGCCTAAAGGTGCCTAAAGTTTTGTTACTTATCTAACAGTTCTGGCATTGTTTTATTAGCATAAATAAAGTGTTAAAACGACGACGCAGTGCCAAGGCAGGGGTCACGAACGTGTGGAAACTTTGCTAGTTGTCACCTAATTGTACCTACTTACCTATTATACAGGTAACGAAGGTCCCTTTTAGGCATGCCACTAAGTTATAAGTAGAGTAAATCTATCAATTAAATAGATATATTTATAAGTACTTTTTAGGGTCCCGTATCCAAAAGGTAAAACTAAGAGTCCACTGGTATGTCTGTCTGTCTATCACCAGGGGCCTTATTCTGCTATTTGGCCAACCATTGTCATTATATCGAGACTCTATTGATATTATATCGAGATTGTAACTTTATTTGGTATTCTGCTAAAGTTTTAATAACATCGCAATATAATCACTATGGAGTCTCAATGGTATGGTAATATTTACCTTGCAGGTGTTGCCTAGCAACATGGTATATGTTGCTAAGCAATATACCGTTTTGACAACCATCGAGATTCCATTATGCCACGATTGTAGAGCAGAATACAAAAGTGAGTCAGTGGTGTGTCAGTGGTGTTTCGATAGAATAGTCAACGTTAGGAGAATACCAATTTGACATGTAATGTCATATTTTTGACATTAAATTTCTATTACGATTATATCGACACACTATTGAAACACAATTGTGTTAGCAGACTTAGGCCCCTGGCTGTATGTCATATACTGTGATAGCCTATTCACAGATTATGTATTTCTGTTGCCGCTGTAACAACAAATACTAGTTGTCACCTAGTTGGTACATAATATTAAATATATCAATGAAATAGATTATTATATGGTTGTTTTTTAGAGTTCAGTATACATAAGCCCATAAAGGACCCTATTACTAAGACTTCACTGTCTGTCAGTCACCAGGCTGTATCTCATGAATCGTGATGGCCAGACTGTTGAAATTTTCACAGATTATGTATTTCTGTTGCCGCTGTAACAACAAATACTAGTTGTCACCTAGTTGGTACATAATATTAAATATATCAATGAAATAGATTATTATATGGTTGTTTTTTAGGGTTCAGTATACATAAGTCCCTAAAGGACCCTATTACTAAGACTTCACTGTCTGTCAGTCACCAGGTTGTATCTCATGAACCGTGATAGCTAGACAGTTGAAATTTTCACAGATTATGTATTTCTGTTGCTGCCATAACAACAAATACTGGTTGTCACCTAGTTGGTACATATATTAAATATATCAATGAAATAGATTATTATATGGTTGTTTTTAGGGTTCAGTACACAAAGCGTAAAAACGGGACCCTATTACTAAGACTTCACTGTCTGTCAGTCACCAGGCTGTATCTCATGAACCGTGATAGCTAGACAGTTGAAATTTTCACAGATTATGTATTTCTGTTGCCGCTGTAACAACAAATACTAGAAACAGAATATAATGGTACGGAATCCTTGCTTCGTTTTTTTTTCAAAGCTGTACTAAACTTATTTGACAGGAACGAAATAAAAGCATTAAAACCAATGAGAGATTGAAATGTAAAATTTTCCCGCCGTACCTCATTTGTAATCAAAGTAACTTAACAGATTTGGCGTTCAAGAAATTTTATTTTCTACTTCGATATTTTAAAAATTCTCTGTCCTAATTTTGGTTTTTTATATCTGCAACGTATTCGTAATGTTCAATAAATAATGAACGGAAATAATTTGATTTTATTTACTCAAAGAAAAATTATGCAACATGATTCAAGTTATCATAATGTCTTTATTTATATTCAACCCATGATTATCGAGAGAAAAAACCGGTCAAGTGCGAGTCGGATTTGCGCATGAAGGGTTCCGCACCATGATAGATAGATAGAACGCTTTATTGCACACACAAGTTACATAAAAAAAAAGAATTTTCTAAATCGGTCCAGGCGTTTTCGAGTAATCGGCGAACATACATAAAAAAAAAAATATATACGCGACGAATTGAGAACCTCCTCCTTTTTTGAAGTCGGTTAAAAAGAAAACAACAAGACAATTAATTTAAATTATAAAAATAAAACAGTGGCACAATAGGCGACCTTACCGCTGAAAGCGGTCTCTTCCAGGCAACCTAAAAAATAAATATTTAACGTCTCCTCCCACCCACTTCATTTTCCCCACTTAAATATTTTTTTCTGTTTTTAGTATTTGTTGTTTTAGCGGCAACAGAAATACAAATAATCTGTGAAAGTTTCAAATGTTTAGCTATCACGGTTCATGAGATACAGCCTGGTGACAGACAGACGAACGGACAGTGAAGTCTTAGTAATAGGGACCCGTTTTTACCCTTTGGTAACGGAACCCTAAAAACCAGAAACATTTCTATAAAAGCTTTAGAAAGATAGCATTCTTTGGAAAGTTTTTAGACCAATAGGTACAAATATTTCTAATGTTTATGTTTCTGTGTTTAAATTTTAGATTTTAATATTTAAATAGTAAAATTTATGACCTGACAATCTAATATCTACGCCCACTGTATTCTTACTTACCTACTTTTTTTAAAGTGATGAATTCAGATGACAAATATTTTTTTATAGAAAGAATTATCTATACTTCTTCGATGAAGACCCCGTTGGCACAATGGTCACCATGCCAGTCTGCCAAACACTGGGTTGCGGGTTCGATTCCCGCCTCAGACAAGTATTTATGCTTAGATATTTGTCTGTGGTCTGGTTGGTTCTATGTATTATAAGCAAGCACGGAGGGGCTCACGAAAACACATTTTTGCCACCCTACTAATTGGCCACCCATCGAAGTAAAGACCGCGCCAGGCGTCGCTTAGCTCGCTTAAGTGTGATTTTGTTTGAAATGTGAATTAGTCAGAAGTGTTCTTAGCTATGTTTGATCGAAATCGGTTCAGCCGTCTGAAAGTTATGGGGGATAAAAGTCAGAATTAACAACCGAATGTGCCCGAGTGGGGTATCAAGTTAATTTGCGCCTTTTGGTTGCAATTGGTTTTTTGAAGTGAAACTTCTTTAGCGGCGTTGAGCACTTTTTCTGTAATGGGTATAAAATCTTAAACTCGCGTCAGGACACGTGACCTGATCGAAAAAGCGTAAGACGGATGGAGAGTAGACAGCTATCCCTTCTCTACGGCGCGGCGAAAATGTATGCCTGGGCCTACTGTTTTTAATTTGGCTGTGAGTGTAATATGACGTACATATGGTATTTTTTAACGGACGACTATTGACGGACGACAAATGTCGGACGACTATTGACAGACGACAAATGTCGGACGACTATTTGTCGGACGACTATTGACGGACGACAAATGTCGGACGACAATTTGTTGGACGACAAATGTCGGACGACTATTTGTTGGACGACAAATGTCGGACGACTATTTGTCGTCCGACTATTTTTTTTTTTCATCTAAAACTCTTTTTGCGTATGTTCTCGCGACATATGAGATTATTTTTCACTTTTTCTCCCCAGTCCCATTTTTTTTTAAACATGCAAGTTTACTAGGTACACAAAAGGGTTTTTATCAAAAATAAAATCAATTATTTACCGTAGTAATACGCGTGTCCACTCACGTGATTCAAGTCCTACATTTTGATTCACATCTCTTTTTAAATATACTCCTTATTTGACTAAAAATAAGGAACATTTTCGCGCAAACATTGTTTGACTTAATAAATCTTATTCTAGCCTTTTAAGGTTCAAAATGGCGTGGAAATAATGAAAATTCCACAAGTGAAATGTTAGGTATTTTAATAATGTTTAAAGTAAGGGAAATGTATAAAACATGCTACATGTGACGTTTTGTTAGGAATCGTGAATTGAATTTTGCTCTTTGGTTTTAAGGGGGTACTTTACGATTCGGAGCGCTTTTGACGAGAAATTTATAATATACTAGCTGCCCTCCGCGGTTTCACCCGCGTAACTCCCGATCCCGTGGGAATATCGGGATGTAAGCTATCCTATGTCTCAAGTTGGATCGAACTGCACATGGTGTGCGAATTTTATTATAATCGGTTAAGTGGTTTAGGAGTCCATTGAGGACAAACATTGTGACACGAGATTTATATATATTAAGATATTTTTTTAAATATCTTTACGGTTTCTTGAAAAGAGACATAAGTCCCAAAGATATTTATTTGAAAAATCCTATCTATAAATATAAAATTCAAACTTCTGACTGACAGTTACATCACACATATTTTAGTACCATTTTGTTTTTATTTTGTGTATATTTGACGACCCAATTAGTGCAATGGTCACCATGCCGGGCTGCCAAACACAGGGTTGCGGGTTCGATTCCCGCCTCAGACAAGTATGTATGAAAGATATTTGTCTGTGGTCTGATTGTCTATGTATTGTAAGTATATATTTACAAAAGAAAAGTATAATGAGTAGTATATCCGTTGTCTAGCACCCATAACACAAGTCTAGTTACTTAGCTTGGGGCTAGATGGCGATGTGTGGAATGTCCTGCAATATTAGGGGAGTCCGTTTCTACACAGTGAAGCAGTTGTTGAGGGTAAAGAGAGCTGTTCTAATTCTACCTCTAAGGGGCGATGGAGTAATCGTACTCGTCGCATATTCGGCTGAAACAACAATGTCCTGCAATATTTATTTGTTTATTATTTCGATACTGTTTTGTGGGGTTCTATATTTCGATAAGCACCATTTTCACGAGACCAGCAAAAATAAACAATGAAATATGCTTAAAAAATTAAGGATAGGTCAGCGTTACTATCTCACCCGATGGTAAGTGACGATGCGTTCTAAGTAGCACGGTTACCTAGAAGATCCCCAAATAAGCGGGGCCCTCGAGAGACGCAAGTCACATATTTTGCAAGATCGTGAAGTGCCGTCTTAATGTCCTATTGAATGAATAACGTTTGTTTTCATGACTTCGTGCTTTCGATGCGACCGTTTGTTACAAAGTTGCGAAACGCGGGTCGTAGACGTGTGACTAAATGTAACCTCATACATTTTCGAAGACGATCGTCCCGATCGGTGACAGCGAAAGTGTTCATATTATTTATTTATTTTATCAACTAACTGGCAGGATATATAATTAAAACCAATAGATTTTGGCACACATCTATCCCTAAGCTAAGCTAACTAGGCTTGTGTTATGGAGGTCAGACAACGGTTACAATATATATATACATAAAATAGAAATAGAAAAACATTTATTTGGACAAGCACACGACAAAAATAAATATTTAGAACAATTTAAGAGATGTAACATAATATAATCCCAAATAATATGTATGTATTTTTTAAATAAGTACATAGGTGTATATTGTATATGTCGGCTACATAATTGCAGCCTTCAGTAGAGTTTGAAAATAACTATTATTGGAATGTTTGCATTCTAATAATTTTTGTTTGATTATTGATGAGTTAGAAGACTGTAAAATTCACGTAAAGCAGGTGTCTAGAATCTTGCTTGTGTTAAAAATCAGCCGTTTTGGAGCTCTACGGTGGGTCTGCATTATGCAGCTGACCGTACATAAACACCCAGATCAGAAGCAAATTTGGCCGGCAGTATGAATTATAATATAGGCTAACAAAAATGAACTGCTCAAACGCTCAGGCTCAATGTCTAGCCAGTATTCTAGTCCTAAATTGTCAGTTTGCTTTGAGCAGTTTGCTAACTGCTCAGATCTAAAAAAAAATCTCGAGTAGGTACTGTTAAGTTAGCTTTTTCTAACCTAACAGTACCAAAACTCCACTTGTTTTTTTTTTAATTTGCTTTCATGTTCAGTTTTTTTTAAAGTATAGATATAAAAAGAAATAGATAGAGCACGTATCCTAAATAACAGTAGCTCTTCTCGTTCTCATCTTTGACGTAATTCATGGCATTTCAAAGGCAGATTTAAGACTTATTAATTTGTATAAATACGTTACCTAAATATTTTAATAAGTTATGTTAAGGTAGTCACTTACCATTTGGTGAGATAGCGGTCAAACACTGACCTATTAAAAAAGTGAGGCGGTCCAAAACGGTCCCTAAAAAGCTCTTCTTTTAAATTAGCATTGAATAAAAGTTGCAACTTTTATGAGAACCTATTTTTTCCCACCAATCATTGTCCATTAGGGTTTACCATCGGCAAAATTCTAGAACCGAAAAAACCGGGAATTCTCGGTTGTTTGACAGAAAAAAATAACCGGCATTTTAAACACAGATTCCCGATATTTTCGGTTGATTCCGGTTATTTTTCGTTTTTTTTGTGCAAATTTTGCAGCAATAGACATTTTAAAATGTCATTTTAAATTAACCGACAAAACTTCAAAAATAGAAAGTCCAATAGTTTTATGGCTTTTAATGTATATATTTTTAGGGAATGTAAATCCGTCACTACTAAATAAGATTTCAACGTAAACCTTCGTTAATAAACATTAAAAAACCCTTCTTTTTTTCTTATTTCACTGGTCTTAATATTCCCAGGAATAATAAATACGTATAAGTATGTTTTCACTAAAGAAAAATATATACGTACCTACCTATTTAATCAGTTATCTGGCAACCAAAACAAAACTTAGCTTGGAGCTAGAATAGAACTAGTGGGAACAGACTGTGTAGTGTGCCGAAGTAATAAAAGAAATGTATAATATTAAAAAGTTATTTTCCCGGGTCTTAATCGCGTATTTTTGTTTTTTATTTCTCTTACCTCGATGTTTCGACTATGTTACAATAGTCATGGTCGCGAGGAGACACGAAAGAGAAAGTAAGAGAAATAAAAAACAAAAAAAATACGCGATTAAGACCCGGGAAAATAATTACTATGAATACAAATCGTGTAAGTTTAAAAAGTTTATTAAAAAGTTCTCCAAAAAATTCCCGGTACCGAAGAATTCGACAACTATACCGTTCGAATTCTTCTACAGTGAATCGATAAACAGACAACAATAACACCATCCTATGAACCGTGCAATCGAATCGATTGATATCGATACAAAAAGAAATTCGCAAGCATTCGTTTCTTAGAAGCATCTCGGTTCGATTTGGCAATCGTCACGCGTCCACCGGGCAGTTACAATCGAGTCGGAGATTCCATCGAGATACCCAGGTGAACGATCTAATCGAGTTGAAGGCCAACAATAGTTTGGTCAGGTTTTTTATTAAGTTATTTATTTAGTACTTACTTACTTCTTATACGTATGTTAAGCGGGCTATCGACCTGTTAGCAAAAAATCTTAGTACTTATATTCTACTATGTGAATTTTATCGTTCTCATTTGGTATTTTTGTTTTATTTTAGTTTTAGTGTTAAGTGTGTGGCCTCTTGCTTAGTATCTATTATCGTTTATTTTTACGTATCTAAGTAATTACTTTAGATAGATGGGCAAAAAAAGTCCAAAACTATTTTTTTTATTTGTTCTAAAAAATGTTTTGGCTGCTACCCCCTGTAACGACCGATTGAGTCTAGACTTGACTTCAAATCCTTTAAGACTTAACAAGAAGTCTTAAAGGATTAGCACTTGACACGACGTGAGATACATCCGCCTGTAGCGACCGTTTGAGTCAAGTGAGTAAAAATTCTTCAAGACTTGACTTCAGATCCTTTAAGACTTGACAAGAAGTCTTAACCGATTGGCACTTGGCACAAAGACGCGAGATACATCTTCCTGTAGCGACCATTCGAGTTAAGTTTGAGTCTTTAGTCAAAATTCTTAAAGACTTGACTTCAGATCCTTCAAGACTTGACAAGAAGTCTTAACCGATTGGCACTTGGCACAAAGACGCGAGATACATCTTCCTGTAGCGACCGTTCGAGTTAAGTTAGAGTCTTTAGTAAAAATTCTTAAAGACTTGACTTCAGATCCTTCAAGACTTGACAAGAAGTCTTAACCGATTGGCACTTGGCACAAAGACGCGAGATACATCTTCCTGTAGCGACCATTCGAGTTAAGTTTGAGTCTTTAGTCAAAAATTTTTAAGACTTCTTCAGATCCTTTAAGACTTGACAAGAAGTCTTAACCGATTGGCACTTGGCACGATGGGAGATACATCCGCCTGTAGCGACCGTTTGAGTCAAGTGAAAGTCTTTAGTAAAAAATCTTTAAGACTTAACAAGAATTCTTAAGGATTGGCATGACACGAGATGCATTCGACGCTTACCGCAGAGAGAGGGTCGACGAGGGTAAGTGCAGCCACCGGCTTGAGGATGGTAGGTGGGCCGAGCGAAGGTTTACCCACTAAAAACCCATCGGTGTTCAACAGTGTCGGGGTCCAACGGAGTACAGGTACGCTTACTCGAGCTGTGATCTTCCCCCAGCCCCCCCCCCTGATATTATTGGAAGCGTACCTAGTTGCTTAGTTTGAAGTTAGATGGCGCTGTGTACATTGTCCTGAAATATAATTTATTCTAGTCTTGAAAAAATAATGTTTCAGTTATTGTTCGTTTTCCTCTTATTCTTTATATTTTGTGTTTGTTTGTCGTATATCTGTCCATCTGTTCCTGACTGAAGATGCACCACGAATGCGTCAACATTGAGAGTGTCCAAGGCACTAGCCTTAAGCCCTTCCAACCCTAAATTCATGTCATTCAATCCAAGTACATACATTCAGAGGGTACCCCGAATCCTGCATAATATAAAAACCGAATCAAATATCAAACAGACAGAGGTAGGTACTAGGAGACCGATTCTCGGAGAAATATCGAAACTAGACGACGAAAATTTTTTGTTCTCGTGTGGCTCACCTAAATGTTACAGTTCTCTGACTAAGGGCTAATTTGAACTAAACGACTGCTACAAGGGGTGGCAGTTAGAACGTTTTGGGATGATATACATTAGATCGGGCCGGGCCGGGTCTAATGTTAATCATACCTAGGGGGAACGGATTTCAAACGTTATATACATCTTGTAATAATTGATAAATATTAACCCCTTAGAATGAACTTACTACTACTTGTTTGTGAACGTTGGTCTCCTATAGAATGTCTATAGGAAACCTTCTACTTCAGGGATCCATCTACTTGTGCCATGGACCTTAACATCCATTTTAGAAGAATAAAAATGATGGGTCCTAAATCCTAAATATAGGTCCCTTAATAGATAATAACAAAATGTTTAGGCGTATATTTTCTGAATAAATAAGTCTACATTAAGGTTCAACACTATATTTTATCTACTCTATGCTTTTGAAAAAGAAATGAAAAGGACTAAATTAATCTTTTGAAATATACTGTGATATAAGTGTCAACGGCCAAATTCGATGCGAGCACTCTAGATATTAGGGTTCCGTACCCAAAGGTTAAAAACGAAACCCTTGTACTGAGACTCTACTGTCCTTGCGTGTCTATCTGTCACCAGGCTGTATCTCATGAACCGTGATACTAGACAATTGAAATTTTCGCATATGATGTATTTCTGTTGCCGCTATAGAACAGAATGTAGAATGTACGGAATCCTTGAACGAGTCCGATCATTTCTCTGATATATTTCTTTATAATATCAGTAGTTATTTTTGACCGGAATCGAGCCCCAAAAAACGACTGAATTTCAATACGATTGAACGTTTTGATGCGCACCGAGTCGTTTCCTCGCAATTTTATTTGTGTAACAGGTGGGGTAGGACCATGGCTTATATTGTTTTATATACGGATAGATTACTATATATAAATAATCCTACATGCTTGGTTTAAACACTACGCAAATTGTCCTTAATTACGTTCTTATAAAACTTTATTTCTTCTCATATTGATACTTGCTTTAACATACTGCTGAAAATGGAACAAACTATCTGATATTTGTATATGTACAGGAAACAAAATTGCAGACTAATTATAGAGTTTTAAAATGTATATAATTAGAATGTTTTGATCACAAGTAGGACTTTAGGGTTTTTAGAGCTTTAGTTTAAGTTTAAAGTTCTGCTTGAGAAAGCATTCTAATATCAACAATTTTAGAAACCTACAGTGGGTCGGCAATTATTTTACTGGCTGTATTTGTAAAAGGCACTTATAAGTAAGCAAATTTCAGGACTTTACTAGGTACAGTCGTCTGCATAATTGCAGCCCCCGGTAGAGTTCCAAAATTACTATTATTTAAATTAGTTTTAATTCTAATATTTTTGTTTGATAAATTCATGAGATGACATTAAACTTCAACTAAAGCAGGTGTCTAGAATCTTGTTTGTGTTGAAAACATTCTTATAACAGCCGTTTTGGAGCTCTACGGTGGGTCTGCAATTATGCAGCCGACCGTACATTACAATCTTTTAAAGCCATTTCCTTGATTTAGTTACGCGACAAAAGTAATAAAATAATTCATGTGACCCAGACAAAAAAACGAGTAATAAATGTTCGAAAAGAGACACCGTGGATTAAATACTTTCCATCGCCCGATTTTTTCTTATACTTCACATTTAAGAGGCTTACAGGAGCGAATCAGGTCGGCCACAAGATGATTTTATAATAAGTTTTTTTGTATAATCTGCATATTAATTAACCCCCGACGCAAAAACGACGGGGTGTTGTAGCTCCCGAACGGATGAACCGATTTTGATTTCGTTTTTTTTGTTTGAAAGGTGAATTAGTCGGAAGTCTTAGCTATGTTTGATCGAAATCGGTTTAGCCGTCTGAAAGTTATGGGGGATAAAAGTCAAGATTAAAAACCGAATGTAAGTAGATATGCTCGAGTGGGATATCAAGTTAATTTGCTTCTTCTGGGTTCGTTTGGATCTTTTTTACATATTCTCCCTAGTCCCATTTTTTAAAATAATCGAACAGCATTTTGGTAAAATACTATTCAGTATTTTGATAAAAAATCAATTAAATAAAAACAAAATTATCACTATCATTACATAGTATAAAACATAACCCTCCCTTTTGGCTTCGCTGTAGTCGGGTAAAAACAGAGTCGCTTCCCGCTGTCTGTCCCTATGTATGCTTAGATCTTTAAAACTACGCAACGAATTTTGATGCGTTTTTTTTAATAGATAGTTTTATTTAAGATGAAGTGTTTAGTATATAAATAAAATAAAAAATAAATATTTCAGGACATATTACACATCGCCATCCAGCCCCAAGCTAAGCAACTTAATGCTTGTGTTATGGGTGCCAGATAACGGATAAACTACTTATATACTTTTTTTTTGTAAATATATACATATTATACATATAGGAAACACCCAGAACCAGAAACAAGAATTTATGGTCAGCATAAATACTTGTTCCCGGCGGGAATCGAACCCGCAACCTTCTGCGTCGCAGTCGGGTGTTCGCCCGACGCGCCACAGAGGTCGTCAAAACAAAACAAAACACAACATAAAACAAAACTACCACGCGTACGAAGTCGCGCAACAGATAGTTACCTTTAGTAAAAGCTTTTATTTTAATACTAGCTGCGCCCCGCGGTTTCACCCGCGTAATAATTTTCTACGCAATTTTCTTAATATTTTCTTTCATAAGAACCTTCTCCTGACAATAACAAACAAAACAAAAAAAGAATTTGCCAAATTGGTCCAGGCGTTGTTGAGTTATACGCTTACCAACACATTTTGCGATTCATTTTTATATATTTTAATATGATGCTTACTCGTTAAAAGACTTCGTAGTTCGAGTCTGCTTTATATTGATACCAGACTAAAATATCTAGCCTGCAGAGGTTAATCTCAATATGCATATATCAAATATACCTAGAAATAATTAAAATAAATATCTCATTAAAACCGATTTATGTAGATTGTTAAAAATGAGACCACATATTCGTGTGGAATTGATGAATTTTGAATGCAAATCAGACGTAATAAGTTCAACATTCTAATAATTACAAGTTATTTTGTATTTTATTTAATAAAAAAAACTGGTTGCCTGTAAAGTCGGTATACGGGCGAAAGTTTTACGTGACAACAACTGTGCTCGAGTGGAAGGGACGCGTGCCTTTCACTTTTTATGTCTGTCTCTCTCGCTCTTAGGCGGGCTAACCATGCCCGCGTGCCTCTCACTCGCTCTCATTGTGAGCGCATAACGTCAGCGGAGCGTAACGCAGTTTCTTGAAGTGTCACCCGGCAAACCAATTTATAAGACGTTGTCACGTCAAAATTTCATTATTTAATGGCTTAAGAAAGGATTAATATAATTCTGTTTTTATTGTGTTTTGAACTGAGCTTAGAAGTCATAGGATATTTAATATTAGAAAGTAAGACGAATCATAATATTAGCAATTCGGCGCTGTGTTATTTTTTCTCGCTCATTTTCACGCAGTCTGACTAATGGCTCATGTAAGCCTCTTAAGATGACTACATGCCAATCGCATTTTTGTTGTATCCTGTACTTTCATGTTTTTTATTAAAAAAAAGCGTAGGTACTTAACTTTAGCAAATAACTATTAGGGGGTTTAAATAAAATAAAAATGAAGTAATTCAAGCCTAGTTTATAATTAACCAGCAGCGCTCCGCGGTTTCACCCGCGTAACTCCCGATCCCGTGGGAATATCAATATAAAAAGCCTTCCTCGATAAATGGACTATCCAACACCTAAAGATTTTTTCAACTCGAACCACTAGTTCCTGATCGAGATCGTTCAAATAAACAACCAAACTCTTCAGCTTTATAATATTAGTATAATATATATATTAATAACACACCGCTAAAATCCATAGAATGATATTCCTACCGTCTCGTAAAAACGAAGATATGCTTTGTATTGTCATACATTTTTAAACACGATTAGAGTGATTTGTCTCGATAGAAAAAAACGTGAAAATCGAAAAAAAAACATCATTAAAAAAAACAATTTTACCGTGGAAAGGGATAGGTATGGGTTTTCAGATGCTACTTCACATTAAAAGAAACTTTCTTATCTTACTTATAGGTATATAATTTTAAATGTGAATACGCCACCTATACCTACTTTTATACCTACTATTAATTATTCTGTCAATGTACCTAAGTGGTTTAAATCAATCACAATATTGGGTGAGATTTATTTCATTTACGTCGTAGTCAAATGTCAAGCTAGTGAAGTAACATTATACATAATGTTTGTCTACAGGGTCATTAGTAATTATATAAAAACCGGCCAAGTGCTAGTCTGAGTCGCGCACAAAGGGTTCCGTATCATGTTGTATGGGAGCCCCACTTAAATATTACTGTTTTTAGTATTTGTTGATAGAGCGGCAATAAATACATAATCTGTGACAACTCTTTAGCTATCACGGTTCATGAGATACTGCCTGGTGACAGACAGACGGTGAAGTCTTACTAATAGGGTTCCGTTTTTTTACCCTTTGGGTACGGAACCCTAAAAGTAGTTGGAAATCAGGCGAGGGCTACTTCTTTGCATGTATACACCTTAACAATCAACTTTTGTTCTACGACTTTTGGTAATTGAAACATATTTTGAAAATTGAAGATTTGTTAACACGGAAATCAGCTGTTTTTTTTTAAATTAAAATTAGAATAGTCGGTAAAATAATCTCAATGTTAATGACCTCTCCGCGTAGTTAACAGCTGATCTGCGTGTTAACATAACCTAAACATTTTAGAAATACGATTTGAATTTCCAAAATTGGTAGAACACAAGTTGTTGCCCCCAACCGCTTTCTTAGTATGATTATCAATAACCCTGTACGTTAAGTGTATAACTAATCATTTAAATTAAACATTTCATAAATATATAATGACCAATAAGGAAGTAACATTTTAACTACGTTTTATTTACGATCTCTTTTATTTAACATTAGGGAGATTTGGCGTCAGGGAATAGGTATATTTTATAAATATTATCAATTTACACTCTGGTACTTTTGATATTTTTATTTATAGTTAGCCAGGACAAAACATTTCTAAAAATATTTTCAAAGAAAATGCATTTCCAAATTTTAGCAGGCGATATTTGAACTCCCGATTACCGCGGCATAGTTCGCGCACTACTACCTAGACAACACCTCTGATGAAATTAGGATGTGCATTTTACTTGTTAGGGTTCCGTATTCAAAGGGTAAAAACGGGACCCTATACGGGACCCTTCACTGTTCGTCACTCTGTCACCAGTCTGTATCTCATAATAGTGATAGCTAAACAGTTAAAATATTCACAGATTATGTATCTCTGTTACCGCTATATCAACAAATAAGTATTAAAAAAATATATATTAGAAGGGGTTCCCATACAACATGGAACAGAACCCTTGGTGCGCGATTTCGACTCGCACTTAGCCGTTTTTTTTGTACTAATTACTAGCGACCCGCCCCGGCTTCGCACGGCTATATTATGCATGTATACACCTCTTACTTGAATCACTCTATCTATTAAAAAAACCGCATCAAAATCCGTTGCGTAGTTTTAAAGATTTAAGCATACAAAGGGATATAGGGACATAGGGACAGAGAGACCGACTTTGTTTTATACTATGTAGTGATAATGATAGCACGCTCAACGCTGAGCGACTTTAAGCTTTTTTATGAGGCCCATAGTAAATGACCACGTTTCAGAGCCATAAGTTATCATTGGCAACACACACTGGTTGTAGACTTTCGTCTTGAGGTACTCAGGTATTTTGGACAAGATGATATCGCTTTGGGGGGGCTTATGTTCAGAATTGGACGTCTTGTGGCTGATATGATGATGCGAATTTAGGTTTGCAATTCGTTAGTTAGCAATTTGACTCCATTGTCGAAAAACTTAGCATTTTAAATCTTGATTCTAAGTAAAACAAAGTTAATCACTATCACTACATAGTATAAAATGAAGTCACTTTTCGCCGTCCCTATGTCCCGCCGTCCCTATGTCTCTTTGTATGCTTAGATCATTAAAACTACGCAACGGATTTTGATGCGGTTTTAATAGATCCAAGACGAAGGTTTATATTATGGATAATACATGCATAATATAGCCGTGCAAAGTCGGAGCGGGTCGCTATTTAACAATAAATCTCCGGTCGAATTACAAGAGAATTAAAAGTTATCGTTATTACTCAAGACTACAATTAAAACGAAAGCCCGGTCAATAAAAGAAACATTGATCGAACGTGTCGTAAAAATTCCAACTCTTACTAGTGTTGTACGAGCAGAGATATCGGGTCGGTAACTAGATACTATTACTTACTCAAATTAAGTATAGGATCGGTTACTTTCTGGCGTTAATCTGACTTAATAGACAGAATAACACTATGTTCTTAATGGTCAACTACCATTAAGAACATAGTGTTATTTTCTTTATTTTCTTATGTTAATTTATTTCTTCTTAGACTTTTTTAAACATATTTAACTGTTTTATAATAATATTTTTTTTTATAATATAATAAATAGGCCAGCGTTTGGCAGCTATCTCATACGATGGTAAGAGACAAGACGATCTAAAATGTGACACGCTTTTCTACCTAGGAAGGAAGATGAAACATAGGAAGATACCTATACGCTCGTGACTCAAAATAGCCATAAAAAAACTAAGGCCATCGAGCGACGCGAGTGAAATTAGAATGACAGCGCAGTGAAATAAAGTTTTCCGACCCGTCCTCCTTTTGCAGCTGATCCGACTTAAGTAGTGGAAAACGAATAATTCCGGTTTTAAAAATCACGTTTAGCTAGACTAACTTGATGGTCCAATTTTCTGAATATTTAAAGACATTGTTACAAAGTGCAAAGTTTTGATCGTTGTAAGTAGTCAATTTTTTGCTTTTTTGAAAATGGAGGTTTGACGTTTGTGTATTTTAGCCGTCCTAGATTATTCCCTTTGAAGTGTAGATGTCGAATTGATTCCAGATAAGATGAGTTGGTATCATGGCTTCAACAAAGTCATAAACTACTATTTTGTCTAACTTTTTATTTCAAAGATAAAAAATTTGAATCACTTCAAAATAATAAGGCCATTTGTTCTCTTGTTAAAATTTGATTTTATTGACATTGTAACTTAAACTTGGCAATCAATATCTATTTTTAATTTTGACTTCGCACGACCTATGCTTTTCGCCAGTGTGAAGTGAGTATTTTAATTCAAGATCTATTTAAATCGAGATGCGATTTGCAATAGGCCTACGCTGATGATTTTCCACAAAAAGTGCTCGGTGCACTTTGAAATCCATACCTATCCAATACTATCCATATAGGGCATCAAGACGTATAAATGAGTGCTTCCTGTTTGCCCCACCAAGCTGCCCCACAGTGGGGCAAAGTGATAATGCCTTCACACCAAACCTCTCGGAAAGACGTCTCGGAAAGGGGGTATTTGATAAAAAAAACACATCACTTTCTTTTGAATATCCTGTTTCCAAAACGCTTGCTTTGGGGTAAATGCATTATTTATCATAAAGCCTTCTATCGATAGGTATGGGTCTCAAAGTGCAACGTGCACTTTTAGAAAATCATAGGACATCACGTTTCTTCAAATATTCCGTTTCTAACACGCTTAAGAGTTTTGGTGTGAAGGCATCATTTGTTCGTCGTTTGATCGCTCCCTTGTTAGAATAGAAAGTCTTACCTTTTTGTCTAATGGGAAAAATCGGTAGAATTAAGTCAAAAGGTCAAAGGTCGACAGAGGTCGATCCGTGTAGACTTTAGGTCGGGCATTAAAACAGTTTTATGACATAAAACCTACTCTATCTTGCGTCAGATGTTTTATATTAAAGCTAGAAGCTTTTACTTCTAGCTTTCTGTGTTTTTATACTTGTGTCTAATAATTTCCTATACTTCGTGTGTTTTGTAAATAAAAAAATATTGCACAACAATACATACAGCGCTATCTACCAGGCTTGTGTTATGGTAGCTAAACAACGGATTGAACTTGTTTTTGTATACGGGTTGTTTTCCGCAATTAGACCCTTTTTTAATTGGGTCATTTTTGCGTGAGGATGCAGTAGGCTTGCCCAGCACCTACTACCCTCTCAGTCGACCATGTCCTATTGAAAGAACTTGTCAATACTTTTGGAGCCAACTAAGCCGCGGGTTTCATCACGATGTTATATTTCACCGTCAAAACAATTAGCGCACATAAATTTTGTCTTAGAATAATTCATTGGTGCACGGGCGGCTGGGATTTGAACCCACGACCATCAGAATGAAAGTCGAGGTATCTACAACTAAGCCAACACCGCTCTTAATATGCTTAAATACTTTTACATAGAATCCTATTAATTTCTTGTCTAGACTCATTGCAAAATGTCGAAAAAAAATGTTTTAATTATGTGTACTTAAAGCAAAAATCAAAGAGGGAGACCCTGTAATTATTGATGTAGTTTTTATGAAATAAATTCACTGTAGACGCTGAAATATAACCAACTATATATATGTATATATTTATCTTCTCCAAGTAATATTTGCGTAACAACTGACATTGATACTATTTCAATGCCTTCAGGGAAACAATGCTGAAAAACAACTTTTGATTTCAGCCGCACGGGTTCACAGATTATGCTAATGTAACCATTTCCGGTTTTATACCGACTCCATATCCCAGTACAGGCTGGAAAGGATCTCTATGAATGTGGTGAAAAAAAGTAGAAACATGGTGGATATTTCGATAATAGGACGCTTTGCTACTAGATCGGGTTAGAGGCGGAGCGACCCGGCTAACACTTTTTAAATTCTCGACAAATGACGTCTTAGAATAAATTTTCAATAAAAATACCGTCAGCAAGAAATTTATCATTATAATTGCATCTTATTTTTAATAATTATACTAGTTATTTAGCTATCTATAACACACAAAAAAGAACTAAAATGTTATTTAATAATAATAAAAGTTAATCATTTTGATCTTGTGTCTTTTTTTTTTATATGTATGAAATTTAGCTTCTGATATGTAAGGACCTAATGTACTGCATCAGGTTCTAACTTTGGCAGATTTGTCCAAATCATTTAAGATAGGGAACGGAATCGGTTGCCTGCGTCTCGTCTGTCTTTCCTGACGTGTATACAATTTGGGGGTTTTCAAGTAGCGAGTGAACTTCTAGGAAAGCGTGCTACATCTTAGGCCGCATCGTCACCTAGCATCAGGCAGGTGTGATAGTGGTCAAACGCTGACCTATCATTTGTTAAAAAAAAGTACTTTACACTTTGGCATTTTTTTTCCAAATCAGTTATGATAGATAGACGTTACCTACACACACACTTGCACTTTGGCAGATTTTGTCAAAGCGGTTTTAAATGAATATTTATACAGGGCAGTTTTAAAACATTGAAGTATTTTGGGAAGTATTTTGATGTTCTTTACAAATATTTCGCGATGAAATTTTTCATTAGGGTCAAAGTCAAACTTCAGAACAATGATATTTCATCCCAAGCAGAGGGTACCAAATCACAAGGGCAGCAAGTCCCTAACAAGGCCAGTCGGATTTTCTGTTGGTTAAATAAGGACTTTAGCGTCCTCCCTTAAATTCAAAAAGCACCTTGTCATACTGTATGTTTGTTTGCTTCGTATCGTGTTACGTTACGTTAACAAGATGGTAGATAAGCCACGGAATAAATGTTTGTCTTTGATCTGTTAGTTTTGTCTCTGCCACCTATGGGGTGGGTAGTGTGTTTCTGTATGTATTATTAGTATGTATTTACAATGGAAATGTATATTCAGTATTAGAATAGAATAGAAAATTATTTATTTGGACGAGCACACGACAAAACATATTAGAACAGTCTGTTGGAGAGTAGTTGACAAAACAAAACATTAGAATGTATATAAATAAGAAACAATAAAATAAGATATAAAAAAAACAGGAAATAAAAAGAACAAAAGGTACAAAAAGTATAAGATAGAATGACAATTTCAGAGAATACAGTAGAAAGAAAAAATAAATAAACAAAAAAGTATTTGAACAAAAAAAGGCTCTGCCTCAGCAGTATTCATTGCTTTGTAGCCATATTCAAAATCAAAGTCAAAATCATTTATTCATTTGGAGTTATTACGTTTTAGAGTTAGGATGTGTGCCTTTAGAACGCGCCTACCAATGAGAAGAAGGTACAAGAAAATCATGGGTTTTTTATAAGCCTAGTTACTTAGTTTAGGCCTAGATGGCGTTGTACACATTAATTTAACAAATATTTAAATAAAAAATAAGACTAATGTCACCTCAACCTGTCCGTGACCATGAAAGCGTGACCATGTAAAGTTCTCAAAACGTCAGGTTTTAACGAAAAACAAAATAAACACGATAATATCCGTTAGAATGAGTGCAGGGGAGGTGACACAAATATTTTGCCCTATTCGTTAGACAACGGGACTTCGAACAGACCCGTGGTTCAGCTTTAAAAAGTTGGACCACTACCCCTAGTTGACCATCGGATGTGGGGTGATGGTCCAACTGTTTTTGAAACGGAAACAAAAGACGATCGAAGCGGAATAACGGAAACAAAAGGCGATCTGAACTAAACAAAATACGAAAGAGTAGTATAATTATCAAGACTAATTAAGGCTTATTCCCAGAGGTCCACTACTCTTTCATACTTTGCTTCCCAATGGGTCCACGACAATTTTATATAAATAATTGATTCTAAAACAGGTGAAACCGCAGGGCGCAGTTAACTGTACCAAAGTTAAAGTAATCGTTAGTAAACATTCGATCACATACGTTACCACCGGTGACTGATTAAGATAGATTAAATGTAGCTCGTGGGGTGACCAGGCTGTCTCCACAATAATTTTATTGTGAAAAAAGTGATGAAACGAGCGTAACATGGTCACTTTATGCTTAGGTAGGCTGACCAAAGACGTCTCATTATAATGCAATAAACCAAAGAGGTGGGATTAATAACATCCGTTCTAACTTATATCGTAAATATGACGTCACATGAATCATTTGGTTTTCGGAAGTGACATCCTACTTTTTTAAGAGGTTCCATAACACTCATATCATGCATAGTAAGTAATTATTTTTCATTTCTCATACTCGGAAAGTAGTGTTTGTTTGACCCAAGTAGCGGGTCGAAGACGCTGCTTCCAACCTATGCTTCCCATCCTTAGTCAAGAAAGACTTATAGTAATTGCTTTCCCTCCCTAGGGCGTTAATGAATTTTTGAAATTTGGTTTATACCTTGTTTACCATTATTTACACAATGTATACCTTTTTATCACTGTTGGTGCTGTGGTGTCTGTCTTAAAAACTGCTACTATTACTTTCATTATATTCGAAATGAAAAGTAGAGTGTTTAACACGGGTGTATGTCACCAATTCCTACTCGGACTATAGTCTAAATACCTCGTATGGGAATTGATTCCCTTCCACCCTTGTGTAACAATCTACTATTCCCGGGTCTTAATCGCGTATTTTTATTTTATTTCTCTTACGTCGACGTTTCGACTATGTTACAATAGTCATGGCCGCGAGGAGAGCCGGGAAAATCTATACTAATATTATAAAGCTGAAGAGTTTGTTTGTTTGTTTGAACGCGCTAATCTCAGGAACTACTGGTTCGAATTGAAAAATTATTTTTGTGTTGGATAATCCATTTGACGAGGAAGGATATTTTTATCCCGATATTCCCACGGGATCGGGAGTTACGCGGGTGAAACCGCGGGGCGCAGCTAGTAATTACTATAAATACGAATCGTGTGAGTTTAAAAAGTTTACTCATATAATTTTTTATCAAACTTAGATTTGATGTAAACGTGCCCTGCACTGTTTTCCTTTATTATGAAATATGGAATTCAAAAAATATTTATATTAGTAATTAGTTTTTTAAACTGATGAGGCATTATCCAGACAAAAAATAGGGGAAAACATTTGTATGGAAAATGCCTTCTTATAAGGATTTTAGAGTGTCGATATTGTCGCATTTTGTTCGAATTCGGAATAATAAAAAATAAAAAAAATACTTTTTTATTATAAAAAACAATTGCACCCAGTCTAACATAAAAATATACCTAGTGTAAAAAATGGTTCTAAATATTAATCGCATGACATAAAAACAACAAAGTTGAATGGCCGCATCCATATTTTTTTTTTTGTAACCGTTGTTTCAAGAATGTTAATGAAATTATTAATATTAATTTGTTGATCCGTTTCATGTTTGTACGTAGAATAATGAATAGTAGGTAGTTCCGATTGGGAAAATAATGTGTTTTTATGTTTATTTTTGAGTCACCTTCCTTGAAACAATTGAAAGGAATCGGTTAGGCTCTGCGCAAACGGATAACCGACCACAAAATAGAATAGAATAGAAAAACATTTATTTGGACAAGCATACGGCAAAAATAAATATTTAGAACAGTTTAAGAGATATTGAAAAAAAACATAAGAACATTGAAAGACAGAAAATTAAAAAGAATATTAGAGCACAAAAAAGTATAAAAAATAAATACCATCATATAGCGTGGCGACGCGTCGCCACGGCATGCGTCGCCACGCCAGAAATCGGTTTTACGTGCGGCTATAGATGTTTCACATCAAAAGACAGAAAATCCATCCACACACCACAGCCACCGGTGGCTAGCTTCACACGATTTTTTATACATGGTGGTCCGTTTGCGCCGAGCCTTAGTGTCAGGGGAGGCAGCCTCTTGCTCGTAATTTTTGGAACAAAGTCCTTTATCGCGGGTTAGCGAGGGGACCTAGCCGAGAAAAGCGTGTTAAAAAAGGTAACGCGTTACGAAAACGTGTCAAAAAAGGATTCCGTACCAAGTTGTTTGGGAGTCCCACTTTTTTTTTCTGTCTTTAGTTTTTGTTGTTTGTATAGCGGCAAAAATACATAATCTGTGAAAATTTCAGCTCTCTAGCTATCACGGTTCATGAGATACAGCCTGGTGACAGACAGATGGACAGACAGTGAATTCTTAGTAATAGGGTCCCGTTTTAATCTTTGGGTACGGAACCCTAAAAAATAAAGCTTATGTCTAAGTGTAACAAAGGGCGGCCTTAGCATCACCATTTTAGTCTGTGTTTTATCAGTTAATCAATCAGTAATGCCAAGAATCGTATGTAAAAATCTAAAAATAAATATTACGTAAAATAAAAACCCAATTTTAGTTTTGGTTGCTTACTTCTTCTAACGCCCAGTGAATAAAATACGATAGTTTCTTGTAAATTAAAACGTTTAATTATAGGTTAGTCTTACAGTGTATTAAACCCTAAATTATATACTGTTTTTGTTCTCCTGTGTTTCTAGTTATTAATGTAAGCTTTTACATAAATACGCACATCAACAAAGTCTAGGGAACAAGAGTGAAATAGAGTTTTTTGGATAACAAAAAAATGGTTGTCTGTAAAGTAAAATAATTTTACGTGATAATGTCAAAAGAAAACATTACGTTGCTATGGTTACAATTTTGTCAATAAAAATCTACGTTGCTATGGTTACCATTTTGCCAACAATAAAACTCACGTTCCCGGAACGCGATGACGTCACAGTTGTTTGTGAGTGCTGCCGGTGTTCATCAATTTATTAGACGCTGTCACATAAAAATGTTTCAGAACAGGGAATACATTTTTATTTACTACTTTACTCCTCTGGCTCAGTGAATCTTGGCCTCTGAAAGGAGAGTCTTCCATCGCTCACTGTCCTGCGCTATTTCTTGCCAATTTACTTGAAGTTCACTCAGGTCAGCTTCCACTGTATCCTTCCAGCGATACCTGGGTCGTCCCACCGGCCTTCGACCGGTTGGATGACACGCGCATGCTTTCTTAGTGCTTCGTTCTTCTTCTATTCGCTCAAGATGACGTAGCCAGCGAAGACGCTGCGCCTTGATCTGATTATATTCGGCTGCGTCAACAGTTCTTCAGTTCTTCGCACTTGGCTAGTTTTCATCAATAAAAAATAGCCAAGTGCGAGTCGGACTCGCGAACGAAGGGTCCCGTACCATATTGTATACTGGCCCTACTTAAATATTTTTTCTGTTTTTCATTTGTTGTATATAAAATACATAATCTGTGAAAATTTCAACTGTCTAGTTATCACGGTTCATGAGATACAGCCTGGTGACAAACAGACGGACGGACAGTTAAGTCTTAGTAATAGGGTCCCGTTTTTACCCTTTGGCTACGGAACCCTAAAAATTAAAAAACAAAACGCAAAAATTGTAAAGCCATCAAACTCGTACATCAAAATTGACAGCTAGCCGCGACCATCTTGATTTTTACCGCGTCTCCCGAATTGTAGACACCCATTTATGTAAAGTTGTCCTGTATGTTGTACGGATATGGTCACCGTAGTTAGATAGGTCATCGACATCGCATTCACCTTGGCAATGGCTGTTAATTGTTGTGCCGGTGCTACTTACATCATCAGATTTCTACCTGTCTATTTGGTTTAATGTTTATTTACGTGGAGAAGACAAATAATCCTACTAATATCATAAACTAGCTCCGCCCAGCGGATCGAAATGCAATCGAAATGATATTGAAATGTAATTTGAACAATGTTATTTACGAGAATTGGCCTTCAGTTTGCTACAATAATACTATCAACAAGTATTGGACTTACGATCTTCTTCTAATAGACGTTACATACAAACTTAAATACTTGAATTAAAAGTACTCAGAGTGATTATTATTTTCAACATGTTAGCTGTGTCTTAAGTTGTATGAGTGGTATAAGCCGCCCCCCGCTACACCAACCGACGTGGGTTCGATCCACAGGTTACGTTGTTATAATTTTCAAATAGTGTTGCACAGGATTGTAAACGTTACGGTGGGCAGAGACTTTTGACCGTAGATTGTACAACTAACGATAAAACAAAATAGACTAGAATCGAATTAATTAATACAATGTAATTCCTAGAATATAAAAAAACCGTTTATCTTTATTGAGTTGACACGTGAATAGACATTAGACAACTAACATAAGTACAGATATAGATAATATGTAAATGGCATGTCTGTAACGTAATATCATTACCTATCAGCGCTCCGCGGTTTCACCCGCGTACCTCCCGATCCTGTGGGAATATCGGGACAAAAAGTTGTTGTATGTTACTGTCATTGAATCAATGTATTCTCATACCAAGTTTCATCAAAATCGGTCCAGTAGTTTCGAAGCCTTTTCAATGCAATGTCAATTAGCGCACATAAAATTTTCTTAAGAAAAACTTCTAACAAACGCTTCCAACAAACAAACTCTACAGCTTTACAATATTAAGTATAGATATGTAAATGGCATGTCTGTTTATTCGTAATATCATTAATCTATAGTTCTAATTGTTAATTCAAGGGCGTAGAAAAAACCTGTCGATTTGTTATAGTAGAGGAATAAATCAATATTTGACTTTAAGTAGTTATAAGTTAATTGATTCGCGAGAAATTAAGGTCACTGCATACGGAAAGGGATACAACCTCGGACGGGACGGGGACGTGACGTGGATTGTTCATAAAGTGTTCGTGGACTTTAAACATACGTAACGTAATCTTTCCCGTGCAGGACGGGACGTGACGATTTCTTGACAGCGTTTCATATAAAAATATCACGTTCCGTCCGGCACGGGAAAGATCCCGTCACGAATGCAGCTACTTTAAATTTGGTGCGAATTATCGGTGGTTCGCTCGCGCCGGCAACATTCTACTGCATTCTTTCTACATTTCATTCTTCATACAAAGCTAAATCAGTTCTTTTCCATCCAAAGGTTGCCTGGAAGAAATCGCTTTCAGCGATAAGGCCGCCCATTTGTGCAACTTGTTCTTTCTAGCTTTTACTTTACTTTGTGTTTATCGTGTTCTGTTTCTTTCTGTGTTGTACAAATAAAGTTTTCTATCTATCTACTGACCCATCACCACTTCACTACATAGTATAAAATAAAGTCACTTTCCGCCATCCCTATGTCCTTATGTCCCTATGTATGCTTAGATCTTTAAAACTACGCAACGGATTTTGATGCGGTTTTTTTTAATAGATAGAGTGATTAAAGAGGAAGGTTTTTAGATATAATACATGGTCGCTAGTATGTAAACTACTGAACTGATTTTGATTATAAAACACAGTACCTAGTATTTCAGTAAAATTCCAAAATCTGACTTTAGAGAAAAATGTATGGACGGACGAAATCTAGTTGTAGTCAGCAAAGACAGACGTAGTTTTTAATAAATTTAATAATTTAAATTACTTGCACCTTAAGAATTATTATCATGGTAGAATAAATAAAAATAAATAAATAAATAATAAATATTTCAGGACATATTACACATCGCCATCCAGCCCCAAGCTAAGCAACTTAATGCTTGTGTTATGGGTGCCAGATAACGGATAAACTACTTATATACTTTTTTTTTTGTAAATATATACATATTATACATATAGGAAACACCCAGAGCCAGAAACAAGAATTTATGGTCAGCATAAATACTTGTTCCCGGCGGGAATCGAACCCGCAACCTTCTGCGTCGCAGTCGGGTGTTCGCCCGACGCGCCACAGAGGTCGTCAAATAAGAATAAGTATTAATTACTTATATCATTTTATTTTTTACAGGTAAGTACTCTTACTTCCGTTACAAAAACTTGAAGACAATATAAAGTGAGTATTAACCTATAAAAACCATGTAATTTATAATAAAAATATCAATTAACAAGTTCAAATAACTAGTAATTGCATAGTAAATGAATAATTTACAAAGAAAAGGAAATAATGTGGCATTCCTTAGTGATTATATGATACCGTTAGGTCAAATTATTGTTGATTAGCGGAAAAACAGGTGCGATGCAATTGTAGTCGAGTTTATGTTATTAGTAATAACACTAGATATTTTTATGGTCTAGGTCAGCCCTTCCCAAAGTGGGCGATATCGCCCCCTTGTGGCGCTGCAGGCCTAAAGGGCGCCAAGAGACCCAACAAATGGTGCGTTGCGTTCTACTGCGCTAAGGTTTCAAGCTAACTCTTGCGGGTTATAGTAAACTAGCGACCTGCCCCGGCTTCGCACGGCTATATTATGCATGTATTATACATATAAACCTTCCTCTTGAATCACTCTATATATTTAAAAAAAACCCATCAAAATCCGTTGCGTAGTTTAAAAGATTTAAGCAGTCAAAGGGAAATAGGGACAGAAAAAGCGACTTTGTTTTATACTATGTAGTGAAGTCTCGTTTAGAATGAATTTTTTTTAAATATCCGTTCATTTAGCTCACAATAATTTATTTAATTTTATTTTATTTTAAATAGGTAAAAAAAAACGAGGGCGTTAAAAATAATTTATTCTCAAAGTGGGCAGTAGACAAAATAAGTTTGGGAACCCCTGGTCTAGGTTCTAAATATTATAATAAATAATTGCTTAAGAATAATTAGTTTATAATAATAATAATTATTTTGAAGTGCTTTTTCTTAAGTTTAACATTGCAGTTAGATTTAATTATTGCACCTATATAAATATAATAATTTTCTCGTAAAACTGTCAAAGGACCGGAAATTCCTTTAGGTATATTATTTATTACTTCCGCCCCGCGGTTTCACCCGTCTAAGTCCCGATCGCTGGATAATATGGAGAAGGAATGTTTGGGGTCCCGTGGTTGAACTTGACAGAAAAGTCACAACCCCGCACTCATAATTTCTTGTAAAATAACCCCAACTCAGTGAAAGGTGAGATGCGTTAGGGCGCTAATGACTGCTACTGTTAAAGTTTTTAGTGTGAGTATACCAATACAAAACATTAATAAAAAAGAAAAAAATAAATAAAGCTCTGCTCAATTCTGTAAAGTTCGCGGTGCCTAAATGACGATAATGTATGCAAAATTGTTATATAAATAGCAGTGATTAGGTGAAAGGCATAAGCGCTAATGACTGCTACTGTTAGAGTTTTCAGTGTGAGTCACCCCACTAAATAGCATAATAAAAAGAAAAAATAATAATAAATAAGCTACTGACACAATTCTGTAAAGTTCGCGGTGTATAAATGGTGACAATTTATGCAAAATCACTACATAGTATAAAATAAAGTCACTTTTCGCCGTCCCTATGTTCCTATGTCTCTAAGTCTCTATGTATGCTTAGATCTTTAAAACTACGCAACGGATTTTGATACGGTTTTTTTAATAGATAGAATGATTACCTAAAGAGGAAGGTTTTTAGATATAATACATGCATAATACAGCCGTGCGAAACCGGGGCGGGTCGCTAGTTGTAGTATAAAAAGCAATGTTTAGGTGAGAGGCGTTAGCGCTAATGACTGCTACTGTTCGAGATTTCAGTGTGAGTCACACCACTAAATAGATTAATAAAATAATAATAATAAAACAGCTACTGACACAATTCTGTAAAGTTCGCGCTGCCTAAATGACGACAATGTATGCAAAATTTGTTACGAACCGGACCTGCTCCCATTTCTATAAGATAAAGCGTAGGTCACGGCGAAATTTCGTGATATATCTCATTTTTGTACGTACAGAAAAGCAGTAGGTAAATTTTTAGTCATTTATCAGTGTTATCTTTGCTTCTGCGCACTATTTCGGCGCTTTAATTAACCTTAATTATGTATATCTGCGCCATCGTAACTGACCTAGTCATAATAATAACATATTCTTGGAATAGTAATGTGATTATTTCGAATAAATTAATATAGTTATCACTTCAATTTATTTGGCTATAAAATCGGGCAATCAAACTGCGGAAATTTCTCGATCTCTTTGCTTTAGGTCGCCTGTATTCGATATCTTATGAACTTCTACGCTGTGCAATGTCACCAGCGTTTGTTTTTTTTGAGAATCTTAAAAAAATACTTACTTCTGGAGACAAGATTTTTTTCTACCAGAGGTCTTGTAAGAAATAGGCATAGTAGTTTTTTATTTTGAAAATTATCTCGACGTTTCGGTAGAGTTATAACTACCGTGGTCGCAAGTAGACTAGAGTGGCGAGCGTCGTCGTACTTCATTCGCGACCCGTTTTTATTAAAAATAATGATTTAATTTAAATTTTGTTAGTTCAACGAGTATATGTTCTGTAATTTTTAAGCATGGCAATAAATAATTATTAATTCGTAGTCTATATCTTGATTTATGTTAATATCTTGTCCTTTATATTTAGATAGAGGATACATAGCCAAACAAAAATTATCACACGTTTATTTATTAATGATATCCTAAAACCAAAATTTATTCATAATTTTTTTGCGTATTTAATAATGATGATGACATTCATTCATATTTGCAATATCCGCATAGCAATATTACGAGTGATTATAAATTCGATTTCATTCGATTTACGATCATCTGTGATTCTGATCTACATTAACTTAATACGTGTTATTTTAAAATAGCTTTGTATCTGACGAAAATTATGTATATAATTTCATCATTTTTAAGAACAAAATGAATCAAATTGGTGTGTGACTTATTAAATTTATCTATTAATGATTTGCGTTGTTTCTCGATTATGAAATTCGATCATGATGCAAACCACTATTTAAAAAAAAGAAAATCTGTTCATTAACTGAGAAGTTATGCCCGAACTGCCATAGAAAAATATATACAAGTAAATAAAAATAAATAAATAACTTATTAAACAGAAAAAAAATACATTTTAAGGAACATTTGCAATATTTGTAATAGGCAACGCCTATCTTGGAATGCCTATTTCACTTTCACATTGACTTTATACGCATCTCCTCGCGGTTTCACCAGCGTAAGTCCTGATCCTGTGGGAAAATCGAGATAAAAAGTAGCCTATGTTACTCCCAATGAATCAATGTAGGTATCCTCATACCGAGTTTCATAAAAATCGGTCTTGTAGTTTTAGAGCCTATTCAATACAAACAAACATACAATCAAATCTTTCCTAGATTTCCAATATACCTAATAGCCTATTTACTTTTACAAAAGTTAATTCATTAATATTTTTTTTTCTTTGATTCTTTTGCTTATAAATACAGGTTTACAATACATACATACAATACATACAATCAAATCGAGAATTTCCTACTTTTTTTGGAAACGGTTAAAAATATATCATTAGGTAGGTAAGTAATCCATACAATTAAATATAATTGCGTTTTTTTTTTCTTGATTTAAATTTCCTTGTTGCCAAGTCGACTGCATACAAAGTAAATATAGTTCAAAGAAGTCACATTCCATTCATAAAGATAAGGTGGAAAAAAATGCGCAAATGATAAACATTATCTAAGTTTTATGTAATACTGGTGTAATATAAATGGCGCCCGTTCAGATTATAAAGAAGCTTAATGTATTTTAGATTAAAATGCCTACATTATTTATCTAAACACGTGTTTCGGAAGACACGTGGAACCGTTAGTACCAACTGCTATCTTAGGTAGCAGTCATTAGGTCAAGCAAAATTGACAGGAAATTTAGCACAGGGTTTCTGTGCTATGACAATAACAACATATTTGTGAATTCAACGGAAATGTTTTTTCAAATTAACATAAATATATTATTATTTATCTATTTCGTCTTTCGAAAGAGACGTAAAATCGTTAGGTCTAGCTAACTTGACCGGAAATTTCGCACGGGGTTTCTGTGCTTGTAACACTAAACAAATATTTTTGGGAAGTCTCACGGAATATAAACAAAATAACAAATTAATTAAGACAACCATAGATCAAGTCCATTCCATGTCAAGTTCAATTCGCGAGTGAATTAGAAATGAACAGATGAAAGAAACAGAACAGAATCAACAAACATTTAACATTTTATAAAAATCGCGGGCAAATGTGAAATAATCGTCATTTTTCTAAACCACAAACAACTAAATGAAGTAATTAAATCTAACAGTAGTCAACTAACATTGTATTAAGATAATTAATACCTACTTAATAGATATACATATAAGAAACGCGCCTTATTTCACGGTCTATGGTAATAACTGTTCATACTACCGCGGTAGAGTTCATCTCGTGTAAGAAACTCCGCAGACGCAGACCTATATTATGATGTAAGTTGCTTCAGGGTGCATGCGAACTATATTTTACGTTTAAAACAGTACTTTAAACATAAAAAATGCTCACTGCAACAAACAAAAATACTTATTATTTATTTATTAGATTCTACTGTCAACATTTGCCAACATAATATTAAATTTTGTAGAAGAAGAAATTTGATTTCAAGTTTCAGACATTATGATTTCAAAATGTCCTGTCGCGACATTTTGCGATAGATATGTTTAGAGAAAGAGCCATTCTGAGCCTTAGCCGTTTTAAATACAGTGTGAGCAGCGTTGGCCTAATTGTAGATACATCGACTTTAATTCCAAAGGACGTGGCTTCGAATTCCGACCTGCTGTGCCGCCGTGCACTAATGAATTTAGGACCGAAGTTCCCTAACGCGGGTTGGCGAGGTGACCTGACTGAGAAAAGATGTTATCTACACGTTACGAAAACGTGATCTACACGTTACGAAAACGTGATCTACACGTTACGAAAACGTGATCTACACGTTACGAAAACGTGAAACGAAAAACCGTAAGAGAAACAAATCTCCCACATAATTATTTAAATATGTATCTGTATACCGATGTGATTTTTTTTAAACAAATATAAAGGGACTTCGTTCCAAACGCGTGTTACGGGACACGTCTATTTTATTTCATACGAGAAATGTATGTGCGCTAGTTATTTTTGTTTTATAAATATTTTTATCGACATAAAACTAAAGAAACATTTGAAATAATAGTATAAGTTAATCCTATTAATTCAACATACCTAATGGTATTGGAGACGTTTTAAAGCTCATTAGTAAATTTATGTGCGCTAGTTAATATTGCTCTTACGGTGAAGAAAAACATCGTGATGAAACCCACGACTTAGTTCGCTCCTGAGGCCTGACGTATTGACGTATTCCTCTTGTGATGTAGGGAGGTTGGAGACTTATTAACAATCTGAAGGTATGGTGTTTACTTAATATTTATTGAGTAAATACGGGGGTTTTTATACTAATTAATCTAGGTACATACTACGTCACATGACCGTCTAATACAATATTGATTCCTATATAACCTTGGCCTTGACACATCTTCTTATCGGTGCAGGTGCGATGCAAAATCACATTACTATGTTTACGTTGTATTGCCAGTGGTAAAAGCTTGCCTCATTCTTACACTACACTCTGAAAGCAGTCGACAAGTGGTAAAAGCTTGCCTCATTCTTACACTACACTCTGAAAGCAGTCGACAAATGTGGTGGTGGTATAAGTGCTTGGCAAGCCTACTCCATCATGTCCCAGGGACTACAGTGCACTGAATAGAAGTTGCTGGCGCTGTACAAATTATCTAGATTTTAATAATAACATTCAAAGTGCCGTGGGCGTTCTTTTGTGAAATAAGCTCTAGGTGACAGCGCTTCGTAGCGCGGCGGGGAATCCGGAAAAGGCAGCAAGAAACTGCATTACTGTTTCAAATATTAATAGTCATACCAAGTCATTTGTTTACTTATTAGTGGCGCTAGTATCTATACGATGTCATAAATTGTCTATGTAAAATTTTAGTACCAATTTTGTCCACCTGAATTGATAAAATTGAAATACATTTTTGTTGTTTTTTGTGAAGCGCTATTGTTTTTGCCAATTTTTTAGTGTCAGAATGTTTCAGTTGTTTATCATAACACAATATAATAAACAGTCATTGAATATTTGTTGTACATTTCGATTTCAACGAGAAAGTTACCAAAAAACAAACCCTACTTTGGTTTCTTCGTAGTCGGATAAATAGTCTAAGGGTATTTTGCGGCAAAATTGCAAAATTTGAGCCGATAGGGCCATATGTACGGTTGGCTGCATAATTGCAGACCCACCGTAGATTTCTAAAATTACTATTATTGGAATGTTTTCATTCTAATAATTTTTGTTTGATAGATTCATGAGTTAAAAGACGTTAAACTTAAACTAAAGCAAGTGCCTATATACTTGCTTGTCTTGAAAACATTCTTATAACAGCCGTTTTTGAGCTCTACGGTGGGTCTGTAATTTTGACTTCGTACGTACAAACGGGCCTAAACACGAGCGGGTTTTGGCAGAGACAGACACCTAATTCCACTAAAGTATACAAAGTTGGATCGTAACCCGTAACCGCCCACCGTCATCGATATATCGAATGTTTACAACAACGTTAAACTATACGTTAACGATGCATTTTAACCGAAACACTGGTTTATTGATTGCTATAGGTGAATACTACGGTGTCACCCGGATTTACAAAATTAAATCCTTACATACAACCAGGCAGATTGATATGCGGCACCAATTGGAAATACCTGATGTCCGCACTAAGCATTTTGCTTCGTCGTTACTGCAAGGGACTTGGATGTGTACAATTTGGAGGTCATCAAGTCGCGAGTGAATAGGTATCTTCTAGGAAAGCGTGCTACATCTTAGGCTGTTTTTTTTTAAAGTTGATGGGTTTTACTTATTGCTTCACCCCTCTGATATAAATAATGTTTTTATTTTTTTCGAATTTATTTCTTTACGAAAGATACGGATAAGATACGAAATATGGTACGACAAATTGATGGGAAAGTAAAACCGAGCGTTAACAAAAAGCGATGTTAAAAACACTGAATTTCAATGACATACAAACTGACATTTTAACTCATTAAATATAGATTCACTAATAAAACTGTCAGAACAAACAGTGAATAGGTATTTATTATGAGATTTTTATATCCATGTGGAATTCCTTTTATAGTTTTAGTTGTTTTGTGGGTTATAAAAACACGAGTAGTTTGGGGTTTTCTATATTGTCATTGTGCTAATTTTCTTAAGTTTTCCTTTTAGGGTTCCGTTGCTAAATGACAAACATAATACTTATAAATTCGGCCGATTTTTGTTACCATTTCTATCGTCATTTGTTTTTGTTTGGGTCATCTTTTGTTTATATTTCAATCGCCTTTGTTTCCGTTCCTATCGTCTTTTGTTTTTAACCGACTCCAAAAAAGCGAGGAGGTTTAATTCGATTGTATAATTCACTAGCGACCCGCCCTGGCTCCACACGGCTATATTATGCATGTATTATAAATATAAACCTTCCTCTTGAATCACTATTAAAATCTGTTATCTATTAAAAAAAACCGCATCAAAATCCGTTGCGTAGTTTTAAAGACTTAAGCATACATAGGGATATAGGGACAGAGAAAGCGACTTTGTTTTATACTATGTAGTGATTTTCTTTTATTTCATGAAAAAAACAAATATCTTCCAAAAGATAAGATATTATCTTATGAAAGCCTTTATTGCTAACTGTACTAAATAATTTCATGGACCCGTTGGGAAGCCAAGTATGAAACGAGTCGTGGACCTATGGGAATAAGTCTTTTTTATTGCTGTTCGGACATAACTTTGTTGTTCTCGTTTTGGTTGATTGCTAATCAAATTCCTTATTTTAGATAATGAACCACGTGCCTTTTCGAAATTCCGTGATCCAACTAGCTAGTAGGATAGAGTATTTGGACCACTATCCCTCTCTCAAATATTCACCTTGTATCGTCCGTTATTCATATATGTACCTAAATAAAAATAAAAATGTAAAAAAGATTGAAAACGTATTTTTCCTTTAAAATATTAACCTCATAATCGCTTCTCATTAGGTTAGAAGAGTTCAAAAACGGCTCACATTTCACATAAAAATGACACAAATAAAATAATCAATCCATTAACTTACACTAAGTTATGGCAAGTTATGGCTTAGCATACTTAAGTGTAGCGATAAAAACTACATTCATATTATCAGCGTAGCATAAACTTATGCATTTTTCACTTCCACAAATCACTGTAAATATAGCCAGATTTCATCACAGTCTATAAAAAAAATAATGTCTCGGCACTTTGACCTAGTTTAATATGTACCGATAACTAGTGGAGGTGCCCATGTTGCTCATGTTGCAATCAGGTTGCAATAATGTTAGGTGGGAGTACCGTCAGCAGATTCATAACTACTAAATAAATACAAAAAGTGTGCAAATATGTGTGTTTTCACGTAAAAACTACTGAAGCGATTTTGATGAATTGTATTCAAGTGTTATTCATTTGCATAAAATGTAGATAAGTACAATTCACGGTCAAAAGTCTCTGCCCACCGTTACGTTTACAATCCCGTGCAGCACTATTTGAACATTATAACAACGTAACCTGTGGATCGAACCCACGTCGGTTGGTGTAGCGGGTGGCGGCTTATACCACTCACACAACTAAATACATAGCTAACATGTTGAAAATAATAATCACACTGAGTACTTTTAGTTTAAGTATTTTTTATTTGAGGTTTGTGTTTAACGTCTATAAGAAGAATGTCGTAACTCCAATACTTGTTGATAGTATTATTGTAGCAAACTGACCATTTACTTATGACCCTTACTGTACATGGTAAGTTTGTGTAAAATTGCTCAGAACCTGAATGTAAATGAATTAAGTTCAATAAAAAACAGAAAATTATATTTACCCTGCAAAAAATAATTAAAAAAATTAATGAAAAAAAGTTATTATTTTGGTCTATTTAAGTTCGGTCAAAAATAAGTAAAATGTCGAACGTTCAGTACTTAGTTTAAAATTAAGATTAATATAAAATTACTCTCTTAGTTATTAAAATTAAGTATATGAAATTTATTACTTATATATTTTATTTGATTGCTTCTCACACTAAGTAAAACGGAACTTGGTAAGCGTGTAGCTGGAATTACGTCTTTTAATCCCGGTATTCCTACGGGATCAGGTTTTACTCGGGATACATTCCCCAGTAAAGCTATTGTATCCATATTTATTTATCCTTTTAATAATAAAGTTGGAAAGTTTGTGAGTGTGTTAGTTATTTATTTCTTCGCAAGAAAACGGGTGAACCAATTTAGATGAAACTAAGCTAACTGGAATCCTGGAATAACACATCTTTTTTTAAATTATATGTAGTTCAGTGGTTGACCACTATCTCGCCTGATAGTAAGTTTCGTTGCTGTCTAAGACGTAGCACGCTTAACTAAAATATCTCTCGTGACTTAAAGGCTTCCAAATAAGCACAGGCCTTCGAGGGACGTGAGAAACCGCAGAACTCACCTAGTTAGGTTAATTATTGCTAAAACGTGACGTACACCCACCATTGTCACCCACAGGTCATTTCTATTGACTAGTCCTCCTACACGATGGATTTGATGAATATTATCTATTTGTATAGAAAGTATTAATATTCTTGCACTAATACTTGTTTATTAGTTTTGCTTTGTGTTTGCACAATTTAAAATTGCAAATGTCAGTAACAAAACGAAAACGACTGAAGGAAGTCAACAATACAGTGCTTCATTTGATGTATACGTCAGGGCGCCGCCATCTTGACTACTGTTTTGTGTCTATAAAGGAATAAAATGACGGAACGTGGTTCATTCTGTCGGAGTAGCTTCATGATGTCCGAACCTTTTTATGATCGTACCCATGTCTGTGATCGTACCATTTATTTGAGTTAATTACTTTAATACCTTTTAGTGAGTGGATTAAGCGTTGTGGTAAAATAATGCCGATGGGTATGTAATTTAAATGATTAAAATATGTTCTGATGATAAGTGCCTTTATATTTACGTTAACCTACACTCAGATTTGGTTAAGCTAGCTAGTCCTTTATACAAATTGCATTGGAGTGCAAAATTATTTGGAACCAAAAAGACAGAGGTCGACTTTCATTAGCTTTTTGTTTTTTGTAAATTGGCATTTGAACATTGTTTGATTCCCCACTCAAAACAAAAACATTTGCAACTTTTCTCAATTTAATGAACGAATAAAGAAAAAAGTATCTGTACATAAATATTTGTTCAAGGCGGGAATCGAATCTGCCACCTTCTGCGTCGCAGGCGGGTCAGTGGTCGTCTAACCTGATTTCCCCAACGTGTAGACTTATCTGGCACTCACTCTATCCGTAATAATCGCGTGGGACGTTCTACCCGTTCCGGACTGATGGATGACTTATTGTTAGTGAAAATATAATTGATGTTAAAGCACGTAGGAAGCTTTTTGGTTTTCTCTTTCGTAGGGGTTGAATTTTTCAAAATAATTTCTATAATATCGTTTTCTGTGGCACATTTATAAATCAAAAGACGTAACTTCTTATTCTTACGGACTTTTTCGTAATATAGGTACAGTATGGGTCATAAGTAAATGATCAGTTTGCTACAATAATACTATCAACAAGTATTGGAGTTACGACCTTCTTCTAATAGACGTTACACACAAACTTAAATACTTGAATTAAAAGTACCTACTCAGTGTGATTTTTATTTTCAACATGTTAGCTATGTCTTTAGTTGGCCAAGTGGTATAAGCCGCCACCCGCTACACCAACCGACGACGTGGGTTCGATCCACAGGTTACGTTGTTATAATGTTCAAATAGTGCTGCACAGGATTGTAAACGTTACAGTGGGCAGAGACTTTTGACCGTGGATTGTACTTAAAACCTTTCAGAATTATTTAAGTAATCCATTTTAATTTAAAGCTTTTTACCAAACCACCCATTTAGGTAAATGGCTTCATTGGCATCCCGCATTTTAGTTAACTCGATAAGGGATTATTTTTATAATTATGAAGAAATTATTAATATTAACACAAGATTGACATCAATTTAAAAAAAAATCTCTCAACGGCGATAGATAATGAAAGCAATACTTCTATCCAAACCGTAGATTGTCCTTGGTAGCCCAAGTAGTTTTCTCCTGTAGTTTATTAATAGTTATATCCAAACCGGACCAAGGACTACCCTTGGTTGCATTTTATAGTGCACACATAGGGATAATCGCCGGTTTGGTGTCCACACCATACTTTGCTATTTTAAACTTGTTATTGTAAAGGGCCTCTACACGTTGGCTTCGGCTCCACACTCGCCTTCCAAAGGTCCGGGGCTCCATAGCCCCTTGACATGGAACATATCACAGAACACATACCTACATACATCTAACCAGAAAGATAGGCAATTTCTCCAGACTTTCGAGGACGATGCCGCGTGGAGAAGCTCTCTGGAGGGGTTTATTTAATTTGTAGTTTAGTGTTATTTATTACTAGCCCCTACGCACACGCGTAATAATTTTCTTTGCAACTTTCTTAATTTTTTAACCGACTTCAAAAAAAGGAGGAGGTTCTCAATTCGAATGTATGTATGTTTTTTTTTCCATAAGAACAAACACAAAAAAAGAATTCGCGAAATTGGTCCAGCCGTTCACGTATGATGCCTTGACAAAGGAAAATAGGGATTCATGTTATGCGTTAAAAAACTAAAATTAATTAATTTAGCAATATGATTTATTTGCTATCCGTACATCCGATGCACCTACGCCTACGGTAACGTGTTGATACCTCCGCTTACTGACTGCATGTCGCTCGTTATCTCACTTGCCGGATTCTCTGAGTGGTCGGGTACGCATATATTTTTCCTTCAGTGTAACTCGCTAGAACAAACAAACTACCGCATCTATCTATTTATATCTATCTACTAGCTGCGCTCCGTGGTTTCACCCGCGTAGGTCCCGATCCCGTCATTTCCCATCGTCATCGGTCATTTTGATATTACCACGGGAAGGCTATAAAAAGGCTATGAAGGCCTTCCTCGATAAATGGACTATCCAACACAAAAATATTTTTTCCAGTTCAAACCAGTAGTTCCTGAGATTAGCGCCTTTCAACAAACAAACTCTTCAGCTTCAGTATTAGTATAGATTTGTTGCCACAATGGCCACTATGCTGAACTGCCAAACACAGGGTTGCAGGTTCGATTTCCGCCTCAGACAAGTATTTATGCTTCGATATTTGTCTGTGGTCTGGTTGTTTGTTTCTATGTATTATATTATACGTATTAACAAAAACAAGTAGTATATCCGTTGTCTAGCACCCATAACACAAGTCTAGTTACTTAGCTTGGGGCTAGATAGCGATGTGTGGAATGTCCTGAAATATTTATTTATTTATATTTAGTACTAGCTGCGCCCCGCGGTTTCACCCGCGTAATAATTTTCTACGCAATTTTCTTAATATTTTCTTTCATAAGAACCTTCTCCTGACAATAACAAACAAAACAAAAAAAGAATTGGCCAAATTGGTCCAGGCGTTGTTGAGTTATGCGCTTACCAACACATTTTGCGATTCATTTTTATATATAAGAGATTACTTGCGTCGGCATAATGATAGTTTATTTATTTATTTGGAAATCCAACAGCTATTATAAAGATTTAACAACAGTATAACAATAGAAAGCCAATTACAGGATCTCACGAATAAAAAATAGAATAATATAATAAGATAAGGAGTGAGCGATCTCCTTCATTCAACTATACCTCCTACAAGTCATTATGACAGAAATTAAAAACGAAAAAGAAAATAATAGACATCATTCACCAGCAAAGAAATGCTTAGCCAACCGCCGCCTCACCGTCTCAGCACTAGTACTGAACAAGTCCAGATCTTTGTCAATTTTATCCTTTAGATGATGAAAAAAGACATAGGATACATATAAATACATCCGGGTGAATCCGGTATCTAGATAGCTTTAGACCTGGATTAGCACATAGGCTACTTTTCCCGATATTCTCATGGGATCGGGACTTACGCTGGTGAAACCGCGGGGCGCAGCTAGTAAGTAAATATATTATTTGAGTTATTCTCTATTATTCGTTATTTTACGACCAATTTCCAAGTAAACAGTATTTATTACGAATAAGTAGGTAAAATACTAAAATTTAATGTTACCATTGCACATTTAATGTACCTAGTTAGTAGAAATAATGTAAACAAATCGATTATTGCAACATTTGATGTTCCATATCCGGTGTTAGTTTACTTAGAACTGCTGTGTTGGTTTATCTATCGAATACTTATTATATTAAATCGATAATGCTGATAAAAAATGCTAGCTACGTCCGGTGACTTTCCCTGACTCTTTATCAGAAGTATTTTAGTAGAATTTATTTATTTATCCATTTAAATTAAGGAGACTGTGGTCCTACCTGTGTGTGCTACTGTGCATTTGGAAGTACTGACGACTTGAGCCTTTGGCTATTTGTCGTTGTAATAATTGGACGTTTTGCCAAATTGCCGTTTGAGCGAGGTTTTAAAAACTGGACATTTTGACAACTTAGTAATATATATCCTGTACATTTTGACACCTGGACAATCTGACCTTTTGATAGTAACAGGCAAAAGGTATGTTGGTTCCTATATGCGCCTTAAGGTGAAAGGGTACCTGCGCTCTGTCCATACGAACGTAGTCGACTGTTTCCTCCCTGGATAATGATACTAGCACAAATATTTTTGTGCCATAAAACCTATAACTGCCATGACTAATTGACTATGCCCCTATGTTTTGGTTTTTTTCATTTTCTAATTATCATAGAAATTTAAAAAAAAATAACAAAATAATAGAAAAAAATAGGGGCATGGTCATGGCAGTTATAAGTTTTATGCACCAAAAATATTTGCTCTAGTGTCATTATCCAGGGAGGAAACAGTCGACTACGTTCGTAATAGTTTGTATGGAAAAGGCCCACGATACCCTTTCCTCTTAAGGTGAAGTAGGACCTGAAACCCCTATCCCTTCCACGCGCGCGCCTCGCGATCAGGTATATTATCCCTTTCGCGCGCCGTAAAATGGCCGTTTTAACTGTTTTATGTAATCAAAAGACTCACATCTATTTTAGTGAAAAACCTAGTAATTTGATGTAAAGTTTATGAAAATATAAATTTTGTACTTGTTTTTTCTTTACAATCGCTGTAAAATTAAAAAGGTCAAAAAAATGACGATTTTTTAGGATTTTCACGATTTTTTTCTATAGAGGCAAATCACTCTAATCGTGTTTCGAAGTGTATGACAATACAAAGCATATGTCATTTTACGACAGTAGGAATATCATTCTATGTATATTAATGGTTGATACGCAAAAACAATTCTAAGACGCCTCTATCGCGCTTCTGGTCTTACCACTTCGCCTTAATTGTCACATTTAGTATGAACTATGACTGCATTGCGATTTCTCGACATTCGCTAAATTAACATATCGTAATCGGGAAAATCCGCGACTACAATTAGGTATTTATTTAGGTATTTTTCCTTCGACATTTATTCTAAGTAGCCCATGTACCAATGCGGTTATGTTAATTTTTGTTAATAGTTTTTTTTGCATATCGTCGTTAACCGTTCCGTGATAACTGTGAAATTATTTTGCATAATATTTTGCATTTTTGAATGCGGGTCGGTTGCTCAAAGTCTAATGAGTAATAAGTGATTTATCTATTCCTAGCTGCGCTCATTGTTTTCACCCGCGTAGGTCCCGATCCCGCGGGAATTCGGGATCAAAAGTGTCGTATGTCTTCATCCCCTAAACTCACTTCAAATGACAAATTTCATACAAATCGGACCAGTCGTTTGAACGTGAAGAGGTAACAAACGAATAAATTAAACTAAACTTTCGGATTTATAATATTACTAGCGACCCGCCCCGGCTTCGCACGGCTATATTATGCATGTATTATACATATAAACCTTCCTCTTGAATCACTCTATCTATTAAAAAAAAACCGCATCAAAATCCGTTGCGTAGTTTTAAAGATTTACATTTACAAAGGGATATAGGGACATAGGGACAGAGAAAGCGACTTTGTTTTATACTATGTAGTGATTATACGAGTATAATATATAGATTTATAAAACCTTCGGTTCATAAAGGGCCACCTACCACCTTATAAATAAATACTAAATATTTCGTAAAAATAGGGAAAACTGTTTAAAAATAAAAACTTGAGAGGGACACCCGGATGGAACGAAGTTCCTTTCCATTAAATAGTGAAGGAATTGTATATATTTTTTGTAAATAATCGTCGCGACACGACACTGTTCAATGCGAAATAGAAAGACGAGATGAAAATAACTGGCTTGCTTTCTATGCAAAAAGTGTCGTTACAACTTTTGGTCTTAATTGTTTCCGTCTAGCCCCCTTTCGCAACGCGCGATAAGGAACTTTCGTTCCAAAAACAGATCAATAGATCTTTGTCAATCTAGAAAACATTTCATTTGTTTATTTTCTTGATATGTTGCCCATATTATCCGCATTACTATACTCAGTTATTGTTTTAGAATTTGTCTTATTCATTTCCATTATTAAGGATTTTTATCGACTTTGATAAAATATTAATTTAATATTTTTACGTATTACTATGGTCAAACAAAGTCACCCAGTGGGTCTACCTCCAAGACGCTTGCCCCCTCAAGACGGCAAGCGTCTTCGAGGTAGACCCAAAAAACGATGGCACGACTACCTGAATATGCATTCGACGCAGAATGGCCAAAATTAGCTGAAGATCGGGACACATGGAGGGAAATGGGGGAGGCCTTTGCCCAGCAATGGGACACAACAGGCTAATTTAAAAAAAATATCTATGGTACTTTATATTATCCTAGCAGATCTCCGCGGTTTTACCCATGTAGGTGTTTCCGAAATTCTAAAGCCCCGTTTTTACCCCCTTCTAAGGGGGTAAAAACGGGGTTCAAAGTTTGTATGGGACAACGTGATTCCTTTGGTCCAATTCTATTAGAACAATCGACTTCTACGCGAACGAAGCCGCGGGTAAATGCTAGTCTCTATTAAAATTATTAGGATGCTTATTTTTAACCTTTTCAACGTTCAAACAACCCAACCTGTATACTACAAAAGAGCGTATAAAAAGCGTTTTAATAAATTAAAGAAGCAAGGAGGCAAAGGTTAGAGGTTCGTTGCCCGTCCGAGGCTATATGTATAGCTATGGAAGGAATGTCCGGTGTGTGAAACGCCGGAAGTACCTCCTGCCCATATAAAGGTCATGTGGTTAACTATCTGGGTTTCAAGGGCAGCTTTTATGGGGTATAGAAGGGGAAAAATATGCGATAAATCTACACTAATATTATAAAGAGGAAAGATTTTTAAGCTATTGCATAGCTTTTATCGTGATCTTTGAGCGCGGCGACCGAATCAAGAAATTCCGTAACGAAAGTAAAACCTAACACCCCCCCCACTCCGCCTACCAGCTGCGGCTTCGCACGGCTATATTATGCATGTATTAACATATAAACCTTCCTCTTGAATCACTCTATCTATTAAAAAAAGCGCATCACAATCCGTTGCGTAGTTTTAAAGATCTAAGCATACAAAGGGACATAGGGACGGCGAAAAGTGACTTTAATTTATACTATGTAGTGAAGTGACAGTGATGTAGTGATAGTGATGCACGTTACGTCCCCGTCTCGTTCGAGGTTTTATCCCGTACCGTATGTAACGACCTTTAGATGAAACTTGGTATGAGGATGGAGACCTGGATTAACACATAGGCTACTCTTTATCCCGAATCGGACCAAGGAATCACGTTGACCCATACAAACTTTGGCCCCCGTTTTCACCCCCTAAGCGGTAGAATTTCGAAAAATCCTTTCTTATCGTATACCTACGTCATACAAAGAACACACCCTCCAAGTTTTAAGTCTCTTCGATCAGGGGTTTAGGCTGTGCGTTGATCCGTCAGTCAGTCAGGACAAAAAGCACAACACCTGCAAGACCTCTGGATACCGTTGCGTTGGTCAATTCTGCGTTAGATAGGGAACTTTTTGATTAATTTTAATTAGACGGTAGTTTGATAGCATCCCATATCACTATCACTACATAGTATAAAACAAAGTCGCTTTCTCTGTCCCTATTTCCATTTGTATGCTTAGATCTTTAAAACTACGCAACGGATTTTGATGCGGTTTTCTTTAATAGATAGAGTGATTAAAGAGGAAGGTTTTAAGATATAATACATGCATAAAACAGCCGTGCGACGCCGGGGCGGGTCGCTAGTATTTAAGTAAGATGAATTTGTCATCTCAGTCTGCCTATGACCATGGGAACTGCAAATCTCGAATCGTCAGGTTTTAACAGAACCGTTCTCAAGTTATGGCGTAACTAAAAGTAATAGATTTCACACGACTATATTTATGTAGTTAAAACCTTGATAAGTCAATCATAGAATATCATTTATACGTAGCCTTTCCTGCGTTTGCGGTTGATATCCGTTCGTATCTAGACCACACACAATCATTCTCCAGGGATCCGCTGATATCCCGTGCTATTGTGTACCGTCAGTTCCAACTTTGTTGTTAAATGTTTACAAATAGTTTTAGAACAAGTAGGTATGTTGATAACTAGGTGATTGTCGTGGGAATTCAAATCTTCTCAATATAAATAAAAGAGAATTAAAAATAAATAAATGTGGTTTTAGTTATCATTATTTGAAATAATACAGGGATGCAGTCAATTAACCATCTACTTACCCATATCAGCACGCCAGTCAAATCACTGCGATTTTCGGCATGCATTATGTTTTTTAAGTTTATTTTTGATTATAAATAAATAAAAAATAAAAAAAAAAAATGTTATACTTTTTTGGAATTCTTGTTATGAGGCCTGTAAATTGATACTCATATTGCAGAAATCACTATCACTATCACTACATAGTATAAAACAAAGTCGCTTTCTCTGTCCCTATATCCCTTTGTACGCTTAAATCTTTAAAACTACGCAACGGATTTTGATGCGGTTTTTTTTAAATAGATAGAGTGATTCAAGAGGAAGGTTTATACGAGTATGTATAATACATGCATAATATAGCCGTGCGAAGCCGGGGCGGGTCGCTAGTTAAAAAATAAACAAGAGCTATCTAAGAACACTTGGGTTAATGAGACCAATCTAACGATACCTTAGTTAAAGAAATCCATCGAGTGGTTTGGAAGATATGAGGAAATAAATAATATTACAAACAAACATACAAAAAGATAGGCACGAAAAACATAACCCTTGCAGTCGAATAAAAGGACTCAGCAATAATACATCTCTGAAACTACAAGAGTGACGAGTCTGAAACTTTGCATGGGGGTTTATTTTGAGACGTTGGCTAGGAAAGGATCGCGCTTCGGATGATATGAAAATTGATCCTGTAAAGAGGTCAGAAGGGCTGTTAAAGTTAAAGGGTAAGTAAGTACTCACTAAGTGTTTCGAGGTCAAAATGTCAATAGATGACATAGTCTCAGTGTCAAATTGTACAAAAGTCATGATGTATATCAACCAGCAAGTGTTAATAAGTACAAAAGACAAAACATAATTGCGACATAATGCAACGGGGTCAAAATGTTCCGATGTCAAAATGCACAAAAGTCATGATGTAAGTATGTCAATGAGCAAGTGTTAAAAAGTGCAAAAGACAAATTATATTTGTGACATAATACATCAGGGTCTAAATGTTCCAATGTCAAAATACACAAAAGTCATGATATCTACATTAATGAGCAAGTGTTAATAAGTACAAAAGACAAAACATAATTGCGACATAATGCAACGGGGTCAAAATGCACAAAAGTCATGATGTAAGTATATCAATGAGCAAGTGTTAAAAAGTGCAAAAGACAAATTATAATTGTAACATAATACATCAGGGTCTAAATGTTCCAATGTCAAAATACACAAAAGTCATGATATCTACATTAATGAGCAAGTGTTAATAAGTACAAAAGACAAAATGTAATTGCGACATAATGCAACGGGGTCAAAATGTTCCGATGTCAAAATGCACAAAAGATAAAAGCATCTTTGTGACATAATACAAAATAATAAGAGTCTTGTTATGCAGTCTCTGTGATTACTTCTGATCAAAAGTTTTTCCTTTGATCATGGCCAATTTAATCGTCTGAACTTTCATTCAGTCGTTGTAAATACCTCGTTTTAACTGCATTACAGCCTTTAACTGTCGATTTAAACATCGTCAGCGTAATAAAGAAAAAATAAAGTATACACAATCCATTGACTCGTAGTATTTACGTCAATGGTTTAATTTCATTGCTTCTTTAAACAAAGTTTAAGAACAATACTTATGTATTTCAGCCATTTATAAGGGTTTCGTACCCAAAGGGTAAAAACGGCACCCTATTACAAAGACTTCACTCTCCGTCCATCTCTGTCTATCACCAGGCTGTATATCACAAACCGTTATAGCTAGTCAGTTGAAATTTTCATAGATTTTGTATTTCTATTGCTGCTATAAAAACAAAATTTAATACTAAAAACAGAATATAAAATAAGTAACCTCCCATACAACATGGTATAAAACAGGGGCCTAAGTCTGCTAACACAATTGTATTTCAATAGTGTGTCGATATAATCGTAATAGAAATTTAATGTCAAAAATATGACATTACAATGTCAAATTGGTAGTCTCCTAACGTTGACTATTCTATCGAGACACCACTGACACACCACTGACTCACTTTTGTATTCTGCTCTACAATCGTGGCTTAATGGAATCTCGATAGTTGTCAAAACGGTATATTGCTTAGCAACATATACCATGTTGCTAGGCAACACCTGCAAGGTAAATATTACCATACCATTGAGACTCCATAGTGATTATATTGCGATGTTATTAAAACTTTAGCAGAATACCAAATAAAGTCACAATCTCGATATAATATCAATAGAGTCTCGATATAATGACAATGGTTGGCCAAATAGCAGAATAAGGCCCCAGAACCCTTGCCGTCCCGGCTAAACTGTCCGATTTGTACTTGGCTGTTTCATTTAAATTAAGGTCTGCTTATTTAAACTTTTTCCCCCTTATTCCAAAACGAGGTTTAAGGATAGTCCGAGATGTGGATATTAACCTTTGATTTAGACACAGACAACACTATCCATAATAATCTATAGGGATTGTTTTTAGACTATAGTTCCCTATATAATTTATAGGGATAGTGTTTAGACTATAGTTCACTAGTAAATCTGTGTCTAAATCTAAGGTTTAAATCCACATCTCGGACTATCCCTAAACCTCGTTTTGGAATTAGGGGTTTGGTGTCAAACTTGAGGTCGACAATTTGACATTTGTTGTATGTTCATTTTTCATTTTAATAAAATTTCGTATGCCTGTAAGGTAGAATATAGAGATGCAATATGTTTAATTATGTCAACTGTACCACCTATATTCACGAATAAATGATTTATGATTCAATTCATTGGGGCATGATTTCAAAGACAATCATTTTCCATACAATAATTAATGATTTAAGTTATCGGCGACAGGAATATTGCATTTAGCTCCTATGCACCTTAACCAGCTGATATTTTAACAACCGGTCACAATTCAATCGAAATGTGTCCGTTGACTCATACTAAATTTTCCCGCGCGAATGTTCGCGCCAAATTCTTATACAGTTGGTAAACAGTATTTAGTAAACCTTATCACAAATGAAATAAGATCTAAATTTGATTAGTTTACTTTTAGTTTGTAGATCTTTGGACTATAAATATTGAAATGTTGCGTTCTTAGGATCGCGAATGTTGCGTTTTCCTCCTGGTCAATCGGAATGTGCGGGTGACGATGACGTCAGGTTCGGAACGCAACCTGCAAGCTAATTATTGAGGTTCATTTATGTTTTATTTAGTGTGTGTTCGCACTTTCCTTGGCTGTTTGTACATTTGTTGAAAGTTTTATCGATTGTTTCCTTAAAAGTTACACTGTTGCTTAACCTATACTTTATTATCATTATCATTACATAGTATAAAAACAAAGTCACTTTCCGCTGTCTGTCCCAATGTATGCTTAGATCTTTAAAACTACGCAACGGATTTTGATGCAGTTTCTTTTTAATATATAGAGTGATTCAAGAGGAAGGTTTAATTGCATAACTAGCGACCCGCCCCGGCTTCGCACGGGTATATTATGCTTGTATTATACATATAAACCCTCTTGAATCACTCTATCTATTAAAAAAACCGCATCAAATTTCGTTGCGTAGTTTTAAAGATTTAAGCATACATAGGGATAATAGGGACAGAGAAGGCGACTTTATTTTATGCTATGTAGTGATATACAGCGGTGCGAAGCCGAGGCGGGTCGCTAGTATATCTATAAAACCCATAGAACGCTGGTTATCCACAACAGTCAGTGTAACAATGCAAAAAGGAGTCGTTCCCACATACAACCGACAAATTTCCGACCATTAAACTTGACAATAGTTACTTATATGGGTTAATAGAGCATGTATGGTACGGTTATTGTAAAACATGTTTAAAGTTATTATTATATACGTTGTAAATATATTTGTTTTGAAGTTAAATACCTACGGCTTGAATTGTATTTGAACTACAGGGTTATTGGTAATCTTAACGTCATACCTTAACGATCAACTTTTGTTCTACAACTTTTGGAAATTCGAACATTTTTTTGAATGTTTTGAGTTTGGGTATACCTGAAAATCAGCTGTTCCATACACGGAGAGGTCATTAACTTTAAAATTTTACTTATATTTTAAGTTTTTTCTACTGTTTTAATCTAAATGGCTTTTGTTTTAAAAATTAGCTGTTTTTGGAATTTACATAACCTTAAAATTTTCGTATATTTTTTTCGAATCCATAAGTTAAATATAAAATAATAGAAATAAAATAAAATTACTTAAGTCAAATTATTGTTTAAGTTTTGTTTAAAATTCTTTATTTCTCATAAAAATTGATCTACTCATACCTATGTTTAGTTAGTTACCTATTTAAAAGACACTTTATTTACATGGCAGACGCACTAGCGACAACGTCCTACGTTAGAATAGGAATCTATTTTATTGTCGTAATGTTCTACATACCGAGGTTTATAACTGCATTCAAGGTGTTTAGATAATCACCCTGTTTAAGCCTACTTACCATTTGTCATATTCCAGTGGACTAGACTATACAGGGTGTTTTTTTACATGGGCCTTCAGAGCTATATCCTAAACTATAACCCCCTTATTCCAAAACGAGGTTTAAGGATAGTCCGAGATGTGGATTTAAACCTTAAAAGTCACTGATTTACTCGTTAACTGTAGTCTAAACACTATCTTTATAAAGGGATAGTGTTTAGTTAGACTATAGTTCCCTATATAATCCATAGGGATATTGTTTAGACTATAGTTCACGAGTAAATGAGTGTCTAAATCTAAGGTTTAAATCTACATCTCGGACTATCCTTAAACCTCATTTTGGAATAAGGGGGTAAGAGATAGGAGTTGCGTGCCTGATTTTGACAAAAACTAAAATCGATCCTGTTGATTTTGCAAAAAAATAATCACCTATATTTTTATACCAATCGATTTCATACTATTTTTCCTAAAAAAAAATTGGCAAGGTAGTGACTAATGAGTTAAAAACTGCTGCACAACAAACATTTTTTGTTCAATTCTATGTAATATAGCGACTATAGAACATATTTAAAACATTTTGAAAAATATTACTTTCCCTCTATGCTTATACGCTATTATTTTGTCAGAGACGGAAAGATGAAAATTGTAGAAAAATACAAAAAGGAGCTCTTTTCATTTGCCATACTATGTCTGTTTCAAGAAATTGATCTCTTTCAGCAATACTATCGAGTTGTACTCGGTTTTACTATAATAATATACACTTTACTCATAATTTAAAAATAAATTTATCAACAGATGCCTGTAGTATTATTGGTTAGAAATATGGAATTTCCACTGGACTAGGTAAATTGAACTTAACGTACCAATTGATAGCCATATGTTTAGTTTAATTAATTAGGTAAATATAGCTTAGTACTTGAATGGGAAGTTCCAAAATAGCATTTATGTCCAATATCAGTTTGCTACCATAATACTATCAACAAGTATTGGACTTACGACCTTCTTCTAATAGACGTTACACACAAACATAAAAGTACTCATTGTGATTATTATTTTCAACATGTTAGCTATGTCTTAAGTTGGATATCATCCTACTAATATCCTACTAATAATATTATAAATGTGAAAGTTTGTGTGTGTGTGTGTGCGTGTGTGTGTGTGTATGTATGTTTGTTACTCCTTCACGCAAAAACTACTGAACCGATCGCAATGAAACTCGGTATCTAGATAGCTGGAGACTTGGATTAACACATAGGCTACTTTTTATCCCGATATGGCCACGGGATCGGGACTTACGCAGGTGAAACCGCGGGGCGCAGCTAGTATTACATATTTTTTAGGGTTCCGTACCCAAAGGGCAAAAACGGGAAGTCTATTGAACTACTAGTTAACCGAGTATTCATTTAAAACATCTGTCTTCAAGTAAAGTTTAACTTGTTTTGTTGGAATTCAAAAAATTTAGACGTTACCTACTCTTCGCTTACATGAATTGCATATTTATATGTTACTCAATGAGTAGGTAAGTACCTACCTCAAGTTCATTGACTCCGGTTTGCGCATTGTTTTGATTCAAATTTACCTTCGCCAATGTTGTTGTTTTGATGTTTGGACGTTTGTTATTTAGGAATTTTACTTACTTGTGTTTGAATTCGATTATACAGGGTTTTTGAATATAACAAATCGGTTGAGGGCTATTTCTGTTGCACCTTAACCACAGAATATACAGGGTGTCCCGTAATTAATGGATAAGCGGCTATGGCTAGAGGACACTGTACCGGTTCAGAAAAATAAATGTTATGTTCTATGAAAGTCTCTCAGTTACCGAGATATCCGCCATATTAAAAAATTAAAACATTACACTCTCTATGTTTTTTGATGCCAAAACTGCAAATTAAGGAATTATTCCAATCTGTTTTTTGGATAGTATTCCAGGATAAATGTGCTAGCAAATGCAAACAATTATTTTTATGACACATAGAAAGTAACATTTTTTACACAGGAAAAGGTTAAAGTTCAGGGTTCAAATAAAAAAAATCATGAAGTTTGGCTTAAAACTTGAATTATTATTTTTTTCGATGTTTTTGCTTGCATGCTTGCTTGCAACAAACAGATTAGAATAAATCCTTCATTTGCAGTTTTGGCATCACAAAACATAGAGAAAGTAGTGATATTTATTTATTTTTGAAATGGCGGATATCTAGAAAACCGATAGACTTTCATAGAACATAACTTTCATTTTTCTTAACCGGCACAGTGTCCTCTATCCGCAGGTGCCCGCTTATCCATTAGTTACGGGACACCCTGTATACATATGTACAAGTACCTTAACAATCAATTGCTGTTCTACGACTTTTGGAAAATGGAACAACAATTTTGAGTTTTTTTTTCGATAATTTTAAGGTTGTGTTTACCCGAAATACCCATAAAATAATTCTGAGAATATGTTTAACCGAAAAAAGCCCTGTAGGTATGTAATAATTGTTTTGTATATTTTTTTATATTTCCCGGATAGTTCGTTATAGTGAACTGATTTCTATATTTGAATGAATGGACGGATAAATGAATGAATGAACGACTGAATGGACGGATGAATGAATTAGTAAGTTAAGCACACGACAAAGCAAAGCAAATATTTCTTTAATTAAATGATTATTAGATTTTTTAAAGACTTCTTTTAGAGTACTCATATTCTTCATAAACAAACTCACTATTCTATAACTTATTAAAGGTAGACAGACAATGAAAACACTGCCCAATTAATTTTGTATTTTTTTGTTTTATTTAGAAGTCAAAATATTTTTAGTGATCCGCGGAAAAATCACATAATTTGCAAAATTGTAGTTAAATGTACATTTTCAGGACAATTTCAAGGTTTTTGAGGTTATTGAGAAATAACGTGACATTTAGATTTCCTATACTTAGTAATTTTCATAAAAAAAGTGATAAAAAATATTTTCGCGGCCATAATAACTAAAACTTTAAGACGTAAATAAATCCTTATTAATATTATTAAAGCGAAAGTTTGTGTGTATGTTTGTTACTCTTTCACGCCAAAATTACTGAACCAATTGCTATGAAATTCGGTATGTAGATAGCTAGAGACCAGAGGCCTTATTCTGCTATTTGGCCAACCATTGTCATTATATCGAGACTCTATTGATATTATATCGAGATTGTGACTTTATTTGGTATTCTGCTAAAGTTTTAATAACATCACAATAGAATCACTATGGAGTCTCAATGGTATGGTAATATTTACCTTGCAGGTGTTGCCTAGCAACATGGTATATGTTGCTAAGCGATATACCGTTTTAACAACTATCGAGATTCCATTAAGCCACGATTGTAGAGCAGAATACCGAAGTGAATCAGTGGTGTGTCAGTGGTGTCTCGATAGAATAGTTAACGTTAGGAGACTACCAATTTGACATGTAATGTCATATTTTTGACATTAAATTTCTATTACGATTATATCGACACACTATTGAAATACAATTGTGTTAGCAGACTTAGGCCCCTGGATTAACACTAAGGCTACTTTTTATCCCGATATTCCCACGGGATCGGGACTTACGCAGAAGAAACCACGGGCCCAGTTAGTGTATAATATTATAGTAAAATACCAAAGACGATAAGCAGCTATCGTATGGCCTACGAATATAGTAAAAAAACATTGGAAATCCATACCACTTCCTTCCTTCATTTAATTGGGCTGAAAACACGCGGAGTAGTCGATAGCATTAATAGGTAGAAGATACTGCTCGATTGTGCCATTTCAGAACCTAGTAACTGCCATGCAGAAACAGAGGGAAACCATCACTGTGTAGCTGCGTCTCACAGCAAATGCTGAGCTTGCGTCTTTTGCCATATCTAATAGTTTTTTTACTGTATAAAAATTGTTTATTTATTTTAATTTTATTAACATTGTACTAGCTGCGGGCCGCAGTGTCATCAGCGTAAGTCTCGTTCCCTTGGGAATACCGAGATAAAAAGCTGACTGTGTTACTCCAAATCGTTTCATGTATCCTCATACCAAGTTTCATCATAATCGGTCCAGTAGTTTCAGAACCTATTCGTCACAAACAAAAAAGGATCAACATAGGATGACAACGCTCGCCATTGCTCCAGTCTCCTCACGACCATGACTAATATACATAATAAAAAGTTGAAGTAAGCGAAATGAAAAAAAAAACGCGATTAATAATTGCTATGAATACAAATCGTATGAGTTTAAAAAGTAAAAGAATAGAAACAAAAAAAGAGCCTTATTGACAATCAAAAGAGGACATCATTATCACAACAGTTACTTCATTTTTTTTATTAGTTTTAAGTTATTTTATTTGTACACCATACAAAATACAAAAAGAAAAAATGAATAAATAAAATAAATATTGTATGACACTTTACACAGCGCTAAACAGCGCTTGTGTATGGTAGCTAGACAACGGATATAATACTTACACACTTTTATTTTGTAAATATATACTTAAATACCCAGTACAGAAACAAATACTTATTTATGTTAATCTATGAAATAGAATCTGTATTACATCTTATTTGAAAATTATGAATCATAGAACTGAATGCGGTCAAGTCTTTAATATATCTACTTACCTATTTTTGCCAATGCTATTTATAACTTCATTTATTATTGTACATCCGTAAAGGATAATCTGGTAGGCACTGTTTTATGTTAAACCCAACACTATTTTATACCCAGTTTTTCGATGATTATTTTATTTTTATTTTTTGTTTCACCGCAAGGAGGGAGCAAATAATTAAATAAATTAACAAACTTTCCTGTTCATATTATGTATTATATTAAAAGAGTGTCAGGCATAATAAAGGTTACAACTGTACTTTTTATGAATAAAAAAAATTGTCACATCGGAGCAACGGGAAAAAATAATATTTTACACAATCAGAGCAACTAACGGGATAATTAATATTTCCACTCATCCCACCAATTAGAATTTCGATCGGGGATAGGGAATATCCCTGTTTTACTTCTGTTTTGTAATGGTTACTTACAATGTTTTGATCTGAGACAGCCGAGGTTTACAGCGATTACAGCAGGAAGATTGTGGTCTACTATTATCATACTTCCTGCTAATATTTGTTAATATTGAACGGTTTTTACAACCGTGTAGCGAAGCTATCTCAATTATTAAGGAAAAAAACTAAATTTAGATAAAAGCAAAATAACATACGACATCTCGCCAAATTCGAAAAAAAATATAGCATTTCGCAATAAATACCAAGTAAGGATTAAGACTAGTGTGAGGCTGTGTGTGTAAATTTCCATACAAAAAGCGGTAACGGTTTCCCCCCCATAAACGAAGCCCAATTTTGATAATTTTTGAAAATGTTCTAGTTCTAATGAAAAACTAGGTTTAACCGTTTTTATTTTACAGAAATATTGCATAAGATAGAAGTTATTAGCATCTAAATATCTATATTTTTTACTTAAAAACTTCATCGAGCGTTTCAATTGTTTTTTTAATAGACTATACTGAATTACTAAAAAAGAAAAACGTATAAACCTAGAATAAGATGCAGTGAATTAAATGAGACTAAATTTGTGAAGGATAAAGGGGATAAAAACGTTACGGCCCGCAACATTATTTGAAAGCAAAATGTAGGCAATTACGTCCGAACTTAAACACGCTCTATCGCACAATACGGGTCATTTTTGAAAATACCTACTCGCGCCGCGTATCGAAAACTCACAATTCTCTTAACGATGGTTCGATTGATAGAACTGCGGACAGTTTGATTTGCCCGTGGTTCGATTGATAGAACTCAGGTGATCGGACCACGACCAATAAACGCGTTGCTTGTGGTCGATTCCCGCCTCAGACAAGTATTTATGCTTAGATAGTTGTCTGTGGTCTGGTTGTTATATAGGTATATATTTACAAAAGAAAAATATATAAGTAGTATATCCGTTGTCTAGCACCCATAACACAAGTGTAGTTACTTAGCTTGGGGCTGGATGGCGATTCAGAAAAATTCACCAGTGCACGGCCGGCCGGGATTTGAACCCACGACCTTCAGAATGAAAGTAGAGGTATCTACCACTAAGCCAACACCGCTCTTAAACATGTGCTATTAGACAATGTTATTTTCCGGTATGCATGTCTCGTATTTCATTTTTCCATATTGTTTGTGACTATACTACTCGCGAAGTTATTTTTTGTTCTAAATATTTCTCATTCATTGCAAATAGGTATTACCTACTAGGTATATCAATAGGTATTTCTTAACGACCTAAATCGTGGTTTAATGATACCGATTCTCGGATTACATGGAATTCTTCGTTTCAGCTTATTTTTCTTTAAATAAAACTCACGTTATTTGTAATCTACACTATTAAAAAAGAGGAAATATTTTTCTGTTTGTTTGTAAAGACTTCGAAATTAATGGAGCGATTTTAAACAAACTTAGTATGAGGATACATTGATTCAATAGAAGTAATAAAGGCTACTGTTTATTTTGATATTCCTTCGGTATCGGGAGTTACGCGAATGAAACCGCGGAGCGCTGATAGTCTACACTATTATTATAAAGAAGAAAGATTTTTTGTTTGTTTGTAACATATAGACTCCGAAACTACTGGACCAATTTTTAGAAACTTTGTATGAGGATACGTTAATTCAATAGAAGTAATGAAGGCTACATTTTTTTAAATATTTCCACGGTATCGGGAAAAATACGGGTGAAACCGCGGTGTTTTGCCACTCTGCGGATATAATACATCACTATCACTACATATTATAAAACAAAGTCGCTTTCTCTGTCCCTATATCCCTATATCCCTTTGTATGCTTAAATCTTTAAAACTACGCAACGGATTTTGATGCGGTTTTTTTAATAGATAGAGTGATTCAAGAGGGAGGTTTATATCACTACATAGTATCAAATAAAGTCACTTTTCGCCGTCCCTATATCCCTATGTCCCTTTGTATGCTTAGATCTTTAAAACTACGCAACGGATTTTGATGCGGTTTTTTTATTAGATAGAGTGATTCAAGAGGAAGGTTTAGATGTATAATATATGCATAATATAGCCGTGCGAAGCCGGGACGGGTCGCTAGTACTTTATATTTTGATATTTCCACAAAAATACGGGTGAAACCGCGGGGCTTTGCTAGTCCCCGGATATAGAACATAATTTCTAAACTACTAAACACTAAACGAGACTTTGCAACTATACCTGAATGTAGTGTGTTATGAATGAACTGTCAATTATTGACGGTTAATTCATAAACGACCAATTAATTTGAGAATAATTGCAAAGCCTAATTAAGGTCTTAATTACGGACCATTTGTAAAGAACTAATATTTCTGTGGTAAAGAACATTCGTTCTGTCCTATCAGAAGAACTGATTAGTTCTTGATTATTAGTTTTTTAATCCGTTCCGTCCTATTAGTAGAACAAAACGGATTTTATCTCCGTATTGTACTACTTGTAAAACTGACCCGTAGAAATTTACGGACTTCTATAGAGTCAGTAAAGCGACTCACGTAGACTATTTCAGTTCAGAGAAAGAGTCTCACTTTCTGGTTTTCAAAAGGTGGCTACTAGGGTTGCCAACTCTTCCGGAATCTGTAAAAAACAAAAAATAAATAAATCGTAGAGTCGCCAGCTAAAATCTGGCGACCCTACGACGGTCGATGCATTCGACTGCATAATTGCAGCCCCCGGTAGATTTCAAAATTACTATTATTGGCATGTTTTCATTATAATATTTTTGTTTGATAAATTCATGAGTTAGAAGACTTAAAACTTCAACTAAAGCAGGTGCCTAGGATCTTGCTTGTGTTGAAAACATTCTTATAACAGCCGTTTTGGAGCTCAATGGTGGGTATGTAATTATGCAGGTGACTGTACGTATGCTTAGAGTGTGATCCAGGTACTGGGCAAGCCATCAATATGTCTCAGGCAGTGTAGCGTTATGAATAGCAGGGATTTAAGTTGCTAACGCTACGCTGTATAAATCATCCAGATTAAATTTAAAGGCCACTAAAAGCCGAATCGTGCTTTGAATAGTCAGAGTCTGAATTGCAGACCCACCGTAGAGCTTCAAAACTGCTATTATTAAAATCTTTTCAACTCAAGCTAGATTCTAAGGTCTTGCTCGAGTTTCAGTTAAAAGTCCTACTCATGAATTTATTCGATAAATACTAGCTGTCCCGGCAAATGTTGTTTTGCCATATTATAAAAAATATAGGTAATTGTTGTTCGATTCTCAGACTTAACGAATATACAAAAAATTTCATACTAGTCGGCATTTTCATATTCAAATTTCATAACACCGCGACAAGGGAATTTTATATATATTAGAAGTATTTTTTTACTTGGCCTGTTGTGTCCCACTGCTGGGTAATGGCCTCCCCCATTTCCCTCCATGTGTCCCGATTTCCATCTAATTTGGCCACTCTGCGTCGAATGCTTCCAAGTCGTCGTGCCATTGTTTTTTTATAGAAGATATTAGAATAAAATCTTCCAATAAAAGTAATTTTAAAACTCTACGGTGGGTCTGCAATTCTGATTCCAACCGTATCTTTAATTTAATTACCGATTTTGATAAATCTGTAGTTTCAAAGCATGACTTTGGGATGTTGGAAATGATGTTTTTTTTTACAAACCGTCCGAGGAAATGATACATTAAGAACTAGATTTTTTTTAATCTAGTTTATTTCCGTTCCCACCAAAAAAATATGCTTGCGAATTTAAAAAAATAATCAGTTAGTAACTGACCTAACTGTAGATCATTCTGGATTAAAAAAGAAAACAAGCTTTCAACTTAAACCGGTCCATAAATACAACATGGCTTATCAATTCGCCACTCTGTGAATAAAGGTAACTTACCCTAAGTACTGAATAAGGAATTTATGTGAAACCAACTAGGCCCTGCGGTTTCACCCGCGTCCGTGCCAACAACTGTGACTCCGTGTTTGCTGGGAAGCGTTCGCGTTATCTCGGATTATCTCGGAGCGGCTGCAGTTTTTCGTTGATTACTCAGGTTCTACTAAATGGATTTCGATGTAAAGTGTACCAGGACCTTCCTCAAAAATAGAGCTATCTAATAGTAAAACCAGATTTCGAATGGTTTAGCAGTTTTTAATTGTATTAGTAACTAGTAAGTAAGTAATACGAGAAACAAACAAATAAATTGACATGAATTTTAAATTATTATTTTTCTAATACATACTAGCTGTCCCGGCAAACGTTGTTTTGCCATATAAAAAAATGTGATAAATGAAGAACCGCTCTACCGATTTTGTGCAAACTTCACATAAACCATCTACTAAGTATCCTATGTCCTTCTCCTGGTTCTAAGCTACCTCTCCATCAATTTTCAGCCAAATCGGTTCAGCCGTTCTCGAGTTATAAAAAGTGTAACTAACACAACTTTCTTTTATATATATAGATATATATAAATTACGTGTCACGTTGTTTGTGCGCGATGGACTCCTAAACTACTTAACCGATATTAATCAAATTTGCACACCGTGTGCAGTTTGATCCTTTAAAGATAGGATAGCTTACATCTTAATTTATGCCGATATTCCCACGGGATCGGGAATTACGCGGGTGAAACCGCGGAGCGCAGCTAGTAAACTATTCATTTTCGTTCTGCTACTGTCCGTCCCCTAGACTATTTTTTTTTTAATTTGCCTTCAAATACAGACTGTTTTGTCCTCCCTTCCTTTATAATAAGTATGTAATTGAATGCCATCGTCTGCTATATGTACCTGCGTCGACAGTGTGCCAGTAAATCACAAAGGTAGGTCAGGATCCGCGAACAAAGCTGGAACCAGTTCCACTGACCTCCAGACGGTATCGCCATCTTGCTTCCAAGTATAACCGGCGACACAATACTATCGGAACTAGGGTTGCCAACAGTTGCCATACGTCCGAAATTTTCTGGAAATGTCCGGTAATATTAGTGATTGTCCGGAATCCTGGGGGAAATCCTAAATCGTCAGGAATATCTACAATTTAAGTAAAAAAAAACAAAACAAATAATTAAATAAACTAAATATTTTATTAGAAACTAGCAGCGCTCCGCGGTTTCACCTGCGTATAAAAAGTATTCCCAATGAATCAATGTATCCTCATAGCAAATTTTATCAAAATCAGTTCAGTAGTATCCGATACTACTGAACTGATTTTGCATTGAATAGGCTCCGGCCTATTCAATGCAAACAAACACAAAATACAAATCTTTTCTCTTTATAATATTAGATAGATTTAAGTAAAAAGCGAAGTATAAAATTAAATAAATTAAATATTTTTATTACAAATTAATAACATTACTTCTCATATTTACAGCTCCCTTTAATATTATTTAACACTTCTGAATCTTTACAAAATATTTTATAAAACATGTCACATGTTACACTCGTATTTTTTTATGGTACTGGGTATTGGTTTGACGGAGTCTACAGAAAGCCTGTTTGTTCCTTTCTTTAGACCTTAGGCATTAGAAAAAAAAATTAAAATTTTGTTTCAGTTATTCACATGTACAACGTATTGCCCAGATGTGATGATGATATGTATTTTTGTTGTTGTTCTTATTCTCTGATTTTTCTGTCTTTCTCTTTTATACTTTTTTGTTCTCTAATATTCTTTTTCATTTTCTGTATTTTTAATGTTCTTAGGGTTGCTTGTCAACATCTTTTAAATGGTTCTTAATATGTATTTTTGTCGTGTGCTCTATGTCCGGAAATTTCATCTAATATTCGGAATTTACTCCGGAATTTCGCTTTTTGATCTGGGAACCCTAATCACCACTCTAGTACTAGTACCCGTTTGTGAGCCAGTTCGTTGGACGACTGTACGTCTCGTTTGAATAGATTGTAATTTTGGCCTCGTTTACTCCCCTAATATTGGTCATGTAAACTGATGATGATCTTTTTAGATTAAAAAGATACGGTACTTTAGATTTGCAATCTATACAGGGTTATTGGAAATTAATTGACACGGCGTTAAGGGCTTCTTCTGTGCACCTTAACAAACAACTTTTATTCTACGACTTTTGTCGAAACTTAATACATATCCCAAAAAACATATTTAAGACCCGTATAATAGCGAATGACCTTGGGCGATCGGGCGGAGCTAAGGCCCGCACCCCGCGCTTCCCCGCACCGCACTATCTGCCGGACACGTACCTATATACGTATAGGTACGCGACGTACTGCTAAGGCATCTTGCGTCACAGAAGGTTATAGGTTCGATTTTTGTCATGGGACAAATATTAGTCGGATATACTTAATTTGTATCTTTTATGGATGTTTCTTTGTGTTTATTTACAAAAAATGTAGATAGGTATACAGGTATATATTCTACTATCCGTTGTATAGTCGCTAGAATAATTACAAGACTGGTTGTTTTGTTTGGGGCTAGATGACGCTGTGTTATAATATTATGAAAATCATACCCACCTAACCCTACAAGTACCTACTTACCAAATATTTTTGTCTACCTTTGTATGTACCATGGAATACAGCACCTACCGTACCAGTCAACAAATAAAAATAAGGTACAAAGCGAAATACCTACCTATTCGTTGTTATTATAAACTTATACATATATATTCTGTGTTACAACCTAAAATTATATAGGTATTACCTACTAGATGGAGAACCAAATGACCTATTTGTGTGCATTGAGTCTTTACTCATCAACATTCTATTCTATTATTACAAATACTTACACTAGCTTTCACCACGTGACTTTTTCACAAAGGGCTTCTTTCCACTCGCTCCAAAAAACTATGAGGGTTTTTTGTTGAAAACAAAACCCTAAAAAGCAACTATTTAAGTCCCAATAGCTCCAAGACACTTAGTGTATGGATGTATGGTTAACAAAATATATATCATTTTATCATGGTCAAACTTATATCATCATCATCATCCGAGCGATGTTCCCAGTTGCATATCTCTCGGGAGCCCGGGGTCCGCTTTCCTACTTTTACGCCTCCACTTCTCACGATCTTCGGCATCCTGGTTAGTAAGGCCATTTGCACGCATATCACCCTTTACGACGTCAAGCCAGCACTTCTTGGGTCTACCCAGTCTGCCACGGCCTGGCGGAGGCGCCATGGCAAGACATTTGTTCCCCACGTAATTAGCCGGTTTTCGCAAGACGTGACCGTACCAGCGTAGGCGACATTCTTGCAATTTATCTGCAATGTCTCGGACATGAAGGCTGCCCCGGATGCGGGAGTTCCTGACGCGATCTTTTCGCGTCACTCCACACATCCAGCGCAACATCTTCATCTCCGTGACACGCAGCTCCTGCTTATGTCGCTCAAGTACCGGCCACGCCTCACTACCATACAAAAGGACAGGTCTAATGATGGTTTTATAGACCTGTCCCTTTAGTTTAACCGGCATTTTGGGGTCGCAAATGACGTCGCCGGACGCGTGAAGCACAGATCCCAAGTACTTAAACTGGTCTGTCCGCTCGACCATATGACCGTCTACGCAGACAGGTGTGGGATCTGTGGTATTGCAAGCCAAGTACTCTGTCTTCGCCACATTCAGTTGCAAACCGCCGTTCTCAAGCGACTCCTTCCACGTGTGTACACGTTGGACCAGCCGCCCCTTATCCGAATCCGCCAGCGCAATATCATCAGCGTACATGAGCAGCCATGGAGGCTCCTCGTGTGCATCCCTGATGGCAACGGACAGTGCATCCAATATTACGCTGAACAGGAACGGGCTTAGGACGGAACCCTGGTGAACTCCAACGGTAACAGGGAAGGGCTTAGTGTCGCCAACAGCAGTTCGCACCACAGAATCAGAATTTCGGTACATGTCTCTGATGATTTCAACATAAGCTTCCGGAACCCCTTTGGACCGCAGCGCCCACCAGATCATCATGCGAGGAACACAGTCGAAGGCCTTCTGCAAATCTAGGAATGAAAAAATCATGGTCAAACTTATAGACCCTTGTAAAACTAAACCTTATTTGTAACCATACACAAACTGTTTCGGAGTGTTTGGGATCCAACTAGTCGCTTTTCTGTAAATAAATTTATTTGGAGCCGTTTGAGACATTTGGTCTCAAACGGCTCCAAAGGGCGTATAAGTATCTTATTTTGCTCCAAAAAGCGCAAAATAAGATACTAATAAAAATAGGCGTTGGAGCCCGTTGCAAGCATACAGTTTTCTCACCAGTGAGTAAATTACAGGATTCTTACAGATACATCTACTGTTACTAGTAAATATGAAATGAAAGGCATTTTACATGTCCCCGAAACATTTATTCGTACATTACACTCGCGCACCTTACCTATACCCCTAAATTAAAAAAACACGATATCATTTTTACCAATCGATTAGTGTTATAATACATATCGATTCTGGAAATAAATAGACATTATGAAAAATCAAAGTTCTCAAATCAAAATCAAAGATCTTTGTACTTTTCTGTAATAGGTAGCTAATTACAGTAGTGTCATATACACACAAATAGGGAATGCAAATCTCGCGAGATTGGGTTTCAAGCGAGAAACCGCGAGATTATGAATGAGATTATACTACGAGATCTCGCCAATTTCGAAATCTCGCGAGATTGGCATTTTTGTGTGTTTTTTGCAAATAATCACAATATTTGAATAAATTAGGAAAAATATTATAAAAATTATAAGTCTTATAAGATAAACATTTATTTTGGCGATATTTTTAAATAAACTTTTATGCAAATTACACATTTGGCACAATAGAGTAATTTTAAAAATTAAACCTATTTGTTTCTCGCCTATGATATTCATATGGCTTATATTGCAACCCAAAGGGCCATGGTTAGATATTGACTGTAGTTGCTCGTAGAAATAACTTAGATGGACAATGCGTCTTCCAGCAATTACCCCTGACTTTGGAGGTGTTGGCTCCGCCTGCAACAATAAATATTAATCTTTTACTATTTCACAAACAAACATTATTATAGTAAGAGTAGGATGTAATACGTTAGTTCATACCTCTATGACCAAATGATTATCTTCGTTTTGCAATACTTGATCCTGATTCGAAGATGGAGGTTGTATAGACATAGGTTCGGATAATTTCGACTGTAACAAGGAGTAATTACTTAGAAATAATACTATACTATTTATATTATAATACTTGTTTAGAAGCTCACTAGCTGAGCCTTGCGGTTTCACCCACTTAAGTCCTGATCCCGCAAGAACATTGCTTTATAAAGTAGCCTATGTGTTATTCCAGAACTCCAGCTGTCTTTATTTGAAGTTTTATCACTATCGGTTCAGCAGTTTTTATATGAAAGAATAACAAATACATTCACAAACTTTCGCTTCTATAAAACTAGCTGTCGGAAAACGTTGTTTTGCCAAAAAATAGATCAAACGAATATACACAAAAAATGTCATATAAAAACACCGCGACACGAGAATTTTATATATACACGGTGTAACAAGGGGGGTGGATCATCGGTTGTTGGGGGGTAGGGGACCTCAGTACCTATCGATTTAACCCCCATGTATGTTCAGCAATATTCACTGGTTCAAAAGTTATTTGGACTTTAGTGAAATTTTAGTCAAAATCAGATTTCACCCTGAACGTCGCAATTACAGCCAAACTATCAGGTCTGCGATTCTGTTTTTTTTTTGTGAAACAAGTTTAATAGTGGACCTTTTTAACCCATAAATCAATCAGCGTCTAAGATTTATAAAACCTAAAATATAACCATAAAAGTATTTTTTTTTTTTCAAAATCTAATGTTTACATTATCTTTGTATGGTTCTAAAAAAAATATTTCACAGAATATTTTTTTCTGCAACCTATCTTAAAAACTACTGCCTTTCATGAAGTATAAACCTTAAAAGTTTAATTTAGCTAGAACTAAGACATCATGTTGAAAAATGTACTTGATGGTCGAAAAAGTAAAAAAGGTTTTATAAATCTTAGAGGCTGACTGATTTATGGGTTAAAAAGGTCCACTATTAAACTTGTTTCACAAAAAAAAAACAGAATCGCAGACCTGATAGTTTGGCTGTGATTGCGAAGTTCAGGGTGAAATCTGATTTTGACTAAAATTTCACTAAAGTCCAAATAACTTTTGAACCAGTGAATATTGCTGAACATACATGGGGGTTAAATCGATAGGTACTGAAGTCCCCTACCCCCCAACAACCGATGATCCACCCCCCTTGTTACACCGTGTATAGAGATTATAAGTAAAGATTAGTAAGAGATAGGATAGGATGTGTTATTTCAGAAGTCAAGCTACGCACACATCGAAATCGGTTCAGTTGCTCTTGTGTGAAAAAGTAATAAACATAGGTACACTTACATATAACACGTTGTTTCCTACTGATTTTAAAATACGAAAGTGGTATTTTAAAATCAGTAGGAAACAACGTAAATAAAACACAAAAGTACTAACCTCTGAGCCTAAATCAATATTTTCGGTTGGCAATACTGGATCCTGACTAATCAATAAAGATTCAGCTAATTTTGTCTGCAATAAGAAAAACTTAGTTATAGATATTACTAGGTATGCAATAAGATATATCCACTTAGATACTGTCCTGCAGCAGCTGTCTAGGTATATAAGTTTATCTATGTAAGGAGTCTTAGTCACAAAGAAAATATGTAGATAAGTGAATTTGCTAACGACACTTACTTACCAATTTTGGAGCTCTTGGGATTTCTGCGTTCTTAGGTCCAATTATACTAGTTTTGTAAGAACCTACATATCATTTGGAGCCCTTTGAGATATAATGAAGGTATTGCTAAATGAATTTTGGAAACAATAGATTTGGAGTGCATGGGAAGTGACCTCTATGTGGTAGAAAAAAATTTTAGAAATGTAGGTACGTCCTTAGACTCACATTATGTGTGGAAAAAAATAATAAGTAGGTAATGATTTTGCTAACGACACTTACTTACCAATTTTGGAGCTCTTGGGATTTCTGCGTTCTTAGGTCCAATTATACTAGTTTTCTAAGAACCTACATATCATTTGGAGCCCTTTGAGATATAATGAAGGTATTGCTAAATGAATTTTGGAAACAATAGATTTGAAGTGCATGGGTAGTGACTACTATGTGGTAGAAAAAAAAATTAGAAATGTAGGTACGTCCTTAGACTCATATTATGTGTGGAAAAAATAATAAGTAGGTAATGATTTTGCTAACGACACTTACTTACCAATTTTGGAGCTCTTGAGATTTCTGCGTACTTAGGTCCAATTAGACTAGTTTTGTAAGAACCTACAATGTACGTACGATATATTTGGAGCGCAAGAGAAGTAGCTTCAAGGGTTTTTATGCGGTACCTAGTTGTTTGGAAATAAACTAGTAGGTATCTATTAGGTAGTAGTTGGTACTTACAGAAGAAGTAGAATCATTTTCGTTAGATTGCTTTCTTCGCGATTGCCTGAAATAACAACAACAATAAAGGTAGGTAAAATGATATAGGTAGGTAATCGTACGATTTCAAACCAAATACACAGACACGGCACATATAAGTAACTACATATAATTCCGTTCTAATATTTAATAATACCTACTTATTGTACGTATCTATCATATAAAAATGATTGTATTATTTTAATCTGAGTAAATAACCACAATGTTAAAATAACGTGAGGTTTACTTACCTTATCTTATTCATTTTCACACATCTTTCGAGAAAGAAGGCTTTCCTCTTTCTTTTAGATATTTCCACTGCCTTTTTGCCCATTTTTTATTCGCAATCACTCGTATACTAAATATTAGCGCGCGGGAGATGGACAGACACAGAACCGTCGCTGACAATGGTCAAACGGGGACTGAGCGGGCGAGACGGGACAGATTTCCATCTAGAACCGCGCGAGAGTGAGCTCAAGTTGCAACGACGTAAGCGCCAAAACAGTATTTCTCGTTTAATATTAATTATATTGCTAATTAGGTAAAACTGGTTCAGTCAATATGAAGTGCAGATTACTACTAACTAAAACCGTAAAAAAAAATGTTTCAATATATTCCGTTTCGTTGTAAAATGAAAATCTCTGTTTATAACGAGTTGTTTTAATCATTTTTTATTGTGTTATAAAAATTAACTAATCGTGTAAACAAAACAGTCAAAATTATGGCCAAAGATGGATAAATTAAATACCACAGAAGGGTTTCCTCATGTATTGTAATTACTGTGATATATTGGCATCCAAATCTAAAAATCTTCAATTCACCACCTTAAGTGTTTCTCGTACTGTCTGGTAATTTTCTATGTCTATGCGACAAGTGCGCGCGCGCGATCGGCACGGGGCGCACTGCGTGCGACCTGATCGGGTTGTAACATACCTACTATGATTGATTCTGTGACGTAGACGTAGAGTTGAGTATTATTTGAACTGTTGGATTTAATTTTTTATTTTTGTATGGAATATTTTTATAATGAATTTCCAAAAGTCGTAGAACAAAAGTTGATCGTTAAGGTGCAAAGAAGAAGAATTATAAGAAGAATAACGCCGTGTCAATTAATTTCCAATAACCCTGTATAAATAAAAATAAATCGCCTAAATGCACGTACGCGTATAACTTCTGAACGACTGCACCAAATTGGATAATTCTTTTTTTTGTGCTAGTTATTGTCAGGACAAGCACTATTACTAAGACTTCATTGTCCTCCGTCCGTACGTCTCTGTCTGTCACCATGTCACCAGGCTGTATCTCAAAAACCGTGATAGCTAGACATTTGAAATTTTCGCAGATTATGTAGGTTTTTCTGTTGCCGCTATAACAATGAATACTAAAACAAAAAAAAAATGTGGAACTCTCATACAACATGGTTTGGAACCAAAGTCAAAGTCAAATTTCTTTATTCCTTTCGATGCTTATGTTTAAACACATGATCACTTGGAATAGTCTTAAAAACTAAGTTAGGATGTGTGCCTTCGGAACGCGCCCACCAATGAGAAGAAGGCACAAGAAACTCATGGGGTTTTTTATGTGATCACGCTCACAAAGGTCAATATAACAAATATTTGAAGGTATTATTTGAAATGGAGCAATTAAAGTCACATCCATGGATTCTTATCATTAAGGTACGAAGAGGTATCATAGTATGTATCATAGTATGTAACCCTTTCTGCGAGTCCGACTCACAAAGTCATTTTATTTTTATTTTGACTGATTACATTCCCTTGTTGTAAGAATAAGGAAGCGTAGAACATCATAATATTATGTTAAGGTAAAGTGAATTATTGACGAGATTTACTAAGAACTTTACATAGGTAATTATTTGTATTAGCTCAGTTCTTAGATTTAACATCAAACATTATTATATTTACAGATAATATACGCAAACGTGTTCATTACGAACTCTAGGTTTTCTCTTAAGATTTATTTTAATCATATTACGATGGGCTAAAAACGGAACCCTTTTACTAAGACTCCACTGTCCGTCTTCTGTCTGTTTGTCTGTCACCAGGCTGTATCTCATGAACCGTGATAGCTAGACAGTTGAAATTTTCATATAAGATGTAAATACATTTGTTATACTAAAAACAGAATACAATGTTACGGAACCCTTCGTGCGCAATCCGACTCGCACTTAGCCGGGTTTTTTATTTTAAAAGCATCTGGTACCTTTTCCCCTTAAAACAACCAACAGTTTTCAAAGAATACGTCTAACCATAAGTAACAAAAGATAAGGCAAACAAAAGCTTCCGTAAAATGGAAAATCACAAACATTCCGCCTAAAGAGATTAGGTTAATTTTAAAAAGAATTTCACAAAACACCTCTTTATAAATATTATAGAAACCGTAAATAATTCTCATCATTTTAATAGGTTTAACTGTCCGCTGCTCATTATAAAGATGCTTGGTGATAGGTATTTGCTACGTTATCTCAATTATGTCAGATCCCAAGAGATTTAGGCATTGTATGCCCAAAGACAGCGTGTTTTAAAATGGGGGTTTTCAGGGCTATTTCATCTACTATTAGAGACTTAGAGCGCTCCGCGGTTTCACCCGCATAACTCCCGATACCGTGAGAATATTGGGATAAAAAGTTGTTATTCCTATCAAAAATCGGTTCAGTAATAGTAGTAATAGTAATAGTTCTCTTTGGTCGAATGCCTGATTCCAATGTTCGGCATAGGATTCTATTTTTATTTTTGTCATGGAATTTTAAATTTATTTTTCGTGACGTAGATATTTTCAGCCTGATATGACTAAACAAAAAGGTACACAATAAATAAATATAGAAACTATTACTTATGACCTATAATATTGATGAAATATGATTCCGCCTTATTATAGAGAAACTTCTTTACCTTATCATGTAGGCCAAAACACATGGGACCTATGGTAGTTGGAAATTTAAAAATAAAACAGGTATTTTTATTCAAAAATTTAAAAATATGACAGGAAAACAAGATATTGAAGTTGACACTTCAATTTTCAATAAAAAAAAAGTAAACAAACAAGACCAAATAAAATTGGTTAAAAGGAAGCGAATAATAAAACCAGAGGTACGTAATATAGTTTCTCTCCACAGGCTTTAGATATACGGTAGTTCGGGTATTGATAAAACATGAAATCACCAAGGAAAATCTTCGAAAGGTGACTAAAACAACAAATGGAAGTTAAAATATCCACCTCCATTCCCTTTGTCTGGGTTTTTATACGAAACCAAAGGAAACTAGAACCTGTAAAGAGTAGAAATAAAATCTATTTGTTAATTTTCAGAAGCTGAAATGAGATGGATTCTCAGAATCCTGAGTTCATATATTCTAAGACGAGGAACAATAAGCCACAGGATGGATTCTCCGCTCTTGGATTCTTGTGCTCTAAGACGACAAACAATAAACCACAGGTACGTAAAGCAACTAATACTTTGAGTACTGTAAAGGGGAATCAAAGAAGGGCAACAAACAGAAAGTCCCGGTTTTGAAAGAGCAAAACTAATCTGTTTATTAATATTTCACAGATACAAGATGCACGAGGACAACGAACAAGAATAAAGTGTAAAATAGTTCAGAGTGTCGAGTGAAATGAAGTACCTAATTGTGAAAATAAAGTAATAAAACCTAACAATTGTGTTTTAAAACCGTAAGTAAACCACTAAAAATAGGAGTAGGTAGATAAAGCTAGGTAAGAAAATGAAAAGAGTGCTATATTTTTAGGGTGTAGTATTAAAATACTACAAGAGATGGATGTGAACGATGAGATGACGGCTAATAGAAGTGAATGGAAGAAGAAGACATACTGCGCCGACCCCAAATAAATTAAGATGCGGACATAGAAATAGAAGACTTTTGGTATCAATCGATAGTATTGCTGACAAAGATAAATTCCTAGAAACAAATATAGTATGGCAAATAACAGGAAATAATTTTTGGAGTCTTCTGTAATTTTACCAATAAAATTGTCCGATTAGGGTACAAGAGTCACCTCCCGAAGTTTTAAAATAAGGATTAGACAGTTATTAGTACTTTATAGAGTGAGTGCGGTAAGTTATCTGGCATGAGTGTATAGGTTTCTTCACGAATAAATGAAATTTATTTGCAGCTGTTAAAATAATCTTCTCACAGAGTTCAGAGAAAGTTATTTTACAGCCTAGGTATTAGAACTTTGGAGTGCTAGTGTGGTAAGTTATCTGACATGAGTGTATCGGTTTTTCATGAATGGATGAAAGTCATTTATTTGCAGCTGTTAAAATAATCTTCTCACAGAGTTCAGAGAAAGGGATTGGATAGCCTAGTTATTAGAACTTTGAAGTGCTAGTGATGTAAGTTATCTGGCGTGTATCAGTTTCTTCATGAATGAATGAAAATATCATTTATTTACAGCTGTTCATATTGGCATTAAATAATAAAGTGTTTAGTATGTGTGTGAAGCTGTGCTGACGTCATTAGGCTATCTGATAACAAGACCTAAATGCCGACAACACTTTGTGTGTGGACTTGACGGAAATTGGTAAAATATTTTCAGTGTTAACTGAAAGAATAATGGCAAAACTACGGACAAAAATTACTTGTTCGCAAGGAGGTTAGGTTAGTGAAATTCCTATATGTGTAATGGCGTCTGATGCTGATGAAGAAAATGAAAAACACGTTACTTTAAATGCTTATATCTTTTTTCCACATCTAGTTCATGAAATACTATCATTTTATTGTAATCTAGAAAACCGGAGAATTTTATCATATTTTTTTCTATTTTTGTATATGCTCAAGTAATTGCCTTCCATCATTATTTATAGAAAGATAGATAGATAAATTCTATTGCAAACACCATTTTTAAATTACATAAAATACTAGCTGCGCTCCGCGGTTTCACCCGCGTAACTCCCGATCCCGTGGGAATATCGGGATAAAAAGTAGCCTATAACCTTCCTCGATAAATGGACTATCCAACACAAAAAGAATTTTTCAATTCGAACTAGCAGTTCCTAAAATTAGCGCGTTCAAACAAACAAACAAACTCTTCAGCTTTATATCTTTCTTCTTAATATATATAAATCTCGTGTCACAATGTTTGTCCTCAATGGACTCCTAAACCACTTAACCGATTATAATAAAATTCGCACACCATGTGCAGTTCGATCCAACTTGAGAGATAGGATAGCTTACATCCCGATATTCCCACGGGATCGGGAGTTACGCGGGTGAAACCGCGGAGGGCAGCTAGTATTAGTATAGATTAAAAAAAACATAAGTCTAAGTGTTGACGACCTCTGTGGCGCGTCGGGCGAACACCCGACTGCGACGCAGAAGGTTGCGGGTTCGATTCCCGCCGGGAACAAGTATTTATGCTGACCATAAATTCTTGTTTCTGGTTCTGGGTGTTTCCTATATGTATAATATGTATATATTTACAAAAAAAAAGTATATAAGTAGTTTATCCGTTATCTGGCACCCATAACACAAGCATTAAGTTGCTTAGCTTGGGGCTGGATGGTGATGTGTAATATGTCCTGAAATATTTATTTATTTATTTATTTAAGTGTTACAAAGGGCGGCTTCGTCGCTCAAAGCCATCTCTTCCAAGGAACCTATCTATTATAAGTGACGTCGATAGTCTCCTATCATGAAACCACATTTGATTTATTTTTTATTTATTTTTTTATTTTAGGAAACTCAACAACTAATACATAATTATAATAAACAGTACAACAATAGAAAGCCAATTACAGAGTTTCACGCATATAATGATAACATGGAAAAGCTGGACTGGTCCTTCCCCTGTCATGTAGAATCTCACGAAAAAAGGTCTCAATTAAAGAGATATAGTTGCGGAAAACAGCCTGTAAACAAGCAAAAGATGTACAACATTTGTATTTTTTGCTGTAGTAAATACGTGTACTATTGTATTTACATCATTCAAAGTAACACAAACAAATTCTATGCGTACAAGCGATCCTTTCACGTAAATTGTTCACCCAAACTGTGTGCAAATGAATGAAAATAATGTTGAAAGACTGACAGCACATGACGTTACGTGATTTAAACAGTTACGTTGCTATTTCTAAGGAAAAAATAAAGAAAAACTTCATGTCAGTGTGAAATAAAAAAAATCAGAGATATTATGTTGTGTTTACCTTTTATAATATTGGCTATTACATCTCTATGATTTATGCATCGCTAGCAACTTTTTTTTATGCTATTTAGCCCTGTAATGCCTGGGACATATGTTTATGCTATTCAGCAGGCTTGTAGTGCCTCAATATCCTATGAGGCGGCTACTGTCCTGGCGCGGTTTCCTCCCCTAGACATCTTGGCGGAAATGGACACAGAGATTTACTCTCGCCTCCATCAAGGTAGTGTCACTGAGACTTCTCCGACATCTGAGATACGAACTCAGGAATTTGGACGGGCTCTAAAACTATGACAAGAACGACTAGAGCAACCGCAAAACGCCCGACAACGCGTCGTGAGCGCAATCTTGCCCAATTTTGAGGCTTGGCTCCAACGAACCTGGCACGTCACCTTCCGTTTGTCTCAGGTGCTGACCGGACACGGATGTTTCGGTGAATACCTGCATCGAATCGGCAGAGAGAGGACAGCAACTTGCCATCATTGTGGAGGGATACTGGACTCCGCCCAACACACGCTCGAAGAATGTCCAGCGTGGTGCTCGGAGCGGCGTATTCTCCGTAACCGGATTGGAGAGGACCTGAGGCTGTCTGTGGTGATAGCGGCGATGCTGGCAGACGAGACGGCGTGGATGGCCATGGTAACCTTCTGTGAAAGGGTAATGCTTCGGAAGGAGACGGCAGAGCGCGAGCGGGAGAGGGCGGACCCCAGTAGACGGCGTCAACGTCAACGGAGGGGGGGGAGACATCCCGTCTAGTAGGACCCTGTAGTCTGGGTGAACTAGAATAAGGCTACGGTAGCCCCTGCCCGTCGTAAAAGGCGACCAATAGGGGATCTGGTCCGTTGAGCGATCAGAGCGGGGGCTCTGATCGCTCGAAGAAGCGGACCTGGGATTAGCTGCAGTGTGACCCCGAGCCACCCTTATTGAAAACGGGGGGAATTGTTTTCACGGGATGAACGCGGCGCATGGAGGCTCCGGAGAGTTCGAATGAGACCCCGGGCCTCCAAGCTGCACCGAGGAGGGTCACCGGAGAGTTTTTAGTCGGTTTGACTCCGACATAACCTGTCGTCACCCCTGGGATGGCGGGTATCCGTGAGGATTTTCTCTCCGAGAAAAGAGAAAAAAAAATGCCTGAGACATGTATTAGATGGAGTAGGCTTGCCCAGTATTTATACCACCCTCTGAGTATTTTAGACCGTGTCCAGAGGTTTCCTTTACCGTAACACCAATGTTAATTAAATAGCACACAAAAAATTCATAACAAAGAGCGAACGCTCGGCCGAGCTACATGGTAGGCAGAGTGGGGTATTAGGTTTTATTTTCGTTACGAAATTTCTTGATTCGGTCGCCGCGCTCAAAGCCCGCGATAAAAGCTATGCAATAGCTTAAAAATCATTGGTGCACTAGATTCGATCCCCACGACCTTTGAAATGAAAATTGAAGTCTTTCACTAGACCAAAATAGCTTTTTTAATATTAGATTAAGTTAGGGTTCAATTTCAGAATTACCTACTCCTCCTTTGAAAATATGTGCTTAATCCATAGTCTAAGTGTTGATGCTCCAGTTGCGCCCACACGCCGCCCGCCCACGGCTGTCACGAGGCGCCCTGCAGGGCGACTTCACCCACTGCCCTTGTTGCTTGCATCACTTGACAATCTTGCGTACCTACAAAGTAAGGGTTTCAGATAGAACAGATATAGCAACTTCATATGCCGCGGTGCACTTTGAGGCCCATACCTATTGATAGAGTGCATTACGATATTTGGTGCAAAGGCATTATTTGTCCGCCACAATAAAAAAATAAAATAAATTGATTTTTATTTCAGGCAAAACCCATATACAAATTCACAAGATTACACAGTTTATATAGATGTCAGAATTTCATTTTAAAAGGTAGGTAGGTACACATATTAAGCAATTTAAATTAAAAAATCAAATATATAAAGTCAAAATTAATAAAATTAAAAATAAGTGTCCATTGATCAAATATAAAGTCCAAATTAATAAATTAAAAAAAAAAGTACCAGATTACAAATAATAATAAGTCAAAATTAATAAAATTAAAAAGAAATGTTCAAATCAAAAAACTATACACTTCATAACTACTACACTACAATGCCTTCTATCGATAGGTATGGGTCTCAAAACTCACCGCGCAGTTTTGGAAAATCAAAGGACACCACGTTTGGTTAGGTAAATATAAAGTGAATTACGATATTTGGTGCGAAGTACTGCAAAGGTATTATTTGTTCGCCACAATGCCTTTTATCGATAGGTAAGTATGGGTCTCATAAATCGCCGCAATTTTGGAAATTATGGGACACCTTTGGTTAAATATCCCGTTTCCGAGAAGCTTTAGAGTTTTGGTGGGAAAGTACTACTTGTTCGTCTTAATGCCATCTATCGATAGGTATGGGTCTAAAAGTGCACCGAGCAAAAAAACCACTATGCCAAGCTGTCATACTAAATATCAGGAGCCCTTTGCTTTTCTGTTTACGCCGCAATTAATATTACAGTAATATTTATAACTATGCTAAAAAGTTAACACTCCCAGACCCACATTTAACGCCACTGTCAAAGTCAAACAACATATCAATCCAATTTATCATCACGGAAATATACGGACATCTTTATCAATAAAACAATTCCCACAGAAATTCAATGTCGAAAATTTAAAGCACCAAAGCTTCTTGCTCAATATATATTAAACTTTATTTTTCATGTTTTAAAGTTTGAAATAGCTTGTGTGTAAGTTTTATCGTTGGTTGTAGGGCCGCGTGTGGGTGTGAGCCCATCCATTCATAAAGTAGGATGACGTCATCATTGCACGTCAGAGATGGATGGAGATTGTGATGAAGTGTCCTGTGTTGTCTGAGATGTCTGTTAGCTGTCTCGGGATTTAGGGCTCTGTCTAGGGTCTTAGTTTGAATGGCCCAAGTTGAATTGACCTTGGGCCTCTCAAATAATTTCATAAAATTTAAGAACCAATAACACAAGCATATTGGTTTTTAAAACATTTAAGGCCCCACTAACAAAAAAAATTGGTTTATAAATTTTTCTTTTCAAATGTATAAATATCTGATTACTTGATTTTTTTTTCTAAAACCGTTTTATTACAGTAAGTTGGTAATTTCGAAGTTTACGAAAGCTTTTCACACTTTGTAGCTGTCTCGGAATTTAAGGGTCTGTCTATTAATTCTTAGATTTTTACTGGCTGAATCTAAAACGTACTATCGGAGTCTAAACATCTGATTATTTGGATTTTTTTCTAAAAACCGTTTTACAGTAGTTGGTGATTTTGAAAAGTTTACGAAGGTTTTTTACGCTTTTTAGCTGTCTTGGGATTTAGGAGTCTGTCTGTTGGTTCTTAGATATTTACTATCACAATCTATATCGTACTGTCAGAATGTATATCACAGATATATAAAAATCAAATTTTCAAATTTGAATTTATTCTGAAAACCGTTTTACAGTAGTTGGTAATTTTGAAAACAAAAGCTTTGCACACTTTTCTCATTTTGAAAATTATTTTTTTTCATACACTTTCGGGCTTTTCACACTTTTTAATATTATAACATACTACACAAGTAATCCTACTTCTACTAATATTATAAATGTTAAAGTGTGTGTGTGTGTGTGTATGTATGTTTGTTACTCCTTCACGCTAAAACTACTGGACCAATTGCAATGAAACTCTGTATGTAGATAGCTGGAGACCTGAATTAACACATAGGCTACTTTTTATCCCGACATTCCCACGGGATCGGGACTTACGCGGGTGAAACCGCGGGGCGCAGCTAGTTCATATATAAACCATCTAAACTAAATATACAGCGCCAGCAACTTTTTAAATCCATGCTACTCAGAGCTGTGTAGTGCCTGAGACATGGCTTGCTTGTAGGCTTGCTCAGCAGTGCAGGTGCTGGTCAAGCCTACTCTATTTAATACATCTCAGCTTAGTCGATCATGTCCTGAAGAAATAACTCGTCAATACGTCTGAAGTCAACTAAGCCGCGGATTTCATCACGATTTTTTTCCTCTCAATGTAATAAGCGCACATTAATTAGCCATAAGAAACCCCATTGGTGCCAGCCGGGATGAGTAGGTATCCACTGTTAATTACAGCAAAAATATAATTAGTAATGTCCTAACTAAAGCGCTAAGCACACTGTACCACGAGCGTTCCGGGAGCTAGATACCGGCTGGTCTCTATAAAGGCATAGTGCATAGAAACTCGAACATTACAAAAATTTCCGCCCCGGTATTGCCTGTGTGCTCGCCGCTTAAATGCTAATGACTTAATATTTTTTGCGACAAAGCCGTATCAAATTGCCAAAAGTCTAGGAACATCGCGGGAGTGGTATTTTAATCATCACCTACGCGAATTCCATTCATAAATATGTTACGTCTTCCTCCCACACATATGTGCAAATACTATTTTAGGAATTATAAGACGGGCCGGGACGTCTTGTGATAGGTATTGTTATTATAGTACTTGTATTTGTGGCGTCGCTTTGCCTTGCCACCAATAAATGGCGCCACTGAGCCGCAAACGAAGTTTTTCTACAGATAAGCTCATATACAAGTACTAACGAAACATCGTTGGGCCACGGCCTACCGGGTATTACACCTGCCCGGTGGAAGATCTTCCCTTCGCAGGTACATACCACCAAGTACCTCCAAATATTACGTGTAGTCTCCAGCAAATGTCTTCATAATAAGTGCCAAACCTACTAGCTGTTGTCTGCAATTTCTTTCGCTTAGGGTTTACTACTTACTCCGCTGGCTCAGCGAGTTGAAGTGGATCTCGGCCTCTGAAACGGGAGAACAACAACAATCGGCAAAAAATAGCGCAGGTCAGGGAGCAATGGAATGAAAGACTCTCATTTCGGCCAAGATCCGATTTAATTTGTTACGTTCCTGTTGATCAAACTTTCTGGTCAAACTAGTTTGTCCAAAAGGAATAAATTTCCACGTAGTCAAACTACTCAACTAAGTGGTTAACAAAAGGCGATCGAAACGGAAAAAAGACGATCGAAATGGAAACAAAAGGCGATCAAAACGGAAACAAAAGACGATCGAAAAAAATTAAAAGACGATCGAAAAAAGACAAAAGACCGAAAAAAAAAACAAAAGACGATTGAAATGGAAATAAAAGACGATCGAAAAAAACAAATGACGATCGTTTATTTACAAATATCCTTTCTTAGCGAATGCCTACGTTGTAACAGCTATCTGTACGCCAAATTTTATACCGATTCGTCCATTGGTTTGAGTTGTACATCGATATATCAATCAGAGCTTTGAATTTTATATTATAAACCAAAACTCTTCAGGTGATCAGGTGACAAGGGCTGGCTGCTACTTTGACCAACGGATCGGCATTGCCATCCAAAGAGGCAATGCAGCGAGCCTTTTGGGACCCTACCTAGGGAAACTTATTTAGATTATTAATTTTATTTTAAAACCATAAATACCGGAAATTCCTGGTTCTTTGACTGTCAGAGAACCGGGATATGAAAAATAAATTTCCGAGATTTTGGGTCTGTCTTTTTTTGATGAATTTTGAAAATTTTGACTAAAGCATAGAACCGACAATAAATTTTCATCCTAAAATTTTACCAAAATGTCGGTAAAGGTCTAAACATTGTTTAGCTTTGAATTCAAGCAATCATTTTTATGCAACTTTAGTAAAAGGTGACAGGCAAATGTTACAGTTTTTAGCCTAAAGAGCAAATCCATTGATTAAATGTACGTATGTTTGTTACTCCTTCACGCAAAAACTGCTGAATCGATTGCAATAAGACTTGGTATATGGATAGCTGAATTCAATGTCTATCACATAGGTTACTTTTTATCCCGATATTTCCAATGGATCGGGAGTTACACGGGTAAAACTGCGAGGCTCAGCTAATATAATAATAATAGTTAGTATCAAGCACTAGTAGGCAATGTCTGGTTGTAGTTAAATAGTTGCGAATAGCGATAAAACGTCAACCTTGGCTGATTTCTGTTATCTGAAAATTTAAGCGTATACTAAATGCGTGTGGTATTTAGTTACTGTGTTTGGGTTCCAAGTTATAAGAACTAACGTTTAAGTCCTAAAAAACTGAAAACTTAAATTGGTCTCACCTAATAAAGTTTCTTGGATGGTTGATGAAAAGGTCTCACTTATTTCAGTTTCTGGGTTGGTTTATAAAAAGGTCTCACCTATTTAAGTTTCTTGGTTGGTTAATAAAAAAATCTCACCTATTTAAGTTTCTTGGTGAATTGATTAAAAGGTCTCACCTATTTAAGCTTCTTGGTTGATTGATAAAAAGGTCTCACCTATTTAAGTTTCTTGGTTGGTTGATAAAAAGATCTCACCTATTTGTGTTTCTTGGTTGGTTGATAAAAAGATCTCGCCTATTTAAGTTTCTTATTTGTTTTATTAATAGGTCTCATCTATTTAAGTTTCTTGGTTGGTTGATTAAAAGATCTCACCTGTTGAAGTTTTTTGGTGGGTTGATAAAAAGGTGTCGCCTATTTAAGTTTCTTGGTGGGTTGATAAAAAGGTCTCGCCTATTTAAGTTTCTTGGTGGGTTGATAAAAAGGTCTCACCTATTTCAGTTTCTTGGTGGGTTGATAAAAAGGTCTCACTTATTTCAGTTTCTTGGTTAGTTGATAAAAAGGTCTCACCTATTTAAGTTTCTTGGTGGTTTGATAAAAAGACCTCTCCAATTTAAGTTTCTTGATTGATTCATAAAAATATTCCTTTTTTTGAGCAGCGAAAACGTGATCCTATGACACAAAAAGAGGAGTCTGGTGTATGACAGTAAAATACACCCGCAACTTTATTCCTGTCCCCGCTGGCTCCTATAACCGATACCAACCAAAGCTACCATAGCAACAACCATACGTATTTCGGTGTAATATAATATTATAACAATATTAACATTGTAATTTGATAGTGATAGCGTCACGTGATGTATAATTCGCGACAACCGGACCGCTAATGCTAAGGTCACTCTATTACGACATATTTTATTATAAGGAAATGGATGATCATACTAGTTTCTAGGGTTCCGTAAAAAGGCTAAAAACAGGACCCAGCTGTTACTAAGACTCCACTGTCTGTCACCAGGCTGCATCTTATTAATATAGTATTTTCTAAGGTTTTCGCGTCTTGAACTCATAATTATAAATATATTTGAACGGATATATTCGCGTTTTTATTTTTATTTTAAACCTGACGTTTCCGATTCTTTTGAGATCCCATGGTCACGGGCAGACTGAGATGACATTCATCTTCCACTGTCAGTCTGTCACCAGGTTCTATCTCATGAACCGTGATAGCTAGAGAGTTGAAATTTTCACAGATAATGTACTTATATTGTCGCCGCTAAAAACTAATAAAATATATTGATTGGATTATATAATATACTAGCTTCCGTCTCATATCATGTCTGTTTAAGCTGTTCGTCAATATACCAGTCAGTCAGACAGGACTTTGAATTTTATATTTATAGAAGAATATAGGCTGCGCCATTCAGTTTTACTTGCGTAAGTCTCGATTCCGCCGAAATTTCGGGACCGAGTTTCATCCAAATCAGTCCATTTATTAGACCGTGAAGTGGAAACAAGGAATAAATAATTAAATATTGCAGGACATACATCGCCATCTAGCCTCAAGCTAAGTAACTAGATTTGTGTTATGGGTGCTAGACAACGGATATATATATATATATTTATATACTACTTATACAGGGTTATTGGTAATTATACTCGCAAGCCGTTGAGGGCTACTTCTGTGCACCTTAATTTTTTGATAAAACCTTGATTTTTTCAAACAAAGGTCATTCAGACTAAGATCAGTAGATACAACTTAGAGAATAAGTAAAATATTAAGGTGAATGATCTCTCCGTGTATGGAACAGCTGATTTTCAGGTAAACCTAACCTCAAAATTTACATTACGAATTTCCAAAAGTTGTTTGTTAAGGTGCACAGAAGTAGTCCTCAACGGCTTGCTAGTATAATTACCAAAAACCCTATATACTTTTCTTTTGTAAATATACACTTATAATACATAGAAACAACCAGACCACAGACAAATATTTAAGCATAAATACTTGCCTGAGGCGGGAATCGAACCCGCAACCTTGTGTTTGGCAGTCCGGCATGGTGACCATTTTGCCAACTGGTTCGTCAGAAACTTAAATAGACATACTTTCGGATTTATAATATTAGGTGAGAACTAAATTTTGACAGGTAAAACCAATGGGTACAGCTAGTTCTTAGTCTTATAGCTAACTGACCTTCGGTTTATCGATTTGCGTCAATCTTTTTACGCACTTAACCTACTCAACTGATAGGCGCTCGCCATTTACTGAGACCCCCTGCTCAATACATTTCTAAACCTAGCAAAGTTCTATCTAGATTGGGCACAGACTTGACTAGACCGACGAAGCAGACCTGTTTTCACGTTAGCATATCTACCCAACGCGTGTCCACTGAAACTGGCCAGGTCGTCCAGTTATCGAAGACACTTTTGGCAGTACGAGATGTTTGTAGTCAAAGGTCATGGTTTGCTGTACATACAAAGTATGTTGATAGATGTTTGGTCCTACCACAATACGTCGCAGTGAATCTAGTCAAGGTGACTGCAATGTTTAATATATTATTTGCATTCGGGTTTTCGGTATTTAAATGCTTATTTATTATGTCATTTTGACCTCGTTAGGTGTTAAGGTGATTAATTAATTAAAACTTTAGAAAAAATGATAGTTTTTTTTGTAAACTGTGCTGTGGCTTATATGTTTTGTTTTCTTTACAAAAGTAAATGGAAAAAGATAGACAAACTCTTTATTGTACCATATGAAACTTTAATTCTAACATGAATTCCTGCTAAAAATAACAATATAAACCAAACAATATGGCACAATAGGCGGCCTTATCGCTAAAAGCGATCTCTTACAGGCAACCTTTCAAAAAGGTTAAGGAAATAAGGTTTCTTGAAGCAAGAAATGATCCTCTCACTATAGTCGCTAGGGAAGAATGATGGATGGATGTCTTGTTTTTAGTAAATGTTATTTTAATATAAAAGGCAGTATTCTTAAATATTGCTTTTAAATTAAAAATACTGCTTACCGTTTTAAGATTTTTTACTAAAACCAATAAATTATTCTCTGGCGACTATAGGTAGGGCATTTTTTCTTGCTTAGACTTCTTTGCAAGAAACCTATTTTTATCTGCACAGGGAATAAGATATTTAGGTAAATTTTGCTATTTTCTGAAAAAAAAGTCACTATTCAGATTAATTACTTGCTTTCGTGTAAAGTTTGGTACATCTTAGGGCGTATCGTCAACTGTCATCAGGCGGGTGTGATAGTGGTCAAAATATGTAAAAATAATAATTTTTTGCCCTTTAAATATCGCCTGAATTAGCGCTTTACAAGCTCTTATGCAGACAGTTCGTGCCTGCGGCTGAATTTCCAGCAATTTCTGCCGTGGATAAATATTCTGTTGTTAATCAGTGCTTTTGTACTTAGTACCTGCGAAGCGCAATAATCTGCTTATGATATATCAACGCAGAACTCAAAGCAATGGACTGATTGGACTAAAATTTACCATGAAGATAGCTACAATAACGTAGGCATCAGCTAAGAAAGTATTACTTATTATGAGCCTATAATATCCCACTGCAGGACAAAGGCCTCTCTACACCACATTAATCGCGATCTTGTGCGAATATCTGCCACAAATTTGTCCAAGGAAGAAAGGATGGACCCCTACTCGGCCGAAGTCGCAGGCTAAAGTGAATATTATTGTGAAATAAACGACCGGTTTGACCCAATAGTTACATAACTGAGTGCACTGATATAAATAAACCAGTCACCCACTTCGTTTCACATGTTTGAACTCAAAGTACGAGTGACGACATTAATTGTTTACTTTATAAAAGTGATAAGTGAATTAAATTACACGCACTTGTTTCAATATTTAAGACTAGCCGTGCCCCGGGGTTTTATCCGCGGAATTTTCGACACATGGTTTCGGTACTGTATAATCTGGATAAATATACAGAAAAAGATTTCTTAAAGCATCCCCTACCTATAGAAGCTAGAGAATAATTACTTGGTTTTATAGTCCATTGAACAGTTACATTTGGGGTTGCATTTGTCAGAGGACACAATTTTATTTTTTAGATATTAAGAGGGGGTTAGTCTAAGCTTAAATCCAAGTTTGAGGGATTGTAGCTCTTGTCCCACGGCCGCCATCTTGGAAAAAGGGATTTTAATGGTTTTTATGGTTTATCTGACAAACTATAGGTCTCACAAAAAAATATTACTTAACATTTTTTGTTGCAAATAAGATTATGAAATAAAATTGCGTCCTCTGACAAATGCACGCTAAGCCCAAAAAAATGTAACTTTTCAAGTATTCTTAAGCAATAATCTTTAATTTTGTAAGAACGTTATATTCTCAAGAACTTTTACTAAGAACAAGAAATTATTCTATAGCGTCTTTTGGGAGAGAATTATTTCTTGCTTTAAGAAACGTTTTATTCTGTGTACCCGCATAACAAATGAGTGCTTCCCGTTTGCCCCACCAAGCTGCCCCACAGTGGGGCAAAGTGGAATCGTTAAAATTTTGTAGTGTCGTTTGCCCCACTAATATGATTCTGCCCATCAGGGTTGGCACCTTGTTTAGAGTTTGAGGATTTTCGTGTCATCTCCAAAGTTATGAACCATCACGGTATGTTACAAATTACACTTAAACATGCAGACATAAGTTACTTGTGGTGCCATAATCTCGAAACAGCTATGTACAGTACAGACCATTAAATAATATGGACGAGATCTTCATTTCAAATGTCAGTTGTGATAAATGAAACGTTTACTTCTGAAGGAATCTGGTTATAAATCACAAAATAAATTACACGACTCAATACAAATAAAATCTTTGCCAAACTCAACACACAATAATTAGTCACTTTTACTACTAACTGTGAAAAATAAAATCTCAGATTAATTGACATTTGACTACGCTAACTGTATTTAGCGTAGTCAAATGTTTTTACTGCTACCGGAATGGGAACCACGTATTTTTTCAATCATATTTGAATCATATTTCAATTATGTATATGAGCTCATAGCAGCATATTTGGAGATTGATTAACATTTGACTCAGCTAACTACAGTTTTACTGCTACCAAAGCTTACATCGCTCTTTTCTCTGTAGTAAAATGACAGATTCCGGAATGGAAACCACGTATTTTATGAACTTTTATTTAACTTATTTCAATCATATTTGAAGACAGCGAGCTATGTAAGCTTTGGTTGACATTTTACTCATAATAGCGTACACTAATATTTGTTGTTTCTTGAAAGCTACCTAAATCACCATGTTATGTAGACACTTGCAAAAACGGATGTGGGCAACTTTAAAAACGTACCGTCACATAACAACAAAACCGGCGAGACCGTTACCTACGAATATGCCTACCAAATAAAACTGGTTTGGTCTTTCTAAAAATTTTCATATTTTGCGTGACTGTTTGTATGTTCTGCATGATGTTTTTTTATTCTTTAATCAGTAAAACTGTATTTAACTTAGTCAAATGTTAATCAATGTGAGATTTTTTTATTTTACAGTTAGTAGTGACTAATTATTGTGTGTTGAGATTGGCAAAGATTTTATTTGTAACGAGTCCTGTAATTTATTTTGTGATTTATAACCATTCTTTCAGAAGTTAACGTTTCAAATAATCATTTTCTTTATTTCTTTTCTTTCTTTCATTTTGTACTTTTATTTAAACACACTCCATAGGTTACCAACCCAGTTACATTTATCACAACTGACATTTGAAATGAAGATCTTGTCAATATTATTTAATGGTCTGTACATAGCTATTTCGAGATTATGGCACCACAAGTAACTTAAGTCTGCATGTTTTAGTGTAATTTGTAACATACCGTGATGGTTCATAACTTTGGAGATGACACGAAAATTCTCAAACTCTCAACAAGGTGCCAACCCTGATGGGCTGAATCATATTAGTGGGGCTAACGAGACTACAAAATTTTAACGATTCCACTTTGCCCCACTGTGGGGCAGCTTGGTGGGGCAAACAGGAAGCACTCATAACAAATTACCTATAGAAATGCCACCGGAACGCGTATAAGGGCGTTGGAAGCCGCTGTTTTTTGTTGATCACTTCACTTGATTCACTTTCTATTTGGAAGATTTTGGACAAGGGAATAGAATCGGTTGCCTGCGTCTGTCTTTCCTGACGTGTACAATTTGGGGGTTATCAAGTCGCGAGTGAATAGGTATCTTCTAGGAAGGCGTGTTACATTTTAGGCCGCATCGTCACCTACCATCAGCATGGTGTGATAGTGTTCAAACGCTGACCTATGTAAAAAAAAAGATGTTAAATGTACCCATGGCCTTCCCAAAAAATAAAGCTATATATGTATGTCTTTATCTTTATCCGTCTATGCATTGTTTTGATCTGTATGTTAATATAAGGCAGTCTGGATTAATGATAATAAATCATTTATTTCAGGCAACAAAGGCCCATTAGATACCTTATAGACTAACATACATATTTTATAATAATAATTTAATGTGTTAATATGTAGCTCAGAACTATGATAGATGTATTCGTGTTTTACAGATTTTTCTAAGATTCCTATATTTTGCTGCCATGTACAGACGTTTTGTGCTGCCCTCTTTTATAGGTATAGCAGATAAAAACAAAAGGTGACTTTGGTCTCATGAATGAACGACCGGAAGGTCCAAAAGTGGTACATTCTTTGTGATAACCCAACACTGATAAATAATTGTATTACATCATTCGGTTTTGTCAATTGACGTAAACAATGAGATAATTTTTGACTTTCAATTTGGGTGTAGGACGATAAGTGCGTGTTTTTTTTTTCAATATTGATCAGCGTTTGAACACTATGTCACCTAATGATAAAGCAAATCACGCACGGTGCGGTCTAAGGGTGCGTTTCCACTGACGCGGAGATTTGCGCAATGAAGAGGAACGAGCGTGAATTAGCCAATCAATTGTTTCCCCTGATGCGGAATGAAGATTTCAGGTACTGCGATTGGCTAATTCACGGTTCGCTTCAGTGAAAACCCTTGAGGTACGGCTGTGCCGAAGATACATCGTAAAACACACATCACAAGTCGCACATCGATGTCACCTCTATGTAAAAATAATGTATAGAAATAGATGCGCATATCGCAAGATGCATCACTTCGATACATCGATGAGGTTATTATGTGCTAGCTCGTGATTGGTCAAATCAAAGTCACTGCGCCCCGTCTCACTTGTGTCGCATTGCTTCGTATCTACTTGTGCGATGTCAAAGTGCATTGCATCTTCGGTGTAGCCGGCAGGATCAAAATGTTTGAAGGATGTTAGGAAGGATAGTATGGATTATGACATATTACACCTATAATGCTGCAGTAGCTGTGACGAAATATTGGCCAGGTACCGAGCACTTTCTCCATACAAACGTAGTCGACTGTTTCCTCCCTGGATAGTGATTTAGAGCAAATATTTTGCTGCATAAAACTAATAACTGCCATGACCATGCCCCTATGTTTTGTTTTTATTTCTATTTTTTAAATCTTAATTTCTATGATAACTAGCGACCCGTCCCGGCTTCGCACGGCTATATTATGCATGTATTATAAATATTAACCTTCCTCTTGAATCACTCTATCTATTAAAAAAACCGCATCGAAATCCGTTGCGTAGTTTTAAAGATTTAAGCATACATAGGGACAGAGAAAGCGACTTTGTTTTATACTATGTAGTGATAGTGATTAGAAAATGAAAAAAAACCAAAACATAGAGGCATAGTCATGGCAGTTGTAGGTTTTATGCAATAAAAATATTTGTGCTAGTTATCCAGGGAGGAAAACTACGTTTGTATGGAGAGAGCGCTCGGTACCCTTTCACCTTAATATGCATTTTTTTTGTGGTATAACCCAAATTAAAAGCCGTACCCTAAGAAGAAACAGAGCATCATTCTAAAAATACTAAATCTTATTTTCTTACACTAGCTTTTTTTGTGTAATATAGAATTATTTCATTCAGATTAACATATAGAAGACATGTCCATGGAAATTATTTCTCTAGAGACGTAAGTTTGTTTATGTGGGCGGGCGGCGCGGCGGGCGGGCAGAAACGCGACACTGCCTACAAATTTATACAGCGTGTAACAATAACCTTGAACCTCTTTTGTACCGACAGAAAATTATTAAAAAAAATATAATTATGGGACCACCCCTGGGGTATCCCGTTTCCAACCTGCCCACAACAACTAGGTTCATCCGTTCTAAAATCGGCAGTGACACACGCGTATGGACAGACAGACAGACGGACAAGAAAGCGATCTTATAAGGGTTTATTATTTGATATTCCCACGGGGTCCCTATTTCCCTTTGTATGCTTAGATCTTTAAAACTACTCAACGGATTTTGATGCGGTTTTTTTAATACACAGAGTGATTCAAGAGGAAGGTATGTATAATACATGCATAATATAGCCGTGCGAAGCCGGAGCGGGTCGCTAGTTTATAATATTACTAGCGACACGCTCCGGATATATTATGCATGTATTATGCATATAAACCTTCCTCTTGAATCACTCTATGTATTAAAAAAAACCGCATCAAAATCCGTTGCGTAGTTTTAAAGATCTAAGCGTACAAAGGGAAATAGGGACAGAAAAAGCGACTGTTTTATACTATGTAGTGATAGGATGTTCATCTGTTCCCACAAAACTTCTAAACTACTTATCATAATTTGACAAATGATATTATACATATTATTAGAAACGGCTTCGTCGCAGAATGTCCCTTTCGCAAAATGTCCCCTAGTCGTAAAATGTCCCTTTAGCAGAATGTCCCTTTAGCAAAATGTCCCTATCGCAAAATGTCCCTTTCGCAGAATGTCCCTTTCGCACAATGTCTCATTCGCAAAATGTCACTTTCGCAAAATGTCCCTTTCGCAAAATGTCCCTTTAGTAAAATGTAGGTACTTATTGAATGTAGTACTTATGAACATTTATCGTTAATTGTCCATAATTATAAATAAAAAAAACGTTGAATTTGTTCATATTAAATATTATTCATTAATATAATTTTTTTTTTTAAATAATATTTTTAAAATCGTATGTCACATCTTGATCATCTTTATTTTAAAATAGGTATTATAAAATAAGTGAGACGCAAAAAGCGTAGGTACGTCTTCAATGAATATTCATATTTCGTGCCACATTTATTATTTCAGCTCCCTTTAAACCCGCCTTCCTGTGTCCTTCTTACATTCATTTTATACGTGTTAGTCTTCATTAACATAATCGAGGACTTATCAAATAATACGCCTTTGTTATATTTATAGCTACAACATGAATATTTAGATTTCTTTATTTTCTTTAAATAGTTGTCCTATTATACTATTTTAAAATAACGTCTTCCTACCTTTATTCGTGTACTTTGAAGGCCCCAATTTGGAGGTCTTCAAGTTGCGATTATTTAGGTATTCTAGGTAAACTTGCTCCATCGCAGACAGCATCGTCACTTATCTACGGGTAAGATAGTGGAAAATTGATCTTTGCATAGAGGCGGTTTAACATGCGCGAGGGCGTTTAAAAAAGGCCGAGATACAAAGATCAATCCACACGTGTTTTTTATCACAGTTGCGAATAAAAAAAAAGACTTTTTAAAATAATAAAAAGTTTTTAAGAATTGTAGGTTAAGTATGTTTACTATTTTTTGTTAATTACACTCCCGAAAGGCTAGGCAAAAGACTTTTAACCTATACAGCCTCGTCTGACATACAATATTTTTTTAAGGTTTTTTCCATTTGTTTTTGCGTTGGAAAACAGAATATAATGGTTAGGGAAAAATATATTTATATACCTAAAGAAAAAACAAAATAAAAACAAAACTCAAAAACCTTTTTTCTATACATCAAAACAGTATAACCCAGATAAATTAAGAACGTTTCATCTACCTAACATGTAATTAGCAGTAAGATACGTATTTAACTTTTCGGGATAACATATTATTTTAGCACTAGTTGGATATTTTTTTATCGCACGCGTCTATAATACGTTGCATTAAGAGCCTAAAAGCGGTTTAATAAGATTCACTTTATGAGCAACTGTGATAAAATAGTAGATTATACAACAAGTGAAAAAAAAGGTAATTTAATTCGAGGGACTAAGTTGGATCCCGAGAGCAGCGAAGGAATCTATAGTTGAATCCCGAGCGTAGCGAGGGATTCAAAATTAGAATCCTGAGCGGAGCGAGGGATACAAGGACCGAGATAAATTATTTTTTTCACGAGTTGTGTACTCTACTTTTTACCATTGACTGCGAGAAAATAAATTTAGAAATGGTTCAAGAGATTGTGTTTCATTTTCGTTACTGGAAGAACTCATTATAATATAATTTATGTTATTAGATGTTTCAATAACTTAAAACACCCACGATAACAGATAGAAAAGAAAAAATTTAATTGTATATATTTTTAAGTTTTATTCCATTTAATTGAATTTTATTCCATTGTCATGCTCCCGAGATTTTGGCGGCAACAAATTATCTACTATAATTGCTGCTTTATTTCGAAATTATTCCGGAGTCAGTGTCTCATTTTCGTCACTGGAACAACACCTTTTATTATATTAATTATGTTATTCGATTTTTCAATGACATTAAACAACCACTTTATCAGATAGAAAAAAATCTAAATTGGCGGTATACTTTTTTTTAATTTAATATTCCATCCAGCCAGTACGTTCTTTCAGCACTTTCAGTACGTTTTTTTTAAGTCCATATTATTTCGTATATTCGTGCATGTTCCAAATTCAAAATGATTTTATTCACTCAGTGAGTAAAAGAGCGTTTTATTCACTGTTATCGATGAATAAAATGCCCTTTTTCGAGTGGCAATGGTAAAAAATATATATTGATAATTAGATTCTATATATTTTTGATGACGTCAGTGGCGCAGCGGGCGAACACTCGCCTGCAAAGTAGATGGTTGTGTGTTCAATTCCACCCACAAAAAAATATTTTATTATCTTTGTCCCTTTGAGTCAACTGTACTATTACTGCATATAGGAATATGCAAGAACGAAATCGGGTAGAGTTGAGTTTTGTTGTTAAGTAGGTCATTTTAAATCGGGTAGAGATGGGATCGGGTAGAGTTTAAACGAAGCCGAATTTTGACCCTATTTTCCTTTGTTTCAGATCTACAAAGGTCTCGATGTGGTGACTGCTAAAGCCAGCGTTCAGGAACGGGAGATGGCGAAGCATCACCTCCTGGATATCCTGGAACCTCATCAGATGTTCACCGTCGTCGATTTTAGGAATAGAGCGCTGAAGATTGTATCCTTTTCAAGATTTGTTTGAGCTAAACATAAATATGTACAGTCACATTATCAATTAGCTGAACCCCACGTGACCTAGAGCTCACTAGCAAATCTGTAAGCTTGTAAAATAATGTTACCTGATTCTGTTTTTCTTAAACAATATAGGTACTACGAGTATACAATACAATATACAATATAAAAAAATAACTAAATAGGTAAATACTATATTTTCTACAGATATGCGAATGAGCTCTGGGTCACGTGGGGTTCAGCTTATTGCAAAGTGGGTCTTTGCCTCTGAAACGACAGTCTTCCATCGCTCCCTGATCTGAGCTATTTCTTGCCAACATTAATTAATACAAGCTAAATATAATTAAAACCTTTGGTCAATGATCTTTGACTTCAAGAAACAATTTCTTTTCGGGTAAAAAACACTACAAAAAAAATTAAAGTTGAAATTTTCAAAAATCGTAGAACATAAGTTGTTCGTCTAGCTAGACGTCTATTACTTTCTGAAAACTATTGTATTTGATGGATAAAGAAGCAATAATATAGGGTTTCCATACGTTCCGTATATATGAGACTGTGTATTTGACCATCGCGTCCCAAATTGCTAAATTATCTGCCCAATATTTTACTTTACTAATTTAAAAAAATAGCGGTCGCTCGTTTCATCCGCTCCTATTTTCTTCGATTTCTTAAAGCGAGCCTCTTCTGTATCAAAATACGGAAACTTAAAAACTTAGATAGTAATACGTTATTAGAAACATAAAATTAATATTATATCAAAAACAATAATAATGGAAACAAAGTCACTGTATATTATTATATTCAAAACATACTTTGATATTAGCGAAGCTAAATTAAACGCTGAGTTTCAGCTTTGAATGTGTTTAAGTATTATGGGCACCAAAAAGTAATTAATGGCAACCCTAGATAAAGATATTAAATATTTCATACAATTTGTTAATTGATTTAACCTATAAAATCCTTTGTTAAAACCTAACACGTGCCTTTTAAATTACAAATTGTGACACAAATATTGAAGAATTCCGATAAAGATATTATCTTTACTTTTACCATTTGTTTACTTTTTTATTGTTCTGTACAATTGTTCAAACATTAGAGTCTTGAGTTTAATTCTAATGTATAGGATTAATGAACATGTGTCTTTAGTTTGTTAGAAAGTAGGGAGTAAATAATTACTAACATTGAAATATTTTTTGTTTATTTTAATCTAGCAGGGCTCTGAGGTTTCACCCGCGTACCTCCCGATCCCGTGATAATATCGGGATAAAAACTGGCCTATAACACTCTCAATAAACCAATGTATCCTTATACCAAGTTTCATCAAAATCGGTTTACTAGTTTCGGAGCCTATTCAATGCAAACAATCGAATCCATCTTCTTTATAATATTAGTATAGATATGTACCTATGTCTGATGAATTTTACGTTTTTGGGTGAGAAAGGCTCGGACTTGATTATACATGGAGTTTTAAAAAAACACTACAGTCCCACTGCTGCCACTACAACCATGTCTCCTTTACACCTTTGCAAACATCTCGGTCATTACTTAACTTGATCTTAGTCGAAGATCGTTACACCATCTTTAACATTTAATTCCTTCACGGCTCCTTAGATCTTATTTTTTTTGAATATTTTCTACTGTATTGTCTGAATTTTCTGTCTTTTTATTCTATACTTTTTTATTCATTTTTTTTTAATTTTTGTTTGTCAACATCTCTTAATTGTTCAAAATATTTATTTTTGTCGTGTGCTTGTCCAAATAAATATTTTTTTATTCTATTCTAATTTGCCTAATTTAGATCGTAAAACGTTAATAATTTTAGGTCAATATTTATGTTAATTATTTATCTATTTTAACAACAATTTGCTTAATTATCAAAACAGATCGATGACCTAATTGAACATGGAAAAATACCAATCATTGTCGGTGGAACAAATTATTACATAGAATCTATAGTATATAGTATATTAGTTGAAGATATGAACGATGAACAATCACTTCTGTGGGATAAAAGTAGAAAAAAGAGAAGTACTGAAAGAAATGAATCAGATGCAAAGAGAACTAAACCTGATAATCTGACAGAAAGCGTTAATAAAATAAATAGAGAAGAAACAGAATTGGCTTGTCGAGCTCTAGATATGAAAGAGACAAGAAATAAAACTGATAATTTAACAGATAGCGTTAATGAAATAGATATAACAGAATCACCTAGTCCATCAACATCTGTAGATATGAAAGAGACAAAAACTGAAATAACAAAAAACACTAAAATAGATAGTGATAGTAACATAGAAAGAAAATATGACAATCTTAAAGTATCAGCTGATTCATCTTCAGTACTAGAAAAAGAAGAAACACAGCAAACGTTAATAGATAAAATAAAAGATTGTTTTGTTAATGAAAAAGATTTTACTAATGAAGATATACACGAGAGGCTGTGGGAAGTTGACCCTGTTATGGCAAGTCGACTACATCCAAATAATAGAAGAAAAGTATTAAGGTAAGTGCCTAAGTATAGTATATGCAGTTTTCAACAAAATATTTCTATTTTCTCAGACTTCTGGTTAAGTTCAAAATCTAACAATTAATCCATTGATTGTTAGAATTTTAATCGTTATGGGAACACAAAAGACCGTGGATAACTTGAGAACTCACAAATCGTATTTTAATCGCGAAATCGATCACAAGAACTATGATTTAAATATATTTAATTGTTTAACGAACAAATTAATAAGCGTGAAATAATGTTATGCAATTCAAGCTAAAGATATACTAGTTAAATTATAATAGAGTGATCATCTCCGAATCAAGTGTCAGGAACGGGTTAATATTTGCCTTTATATTTAATTTTTTTTTTTCGTAGCATTATTTATTTAAAACATTTGCTTCGGGCTTACAGCCTACGCCAAAACGCCTGAGGAGCCATACAAGTATAAATTATTCTAATTTAAATAAATTAATCATAAGTTAAATAATATTATTGCTGTAGCTCAGCCAATTATAACAAATGTTTACAAATTGCCGCTGATTTGTGTAAAAAACGTCTACATCATCAAACCGGTCAGTGATCAGCGTGTTTAGAAGTGTGAGTATTAAGGGTGCTGTAGTGCCTTGGCCCAGAATTTATACCACCCTTCCAGTCCATAGGAAATAATTCGTCAATACGCCTGGAACCAACTGAGCCGCGGGTTTCATCACGATGTTTTTCCTTAACCGTAAGAGCAATGTTAATTTGCGCACTTAATCTTTTCGTATAAGAACAACCCAGTGGTGCACGGCCGGTCGAGATTCGAAGCCACGACCTGCAGAATTAAAGTCGAGGTATCTACCACTAGACCAACACCGCTCTCAATAACAAAGTTGCAAAGCAAGTTTCGTTACATTTTTTCAAGTTGTAGCTTTGCTTGATTGACGCATATAGCCAAAATGTCAACCAAAATTTGCATTAAATTTAGCCCTTAAATGTATGCTTAAATGCTTTTTTCCGCAACTAGACCTCGTCGTTTTTGCGTGAGTATGGAGTAGGCTTGTGCACTTGGGCCAGCCCTACCCTCCCAGCTCAGTCGACCATCGAAAATAACTCATAAATACGTCTGGAGGAAACTAAGCCGCGGTTTAGGGTATCTATAGGTGTTGTGGACTAACATTACGTCTATAACTAGTAAATGTTGAATGTCTTTGATTTGATTCAAACTGGTATTCGATGCTAGACTGAAATTACTCGGATTATTCACGAGAGAATACTTAGAATTCCGTCTTGCGACTTCATTTTACTATAAAGCCTTAGGTACTAAAATACTTAGACTCAGCTTATAGCGTTACACAACAAGCGTGTATAACGCGCTGATTTTCAGTCGTATTCCTGAAAATAAAAGAAGATAATAGTTTTATGCAAATTACTTAAAAAAAACGTGTGGCACTCGGGGACTGCCGCGGTAAAGCTATTGCATCGTGCGAGCTTCGTACAGTCGTACCATACATACACGTTAAGCGAACGCTCGGCCGAGCTACATGGTAGGCGGAGTGGGGGGTGTTAGGTTTTACTTTCGTTACGGAAATTCTTGATTCGGTCGCCGCGCTCAAAGCCCGCGATAAAAGCTATGCAATAGCTTAAAAAAAAAAAATAGCGCACTCCGGGAGTGCAGGCAGAAGTGAAAACTGTATATCTATGTAAAATCTCATATGTCGCGAGAACATACGCAAAAAGAGTTTTAGATGAAAAAAAAAATAGTCGGACGACAAATAGTCGTCCGACATTTGTCGTCCAACAAATAGTCGTCCGACATTTGTCGTCCAACAAATTGTCGTCCGACATTTGTCGTCCGACAAATGTCGTCCGTCAATAGTCGTCCGTTAAAAAATACCATATGTACGTCTTAATACACTCACAGCCAAATTAAAAACAGTAGGCCCAGGCATACATTTTCGCCGCGCCGTAGAGAGGGGATAGCTGTCTACTCTCCATCCGTCTTACGCTTTTTCGATCAGGTCACGTGTCCTGACGCGAGTTTAAGATTTTATACCCATTACAGAAAAAGTGCTCAACGCCGCTAAAGAAGTTTTCACTTCAAAAATCTGAAGAATAGTTCTATCCAAACCGGAGATTGTCCTTAGCTGGATTTTATAGTGCAGACAGAGATAATCGCCGGTTTGGTGTCCACATCATACTTTGCTATCAAACTTGTTATTGTAAAGGGCCTCCTCGTGTTGGGTTTGGCTCCACGCACGCCTTCCAAAGTTCCGGGGCTCCATAGCCTCGTGCTATGGAACACTTCTATACGTTTAGGATGCTTTGTCCTGAACGACTGACTGACGGATCAACGCACAGCCTAAACCGTTGATCGTAGAGACCTGAAACTTGGTGGATGTGTTCCTTGCATGACGTATACATCCGATAAGAAAGGATTTTCCGAAATTCTACCCTTTAGGGGGTGGAAAAGGGGGGCAAAGTTTGTATTGAACAACGTGATTCCTTGGTCCATTTTCGACTTTTTCACGGACGAAGTCGCGGGCAAAAGCTAGTCTATAGATATAAATCTCAAAATCAAGATAAAAATCGTTTGCGCGATCTAGGTCGGCGGAGAAAATAGGCCTCTCTAAACTCATGTTTTCACTTTTGTTTTCGTTTCAGACTCGTGAATAATCAAGTAACTTTGTATGTTATTGTAAATTGTAAATCATATTTATGAATTGTATATTATCAGTCGTAAGGTCAGTCAGCCACTTACTCAAGTCCATTGCTAGTTTATGATTCTAATACGTAAATAACATATTAGGGACGATTGAAAAGTTTACAGCTTCATATAAATGCAATTTAAAGCAAATAAACCATTCTCATCTGATCTTTTTTTTATTATAAATAATAAATATTGCAGGACATTCCACACATCGCCATCTAGCCCCAAGCTAAGTAACTAGACTTGTGTTATGGGTGCTAGACAATTGATATACTACTTATATTCTTTTATAAATATAATACTTATAATACATAGAAACAACCAGACCACAGATAAATATCTAAGCATAAATACGTCTTGTCTGAGGCGGGAATCGAACCCGCAACCCTGTATTTGGCAGTCCGGCATGGTGACCATTGTGTCAACTGGGTCGCCAAATGTGTCTGCGTTTGATAATTATCCCACACGGTAGCCGACGATGCGGTCTAAGATGTAACACTCTTTTCTAGAAGATTTTTACGCTAGACTAGACCTTTACGCTCGTGACTCAAATACCCCCAAATAAACGGGTGGCCTTCGAGGGACTTTTTCCGATCCGTCCTCCTTTTGTAACTGAATTGAAAAGTTTCTGTCCAAATTGTAATAATTTGTGATAAGTTTAATAGAAGTTATTGCGATGAAACTTACTTTTACTTTTTCAGAGCGGAAACCAGCAATGGTCGATATTATTAATTTTAGTGAAATCAGTCAGTTAAGACTGTTATCTATTCTGTGGTGGCTTAATAATTTCAGTGGTAAGCCTCACAAAATGAGTAGTTTTTTATTTGCTAAATTACTAAAAGCTTCCAGCGATAAGACCTATTTATGCATATTTACAAGTTTTGTTTCTACTTTGCGTATATTATTTTATACACATACTAGCTGCCCTCCGCGGTTTCACCCGCGTAACTTCCGATCCCGTGGGAATATCGGGATAAATTAAGATCGGATTAACTCTGGATGGTTGAAATGGCGACAGGTCACAGCAACCACCTGTGATCCACGAATGCCCCTTAAACTGAAGGGTAAAATCTATAAAACCGTGATAAGACCTGTCGTCATGTATGGATCGGAATGCTGGGCCGTGAAGAAGAAGGATGAGAGAAGATTGCATGCAGCGGAGATGAGAATGTTGAGATGGATGTGTGGAGTAACGAGGATGGATAAAATAAGGAATGAGTATATTAGAGGAAGCCTGAAGTAGCACCGATTACTGAAAAAGTAAAAGGGAACCGTTTAAGTTGGTATGGACATGTGATGAGAAGAGAGGAGACGCATGTGACAAGAAGAGTGATGAATATGAATGTAGAGGGATGGAGAGGAAGAGGACGACCGAAGAAAAGATGGATGGACTGCGTGAGACAAGACATGAGAGAGATGAATGTGAACGATGAGATGACGACTAATAGGAGTGAATGGAAGAAAAAGACATACTGCGCCGACCCCAAATAAATTGGGATAAGGGCAGGAAGATGATGTATGCTATCCTATCTCTCAAGTTGGATCGAACTGCACATGGTGTGCGAATTTTATTATAATCGGTTAAGTGGTTTAGGAGTCCATTTAGGACAAACATTGTGACACGAGATTTATATATATTAAGATATAAATCTACTGTGCGTGTGTATGTCACTGAACTCCTCCTAAACGGCTGGACCAAATTGAATGATTTTTTTGTATGCGTTTGGGTGGCGCCCTGGATGTTTTAGATTCACAAATTAGCCCGGTTTTTTTTAAATGGCAAAACAACGTTTGCCGCGACAGCGAGTGTTATATATTCGTTTCGTGTGTTCTACGATTACTTTTGAATGAGCCTGCGAACTTTTTAATCAACCCTCATAGTATTGAACTTTGACTTTAATAGATAACACAATAATTAGAATGAACCATTTGAAATTGAAAGAAACTCCTTATTAGAAGGTAGTAAAGACGATATTTGTTTACGTGTTAATTATGTAATTATCGTTGTTATTAACGAAACAAAACAAATAATAGTTTGATTCATTCATAAAAACTGGTTGTTTCTGAATGAAATTTTATCCTACTAATATTATGAATGTGAAAGTTTGTGTGCTAGTGTGTGTGTTAGTATTCTTAGTATGTTTGTTACTCCTTCACGCAAAAATTACTAAACCGATTACGTTCTTCTTCTTCTTCTTTTCGTGTCGATTCCGTTAAACCAATTTTCTTTTTTTTTCTTTTTTACTTTTTTTTTCTTTTTTTTTACTTTTTAAAAATTTTTGTTTTTGTATTTGATTTTTTATTTTTGAAGTGAAAACTTCTTTAGCGGCGTTGAGCACTTTTTCTGTAATGGGTATAAAATCTTAAACTCGCGTCAGGACACGTGACCTGATCGAAAAAGCGTAAGACGGATGGAGAGTAGACAGCTATCCCCTCTCTACGGCGCGGCGAAAATGTATGCCTGGGCCTACTGTTTTTAATTTGGCTGTGAGTGTATTAAGACGTACATATGGTATTTTTTAACGGACGACTATTGACGGACGACAAATGTCGGACGACTATTGACGGACGACTATTTGTCGGACGACAATTTGTTGGACGACAAATGTCGGACGACTATTTGTTGGACGACAAATGTCGGACGACTATTTGTCGTCCGACTATTTTTTTTTTTTCATCTAAAACTCTTTTTGCGTATGTTCTCGCGACATATGAGATTTTACACAGATATACAGTTTTCACTTCTGCCTGCACTCCCGGAGTGCGCTGTTTTTTTTTAATTAATATTATTATAATGCTATATACAATATCCAGCCCAATAAGTGGCTGCAGCCGCGGCATTGTCAGTCGCCTCATAGAGGTCTTGAGGTAGAGCATGAAACACTCCAGCAGATGGGGCATAGTCTGCTCTGTTTGACCAGGGTTACAATGGCAGTAGACATTTCCTGGGTCGGTGTAACCCCATCGGCTAAGGTTGGTTTTACAGCGACCCACCTGAGTTCTGAGCCGGTTAAGGGTTTTCCAAGTTGCCCACGGTAGGTTGTGACCAGGGGGCAGTTTTTCTGCCAGCTCATTGCAACAACTGGGGGGCGGGTGGTATTCTCGCCAAAGGTTTAGCCTATGTTCTTTAGGGTGTTGTGATATAGCTTTGGTTCTACTTAAAAAACTATTGCGGCTCTTAAGTCTGGGTTTAGAAGCGATGACCGATTACGTTGAAACTCGTTATGAAGATAACTGGAGACCTGGATTAACACACGGGCTACTTTGTATCTCGATATTCCTACGGGATCGGGAAATACGCGGGTGAAACTGCGGAGCACTGCTAGTCACTACATCACTACATAGTATAAAACAAAGTCGGTTTCTCTGTCCCTATGTCCCTTTGTATGCTTAAATCTTTAAAACTACGCAACTGATTTTGATGCGGTTTTTTTTAATAGATAGAGTGATTCAAGAGGAAGGTTAATACATGCAAAATATAGCCGTGCAAAGCCGGGGCGGGTCGCTAGTATTATTATAAAACGAATTGCGTCTCGCAGTTTTCCCCACGTAAGTCCCGATACCGTTTGAATATCGGAATCAAAAAAAATGTATATGTTAATCCAAGTCTCCAGCTATCTACATACTGAGTATCAACGCAATCGGTCAAGTATGCGTGGAGGTGTAAAAAACATACAAAAAATAAAATCTCATATGTCGCGAGAACATACGCAAAAAGAGTTTTAGATAAAAAAAAAACCTTTGTCGTCCAACAAATTGTCGTCCGACATTTGTCGTCCGACATTTGTCGTCCGACATTGTCGTCCGACATTTGTCGTCCGACATTTGTCGTCCGTCAATAGTCCGACAAATAGTCGTCCGACATTTGTCGTCCGTCAATAGTCGTCCGACATTTGTCGTCCGTCAATAGTCGTCCGTTAAAAAATACCATATGTACGTCTTAATACACTCACAGCCAAATTAAAGAGGGGATAGCTGTCTACTCTCCATCCGTCTTACGCTTTTTCGATCAGGTCACGTGTCCTGACGCGAGTTTAAGATTTTATACCCATTACAGAAAAAGTGCTCAACGCCGCTAAAGAAGTTTTCACTTCAAAAAACATTTATGATATATAATTCTGAATCTCAAAAAATTTAACTACAAGACGTGCCTCATTTTTTTTCGTCTCCATAAACCTTATCGCTCCTAATAAAACAGTTATTGATAGCGATCCCACTTCTGATATCAAAGATGTTAAAAAAATATATTTCATACAATTAGAGAATAGAAGGCACATCTTGTCATTTTTCTTACAAAAATTATGACTGTTTTTTCGGACGACTGCCAAATATGCAGTTAATCGTAAAAATGACCAAGTTAGAGACCGAAATGTAATATTATTCCGTTTTTTTAGTTATAAGAATTAAGCCCCTTTTTAGGGTACCGGTGCTCTCTCCATACAAACGTAGTCGACTGTTTCCTCCCTGGATAATGACACTAGCACAAATATTTTTATTGCGTAAAACCTATAACTGCCATGACTATGCCCCTATGTCTTGGTTTTTTCATTATCTAATTATCATAGAAATTAAGATTTAAAAAATAAAAAACATAGGGAAAAAAATAAACTACGAAACGGATTTTGATGCGGTTTTTTTAAATAGATAGAGTGATTAAAGAGGAAGGTTTTTAGATATAATACATGCATAATACAGCCGTGCGAAGCCGGGGCGGGTCGCTAGTTAATAATAAAAATAAGAAGGGTTTTTGGTTAGAGATTATTGGACAGACACTGTTTTAAATAGATATAGTTAAAATAAATAGTTTAAATATTTTTTGTGGATCAATAACTAGCCACGTTCACGGCAAGGGTTCAGTACCTAAAGGGTATAAACGGGAACCTTTTCCTAAGACTCCACTGTCTGTCTGTCTGTCTGTCACCAGAGTGTACCTCATGAACCGTGATAGCTAGACAGTTGAAATTTTCACAGATTATGTATTTTTGTTGCCGCTATAACAACAAATAAACAGTAAAAACAAACAAATACTAAAAACACAATAAAATATTACGGAACCCTTCGTGCGCGAGTCCAACTCGCACTTGGCCGAGATTTATTTTAAAAGTGATGTTCTATCTTTTACTCTATATTTTAAGCATCTGTCATATAAACGACGTTGACCTTTTCAACCTCGACGTTTCCTGTTGCCTAATCAGTTAAATAATTCCTATCATCTTTATTACATTTCTTAGAATTATAAAACACTAGCATGACCCGCCATTTTGGTTGCGTAGTTCCCGATCCCTTAAAAATGTCGGCATAAAAATTGCCTTTTACTTCTAATCAATCAATGTATCCTAAACTAAGTAAAATCAAAATCTGTCTTGCACTTTTGGAGAATATTTGTTACAAAAATATCGTGTCTCTTTATACTATTAGTGGAGGCTGTAACTGCGATCCGCGGCTTCGCCTGCCTAATTACCGATTCCGTGGAAAAATCTGGATGAAAAATAGCCTTTGTGTTTATATATGTCTCCAAATATTATCTAACTTGAATCGCGATCAGTTCAGTTTTCTTAAATTTCGATTTTTAAATCAATCGAGTTGCTTGTGAAATACCCGCATAACTCTCTATTCCGTGGGAATATCGGGATACAAAGTTTATAACATTTAAAAAAGCTTATAAACACTCCTAATTAATCAATGTATACATTTTAACTTAGTTTTTAAGACGATTTTATGTGGTCTTAATTTTTTCCAATTTAAAACATAAAATTAAATGTCAAAATTACAAAATACAAGGATATATCTAATTACAAATAACGAAATTATCAAAAAAAAAAACCAAACAAATGTCACACTTTATTTTGTGGTCTTTATAAAAATTTTAATGTATTAAGCATCCAAAGAAAAAAAAAAATTGACTTTGACTTTTTCATTAAAATCGGTCCAGTAGTTTCGGAGCCTTTTCAATTCAAACAAACAAACAAACAATCTTATCTCTCCTCTTTTATAATATTAGTATAGATATCTATATAGATGTCCATATATATTTTTTAATTACCTTGAATATTTTAAATTGTAGGTAGGTATACGACACGGTTTAAGGATCCTTTGTCTACTTTGCCATTTTTATATAAATGGCAAAGTAGACAAAGGCGTTTAAAAGACGTATTTGAAGATAAAATACAAGGATATCTATTATTAGTGGTCTTCTACGCCTCACATTTTATAGATCGCTCGATCGTCGGCAACCGATCACGTAGCTCGGAAAAATTCGCAAATTCCTAAAATAAACCTAAAAAAAACACAAAAAAATTACCCAGTAACAGAACTTGTTCACGAGGTTTACATAAACATTGAATTTGAAGGCCGTATAACATGATGACATAAAACTGGATAGCCAGCCGGCTAGAGCCCCTAGTAAAGCCGGCTACACACCGTCAGTTCTAGCTGCGCTGTTTAAACTGTATAGTTGAACTGTTCAGTTAAAAAAAAATACATACAACCGAATTGAGAACCTACTCCTTTTTTTGAAGTCGGTTAAAAACTGACATCTCTGGTGTCTACACACGTTGAGTTCGTTCAGTTGTTTTTTGTTTTCGCTTGAAGTTGGACTATTTTGGACATAAGTCAATTACACTTTTATTCCAAACCTTTAGCGTACTGGGCAGAAATATTTGGCTGCCATAGTACAAGTCATGCCCTTTCATTTGATACCCCACTCGAGCATATCTACTTACATTCGGTTTTTAATCCTGACTTTTATCCCCCATAACTTTCAGATGGCTGAACCGATTTTGATCAAACATAGCTAAGAACACTTGCGACTAATTCACCTTTCAAACAAAAAATCGGTTCATCCGTTTGGGAGCTAAGATGCCACAGACAGACACACACACACACACACAGAGACACGTCAAACTTAAAACACCCCGTTGTTTTTGCGTCGGGGGTTAAAAATAGGAAACAAAGAGTAGGTGGTCGTTTCGCCCGCAAGAAGTTCGCACGAACGTGCGAAACGCCACTCTTTATTAAAAATGGTGTAAATGTTGATTGTTAGAAAGAAAACAATAAAGTACATATTCATTTACTGGAAGAGCTTAGAATTACTCCAAAAGACTATAATAACCCAATGGTTATTATAGTCTTTTGGAGTAATTCTAAGCTTTGCCAATGCAAAACTGACAACTGCACAGTTTTTCTGCTACATTCCATTAATTTTAACTGCACAGTTTTAACTATACAGTTTTATCTAATGACTAGCTGCGCTCCGCGGATTCACCTGCGTAAGTCCCGATCCCGTGGGAATATCAAAATAAAAAGTAGCCATATAGCCTTCCTCGATAAATGGACTATCCAACCCAAAAATAATTTTTCAATTCGAACCAGTCGTACCTGAGATTAGCGCTAACAAAGAAACAAACAAACAATCAAAGAAACAAACTTTTTAGCAATAATTCAATAATATGAGTATAGATATTTCGATTAGACTGTCAGTTAAACTGTACAGTTCTTAGTTTTGCCAACACACGGTTTAACTGAACAGTCTGATTTTTACTATTAATGTTATTTGAAATTGGTGTTTACAATAAAGAATTTATCTATCTATCTATCTATCTGACTGTACATTTGGAACTGCACTTCACAATTCACTTTTCAAACAAAAGAAACAAATTAAAATCGGTTCAGCCGTTCGGAAGCTACGATGCCAGAGACAGACACACAAACACACGGAGACACGTCAGACTTATAACACCCCATCGTTTTTTGCGTCGGGGGTTAAAATCTGAAGGTCTGTAGCCGGCTTAAAACGTCGTAGTAAAACGGGGAAGTGTTCAGTCGTCGGGGTGTCTTGTTACGCTGGTTGGTTCCACTTCCGCAGGTCACTGAACGCTGTGAAGGATTTCGTAGATTGTTCGTGTGCGTGTTAGATGACCTTGGCTCTACTATCCGCTAGTAGGTTCGCCATTAATTTTACGGAAATTCGCGGACAACGAATGGCAAATGTGGGTCGCGTTTACAGCGCGAGATGGATGATAACGAACGTGGCTTATAAAATAATAACTCCCGATCCCGTGGGAATATCGGGATAAAAAAACCTTGTTACTCCCAATGAATCAATGTATCCTCATACCCAGTTTCATCATAATCGGTCCAGTAGTTTCGGAGCCTATTCGTAACAAACAACAAACATACAAGATACGCGCGAAAAACATAACCCTTTTTGCAGTCGGGTAAAAAATATTTCCTCTTTATTATATTGGCATAGATTATTTATTATTTTATTAGTTTTAGATTAAGACCTGGGACAATTATAGTTACTACCCATATAACAAGCCTAGTTGCTTAATTAGGAGCTAGATAAAAAAAAAATGATTGCATTTCGGATACTTATTTTAAAAATTACCTCGACATTTCGGCAAAGTTATAACTATCGTGGTTGCGTGTAGAGTCAAAATGAAAAAAAAAAAATCGTGTGAATTTTGGGCTAGATGGCATATAAAGGTAATATTTATTTATTTCATAATATAAATATTTTAATTTATAATCATAAAATAATTAGAAACTGTACTTTTGATATTAGGCAACGAAAAGTTGTTTTTTTTTATATGCAATTTACTTTTTAAGCAACTTCAAAAAAGGAGGAGGTTTTTTTTTTCTTTTTCTTATCTTTAGTTTGTTTTGTAAGCATATTCCATCATAGGATCCTTGTCGGAGTGTCCCCGCGTAGGTTTAATGAATTGATTTTGACATTTACGGTGTGCTTTATGTCTTCTGTTAGATTTGGTGATACGAAATAGTTTTGAGCCATTTTAGTTCGATGACTAAATCGTTTCCTCAAAGATTGAAATTAAAACATTGTGTGTGACCATATTTACTTTAATGATTATTTAAACGTAAGTGACTCATAATTTACGTTTAAAACCTCTTTTATAAGTCTGGTAATTTTTATTTGTGCTGCCCAATAAAGGATGTTTTAGTTCTCATGCCCTAAATCAAATAATTATATTTACATATCGTAGTATTTCGAAACGTTTAAGTTTATAATATGCAACGGTTTCAAAAAGTCCAATTACCAAAATGTCCATTTCCTAAAATTGCCAATTCCTAAAGTGTCCAATACCAAAGATCACAACTGAGATGTTTCTTCTAGTTTAAGGCGCTCTTCTAGTACCGTGTGTGGGTAGTTAAACATTACCTCAGCCCCCGCGCACAAAGACGTGACGGGTAGTGGATATTATTTTTTAAGTTACCTCGACATATTATTTAATTTTCTATTAAATAAGGACTATAAAGCCGTTTTGGCTGTGTTGTGTGTTGTGCTGTCTTAATCGATTTAAGACACTGAAACATCGAAGTGTTACCAAAGTTTTAAAGGAAATATGAAAATCAATTGCGCCTAAATACGTATTGCGTATATACCTACTTGAGTACTAATGTCCAAATCATAATTATGTCCAAAAATTTAAATCGACAAAAAAGTACTAAGTGTAAATAAAAAAAAATTGTATTCTTAATGCACCCAGGTTAATTTGTGATTAAAGGATAAAAAAAGTATAGTTAAAGTACCTAATTAGACACTGAAACGTCGAGGTTGTTACCAAACAATTGTCCAAAAAAATTACCTCTATACCTAATTTTTAAAGTAACTAACTACACCCCAAGGTTAATCTCGCATAAGTCCCGATCCTGTGAAAATATCAGGATAAAAAGTAGCATACATTATATTCTAGGACTCTAGCTATCTACAAACTAATTTTCATCGCAATGGATTTAGTAGTCTTAGCGCGAAAAGGTATCAAACTGACACACTCACATTTGTAAAGTTAGTAGGTTGATTTTAACCGTGTGAATTGAAAAAGTATTTATACTATAAAACCATAAAACAGTCTAGTCTAAAAACGTGACGTCTAGTCAGAATCGATTTACGTTAACGAATTATATAATATTAGAATACCAACGTCGATTCTCCTTAGCCATGAACCCGGCTATAATTGCTCAATCAAGTTGTTGAAATAGCCAGAAAGTGTCAAACATTTAAACAATTAAATGGTTAAATTATAAATGGTTGTCTGTGAAGTCGGTTTACGGACTTTGTTAATTTTTTTTTTGGACTGCCAAGTAGCCTTTGGGCGTCCGCTCCCTCTTGGCCGTTCGGGGAGGTTAAGGGCAGTTTTTACGATGTAAATTAGCTAGCTAGATTCCAATAAAAAAAAATCTCAGGTAATCGGAATTCACTTCTTAAAAATCGATTTAATTACTAACACTCAGTATGGAAATTTAGTAAAATTGTGCGTTAACAAAAAGATTGTGAAAAAGAGAAAGAATAGAAAATAGTTGATCCGTTTTAGTCCATCGGAATGGAAGTCCAAAGATGGACTTGTATGAACTAGCAGCGCTCCGCGGTTCCACCCGTAACTCCCGATCCCCTGGGAATATCAAAATAAAAAGTAGCCTATGTTATTCCCAATTAATCAATGCATTCGCATACTAAGTTTCATCAAAATCGGTCCAGTAGTTTCGGAGCCTATTCTTTACAAAGAATCAAAAAAATCTGTCTTCTTTATAATACATAGTAGTTAGACACACGCGTCAGAGCTGACTTTCATAATGTTTTTGCTATAAAGATGATTCAGGACAATTCCAAATATTAGCAATATTTATGGCGACCCTACGCTGTATATCGCAGACTTGCTTGGCCCCCCGATAACCCCGAATATATTTATCATGTGATTACTTATAAACTGTATATTAAAAGCTAAAACTTTGGTGTACTTAGTTTTTGACTTGACATAACGGACACTGACACTAGACATAACGGACAGCCCCCTATGCAGGGCGTGCATGGAGGCTGAAGAAACGACAGCGCATAAGCTGCTGGATTACTGGCACTAGCGGAAATTAGACACAGGACAATAGGTGACGTTAAGAGGCTTTCTCTCCATACAAACGTAGTCGACTGTTTCCTCCCTGGATAATGACACTAGCACAATTTTTTTGTAGCATAAAACTTATAATTGCCATGACCATGCCCATTTTTTATGTCTTTTTTCTCCCCCTATGCCCATGACTTTTTTCTTTCCTTTATATATTTTTATTTTATAAAATTCTTCACTCGTCACCATAACACAAGCCCAGATGAGCGATATTATTATTAAACGGTATAAAACTTTTTGGCAAACTTTTCTGAACACATAAGAGGAAAGGGTTTCCTCTGTGTTCAGAAAATAAAACTTTATTATTTTCTTTCTTTCTAAACGATATATCAACGCACGACTAAAAAATATATAGACAGACATAATAACTTTCACATTTGTAATATTAGTAGAGATAGGGTAGTAGGGTTTAGTAAGCATATCTTACTTCAAGGACGTCTGACAATGCCGAAATATGAATAAATGTTATCGTAAAAAAGTTTTCTAACTACACAATTTGTACTCGAATAACTCAAGTTTATTTGTTTTTACGTCAGTTTTGAGAAGTTGGAATTCAGTGGTTTTAGTATGTTAGAGGAAAACTACCGGCAGAAGCCTCGCAAAGAGATTTAAACCTATTCATAGAGTGGGCAGTATTACAATTTTAATACTCTTTAGTAAAACTTTGCTGTTGTTTCGTAATTTCATACTAGTTTGAACTTTTTCGATCTTCTTCTTCTTCTTCGTATCGATAGCACAAATTAAAAGGGGGTATTGATGAGGCAGGGTCAGATCCGCCCACTCCAGTGAGCTGCCAGGTCCCTGGCGTTGTTATTAGCTGACATCAGGTCAGCCAATGTACAGCTATTAGGATTGGAGGGGCAGGTCAAGAGGTGAACCGTAGTTTGCTCGGGAGCCCCGCAATCGCATCGAACCCGGCACGGATCGATCATGCCCCATCTTCCCAGGTTCGCCCTGCAGCGACCAACCTGAGTCCTTAGTCTTAACTTTTTAGATTATTTTGACTAGATTAGGAGAATTTTAGGAGAATCACGGATAATTTTCTTTTTGTTAGCTTGTTTTGTTGGATAATTATACCTATATTTAAATCGCATATACATCTCAATTTCGTACTTCGCTACAGTGCACTTTCGAACTGACGTACATCGCACTTGTATTCTTTAGATCTCACAAACTACGGAATTTCAAACGTCGCGACATTGTACTGTTGAACTAACGAACATCGTACTGATACACATTCGGTCTCACAAATTACGGAATTTCGTATTTCGAAATTCAGTAGTCGAGTCTAGGTAGACTACATTTTCTTTGTAGTAACTTCATTAGTTTCGATTGCCTTTTGTTATAGTTTCGATCGTCTGTTGTTGTTGTTTCGTTCGTCTTTTGTTTTAATTTCGATCGTATTTTGAAAAAAAAAAACTACAAAGGAACTAATAGTTGCATCTAGTTTTATTTCAGAACTAAATGTTAACAAAAGTTTTGGTTATCTTCTGATTAGCTTGATTTTGAAGTAAAAACTTCTTTTCAGCGCGATACGCATATTTTTAGATGAGATAAAATCTCTGAACTCGCGACCCCGTTACGAGACGCAGCTACAGTGTGTGCATGTATGTATGTACATTTATTTTGTAGTTGTTAAGTAAATAAGTATTTTTTTGTAAGTGTTCACTTCTGTCGGCACTTCCGGAATGCAACCGTTTTTGTATTTATTTTATTTTAATTTTTATTTATCTTTGTGTGTGCTATAAAGCGTTCTATCTATCTACTCGTATTTGAAAGTCTTTGTCTATTCAGTTTTATTTTCTTCTCTTTTTCATCTGAGATTTGTTTTCTCGCCACGAAGCGGCCGAGTGAAGTCGCTTTTGTCGTCCCCTAATCCTCGCTAATATTTGAATTGCGAAATTCTTCGGTTGAAACTAGCAGCGCGCATCGGTTTTGCCTGCGTAAGTCCCGATTCCGTGAGAAAATCGGGTAAATAAATAAATATAATTTCATTTCAGGTAACAGCCTTATAAATAAGTACAGACCCATATAAAATATCTTAAAGACTAACATACATATAGATAATATTAAGTATAATAAATTTAAGTTAGGTTTTAGGGTTTTCTATTTTCGGTCTCGCCTCCCTATAGCGTCGGTATACAATGCCGGCGGGCCAGAAATCTGCCGAGAAGAACAAGTCCTTCAGCCTCGCTGGAATCCGGAGTACGTAGGACTTTAAATTAGTCTTCCGTTTCCAGTTCCACTAGTTCAAGGCTGATACCAATATAGTAGGTGATACTAATATAATAATTAATAGTAGGCTAGTATTTTCATCTTACATTATCAGATCAGTTTTTTTATCCCTTAAGGGGTCGTATTTTCAAAAATTCTTTCAAAGTGCTCGCCTATGTCCTAAAAGAAACCTAAAAGTTTTAGATTCGTAGCTTTTGTAGTTTTAGAAATATAAAGATAAGTATTTTTCTCTTTGAATATAACAAATTTTTTCAGCCCCTTTTTAGCGATTGAATTTCTAAAAATCCTTTTTTAGCCGATGGCTACGTCTTAAAAGAAACCCATATGCGGAATTTCAGAGTCGTAGCTTTTTTAGTTTCAGAGATTTCGAAATAAATATTTTTCTCTTTTATAATATACAAAGGAGATAATCTATACATATTGTTTATTGCTTTGTCCTGAATGACTGACTGACGAATTAACGCACAGCCTAAACCGCTGATCGTAGAGACCTGAAACTTGGAGGGTGTGTTCTTTGTGTGACGTAGGCATCCGATAAAAAAGGATTTTCCAAAATTCTACCCCTAAGGGAGTGAAAAAGGGGGCAAAGTTTGTATGGGACAACGTGATTCCTTGGTCCAATTTACTTCAAATTTTACATAAACATTCTTTCGAGTTCTACGTGGACGAAGTCGCGGGCAAAAGCTAGTCTTCTATAAATGAGTCGCTGAATGTGTTGCTAAGCTCAAATCTTGAGAACAGCTGAATCGATTTCGTTAATTTTTTTTTTATTTGTGTTTGTTATTGTCAGGAGAAGGTTCTTTTGAAAGAAAAAAAAATAAGAAAATTGCGTAGAAAATTATTACGCGGGTGAAACCGCGGGGGGCATCTAGTTTGAGATGTAGTTGATTTTTCTTTACATTCAATCCGCTCGCGTTCGACCCATTCATAAAAATTGAAAAAGTTTCTATTTCGTTCCAAATTTAATAATAACACAGGCGAAGTCACAGTCAAAAACTAGTGTAATATCTCTAAAATGCGAAGTAGCTGGTGAAAATATTTTTATAGCTAGGCGTACTTCACAATGCTCGTAGTAAGTTTACTAAGGAATGGGATCGAATATTTCAGACTTCCTAATTGTATAACGTGACATCACTGTTACTAAGCGACTGATTTGACTACAGATATAGATCGGAATAGAAATGGCAATAAATGGAATCAGTTGCCTGCGTCCAATGCAAGGATCTGAGAACCCTAAATTTAGAAGTAGGGACAACCCAGGACAGAGCGACCCGGCGCGAGGTGATAAGGAGACCCGATCCCAAGTAATGGGAAGGAAGAAGAAGAAGAAGAAAAGTTACCTGCGTCTATCTTTCCTGACGTGTTTAACTTTTGGGGTCTTCAAGTCGTAAGTGAACAGATATCTTCTAGGAAAGCGTGCTACATTTTAGACCTCATCGTCACTTACCATCAGGCAATGGTCAAACGCTGAAATGGTCGCAAAATCCGGTCGTCTAAGGTAGCTTCTCGTCTAAAACGCAACTAGGAAGTTGTCTTAAAAGTATTTCGTCTAACTCTCAGGTAGTCTAAAGTAGCTATAGCTACTAGTCTAAAACGCAACAAAAACAGTACAGGTTGTGCAGCGAATGGTGAGCGCTGGCGGAAATTGGTGGGGATGGTTTGCGCATGTACAATCGCGCACAGAATTATTACAGCCAAACCGTCATACTTTGTTTACATACCGTATATGATTTTGCCCAACCAGAAAAACATTCATTTAAATACTATTACTATTATATAGTATATTTATTCACTGTAATTTACACTATTAAACTATAGATAGACTACTAATATGGAACTCAAATTAAATAAACATATTTCCTTTTATTGAAACAACTACCTATTGACTACTGATCTTCTATTGATCGATAATCTGTCACTGTCACTTTAATTAAACTGTCAGATTGCTGTCAAATCTATATTTTCTATTGTTTTTGGCGCGAACTTCAAACCACGGAACTAATACTGTCCTGTACATTTACTGAACAAAGGTACGAACATGGATTTCTATGCCTGCACCAATGATTACCAGTTTTTCTGTATAAAGTTGAATTTTCGATCTGGGTAAAGTTAGCTACGCGGCTGCAATGTTAACCGAGTGATGGTAAATATTTATGTGCGCGACAGGACTTAGACGTGCGGGAGCGGGACAGAGCGCGGCTAAAGACGTGTGTGCTAAACAGAGAGCAACTGACCCTCCCTTCGCTCCTGTCCCCCCGCCCAAACAGACCTAAAAATTGACTTCTGCGCATACCCCTTCCACTTTCCGCCAGCGCTCACCATTCGCTGCACAACCTGTACTTACATATTTCTTTGAAGTATGTCCGGGTATTACTTCTTTGTATATGAACCGATTTAGATAATTACAAGCTGTTGAACTTTGACCGCCTAAAGAAATATTATAATTGCACCAGTTTTTTTTTGGAAAAATATTTTCTTCCTGCCCTTAGCTAATATGTTTTCTTTTTAACCCTCTGTGCTTCGAAAGGCACGTTAAGCCTCTGTACCCGGTTGCTACCTCTAGTAGCAGTCGTTAGGTCAAGTTAAGGCGATCTCAAAACTCTAACAATAGGTAAGCCACACCACTATACGAGAAGAAGCAGAAGAACCCCCGACGCAAAAACGACAGGGTGTTATAAGTTTGACGTGTCTGTGTATGTGTGTGTGTGTATGTTTGTGTGTGTCTGTCTGTGGCATCGTAGCTTCCAAACGGATGGACCGCTTTTGATTTTTTTCTACCTATCTATCGAACTCTGGACATTTTTTGAACTAACTTTATTTATTTAAGGCACTTCCAAATCTTTCACAAGTCGATTCTTATAAGTTAAATCCCTGGGGGTAATTCTATTATTCCTTAACCGACATAGTCCTTGGCACAACATCTATTGCCTTCAATAGGATCCGATTACGTCATTACAGTATATTTTATCCAGACCCAGAATTAAGTGGCCCCTTGTTAGGCTTAAGAAAAGACTCGTTGGGTTAGGCTGTGTCTGTAAAGAGATTTGGTTTTTTGGATTTTTGTTTCTTTTAGCTTTACAACTACAGGACCGATTTTGATGAAACTTGGTATGAAAGTATATTGAATCCTTGAGAATAATATAGGCTACTTTTTATTTCGATAAGCTGTTGTCCCCGACTTCGTATGCAGTTTCGTAGTAGTTTCGTTTTACATACTAAAAACTTCCTCGAGAACCACTCTATCCAAAATCCGTTGCGTAGTTTTAAAGATCTAAGCATACATAGTGACACACAGACAGCGGGAAGCGACTTTGTTTTATACTATGTACCTAGTGATTTGGACTTACACAGTTGTAACCGTGGGGCGTTACTAGTTTCTAACAAAGAATTTTGCAATTCAAATATTAAGCTGGGGACATATTGCCGCGATTGATAAGTGTGCACTGTGCACGGTCGTTTGGCATCCAGCGGCCCAGATCGCTCTAGGACGTCCGCGACTTACGTCCGAGCAATATGTCCCCAGCTTTAGTGAGGATTAAGGGACCATAAAAGCGATGACACTCGCTATTTTTATCCCGCTTTTCCACGGAATCTGGACGTGGTTAAGGATAAAGGGAGCTAAAAAAAATTTTTTGTTACCCTATATTGTACAGCTGAGCAAAGACCTCACTAACACCCTTCCAAGCATCTCCGTCCTGGGCAAGGTTTAGGCAGTCTGTGTCAAATGCATCAAGATGGTCACGCCATCGCTTCCGACGTCTGCCTCGTTTCCAACGTCCGTCCTCCGGCACCCAATGCGTGACGACCCTAGCCCACCGGTCGGGATAATATTAATTAAAGAAATTGAGCATCTTTGCGAACGTAGAGGGTAAGAGGTTGCGTGATAGATCCTCATGAGCTGGTCTGATCAAATGAAACTGAACAGCTCGTCCAGATTTAAGGAAGTGGTTCGAATGGATACAAACCGGAACAAACCGCTGGGTGAAGATGAATGGTGGTCCCAATCTTTAGGCATGAAGAATCTACCTGAGATAAAGAGAAGACATTTTATCCTTGGTCAGATCTGATAGGTCTTTCTCCATGGTCTTCCTTCTTCAATAACTTAGTCATGCTGGTTCAACACTATGTCATTTTCTTCACATTTTAATCAGTTTGCACAATCGTCACCATGCCGGGCTGCCAAACACAGAGTTGCGGGTTCGATTCTCGCCATTCGCCTCGCCAAAACATTCCCCACATCGCCATCTAGTCCCAAGCTAAGTAACTAGACTTGTGTTAAGGATGCTAGACAACGGATATACTACTTATATACTTTTTTTTTTGTAAATATATATATACTTATAATACATAGAAACAACCAGCCTGCCTAGCATGAAGACCAAAACACGATACGATAAAGCGATATAACTACATCAACTCTCAAAATATGATAGATAAAGCCGCCATGTTGAATTTTTATCATAATTTTTATCGCAATTTATAATAAAAATTTAACACGGCTTTATCTATCATATTTTGAGAGTTGATGTAGTTATATCGCGTGATATCGCTTTATCGTATCGTGTTTTGGTCTTCATGCTAGGCAGGCAGACCACAGACAAATATCTATGCATAAATACTTGTCTGTGGTCTGAATTTTGTATTTTAAGTATATATTTACAAAAGAAAAGTATAAAAGTAGTATATCCGTTGTCTAGCATCCTTAACACAAGTCTAGTTACTTAGCTTGGGACTAGATGGCGATGTGGGGAATGTCTTGCAATATTTATTTATATTGACAATTTCTGTCCTTGGCGAAATATCAGAATACCGTACCAAGCCAGAGTCACCCAGTGATGAGTGTTGCTGATGACGCAAACCCTTCAATAAGGAAGTGTGTTCAATTGTCCATGCGTAGCGGGTGTATTCTGGGAGCTTTAGATCTGAAACGAGAAATCGTATTTAGTATTACAGACAGAACAAACTCGATATTGCAGTCTAAACCGTTGTAGGTACCAGGAAACCTAAAATTTTGCACAGAGATTCCTTATGTGTCATAAGTGACCACTAAGACTGGATATAAAAATCTTATCATAATATTTTCAGCTTTTAAAAGATGTTTATACCTGCGTAAGTCCCGATCCCGTGGGAATATAGGGATAAAATTAGCTGATATATTAATCCAGATCTCTAGCTATCTTATCTTCCTGTATCGAGTTTCATCGGTTTCAACATACACACGAACTTTCACATTTATAATATCAGTAGGATGCTTTGTAAAATAACCAATCCCGCGTGCCTCTCACTCGCTCTCATTGTGAGCGCATAACGTCAGCGGAGCGTAACGCAGTTTCTTGAAGTGTCACCCGGCAAACCAATTTATAAAACGTTGTCACGTCAAAATGTGGATCGTAAAAACTAGTTTGGATTTAGTATAGGGACAAAATAGTCTTCCCTAACCGAACTACTGGTACAAAAAACATAACCCTTGCAGTCGGGTAAAAAGTTGCAAGAGTGCAGTCAACCGAACTACTGGCCCAAAGCCGTATATTTCTAGTGATTCAGAATACGTCTGCAGCTAGCGGCTGTTGGAATGTTGAGTGTATTGACTGATTTATTGTAATATGATGTACTGTACGTACACTGCGCTGTAGGCTGTAGTCACAGGCACAGCCACAGCCACTTGCTAGACGGACACATTCCTTTAGTACTCTTCTGAATGATTTGGCGATGTTCTATTGTTTTGTGTTTGGATTTTGTGTTACTGTTTTTAGTCATTGTTTTTTTTGTTACTGTTTTTATAGGTAACTATATAAATTTGGCCATTGTGTAAGATATTGGTCAAACGCTGACCTATTACAAAAAAAACCATTTCTCTGTAAAGTCGGTTTACGTGATTTTACGTGATAACTTCATAAGAAAACATTGATAAGAATACGTTGCTACGGTTACCTACCATGTCAACAGAACGTGACACTTTTGTGCATACGGTGTTCATCAATTTATAAGACGCTATCACGTCAAAATGAACTTGGGACAAGCGTTTGGAACCAAGTCCATTTACCTTTTTCTTTAAATTAACTAGTATTTTTTTTCTATTTGAAAAAAATATCGGTCTCCTTTATTGTCTCTTTCTCTTCTCCATTTTCTTAACGCGTTACATTTTTCTCGGCTCCTCCGTTCGCCAAAACCCGCGTTAAGAAACTTCGTTTCAAAAATATTCTTCACTGTATAGCAGTTAGTTGCTAAAATACTAGTTTCAGATTACAATTAACATCACTGACAGTTAAATGACAACCTTATACGGAGTCGTACTAGTACGCACGCGCGTTGGCGCCATTCTGTGACATCACATCCGGCGCTCATTCATACCGAGACGCTCATTCATAAAACCAGATAATTTACAAGCAATCACTCAATTATCAACCTTGTTAACTAAACTACTTTAGAGTCTAAATTACCTCTGTCACGTTAATAATCAAATTCTTAAAGTGTTTGGTGGAATTATTACCTTCTTTGTATTCGTAGGGAGTTCGTTTAATAAAATAGTTGGAGTACTTAACTATTGTCGACATTTTTTGCATTAATTAGAGCCTATTTCGAAGATTTTTCTGTATCTATATATTTAAATTAAAAGGCCTGTCTGATTGATATATCAACTCACAGCTAAGCCAATAAACGGGTCGGGCTATTTGTACAATGATATATTTTATGACGACCCAGTTGACGACCCAGTTGGCACAATGGTCATCATGATACGGACTGCCAATCACAGGGTCGCGGGTTCGATTCCCGCCTCAGACTTTGTCTGTGGTCAGAAGGCCAATTCCCGTAAATAATATTGTTTAAATTACATTTCAATATCATCCCGATTGCATTTCGATTGCAAAAGATACCTTCAAAGTCAGTTTTTTTTTACGTTTTTACGTTTTAGTGTTTTGAGCTACTTTGAGGGTATTATTTGTGATCGAAATGCAATCGAAATGATATTGAAATGTTATTTGAACAATGTTATTTACGAGAATTGGCCTTCTGGTTGTTTCTATGTATTATAAGTATATATTTACAAAAGAAAAGTATATAAGTAGTATATCCGTTGCACCCATAACACAAGTCTAGTTACTTAGCTTGGGGCTAGATGGCGATGTGTGGAATGTCCTGCAATATTTTATGACATAGGTAAAAATAAAATATTTTGAATTTTTTTAATAATCGCACGTTTGTCCAACAAAATAAAGAATAATGGCAAAACTTCGCACAAAAATGACTTTTTTACAAGAAAGTTACGTTCTTGAAGTTCCTATATGTGTAAGGGTGTCAGATGTTGATGAAGAAAATAAAAAACACATGAATTTATATCTTTTTTCCACATCTAGTTCACGAAATACTATCAATTTAATTGAAATCTAAAAAAACGGGGAATTTTATAATATTTTTTCTATTTGTGTATATGCTCAAGTATTGCTATGCCATCATTATTTGAAAGTCAATGTTCAAAAATAAAAGCTTTCAAAATAAAAATGTCTAACTGTATAAATGTCTAACTATTTAGATGTTCAACCAGAAAAATATCAACTATTTAGGTGTTCAACCAAAAAAATTTTCAACCATAATATAAATGTCTAACTATTTAGATGTTCAACCAGAAAAATATCAACTATTTAGGTGTTCAACCAGAAAAATGTCCAACTATATAAATGTCTAACTATTTAGATGTTCAACCAGAAGAATATCAACCATTTAGGAGTTCAACCAGAAAAATGTCCAACCATATAAATGTCTAACTATTTCGATGTTCAACCAGAAGAATATCAACCATTTAGGAGTTCAACCAGAATTTTTTTCAACTATAATATAAATGTCTAACTATTTAGATGTTCAACTAGAAAAATATTAACTATTTAGGTGTTCAACCAGAAAAATGTCTAACTATATAAATGTCTAACTATTTAGATGTTCAACCAGAAGAATATCAACCATTTAGGAGTTCAACCAGAAAAATGTCCAACCATATAAATGTCTAACTATTTAGATGTTCAACCAGAAGAATATCAACCATTTAGGAGTTCAACCAGAATTTTTTTCAACTATAATATAAATGTCTAACTATTTAGATGTTCAACTAGAAAAATATTAACTATTTAGGTGTTCAACCAGAAAAATGTCTAACTATTTAGATGTTCAACCAGAAGAATATCAACCATTTAAGAGTTCAACTAGAATTTTTTTCAACTATAATATAAATGTCTAACCATTTAGGTGTTCAACCAGAAAAAATTTCAAATACATAAATGACTAACCAGAAAAATGTCCAACCATATAATAAATAAATAAATATTGCAGGACATTCCACACATCGCCATCTAGCCCCAAGCTAAGTAACTAGACTTGTGTTATGGGTGCTAGACAAAGGATATACTACTTATATACTTTTTCTTTTGTAAATATATACTTATAATACATAGAAACAACCAGACCACAGACAAATATCTAAGCATAAATACTTGTCTGAGGCGGGAATCGAACCCGCAACCCTGTGTTTGGCAGTCCGGCATGGTGACCATTGTGTCAACTAAAAACAACCATAAAAATGCCCAACAGCAAAATGTATGGCCTACGTGGCTGAAGTCGCAGATAAAGACTAGTCTAATGTACGATCGGCTGCATTATTGCAGATCCACCGTAGAGCTGCAAAACGGCTGTTATAAGGATGTTTTCAACACAAGCAAGATTCTAGACACCTGCTTTAGTTGAAGTTTAAAGTTTACTATACCAACTCATCAATTTATCAAACAAAAATTATTAAAATGAAAACATTCCAATAATAGTAATTTTCGAACTCTACCAGGGACTGCAATTATGCAGCCGACTGTACGTAAGTATGTTTGCTTCGTTGAATATAATGGCTTGTAGATATTTAATAAGCATTATTCTACATTTTTAAGACCGAATTATGCCTCAAATTGTAAAATAATAATATTATCAAGAAGCTAGTTTGTTGTTTTTTATCTTCGACACTTTGCATTTCCATTAAATTAATTTAAATTTAAAGAGCATTGACTTCACTTTTTGTGGCGGTTTTGTTTAGTAGCTAAGTATTTAAATTTTAAATATTAAACTTCACAGAACTAATTGGTCTGTGGTTTGTACAGTTTTTTGGAAACACATTTGTGAATGGGTTGAATTTAAAATTGAATGAATGAATATTTTAACAATGCTTACAATACCTATCCATTTATTATGTTTTTGTTATTCAAAGTCACAATTTCTTTATTCAGTTAAAAACTAAGCTAGCACCTATACAAATTTATTGGTATACTAGCGACCCGTCCCGGCTTCGCACGGCTATATTATGTATGTACATATAAACCTTCCTCTTGAATCACTCTATCTATTAAAACAAACCGCATCAAAATCCGTTGCGTAGTTTTAAAGATTTAAGCATACAAAGGGAAATAGGGACATAGGAACGGCGAAAAGTGACTTTATTTTATACTATGTAGTGACAGTGATAGGCTTAGCTGTGCGTTAAAGCTGAATCAGTTCTTTTCCATCTAAAGGTTGCCTGGAAGAAATCGCTTTAAGCGGCTGAGGCCGCCCCTATGTGCAAGTTATACTTTCTAGCTATTTTACTTTGTGTATATCGTGTTCTGTTTACTCTTGTGTTGTACAAATAAAGTTATCTATCTATTTATATACCATCCCTCTCGGTTTAGTCGACCATGTCCAGAGGAAAGAAGACAACTAAACAACGGGTTTCATCACGGTGTTTTCCTTCACCGTAAGAGCAATGTTTAGTCACGTAAATTTTTCGGAAGAAAAATCATTGTGCCGGTCACGATCTTCGGACTGAACGTCGATATATCTACCGCTAGGCCAACGCAGCTCTATCAAATCTGTTATCTCTAATAATACGTAATGTAAACATAAGATTAGTGTACATTGCCCAAAATGTTTGCACAATCTATAAGGGCATGTAAGGATATCAGCGCCCTTCGGTGCTCGCCTTTGAAATAAAATTATATGTTCGTCTGTCTGTCCGTCCGTCCGTCTGATATTTATTTTTCGGGCAGCTTCAACCTGTTAATTCAGTGTTACAGTGATGCGCGCGCATCTTATAATATGACCCTCGCAGCTGCAACATGTGACATTTGTGTTACAGATGCGTACGCGCCTAAAGAAGTGTAACTACAAAAAACCTGGCCAAATGCGAGTTGGACTTTCACACGAAGGGTTCCGTACCATTACAGATCCGTCCATATTTGTTTGACCCACTTGTTATTTATAGATTTAATTCTTTACAACTGGAAACTATTGGAATGGAAAATGGGAGCGAATGCCTTGATCTTACGAAGCTGTAGTTGATCAGATTTTGTGGAGTTGCATTTCAATTGCTAAAGGTACCTTCATATTAAACGGTTTAGTTGCCTTCATGTTACTCAAAAAGACTTAAAAAATAGAAGTATACTAGCTGTGCCCCGCGGTCGTTGCGCCCTAACCGGGCATGCATGGCAATTTCAACAAACAGGTCTACAACTTAGATGTTACGTGCAGTTCTCTGGGCAGAACCTACATGGAGGCTGAAGAGACTGCCACGTACGTGCTCCTGCACTGTGTAGTGCTGGCGGAGATGAGACTTACTACAGGCTTTTGGTGACGTGAAAGCCTTCCTGCAAATTGTCATGAAACCACATTCTGTGGGAAGTGCAAGAGCTGTGTTGCTTTCTGGCATGTTATGTCGCAAAGTTCTGTACTGCTTGACTGTGTTGTACTGGCAGCGATAAGACTTTTGGTGACGTGAAAAGCCTCCCACAAATTGCCACATAATGTCATGACAATTTGTAGGAGACTTATGCCAGTGCCAGTACGACAGTACTACTGTGGCAAAATTTGTAGAAGAGCCGGCTTTCTTCTCTTGCGTGTTATGTCACAAAGTACTGTACTCCTGGACTATGTAATACTGGCAGCTATCAGACCGATTACGACTTTTAGTGACGTGAAAAGTTTGCTACAAATTATCATGAAACCATATTCTGTGGCAAGTGGAAGAGCTGGGTTGCTTCTCTTGCGTGTTACATCGCAAAGTGTGACACCACCTTAACACCATAGCGCTACCATTCTACCCCTAGGCGTCCATTGTAAACCCAACAATACCTCGACCTTTGGCATACATTTGCAAAGATATTATACTTATTTCAACAGACAAGCTCCTTGTATTGCGTAATTTATTATTATTAGATATGCGTCCCGCGGTTTTACCCGCGTAAGTTCAGATCCCGTGGGAATATCAAAATAAAAAGACTTCTTCTTCTCTACTAATATTATAAAGAGGAAAGATTTCATGTTTTGTTTGCATTGAATAGGCTCCGAGACTACTGGACCGATTTTGATGAAACTTGGTATGAGGATACATTGATTCATTGGGAGTATTACAGGGTATTTGTTTTTGTCCCGATATCCTCACGGGATCGGAAGTTACGCTGGTGAAATCATTACATAGTATAAAACAAAGTCGCTTCCCGCTGTCTGTCCCTATGTATGCTTAGAACTTAAAAACTTCGCAACGGATTTTCATCTGTTTTTTTTAATAGATAGAGTGATTCAAGAGGAAGAATTATTTATGTATAATACCTGCATAATATAGCCGTGCGAAGCCGGGGCGGGTCGCTAGTTGTAGATAAATAGACTATCCAACACAGAAATATTTTTTCAAGTAGTTCCTGAGATTTGCGCTTTTATTCAAACAAACTCTTCAGCTTTATAATATTATACGGATACCTAATTTTTTTGAAAATATGTTATATCCTATGTTATTCCATGATAATGTAGCTTTCTATTAGTGAAAGAATGTTTGAAATCGGTCCAGTAGTTTCGGAGCCTATTCGTTACAAACAAACAAAAAACTTTCCTCTTTATAATATTGGTGTAGATAAGTATAGATTAAGTTATTTTGCTGCTTTTTATCCCGCTCCCGGACTTGCGCAGGTGATGCCGCGAGACGCAGCCAGTTATACGATGAAAATTAAACAAATTTCATAATAACGTGTTCATTAAAACTTTAATAGTTACAAACATTTTTTTCTAAACTTAATTATATTAGATTCATTCAAAGATAAGAGTTCAAAAGCTTAACAAGGCTTAGTAATATAAATAGATCAGTATCAACACTTTGGGTGATCGCAGAGTAAAGACACTTAAATCGGCCGATAACTCGTTAACCGTTTTTAACCGACTTAAATAAAGTGATCTTATAAGGGTTCCTTTTTTACCTTTTGAGGTACGGAACTCTAAAAATAAATAAATACGCGATGAATTGAAAACGGAGGAGGTTCTACAACAAAACTCATTCTACAATCTGAATGAATATTTTGAATCTTAGGTAAAGACTGAATGCGGTCAAGAATTTAATATGTTATCTACCTACTTACCTATTCAACTTGAAGTTAACGAACATACGTACTTAACTTATAAATTAGCCTTTGTTATTTATAATTTTACCAATTATTGTACATCCGTAAAGGATAAACTGCTAGGCACTGTATTATATAAAAACTATAACACCATATTGTACCCAGTTCTTCAATAAATATTTTCTGATTCTGATTCTGTCCTCAATTCGTCGGGTTCGCACCCTAAAAGGTAAAAAAAAGGAATCCTTATAAGATACTAGCGCCCTGCCCCGGCTTCGCACGGCTATATTAAGCATGTATTATACATATAAACCTTCCTCTTGAATCACTCTATCTATTAAAAAAAACCACATCAATATCCGTTGCGTAGTTTTAAAGATCTAAGCATACATAGGGACAGACAGACAGGGAAGCGACTTTGTTTTATACTATGTAGTAAAGACTTCTTGTCCGTCTGTTTTTGCTTTACAGAATCGGGCAATAGTTGAACTGAGAAAGATAGATATGATGATCAAAAATATTCTGTGTAGATAGCTGTTTATCTTAGTTTTAGTTTTAACGCCCCTGTAATCATACTTAAGTTGCTCTTGGATAAGTAAATATTGCAGGACATTCCACACATCGCCATCTAGCCCCAAGCTAAGTAACTAGACTTGTGTTATGGGTGCTAGACAACGGATATACTACTTATATACTTTTCTTTTGTAAATATATACTTATAATACATAGAAACAACCAGACCACAGATAAATATCTAAGCATAAATACTTGTCTGAGGCGGGAATCGAACCCGCGACCCTGTGTTTGGCAGTCCGGCATGGTGACCATTGTGCCAACTGGGTCGTCATCATTTCGCGCAGTGCGTCAAGTGAACGCACTGCGCTAAATGCGGCCCTATGGGTCAATTTGGTGCTGCTCTTTTCACTCTAGCGAAGCGTCTTTTTTGCGGCTCTATGCGTTGGCGCGCGCTACGCAAGATTGTAGGTGGATACAGGTGTTAGTTTCGTGGGAATTACACAATGTGGTACGAGTTAATAATCTTCGAGCTATCGGCCGATCAGAAAGTCTAATAGTGTGTATTAAGCTTCACATAGTGTGACCATTTATGCTTTGCTCTTCGTTGGTAGTTTCGGTGTGGGAAGAGAAGTATTCTTAGTCAACTCATTTCACGACTTATGTGAGAAGTCAATTGTTTTTATATTTTTTATCTTCTTTATATATAAAAATGAATCGCAAAATGTGTTGGTAAGCGCATAACTCAACAACGCCTGGACCAATTTGGCCAATTCTTTTTTTAGAATATTCCATATGGTACTAGGATGGTTCTTACGGAGAGAAAAATTTAAAAAATTGCCTGAAAATGTCTAAAAACAACACTTTTCTATACTCCATACCATACAAACGATTCGTAATAATACAAGTCAATAAGAACTTTAATACCATAACATAAAGTTCAAGTTTTAATGGAGAGGTGCCGGGAAGGCAAAACAATTGAGTGACGTATAAATATTGATGTCAATCGTGCCGCGGTGTTAGTTGCCAAACTACACCTAAACGGCTGAACCGATTTGTATGATTTTTAACCCCCGACGCAAAAACGACGGGGTGTTATAAGTTTAACGTGTCTGTGTGTGTGTGTCTGTCTGTGGCATCGTAGCTCCCGAACGGCTGAACCGATTTTGATTTAGTTTTTTTTATATGGCAAAACAACGTTTGCCGGGACAGCTAGTTAAAAATAAAAAAATCTTTTTACGGAATAAGTATATAGAAAATCGTGCTACATATTAGTGTGAAAGTCGGCTATCCGACTTCCTGGTAGTAGGTTTGTGAAAAATTTTGGTTTTCAGGGAAAAAAAATCGGTCAATCTGTCGGTCAATGTTTTTTCGGTGAAAGCTAATGATACGGTCTGTGACGATACAGTCTAAGATGTATCCTAGATGATACCTGTTTACTCGTGACTGAAGACACATCCATATTGTACATGTCAGGAAAGACAGACGGACGTAGGCAACTGATTCCATGTCTTTTCCGTGCAATTAAGGAATGAAAAAGCAAAACGCTTAGTGCGGGTGTCTGGGATTTTCACTATGAATCAATAATGGATGAATATTATTTGTTCATAGCTAGATTGCAGACCCACCATAGAGTTCTAATATTACTAATGACCTACCCCGGCTTCGCACGGCTATATTAGGCATGTATAATAAACCTGTGGAAGAGAAGGAGAGTTACCATCGTCTTGAAACATTCTATTTATTAAAAAAACCGCATCAAAATCCGTTGCGTAGTTTTAAAGATTTAAGCATACATAAGGATAGGACATAGGGACAGAGAAAGCGACTTTGTTTTATACTATGTAGTGATAGTGTAGTCAGGACTAGAATGTCACAAACACTAATTATAATAGAATCTAAATTAGAAAGGTGTAGCTTAAATAGTTGGGATACATCATCACAACGTTAAACTCCAAATTACTGGACTATGAAATCATATAATTACCATAATAGTATGTAAACTTAATTATTAATAACAAACGTTGTTCTAATTAAAATTTATTTAAGAGGAAGTTCAGTAAATTAAGACAAAGATTCTTTTTGAGGGAGTTTCGAAAGCCCAGACGGCCATTATTCTCGTGAATTTTTTTTTTTTAATATATTTCCGATTGCATTTCAATTACAAAAATAACAGCATTCAGCTTTTTGAAAAAAAAAAAATGGGTGCGTATACTTATGTATACGCGTGAAAAGTTACTTCTACATTAAGTTACTTCTTCATACTTCTTTGACATCATTAAAAATAGTTTTTAATTGCAAGCAAATAATTAATTACAATAAAATAAGAAAAGGACTGAAAAAGGATAGTCAACACAGTCAATATAGTTCAGTTTAAAAATTAAAAAGCAGCCGACCGTACAGTCGGCTGCATAATTGCAGCCCCCGGTAGAGTTCTAAGAGTACTATTATTGGCATGTTTTCATTCTAATATTTTTGTTTGATAAATTCATGAGTTAAAAGACTTTAAACTTCAACTAAAGCAGGTGCCTAGAATCTTGCTTGTGTTGAAAACATTCGTTTAACAGCCGTTTTGGAGCTCTACGGTGGGTCTGCAATTATGCAGCCGACCGTACCTGAAACTCTCTACTTAAAGTGCGGGTAATAATAGGCCTCGACAAGTACATCGCTAAGTACACCTAACACCTTGACGTGAAAGTTGAGTGAAATGAACGGAAGCATACCTATATGATGCCTATATGCGTTGCCTCAATGATACTGGTTCGGGTGAGATGTGGAAGCGAGTTTTTGGGGGTTCGTATTGCTTGCGTCCGTGGAATTTAGCCTTAAGGGATTTAGCCATACGCCAACGACCTTGGTACACAGTCTACTAAATAGTTACTACTGGCACCGGTCGCCTTCGTTGGTGAAAATTATTGATTGTTACAAGTGTGTTTTGTTTTTCTCAAAAGTGCTGAGATGGAATTGTAGGTGAAATTTTTACCGACATTTTGGTGTGATTTTGAGCCAAACATTTCCTATAGTTTTGAAGGTATCCTAAAATTAAGAATTAAAACTAGACTAGCATTGAAATGACAAAGAATTTTCGCCTCGAAATTACCCCAAAATATTGGTAAAAATTTCACCTACAATTCTATCTCAGCACTTTTGAGAAAAACAAAACACATTCGTTACAATCAACGATATTAGTTGTAAACGACGGGTATCTCTGGCGCGTTGCGTTTGGCAGCATAAGCAGCCTTAAATGTCCCACACCCTTGGGTGGTGCTGAAGTAGCAATCTCCTGGACTTGAGCTTCGGCTTGTTACCACCCACAGGCCTCATATCGCCAAGCGAACTTGTCTGTGTTCCAATACGTATAGCCACAAAGGGTCGGGTAAGTTTTTGTTCTACAGCCGTCTTACTGCCTTTACTCGCATTCCTTGAAGGCTTACGTTTATTTAGGAGTCTTTGAGTCACGATCGTATAGGTATCTTCTAGGGGCGCGTGTTACATCTTATACCACATCGTCACTCAATCGTGTACAATAGTGATCAAACGCTTACGTATCACTATCACTAAATAGTATAAAAAAGTCACTTTTCGCCGTCCCTATGTCCCTATGTATGCTTAGATCTTTAAAACTACGCAACGGATTTTGATGCGGTTTTTTTTCAATAGATAGAGTAATTAAATATGAAGGTTTTTAGATATAATACATGCATAATACAGCCGTGCGAAGCCGGGGCGGGTCGCTAGTTTAATATAAAAAGCGATGTTTTAAACTCAAAAAACCTTAAACCCCTTGGGAGTTTTATACAACACTAGCAGCGCTCGCACAGTTTCACTCGCGCTACCTCTGATCCAATGGGAATATAAGGCTAAAAAAACTCCTAATGAATCAATGTATACTCATACCAAGTTTCATCAAAATCGGTCTTTTAGTTTCAGAGCTTTCCTCTTTATAATAATAGAATAGAGTAGGTATAGATTATTTCCCTTGGGATTCAATGACTTGCTTTACGTTGGAATTAAGTTTAGATATTACAGTTAAGGTGAAAGGGTACCTGCGCGCTCTCCATACAAACGTAGTCGACTGTTTCCTTCCTGGATAATGACACTAGTACAAATATTTTTATGCCACAAAATCTATAACTGCCATGACTATGTCCCTATGTATTAGTTTTTTCATATTCTAATTATCCAAGAAATTAAGAGTAAAAAATAATAATAATAAAGCCGCAGGGCACCTTGAGGCGAGGTGACGGGGAGTAACGACCCCGCGGTCCCGAGTTCTCCAGGGGGAAGTCACCGTTCCTCATCTCCCGCTTGCCTTAGTTGGCTGGTCGGAGTGAACACTGACGAGGAAGCGGTCCCCCGCCTCTGGCTTGCCTTCACTGGCCGTCCAGAGTGGAGTCGCATGAGTAGAAATACTCGAAGGATGGATGCCGAACGTCAGTGATGAGTTGGCCCGCTCGCTCGGACTACCAGCGATGACTTAAAATCCAGTGAGGCCTCTTCATCCTTCAAGCCACTCACGTTTCTGTTGCCCCCTTGCTGTAATTTACTCGGCCAATTAGGGTGGCCCAGTCTGAGAGTTGGCGAGTCTCCGCCTGCCATTTTTACGTGTTTATTGAACATTGTTACGGCAGGTGCCATAGTATCCATAGTTCCCCAGTATCTAGTCCACTACCATCCCATCACAATAGCTCAAGTAGTTTTGTCCTCTGTAGAATAACAATAGTTTTATCCAAACTGGAGGTTGTCCTTGGCTGCACTTTATAGTGTAGACAGGGATAATCGCCGGTTTAGAATCCACCCCATTGTTTGCTATTATACTTGTTATTGTAAAGGGCCTCTACGTGTTGGCTTCGGCTCCACGCACGCCTTCCAAAGGTCCGGGACTCCATAGCCCCGTGATACAGGACGTATAATAATAATAAAATCTAAAAATAGGGGCATGGTCATGGCAATTATAAGTTTTATGCACCAAAAATATTTGCTCTAGTGTCATTATCCAGGGAGAAAACAGTCGACTACGTTTGTAATTGTTTGTATGGAAAGAGCCCCGGTACCCTTTCCTCTTCAAGTGAAAATTAATTTAAAGAGTCTAAAATCGCTCTATTCCTTCACCTCACACGCAGTATGTCGTAATGTTAGTAGGTAGCTACGGTTACACGCAATAATGCTTCTTCTTCAAATCGAAGAGGCGTTCCGAACCTCCGTGCTAAGTAGCCGACAAATGCTTATTGGACAGGTGGGTAGGGTGACGACTAATGGGGAAAAAATAAGGATATTTTCATTTAAAAATATAGAAAACTTTATTCGTACAGCACAGAAAGGAACATAGACCACGATACACAAAATAAAGTAATAGTTAGAAAGTTTAACCCCCGAATACTCATACGTTTAGGAGTCCCCTTAATATGTAAGATGTATCTTATTGAAATATGACACTTAGACATTAATTCGCCACTTAGGATAAGTAGCCTTACAGTAGTCGGGCTTAAGTTGCACAAATAAACCGCCTTAACGCTGAAAGCGATTTCTTCCAGCCAACTTTGGATGTAAAAGACTGATTAAGCTTTTATGAATAGTTCTAAATTCACTTAAGTAGAATAATATAGTAAATAAACATAAAATATAATGGGTGATAATATTATAAAGTACTTACTTACATAATTAGGGTTTTAAAATATTAAATGATATAATACTAGTATATATATACCAATACATAATTATATTAATTTGTTTACCAATAAATATTTAAAAGGGGATGTTCAGATTTTCCATTTCTGTTTTTTATTCGATGTTTATTTATTTTTTCGAGGCTTCCATGTAGATAATTTAGTTTTCAAACAATAACTTTCATTTGGTATTGTACAAAACAAAACTGTAACTTTGTACTGTTTAGGAAGAGTTTTGCGTTAAAAAATTGGGCGGGTATTGTTTTATTTTTTTACGTGTAAAATGGATTTTTTTTATGTTTATTATTTTTAACCCCCGACTCAAAAACGACGGGATGTTATAAGTTTGACGTGTCTGTGTGTGTGTCTGTCTGTGGCATCGTAGCTCCCGTACGGATGAACCGATTGTGATTTCGTTTCTTTTGTTTGAAAGGTGATTATTGTTATATTTTTATCATAATAGAGAAAAATGCATTGAATTATTTTGATTTGTAATTACATGTACGGCAGTAAATAAAATATGTCAGAAATTGTAAAATTTTAGCTTTTTATTAAAAGATAATTAAAAATGTAATGAAACGAAAAAAGTCGTTCTTCAAATATAAAATTCTGAGAAAAACTAAAACTATGGTCATTTTACTAATGTTCACGATTCCGTAGCTGAGCCTAATTCTTCTTTGAGGAAGTCACAACTTTTACCGCGACCAGTTTAAGTAGGTCCCTTAAATACAACTGCAATATTTCAATTAGGTGTCAATAAATTCTGGTAAGTACCGAAGTGGGGACCAGAAATATGATTATTGGATAGTATTTCACTGATAATGGTTCGTTTTTTTATGTTAATTAATGTACGAATATAAATAAAGAGTAATTTTGTTTTTATTTACTATAATAAACCTAAATAACAGCCCTAGTGACTATACACTATACAGTGTGTTAAGAAAAATAAAACTACAATATCTCTAATTACAAAGGTGTCACCGGACCTTACTCAAAATAATATGAAAATAAAGCAAAAATAAATAAATAGGGACTTTAGACCTCAGTCTCTGGTATAAACTCAATTCAACTTGCTAGGTCCAATCGTTCCTGAGAAAATCAGTCGGACAGACAGATGGACAAGAGAGTGATCTTATACCTTTTTTTACCTTTTGAGGTACGGAACCCTGAAACTTGGAAATAAAGAAAAAAATATATATCTTTAACCTCGCGTAATATAACCCTAATTTACCTAGAGCTTGTAGAATTTTCGGAAACTGACAACATCATTATTAACCTAAGGGCCCGCTGCCAAATCTAGATAATTTCTTTAATTTTCATTAAATTAGGATAATTTTCATGAACTTCAAATTCATTATTTTATTCTCAACTATTTTTTTAGTAATATCCCGGGATACCCTAAGTACTCAAGTAAATACCTGAGGGATTCCAGGGTTTTTATTTCACACTGTATAAAAAAAGCAACGAAACCTAAAATCAATAAATATTGTAGGACATTCCACACATCGCTATCTAGCCCCAAGACTAGACTTGTGTTATGGGTGCTAGACAACGGATATACCTACTACTTGTATTCTTTTTTTTCTAAATATATACTTATAATACATAGAAACAACCAGACCACAGACAAATATCTAAGCATAAATACTTGTCTGAGGTGGGAATCAAACCCGTAACCCTGTGTTTGACAGTCCGGCATTGTGACCATTGTGCCAACTGGGTCGTCAAATAAAGAGAGGAAGAAACATAGCAGCTACTAAGATATGGATATTTGATATAACCGGAATAAATCTATCTTCAAGTCGGATATAGTTATCTTTAGATCTTCTCAATATAGATCTAAATCTCCTTATAAATCTTGGTTTTCGGATATTCCCACGGGTGTTTTTTATTTAATTTTATTTGGGCTAGTAATATTTTTGAAATGTGTTAATCAAGCTGTTTAATTTGATACCCAACATGGCCTTTTTTTACTTTTTTCGTATGGAGGACTGGCGATTTCTATGACTTTAAATTCTAGAGGGCGCTATTTTGAATTTATTGTGACGGCGGGCCTTTAACCAGCAGCGGGCGATCAAGCCGCTTCTAACGATACCTCATTTGTCAAATTATAATAAACTAGCGACACGCCCCTGTTTCGCACGGCTATATTATGCATGTATAACAAACCGCATCAAAATCCGTTGCGTAGTTTTAAAGAAAGCGACTTTGTTTTATACTATGTAGTGATAATTTAGAAGATATGCGGGAAAGATATGAACATACATACCTACATACAAACAAATATAATTTCATGTCAAAAGCCTACAGAACTAAACCATCTAATTTTGTCATCTCCATTCTTTCGTCATACAACCAGGCAAATTGATTATGCGTCTCCGATTCAGACGTCCGCACTAAACGTCATCATTCGTCTGTCTGTCTTTCCTGACGTGTCAATTTGGGGGTCTTCAAGTCGCGAGTGAATAGGTATTATGTAGGAAGGCGTGTTACATCTTAGGCCGCATCGTCACCTACCATCAGGCAGGTGTGATAGTGGTCAAACGCTGACCTGATCATCATATGTAAAAAAAAAACTGGTTGCCTGTAAAGTCGGTATACGGGCGAAAGTTTTACGTGACAACAACTGTGCTCGAGTCGAAGGGACGCGTGCCTTTCACTTTTTATGTCTGTCTCTCTCGCTCTTAGGCGGGCTAACCATGCCCGAGTGGAAGGGACGCGTGCCTCTCACTCGCTCTCATTGTGAGCGCATAACGTCAGCGGAGCGTAACTCAGTTTCTTGAAGTGTCACCCGGCAAACCAATTTATAAAACGTTCTCACGTCAAAATGGTTGTCTGTAAAGTCGTTTTACGAACGATAATTTTACGTGATAACGTCATAAGAACTCTTTTGTATCGTTGACATTACCATTTTGCATACTTCAATACGTTGCCATGGTTACCTTGTCAATAACGTAACGTATGACGTCACATTTTTTTGTGAATGCCGGTGTTCATCGATTTATAAGACGTTACCACGTCAAAAACCGTTTTGGCTTCACCGTAGTCGGATAAAAGTAACAATTATTTTTTCGTTACGTTATCAGAACATTGACGTCTATCGTTATACGATTTTAAAATAACTAGCACATACGTGGCTATTGTATATCCTGCCACGTAGTTTCCTACACCATAGGGATATTACGTACGAAATCGGCTAACAATCAAATAAAAAATTATTGGCCTCTGCATCTTAATATCTATATATATATGTAAATAAAAATCAATTGCTTATATCTATATAAATAAAAATCAATTGCTGTTCGTTAGTCTCGCTAAAACTCGAGAATGGCTGAACCGATTTGGCTAATTTTGGTCTTTAATTATTTGTGGAAGTCCAGGGAAGGTTTAAACGGTGAGAATTTAAAGATCGGACTTACGCGGGTGAAACCGCGAGGCGCAGCTAGTATGTAAATAAAAATCAATTGCTGTTCGTTAGTCTCGCTAAAACTCGAGAATGACTGAACCGATTTGGCAAATTTTGGTCTTGAATTATTTGTGGAAGTCCAAGGAAGGTTTAAACGGTGTGAAAGATCAGACTTACGCGGGTGAAACCGTGGGGCGCAGCTAGTAAATAAACAAATATTGCATCAGGACATTTCACACATCGCCATCTAGCCCTAAGCTAAGTAACTAAACTTGTGTTATGTACTAGACAACGGATATAATACTTAGAAACAACCAGACCACAGACAAATATCTAAGCATAAATATTTGTCAGAGGCGGCAATCGAACCCGCAACCCTGTGTTTGACAGTCCGGTATGGTGACCATTGTGCCAACATTGATGATTTTTACAGCGCAACTTTAAACTATGCCGTTTAGTGCACAGGATATGTATTAGATGAAGCAGGTTTGCCCTCTCAGCTTAGTCGACCCTGTCCAGAGAAAAAACAGAAATAAATATATTTAAGGTGAAGTAGGACCTGAAAACTCCTACCCTTTTACCACGCGCGCGCCGCGAAATGGCCGTTTTAAATGTTTTATGTAATTTAAAGACTCACATCTATTTTAGTGAAAAACCGTCTGTACTACCTTATAGGATTTGATGTAAAGTTTGAAAAAATATAAAATTTGTACTTGTTTTTTCCGTAAAATAGTAAAAGCTCAAAAAAATTACAATTTTTTAGGATTTTCTATCGAGGCAAATTACTCTAATCAAGTTTCAGAGCGTATGACAATACAGAGCATTTCTTCACCTTTACGACATCGACAGTAGAAATATCATTCTATGGATTTTAGTGGTTGATTGATACCCAAAAACTGTTTCTATCGCGCTTCTAGTCATACTAATTCGGCTTTAGTGGGACTTAAATACAACATGCATGTTGTATGTTGTCGAAGACCATGGGTCCGACTCGCACTTGGCCGATTTCTTAGCTTGGCAACCCGAATAATTAACCGACAATTTATTTAATAAAGGCGTGACAAATAATAAAACGTCGATAAAACACGCCCGCTCGTTATCCTTAAGGCATGTTATGTTATATGTTAAACTATTTTATTTAGTGTTGTTATTGAATTGTCGATAACAGTCCTATCGATATTTTTATAGTCAAATAATAAATTGATTGTTCCCAAATCTACACACGTGTATTATAAAAAAAATTCAGGGATAAAAATAGTACAAAAAAAATTCTTATTCATTACGAAATGACACAGTCAAAAACATAATAAAAGTGAAAATTATTGAAATGTCGCAATTTTTTGTTTGTAACAAATAGGCTCCGAAACAGCTCGATCGATTTTGATAAAACTTTGTATAGGGATACATGATTTATTGGGCTTAACATAGGTTACTTTTTAACCGCGAGGTGCTGCCAGTTCTAAATTGAATTTAACTGTCGCCGGCTCCTTATCAACTGCGATGATGTCTCCTTGACCGATTGCGGTTACAGTGGCTATTTCTGGGTATTTATGCAGAAGAAGATGACGAGCTTCGATGTTTATTAACTGTAATGTTCCTGAGACTGCCCTTAGTAAAGATATCTTTAAAAAATCTTTAAAAATAACGGTGTGCCTATTTGCCTGCCTCAAGGTTCAAGGTTCTTGGTAGAAATGGATTTCAAGTCAGGTATCAAATTATAATAAAATAACTTACTGATATTTACACACTCTCTTTATTTCATCATCAGAACTATCAAATTTAACTTAAATGAAATTATCTGTCAAAATTATAATATACAATGAACGTACTCAATAAACTTATTAAATTAATAGAAGGCCTCTTTGTGTAATATTGTAGTACCTATTTTTAGAATTTCGCTCTACTTTATATGTATGTTTGTACGTTAGTTAAATAGTCTGTCTGTACCCACACGTTTCCTATTTCTGTTCTTTATTACCTTCCTACACTCAAAGATTAATCCCATTTTACTGACAAAACGGTTTTATAACAAAAATGTTACGCGATATTTTGACGTTACCTTTATTGTATAGGTAGTAAAATAGAATGCTTACAATAATATTTTAGTTTGTGAGTCAGAATTTTAACGAAATTAGACGTTTAAAATAGAAAATATCTAAAATATTTTGAAATTATGCGGCCAACTGCAATACTTATGTAATGTCCAGATTTTTCTTTTATTTGTAGAATTTATTCACTGTTGTAACATATTGGTATGTCTTACTTACTTTTATATTTAATATGGCTAATAGTTACATTCAAATAAGTTCATTTCTACTAATCATTAATTTAAATCACCTACATAAACAGATTACAAAACCAACCAAAAAATAAATAACTAAATTATCAAATAAATCAAAACAAAAATAAATAAATCAATACAAACAATGTCCAAATTGTGCAAATTGTCCATATCCCTGAACGTCCTTATCCCAAAATGTCCAAATTCCAGAATATAAAATAAAAACTCTATATATGGAATGAAAATAGACACTCTAGTATGTATATGAACATTCTGGTTTTTGGACATTCTGGGATATGGACAATTTGCACCCTCTGGATATTTTGGGATTTTGGACATTATGAACCTAAACGAGTGATTCCTTAAGGTGAAAGGGTACCTTGCGCTTTCTCCATACAAACGTAGTCGACTGTTTCCTCCCTGGATAATGGCACTACAACAAATATTTTTGTGCCATAAAACCTATAACTGCCATGACTATGCCCCTATTTATTGTTTTTTTTTTCATTTTTTAATTATCATAGAAATTAAAATTAAGAAACATAAAAAACAAAACATAGTTGAATGGTCATGGCAGTTATAAGTCTTATGCAACAAAAATATTTGCTCTATTATCATTATCCAGGGAGAAAACAGTCGACTACGTGTGTAATAGTTTGTATGGAGAAAGCCCCCGGTACCCTTTCCTCTTAAGAGGTTTCGCTGGTTGCAAACGTATCGTAAAGTAAAGCAAAGTTAAGACCGTATCGATATTATCGGCATTTTATCGAATAGTATTTTGAGTAAATATCGATAACAGTACTTAGTCACTATTTTCGCTTTTCCCAACACTATTTCAAGGTCTTGCTAAATTTCCATGACAGACAGCCGTTCGCGC